>OX465184.1:15360598-18142024 GCA_949987655.1 Polymixis flavicincta
CCGCTGTATTGGTTCGGCCTTTGACATCTACAATAGCCGCCTTCGCCGCGGTCGGTGTTTTTAACCGACTTCAAAAAGAAGGAGGTTATCAATTCGACATGTTTATATTTTTAATGTATGTTCAGGCATAACTCCGTCGTTTATAGACGGATTTGCAAAATTCTTTTTTTTTTTTTAAAGGACTTTACTCCGAAATGGTCCCATTGAAATTTCATATAGACAGGGCCCGATCTAGCTATTTAGCCGCTCCGGGCAAAAATAACATTCGCCGCCCTTTGCACTAACACCATATAAGTCATGAGCTTCTACCAAAGATGGTATGAGCATAATTATGTGATATTCTTTTAACTATATAATATTCACATACGTTAGTCTACTACGGCTTCTGAACAAGTATACAAAAATTCATGAGAGTAGGTATGTTTGTAAGTATAGATTTTGCCGCCGCTCATTTTTGCCGCTCTGAGCATTTGCCCGGCTTGCCCCCCCTAAGATTGGGCCCTGCATATAGATCTGATGATGCGTTTCGGAAACAGACAACGGAACTCTTCAAAAAATTACAGCAAATCAACCGCGAATGTTGCTATCGCATAAATAAGAATGCATTGTTTTGACCCAAAAGATGATGAAATTTCGAATTGGTGTATGGTAGGTAACAAAAAAGTGAAAAATAAAAACTTTTTTCAAAAAAATAACAACCGACTTTCAAAAAACACTACAAAGTGCAAAATAACTTTAATTTCGGAAGGCGGTGACAAATAATTAAAATACACATCCAACGTCACCGACTTCCGAAATTAAAGTTATTTTGCACTTTGTAGTGTTTTTTGGAAGTCGGTTGGTATTTTTTTGAAAAAAGTTTTTTGAGAATGTAAACAAACATAATGAAACCAACCTCATCACCATAAAGTATATTTATATATCATCATCATCATCATTTCAGCTGAAAGACGTCCACTGCTGGACATAGGCCTCCCCCACATATATGTATAAATGCTGCGACATAATAGACATTCCATCCTTTGGTACGAGCCGCTTTGCGTGTTTTACCTATTGTTTCATCTTTCCATTCATTGAAAGAAAAAAAGAAAGAATACTGTTTATTTGGACACAATTCGTGAAACACAAAATACAATAAAAAATAAAGTGAAAATAAATAACTGTAACAGTGTGTGCCTCACGGCTGCGCCAAAAAGGTTCATTTCAGCATTAATGCCAGACAGACTGATGCTGTCTGACGCTGGTTTTCTAATGAACCTTTAGGGACAAGTGACGAGGAGTACAAAACAGTTTGACATAGGTACCTAATACGTAATTTTATACTTATAACAAACAAGTAATCACATAAACGTAGGTACATAAAAAAAGCAAAACAAAACGTAAAATACAGGAACTAAACCTGTTCCGAGCGATTATCTATATTCATTTGTGAACAATGCACTCACAAAGCGCTACAAGCCGCCGGGCGTGGACATTTCATTGCCAGTTATTTAATTTTTAAATTACAACAAGAAAAATAATAAAAGTATCTGTGGGTAATCTAAATAAAAACTCGAGTAGTTACAATAATAATAAAAAATAAGAATAATTATAAAGTTCAAATTAAGTCACACACAAATAGTGAGCTTAACACTTTTCGGAGAAAAATTAAGAACCTACCTACCTATAACGATGGATGAAGTATCCATCTTCTTCGGCCAATAAAATTTATTGAAAATGGAGGGTGTGTGATGTGATATCGACGCCAGCTGTGCGTCACAGTCGCAAAAAAGGCCAGACACAATGGGTAAGTACATGAAAACAATGCGTTAAAATTAAACAGAGTAGGTACGAGATGGATGTGACAAAAAAAAAAAAAAAAAAAAGTAATGTATCCGTTTATGTTTCCCACAGGTCTCACAGCTGCGACAGCACAGCAACGTCATCGAGTCGAGGGCATTTGGCAGTAAAGGATGGAAACCGCCGCATATCCGAAAAAAATGCATGCATTGCAAAATGTAAAAAAAAATTTTTACTTAAAAACGATTTTCGACGCGAAAAAATCTGTTTAACGCATAGAAATGCTTGATCGTTTACGCCTTGGAGAGTCGCTTGCATCCATATCACGCTCATACAATTACAATATGGTCAAAAACTTCAATTAAATTGTTTTTTTTTTTTGTCACCTAGGAACGTATCCCCTATAATCCCATATAAATTACCATTCCATAGTCACGGTTTCTGTATTCGCGGTAGGTATTTTACGGAACGTATACCTCGCGAATAAAGAGCTTTTACTGTACCTACGGCAGGTGCACATTTATTATAAAATGAGCCTCGACCAGGCGCTTTGATCTATATTTATTCTTAAAAATCTGAGTGAGACTTCGTCGCAATATCATTATAACCCCTAAAGACGCCTGCAGGCCTAGACAAAACACCTTTCTGTTAACGTTCACGCTAAACTCTACGCCAGAATATATGGGAATGACATTACCTGCGGACAGGACACGTCGTGTCATTCCCATACATTTTGGCGTACCGTTTGGCGTGAACGCCAAGAGTAATGTGTTTTGTCTCTAGGCTCTGGACTGCATTCGAAAGCTGTGGTAGATTCCTACCAGGATAGATCGGAAGATCGGAGGAGTGGTACCTACACCGTCAAAGCGACACATTATTGTTTTCCGACATGCACGCGAACGAAGTCGCGGGCACAGCTAGTAAATAAATAAAATAAATATGTGAAAAATCGGAATAGATGGCGAGAAATCGTGTGGACAAGACGAGTGTGTTACGAAGAAGAAGAAGATTTAAAGATTTTTTTTATAATATAAGCACAGCTACAACAAAGCCAATAGCTTAGCGGTACGACAACTGCTTTGCAAACCTATGGTTCAAACGAGCGCCGTCTATTGGAAATGGTCATCTCTTAGGTGCCACGGCTTATTTTATTTTTTAAATTTTTTTCTTTGTTTCTAGTTGCTTACTCATAATGTATAGTTATAAATTCAACATTAATCTAACTAACTTAAACGACTGTCCATGGAGTTGCATGCCTGTTCTTCTTCAAAGGTACCAACTACCTACCTACTACGCTTTGGAATAAGCAACTAGCAAGCTACATATTTATGACTAAACGACTCCTTGACAGTTCAAAAGTGCCTATAAATTATGTAATAGAAATAGTTGCGTTGAGATTAATTGAGTTGATACTAAAAATATTAACCACAATTTCCATAAATGAAACGATAAAGTTTTTATGAAACAATTCATTAAAAAAAATAACTTTTCATCTTGTTATATCACTGCATTTCACGTAGATCCAAGATCCAGGCGCTTAGATGGGGATCTGAAAAATATTAAAAAACAATTGATGACGTGATCCTGCACATGTACATTATGTCTTGTAAATAAGTCATTGTCATTGCATTTTCCAGTAAGATTATACCTCAGCCTTGTGTTCCAAAAAGCAAGCTGTCAACAGCGCACCCCTCCCGCATCCAGCTTCTCCGTCGCTCACGGGCTTGTCATTCACTGAAATCATCAAAAGAAATGATTTAATTCAAAAACCAAACTAAATCAAGTTTTTGGAAAGATCACCACGCCGTTTAACCACGAAAAATAAAAACTACTCTGATAATAATGTACCTATTTATAGATTGTTATTTTACAAACGAAATCCAAATGTCCCAATTCTTTATTTTCATTCCTCTAAGTACCTGGTACCTATTGACAGGCCTGCACTGTCCACCCATACTTATTATAACTGTAATTTAAAAACAATGTAAAAGCCAACTACATATTTTTAAAAGAGGAACCGTGGAGTTTCTTGCCGGCTCTTCTCCATAGGAAGCAACAAATGCAGGTTTATGTGAAATGATATTTTGATTTCTAAATAAATATTTTAATAAATGGACCTGATGCGCATTTTTTTCCAATATCTGCGAATTTGGCAAAATCTTCGTCATTGCTCACAAACTTCTTCAGTTTGATCAGAGCGTTATCCAAGTCGAAATCTCCCTTGCTGTTGAACTGTAAAAGAAAAAACTTTTTAATAAAAAAATTAAACCGCTAAGTTCGGAAGGCGGTGACATATAATTAAATACATATCCAATGTCACCGACTTCCGAACTTAGTTATTGGAGTTTGGGGTTGGACAAAGCTAGTTTATTATTTTTTACTTTTCGGTTTTTCGGCGGTTTAATTTTTTTATTAAAAAGTTTTTATTTTATAATTTTTTGTGGCTATAATCTACTAATTACTACATGCTTAATTTTTTATTTAATACACAACTCAGTATTAAAATCTGTGAGTAAATCAAAAAAAAGTAAATCAATCATCCCCTGTTTTCTTACCCTTAGGGTTAAAATTTTTCTTCGAAATTTATATGGGACCAACTTCGAGATATACCCTTTCCAATAAAAAAAGAATGATCGAAATCGAACTACACTGGAAAAAGTTATGCGTGGTCATACATAAAAAAAAAAAAAAATATACGCGTCGAATTGAGTAACGTCCTCCGTTTTTTCGTCGGTTCAAAAAGTACATGCTGTTTGGGAATTGATATGATAAAGTCACCAACGCTATCAACACCACATAGCTATTGAACACTTTTTGATAATATGTACCAAGATCCATACTCTAGTTTTCATAAGAATTTGAATGCATAACCGCCAAAAGAAATATCTGGATCAAATACATATAACACAACAAAGCCACAAGCAAGTTGGTCAGTAGTAAATAATAGTTTAAAAAACTAAAGAAACACTTTTAAAAATCAAACAAAAAATAGAAATTATTTTCAAAAAAGCAAGGGGTGTTATTTGAGGTATTTTTATAATCAATCAAGCACCCACGCTGTTTTGAAATTGTTTTCTATTTTTTTTTGTTGGGTTTTTAAAGCGTGTTTTTTAGTTTTTAAACTATTATTTATTTTCTTATTTTTTTTAGTTCGGCTAACTACAAAAGCGTGATTTTTCAGTATTTCCTTTAAAATAATGTTTTTGGTAGACTTTATGAAACCATCATAATCAGCCTATAATGTTACCACTGCTGGGAACCAGGCCTCCCCTGGGCCCAGTGGGGGTTGATAGATGTCACATCTTCGAATTATTGGTTGTAGGACATGCCGGTTTCCTCATGATGTCTAAGCAGTTTAATTATGGAATAAATTTATGAAATTATTGGTATCGGTTCGTGATATGTGTGCAGTTTCAAATCAATCCAATGTTTTGAAGGTGGTGAAAATCACGTTCACATACTTGCTAATACCAAGCTAATAAAAGCGTGTTAAAACAAGGATTACACTACCGAATCTGCTGTTTTTTAAGTTCGAATTATCTGTGAAGTGTAGTCTAGTGAGCAGTGGTGGCCAAGTGGTAACGGCTGCGACTTACGAGTTGTAGGTCGTGAGTTCGAACCCAGACAGGCGCTTTACTTTGTGTAAATTATTTCATCACCACTGCTCTCAAAACGGTGAAGGAAAATATCGTGAGGAAACCGGCATGTCCTACAACCAAAAATTCGAAGATGTGGCATCTACCAACCCGCACTGGGCCCGCGTGGTGGATTACTGCCCAATCCCTCTCACCGAGAGGAGGCCTGTGTCCCAGCAGTGGGAACATTATAGGCTGATGATGATGATGATGATGTTATCTGTGAAGTTGGCAGATTTAGTTACTGTCGCCAAGTCTAGGATATGTGTCAACGGGACTCAATAGAATAGGAAGAAATATCCACCAAAGTTTACATTGGTTCCATCTTCAAAACGAGCAGTTTGTTCTGATAAAATACCGAGAAATATTTTACTACTTACTACTTCAGCTTTCTTGTAGACGCAGCCCAGGAAACATGGGTTAATGCCGTCCATGCTGCCAGCTGCCTTGGCAGATTTCAGTTCAGCAATACTGACTCCATGCTCCTTAGCACACGCTAATACAAGGGGCTTAGCGGCTTCCCGGAAAGCAGCTTTTCCTTCTGCGCTTGCCTGAAAAATAAAAAAAAATGTGAAAGATTTTTAAACATGCGCGATCGTATTCAGTGTTTAACAAACAAAACAATAAAAATACTTTGACCACGAGTACACTTGAAAACTCTGTCTATCATTGTATGCATTTTCTTCAGTAAAACTAGGTTGAAACAAAAGCCACTTACGTGAACCCTGCTAATGCTTGCAGCCACTATGCATAAAACCAAAAAAGTGAACTTAGAACCTTCAACTGTATATGCCATCATTCGTAACCCGACGCCTATTTATATAAAAATTGCACTATTAGGTAATTTGACGCGAAGTAATTACCATTATATCTCACTGTGGAAAATCGGGTGGGAAACCTAGCAAATACATTGGAATAAGGATAGGAATCATTAGCCAAATTAATTTTCAGAAATGTCATGCATTTAAAACTTTATAATTGTTTTTAACTTTTAATTATATTATGGCTTTGCTATATTCAGTTCAGAATCAGCCTGTAACGTTCCCACTACTGGGACACAGGCCTCCTCTCTATGAGAGCAATAATGAGGATGAGGGATTATGCAGTTAAAGATAAGACAGCTGAATACGAGACTGGTGCCCTGTTAGCGTGGTGATTTTTGGAACACACAACCACAATTGTGTTGTAGGTCGTAATTTCGCATTCAAATTACTTTTGAGTTTTTGTAACTCTTTTGTTTTTTTAAATCCTAGAGACATGCTATCTTTAACAACAAACGTGACGTTACTAAATATTACTAATGTACAGGCGCCAGCACATCAATCTACCCTAATCTGTCAAATTTCTTTGATAGATTTTCATCTTTATTACATAAGCATAAAGTTCATGTTCAATTGGGAAAATTAGATAGTTTGGGTTAGCTTGATGTGAGGCGTCTGTACTAATTTCATGTTTCTAGATCATCATCTAAACGGTTTGAAGAAAGGTTGACATGCAGTGATGCAAAACCGAGAGAGTATCGTGTGGTCCCGGACGTAAAGAATAGCATCATCCCATTTCTTCCCGTGGGTGTCGTAGGAGGCGACTAAGGGACTTACTAGAGAATGGGCAGCAGCGTTTTCTATGCATTTTACCACCATACTGCGATCGCGAACCCGCCTGCCAAGCGTGGCGATTATGGCAAGCCCCCCAAATTGGGGGAGGCCTATGTCCAGCAGTGGACATCTTCCGGCTGAAATAATGATGATGATGATGATGCAGACGAACATCGGAATTGTTTTGTTTTTAACAGAATTAAATAAACCCGTTGTTCTCTTTATCCTTTTGTTTTACTTATAAAATTAGCATAGATAATAAATAGTTAATTAATAGGTATCCTACCTAAATTACACCTTGCTAATCGGATTTGCGATTACAGTACTACCTACCTACTCCACATTAATGTTCTAAATTCTTAGAAGTTCAAGCATGGACTTTGTAATATTTTGTTTTGGACTTTGATCTTGACGTGCGAATATAAAATATTCTGGTATGTAATTTGTGTAATTTTGGGATTTTCCTCATTTTGTTTTGTACTTTGTACCTATTGTTCATTTATTAGGTCTGAACTAGTAGTTTTTGTCGCTAAGCGGAAATTGCTACCTTGGAAAGTTACAATAATTCGTAATGCTTTTACATCTACACTAACACTAATTAACCTACTACATCTTTTGCCCCTCTTGCTGATAGATTTTTTCCATGCTTTTTCCACAGCTTTCGCGGTTTTGACTCCATTCCCTACGAACAATGGCACTTTAACAACCGGGTGTCAAATATTTTTTTAAACATGAAGGATTCAAGGAAAAAATATGAAGATATAGTGGTAGTTATTACACCGATGCAAAAATCTGTAGCGAATTACTTTCATAGTGCATTAAAGATATGGAACCTTGCTGAACAATGGAAGTTGGGAAATGATTAAGAATTTTAGATTTTAGTGCTCAGAAGGCTTGTGAATGCCTACCATAACATCGGTTTACATCTGCCTAAAACCAGAAGATGATAAATTGATAATGCAAGGCTAACGTAAATGCGATAAAGGGCTTATTACACTTGGCTGAATTTAGTCATCTAACTAGTCGTCTAAATTCAGAAGCAACATTTAAAACTATGGAAGCTAGCTTGCTAATTGCGATTACACTTGACTAAATTCAGTAACGACTGAATTTAGATGACTAAATTCAGCCAAGTGTAATAAGCGCTTTATGTAAACAAAGTGAAGATATCCTAACAGCAAGTCACTACAATGGATTTGCAAAAGTATCCGTAGAACAAGCAAATCACTGGATTTACACGAGAAGAGCCACTAATAAAGTAATTGAAGGTACAGTGTTTTTTTTTATAGGTTTCCTGCCGTTGTGGCATTGATTATCCACAGTGAGATATAATGGTAATTACTTCACGTCAAACTACATAATAGTGCAAGTTTTATATAAATAGGTGTCGGGTTACGATTGATGGCATATACAGTTGAAGGTTAGAAGGATAAGGAGTACAAAGGTGATTAGTACAACATGTCTAAGTTCACTTGTTTGGTTTTGTGTTTAGTGGGTGCAAGCATTAGCAGGGTTCACGTAAGTGGCTTTTGTATCAACATAGTTTTACTGAAGAAAATGCATAAACTTTTTTTATTGTGGAGATAGACAGAGTTTTCAAGTACACTCGTTGTCAAAGTATTTTATTTGTTTTGTTTGTTAAAATACGAAGCGTTTTTTGAAAACCTTGTTTAAAAAATTCATGCCCTTTTTTATTAAATTGTGGAAGATAACCAGAGTTTTCAAGCATAGTCAAAATTATGTAAAACAAATCACGCATGTTTGAAGATCTTTCACAAAAATCACTTTGGTTCCAAAGGCCAGCGCAGAAGAAAAAGCAGCTTTCCGGGAAGCCGTTAGGCCCCTCGTAGAAGCGTGTTCTAAGGAGCATGGAGTCAGTATTGATGCACTCAAATCTGCCAAGGCAGATGGCAGCATGGATGGTATTAACCCATGTTTCCTGGGCTGCGTCTACAAGAAAGCTGGAGTCGTAAGTAATACAATTTTTCTCGATATTTTACAAGAACAGACTGCTCCCTTTCAAGTTGGAACCAATGAAAATTTTGGTGGGTATTTCTTCCTATTCTGTTGAGTCCCGTTGACAAATATCCTAAACTTGGCTACAGTAAATCTGGCAACTTCAGAGAATTCGCATAAAAAACAAGCAGATTCGACCACAGTGTAATCCGTATTTATATGACCAAATAGCTTGTGCTTTGTGGTGTAATACTTGATCCAGATGATTCTTTTCGCGGTTATACATCATATATTTATGATCATATGAAAACTAGTGTATGGAACTTGTTATCAACAAAAAGTGTGCTCGGGAGTAGATTACCGTAAATAGCTTTAGCAAATCTTGCTGAGATTAAAGTTTTGGTGATTTTATCATATCCGTACATTAATTAATCAGTAAGAAGCAACTAAATCACTAAATAATATGTACTTTTTCTTTTACAGTTCAACAGCAAGGGAGACTTCGACTTGGATAACGCTCTGAGCAAACTGAAGAAGTTTGTGAGCAATGATGAAGATTTCACCAAATTCGCAGACATTGGAAAGAAATGCGCATCAGGTGCATATATTTATTTTATTTACCATTGGGACACTTGGATTCCGTTTGTTCCTCAGAGATGTTTTCATTTGTCGTGATTAAACTGTGTAGTCAAAGACCAACTAGAGAGATTGATACATATATCTTTCCAGAAACTTGATTTTAGTTTTGTTTTGAATTTAATTATTTCTTTTGTTGATTTCAGTGAATGATAAGCCCGTCAGCGACGGAGAAGCTGGATGCGAGAGGGGTGCGCTGTTGACAGCTTGCTTTTTGGAACACAGGGCTGAGGTATAGATAATCTTACGAGAAAATATAATACCAATGTAAAACTTATTTATTACGTGTGAAAGATATTTGTAGCCTTCGTTAGCGGGCCGATTATGGCTCCTTGACGGAGTGTTAGCAACGCTCGTCTTACGAAGCAGTGGCCGCAGTTTGTTTGCTATAGACAAGATTATGCTGCTGCGTTTCTTTTTGCCATTATCATTATGAGTCATCTTTGATGACACTAACTAGTCTTCTCTGGGAATAAAACGAATAATGATTTCGTAGGTATTTACCTATCGTACGGATGAGTTTAGGTCAGTAGGATGTATGTGTGTATTTTATAATTTTTGTTATTGAACAAAATTTTATTTTATCATTCATTGCAAGGCTCTCGTTGAATCACTATCTCACCTGATGTTAAGCTAAGATTAAAAAAAAAAAAAAGAGTACCTACTCTTGCTTAGTTGGAACATACTCATCGACATGAGAATGACACACATATGTAGGATCACGTCCTTATAATCTTTTTTTTTTAAATTTTCAGATACCCATCTAAGCACCTGGAAGATACAAGTGACATGCAGTGATTATGACGATCTAAAGACTTTTTTTTAATGAATAAATCTGTTTTTTAGATACTTCATCGTTTCATTTTTAACCGACTTCAACAGAATTGTCGAATCAATTCGACGTGTCAATTTCTTTTTTTTTTTATTATGATCGGGCATAACTCCGTCATATAAATAGACAGATTTGCAAAATTCTTTTCGAAAGGGGTTTATTCCGAAATGGTCCCATTTAAATTTCATATAGATCTGAATATGTGTTTCGGAGACAGACAACGGAACTCTTCACAGCAAATCAACTGCGATTGCTGCTATTGTATAAAATATGTATTGTTTTGACCTCAAGGATGATGCAATTTCGAATTGGTATGTAGTAGGTAGGAACTATAACTACAAAGTGAAAAATAAAAAGTTTATGGATTTTGTGGTTTGTATTTACATTCATCTCAACGCATCTATTTCAATAAACCATTTACGCCTGTAAACGGTTACCATAGGACTGTCAAAACTACCTACTTCTCGCAGGTTTTTGATCAGAAGTCCCAAAGTTTCTACAGCAATGTAATTATTTTATTACCTACAAAATGGCTACGACTTATCGAACAAATTGACATAAGAGTAAAATGTACCTTTAATATCTATGAAAAAGAATATCTTCAATTTGTGTAGGTATAAAAAAACGAAAACACATAGGTACCTATCTCTGAATGTATCCAGATAAGTTTTAGTATCTAGGTAAGTATTTCCTGCACCTGAACACATTTATGTGCTGGGCGAGATCGTAACTATAGCGCGGTCTAATTTGACGCTAGCGAAACACAGCTGCCTTTCCTTACCTGTTGCGTTTTGGATCATTGGTATTTTTGTTAGTCTTTTTTATCGTTTTTTTTAGTTTATTGTAGTCTAACTTATAAAATGTTAGAGTTGACCGCAAAAAATCGTAAGCATAAAGTAAACTTATATTTAATTTGTATGCAGGAAAGTAGGAAAGATATTTACGATCATTTTATTACAGAAAAGTTTTTACTCTCTTATTCTATTTATTAATAGGTATGTGCAGCAAAAACTTTGTACCCTTTTTACGAAAATTACGCCGTCGGAGTATGACATGTGGCACTGCTAAAGTTTATACAAGATAAGTTTTTAACAATTGCGCAAACTGTAACCATGAATTCAGCATATCATTCTAGACCTCCCAGCGCAGAAATTTTTCGTCGTTCATATTGAAAAAATCAGCTGTTCCACACATTTTGACCGCGTAGGTATTGCAATTTTCCATGAAACAGCTGATTTTAAACATTATGGTCGAATTTCGACCACTGGGCTACCGCTAGCTATATTAATTGTGTGAATTACGAAAAAAGCGTTACCTGTATGGAGAAGAAAATTGAGAGAGTTCATAGGTATAGGGATGTCTATTAAAACTGATTAGGAAATCCACAGGCGTAGCGTGGGTCGTCATAAAGTTAAACGCTGAATTGGTGAAGGTTACAGGAATGCTGGATGCAGAAAGTAAGATCGCTCGCTGTGGCGATTATGCTTGGGAAAGACCTTCGGCCAGAAATGGATCTCTTTAGGCTTGGTGATGATGATAATTGTGACAATGCTAATGACTCTATAAGAGAATCAATACATAGCTTAGATATCCGTCATTACAGTTCACGAACAATATTTTGAAATCGTTTTAACTTTGAGGCCACAATATTTGAGAAGGAAGTACGAACCTAATACTAGATATTCTTGTCCGGAGCTACTTATCAATAGATCGAACAGACGTCAGTTTTTATTAGTGTTTTTGTTGCGTTTAACATCTTGTTAATTAATGTAAACCTAGCTGACCTATCGTCAAAATCTAAGGCCATAAGTTTTATATAAATAAGCATCGAGCTTAACTTTAGAGCATAAACAGTTGAAGCTTGTAAGGATCAGGAGTGCTAAGCTGAAGAGTGCATCATGTCCAAGTTTACTTGTCTTGTGTTGTGTGTCGTGGCTGCGAGCTTGAGCAGCGTTAATGTAAGCTAAGATTGTTTATTAAGCATACGTTATTAATACAATTTTTTCACGATGTATTTTACAATGGTTATTTTTTTAAGATGTCTTTGAAACGCTCTAGGAAGTTGATTTAAATATTCTTTAAGAAATGTTGATTCCTTCTAACGTCGTGTCATTGTTGTATTTAAGGTCGCTAAAGCGCAGAGTCTCCGAGATTCCCTGCGGCCCGTCATAGTCGCGTGTCAACAGGAGCATGGCGTCTCCGACGCTGATATCCAAGCCGCTAAGGACGCTGGCAGCGCAGCAACCATCAAGCCTTGTTTCATTGGATGTGTGTTCTTGAAAACCGGATTTGTAAGTACTACATGTATGGACATACTGTGAAATAATCTAGGAGTACTGTGCCAAAAACCCCTTTTGCGAATTCGTTGGTTCCACCAGATATTTACATCTGTCAAAATAATGAACTATTGAAAGTTACACGGTTGAAACAAAAATATTGGGGGTTTTTAATAATTTGAACATCATAATATACATGAGCTGGATACTTTTAATAAAGATTGTAGGTCCTCGGCAGCTTTGGATAGAGAGAGGTGGAAAGAGTGTAGGGAAGCTAGTGTAGCTTTCGCCCAGCAATGGGACTTTAATGGATGGACTTTAATATAGTGTAAATAATCTACGTACAATAATAATATTAATTTATCTATAGCTCAATGATAAAGGCGATTACGACCTGGAAACCGGTCTGAAGAACCTGAGGCAGTTTGTGAAGGATGACGAGCAATACAACAAACTAGAGAACGTTGCTAAACAGTGTTCATCAGGTACGAAAACAAACAGCTTGTCGCTACTCGAACATTTTCTTATTTATAAAATTGTTCCTATACTATCTTTATTCTTTTTTCAGTTAAAGACAAGACCGTGAGTGACGGGACAGCCGGATGCGAGAGGGGTGCCCTGTTGGCGCAATGCTTCCTGGAGCACAGGACTAGTGTAATTATCTTACAGTAATATTTAAATAATTAATGGGTCATGTGTTTGCTCTAGACACACAAACTTTAAAGCGTCTAATGGTTACTTAGGGCCCCCTAACTAAAAAGTCTTTAGTCAAAGTTTAAAATCACCCTCGGAGTCAGTTAACGATTTATTAACTTCCCATTTTTTTTTAAATTGTGATATTTTCGTTGCTGGCATCCGAACTCAGGAAACAACTGCAACTTTATTCCCTGATTTAACAGTATCTTTATGTATACTTTTTACTGCCGAACTAAAGTGACGTACCAAATAAGTGTTTTCTTTACACGACGGCCTACTAAAGGAGTTTTATGTTTTTTTTTTCTAGATTATCATCTAAACGGTTTGAAGAACGGTTGGCCTATTGTGATACAAGATGGACTCCAGCGTTCCTTTGTAATGTTTTTTCAGAATTGAATAAATTGCACCTGTGTAAAGTCGTTCGTTTTATTTTAGAATTTATTCTTATACTAGCTTTTGCTAGTGACTTCGCCTGCGTGAGGTGGAAAATTATCCCACGGGAACGTATTACCGGGATAAAATGTATCTTGTATTAATCCAGGTTTTAAACTATCTGCGTGCCATCACCAATTTCCTCCAAAACCGTTCAGCCGTTTTCGTGTGATTGAGTAACAAACATCCATACATACAAACTTTCGCGTTTATAATATTAGTAAGGATAGTCAGTTGGATTAGTAGAAAGGAGGATATAAATACGAATCCGAAATAATGGATTTTTGGTAATGGTCCATATTAACATGTTCACTATTTATATGTACAGACGCCAGCACTTCAAGCTATCCCAATCTGTATTTCTTTGTTAGATTTTCATCGTTATTACATAAGTATAAGGTTTCATCGTTATTACATAAGGTAAGAGCAGTGGTGGCCAAGTGGTAACGGCCGCGACTTACGAGTTGTAGGTCGTGCGTTCGAACCCAGACAGGCGCTTTACTTTGTGTAAATTATTTCATCACCACTGCTCTCAAAAAGGTGAAGGAAAACATCGTAAGGAAATCGGCATGTCCTAGAACCAAAAAATTCGAAGACATGTGACATCTACCAACCCGCACTGGGCCCGCGTGGTGCATTACGGCCCAATCCCCCTCTCACCGAAAGGAGGCCTGTGTCCCAGCAGTGGGAACATTATAGGCTGATGATGATGATGATGATGAAGGTTCATGTTCAACTGGGAAAATTTTACAGTTTGTGGTAGCTTGATGTACTAGCGTCTGTACATAGAGACACACATTCAGCAGTAGTCCGCTTTTATTATTTATCTATAATAATATTATAGAGAGTAAAGATTTGATTGTTTGCATTGAATAGGCTCCGAAACTACTGAACCGATTTGAAAAATTATTTCACTATTGGGAGAACGGCCAACGCTATACCAACGCTCCTCTTCCCCTGCGGCCCCTGCGGCCCCACCGCATCCGGCATCAAACGGTGGCGGCCCCGACCAGGCCATGGAAGGGAAGCGCGCTGTTCAGAAGTACCAGCACTCCTCCTCTGCCGCACCCCGTAACCCTCAGCCGCGATGCCTCCCATTCGACATCGCGGCCCACCTCAGTTGCG
The DNA here is from genome assembly GCA_949987655.1 of Polymixis flavicincta. Classification (NCBI taxonomy): domain Eukaryota; kingdom Metazoa; phylum Arthropoda; class Insecta; order Lepidoptera; family Noctuidae; genus Polymixis; species Polymixis flavicincta. The sequence goes on from OX465184.1 coordinate 15,375,561, forward strand.
GTGCACCTCACCGCAACCTACTTTTTGGCCGCTATGTCATCGGCTTGAAGGCAAAAGCCCTAACGAGCGGCCTCACCTTTGGGTTCCTCTTGGCTTCACCGTGGCTGGGAGACCACGGCTACTGAGCCCCCCCGCAACGACAATGCGGGAACCCACTCGGGGGGGACACTATGCCCGGGTGACATGGGCTATAGTTTATCACCGTATTCCCATGGGAATGAGAACTACGCGGGTGAAACCGCGGAGCGCTACTAGTATATGATATACAATATGCCTAGAAATTCGAACTATTTATCAAAAAGCCAAAAAAAAGAACAATAAGAAACAGGAAAGCAAGGTCATTTTTGATACGTCCTATTTTAATTATTATAGGTACTACTCGTATTCATATTAAGTACTCAGTTTTTGCATTTTGAATTTGAATTGAGCCGTAAAAAACGAATCTAATTAGCAAACCTGCACATTCTGCAATAGTTTTATTTGAGGCATTCTATTGTCAATTATTATTTTGCTGATCGGGAAAAACTACCCACTCAATGCGTAAATTTTATAATAGATGCTTATTTTAGTATTTATGTTACTGAATACATACCTACATACTATGCATAGTACAACATCAATTCATTACACAGACGAAGGTATTTATGCTCGCACAACTTGGTGCAAACAGCACGCGTAGCATGGACACCATAGAAATAGGTTTTGTCGACGGAGGAATAGACAAATTGTAGAAAGATTTCTTCCTTCTTAAGCACGACAATGTTAAAATTGAAGAGGGGAAATGTTTATTTTATAAACAAATTATAAACTTCCAAGCAATGTTCGAGATCTAAGTCTCAATAAATTTAAATCATTCATCAAACGTAAGTTGTGCCTGAAAACCTTTTATACCGTTGAAGATTATATTGAGGACAAAACAGCTTGGGATTGACTTGCTCCAATTTTGTATTCTGAATGTTGTTTTTTCTTTGTTTTGCTCTTTGACATTTGATTATTATATACACTTTGCCATGAATATTTACTTTGAGAAGTATAATATTATTTTTGTTTCAATTATTGTGAATGTGAGGACTATGTGGTATTTTTGTTTTTGTGTTTCGTCTCTTTCTCAGTTCGTTTTTAATGTTAATCTGGCAGTTTGAGTACTTTATGCGGCCTACCCAAAGGTCCTCTTGGTATTGTTCGTCAAATTGTTGAGCTCCTCCACTTCTGAGTTGAGCCGTATGATTACTGATACATGCGTGCACTGAATGGATAGGTCCACTCAACCTGTGTGGTTCTTTCCTCAAAAGACCATTTCAGACACCAATCCACATGGTCTTCACTTGATCGGACCAAGATTATGTCTGGACTTTAAAAGAGACTGTGACCTCTGAGTTTGTTTCGGCCTTTCTTCTCAGAGTAGTCAGATAGGAAACGCCGATCTCATCTAGTTAAAAAAAATATGATTGACGTGTAAAAGTGTTTGTAACCTACTTACAGAAATAAGTCATTTATAATTTATTCTTCAGTCGACAAAAGTCTACGATGTCAAACCAATTTTTCTCCACTTTGACACATGGGGATAGAAAAATATTTCCCCTTTATTATTATTACCTCGCGAGATTTTAAGCTGTCGATAAATTGTAAGCCTGCACCATACTGCTTACAATGTCACCTTGACCAAATAGGTTAGGTCAGAACTGCGACCAACCGCGCTACTTCCAAGTTACTGGCAGTTATTTGGCTATTTAGTAATATTAATAGCGCAAGGTACCATCCGTCGCATGCAACTTTGAAACCAGTTCACAATTTGTCGGTTGGCGGGATCGCGTTGGACCATGTCGCACGAATTTTCATTTTCATGAAATTTCCTGAAATTGCGAATTAAATTGTATAATTTTGGTAGTGAATTATGCAATTTAGTTACGTGTGAGTGCACAAGTGTAGTGAAGGTGAAAATAAGTGACTAACGTGGACTTTTCGTGTTCCCACCAAAATTCCTAGTTAGGTTGTTGTAAAGTTACTACCACTTTACAATAACTTTGACTTGACAGACTATAAACATTTTTGTGACTTCGGGCCTATAACGGGCCATTTACTTGATCGAAAATTTAAAAATTACTTGACACTGGCTAAATGCACAAACCGTGCAAAGAGCAATGACACCGTACCACAGGTTACTTTGGACGGCAGTGCTCTCAAAAGAGTGGCACAGTTTAAGTACCTGGGCCACTGGGTCACCGAGACACTCGCAGATGATCTGGATATTGAAAGGGAACGCAGGGCATTGTCAGTCAGAGCTAATATGTTGGCCCGTAGGTTTGCACGTTGTACTGCTCAGGTAAAAATAAGTTTATTCAAGACATACTGTCTTTTTATACGTGTAGCCTATGGGTGAAGCACACGCAGAAGACTTACAGTGCCCTGCGTGTTCAATACAATAACGCGTTCAGGATGTTGATGGGGTTGCCACGCTTTTGTAGCGCTTCAGGTATGTTTGCAGACGCTCAAGTGGATACCTTTCAAGCGATACATCGTAAAAGAATAGCGTCTCTGATGCGCCGCATACGGGGCAGCCTCAACAGATTGCAGGGAGAATGGACGCAGATTGCTCCCTCATGGAGCATTGGACAAAACTACATGTACGAGTAGTGCGGTCCTGATCAAATGTTTAATGTTTCTACAATTCTGTGTCTATTTTTGTATTCCCTTTCTTATTATATTATAAAAAAAAAACATGTAAGTAAACATGTACCTATGGATGATAATTTTTCTGAAATAAATAAATTGAATTGAATTGAAGCCAAAATCCAAAAAAATAAAAATTGTCGGTTTGCCACGGACAGATTATGAAATATTGAAAAGTGTATAGTGTAGAGCATTTCGCAATAGTGTTATTTCACTTAATTCCATTGAATGATTGTTTCATGAAATAGTAATTAAACCAATTTAAGTTACTTTATTTCTTGTTCCACATTCGTCCCACACATTATATCGCTGTTTTTTTTTGAGGTTGGGAAATCGTCAAATAACTTCTCCCGCTCTGGGTGTTGCAGGAGGGCCTATCAGACTTCTACTGACTAAAACCCACCCGTGTTCCCTCAGCTGCCTGTGTGGCAGGAGCCACGGTATCTTTTTCGAACAACCCGCACCCCTGGCAGGTTAAATCGCTAGGTTATATGCTTAAAATAACTGTGTGGATGACCTTTCATGACAATTAAGAGTCCGCAGGCTATGATCGTCATTGTGGGTAGATAACCCGAATGACTAACTACCAAATTTTTTGTCTGAGTCGGGGTACACTGGAAGCGGACCAAACTGTACTGATTTATGACCTTAATACGCGCAACACAAACATTTAAAACTTGGTACTGATTAAAAGTAAAAAAAAAGTCTGTATTAATAATAAAAACAGCAGGTACAAAAGTACTTTTTTGCAGATTTCCTAAGTTTAGATGGTTTATATACCTACATGCATATTTCACGTAGGTATAGACTTTATCGTTCCGTGTGGTGCCGGACGTAAAAAAATAGCACCATCTTATTTCTTCCAGTGGGTGTCGTAGAAGGCGCCTGAGGGACTTACTAGAAAAAAACCATACTGCAATCGCCAACCCGCCTGCTAAACGTGGCGATTATCTCAAAAACCCCCCTTTTGGTGGAGGCCTATGTCCAGCAGTGGACGTCTTTCGGCTGAAATGATGATGATGATAGACTTTATGAAAATAACTTTACATAATCGGGGTTGTTGGTATGCATTTAAACAATTATAACCATTAGATACGGCTCTAATAAATATAGCTGACAGCGAGATATTTGTCAAAACGTAATATAATTATCACCTTTTCACGACAGGTGATGTTCAATGCAGCAGAAAATATCTCAGGAACTGCTGGTTCGAATTAAAAAATTTTTTAGAGTTGGATAGCCCATTTATCGAAGAAGACTATTGGCTATATAACATCACGCTAGGATCCTTAGAAGCTGAGCAAAAATAAAAAAGTCACGATTATGTAGTACTCGCACGGGCAGGCGATTCGTTGCGAAAGGGTTGGTTGGGGGAGCAAGAATGACATGGACGAAGTCACGGGCAGTAGTCATGTGTAAATAATGGAATGGCTATCATTCGAATGACGTCGCAATATGCAAATAGTAATTTTTTGTAATGAGTTTTGATTAAGTTTTCCTCACATTCAACAGACTATATTAAGAAGACTTCTAGAACAGTTGAAATGCTCCAAATTCAATTGATTTTTAGTTGTGGATCCAAAATATATTTGATAGGTTTTTGCAATTTTTTTTGCGTAGGGAAGATCAAAATACTTAAGTCAATTGATCCAAGGGCATAACTTTTGTATAAATAGGCATCGAGTTAACACTCAGGTGCATAAACGGTTGAAGTTTGTAAAGATCAGAGCTAAGCTGAAGAGTGCAATATGTCTAAGTTTACTTGTCTTGTGTTGTGTGTCCTGGTTGCCAGCCACGTCCATGTAAGTAGCTTTTAGTATATGGTATCAAGGAAGCAAGTGGCTAAGTAATAACAGCCGCACGGGTCGATCGATCAGGTTAAGCTACGCTTGCCGCGGTTAGTCCGTAGATGGGTGACCATATTTATATACCAAGACTCCTCCATGCCTCGGAAAGCACGTTAAACCGTTGGTCCTGGCTGTCATTCGTGGATTTTGACAGTCGTTCGTCAGAAAGCCGAAAGTCTGACAAGCAGTCTTACCATGGAGTATCGTGTTACCCAGTAACTGGGTTGTGGAGGTCAGATAGGCAGTCGCTCCATGTAAAATACTGGTATTCAGCTGGATCCGGTTAGATAAGATTAGACTGAGTAACCGTGGAGTTTCTTGCCGGCTCTTCTCCATAGGAAGCGACAATTTGGAACCGTGCACCTAACTTCTGACGTTTCATAAATGCTCATGCAGGTTTATATGAAATAAAATATTTTGATTTCATTTGGTTTGATTGGAAGCCGACGCCAACAAAGTTGGGAAAAGGCTAGGCAGATGATGATGATATTAAGGAAGCAAGTTTTGTCTGTGACTAACGTGCCTGTTAGCGAAGATCAGTCCAAAAATCTTCAATTCTTAACAACGAAATATCATCGGTTCTTTTTTGAAAATCAGTGCTGAATAAATCGAAATTCATACTCGTACGCACGGTTACACATTAAGCCATACATTTCCAGTATAAGCTGATCTCGCATTGTATCGGATTTTCGTACAGTGCAAGATCAGCGTAAACTGGAAACGTGTGTGTACATAATAAAATCACGGCGGAATTTTTTCGCGCACAGGATTTTGAACTCTCGGTTTTGAATCGAGCATAGAGAATCCAACAGAGTGCATCTCAGCGCGTTGAAATTCGATCAGTGTGTTTTAATGTTCGATTTTCCAATCTCGGCGCGAAAAAAAAACCAGACGAGATTTTGTTAAGTCTGTGGGAATGTGGGTTAAGATGGACCATTCGCGACCGCCTTTAATGAAATGCAAACATTTAGTGACTCTCACTGACCACTTCTGACTCTCGTGTGTGGTCGGTGCGAGGGGAGGCTTATCATAAGCAGTAAATAATAACATGTACAGTCAACAAAAGAGATAAGTAACCAGGGTCATCGGATATAGTTGATGTTTAGTAGGAAATCGATGGATGTTTCCATCATCATCATCATCATCATCATTTCAGCCGAAAGACGTCCACAGCTGAACATAGGCCTATCCCAAGCTCCTCCACTTCGACCGGCTCTGTGCCTCTCGTTTCCAGTGGATTCGTACGGCCTTCACAAGGTCATCGGTCCATCTTGTGGAAGTCGTTTTTTTTTTGTTATTGTCGGATGTTTTCAAACCAAATAAAAGAAAATTAATAGAAAACAGTCAAGTAATTTGTCATATTAAATTTCATTCGAAAATATTCATCGGTTTCTTCCTAAACTTCAACTAAATCCGACTAAGTACGGCGAGTAATGGGTAGCTCGCTGTCGTGGTAAGGACCAAGCCCAGGCCGGCGGCGCGTTGTGTTCCTGTAGCCTGTGTCAGCACAACCTGATTGGGCCCGCAAGGGCCGATGCCTGCCAGGGGTGCGGGTTGTTCGAAAGAGATACCGCCGCCCCTGGCACACAGGCTACTGAGGGAGCACGGGTGGGTTTTAGTCTGTAAAAGTCTGACACGCCCTCCTGCTCCACCCAGAGCGGGAGAAGTTATTTGATGATATCCCACCCAAAAAAAAACCCGGGTTACTAATCTCTTTTGGTGACTGTACCTAGTTGCTATTTTGTATGCGCAACCCTCAACATAATATATCTGGCTGATCCTCTAGTTTTTCTTTTTCGTCATGATTTCAGTTCACTAGAGCAAACACTACGACTCTACGTGAAAATCTCAAGTCCATCTTGGAGGCGTGCTCAAAGGAATTTCCAGGAGTCACCAATGATGCTATAAATAAGGCTGCAGAGACAGGCGATTCAACTCAAGTAAATCCTTGTTTCAATGGTTGTGTCTTCAAGAAAGCTGGTTTTGTAAGTAATGTTTAAATATCTACTAGAAATGAGGAAAATATCGTGAAGATACCGGCCATGCACACACGGCTACATATCAAGCTATACATTTCCAGTATAAGCTGATCCTGCATTGTATAGGATTTCCGTACAGTGCGAGTTCAGCGTAAACTGGAAATTCTAGCTTGATGTGTAGCCGTGCGTACTAGAACAAAAAAATTAAAGACATTTTATTATATCCACTAACTTCGCTCTGCGCCCGCATGGTATGTTTACAGTCCATCCCCTCTCGCAGTGAAGGCTTGTGTCCCAGCAGTGGGAACATTATAGTAACTACTAGTTTTCGTAAAACAATTTCGTAAATTTTTGGTTCTAGGCTTGCTCGTAAGAAGTACATGAACGTTTCAACTTATTGAAAATTTTCCCTTTTTAATTAATACGATTGCTATATTTTGAAGTCATTTTTATGGATTTTTTAAGATATTGTTATGAATGCAGTCTTTTTAACCTCATTTAATAACTGTGTGAGTAAATTGTTGAATACTGTAAAAGTCTCCCAATGAGTCTATTGTGCCAATCCCTAGCATCAGACGAAGTATTTGAGTTTTGAGTGAGAAGCGAGTGGAATGACCCACTCGCTTCTCACTCAAGCTCACTCAAGCTCACTTCAAGCCCACTTCTCCTACGTCATCACGTTGAGATTTTAATAGAATAGACCAGCTGAACGTAGTAATACGTGACACACGAGTTCTACCAGTTTTGAATAAATCATTTTAGGTGGTACATCCACTTCATAATAATTATATTTTGATTTTCCTTATTACAGATCAATGACAAAGGTGAATACGATATGAAGAGTGGCCTGATTAACTTTAGGAAGATTGTTAAAGATGATGAGGAATACAAAAAATTGGTAGAAGTTGCGCGAGAATGCACAAGCGGTAAATATAAGCTTATTTTGGAATTGGTATTCTAACTTATCATAACGAAAATGGTCCATGGGTTTTACTGGAGTGTCTCTTTCCGGCCTGGATCCAATTCGATCCATAACAATAGAAAACCAATGGTGTCTCATTAGTGGTACTTGACAGGATATAAGGCTCTATTTGTGCTGGCAGTGATTTTACTATTTGTTGTTATTTTGGTTAAGCGGATAGCCGGTCATAGCAGCTGAATGACATTAGAAAGCAAAATAGCGGGTGCTGTACAGTCCTTGATTTTACCTCCGACAACATCTCACAGTAACTTTATATATAGATCTATGTGATGCAAAATTAGCAGGTTTCTTTTGGCGCGTGGTCAAAGTCGAAACGAACACCGCCATCTTGTTTTTTTTTTAAATATCACTTATAACTAGAATAAAATTACCAATATCAGACTGTCAGCGCTTTTTGAGGACCAAAAGATCTTTGTAGCAATGTAAAATAACTGTAAAAGGACAGTGCTGTGAAGTTCGCTCCGAACCAAACTCAAGTGACCGCCCACAATTCGAAAACGAACTCTATTGCCGGAATGTAAATCTCCATGGATCATTTCATTATAATTTAAATGTAATTTACGGCTTTCTGCTTTTGAGATAGACATTTTAATTAATAAGCGTGTGTGCGATGAAGTTTGCAAGAGCAAACTTTCATAGGTATGACAGTTGCATAAATATTCCTCATTTTTAGACATATTTAACCCTTTTAGGGGCGGAATTTTCCAAAGCCCTTCTTTAGTGCTCACTTTCAGTCCCAGCAGTTAACGCGTTTTTTTTTATCTATCAGTAAATGTATGTAGGTATTTAATTATTTTACGCGTTTTATTTCAGTAAAAGATACAGTTACTGATGGAGGAGCCGGTTGCGAGAGGGGCACCCTGTTGTCTTCTTGTTTCTTGCTACACAAAGACAAGGTAAAGTATTTACCTAGGAAAAGAAAAAAAGAAAACTGTTCCCAGGTCGGGCAAATGCTTTGCCTAACCATACGTGGCAAAAATGCGTGTTGTCATGTTGATGTTTTTAGATATACTCGTACGAGTATTTCAAATGGATTTTATATCTTTTCAGGTTCTTATTTAAGCTGTTTTGAGGACAATCAATATGCAGCGTAAGAAGATAATCATATAGAATTTGTTTTGTTGTTACCTATATTATAAATAAAGAGGAAATATTTTTGATTGTTTGTTTGCATTGAATAGGCTCCGAAACTACTGAACAGATTTGAAAAATTCTTTCACTTTTGGGAAGTTAGACTATCCCCGGGTGACATAGGCTATATTTTATCCCCGTATTCCCACAGGAATGGGAACTACGCGGGTGAAACAGCGAAGCGCTGCTAGTATTAAATAAATGAGATTGGAAACCATTTTAAAGTTGATATTTTTATTTTACCAACACTTAACACAAAAAATAATTAGTAAAATCAGGTTTTGATTCAGGTGTACTCCTTCAACTTAGGAGACTATTGATAGAATCCTTACTAATTATTATAAACATGAAAGTTTGTATGTTTGAATTTATGGATGTTCGTTACTCTTTTACGCAAAAACGGCTGAACGGATTTAGATGAAACTTGGTACACAGATAGGTTAATACAACCTTGATTAACGCATAAGATCATCTTATCCCGGTAGTACGTTCCCGCGGGATAATTTCCGACTTCCAGGCGGGCGAAGCCGCGGGCGGAAGCTAGTATCCAGTAAATTTAACAACTACGCCATCAAAGTTTAAAGAAAACACATTTAAACAAGTTGGAGTTCCTGTAATATGAATGAGTTTTATTTTTGAATGTGTATTTATTTAGGTAAATTGCTGCAGATTGATCATTGTGTCGAATTGTGCGTCGCTAAATGACATATTATGATAATTGCATCATGTAGGATGTTTGTATAAAAGGCTTGAAATTGGTGTTCTGGCATATACTGTTGCAGCTTTCTAACTGAGAGTACAACATGTCTAAGTTTATTTGTTTAGTTGTGACCTTGGCTGTGAGCTTATGTTCTGTTTATGTAAGTATCGCCTTTTCTGTTTTTTTGCGATCCCCAGTAAAAATACTGTTGGGATCAATCGGTTGTCGGATTATCTGTCCACATCTGTGATGTGTCTTCTTCCATATTATTTCATAAGCTTGTCGTTTAATTATGATCTTTATTAATTTTGTATTTAGGCTGGTGAAGATGACAAACCTCCTCAACATGTGGATTTGAATTTTAAAACCATGATAGACGAATGCTTGAAGAAGTACGGAATCACAGACGCTGAGTTTAAAGATGTCGTTGTGTACGCTGACGTATCGAAGATTAATGCTTGTTTTTTTAGCTGTTACTACAAGAAAGTTGGACTTGTAAGTATACTTGTACTAAAGGGGTGCCTAGTTCTTTTTATGTTCGTGTACCATGAGGTCGCCCAGTTTCGCAGTTGCGCTTTTAAGCCACTCTTAGGCTACTTTTCCATCACAGATGTGCTATGCAGCTACGCTTCGAGGGTGTAAAAGCTTAGCTACGAAACTATATGACCGTTTCTTAGGCTAAGCTGTGTAGTGGAGCAAGTAAGATATGCTATGAAGATGCGCCGTCGCGAGGTAGCTATACGAGGAAGATGCGTAGCTCCAGCTATGCGATGCATCGTCAGTAGGAAAATAATGTTTTCGCATCCATAATCTATTCCTTGTTGGAGTAAACAGATGAACAGTAAAAGTAGAAAAGAAATTGTTTATTTTCACAAGACTTTGGTATGTACATATCTAGAAACAATATTCATGTATTTTTACAAAAGATACTGAAACTTATACCTAAGCCAGGCAAGCCCTCCCCCCCGAGTGGGTTCCCGCATTGTCGTTGCGGGGGGGCTTAGTAACCGTGGTCTCCCATCCACGGTGAAGCCAAGAGGAACCCAACGGTGGGGCCGCTCGTCAGGGCTTTTGCCTTCAAGCCATTGACGTAGCGGCCAAAAAGTAGGTTGCGGTGAGGTGCACCGCAACTGAGGTGGGCCGCGATGTCGAATGGGAGGCATCGCGGCTGAGGGTTACAGGCTGCGGTAGAGGAGGAGTGCCGGTGCTTCTGAGCAGCGCTCTTCCCTTCCGTGGCCTGGACGGGGCCGCCACCGTTTGATGGCGGACGCGGTGGGGCCGCAGGGGAAGAGGAGTGTCGGTATAGCGTCAGCCGCTCTCCCTATCCTCTGCGGCCGAAAAGTGGTAGACGGGACGGCGCGTTGTGTTCCTCACGCGCGCCGTCAAAGATGTCAGCAACCACTGGTGGGGTCCGCAAGGGCCGATGCCTGCCAGGGGTGCGGGTTTGTTCGAAAGAGATGCCACGGCCCCTGGCATACGGGCTACTGAGGGAACACGGGTGGGTTTTAGTCAGTAAAAGTCTGACACGCCCTCCTGCTCTACTCAGCAGGAGAAGTCATTTGATGATTTCCCACCCAAAAAAAAAAAAAAAAAAAAGCCAGGCAAGCCCTGGCTTATTTTGGAAGTCAGTCCTCAAACGTGGAGCATTTTATGGAGATCTTGTAAGCGTGAATGGCGTGACGCACATCTTTGCATGATTAACATGATTTGCATGTGAACAGCAATTCATCTTCCTCCATGCCTTCTTTTTCGCAAATTGCAAGAAATAAAATTAGTTTTTGCTTACACGATGGCATGTCTATTTCGGCGAAAAAGGCGTGCCTACTGCAAGTATTCTACTCTTCAGATAGCTCCATCACTCGCGCATATGCATGTAAAAAACATAGCTTTGTTGAACCCGTTTCCACCAGTGCTATGTTAACCAATGAATATGACTGTTGGATATCAAATGCACACATAGCAACGTAGCATAGAAAATCTCTGGTGGAAAAGCCAAAATTCCGAAAGAGGGCGACCACATGAATACTTCATAATACCAACTGTTTAACCAAAAAAGTAAGATTTTATTGCATGGTCTCACTGTCTTAAATAAGACGAGTAAAATGTTTTTTGAAGAACGCACATCACAAAATAATTATTTAAAACAAATAGACAAAAACTAAAGACGTTAATATTATTATTTTACTATGGGTATATGTTCTGTATTACAGCTCAATGACAAAGGTCAATTCGACTCGACCACTTACTTGGCCAACTTGAAAGAGGGTTTAAAGGATGATTCTATATACGCCATAATGAAAGAAGGAACAGCACAATGCGAATATGGTAATAAACGTTATTTCTTTGTTAATAACTAAACTATTTTTGATAAGATAGCTATTCCTAAGGCAGGAATGTGCCGGCCACTTTTTCTATGACAAATGATTTTATTTCTGTAACGTACGTACGTACAAACACTTTACACACCAATCAATTTTTTTAAACTAGATGAGGTCAGCGTTTCCTAACTGACTACTCTGAGAAGAAAGGCCGACACAAACTCAAAGGTCACAGTCTCTTTTAAGGTCCAGACTATCCGACAGTCTGTCTTCTGTCTCCTTCTCTTCATAACACCCTGTGACATCATGCCGCGTCCCTAAGGGTTGATTTTTCAATAATCAGATGACTTTTAGCCCAAGTATAAATATGGCGTTTGGACATAAAAAGTAATTTAATTTTTATTTCTGAAATTGAAGTTATCTGACGATTGAAAAATCTGCCCTCAGGCTGGTATTTCTGTACAGTCTCTAAGTCATGTGAAACGAGGGTTTTTTCTTTGAGGGTGGCTAACCATCAATTAACTTCTCCCTCTCTGGGTACAGCAGGTGTCACACTTTTGCTGACTAAAACCCACTCGTGTTCCCTCAATTGTCTGTGTGCCAGGGGCCACGGTGTCTCTTTCGAACAACCCGCAACCCTGGCAGGCATCGGTCCTTGTGGACTCCACCAGTTAGTGCTGACATCTCTTTGAGGCGCGCGTGGAACACAACGCGCCGTTGACCCGGGCTTGGTCCTTACCGGACAGCGAGCTACCCATTACTCGCCGTCCGCAAGCCCGCGCCTACGGTGGCCGGAAATCATCCTGGGATTTCCGACGCCCAGGGCGTCTCCTGTGGAGGCTAGGGCCATGAGGGCGCATATACTGCCTCTCCCTCACGTGCGCCGCCTCCCTCTTCGCGAACATTACTGTTTCGCAGAAGAAGGTAAAGGCAACCCATGCACTCTCGCTCCGTACCATGGCCTGAACCAGGGCCAGACGCGAGAGTTCGTCGCCGCCGACCGCATCGAGAACACGGTGGTGTTCCGTCCAAGCCGAGCAAACCTTCACCGTATGCTCCACCGTGTCCTCGGGGCGATCTACGCAGTAGAAATACCCAGGCGTTTCCTCCCGCCTTATACGAAAGAGGAACCTCCCGAAACACCCGTGTTCGTTGAGGTCCTGCGTCAGGCGGAAGGCGAGGACGCCGTGGCGCCTCTCAATTCACTCCTCAAAGAGGGGACTTACCACCGCAGTTGTGGTATGCTCCATGTCAAGTGAGGGTTGAGGGGGGGTTTGTTCTCACGCAATGGTTTTTGTTGTCATAGTGAATCGCTTTCGGTTAAAAGGACCAGTGGAGGAGAGCAGTGGTGGCCCAGTGGTAACGGCCGCGACTTACGAGTTGTAAGTCGTGCGTTCGAACCCAGCCAGGCGCATTACTTTGTGTAAATAATTTCATCACCACTGCTCTCAAACGGTGAAGGAAAACATCGTGAGGAAACCGGCATATTCTAGAACCAAAAATTCGAAAACATGTGACATCTACCAACCCGCACTGGGCCCGCGTGGTGGATTACGGCCCACTCCCTCTCACTGAGAGGAGGCCTGTGTCCCAGCAGTGGGAACGTTATAGGCTGAGTACGTACGTACGTAAAAGGACCCAAGAAGGTAAATTTTGGTTGGTTAAATTTGGTTTGTGCTAATTCTTAATTATTTGCTCAAGTTATCGGCCCATGTAGACCCACTCTATTTTTTCCACTTCTGCTTAGCCCGTGTTGACCCGCTGAAAAAGGCCTCGCTCCATTCTTTCCAGTTCTGCCAATAGGCACCTATACAAGTGCAATTCATTTTTTAAGGTTCCTTTAATTTCAGTAAAAAATAAACCCGTAAGTGACGGTGAAGCTGGATGCGAGATGGGCGCGTTGTTCGCAGATTGCATCATGGAATACGAAAAACGACTAGGTAATGCAGGTTGAGTTGTAATAGTTTGGTTCAAATTCGCTGTTTCATGTCTCGGTATTCTCTACCCGTCCCACGTGGTAAAAAAATAGGGCCATGCCAAAAAAAAAAAACACAAAGAGCAGTAATGTGCCCATCATATATTTTGTAGATAATATTTAATGTGAAATAATTTTTTTTTCAGGTCATTCTCGTTAAAGTTTAGAGAACTACAATGGATGACATGCAGCCACAAGTTGTTTTGTTTTTATTATTTAATTTTTAATGACAATATATTCAAATAACATCCACAAACTTTGAATTTTATTCTCTAAAGCACCGATGATCTTAATGCCGATTTATGCTTTGTGTCATTTTAAGTTGGTACGGAAGAAATAACGTTTTGATGCAAAATACGGGTAGCTAGATCTAATAAAACTAAACTAAAACATGAGCTGAAAAGGCGATTGCTACCAAGATGATCGCTAACAGAGATCTATAAATTGGGAGAAAGGACTTTTGTAAAAAAAAAACTTTCAACGTGTTAGTTTCGGTATTTTGACAATGGTTTTGATATTTTGACATATTCAAGGTAAACATAGTGATTTGTAATACTGTAGAATTGTCTGGAGGTGAAACCTTTATAAAGTTTCAGTAATGAGGTCAAGGCTCGTTGTTAAATCATTTAAACAGTTTTTTTTTTTGCTAAATGGGTTTGCCCTTGACCTCAATTACGCCTGCTTTAAAGTGCTAGCTCATCTAGTCTATGATGGAACAAGCGTGCCCAAATGCCTGTTCACTCATGCTTTGAAGGTAGACAGGGTAAATGTGGAAGGGAACACAGACGCTGGCAGAGACTTCCACACTTTGGCTGTGCGCATAATGAATAAGGTGGTTATTTTTACTGGCTACTTGCAATCGATTTAAGAGTAGAATATATAATGTTGAAATGATTGAAAATGTAGTATATAAGTAGTACAAGCTATTAAAGGGAGTGTTGATTCTACAATCAAACTGGAGCTATGGACTTTTAATTATAGGTATTTGAATTCCTCAAGAAGTCTGGAGGAAAACGCGTTTATCCCATCTTTTTAGCTGGGCATTAAACGCGGTCCTCAGTCTCCCCTTGCGAAAGGCAAGGACATACCTCTCAGAGTCTGTGCCCTGGATTTTGGCCCAGCTACCAGTCCAAAAAGAGGGTGGTGCTTCATCTAATATCCTTCTTTCCCTAAAATCCTTGATGGATGATCCCCAGTCGTGGACCCCGACGACCAGCGCATGTCCTGGAGCCACGTCCCCGGGGATGCTTTGCGGCTATTCCAGACAAACTCATCCAGCCATGTCTAGCAGCTGCCTATTCAGCTGTGACTGCGCCCCCCCTGGCCAGCTACGTCCGTGCACCCTGTCTCTGATGTCAGAGTTGTTGATATTCTCCCGGTCCGGCCCATCCCTGCTACTAGTCGTAGCCAGCGGAGCCAGCCACGGTCCTGACTCCAGGCTACACGGGGCTGCTTCTCCTGCACGACGTGAGCCCGCGGCTCTTTTTTCGGCCGCCAAGAAGCTCCAGATCCTCGGGATAACTACGACCAGCCTACTTAACTGTATAAATAATAGATTGTAGTTAAGTAGCTATTAATAAAATAGCTCTCAAACGGTGAAGGAAAACATCGTGAGGAAACAGGCATGTCCTTGAACACAAAATTCGAAGACATGTGGCATCTACCAACCCGTACTGGGCCTGCGTGGTGGATTACGGCCCACTCTCTGTCACGAAGAGGACGCCTGTGTCCCAGCAGTGGGAACGTAATAGGCTGAATATGTATGTACGTATGTAAATAAAATTGCTATTCATTCTAGGTAGTTAGGTTATAAGCAAGGACTCTATTCTTTCTTGGCTAAGTCTTGCTATCGTTGTTGGTATAATTAAAATGATAGTATGACTGCGGAGACACCATCCTTCCACTACCTTCCTATATATGAACCATTTGCCAGAACCGGTACAAAACACTTAAGCAAGAACGCTTCAAATAACTTGTGGCCGATGGTTCGCCTTGATATTTTTTCCACCACTCGCTTCAATGATAATAAATACTACGTACAAACTATAGGAATTGATGTTGAAAAATAAGAAGGAACTAGTTTTATTACTTGTGTCCAGTAATTTTAAATGATTTAATATTAAAATATGCCTAAGTAGAAGAAGACGTTGCTAGGCTTCTTTACCACTTGTTAGCGTATCTCCTAAAATATTTCGGGTATGAATTGATAGACTTACATAGATAAAACTTTCGTCAGATCAACTATCAATACATCAAGTTGCTGAAGTGTGTATACGCCAACTATGTTCTATGGTACTATGGCCTCGAAACCTTTCCTTCTGCAGCGAGGCGTGAAACAGGGAGATGTTATCTCTCCGAAACTATTAACCACTGCACTGGAGGATGCCTTCAAGGTTCTGGACAGTGACAATCACGAGTATTCGTACAGTACTCACTTTCAGTTTATCGACGAAACTTGTAATCTTGGCTGCGACTGTGTTATCGTAGTTTAGAAGAACAACGCGGA
Organism: Polymixis flavicincta; assembly: GCA_949987655.1. NCBI lineage: Eukaryota > Metazoa > Arthropoda > Insecta > Lepidoptera > Noctuidae > Polymixis > Polymixis flavicincta. The sequence goes on from OX465184.1 coordinate 15,391,669, forward strand.
CACATAGGCTGACACGAAAAACGAGTTTAATTTATAATAATTTATATATTGTAGATGTCTCTCGTGTCTCGTGTGTCACTTAAGCCAGACTAGAGTGATTCGTTCGATTTTTTCGCTGACAATGAAGTCATTTTATGCAACATAAAACGTAGGTATTTTTATTATCCGGTTGCAATTTTGGTCAAAAATTAATAGAAGTTATTATATACAAAATTTAAAATTGTAGCGTATTGAAATGCTAGCAAAGTGGGCTTTGTGTGCAGCGTAATTGCATCGCGTCCATTTACTGTAGTTTAGGGAAGTACCCTAAACTATAGTTTAAACAATATCAAGTTGGTATGGTTTTTTTTTTTTTTTTTTTTTTTTGTGTGGGAAATCATCAAATGACTTCTCCTGCTGAGTAGAGCAGGAGGGCGTGTCAGACTTTTACTGACTAAAACCCACCCGTGTTCCCTCAGTAGCCCGTATGCCAGGGGCCGTGGTATCTCTTTCGAACAAACCCGCACCCCTGGCAGGCATCGGCCCTTGCGGACCCCACCGGTGGTTGCTGACATCTTTGACGGCGTGCGTGTGGAACACAACGCGCCGTCCCGTCTACCACTTTTCGGCCGCAGGGGATAGGGAGAGCGGCTGACGCTATACCGACACTCCTCTTCCCCTGCGGCCCCACCGCGTCCGCCATCAAACGGTGGCGGCCCCGTCCAGGCCACGGAAGGGAAGAGCGCTGCTCAGAAGCACCGGCACTCCTCCTCTACCGCAGCCCGTAACCCTCAGCCGCGATGCCTCCCATTCGACATCGCGGCCCACCTCAGTTGCGGTGCACCTCACCGCAACCTACCTTTTGGCCGCTACGTCGTCGGCTTTGAGGCAAAAGCCCTGACGAGCGGCCCCACCTTTGGGTTCCTCTTGGCTTCACCGTGGCCGGCATCCACGGTTACTGAGCCCCCCCGCAACGACAATGCGGGAACCCACTCGGGGGGGAAGTTGGTATGGTTGGAGAATTACAGATCAAGCTTCAATGAACCAAGCAAGAGTGCAAAACTGAAAAGAAAAATGTTTAAGTTTACTTCTCTTGTTTATTGTGCTGTGGCTATGAGCTTAAGGTGAACCTAGTCCACATATTTTCCATACAAACTTCGGGAGGGTTTTACTCCACTGTTTGAGAATGTACATCAAAAATTAATCATGGTATGGTTTTGTCTGGTTTTGTCTCATTATTAATAATATTATCTGTACCGAAACAGAATACTAAAATAAAAAAATCCATTAAAAAGTTATGAGGCAACAAAGATTCGTTTTTCTTGTTAATTTGACTTAACTTTGGGCGTGTTTAAGTAATAAAAGATGTGTTGAATCAGCAAAACCAAGTCGGTACCGACAAAGTTCAATTATCGAAAAGTTCAATAAACTTTATTGGTCATTGATTTATGCTGTGGTGTTTTCATAAAACCCGATCTTCCGAAGGACTTTTCTTAATTTTTACGCTCCTGTTTTACTATAAATGATCCTGCATATCACTCAATAACGTTGTGAGTGTGGACTAGCTTCTAACTGCTCATCACTGATACTACCTCTGTCGAACACGAAGCCTGGTGAGACACCGTGCTTTTTAGTCAGGTCCACCAGTGAGTTCGAGCCCGCGACTAGTGTCCTCTTAAGAAGCAATTATGTAAATATAATTTATTTTAATGAAAATAAATGATCGTATTTTTTATCATTCTACTTGTGCCCTCTTAAGTGGCGTAAATAGGGTGGGCGCCTGTCGAAGGCGGGCGCGAAAAGTCGCCAATTATTTAATAAAAATAACACATCAATGAACCATTTCAAACTGTTACCTATATCTAAGAAATCTGAAGAACTAGAATATATTGAGCAATACGAGGATAAAAGCGTATTTCTAAATCTGCCTATTTCTATGCAAACTCTTAAAATTGTAGCATTGCAAGCGATTTTTTTAGCAAGTAGAAATTAATACCTTCGTTATTGTAGGCGATAATTGGATAAGAAAGGTTATGCGACCTAGCTTTGGTCAGTGTAGACCGTTTTTTTTTTTTTTTTTGATAATGGCATCTCGCAGTTCACCTTGAGAGGCCGTGACTGCTCAACCGGACTTTCCTATGAAGGTTTTTAGGATTCTAAAAGCCTCCAGCCAGGGCGTAAAACCTACTTAAACCTAAAGCGACTGCGCACTGAGGGCACTACGAACCTCGGCTCAGGGAGTCACTGGCAGGCAGCTAATGTGGACAGGCTGGATCAAGGTATTTTCATGATTATTAAACGGGGAATTTAAAGCTACTGGCTCAGCTGCGGCGCGGGCTGGCGCATCAATGAGCAAGGGACGGTCGGGGGTCTGATCGTTACCCGGGAGTCTTCGCGGGGCGCGAGGACCTCGACGGCGAGATCGGTAGGACGGTCGTTTGTGTTTGTGTGCTATACTGGTGGCCCTATTCTTTTCTTGGAGAACAGTGATGGGGTCACCTGGGTCGGAAAGGACATGTCTCGGCCGGCGGATTCTACTGATTCTACTGGGGACATAACTAGCGGCCTTCACAATCAAGGGATTGCGATGTAACTCAGCTTTATCGAAGAAACGCTTCGAGTTGCGTTTCAGAAATTGAGCAATAGTGGGCATTTTCAGATCGAGATGGAGGATCTCGTTCCGAACGAACCAAGGGGAGTCTGTGGCTTGGCGAAGGAAACGGTTTTGAAGGGTCTGCATCCTATGGATGTGTCGGGGGTGGGTGTGTGCAAAGACTGCACATGCATATGTCATGATGCAATTTGCACTTGAGTGACAATTTGCTACGTGCGTTCAGAACAGAGTGCAACCTTCCGAGAGCGAAGGCGGCGCGTGAGCGCGCCTTCTTGATATGCTCAGAGAAGGAGAGGTGCTGATCTAGAATCACTCCAAGATATTTGGCTTGCTTTTTCCAAGGGATCGGCTTGCCGAATATGGAGATGGGCCGGAGGGGGTCGAGGTGGGGTTGCGGTCTCTTAAAGAGAACCGCCTGGTTTTTGTCCGGATTTAATTCGATTCACCATTTCCTAAACCATGCGCCGAGTACGTTGACTGCGGTTTGGAGGGATTTGGCTATCGCTTTTGAACTACGCCCAGAGTGGTAGATGGCCGTGTCGTCTGCGAACAGAGCCAACTGTGCCTTACTACTCTTGGGGATATCGCTAGTGAACAGCGTAAAGATGAGAGGGGACAGCACGGCGCCCTGAGGGACGCCGGCGCGAATCGGGTGGGGGGATGAGAGAGTGCCTTCGATGCGATAGCGAAAGGTGCGGTTCGACAGAAAGTCTCGTAAGATGAGTACGAGTCGGTCCGGCACGCCGAGTTTGTACAGCTTGTAAATCAAGCCGTTGTGCCAGACCTTGTCGAAGGCTTTCGCTATGTCGAAAAATACTGCACCGGTCGCATAGCCGTGTTGGAGACCAACGCTTATATGCTCTACGATCCGGTGTACCTGTTGTACGCAACTGTGCTGGGTTCGGAAGCCGAACTGCTCGTTGGGTATCAGGCCTTTAGTTTCAGCGAAGTCCCTGAGACGCTTGTAAATAAGTCGCTCATAGATTTTTCCGAGGCTGTCCAGTAAACTGATGGGAGTGTAGACCGTGAAGATAAAACAATAAAAATAGCCATTTTTACCTTAGTGTCATCAAACTCAATTAACATTTACAAGTATGTTTGACATGTTATTTATTTTTAATAACTGGTATTGTCTCCTCGGGCTCTGCTTACAGTTTCGAGTCGATTTGGCATACTAAACACGAGGTTTCGGAGGCGATGTTGAGGAATATTCTCCCATTCTTCTATCAGGGCCCGTTTTAGTGCCCTGAGGGTGGTAGGTGGTGGTCTGTGGATTCTGACTAGCCTCCGTAGCTCATTCCAGGTGTGGTCAATCTGCTACTTGGACCGGTTCTGTGACATCCAGCAGATATCTGCGGCCTTTACAAGGTCATTGGCCCACCTTGTGGGGAGGCCTTCCAACTCTACGTCTTCCGGTACGCGGTCGCCCGTCAAGAACCTTTCGGCCTCATCGGCTATCTGTTCTGCGAGCAATGTGCCCTGTCCACTGCCACTGAAATTTGGCTATTCTTCGGGCTATGTCGGTTACCTTGTTTCATCTGCGGATTTGTTTATTCCTGATTCGATCACGTAGGGAAACTCCAAGCATAGCTCTCTCCATTGTCCTTTGCGTGACTTTTAATCTTCTTTTAGGGCGCATTGTAATCGATTAATTTTCAATATATACTTTTTTTACTTTTATTATTTTCTAAATAATAATAATAGGATTTTTACAATAGGAATTAAATAATAATAGGAACCAATGTGTAGATATTAATGGTGTGAAATCTTCCGGGCTACCAGTTCAGTTAGGTGTACCTCAAGGCTCTATACTGGGTCCATTTTTATTCTTAGTGTACATTAATGATTTACCATTCTATTTACAGGGTATCTGTGACATTGTACTGTTTGCTGATGATACCTCTCTTATCTTTAAAGTAGACAGGAATAGACAAGATTTTGACCACGTAAACAGTGCACTCTACTGACATTCAAAATATTCTTGTTCTGCAAAAAGAGCTGTACGTGCAATTTACCAACTAGGTGCTAGAGTTTCTCTGAGAGATTTTTTAAAGATATTGGTATTCTCACGGTGGTATCACAATTCATCTTCGCTAGCATCTTATTTAAAGGAAAAATATACACTTATACACTAAAACAGTGATATTCATAATAACAATACTAGAAATAAGGACAAACTACGTGGTCCCTTTTACCGGCTTCATAAAGTTAATAACTCATTTGTTGGGCTTGGTATAACCTTTTATACCAAGCTTCCCTCTTCTTTGCTAGATTTAAATTTGAATGCGTTTAAAGTTAAAGTAAAATCAAATCTTTGTTCTAAGGCATACTATGTATTCTATAAACGACTACTTAATATCGTATTGTTGGTCGCTGTGATTAACTCAAGATTATACTCGTATAGAGTAACTCATATGACCTGTCAGTAGGTAAGCTAATTCTGGTGAAAGAACACAAATATCTTGAGTTAATCACAGCGACCAACAATACGATATTAAGTAGTCGACGTATACGAGTAGAGAGTAACTCATATGACCTGTCAGTAGGTAAGCTAATTCTGGTGAAAGAACACAAATATCTTGAGTTAATCACAGCGACCAACAATACGATATAGTCGTTTATAGAATACATAGTATGCCTTAGAACAAAGATTTGATTTTACTTTATCGTATCATTATTTATTTTATTTGACTGTATAAATCATTTTTTTTTAATTTTTATTAATTAAATTTAGATTTTTTGTTGAATGTTAATTACTTACCTATTATTGTATAGAATCAAGTTCTTCCAACTTAACAGACAGCTGTGCTGCTGGGGAGATTGTTGCGCTACTTCTTCTTCCCAACTAAAGCACTAGGACGTGATGAAGGGCGGGCGTTTTTGGGGGACTGTCTTTTGTAATTTTGACGTTTAAAAACTGCTGACTCTCAGCCTAGTTTGAATAAATTGACTTTTGATTTTGATTTTTTTCAGTGAACCATGAAGCTGTAAATGAAGTAACTGGGTGCGAGAGGGGCGCGCTAGTGATGGGTTATTTCTTGAAACAGTTGCGGTCACAGGGGCAAAAGTAAATTACATAGAAGGGACCATGGACCTTTTTTTTAGGTCCATGGAAGGGACTAGAAGGATCAGGTATGCAGGCTGAATCATTTTTTTTTAATCTGTAGCAAGTCCTATGACAATTTTCTAGTTTTAGTAAATTTTAATTACGCATTTTGTTGTAATAAAATAAAGAACGCAGTTTTATAAGCGAAAAAGGTTTTAATATAAGAACACTTTTATGAACACCATGACAGTTTTTATATATGAAACAGAGTGACCCAGTTACCAACACCAAAAATAAAATTAAGGTGAAATTACATTGCCATATTCTCAACACATTTTCTATAGATACAAGCTTTAGCTGTTCCGAGTCTTCGTTAAAAGTATAAAGGATTTTAATATGTTTATTTTTTCAGGTTTACAATACAGTGGATTGCAGCGCAGCGTATCTCTAATAAGCGGATGATTGTGTTACTAAAATATTAAATAGTTCTGATTCACAAACATTATGACTTTTATTCCCTCATGTACCAGTAGCCAGCCTATTTTATTAATTTCGTACTTCTTTCTACCATTTATATCACTGATCAATTAATATTGACACCACAGTAGAAAAATGAAATTACCTGAGTTACGTTGGTAGCCAAAATATAGCGTATCAATTTTATTGGTCGAGGAAAAAAGGCACAGAAAAAGGTATAGATATAAAACTGGAGTAAAATCTCTTTGTACTGTTTGTATCTGGCAGGTTTTGACAACGTTAAATAGATGCTATAAAAAAATTAAATCGATTTCTCGCAATTTTTCAACTGGTTTTTTGTACGCCAAAATGAAGGTAAGTAACGAAGAAATTCGATACGCTTCGAAGTTCTATTATAAATAAAAAGAAAAAATGCGACACAAGGCGCGAAAAAATATGGACTTTATGGACTTAACGCAGTGTCAGTTAGAGTAGCACAAAGTTTGTTCAAGCGTTTTTAGTATGGGGATTTTGATGTCAAAGACGCCTCTTTGACATGTCGCTCTGGTCGCCCTGTTACGAATTAATTCCGATGACATTTTTTTAAAGTGGAAAAGATTGCCTTATTAGTAGTTACGACATAGCTGAACTGTTGGGGGTAATTTTTTTGAGTGTCTGAAATCATCAAATAACTTCTCCCGCTCTGGGTGGAGTAGGAGGGCGTGTCAGAATCAATCAATCAATCAACTCAGCCTATCGCAGTCCACTGCTGGACATAGGCCTCTCCCAGGCTGCGCCACAATACTCTATCCTCCGCCTTCCGCATCCAGTCAGAATATTACTAACTAAAACCCACCCGTGTTCCCTCAGTTGCCTGTGTGCCAGGGGCCGCCCAGGGTGTCTCCTGTGGAGGCTAGGGCCTTGAGGGTGCATATACTGCCACTCGCTCACGTGCGCCGCCTCGCTCTTCGCGAGCATCACTGCTTCGCAGAAGGAAGCGACGGCTACCCATGCACTCTCGCTCCGTACCATGGCCTGGAACAGGGCCGCCCCCGATCGCCTCCACAAAGACACGACACTGCTCCGCCCAAGCCGGGCAGACCTGCAGCGTATGCTCCACCGTGAAGAGAGGGTTGACGACAAAATAGTTTTGACCCATTTGAAAAACTCTGGGTATACAAAAAAGCTTGATAATTGGGTGCCACACTTAAGACCTATGGAAAAAACACGATACTTTACTTTCTTGACTTAAATAGGGATGATGACTAATATGTTATAAAAAAATTCAAATAATTAATGTAACTTCATAGGAGCCATAAGTAAAATGAGATAATCGAAAAATCTTGAAATCGATGGAAGCATGGAAAAGCTGAAAACTTAAGTGGTAGTGGGCAGGGCACATTGCTCGCAGAACAGATGGCCGATGAGGCCGAAAGGTTCTGGAGTGGCGACCGCGTACCGGAAGACGTAGAGTGGGAAGGCCTCCCACAAGGTAGACCGATGACCATGTGAAGGCCGCGGGTATCCGCTGGATGTGGGAAGCACAAGACCAGTCGAAGTGGAGGAGCCTGGGGGAGGCCTATGTCCAGCAGTGGACGACTTTTGGCTGATATGATGATGATGATGGAAAAGCACGCATTAAATGTTTTTAGAGGAATTAGGTGTAATTATACCCGTCCTTGTTGAGCGTTACGGACAATGTATGGCGCTGCCGCTGGTATGAAGTTACATATTCGTGGTGTCTTTGTCTAGCAGTTATTTAAAAGGTTAAGACTTGTCAATTTTTAAAGCTTTTACCCTTGACCCTTTGACCCTTTGACTCGTGAATCTGTCAGTTTGTCAAAGCCTTGACAGACCGCTCTGAATCTAACTGATTCAATTGCAATTTGGTTAACATATTAATTTCTGTGACACGGACGTGTAATGTAAATAAGTATGAAGAAAATTTTAAAAACAAAAGTTTTGCAAACTTTACCGTAAGACATCAAATGAAAGGGCTTGATATGAGGGTCTAAAATATATATTTTGTATACCTAAGCAATGTTTAAATTACTAGTTTTGAAGATATTTCAGAACGTACACATTTTTTAACTAACAGTTTGCCCCTTATCTTAGAAACGACCTACTTATTTGAAGAAAAAATGAAACAAAAATAATTTAGTTCTTTACTTACAAATTACAGAAAAACCTAAAGTAAGTATAAGTCTTCCAGGGGTGCGGGTTTGTTCGAAAGAGATACCGCAGCCCCTGGCATACAGGCTACTGAGGGAACACGGGTGGGTTTTAGTCAGTAAAAGTCTGACACGCCCTCCTGCTCCACCCAGAGCGGGAGAAGTTATTTGATGATTTCCCAACCAGAAAAGAAAAAAAAAGTATATGGTCTTAGAATAACATGGTAAATCTATACTAATATTATAAAGAGGAAAGATTCGTTTGTTTGCTTGCATTGAATAGGCTCCGAAAGTACTGAACCGATTTGAAAAATTACTTCACTGTTGGGAAGCCACACTATCCCCGGGTGACATAGGCTACATTTTATCCCCGTATTCCCACGGGAACGGGAACTACGCGGTTGAAACCGCGGAAAGCTGCTCGTCATTCAATATTGTGCGTAAAATTTTACATTTGCAGTTTTTGGAATTTTTGGTAGTAGGTCTTTTAACTACAATTTCAAATTTGTTATTGGGATTTGGGGGCACGGACGTGCCCCCACCAAGACGAGCCATAACAAAAAGCAGGGGGCACTACCCACCTTTTCTCGAAGCGTTTCATCGTATTTTCATGCCCCATAGCTTCGGCGTAGCTAATGCGAGAGAGGTCAAATTCTCAGAATTAAATGTAGTTTAAAATATATAAAATACACTTAGTTTCATTTGTCCAGCTTGGATTTTATAAATATCTAAAATAAGTCGATTTCGTTATTGAATGACTGACTCAGAAAGCTGAATATTGGCATGCAGGCTAGGATTTGCACGCAAACAACAAAACAATTAAGAAATCTGTAACTTTCACCCTCTCACCCCTGTATTCGGGGTGAAGGTGATTTTATAGCGTTATGATTGAAGAAAGCCATAATACATTCCATCTTTGCCACATAATACGTTTTAGACTAGGATTTGTTGGACGAGTGAAACTTAGTGGAAAATTTTATGGTATGAAAAACGTAAATTATTTTGGTCCACGACCTAACAAGCGATTGAAATCGATTAAATCTAGGCCTATGCACGCAAAAGTACGTTATACGTTATGCATATTCAACGTGTAACAGAAAGGGTACCTATAGGTATACATACCAAGGGCACGGCTTCTTTGGATAATATCAAACGATATTGGAAAGGTTTTTTCATCATATCTCTACATGTTCGGAAGTCATGAGAATTTTTAATACATTGATACCAGAAACCGAACTTTTCAAATTGAAATAAACACATCACTCGGAAGAGATTTATGGTGATAGTGACAAGTAACGTGGAAAGTTATTGACCTACGTAGTGCGATGACACGTTTGTTATGATTTGAATTTAAGAATCTTACGAAAGCGAAAATGTTGTATCAATTCTTAGAGTATTTTATTTTGAGCTGAAACTATGGTATAGAAATACCAGCTGTTTTCTTTAGTGCTTAAGGATAGCAATAGGGTTTCTGTTATACCCTGTATGATAAAATAAAACTTCCTAGGTACATTCTCGAAATCCTAGAAAGCTGAAATTGGTTTGCAGGCTAGGATTTGCACACAAACTATAATTAAAATTTAAAAAACCCCCGACCCAAACAAAAACTCAAAAAAGTAAAAAATAATATTTATAGGCCTTTTAATTTTAACGTAATATTTTGATCAGGGCATTATCAAGTCGGGGGACGGCTAGGCCTCTGTTTGGCGTTTTCATTGACCGTCTTTAATTTTTATTTCTTGCTTTTTAAACTTAATGTCTCCCTTAAATCACATTTAGTATCTATAATCTATTCATTGAGACCTTTTCAATGAGCCCAAACACGATACTTCTGCTGTTTGTTGGTAAATAACTTGGGTTTCCTAGAAATTCCAGGTGTTGCTCCAGCATCAGTTCAAGGTTATTTTATTCGTTTAATAAGTATCATTGAAGTAATAGAATCCCAAATTTTGAGTTGATCAGAGGCTAAAATCCCTTTTTCAACCAGAAAAGAGCTGATAATCTTCAAACGGCTGAACCGATTTTGATGAAACATGTCTAAGAACACTCCCGACTAATACACCTTTCAAACAAAAAAAAACTAAATCAAAATCGGTTCATCCGTTCGGGAGCTACGTTGCCTCAGACAGACTCACACACACACACAGACACACACACACACAGACACGTCAAACTTATAACACCCCGTCGTTTTTGCGTCGGGGGTTAAAAAAATAAGAAATCTGTAACTTTCACCCTCCAACCCGCTTAAAGAGAATACTTCTTAAGGATAATAGCTACACCTACTTCCACTTGTTATCGAAGCTGTTCCATAAAACTATTGCATGGCACAACATTAAAGACCCGTGATTTCATTTATAAAGGAGTGTATGTGCGACGGCCGTGAAATGGCCAACTCCTCATATGTCCAAGATGTGAGGTTTTTAAGCACTGTAGAGTTTTGTCTTGGCTCAATTAGATCTGATGACTTTTTAACAGTGATGGCGTTATTTAAATATTGGCATCTTCCTCCACGTGAAATTTTGAGTGTGTAACATACTCATCGTACGGAACCTTCTCCGAGCGAGTTCAACTCGCACTTGTCCGGTTTATAAAACATTGTTTGCACTACTTGCAACAAAAAACATGAGTTCAAAATCAAATAAAATAACCATCCCTATTGAGAACATAGATTCATGATTTTTCATGATTCCCACATGTTTTACCACTTGGCCAATATGATTCTGTTGAATGATTTGGTTTGGAACTGAAGCAGCTCTCATCACTATTGTCACGATGGCAATAAAACCACCTGTGAAAACGCGGAGAACACTTAGTGCCCTGGTAATAATTATATAATACGCCCATTGGCTGCGTATTAAAAAAAAGACTCTCAATAAGTAATATTGCCGGTAATTTAACCTCCTTTGCAAATCCCCGGGAATAGTACCAGTCAATATGTTTTTCGAGACAGATTTATAGGCCTTATACGTTTCTCTCAATATCGACATCATCTAAGGTCCTCAGTCATTCAGTCTCGAGTAATAGAATTGTGTTATATGCGTTGATTGCGTCATGTATGTGAATGTGTAATATGCATGTAACTACCTATTACTGTATAAATATTTAGGCAAATTGCAAAAATTGAGCTTTAAGAGTCGCTTAGTGAGTTATTATGATAATAACATCGCGTCCAATTATTTCTGTTTAGGATATTTAAATATAAAAGGTGCGATTTTGGCAGTCAGACAGTTGAAGCTTCGAAATTTAAAATTACAACATGTCTATGTGTACTTGTCTTGTTTTGTGGGCCGTGGCTGTTGGTGTAAGCAGCGTTTATGTGAGTACCAATTGATCTTATATTAGCGGTTCTCTAAAACATTTATTTCGGTTGCTTTAAAAGCTGCTGCTGCCAATTTTGAAAATAATTTGTATAATATTAATATTATATTAATTTTGTCTTAATTTTTTGTTTTTAGGCGGACAGTGATACATCAGGGTCTAATGAGGTATATAAGATGCTGAAAAACGAGTGCTTAAAGAAGTTTGAAATCACAGATGAAGATATAGATGCTGTTATGGAGTCAGGCGATGTTTCAAAGATCAATTCCTGCTATTGGGGCTGCTACTTTAAGCAACTGGGACTTGTGAGATTTTGATACTTACTCTTTATTTCGAGATGTCAGTTTTTATGAACGTACAGAGGCCAGCACATCAAGCTACCCCAATCTGTCAAATTTCTTTGATAGTTTTTCAACTTTAATACAAGGGAATAAGGTTTATGTTCAATTGGGAAAATTTGACATTTTGGGATAGCTTGACCTGCTGGCGACTATACATATGACTAGCTGACCAGTTGTGGTTTCGCTTGGCTTGAATATCATTAATTCAGTTCGTTTAATTTTTATTACATGTTGTTACAAAATTTACTTTACTTAAAAGTATGTGGTATAATTTCAGCTTAATGATAAAGGACAATACGATCTGGACAACTACCTGACCACCATAAGAAGGTTATGGAAAGATTTTGCCGGTCTAGAAAAATTAGCAAGACGATGCGAATTTGGTATACCTACACCTTATTTAAGTAACATAACATCACACCTGTTTTTCCCTAAGGTTCGATAAGAGGTGCAGCTATAGTAACACCCACATTTCACCAGTTATCTTTAAGTCTCATATCAAATGGGGCGAGCCTATTGCCATCAATTGGGCATAAATTCAGGACTCTGGGCTGCTACTAAGAAATTCCTCATGGGAAAACCAAATAACACTTTGCCTGACCTAGGAATCGAACCCAAAATCTCATGCTCAGCAGTGGTGTTTGCTATCACTAGACCAAGGAAGCATTCCAAATCTTACTGTACAGTATGTACATGATAAAGATTCCAATGTTCTGTAAGCGGCTTCTGTTACTCAATAACAAATTGAATTATAATTCAGTCTTCTTTTATGCATTTCAGTAAAGGATAAAGCTGTAACAGACGGTGAAGCTGGATGCGAGAGGGGCGCGTTGTTGGCGGTTTGTTTTATGATACGAGAAGACTTACAGATTTAACCAGATAATAGTTGTGAACTGCCTTTAGTTTCAGCTCCTGAGAGTTCTTTAAAAATAGTTCAACTCTGACCTTTTGCGAAAAATTCAACTATTCAATAAAATTATTGAAAATCACAAACTTTTGAGTTTTATTCTCTTGTGATGTTTTGTCAGCTACTTCTTAAATGTTTCTGCAGCACTAGCAACTATGTCGGTATAGTATCCATACAAATAAGAGCAGGCTTTCTGTGGCACTTTAATCGCTAAACAATTTATCTTCAAAGGATATGGGCACAAAAACATACACACAAAAAATATATTGAAATACTCGTTCTCTTCGTTACTGTTATTTATAACACAAGGTCGGGTCATGAACATATACAAGAAAATTAAAGGGCCAAGAATTGAGCCATGCGGAACACCCATAGTGACAATGGAATCTCTTGCTGTTATCGTCCACTCTTTGGATCCTGCTATCCACTTATGAATTAAGAAAATCCAAGGCAGTATTTCTAATACCATAGTGATGCAAAAAATATCCTGTCGAATAAAACACAATCGAAAGCCTTACACAAGCCACAAGAAATACTTAGAACATCATGTTATTTCTCCTAGGCCTCAAAAATATATGAAAGAAGCTAAACATCAGCGTCGGTAGTCGAGCGAACCCTTGTGAAACATAATTATTTACTGTTTAATAAAATGTTTTTAATAAAATGTCTTTCAAACGATCTGTCATACATTTTTTTTAAATATTTCGCTGAAGTGGTTTTCAACCTTTTCACCCTTTTTTTTTTTTTTTGCTTTCAATTGCACATAAAGTTCGTAGAGTCTGATGCCCTGCCCGATTAAAAAAAAAGTATTATTTATTTTATTTATATTAAAAAGTGATAAAATCGTAGCAGAGTCGAAACTGTTCATTGAATATATACTTATTTTAGTATTTTTTGCGACATCTGGGAACGATTCTAATGCCGAAAATATATTTTCTACTAGCAATTTTTTTTTGTTTAGTTGTTTTACTACACCACAGTCAATACATCTATAACAAACTACTACTGGCCCGCATGGAGGTCGGAAATCATCTCATGGGATCATTTACCGGGATAAAAAGTATCCTATGCGTCAATTCAGGTTATAAACTATTTGTGTACTAAATTTCATGCAAATCGTTTCAGCCATTTCTGCAAGATTGAGTAAAAATCATACAAACATACAAAATTTCACATTTGTAATATTAGTAGGATAATTTCCAATTAAGGCGCTACAGGTATGGTACGGAGCTAGAGTGCATCGGTAGCCGTCGCCCCTTCTGCGAAGCAGTGATGCTCGCGAAGAGAGAGGACGCATCCTCACAGCCGTAGCCTCCGCCGGAGACGCCCTGGGCATCAGGAATCCCAGGCTGATTCCCGGCCACCGTAGGCGCGGGCTTGCGGACGGCGCGTAATGGGTAGCTCGCCGTCGTCCGGTAAGGACCAAGCCCGGGTCGACAGCGCGTTGTTTTCCACGCGCGCCATAAAGACATGTCACCACCAACTGAAGGGGGCGCAAGGGCCGATGCCTGCCACGAGTGCGGGTTGTTCGAAAGAGATACCGCGGTCCCTGGCACACAGGCAATTGAGGGAACATGGGTAGGTTTTAGTCAGTAAAAGTTTGACACGTCCTTCTGCTCTATGTACCCTGAGCGGGAGAAGTTATTTGATGTATTCCCAACCTCAAAAAAAGGCACTGCAGGTGTTGATTATGAATTTTGCAACACCTACGGAACTATCTATCATAGATCAGCAGTTGTTTTTTACATTAAGGTTATTGAAAGTTTTATTAATATTTCGAGGACTAACATAGTCGAAATTAAATCCATGGTTACATATAACAACATTTTCTTTCAATAAGGCATCGGAGGGTGAAGAATCTGAAGTTTTAATAGTTGACACTGGTACATTCAGGCTATACTAGGCAAATAAATGTTCAAAGGTGTGGTGCTTTTTTTTCTGTTTTGTAAATATTGGCAAAAAAAGAATTATACAGTTTATTAGGATCATCAATATCAGGCAAATAGGATTTTTAATAGTTTATTTTTTTAAAGTCACCAGAAACCAGGCGACTTGCAGTTTTTGGCACTACAGTGATATCTCTCTTATAGCCACTTTTTTATCTTGCTAACTAAACGTAATCAGCTGTCCATATCTAATAATTAGGTATTAAAATATAGTCGTCTAAGAATAAGTCAATTTAAGTTCCTTATATATTTTTAATCGAAGGTATTTCAGTGAGTAGGTTTATTATCCGAACATATAGCTGAGGTATGGTACAAAAGCTTCCAAAAATGAATGATGGTTGTAAAAAAAAATAAGGGAAAGTTTGAAAGTGGCGCCAATGACAGAAAAGTTGAAAGGAATTAGTTTAGCATGTGAACAAGAGGGAAGAATCGCATGTGATTTTTTTAAAGAGTGATTAATATGAATGTGGATGTATACAGAGAGAGAGGAAAGCCAAAGTAAAGATAGTTGTATAGTGTGAAGAATAAAATGAGAGAGAAGGGAGTGAATGACAGCGAGACGGCTGACAGGGGGGAATGAAAGAAGATAACATGTTGCGTCGACCCCAAGCAACATGGGACTGTGAACCGCACTGGTTCAATACTCAGAAGTAAGGACTTGGAATATAAAAACACTCTTAAGAGACTTTGAAAACCACGTTTATTTATCAAAGTTACAAAATGTTAAAATATACAGTTTGTAGTTTAGAATACAAGTGTCTAGTGCAGATGTCCAGAAACGAATGCCCAAGAGTGACGAGCATATCACTCAAAATGTCTGCCCGCTTCCCGCCATTTTACTTGCTTGTGATTGGTCGAGAACTGTCAAAGTCTCGACCAATCACATGAAGTCAATACAGCTACATTTAATCCTAACAGTTCATAGATGTGATTATAAATAGTTAACAAACATATATAATTATAGGCATAATTTATAACAGCTCGGCCATCCGACTTCCAACGAGTCCCTCGTTGTTATGTCAAAACAAAAAAATTAAAATTAAAAAACATTACATACATCATATAACATTTCAAACATAAATTATCTCATTCGTCTTTAATTAATTATATCTTAAGTTCCATTATTTTACAATAGATATACTCGCACATTACTTTTAGTCTGTAAGCTTTCTTTAAGGGTGTCGGTTACCTGACACGCTTAGCGTAATCTATATCTTATATCGGCAGTAGGTGTATGTATTGGTCCATGACCTTGACCAGTAGATATACCCACTAATGCACCAATTGCTAAAACGGGAGGCATCCTTTACCTGATACCCCTCACCAACTCATTAGTACGTGACTCTAACCAATGAATCGGTATTTACTAGTCCATGACGTTGACCAGCAAATATTTCAGCCATTAGTACATGGAATAATTTAGATGATACATGACATTAATCATCGAAACTTAAACCACATTAGCTTTACTTTTATTGTGACATCGACATCTCATAGTTCTTTAAATTATCATGTTAGAAATACAAAATATAATTGGTAGCAAAAGATCTGATTCGGTGTTCTTATCTGCCTGCTTATTTAATTCTATGTACAATATTCATCTTTATTAACACCAATGAATTGACCATACGTCTGATTACAACCCTTCACAATCAGATTCACAATCTTTAGGCTTGGATTCACAACCGGTTGATACGGGCTCGTTAAAACTGATCCATGGGAATATTTTATCAATGGCCACCACAGCCTCGTACCTCTTACTAGTCCTTGTGAGAGGTGTGTCCTCGACTACAAACCTATCGTTGGGGAGCACCTTCTTAATTCTGTAAGGGCCTTTACACTTAGGTTCGAGCTTCTTAGATTGCCCCTCTATTCCCGTCACAGCTCTTACTACTCTAACCAAATCACCTTCTTTGAAACTCATTCCCATTTTTCTGTACCTATCATACCGCTCTTTGTCCTTGTCCTGTTGTATCCTAATAAGCTCACCGGCTGTAGCCCTAACATCGTCCAGACTCTCCCCGATCTCCGACGTAACTTCGTTTATTACGTCGTTTAATAGACCTTCAGATGGATTGGTTAGATTTCGCCCGAAAAGAAGCTCCGCTGGAGTCTTTTTGGTGGTAGCATGTACAGTGGTATTGATACCCAACTGTATGTTAGGTAAATGTTCGTCCCATAAACCATTTGGTTGATCGTGGTTCATTGCCCCGAGCGCTGCCAAAATGGTGCGGTTGTACCGTTCCACTTGGCCATTCGCTCGGGGTGTGGCAACGGCATTAAGTACGTGCTTTATACCACATGATTGAATAAACGTTTTAAACTCTCTACTAGTAAAACTTGTTCCTTGATCCGTAATCAAACGGGTTGGCACGCCGAAGTAACTAAAATGCTCTCTCAATACCCTAATGCTTGTGGACGATTTGGTATTTCGCACAGCGGTGATGTCAACAAATTTCGTAAACGCGTCTATGATGACTAGAATGAATGTATTGCCACGCTTGGTGCGAATAAAAGGACCGAGATGATCCGCATGAATGGTGTGGAACGGTATAATAGCTTTAGGGATGGGGTGTAGTTCACCGGGCCTGGGACCACCTGGCAACTTGTGATGTGCGCACTGAAGGCAAGCTGAGACGTACTTTTTTACAAACCTTCTCATTTTTGGAAACCAATAAGTAGCTTGCAAGCGTGCCAAAGTTTTGTCAAACCCAAAGTGTCCCACATCGTCATGATTGGCTTTCAGTAGTTGCCATCTGGTGCCACTCGGAACAACCCAACGAATAGTATTTTCGTCAATCATCCGATATACCCGTCCATTTACAAGCTTGTAATTTTTGAATATGTCAATGGCATCTTTACATTTGGAATCGCCTAAAACATTCGCGATATTCTTAATGTCTTCGTCAGTCTGTTGCACCGTTGCTAGCCAATCGTCAGTACCTACCAAAAGTATGTCTAGCACGTGATCAACATCTGGAATACCGCCTATAGCACCCCTGCTAAGGGCATCTACGTGTGCCATTTTGTCGCCAGGGCGGTATTCTATTGAGCAGTCATATTCTAAGAATTGCAGCCACCAGCGAGCAATTCGTGGGATTAAGTCGCGTTTACTCAGAGTGGTACGCAAAGCGTTGCAGTCCGTAACTATGGTGAATCTAATACCAAGTAAGTAATGCCTAAACCTATTTAATGAAGCAATAATAGCGAGGGTCTCTAACTCGAAGGAGTGTAGTTTTTGTTCATCCGGACTGGTTTGCCTGCTATAATAAGCAATAGGTTTGAATACCCCAGATCTGTCCTGTTGCATTAAAATGCCAGCTATCCCGTACTTGCTAGCATCAGTGTGGAGTTGAGTTAGCGCACTATGATTATAAAGTCCGAGGACCGGTCTTTGTACTAAAATCTCCTTTAATTTTTCAAACGATTCTAGTTCTTGACTACCCCAACTCCAAGAAGTGTCCTTCTTCAACAGGCTAGTCAGAGGATGTGCTATTAAAGCGAATCCCGCGACAAACCTCCTGAAGAAGCCAGCAAGGCCTAAGAACCTTCTAACCTCGTGAACATTTGTTGGCGTAGGGAATTTGGATATAGCGTCTGTTTTAAGCGGCCCTGGTCTAACACCCTCTAAACTGACTTCGTACCCCAGGTACTCTATTTTGTCATAAAAGAAATTACATTTATTCATTTTGAGAGTTAGGCCATTTTGTGCCAGCAAACGCAATACCTCCTCCAAACGTACCATCCCCTCATCAAATGACTTGGCAGGGATCAGAATATCATCCATGTAGACCAACGCGTACGATGACGCAGGTGAATTGTGGATGATCTTATTCATTGTACGCTGGAATACCGATGGTGCGTTTACTAACCCAAAAGGCATTCTGTTGTACTCGTATTGACCCTGAGGGGTCACAAAAGCTGTCTTATCTCGAGAACCTTCGGCTATTGGGATCTGATAGTACCCGGACGCTAAGTCGAGGGTAACAAATAGTGAACTACCTGATAATAAGTCCAACTGATCCTCGATACGAGGGAGAGGATAGTGTTCTTTTTTTGTCTTACTATTTAGTGCACGGTAGTCCACACATAACCTCTTTTCCCCAGACTTTTTGTTAACTAGTACTATAGGGCTTGCGTATGGACTGTTAGACTCCCGTATAATGCCGCTTTCTAACATTTCCTTGATCATGTCTTGAACTAACTGGCGTTCAGTAAAGGACAACCGGTATGGGCGGTAAACGACAGGATCGGGATCATCTAATTGAATCACCATTTCAGTTGCCCTTGTAAATCCAAGATCTTTTAAACTACTGGAAAAGCAATACTTATATTTATTCAACAAGACCTTTAACGACTCTTTTTGATCCTTTGTTAAATTTCCTCCGCAGCTGATTGGTGCTTCATCTATGGATGACTGATCACTAAAATCTAATTTTTGAACGTTTAGGCTCTTGGTTAAAGTGTGGCTCCTAGTTATAAGATTACCCTTTTCTATAACTAGGTGGTTATCACTGATATTCTGAACGAGAATCCTACCCGCACCGTGTGTTAATTGATACTCGCCGGGCAACAAGTAATGTTCGTAACCTTCAATATTGCGCACGGTTCCATTCACGTAGATTTTTCCCGAGAAAGAATTACACGAACTAACTGGGATCGCCTTTAATTCGCCGCGTCCTATGCGCGTCTCCTTCATACATGAAAGTGGAGAAATCAAAACAGACTGCTCACTAACCCGCTGGAAAATGACGTCAGATTCTGTCTTTACTATTTTGACGGAGGGTCTTTCGGTGAAAGTGTGGCCTAGTAGTATAGGGAAATTTATTAAGCAATTATCAACCACCAATATCTCCACGTGATTTTCTACTACTCCCTGTACTTCGATCGTGACGTTAGCTTTGCCAAGGGGTTTATATGGCACGTTACCTATTCCTCTTAATAGTGGCACTTCTCCTACCTTCCAGTTTAGTCCTAAACGCTGAGCTTCACTGAGACGGACCAAAGTACCCTCGCTTCCCAAATCTACGAGACATTCTGAAAACAACCCATTTATTTTAATAGGCATTTTATACTTGGCACTTGAGTCGCCTGTGTTTTCTACTTTCAGTATTGCTTTTGGTTTATCGTTGGTACTTTGCTTTGTCCCAGGGCACTCAGTGTCTTTATGTCCCAGTAAATTACATTTAGAGCATTGAACCCTCGGTTTTGGGCAACGAAAGAATGGGTGACCGGGTTCCTTACAATTGTAGCAGACCATACTAGATCCGGTTGACTTCCGAGAACCGTGTTCTACTTTATTACCGGTAAATATGTTATTTTGTGTTCGCCTATCTCTATCCTTAACCTTCTGCTGCTCGTTTGTGGACCTATCTTGACCTATTTTTACTGTCTTTAAAAACTTAAGAAGCAATTCCGGTTCCATAAATTCAGCTCCTTGTGCTCCCAACCTAACACCACGATCTTCTATACCTGCTATGATACAATCAACCGCACGTTTTCCTGATATTTCGCAACGATTTAGGAGATTCATTTTAGTATAATAATATATTTCTAACGGCTCCCCATAACGAACCTTTTTATTCAGCATTTCCGTTAGTAAATCTGCATAATTATCCCTAGTGGGAAAAGATTCCTTCAGCTTTAACTTCCACTCCGGCCAAGAAAATAGTAGTGAGGGTAGACCCTGATACCAGGATTTAGCTACCCCTGTTAATTTAGGTAGGGCATAGTGGACTACTTGTTTATCGTTCCAACCATAGATCTGTGCACATTCATCAACCTTGTGAAGCCACGTATCAACCGTTTGTTCCTTACATAATGGGTCAAAATCAGGAATTACATTATTTAAAACAGGATACCTATCGCGATCGCTTGCATTATTCATACCCTTAAGTGCAGTAATAAAGTTCTCAATAAACAGTTTGTTATTCAACTCACGATCACGATGAGTTTCTTCACGGGATGGTGTACGAAGGCGAGATGTTCTGCTCCTAGGTGGATGCCCGCGTTCTGCGTGGTACGTCTCTTGCCGCCCTGGAGTGCGCGACCGGGTCCTGGAGCGCTTGGTACGACGACTTGCCTTTCTTGAATAGTGTGGTCGGGAAGGAGACCGACTAATCGTCGGTCGCGATCGTCTTCCTTTCGATCGCCTGGACCGCGACAGACGGTTTCGGCTGCCACAACTTTCTTCAGGTGAACGCGTATGCCCTCGACCCCGGCTGCGGCTTCGGGTTGCATCACGACATCGAAGTGGCGGCGTCAGCGACTTGTGAGGGGTCCGTCTAGGTCCATCACGTTCTCTTCGAGAGCTAGACCCATGTTCATCCATGTTCTCACGGCCTCAACATGTAATAAATAATAAAAAAAAACACCAGAGTTAATAAACCCTAACTATACTAAACTTGTAAACAAGATGTTTATTTATTTTCACATAAGTTATTATAGACCATCAAACATGTTCATCCCCAGGGAGTACCCTGGCACGATAAACATGCATGACTAACCATATAAACCTCCGGAATATCTCCGTTACGGTAAATACAGTTCAGTCTTTCGAGCTACAAACAGAAATATCAAACATGTTCATCTCCAGGGAGTACCCTGGCAAGATTAACATGCATGACCAACCATATAAACCTCCGGAATGTCTCCGTTACGGTAAATACAGTTCATTCTCAAATTACCAGCAGAAATGTCAAACATGTTCATCTCCAGGGAGTACCCTGGCAAGATTAACATGCATGACTAACCATATAAACCTCCGGAATGTCTCCGTTACGGTAGATACAGTTAATTCTCAAATTACCAGCAGAAATATCAAACATGTTCATCTCCAGGGAGTACCCTGGCAAGATTAACATGCATGACCAACCATATAAACCTCCGGAATGTCTCCGTTACGGTAAATACAGTTCAATTTCTGAAGTAATTAGAATAAGACGAGCGAAATATACGTTATAACCTGTAGTAATTGTTTTTTTTTTTTTTTTCACTTTGATATTGTAAAGGCTAATAAGGGTAGGCAGCCCAATTAAAATAAAATAAAACAAAAGACACTTACGTTTTCTCGGTACGCCAAATACTTAGGTAACGTGTCTCCGATCCTTTTGTGGGCACTAGGCTGTTTATCCCACTTCTGAGATGTGAACCGCACTGGTTCAATACTCAGAAGTAAGGACTTGGAATATAAAAACACTCTTAAGAGACTTTGAAAACCACGTTTATTTATCAAAGTTACAAAATGTTAAAATATACAGTTTGTAGTTTAGAATACAAGTGTCTAGTGCAGATGTCCAGAAACGAATGCCCAAGAGTGACGAGCATATCACTCAAAATGTCTGCCCGCTTCCCGCCATTTTACTTGCTTGTGATTGGTCGAGAACTGTCAAAGTCTCGACCAATCACATGAAGTCAATACAGCTACATTTAATCCTAACAGTTCATAGATGTGATTATAAATAGTTAACAAACATATATAATTATAGGCATAATTTATAACAGGACAAGGGCTGATGATGATTCAATCAATAATAAATAGTCAACAATATTTTCACTGGATAAATGACTGCCGACGTTTGGTTTTTAACCCGATATAGAGGACACCTATAAAAAAACGTGTGGCACTCGGAGACTGCCGCGGTAAAGCTATTGCATAGCATTTTTTATCAGCATATGCACCTCCTTGATAAAAACCGAGAGTGCGTTTAAGAATCTTATAATAATAATTTAGAAATACGTTATTTAGTAAACAACGTAATTAGGTAGAAAAGACCAAATTTGGGCTATCCAAAACGATATAAAATTATTTTTAGTAAATACAATCATAATGCAACCTTCCTTGCGTTGAATAGACTGCATTGACAATTAAAAGAATAAGTAGACATCAGTTTGACACGTTTGACTTAAATGTCATAACAATAATATTATTATGTAAAAAGATGGAAAATTCTATGTAAAATCAGATAATTTTAAATAGACGAATCGTTTAAGACCGATTCGCAGAGTACTAATACAGAAAACAAAGTGTGAAATATAAATAATGTAAAAGGATAAGTCGTAAAAGGATACTAAAACATAAAGATGATGTAGATGAATGAAAAAGAAGCGTAAGTACAGTATCAGGTAATACACAGATACTATACCCCCAGTATGAAATGGCTAAAATACTGCTAAAACGGTAAGAAAATTTCATAAACTATCCATAAATATACGACTTTGTGTATGAAAATTCAGATCAAGCAGTCAAAATTGCAATTTTAACATGTCATTCCTCCGTTGCTATGCAACAGTCCGACCTGTTGCTAGGTGTGAGATTATTTTCGTTACGGAATTTCTGGGTTTGGTCTCCACGCTCAAGGCCCGTGATAGAAGCTATGCAATAGCTTAAAAATACGGCCATACTCGTATCGGACCAAGCAAAATGAAGGGTTCTGTCATCATCATCATCATCATTTCAGCCGAAAGACGTCCACTGTTGGTCATAGGCCTCCCCCAAAAGGGGCGGACTAGCCAAAATCGCCACGCTTGGCAGGCGGGTTGGCGATCGCAGTATGGTGGTAAAATGCATAGAGAATGCTGCTGCCTATTCTCTAGAAAGTCCCTTAGTCGCCTTATACGACACCCACGGGAAGAAATGGGAGGGTGCTATTCTTTTACGTCCGGCACCACACGGTATGGTAAAGGTGGTAAGGGTTCTGTAGTGGGGATAAATTCATCGCAAGAACTAATTTAACTTTTTAGTAGGATTTTTTTTCTCCTGGTCATCGATCACACGGCCAATTCTGCAGCTGTAAATGTAAGTTTGCAATCGCATAAAATATTTTGAATGCAATAAAACTACAAACGAACGATATTAGATTTCAAAAAAAATAGTTTGTGCTGAGAGACCTTGCTTTTTGCCAAATTTCATGAATGAAGGTCATCGGGAAATTTCCTCTTTAGGTTTTGATTTGTTTGTGAGTATCAAAATGTGTCGCATAAATGGCCGATTTTTGTTGCATTGACTTAGAAGCTTGATTTTTTTTAATTCCATGGGACCGTACGTTTTCGATATTAAATTTAACTCAACTTGATACCTCCACACTTTCTTGAGAAAAAAAGTCTTGATAGACAAAAAGACGGGAAGATAGACGGACGGACAACGATGTGATCCAATATAGTTATTTATGATACTAGTGCGGTAAGTTGGTTTTTACAAACGAGTTGACAAATGTAAGCCCGAGACGAAGTCGAGGGCTTACCATAGTCACGAGTTTGTAAAAACCAATTTCTGCACGTGTGTCATACAATGTTTTTCAACACATTAGCGAGAAAACAGTACAATATGTAATTAAACAAACCTATACATCATTAAATAGCGCTCTCCAATTATGGCGGCTAGAGACCGTTTCCTGCAATTTGCGCCTCATTCAAAATATCAGGTGGAGTAGATTCCATATTAATATCAGTTTCCTCGCTTGAACTCATAATAAAAGTTTGTTTATAAATATCAGTCGGAAACTCGCAACAATCTTTGACGTTTCTAATATGAAAATGGCGCGAATTTACAAATGGCGCCACATGCCCATGGTGAAAATTAGAACTACATCTTTCATCTCATTTACTCTTTATTATTAAAGTGAGACAAACGTACTGAGCAAAATCGTTTCCAAGGAGGTTCGATCAGTCAGCTTATTTATTCTCGTAATGTGAAACTCCTTGGACGAAATTCTTATAATATTTTATGGAAATTAAAAAATAACCGTAAAGAATACGCACGGTGCCATACAACGAGGTATGCGGTAAAATAGGTACTTAGGTGAGAGTACCTATTTTACCGCACGTTCCGTTGTATTAGTGCGTAATTTTTAACTTTCGAACCATGTATACAGGCATCGTAAATGCAGTTTTTGAGCAAATGTGTTGAAAAGTAATTTTTCTTTTGAGGTACGGAACCACAAAAATAAAATTATTTCAGAAATAATGAGAGGCATACTTATTTTCCGGATGAAAGTTTCATAAAAATGTTGACAGAATTTACAAAATGTGACCAAATTGAGCACTGAGCTTAATTTGGTGAGTATATTATTATTATAATGTCGAGTCCAATTACTTCAGTTTTGTATAGTCAGATATGGTATATAAAATGAAGTATATTTGGTAACCACAGTACATACAGTTGAAGCTTCGAAGGATTAGGAGTGCGAAACTGAAAAGAATAAGATGTTTAAGTCTACTTGTCTTATATTTAGTGCCGTGGCCGCCATTCTAAGCAGCGTCTCCGTAAGTATCTAAGCTAACACTGAGTCTTTAGCACGTAACGAATGCCTCTTTTTAGGGATCACGCTAGTCTAACCGTTCCGTATGTGCAAAATATGAGCTGATATTTAATTTTTCTTAATTTGTTCCAAAAGGCTGATGCAGATAGTGCTTGCCGGGCAGGTTTCAAGCCCTTCGAGCAAGCCTGCTTACAAGAGCTTGGATTCTCAAACGATGATTTGGAAGCAGCTATGAAAGCACGGGACCCGGCTTCGATAGATTCTTGTTTTTGGGGTTGCTTGTTCAAAAAACTTGGTGTTGTAAGTATTTCTACTTTATAATTACTCATTTACTTTTTATAATTCATTTTAGTGTTATAAAAACTTTTAAATAAATATTTATAAATGTTATGACTTAATTTATAAAATTTCATAAATTTATTGTATTTTTTAAACAGCTCAATGACAAAGGTCAATATGATCTGAACACCGGACTGGCTGGTCTTAAAAAAGTGGCGGTGGATGATATGAGATACGCCAAATTGGAAGAAACAGCAAAAAAATGCGAGACAGGTATTTGAGATTCTCTTTCTTTAGTTTATATATCTTGGAGATTTTCTCGGATCCCCGTGAGCGACTGTCAAATATGATATTCGGTTCCAAACACAATTATAGATTTTTTCGTTTATCATTTTCAGTTAAAGATCAAGCTGTAAGCGATGGTGATGCTGGATGTGAAAGGGGTGCGCTGGTGGCTGCTTGCTTCATGAAACTCGTACAGTAAAATAAAACAAAAATGGCTTATAAAGATGTAGGTTCAGTCATCTCTTTGGTTTAATTTAGCTGTTGTAAGTCCGGTGACGGTTATAGTATTTAATAAATTGGATTCGGCCCAAGACCGCGATGAGATCCGAAAAAACAGTCGTGAAATAATAAACAGTCAACATTTAGAGTTGTGTCTATGTTGCGGGTTTGATTTTACTGTTCGGGATCCCCGTATTCGGTGTTTCATGCTTGTTCAAGATTTTAATTTTAGAGATTTTTATGATTGTAAAATTTTTCCGGGACTCTTCGAGCTACATTGTGTAGGCGCTTTTCTGGTGTTTACCCAGTTAATTCTGGCTACACTGGTGGGGAATTGAAAATAGCTTGTCTCACAAAACACCTGTTTTATTCTGTGCTTAATTTAAAATGTACATACTAATGCGATGTAATGTATGTACATTTTAAACTGTTTCAAAAATAAAATGATTCGCTCTCCTGATTTATGCAAAATATGTTGGTTGTATTTTTTTTAGTTCCTTCTCTTGAAATATGCTACGATACGTGATAAATGTTTGGGCTTTGTCTTATGAAAACTGTTAAGTGGTTAAAACCTAATTATTATCATAAATTAAATAATTATCATTCGCATTTTTGACTTTAATTCTGTAAACTATTGGGATCTACTAATTAACAGCGATCTGTTACATTAATTGACTCTATTTCTGTTCCTATATTAATAAACAAGCTCGAAGGATTGGGGATCAGAGGCGCGCAACTGAATCTTTTTAAGAGCTATCTTACTGGGCGGAAACAGTGTGTTCGAGTAGGTCAATATACGAGTAGTGATCATGAAGTCGACTATGGGGTACCACAGGGCAGTATTTTGGGACCAACACTTTTTCTCGTTTACATTAACGACCTCACTAACCTCTATCTACCCCGAGGCGAATTGATCTCTTATGCAGACGACACTGCTCTCCTTTTCTCCGCCTATACATGGGACGAGGTATACAGCGCTGCCCAAACCGGATTCAGTGTGGTGAAGAATTGGCTCAGGGCCAATATTTTAACCCTAAATGTCGAAAAAACAAAATACTTGACGTTTAGTGCTCGCTGCCTCGGCGAAGCTATGGATAATCGTCACGTCATATCACATGAATGCTTTTTTGGGGTGCGATGCTCATGCAAATCCCTAGAGCGCGTCAACAACATCAGATACCTGGGTATCATAATAGATAGCAACCTTAGTTTCAGAGAACACATTAAACAGTTAAGCGCACGCGTACGAAAACTAATCTATGTTTTCAAAAATCTCAGACATTCCGCCGACGGTAAATTACTTATGCAAGTTTATTTTGCGCTTTGCCAATCGATACTTATGTACTGCATCTCATCCTGGGGAGGCGCTCCGAAAACCATCCTAAAAAAAGTTGAAATAGCTCAACTAGCTGTTTTAAAAACTATCACCTTTAGGCCTATTCTATATCCCACAACGCAGCTATATCAATCATATAATAAGTTGTATAAGTTCTCACCGTTCGTCAACTTTTTATTTTTAGTATAGTTTTAAAGCAACACGGTGATCTCGTATACGATCCAAACAATCTACGCAAGCGTAGAAAATATGCAGTATGCAAGCGAACATTTGTTCCCAAAACATCTTTTATAAAGAGATTCTTCATTTTCCTTGGTCCTTACCTGTACGATAAAATCAAAAAAATTACCAATCCACTCAATAAGACACTCTGTAAAAAGCAAATACAGAACTACCCACTAAAACTTAGTTATGATGAAACAGAAGCGATTTTAACATCGCCAAATAGACTAGAGAGATGACTAGGAATAATACTACTTTACCCACTCATATTGAATTATAATCCCATTCACACCACACCCACACACATACACTCACACACACACTCACACCCCCTGACTCACACACACACGAGCAGACATACACACCACGCTTACACTTTTACTTATACATACTTTCCAAGTTTCCATATACATGTCAATCTTATAAATGTCTAAAAACTTAAACGGCTACTAAATGGTCACAATTTATTACGGGGATCAAATGTAATCCGATATACAAGTTTACCACCTAGTTCGGATGCAGATAGTCCCAATATTACAAACTGTAAGCCATTACTTAATAAATACCTACTGTCATTGTTAAATTTTGTAATACGTGTTCTTTTTCCGGTGAATAAATATTTTATTACTAGCTTTTGCCAGCGGCTTCGCCCGCGCGGAACTTTCATCCCCTATTTAACTCCTTTAGGGGTTGAATTTCGAAAAGTTCTTCTTTATTCCTTGTCTACATTATAAAGGGAACCTCTGTGCAAAATTTCAGCTTTCTAGGTCCAAGGGTTTGGGCTGGGCGTTATGAGTCAGTCAGTCAATCAGTCAGTCAGCCAGGACTTTTCTTTTTATTTATATAGATTATTATTATTTATATTATTATTAATTTGTAATCACTAGATATGTCACCTAAAATACAGAACAAAAATAAAAATGATCTGAGTAGAGTAGCATTGGAAATCAGGCTTTATCACGCTTTTGTAAAGAAAATGGTAAATGAAAGTCCCGTTTTAATTGTTGAGCTAAATATTTTTTATATCATACCGCCTGAACTTTTTCTCAACTATGTTGGGGTCGGGTTCCATTCTAAAAAAAAGCAGAGAATGTCTTATACCAAACAAACTCTTTAAAAAAAAATGGTTAATTTTGTATCAGGAAATACCATTCAAAAGTTGAACTGGTTACCATGTATTTATCCCCTCGTCTGTTAGGCAAACTCATTGAGTCTGATAACTATAGAGTAGTAATTTAGTTAATTACTTGACACTTGACAGTTTATAACCAAATCACCTAATTGACGTTAAAAAAAAGGTCAAAGTGAGTGTCAAACCACGCACAATGGATGTGGAGAATAATGCAATATCATCAGCAAAGCGGAAATTTGTTAGCTGTTAAATAACTCAAAATCTTTTTATTTTAAAATAATAAGAAAAGTGATACTCTCACAGTAAGAAGAAGAAGAAGGAAGGCCCCTTCATTGTTATGTCACACGGTACAGTTTGTAAAAGTTTTAATTTTCTTATCTGTCTCCCAAAACTTCACATATTGCATCTTGAATGTCACTGTACTCGGGGAGCCTATGGGTCAGTTACACCCAAAAGCCCTACAATGCTCTGCCAATCCAGTATAACAACGCATTTAGAGTGCTATTGCGTCTGCCTCAGTTCTGTAGCGCGTCATCTATGTTCGCTGAGGTACGTACCAACGGCTACAATGCTGTACGGCGTAAGAGAGCGGTCTCGCTGCTTAACAGACTCCATTGCAGCCCCAACAGCATTCTACGCGCTATAGTCGGGAGACATGACATCCCGTTGGTGAGGTCACTTGTCACCTGTACACTGTCTGTGTTATTTGTTAAGTACTAACAAAGATTTAGACTACTGTTACTAACTCAATGGATCTTAGATATCTGAATAAATAAATTAATAAATAAAGTTCCTTCATTTACGTTACACGTCATTGTTTCGTTCACAGAAATTCATATGTGTACTTAATCGTTCCACTGAATTCTAAGAACATTGACTATCCTTTAAGGCTTCCGTTTTTCACGTATGCAACTCTAAAAAGTGCCATTTATAACAATTAAACAAAATAAATATAATTTCTAACGATATATGTAATGAAGCCATTTCAGAATTCCCGTTTCAGAAATCTCTTCCGGATGCTGTTTAAGCTCCAAAGGGGAATGCTTAAAAAATCCTGAAATGGACAGAAACTTCTAACAGTTCTTAATTCTATTTAGAACGGGCTTTTGCCAGCGGCTTCGCCCGCGCGGAACTTTCATCACCCATTTAACTTCCTTGGGGCTGGAATTGAAAAATCCTTCCTTGTTCCTTGTCTACATTATAAAGGGAGCCTCTGTGTGAAATTTCAGCGTTCTAGGTCCAAGTGTTTGGGCTGGGCGTTGATGAGTCAGTCTGTCAGTAAGTCAGTCAGGACTTTTCTTTTTATTTATTTATATTTCGAATAAAAATATGATGAATTAAATAATTCTCATGTTTGTATAGGTACCTAGGCTGAAAAAATAACGAATTAAAATATTTAACTTAATAATATCCGTCTAATACATTCTTTTTTTAATTGGAGGTCACTGTTTATTTGACATGAGTAATCGACATTCAGCCAAACAGGAATCATCAAATAATCCTTCACGAACTACTCGTATTTTATACATAGAATTATTGCACTGTTATCTTTAATATATATTTCAACCTATTTATATCTTTAATATAATTAAAATAATATTACGCATGTCATTAGTAATGACAATCAAATTATGTTCAAAATAGAAAACGTAGGCTGTATGCATCACTTGTCCTTTGCCTGACTGACAGTTTTCTGATTTTATTCTTTCGATTGTTTACTTGAATTGATTAATTCATGGTGTAGCGATTACGACTTGAGTTACGTACATATTGCAATAAAGGATATATAACGACGACTGTGACAATTTTTTAGGGATTTTGGTTTTACTTCATACATATAAACGTGTATTGTGTAAAGTGCTATCTCGATATAGTATCGATTAAAACATTTAAATGCTCTTTTGTTGTTTAGGTTTAACCTTTGACTTAAACTATATTTTAGAAAACATGGTTGGAACTGGATTCAACCTAGGTTTTTGATAATTATTGACATTCTAATGCAATTGCATTACGATTTGTAGTGCAGTTTGGCGTATATTTCGTTGTTATTAATATCAAGTTAAAAAAAAAAAATTGCTAGCAAACTGAGCCTCATTTAGAGACAAATTATTGTAATAAACTATTACCTCCAATCACTTTATACTATACCTACTATATAATAATATTACATAAAGGTGAAGTTTGTGAGGTTGTAGGGGTAATTTCTGGATCTACGGCTGTCTCTATATCAGTTAAACTAAAATCTGTCCTTGCAAAAATACTTAAAGTTAGGTTTTGTTTATCATAACAAAGCGTGACTTCTATTGCTGCTCGGATTATCATCATCATTTCAGCCGAAAGACGTCCACTGTTGGACATAAGCCTCCTCCAAACGGGGAGGGAATTGCCATAATCGCCACGCTTGGCAGGCGGGTTGGCGGGTTGCTGCTCGGATAATTTCAGTTAATTAGGTTCCAGATTTATGATTTCATTAGTAATTAAACTGTTACAGAAAGCCTGCTCTAACTTGTATGGATGCGGATGCAATACCTACATAAGTGGTAGCCATAGAAGGTGCTGCAGAAAATTGTACTATGTACCTGACAAAACATCTGAACAGAATAAAACTCAAAAAGTTACTGATTTTGAATAATTTTATTGAATAGATGAATTTTTCGCAAAAGGTCTGAGTTTAATTGGGCTCTCAGGAGCTGAAACCAAAGGCAGTTCTTAACTACAATCTAGTTAAATCCTTAGTCCTCTCGTACCATAAAGCAAGCAGCCAACAGCGCGCCCCTCTCGCATCCTGCTTTACCGTCGTTTACAGCTTTATCTTTTACTGAAATGTATAAAAAAGACTGAATTATAATTCAATTTGTTACTGAGTAACAGAAGCTGCTTATAGAGCATCGGAATCTTTGTCATGTACGGTACAAATATCACATAATTATGAAGAACATTTTGGACTGTCTCGTTGATCTAGTGATAGTAAACACCACTGCTGAGCATGAGATTCCGAGTTCGGTCGGGCAAAGCTTTATTTGGTTTTTACATCAGGAATTTCTCAGTAGCAGCCGAGAGTCTGGATCTGTGCCCAGTTGGTGGTAATAGGCTCGCCACCTTTGACATGGGACTTAAAGCTAACTGGCAAAATGTTGATGTTACTATAGCTAGCACCCTGTCTAACCCTTATAGTGATCCTTGCCGGATTACCGCCATGGGATCTGGAGGCAAAGGTCCTCGCGCAGATATGAGAGTGGCGCAAGGAGGCCAAACGCCGGGGCGTAACTCCGCTGCCGCGGGAAATCGCGGCACAGCGGACAGAGCTCCGGCGGGATCTCATGGTGACATGGAGAGAGCGATTGTCGCAACCCAGTGCTGGGCACGCCACGACTGCGGCGGTAAGTCCCCTCTTTGAGGAGTGGTTTGAGAGGCGGCATGGCGTCCTCACCTTCCGCTTGACGCAGGTCCTCACCGGACACGGTTGTTTCGGGAGGTTCCTGTTTCGGATAGGGCGGGAGGAAATGCCCGGGTGTTTCCACTGCGAAGATCGCCCTGAGGACACGGTGGAGCACACGGTGGCGGTCTGCCCAGCTTGGGTGGAGCACCGCCGTGTCCTCGTGGAGGCGATCGGCGGCGGCGATCTCTCGCGTCCGGCCCTGGTCCAAGCCATGGTACGGAGCGAGAGGGCATGGGGAGCCGTCACCTCCTTCAGCGAAGCAGTAATGCTCGCGAAGAGGGAGGCGGCGCACGTGAGGGAGAGGCAGCATATGCGCCCTCGCGACCCCAGCCGCCGCAGGATACGGAGACGCCCTGGGCGTCGGGAATCCCAGGCCGATTTCCGGCCACCGTAGGCATGGGCTTGCGGACGGCGAGTAATGGGTAGCTCGCTGTCCGGTAAGGACCAAGCCCAAGTCGACGGCGCGTTGTGTTCCACGCGCGCCTCAAAGAGATGTCAGCACAAAAAGTGATGGGACCCGCAAGGGTCGATGCCTGCCAGGGGTGCGGGTTTGTTCGAAAGAGACACCACAGCCCCTGGCTTAAGGGCTACTGAAGGAACACGGGTGGGTTTTAGTCAGTAAAAGTCTGACACGCCCTCCTGCTCCACCCAGAGCGGGAGAAGTTATTTGATGATTTCCCACCCAAAAAAAAAAAAAAACCCTTATAGTGAAACATGCGTGATATTATGTTATATAAAAAAAATACCAGGTTCGCATCGTCTTCCTAGTTTTTCTAGAGCGGCGAAATATTCATTTTTCCAAAACTTCCTTATGGTGGTCAGGTAGTTGTCCAGATCGTATTGACCTTCTGCATTAATCTGTAATTATATAGCAAATACTTTTAAGTTCCTAAGTAATTAATAAGTTATTCGCCAACGAAATCATTTAATAATTAAACGTACCAACTGAATGAACTTTATTCAAGGCCAGCGAAACTAGAGCTGCCTGTAGGTCAGTTAGTCATTTACGTTCATAAAAAAGTCAAATATTCAAAATAATATCGTGTGCGGAAAAAAACAATTATCTCGAAATAAAGATTAAGTATCAGTAGATATTGTAAAAATCTCACAAATCCAATTTTCTTATAGTAGCAGCTCCAGTAGCAAGAATTAATCCTCGAAACATCGCCAGTCTTCATAACGACATCTATATCTTCACCTGTGAGTTCATACTGCTTTAAGCACTCGCCTCTCATCATCTCAAATTCCTCATTGGACCCTGATTCATCCTTTTCAGCCTAAAAACACAAAACTAAGTCAAAATCGATGATACAAATTATTAATCCATTATCAAATTCACAGTAGCAGCTTTTGAAGTACCTAATCGAAATATATGTTACTCACATAAATGCTGCTTATAGCCACGGCCCACAAAACAAGACAAGTATACATAGTCATGTTGTAATTTTCAATGTCGAAGCTTCAACTGTTTGGATACCAAAATAACACTTTTATATTTAAATATCCTAAACAGAAATAATTGGACGCGATGTAGTTATCATAATAACACATTTAGCGACGCGTAATGCTCCATTTTTAGCATTTTGGCAAAATATTTATGGTATATGACATAAAATAGGTAGTTACAGAAACAGGCATATTACACAATCACAGATATGACGCAATCATAGCATTTACACATCGATCACTAAAAAGAATATACACAATTTAAAAACTCGGGTCTGAATGACTGTGGATCTCAAAGATGATTTTGATATTGTGACAATCATAGGGCTTTGGGAATATATGTAATGCCCCACGTGATTTACCTAGATTTTTTTACATACAGCATATTCATAGATTATATTTTATAAGACCAGGGTGCTCAAAAATCTCCTTGTTCTCACAGAGGGTGCCATCGTGAAAATGAGAGCTGCTATATTTCTAATTCAAATCATGCAACAGAATCCCATACTGTGATCCTGTCCTGTCCTGGTCCTGGCGGTACATGATGTACATAGGTCATAACATGAAAAACCATGAATCAATTTTCTCAATAGGAATGATGAATTTTATTTAATTTTAAACTTCAAAAATATTAGGAAATATTGGTTTTTCTTTTGAGGGTCGAAATCATCTAATAACTTCTCCCGCTCTGGGTGGAGCAGGAGGGCGTGTCAGACTTTTACTGACTAAAACCCACCCGTATTCCCTCATTTGCCTGTGTGCCAGGGGCCACAGTATCTCTTTCGAAAAACCCGCACCCCTGGCAGGCCATCGATCCTTGCGGACCCCATCAGTTAGTGCTGACATCTCTTTGAGGCGCGCGTGGAACACAACGCGTCGTCGACTCGGGTTTGGTCCTTACAGGACAGCGAGCTACCCATTTCTTGCCGTCCGCAAGCCCATGCCTATGGTGACCGGGAATCAGCCTGGGATCCCAGCCGCCCAAAGCGTCTCCTGCGGAGGCAAAGGCCGGGAGGGCGCATATACGGCCTCTCCCTCGCGTGCGCCGCCACCCTAGTAAATATAGGGTGAAAGTTACTTTCTTAAATATTTTGTTGTTTACGTGCAAATCCAAGCCTGCTTACCAACGGGGCTTCGGGATGTGCCCTAAAGGGTTTTGATGAGTGAGTGAGTCAATCAGTGTCTATATATAGTGTCTATAATAAAATCCGAAGTATACAGGCTAGGAAAATGAAACTTTGTATGTTTCATAAGTTTTCTAACTTCATTTTATCCTGAGAATAAGAGGTCTTTAGTTTTGTCCAGGCGGAAGCTATAGCTTCAAAATACGACGAAACGCTTCTAAAAAATGTAAGAAACGTCCAAGTTTTAGTTTTGGGTCGTCTTGGCAGGAGTACAACCGTACCCCAGATCCCTAGAACAAACATGTTGTCTCATTCCAAAAGCAAATGTACCTAAGCAAGCAAGCAAGCAAATTTGTACGCACATTGTTGAATAATTTACCATGTTATTTAAGACCATAGACTTCTTGTAGGTTTTCCTGTAATCTGTAAAGAACTAATTTGCACATTTTTTATTTTAGTCTCTGCAGTTTCTAAGATGTGTGGTAATAGTCAATTTTCTTGTATTTTCTGAAACGACTTCTAAAGTGTTATAGTTTAAAAACTATATTTGAGATTCTCACAGCCCTTACATTTTACATAACTATCACGCGAAAAAAATTCCAAACCTTTTATTTGATTTTTTTTTAGTTTTTCCCCAAATGATTATTCAAAATCGTTTATTTTCGTTGGCACTGCTGTGACACAGGCACTTTGAGAGGGAGTGGGCCGAAGTCCACCACACGGACCCACCGCAGGTTGGTCGACTGACTAATGTGAAATGGAAAAATCCTTCTTCATCGCTGAAACCTGGATGATGTAGGACTTAGAATGTATAGTGTTGGTTGACTCCGACCGCGACAGCTTCAACATCTTCCGTACAGAACCAGCACCGATTGGAATATGAATGAATCTGTCTATATAAATAAAAAGAAAAGTCCTGACTGACTGACTCATCAACGCCCAGCCCCAACCCTTAGACCTAGATAGCTTAAATTTTGCACAGAGGATCCCTTTATAATGTAGACAAGGAATAAGGAAGGATTTTTCGAAATTCAACCCCTAAGGGACTTAAACTGGGGATAAAAATTCCGCGCGGGCGAAGCCGCTGGCAAAAGCTAGTACTAACATAAAAGGAATAAAAACACTAGTAAATTGTTTTAATTGGGTTTTTAATCATTTATGCTAGATATTATGTCTCAGTGTAGCTGTGCATCTTATTTTGCTGCATTATCAACTGCAGTCATCAAGACCTGTAAACAAAAATATATACTAAAAATATTGCACATAAATAGGAGCATATCGTCTTTCTATTTAACATTCTCGATACTTAAAATTAGGTATTGCGGGATGGATAAAATTTAAAAAAAACATCATTCCACCACAGCTTTCTGTAGATCCAACCAATGATATTGTTCAGTGAGTATTCGAAAACGACTGTTAGATCAACTATGCTGAAAATGTATTGCAATCTTCTGTCCGCTACTATTGATGCATACTTATAGGAAGGACCAGCAAAAATAACAATCAATTTAAACATTGTTCACAGAAGGACTACCAAGTCTTACTATGATCGAAAGATTATTTTTCTTTGTGAACTGCAATCGGTATGTTTATAGCGAGGTATTTCTGGGTCAGTAGATCTGTCAAAACCATGTAGACCTGTCAAAATGTAGGTAATTTAGGGTTTATTGAGTTAGACATTAGAATCATTGTTTTTAAAAATCCGCGACGGAAAATTACGAAATACCTTGCCTTAAACATCTAACAAAGCATATTCGTAAAAAAAAAAAACTATGGCGAATAATGAAACGCTATGTACGTAGGCTAATTATGTAAGTAGGTATGTGTTTTACTCACCGTGATTATTCCAATAACCTACAAGGTCAATTGTTTCATGAAGCAAGCAGCCACCAGTGCACCCATCTTGCACCCAGATTCCCCATCGGGTACAGGTTTATTTTTTACTAAAACTAAGGGCAATATACCTAATTAAAATACACTTGCACTTATATAATTTCTATACCACTTCGCCCAGAACCTCATGATTAGCAGCCCTTGTTCCCACGGGCGGTTTTTTATTGCGCACTGGATTTTCACCTAACTGCTAAGCGTCGAGAGTTGAAAATCCAACTACCTATGTATTTATTATGTAAGTATTATTTGACGCGCTCGGATGCATGCTGTTCGATTCTTAAGGTGAATCTTGTCGACATTTTTTCCTTTCAAACTTCGGGAGTGTATTAATCCACTGTTCAACAATGTACATAAAAAATTAAACATGGTCGGGTTTTGTCTCAGTACTAATATTGTCTGTATGGAAACAGAATACTAAAATAAAAAGCCATTAAAAAACAAAGATTCGTTTTTACTGCTAAACTAACTTAAGTTTGGGCGTCTTTATGGTTACGGCAGGTTCCCTAAACCTTTTAGAAAATACAACGGATTAGATAACGGTGCTAAATTGAAAAATATAACTTTGATGTAGTATGGCAACAGAACTGGCAGATATTTACGTTTAGTCGGTTATTTAAAACAAATATAATAAAAGAAGAACAGAAAATGTTTAAATTAGATAAAATAATTGATGATGCAACGGAACGATTTATTATTAATGTGACAGAAAGTTCATCAGATTCTGATTCAGAATAGAGCCTTTTAATAAATTACTATAAATAACATGATTTTAACATTTGAAATATAAGGTACCTAGTTAAATAAGTAATTTTTTTTTTTTTGTTTACTCTTATTTAACTAGGTACCTAAACCTACAGGGTACAGCTTCTAACTGCTCATCACTGACACTACCTCTGTCGGATACGATGTCTGGTGCAACAGAGTGCTTTTTAGCCAGTCCCACTAGTGAGTTCGAGCCCACTACTAGATTCCCCTTAAGACTCGGCTGAACACTGACAGTTGAAAAATCGGTGCGTGATTAAATCCCGCCGCAATTTTTCACGCCAATGAGAACGTGGGCATAAGTTTTTACCTGACTCGCACTGTTTTGCTATATTTTCTAGCCTGGTGTATTCTTCATTACTCTGTGCAATATTTCTAACTGTTGCTAGGCCGTGAGTAAGAGCATATTGTCCTTTGTCATCGAGCTGTAATACATAAAATACAATTACTTTCAGCTCTCAACACAGTTGCTTATCATTTTACGTTAAAAGTTTATATCGGTACAATAGTAGTAAATGATTAAGAACTTTTGGTAAATTCTCATTTGCCCAGTGATAAATTATATACATAATTATCTACAAATGTAGGAAAAATTATGCAACAAAACTCCAAAACCTGCGGCCTCGTAGAACATCAAAGACCTTTCTTTGGGACAAACCTGGGAAAAGATCAAAAATACATACAAATCCTGTTTTTTTGAGGATGCAACTCCATAGACACGGATTAACAATCGTCACGTCCTCTGATCTCATAACAGCTCGCAATGCGGAAACTTTGACTCCGTACTCTTTCACGCAATCGAGCGCAATGTCGGCAACATCATCAATGCTAGCCGGTTCATCTTCACCTGCCTTTAAACATCACAAAACATGCAATTTTTGATAGAGACCATATGAAAGAAAATTATCGAGAACGTCACGGTGCGTTAGCTTCAAAAACAATCGATATACTTGACGAAGACTTTATACCAACTAAATAGACTGGCTGCAATCATCCCGAAGAGGGCAATGTATATACATTGCCCCTTTTGCGATGATTGTAGCAATAGATACTTACATAAACGCTGCTTAAGCTCACAACCACAGCCCAAACAACAAGACAAGTCAACTTAGACATGTTGTAGTTTTCAGTTGTACGCTCCTGACCCTTTGAAGCTTCAACTGTATCTGCCCTGAATACTGAATACCAACTTCACAAACTACGAGTAGTTATAGAAATATCCTAAACTGTAGTAATTGGACGTGATCTACACGATGACTGCTGTAGTACCTACCTAATTATTATAATAATGTAGCATTTTACCCATACGTAAATTCATTGTAATTTCTGCCAACATTCCGATTTTTTGTATTGAATTTGAACAAAAATATCATCATCAGCACCCAGGAAATCACCTATTTGGGTATTCTGAAATGAAATCATCAGCAAATAGTTACATACGATCTTGTAATGAGGCTGGTCAAGGTGAAACTAGTCAGGATTGTGAGGGCCTTACAGGATAAAAATAATAATAAATCCGAGAAAATTTGGAATAGTCCGGATTCGGACACGGTTTCAGAGATTTTTTTATCCTGCTCAAAAGTCTGTGAGTACAGACAGGTATTGCACCAACTG
This sequence comes from Polymixis flavicincta, assembly GCA_949987655.1. Taxonomy (NCBI): domain Eukaryota; kingdom Metazoa; phylum Arthropoda; class Insecta; order Lepidoptera; family Noctuidae; genus Polymixis; species Polymixis flavicincta. The sequence continues at coordinate 15,430,460 of OX465184.1, forward strand.
TGACAAAAACGATTACTTAGGCTATTCCTAATTTTCAATCACAAAGTGGACTTTGAGCAGAAATTGTAAGTAACTGGATTGTTGAAGGTCATTAAGGAACCGGCTAGCCAAAATAAAAATTCAATAGGCATAGTATTTTTATCAATGTAGAATAAATACATGTGGATAAAGTTGGTATACTACCTTCAGGATTGTATGCCTGCTATAAAAAGGTAATGGATGAAGTTATTACATGAGATTTGTATTAGGTCTTTACCTATGAAATTGCCGTTCTGCAGTACTGGCCATTTCAAATCAAAATAATTTTTGTTTGGCTAAGAATTCTAATTTCAAATTAATTTTATCTTAAAAACATGGATTTTTTTTTCTAAAAGTAGTCATTTCTTTATTGATTAGTGTTACATTTTCATCGCATTTCAATCTTTTTCGTCATCATGGATACGTTAAAAATTCGAGTAATTATGGAATATGAGTACCGTCGTGGCAGCAACGCGGCACAAGCGGCACGCAACATCAACGACGTTTACGGAGCTAACACTACAAACCAACGCACCACCTGTTATTGGTTTGCTCGCTTCCGTTCTGGAAATTTCGACCTGAAAAATGAACCTCGCGGTCGTCCGAAGACTTTGGTCGACAATGACGAATTAAAGGCGATTGTGGAAGCTGATGATACACAATCTACGGCTGAATTAGCAGCAGCTTTCGACGTTAGCGTCAAAACAATATTGGTCCATTTGCGTCAAATTGGCAAGGTAAAAAAGCTTGACAAATGGGTGCCCCACGAACTCAATGATCGCCAGCGCGAAGTACGCGTCGAGACGTGCCTTGCACTGCTCAACAGACACACAAATGAAGGAATTTTGAACCGCATTGTTACCTGCGATGAAAAATGGATTCTGTTTGATAACCGTAAGCGCTCAGCAAGTTGGTTGGATCCTGGTTCAGCACCTAAACAATGCCCTAAACGAAAACTTACCCCTAGAAAAGTGATGGTCACTGTTTGGTGGTCTAGCGCCGGTGGGATTCATCACAGCTTCTTACCAAACGGGGTGAGCATTACTGCAGATGTGTACTGTGAAGAACTGAACACAATGATGGAGAAGCTGGCGCATCTCCAACCAGCATTGGTCAATCGCTCGTCTCCGCTGCTCCTGCACGACAACGCGCGACCTCATACTGCACAGCAGACGGTCTCCAAGTTGCAAGAACTGGGGTTGGAAGCTCTCCGTCATCCGCCCTACTCACCAGACCTTGCGCCTACAGACTACTACTTTTTCCAGAATTTGGATAACTTCTTGGCGGGAAAAAAATTTAATACCCGAGAGGCAGTACAAAATGCCTTTGAAGAATTTGTTGCCTCCCGTCCAGCTGATTTCTTTAAGAAGGGCATCAATAAACTGCCACTGCGATGGCAAAGATGCATTGATTGCATGGGTGATTACTTCGATTAATACAAATAAAAAATTCATGAAAAAAATTCGTTTAATTTTTTTCATACAAAACGGCAATTTCATAGGTAAAGACCTATTAACTCAATAAGTCCATTATCGCTTCCGGTGATTTTAAGTTAATTTATTATATTATAACTCAGGTTATTTCAATAAAATAATAAGTCTATTTCAGTTCTACAATCTTGTAAAACTATTTATGGAGCCCACAAGAATAACCCCTAGTAGAACACCGCGATCCACTTTAGAGGCCGGGCACATTTCGCCGAAGGCGTCCTCAAAACATGGTGCGAGGACGACTTCACACTGGCTTGGCTCAAAGGGGTCGTCAACAACATATCGTCCCCACTCCCGGGGACCAAGCTCACCGTTCGGCCCCAAGCCGACATACCTAAAAAGGCACTGTGCATGATCTATGTCCCGGAGACCACCGAGGACACTACACAGCTGCTTAGGATGTTGGCAAGGCAGAACCCGAACCTAAGCATGAACACCTGGACTCTGACACACGAAAGGGTTAGGCAGGAGCCCCCGGGTACCTGTTTCTTCTTTTGTGTACCGGAGTCTATGGTCAAAACCATAAAGGACCAGCAGCGGCGGGTATACTACCTAATGGGTAGCTTATACATCCGCTTCCTGGAGGAGGGTAGAACCAGGAAGGCTGCTGCTGCGTCAACATCAGCAACAGCCTCGAGTGCGCCTGGGAGGGAGCCTGATCCACCGCTGCCTGGACGTTCCCAGTCGCCTCCCGCGATAGGGAGCGTTGGGGAGGCGGTGGAGTTGGCAACTTCCATGGAAGCACTGGAGGTTGTCTCAACAGCGGGATCGGCGAGAGATCCATCCTCGTCCGGTCTAACTTCAGACGAGGACTGTTTTCCGGCAGGGGAGAGAAGTGAGGGCGAGGACAGCAGCCTCTGCTCCCCTCCTCTGCGGGACTAACATCCTGCAGACCAACCTCCAGCACAGCCAATCTGCGTCGGCCACCTTGCGCAGAGTGCTGGAGATAAAACATCAGCAAGCGAACACTATCGCCCTCATCCAAGAGCCGTGGATCAGGGGTGGCAAAATATGCGGTCTTGGTAACATCGGGGGTAAGTTGCTGCTAGACACCTCCGTATGTAATCCGCGTACCTGCATTTTTGTCCCAAAACATGTACCTAACCTTTTAATTAACGAATTCTGTTCAAGGGACCTGACAGCAATCAGGCTTTTCAGAACCGAACAGGAACTCCCGGACATTGCACTAGCCTCGGTATACCTGCCAGGCGACGAGGACGTGCCTCTGCCAGAGCTCGCCTCATTGGTTGAGTACTGTGAAAAGGAGAAACTGGAACTAATCACCGCGACAGACTCCAATGCGCATCACACGCTCTGGGGTAATGTCAAAACCAACAACCGAGGTGAGGTAATGCTTGATTTTATTCTTAGTAATAACCTTGTTTTACTCAACACGGGTTCCGAACCTACTTTCATAAACGCGAGATCGCAAACAATAATTGACTTAACTATAGCAACCATAGGTATTTCCAACTCCATACAGGACTGGCATGTGTCCAACGAGATATCATGCTCGGACCACAGATGGATTCGCTATACTATTAACTTCAATCTAACCAAACCACAGCCAAGAAGGGTTCCTCGCCATACTGACCAAGCCAAGTTTATCAAACTCGTCGAGGCTGAACTAGGTAGATTACCCACCCTTCCGGCTGAAATACCAGTAACCAATTTAGACGAACATGTAAACAACATCACATCCATCCTTCTATCTAGCTATGAACAGTCGTGCCCCCTCACGGTACCCAGGCAGGGAGCTCGCCATTCCTGGTGGGGTCCTGAGCTGGAAAGGCACCGACGCAAGTTGAGAAGACTGTTCAACAGAGCTTAACACACAGTCGCCAGAAGATTGGGACCACTATACAACAGCTCGTAAAACATATAAAAAACTGATACGCCTAAGAGGAAAGAATAGCTGGAGGCGTTTCTGTACTAACATCGAAAGTAACAACCAGGCAATGAGAGTTAAAACCTGTCTTGCTCAAGAGACAGACCACTCAATAGGATGCCTGAAAAAAACCAGATAACACCTACACCACAAACGACGCTGAAACAAGCGAGCTACTTCTAACCACCCACTTCCCAGGATGCCAGATTGCCACCCAGCAAAGCTGGGAACCACATAGGGAGAGGGCCACGAGCAGCTTAGATTGGGAGGTGGCGTTAGAAGTAATTGACAAAGACAAAATAACATGGGCAATCAACACCTTCTTACCTTTCAAGGCAGCAGGGCTGGACGGTATTTTCCCAGCTCTGCTCAGGTGGAGCCAAGATCTACTGGCTGATTACCTCCTTAAGGTTTTTCGAGCCTGCCTGGCCCACCGCTACATCCCCTTGAACTGGCGGGAAGTAAAAATAATTTTCATACCGAAGCCGGGCAGGGGTGACTACACCCAACCCAAGTCTTTTAGACCCATAAGCCTCTCCTCGTTCTTCTTGAAGACACTGGAGAGGCTGGGGGATAGGAAGATTAGATCCCAAATTTCGGTACAAAGACCCTTACATCCTAATCAATATGCCTACTGTGCAGGCAAATCAACTGAATCAGCACTCCATAGCGTAGTATCACGCATAGGAAATGCTCTTAAAGCAAAAACCCCAACCCTAGGCGCCTTCATTGATATAGAAGGTGCTTTCGACAAAACTAACTTCGCCAGCATCGAACAGGCACTTGTCACGCACGGTGTTGCGCGAACACTCATAGAATGGATTAATAACATGTTAAAATACCGTGCTATTCGATTTACCGTGAACACCACCACGCGAGGTATCGTAAGTAGAGGCTGCCCACAGGGTGGGGTGCTGTCACCACTACTGTGGAATTTAGTCGTAAATGAGCTCATTGCAGAGCTCAACGCCAGCAGTCTGTTCTCGGTGGGATACGCGGACGACATAGCAATTCTAATCTCGGGGTTTGAGGGCATCTTGTGCGATCTCATGAGAAGGGCCCTCAAAATAATCGAGAGTTGGTGCACGAAACACGAACTATCGGTTAACCCCTCGAAAACAGAACTAATAATGTTCACCAACAAAAGAACCCTGGGACCCCATAGGCTTCCAAAACTCTTCAACACGGAACTAACACTCAAAGACGAAGTCAAGTACTTGGGGGTGATCCTTGACAGCAAATTGCTCTGGAACAAACATCTTGACTACAAACTCAATAAAAGCACAATTAAAACTCTATACCAATGTAAAAAAAAGTTAGGAAAAACATGGGGGCTCTCTCCGAAGATTACTCTGTGGCTATACAAAGCGGTGATCAGGCCAATGTTGGCTTATGGCGCTCTGGTTTGGTGGACGAGGACCGAACTCTCAACCACCATTACCAGACTACAGCGCTTCCAACGACTGACCTGTTCAGCTACCACTGGCTGCATGAGAACCACCCCGACAGCAGCCATGGAGATAGCCCTTCAATTAACTCCCCTGTACATACAGCAGGAGGCCGCACTAGCTGCCATCAGGCTAATGCATCTGGGCATATGGGGCAAGAATTTAACCAGCCCACACGCTAACATCCTGGACCGGGCGATTGAGTACCAGCCACTCATCGCTGCCCCGTGTGATAGAATACCAAACCAATCAATGTTCAACAAAAACTATATCATACAAACAGTGGAGGAAGAAAGGGATCAGTCGGGAGCCAATGAAGTGCGCATCTACACAGACGGCTCTAAAACACATAACGGTTCAGGTGCTGGCGCACACTCCCTTGACCTCAACATTAACTTTCACATACCGCTAGGCACACACAGTTCAATCTTTCAATGTGAATGTGTTGCCTTAACACAAGCCGCAACAGCAGTAAAGCGCTTAGGCATCCGGGACTACGGCATTAAATTCGTATCCGACAGCCTATCTGTGCTCAAAGCTTTGGCAAACAAACAAACCAACAGCAAACTAATCTTTGAGTGCGATCTAGCTCTGGAGAGTTTATCGACGTCAAATCGTATTACCCTCCAGTGGATCAAGGGGCACAGTGGATCCTTAGGTAATGATGCCAACTATACACCCGCGATTAACTAATAAACTTCTTAGCCTAAGTAGAAATAACCTTAGAATAATCATAGGAACAATTACGGGCCATAACCCCCTTAACAAACATCTTTATAACATAGGCGCCACAGACAGCCCGCTTTGCAGGGGCTGCCTTGACGCCGAGGAATCAGCCGCCCACGTCATCCTGGAATGCGAGGCCGTGGCTTCTCAACGTGAAGAAATCCTCGGAACAGTGAGGTCGCTCCGCGAAGCCTGTGAAGCTCCCAGGAAGCTTCTGTGCTTTTGGGCGGAGCTAGGCTGGCTCTGTTAGCCAGTATCCCCACGCACAACGGACCGAATGGGAGTCTACGTGCGGAAAAGGGAGTACCATCATCAACCCCTAGTAGTACCACATGCCCAGAAAATATTTATACAGATGTTGTACCAAGCCACAAAGAAATTATTAATTTAATAGATTCTGGTCATTGCAGGCAACTGTTTACCATTCAAAACCAAAATAACAAAATGGGTAAAAAGGATATCATTGTTAACCGCAAAACTGCATTTCGCCTTTAAAGTTCAACTCATTTGTAACCTACCAGTTTTATCTATGAATGTTGATCCTAATCAGCTATATGACGATTTTTAAAGATATATTGTAAACAATTTAATTCCACTTTTATTCCCAAGACTATCTCGATTAATAATAATGTATCATTCAGTGACTGGGCCTGCCATTGATATTCATAAAAGTAGAACACGGCTCTATTAGCTGTACAATGAAAGGACTTATGTAAACACTGCTGAATTTCATGCAGTTAGAAATTATTTTAAAAAGTTTGTTGGATGTCCAAGTCGCTTTATTTGAATTCGAAGATTACAAACACAAGTAATGTTATCAAAACGACTTGGAATATTGTAATATTGTATTGTATTCGAATAGTGAAACAGGAAGGTCTAGTAACCGAAATACTGACTTCAGCCTGTCTATTAATGACAACATAATAACATCAGACTCACAAGTCACCACGGCTTTTGAAAATTTATTTTCAGATATTCTCGTTTCAACTATAAAATCTCTAAACTCATCACCACCTATTGCTGAGTCTTTACTTAAGGAAAATGTTAATGTTCGCGATTCGGAATTTCATTTTGAACATATAAGCTGTAGAGATATAATTAAACCCTTTCACACTTTAAGTATAAAAAGACTGCAGATCTATGGGGTAATTCTGTAGAAGTTGCTAAGTCTATTATTCATATTGTAGCACCTACTTTAGCTCTTATATTTAATAACTGTATCGACTTTGGGGAGTTTCCTGACCTAATGAAGAATAGTAAAATAATACCTTTGTTTAAATCAAGTAGTACATCAGACCCCTGTAATTATAGACCTGTTTCAGTAATTTCTTTGAGAAATTAATTTTAAACCAACTGCAAAGATTTATTTATACCTAAACATAATTTATTACATAGCAAACAGTTCGGTTTTACAAGGGGTCGTTCAACTACTGATGCTGGTGTTGAACTCTTAAGGCATATTTATAATGCACGGGAAAATAAATACGAAACCTTGGGCATCTTTTGTGATTTAGCTAAAGCATTCACTTGTGTGCTTCATGAGACTTTAATCAGGAAATTCCACCACTACGGGATGCGGAACACCGCTCTGGATCTTCATCGAACATCGATTTCATAGTTGTGTAATAGGATTCAGTAGGTTGATGTAAATGGAAAAATATCTCCCCGATCCACAGTATCAATGGAAGTCCCACGGGGCTCAATGCTTTGTCCTTTCTTGTTTCTTATTTATATTAATGACTTGCCTATGAGGTAAGCCTTATAAAGGATAATCATGATATAGTGTTGTTTGCAGATGTCACTTCACTTTTGTTTTAACTTAAACGTCAGCAGCTTGTAAATAGCGCAATCTCAAAAGTAGTTCACTGGTTCAATGTTAATAATCAACTTGTTAATGAAAAAAAAAAAACAAGCTACCACACGTTAGGCAGGTGAAAACTAATGTGTTGATAAAGGGCGAAGAATTGAATCCAGAAGATAGCACAGTCTTCTCGGGCTTAACTTTGGATGCCAAGCTTGAGTGGGGCTCACATATAGATAAATTGTTGAAAAGGCTTAGCTCTGCAGCATACGCTGTTAGAAAAATTTGTAATCTAATACTTCAGGCCTTTCAATTTAACAAATGTAAAACATGAATTTAAAAAAAAAAAAAAAGTAAGAAGTTGCTTAACCATTTTCAAAAATCATCCTGCTTCATAAACTTTGACAGTTCAGTTATTTCAAAATTTTGATATTGCATTAGGCGTACAGATTATGGGGAAGGCGTCTTCATTTAATCAGCTTTCTAATGCGATAAAAGTTTAAAAAATATTAGTAGGCGCCGACGAAACAGGCGATAATTGTGGCAAAACCCGAATTTGCAAATTGTTGAAATGCTTTAAAATTTTGTGATATTGGAATTAATTAAATGCACCCTAATTGCATATCACACGATGAATCAGAATCTGTTTCATATTGACAGTTCAACAATATTTATTGCACGTTATTTACGTTGTTGAGCAGACGCATTTTTCGAACATAAGAAGAAATGGATTAGCAATCTGTTTCAAAATGATTCGGATTATTATTAATCGTGCGTTACGCAATTAGGGTGCTGATTAATGTTATCCCTTCAGCAGGGTTCGGTGTTGGGCCCCATTTTCTTTATATTATTTCTTAACGATCTAGCTGAATATATTAAAAGCATTTTACCAGATGCTGACTTGATAATATTTGCTGACGATTCGAGTGCTGTTGTAGCTGCTGATAATATGGAGACTTTAAAGTGTAAATTAAATGTATTGATAGCTGCTTGTGAAAGCTGGTTTTCTACGAATAATCTTAAATTAAATGTAAATAAGACTAAATGTATGTTATTTAAATCGACGATTAGGAACAAAGCTTTGGTAAACGTGGAATCATTAGGCAGAAAAATTGATATGGTGGAAAGTTTGAAGTTTTTAGGGGTACAAATTGATTCTTTACTTAATTGGAAGCCAGAATTAGATTCAATTACGAATACAGTAAGTAGTGCGTGTTATGCTATTAGATCTCTGAGGGATATTTTGTCTATTGCCCAACTTCGTACCGTCTATTTCGCTCTAGTTGAATCTAAACTTAGATATAGCATTAAATTTTGGGGAAACAGCTATAAATATAATATTAAGGCAGCCTTTATGATACAAAAGCGAGCATTAAGAACCATGCTTCGTTTAAACCAGATGGAATCATGTAGAGAGTATTTTGTTAAACTTAGAATTTTAACGGTACCATGTCTTTATATTTTAGTTCTCCTTACTCATTTAAACAAAAACTTATACGAGTTTGAAACAGACGAAGAAAGAAAAAATAGAGTAGATACTCGTAGAAAAGATCTTCCGACTATTCTGCAGGCAAAGCTTAATGTTGTCAAACACTCGTCACGCGTGCAGTCTGTCAATCTGTTTAACAAATTACCAGCAGAATTTAAGAATATTCAGAATGTGAACATGTTTAAAAATAAACTCAGGGCTTTGTTAATCAATAAAGCCTATTACAGCATTGACGAATTTTGTAACGACAAAAAATCTTAGATGTATTATAAATTAAATTGTATTGGTTGCTCTTTGACGTTGCAAATGTTCCTTTTTTATAGTTAAGATTTTTGACATTAAATGTATTTTTGTAGCATTTTTGCTAGGGACTTTGTTCTGTATCAATTTATTATTATTAATGTTTGTAAAGTTAGTGTTTTTAATTTTTTTTTTAATATAAATAATAAATTTATTTAATAAAAACGGATACAAAATACATTTAGTAAACAGTAGTAAATTTCCTATACAATTATTTTGTCTAAAAATAAACTATTTCTAAAATATTTTATTACAAGTGCAAGTGATAATGTTCCGGAATTAGAATGTTATGTAGCGACCCACCCGAACTAGGTTTATTCAAACCTGTGTTTCGGACCATCACTTTACATTTCAATTAAATTGGGACGTTAACATTTAAAATTAAATTTATGTAAAAATAATCTATTAATAACTACGAGATAAAGCATATTGGTAATTAAACATTAATACTTACAACTAAGCCCATGTAAATACTACAAAAGTAAATAACTACGAGGGGATAAATTATCATCATGACATAATTTCTAGAAGGTTTTCTGTGTCTGTGTAATTGAGTAACGCTAAGTATTCTGATAACATAGTACTACATTTTTTATAGCTTAAACTATAGATGCCCATTAATTTGTTAAATCTATTATACAGAAAAGGACCTAAAAACACATAAAATCGATTTGTAAACGCATGTCTAGTTTGAGGCTTTATGCAAACGAAATCCTTCCTTCTCTTGTCGGAAGGTACTGGGTCAAAAGGAAGTGCAGTGTGCTGGTGAAGTACTATGCTTAGAAAGAATAATTGCCGAACTGTTAGTACATTACATGCAATGTAGAGCTGGTGCGTAGGAAATCTAAAAGGGCGAAAGGTAGCAACCTTTAGAATTGCTCTTTGAGCACGCTCTAGAGGGAGTAAAATTGTTTTTGCTGCACCACCCCATGAAGTTATGCAATAGCTAAGAATGGATTGACACAAAGCTAAATAAACCTGTTTAATTAATTTATAGTCGGCTATGTTCCGTAAATTCTTAAAAACATATATTAATTTGCGCACTCTAGTACAAAGTAAATCGATATGTTTACGGAAATTTAGATTCGAGTCAATGGTGACACCTAGATATTTGAAGTGGTCAGCTTTAGCTAAAGTGGTGCAAGAACATGCAGTGTCAGCGGACGTCCTACAATTATGTGCGTAAATGTTTAGATTAGTAAGCGGTATGTTAGTGTTTCTCATTGCAAATAAAATGTATTTTGTTTTATCTGCATTTAATGTTAGGATGTTACTATGGAGCCAATCGGACACTATGTTAAAACCATTTTGAGCATGTTCATAGACCTCAACTCTTGATTTAGCTGAGAAGAGTAGAGCGGTGTCATCAGCATATGACATTATGATACCATTTGGAAGTGCCAGGCTGCACAGTTCATTTATATAGATTAAAAATAATGTGGGGCCCAAAATGCTGCCTTGGGGAATTCCAAAAGCACTATTTTTAAGTTCAGAACTTGTATAGTGACCTATTTTTACACATTGATGACGCTCGCTGAGATAATCAGCAAATAGTAGAAGTTGTGCTCCTCTTATCCCTAGTGTTTCAAGCTTGTGCAAAAGTAAAGTACAAGAGATAGTGTCGAAGGCCTTGGCGAGGTCTAGAAAGATACCAATTGTGTGCATACCATTATCTAGATTGGTAGCAATATAATTAGTTAATTTGTGTACTGCTTGGCCAGTTGATCTTTTGGGCCTAAATCCAAATTGATTATGTGAGAGTAATTTGTTATCTTCCAGATATTTTATCAGCCTACAGTTAATAATTTTTTCTAAAACTTTTGAGAGTCCCGTTAACACTGAGATGGGTCTGTAGTTATTCACACAGTTTTTATCTCCAGACTTGAAAACAGGAGTGACCATAGCTTTTTTAAGGAGTTTTGGAAAAATTCCTTTAGATAAACATAGCTGAAAAATGTGGGTTAGCGGAGGGGCGAGTATGTATCTAAATCTTTTAAGTATATTATTGGGTATTTCATCCCACCCAGTAGCACATACATCTTTTAACCCGCATAGTAATCTTACAACTTCGTTAACGTCAGTATCTAATAAAACAAAAGAATTTAATGTAGAGGATGTCGCAGTCGTGTTTTGAGGGGATAAAGTAAAATTTAACGATTTTTCAGCCAGGTTTTTACCAACGTTAGCAAAGAAGTTGTTCACTTTATTCATTGCTTCGGATGGATTTATCGCTGAAGACAGTAAATCAAGTGGAGGCTCGGAATTTTTCGTTCTAAATGTATTCGTTTTTATACATTTCCACACGAGTTTACTATTTTTTCCCGCCTTTTGTAATTCATTTTTATCATACTGATTTTTTAGTTTTTTCAAAAGATTATTGCAGAAGTTCCGGTACCTTTTATATGTAACAGAAATTATTTCGTTATCAGGTGCAAGTTTAAATTTTAGGTGAAGTTTGTCTCTATGTCTTATACAACGAACTAGACCGGGTGTGATCCAGGGTTTGATACAACTGTACTTTCTGGGCAAAGTCTGAGTAAATGTGTTTTTGCTTATTGATAATTGTAATGAATCTATGAAATACTTTAAAGAATTATTTGCATCGTTTGAATTATAAACAGGGTCAAAATTAATACCGCGTATGTCATTTTCGAGGTTTGTCATGTTGACTTTAGTATAGCTACGCATGCAGTTTTTTCTAGGTGAACTTATTTGTAATGTTAGTAAAACAGCTTGATGATCAGTAAGCGAAGAATTAGTAACCAATGTTTTCGATGGATTTTTGGATTTTAGAATAATGTGGTCTAAGCATGAACCGCTTTGATGCGTGGGGTAATAGTGAGCTGGTAGTAGTCCATGAAATGAGCAAATATTCAGATAATCATGTACATGGGTATCTATTTTCTCAGAAGCAATGTTAATGTTAATATCACCCAAAAGTACGATGTTTTTAAAAGATGATAAGGATTTTAAGTTTGTGTCGAGTGAGTCTAGAAATCTGACTATATTTTGTGAAGGAGGCCTATAAATAGCCATGAGTACTGTATCGGGACTAATTTTAATGATTGAGCAATTACTATCTTGTGATACCGGTTCTTCTTTGATTGCACTTAGATTATTTTTGATGTATACTACTACTCCATCGTTTTGGTTTATGTTTCTCTCGGTTATGTATGAATAATAACCGTCAAGAGATGGTAAGTTGACCGTCTTTTTTGACAACCAACATTCTGTTAGGACGATAACATCACAGCATATATCAAGATTCTGTAATAACACTTCAAAGCCGTCCATGTTTCGATTAATGCTGCGAATATTCTGTGTGAGCAGGGTTAACGTTTTGACACTAGAAGGAAGAAGGTGTTTACAGTCCTCAACATTACACATTTTAGATTCAGATACAGAAAAATTATCTAGATCACAAATAAGCTGATTTGTCATGACCGTTACAAACTAACTGAAAATATAAATTAAATAAAAGAAAAACTACCTGATTGAGTGCTTACTAAATACAAGAATACGGCGGCGCTCTTAGGCGCCTTCATAATCTATTGAGTTAATATAGTTCCTCTCAGCATATATGCGCGCCGGGCAACTTACGTCACCAGTTGGATGGTCACATTTCCTCTTGAATCGTTTGCACGTCGCACATTGAGGGGGAGAAGATTTGCTGCTGCATTCCTTGAACGAGTGTCCAGTCTCACCACAGTGGTTGCAAATAGGACTAGTTTCTCGGAAAAACTTGGCTGCATGTCCGAACTGCTGGCAATTGAAGCACCTAGTGACTATCGTGAAATCTCTCACAGGGCATGATGTCCAATTAATAAAAATTCGGCTTTGATTAACTAACATTTTTCTAATGCTAGCGGGTAGTTCTATAATGTAATTACAGGTAGGAAGGTCTTTTTTACCCGATTTATGGCTCAGTTTGATACTCGCAACGAAGGACTCACGAGTTAAATTGGGAAACTTATCTGAGAGGTTTTGCTCGAAAATGCACTCAAATACCTCCTGCTCTGTTAGGGTAATGGGGACACCAATAACAGCAACCCTCGGGCGGCGTTTAGAAGGTTCTTCTATTGTAAGGCCCGATGACACCAACTTTTCCGAATTCTTAAGTTTCTCAATATCGCCTTTATTTTCTGTGCTAATCAAAACGCCGCCATTTTTTACTTTTCTCAGGCCACGGACATGAAGCTTTAGTTGCTCGGGGGAGATTATCTTTTGTACAAGTGACTTGGTGTCGTCACTTGTTTGGGTCTTGTCGCTGGGGTAGATGGCAACTGAGCTCAAATTTGCAGGACGGACGAAGTTATCGGAACCTTTCTTCACCATGTTTGCATAAGACGAATTTTCCGAATTATTCATCTTTGTCTCTACGACCTCTTTGAACTGCTGGAGAGAGTGCACAACATTCTGGTGATCCTGTAGGTGCTGGATTGTGGTATGGGCTACAATCGTTTTCTGCTTCAACGATTGGTATAAGACGGCCATCTGAGAAGTCCCACTCGAGACCTTTCTGCAAAGGGTGGAAACACGAAGCTTCTGGTCTGAGTTCATTTTCCCTTCACCAACAATACTGCAAACTTCGTTGAGGATGGCATCTATAGATCCCATCCATCTCTGGATCTCTGGAGTACTAATAACTTCACTCGGTAGTTCATTCTCCTTGGGTGCTGGTGGATTTGGGTCGCTCGGGGGTACCGGTTCAGTAGGCGTCGGTGGAGGACTACGCCGAAGTAATTGGCTTCGACCAAACGGGCTCGAACCTGGGTTCGACATACTAGCAAAACCACTTTTTCTATTGTTTATAAAAATATTTAGTTCATTTTGCACAATGTAAGTCAGTAAGAAATCAACAAATCACACGCGACACACTTTACTTTTACACTGACGTCGCAAAAAATTATATTTATTTGTAGTTATTGTTTATTTCATTATAATCAACACAAAACACACGTCCGCTTTGTCTCGCGCCTCGTAAAGCGATCCAATTTGGATAGACGTTCTAACTTCGATGATGGGAGAGGAAAGAGTTTGGTTAACTTATCATTGTTTATGTTGCCTCTTTTTGTGTATCTACTGTGCAAATATTTCGACACAAAACCATTTTTGTTATGAAATAAAGAACTTGAACTTGAACTTATTACTAACCACTCAAAATGGCGTCCCAACTTGCAACTTGGACGCAGCTACCTGGCAACATTACAAAGGATTGCTGGGTGGTTAGTAGGTAGTGGGATGACGTAAACCAGTTAATTCATTTGAAAACCACTCAAATTTTTTTTTGTTCCAACAATTTGGATATTCCACTTTTGCCAGCATTATCATAATGTCACAGTTTATTTAGATTACATTTAAAATGCTTAGGTAAATAATACATAATGTCAAAATTTGTCTCCTAAAAAATCTGAGACCACTATAGTAACATTTTTCACATAGCATACTTTTTAATTTTTGCTTAAACAAATTGACTATATTCTTGGTTATGACACACGGTACAGATATTCAAAATCCATTCACTTAGATTACACGTCCTTGTTTGGTTTACAGAAATTAAAACATGTAGGTACCCAAATTAAATTCAACCGTTTCATTAGATTCGGAGCATATTAGCTCTGACAAACGGTCAGACAAACAGACACACTAGTGATTCTATAAGTTCCATGTTTTTGCGAATTATTTTTAACCAATTAACAAAATAAATATAATAACGATGTATGAAAGTTTCTAAAAGGCGTCTGAGAGAAGAGACTGAAATTTCGCAAAACCAATTCGGTTTTATGCCTGATCGGAGAAAAACGGAACCAATCTTCTCTATCCCCCAGCTTTGCAAGAAATACAGAGGTGCGCGTAAAAACTTGCACATTGTTTACGAAACGTGTTATTAGTATTTTATTGAGAGAAACGAATCGCTGTAAAACCGACTTTACGCAGTCT
Source organism: Polymixis flavicincta (assembly GCA_949987655.1). Classification (NCBI taxonomy): domain Eukaryota; kingdom Metazoa; phylum Arthropoda; class Insecta; order Lepidoptera; family Noctuidae; genus Polymixis; species Polymixis flavicincta. The sequence continues at coordinate 15,445,560 of OX465184.1, forward strand.
TGTCTGCCCTATCCCTAGAGTATAATTAAGCCCGCGTAGGCGCGAAGGAGTGGGGCGGGCTGCGAGCCGAGGAGCAGGTGGTTTGACGGCCCGCCGCCGCGGCTGAGGCTTGCCGGTACAGCTGGCCAGCAAGCCGAAGCTGTGGTGGTGAGCATTACATTCAAACGATGTACAGTCGATGCAGTACCCAAGTCCGGGTTACACTGGGCACTACTGGCAGCTTCAATGTGGCTGCACCAAGGGTCGGCACTCAGCCCTTACCTCTTCCTAGCGATATTGATGCTCTTACGTCGGACATCCAGTACTCTACGCCGCTCTCAACTAGCACAATATCATTAGCAAACAGCATACACCAGGGAGAGAGACTCCCTATTGTGCTGTTTGCCGAGAACGGCGTAGAGTTCTAGATCAGATTGGAGGTATTGTGGTAAAGACTGGACACATTTGGCCTGAGATTAAGTCGGATCAAAACAGAAAACTTGTTTTGTGATTTTGGTGGTCTTTCTAGTCCTGTGCCCATTTACTCTCGCCGGAACACCCGCCCTTAACGATCTCCTCCAACTTTCGGTACCTCGGGTCACTTGTCCAAGCGGATAGTGACGTAGAACAAGACATACCGCTTTGAATCAACTCAGGATGGATGAAATGGCGACAGGTTACAGGAATAACATGCGACCTACGGATTTCCCCCAAGAGGAAAATTGACAAGTCCGGGATAAGGTCTGTCGTACTATATAGATCTGAATGCAGGGCCGTAAACACTGATGAAAAGACATTGCATGCACCGGAGATGGGAATGTTGAGCTGAATGTGTGAAGTCACGAAAATGGATAAAATTAGAATTGAGTCTAAAAGGGTTTGGAAGAGGCGCCATTTACAGAAAGTTGAAAGCAAATCTTTGGCTTGGTATGGGCATGTGAAGGAAGGAAGAAAACTATGTGAATAAAAGAGTAATGAATATAAATGTGGATGAATGGAGGAAGGCCAAATGAAAGATGGATGGATTGTATGAGGAATGATATGAAAGAGAAGTGAGTGAATGATAGCGTGAAGGATGACACGGGAGAATGAAAGAAGAAAACATATTGCGCTGACGCCGAGTAATATGGGACAAAGAAGATTATGTTTATAATGAAGCTAAGTCAGAAGGTAAATCTTTTCGGGGTGCTGTTTTTAAGTTCACATTCAAAACTGTTCAACAAAATCGAGTTATTAATAAATAACATAATCATCTATTAAAATACTAGCAAATTGAGCATCACATAGTGGCACATTATTATAATAATTACATCGCGTCCAATTACTACAGTTTATAACAGGCGTAAAGTTAGTGTTCAGGGCATTTACGGTTGAAGTATTGATGGATCAGGAGAGCGAAACTGAAAATAAAAATATGCCTACATTTACTTGCCTTGTTTTATGTGCCGTGGTTATTATGTACTTCAGCAACGTTTACGTAAGTACTTATCAAGTGCTAGTAGCAAACTTATGTTCTGAAGGAATCCTTATTGGAAATGGGACTACTTCGTTGTTATTATGTTCGTTAGTAGTTCTTGTATGATTAGTTAATTTGTTTTTATTTTTGGTTTAAAGGCAGTTGAGGATGAAAATAATTCCGCTAAGAATTTTCAAGTCTTGGTAGAAGAGTGCGCTAAGCAGCACGGACACACAGTGCCTGAATTGGACCACGCTTTGTACATAGGTGACGTGTCAAGTATTAAGCCTTGTTTCTTTGGATGTGCTTTTAAAAAAGCTGGATTCGTAAGTAATTGTTTCTGCTCTTTAAATAACTCTCGGGTTGCCTGAAATAATCTGCTCCTGTCTGATAGGAGGCTTCTGTTTAAGCATTCTTATTTATTTCGCCACCATTTTAGGTATAGCCGTCATTTTTTAATTAAAAGAAATAAGAGTAAACATTGAATATAATATTGAGGTGATGAATTGATCCATTTTACAACACTCAAAACTGGTCTGACTGAGTAGATATTAGATGTGTTAAATCTTTTATTATTTATGAAATAACTGTTTCCAATTTATTACAGCTCAATGATCAAGGTCAATATGATCTGGAATCCGGTCTGAGTCAACTTAAAAATTATATGAGAGATCCTGAGGGACACGCAAAGCTTACAGAAGTAGCAAAACAATGCGAGTCAGGTATAAACAATACGTTTTATAAATAATTAGCAGCAGGTTTACTGATGATCAGAAACGATAAAGTTTTCTGTTAAGTTGAAATCTTGCGTGTCTCTCGTCTTTTCCTAGTTTGGACTTGATTCCACACGTCTCTGCTTCAGAATAAACATGCCCTAAAAGATGAAACAACACAAAGAATTCATTCATGGTAATATTATGTTGAAGAATTGCCAAACTTAAGTGGCAGTGGGCAGGGCACATTGCTCGCAGAACAGATGACCGATGGGGCCGACAGGTTCTGGAGTGGCGACCGCGTACCGGAAGACGTAAAGTTGGAAGGCCTCCCACAAGGTGGACAGATGACCTTGTGAGGGCCGCAGGAATCCGCTGGATGTGGAAAGCATCAAACCGGTCGAAGTGGCGGAGCTTGGGGGAGGCCTATGTCCAGCAGTGGACGTCTTTCGGCAGAAATGATGATGATGATGAATATTATGTTGATTATAGCAATTTCATGACTGAACTGAATGGGTTACCCAATGATCCAAAAACGCCCAGAAGAACAGCGCGCCACACAAAATCACCTATATGACAAAATAATAATTGGTTAGCGAGTTTATTACTTCTTTTTATCATTAATTTCAGTGAAAGATAAAGCTGTAAGTGACGGTGAAGCTGGTTGCGAGAGGGGCGCACTGGCTGCGAATTGCTTCATGGAGAAGCTGGAACTCATCCGGCCAAAATATTCCTAAAAGTGCCTATGGTTTTAGACACAAATAATAGGTCCTCCTTTATCAGTTACAGCTATTAAAACTCAGAGATATGAATTAAATATCTGTTCTTTTTTATAAAATGTTGTTTAAAAAATTTGAATATTCATTACCATTATCATTATATCATTTCTAAGTGGAAATCAGAAAATTATTAACCTACCGTAATTAAAAAGGTTCAGCGCATTCCCAGGTCAATATTGTTTTGCATAATATCCTAGTTGGAACAGGCTTTCTATCATTATTATGTCACCACAGGTCACGTAATACTGTAGTAAGCCTCAAATCATTCACGAAATAACAATTTTTTGTGATTATTTACCGAAACTGGCCAAACACAAGAATGTGATTCAATTGTAGAATGATGAATAAATGATTATACCGACGAAAGGGAAATTATCCTTGTATAAATATTTCAGTACATGGATAGTGTTGACCACAGTTCTGCTTTCCACACTCTGTCATAGGCCTTCTTCAAGTCAACGAAAGCACAGTAGCCTTTCTTGTGCTTTGCCAGATGTTTATCGGCTAGGGCTATGTACCTTAGGGAAAAGATCTGACCCAGACAACCCATTCCCTCTCTAAGTCCTGCCTGCACGTCCTATATTATCTCAACTGTCACTTTATTTATTACTATCACTCTATTTATTAAAACCTTCGAATATAGTTTGCCAACGACACCTAGAAGACTAATGCCGCAATAGTTTATACACAGTTGCGGAGACCTGCTTACCTGTTCCCTAAAATTACGGCACGATTACAGCCTTACACTAATTATCCGGCACCTGGCCATATCTCACACATATTAAAGAAATGCCACAACAGGCTTGCTCATCTATTCCAATTTCATCATCTTTATCTACGTTTGAGTTTTGGTCTTCAAAACTAGCATCTGCCCAATTACCCACTCTTTGCACACTATCCTGACAACTAAATACACTTTCAAAGTATCCCTTCCAGCGTTCCATGACCTTACATTATTCGCTTAATATAAATCCATCTCCTGCTCTCATAACATTCATACTCGATGTTTCTGTCGCTCTGCTAGCCAATATTACCTGTTTCCAGAACAGCTTAACATTAGTCCTGAAGTTATCACAGAACTTCTTGTTATACTTTTCTTCCCTTTCATCCTTTTTCATTTATACCTTTACTTATGTCTTTCAGCGGGTTCCCGCGGTCTTCACAACCGACCTTACTGCTCTCAAAATTGTTTGTCCAAAAATCATTATCCATAGCATGTTTGCTATAAATTTCAATACCCATTGTGTTCAAAAATTCGAAATTTTGTCTAACATAATCTGTACTTCTAAAACTGTCATAATATCGAGTACTATAATGATTTAATCTCCAAATATTGTATGAAATAAAGTCATATGTCCTAAGCATTGTATTATTTAAAGTGTATTTATTCCGAATGTTCATCCTACTATATTATATTATATTATAATAAGTATAATTATTATATTTGTCTGGTATTTTTGCAGAAATCTGGGTTGACGATTTTTATGCTGTATTGCGTAGGCTTTTTTTGGGTGAGAAATCATCAAATAACTGCTCCCGCTCTGGGTGGAGCAGGAAGGCGTATCAGACTTTTACTAACTAAAACCCACCCGTGTTTCCTCAGTAGCCTGTGTGCCAGGGGTGGTGGTATCTCTTTCGAACAACCCGCATCCCTGGCAGGCATCGGCCCTTGCGGACCCCATCACATTGTGCAGACATCTCTTTGAGGCGCTTGTGGAACACAACGCGCCGTCGACCTGGGCTTGGTCCTTACCGGACGGCGAGCTACCCATTACTCGCGCTTCGCAAGCCGACGCCTACGGTGGCCGGGAATCAGCCTGGGATTCCCGACGCCCAGGTCGTCTCCTGCGGAGACCAGGGCCGTGAGGGCGCATATACTGCCTCTCCCTCACGTGCGCCGCCTCCCTCTTCGCGAGCTTCGCAGAAGGAGGTCACGGCTACCCATGCACTCTCGCTCCGTACCATGACTTAGACCAGGGCCGGACGCGAGAGATCGTCGCCGCCGATCGCCTCCACGAGGACACGGCGGTGCTCCGCTTATGCCGGGCAGACCTCCACCGTATGCTCCACCGCATCCTCAGGGCGATCTTCGCTGTGGAAACACCCAGGCGTTTCCTCCCGCTTATATGTGTAATTTCCTCCCGTATAATTTAATTTAATTTACATTTAATTTAATTGTAATTTAAATTTAGTTTAAGTTAAATTTAATTAAAATTAAAATTTTAATTTAAAATAACACTATAATTAAAATTAATAAATTTTTGTGTAATTTTAAATTTAATTCTAATGCTATGGGTGTATGTGTAAATAAATCGTGAAATAAATGATTTTTATTTTATTTATTTTAATAAACGCGATAGTTTGTATTTTTGGATTTATGGATGTTTGTTACTCAATCACGCAAAAATGGCTGAACGGATTTAGATCAAATTTGGCACACATATAGTTTGTAACCTGGAATAACATATATGATACTTTTTCATCTCGATAGGACAGTCCCGTGGGATAATATTCTACCTCCACGCGGACGAAGCCGCTTGCAAAAGCTAGTTTATTATAAAATTGTTGGTCTTAAAATATTTGTTATAAATTCGGTTTAAGTGACAGAAACGAATAGCTGTAAAACCGACGCAGTCTTGTCTGCCCTACCTCTAGAATGTAATTTAGAATCACGTAGGCGCGGAGGGGCGAGGCCGCCCGTGAGTTGAGGAGCAGGTGGTTGCAACGCTCGCCGTCGCAACTGAGGCTGGCCGGCGAATCCGGCCAGCACGATGAAGCTGCGGTGGTGACTGTAAAACCATCTACGACGATAATCTAGCGTGGGACCGCCGGAGTCCTGCAGCGCCGCGCCGGAGCCGTGACAGAAACCATGGCTGATGCATGTTGCATGCTAGCTTGCGTGCTGCATGCTTGCTTGCATACTACATATTGCATGGTCTGTTCCATGCTGCATGCTTCATACAGGGAACTACACAACAAGTGAACTATCTCAAAACAAGTCGGTAGAGGAAAAAAAAATCCCGCTGTCATGTACCTATGTACCTAACCGTATCTATGTAACGCTTGAGTGAAGTTCATAGCAAAAGCTTTGAAATACAAATTCGTTTTAAAAACATTATTTGGATGTATAAACATTAAATAATCTGAATTTAGGACTTTTATTGAAAACGGTTTTAAGTCTTTTGTATACGAGTATTATTGTCTGTAATATTTATGACAAACAGGGCGGGCATATTCTATTTAGGGATTTCAATTTTATGGCATGTTTATAATATTATTACGTGACATTAAGTTCGGTAAAGTTTTCATTTGATGAATGATGTATAGGACAAAAAAATATGGCACTTCAGATAATGGATAAAAAATATACGGAACAAAATAGAGAACCGTAGCAAGGTTTTAATTTGTAACTATTTGCTGATGATATCATTGCCGATTCCCTACCTATATGGATAAGTTTCCGGATTCTGATGCAGAAAATAATGTTTACTTTGGTTCCAATTCAATCAAAATATCCAAAAAGTTAGCAGAAATTACAATGAGCTTACATACGAGTAAAATGCTATATTATTATAATAATTACGTAGATACTACAGCAGCCATCGTTTATGTAAATCAAGTCAAATTACTACAATTTAGAATATTTATATATACAAGGTGTGAAGTTGGTATTCAGGGCAGACTGATACAGTTGAAGCTTGAGTGGGCAACTGAAAACTACAACATGTCTAAGTTGGCTTGTCTTACTTTGTTTGTTGTGGCTGTGTGCTTAACCAGCGTTTGTGTGAGTATCGTTTGTTCTCAATGTTGCCCCTTCTAGATTTTAGTCTCAGTCTAGTACTCTACACTATTACAAGGATCTCTTTGCGCTGCAATGACGTTGACAGCGGGCCGTTGTTGTTAAAAATGTATGAAATGTCACATGAACAGTCACGAGCATTAATATGTATACACATCGCCAAATTCAAAAGCGATTTTCTTTTAAATAGCGATTGCAACCTTGAAATAACTTAGGTATTTCATTATGGTGTGGGTTCCAATATATTATTTTCATAATAAAATAAGATTACAATGAGTAAAAATGGAGAAAATCACTTCTAAAAGTTGTTAAGCGTATACATATTATTGCTCGTGACTGAACATAGCGGCGTGACTTCCAATTTTGGCCAAGCGCCAAAATAAACTTGTAGCGCTAAAGTAATCTATATACGTGTCTTCTTCACATACGTCAATCGTTTTGATGTTGTCACCCGCACCCTGTAGTTTTCGTTAACTCATTTTTGTATGGTTACCTACTAGGTTAAAAATTCAATGTTTTTAGGCAAGTGAAGATGCAATTGCAAACATCGATGACGTTATTGACATTTTTATCGAGTGCAAGTTCGAGCACGGAGTTAAAGCTGCCGAAATACACGCTGTTGCGAGATCAAGAGACGTGACGGTTGTTAATCCTTGTCTATGGAGCTGCGTCTTCAAACAAACAGGATTTGTACGTATTTTTACTCTTTATTTACTGCTTGCTGCTCTTTACCTAGTAGTACCTTAGTAGTAGGCCTGGCCTCCCTGTATCAGTAAACGGTGTTAACGATCCTGTAGATATTGCCAACTTCTTTAAGGAACAGTTTAAAATAAAATCTCCACTGGGACCCAGCTTGTCTGTGTCTGATGCTCCGGACCGTGATGATCTTCAAACTAGATTTACAGCTAAGGAGATCAAGGGTGTCATTACCACCATGACTAGAGGAAAGTCTCCAGGTCATGACGGTCTGAGTATCGAGCACCTCAAGTACGCGGGTCCTCACTTGCCAAGAGTGTTGGCAATGTTCTTTAACTTTTGTGTGAGTCATGAGTATTTACCCAGTCAGATGACTAGAACTATTGTGGTGCCTATAGTTAAAAATAAAACAGGCGACATTGCGGATGTCAAAAACTATAGGCCTATTTCTTTGGCTACGGTGATATCGAAAGTGCTTGATAGCCTGCTTAATAGACAACTTAATAACCGCATTAAACTGCACGACAACCAGTTCGGATTCCGAGCTGGGCTGTCAACTGAGAGTGCCATCCTGTGTCTAAAGTGGGCTGTCAAGTACTACACAGACCGGAAAACACCTGTATACGCGTGCTTCCTCGATCTATCCAGAGCATTTGATCTGGTCTTCTACAGTATCCTTTGGAGTAAGCTTGAGAAAGCTGGAGTTCCATCTGAACTGATAAATACTTTAAAATGCTGGTATGGAGGCCAGATCAATCAAGTTCGATGGGCTGGGGCTTTGTCGGAGCCGTATGGATTGGAGTGCGGTGTGAGGCAGGGGGGGCTGACCTCGCCTACGCTCTTCAATCTATACATCAATGAGTTGATTGAGACGCTCAGCAAAGAGGGAGCCGGCTGTTACATTGATGGAGTGTGTGTAAACAATATTAGTTACGCCGATGATATGGCTCTGCTGAGCGCCTCGGTTTGTGGCCTTAGGAGGTTGGTGGCCATCTGTGAAGACTATGCCAAGCTTCATGGTTTGGTCTACAATACGTGTAAGAGTGAAGTCATGGTCTTTGGTGCCGGCGGCGGACGATGTCCGGAAACTATACCACCAGTCCATTTAAGTGGAACTCCGCTCACACGGGTAAACAAGTTTAAATACCTTGGACATGTCTTGACCGCGGGCATGAAAGACGATGAAGATATTGAGCGAGAGCGAAGGGCGCTGTCGGTTAGGGTAAATATGATAGCTCGCAGATTTCCACGTTGTACACGGGGTGTTAAAATAAACTTGTTTCGTGCATATTGCACTTCTTTTTACACGTGCAGTCTGTGGGCCGATTGTACGCAGAAGTCGTACAGCGTCCTTCGCGTTCAATATAACAATGCGTTCAGGATATTGATGGGGTTGCCCCGCTTCTGTAGTGCTTCAGAGATGTTTGCTGAAGCTCGAGTCGACTGCTTCTATACAACGATGAGGAAACGATGCGCCTCCCTGGTGCACCGGGTGCGGGCCAGCCCCAACCTTATTCTGCGCTGTGTGGCGAGCAGACTCGATTGTTTATATGTGAGTCGCTGCTGCACGCTTTCCAACTCGGTGTTACGCGTGTGGCAGTGATTCACATGTATTCATGGTTTTAGATTAAGTGATTAGAATAGGAAAACTAACATAGGGGTAAGGAATATTGTTACTAACAAATTGAGTCATGTCACTTTGAAAATAAAGATATTATTATTATCTTTCATTTTATTTTTTATACTTATTTAGTACATTTTTAAATATTTTTACAAAAATCATCAAAAAAAACATTTAAAAATATAAAAAATAGTGGCCCAACGGCATCAGGAGCAGGGTCCAAGATGCCGGTGGTCAGGGCTCTAGAGAAAGGAACCTCCTGACTATGCGTGCCGTGTCTAGGAGTACTGCTTTCTGAATCAAGCCCTTGATCCAGCCGTGCAATGAGAGCCTCTTGAGATGTTGATCGAGGCTCTTCGCTACTAGGCCATTTACTGTAATGATTATCGGTACAATGATTGCTGAGTCCACGTCCCACATGTCGACAACCTCGTGAGCTAAGTCAAGATATTTGATTTTCTTATCTTGCTCAGCTTTCACGAGATTCTCGTCATGGGGGACAGCAATATCAACAATCATTGCACGACGCTCTCGTCGATCTATCACCACAATATCAGGCTTATTGGCTACAATAGTCCTGTCAGTGATGATAGATCGATCCCAATACAATGTGGCGTGACCATTCTCGAGAACTGGGTCGGGCACATACCTGTAGTATGGTACTTCAGACTCCACAAGGTTGTACTGCAAAGCAAGTTGCTGGTGGATAATCCTAGCTACTAGATTGTGTCTGTGCAAATACTCGCCGTTAGCAAGACGAGAACAACCGGAAACGATATGTCGGATTGATTCACCGGGACGGTGGCATGCCCGACAGATGTCAACCGTACCATCCTTGACAATGTATTTCCGGTAGTTGTTCGTCATGATAACTTCATCCATAATCGCACAGACAAAACCTTCGGTTTCTCCGAAGAGTTCGCCGAAACGTAGCCAGGATACAGACGCCAAAAAGTCTACATCAGGCCCATGAAGAGCCCGGAAAAAGCGTCCGTGAAGCTCTTTGCATTGCCATACTTCCTTACGATCATTAGTATCCAGTACTGCAGGTTTGCGCCAGTTCTCTTTCGCCAAGGAGAGCGGGGTGAGGCCCTTGTCCACTGCGACCATATCTCGATGCATCCCCACGTCAGTGTAAAGGAAATATTCCCTGAGACTGCAAATCTCGCGGTTGTGGAGGGTCTTAGCATTTAAAAAGCCTCGACCCCCACACTTCCGCGGGATGTACAGTCTCATCACTGATGACCGTGGGTGATGCATCCGTTATGCCGTCAGCAATGTACGGACCTTCCTGTCCAGGGCGTCTAGTTCCGTTTGAGTCCATTTGAGTATGCCGAAAGAATACATCAATACCGGCATGACCCAACCGTTGAAGGCACGCACCTTGTTTCCGCCTGATAAAAGACTATTTGCCACTTTATTCAGGCGGCCAAAGAAGCGCTCCCTCAACGATTGTTTCATGTTGTCAGCATTGATGCCTAATGCTTCCGACATACCCAAATACTTGTAGGTTTCGGTTGAGGAGAGGGATCTAAGGTGTATAGAATCCGTAAGTTGGGTTCCCACGGATTCTATAATTCCTCCTCGCTTTACATGCATGACTGCACATTTGTCCACACCAAATTCCATCCTGATGGCGCTACTGAAGGTTTCTGTTACCTTCAGTAGCTCCATCAGTTGCAAATTGTTGGGGGCAAAGAGTTTTAGGTCATCCATGTAAAGGAGGTGTGATATCACCTGACCACCTCTTCTCAACCGATAGCCCAGACTTGAATCCTCTAGCAGTGTGCTTAGAGGATTCAAGGCTAAGCAAAACCAAAGCGGACTCAAACTATCGCCCTGAAATATTCCACGCTCAATCCTTATCGGTTCATCGGTCCCCCGGATCTGTCGACTTCCTGGATACAGAAGGACTGTCCTCCATTGCCTCATACATGACATCAAGAAGGTGCGTAGAGTCGCGTCTATTTTGTACAACTCCAGCACCCTCATGAGCCATGTATGTGGCACCGAGTCATAGGCCTTCTTATAATCTATCCAACATGTCGACAGATCCTTCCGGGATCTACGAACCTGTTGGCTTATGGCCATGTCTATAAGGAGCAGCTCCTTAGTACCGCGGGACCCATTCTTACATCCATTCTGAGACACCGACATAATTGCGTTGCTTTCGACGTGGTGTGAAATTTTTGCTCTAAGAATGGATGTAAGAACTTTATAGACCGTCGGTAAACATGTTATAGGTCTATAATTTTTAGGTTCCGCAGTACTACCCGATTTATGGAGCAGGTGGGTAATACCTGTGGTAAAGAACTGTGGTAGCGAACCAGTCTCTAAAGATGACTGGAATTGTGAAGCTAAGCAAGCGTGTGACCTTTGTAGCCATTTAATCCAGAAATTGTGCAGTCCGTCCGGTCCTGGAGATTTCCAGTTAGGCAACGGACGGACTGCACGAGCTACATCTTGGGGGCAGATGGTAATAGCCCCCATGTGTGGTATTGAATCACACGCCCGTTCAACAACACGCATCCAATCACCTTCAGTGTGACTGACGGGAGTCGACCAAATGCTTCGCCAAAATGCACTCATGTCATCACTATCTGGTAGACACGCGTCAGTCACACCTTGAGTGGGAATGGGTCGCTCCCAAGCTCTGTATACCCACCTTTGATCGTTCTGGAACATGCGATTCTGAGTGTACCGGTCCACTCTTCGCCTATACCGACGGATACGGTTTGCCCATGCATAAACTTTCTGCTTCAGGAAGTCGATGCGCTCTGTGACACGGGATGCATATTCACGAGGACTATTACTAGTTCCCGTGAACGCCCGCCTCACAAAGCGCATCACCCTTGGGCGTGTATTGCCCTCCCTGAAGCAGATGAGCTTCCCGATGAGTACCCTGGCCTCATTAATACGACGCTCAATCCTGCATTGCCAGGCTGGTGCGGCGGCTTTCGGTTGTGTAGCTCGATCAGTATTTGGAAATTTGACATGAGCTATACGACATGCCGCAACAGCTGTGCAATACAAGATTGAGTGTGTATCGCAAAGGTCTGCGCTGCTTTCAATAAAATTTGGTAACAGCGCATCCAGGGCACACACCAGTGCTCTGTTTTTTTTATTCATGGGCAAACGTGGTAGCCGTGGTCTAAGGTTAGGTGATGTGAACCGGTACTCACGGATGGCATCCTCCAGAATGCTCCTTATGTCCACATTGCATTGGTTTTCTGCAGATATAGCACTGGTTTCGTCCTCCTTATCCTGCTGGTTTGCCTGCAATGGTACGTCTGCAGGCATATGCACGACATTCTGGGGTGGAGGAGGGTTACTAGCAGAACTATTCTGCATTTCCGAGCGCAGTCGATCAAGTGTAGCGTCATCCAATCTATGATTGTGCTGAATGACGCGCACCTGATCCGATAATCGTTGGGCCGAGACGTTGACGGCTGGTTCAAGCACCTGAAACAGAGAGAGCATCCGAACTCGGTACGCTGTAAGGTTAATTCCTCCCTCTGTAGCCCCGTAATATGCGCGCATCACATTTTCGTTCATGGACTGCGTCCATCGCATGCGCGACACATTTCCACCGGCAGCGGGGACCCTGTTCGATGCCTGTTGGCTTCGAGGCCCCAAGCCCGCTGGTGGCCGTCCTCTTCCTCGCCGCCGTTGTGGTGTCGGTGACGACGGTGGGGAGAAAAACTCGTCGCTCGAGCTCGACGCAACTGCAGCGACCGGTGACACAGCGCTCACGGTAGAGGCGCGTACCGGCGGCTGCGAGGCGGAGCTGAGCGACGAGTCCGGAGATGGTGGGTGTGCCTGTCGTCGTGTCTTGGCTCTTGTCTGCATATTAATCACATTTACAAATCACATTGGATAATGTTTGGTCCATTTTTTGTACATATTTGTGGTCCGTTTTAACAAGGTTTTTTATTTTTACTTTCATATTGGTACTATTGTGGTTGTTTTTATTTAATATTAAGGTGGAATCTGGACACTGATACTATTTATTTAATGTAAAAGATGATGAGCGTGAATTTTTCATTGTGACGTTGACAGACGCCATAGACACATTCTTATTATTATTATTATTATTTACCTTCGTACGTCCAAATTTTTTTCAAGTTCTTGGGGGAGAATGGTGTCTTGCCTGCTTTAATTGGTTTCTTTTTTCTATACATAGTTAACTGACATTGGAACTTAATGATTATACTGTCCAATCAAGGGTAATATATTTTAGAAGTTGAATGATCAGTTAATGTTTTGAGAGACTCATATACAATCACCTGGATACCTATCTATCTAGCTAGCTACTAGTTATTAAACACACAAATGCTAGTACTGTTTGTGTGCAAGTTACACACAAATAGTACTAGCATTTGTGTTTAATAAATTGTATACAATTAATTTTCCCCAAAATAATTATACTACCTCTATTGCAGCTCGATGACAAGGGAAAATATGTAACGAACCCCGGCCTGACCTACGCTAAAAAAATGGTGCATAATTATGAAGAATACACCCAACTAGAAAATATAGTAAAACAGTGCGAGTCAGGTACATACATTATTTTCTGAAACATTTGAAATCTTTCAACCTATCTAAGTATATCTATTTATTAATACGTGATGCAAAAACTCTGTATCAAATTTGTACAAAAAAGAAACAGCTATAGAGAATATGAAATTTGGCACAGTTAAAGATTATGTGGAGAAGAGGAGCAGAAAGCGAATGTTTTACTTATTAATGCAATACATAAGTCTTAAGAGCGTATATTCTGAAACTTGGCAACGTCGCAAATAGCTGTGAAATATTTACCTGTTTTTATTAATTTGTTAATATTACTGTATGGAAATATAAAATATCGCTAACTGGTGACCTAGAATATGAATAATGATTTGCAATTATAACAATGAATTTGATGTTGTAACCGTTTTAGGTTCTTTTTTAATATCTAAAACTAAATATTCGGTGTTAACATTTCAATTATTGCATTTCATAATAAATATTTTAGGTCACTAGTTAGCCATATTTCATATTTCTGTACAATAATATTGCCAAATTAATCAAAACAGTGAAATATTTGATAGCTATTTGCGACGTTGCCAAGTTTCAGAATATACGGCGACCCCTATTACTAACAATAAGCTGAAGAGTTTGTTTGTAGAACTACCATTCAGATTTGTAAAATGATTCTTGCATTTTGTAAGCCCAATTGTCAAGGAAGCTTAGGTTTTTTTTTGTTTTTTGGGTGGGAAATCATCAAATGACTTCTCCCGCTCTGGGTGGAGCAGCAGGGCGTGTCAGACTTTTACTGACTAAAACCCACCCGTGTTCCCTCAGTAGCCTGTGTGCCAGGGGCGGCGGTATCTCTTTCGAACAACCCGCACCCCCGCAGGCATCAGGCCTTGCGGACCCCTCGGTCACCCTGCGACGGGTCAGCACAGTGGCCCCGCCGCCTACCACTTTTCGGCCGCAAGGGATAGGGAGAGCGTCCAATGCTATACCGGCACTCCTCTTCCCCTGCGGCCCCACTACGTCCGCCATCAAACGGTGGCGGCCCCGTCCAGGCCACGGAAGGGAAGAGCGCTATTCAAAAGTACCAGCGCTCCTCCTCCGCCGCAGCCTGTAACCCGCAGCCGCGATGCCTCCCATTCGACATCGCGGCCCACCTCAGTTGCGGTGCGAGGTGCGCTACCTATTTTTTTGGCCGCTCCGTCGTCGGGTTTGAGGCAAAAGCCCTGACGAGCGGCCCCACCTTGGGGTTCCTCTTCGCTTCAGCGTGGCTGGGAGATCACGGCTACTGAGCCCCCCCGCAATGACAATGCGGGAACCCACACGGGGGGAGGAAGTAGGTTATTTAACATCACGGGAAAAAAAGAAAAAGCGCGGGTGAAGTCGCGAGCAGAACTTAGTAATGTCTGTGATAAAAACATTTTCTATTGATATAATGATATAATAATTCATTTCATTCAAGCAACAAAGACCTGTAACATAAATACCTTATAGACTAACATACATAATTATAAAAAGAAACACATATTAGTAGCACTTCACTTTGAACTAGCTTTACTTTGTGTTCTCATGTGGAACTTGTCCGCGGAAGCTACGGAACACCACGTCCCGCGGCCAAAAGTCCTTTACCATGACGACAGACAGATAACAATACAGTACGCGCACCACGAACGCCTCAGTAACTGCACCCTCAGCGTGTATAGATTGCTACAAATTGCTTGGGATATTTAAACTGCCTCATTGATTAATTCTGGGGAAAAAGGTTATTGAATTTTTCATGGAATTTCTTAGTAGCTGAATGAAATCTGGACTTGTGGCCGATGATAGATCAATAGGCTCGTTCCCTATTACATAGGAGTTAAACATGTCTGGCGAAATGTTAACAATCGACTCTGCGTATCGCAGGCTATTGCAGGACATAGCTCTTGCCGAAACTTCGCTAGAGCACCTCAACCCCCAACTTCTGCACATCAAAATGCTGATATTATACAGAGTGTAAGGGAAACGCTTCCGAAAACGAAGATAGGTTACAGGGCAAATTTAATGATTCTCTCGATACAGTACCATCACAAAATCTATTAAAAAAATTGCACCTAATTGTTTTAGCACATTTTGTAGGTACACTATGCTGAGAGAGCAATTAAATTAACCGTTATTTGAGATTAAACACATTTAAAAACGACCCCAAGTCCAGGCGGCGGTTTTAGGTTTAGGTATCCTTTGTAAAGCGCCGCCAAAATTAAATACCTAAGTAGAAATATGACAAAAGCGTCAAACGTTTTAAACTGATGCAAAATAACCAATATTGTTATCCGTTTGCATTTAGGTTTTATATAACCTACGTTCTGGCTTTACACCTGTGTCCAACCCATTGGGGAATAAAAGCGTGGTGTGTGTTATAACAGTCTATATTCTATACCTAGCATAACATGTTAGGTCAAATGTTTCAAACGGTTCTAAGAATGATTAGGGTTTTTGAAAGCCGTAAGTACTCTGCTTTAAGACAAGTGCAAGTGTAATTTAATTGCATCTCTCCTTAATTTCAGTAAAAGATAAACCCGTTTCTGATGGGGAAGCCGGATGTCAGATGGGCGTGCTGATTGCTGCTTGCTTCATGGAACAGTGGTACATGAAATTTCAAAGAAGATAGTGAACACGGCAAGTGAAATACCTTTAAACACTTATACTAAATTACAGATTTTTTTTTAAATTATGTGTTTTGCTAGATGTTTCTCGCACTATATGGACATCATTTTTATTGTTGCCTATGCTGTCCACTGCTGGGCAAGGGCCAATTTTGGGGAAAGCGAAGATAATTAATAAGAACATTCGCATTCTATCTCAGTCTCAATAACTCCTCTAATTTACCAACATTTTTGACATTGATTGTCGCTAAGATGAGATTGCGATTCTAATTTGGATGGTTTAAGTACGAGAATTGGCCTCAGAACTATGCAACTTATTCTCTTTTTGTACATAGCATTTTAAACATAAAGGATCCGATTGCACGGTCCACTGTTACGGCGCAGCAACATCATGCTGTCAACATACATAAAGCTGTTCACGAAGAAACTTAATTAGTTAGAGGATACTAAGACTTGGTGATCTTTTTATTATGGTATGCAAATAAATGAAATGAAATTGTATCGTATTTTTGTTGCAGGGCCTTCACCAAACGATAGAACTATCAATATGCAGCGATACGAAACAAACATCTGTTCAATGTATTTGTTTATTTTTGGATGAATAAAATAAATAAAAATTGAATAAATATGACTAATTACTATGTGACGCTGTAGTTACAGTTTTTGCCCTTGTACTCGTACATTCCCAAATATTTAGAAAAGTAAAGTGTCTTGTTTAGGTATCGATATCAATTACGCAGTTGGAGCAGTGGTGGCGTAGGGTATCGCCCCAGAATAACGAGTGGGCCGTAGGTCCGAAGCCCCGGCAGGCACTTTACTTTGTTTATTTAATTTCATCACCGCTGCTGTCAAACGGTGAAGGAAAACATCGTGAGGAAACCGGCATGTCTTAGAAAAGAAACAGTGGCACTCCGGGAGTGCCGACAGAAGTGAAAACTTTAATTATAATTAAACTTGCAATTTTAATTTAATCCGCTATTGTCTATGCATGTGTATCTATGCACGTACATACACTCGTACAATATATGTACATATACTTACTCGTATATACAGAGGTGTCGGTAACGGTAACGTCGGTCAAACGGTCGAGAGTTCAATTCTTTTTAACCTCAAAATGAAGGAGGTTATCAATTCGACATGTTTAAATTTTTTAACCGACTTCAAAAAGAAGGAGGTTATCAATTCTAAATGTTAAGAACTTTTTTAATGTATGTTCGAGCATAACTGCGTCGTATAAAGACTTGCATTGGATTTGCAAAATTCTTTTTTTGTTCGAAAGGGGTTTACTCCGAAATGGTCCCATTAAAATTTCATATAGATCTGATGATGTATTTCGGAGACAGACAACGTAAGTCTTCAAAAAACTACAGCAAATCAACCGCGCATGTTGCTATCGCATAAATATGCATTGTTTTGACCCCAAGGATGATGAAATTTCTAATTAGTGTGGGGTAGGTAACTAAAAAGTTTTTATTTCCTATCTCAAAAAATGCCCACCGCGCCTAAAGAAGATTTCACTTTTAAAAATCAAGGCATTTATTATAATATCCACCAACCCACACCTTACCCGCGTGGAGGATAACGGTCCCACTCATTCTCATAGAGAGTAGGCCTGTGTCCCAGCAGTGGGAACATTTTAAGCTGATCATGATGATGATGATGATTCATCTCATTTCTGAATTTTCGCCAGGTGATTTAATATGACCTTGTATTTAGAATCGTACGAACAATTTTCGCATGATGTCATGTAACAATATACGTGACGTTATTTCCCGGACGCTGGGTTTAAGGCTAAAAATTCAAAGCAAGTTTTCAAAAATGCTGGCCGATTTTACGATAAACATAAGCAAAACGTTACGATAGTTAGAAGTCAATTGTGTTATTACAATTACATCACGCTGAATAATCTATTGTTAAGAATATTTACAAAACAAGGTGTGAAGTTGGAACCTTTTTATGATATGTCAGATACAGTTTAAGATTTGCGGGATCAAGAGAGTGAAAGTGAAAATATTAATATGCTTAAGTTTATTTGTCCTTTTTTGTGTGGTGTGGCTGTGATTATAACCAGCGTTTATGTGATCATCGTTTTTACATGTTTGATGTTGTCTATCAATGTAGTATTAACTAACTGTACCTAACCTGGGATCACTCTATCAATTTTTAGTCTATCTTCTTCAGAATTACTAAGACTGCCACAGATGCACTATTAAAAAAAATTGAAATTCCTCATAACACATGTAAGAATATAGATAGGCAATTGTTTTAACGACCCCACTTTTATATCTTAACTAGCTTCCGCCCGCGGCTTCGCCCGCGTGGAAGTCGGGAATTATCCCGCGGGAACGTAATACCGGGATAAAAATTATCCTGAGTGTTAATCTAGGTTATAATCTATCTGTGTGCCAAATTTCATCCAAATCCGTTCAGCCATGTTGAGTAACAAAGATCCAATCATCTTTGCAAACTTTTACATTCATAATATTACGGACTACCCTTTTTGGGGTAGATTTTCGAAAAATCCTGTTACACGTTATTCTTTATTTTTGGTTTTAGGTATAAATACCGAGTTTCGAGTTAATCAAACCGCGCGTTAAGATTCTTCCATCCAAACTTTGACACACCCCAATCCCCCTTTAGGGTGTAGTTTAGAAAAACAATATATTACCAACTTTATAGTTTACTTAGATAAGTATTTGTGCCAAGTTTCAAGCTTAACTCAAGGAATAAGATTTTTCATACAAACAAAATCCCCCATTTTCACCCCCTTAAAGGTCGAATTTCCAAAAACCCCTTCTTAGTGCTCCCCTACATTATAAAAGGAAGCCGTTTGTAAAATTTCACGTTCCTAGTCTTAGCAGTTTTGGCTGTGCGTTGATTGATCAGTCAGTCAGTTTCTCCTTTTATATATATATAGAAGATAGATGATTTAAAACCTGCTTGATTCTTATCATGTATCTAAGGCGACTGATAAATACAGAATCCGCTTTTCTAGAAAACTAAAAGGCCGCTATAGGAAATTCTTATACAAACTGAATTGCGATACTTTTTTTTGTCGATTTTAAATCATCAAATAATTTCTCCCGCTTTGGGTGGAGCAGGAGAGCGTGTCAGAATTATACTGACTGTGTGCCAGGGGCCACGGTATCTCTTTCGAGCAGCTCTCACCCCTAGCAGGCATCGCCCCTTGTGGACACCACCTTGATGCTGGCATCTCTTTGAGACGCTCGTGGAACATAATGCGCCGTCGACCCCGGCTTGGTCCTTACCGGACAGCGAGCTACCTATTACGCGCCAGCCGCAAGCCCCTGCCTACGGTGGCCGGGGATCAGCCTTGGATTCCCGACGTCCAGGGCGCCTTCTGCGGCGACTAGGGCCGTGAGGGCGCATATACTGCCTCTGGCTTACGTGCGCCGCCTCCGTTTTTGCAAGCATTACTGCTTCGCAGAAGAAGGTGACGGTTACCTATGTACTCTCACTCCGACTCATGGCCTGGACCAGGGCCGGACGCGAGTGATCGCCGCTGCCGATCGTCTCCACAAGACACAACGGTGCTCCACCCAAGCCGGGCAGACTTCCACCGTATGTTCCACCGTGTCCTATGGGCAATCTTTGCAATGGAAACACCCGGGCGTTTCCTCCCGCCTTTTGCGAAACAGGAACCTCCCGAAACAATAATTGAGGACCTGCATCAGGCGGAAGGTGAGGATGCCGTGGTGCCTCTCAATCCACTCCTCAAAGAGGGGACTTACCGCCGCAATTGTGGCGTGACAGCACTGGGTTGCGATAATCGCACTCTCCATGTCGCCATGGTCCGGGCCATGGTACGGAACGAGAGGGCATGGGGAGCCGTCGCCTCCTTCAGCGAAGCAGTAATGCTCGCGAAGATGGAGGCGGCGCACGTGAGGGAGAGGCAGCATGTGCGCCCTCGCGACCCTAGCCGCCGCAGGATACGGAGACGCCCTGGGCGTCGGGAATCCCAGGCCGATTTCCGGCCATCGTAGGCATGGGCTTACGGACGGCAAGTAATGGGTAGCTCGCTGTCCGGTAAGGACCAAGCCCAAGTCGACGGCGCGTTGTGTTCCACGCGCGCCTCAAAAAGATGTCAGCACGCAGCAGCAAAAAGCGATGGGGCCCGCAAGGGCCGATGCCTGCCAGGGGTGCGGGTTTGTTCGAAAGAGACACCACAGCCCCTGGCACACACTGGCTACTGAAGGAACACGGGTGGGTTTTAGTCAGTGAAAGTGTTACCTAGCCGCGGGAGAGCCCTGCAAGCCTAGAAAAAACACAGTTCTTTTAGCGTTTTTGTTTTTTGCGGAAAGGACATGACGTAACCTTTCTGCAGATAATGCCATTCCCATACATTTTGGCGTAGCGTTTGGCGTGAACGCTAACAGAAATGTTTTTTGTCTAGGCCTGCTGCGCCCTGTTTAATAAACATTACAATCCTAAACTTTTGTAAATAAGTGACACATTTGTAAAGTTGCTGTTGCTGATAAATAAACCTTACAATTATGTAATAATTTTACAAGTAAAATCGTTACAAATATTACCTTTAAAAATATATAATAAACGTTTACATTTGTAGAAAATTGTAATTGTAAATTACACATTACATAAAATGTAAGTTTTGTTGATGATTCTTAAATCGAGGGTAGGTTTCGAAATCTCAGAATTTAAAAATATTTAGTATTTTGTTTATAGAGTCAGAGTACCTACTTTTTTCCATTTGTTTGATTCATAACGAAAGTCATGGAGCAAAATAACAAAATCACGATTCGGGCTCTAATATATGAGAATAAAGATATATTCAGTCAGTTTAGGTAAAAACTAACTCATGATATAAAAATTATAAAAAAAATGCTTTTCAAAAAAACAAAAAACAACCGACTTCCAAAAAAATACTACTAAATACGTTTAAATTTTTCACTTTTTAGTTTTAGTACCTACCCCAGACCAATTCGAAATTTCATCATCCTTGAGGTCAAAACCATGCATATTTATGCGATAGCAGCAATCGCGGTTTTTTTTTTTGGGTGGGAAATCATCAAATGACTTCTCCCGCTGAGTAGAGCAGGAGGGCGTGTCAGACTATTACTGACTAAAACCCACCAGTTGCCCGTGTGCCAGGGGCGGCGATAATTCTTTCGAACAATCCGCTCCCCTGGCAGGCATCGGCCCTTGCGGACCCCACCAGTGGTTGCTGACATCTCTGACGGCGCGCGTGGAACACAACGTGCCTTCTCGCCGACCACTTTTCGGCCGCATGGGATAGGGAGAGTGGCGAACGCTATACCGACACTCCTATTCCCCTGCGTCCCCACCGCGTCCGCCATCAAACGGTGGCGGCCCCGTCCAGGCCACGGAAGGGAAGAGCGCTGCTTAGAAGCACCGGCACTCCTTCTCTGCCGCAGCCTGTAACCCTCAGCCGCGATGCCTCCCATTCGACATCGCGGCCCACCTCAGTTGCGGTGCACCTCACCGCAACCTACTTTTTGGCCGGTACGTCATTGGCTTGAAGGTAAAAGCCCTGACGAGCTGCCCCACCTTTGGGTTCCTCTTGGCTTCACCGTGGGTAGCAGACCACGGTTACTGAGCCCCCCCACAACGACAATGCGGGAACCCACTCGGGGGGGAGCAATCGCGGTTGATTTGCTGTCATTTATTTGAAGAGTTCCGTTGTCTGTCTCCGAAACTTATCATCAGATCTATATGAAATTATATAGAACCATTTCGGGATAAACTCCTATCGAACAGAACAAGAATTTTGCAAATCCATCTATATTATGACGGAGTTATGCCCGAACCTCCACCTGAGTCCTAACCGTTAAAGAGTTTGTACCTTCCTTCATCAGCTCAGCGTCATGAAATGATGACGACCATACGCAAATGTCTTAATAGCTTTACAAAATATATGAAAATATTGTTAATGTCTATAAAATTTGAGGGTAGCCCTCGATTTCCCTGGGTTTTCATCATCAGATCCTAACTTGGTGCCAATGGGATCATCTCAGGAGAATACTCTTTTAAATAATTTTGAGAATCGGTCCACAAATGGGGGAGAAATCGGTGAACATACATAAAAAAAATATATGTACATACAGTCGAACATATTGTATAACCTCCTCCTTTTTTTGAAGTCGGTTAAAAAGTGGACAGAGCTCGCAGAAAAGTTGAAATCATTGGGCATCTAAAATAAAGAAGACCAGATATTTTTCGTTGAACGGAAAATCTATAATTTCAAAAGTAAAGCTTATCCTTTTACAAAAAAACTCGCCGTTGCCGTTCACTCATATAGTAATCACCACTGTCACTATCGCTACTTCCAATACGTTAGAACCATTGTTTAATGTATAACAATTTCTTCACTTATTACATTAACGTACACAATTGTAAAGTTCTGACACAAGGCGAGTCCACCTGTCGGAATTTTTCTACAATTGACAAAATAATTATGTAAAATTGTAATTACAATTATGCGTACAATTAAATAATTTTCTTTACAAATATGTAAATTGTCACCTGTAAAGAGAAAGAAAATGTTTAATAAACAGAAATAATATGTAAAATTGTAGGTACAATTTTACAATTTTGACAGTTTTCCAACATGGTACTCGTAAATTTGTAAATTGTATTCTTTATTAAACAGAAACGTGTAGAATTGTAAATTGTAAAGTACAATTTGTAACGTGTATTAAATAGGGCCCTGTAATACAGGTTTTTTTACAAAGTTACCTGTCATAGTTTTGAGCATAAAGTTAATTAACTACTTGTGTAGAAACAATAAACGTTACTATATCAATTACTAAAACAATAAATTGTTTTAAATTTAAATTGTGTTTTTGGAGCTGCCCCCATAAAATTAATTTTCGTGGACCATCTACATTATCATGAAATCCATATTTATTTTTAAAGGCAGGTGAAAATCGGGGACCTACAAGCATTAAGGAACTTGATTTAATATTACTTGAATGTGCCAATGAGCACGGAGTCATAGATGCTGAATTACAAACTGCTATGGAAGTAAAAGACCTGGCGCCGGTTGATTCCTGTTTTTGGGCATGTTGCTTCAAAAAAGCTGGTTTTGTAAGTATTTCTTTAACTACGTCTATAAACCTGCAGTTTTACCAAGATTTGTCTGAAAGAATAACCGTTTAAGTTCTATGGTAGGTAGCACATTTAAGATCTTTATTACTATAATTAATAGTAGAATATATTCATACGGATAGATGATCAGTTTCAAGAGACTCGTGCAAAATTGGTTGTGAACCTATTTACCTACCTTTAAATCATTTTACTTTCTAAATTACAGATTAATGACCAAGGACAATACGTTCTGTACCCCGGCCTGACATTTGTTAGAAATATTGTGAAGAGAGATGACTTATACACAAATATAGAAAATGTAGCAAGACGGTGCAAGTCAGGTAGGTACGCGATTTTATGCCTCTGAAATAATATATTTGAAATGTGCATGCTAGATGGAAGAAGGCGTCCACACTTGCCTCTACAGTAAATTCTGTCACAACCATAATTCCACCATCTCGTATTCCTGTGGCGAAGAATCAAATAAGATAAAAATGGCTAATACAAGATTCAGCAAAAGATTTGACTTGGTGACTTTTGTCATCAAGCTATGCTGCGAGAAGTACGTTGCGCATTTAAACACGTATCGCATCAATGTGACGTGTGCGAGCGAGATGAACATAAGACCCAGACCCAGCAGCAGGGCACATGGTAAAGAGTGAGAAAGCACATATCACGAGACTTCTGCGCTATGTTTTATAAAAAGCGTTGTCATGATAATATTATTATGCAGACCATTCTAGCTTTACATAAATCAGTCACACTGGCTTTCAAAAATCGGGCACTGATTGTGTGTCTGTATCAGATTCGTGTATAATTTAATAATTTCTGCTCTAAATTTCAGTTAAAGATATATTCGTAAGTGAAACAGAAGCTGGGTGCGGAAGGGGCGCTCTGATAGCCTCTTGCTTTTTGGAACACATAGATCAAATACGGATTAAAAAACAGTAAGACTTAAAAATTTCAAGTATCTTTTTGATTAAAGCTTTAAAAATAAAGGGTCTGCAAAAGTATCTTTCTACCCAGTTGTTTATTGGTATTATGTTAACATTTTGAGTAATTCAATTGATAGTCTCATTGTAACAGCACCCTTACCTACTACTCGCACAGTAAGGGTATTACAACACTTTTTCATAAAATAAAAAAATACTTTTAAAATAAAACTGCAAATACTTTTGAATAAAAACAATCATATTATTACAGGTTTGTCACCAAAACGTACAACTATTATGTCGATTATTATATGGAGACATTGTAATACACAATCATTACTCCCTACTACACCACCACCGCTGCCGCTGCCGCTGCTTAAAACCTCCAGGAAAACAATGCTATAAAAATAAACATCTGGACAGTTTTTTTGTTGGAAAACTTCATTCGAAAATATAATGATTTTCACTTTAAACTTTTTTATTTCTTTTAAGTATAGAACAAAAATATCCGCATTATATGGTTGGTTGTTAACCTCACAAAACACTTTGAGAATGTGTGTAAAACCAAGAATCAAATGATCGCAGTATTTGTGGACTTACTGGGCAGCAGTATGACACCGTAAATATCAAGCAGCTACTGCTTATATAGAACGGTATCAATCTGATCCGTTAGCCTCAGGTGATTCAAAGTTTACCCGAATTCATCATGAATTGCTGAGTAACCGAAGATTCCAAGTGATTAACACTGATGGTGAAAGTATGTGGCTTCAGGGTAGTACACTGGGTCCACTACTGTTCAAAACATATACCAGTGATGAACCGGCAAACGAAATTATGCATTCGGGAATATTGGTAGACGCGGGATAGTTGTATAACACACTAACAGTAGGAATAGGTTTTTCCCTGTTCAACAACGTTCATTGCCTTATTGACGTTTATGAGCAGACAATTTTCTCAAACATACGGAGCAATGGATTAGCATCCTTCAAAATGATTCAGATTCTGATACATAGTGAGTTACGGAATTAGGATTCTGGATGGATGGAGAAAGAAAATTGACTAAAAATTTCCAAACCGATTGAATATTCGGCAACTCATGAAATATATGGAGCAATCAGAAGCAATAGAATTGCCGAACATACAACGGCAAGTTATTGTTGTTGCTCCAGATTGCTCGACTTAATTGATCCATTAGTGTTGCCGAGCAATAATTGCAAAAAAATCCCGTGTAAGAGCACCTTAGGTAGGACGTTGAAAAGCCAGTGCGCGAAAATATCCCGTCGCAATGTTATTTGTAGTATGTGTAGATATGAATGTATTTATCGAGTTAAGTATGTAACGCTACATACTAACTTTGCTATAGAAATAAACAAAGAAACTTTAGCCTGATTTATACGGTGCGATTTATTTACCTGTGGTGTACCATAATATGTTGAGGCAACTATAAAAGTTGCATCATCTAAGTAGTGTTTAGATAATACTAGTCAAGTCAATCAGTTTCTGCACTTGCATTATATACCACAGGCAATAAACTTTAGCGTGTAAATGCGGCTTTAGTTAAAGTTATCAAAAGACTTTTGAAGTTAATATAAACCTCTTAATTTTACAGCCAACTGAAACTGCAGAAACGCCTATATTATGATCGAGGCGGTACCTATTTGCTATGTATGACTTATTTGCGATGATAAATCATTTCTGGATACACAGGAAAGTCACATAATTTCCGGGATTTTTCTTCATTATGTTCAAGTGCGCACAAGTTACAAAATAGCTGGAACTATTTACTTGTGACTTTATAGCTAGAAAATAATGCCACATAAATAAACACTGCGCGTGACATAGAAAGATATTATAATAATTACATCGCGTCCATTAAAATTAAATTAATTAAACTTTATTTCAGACTAAGGTCCATATTTTTGTTAGTATTTTGGTGTTAGTAACAATAGTGCTTAGAAATATAGGTTAGTATTGTTAGTTTTCACAAAATTTATTAATTATTTAAACCTAAGACTGTCGCCACCCAGTGACCCTGAAAGGGACAGTCCGCTCTAGCAGCGATCATTTTTAGAACGCTGTTGTCACTACCATGCAAACGCTGTATAGCATGGAGCCCGCTTTCTTTCTCATGATGGCATGGAAACCATCTGTGCGGGTCTCCGCGAACATTCCCGAGGCGCTACAACGCCACGGCAGTCCCAACAGTGTATGCCACCCACAGGCCACTCGTGTAAAATGATTGACAGAACGCCTTAAAAGGGTAACTTTGACGTCTGTAGTATTTAACACAGTTCAGAATATTTACATAACCAGACTTGAAGCTAGTTTTCAGCGCAAAAGGATCAGGAGTGAAGAACTGAAACGTACAACATGATTAAGTTTACTTGTATTGTTGTGTGTGCCATGGCTGTGAGCTTAAGCAGCATTTATGGAAGTATTGGCATCACTGGATTGTCAGTTTATGGGTTCTTGTAGTCGCTTCTTAATTATTATTATTTTTTTTACATCTCGATCATAAATTTCGTGTTAAAAGCACACGATTTACTCGAGTGCGCAGATTATAAACCATCGAAAAATAATGCGATTTTGCAGTTCAAAATTCATCGGCAGTTTACAATCTCACGAGGTAGATTATAAATTAACGATACTCATAATTTTTCGGTGACATATCCACATATAGCAGATTATAAATATCTAACGCAGATCATAACATCGAGCAATTCCCCTAAGCGTTAGGAAAAGATTATATTTTTATCAAAATCCTTCTCGGAATTTCAAACATAAAGAGAGACAATAAAACCAACCCTGATTTATTTTTACTGTTACAAATAGTGTCTAAAATTGGTGATTCTTTAAATACGTGATTGGTGTAGGTTATGATATTGGTCCATAATCCAATTGGGCATAATTAATTCGTGTAAACGACCTAGACAGTATAAAAAAGATGCACGTTGACATCTTTTTTACAATATAAGCCTAGACATACCACTGCTAGACAGGTCACTGCTGCAAATACAATCGCATTGGTCGCTAAAGCATATTAACTTAAGTTCGATCCTTAACAACTTACCATCCAATGAATAAATAAAAACTACAACCTGCCTAGTCTTTTCCCGACTATATTTGGGTCGGGTCCACAACCCAGTAACTGGGTAATACTGTACCCCTTGATCTGACTGGTTGTCAAACTTTTGGACTTCTGTCTACCTGTAATGACTGTCTAAGATGTACAGATAACAGCCGGGAACACCGGCTTAACGTAGGAGGAGAACTGTCAATGTTAAGCTGTACCTACTTCTTGACTAAGTTAATAAAGCAACTGTCATTCATATCGTCAGTCTGTACAGGGCCTGAATTCACTATGACCACTTAACGATTCCTCACTCGTAACCAGCACCCTAATTGCGTAACTTACGATTGATCATAATTGGTTTCGTCTTCACAGTTAAACAATATTCATTGCGTTATTTATGTTGTCGAACAGACACATTTTTCGAACATATGAAGCAATGGTTTAACAATCCGTTTCAAAACGATACAGATTATGATGAATCGTGAGTTACGCAATTAGGGTGCAGGTCAATCAAACATGAAATCTGATAACGGTGCCGATTCTGTTGTACACCGAACTAAACTAACTAAACTATAACAAAAATACCTTACTTCTGACTATGAGAATCTTAACGCTATTCTGAAAAAAAAAAAACTAAAAAAAAAAAACAATTTTGACACAACTAAAATCGAATTTGACAATCGCGACTCGCACGTGGTATGTTTTGGCTTCGCAACGTGGTATTTGTTTGCCCTACCCCGTGATTTTTTTAGAGCCAGAGGTGCGCAGGGGCGGCAGCCTCGACGTGATTAATATGGAATTTTCACTTTTTGCATGGAACATATAAAAAAATATTTCCCACATGTTGAGTTTTAGAGGTGTATTGGGGTACCATAGAGGAGGTCGTTTTCATTATTTTTGCGATAGGACACACCATTTTCGAGATATAAGCAAAAGAAAAGAAAAAAATATATACAGTACTATTTTTGCACCAGAAGTCGAGGTGAATTTTAGTTCTTGACAGCAAATTTTGTTCCACACCTATTTAACCTTCAAGCGGGCGCGCGTAGTCGAATCGACCGCGCTTAGTACATTTTCGTTCATATTATTATTATTACCCATCACATTTATTTCTCATTTCTAGTAGCCTGTCGCTATGTCATTGGGAGTAAAATAAAGAATAAACCGTCGCTCGGGGCACTCCCCCTACTCCACAGATCGCAATTGTTTTAGTCCCGGTGCAGTCGTCGAAAAGACTACACGCGCCTGTGGTCGAAAAGGTTACGCGCGACGCTCAACACGACATACCCTCGTTCACGCTCGTAGTAGTTCTTCGCCCATCATTCAATATTATCGAATTAAGCTTGGATTTTTTATCTAAAATGAGTAGAACGGTTACCACAAAGTGCAATACTCGACGAATTACTAAGAGAAGACGAAGAAGAGAGTGAATCAGAGCTCAGCGACCAAGACTCTGAAACTTCCGACCACATCGTTGCAGGGAACCTCGATCTGCTGAGGAATCAAACAGCTCGGACTCAGAAGAGGATGATTTACCACTTTCAGAAATAAGTAGCTGTTTTACAGGGCGCGATAAAGTAACGAAGTGGCAAAAATCTAAGGCGCCCCGTACACAGTCAATCTCGATTGCGAGCCGTGATCAAAATCAATGATCGCGATCCAGATTGATAATGAACGAATTAGATTGACTGATTGATGCGTATATCTCTGGATCTCGATCATTGATTTTGATCACGGATCGCGATCGAAATCGACTGTATACGGGGTGCCTATCAATAACAGAGTGAGGCGTCAAGTTCAAAATAACATAATTCTAATTACTTTTTTTGACAAATCAAACTTCAAAGACAATGATAATATATCTGAGTACAAATAAATAAATAAATATTGAATAATTAGTGCTTTATTTCTCTTATTCATCCCATAGGTCTTTTCGGTTACGCGCGCCCGCTCCCGTTAAAAATGACCGCGCGCCCGCTTGAAGGTTAATCGCGATTAAAAATCGTCAGATTTAGTTAGTTAGACAACCAAATTTTAGGTTGAATAGAATAATGAAATTGACAACAACAGAATAGCAAAATTGCCATTTTCACTAAACTAATAACTCAGTGCAATCTTAGTGCTGTCAAACTAAAATATAGTTAAGTTGTGTCACTTTAGTCAATTTCAGAATCGGAAATCGTCGAATCGTTTGACAGGAATAAACTAAATTTTGGTGATTTTTAGTCTAGTTTAGATAATTTTGTGACAACAGAATCGGCACCAATATCATATTAATAATTTCGACAAATTGTCTTGGAACATGCAGAATATGACATTTCGATTCCTTACCGTTAAATTGATTTCTAAAAAACATGATATTGTCGTAGTTTGAACGCAGTAAGATTATGCGGGGAATCATTATAACCATACAGAATTGGGGCCCTGGTTCGAAAGGTATTAAGCAGGGCATCAAGCACCGGTATTTTTAGGAATCGGTACCATTGCCCTTGGTGTGATACCGGTACTAGACGTAGTACCTGTAGTATTGGTACTAGTACTTTTTAATCAGCATCGGTACCAAAACCCGTACCAAAACTATATTTCCAGAAGTTAGAGTGGGAAAACAGATAATTATGGTACGGAAAAATAATAGTTCCTACTACAAATACAAGAATTGTGGCGGATACCTGTATACAGCACCAGTAGGTACTTGTTAGATGGAGTACCAGTACCCATCTGGAACCGGTACCTCAGTACCGAAATGGCAAGAACTGTTAAGTACCGATACAGTTGTAGTTTGTGGTTTAAGAACGTTATTATTCCTCATTAAGAATTAACAATAATTCACTTACTGAGAAACTAAATTTACATAAAATGTTATGAGCGTACAATAACTAAGTAAAAATTAAAATAGGAAGGTAGTGATACAAAAAGTTCATATCAACTAATCACCAACCGAGTAAACACGGATCTAAAGTAAAAGTAGATGTACGACTAGATGGGGCATACATGGCAACGTACTAACTAATGTTTTTTATTATAATTGTTTGCATGGACATGTTTCTTAAAGCCAGTTTTTTTTTTTCCGACTTCAAAAAGGAGTAGGTTATGAATTCGGTGTGTTTAATTATTTTTTCTATATTATAATAATTGTTATTGACACATAATATTGTTTTAGTACTAGTGCCAAGACTTGATATTGAGACAAACGCGGGGCCGGAGATGGTCAGCAGGCGGATGAGCCACATTCTACCCAGTTGTCTTAAGGTCTCGGTCGGGGAGTGGTTTTCTTAACGTATCATAGAACTCATTCTTTAGAGGGATGACACGGAAATACTTTCAGAATCCAGCGCGACCTGTTCCTGAAGCAAATCCTGAAGTATATGAAATTGTTTGGAGGCTGCATCCAATTAGACCGATCTGACATATAGGCTGTAGGGACCTTGAGACTGTCTGTTCAGATAGATCTCGCCGTGTTTTTTACCTTAGAGAGTTAGTACCTGGGTGGCTATGCCGGGTCTGCGTCCCGTATCGCACTGTTACAATTTGCACTGTCTAGTGCATAGTAACGATGACTATGCTATTTTGCCTTGGGTATAGTCAACTTGCCTATCTAAATTGTATCTGTTGTATAATCTTTGCACCTTGCACCCTCATTACTAGGTACTTTTTAAGTTACATTGGGTAAGGTAATTCCATGCTATAATGATTCGTATACAAACAATTTTCCGACAATTGAAGCCAATTCAGCAGGTCTAATTGTTTTCCGGATGTCCATGTTCATAATATGCAATTTTGGGTCCGAATTCGAGCAACATGCCAAATACGAGTATTTCGAGAAAAATTATTTATGCTAAACTGTTTTGAATCGGGAGGCATTTTTTATATTAATGACTGAGAAGCAAGTCAACAGTTGTTACCACCGAATACGGTTATACAAATCCAAAACAATAGGCATCACAGATCCTTGTTATACCTACTGTAGCATTAAAAAAATATTGAGTGAAACTCACACACTGCTACTAACACGTTTAATTTAGATGATTTAAAAAAATATACAAAACACACGAAAATAAAAAAATACCAATAGGGTTAAATTAGTTTTCACAAAAATACTACGTTATTTCGGGGTTCGAAACATCTGGCGTTGGGAAACTTAGTGAAGATTGTGTTTTTTTTCAAATAAATACGAAAATATTTTTAGCACACGACCTATTTAAAAAATCGATTGCAATCGTTTTCGGGTAGGCGTATAAGCAAAAAATAGGTAATTTTAAGACACTAAGGGAATCCAACGAATCTTGGTAGACTTAAAGATAGAGTTGTTAGAGTTTTTAACATGAACAATTTTAGAAAACAAAACACTATTTTATTCAAGTCCACTTTAAAAAAAAAACTCTGTCACGTAATCTCAGATGTGTCCAGGTCGGCGGAGCATGTCCGTCGGGTGGAACGTAGAAAACACTGAGGTCACGGAGTTACGGGACCCACGTCTACCTCGTACACGCCTCTACACTTGATGGACGTGGACGTCTCGACACGAGACGCGTCAGGATCTTGGGCGAGAGCGCACTGATCTCGGTCGTGGGATCTCACGCCGTATGCCCGTAGGGAAAAGCCAAAATTTGGCTTGTAAAGGGATCTAGACAAAAAAGGAAGCTTCAGACCACCGATACAACCTGAATCTTTGATTAATTATGATTCAAGAGAGAAATAGATCGAAAAGAGGAAAAAAAAAGGTGACAATACATACCAAATAAATACAGAAAATTACACACGTACACCGGTACACTCGTGCACCGGTACTTTGTAGTTTTCACCAACTTATGTCTTTATATTCATCACTTTTAATTTAAAATTGCAATATTATTTTCAAAAATGAAAGACGACCATCACGTATCGGGTCCCAAAAACGTAGTGCTCCCGTTAGAAAGCAAACAACCGACGATTTTTTCACCATTTCGAAGTTTAAATGTGATTAAGCAGCTATGAAGAGAATTTTTTTATTGAAAAGTTTGGATTAGAAATGGAAGAGGTTTTAACCGTAGCGGTTTTACGCTACACTACCTACGAGTCCAGAATAGTATTGCTTCAAATGCCATTCCAGAGCTGAATATGGATGTAATATCGGTACCTACCCCATACTCTTCAAACTCAACATATTTTATTACTCATAAACCTACATGGGCATTTATAAAACGACAGAAGGTACACGGTTCCAATTGGTTGTTTCATAAGCAGAAGAGCCGTCAAGAAACTTTAAACTTAAATATGGCTATGCCGCAAGGCGGCGTTGGTTGTCATCATTTACACATTCGCCTCTGAACTTGCTACGCAAAAGTTGGAGCTTTTCTGCAATTCAGTTGGTATACTTAATCTCTTCGAACCCTGTGACTCCCAGAGAGAAGCTTTTCCAGGGTTATTGTCGAAATATACTTTCTCATTGTGCCTGTAATTTTGTAGGCACTATTTAGATCATTCAAACCATAACACTGCAATGATGCATCATCCCAGGCCACGGGCCTGTTATTGACAATCAACATCCTATAAGGTTGATCCTACATAGGTTTTCGATGTATCGCTTTTGCTTCGCCTGCATAGAGAGGTTGGAAATTGATCCACGGAAACATGCTACCGGGATAAAAAGTATAATTTGTGATAATCAAGGCTACAAATTAACTGTGTGTCAGATTTAATCAAAATCCGTAAAGCCGTTTTTGCGTGATTGAATAACAAAAATCCAACCTGGGACGTAGGGTAAATGATAAATGATTTTATATATCTATAAGTAGGTTTGTACAAACGCTTTTACACGTCAATCATATTTTTTTAAACTAGATGAGGTCGGCGTTTTCTGACTACTCTGAGAAGAAAGGCCGAAACAAACTCAGAGGTCACAGTCTCTTTTAAAGTCCAGACATAATCTTGGTCAGATCATGTGAAGGCCATGTGGATTGGTGTCTGAAATGGTCTTTTGAGGAAAGAACCACACAGATTGAGTGGACCCGTCCATTCAGTACTCGCATGTATCAGATAGGAAGTCCTCTTCAACGTATCCAGTGACAGCGACCCAGGCTAATTTTCTAGTCTTTCGTGAGCAGCTGCTCGCAGATGACTAGCAAAGCCAGATGAGAACAGTATATTGTATAACAATGCAGGAACTATATCAAAAAAGCCAATTGGTAATATAATGACAAATTTTCAGAACAGGGCTAATAAGAAGATTAAACGGATGGAGCGTTTTTTTGCTGCGTTTAAATAGCAATAAGCGTCGCGTAGGTACCTAATATAGTATGCGTATTATGATAATTATGTATGCAATTACTTTTGTTTTTTATTTATATAAAAAGGCATCTAGTTGGCATTCAGGGCAAATACAGTTGAAGCTTCGAATGACCAGGAGTGAAAATCTGAAAAATATACAACATGTCCAAGTTTACTTGTCTTGTTTTGTGTGCTGTGGCCGTTAGCCTAAGCAGTGTTTATGTGAGTATCATTTAATTTTTATTTTCGTAATTTGTTAGCGAAATACTAAAGACCCCTTTGAGATTTCTGTATGAGGTAGGTACAGGGTGGCAGAGACACCGATTCGCAACTTGTAACCATAGAAACCAAGTACCTAATTCAGTTCCTAAAATTTCAACGCAGGGACGTTGACAATTTTTGTCATATATAAAAATAACAAAAAATTGCTGTTCCATACATTTTGACCGCGTAGGCATTGCTCTTATGCATGAAACAACAGTTTTTTTATTGATAACCTACGAAACATGTCTACGCTATGGGGTCTCGAATCATATGCTGAATTTATTGTTACGATATCGCTGCCACCCTGCAAGTCCATCAATCAAGAACGAATGGAATCTTGCGATTCTGTGATTGAAGTTTGAAAGTATGTAAAAATATAAGCTTGGGTTTTTTTATATCTAGTTTTACTAAAATCTGTATATGGGGGAACCCAATGGGGGGCTGAAATTATGGTGATGGACCATAATTTCAGCCCCACCTCCCAGTGGGTTCCCGCATTGTCGTTGCGGGGAGTAGTCGAATTCTCCCAGCCACGGTGAAGCGAAGAGTACTATGGGACAATATGGCATGGTATAATATCCCATGGTAAAATATTGTTATTTAGATTTTTTTGATTTTGGTGCACCGCAACTGAGGCGGGCCGCGATGTCGAATGGGAGGCATCAAGGCTGAGGGTTACAGACTGCGGCGGAGGAAGAGTGCCGGTACTTCTGAGTAGCGCTCTTCCCTTCCGTGGCCTGGACGGGGCCGCCACCGTTTGATGGCGGACGCGGTGGGGCCGCAGGGGAGGAGGAGTGTCGGTATAGCGTTGGCCGCTCTCCCTATCCCCTGCGGCTGAAAAGTGGCAGGCGGCGGGGCCACTAAAAACTGCCCGGTTCGACGGCGCGTTGTGTTCCATGCGCGCAGTATTGTTAGCAACAACTGGTGGGGTCTGCAAAGGCCGATGCCTGCCAGGGGTGCGGGTTGTTCGAAAGAGATACCATCGCCCCTGGCACATAGGCAACTGAGGGAACACTGATGGGATTTAGTCAGTAAAAGTCTGAGACGCCCTCATGCTCCACCCAGGGCGGAAGAAGTAATTTGATGATGATTTCCCACCCTAAAAAAAAGAAAACATTATTTCAGCCGAACTGCCATGCTATACAACGCTAGTTTTAGTATATGCGAAATCCGGAACACGTGTCTAGTATATTTATATGTAAAGAATCTATGTTGTACAGACGCCAGCACATCAAGTTACCGCAATCTGTCTAATTTCTTAGATAGATTTTCATCTTTATTGCATTAGCTTATAGTTCATGTTCAATTGGGAAATTTAGACAGCTTGATGTGCTGGCGTCTGTAAAAAATTTCAAAACTGTATCATGAACAATCACAAAGTTATAGGCTTGTTATGTTACCTGGTTGTCTATACAAACATAGTCACTACGCGGGCCCTCGCGTCGTCCGCGCGTCCAGCGTCATATTGTGCTTATTAATAACAATAAGGCAGTAGGTACCTAACCTTACAGCGATTGAATTGTAGTTAATTGGTGATAACATTTTCCAACACATGGTGTAAAATTATTGGAATCGTTTCAGTTACTTACTCTGAACAAACTACATATTTCAGGTTTCGCTTATACTAAAAAATTTAAAAAACCCCCGACCCAAACAAAAACTCAAAATAATATTTACGACGGCTAGGCCTCTGTTTGGCGTTTTCATTGACCGTCCCCCGATTTGACAATGCCCTGATCAAAATATTACGTTAAAATTAAAAGGCCTATAAATATTATTTTGAGTTTTTGTTTGGGTCGGGGGTTTTTTAAATTTTAATTTTAATTTTTATTTCTTGCTTTTTAAACTTAATGTCTCCCTTAAATCACCATTTATCTATAATCTATTCATTGAGACCTTTTCAATGAGCCCAAACACGATACTTCTGTTTGTTGGTGAATAACTTGGGTTTCCTGGAAATTCCAGGTGTTGCTCCAGCATCAGTTCAAGGTTATTTTATTCGTCTAATATCATTGAAGTAATATAATCCCAAATTTTGAGTTGATCAGAGGCTAAAATCCGTTTTTCAACCAGAAAAGAGCTGATAATCTTCAAACGGCTGAACCGATTTTGATGAAACATGTCTAAGAACACTCCCGACTAATATACCTTTCAAACAAAAAAAACTAAATCAAAATCGGTTCATCCGTTCGGGAGCTACGTTGCCTCAGACAGACACACACACACACACACACACACACACACACACACAGACACGTCAAACTTATAACACCCCGTCGTTTTTGCGTCGGGGGTTAAAAATAATGTTGTATAAGCGAATCCGTTCCGTGTGATGCCGGACGTAAAAGAATAGCACCATCCCATTTCTTCCCGTGGGTGTCGTAGAAGGCGACTAAGGGACTTACTAGAGAATGGGCAGCAGCGTTCTCTATGCATTTTACCACCATACTGCAAACGCCAACCCGCCTGCCAAGCGTGGCGATAGTAAAAGCTATTCTTTAATCTTCTGTCTTTATGTTCCAGGCAGGTGAAGAAGAGAGAGCTGCTTTCCATGAGGCGCTTAAACCATTCGCAATGGAGTGCGCAAAGGAACTTGGCATCAGTGAGGCTGATCTCATGAAAGCCAAGGAGACACACAATCCAGACATTTTGAAGCCCTGTTTTATGGGCTGCGTCTTCAAAAAGCTTAAGCTGGTGAGTACCAACATTTATTTTTTATAACGATGTCTCTCCTCAATCTATATAAATAAAAAGAAAAGTACTGACTGACTGACTGACTCATCAACGTACAGCCCGAACCCTTTAACCTAGAAAGCTGACATTTTGCACAGATATTTCCTTTATAATGTAGACAAGGAACAAGGAAGGATTTTTCGAAATTCAACCCCTAAGGGAGATAAATATGGGATGAAAGTTCCGCGCGGATGAAGCCGCTGGCAAAAGCTAGTCACACATAAACAGCTGAGTGAATGGTTTGACACACATGTCTTGTCCTTATTTTTTGGGTGGGAAATCATCAAATGAATTCTCCCTCTCTGGGCAGAGCCTGAAGTCGTGCCAACCTAAAACTCACCCGTGTTCCTTCAGTTGCGTGTGCCAGGGCCACGGTAACTCTTTCGAACAAATCCGCGAACCCTAGCAGGACAGGTCTATTCCTAGTAGAACACACTGAGTACCTACTATTCCTTTTTTTTTGTTCACCGTAAATGCGACTGAAGCTGCGGGATTATGCATTCTTGCAATTGTATTGCTATATTTTATTTGCTATACAGATAAACGACAAAGGCGAATACGACTCGGAAACCAACATTGCCAGCATGAAGAAGATAGTTAAGAATGAGGATCATTTGGCAATGTTATCAAACATTGCGAAAAAATGCGAATCAGGTAAGAACAATTTATACTTTGGAAAATATTGGTCCCAAGAACCTATATCGGGCTAGGACTATTTTTTTAACATAATCAGAAAGCTTCGCAATATCTTCTCGTCCCACATACCGCAGTGTCGCAAGATGAAAGTCTTTGACCAGTGCGTGTTGCCAGTGATGACATATGGAACCGAATCGTGCTCGCTCACAAAGGGTCTCATAAGAAGGCTTAAAGTCACCCAAAGGCAATGGTCTCCCCATTGCCCTTTAGTGCCCAGTTATGCTTGGAGTGTTCCTGCGTGATCGAATCAGAAATAAAGAGATCCGCAGGAGAACCAAGGTAACCGACATAGCCCGAAGAATTGCCAAACTTAAGTGGTAGTGGGCAGGGCACATTGCTCATAGAACTGATGGCCGATGGGGCCGAAAATTTCTGGAGTGGTGACCGCGCACCGGAAGACGTAAAGTTGGAATGCCTCCCACAAGGTGGACAGATGACCTTGTGAGGGCCGCAGGAGTCCGCTGGATGCGGGAAGCACTGTGGTCGAAGTGACGGAGCTTGGGGGAAGCCTATGTCCAGTAGTGGACGTCTTACGGCTGAAATTATGATGATGATGAATAAGAAAGCTTGGGTATGAAATAATATGGATATAGGCAAAAAGGCTGCAGCACACTTGTTACACGCATGCCACGCGTTTTTTGTAGTCAAATGATAATACGGCTTCACGAGATGAAAAATAACCAATGAGCGTGCTTCATTGACGTCTCGTGGCATAGCGTGTTATAAGTCTTTTAAATCTACCAGACAAGCCAATTTTTCTCTAGACCTTTGTTTTCGTCTGCATGGTTATAAATACTTTGGGTATTCAGTTCAAGGCTTTGTACTCCTACTGATATTATAAATGTGAAAGTTTGTATGTTGGTTATTTAGATGTGTCCCCTGGCGAAAGCTAGTAGGTATCATAATATACGTTTAAGGATATCGACAGTAAACATAATTCAGTGCTAAACTAATGGTGTGGTGTTAGACTAATGTTTTTCTTTTTGTTTTTATCTTCTTTTGTTTAACTACTGCTATTATTTATTCTTTTTTTACTTTCTAAATTTCAGTTAACGCGGAAGCTGTGAGTGACGGAGATGCTGGTTGTGAGAGGGCTGTGCTGTTGTCAAAATGTTTTATGGATAATAAATCTGAGGTATCATCTCTACTATAACGCGTTATAATAATATTGCAAGTTTAGATCAGCTCTTTGTTCCACTGGACCCTTGTTGGTACACACGACGGCAACTCAATATGTATTTCTAGTTTAGACATCTGTCTCACCGCATTACTTAGTAGGATTCATCGAATGAAGCATACCCTAGAGATTCCCGACGCGAATTCGCTGCTCATTCGACTTCACATTGTATAAGCCTATCGTACAGGAGGCCGCGAGTCAGAGATAACAAAACCTATTACCCTAGCATTTTATTGTTGAAACTCTGTACCTAGTATGTGAGGCCAACTCAAGGTCAAAAGTATAACCGCAGACGTGCGGTTGATTGTATATCAAGAGGTTAGTTTTATTAAAAACTAAACTTTCAATCATTCCATCCAAAAATTCAATGAGAAACACAATTTAATTCCCTAAAAACCTTATTCGGACCATAACAAACATCTAAGAAAGAAAAAAAACCAGATCGGTTCGGCCATTTTCAAGTGATGCGCTTAGATACGCTGCTCATTTCATGTAGGTGTAGGTGGGTATAGCTTGAGGTGCTGTTCACATGTTTATTAAAAAATCTAGTTGAAGTCTAATAAAATTATCTGCACGTACGATCATATACAATGATCGTACGTGCAGATAATTATATTAGACTAAAGAGACTATTAGAGGTAAATTAAAAATGGTGGATAGTTAAGCTTTATAAATGGGGACTCATGTAGATCTCTTGTTATTCCACCTTTTTTATTCATATGGGACTATTTGAGAACATATAGATGCAGAAAAAATAACATTTACCTATAGGTATTTTATTTAAAGCGAGAAAAAGGTTACAGTGGTCAACAAACAACTCTCAAGTCAACATGTATTGCAATCCATTTTTTTATGGCATCATGTCGGCTGTTTAACTGGACTTACCGTGGCTTGCTGCGGCTCACGGCTCAAAACGCATTTCTGTTAGCGTTCACTCCAAACTCTACGCCAAAATGTATGGAAATGACATTACCTGCGGAAAGGTTACGTCGTGTTCTTTCCGCAGGTATTGTCATTCCCATACATTTTGGCGTAGCGTTTGGCGTGAACGTTAACAGAAATGTCTTTTGTCTCTAGGCCCAGGGCCGCAGTGCTTTAAAACTTAAAACGGGCTAAAGGGCATCCCCTGTGGAGTACGTACCTCGGCTTAGGGGGTCGCTGGAAAAGGGCACAAAGGAACGGGCTGAATCGAAATTATTATTATTTAGGGACGAATTTAAAAATACAGGCTCAGAATCGCGGGCTGGCTCGAGCAAGGGTCGAGGTTAGCCCCTACATCATCATCATCGTCAAAATTTCAGCTGAAAGACGTCCACTGCTGGACATAGGCCTTCCCGAAAAGAGGGGTTTTGCCATAATCGCCACGCTTGGTAGGCGGGTTGGCGATCGCAGTATGGTGGTAAAATGCATAGAGAACGCTGCTGCCCATTCTCTAGTTAGCCCTCTACATAAACAAACAAATTTTATCTCTTTAGAATATTATTTAAGTATATGTAGATTTTGACGTGATACGATTTTAGTATCAAACAGCCTGGAACACAGCATTACTCTGTTTACCTACAACTTCAACCAGGATGACGGATTTCGCATTTATTTTACTTGATATTTTTTTCTTTGCAGATGCAATCTATCTAAGCTGATTCAAAATACAGGTTCGTGCAAAGGCAGCAGAGTTACAAAGAGCATTCCCTTGTTTTGTTTTTAGTAATAAATTATCTCTCAATAAACCTTCTCTTGTTTCTTTTACCACCTACAAGTAATAATTTAGGACCTGTCCTAAATTATTACATATCCTAAATCATAGAAATTTGCATCATTATTAAATTATAGTTACCTACTTACTTTTTTTAATAGTGTATACTGTCCCACTAAAATTTACTGTTAATTATTGTAAGATCTTCTGAGGAATTTTTATTACAAGTCAATTTAGTCATCATTTTAAAACTAAATGGCGCCGGCATTTCCACTAGACTGATCTCTGAGAAGAAATACAGAAACCAACTTATTGCGATGTGTGAGACAAACAATGCAGAGCCACGTCCGGAAGGAACTTCTGAAGAAAGAGCCATTGCAGTTGAGTTGACCCGACTGACGGCAGATCTTGTTGCTCAACTCTATTGTAGGAAGCTCAGTGATACGTCATACGAAGCTACCCAGATCTGCAGGAGAATTGCAAGGGCCACAGAAAAATTATTCAAAACCGCCAGATAGTTAAGCAAGTCATGTATTCTATATAGTCTACGTGGTATTCACATTCACAGCCAATTTTCCTTCTAAATGTCAAAAATATTATTAGTCAAATCAGTTTACGGCTAAGCTAAGACCAAAGGTTTTTTTTTTGGGTGAGAAAGCATCAAATAACTTCTCCTTCTCCCGCTCTGGGTGCAGCATGTCAGACTTTTACTGACTAAAACCCACAGTGTTCCCTCAGTAGCCTGTGTCCCAGGAGCCACGGTATCTCTTTCGAACAACCCGCACCCCTGGCAAAGACCAAAGGGTTTTTTTTTTTTGGGTGCAAAGGGTGCTATTCTCAATAAGTAGCACCTATCAACTTTATTATTAAAAAAAATACTTTTTCAAAGTTTTATTTACATATAGAGGAACCTACAGTTGTAGTTTTTTTCTATAATTATTACCTTATATTTTTTATCGTTTCACTGTACTGTTTTTGACTTGAACAATAGACATTTTAACCGACGAAAAAACGGAGGAGGTTCCCAAGTCAACGCGTATTTTTATATAAGACCACGCATAACTTTTTTCAGAGTAGTCCGATTTTGATCATTCTTTATTTATTGGAAAGGGTTATACCCCGAAGTTGGTCCCATATAAATTTCGAAAAAAGAAATCCAACCCTAAGGGTAGGAAAACAGGTGTCAATGATTGATTGTTTACTCACAGATTTTAAAATTGAGTTGTGTATTACAAAAAGTAATCAAAAATGAAACATGTAGTAATGAGTAGATTATAGCCCCAAAAAAAAAATTAAAAATGAAAACTTCTTATCAAAAAAAAATTAACCGCCAAAAAAACTGAAAAGTAAACAATAATAAACCTGCTTTGTTTAACCTTAATAACTAAGTTCGGAAGTTTGGTGACCTTGGATACCTATTTTTAATTTTATGTCACCAAACTTAGTTATTAAGGTTAAACAAAGCACGTTTATAATTTTTAACTTTTCTGTTTTTTTTTTTGGCGGTTTAATTATTCATCCACTGGTGGTCCAGTCGCCGGAAGAAAAATACGTATTAAGTTGGATCCGGCGACTGGGTCCGCGGTTCCAGTTAAACGCGGTCCCACTCGTGGGAAACCTCGATATGTACGTAATTGTTATTAATCTAAACTAGATAGTTATTATCGAAAAGGTACAATACGGAACCCGGCAAGTGCGGGATCTTCTGTGCTGGAAATTCTGAAAATGCCCTCTTTGTAGAACTTATTTCTTAATTAACTTAATATAAATACTTATATATGAACCGCAGCCTCGAAGCAATGCACGCTCCGCCCGCCGTCATCACAAGTGACGGCGGTC
The DNA here is from genome assembly GCA_949987655.1 of Polymixis flavicincta. NCBI lineage: Eukaryota > Metazoa > Arthropoda > Insecta > Lepidoptera > Noctuidae > Polymixis > Polymixis flavicincta. Next base: position 15,487,502 of record OX465184.1, read on the forward strand.
ATGTGTTGCGGCCAGTAAGCACTTGCAGGTCTCTACCTCTACGGATTCTATGCGGCTGGTATTGGCGACCCACTAATACACTAGCCTGGAAACTAGCCCGATACCCGGGGAAAAGAAAAAAAAATAACTCTAATTTCGGAAGGCGGTGACAAGAAATTAATCAAATATATATCCAAAGTCACCGCCTTCCGAAATTAAAGTTATTTTACTCTTTGTAGTGTTTTTTCCGGAAGTCGGTTGATTTTTTTTATTTGTCGTAGGTATTAGAACCAGTTAAAAAGAGGTGCTTCTAGCCCTTTTCCCCGGGTTTCGGGCTTGGAAAAAGTTTTTATTTTTCACTTTTTAGTTTTTTCTTTTTATTTTAAATTTCATCATCCTTGGGGTCAAAACAGTGCATATTTATGCGGTAGCCGCAATCGCGGTTGATTTGTTGTAATTGTTTTTGTAAGTTCCGTTGTCCGTCTCCGAAACGCATCATCAGATCTACATGAAATTTAAATGGAACCATTTCGGGATAAACCCCTTTCGAAAAAACAAAAATTTTGCACATCGGTCCATATATAAGGGAGTTATGCCCGAACCTTCACCTAACTCCTAACCGTTAAAGACTTGTACCTTCCTTCATCAGCTCAGCGTCATGAGATGATGATGACCATACGCAAATGTCTAAATAGCTTTAGAACGTAGATGAAAAACATTATTATTACCTATCTATAACATTTTAGGGTTGCCCTCGATTTTCCTGGGATTCCATCATCAGATCCTGACTTGGTGTCAATAGGACCACCTTAGGAGTATACTCTCTCAAATAAAAAAAGAATTTTGTGAATCGGTCTTTAAATGTCAGAAATCGGTGAACATACATTAAAAAAAATATAGTGGAACATTTAACCTCCTCCTTTTTTTGAAATCGGTTCAAAATAGGCTAAGACTTCCGCTGAGAGAGCGAATAAGGAAAACTACGTGCCAGATTAGAAGAAATCTTACATCATGAGAGATAACTTGCACATTTGGAGCCACATGATCAAGCAATAAATATGTACTTATACAAAAAATCCGCTGTTTCATAGAAAAGTGCAACTAGTAACTGGTCAAAATGTATTGAACAGCTGTTTTTTTTTTTTTTGTATAACCGACGAAAAATTTCTGCGCCAGGAGATCTAGAATGATATGCTGAATTTGATGGTTACAGTTTTCGCGCTGGATAAAATTAAACTGGCGAGAATTTACCCTGGACATAAACCTGGAATCGTTTACATTTTTCCTGAATTGAACTGAACTGAATTTTTATTTCAACTGGTGATCCCCCACTGGTTGAATTTCGACCACAAATAATAAAAAAAAAAATCGCTTTCTGCACTCCTTTTCCACATAAACTTAGGCTGTGCCATACTCTTTCGTCCGCTTAATGCTCGTAAAAAGGAGTGAAAGTTTTTGCGTCGTGTATTATTATATCTTTAACTAGCTTTCGCCAGCAGCTTTGCCCGCGTGGAGGTCGGAAATTATCCTGCGGGAACGTGCTACCGGGATAAAAAGTACCCTATGTGTTAATCCAGGTTATAATCTATCTTCGTGCAAAATTTCCTCCCAATCCATTAAGTAGTTTTTGCGTGGAAGAGTAACAAGCATCCATACATCCATTATACACACTTTCGCGTTTATAATAATAGTAAGGGCCTTGTAGAAGTCATAATTTCAAAAAAAGTTGAGAACCAACGCGTCCAAAAAAGAAGAAAAATAGGTCGCAACTGCAGTGGTCATGCCTCATTAATTACCTACCTACAAAGTTATACTTGAGCCTTGAACCTGAAATAATTGAAATGGTCATCATTATGCCAATTAAATTGAATCACACGTACTACAACGTAGTTAACTACCGCCATACGGGTATAATACTGGATCGTTAGTTATCGGTACGGAATTGCCCATCATTATCGTAATATAGCCAGCATTTTGTTATTAATAGCAACATTGATGCGAATCTTCTTGTTTATCCGAGCTCACCAAATAACTTGGTAACGTTACATTATAACAATCTACCGTCATTTCCAACTGACAATTATTCTATCCTGCTCTAGTGTGCTCTAGACTGACCAGTCAAAAGCCCCCGACACAAAAGAGAACCTCTAAAAAAACTTTTTAATAAAAAAATTGAACCGCCGAAAAACCGAAAAATAAAAAATAATAAACTAGCTTTGTCCAACCCCAATAACTAAGTTCGGAAGGCGGTGACATATAATCAAATACATATCCAAAGTCACCGACTTCCGAACTTATTTATTGGGGTTGGACAAAGCTAGTTTATTATTTTTTATTTTTCGGTTTTTCGGCGGTTCAATTTTTTTATTAAAAAGTTTTTATTTGATTATTTTTTGTGGCTATAATCTACTAATTACTACATGCTTAATTTTTGATTTAATACACGACTCAGTATTAAAATCTGTGAGTAAACAATCAATCATCCCCTGTTTTCTTACCCTTAGGGTTGGAATTTTTCTTCGAAATTTATATGGGACCAACTTCGAGGTATATCCTTTCCAATAAAAAAAGAATTATCAAAATCGGACTACTCTGGAAAAAGTTATGCGTGGTCATACATAAAAAAAAAAAAAAAAAAAATATACGCGTCGAATTGAGTAACCTCCTCCGTTTTTTCGTCGGTTCGAAAAATAAAAATAAATATGAATAGGCTATATAAGTTTATAAAGAAGTTGTATTTTACTCAAAGCATCGTCGATTCAGAGTACGAGTAATTGCAATGTTATCCTTTCTACAATAGTATAAGTACATTCATTATTGCTGGGCCTCGTCTGTTTGACTTTTTCATTGACCATCACCCGGCGTGTCGGAATTTGTTGTTTTATAAGACTACTAACTATTTTGATGGACAATGATGAGAAAGTACAAAGTAAAAGGTCTTACTTAACAATGTTCACAGAAAACTACTCCACCTATTGCATAGGAAAAAGTACCCTAGCTTTCAACCACCATGGTATATTCAGCCGCATTTCTGAATTGAAAACTTCTTTAGGCGCGTTGTGCATTTTTTGAGACGGGAAAAAGCAATTGAACTCGCTACACTGTCACCGATACCTCTGACAACACGAACGTACGAACGAACAACGTTGAACGTACGTTGAAAACTGAACGTTGTTTAAATCTTACGATTCAAAAAATATTTCTCGACGATTCAAAAAATACACACGTAATTGTTAAGTTTACACTTCTGTCGGTAGGTACTACCACGTGCCACTGTTTTCTTATTATAACGTGCTGGTCGGTTCGAGAAGTCTCATCGAGACGAGGTAATTGCATGCAATAGGTAAGTACATAATGCTGGACAGAACAAAGGACCTACTGTATTACACTATATTTTTAACCGTGAAAAGCAGGAGGTTTTCATTAGGTAATTTTGTTAAAGTTTTTTACAATTATCAGGTTTCACGTTGCCGCAATCCCCCCCGAGTGGGTTCCCGCATTGTCGTTGCGGGGGGGCTCAGTAACCGTGGATTCCGGCCACGGTGAAGCCAAGAGGAACCCAAAGGTGGGGCCGCTCGTCAGGGCTTTTGCCTTCAAGCCATTGACGTAGCGGCCAAAAAGTAGGTTGCGGTGAGGTGCACCGCAACTGAGGTGGGCCGCGATGTCGAATGGGAGGCATCGCGGCTGAGGGTTACGGGCTGCGGTAGAGGAGGAGTGCCGGTGCTTCTGAGCAGCGCTCTTCCCTTCCGTGGCCTGGACGGGGCCGGCACCGTTTGATGGCGGACGCGGTGGGGTCGCAGGGGAAGAGGAGTGTTGGTATAGCGTCGGCCGCTCTCCCTATCCCCTGCGGCCGAAAAGTGGTAGACGGGACGGCGCGGTGTGTTCCACACGCGCGCCGTCAAAGATGTCAGCAACCACTGGTGGGGTCCACAAGGGCCGATGCCTGCCAGGGGTGCGGGTTTGTTCGAAAGAGATACCACAGCCCCTGGCATACGGGCTACTGAGGGAACACGGGTGGGTTTTAGTCAGTAAAAGTCTGACACTCCCTCCTGCTCTACTCAGCAGGAGAAGTCATTTGATGATTTCACACCCAAAAAAAAAAAACCTTGCCCCAATAGGTTTTGAGTTTTGATTATGTATAGAGCGGCCGTATGAGTGGTTCGACCAGGTTAAGCTATGCTTGCCGAGGTTGGTACATGGATGGGTGACCATCTTTACATACCGTATCATCTCCATACCTCGGAAAGCAGGTTTCGTAACGACTTAACGTGCTTTCCGAGGAACGGGTCTCCCGGCTGCCATTTGTAGATCTTTAACCAGTTGTTACGTCAGAAACCCGAAAGTCGGAAAAGCAGTCTTACCAAGAAGTGTCGTATTACCCAGACACTGGGTTTTGGAAGTCAGTTAGGCAGTCACTTCATGTAAAATACTGGTATTCAGATGCATCTGGTTAGACTGGAAGCCGACCCCACAATAATTGGGAAAAGGCTAAGTCGATTATTTGTTATACAATTATGTTCGAAAAACCTATTCCGATTATTGTGTATTCTCCGGAAGAGTCCACATATGTTTAGATTATTAAAGGTTTTTTATTTTATTTAATATTAAAAAAAAAAAAAATTATTAAATTATTCAAGTTTGAATTATTAAACACTCTGGTTTTAAATGTTTTCGAAGACAATAATTCTAATAGATGTGTCCTATTAATCTCACGGTCTAATCTCGACTGCGGACTCTTTTGGGTTTCGAACAATGCTTAAGACTTTGCAAAAAAAAAAACTATGAGCAATTTTCTTCAATTTTGGAGGACGGGCAAGAGATAATTTGATGTAAAGTGACAAGTGCAATTTAGGTACTGTATCGTAGGTACTTATGATGCTGCAATGTACATTACTGAGAACAATTGCATTGACATTACTGGCCATGAGAACTGAATAATTATTTTACATAACGTTGAAATTGAAATAGAAAGCACCTTTGCCAAAACAGAGCTACGGTAGAAATGCCTACAGCTAAAAATGCTCGCAGTGTCAAACAAAACGTACGCTCATCACATCTTCCAGGCATACTGTCGTGTTGTAACTCTACTTTATTTTTCGCATTGCAATCAATTCATGTCTAGAAACAAAAGCCTCTGATTACTTAACACAATCATTTGAAAAATGGAAACCAATAAAAGGAACGAAGACAATTATTGCTTTCTAGGTTTTAGCATAATCAATTAATTATGCTAAAAGCAAGAAAGCAATTATTATCTTCCTTTAATGTTCCCAATGCTGGGACACAGGCCTCCCTCCTCTACTTCCAGAGGGGGTGGGCTATAATCCACTACGCGGGCCCAGTGCGGGTTGGTAGATCTCAAATGACTTCAAAATTTTTGGTACTTGGGCATACCGGTTTCCTCACGATGTTTTCTTTCACCGATTTGAGAGTGATGAAATAATTAAAGCGCCTGTCTGGGTTTGTTGCTTTTAAGTGTTAAAAATTGTTTATTATTTCCTATTGACTGAGAAACGAATTGTTATATACCTACACAGTTGTAAATTTTGAATGCTTTCAGTTAACAGTCTCATTGGCTTAGATGAGGCAAGCGCGGCTGCAGAGTATTGGCTGAGATTTGGTTCCCGTGTCGCGTAATGTTATTTATATTTTGCATTAGGAATTTCGAAAGCGCGGTTGCCGAAAATACGTCTGGCAAACGGGGAATTCAGTCGTTACGTTATGTTGTCTGATTTTTCTTAATGACGTAAATTACGTAAATATTTTAAGCATCTTGAATTCATTAACAGTTTTCATATTAACTAAAACAAATTATTATTCGATACATATTTGGACACCTAGCACTGTACCTTCCATCTAAAAATTCACAAATTTTGAAAGAGTTGAAGACTATACAACGTGTTGATTTGCATCCTCGTCAAATTTCAGGAGGCTGTTATGAAAGACATAAATAATCAAATAAAATTACGATACTTGCTCACTGATGAATACATACTTGTTTTTTTCGTTATTTAAATTTAACAATATATCAGAAAACACCTCTTTCAAAGAACAAAGTCGCCCTGTTCCGTATGCGGTAGGCAGTGTCGCACGACAATATCGCTGTGTGTTACAGTGCGGTATCACATGGGCCGTGTTTTAACATGCGTGTCCGAAAAAAAAAGCCAAATTCCGATTTCCGAAAATATGAAAAAAAAAACCTACTTATTTTATTATTGATTCGTGTCGAGAATCATTAGCATAGAACTTACCTCCTTATGTAATACCCACGGAGTTAAGTGGTAATACCTTATCCAATATGACGAGGATGCAAAACAACACGTTGTATACTTAGTAGCATTAAAATGACGCTCTTAATCCTGAATTAATTAATTGTGACCTTCACTTTTTGTAATATGTCTCAGTGCGAATTCGTTGCATCTAACAATTGTTCAAACAATAGGAAATTCCTCTACTTAAGGAAGTAGGTAGATAATGTCCGAAAAGTCAGTCAGCTTTTTTGTTGTAATTCGTAGCATTGAGTGAGCCTTGGTGAGATATTATGATAATTGCCTCACATCACGATGACCGACACAATTTTGATATAAAAAGGCAACTGGCTTAGACTAATGCATACCATTTTGGGCATTCAAAGGATCAGTAGTGCAAAGCCAAAGAAACTTACAAATATGTCGAAGTTCACCTGCATCGTCTTATGTGTTGTGGCTGCGAGCCTGACCAAAATATCTGTAAGTAGCATCTGCATTTCTTTTATCAACTATCATGGTCTTCTTAGAAAACCGCTTTGAAGTAAGTTCATCGGGATACGATACTTCAGTGTCTTCAAAGTCAAGTGCTCAGAAATTAACGTTTTTCTCTAGTCTTTATAATGTGGTTTAGCTGTTTCAATTCTACTGTTTCCGGCCATTCAGGTTTAGTCACAAAAGACTAAGCCCTGGCAAGTACCTTTTATCGTCATATTTTGAGTTCCTGATTTCACGTCCTATCATTATTTCAGCAAGCTGTAACTGAAGAAGAAAAGGCTGCATTCCGTGAGGCAGTGGCACCCTTCATAGCCGAGTGTTCGGAAGAGCATGGAGTAAGTGAGGCAGACATCCAGGCAGCGAAGGAGGCTGGCAGTGCTGACGCTATCAAGCCCTGCTTCTTGGGATGTGTCATGAAAAAAATGGAAATGGTACGTATAAATTGTGCAAGGATTTTTAGATATATTATTTGGATTGGTAAACTTTGTGTGAGTTTGTTAAATGTCTGTTCTACTGTTGTAGAGACGAACTAGTTTTCTACTCCTGCGTCGCTCAGAAATAATGGCGACTTATGATAATATGGAGATTTGTGTTATATCTTAGTTAAAATAATAATGTTGTAAATACCTTCCGTAGTAAAATTTCTTAATGATGATTAAAACTGCATCAAAATAGTGCAGTTTGACATAATTTTATGGTACGTACCTATGTATTAGATATCGTCAAAGTCGTGGGAAACACCGGAAAAAGACACACACACACACACAGGAACTGGAAAATATAGTAGGGACTAGGAAAAGTGGCCATCACCCAGCAATGGGTGATTCCGGGATGATTTATTAATGACATGAATATTAATAATTACTTCTTTCATTAACAGTTGGATGCCAAAGGCCTGTTTGACTCAAAAACATCACTTAGTAAGCTCAGGACGTTCGTGAAGAGCGATGAAGAGTTCGCCAAATTCGAAGAAATTGGAAAAACCTGCATGTCTGGTTTGTATTTTGTTTACTTTGAGACCACCAAAATCAACCAGCATGAAACGTTTAATGATGGATAGTGAGTTCCTCATTACTAGCCGGGAGTCTGTGTATCCAGTGAATTCTCATTACTAGCCGGGAGTCTGTGTATCCAGTCCAGTAGATGGGACCAGGCTAGCCCTATACATGGGATTTAAAAAATGATCTGACTAAATGGTTGTGTACTTTATAGTAAACAAACATTTCGCCAGATAATTTTGGAGGAAAGACAATGATCGGTGCCATATTGTGATGATTCGTTTGTTTAGGGGAAGACGAATTTTCCTTCTTAAGTGAATACCTACATTGTGTGCTTGTTTTTATGTTCTCATTCTCACTCCTTGTAAAAATTATGTTGTTGAAAACAACAAGTACAAACATTGTCCAAAACGTTTTGTTTTTTAAATTAATCGGGCATCCATTTTCGATTTGTGATTCTGCTTTTCGTCAAGCACATAGTTCATTGTTTAATAACATCTGTTCTTTTTTATCAATAGGAAAGGATGGGTTAATAAGCTCCTGCATATCGTCACTGTATTAGGTATAATAAATAACAAGCACAGGAAGATTTTCTATTTCTATTTTGCTGTTTTATTTTTCAAGTGAACGAAAAAGCTGTCAGTGATGGTGAAGCCGGATGCGAGAGGGCCAAGCTTATCCTAGGCTGCTTTTTGGAACACAAAGTTGAGGTAAGCGCACTATGCATATTTTTTCTCCTTAGCGAGTACATTTTACGTACCGATTTTTTTTTACAATGTATTGTACAAATTGGGAAAAAATTCCCATCTGTGCCCATCCCCGTTAGAGGACATATACTTGAGGACAGATGGGAATTTTCGTGTTTTGTCCCGAACTTATAAATGGGCAATACGATACAAATGTCTTATCAACAAAATGTGGGGGTCGGGGTTTGGAAGCAAGGAGCAAATTGGGAGTTGGAAGAATTGATGAATCCTCTTGGCGAGATTATCTCAACTCTTCACTGGAGCTAGAACTTGATAGCTGCTACTTATTTTCAGAAAATAGTAGTATAGCATAATATCTTACGTAGGGAATAATTAGCCTAAATGGGTTTATGCAGAAACCTACGGTTCGCATGTCATCGCAATTTTATTAAATGAATTATTTGGATACTTAAAATATAAATAACTAAAATTTTACAACAAACTGCAGTTTTTTGCTTGAAGCATTCATTCATGTTTTTTTTTTGCAGGTCCCGTTCTAAACAATTAGCACGCGATAACAATAAGATGGAGATTGACTTTACGCAAGACCAAATGAGGCACAAACGATTTCTGTTTATGATTTATTATGTTTATTTAATTCGTAGTTAATATATAAATAAAGCAATTTTTCGTTTAAACTTATGTTTTCGTTCATTACTGTTTGTGTAGATACGTCATATACAGTCATGTGCAATGTGCTTTGGTGTGTAGCAACACTAGCAGTTAAAAACCCCGATGTATCTGAATAGTTCAACAGTATATTTCACAGTTGTAAGGCCTACAAAGATAGTTTAGTGGGATGAGGAACGGGGTGTAAAGTTCACTCATACCTATGATGATAAAGGAGGATCCTCCGACCAGATGGATATTGTTTCTGGTGGGCAACTGCCCGACAGTTGATATCAGGATTTTGTACCTATCTGGGTGTCGTGGTAAACTCTGATTGCGCGATGTAGAATTTCTTGATTTAGTTCGCCTGTGGAAATGTAGATGGTGCCACTTCTCTTTTTGCGTTTCATGATTTTGTTTCGAAGTATTTATTTTGTAGTGCCGCTACAATAGTATTAATAAATCAAACAGTATTTTTATTTTAATAAAAACTTAATCCAATCTAATTAATTCAATAAATGTAACATCAAACACAACACGTTGATCCTAAAGCAATAAAACTATTCCAAGTGCATTTTATGTTCCAGTGAAGGTTTCATTGAGATGAGAGCTTAGATTTCGATGCCAAACTGTAAAAAGTACAATTCATTTATACCTGATCAAGTGTTAAAAACATGAATTTCAGTTCAAAGTCAGGTTGTATGAATAATAAAGTTTAAAGTCAACAATAATTAAAACTATATAAAATTGTCACAAAAAAAGGGAAAGAGGTATTGAATAGTGACAACTGAAATATAAAATAGGTAACTATTTCGTCGAACAGACGCAGGCAGAGAGTTCCACACTTTGACTGTGCGTATGCGCATTATAAATGTGGAGGAGTAGCGCTGAGTACGACTGGTCGGGATATTAACCAAGTGCGGATGGTACCCTGCAGTGCGTCTGCTAGTCCGGTAGTAAAAGGGCGATGGTGGGATCAGGTCGTGAAGCTCCTGCGCACACTCTCCGAAGTACAGTCTGTAGAAGACCGATAGGCAAGCAACATTACGCCGATGAGCCAAGCTGTGAAGCTTAGCAACCAACGTTTCGTCACCTATGATCCTTTTTGCTCTGCGTTCCACCGAGTCAAGGGCAGCCAGCTGGTATTTTGCTGAGCTATCCCATAAGTGGCTGCAATACTCCATACAAGAACGCACTTGAGCTTTATACAGGCTTTTTTTTTCTTTTTTTTTTTGGGTGGGAAATCATCAAATAACTTCTCCCGCCCTTAAGCCAGGGGCTGTGGTGTCTCTTTCGAACAAACCCGCACCCCTGGCAGGCATCGGCCCTTGCGGGCCCCATCATTTTTTGTGCTGACATCTCTTTGAGGCGCGCGTGGAACACAACGCGCCGTCGACTTGGGCTTGGTCCTTACCGGACAGCGAGCTACCCATTACTCGCCGTCCGCAAGCCCATGCCTACGGTGGCCGGAAATCGGCCTGGGATTCCCGACGCCCAGGGCGTCTCCGTATCCTGCGGCGGCTAGGGTCGCGAGGGCGCATATGCTGCCTCTCCCTCACGTGCGCCGCCTCCCTCTTCGTGAGCATCACTGCTTCGCTGAAGGAGGTGACGGCTCCCCATGCCCTCTCGCTCCGTGCCATGGCCTGTACCAGGGCCGGACGCGAGAGATCGCCGCCGCCGATCGCCTCCACGAGGACACGGCGGTGCTCCGCCCAAGCAGGGCAGACCGCCACCGTGTCCTCAGGGCGATCTTCGCAGTGGAAACACCCGGGCGTTTCCTCCCGCCCTAACCGAAACAGGAACCTCCCGAAACAACCGTGTCCGGTGAGGACCTGCGTCAGGCGGAAGGTGGGGACGCCATGCCGCCTCTCAAACCACTCCTCAAAGAGGGGACTTACCGCCGCAAGCTTTATACAGGCTCAAAAGCTATCCAGATGTGAAGTATCGCCTCACCTTATTTAGGATGCACAGCTTCTTGGTTGCAGTCTGAGCTTTTGACTCGATGGTTGAGCCGAACTTGAGATCGGACGTCAACTCCATGCCTAAAAGCGATAGGCGGTCGGTAACTGGTACAGATGCACCTCGGAAAGTTGGGGATAAGCGGAACTGACCCCTTTTGGCAGTAAAAAGATACGCTTGTGTTTTTTGGGCATTGAATTTACAACAAATCAAACAGCATTTTCATTTTAATAACTGTTTAATCCAATCCAATTAATTCTATAAATGTAACATCAAACACGCACAAAAGTAATAAAACTATTCCAAGTCCATTTTATGTTGCAGTGAAGGTTTCACGGAGATGAAAGCTTAGATTTCGATGCCAAACTGAAAAAAAAAAGAAAATACATATATAAATAGGTTGGTCAAGTGTTAAAAACTTCTGTTTTTTTTAGTGCAAATATGAGTCAGCTTGTATGAATGATAAAGTTTTAAGTGCTATACAACAAAAATTAAAACTCTCATCAATTTAAAATGGTCAAAAAAAAAAATGGGGAGAGGTATTGAACAGTGCCAAATGAAATATAAATAGCTATTTTGTTGAACCACCATGATAGTTAAAATTGTTCAAATCTAAGAATCTTAAATAAATTCTCAGAGAAGCGTTGTCTGTCATACACTTGTACGCCAGCGTGGCACGTTCTCAGCCAGCTGTACCATCACTTACAGATTCCCCGTTAGCTGGAATAAAATATTGCATTTGTTTACAACAAGCTCACTGTGAAATCGCCGCAGATAAATTATCTCTGTTTGGTTGACATGTACAGAGGCCAGCACATCAAGCTACCCCAATCTGTCAAATTTCTTTGATAGTTTTTCAACTTTATTGCAAAGGAATAAGGTTTATGCTCGGGAAAATTTTACAGTTTGGGATAGCTTGACCTGCTGGCGACTGTACCTTTAATGAGACACAATAGGTTTTCTATTGTTATGGATCGAATTGGATCCAGGTGGTGCTAAACCAATTAAAGGGCTCGTGGCCAAGTAATAACAGCCACAACGGTCAATTGACGGTCAAGCAACATTTGCCGCGGTCGGTTTGTGGATGGGTAACCATTACGTATCGAGACCTCTCCGTGAAGCATTCGTAAAGCATCAGCATCTTGTAAGCTACTTAGCATCTTCGACAGTTGTTACAAGCTGTACAGAAGCCAAGTCTGACAACCAGTCTTATCAAGGGTTATCGTGTTACGCAGTAACTAGATTGTGGAGGTCATTAGGCAGTCGCTCCATGTGACTTGCAAAGAAAAAGAAGCTACAGGTGTTAAAAGTAAGCAACTATTATGGTAAGCGTACGAGACGTTGGATTACACCTACATTAATTAATTAATTACATGAAGGAATGATCGATCATGTCAAAAGTAAAAACCACCTTATAAATGTTCTAAGGAAACATTACATGTCAATGTGTCCATAGTTGCTGCGATCCTCGGCGGCCTTCAGTCGGCTAATGTCGTAGGTATTAATTTTGCTAAGCTAGGTTGGTCTCGCGACTTTCGTTGGCTGATGCTGCTGAGTGTAGTAGCTGTAGCTGTATAATCTATGATTGTGTGGGTAACTACTCAGTATTCACACAGGAGTATTTGCCAACAGAGCCATGGTTTTAGCCTTAGTTTTAGCTTAGATTTAGTTTTTATGTTTAACCAGCAAAGATTCGTGTTAAATCCACGAGAACCTACTGCCGACAAATTGCTTTGCAGTTTGGCAGGAGATGTTTAAAATTAAACTGTAACAACATATTGAATTAAATAAACACTAAAAAAAATTGTATAATACTAGTATTTAGCAGCATCCGGTTAGACTGGAAACCGATCCATTATTGGGACCTTTTTCGAATAATTCTTTTGTTGGTAGAAAAATCAACAACGAATAAAATTACTTAGTGACTTGACAACACATGATTTTAGAAATCCCAGTGTGGTGTGTCTCTCATTGCTTCCTACAAAATCAACAGATAATTCATGAGGTGTAAGCGTGTTAAGTAACTTATCCTAGAGTATAAAAAAGATAACGACGTAAATAAAGTAGGTAACTGACTTACTATGCGAGCAGGAATGAAGGTAATCTTCAATGAGTTTCAATTCCTCGGCGTCTTCGAATACAGACTTAGCCATTTCTAGAAGTGTCTCCTTCTGGCAGCATTCCGTTGTCGTCCGTAAAATGAAAATTCATAAACTTTAAATTTTATCCTTGCACAAACGAAAGTTTTGTGGAGTTAGTCCAGTCATTATAGTAAGTTCACCTCGAAATTCGAGATACCCAGCTGTAAGTCAGTAAATACTTCTATATTGACACCCTAAAAGTTGTCTCAAAACCTACATATGGTAGGGTGTACGCAACTATTACATTTCAAGGTCAAAGGTCACAAAAGTCGGTGCTCTTTGACCTTGAAATGTAATAGTTGCGTACACTCTACCATATGTAGGTTTTGAGACAACTTTTAGGGTGTCAATATACAAGTATTTACAGACTTACAGCTGGGCATCTCAAATTCCGAGATTCTTACCTAATTTAAGCTTAAATGACTGGACTAAGTGTTATTTACCAAACAATCAAGATGCTTGCAACTCCACTGACGTAGTTATTAATAACACTTTTGAATGGCATCTTGCCTATAAAATATTAACGAATGAAATTTAAAAAATGATCTGTATTCACTCATCAAACAATGTATAATTTTCTTTTGACCAAAACAGATTATCAAATGACTAGCAAAGAATACCAGTACCTAAACATGTACAAAATAAATGAATAAATTACTTTAAATTAAGAAAGCAGTGGTATTAATAATGCCAATCTGTTTCATCACGCAAGCCATGAAGCAAGGGGCGTTGGGGCCCGTTGAAATCTTCTTAGCCCTGAGGCTAGCAATATCGTCTGCTGTGATCATATTACTATCCTTGTTACACGACTTGCCAACGGTCTCGAAGTGCGCGCGAATTTGAGCCCTCTGGTCGGATGCGACATAGCCTCGAAAAGAGAAAAAACATTCACAAATTAATAATGAAGTTATTTGCAAGAGACTGTGGTGATTATTTAGAGGCTACAGTACAAGTATAAATGAGAAAGATGTCAAGAACTTAAACGTAGAGGAAACGAGGGTAGTAAACAATCTGTTGACAAGAAAACTGCTAAGAGGTGAGGAAAATTACACGAAAATTACGCAAACATATATTTTCAATTTCTTGAATTCATTAACAGATTTCATATCTCATATTTCTGACAATAGGTAATTGTTTGTCGCCATCTATACCTTCTAGTCACAAGCTGCCGATCTATTCTGTACAAATATCACCGTGAAAACGTAGGTTAAGCAGAATAGCTCAGCTGGACATAACATTACAGAGATGCGCCACATTGCAGAGGTGTGCCTATAGTACTACTACATTTCGCCAGTTACGTTTAACAGCATAGAAAACATAAGCCAGCTAGTAAAGAGAGGAACGGATGGGTTGTGTGAAAAATATTAACTGGCTAGAAAGGTAGTGATCGGTCCTTGCGGACCCCACCAGTTGGTACTGACATCTCTTTGAGGCACGCGTGGAACACAACGCGCCGTCGACACGGGCTTGGTCCTTACCGGACTGCGAGCTGCCTATTACTCGCCATCCGCAAGCCCGCGCCTACGGTGGCCGGGAATCAGCCTGGGATTTCCAACGTTTAGGGCGTCTCCTGCGGAGTCTAGGGCCGTGACGGCGCATATTCTGCCTGTACCTCACGTGCGCCGCCTCCGTCCTCGCGAGCATCACTGCTTCGCAGAAGGAAGCGGCAACTACCCATGCACTCTCGCTCCGTACCATGGCCTGGATCGCTGCCGCCGATCGCCTCCACAAGGACAAGGTGGTGCTTCGCCCACGCCGGTCAGACCTCCACCGTATGCTCCACCGTGTTCTCAGGGTGATCTTCGCAATGGAAACACCCGGGCGTTTCCTCCCACCTTATCTGAAACAGGAACCACCCGAGACAACCGTATCCAATGAGGACCTGGGTCAGGCGGAAGGTGAGGACGCCATGCAGCCTCTCAAGCCATTCCTCAAAGAAAGACTTACCGCCACAACACTGGCGTGCTCAATCTCGAAAAGGTTGAAGACTATTTACTTAGTAGCGTTAAAATTACGAACTTAATCCTGAATTAATTAATGTAACCTTCACTTTCTGTAATATGTCTCAGTTCGAATTCGTTGCATGTAACAATTGTTCAAACAATGGGAAATTCCTCTACTTAAGGAAGTAGGTAGATAATGTCCGAGAAGTTAGCCACCTTTTTGTTGTATTTCGTAACATTGAGTGAGCCTTGGTGAGATATTATGATAATTGCCTCACATCACGATGGCTTTAACGAGACAATTTTGATATAAAAAGGCAACTGGCTTACACTAACGCATATCATTTTGGGCATTCAAAGGATCAGTAGTGCAAAGCCAAAGAAACGTGCAAAGATGTCGAAGTTCACCTGTATCGTCTTATGTGTTGTGGCTGCGAGCCTGACCAAAATTTCTGTAAGTAGTGCCTGCATTTCTTTTATCATCTATCGTGGTCTTCTTAGAAAACCGCTTTGAAGTAAGTTCATCGGGATACGATACTTCAGTGTCTTCACGTCAAGTCTCTTGCTCAGAAAGTGACGTTTTTCTCTAGTTTTTATTATGTAGTTTTGCTGTTTCTATTCTACTGGTTCGGGCCATTCAGGTTTAGCCACAAAAGACTAAGCACTGTCAAGTACCTTTTTATCGTCACATTTCCAGTTCTTGATTTCACATCCCATTATAACTCGTATTTCAGCAAGCCGTAACTGAAGAAGAAAAGGCTGCATTCCGAGAGGTAATGGGGCCCCTCATAGCTGAGTGTTCGGAAGAGCATGGAGTAAGCGAGGCAGACATCCAGGCAGCGAAGGAGGCCGTCAGTGCTGACGCTATCAAGCCCTGCTTCTTGGGATGTGTCATGAAAAAAACTGAAGCGGTATGTATAAATTGTTCATGTTTTTAGACACATTATTTTGCTTAAGTAAACTGTTTATTAGTTTGTTAAAATTCTATTCTACTGCTGTCTTCGCTTAGGAAGACAGTAGTTTTCTGGAAGAAAATATAAATGCACATAACAAGCGACCCACTCCTGCGTCGCACAAGTACAATGGCGACTTATGAGAATGGAGATTTATGTTATATCTTAGTTAAAATAATAATGTTGTACCCTACAAAAACCTTCCGTAGTAAAATCACTTAATGATGGTAGAAACTGCATCAAAATCAATAGTGCGGTTTGACTTCATTTTAAAGTATGTGTTAGATATCGCCAAGGAAAGGTGGACATCACCCAGCAGTGGGTGATTCCGAGCTGATTTATTGATGACATGAATATTAATAACTACTTCTTTCATTAACAGTTGGATGCCAAAGGCCTGTTTGACGCAGAAACATCACTTAGTAAGCTCAGAACGTTCGTAAAGAGTGATGAAGAGTTCGCCAAATTCGAAGAAATTGGAAAAGCCTGCATGTCTGGTTTGTATTTTGACTATCATTTTTATTTTGAGACCACTAACATCAACAGCATGATACGTTTAATGATGGATAATGAATTCTTCAGTAGTGACCGGGAGTCTGTATATTAATCCAGCCTAGTAGATGGGAATAGGCTAATCCTCAGTACATGGGATTTAAAAAAAAAACTGATGAAATGGGGGTGTACTATAATACTGACATCGTTCATTGTCTTTCCCTTCGGGGAACAGAGGCATGAAATTGTGATGATTTCGTTTGTTTAGGTGAAGACGAATTCTCCGTCTCAAGTGCATACATTGTGTGTTTGATGTTCTCATTCTCACTCCTTGTTATAATTATTTTATTGAAAAGTACAAGTAAAAAAATTTCAATTTATAACATTTTCTTCTTATTAGCCGGACATCCATTTTCTATTTGTGTTTGTATTCTGCTTTTCATCAAGTAAAGTTTATTGTAACCGCGTAGCCCTATAGGGGCACACAACAACAATAGAAAATGTAACAATAGAAAATTAATTGTGTCTCATTGACCGGAATTTGACAGATTAATATTTATTTGTTTTTTTTTTTATAAATTGGAAAGGATGGGTTACTAAGGTTGTTCTTTTCGTCTCTGTATTAGTTATAATAACAAGCACAGGACGATTTTGTATTCCTATTTTGCTGTTTTATTTTTCAAGTGAACGAAAAAGCTGTTAGTGATGGTGAAGCCGGATGCGAGAGGGCCAAGCTTATCCTAGCCTGCTTTTTGGAACACAAAGCCGAGGTAAGCTTACTGTACATATTTCTTATTCTTAGCAAGTACATTTTACACACCGATTTTTTTTTACAATTTATGGGAAAAAAATCCCATATGTGCCCATCCCCATCAGAAGATATATACTTGGGGACAGATGGGCAATACGATACATGACTTATCTAGAAAACGTGGGGGTCGGGGTACAAAGCAGCAAGGAACAAATTGGGAGTTGTAAAACTGGATAAATCTCCTCTTAGCGAGATTATCTCAACTCAAGAGGTTCACTGGAGCTATAACTTGACAGCTGCTACTCATTTTCAGAAAATAGTAGTATAGCATAATGTCTTACGTAGGGAATAATTAGCCTAATTGGATTTATGCAGAAACCTACGGTTTGCATGTCATCGCAATTTTTTTTAAATTAATTATTTGGATAATTAAAATATGAATGACTAAAATATTACAACAAACTGCAGTTTTTTCTTGTAGCATTTATTCACGTTAATATTTTTTTTGCAGATCCCGTTCTAAACATTTAGCACGCGATAACAATAAGATGGAGATTGACTTTAGGCAAGACCAAATGAGGCACAAATGATTTCTGTTTATGATTTATTATGTTTATTTAATTCGTAGTTAATATTTAAATAAAGCAATTTTTCGTTTAAACTTATGTTTTCATTCATTACTCTTTGTGTAGATACGTCATATACAGTCATGTGTCGTATGCTTTAGTCTGTAGCAACACTAGCAATTAAAAAATCCAATAGGTATATCTGAATAATTCAATAGTATATTTCACCGTCCCGTATGTGTCGCCGGGCGTAAAAGAATAGCACCATCCCATTTCTTCCCGTGGGTGTCGTAAAAGGCGACTAAGGGACTTACCAGAGAATGGGCAGCAGCGTTCTCTATGCATTTTACCACCATACTGCGATCGCCAACCCGCCTGCCAAGCGTGGCGATTATGGCAAAACCCCCCATCCTGGGGGAGGCCTATGTCCAGGAGTGGACGTCTTTTGGCTGAAATGATGAATGATGATGATGATATTTCACAGTTGTAAACCCTAAAAACATAGTATTTCAAATCAAACAGTATTTTTATTTTAATAACAATTTAATCCAATCCAATTAACTCAATAAATGTAACATCAAACACAACACATTGATCCTAAAGTAATAAAACTATTCCGAGTTCATTTTATGTTTCAGTGAAGGTTACACGGAGATGAAAGCTTAGATTTCGATGCCAAACTGTAAAAAAATACAATTCATTATTACCTGGTCAAGTGTTTAAAACTTATGAATTTCAGTTCAAAGTCTGGTTATATGAATAATAAAGTTTAAAGTCCTAGACAACAGTAAATAAAACTATATGAAATGCTAAAAAAAAAGGGGATGAGGTATAGAATAGTGACAACTGAAATATAAATAACTACTTTGTCGAACTACCATGATAATTAGAATTGTTCAAATCCAAGGTAAAAAAAAGAAACTAAATTACCTGAGAAGCGTTATCTGTCATACACTTGTACGCCAGCATGGCACGTTCACAGCCAGCTGCACCATCACTCACAGATTCTCCGTTAACTGGAATAAAATATTGCATTTGTTTACAACAAGCTAACTGTCAAATCGCAGAGAAATTATCTCTGATTGGTTGACATTAACGGGTTCGTGGCTTAATACTATTAGCCACAACGGCCAATTGAAGGTCAAGATACTCATGCCGCGGTCGGTTTGTGGATGGGTAACCATTACGTATCGAGACCCCTCCGTGAAGCACTCGTAAAGCATCAGCATCTTGTAAGCTACTTAGCATCTTGCTAGCTAATTAGCATCTTGCTAGCTAATTAGCATCTTGCAAGCTACTTAGCATCTTGTAAGCTACTTAGCATCTTGCTATCTACTTAGCATCTTGCTAGCTACTTAGCATCTTCGACAGTTGTTACGAGCTGTACAGAAGTCAAGTCTGACAACCAGTCTTATGAAGGGTTATCGTGTTACCCAGTAACTAGATTGTGGAGGTCATTAGGTAGTCGCGCCATGTATAATACTAGTATTTAGCTGCACCCGGTAAGACTGGATATATATGAGGTAGATTCCCATAGTTGGGACCTTTTTCCAATTGAATTGTTGGCAGAAAAATCAACAACGAATAAAATTACATATGTAGCATGAGATTTGATAACACACGATTTTAGAAATCCCAGTGTGGTGTGTCTGTCTTGCTTCCTACAAAATCAACAGATAATTCATGAAATGTAAGCGTTTAAAGTAACTTAGCCTAGGGTATAAAATATGTAAACGACGTAAATAAAGTAATTGTCTTACTATGCGAGCAGGAATGAAGGTAATCTTCAATGAGTTTCAGTTCCTCGGCGTCTTCGAAGATAGACTTAGCCATTTCTAGAAGTGTCTCCTTTTGCAACATTCCGTTGTCATCCATCTGTAAAATCCAAATTCAGGAAATTTTATCCTTGCACAAACGAAAGTTTTGTGGAGTGTCATTTACCAAACAATCAAAGTGCTTGCTACTCCAGTCACATAATTATTAATAACACTTTTGAATGGCATAAATATTAACGAATGAAATAAAGATGATCTGTATTCATATTCACTCATCAATCAATGTATACTTTTCTTTTGACCAAAACAGATTATTAAAATTACTTGCAAAGAATACCTAAACATGTACAAAATAAAATAATAAATTACTGTGAATGAAGAAAGCAGTGATACTAACAATACCAATCTGTTTCATCACGCAAGCCATGAAGCAAGGGGCGTTGGGGCCCGTTGGAATCTTCTTAGCCCTGAGGCTAGCAATATCGTCTGCTGTGATCATATTACTATCCTTGTTACACGACTTGCCAACGGTCTCGAAGTGCGCGCGAATTTGAGCCCTCTGGTCATCCGTCATAGCCTTGAAAAGATAAAAAGTTCACAAGTTAATAAAACAACTATTTGTAAGAGACAGTCGTGATTATTTAGAGGCTAGAGTATAAGTCTAAATGAGAGAGATGTCAAGAACTTAAACGTAGATGAAACGAGGGTAGTCAAAAATCTGTTGACAAGCAAACTGCTAAAAGGTGAGGATGAATTTAGACAATTTTGCCAATGAAGGGAAGTTGATATGAATTAGAAACACAGTTCTTCTTACAAAAGTTAAATACGGTGTTAGTGCACAGAAGTATAAACAACACAGAAAAACTGATGATTTAAACATTTTGATGTTTTAAAGTTTTGTTACTGTTGTAGATGGTGATGCCAAATTCAAATCCAGAGGCTTATGGTTAGTTTTTGGAAATTTCTGAATTTATATAGTACCGAAACTGTAATGATATATCGCTAACTCTGTAATTACTTTTCATAACATCAAATTAAGTATGGCACATTAGTAGTACTAATAAATAGGTTTCAATGTCACGATGACGCAGCGACATGGGTTTGCCGAATTGTTGCCAAAATTGTGAGATTCATTCTTTGTCCAAAATCCGAGGGTCACACTGGTGGATTTCTAATCTTGGTTCGTTGTCTTAGGTGACAAAAATAGTAAAGTTCAAGCATAACGACATGCTATATAGGATCTTAATACCAGTTTCTATAATCACCAGTTCATTCTCCTGCAATTAAGTATAATTTCAATATATTTTATTCTGTATTTTCCACATTTGCCCTGCTAGGTCAGGAGATTGACCCAATTTTTATTCTATGTCAATTGTGTCGTTTCCTTTTTCTGCCTGCTATTGTCCCTAGGTGCTACTTGGGGTTGGCGCAAAATTTTATCCTTTTCCATCCTCCTCTGCCAGCCGTGTTATACCAATGAGTGTCTTCCGAAGGTCCACAACCGTTTTTCGAAATTCTGAAACTGAGTGTGCTTCATGTATTTGACTTTATCTTATCGATTTGAATCTCTCTCTATTAGGATTTACAGCTAGTCTAAACATATCGCCCGAGCATCAGTTTTCAACAAGTTTGTTCATTTAAGTAATTGTTATAGCCTTAATGTAGATAGTTGAGATTTGATGATGATGTAATTTAACTGGGTTTTTTTTAATAGAATGGGTTTTTCGTATCTCTACAGCTAATTACATTCATTGTTACAATAAGTTTCTCGTTACGTTGTCACAGGATGAATGAGATTATTTGTCAATAATTGAAATGTAGCGACAACAAAAGTATTGTGACACAATATAGTAATTGCGATCATGGGGATTTACTTGTAATGTGAAAATAAATGGCAATATGAACTTAATAATTTCGGCGTAAGAGTGCAATTTGCGTTGTCATTTATCATAGTTAATATTTATAAAATGGATTACCAACTGCACATGTATTAATGCTTTTGTCGTCACCCAGTGGTTACTCACCATTGCTGTTAACTCATATATATAAAGAATAATTTGTGTCAATTCACACATTTGCTTGACAAATGCGCGGGATTTAGTGCATAGCCATGTTTAACTTATATTTTTGTGTTTTTATCTGTGGTGTTTTTTACTTAAATGTTAAGGTTTGTTTAAAATGTTGAATTATTGTTAAAGAAAAATTATAGGGATTTTGATTACATTTGCGTACTGATTGTTTTTATGGAAAACCTATAGTGAATTTTATAAAACAAGAAGTAAAGGCTAGTTGATTGTCAGTTTTCATTTATAAAGGTATGTCTTTATAGACATGCCTTTCTTACCCTAAACTGTCTACTAAAATTAAAGACAATAACTTATTTTGATAAAGGATAATTCTTTCAAATGCGGTTATTTTGTGGTCTGGCAACTAGTTTTACAATAGGCCTATCGTGTTACCTAGTAACTGGGTTGTGGAGGTCAGATATGCAGTCGCTCCATGTGAAATATTGGTATTCAGCTACATTCGGTTAGACTGGAAGCCGATCACAAAATGTTTGGGAAAAAGCTAGACAGACAGATTTGTGAGTAGGTCATATCTACATATATGAATGTAAATGTATTTCTTAAACCCTTATACCATAATAACTAATAATTTCTCATCAATTTACCAGGCATCATCTTTGGAAGAACTGAAAATGAAATACGTGGATATGATAATAGCGTGTTCGGACAGCTACCCAATAACGGCGGCTGATATGATACAGCTCAAGAGCAAGACAATGCCTGACAGCGAATCCATAAAATGTCTCTTTGCCTGCGTTTATAAGAAAGCTGGAATGGTAAGAATTCCTAATACCATACGTACTCGAATAATATTTGCGTGAGATAAGATTTGACTACTAAATACTCCGTTTTAATGTTCTCAATGCTGGGACCATGGGCCGGGAGCGGAGTTGAAGAGGCTTGCACCGCATATTATTTTGAAGCCGGGGGCTTCAAAATAATATTCAGGTGTAAAAAACATACAGAACAAAAAACAACCGACTTCCAAAAAATACTAGAAAAAGAAAAATTACTTTAATTTCGGAAGTCGGTGACTTTGGATTTGTATTTTATTAATTTCTTGTCACCGCCTTCCGAAATTAAAGTAATTTTTCACTTTCTAGTGTTTTTTGAAAGTCGGTTGTTTTTTTTTTAAGTTTATATTTTTCACTTTTTAGTTATAGTACCTACCCCACACCAATTCGAAATTTCATCATCCTTGGGGTCGAAACAATGCATATATAAGCTATAGCAGCAATCTCGGTTAATTTGCTGTCATATTTCGAAGAGTTCCGTTGTCTGTCTCCGAAACGCATCATCCGATCTATCTGAAATTTAAATGGGATTTTGAAATAAACCCCTTTCGAACAAAAAAAGAATTTTGCAAATCGGTCTTATGACGGAGTTATGCCCGAACCTCCACCTAACTCCTAACCGTTAAAGAGTTGTACCTTCCTTCATCAGCTCAGCGTCATGAGATGATGATGACCATACGCAAATGTCTCAATAGCTTTCGAAAATATATGAAAAACATTGTTAATACATGTAAAATTTGAGGGTTGCTCTCGATTTCCCTGGGATTCCATCATCAGATCCTGACTTGGTGCCAATGGGACCACCTCAGGAGTATACTTATTCAAATAAAAGAGAGTTTTGAGAATCGGCCCACAAATGGGGGAGAAATCGGGGAACATACATAAAAAAATTACGTTCGGTGGAACATATAACCTCCTCCTTTTTTAGAAGTCGGTTAAAAACAAAAGGAAAACGGCTAATAGAATAATAGAGAACTCAGAGTCAACATTCTAAATTTTCTATTCTTCATTTTCCAAAACGTTACGCTCACTCTTATATTCAGCAATCTCTAGATTCTAAAGCATTTGTGTATTAGTCAACAAAGTACCGAACTCCTATTTCTGAAAATGTAATACACCCTAGGCGGGGTGCTAACAATACCTAGCTTACTTCGCTCGGTCTTACATCCTACTCTATCCAAAATTCTTCTATGTATATATTTGAACAGTACTCTTTCTGTAGGCATGGACAAAATAAAACCTACCCCATTCGAGGTGAGGTGCAAAAATGATCGAACTCGGTTTACTTTGTTTTGCTCCTACATCCTCTTAATTTCTAAGCTTTTCTGAATAAGTCGACAAAGTAACTACTTGTATGAATAGACAAACGACAACCATTTGATTTTTTTTGCATTTCACTTCGGATATGTTAATCCGAAGCGCTCGCTCCGTGGAGCTAAAGATGCAGGGTCCCTAAAAATAAATTTGCAGGCGCCCATATTTAGTGCACAGGCTTCCTCTCTGTGAGAAGGAGTGGCCCATAATCTATCACACGGACTCGGTGCGGGTTTGTGGATTGAACTGACTACCGGTCAGGTTGTAAAGATGCTCTTACACGGGCCATTTTTTGAGCAATTATTGCTCGGTAACACTAATGGATCAATTAAGTGAAGCAATCTGGAGCAACAACAATAAATTGCGGATATGTTTCGGGAATATTGCTTCTGATTGCTTCATATATTTCATGAGTTGCCGAATATCCAATCGGTTTGGAAATTGTTGTCTATTTTCTTTCTATCTCGTTTATTTACGCAATTTTAGTTACTCGTGTCAGCGCACCTTAAAATGTACGCCTAGCAAGATCAGCAATGATGTCATCTACCACGATAACGTAGTACAAGGTTCAGTGTCGTATTGACTTTTTCTGTTTCTGCAAAAAAAAAAAACAACCTGTGTCATGATCGCGTGAATTCTTGACGACAGGCTTTTGGCTACCCATTCTATCTTATCCGCGTCGACGCAGCTGTGCGTATCCCGTCTGCATCACTCCACGATGACTGTAGACATCGTGGAATACATCAGGCACAAGACCAAGTGGACCTCGGGAGTAGAGAAGTTGGAGTCGCGCCATAACATAAACTTCAAGTCGTTTGTGGTGCGGGTTCCAACTCAGTATCTAGAAACCTTCATGAACGACACAGTCATAACTTCGTGTACAATAGTTGTTTTAAAAATATAAAAACATGTATGTTTAGGTTAAGGTATATATATATATCTATGGGCCTGCGTCACCTGAAATAAATGGTTTATATAATTATTATTATCCAAGGCAAGTCCGCCATATTTTCTCAATACTAAACAGTATTTAAGTCTTCCGTAGTCAACACTTATAGTTTCGGTATGTCCCTCAATCTGCAGGTCTCTCAGTCTGTCCGCCCACCAAAGTGGTGAAATGAAATATATTTTTTGTCCATTGAAGTGTTTTCCTCTAATTTCTGTTTTGTGGTAATAAAGACCACACCTCTTTACCGGTGAACAAAGTTTGATTTTAAGCCAAATAACGCAACGACCTTGGTTCTTCATTCGTCTGCTTATCGTTTGCCTGTCTCTCAGTCTGTCCACCCACCAAAGCGGTGAAATAAAATATATTTTTTATTACAGTCAAGCATCCCAAGCGAAATGTTTGTTTTTAGATATGTGGAAAATATCACGTACCAATATAATTATATTTAAACTAGCTTTTGCCAGCGGCTTCGCCCGCGTGGAGGTCGGTAATCCCACGGGAACGTATTACCGGTATAAAAAGTATCCTATGTATTAATCCAGGATATAATCTACATGTGTGCTAAATTTCATCCAAATCCGTTCAGCCGTTGCAGCGTGATTGACTAACAAACATCAACCATGTTACATTTATAGTTGGTAAGAATGAGAAAACATTCTTGGGAAAAATAATTCATTTCAAATAGGGAAGTCTTTATCACTCGTGTTCCGATACGCACTTGGCCGGGTTTGTAAGGAATTTGGGCACCAGTTCTAATAAATAATTGGATGCTACCATGTTTTTCGGCTACCCCTGCCCAGGCATATGAGTCAGTACAACGTTTCCAAACAGATTTTTTACACGAACATGTAAAGTAATGGTTAAATTATACTGGGCAGGTAATTAAGTCCATAATAACTACTTATATCACTTTTTTTTGGACTCTGTTTCGTAATTTAAGCTGAATAGTCCAAAGGTTTGCTTTCGGGTTTAAGTAGTTGTTACTCCGATACTATACTATAAGCTGTATAACAGGCTGTATTTAGGCTGTATAAGCGCTTATACAGCCTTTATAAGTAAAAAAAAAAACCGGTCAAGTGCGAGTTGGACTCGCGCACCGAGGGTTCCGTACAAACCTGTGGTATATAAGTAAAAGTTCAAAATTGTCAAAAATATTTTTTTTTACATGACGAAACTAAAAATTTTCGGTTTTCGTAATTTTTCCTATATCTGTACTATAAGACGTGACTTCGTACAAAATTTCAAGATTCTAAGTTCACGGGAAGTACCCTGTAGGTTTTGATTCCCGTGCGAGTTTCGAAAATTTGCGGAATTTTGCGGCCTAAATGGCTGTATCTTTTGATTGCGTTGACTTAGAAGGTTGATTTTTCTACAGCTTCCAGGGACAGTAGAACTAAGTATCATATAGAAATTTCAGTTTGATACCTCCACGCGTTCCTGAGAAAAACGGTCTTGACAGACGGACGGACGGACGGACGGACGGACAACAAAGTGATCTTATAAGGGTTCCGTTTTTTCCTTTAGAGGTACGGAACCCTAAAAAGGCACATTTTATGCAGCGTTTTACGTTATTAGAGCTGTATAGTAGGTGTAGAAGCAAGAAAGAAGTTGTATAATAGCTGTATTAGAGCTGTTAATCGGTGTACAAAGAAACCATTACACTACAGATATTATCTTATAAATCTCTTGTAAAGAAAAGAGTTCTAAATAGGTTTTTGAAGAGAATTATAGAATTATAAAATTTCTGTTTAAATACCCTAAGCGTTCGCGGATCCCTTAATAAATCTTTTATACATTTTGAGCTGTATATTATCTCATAAATCTTTCTTATAAATATAATATAATATTTTGACACTCTTGTAAGTCTCTAAAACAACTCTAAGTTCTAAATAGGCTGGTGTATTGATGTTGAAAACGCTTGCGTGCTGCTTGGGGTATTTAGTATCATCAGCATGAAGTCTTTTTCCGGTCCACTGCGGCCACATACAGACAAGCATTCTGGGTCTCAAGTCTGCTATTACAATAGTGTTAGAATGGTCTATCATTGATGTTATAATTGTTGATTTTGACAAGTTTGGTAATCTACTAATATAATGGCGTCATTATGACTTTCCAATAGTCAGCCACTGACACTCCATTGAAAGAAATGGCATTTATTGGTAATCTCGTACATAATGACAAATGAATGACTGACTTTGGCGGTAATTTTTGACGATTCCTAAAATAATATGTTGACAAATAAATGAAATCTGGCATGAATAAATGTTCAAATTTAGTAGTATTTTTTTGAAAATAATTTCTACTAACGGGTTTTATAATAATGGCAATACGACAATTCCATTATAACACAATTCAATTACGAGACCATTGACCGACCACTGATCGACCATTATGAATTTAGCAGATTACGAACTTTTAGCAAAATGACAATGGGATCGTGTTGGAATGCAGACTTAGGCCCCTGTTTGTATGTTATTATTCTGTTTTGTTCCGACATTTGGTTCTTTATTCAATGATTTCGGATGTGCAGTTTCAGTTTGGTTCCCAGCAACAAATTCTGTTGTGTAAAGTTACGCAAGGTCGGATGATAAGTACCTGTACCAATTACACAGTCCATGGTCCACAGTTATTGTACATTGTACAATGCCGTCTCGTCGCAACGATTATAGCTAATGCGCTTTACTCACCGGAAACATGTATTTCTATGAATCTGATGATGCTTACCTTCGTTATGATGTGCATGGCAACATACAGGGTATATTTTTAACCAGTACGGAAACTGTACCTATCCATGAATTCAGCATATAATTCTAGACCCCAAAAACGAAAAACTGCTGTTTCATAGAAAATTGCAATACCTACGCGGTCAAATGCATGAAACAGTTGATTCTCTTTGTATATCTGACGCAAAATTTCTACGTTAGGACCCCCTAATGTAGACCTAGAATGATAATTATGCTGAATTCATGGTAACAGTTTGCGCACTGGTTAAAAACGCATCCTGTGGTATGGCTCTCTTATGATGTAGAAAATTATATTTATAATGAGAACAGAAATGACAGAATGTACAGAGAAGCTTGTAACAAAGAGCCTAAATAAAGTATTTAGAAAATCTTTGTTTGCTTTGCTTTGGTGTGAAAATAGATGAAAAAAAAGAACTTACTATCATTACGAAAAAAAAAACTAAGTAGATATGCAAAGCAAATGTACCAGAAGCATTCTTAAATTTGGATACTTACGTTTCCTCGATTTTCAACCTTATCCTTTTTCAACCAATAATTAATTTCAGATGAACGAACGAGGAGAATTATCAGTTGAAGGTGTAAATGAAATGACTCGAAAGTATTTATCTGATGACCCTGTCAAAATAAAGAAGAGCGAAGAATTCACAGAGGCATGCAAAAGCGGTAATATTGAAAAACTGTATATTTTATTTCATTTTTGAACCAAAAAAAAAAAACATAAATAGAGCAATAATTATTTACTTGTTTAGAATTGCCTGCATGATAATACAGTTGATGCAAGGAACGTAGGTTAGGCAACACAGATTGAAACTTGAAGATGATTTGCTTTAAATTTGACCTAGAACTCCTAGAAGATACTTCCTTTTTGTATTGCCTTGCTAAGTTTCTACGGAGAGGAAGTACACACCGCTACACATCAAGCTATTAATTTCCAGTATAAGCTGATCTCGCATTGTATGGAATTTCCGTACAGTGCGAGATCAGCGTAAACTGGAAAAATATAGCTTGATGTGTAAAAGTAAAAATTAAACAACGTATTAGAAGATGCAAACATGCATAAATATTTTAATAATGAATTGGTATCCATTCATGTTCCTTAGATATCAGACCACAATCATAGATTAAAGGAAATTTAAAAGGCAGAACAATGAACGCATTGGTGATAACAATCCATTATGTGCATTCATCCATTTTCTAGATCAGTATTTTATTGCTTTTCCATGATTTCAACTGCCTTAATTAGTAAGTACCTAAGTAGTGCCAGCAACGAAACTTGATTGACTGTTACTTTAAAAAAAATAATTAGCATAAAATCTCTTGGCTATCAAGCCATTGGCTGAAATGACTATCGGTACAATGATCGCTGAGTCCACATCCCACATGTCAACAACCTCGTGAGCCAAGTCAAGATACTTGATTTGTTTATCTTTCTCGGCTTTCACGAGGTTCCCGTCATGCGGGACCGTTATACATATTAACGATCATTGTACGCCGCTCTAGTCGATCCACCACCACTATATCAGGCTTATTGGCAACAATAGTCCTGTCAGTGATGATGGATCGATCCCAGTACAGTGTGACATGTCCATTTTCGAGAACTGGGTCGGGCACATACCTGTAGTACGGCACTTCTAATTCCACAAGGCTGTATTTCACTCTTTTCATCATTTCTTGTAAATCAAGAATTAGTGTTAAATTCTTTTTTTACATCTTTTCAACTAACCTATAATTTTTTATAATCATGATTTAATTCGCACACTCCATTTAGAAATACGAATTTATCCCCAAATTCTTATTCTACATGCTAAGATTATCTTTTTCAATATGTGTTACAGTAAATACGGGATACCTAGCTACTAACAAGTTTACGATGTACTCAAGATCGTAATTGAGTACCTGAAATTAAAACAACAGAAATAATATATAGTTCACTATCAAGCTAATACAGAAGCTGACAGCAATAGCATGACATAGATTAAACATAGGATGAGTCAAAATAAGTAGCATGAGGCTAGGCACTCAACTGTAATTACTTTATCCAATATGTGGTTAATTTTAATGACCTATGTGGTTTTGTAAATAAAGTTTGCTGCTTGGACAGAGAAAGGTGCAAAGAAAGTAGGCAGACCTTCGCCCAGCATGGGATATTGAGGGCTAATAATAATAATATATGTACGTGTTTTGTAGTAAACGATGTTGCTGTCAGCGATGGAGAAAGAGGCTGCGAGAGAGCTGCTTTAATCTTCAAGTGTACTGTGGAAAAATCTCCTGATGTACGTCTTCTTTTTGTTACTATCAAATTAAGCCAAAGATGCGATACCTTCATTTAAAAAAGTGATTTTTTAAAAGTTTTAGTACCTAATGAGCTTTTATTTCTTGGTTTCAGTTTGACCTTCTTTAAGCAACCAGGCTCCTGTGACGTCAAAAAGAGCTTCTGTTCATTTTTTGTGTTCTGCATCGGGATCAGCAGCTGCATTCTTTAGCTTGGTCGATATATTTTCATATACTTTAGAATGAGTTGAATTGTCCATATAAATATACATTTAGTACCTACCTCGTTTAATTTTTGTCAATCATTTGGTTTTAAACATAAGTAGGTATTTAAGATGAAATCAAAAGGCTAAAATGGCTTGCTAAAATGGCAGACATATTTAATGTCACCACCAACAGATTGTATCGAAAAAATATATGATGAAAAGATCCTATCTAGCCAATAGACGATAAAACTCGAAATTATAATTAAAGCTATTATTATACGTAATAATAACAAAACTTTAATGTTATCAGGAATACGTAATTCCATTTAATACGCGTGTGTTTTAGAACTGTAGTATTTATATACGTTGTTTTATATTCATTTCGATTAGTATTGGACGAAACGCGAGATCGATATGTGGAACTTTTTTATTCTGTTTTTAGCATTATGCAGTTGTGTTTATGTAAGTACTTATTGGCATTTTTTTTTGCTAATTATTATTTAATACTTTTTTTAAGACAGATTTGTAAACTTTTTCATAATTATTATATTCTTTAGGCACGAAAAAAATATAGCGCAGGAGGGGAAAACGTACGTTCTGCCAGATTTTTCATAGAAAGCTTAATTTGATAATTACAAACAAATACTAAAGTGTATGTACCTAGTTACATTTTCTATCAATCACGATAAAATACTTACATTCTGCTTAGCAATAAAGCCTATTTTTCTACAGTATATATTTGCAGTCTTAGCATTGAGTCTAGTCTTTCTATAATATAGAAGATGGAGACGACAATACCATAATAAATTAAACTGATATGCCTAATGACGTTTAGTGTCTGCATCCAAGAATTAAATCAAATAATCTAATAGTTTAATCATTAAAGTTAGTCAAAGGTTGCCAAAATCCATATTCATCCCATCAACTATTCAGTTGGAAAAACACTTTGTTTTAAGGATTTATTTGATAGTTCCTGAATACTATGCATTAGTATTGCCATTATAATCCATTTATAATCGTATAGTCATCGTCACATTGTATATTATTAACATTTAGATTTTAATTGAATTGCAGTTTCAGTAAGTTTCAATTTTATTTTCCGTCGAATTACTTTCTATGGCCATTTATATACCTTACAAACCAATGATGAAAAAATAAACTGTTTTAAAGGCAATGACAGAGGAGGAGCTGAAGATGGAGTTAACAAAGCTGATAATGAAATGTAACAAAGACTCGGAGGTGGACATGCTGGAACTGGTGCAGTTACAGAGTTACGTGGTCCCTACCAAGACTGCCACCAAATGTGTGCTAGCTTGCGCTTATAAGGCTTCCGAAATTGTAAGTAGCTTAAAACTATTATAAATGTGACATTTTGAATGTTTATATGATTGGATGTTTGTTACTCAATCATGCAATAACGGCTGAACGGATTTAGATGAAATTTGGCAACCAGGTAGTTTGTTACCTGGATTAATACATAGGATACTCTTTATCTCGGTAGATAGTTCTGGAGGATAATTTTTGACCCTCAGGCGGTTAAAGCGGCTTCACGCTAGTTGCCAACAAAGCCTAGTCTTATCCCTACTATATTGGGCACGCCACGATTGCGGCGGTAAGTCCCCTCTTTGAGGAGTGGTTTGAGAGGCGGCATGGCGTCCTCACCTTCCGCCTGACGCAGGTCCTCACCGGACACGGTTGTTTCGGGAGGTTCCTGTTTCGGATAGGGCGGGAGGAAACGCCCGGGTGTTTCCACTGCGAAGATCGCCCTGAGGACACGGTGGAGCACACAGTGGCGGTCTGCCCTGCTTGGGCGGAGCACCGCCGTGTCCTCGTGGAGGCGATCGGCGGCGGCGATCTCTCGCGTCCGGCCCTGGTCCAGGCCATGGTACGGAGCGAGAGGGCATGGGGAGCCGTCACCTCCTTCAGCGAAGCAGTGATGCTCGCGAAGAGGGAGGCGGCGCACGTGAGGGAGAGGCAGCATATGCGCCCTCGCGACCCCAGCCGCCGCAGGATACGGAGACGCCCTGGGCGTCGGGAATCCCAGGCCGATTTCCGGCCACCGTAGGCATGGGCTTGCGGACGGCGAGTAATGGGTAGCTCGCTGTCCGGTAAGGACCAAGCCCAAGTCGACGGCGCGTTGTATTCCACGCGCGCCTCAAAGAGATGTCAGCACAAAAAATGATGGGACCCGCAAGGGCCGATGCCTGCCAGGGGTGCGGGTTTGTTCGAAAGAGACACCACAGCCCCTGGCTTAAGGGCTACTGAAGGAACACGGGTGGGTTTTAGTCAGTAAAAGTCTGACACGCCCTCCTGCTCCACCCAGAGCGGGAGAAGTTATTTGATGATTTCCCACCCAAAAAAAAAAAAAAAAATCCCTACTATATTGGGCTCGTCTTCTGGTCTAAACTGCATGCACGTGAATACCAGTATTTTACATTTAGTGGCTGCCTATCTAACCTCCACAACCCAGTTACTGGGTAACGCGATAACCCATGGCAATACTGGTTGTCAGACTTTTATGCTTCTGTGTTCACTGCTATTCTATTTTGTACTTAATACTTTAACAAGCCCTTTGATGTAACAAAAATTTCGAAAACATCAAACCTTTCAATGTTAAAGGAAGAAGTTTTGGCCTCAGATCTGTTGCAGGATTTTAAAGTAATACGATTTGTCAGATGATTTTCACTTTAGGCCGAAATTCAAAAACTATTCCCTTTTCAACTGACGAAATTTACTAAAAAGTATATTTAGGAGCTACAAAACATATTATTAAAAAAACAGTTTTTTTGTAACTAGTAAAAACGTGTTTGATATGTGTTTCAAACATATGTTTGTTTATAATTTCAAAATCGCTTTAGTTAACAACTAAAGGATTAGGAATTTAAGACTGTAATCTGCAGTTCTTAAATTATAATCAATCGATCTAATCTAATTCTAGTTTTAATGCGATTTTAAGCTAACAATGATGCAAGCCGTAACACTACATATTTATTATGAACAATGATTGTATTCGATAATTGGTGTACAAAATGATGGATTAATTTTTTCTCTATTTATTGGAATGTTTATTCAAAGCAAATCAAATTAGGCTGAGAATCAGCACTTTTCGAACGTCAAAATACATAAGACAGTCGCCCAAAAACGCTCACCTTTCGACACTTCCTAGTGCTTTAGCTGATTCATCTAAGTAGATATTTAAAGGTAAGCAAAATAGGTTTCGCACCATCTCTCCTCGGTTTTTCCGCAGACTACCTACGCCGTACGCGATCGCCAGCAGTTCGTTAGGCTCGGTATATACGAATCAGGTACCTACCACACGCGTTCCGGAGTAAGTCAGGGCTCAATTTTGGGGCCTCTATTATTTTTAATCATGGTTAAAGATCTTCTCCAAGTTCTCCGTCGGGCAAGATGTCTATTGTATGCTGATGACTTGAAATTGTTCCTCCAAATAAACTCTGAGCGTGACTGTTTAGCACTACAGCAAGATATAGACGCGATATACAAGTGGAGCATTGACAATAAGATGGAATTCAATCACTCGAAATGCCTTGCAATGACCTTCGGTCGAATGCGGCACAAATTAAATGACAATACCATCATAAAAACAACAGCCATAAAAGATCTGGGAATCACATTCGACCGAAAGCTTACCTTCCATGACCACATTGCCACAGTGGCCAAAGAATCCTATCAAAGGTTGGGTTTTATGTTGCGTAATTGCCGTGATTTTCG
Source organism: Polymixis flavicincta (assembly GCA_949987655.1). Lineage (NCBI taxonomy): Eukaryota > Metazoa > Arthropoda > Insecta > Lepidoptera > Noctuidae > Polymixis > Polymixis flavicincta. The sequence goes on from OX465184.1 coordinate 15,521,233, forward strand.
CTCTGCACATGCCATCAAAATTAACCCATATGAAAGTAGCTACGCCCTTTTATTAGAAAAGGTACAAAAAGCGTTCCTTCGGTTTCTCTACAAGAGTAAGCATGGATATTATCCTTACCTCTATCCGACTAAATTTCTACTGGGATGCCTTGGATATAACTCGTTAGTGGTAAGACGAGCAAAAGACCAGCTCACCATAGCTTGTAAAACGCTCCGTGGTATTATTGACGTACCTGATCTGCATGCTGTGCTGGCTCGCTATTTTGTCCCAGACAACTACTGCCGCGGCAGAAAACACTGGTTGTTTGCTGTGCCTCCATGTCGCACCGTTGCGCGTGCTAAGTCCCCAGTTCCACGTACTCTGGCCGCTCTTGATCTCTTGGATACTAACCCAACAAACGATCTGTTTGCGGACGAATGGACGAAGATTTTATCGGTATGTCAGAAGTACTGTGAGAGGGATTTATGAAAGTGTTGTTAAGTTTTTACTTTGTATTATTTCCTCTCTCTGTGCAATTTTATTGACTTTTTGTTCTTTTTTGTGCAAACTGTCTTTAATTTCTGTAATTGGTGCTAAACCGTTTTAATTTAAGAAATAAATAAAGACACTTTTACACGTCAATATTTAATTGGTCAATATTTTAAAACTAGATGGTGCATTTTCTAGCTGACCCTGAGCAGAAGTCATTTATGGTCTCTTTTAAAGTCCAAATATTATATTATTAGGAATTATGTGTGATTTCCATTTCTTCCCGTGGGTGTTGTAGAAGGCGACTAATGGACTTACTAGAAAATGGACAGCAGCGTTCTCTATGCATTTTACCACCATACTGTGATCGCCACCGCCTGCCAAGCGTGCCGATTATGGCAAAACCCCCGTTTTGGGGAGGCCTATATCCAGCATTGGATGTCTTTCGGCTGAAATGATGAATTATGTGTGAGTCAAACAATGCTGAAACGATGTTTTGGAGAAAGAGCCATTGCAGCTTTAACCTAACCTGTCCCAGACGCCATGACTGGTACTAGTCAACCCTATTTTAGGGAGCTCAACGACCCGTCACGAGACGCTACCAGATCTGCAGGAAATTTGCGTAGGTCATATTATGGCCTACGCAAATTTCCTGCAGATCTGGTAGCGTCTCGTGACGGGTCGTATAAAGTCATATATTTAGTCAGCTTTTTCTTCAAATGTCATCAAAAATATCATTATCATAAGTTATCGATAATCAACAAAAATGGCCATTTATTACGAAAACTACCATAAAAACTTCACATTAAGGCTTTGGATGTGGTTTGATTAAATTAAGAGACATTTACTGCGAAAAGAATGCAACTGCCATTGTTTTAATCCCAACACATTGACGTGGCTTCCACATGTGATTAAGTTGGAAAATTTATAGCCACATTACTGAAAAAAAAAAACGAAGACTACCATTTGTAAATGTAATTTTTTCAGATGAACGCTAAAGGAGAGTATGACATCGAACATGCTTACAAAGTAGCTGAAATGATGAAAAATGGTGACGAAAAACGACTTGAAAATGCCAAGAAAATGGCAGATCTTTGTGTCAAAGGTATTCATATTTCATGCCGGTCCTATGTTGGTAGGGAGCGTTGTTGGAACGTTACACGCAGTCATTTCCAATACTAATAAAATAAATGAAAAATGCCGTGAGAACAGTCTTGCATAATATTATTCGTTTTACTGTAAAGCAGATGTTCGTGCAATCGGTATTAAAGATTTATACCTTAACAAGACATGTGCTCGATGTGATTTTCCACCAGCAAAAGTTATGCTCTTTACCCCTGATGCATTTGAAAAAATACTTAGTGCTCATGCTTTCATTGTATGTGGAACTATAAAGCAAAAGAACAATGCGTTCCGTGTCCAGTACCAAAATGCGTTCCGGACGGTGTTGGGGCTTCCCTGTTTGTGTAGCGCATCAGGGATGATGTTCGTGATGGCATGCGCTGATTGTTTCTACGCTGTTATGCGCAAGCGGTGTGCATCCCTGGTGCGCCGGGTGCGGGCCAGCCCCAATGCCATCATTCATGGCAATGATCGCCAACAGGTTGGACTGCCCTTATATAGTTGCTGTTCCAATGCCGGGTTACCAAATTAAAATTATTGTGTTCGAATTGTTTTTTAATCAATTTTACTTTTTCATTATATAATTATATTATATTACTTAAGTTAATTTTATATAAATGATTTCTTATTAATTATATGTGTAAAAAAACTTCATGCCGCTAGCTAGATCCATCGGTTTGGGCTGTATAAGTGATTGAATGAATTTTAAGTACCTTTGTAGACTTTTTCAAACTATTTTGTTTTCAGTGAATGATATCAAGGTGTCTGACGGAGAAAAGGGTTGTGATAGAGCAGCTTTGATATTCAAATGCTCAGTGGAAAATGCTCCAAAGGTAAGTAATCAATATTCTGCACAGGTTGGAACTTTAGTGAGCATTTCGTCGTATAAGCTATACATAAATAGCCTAGCTTAGCTTAGTTATATGCATAAACTTAGCTTAGTTAAATTTTCCCATGGGGGATGGCAGAAACTACAGAACGTCACTTGCTATGATCCTCACAAACTCCTTTTCCTTCATTTACGGTCATACTGAATATTAACCCTATTATTATTGATGTTACACCAATGCATTAAAATTGTAGCCGGGCGTTCCCTCCTAGCGTTTCTATTCAGATTTGCCTTATGCTATGCTAACTAAAAATAACTTTTGTTAATCGTCTTTCATTCAAGTACTAGACAACAAAAACCATCTAAGCGTACAATTTTCCATTCATGTCGAAACATCTTCTTAGCTTATTTTTGATGACTATTGACATGTCCTTTACGATCATTTATTACCTACTGGCTATGAAATGCTCAATGCAGCAAGATGCCTTTCACGGCTGGTTAGTTAAAATAACTCTGCATATGTAATTAAGTGTTCTATAGAAAATTGATTCTTGCAGTAGCTCACCTGATCGCTGTAGCTGCGTGGCGTCTGTTTGTTTACCTCTTATAGCAAATTTGTGTTACGAGTTCGCAAATTGATAAAATTCTCTCTTGTCTAGAATCAGTTTCTACGTTTCTCTGTATTTTTGTCCTAGTGCAAAATATATTGAGGGACAGAGCAGCCTAATTACCATGCCAATATTTCATTTATACTTCAATATGCATTGTCTGGAAACCCCATTTGAACTTGTTTCTTTTCTTTATTGTTATTTTAGGAAAGTACATCACGTTTACAGAAAACACCAATTTAATCGGTACATTAAATTAAAATTAAGTAAATTATTAAATTTACAATAAATCGTTAAATAATAATTTAATTATGTTAGGTATAACATAATTAAATTATTATTGAACGATTTATTTATATAGGAAATATTTTGTTACAGTTCGGCTTCAAGCTGTAAATGGAAGATTGATGTGATGCTCCACAATATTATTAAGGTCATTTTATAAAACATGTTTTTTTTTCAACATTACATAATTAAGACCATTCAATTATTTTATTTTCTGTTCCTGAAGCAAATCCCATAGCCGTTGTGCTGAAATGTACAGTCGCCAGCAGGTCAAGCTATCCCAAACTGTCAAATTTTCCCAATTGAACATAAACCTTATACCTCTGCAATAAAGTTGAAAAACTATCAAAGAAATTTGACAGATTGGGCGAGCTTGATGTGCTGGCCTCTGTACTACATATTACACTGATAGTCTAGCCCAGGGATGGCGAACTCTTAACCTCTACAAGCCATTATTTCCAAAAAAATATTTAATATGGCATTGACGTGCCAACAAACAATCGTGACTTATTATTATGTATTTATTTCAATCAACATTGGATCATACAATTAAACTAGATTAAAAAATAGTAAACAAATTATAGAATTACATTTAAATTGAAAATTATCCATTAATATAACTGTATTATTGACTACATAAATATCTTCCCGTGGGTGTCGTAGAAGGCAACTAAGGGACTTACTAGAGAATGGGCAGCAGCGTTCTCTATGCATTTTACCACCATACTGCGATCGCCAACCCGCTTGCCAAGCGTGGCGATTATGTCAAATTCCCCCCTTTTGGGGGAGGCTTATGTCCAGCAGCGGACGTCTTTCGGCTGAAATGATGATATGATGACTACAAGAAAAAAAACTAAATACTTTCATAATTATTCGTAGGTTTTAAATGCAAACAGAAATAGAATTGTGCTATTATAATTACAGTATCAACATCACACCACCTTATTTATATTAAAGAACAAATTAGTCCAATTTCTGGCATCTTGTATTATGGTCATATGACATAAAATAGAATCATGTGAAGGCACGTAGATTTCTGAAAGTAACGACTCAGGCCTAAGATGTTCTTACCAAACTCCTATCAAACTAAACCTACCATACTGTGACTTAGACTATCGTGCCCAAATTATTTTCTTTCGTGCCACCAAAGGTACGCGTGCCATTGGTTCGCCATCCCTGGTCGCCTTTGCTTATCTTCTTCTTTCCTTCTGATAGCCTTCTTAGGTGTTCTTGGCCAATGGTTTGTAGTTTGAATATTTTAAGTGCTAATGAACTGCACTTGGTGGCTAAATTGAAATCGCCTCTTCAGTGAGCAAGCTTGTAAGTACCTACCCTAGTACTGTGGTTGCAATTCAGTTAAGATAATCTCATAGTCGATACATATCATCATCAACAGCCTATAAATGTTCCCACTGCTGGGACACAGGCCTCCTCTCGGTGAGAGGGATTGGGCCGTAATCCACCACGCGGGCCCATTGCGGGTTGGTAGATGTTACATGTCTTCGAATTTTTGGATGATGATACATTTCTGTTGATGATGATACATAAATAAGGCAACATTCAACTTTGGTACCTAATATGATCAAAGTGCTGTTGTTCTTCTACTTAGCTATTTAAAAGCGACATCTATAGAACGTGTAGCTAACTAACAGCTGCCTCCGGTGATTTCATGCGAATGGTGTTTGCGGGTGCGGGGTGAGTCACTGAGTTCACAAAGCAGTGTGAGTTTTTAGTTCGGGAGCAAATCGCTAGAGTGCGCTACATTAAAAACCTTTATGCCAGTTTTATGGCGAGGTATTAAATTATAGGTATCTTGATAATATTGTAGTTGTGTATGTAGTCAATTACTGGTAAGATTAACATCAAATATTTAATAGTAAATTATGGAAATTCTTAAGATTAAATCATGATAATTATGTGTTGCTTCTGGTGCTTATTGATTACTAGCATATAAATTATGTACTTACTGCAATATCAAACTTAGGGAATCAGTATATTTAGGTTAAAAAGAGATATTTCTTTTCAAATAATATCTTATTCTCAGCCAATAGGGACGCCTTGCTAAACGTAACGTGTCACGCCATGACTCACACATGGGCATTTTTAAAGCGAGTTTTTCAACACCCCTTGCGCTCGAACACGTTCAGTCTGCCATGCGTGTGCGCACACATAGAAAGGTCAGCAGGCAACTTCATTCAAAACTGTCTCGGCAGTTCGAACTTCACTCGTTTCGTAAGCCAAACACCGTATGATCGGTTCTTTGATGACGTTTGACTAAACAAGTGATTACAAGTGTCGGTTTATTGTTTGTTTTGTCGATATTTCTAGGAGTGTATTGTTTGTGGACTGAGGTACAAAATGTGCAAGTGATTTGTATTGTTCGATGTATGTGCCATTAAATACTTCTGGTGTAATTAAGTCTGTTTTGTTATGAACCAATAAGCTGTTTCTAGCCAGTTTTTCTACTATTTTTGCTGTTTGTGTTATGTTTTTAAGTTGATTGTGTAGTGTTCTTGGAAAAGGACTTATTTTTATATTTGGTGAGTACCGAGCTGTTAATTTTGCTAAGACGCCGTTAACGATTAAAGTCATGCTGTAAGTGACTTGATAAGGATAAAAAAAAAAGAAATACTGTACAAAACGTTTACTATACGTATTAAAAATAACCTAACCATCATTTACTTGTTCAGTTAGTTTAGGAGTTCTTAATTTAATTGGAATCGGGATGAATCTATCATCATCATTATTGCTATTGTAATTCAGTGGAAATGTCGGTAGTGGTTCAATATTTCTTTTAACTGAAGATCGAACCTTTCTCACTTCAATATTATTTTGCACACCCTTTAGATTATCTGTTTTAAATACTTTTCTTTTAGTAGTCCCAGTAAGGGATGCAATGTTTAAAATTTTATTCTGCTTCGTTTTTTTCCTAAAATCCTCTGTAAGGTGAACAATTTTGTTCTCATTATTTTGTTTGTTAATTTTATCTTCGTATTTTGTGAAAGCATCTGACGGGAAATCAGGTTCAGTGACTTCTTCAGTATCTCGTCTTCTGCGTTTACCAGATACCACTCCAAGTTGGAGAAGAACTGGGTTACTAACCAGTGCTGCAGCTGCACCCAATAAAGCTATTCCAGCTATTGGCCATAACACAGTTTTTGCCGCTAGAGCCTGCAACGTAAAAAGGAATTAATAACAAACAAATTCAGCAGCTCTAGTTTTAAGTTGGCATTGACTGGAATTCATGAATTAAATAAAAAATCGAGTTTAGTTTATACTCATTAATCTATGATGGCATCATTCGAATCTGTAAACTGAGCGTATATTCACTGAAATACTTACGGATAATACCTATAAAATAATTTAAGTATCCAGATTTCTCTAAAAATTCAATTATTTATTAATACTTCTCCAAACCATCTATTTCAGAGACTTCAATGATGAACTCGCGAAACTACACGAATTCTAACGAGAAATTAAAAATCTAGTTCAAAATGATAATTATAATTTATAACCATAGAAAACTAGGCTAACAAAAATATACTGCTGTGCTGCTGGGGAGATGTTGCGCCACTTCTTCTTCCCAGCTAAAGCACTAGGAAGTGTCGAAGGGTGGGCGTTTATGGGAGACTGTCTTACTTATGTAATTTTGACGTTCGAAAAGTGCGGACTTTTGATTTTGATTTTTTATTTTATAATGAAGGAGAATGGGAACAGCAGGGGAGTAATTTACTAAAGAGTACAAACATCACAAGGAAGTGACGAACTCAATAAGTATAATATGCTTCAAAACAAATGCAAGCATTTAAATGCATAACTTAGGCATGAATTACACCCAAACACATACCTTTGGGGAAGATGAATTGTGAAATAACGAGCAAAATTACATAGAAACGTAATTATTAGATAGGCTACATGATCTGAATTTTAAATAATCTAAAATCGACACTGTTTAATCTAACTGCTCTAGAGCTGGGACTATTTTACGAACTGTCAAGACTGCGGTCCGAATTTCGGTGCCAGTAAAACTAGTTTTCACGAATCCTGATCATGATTACAATAAGTAGGCCTATAATATTGGTTTTCGATCAGACATACGCGAATAAAGACCGACAGAACAGAAGACCAAACGCGTTATAATGAAGGTCCTAAAAGACAACAAATGAAGAACTATGACAAAAAAAAAGATATTAGCTGAGAAACAATGCTTAGATTTTTTTTTCTTGAATAACAGTTTCACCAATGTCAATGTATTCTAAGGTCTACCTACTGTCAGACATGGCAAGACGAGTATGATCTAAACCTTATTAAATCTTGATTAATACGTAATTCATGTTGCCTGCTTGTTTTGCCACCTAATAAGCAGGTGGCTCTCGAATTGATACAATTGGCCACCACAGAGACATTGCACGTAAGCACTTGCAATGTCTCTGTGGTGGTCAAGATATAGGATAGTAATTTAATGCTACTATACTATACATAAAGCTAAAAAATCTTATGTGTCAGTAATTACACCGACCTAATCTGATCCAGCCTAACCTTTGCTGCCGAGGCGGTTCGTATCCCGTACAGAGGGTGTAGCCACTTAGCTTTAAAGCTTTAAGCCGGTTGCAGGCCGAAAACTAAGCTACACCGAAGCTAAACCAAGCAAGCTAGGCTAAGATACGCTAAGCTAAGTTAGAAATAAATGGCGTGCACACCAAGAGCTAAGCCAAAACTCAGTCAGTGTTGCGAAGTTAAATTAGACGGACGACGCCCGCCATGAATATAATCGATGAAGAAAGTTCCGATAGTGAATTACGTTACACGTAGAAAAAGAAGATTAAAACTGACTTATTATTATTTGAGAAAAAGACGGTCCAGATCCTGGATATGTCAACACATTCAATCTCGGCACACAAGTGGAGAGAGTAGAATTTTATTTTACTTTTGCTCCATATTCGCTACAAAACAACCGTACGGCAAAGGACACTGGACAGCACTGGCGAAGAATGTGCGAAGGGCGTGCGGGGAGGGCGGGAGGGGCTTAGCTTAGCTCGTGTATCTGCAAAAAGGCATACACAACTAACTTAGCTTCGCATATTTTAGTTAGCTCACATAGCTTAGTTCGCATAGTTTGTGGTCTGCACACAAGTATGGAAAACTGCGTCAGCCATGCGAGCTAAGCTAAACTAACTTATCTTAGCTCTTGGTCTGCAACCCGTATTATACCTGGCTAGAGGCCTTAATTTATTAAGGCAAGCTCTACAGGCAAGCCCGGTTGAGTAGCCGATAACCTTTTAGGTTGACCTGCAAGATGCCATAGACAAAACAAAAAAAAAAACTACACCGACACCTATTGTCGTCAAACGGAAACTCAGTAACGACGCTGCTTGGCGGGAAGACCGTTTGAATTAGCATTTTCCAGTTCGTTTTTGTTCTACCGGTAGTAAGGTACAGCCTCTTTAAATTAATATTACTTACATGCTTATAATGTTTATTATATGACCCATGGTCTGAGTGATGGTGCTTATGTCCGGAGTAATGATGCCCGTGATCGTGAGAAGGAAAATATTCTGAATGATCATGAGGATCGTGATAATCATGATGAGCACTATGAGGATAAGAATGATGGTGGTCATGTTCGAAGGTAGGAGGACCATGGACTTCTGGATGATGATCGTATAGGTGATAATCATGCCCGTGAGTGTAATGAGGACCTTCCTCATAATCGTTTATTGCGTAGCCTGAAACAAAAGAAGCTTGTATAATTTTTGGACTTTTTGATAGTGATATGACATCTGAAGTGCAGTATTCATCAGTCCGGGATAAATACTAAAAAAATACATATTTAGTTACATTTGAGGCTAGTTGTAGTTTTATACAAAAGCCACCTCAAAATAGTAAGAGAAAGAGAGAGCTAGGCATAGCTGTAAGTATCTAACCCTCTGATTTATAAATGATATATAAAGTTATGATCGATGGTAAACGTCAAATAAAACGTTTAAGCTTGTCTTTATTTTGAGCAACGTTCTTGAATATCACCAATAAAACTGCTCAATTAACCAACGAAAATATCGGCTCTTAGATCATAATGAGGGACCAATGAATCATTATTATTATGTCTTCTTATAACATTAGAGGGATGTGTGGAAAGAAAGCAAACATGTGACATAAGAGGAGCTCATTGTGTCAGACATAGTTAAGGCTCACATGATGCAGTTTGTCTCACAGTAGTGAGCAATATAATTGCCAACATAATTAAGTTATGAAAATGAGTCACTTATCAGAACAGAAACAAAAAAAAGGAACAGTGGAGAAAACAGATAGTTTTGTTAGATTAGGTTAGTTGTCTTACATTTAGTACGAGACCAACAGGACCATTAAAGTCTATAATGTCGTAAGATGAAAGAAAGAAAGTCTTGTCATGTCACAAACTCAACTAAAGCCAGTGCAAAGCTATGGTTTCCTTAAAGAGCGGTACCTAGCAGCTGTCATGCAAAAGATGGCACTGGGGTTTTACTTTACGGTGTCAACAAACGCTCTCTAGGAACACAAAGAACATTCAAAAAACCCTACCTTAAAGTAAACTATGTGGTAAGATACCTGGTTGATCATGATACAGCAAGCCCCGGCCATTACTTGAGCTGGACAACGCGCTATCGGGTATTTCCTGCAAAATTACCGATATGATTCATTCATTTTCTTATGAAATGTTTTTCTTCTTTTTTTATTAGCACCATATAAACAAATAGCAAGATGTTGGCTGAGCAGAGATATTCAATGGATGAAATAGTTTACTACTTAGAGTAACAATTACTTATTAGTAAATAACTGTGCTATGTTTAAAATAATATTTTTTCAATTACGACAATTTTAGTTAAGATCTTGAAAAGAATCAATGCTCAAACAGCCTAGTTGAGATACGGTATTATTTTAATTCTGCTGTTTTTTGGTAATTACCAATCAAAACATTTTAAACGTACGATTTACAATTCCGATAAATTCAAACAATACAATCATATCTGTAAAGTGTACACATTTCATTGATTGCCACTATGCGGACACTGACGTTGGCCATAGTAATTCATAAGTTACATATCGTCCAGTGATAATTATTCCACTAGGTACATCAGTAACAACCTTAATACGACTGTTACTACCAGTAAAGTCCTAATATTTGGTTTCTACGAAGATGTTACTTTTTGATAAAATAATTAAATACAATTAGCCCTTGGCTGCGGTCCGATGGTTCGATACGATCGTCTGAACATTGCCCCTTTTCACATGGCACACAATGTTTCTACTTCAATTGATAGCGCTACACGGCATTACTTTCCTTTTAAAATGTCTACATACTTGTTCTCTGTGAGTAGAAGCATTTTCCTTGGTGCATTTATTTTAACCGCTTGCTATGTTTCCGAATTTCGGAATTTATGTTATTAATGTAACTGAGCTCAAGTCATCATCATTTCAGCCAAAAGACGTTCACTGCTGGACATAAGCCTCCCCCAAAAGGGGGGTTTTGCCATAATCGCCACGCTTGGCAGGCGGGTTGGCGATCGCAGTGAGGTGATCAAATGCATAGAGAACGCTGCTGCCCATTCTCTAGTAGATCCCTTAGTCGCCTTCTACGACACCCACGGGAAGAAATGGGATGGTGCTATTCTTATACGCCCGGCAACACACACGGGCTCAAGTATTTGTATGGAATTATAATATGCCCCGTCTTTGGTGTGTTTCATGAATTTATTTTCATTGAAGGCTTAAAGATTTAAGCCTTAAACAGATCTTTACCCAAGTTATTTAAAACATAGGAATAATCTCATTTCAAATATATTTCAATACAATCCTCTCCTAACAAGCTTTGTATGCATACGAAAGTGTGTGAGTCATGTATTTTTTTCTCACTCCATATCGAGGTTTTGTTCCGAAGCATTATTCATTACTACGGGGAACTGATCTGATATCTGACTAACTGTTGCGTTGAGGTCGAGGCCGTCACGGGAAAAGATTCTCAGTTATGCATCTTAAAATCCCTCTTTCAATAGCAAATTATTCTCTTTACTGCTTCTAATCTTTCTACTTAAATACAGTTTAAAGAACTTTTAACTATGTACTTCTACGGAACCTGCTACTTATATTCGCTCGCGATGTAGTTAGTAACAGAAAAATCACTTATTGTATGGTCGTCTTGAGCATTTTAAGAGAAGTGTTGAACACATATTTGTAATATGAAACGTTATTGTAATATGAGGTGTTGAACTAGATTTGCTAGAGATTTTAAGCACAGAAGAATTGTGGACATTCTCCTTTAAATTATTCATCAAGCAGATGATGGAAGGAGGAAGGCATAAACAGTTTAAATAACAATACGTTAATTCTAGACCACGTCAACAAGCAAGGCTCTAGAGTCTAAGTAAATACTTTGTGTTAATCATCGTCTGCACATTGTAAAATGCTTAACTGTATGTCACCACAAATTACTGACACACTTGTGTACAAAAAACTGGGACAGGACGATAAGCAGGTGATACCCGCCTTGTTTTGTGTATTCGCCGATCACATCGAAACTTAATTAAATAAAAATAGTGTTAATTTATTTAAAACTGCCAATGTTTATATTGTATCAACTGCCGGTTGAGTCACGTTTCCGTTCCAGCAAGTTTATCAAGAATGTGGGCCATGTCAGTGATATTCCCACAAGCAGCCTCGGCCTGCCGTATGTCTGCATTTGAAATGCGCTAAATGCTGTCAGCTATGCGGCGAAGTAATTGCGCCCGGTTTAAGTACTCTCATTATAAATACAAGTTAGCCCTTCGAATACAAAACACAGACCCACTGCTGCACTACTTAACAGCGTCATAATTACAGTTTTCGAGTCCACTGGTGTTATAATTGCTAAAAAAATATGATTTGTTCGTATCCCCACCTTGAACTTAATCGGGTTGCTGGCCGGTGTAAAGGTTGCATACTTTCCTAAATCATCTTTCTGTAAAGTTTTCACGTTTGTTATGTTCTGAAAAATTAATCATATTTATCCTTTTAACACCTTGTTATTTCTTATTATTAATTTGAGTATTTTCTTTTCTACTTACATTGATTTCAACGGCTGAATAATCTCTTAAATGGGAATTAAAATTCGTGTTAGAAATGGCGTCACATCTCGCTACATCGTATGTCGCAGTCAAAACTATGACGAACAAGACTTGATATTTGTTAGCCATGAACCACATCTTCACTCAAAACATAAACACAGACACTGAAAACTAACAAGAAGCTTATGGAACACCAAGTAACTATGACGCTGGACGGGCTAATACGGTATACTTTATAAAAAATAGTTACATAGAAGAGGGGGATGGTTGAGATGACAATTTCAAGAGGCCGAACAATGGTGCAGTCCAAGATTATGGTCACACCCTGTTGACTCGATTGCGAAGTCGTTTCTCCGGCTTTGTTCGTAATAAATTATAATGATGGTCATGTTTGTTGAATTGTTTCATGGTGGATGAGCGTTGCCACGGATGCTTTTCAAATTCCAGAGAATGTGCGTTTTGTTCAAGATGTAATAAGAGATGATAGCGATGAGAAACAAGATATAATTTCTTAGCACGGTGATGAATAATTGGTGGGAACTCGTGGTGTGTTAGTAACATAGTCGTCGGAATGTTTAACAGTTTTTCTTCTAGTGTGGGGTAGTGAAGATTAGTTAACAATGGACGGTAATAAAGTATTGTTTGCTTTGACAAGAGTAGGTAATTTACTAAAACCTCTTCCATTACCATCGCTTTCATGTTACTGTATCCTTTACATACATCTGTTATTTAAGCGACACGTGCACCTTATCTAAGTCTTGAAACATTTCCCGTCACCATGAATTATTCGCTAGAAATTCCACTCGGCAGCAAGTAAGCAACGTAGCGGCAAAAACATATGTTCAATATCACGAACATTTAGAAAGCAATGCGTTTCCGTGATGCATAATGCATTTTCTGTATACGTTATCGTAAATTATCAACCCCATATCTCATAATTAATCTTGTGACATGGTAATAAGGTTTACTTTGCGTTGAAGATTAGGTGGAATTATTATTCTGCAGTTGTTAGCGTTTGCAGTGTTGTCTCATTGCGAACAATGGTATAAGCACTTGCGTAAGATGTAAGTGCCACTTAAGTATAACAAATAGTGTTTATGTAAAATTCGCTGAAGAAATATATTATTTAGTCATTTTAATGAAACACCTTTTTATAATCACTGTTATTTCCTGAATGTTTCTTATTCTGGCTGAAACACTCTCGTTAAATATTCGGTAGTAGAAAAATTCTAACTACACTAAGGATCAACCAGTATAGGTTGATCCTTTATTTTTTAAAGTTAAAATTATTATATTAAATATATAACGCAATTCACTTTTTACACTAGGTACAATTGAATTAAAAGAATAAGTAACTAAATATACGATTAAGTTGTACGGATAGCATTCAACCCTAACCCCCTTCTTTGGCTAAATAACTTAACATTAACTTTGTGTCAAGCTCTAACCCACCTCCAACTATGATCACACCAATGCCTATGGCTAAACAAGATTGTAACCCATCAACATTTAAATGCCAGGTATGCTTTGGATTCCGCGGCGAACGATCACACAATAACGGCTGTCCAAATACAGAGCGTTTTTTGACATCTTAATGTCACTTAAAGGTCGAAAATGACAGATCTTCATAATTCACCAGGCGGGCCCGGTGCGGGTTAGTAGATGCCAGATATCACATATCTTAGAATTTTATGTGACATCTACCGGCCCGTACTAGAAGAAGCTTTGACACCATCTTGATATTCAAGACATCGACATAATTTATATTTTATGTAATCAGCCTCCTTGTATAGTTCTCTGAGATTTCCCAATATGTTCCGTGTGTTGAATACAGGAAAAGTTTTTATCCAGTGCGCAAATTTTTTTTGGTGGTTCAGTATCAGTGATAGAACACATTTCCATAATTTTTTCAGTACTTTTTTTTTTTAATTTATCCGACTTTATGTCAGTAAAATATGGACACAAACTACTCGTACCTAATAACAATGGGCGCGCGCGGCGGCCGGCGCAAACGGCGGTGTTGCACGGGGATGAAAACCCCTCCCGGGAGGCAGGGTGGCGTTGTGCATGGCCGACGACAGTCCGCTCATCGCACGCGCTGTTGTGACGTCGCGTCTAATCGTTTTCCCGCGCAAGCGCTCCGCCGCACGCGCATGTGTGTCGTACTTGTACCTACCGGCCACGATGTCAGACTTCACTAACCGCTAGTTTTATGAGATTGTGCGAGTGTATTTAGTGAGTGACGAAAGTTTACGACCAGCTCGCAGAATGTATGCAACGGAGGACGGAGAGCATACCTACCTCAAATGCGAGCCCATGGGATCCGTAACCTTGTAGTTCCTAATGAAAGGACCATTTCAGCGGCTACTCAAAGGATGCTTGATCACGGACAGTTCCTAAGTCCGTCAGTTCGTAAGTACGTACCTAGAGATGTCAATTTAATTGATAATAATGCTTTATTTTCTGTATTTTGATGGTCCTTAGCCCATGAAAGTATGAAGGAAAAATTGGAAATACTGTTTAGATAACTTCAGGTCACGGGTCACGGCCTAAACATAAAAATGTCTGGTTCGAACCTGATAAAATTAGCGATCCGTACATTGACCCACGTAAATAATACCTACATCGTAAATACGGCACAACGAGCGAGCGCACAGCTGATAGGTAGGTACTTTCGCGCGTTCTGATTCGCCGCGCGCCGCCGGCGGGCGCTGGGTGGCCATGCAACCACTTTTAAAGTAGTCATCTTTCGTTAACGATAACTTTATTTTTTTGTACTAAGACATCTCAAAATAAAAAACTATGTTTAATAAAACTCGTTTATGTTTAATTTGTCAAAATTTGCGCAGTGGATAAAAACTTTTCCTGTATAACTAAGAACAACATTACGGGTAGAGGGCCCATTTTTATTAGTTTTAAATTATTTATTTCGCGGCAACAGATTTACGATTGGCACCGCGATATATCAGGCGCCCGCCAATAAAATTCACTCCAACCATTGATTTAGATGAACTGGATGTGTCATTCATTGAATGGTTTTAAAATGTGTTTATTTTTACCAATTATACGTAATGAACAGGATATAGATCTAATGAGAAACGTACACAAATGTGATAGACTGTAGTTCTGAAAAAATACAACACAGAATTTATTCATCTATAATTTTCATGACTTAGGCTATGGCAAAATCATTAATAATTATTTATTGGCGCAAAATTCTGAGCGTAGTCGTTTCTAAAACGTACAGTACCTTATGACGAACGATAAAAATATTGGTGTTAATGTCCTTTCCTGTAGCAGATACGTAAATGTACATAGGATACGTAAGTAGGTACATATATGCTGGAACGTATATGAACAATGTTATAAGTTCATAATTCATGCTGAATTACCAACATGAGTAATGAATTTAAAACATTATAGACTGAAAATTAGATCAAAACATGAGATATCAATGAAATACATTTTTTTTGGTATAACCGGCGAAAAATTTTCTGCGGTAAGGGTCTAGAATGATATGCTGAATTCATGGTTAAAATTTGCGCACTGGATAAAAACTTATCCTGTATACTTAAGTTTGAAATTGGGGAACTTATTCCCAGTGAATTAAATTAGAATGATGTAAAATAAGGAATGTCTGTTACTTAAATCATAGGCGGTCTCAACGTGATATTATCAAATTATGCAACACTATATTGCGTTAAGTAGGATTTACTTACAAGCACTAATGTAAAAGAATGTGTTGTACAATTTGAGTTTAATTAACGTCGCATCCTAGAAGCTTATCTTCACAGGAAATAAACGTCGTAAAATAAACATTTCAGTTTTGAGGAAAAAGTTCATAGGCATCCATTGGAATGAAGATTTCTAGGTAAAGCCAATTCCAGTTTTTAGAATTCCTTGTGGTTTCCTTACATTTTCCGGATATAGCGGCAGGTAGCTCAAACCCCCTTTTATTTTACGATGTTAAATTCTTCACGAGATACATAGGTGAAAGAGAAGTACCCAATGCTACGGTTTCGTTGTAAAAAAAGATAAAAATTGGAAAGAGGGTAGCGGGTAAATGGCCTGGCCACGATTAATGGGTCATGTAATTATTTTCAGTGCATCCAATGAAATTGCACAATGGGATCGTATTGAAAATTGGAACCTTGTGAACCGAGATTTCGAGTTTGGTACAACTTACTGTGTAAATGCTACTCCTTACCCTTCTATTTTTGGGGTTCTCTTTAGATCTCTCTCAATGTATTCAATAAGTTTACCTGGGTACGTTCATTAGACGATCATTTGCAATATATTCTCACGCTAGCTTGTATTACAATAGGCCTCTTTTTCACATCATTGAATGGCCTGCAACTTTAAGGGGAATCTAGTCGCGGGCTCGAGCTCGCTGATGGGCCTGGCTAGCACGTTGTCTCACCAGGCATCATGGCCAATAGAGGTAGTATCAGGGATGAGCAGTTAGACGCTAGTGTACATGCACAACGTTATTGAATCAGATGCAGGATCATTTATACTAAGACAGGAGAAAATTAAGAAAAGTCTTTCGGAAGATCGAGTGTTATGAAAAAACCACTGTAGGTATAAAAACGAAGCTCCCTGGTTGATCCTGCCAGTAGTTATATGCTTGTCTCAAAGATTAAGCCATGCATGTCTCAGTGTATGTAAGCCGTATTAAGGCGATACCGCGAATGGCTCAATATATCAGTTTTGGTTCCTTAGATCTTACTCAGTATGACCAATAAAGTTTATTGAACTTTTCGATCAAACAAAAAAAACATATAAACCTGCATGGGTCCTTATGAAACGTCAGAAGCTAGGTGCTAATGAACAATAATCAACAATAATGTGTGATAATTGAACTTTGTCGGTATCGACTTGCTTTTGGAAATTTTACACTCCTTTTAGTACATACTTAAACACGCCCAAAGTTGGTTAGGTTAGCAACAAAAACAAATCTTTGTTGGCTCCAAACTTTTTAATGTCTTTTTAATTTAGTATTTTGTTTCCGCACAGACAATATTAATAATGAGACAAAACTATAACATGTTTAATTTTTAATGTGCATTGTCTAACAGTGGAGTAATACACTCCCGAAGTTTTTATGGATTTTTTTCGACTAGATTCACCTTATGTAGTGCATGCAATTAACGGTATGTGGACGAAAACATAGGTAACAGTTATTGAATCCAATTGATAGTTTGTACAACAGAATGTTGTCTTTCAAAACACGAAGTAAATACGAAAAGATTTTCAAGCTTTTTCGTCTGCGATATCGTATTGAAGAATCGTGTTCGCTCGAATCTAATTTCTGAGCTTAGAAAAGCATCGATCAATGTCTGCCGCTTCCAAAGAGCATATCGGAGGCAAAGCAGAAGGTGTCACAGAGAATGGATCGACACTTAAACGAGTATCAATAGAGCTAAGATTCTCGTGATTTGTAATTCTTTTACAAAGTTGCTTTTCTTGATTCTTGCGCCTTTTCTGGGGAGATGGTATTGTATGAATGAATAATTCTTATTTGGATGGAGTCATACAGTTTTGAAGTACCTACTGGGTTTTCTTTTACCAGGCCATGCGTTTTTAATTATATTAAATCTTGAAAATTGTTATTGCTATGTATAGTATGCACACGTATTAAAACGTGAGCGTACATACCTACTCATTTTTTAAAGTGTCGAAGAATATTTTTATTCAGACTTTTCATACAAAAGTGGGAAGGCGTTTGCGAGCGCGTTCGCCGATGAGACAGTCCCTTTTGGCAATATGAGAGTGACGCCTTATGAAAAATGCGGCAATACCAGTTGAAGCCGACATTAAACGATCTGAATATGCGAGGGGTTGTAAATGTCACGTGTGATGGGGACTTAAAATAGAAGAAGAGGGTGACTTTTAGGTGATATTACAAAAATATTTCTGGTGAAACTAGTTAGTATGAAGGAAAGAAAGTCATTAACGATATTGATTTACAAGATTGTGATTCAATATAATTGTTGTTTCTGAGAAGTTTGCTAGAAACTTTTCCAGCGTGTTTAAACTGAACACAGTAGTAGGAAACGCAAACGAAGTTGAAGATTTGTAAACTATTGTAAAGTTTGTTTTGTAAAATATTTTTCTTTGTCTGTACTGCTGTAGTGTCTCACGAGATGGTATTATATTTCAAGTTTATCGTAACTATGTAACAACTGCGGATCTCAGGAGTGGACACTAATAAGGGCCATATTCATAAACGATGATTAAAGTTAAATGATGTTTTGTAGAAACAGACACTTTTTTCATTATTTAACTTTAAGCAACGTTTATGAATAACGGGTTATATATTTATAGACAGAGGCCTCTCTATAAATATTTAGTGGCATTTGACCGGCAAAGGATATTGGTGGTTTAATTTTCAATATACGATTGTTCAATGGACAACCCCACAAAAGCGTACTTAGTTTTCCATAAGTGAAATTAGATCGTAGGATTTTTTTTAAATTAATGAATTATTATTTAATTTTAAATGAAAGATGACTGATTTTATCTGACAGTGTATAATGATTATTTAAATTTTGGTTTGACTTGTGTATATTTTATTTTGACATTTATATTTATTTTACTTTTTTAAGAAACTCAATTATAAATTGAGTTATTGTTGTATTCTAGATGTATTTTAATGTTGAGATTAGTACC
Organism: Polymixis flavicincta; assembly: GCA_949987655.1. Lineage (NCBI taxonomy): Eukaryota > Metazoa > Arthropoda > Insecta > Lepidoptera > Noctuidae > Polymixis > Polymixis flavicincta. The sequence continues at coordinate 15,540,295 of OX465184.1, forward strand.
ACATATGTTAATTTGTACACCTCATTAGGTTATAATACAATGAACCTTTTATACCTATAACACCTTTGTAGCATGTATTATGCAAATAAATTATTTGATTTGAATTGAATTTTGTTCATAAGCAATTCTAGGATGTCAGCTATTTTCTTAATAGCAAAAGGCCCAAAAATCTTGTCGTGATTTTCCTATCTTGTTCTCAAAACTGTAAATAAACAGACACGCCACCAAGTTGATACAAAACAAACTTGAATAATAGATCAATGGCGTACCAGAAGCAACTCGTAAAAAAAACAATTTTCCGCCGAAGAAATGGGGGGCCGAGAAAAATTGCACTCGTTACGGTACAAGGAATTGGCGTTAATAAAAAACGCACCGTAATTCGGAAGTACGGGTGTTGACAAACGAGGAGACTAGAGCCGGACTAATGAGCCATGGCTCAAGCACCTGACGACGGTAAAATGCCTATCTGAGGGACTTTAGTACCTATTTGTTTTTACCTTTTTGTAAGCAGGTAATTTTTTATTCTGCTATTATAAACATGTGGGAGAGACTATAGTATCTCGTACATGGTTTTTTATTTAAGCCTATTACTTGGAGTAGGTCAAGCGTGACATCTGTAATGTTTCACCTGTTCGTATCCACCTTACGCTTATGAATAAGTATAATATTGGTACAAAAGAGCCAAATTAACTTTCTTGGTGTTTTCTACAGGATGTCTGTACTAACTAAATGAGGTTTCTTTTTTCTTTTTTTTTGGGGATGGGAAATCATCAAATAACTTCTCCCGCTCTGTGTAGAGCAGGAGGGCGTGTCAGACTTTTACTGATTAAAAGCCACCGGTGTTTCCCTCAGTAGCCCGTATGCCAGTGACTGCGGTATCTCTTTCGAACGTACCCGCATCCCTGGCAGAACTAAATTAGGCTAAATACTCGTAGTATTTGATTTAATGTTTTCCTACATAATGCCAATTAATAATTTAGTGTATTGAATCAAGTATATTATTTTGTCTGCCAGGACAGCAACATTGTAGATATTCAGTAACAGTGTATTCAACATTCACATATTTCAGTAATGTAATGTTAAAGCCTGATATACAAATACGCGTATCGAAATTACACAAATCCCAAAATTGGGGAGGTGGACCAAATAAATCGGAAACCAAAATGACGCCCTAACAATCCCATAATCCCGTACCTCGGACTATACACGGTCGGATTTGAATTTGTGTCGCTAAGATGTTGCATTTGGATTTTGGAATTGGAACAATAATATTATTAATCTCTGTTCAATAATGCTAGACAGAAACTATAACATGTTTTGAACCACAATCATTTTACTTTACACGTGCATCCTACTTATATTATAAATATGAAATTTTGTATGTTTAGATGTTTGTTATTCAATCACGCAAAAAAATAAAAGCTAGTGTTTTTTATAAGTTCACAATCATACTAATCCTATATGTGAAAGTTTGTGACGATGCACGGATGGATGTATGTTTGTTACTCTTTCACGCAAAAACTACTGAACGGATTTGGATGTTTGGCACACAGATAAATTCTAACCTATACTTTTTATCCCGGTAGTACGTTCCCGTTGCATAATTTTAGCACTCACGCGCGGGCGAAGCCGCAACTTTAAAAAGCTAGTATTCAATACATGTTTGGTAAAAGGATGGACATACTTTGAGGGAGTGTAGTACCTATTTAACACTGAAATTGAACAATTTTAAGTATGGGACCAACACAGAGACAAAAATCAGTCTGTTCCATACAAAAGTGCAACACTAACATGAACAATATTAGTATGGAGCTGCAGGTTTTTTTTTTAATTTTTCAGTGTTGGTTACTTATTGTGTTGGGTGGGTATCGTCATCGTGCCACGGTATCGTGATACCCAGTAACTGGTTGTGGAGGCCAGATAGGCAGTCGCTCCATGAAAAATACTACTATTCAGCTGCATACGGTAAGACTGGAAGCCAACCTCAATATAGATGGGAAAGGCTAGGCTGATTGAGTGTTGGTTCCATATTTAAAGTACATTTGTATTACACGCATACTATTTATCTAAGCTACACCTTTGATTTTAATTTCTCATATGGTTATAAATATGATGGACAGATGTATGTAACTAACACCTATCATTTTTTTAAAGATAGCCCCATATTTATAAAATTTACCACAAACTGTAGTTGAAAAGATTGTCTTGATTATAATTTGAACCGGACGGTATTTTTCAGACCAGTACGACAATTTAGCCACCCAAAAATACAGGTTGTTTAAATTTTAAAGCGTCCGGATCAGGGATCAAAGCGTCTATAATATCCGTTTCGGCACGAACCGTGTTGTACTGAGCTATGGGCAAATATCGCACTCGTCATTTTGTGAAGGACCCTACCCTGTTAATCCTTGTTTGTGATTTGTTTCACATTATTCGGGGATTGTGGATACAGTGGTGGAATAAAAACTACTGTTGTGGTGGTTATTTGCTTTTCCTCAATATTTCGGCATGACATGTTTTGTATCATTAAAGGGAATCTAGTCGCGGGCTCGAATTCACTGGTGGGCCTGGTTAAAAAGCACGCTGTCTGGTGAGACAGCGTGCTTTTGCCTAGTGAGGCATCGTGTCTGACAGAGGTAGTATCAAAGATAAGCAATTAGACGCTAGTCTACACGCACAACGTTATTGAGTGAGATGCAGGATCATTTATAGTGAAACAGGCGCGTAAAAAATTAAGAAATGTCCTTCGGAAGATAGAGTTTTATGAAAATACCACTGCATAATATATTGATAAATATACAGTGGTCAATAAAGCAATCAATAAAGTTCAAAAAACTTTATTGGTCACTGGACCAATAAAGTTTCTTGAACTTTTTGATATTTGAGTTCTGTCAGTAGGTACTGACTTGGTTTTGGAGATTTCACACTTCTTTTATTACATAAACACGGCCGAAGTTGGGTTAAATTAGCAAGAAAAACTAATCTTTGATGGCTCCTAACTTTTTAATGGCTTTTTTTTATTTTAGTACCTATTCTTTTTCCGTACAGACAATATTAATAATGAGATAAAACCATACTAAGTTTAATTTTTGTACATTGTAAGTCATAGTAATACATTGTCGACCAGTGGAGTAATACACTCCCGAAGTTTGTATGGAAAAAATGTGGACTAGATTCACCTTAAGAGCTGTTCGTTGCTAAATGAACGTGAAGTGAAGGTTAAGCTACGCTTGCTGCGATCGATGCGTGGATGGGTGACCATCCATTATATATACATATATTGAGACATCTCCGTGCCTCGAAATACACGGTCCGGGTGTCATTCATAGATCTTTGACAGTCGTTACAGGTAGTCAGCCACCCAAGGGTTATGGAGATCGGTGTTACCTAGATTGTGGAGGTCAGATAGGCAGTCGCTCCATGTAATAATACTGGTATTCAGCTACATTCAGTTAGACAGGAAGCTGACCCGAACACACTTGAGAAAAGGCTACACAGATTGATTGGTTTATGTCATTCATCGTTTACTTAACAATTTTTAATATGTCAATTGTTAAAATAATTATCATGTGATGCATTCTTTTTATTATGTAAGAAGGGATTGAATGTACCTACACGGCTACACCCAAGTATTTTTTCCTATTAATCCTTCGTCAAACTCTAAGATAGATCGCGATTATATCCCAGCCTATTACAGTAAGACCAATACAAATTTTGAGGAAACGACAACCACCCACGTCGCCACCTATCATAAACACTCATCTTGCGAAAGCTTTCATCCCCTTATGCAAATTGGCAACATTTATGGTGTGACTGCGTAACTCACGCACGACCGGTGACGGTTGGGTATAACAGGCCCAACCTACCCTTTTTGTGAGATGACACCCATTTTTGGCAACCAGGAAATTGCGAACGACTTCTAACTAGAAAGCCTTGGGTAATTTGTTGGCGGTTTTAGATAAATCGAGGTGTCATAAATTGTGTGTACATGTTTGGCAGAACAAAATTTTAGTGGCTGGATATGGCCCTGAATTTATTTAAGAGAACAACGACCTTTCTCCCGTTTTTAAATGTTGTTTAACTGAACAGCGAAGCATTTAGTCGTAATTTAGTATTCGCTAAAATGCTCATTCCAAGTGATAATGCTGTACACAATTACAGTGTAATGACTGTCATTATTGTCAGTAGGTACCTCAAAGATGTAGGGTCAGCTTTAGGCGATGACTTTTTAGTCCGTCTGTCACAGAGGTTTTTTTTTAATGTTAAAGGATGTCGGTCAAAATGGGCGTAAGTCTAACAGTATTAAAATATTATGTCTAAACTATAGGTTATAATTATTAGTACCTACTCTATTTCAAACTATGGAAAAAGTACCAAAGTCGCCGGAGATCAGAGATCTTCTATCTCTGTTCTCCGGCGACTTGTTGACAATTTTAAAAATAGCATATTTCTGTACGAATACCGAGGATTTGACTACACCTTTCACGTTTAGAAAAAAAAAGTCGTGTTATGAACATGGAGCACACGCAGCATGTTTGCTCGAATTCACCCCCAGTACTACGCGCGCACGCCTCGCGCGCGATCCGTTCAGTCGTTATGTTTTGTTTTTTTTTGGCATCAAAAATTTATTTCAAAATCAAAATATTTTATTTCACATAAACCCATATGGGCACTTTTGAAACGTCAGAAGCTAGGGTTTCAATTGGTCGCTTGCTATGGAGAAGAGTTGGCATGAAACTCCCGGGATACCTACTTTTTTTTAAATAATTCTCTTTTACAATGTTTTCAAATTACAGTAAGTAATAGGTATGGGAGGACAATGCAGGCCTGTCTATAAATAGTACCTTCCACAATAATAGAAATGAAAATGAAGGAATAACATGGTCTACAAATCTAGTCTGCAAGGCCTACATCATTCTCAACGAATATTTAAATTAATCTATTTAAATAAAATATAAGAACCTATTTATACCAAATGACATGACCATGAGTTTCCATGAAAACTACTAATAAAGAATTCAAATCGGAATTTAAAAAAAAACGATAAGTATTAAAAAAACAAAGATTTTCATTTAATTATTAACAGGGATAATTATATCCCTGTTAATAATTACGTATAGTTGTATTGTTTTATTAACAATAAAACGATACGTAGGTTTCTATTTTTTTTTTTTTACCCTAAATTTCATGTAATACGATTATGGTAATGGTTCCCAAGTCCCAACAACTGGCACTAGTTGCAGTTCTGTTGGTCTGGTTTCATATAACTAAATGCCCATCATTGTTTGTGTCTTCAGTTATTTTTTTCATGCACACTTGCTATTCTAACTTTGTTTTGACATTGACAGAATGGTCGACATCGGCATTGCTTGCCATAATGAAAATTGAATAGATTAATTTAGAAACTAATCTAATTACAAGCTTATTACATTGTCCAATGCTCGTCGCTCTAGTATGACAATGAATATGACAATATTATGTTGTTATGACATGACACACATGTGTGACTGAAAAAATCATTCCGAGCCCAAAATACCGTAATAACGTCGTATCAATACAAATAAACCCGGAGCCGCATTTCGTAAACATGATTTGGTGTGAACGTTGCGTCGCTCGGTTGCCTAGCAACGCACAGTGGGTCGAAACTATGATTTTAGTGACTTAGGGATCAATTTTGTTTTTTTACTTTTTTCTTTATGCGGATGGATAGAGCTCATAACCCTCAATAATAATGGTCCTGATGTTTTTTTTCCTAAACTATACTTTGGGTAGAAAAATCAGTTTTGTAATTTTTTTGTATGGAGCGGATCAAATTAAGTCAAATTCCTGCTAAGTAGCGTGTGATCCCGCTTTAAAACTTTATTTTTCTTATACCTTGTCTAGTCTTATATAATTTGATGTTATGAACATCTGCATAAAGCTGCCACTCTGCCAAATAAATGAACCGAAAAAAAATGAAAAATACATTGAATAAAAAGCTTCTTTTAAGTTAAATTTGATATGGTATAGTATGTAAAAGCACGTAATAATACACATAATTATTTAACAACTAACAACAATACATTTAAAAGGTCCCTAATTAGCTTAAATTTACTAATTTATTACATTAAGTATTTAAAAATGTTGATCTATGAATTTCTATTTGTGTGTTTAATGACTAATTAGCTTATCCTTTTACTTTATAAAAAACAATGTTTTTCACTTTTAGCCATTACGGTAAAGTTAATGAGGATAATTATTTAATGAGGGTAGTAGAAAAAATTGTAAAGGTTTGTTTGTCACTGGAACTATAAAATGACCATATTTAATAAATATTACCTAGTGTTCGTTTATTCGTACTACTACTAACATGTCGTGATTGTGATCGTCCCTTTTTCGTTATAATGGAGAGTTTAGTTAACAATTTAGATTTATTTATGATTTTAAGAGAGCAGCTGAAGTCGCTGTCGGATAGTAAAAAACTTTTTCAATTTCTACAAGATAAAATAAACGTGACCGAAGAGAACAGTGTTGAGCTCCAAAAATTCTGTACGCGCTTTTGTTCAAATATAAGTGCAAGATGGGAACGAAGTAATCGCACGTTGGCACAGTTTATAAGAAAAAATGGTGATTGGTTAGAACATGCAATAAATTGGCCCGAAGGAATGATACGTGAAGCTGTGAACACTGAACAGGAAAGGCTCGAGATTTGTAATACTGAAGATGTTGAAAATCTACCACCATCTACTTCAGAAGCTTCGACATCTACATTTACACCTCGAAAACCTTTCGAAGAATTGGGCTCCAGGCAAAAACGAAGACGCATTGAACAAATTAACCAATCGCTTTCGTTATCCCCAGATGAACTGAAAGCTACTACAATTGCTAGTTTAAAAAACACTGGAAATGAGGACGTAGGAAAAATCATGAACCATTTGCTAAATCACCCCGAAGATCTAGAAAAAGTTAAGGAGTGTTTAAGTACAAGTAAAGCGAAAAGTAGTACCTATTCACCCGATGAGGCACTGTCTTTATTAGTTTCACTTAAATTAAGTAAGTGGCAGTATATAAGCCTAAGAGAAGTAGCAAGTGAAAATGGGTCTGATTTATACCCTTCTTATTATAAAATTAAAGAAGCAAAGTTAAAATGTTATCCAGGGAAAGAAGACATAATTATTACTGAAGAAGGAGGTGCTATTAAACTGCAAGCTTTACTCAACTTGACGGTATCTAGGCTTTTAGATGTAATTGCTTTTGATTTGGACTCGGCAACAGAGTTACTGCTTATAAGCAAATGGGGCTTTGATGGAGCCTTAGGTCAAAGTAATTACAAACAAAAGACTGAAACAGAGTTTGATGATTCATCTATTTTCATGGCCAGTCTAGTTCCTATAAGGCTTCAACAATGTGATGGAACAATTGTTTGGGAAAACGACCGACCTTCATCAACTTTCTATTGCCGTCCGATAATGTTCAAATTTACCAAAGAAACGCAGTCAACAGTGGCAACTATAAAAGCTAGCATAACACAAGAAAGAGATAGACTTCAGCCGTCAAGAATCAATCAAGTTGAAGTTAAGCATCAATTGCACTTGACGATGATAGACGGCAAAATAACGTCATATTTGTCAGACACATCTTCAGCTGTCTGTGATATTTGAAAAGCAAAACCGTCAGAGATGAACAATTTAGAGTCACTTGCTCAAAGAGAAAGCAATGAAGAAATGTTCCAGTATGGAATGTCATCTTTACATGCCTGGATAAGATGCATGGAGTGCTTACTTCATATCGGTAAATATAATCTTAAAACTTTATAATTTTTTTCATGGTAGTTTCCTGTGAAATTATTTTTAAGTGACACTTCTTTTTGTTTGCAGCTTATCGTTTGGACTTCAAAAAATGGAGTTGCAGGGGCGATGATAAAGAAAAAATGTCACTCAGAAAGAGCGCTATACAGCAAGCGTTTAAGAAGGAATGCGGTTTACTTATCGATATAGTCAAGCAAGGAGTAGGCACAACCAATGATGGCAATACTGCCAGAAGATTTTTCAGGGATGCAGAAACAACAGCTCGCATAACAGGAATAAGTAAAGATTTAATAGAAAGGTTTTACGTGATTCTTCAGACTATTGCATCTGGAGAGCGCGTGGACTTTTCTAAGTTTTCCGAATTTTCTAGAGATACTGCAGAATTGTATGTAAACTTATATCCTTGGTATTATATGCCTTCCAGTATGCATAAATTGTTGGTACATGGGAGTGATATAATTAAGCACTTTGGTGCCATACCTATAGGTAAACTGTCGGAAGAGGCAGCGGAAGCTCGCAATAAAGATTTCCGGAAATGTAGAGAGAGTCATTCTAGAAAGGTAAGTAGAACGGCGACAAATGAGGATATTTTACACAATCTTCTTTTGTCTTCTGATCCAAAGATCACAAGTTTAAGACCTCGAATGGTGAAACAAAATGTAATGGTTCTCTATCCAAAAGTTAAAGAGCTTCTGCCGAGTTTTCCCACAGAATCCGATATAGATTTTATTGATGTAGATAATTTGCAAGATAGACATAGCGATAGTGAATAAGATTTTTGGTAGATTGTAAGTTTCTTGTTTCTCTTTTACTAGTTTGTATGTCATATTAGAAAGGAAATAGTAAAGTATGGTGTTGTATATAGTTAGTTTTTTAGTTTACTTGTGTTAGTAGTAAGTTATTTTATCTTTACTAATTCGTATCTGTTTGTATGTTTCTTTACTTACTATCCAGTATTTAATTGAACTTTATAAACTAATTAAAGTCATTAAACAAACAAATAGAAATTCATAGATCAACATTTTTAAATACTTAATGTAATAAATTAGTAAATTTAAGCTAATTAGGGACCTTTTAAATGTATTGTTGTTAGTTGTTAAGTAATTATGTGTATTATTACGTGCTTTTACATACTATTCCATATCAAATTTAACTTAAAAGAAGCTTTTTATTCAATGTATTTTTCATTTTTTTTCGGTCCATTTATTTGGCAGAGTGGCAGCTTTATGCAGATGTTCATAGCATCAAATTATCTAAGACTAGACAAGGTATAAGAAAAATAAAGTTTTAAAGCGGGATCACACGCTACTTAGCAGGAATTTGACTTAATTTGATCCGCTCCATACAAAAAAATAACAAAACTGATTTTTCTACCCAAAGTATAAAGTTTAGGAAAAAAAAACATCAGGACAATTATTATTGAGGGTTATGAGCTCTATCCATCCGCATAAAGAAAAAAGTAAAAAAACAAAATTGATCCCTAAGTCACTAAAATCATAGTTTCGACCCACTGTGCAACGGGCCGCTTTGCTCACAATCAAGCAGTTTGGACGCAAATTGCTGCGTCCGAGTTTATTGTGGTGTGCTCACACTGGGATCATTACGAACGTGTGGTTGCGTTGGAAAATACAGGCACGCAATCGTCTTATGTGCAGTCATTGAAAGTATCCAACTTAATCATAGACTCATGTACATAGTTACCTACTTACTTTAGCAGTTGACCTAAATATGTTGTTAATTTTATCAGTAGGACTTTGACTTGGTTCCAATCAAATATTATTATTGCCGACTTATTTTTAAATCTCTCCGTGTAAAATGAGGAAAACAATTAAAATACAATATGTTTGTAATTGTTAATGGTTTTTTTTTAAACGTTGCCCCACATTAGGAATTTCTCCTGTATTGTGGGTGCATTTACAAACATTTAAACTCACATACACAAACAGCCAGACCCGGAACAACTAATTGTAGGTCATACAAATATTTGTTCCGTGTGGGAATCGAACCCACGACACGCAGCACAGCAGTCAATCGCTTAACCACTGCGCCAACCGTGTTGTCTTGTTATTATTTGAGATTAGGTTATATTACTTTATTTATGTGAAACAACTTGACGACTTCCAGCCTCCCGAACAAGCCGGATTCCGTAAAGGCTTTATCACCGTAGACCACATACATACGCTGCGGCAGGTTATACAGAAGACCGAAGAGTAAAACCTGCCTCTCTGCTTAGCGTTTGTGGACTACGAAAAAGCCTTCGATTCGATCGAGACATGGGCTGTACTGCAGTCTCTTCAACGGTGCCAGATCGACTATCGGTACATCGAGGTGCTGAAGTGTCTGTATGAAAACGCCACTACGTCAGTCCAACTCCAGGACCGGACTTCGAAACCTATACTTCTGCAGCGAGGTGTGAGACAGGGAGATGTTATCTCTCCAAAACTGTTCACCGCTGCACTGGAGGATGTCTTCAAGGTTCTGGACTGGAAAGGGGCTGCCATCAACATCAATGGCGAGTACATCACTCACCTTCGGTTTGCCGATGACATAGTCGTCATGGCTGAGACCATGGAGGACCTCAGTGCAATGCTCGATGACCTCAGTAGAGCTTCCGAAAGAGTGGGTCTTAAAATGAACATGGAAAAGACAAAGGTCATGTCGATTGCCCATGTAACACCCACTCCCATGACGATCGTAGGCGCTACACTCGAAGTTGTGGCCGAGTACGTTTACCTAGGACAGACCGTCCAGTTAGGTAAGTCCAACTTCGAGAAAGAGGTCAATCGTCGAATCTGACTCGGCTGGGCAGCGTTCGGGAGGCTTCGCAATATCTTCTCGTCCCGAATACCACAGTGTCTCAAGACGAAAGTCTTTAACCAGTGTGTGTTGCCAGTGATGACCTATGGTACAGAGACGTGGTCGCTCACAATGGGCCTTATCAGAAGGCTTAAAGTCACCCAAAGAGCAATGGAGAGGGCTATGCTCGGAGTTTCCCTACGTGATCGAATCAGAAATGAAGAGATCCGCAGGAGAACCAAGGCAACCGACATAGCCCGAAGAATTGCCAATCTTAAGTGGCAGTGGGCAGGGCACATTGCTCGCAGAACAGATGGCCGATGGGGCCGAAAGGTTCTGGAGTGGCGACCGCGTACCGGAAGACGTAGAGTGGGAAGGCCTCTCCCACAAGGTGGACCGATGACCTTGCGAAGACTGCGGGTATCCGCTGGATGTGGGAAGCATAAGACCGGTCGAAGTGGAGGAGCCTGGGGGAGGCCTATGTCCAGCAGTGGACGTCTTTCGGCTGATATGATGATGATGATGTGAAAAAACTTTAGTTGCTTAGCTAGGCAAATCGGCAATCTCTGTAAATGAAAATGAATCTTCCTATAAAACAAGCCGAGACAATTAATATTCAAAATGATTTAAATTAGTTTATTTAAGTTAAAAAAAAAAAAAACAATAATATATCTGAAACAAACGATTGTTATACAAGGTGTTTTTTTTTATATCCCATAACTCTATAGGGTATCAAAGAACCAACTGGCATATGAATTATTTATAGTATTTTTGGTTTTCATTTTTGCAAAATTCAAAATAATTCGACAAACTCACGATTATTAATGTAAAACACCCTTACGTAAGATATATCAACGTCGCATTTTTTTTAGCTTTAAATATGAATGATTGGTTTGAATGAAGATGAATGACTAATGTATTTATCAATGAAAATTAGATACACACATGGAGAGTATAGGGTTAGTATTTTGGTAATTCGGTAATTTTGCAACGTCGCAAAGTAAAGATTCGTCATACGGGTGACAATCGTTAACCTAAATTAATTACGATTGATGATATCTTCGAAACTATGCATTTTTGGCCCACATATTCTAGGACTAGTTATATATATTTTTTTTTTAGATTAAAACCCTACAGTTATGGGACATTAAAAAAAAAACACATTGCATAAGACGGCAATCTCTTTAAATGTGTGTTCAAATAATATAGTTTAAAAACAAATTACACAAAGGATGCTATGATAATTCGGGCAGAGGGGTATCTACTTGCGCTACGCACTAACAGTGGGAATACTGGGTAGGAATGACTTACATTTTGACAGCTGAACTGTCAAAATGTTGAACTATTTACGTTGCTGATCCGACAAATTTTTCAAACATATGAAGCAATGGATTAGCAGCACCCTTCATTTTTTTTTAAATATTTTTAATGTGTTACGCAATTTGGGCGCAGAAAACTAGTCAGCAGACCATGAGTTTGAGTGAGCAGCGACCTTTTTACTTTAGGGGACACTTCCTCCGAGGGTGCAAACAAATAAAAAGAAATGTTTGTCGGGGTTCGAACAACTCGAGAATGTTCCCTTGATCTTCGAATTACTTCATTCTTTGGAACACTCTTCAATTATCGACTCCAGGCATTCGGATTATTTTTACCAATTAAAAAAGTTAGGCGGATTAAAAGTTTTAAGGAATTGCTTATTGATTGGGAGTCTTGTTATGTTCCGTTTTGGTCGTACTTTTTATCAGCTATGTTCCTATTTGAGCGGAGCATTTTTTTAAAACTTGAGCTGTATTTTCGTTCTCGCTTACATGGTACACACGGCTACACATCAAGCTATAATATCCAGTATAAGCTGATTTCTCATTGTATAGGATTTCCATACAGTACGAGATCAGCGTAAACTGGAAATGTATGGCTTGATGTGTAGCCGTGTGTACATAATCTTGGGACACAGGCTCCTCTCTGTGTAGTAGGAGTGGCCCATAATCCACCACGCGGTTCCGTACGGTTTGGTGGATGTCACAAGTCTCCGAATTTTTGGTTCTAGGACATGCCGGTTTCCTCATGGCGTTTTCTAAAATGAGACACAAAGCGCTTTTGTTTAGCGTTGTGCGGAGTCTAGGATTGAGTATGGTGTCGATACGGACGCGGGAGCGACAGTGATCGTTTAGACGTGGTCCTGACACATACTGGCCTAGGAACTGTACTGTGTTTCTTTACTTACTCTTTCTCAGAATATTATAATAGTTACAGGAGTATTAGTAATTGTGTCTGTAACAATAAACAGTGTAAAACTATTTCTATTATTATAAGAAGGAGCTATTTCTCTCGTTTACCCGTATCCCAATTCTGCGCCCACGAGTGTAAATTCTGACACTATGTGTATCAATAAGTAGGTCTGATTAGAATCCAATGTACCTGGATCTCATGTTTAGAGCTGTGGTGATATAAATTATATCACCTTTTTTTATAATTATATCATAAAATAATGAAATACATAAACTGAACTGCCTGTCTAGGTTTGAACTTACGATCTCCAACTCGTAAGTCTGGGCCAATATCTACCATTATGCCACCACTGCTCCAAATTATGTGGCTAGTGGAAATTCACAATGGTTAAAATAATATAGGAAACACGTCTTGCAATATAACATTGATTCATCTATGAACAATGTCTAAAAGAGTTGATCATTTATGGATATCTTAAGCACTATATTACATCATAAAAGCGGCCGCATGTTTTCTAATAAAGAATTTAATCTCATCTCGAGCGTGCTCTTACGTGCGATCAAAGGATCTTCGTATTTATCATCCTTCGTTGACGAGTACTAAATATTTATTCATTTGTCATACCTACATACGTGATAGGTTTTGATGTGATGTTAAGGCAAGAACATGGTGTATGTGTCTTGTACTGTAACGATTTGCATACTAAGTAGGTATTTCCTATTTTGTTCGATACGGTTTGTCAGTTGATAAGTATTTTTGTTTGGACTAGGAATTTAGGTAGGTACTAGGGAGGTACCATTGCGGACATTGTCGGTTGACAACTTTTCAACCTTAAGATATAAGGGTAAAAGTGATTCACCGCTATTGTCCTCGTTTGTACCTATACATCCTCGTATTTGTATAGCTTTTCCTGTTAAGATAAGTAAGTAAATACCTAACATTTAAAAAACCAATAATTCATTCCATAATATTTACGATGGATGTATTTCTTACATTGAATCACTTAAAACTATTTTCAAACTGATGTGTCCCGTTTTAAATGCTGACGAAATGTAGATGTACTACCTATGCATCTCTGCCTCACCATTTGGGAAATTTAGGCATGATGTTATTGTATATGTGATGAAATAAATACCTAAGAAATACTCTCAAAAAGTAATCTGATTCTGTAATTCCAGTAGCAATCGAAACTAATTTTATATTGGGTGTCAGGTTGTTTTTTTTGTCTCAAATATCGACTGTAATCAACTCCACGTCATATGAATAGGCCTAAGATAACAAGTTAATTTCATTGAACCGGCAGGCAGAAATAGTTTCTTGATGAATTGCAGAATCAGCCAAGAGTAAAGTAATGGTCGCACCTAGTGCCGTTCAAGGGAACGATTCTAAATAAGTTTTATTAGAATGAAAATTAGTGACATTTTCGTCTGTCGAAAAAAGTACGTAGGTCACATGAAATAATGATTCCAAGTGATTTAAATGACGAATTGGTGTGACTAAACATGACATCTTTATTTAGTACCCGTTTAGAGCCAAATGAGAGCGTGAGAATTCAAACCACTTCTTCTAGTGAACTTGAAAATCAAACTCAGGATATAGTCAAAAACAAAACTGAAGACGAAAGTGTGAATTTGAAAGTAGGTACTATCGTGGACATCCATATCTATACATCTTTAGGGCAATTTTTGCTTGCAGAGGTCGGCAGGGGCGGTAGGGGGCGGTTAACAGATGTGGTCATCGTGTTCACGGGATTTTGTTTTCAAACTGTATCTGATATGGATATCTAGCCGTACTACATTTAAAAAAAAACCTTTATTTCTCAAAACAGAATACAATTGATTCACTTAGAATGAGAAACATTGGTTAGATTTATTCTAATATACATTATTTACACATACTACGTACGTACAAATCCAGACAATCAATTCTATGCTTCCTACACGTCTTCAATTACACATTCCGGATGCTAGAACGATTTAAATTCGTCGACCGTTGTGGTTACCCAATGTGAAGTTTACCCGAAACAGTTCACATGTCGAATTTGGAGAATAGTGAGCTTGAACTTAAATGTTTGGCTTTAATTACTACCGAAATTTTGATAGGCTGGTTCTAACTGTTCAGGGAATATAACAGAGGAATTCTGTAGGAGTGAAGGATATTTTAACAATGATGAAAGTCGTGTGATTGTTATAACAATTCTAGTTTCTGACAAAGGCCTATTCGTCACTGTACTAAGACTTGTTTCAGAAATAAGCATTGAAGTTCCTAGAGACCCTAAAATTAAGGAACAGTCTGTGTTGTACCAACTTCAGTATGCACTTGGAACAGCTAATTCTAAAATAGTTTTCTCGTACGTATTTTGAGCTTACAATAATACGGTAAGATTATCCTCGTCAATATTTTACTAGCATCCCTTCTAAGTTTAGCTTGTTTACTCTGCTTATGAAGAATGCGGTACAGATGTGGTTGAAACTAATAATCCGATCGTCGTCAATCACTTTGAAGTGTTAACGTGTGTGGTTTAGATCGATTAAATAGAGGGAGGAAAAGAACAAGTAAAAGATGATGAATTTGAGTTACATTGCTTTAACTAATAAATATATTGTGGTTCAAATCAAGGAACACAAGAAAAAATACATTTAAAAATCTTACAGTATGAATGGATTTAATTATGACAGTTCAACAATATTCATTGCGTTATTTACTTTATTGAGCAGACCATTTTTTGAACATACTCAGATTGTGATTGATTGTGTGTGGTAGCTCCCGCTGCTGTCATAAAGATTATAAGGTCATAACTATTCAGACTTGTTTAATACATTCTGGCAACGCGGTTAATATATACGCAAGAATGCCTTCAAATTGTTGAAGAAACTTGCAAACAGCGTTCTATCTGTCCATTTTACTACAAGAACAATAGAAATCAGTGGCATTATTCTAACAGTCCTTCAATGAATGACTCACCACAGACTGGTTTACCGAACCCACCGGTACTGTTTAGTAACTATGTACAGTATGTACATATACACAATAGTGTCGACCTAGATGTAGAAATGATTGAGACAGAGTAAATAATAATGGTGCAATTACTAATTACAATGACTTTCTTACTGGCTATAAACCAGACAGATCCTCAAACAGAACTTTTAAAATAATGATTTACCTTACTTGGCAAATTGATTGGTATAGTCGTCGTCTCAGGTCATAATAATAATATGTTGTTGCTTTAGAAGAATGCTGTGATTCATGTTGAAGTGACAAATGAGAATCGAACTGGTTTTGTTTGAAAGCCTCAGGTTATGCATTCTTCTTATCGTGTCGGTGGCAAAAATAACACGATAGAATGTATATAGATTTTCCGATAGATTTCTAAATTTGTCAACCTGAAAATTCAGCAACGCGAATACTGTTCGCTGACGCTGCCAATAAGTCCTCATGACTGCAGGTGACAGGGCATGCGGTGCAAGATGGGAGGTGAGCCATTATCTGTGGAGAGACGTGACATGCACACCGGAGGTCTGAGCTGTCCATAAACTCCTACTTGTGGAGGTTGTCCTTGCCGCGACCTACTTGGGTACGAAGTCCATTTAAAGTTTTCCAAGTAGGCCACAGTAACTTGTACCCAGGTGGGAGGCTTTCTGATGGTTCAGTAAAGAAAACAGGATGCTTAAGGTGAATCTAGTCCACATTTTTCCATACAAACTTCGGGAGTGAATTACTCCACTGTTCGACAATGTACCTCAAAATTTAAACTTGGCATGGGTTTGTCTTTTTATTAATATTGTATGTACGGAAACAGAATACAAAAATTAAAACCATTAAAAAGTTAGGAGCCAACAAAGATTAGTTTTTCTTGCTAATTTAACCTAACTTTGGGCGTGTTTAAGTAACAAAAGAAGTATCTCCAAAACATTTTTCGAAAAATTTAATAGACTTTATTGGTCATTGATTTATGTCATTTAAAACCCGATCTTCCGAAGGACTTTTTTAATTTTTTACGCCCCTGTTTTATTATTACTGATCCTGCAGCTCACTCAATAATGGTTTCCGTGTAGACTAGCGTCTAACTGCTCAACACGGGTACTACCTCTGTCGGACACGAAGCCTGGTGAGACAGCGTGGTTTTCAGCCAGGCCCACTAGTGTGTTCGAGCCCGCGACGAGGTTCACCTTAAAGCAGTTCTAGTTCTAGCCAAAGACCACATCATCTGATGCATTCATTTGATTTACTTAATTGGAAACTACATGAACATATTTTCATTGATAGTTTGGCAGGTCCATTCTTGGATTGACTTACTCCTGGGTCAGTTTTTGGGATATCCACATGTGGCTTCATAAAATTTACAAGGGGCGCTTCACGCTGACTAAACTCAATTACTTATGGGTAACACTGTTATCATAGAAGTAACGGAGGTAGTATAATTTTGGGCTTATGCGCTTTAGATAGTAACTGAAATTATAGTTTTCTTAACATAACAATGCACACAATCATTTCAACGAGTTGATTTTGAAAATTATTTCTAACAGTTAAAACTTGTAAATATTTTATTGCATCACAGGAATGGCAGAAAGGTATTAAAATAACTTAATATTCCTTTTTGCTATACGGAGAAGGTGTTAACAGGAAATCGAGTTATTAACTGGTTGCCAATTAGACGGCCGTTCATGCGCTAATTTCCTTTGACGCCAACACGCTTTGGTTTCGGCATTAATATTGCTGTTGCTAAGGAATGTACATGGTAGTTTGTACCTGTATTTGTATAGGTAGATATATTGAATTCGCTGACATAGTATCTCGAAATATGAAAGTAGGTTTACGCAATGGGTTTAGGCAAATTACTAAATTCTATAACTGCTCTTTCACATAGGGAAGTCTACTGGATCAAATTTACTAACGCTGAGCGGATCGTATCTTAAATTCCGCCCCGCCCGAGCCATGTTCCCGTTTATTATGTTTTTATAACCTCCCACGGGATTTCCCAGTCCTCCTAACTTCGAACATCTAACGACGGTCTACAATTTTTCCGACGCCTCCTTACTTAACATCCCGTAGCTAGAAAATAGTTTCTTACAATGATAGATATGACATTGGTTAAGTAGTTTTAGGAACATCTAAATATAACGAGCCCATTGTCTGAACTAACAAGGTTGTCGTAATTTTCAGAGTGGAAAATGTCAAACATTTGCCAACGGTACATCAGGCGGCACTGCGAGGAGAAGGCTGGAGGGTCCTACATGAAGGTTTGTAATTCAAGCAAAACATTATAATCTGTTATAGTTATTATAGGTCTCGTTTCCTGCAGTAGTTACTTCGACTACAAATCGTAAAGCAGTTTCTTGCTCGTTCTTCTCCATAGGAATCTACTATTTACTTTTCGGGATGGGTAACCATAGCTTCATTTTTCTGATTGAACGACTCGTTGAGTACAAAAGTGTCCGTAATTGGTTTACTTGAATTACTTTGAGTTGACATATATTTTTGCGCATTTTTTTGTTTGTCTATTCGATTAAAAACATGCCAAAATTTCAGGTCGCTTTGAAATTTTTTGTCAGACGTATGTACTTATGTATGGTCATTGTGTCAGTCTAGAACATAGCGTCTATAAGTTCATTTCATCCAGGTTCTACCCACGATGGTAATAATGTCGTCTGCTCATATTGCCGCCGAATGACCGATATTTTGTCTTCCAGTCCTTGTAGGTATGCCATACGGTGACAGCTTTACTCCACCTGTCATCAATAAGCCTTGCATCCTGACTTCTGCTCGTTACGTCGGTTCGTCTAATACAGAATGTTCGTATAAAGCAGGAAGCATGTCTTGGGTCATATTATATACAAGAATTACTAAAGCGGCATTAATAAATCGAGTGTCAATTACCCAGCTACTACCGACCACGATAATTTGTAGATACTTGATTTTAAAACCTATAACGCCGTGGGAGTAAATGGCAAGATTTACATAATAATATTCATGTACAATGTTCAGGTTAAAAACTGGCTATTACGGTATTTTACTAGACATTTACTATGAGAACTGACTAGAGATATAATAATGTAGTTGGAAATTTCAAGAAAAGTTTCCGAACAGGAGCTTTTTCCCAATTCGTGCGTATTTTTTTTTAAATTTGTTTTTTATATTTTCATGTAAATAATGGAATTGTAGTCGTGGCCAAGAATGTGGTATTTATTAATACATTCTTTTATAAACACGATAACACTGTCTCACATCAGTGGTCTGCCAAAAACTTCATTAGAAAAACGTCAATTTAACTGTTTATGGTGTTTATTTTTAGAGAAATTCAAATGCAACTATATTTTTAGTAACGCTTAAAATATTATATCTAGGTAACATAACTTGCTCTCAAGAATACCTGGTGTAATCGATCCGTCGGATTTCGATACCCGTTGCGTGTTCCTAGGCCATAACGCGAGTCCACTCAACTTGCTGATGATAAAGTGCCCAGTGAGTTGCTAGTGTTTCCTTTTAATATATCTCCTGACATTGATGAATAGGCCCACATGTAAAAAGAAATTATGGTGATTTGTGATAAGTTCGTTAAATGCTAGACTGCTTAGGAATTGAGAAATATACTAACAGACATGTCATATTATACTGTGTTTTGTCGTTTAGTCCACTTTCGACCCCTCGACCCCCAATAACTAATGTGTTCACTGGACCCCTGACTATAGTTTGTTCTCGACCCTTGGGGGTCGAGAGTGAATTTTATTTTCCAGTCAAGTTTTAGTTTTCTCTCGACCCCCAATCTGTTCTGTATCTAACTGTACCAAATTATTAATTTTAGGTACTTAACGAACTAGGGGGCGAAAGTGGACTAGGTATGCAAATCTCACCCCCTGGGGGTCCAATGTGAGCTATGTGTAACGGTTAAGAGGAAACAAATCTATTTTTAGGGGTCGAGGGGTCGAGAGTAGACTAAACGTGTTTTATTAACTTGTATGATTTAGTAAACAAAGGGATTTGATTTGAAGCACATCTTTAGCTGCCTCATTGCTCTAGTGGTCGCAAGCGCTACTGCTGAGCATCCTCGGTTGGTCATGGTCGAGCAAAGTGTAATTGGGTCTGGAATTTGTACGTAACAGCCCGGGTCACTGGATCTTGTTAGGGGCCCGGAGTCAGGAATTGTGCTCGGTCAGTGGCAATAGGCTCGCCCCTATTACATGAGACTTAAACGTACAGACGCCAGCAGGTCAACCTACCCGAAACTGTCAAATTTTCCCAATTGAACATGAACCTTATGCTTACGGTATATATAGCACATCAAGCTACCCCAATCTGTCAAATTTCTTTGATAGATTTTCATCTTTATAACATAAATAAACCTCAGATTCATGTTCAATTCGGATAATTTCGGTATCGGTACTAGGTGCACCTCTGCCTAACTCTTCGGGAAATACAAGCGTGATGTTATTTATATTTTAGAACGAAGTCGTTTTTATGTCATTTATTATTGTAGTTTACTGGGGGCTTGTGGCTAAATAACAATAGCTGCAAGGCTCGAACGACCAGGTTAAGCTACGCTTGCCGCGGTTTTTTTTTTTTTTTGGTTGGGAAATCATCAAATAACTTCTCCCGCTCTGGGTGGAGCAGGAGGGCGTGTCAGACTTCTACTGACTAAAACCCACCCGTGTTCCTTCAGTAGCCCGTATGCCAGGGGCTGTGGTATCTCTTTCGAACAAACCCGCACCCCTGGCAGGCATCGGCCCTTGCGGGCCCCATCATTTTTGTGCTGACATCTCCTTGAGGCGCGCGTGGAACACAACGCGCCGTCGACTTGGGCTTGGTCCTTACGCTCCTTGGACGCGAGAGATCGCCGCCGCCGATCGCCTCCACGAGGACACGGCGGTGTTCCGCCCAAGCAGGGCAGACCGCCACCATGTGCTCCACCGTGTCCTCAGGGCGATCTTCGCAGTGGAAACACCCGGGCGTTTCCTCCCGCCCTATCCGAAACAGGAACCTCCAGAAACAACCGTGTCCGGTCAATACCTGCGTCAGGCGGAAGGTGAGGACGCCATGCCGCCTCGCAAACCACTCCTCAAAGCGGGGACTTACCGCCGCAATCGTGGCGTGCCCAACGCTTGCCGCGGTTGGTCCGTGGATGGGTGACTATCTTTACATACCAAGACCCCTCCGTGCCTCGGAAAGCACGTTAAGCCGTTGGTCCCGGCTGTCATTTGTCGATCTTTGACAATCGTTACGGGTCGTCAGAAGCCCGAAAGTCTGACAACCAGTTTTACCAAGGGGTATCGTATTACCCAGTAACTAGGTTGTGGAGGTCAGATAGGCAGTCGCTCCATGTAAAATACTGGTATTCAGCTGCATGCGGTTAGACTGGAAGTCGACCCCAACATAGTTGGGAAAAGGCTAGGCAGATGATTATTGTAGTTTACGTTTCTTACAAAGATCATTCTTAAATAAAAGCGTGTGGTGGATGCTCAAGTGTTGTATTTGTTTTCCAAATAAGACATTGTATGGAAAATGTACTGTAACGACATTCTTGAATGAAACTCACACGTCCCGCTAAAAATCCCGTGAGTAAAACCGTTTGTGAAACTTCCTACTTCACAAAATAACTGAATAATTATTAATTTAACAATGAATTGTATTTAAACAATATTAGGAAATATAAATTATGTACTCATATTGAAACTTAGTTTTATCACTTACCTATTCATTAATTATTTTAGACACAATTTACGTTAAAATTCAAACTCGACTATCAATAGGTAATTCCGCTTGATTGATCAAAAAATACTTCCGCAATAAAAACACTTGTCACGCAGTGATTAAGGGTTATTTTCACATGCACAAATCTGGCCTAACATATCAACATTGCCGACATGCAGTGACCACAAGCAGAATCAATTTGCAGGATGGCATTTAATTTTTGCCCTCGGGCATGCGACATGGATATGCATTTGACATTTTCCATTTCCTGATTTAAAGATCACAGTGACCACATATTCTTTTATGGGGTGGGCAGAAATGTCTATATTCCTGCCATGAGCTTGCTGTGGATTACTTTTGGTTTTGTTGGTTTTTCTACCGTTTGGTGTCATGGTTTGTTGGTACAGACAAAAGATTTCTGATGAATAAGTCTTTAGGCATGTTCTGAATTTGTAGAACTCTTGCTTTGGTCTTGGGGAACCTAGTCGCGGGCTCGAACTCACTGGTGGGTCTGGCTGAAAAGCACGCCGTCTCACCAGGCTTCGTGTCCGACAGAGGTTAGTACCCGTGATGAGTAGTTAGACGCTTGTCTACACGCACAACATTATTGAGTGAGCTGCAGGATCAATTATTAAAGTAAGTAAGTAATACAGGCGCGTAAAAAAATAAGAAAAGTCCTTCGGAAGATCGGGTTTTATAAAAAAACCACGGCATAATTCAATGACTAATAAAGTTTATTGAACTTTTTGATAATTGAGCTTTGCCGGTACTGACTTAGTTTTTGAGATTTTACACTTCTTTTTTAACAGGGCCAAAGTTAGGTTAATTTAGCAAGAAAAACGAATCTTTGTTAGCTCTTAACTTTTTAATGCTTTTTAATTTTAAATATTAATAATGATACAAAACCACACCATGTTTAATTTTTGATCTACATTATCAAACAGTGGAATAATACACTCCCGAATTTTGTATGTGAAAAATGTGGACGAGATAGAGGACCTTAATAAAGGCCACTGTTTTTCAAAAGTTTTGATATTCGTAGGTTCTTGAAATACCGTTTCAAGTCCTTTCCGTGCAACATGAAATAGGTACCTAATAAGTAATACCTAGCTCGATTAGTTCTCTACATTGACTCATTTTGCATCCTCTATTGTTACTGTTATCAATAATAACAATTGTTTTGTTAATAAAAAACACACAAGTATGTACATTCATACTGACAATAGGTCACAGTACGAGTAACTGTCAACTGTTGACAGTGCTCATAATTGTATAACTTAGGTATTTGGTTTAGGTGATTATGGTTATCTGCGTGCATATGCCAGTAGGTACTGAGATCAATGGAGTAAAGCTGTGAGCAAATGGTGGCTAAAGTTAGGCCAAAGAAACCAGGGCCGTCTAAACGCGGGTTGGATTGATGTCGTTGATGATATCGTCAAATTCGCGGGAAACATCTGGATGAGGGACGCACGGAACCGAGAAGTATAGCAGTCAAAACGGCCGGTACCCCAGCAGTGGGCGATTTTGGACTAAGATAATGATGGTGATGACTCAGACATACATAACACGGAAACCGGAAAACTATGTTTTCAGGCTAAAATAATGATAAAGCTAAAAAAACTACCCTAAACAGCAAGATGAATATGCGTGGATCTCGATGGTGAAAAACATGTGTTGTGCCTACTGTTTTTATCTTAGCAATGGTTCGCCTAAGCACGTTTGCTAATGGTGGTCTGTGTTTTATAGTTGGTTGCTCCGCCTTGTAAGTTAAGCTAACCAAGTTCCAATTTCTGTTGATGACGGGGACTTCATGCAAATGTTCTAATGTAAACTTTCACTGAATAGTGAAATTTCTGCTACAATTCCGTTTGCATTTGTGACCGGTAGTTCAGCTAAAAGCTGTTAATCTGTTGGTGAACTTGTTTATTGTATCTCCCTCCAGTAGCGTTGTTATAAATACGTAGATAATGTCGTACCGGGATATTTTTCGGGTGTGGTACCTATGTACTCGTATGTATGTACTGAGACTAGTCCTGAGAGACGCACTTGTTTTTCAAAACTGTCTTTTTGGATTTCTTTCAATTTAAAATCACAAGCTACATAAGTCTCTTCTGGCGGACCGAGGTAGGTACATGAATTATTATTTCCTGAATCTTTAATTGCATTTATCCTTTATGTATACAATCTCGGATAAAGTCTTGACAACAAGTCTATTCTATAAAAAAACACCGTAAAATCTTAGGTACATACGTTTACAGAATTCCAGATCTCACCCATTCATACTGCTGAAACACATACCTATACAACCATCTATTGAAACACTCCACGAACATTTCATAGTTCCAACTTGCAACTGCAAACCGTCATGGGGCGTCCAAACAAAAGGTTCCCGATTAATGTTGTCGGCTTGCGGGATGGTGTTCAATTTCCGATATCGGCACAAAGCGGCGCCGCTCGTCCGCTGTTTCCTTTGCGGGATGCGTTATCTAGTAGGCATAGGCATGGCATAGGCATACGTCTATTTAGTATGGAACTTGGTAGCTGTATGGTAATTTTGAAGTCCATTGAATGTGTTGGTGACGTGGTACTTGCCTCGTATGTTGTTATACAATCTGAGTCGGTTATGGTGAGGTTACTATTCGACTATACTATTGCTTATTTTTGGACCTACGTTTTATAATGCGGGTGGGGTCGGTGCGAGATCTTGGGGTCACCTTTTCGGAGGATTTATCTTTTCGATCTCTTATCGTGCAGGTGTGTAAAAAGGCCTTCCAAAATCTTGGGTTTGTAATGCGAGAAACGCGGGACTTCACTAACATGGCAGCAGTGAAATCTCTGTATAACGCATTGGTGCGAAGCAACTTGGAAACTAGTGCCATCATCTGGAATCCTCATGAAACTAAATATTCTCAGATGGTGGAAAAGATGCAGAACAAGTTTGCACGGTACCTATACATGAGACAATTTGGCGTCTACCCGTTTTACCCGCTTATGTATCCAACTCTCTTTGTAATCGGGATGGTTGGGTACTATAAGTTGGAAGTAAGACGCAATCTTGCTCTAGTAAAGTATGTCTTTATGGTGTTTCGCGGGATGCTAAACAACCCGCAAATCTTGGGATCGTTGGGATTACTCGTTCCAAACAGTAGGCTACGGTTGGGGCCGAGGGAGAGTCTGTTTAAAACTCCGGTAGCCCGTACAAACCTATTAAAGTTTGCACCCGTGTGTCGGGCTGTTAAGATAATTAATATCATCTCTCAGCGGTTGGACATTTTTTCCTGCTCATTGGCGGAATTCCAGAGAGTGACAGTTAGTGTGTTGTCCTCCATGTAACTTGGGCCGGCACTCGGAGCCGTTACTTGGGACTGGTCAGTCATGGCCCGGGGTAGGTGTGTGTGATCAGGTTTTGAGTGGCGTCTATGGGTGTCTACTTTTCTGTATATTTTACTTGTCTGTATGACTACTTTTATTACATTGGGTCCTGCCTGTAAAAATAATTGTATGTGTGAATGAATAAATAAATAAATAAATAATTTAAAATGGTTTTTGGGTGGTCTTCCGGGGACCGCAGTGGCAACGTTGGCCAATTCCATTGACAGACTTCAGCGACACAACTGGGTTCTATTCATCTCTATGAAAACGCTTCCGTAGAAGCATATTATTATGGAAATTAATGTATGATGTTCTAATTAAAGACACTTACAGTATAAAAATAGTAGGGAGAGAATTAAGGCAGATATACTGCACAGCCATAACTATAATAATCAAAAACTAGTTCATAATAATCGTATGTTCGTAATAATCAAAATTTAGTTCTACCGATAAACACCTTCGCATTGCCACGACAAGATAAGAAACAAAAAAAAAAAACATTTTATTTATAAGTTTCACCGTCGCAAATGCAAAGGCAAGCAAAACAAAAGGGCCTCAAGAACAATCGAAGCTATAGGGGAAAAATAACAAATGCCAGAACAAATCAGACGCGAGTATACCTTTGCTTAATAAGAAAGAAAAAAAAAGCCTTGTTTTCCGCACTGAAAATTCCCAAACGACGGGACCAATGCACAACTTTCTTAATTTGCACGGTTGGGAAACAATAGGTACAACGTGATATAGATGCGACGAATATGCGATTCATTAATTAAAGGTATTGAAGCATGGAAATTATGGGAAATAAATTCTTCACTCAGGTTCTATAGCTTTTTCGTGCCCGTCGTGTTTTTCTTAGTTTGTCGTTTAAAGTTGTGAAAGGAAACTTTATCATTTCTATTGGTAACCATTAGAAAAATCCTGAAAATAGTGGATTTTTCTTGTATCATTATATTCTTTAACATGTTTATAACTTTCATATTTTTTATCACAAAGTATAAATATAAAAGTTCAGTTCAAACCAATAGCTATCGTTCTCTCGAACAAAATTTGATTTCAAGTCCATCTTTACACTGACAATTTTTTCTTTTACTTATTTTTGTGTCGCCTCAGCAACGGTAAGTAATTGACTTTTGACAACTTTTTAATGAGTTTTTCGATGTTGATAGCTTATCTCTTGGGCGGCACTTTTTCCTTCATATTTGTTCTTTTATTATATAACTAGGTACATTCTTCTTTTATATTTGACCTTAGAGGGTTCATAATTAACACTCTGATCCCTTACTGGACTTAATATTTTTTTTTAACTTAAAACCGGTTTCGAATTAATATAAAGAAAGAATGAAAGCCAATGTTTCTTTAACGAACTTAGAAGAAAAGAAAGGCTTTCTTCACTTTTACGAGAGTTTTTTACAATTAGGAGCAAATCTTGAAACATAAATTGAAGACATTAATTAAATGTCGTCTCATCGTCGTATGTGAGCATCTCACTAATTGTTTCTTATTACTCAGTAATATTTGATTTTGCAGTACTGGTAATGAAAACAACCAATAAACATGGGTATACATTATTTATTACGACTGGAAGAGACAGAACGTGACACTATTCGATAATGTCACATTGCATTTTTTATTTATCTTTCTTTTTCACTGGTTCTGTATTGAGTTTTGTTTGTATGAAATCAATTGGTCTCTGTCTCTTTGAAGTCTGATGTCCGTTCTGATTTTATTTTGATAATGTTATGGTGTTCATAGGGCTTTTGCTTTAAGTTTTCAGTACTTTATTTAGGTGTAACTATAGTTGTAAATAAACCGTTTACGTTTACGATTTAAAACTACGACCACGTGGGACGTGGGTGTACATTTTTATGTACCTATTACTAAATTAATAAAAAGGTTAATTGAAATTATTCACCATTTTCATTACTATAATGAAGTTAGATATACTAATACTACTTACTTTTTAGGATTAGACAGACTGTATACTATCTCGATGCGCGTAAATTTGTTGTAACTGGTAGGTAAGTAGTCTGATTAGGTTCTGACAAAGACAGATAGAAGATATTTTTTTTGTTTTATTTTATTACTTTTTATGTATCCTAAATCAGAGAGTAGGTGTAGTCTAGATCACTTCATGTGAAGCCTCAGTGCGTTCTATTAAAAAAAAAAAACATTTTAAACAAATATTAAACCACGGAGTGTGGTTTTAAATCCTTTGAACCCAACTATACGGTTTAAAATCAAATGGTTTAAAATGATTAAAATCCATTTAGCATCTCTATGTATATCATAAAAAATTACAGACTGTTATTTGTATGAGAATGAAATTATAATCTCTAAGTAAACCTATTCGATAAGTAGCTTTCTCAGTTTTAAATTTTAACTTATATAATATAGTCGTACTTTTTAAAAGAAATAAAAATATCGATGACAGAGTTATCTTGCATTAGGTCCAGTGCTGTTTTGCGTTGGCCCTGTTTACCAGAATTTTTACGATTTCATATTTCATAACGTCAGCAACTCTTTCACTGCTATTGTCTCAAGACACATAAAGTAACTCGTTAAGAAATTATAAGTGTGTTGTATAAAAAGTGTCATTTAACAGCGACAGTAAGGATGTGCCATTATTCATAAACTCAGCAGCGGGGTGTTGAACCGACACCCTGGGGACGCGCGTTTTAATGTTCGTATTTGCATATTGTAGTATATGTATGATTTCAAGATAAAATTATGTTACTTGTGTAAAGTGGTGAAGAAGGGATGTTATCAATTTAGAAGTATGCAATTATTCTTTAGTCTGCAGTGATAAAATTAGTAGGCTGGTATTATTATTAACATTTATTATAATGATTATTTTGCCTGTTGATTCAATTAATTTATGACTCCTAACTGATTCTTAGCACAAAAGTATTCAGTGTAAAAAGCAAGAAGGTACTTAAACTACCAAGTAGCTGAATTGCGGTAAGCTTTACTTAAATTCAGAAATAAAGAGAAAAATTAAAATCTGTGGGGTTGGGCAATGTGGGCAATCTGTTGTATAATGAAGGTAGGCATTTACAGTGCGTATTCTTGTCATGACAATTAATTATCTCAACTCCACACATTTACTATAATATGAAATATCATCAGTGCCATAACATTAAACGGTGGAAGGAAATAAAGAAGTTATAATAAGTCTAGCGGCACCCCTCGCATAACGGGACACTTCCAAACAATTAGAGAGGCTCGTTAGCTTTACGAGATATTTAGCGTTAGCGCGTCCTTCCTACTTCACTGCATTTTATTAGTGCACAGTGCGTAATACAGTTTGTTTTTGCTGACAACGATTTTGGGGGTATTTATACGTAAAAGGTTAATGAGGGAAACCAAAGGACCAAGCAAAACGCACGAAGTACCTAAACATCGAAAATACACAAGTATCCTGTAGCATTTTGGTTTAAATTGCGACTAGCGCAATAAGTATTACCATATCATGAATAAAGTCTTTAAACTAAGTAAATATTGTGTGCAAGACGAGTATTATCAAATTAAATAATCGTTCGAAGTTACGTCACTTTTACTTCGTGCATTCGTGCTAGAGACCCTGAGGATGGGCAGCTGTGTCCTCCTGTAAAAACAAATGACGATCAGTTATCATTTACTAAGCTGTTGGCCACATCTAGTGGTACCATAAAACAATATTTGATGGTTTTTTGTTGCGGGAGTCTCATGATCAGAAATGGATATGATGATGGAAGGAGCTGAGATCAATATGATGATGGAAACAAAGCTTAAGAATGATTGTAAAGTGTGGCTAAAGTAAGGAAAAATTACTGTAATGCAAATTGATTACAAACTTGCATTGATCGTGTATTAAAATATCTTAATTTGACAGTTGCATGTAAGAGCTATAACAGGGCAAATTGAAGTAGGTTGTCAATTTGCTAAACGAATCGTGTCCTTGACTTTATCTAACTAGTGCGGAAGAACCTATTAAATTTTATGTAGTCCTATTCACCACCTTTAGTTTGTTGGTCTAGATTAAGTTTACTTGCCTACTCATAAAATAAATTTGGTTTCTAGGTAAATTGGATGGCCCATTTTTCTATCAGTCTCAAAATACCAGGGCCTACATGGTACGCTTTATGTAAATGAAGCGCAAACGTTTAAAGTCGCAAGTCATTAAATTGATTAAGAAAACGTTAGTAAGACATGAGTTTGCAACTTGGCAAAGTTTAATTACAAAGTAATATCAAGATTTAAAGAAAGAGCCTTAGTTTTAGTATTTTTTTGTAGTGAAATATATGTATTTTAGAGTAGTTTTAGTTTTGAAATATGAAATAAAAAAAGAAAGATTTTCTATTTCTGTTGAAACCACAACATGTAGGTATCTTGTGCTTGACGTAGGTATCTTCACTTCATTGTTAAATCAATACATAATTCGTTTGGGTTTTTATTTAACTTTTTTATTGCTTAATAATAACTCACATTCAGCAATAAGTACCTATTTACGATCATAAAAAGTGCCTAATCAATAATACATTACCGTCCTAATGATCCATATAATGCACCTCTTGACCTGGTTACCAAAATTTCCTTTTGGGACTACAAGATGACCGACTAGAATTTGTAATTTCAACCGTATGCTTTGGAAATAAGGTTCATAGAAGTTTTAAGTTATCGTTGTAAATGTTTGTGTTTCTTTTTATTGCTTAGCAACGGCCCGTGCTTCTATGGAACCGGTAGGACGATGACCTCTGCTACTTGATAGACAGGAAAATTATTGGAATGTCGAGTTTTCTTGCACTGTTGCGTTATTTGCATGTTTTATATTTTTGTTTTTTAATGAGCACAACTCTGAAGTGGAGGGCTTACCTTTGCCTATAACAGGGTGAAAAAAAAAACACCAAGGAACTTTATGAATGGACATATTTATTTTAATGCATTATTTTTTATGGTTGGAATGGCGATGGAAAGTGAATAATTTTACTTCTTCTTTTTCGTCATATCGATGATTCTCTTTTATTATTTCATGACCGCGTTAGCTTTGGCTACACAAACATCTTCCATCATGGTGCTTTTGCACAGTAAGCATGGCCATGGCAAGAAAAATGGGCCACAATTAGTGCGATAATTATGGATTATTCTACTTATATTTAAAGGCAATAATATTTGAACAAATCAGAAATAAAAACGTTTTAAAAAATTAAAATCAACCATCGACTACATTAATTTCGGAAGTTGGTGTCTTTGGATATGTGTTTAGATTTTCACTGACTTTTAAAATACAGACCGGAAAAGTTTTTATTTTTCACTTTTTAGTTAAGGTACCTACCCCAAACCAATTCGTATACACTATATATATATTTATATATAAAAAGCCATTGACTCAGACCATTTAAAACTTATGCTACTACAATAAAATTATGCAAGTTGTAAATAAAGCTAAAAAATAATTAAGATAATTCTATTATTGACACTGGCTGTCTTGGTCTGTGTGCCCATTGGCAAAGGCCTCCTCCATTTCCTTCCACTTTTCCCTATCAACTGCTATTCGAGTCCACAGTTTACCTCCAGTAGTTTCCAGCTCATCGGTCCAGCGTTTTCTCTGCCTTTCTCTAAGTCGTTTGCGATTTCTCGGGTACCAAACTGTTATCCTTTTTTCGTATACCACTACTTGCTATGTAAACAATAGTGACAGGAAGCAGCAGAATATCATCGAGGTACATTAAAGTGGATTAAAAACGTACTATCGAGGCTAACGCAAAAACTACCGAAGCAAAATTAATCCAATCCCTGTCCATTAAAAAAATAATTTCCCGAAATCCACCCACAACTGACGGAGAGCCTATCGCGTAACAAGAATAAACATACAGACGAATTGAGTACCTCCTCATTTTTGAAGTCGATTAAAAACAACTGTCCATACCCAAAACAGTTTCCGGCAAAAAAAAAAGATCCGTGCTTCCAAATTGAAATGAAAATCCCTGCATTATCTTCCTACGAATTAATAATTAATTATCATACCTACCTATTATAATAATATTCATATGCAAATATTCATTATACGCTTCACGCCACATCCCTCGGGGCATCGGTGTTGCCAGCAGAGATAATTACGACAATTAACGCTTATTACACCCACGATTTTATCACCGGAGGGAATTTTAAAGAACTATTTTAATTGGATTGGATTTAAATATCATTGACTCTGTTTTTCTTTGCCTTTACTGGAATATTTTTGAAGTTTAATTATTTAATTTAACCAAAAACGCGTTGTTGCAAAAATATTTATAATTTTTACCAAGATTGGTAGGTTTTACTTAAGTTTATTTTAGTTATTGAAGAGGAACGTCTAGGCATTACTGATTAAGTTAAGCGTCAAGCGTCAAGTGCGTCCATCCTTAGTAAAAAAAACCATTTATCAGTAGATATTTAAAAGGAAACAAGGCATAAACAAGAGCATGCCTCCATGGAAAATTCTTTACTATTTATGTTTGCCAATTTTATGCTCTAGTGAGGTAGGTGCGCGAACTAAAAGCAGCTTACTTTTATGTCAGAGTACCCTCTCCGTCAAAGCACACGCACTTGAGGGCACGCGGCATGACATATGGATGTGACGGTGTTTAAACTGAAGACACAGAAGGACACAATGTTTTGCAGTCAGCGATAATTTGACACTGTGCGTTTGTGGCTGTGTTGGTGTGAAGGTTTGGGAATACGGTTTGAGTGAATGCATGGAAAATCAGTATGGTGCAGAATGCCAGTAAAAGTAATAATTTCACCCAACCTTGAAGTAATGGTAATTAACTTTTCACGTTCAGAAGTTATTTACTATTTTTTATTTTCTGGTTTTGAAGTTAAATCTTTTCTTTTCATTTATGGCTTTTTGTATCTTTAATGAAAAGCCAAAGTTAACTGCTTATACATGCTTTAAAAAAATCCAAAATAGAACTTGCCATTGAAAATAATCAAACTCATCACTTCATGTAAACATTTTTGTGTAGACAGTATATTGAAAAATTACAGATAAAATCTACACAGTCCATAGTGAAAGGACACGGTTGTTAATGGAAACCGTACCTACCTACTAGTAAAATAAAACGCCACAGTCAGCTTAACACGTGGGGTGACACGCGTGGATGGCCGCGGTGCCGCCAAGAGATTTTTATTTGACAAACTTTTTACACAGCCACCCCGTCTGCGAACTAAGCAAATAGGTACCTAACTTTGTTACATACAGGGGTTTTGGTTAGCAAGCTTGCGAAGATTTTGAGTGTGACAGTGAACACATAGCAGATTTACGTTCTGTCTTCCAATATCTGGATGACCGAGCGTCGCTCGGTTTTTTTTTCTTGTTTAACGTTTTCTTAAAATGAAACCTAGCTAGATTTATTAATCGCCCCCGAAACCCCCTGCATACCAAATTTCATGAAAATCGTTGAAGCTGTTTCCGAGATTCAGATTATGCTGTTTTTTTTTTTTTTTGTATTGACGTTTTCTAAAAATTAAACCTAGCTAGATCGATTTATCGCCCCCGAAAATCCCTGCATACTAAAATTCATGAAAATCGTTGGAGCCGATTCCGAGATTCAGATTATATATTTAAATACAAGAATTGCTCGTTTACAGGTATTAGATTAAGTACCGTGATCGCTGCCTGAGCGTTCGATTACTACTTAAATTTATACATAGTGTCTGCAGAAAATTACTATTTGAGTGCTTGCAGGGGACTTACAATAAACTCTCATGCTGCAAATTCGATACTATTTGCCCAAACATCCGCATTATATTGTAAATAAAAAAATAACTTAAAAACAACCAGGTATATAATATACTTGCTTCTGCCCGCAACTTCGTCTGCGTCAAATTTCTCGGTCTCCGATCCACCCCGTCGCATGGCCGTGCGAGTACCTCGTATTCTTGACTTTTTGCTCGGCTTCCAAGGCCCAGCGTGATGTTATGTAGCCTATAATATAGCCTTCCTCGATAAATTGACTATTCAACTCTAAAATAACTTTTCAATTCGAACCAGTAGTTCCTGAGATTAGCGCATTCAATCAAACAAACCGACAAACTCTAGCTTTATAATATTATAATATGTTACTATACCAGGGGTGTTCAATAAAAAGTGATAATGAGTATGAAGCAGTTATATATTATTTATTGTTATTTTATTTTTCGACATAATCACCTTTGAGGTTTATACACGTGGTATATCGTTTTTATAATCCCAAGATTCCCTTCTTGAAAAAATATTCATCTTGATCGCGTAAAAAATCATGTACGGCGGCAATCACTTCGTCATTATTGCCATATTTGTGACCTCTCAGTTGTTTATTTATTTAATACTTTAAGCACACGTACATGTACAGAGGCGGACTTAATGCCATAGGCATTTTCTACCAGTCGACCTTTGGGTGATGCAGAGACAAACAGTGGTAGGTGCAATAAATTTGAGGAATAATAAGTGCAAAAAACTATTTAAACTAAAAATATGATATATATACCTAACTATATTTAATTTAAGCACAAATAAATATACATAAATAAACGAATTTACTAAAACAAATGAGACAAACAATGAGAGAACATTGAACATTGTTCTTTGTTGTGTTGATTTGTGAACCGCGGGAACAGGTAGAAATCACTAGGCGCAAGGTCAGGTGAGTATGGAGGATGGAGGATTCAGCATCTTGGATAGCAGTCATCGCAACTCGTGACTTGTGTGCGGGGTCGTTATTTTGATGAAACAACACAACTTTAGTAAGTTTTCCGCGGCGATCTTCGCGTATTTCCTGACGCAGTTTTTTTATTTGTTCTGCGTATAAGGGCCCCTTAATAGTGGCTCCATGATTGAGGTATTCAACCATTATCACCCCTGGCTGTCCCAGAAAAGAGATCCCATAATCTTACCGGCGGAAGGAACTGCCCTAAACTTCTTTGGCGTTGGAGATGACGGCCTCTTCCAAGTCATGGACTGTTGTTTCGTTTCAGGATCATAATGGTGGAGCCATGTTTCATCTTCATCCATAGTTACGAAGCGAGTCGAAAATCGGTCAGGATCTTGTTGTAACAATTCCAAATTGATGTGAGAAATCCGCAGTCTTGTTTGTTTATGCTCGTCTGCATTCTAGGCACCCAGCGCGCTTATACTTTTTTCATGTTCAAATGTTCATGTATGCTCATGGATACTTCCTATCGAAATCTTTAGTTCTTCAGCTACAAATCCAACAGTAACACGACGATCTGTTAAAACAATTGTTCAACGTTTTTATCATTTGTTCGGTAACTACCGTCGTAGGTCGTCCCGAGTGCGGGTCAAGTTTTTCCTCTCTTAAACTTGGCACACCACTGGGCAACGGTACGGTTGCCCTACGGTTGCTGCGGCTGATGCATATAATGTTCCCACTGCTGGGACACAGGCCTCCTCTCGGTGAGAGGGATTGGGCCGTAAACTACCACGCGGGCCCAGTGCGGGTTGGTAGATGTACATGTCTTCGAATTTTTTGGTTCTAGGACATGCCGGTTTCCTCACGATGTTTTCCTTCACCGTTTTGAGAGAAGTGGTGATGAAATAATTTACTCAGAGTAAAGCGCCTGTCTGGGTTCGAACTCACGACCAACAACAACAACTCGTAAGTCGCGGCCGTTACCACTGGGCCAGCACTGCTCAACCGTAGAATACGGAGGAGCATTAACCCTTAATGTTCCTTTCAAGTCTAGATTTACTTGCTCAGTAGTAAATTTTTTCAGGCAGAGATATTTTATTACGGCGTGAATTTCAATTTTATCCATTTTGCGTACCATGCACAAACACGACGAAAACAATGACTTCTATTTTTAAAATAAGAAAAGAAAATCAATAACTTTTATTTTATCAAATGTCTGGGTTTACCTGCCAGTATCTAATGTATTGTTGTTCAAGGAGTTTATATGCTATTATTACTTTTTATTGAACACCCCTCGTAGATTACCCAAGTGACGCACATATTTTGACAAATACGCCAAGTGAAGTGCCAGCATTACAGCAGGTAATGCTGGTAGGTACCTATACCTAGAGTTGATTTTGTGGCATACGCGCATTAATTTGCTGATAAGTACCTGCGTTAAGGTCTTTCTTTTGTCTTTGGAATTAGATTGATATCACAAGACTTTGGGAACCTTGGGTACTCCCATGGTTTATTGCTATTAGAATTGGAATGCGTGCGTTTAAATCTTGGGGAACTTCACAAGGTCGTAACCCAGGCGGAACGAACACAGGATGGGACGTGTGAACCGTGAAATGTAATGTTTAAAAAACAAGAAAGAAATTGTTACCTTATCGGACCTGACAGTGTAAGTGGCTGGGAAGTGTGCAGAATATTTACTAAAGGTTGAAACGACTTCAAAGTTTAAAGGAAATCAAAAATCTACTTAATTTTGTCACTCGTGTATTTTAACCGACTTCAAAAAGAAGGAGGTTATCAATTCAATATGTTTAAAAATAAAATATATATTTTTTATTTAAAAAATAAAATATATATTTTATTTTTTATGTATGTTCCGGACATAACTCCGTCATAGAGGCAGGTATAGAAAGATTTGAAAAAATATTTTGTGTTCGAAAAGGGTTTATTCCGAAATGGTCCCATTTAAATTTCATATTGATCTGATGATGCGTTTCGGAGACAAACGACGGAACTCTTAAAAAATAACAGCAAATCAACCGCGATTGCTGCTATCGCATAAATATGCATTTTTTTGACCCCAAGGATGATTTGAATTGGTGTGGTACTACTAAAAAGTGAAAAAAAAAAACCAAAAAAAAAAAAAAAACAACCGGCTTTTAAAATACACATCCAAAGTCACCGACGTCGGTTGTCTTTTGATTGGAAAACATTTTTTTCTTAGATTTGTCGCAATAGATGTTACAGTATGCGCAATAGTAAAACAAGAACAAAAAACAGAGCCTCGTAGATGGGAAGATGACATCGAAAAGGCGGTAGGAACGACTTGAATTAGGAAAGCAAGAGATTGATGCTCGTGGGAGCATACTTGGGGAGGCAGTCTGTCATGCTAAAGCAAGACAGTCAAGGAACCGGTATCAAATAAAAAAAATACATTTTAAACATTCCTGTAGACCCTGTAGTAAATAGAAGGGATAAGAGAGAGATTGTAGTAGTTATTGCGGAATCAAAACACCTGTATTATAATTTCGACTAAGTAACACCTGTTTCCAGAAGTTAATAAGCTACTGTTTCTTGATGAGTCCACATGAAAGCTATATTTCCCTACATTAAAATATACACCTGTGATCATTCAATACCTTTTAACGAGCAATTCTTGGATATACGAATACATATGTATATACATATACATAATCTGACTCTCGGAAAAAGCTCTAACGATTTTCATGAAATTTAGTATGCAAGCGGTTTCGGGGGCAACAAATCAATCTAGCTGGGTTTCATTTAAAAAAAAACGTTAAACAAAAAAAACCGAGCCAAGCTCGGTCATCCAGATATTTTTTAATAATTCGCGATATCAAGCTTGCTGTTCTTAGCGTCCGTATGCCACATATTAGAGCAAATATCTAAACCTAGAGGCCGTGGCGAACGAGGTTTAACTCATTTCCCGTACGTTTCCAATATGTGGGGCCGCATAGAAAATCGAACAAATCGATTGGACAGAATAATGGGGATTATGTGGTATTACTGCGAAAATTTCAATTTTAGAGCAGAATTACATGGTAGTAGTTTTGCTTCAGGGATTTGGTTTTCATGTGAATGGCGAGTAGGTAGTTACTTTGTGTAGGTTGACTATTTGTTTAGGCTTTTTGTTGGGATTCAAGGCTTTCCCAAACCATCTATCTAGCACAAAATATTAACAGAATGTGTAATAGGTATAATATTTGGGGTTATTGATCCATAAGCCATGCATTTTGATACTCAAAATATAGTGCATGCATTTGGACCACAATCGTCATGAGGCACATATATAACAGTGTGAAGTAACATGTTTCTTTAAAGGTGTCTTGGCATATTCAGCTTACAATTTTCCCACTGCTGGGACACAGGCCTGCTCTCTGTGAGAGGAAGCCGGTCGTAATCCACTACGCGGGCCCAGTGCGGGTTGGTAGATGTCACATGTTTTCGCATTTTTGGTTCTAGGACATCTGACCGGCCGGCGGTCCTAGATGTCCCATCGATCTTCACTATGTTTGCCTTAATCGTTTGGAGATGTGGACTTGCGGATGGCGAGTAACGGGTAGCTCGCTGTCCGGTAAGAACCAAGCCCGGGTCGACGGCGCGTTATGTTCCACGCGCGCCTCAAAGAGATGTCAGCACAAACTGATGGGGCCCGCAAGGCCCGATGCCTGCCAGGGGTGAGGGTTGTTCGAAAAAGATACCGCCGCCCCTGGTACACAGGCTACTAAGGAAACACGGGTAGGTTTATTCAGTAAAAGTCTGACTCGCCCTCCTGCTCCACCCAGAGCGGGGAAAGTTATTTGATGATTACCCACCCAAAAAATAAAAATCGTTTCGAGATGGTTCTTAAATAACTTTTCACAAAGTAAAGCGCCTGTTTCGTATCGAACCTACGACCTAGAACTCGTAAGTCGCGGTCGATACCACTGGGCCACCACTGCTCTCCTCCTACTTAAAAGTATAATATTCAATAATATTTTTCCTTATTCTGCAGTTGCTGAACACACTGTCTACAGATCTGGAGGAGATGCTAACTGAACTGTACGAGGAAAAAATGATATCCAGGTGAGTGAATAAATTTTCCGTGTCTATATTTTGTTCCAAAAGTGTCTGATCAAAAGTAAAGAAAATGAAAGATAAAAAGAAAGTACATTTATTTGTGCTAAACATCATCATCTGCCTAGCCTTTTCCCAACTATGTTGGGGTCGGCTTCCAGTCTAACCGGATGCAGCTGAATACCAGAATTTTACATGGAGCGACTGCCTATCTGACCTCCACAGCCCAGTAACTGGGTAATACGATACCCCTTGGTATGACTGGTTGTCAGACTTTCGGGCGTCTGACGACCCGTAACGACTGTGAAAGATGCACAAATGACAGCCGGGACCAACGGCTTAACGTGCTTTCCGAGGCACGGAGGGGTCTTGGTATGTAAAGATGGTCACCCATCCACGGACCAACCGCGGCAAGCGTAGCTCAACCTGATCGATCGACCCGTGCAGCTATTGTTACTTAGCCACAAGCCCCAAGTGCTAAGCATAACGCGAACAAAGAACAAGTAAACAAATGAATTCAAAAACATTCCTAGTAGATCCAATTTACGGTAATATTTAAACCCAAAAATTCTATTTTTAAATTACAACTAAGTACAAGAAGAAGAATTTTCCTTCTCGAAAAATTCTCAAACATCCTCGTATCTGGCGGCCTACTCTCTAACTCCGTCAACGAATATAGGTACGGGCCCGTTCGAAAGTAGTTCGAAACTTCTTAGTGAATTGTACAGCCAATTAACTAACTTTTTTGAACGGGCAAAATAGGGGGAATATTGGGAGTAGGGATGGCTGTCAAATCGTGTTGTCATTAATTCTTATTTCGGGCATCAAACTGATCTTCTGTCCGTAAGTGATGCGGAGTTGGAAACGCCTGTTGCTTCGACCGAAACGACGGCCTTCGTGCTTAGGGAGTAGGCACATTAGGCCCCCAGATTCAATCAATCAATCAATCAAAATATTTTTATTTCATATAAACCGCATGGGCACTTATGAAACGTCAGAAGCTAGGTGCACGGTTCCAAATTGTTGATTGGTTTGTTTGTTAGTCAAATTGTGATTCTGTCTGATGACGTAGCAAAAAAACCGGTCAAGTGCGAGTTGGACTCGCGCACCGAGGGTTCCGTACAAACCTGTGGGTATATAAGTAAAAGTTCAAAATTGTCAAAAATATTTTTTTTTATATGACGAAACTAAAAATATTCGGTTTTCGTAATTTTTCCTATATCTGTACTATAAGACGTGACTTCGTACAAAATTTCAAGATTCTAAGTTCACGGGAAGTACCCTGTAGGTTTTGATTCCCGTGCGAGTTTCGAAAATTTGCGGAATTTTGCGGCCTAAATGGCTGTATCTTTTGATTGCGTTGACTTAGAAGGTTGATTTTTCTACAGCTTCCAGGGACAGTAGAACTAAGTATCATATAGAAATTTCAGTTTGATACCTCCACGCGTTCCTGAGAAAAACGGTCTTGACAGACGGACGGACGGACGGACGGACGGACGGACAACAAAGTGATCTTATAAGGGTTCCGTTTTTTCCTTTAGAGGTACGGAACCCTAAAAACACATAAAATATCTACGTAGCAATCAGACTATCAGATTCAAGACAAATTAAATTTCATTAGACTCACACAACATGCGTATAAAGTTATGTAGGTATAGTATTTTCAGTTTTCTAAAAATTACCTCATAAATTTAATTTATAAATAATTTAAAAGAACCACCAATTTACGTAAATATTTCTCACTAATTAACTATAGACATACTTTAATGTACTGTGCTAGAAACTAGACAATGTCTAAGTAATGAGTAGGTAACACGAGAAACTACATACCAAATGTATCATTTACAGTCTTACAAAGACATAAAACAATTTTTCACCAATTACTCAGTATAACTTGTAATCATATATCAAAATCCAATTAACAAATCTAACGTTAAGAGAAAATGAAACGATTCGAATGATGAACAATTACAAATTTTTACTTAAAATGTCATATTGCCACACGATTTTGAATTCTATTTCAATGGAATAAAGTTATAATAAAAAGGTTTTCTGGATAGTTATAAGAATGGTGAAATCGTATTATAGGTACAGTGGCGTGCTTCGGTGGCGTATAAATCGAATTACATGCGGTCCTGACTTCGACTCTTGACTTGAGCGGTGCCTTTGATACTGAAACCCTTCTGAAACCCTTTTCAAATGTGTATGAATACGTCAACACACGTATTTCTGGGACAACATGTTGTTAATATTTTTATTTATTTAGCGACAATGGAGTATTCATTCGTTAAATTAATTTTTCGTTTGCATTCTCAAAAGATAGACGAAGAATAGAAGTCTTACCAACAGTAATTTTTTCATTTTCCCTCTTGCTTAATCTTTTTTACCTACTGTTGAATAGATCCGCCTCCTCTGCCTAGACTTTTTCTCTTATGTTGGGGCTGGCTTCCATGCAGTCAAACCAGGGGGCCTACTCTATAAGCACGAAATCCGTAATCTCGGTCGAAGTTACGGGCGCTTCCTACTCCGTATCACTTACGGATCTATGATTAGTTTGGGTACGCAAACTAAGAATTAATTACTACACGATTTGACAGCTGTCCCTACTCCCTATAAGGGTTTACCCGTCCAAAAAAGTTAATTAATCTGCTTTAGGAGTCACTTTGAAGTTACGAACTATTTTCGGACGGGCCCATATTTTCGTTGACGGAGTTAGAGAGTAGGGCCCCAGATGGAGTTGAATACCAGTTTTTCTCATGCCTGTCTGAGCTCCACAATCTAGTTACTGGGTAATATGACTCCTTGGTAAGACTTTAGGCCGACCCGTAAGGACTGACAACGGTCCACGAATGGTAGCTGGGATATTCCGAGGCACGCTGAGGTTTTGGTATGTTGTCTGTTGAATAGAGCATATTTACCATTCTAATTTGAAAATGAATAAATGGAAAAATCTACCCGTTATTGAAAGAGGATTAATATTGACATAAGAAATATGCCAAAAAAACAAAACGCTCGTTTTATTTTTAATAATCCAACAAAACGGCCAGCTCTCGCCAAACAGAATCAAACAGAGACCGCGTTGTTCCAAAATTGAATTAACAGTATGCTTTCAATTCCACGCACAGTTCAATCTAAAACCCGGTCTTTTTACTTTTGTTTCAAACCAGCCAATTCGTTGTGGTTTATTGTTTTACATACACTGGTAAACCGTTTACGGGCCTTCAACGTTTTTTGTCAACCTATGCGTTTTAAGCTGTAGGTGACAATAATTGAAAAGAGCTTTATTAGTACGTAAATGGTTTAGAAAACTAGATTGTGCGCCACAGGGGGTGCCCTTAGCGTGTAGTCGGACAGTTTTTAATTTTTAAGCCCTGGAGGCCTTAATTTATTGAGACAGCCACAGGCCTGTTAAGCAGCCAACAACCAGGGGCCTAAGTCTACTAATTTATAAACGTTACAATGGTCTCTCAATGGTGTGTTTTTGACAGTTTTTGTATGGCAAATCTGTCAAAAACTTACCATTGAGAGACCATTGTGACGTTTATAAATTAGTAGACTTAGGCCCCTGGTTGACTGCGAGATGAGAAATAACTACAAGTCACCGTCATGATAGAGCGTAGTGTACACTACTGTATAAAGACAATAGGTAACTCTATCGTGTTCTCATATACTCCAAGTCACGGCTTTTCACTCTAAAATGTGGCTTTGCGTACGGAATCAAAAGATCACGACAAACTTTCATTTACTGAGAAATAAGGCCACTGATATGAATACTGTTATTGGTTTTAAAAAAAATCTAAGTATTAGCTACTTTTATTTGATGTTTTATTCCAATCAGTAAAAAAACACACACAATTCCTCTCATCCAATGTCATCAAAACCGAACCAACATTGTTTTAAAAGCGAGACCGAAAATATATTACTGGTATCAGTTTTAAAGCCAATAGCGTGTCCGTGGAAAATAAATCAAATGGGAAACAAGATGAGGACGGTATCGAAAGCCCAACAAATCATCGCTGGCGTTGACGTTAACCGAGAGCCCAGCATTGCGAAAAATAATAGCAGAGGTTTTTGTTACGGCCGAAAATATTGGTGGGTCTTAGGTGAATAGAATACATGCAACACGCAATTATCTGGCTGTGCCTATCAATGTAATTATTATTCACAAGCTTTTGCCAGCGGCTTCGCCCGCGTGGAGGACGACAATTATCCCACGGGAACGTATTACCCGGATAAAAATCCTTTGTGCGGTCAACAATCCAAGGCATATACTGTCTGTGTGCCAAACTTCATCAAAATCCGTTCAGCCGTTTTTACGTGATTAAGTAACGAACATCCGAACATCTAAACATCCAAACATACAAACTTTCACATTTATAATATTAGTAAGTTATATTTTAAGGGGGGCTCAGACCTGGTCGCTCACCGAGTCGCAAAAGTTCCGCCTTGGAGTTTGCCAAAGAGCAATGGAGCGCAGCATTTTAGGCGTTAAAAGAACCGACCGAATACGAAACACCACGCTGCGCTCCAAAACGGGAATCTTAGACGTAGGCAAAAAGGCTGCCAGGCTAAAGTGGGACTGGGTGGGTCACACTAGTTGCATGCACAGTGACCGCTGGGCAATTGTCGCCATACAGTGGGTGCCTGAGGATGGACGGCGCCGCCGAGGGCGGCCCAAGAAAAGGTGGCGTGACGACCTAGACGCGTATTGCATTGTCTAGATCGAGGAGGCCCTGGAAAAGGATGCCTGGAAGGATTTGGGAGAGGCCTTTGCTTAGCAGAGGGACAGTGTAGGCCAAATGAAAAAAAAAATTAAGGTGGGATCGATCATTAAACGTTTAATGTAAAAAAAAAAACAGGGAATCTCCTTTTACATAGGTTATTTGACCAAATTCGGATCGGAATCGGAATCTGGAATGTACAGATTGATATTTACGATGTAGTTGTATTATTTTATAACGACACTTCTTTTAGTGTTAAGTGCCCAAGAATTTAAGAACCTTCGCAGATTTCCTCCAAAAACCACATATTTCACGCACAACATACCATCCACACCTCAAGGGATACTCATAAAATCCGCCCACTACGCAGATTTACCATATAAAACTCCACAATAGTCGTCCCAGCATCATCGCATTATGCAACCGGTGTAAGATTATCATAAACGTATAATACACACCGTGTTGTGTAGGTAAAGCGAATCGCTTAGTGCTCCCTTGGATTTTATGCCAGAATATATTTCACTACATCGTGGATTCAACAAGCAGTGTAAAAGATTTATAAAAATATAAAAGCTCGCTGTTAAATCAGCCCCTATTTTGAGATTAAATATCCCTAAGTGGGAAAGATAATTCATTAAAATGTTTTAAGTTTGTTTAGGGTACTGCAAACACAGTAGGTATTATAATATTTGATCTACATATTTCAAAGCCTTCATTAATGAACTCGTTTGAACATTCAAAAGTGTCTTGTATGTAGAGTCGGATAGATGAAAATATGAACCGTCAAAAACAACAAAACGTGCCCAAACCAGAAGCCCGAAGTTCCGAACAAAGCATTATGAATAATGAAACACCCTCTGTACAAAGGTTCCGTAGGCACTACCTATGGGTATAACCGCAAAACTGGAAATTTTGTGGTAGGGTGTCGCTGGGCGAAAAAAACGGGAGCGCAAAGTGTTTTTTACGGCTTTAATACGAGTTTATTAAAATATTTAAAGCGCAACTTTAGCGAGAATTTCCCCGAAGACATCTCAAAAAGGTCCCCGGTGTCGTACCGATGTGAAACTTTCAGACTAGGTGTTGGAATGATAAATTAAAACGACGCCAAAGAGCGGCAACATGTGTTAGTGTAATGAGATTTCTTCTCTCTGCCTCATAAATTATAGAAAAGTGAGAGGTTCTGACATTGAAGAAAAATGCTCACTTTATTAATGTACTCTTTTTTGCAATCTTAGTTCCAGACGATTGCTAGACGAATGATTCTTATTTTAAACATTTTTGGAAACCCGTTTTGAGTAAGTGTACACGTAATTTTATTTTGAATCAGTGGAGAACAAAACACGAATTAAACGGTATCCATGTAATCCACGTTTAGTAGAACTTACAATTGCATAATGCGAATGTAAATTTTATCAAACAAAACACTTACAATAGAATAATGCGTGCTCGCAGTGTGCAATTTTGTTCCTAATTCTTTTTAATAAAAGGAAATTAATAATAGAGGCACTATACCCACTTATCACCATAACGACTTTCACAAACAGTTTTCACAGATCGGGCTATTTGCATTTATTTTTATCGACGTTAAATTAAATTTCAGAAATGCTTCCCAAAAATTGGTACCTATTGAAAAGCACCCCTTTACAAAGAACAATGGAACTCGATTGGCGTCGGCGCGAAATTGTCTAGGACCCCTAAATGGACTATTAGGTACAGACCTCGCCTGATTTTGGTTCGCTTGCAGAGTGGAGCTGTGATTTAAACTGGGGGACTGAACGAAGGGAGATAGTGGCTTAGTAGACAGTTAGAGTAGGTACGTGTATTTGAGGAATTAAGTATGTATTTTTTGGTAACTTTCTACTATAGGTAAGTAATACTTGATCAGTATGAAAACTACTCTAGA
The DNA here is from genome assembly GCA_949987655.1 of Polymixis flavicincta. Lineage (NCBI taxonomy): Eukaryota > Metazoa > Arthropoda > Insecta > Lepidoptera > Noctuidae > Polymixis > Polymixis flavicincta. The sequence goes on from OX465184.1 coordinate 15,584,510, forward strand.
TACTAGGCTATATGTTTGTAATAACGATTTAAATGTATTTTGGATTTATAAACATGTCTGTAAATTAATATTTAAATTAAAATAATAAATGCAAAAAGACCCATGTGGGCGCCATTTTCAGGTATTCTTAGGTAATGGCGCCCACGTGGGGCCTAAGCTTTCTGAAGGTCGGAATATTAATGATTAATAATTATCTGACATTCACCGAAAATTATTACCCTTAGTTTCGGGACACTGAAATTGATATTCATAAAATTTCCACGTTTCTTAGAAAAAATTTTGATTAATTTAATTACAAATTCTAATCTACCATCCACATAGGAAAGTAAGCGGTATTTCGTTGAAAGCTTCAGATAATAAGCAATATTATTGTCGGTAATATCTTATTGTACATTGGAGAGCAACCTGAGTTTCTCATATTTTCCCTTTGTGCTGGCTAGACATTGTAGCAGAGGCCTTTTGTGGTTTTGAACTCGCCTGCACAGCATAGTACTGCGCTTTTAGTTCTTAAAACCACCCCCTAGTATACCTCTGTACAGGCTGGTTACAGTGATGTGCAAGGGTTGTCGATGTCGATTTTCTGGATTTTTTGTAATAAAACGCTGTACAGTTGTGTAGGATAATGAACAACAGCAGTGTTATTCTAAGCATAAATTCGTTTCGTATGTACCTATATAGGCTCGACATACATAATTATATTACACGTATGAACGGAAATCTAAAATTATGTAATTTCTTTATGGCCTGTGGACCTAAGTTGTCTAATATGTAGCTTGGCTGCAGTCACAGTTAGTTTACTTTAAGATCATAATAATTTATTTTATATGGCATTGGGAATTTTATTAATTACATTATTAAAATTGTCTTTAGCAATTTAAAATCTGTCCTATTTCTGCCTCGCTGATCCAGTAGTCACAAATACTACTGTTGAGTATGAGGACGTGTGTTCGATTTCCAGGTAGGGCAAAATGTTGCTGGGATTTCTACCAGGAATTTCAGTCGACAGCAATAGGTTTGCCCCATATTACACGGTATTTAGAACTGGTGAAATGTGGGTGTAGAATAAAGTAAACCTCAGCCTAACACTTCGGGGATTACAGGCGTGATGTTATGTGTGTTTAAATATGTCATAAATTATAGAATAGGTATGTCATTGGAATATCGATATCGACACTGCATTACTCGCTAGCCCAACCCTCATCAAAATGGCAGTACTTTTGAGTGATTGCGAGCGAACTCCACAAACAATGCCCACACCGAGTCAATCTCGCAGAGAATGCACTATAGTTATACATGGGCACGCCACGATTGCGGCGGTAAGTCCCCTCTTTGAGGAGTGGTTTGAGAGGCGGCATGGCGTCCTCACCTTCCGCCTGACGCAGGTCCTCACCGGACACGGTTGTTTCGGGAGGTTCCTGTTTCGGATAGGGCGGGAGGAAACGCCCGGGTGTTTCCACTGCGAAGATCGCCCTGAGGACACGGTGGAGCACACGGTGGCGGTCTGCCCTGCTTGGGCGGAGCACCGCCGTGTCCTCGTGGAGGCGATCGGCGGCGGCGATCTCTCGCGTCCGGCCCTGGTCCAGGCCATGGTACGGAGCGAGAGGGCATGGGGAGCCGTCACCTCCTTCAGCGAAGCAGTGATGCTCGCGAAGAGGGAGGCGGCGCACGTGAGGGAGAGGCAGCATATGCGCCCTCGCGACCCCAGCCGCCGCAGGATACGGAGACGCCCTGGGCGTCGGGAATCCCAGGCCGATTTCCGGCCACCGTAGGCATGGGCTTGCGGACGGCGAGTAATGGGTAGCTCGCTGTCCGGTAAGGACCAAGCCCAAGTCGACGGCGCGTTGTGTTCCACGCGCGCCTCAAAGAGATGTCAGCACAAATAGTGATGGGACCCGCAAGGGTCGATGCCTGCCAGGGGTGCGGGTTTGTTCGAAAGAGACACCACAGCCCCTGGCTTAAGGGCTACTGAAGGAACACGGGTGGGTTTTAGTCAGTAAAAGTCTGACACGCCCTCCTGCTCCACCCAGAGCGGGAGAAGTTATTTGATGATTTCCCACCCAAAAAAAAAAAAAAAAAAAAAAAAAAAAAAACTATAGTTATACAGCCCAAGGATGGCGGAGTAACGCAATATTCAGAGATAGTTGATGACAAAAATAGACTTTAACAACAATGGGAAGGGAAACAACAGAAATATTTTAATATTTAGAGGACAGAGAAAACAATAGCGCTTCATAGAATAATAAATGTAATAAGTATTTTGCAATGAGTATGATTGTTGAAAGTTATCCGTGGCAGTCAAATAAACGGATAAAGTTTTCTTTATTTATAAGTGGAGATGTGTGAGATAGGTTTTAAACACTTCTAATAAAAATAACAACGTTTTGTTAACTATGGACATTCACTGTAATAAAATCTTTATAGTGGGTGATTGGGTAAGAATTTAACCTGAACAATTTGTTTACACTTTCATGACATACTTTTGGAACAGACTATAGAGATTATGTTAGAGAGTAGAGCTAGTCTATCATTATTGTTTCTCATTGTCTCGATCAATGAAACCATTATGCGTTCTCTATCTATGTATACTTTGTATTATTAAGATGTATTTATGAGTTTGTATGTCGGGGAAATCTTGGGATTGTCAAAGGGTATTTTATGTTAAAACAAGTGATTCCACGCGGATGTAGTCGCGAGCAAAAGCTTTATGTATATATTCTAGTTGATCATGATCTTCGTGCCAGCCCTATTCTATAACACATATACTCCGAACCGCTATCAGTTTGTACGGAAGTCTGTGAATAAATAGTTACCGTTTCTGTTTATAGCCTACACGTATCTAACTGTTGTCAATGTTAAACCACTCATCTGTAGTAAATTTAATGTGAGGCCAGTGTTTAATTCACGCAGTTTATTGATGAGAAGGGACATTTTTAGGGAGCGGCATTGAAAGCTACAATAGTCAAAATTGACTCCTGAACATTGGTATTTTAGGCATTCGCGTTGGTCCGTGCCTCGGAAAGTACATTAAGCCGTTGGTCCCGGCTGTCATTCGTGGATCTCGGATACTCGTTACGGGTCGTCAGAACCCAGAAAGTCTGACAACCAGTCTTACCGAGGGTATCGCATAACCCAGTAACTGGAGGTCAGATAGGCAGTCGCTTCATGTAAAAGGTACTGATATTCAGCAGCTTCCGGTTAGACTTAAAGGTGACCCCAACATAGTTGAGCAAAGACTAAGCAAATGATGAACATTGATATTTTAGAGAATACATACACTTGCTTGTGTGGTTGGCAAAATATTTGAAAAAGTTGAAATTTTCACGACCAAAGTACCTACTTTAATAAAAACTAAAAAACAATTTAGATATTACATGTCTTCCCAGCTTTCATATTGTTTGATTTACTTGAATGCACAAAAATGTTGTGCTACATTTTCAGTATAATAATTATACTTTTAAATTTGTTTTAATTTTCTCGTATATTAAATACACAACAACAGCAACAAAATTTATTTCCTAAATCTAGGATTAGGGGAGAGCAAAAATTATTTCCGAATTAACCGTGGCCAACCGCCGGGTGCGCTAAATTAAATCGAACGACAGCCGTGGGATGGACAACCATCGGGCCGTTTACCCTACGTAATGGCGTCATCAAAATCTACGGCAAAAATGTGTTGCAAATGGCGCTCGCAATGAGGTCATCAACCGTTATTAATGTATTTTATTACATATTTTTATATATTAAACTTACAGACTGAAAGTTAAAGGCTTCAGCAGTTTTATAACATGACTAGTAGTTCATGAGATTGGCGCGTTCAACCAACCAAACAAACAAACTATTTCAGCTTTATAATAATAGTACAAAAGAGGAAAACTAATATTTTTCCTAAGTTAACTGAGGACACCAGTACCTTATTTATAGTGAAAGAAAGCACCATGATTTTCTGACCTATGGGGCGCAATTAAGAGCGTGGTGATCGATGCTCGATACGCTATTTTGACAAGTAATTAATACTTAGTATATTATATTATCAGAAGGCTACGTTCTCACATTTCAAAACGTTAAAAATGTAGCCGCAATTTCATCTTAGCGACATTTGATATCAAAAATGTAGGTGAATCTTTACAAGTATTTTTGACAGATTGTGACTGAGATTAAAGTGCGAAAGTTCTTAAAACTACAGTAATTGCCTCTTTGTTTGAAACTGCTTGCAGTACCGCAAGTACCTAGTCTCCAAAATTGGCATAACTTCACCCACTGTATAAAGTACTAGCAGTGCTCCGCGGTTTCACCCGCATAGTTCCCGTTAAAATATAGCCTATGTCATCCGGGGATAGTTTAGCTTCCCAGCAGTGCAAGAATTTTTAAAATCGGTTCAGTAGTTTCGGAGCCTATTCAATGCAAACAAACAAACAAACGATCAAATCTTTCCTCTTTATAATATTAGTATAGATGTAGCAAGAGCGCAACTTTCCATTTCTTTTCACTTTCTCATTAGACCAAACATTTATTTAAAGACATTTGGCACTTATCCTGAATAATTGTTTATTGAAATAATTGATTTACATAAATATTTTCAACATAGGGCCTTAAGGTGTATTATTTGTGAGTTGTATAATATTTTGATTCTATCTGAAATAGTAGGTACATAATTTATTTAAGATTCCATAAACAAGTGGTTGGTAAATAACTTGTCTGACTAAATTTGGCACTATACTTAGTGCAAATTAAGTCTAAAACACATGCATTTGACAGGTGGCCAGCCATTGTCTACTACCACCACCAGGCTAACCTGTTTAATTCAGATGTTTGTAACTTCCGCCGGACGAGAACCAGCTGGTATTAACGTAATAAGAAATCATAATAAAAAATGGTATCAGCTGATCCATTCGTTGTTAATTGGACTTTTACTACAGGTACAGGAGGCATCTTCTTAAATTTACCAATAAAGACCTTTATTGCCTCCGACTGCATGAGATTGCTAATAGTATTCAGTCTAATAGTCATCCTTTAAAAAAGTATCTTGTTTCCATCTTTTTTAGTTAAAGTTCACTTTTTAGGCAGTCGCGTTTTTTTTTTTCACAGTTTTTAGTTAATATAATTATTTTTCACGTTAATGAGACCTATTTATGAAACCCTTTATTTTGATACCCCACTCAATAAGCTTGGAGAAAAAGATTTTTTTTGAAGAGACAATATCGCACCAAAAATCATCGTTTTTTTTTTTTTTTTTTAAATACTCATTATCACTTTCACAATTAAGACGAATCTAACGGCACCATTCAAGCTGAAATCACTCAAGCCGTTTAGGCTACAGAGTGTGCCAAAGAAATATACATACACAGTTACATACATTTATGTATACATCCACTCGAAAAACATAACCCTCCTTCTGGCGCAGTCGGGTAATAACATCCATCATGTCTTCGTCATCGTCTTTAAATGGTACCTAGCCCAAAACACAAAATTTATCCAACTTATCTTTTTTTTTGGTTGCCTACTCTGTCCCACTGCTGAGGAAAGGCCACCAAATCCCAACTTTTCTACATCAATTTAATCAAAGTTCCGCAGTTCTATTCTTAGATACCCACTCGATATTCACTCGCTTTTCCGACCTTGATTTTCATACTCCGAGAAATAATGTCAAGCCCTGTATAAATATTACCCTAGTCTCGTACCCAAGTAAGTGTTGCCAGCTATTACTAGCGCCAAAGAAACAATAACTATAACAATAATATTCGTCTAGCTTCACCCTGTTTGTTGACTGAAGCCAATTTATGAAAACCAACATTGTTTTGCAGATGTCAAATCGATATTTAAACCACTTTAAACCTTACAGTTAAGCTATAAGAGTGGCGAATATTGGAGTTAAGTGAAAGTTATAATTGTAAGAGTTTATTAGTCGGTCTTCAAGCTGAGGTTTTGGAATGCTTCAGTAGATAAAGACGCCTTTGTGGGACGTGACTACGTTTGTTCAAAATTATGTCTCAAAAAAAAAAAGCTTGCTAAGGATTAGCTATTATGAGATTTCGCATAATAAGACCTTATTAGATCGTCATAAGAGTACTATTGATGTCAATAAATACCTACAAAATGCAAAAGTGAATTCAATGGTAAATTACCCACATTTACTTTTCGGCCACAGAATTTCTGTTACACGCCTACAGACCGGAGCAAGATGGGTTAAAGAAACATAAGATATGTTTATAAAAACACTCGGAATATTAAAACAATGCGACAATGTTTACACGAACCAGTAACTGTGCGATTTATTCCTCCCACATGCAATAAATAAGGAGATGTTTTCCCATAATAATCTCCACTTTATCAGTAAAAACAATGCACCAGAAATATACTTGAAGATATTTTTACGACTTAGAGCAAATCCCTGTGGAATCCATTGCTTCATCGTGCGTGAAGTATGGTAGATAAGGCGGTATAAAGGTGTAGGCACACGGACTAAAGGTAAAATAACCGCTGCATCACGTTCGTGAACATTCCTGTACTGAAATAATTCATGAAAACTCCATTATTAGCCTTCTTATTTATAATAATGTTGCTTACAGTTAAGAGGTTTGACGGCATGATTAGCGCAGTGGTTAAGCGATTGACAGCAAAAAGTAGTTGTTCCGGGTCTCGGTGTTTGTATATATGTGACTTTGTTTGTAAACGCACCCATAATACAGGAGAAATTCCTAGTGTGGGGCTCAACGTCTATAAAAAAAAAGATTGAAGGACTATCCAATGCTAGTGAAAAAAATCTTGAAAAACTCCGTAAGTAGCCTTCTTTTTAACCGACTTCAAAAAGAAGGAGGTTATCAATTCGACATGTTTTTTTTTATTTTTATTTTTTATGTATGTTCGGGCATAACTCCGTCGTATATAGATGGATTTGCAAATTTTTTTTTCGAAAGGAGTTTAGTCCGAAATGGTCCCTTTGAAATTTCATATAGATCTGATGATGCGTTTCGGAGACAGCCAACGGAACTCTTCAAAAAATTACAGTAAATCAACCGAGAATGCTGCTATCGCATAAATATGCATTGTTTTGACGCCAAGGATGATGAAATTTCGAATTGGTGTGGGGTAGGTAACTAAAAAGTGAAAATTAAAAACTTTTTTCAAAAAAATAACAACCGACTTCCAAAAAAAATATTTTGCACTTTGTAGTGTTTTTTTTTTTGGAAGTCAGTTGTTATTTTTTTGTTGTTAAAATAGTTTTCAATTAGAAACGTTGCTTACAGTTTTTAGTTTTCAGCTTTTGTTTTTTTTTGGTGGGAAATCATCAAATAACTTCTCCCGCTCTGGTTGGAGCAGGAAGGCGTGTTAGACTTTTACCGACTAAAACCCACCCGTGTTCCCTCAGTAGCCTGTGTGCCTGGGGCGTCGGTATCTCTTTCGAACATCCCGCACCCCTGGCAGGCATTGGCCCTTGCGGGCCCCATCAGTACCTACGTTGCTTACAGTTAAGATACTTCTAAACGTAAAGGACTATGCTTATTTTGGTACTCCTTCTAATAGCCTTTTTATAAACTGTTGTAAAGCTGTTTTAAACTGAATAGTTAGTAAGTTACTATGGCGCCTAACTCGAAATCCTTGTCCATTCAGAGTTATGCTATGTATTTACCAAACAATATGTATTTTTAAACATGGGATTAAAATACATGGTCATTTTGAAAACAATCAACAATATTTAAGGATGGTGTGCTACTTATCAATATGAACAATTTTTAATAAGAGACCAATTTGAAATTCTCAAAAATTACCGATTGAACCATTTTGTGTAAGATTTTCACCTTGTGTACCTATTTAACTTCTGATTCTGTAAATAATTGACACCAATATGTTAAAAAAAATAACAAATCATGTCGAAATCAAACCGAATTGGAAAATTGAACTTATATATTTAAAATAAAACATACACTAATCTAATCACAGGCTACAACCAGGATATTAAGTACCTAATTAATTTAAATCGTTGAAAGTATATTATTATCAATTATGAAGAAGTGTGTGCACACCTTACGATTGTTCATACAAGACGGTGTAGGCAAAAACAGTTCCCTCCATTGCGAACTAACAGATGTGTTTGAATAATTACTTTTGCATTAAGCCTTGAGTTCTTGTGCGGAGGGAGGAATAGATAGAGAAAAAATCAGGACAAAATCGAAATAAGACGAGTAACAACGTAAAGATTGGTCTTTTTCTCACATTATTTTCAGATCATTATGTCCCAAGTGATGCGCATTTCTTCTTATTTTGTTCAACTTTTGACAGCTACTTTACTAGCAGGTGATACTAAAAGTCAAAAGTCTAATTATATTATTAAACAGGGTGGCAAGCGTTACCATGAATTCAGCACATAATTAAAGAACACGTAGCGCAGACATTTTTCGTCGAAGAACAAAAACAAAATCAGCTGTTTCATAGAAAGAAAGAAAAGAAAGAAAGAAATAAATGTTTTAAACATTTTTTTTTTAATAATTGTAAATAAAAATTTGCTTTAGTTTTCTCCCTCTCGTTCTATAAATACAATATGCGAACTCTATTAATTACATACAATATTATTAATTTGATCGAATTTGGTTCAAATAACGTTTCCTTAATTAATATGAAACATTTATTTGAACCTGAAAAAACTCTAAACTTAATTTGAATCCTGTCATAACATGAAGTTATAATAAAACATAGGCGGTCCATACTTTTACTAACCAAAAGTGCCATCCCTATTGAAATAGCCGTTCACGCGTCCCAAACCGGGGTTTAAAGATTAATTTAATATGATCTAACAGAGATTAATTTCAGTTGCTGAACGCCTCGGGGCTGCGGTCAGAGACACGACACATGCATCACGCTCTAAACACAATTAACGAGCCTGCTAGGGTTATCATTCATCTGCGTTACGCTGGTATTTGTCTTCATAACGATCATGAGAAAGTAGTGCGTAGCATCCTTATTTTATAAGAGGTTGTGTTTGGATCTGAGGCCCTAGCATTCGATAAACGCGTGATGTAATCGAGGTTTATGTAATTAATATTACAAATGTTGTTAATAATTTACAATATTAAAAATAAATAAAAAATAATTAGTACTTTACGTTACGTAATACATTAATTAATTATTCGAACGATTTTCGAATCAAAAGTACACTAGATATCAATTTTGGTTAAATATTTTGCCACTAGCACATTATAGATGTGAATAAAAATACTAAACATTCATCTTTCGAATTTACGTTGCGCGTCGTACTAAACGTACTGAGAACCTAGTCCGACCAAAATATATATTTTTCGTCAAAAACGCACAACGAAATGCGGTCTGTTTTACATTTTCGGACGAGCCCCAAAACGAAGAACATAATAAAAATAAAATAAATCCCACATATCTACATATTATGTATTTTCACTCAAAGGCCTATTTAAAAATTAATGCTCAAAGCATCTGATATTATATGCAAGAAAAAGTATCATCTTATAAACAGTGCTTTTAATTGGCACGGAACATCGATCACTAGCACGGAATAACATTCTATATTTCTCGGACGATAACCAAAAATTGGAAAAATGGATATTTAAACCCGAAAACTGAAAACTTAATTTTTATTTCTAACATTTTCAATAAAAATGTTGGCCCTTATTTCGATGACTAGCTTTTTGTGCATAAAAAATAATCCTTTCCTTTCCTGTTGCATTTGACCTTTTTAATTCAAAATTTTCATTCTGGTTGTACATTTTAAAAATGTTTTCCAGCCCGTTCATTTCTCGTTTTTTATTGGATGGTAATCCTATGTGGAGTGCTCGTACCTTTGGACCAAGCTAGCTAATGTAAAAACCTCGTTATGCCTTGAAGGCACAAAAGGATTTGGCCTCGCTAGATAGGTTTATAACTTTATTTGGTTACATTGTATTTAATGGACTACGGAAACGGGGTACATTAAATTATCTAGGGTTAGAGCTGGGAATAACGTGTTTATTAATGCTAAATAAAGTTATGATTAAAGTTGCGTTAGTTTGCCCACTACACATTCACGCCTTTGTTTTAGACAACGTTAAAAATTGTTAATAGAGCGTTTTTAAATGTCAAGTTTTAATAATTAAGCGTGTCGTTATTACCTAGAAATAATTTCAGTATTTTTTTTTCATGGATCTTTAAGTTCCTAATAAACAATTACAATCTGGGTGCTTACTCTGGAATATAATTCCGATAGATCGACATTGGCCAAACGTCAGTTGGTTGAGTTAAACGTCAGGGAATGACTCACCGAGTCTAGCCAATCCCTGACGTTTGAGTGACAATTCCAATGTCGATCTATCGGAATTATATTGGAGAGTAAGCACCCTGGCCTTACTGACCTTACTATAGAGCAAACACTGTTGATAAGCGATTTAACGCAAACTTATTACTTTACGTGATAAATTATGTTATATCTAAGAATGATAGACGAATGAAGAGATAAGAGCTGATAAATTCTCAAAAGACCATTTTAGACACCAATCTAAATGGTCTTCATATAATCAGAACAAGATTATGTCCGGACCTTAAAGGACACTGGAACCTTTGACTCTGTTTCGGCCTTTCTTCTCAGAGTAGTCGCATAGGAAACGCCGACCTCATCTAGTTCTAAAAATATGATTGACGTGTAAAACTGTTTGTACAAACCTATTTCCAAAAATATAGTCTTCTATCGTTTAATGTTCACTTTCCACAATTCCGAAGCACTTTCTTAGGGTCATTGGTAACAACACCTTGTTGTTATATGTATAGCACAGCACTAACTATTTATACAGTACACTATGTAACTCAAATACTTTAATTTTCCTTAGCCTGCGCACTCCATTCACACAACAGATAGCCACAACATTCACATGTCAGTGATGTCTGCGACTTCAGCAAATTTTTGGATGATGGTTGCGGTTAAGTACCTATATACCGAGGATTGGATGACCATTTTTGCATACCAACCTAAGACACCCCCGCGTCTCGAAAATCACGTTAAGCGGTTGGTCACGGCTGTCATTCATGGATCTTTGCCAGTCCTTAAGTGTCGTCTAAAGCCCGAAAATGCGACAGCAGTCTTACCCAGAGGTTTCGTATTACTGAGTAACTGGGTTGTGGAGGTCAGATAGGTAGTCACTCCATGTAACATACTGGGATTCAGCTGCATCCGATTAGGGTGCGGGTTGTTCGAAAGAGATACCGTCGTCCCTGGCACACAGGCAACTGAGGGAACACGGGTGGGTTTTAGTCAGTAAAAGTCTGACACGCCCTCCTGCTCCACCCAGAGCGGGAGAAGTTATTTGATGATTTCCAACCAAAAAAAAAAAATTGGGAAAAGGCTAGGCAGAAGATGATGGTGGCGACGACGATTTCCTTTTAAAATGGCCACAGTGCAAGTTCGTCTGTACAATTTCAGTTGACGTTTATTAGCAGGGCGGTGTTTTATAGCAATCAATTAATTATTAATAAGTTATGTAATTACGTAGGCGTGTGAGTAATGTTTACTTTATGTTGTAGGCGTTTGAAATTGTTTTATTAATACGCAATTAGGTATGTTTACTGGCTTTATCGAATGTAAATTTTCGATACCAATATCCACAATGGGATACAATATTTACATTAGTTATGTAATTATCTACATAGCTATGAAAGTGAATATAAACAATCAATTTGGTTAAATTAGCCAGCAAAGCTTTATCAAAATCTAAAACAATTTTTTTTTCATCATTCGAAGTTTAAGTTAAGGCAACTGAACGACTGCAACCTAAATGCATTACACACTGCCCATCAAAACATACATAATAATTATGTCAAAACCACATAAGGGATAGCGTAACAATAGGTACTAACAGCGCATCTGCCAAGTTTACGCAACAGTAAGTTCGGAATACTATGAAACATCAGCAGGCCTAGACAAAATATCTGCAGGTAATGTCATTCCCATACATTTTGGCGTAGCGTTTGGTGTGAACGCTAACAGAACTGTTTTTTGTCTCTGGGCCCAGAGGCCTCAGGTGAGTTTCATTTAACCATCTCGATCAAACGCTTCGAGCGCGTTTGGCGCTCTGATTGGCCCTGGATTGGTGACAGACCAATCGGAGCGCCGAACGCGCTCGATGCGTTTGATCGAGATGGTGAATGAAACTCACACTAGGGCCACAGCAGGCTTAGCGTGAGAACCGCAGACAAGCGTTTCGTCGTTGAAAAATGACGTTTCCGTGTAGAAAGTTGACAGTTTTTAACCGAGAAATTTAGACAAGTGATTTCTATTCTACGGTAGAGTAGAAAGCGTCATGCTAAGCTTGCTGCAGGTTTATTGCGTAACACACTGTCAATCACAATCTGAATAATTTTGAAGGGCATTGCTTATTATCCATTACTTCATATGTTCGAAAAATTTGTCTTCTCAACAACGTAAAGAACGCAATTGAATGTTCTTGTGTTATGGTTTTTGGAATTTTTAATGACATCATTTGTAAGTTTTATTCACGGTACCAATATCTAGTTTGGTTGCCGATTATTTATCAGCATGTAGTATAGCAAACATTGATGTTCCTCTGGTGTCGTTGCCAAAATTATGAATCTTGTTACGCCATTTGCAAATATCTATACCCACTGCAAGAGATATTACAACTAGGTCCTACTCTTAAATTCAAATCCAAAGAAAATAAATCCATATTTAATTTCAATCTGAATCCTTTCCTTAGAGTACCACTTCCAATTCGAAACGAATAACTGTAGAATGAGTTGCAGCAATTGCCCACCAGCATTAAATCGAAACACGAGATCGTAGCTCCGAGAAATATATTCCATCCAGCATATACACATAACATAACATATAAGCGGGATTACACACGTGCCCAGCGGGCAGTAACGAGGACATGTTTCATGCATAGCCTAGAACATGTTCATGTATTTACTATGAACATGGGCCGAGGAGATATGTACAGTAACCTGTTGGATTTAAACTCGGCGATAGTCGTTTGTTTTGTTGGTGTTGTGAGCACACTTCTTTATTGATAGAAGTAGCATCTGCTAGTGTATGAAGGTTAGTCAACTTAAGCGTAGCGACACACCTACCACAAATTACGCGACGGAAATTCTGCCTACTAATGTTGTCTCTGAAAATTACGCGACGTAATTTCGTCCTGATCCTACTGTAATTTATAAATGTGAAAAGTTAGATATTTGGATAGTTGAATTTAATATACCGATAGTTTATAACCAGTATTAAAACAAATTATACTTTTTATACTAGTTGTTACATTCCCGTGGGATATTTTCGTCCACCACCCGGGCAAAGTCACTGACAAAAGTTCAGTCATAGATAATTGCGTAAATTCGGCAAATGAGTTGCTAGTGTTGTTACGCTATATAGGTACCTAATGTAGATTTGACATATCATATAGTTTCTTGTTTTTATTTTTTTATCGTGGTTATGTTTGTTCCTTTACTCAACATACGGGTTAAAAATATGATAAAGCCTGCGTAGACTCTAAGAAACTTAAATAATATATTTGCCACGTCTCACATGAATATAACACGCTATCGTTTCCCTGAATACAGATACTTCACATCGAAATCTACGAACCCTTTCCGTAGAAACCCGTCAGGAAAGATCAGCCTATCCCGTCAGCCTCCATACTTAATAACTCAGAAATATCATGGGCCTGATGCTCAAACAAATTCCCCGCTCCAATTTACAGAGTGGTACTTAGATATTTTATGCTAATGCCTTCTACAGGCGCCATGAAATAATAATACCCACTCCAGGGATGCAAGGTAAGGTGCTTACCGTAACATCACGTTTCGAGATGAGTTCTGTACTTATCCCGTAGAACATACGTTTAATGGACTTTTTCGACGAAATTGTTTTAGCTTTTGGTAAATACAAGCTTAATGGTCGCTGTAAATTTTGTTGTGGTATAAAACGGTTGATGTGTGTAGGTATGTAGACGTGTGTGTTGTTTATTTACCTGCGTATCTTGAGGTACATAAATTAAAGTAGCTTTTCGTGTCTGCTGTGTGATCGCGTTGTTCTTCTAACTAAACTAAGTAAAAGATTTTGATGCGGTTTTCATGATCATTCAGAGCAAATGTTCTGGAAGGTGTGTACGTTGATAAATAAATAAAAAATAGTTGCATACATATTGACCGCGTAGGTATCGCACTTTTGTATTAAACAGTTGTTTTTAGGGTTCCGTGCCTCATAAGGAAAAAACGGAACCCTTATAAGATCACTTTGTTGTCCGTCTGTCCGTCTGTCTGTCTATCAAGACCCTTTTTCTCAGGAACGCGTGGAGGTAGGTATCAAGCTGAAATTCATATCAAATACTCAAGTCTACTGTCCCTTGGAGCTGCGAAAAAATAAAACTTCTAACCCAACGCAATAAAAAGATACAGCCGTTTATGCCGCAAATTTTCGAAACTCGCAAGGGAATCAAAACCAGGGTACTGCCCGTGAACTCAGAATCTTGAAATTTGGTACAAAGCAAGGTCTTACAGCACAAATAAAGGAAAAAAAAAGTTGTCAATTTTAAGTAAATTTTGGTCCTTACAAGTTTTTGCGAAAGTCTAAATTTGCCCATATTTTTTTTTATTATGGCGGTATAATTAAAATACCATAACTTTTACTTATATACCTACAGGTTTGTACAGAACCCTCGGGGTCTAGAATGATATGCTGAATTCATGGTTACAGTTTGCGCACTGGCTAAAAATTTATCCTGCATGTCTGTGATTTTGATGTTGCACATAATAAAGAGTATTACATCTATTTATCTATTGTCTTTAGCTTATTTTTATAGGAATCGACCATAGTATCTGCACTTCTTAAAAACTATTTCAACTTAGGAGCTCATAGCACATCTTAACTTGATCGCAAGATAAGTTAGCTATATTTGCCCGGAGGTGTCTAAGTCTACAGTCTGATCCGACCAATTTAAACTCGGTAACACTAGTTAAACTGCCTACTATCTCTAAATATCACTTAACCGCAGCCAGCAATTCAAGTCCATATTAGATTCCTTGCCAGATGGAACTTAGTTTTGGCATAGATTAAACATGTGTAGATGTGACACTTCCAGTCCAAACGCAGTCTATAAATGTCTACAGTTTCGTGGCGGAAGAAACGTATAAGCTTTGGTTTCCTAAAAAAGCGGCGGCCATCAAAAAAATGACGTCACCGAAGAAAAATCAATGGTGGCCTGTTATAACGGCTACGATTTCCCGAGAGTAGGTTGTAGATTCGAACCCAGACAGCCACTATACTTTGTGTAAATAATTTAATCACCGGTGTTTTCATCTCTCTCAAGAGACTGTGACATATGAGTTTGTTTCGGCCTTTCTTCTCAGAGTAGTCAGATAGGAAACGCCGACCTCATCTAGTTAAAAAAGTGTTTGTAAAAAGCTACTTACAAAAATAAAATCATTTATCATAAAGGTGAAGGAAAACATCGTGAGTCCTAGAATCAAAAATTAGAAGATAGACATCTACCAACCCGCACTGGGCACGCGTGGTGGATTACGGCCCACTCCCTCTCACCTAGAGAACTCCTGTGTCCCTATCCCTACAGTGGCAAAATTTTTGGCTCTTTATAATTATACGATGAGCTCTAGTCGTAACAAAGGGTAAGCGGTAGTGCCTTCTTTGTTTAAATACATGAGTTTCGCTTCTACACGATTTTATTGTTCTATGGTTTCGGCATTAGATTAGTTGTAGTTGAGCGGAGCATCCCTTCGGGCCTCAGAGAGTGCATATCCCTGTTTGACATGAGACTCCGTAACTTATTCCGACTTGTACGGTACAAAGTTTTGGATACACCCCTTTTAGACATGAGTTTGTATCAGAAGTGAAAGTAAGGCTGGCTGATGAATGCTCTCAATGGGTTCGATTCATTAGGTGGTATGAAGTTGGGGCTTAGTTTGACGGATATTTTTCTCACGAATCTTGGCCGATGTCTTTTCTGAAAGTTAGTCGAAAAAATAGTGAAGGTGTGAGTATGTAGATATATGGGGAAGAAATTAATAAAAGAATGAAGTAGGTTTTTTTCTAGCCCAACTATATTTTTTTTTAAATCGGTTTAGCTTCAACACAGCTGTGAATATGAAAAGATGGACTGAAAATTAAATCGATAAATATTTCACAAAGTGAATATTTATAAACAAGTCTTCAATTACTGTTATCTACTCATCTGCCTAGCCTATTCCCAACTATCTACGTTGAGTTCGGCTTTCAATCCATCCGGATGCAGCTGAATACCAGTAGTTACCTATATTACTTGCAGCGACTGCCTATATTGAGTAATACGATACCCCTTGCTAAGACTAACACACCTTGGTCAGACCTTGGTCATACTTTCAGGCTTCTGGCGAGTCGGGACGAAAAGGTCCATGAATAATCTACTAATAAGTGTTTTTAATTTAATCAAATCCTCGAACTATTTATAAGTAAATATTGTATAAGTTCTGCAAAAAACAACACTTATTTTCTTCGCCATATGCCTTCAAATAATAAACAGACGGCAAAATAAGCAAAGTTTGCGAAGAAACTCGAAACTGTTGAGACGGTGCATATTCCCACTTATTACAACTTACATAAATCTGGGCCTGTACTGATTTATAGTTTTAATGAAAAAGAAACTGAAATACTGTCCTAGTTAAAAAGCTTTCATACGTTGTTTAGCGTTGATAAAGTTCGTTTCATAATGATAACGTTTACTTGAAATTATGAATAATCTGTTGACACTATTTCTTATTTATTTATTAATGTTCAATTTTTACATGACAAGATAAATTATATTTTTATTTAAAAAAATTACAATATTTAAAATCTTCTTTTTTATTTGTTTCAGGTATGTAGATACTTCTAAGTTACTTCAGTTTACGTTATGGTAAGTGCATAGAAGAAATATTTGTGAACCATAAAGAAAAATTTTATTGAACCTGTTTTCGGCACGACGCATGAAAAATTATTTTCCGTCCCTATCAACCGCTAAATAATGAGTTTCATCATCTACTACCTTAAAATATATTTCCAGCTTTAATTTTCCCATAACATCCCACTACAGATCGGTCTTTTTCGACACGTGCCTTAGGCGCCTACATAATTATTCAGCATAGCTCCTGCGTATTTCCTTTCCCGTTACTTTTTATGTAAATTCCAACATTTAACTACTAAGACACTAATTTTCTCTAGCCCTCAAGCTCTAATTAATAAAACTCAAAATCAAGTAACACCAAGTAACGTCAGTTTAAAGTAAACTCATTTAGAGGTTAAAAAATGGTGGCTTATTTATTACGAATTTAGGTATTAGGTAGCACTGTAGCAGTACATTTTTAGTTCGAATATTTTGCTGTGCACTCGCACTATGGCTCGGCCTTACTCGGCGCACGCCTTGGGCGTCTTCGTAATTATTCAGCGAGCATTCAGACGCATCTGTGCGCTCCCACTGCCAACGGATTTTTTTATTGTCTTAAAAATATTTCTATTTAGTAAGGATTTGATCATGCTTGGGGTTTCTACTCTTAGTGAATTTGTATTGTTAAATTGGTGAGTGCCACGCAAATTCAAATTAAATCAAAATTATGAAGAGTTTTCTCAAAGAAACTTTTCTGGCTCCGTAGTCAAGAAAATGATTGTAAATCAGATATAATGTAGGAAATAGGTATTTACCTGAAAAAAAAATTAACGACTGCTTTTTGTCTAGACCATGATTTTTCGAATCAAATAAAATGATAATTCTAAGTGATAAATTACAATACTTCATTCTAATAAAAACCATCTTAAAAATCAAATACCAATTACATTTCTCAACATCCAAAACGCTTCTGTAATAAATCTACCAGAAAATCATCTTCCGTATGAACAGGGCTTTATAATGTTCTTTTGTATAAAAAGCGGTCGACAACGCGTCTAACCGAAGGGGATTTAATTAGACAGCGCAACCGCGACTTAATGTACCGTGAGCAGATATAAGGGAGATTTGTAATGACGCATGGGCAATGGCGCCCAGCCCCGTTCGCAAATAATGAATATTCTTTCACTTGGGTACAGATAGGACTGTACGAAAGGTATAATAATCCGCAGGCTTTTTTGCTTTCTTCCTAAAAGCTGGGGTTTTTTTTATTAAGAAACACGGGTGCAATATTTCACAAGACGATTAGTTGGCACTTTTCGAAACCTAAATCGGTGTTTACATTGGTCAAAAGGCATCAACGTCCCATGTGGCAATGCTGTCTTAATTTGGAATTTCCATTATAAATTTTAACTGAAAATGACTTAATCATCCTTTAGACAACCATTGTACCTAATACATTTGACTTATTATTCCTCAAAGCAACCATTTCAGTACAGTTGACAAAGTTATCAGCCTCTAAGTTATCATTTAAAACAGTTGCCTTATTACATGATTCCGAGCACGAGTCTAAGCAACCGTTTTAGTAGTTGACTAAATCATCCCCTAAGTAACCATTTAATTACAGTGTCAGTGCAAAAATGCTTTGTGATAAATTTCCAGCATTAACTTGAGAGCACAGTTCACTGTTTTGTTCGCAACTAGCTTATGAATTTCCAACTTTACCACCCGCATTAGTTATCTTCAAGTGCTACTTAAACTTCCCTAGTTGGTACACCATACAGCTGTAATTACTTTAGAAAAACAACAGGATGGCACATAAATGCATAAATAAACTATCGGTTAACTGTATTCCATAACACATCCGTAAAAAAAACGGGTATCGCAACACAGTTATGTTATTGCAAACGGGATGGCCGACGACACTTTTAATAAAACGGTTTACGATACAAACGACTGTTGTCGTCGACTTTTTGTCGCAGTCGACTCGCAGCGCAACGCCCGTGTATTGTTTTATTTTTTGTTACCTTTGTGTGAATAAAACAGTACAATATGCTAATGATATTCAGCATAGTGCTAATATCGTCGAGGTAGAAATGTCGCATGTTTGTGTGGTGTATGCGTTTTGCATGATGTCTGATTTTAGCTTTATTTGGAGTTTAAGGAAAGTTATGTTTTGTGACTTAAAAATATTTTATGAAACAAAATTTTACCTATGGATTGTGGCGTGTGTTCCTTTTATAGAGTAGTTAAGACTTCCGAGTTGGTAAGGAAAATACGGCAATTTCTACGAGGGCTGTGTTATCCAAGCGCCGTGCTCAAAATCACAGCATTTATGTCAATTCAACCATTTACAGATAATTTTGAATAATCAAGGAAATAGTCTAACGAACGCTTTCTTATGATTTTTTAGTAATTTTGTTTCTACTTTAACTATTAAATTCATACTAAAACTTTTGAGCATACGTTATCAGGCAATTTAAATGAGAATAACATAGTTATGACATCACCAGTTATGCCACAAATGCCACTCAATTCAGTTCACTGTTCTATCAACACAATTTCCTTAATAAAGCTTTATAGGCCATTCGATAAACTTGCAACGAATCGTTTAAAGCGAATCGTTAACATCATGTTCAATCATCGGGTGATTGTGCATTGATTGCTTGATGCGATGAACGTACGCACATTAGCGAGTAAACATGAGTTAGCCGCTGATCAGTCGAACGACGATTAAGGATAGTGTGACATCGGACGTCACAAATGTACAGTCACTCAATACGGTTCTTGTCATCTTTGCTTCGTATGTTCATCTTACTCTTATTTAAAGTAAATTTTTCTAAAGTCATGTCTGTTTCGCTTTACCTGTGATTATTTTCGTACCACCGTTTTGGCCACGGTGTTTTAGTGTAAGGCTAAATGTTTACATTAATGTTAACATTTCAGGAGCAGGCTAAATGTTTTAAGCGGTATAAAGTATGGATTTCAGATGCAGGCAAAACGATTCAAATGCCTAATGCCAGAGCTTAAGGCAAAATAACAAAATTTTATGAAGTCCTTCTTTTCTAAAATAGTATAATATTGTGTCGCATGTCAAATCAGATTCAAACAAGACTTAAATTTACTGATGTTACAGCGCCAGATAGACAAACCGGACGCAAACAGCGCAGAAAAATCTGGCAATTCCAAATATGTATATAACTAATTATCGCCCAGGATGTCGCCTAATCCAAATAACCCGTGAACCCTCGATATGGATCTCTTTTATTTGTACAATCTTTAAGTACGTTTGTGGAGCGAGAAAATCGTTGATAGTCCTCGGTGGAAAAGTTCAACGGTGCAAAACCATATTTTTCGAAGTAGGTATTAATATATTTGTTTTTACTGGTATAAATTTTCTCTTTGAGAAACAATCTCTACATAAAACCACCCGAATTTTCGGTAGTCATCATTTGTTGTCTTTTAATTGGAATAATTTAAACGAGTATTTAAATAACAATGGACATAGTTAGTGCCTGAACCGCAGAACTACAAGCTGGGTCATTAGCGGTACAGTTTGGAGGAGTAATAGTTCTAATGTTTTACGTATAATGCGTTCCGTATTTTGTAATTCAAAATGGCTCCCACAAGCCTTGTTGAGTGGGTTTTCTAATTTATTATACTGTTGTTTTAATATTCCTTTTAAAAATATTCATTGAAGATGCCTAGGGACTTATTAAAACATAAAATTAAAATAGTGTACCTAAAATGAAAATTATATTACCGTACCTGGTCTTGAAGAGAAAATTGCCCACCCCAGCTTGAATAAAAAATGACAAAGGGCGAATTCTCAGAAATCAAACAGCGCAAATCAGGGTGAGATTTATTTTAAACTACCTACATAGGAAGAACATCCAATCCCTGTTCACTGTTAAAAAAAAGTAAATTAAAAACTGTGAATACATTTTCACGAAACCTCCATGCAGATCACGTATTTATGCACCTGTACCAAGCCCGGTGTCTCCTCATTTCAAGCCTCCTTTCCAATAATGAGTAACACAGACCCTCTCATAGGTAGGTAGGAGGTAGTTAACAATGGTCTGTGATTGCGTGCCGAGCTCTGTTCGATGCGGTTTCGCCCCGGTTTCGCTCCCCCGCCGCAGACGGGATGCGGCCTGATACACGAATATTTAATACTTACAGTATGTGATTAAATCTGTATTCATTAAAGATTCCTCAGTGAAACTGTTCAGTTTCGTGGAGGGTTTGGTGAGTTTGGTGGGAAAGGTTTTGTTTCGTCTTCAAATGATGAGCTGGAAGTTTTCCTCGAACATTAGAGATATTTATTAATTAAAATGTGCATTAAATGTGTATTTGATTATTTTTATTAAAATCAAAATATTTCATTTCAAACCAAAATGGTAACTTACGAAACGTCCGAAGCACGGTTCTAATTGGTCGTGTCCTATAGAGAAGAGCGAGCAAGAAAGTCTCCGGTCAAATACTCTTTTACAAATCTTTCCACTTTACAATATTTCCAAATAACAGTGTTTATAAGTAAGGGAGGATATTGTAGGCCTGTTAACAAGTAATTTCAAAGTTCCTATTGTAGAAAGAAAGTAGGTAAAGCACAATGCTAATAATAAATGTTTTCTAAGTCACCTTTCCGTGATGGTTCTTGATTTGTCCTAAATACTTAGCAGGACGGTATGCTTTTGTGTCGATACTCTTGCGACTTCTGGCTCGGGGTGCTTTGCTGGCGCTTCAGGCTGTTGCTGCGGCTTCGTAAAACCTAATAGAAAGTATAATAACAGATTCTTTGGTACATTACCAGTTGACAGCAAACCGTAAAAACTTATATGCTTCAGAAAAAATAAGGTTGCCTTTACACTAGATCAATCGAATTCCATCGAGGATACCTCAAAAGAAAAGCGCTTTGATTACTCCTGGAACACGAATGCGACGTCCAAGGAGAGACACAAAGGCTATTTTTATAGACGCAGAGATTGCGGGCACCGTAATTCAATTTATTGCGTCTACCCTCCGCCAGGGGGCGTCGGCGATAATGCAATTTGATCGAACCACTTATTGGCCCTTTACCTTTTCATTACCGGGACTAAATTTCAATTGAAAATAAAGTTCACTTTTTGTGATCTACACTTCACTACAACGTTGAAATGTTCTCGAGTGTGAAAATATTTCAACAACAGTAAGGGTTCGACAGTGAGAACTTTCCACTTTAGCTCTTGACACCTGCTTCGCGGGAGATGAATTGTGAAACAACATAATGTAGCAAAAGTTATACGGTTATGTTTTTCAAGCGAGAGGACGACCCGCTGTGAATACGCAGCCCTTTTATTTTAAAGACGATTAAAAAACTTCCATCCCTTTACAAAAGGCTTTAATGTTTCCCCTTCTTCATAGAAAAGCATTTTCACGACGTTTATTTATATTCGTATAAGAAAAATATTCCTTTATTTATTCACATTCTCGCCTCGATGTAGTGTTTATTGTCAATCAAAATATTTTGCACTACGAAATACAATGGGGGAGTACGTGTGAAGAAAATATTGAATTTAAATACAGTTTCACCCTTGTTGGGGGCTTAGGGATAAGAAGACAATTTTTATTTATTTTTCTTTTCAAACACCTGTAACTTTACAATCCCGATACTCATGTCACTATGTTTAAATAGGTTCATTTAATTTATGTAGATTATTTTTTTGTATTGTAAATTAGAGAACATCGGTCTTACAGACTGTAGATTTGAAGACGATTTTCTATTCTGTATTTTCATTCGTCTAAGTACATGGTACTTATTGACAGGCCTGCACTGTCCTCCCATACCTATTATCACTGTAATTTGAAAATCTTGTTAAAGCCAATTATTTTTTACAGAGTAACCGTGGAGTTTCTTGCCGGCTCTTCTCCAAAGGAAACAACAATTTGGAACCGTGCACCTAGCTTCTGATGTTTTATAAGTGCCCATGCAGGTTTATATGAAATAAAATATTTTGATTTGATTTGATTTGCTCGGATTGGTTGGTAACCGCAGTCGTTTCGATTGTATTGATCGTTCAGCGGTTCAGTCAGCATAGGTGACCAAAGCGTATACAACCTTATTTTTAACCGACTTCTAAAAGAAGGAGGTTATGAATTTAACATGTTTTTTTCTTGTCTTATGTATGTTCGGGCATAACTCCATCGTATAAAGACGGATTTGCAAAATTTTTTCGAAAGGGGTTTATTCCGAAAAGGTCCCATTAGAATTTCATATAGATCTGATGATGTGTTTCGGAGACAGACAACGGAACTCTTCAAAAAATTACAGCAAAACAACAGCGAATGCTGCTATCGCACAAATATGCATTGTTATGACTCCAAGGATCATCGAATTGGTATGGGGTAGGTAACTAAAAAGTGAAAAATAAAAACTTTTTTCAAAAAATAACAACCGACTTTCAAACAACACTACAAAATGCGAAATAACTTTAATTTCGGAAGTCGGTGACTGGATGTGTATTTTAATTCTTTGTCACCGCCTTCCGAATTTTTTTTTTTTTAGTACACATATGCGAAACCCGAAAAACGTGTCTAGTATTCTTATGTAAAGAATCTATGCCTAACATTTCAAAGCTTTATCATGAAAAATCACAAATTTATAACCTTGTTATGTTACCTAGTTGTCTACACAAACGTGGTCACCATAGGCCCCACGCGCCGCCCGCGCGTCCAGAGTCGTATTGTGTTCATTGATAATAATTAGGCAGTGGGTACCTAACCGTGTGGCAAGTGTTTTGTAATTAACTGGTGATAACCAAAAAAATAATTGGGAAAACAGTCGGTAATATCGTCTTCAGTATTAAAAATGTTGATATTATGCATACATTAATTTTATTATAATGATAATATTTATGGTAGGAATACAAAATATTGCGACATTTAAAAATGCCTTTTTTTTAATGTATTTGAAATAAATGATTAGATTGTGTTTTTTTTTGGACGATGAATGCTCATTTTGGATGCGTAGATCGAAGTAAATAATAAATGCGGTTCCCTAGTAATAAAATTAATGTAATATTAATTAGATTTAAGTTGACGTCACATACTTTGTTTACATGTGTGCATTTGCACAGATATACGAGGGGCGTCACCACGGCTTTTATTGGATTTTCGTTGGTCAGATAAAAAATACAATTGAACAAAATTGTAATTCTAACTTACGTCCGTAGCTATGTAACGTTCTATTAATTGTTCCTTCACAAACAAAACTCTTCAAAAGTAACACGATACATTAATAAAGTTGCACAGGCGTCCAGTTTATCTAAATAAAACAACAATGTTGTAATTATGTAACGAAGTTGGACAGGGGTGGCTCACTCTGATAAAATATTTATGTACTTACTTGTTCCATGTTGCAGGCCGTGCCGAAGGGTTGTCGAAGTTTTCAAGTAAACAAATGCGAACCGGCCTTATTTTCGTAGTACTACTTCAACTTTGAATTATGCGGTTTTGTGCCAATTATTTTACCGTATTTCTGGGCCTGTTTTAATTTTAAAATAACTTGGTGCTATTTCTGAATATGATTGAGCTTGGCAAAGTTATATGATGTTGTGACTTAGTTACAATTTATAAACTTACTAAAATCGTAAATGATTAATAGGAAGTGGAATTAATGGGCAAATTTTCTTACGTTTTTTTCAATTTGCAGATCTATGTTAGGCTTTATCATAGAAATATAGTCTTTACATACTGAGCCTATAACGTTCCCACTGCTGGGACACAGGCCTCCTCTCCGTGAGAGGGAGTGGACAGTAATCCAACAGGCGGGCCCAGTGCGGGTTGGTAGATGTCACATGTCTTCGAATTTTTTGGTTATAGGACATCGGTTTCCTCACGATGTTTTCCTTCACCGTTTCGAGAGCAGTAGTGATGAAATGATTTACACAAAGTAATGTGCCTGGCTGCGTTCGAACGCTCGTAAGTTGTGGACGTTACCACTGGGGATAGGCTTCATGTTGAACAAAATATAATTTGCGACCGTCAATCGTATACAGACGCCAGCACATCAAGCTACTACAATCTCCCAAATTGCTTTGATAGATTTTCAACTTTATCACATATGCTCATATGGTTCATGTTCAATTGGGAAAATTTGACAGTTTGGGGTAACTTGATGTGCTAGCGTCTGTACATATTTACAGAATTATCATCATCAAAATCATCAAAACAATCCCTTAAGTCCATAGGTATAATCCGATTGAATGACTATTTCATGTAAAACTCACTCGATGGGATTATTATCTAAACCAGAAATTGCAGCACTCACGGACTGTATAAATGCTAGCTAATAAGTAGGTACCTAGCTACTAATACATAATTATGTTAAGACAAATAATGAATCTTAGCAACAGGAAACTTCCGTCACCAGGAATAGGTAGGTAGGTAGGTACGATGTACAGATGAAAGTAACGGAAATCATCATGCATCTTAGGTTAGTTGAAACATGAAAGTGTAGGCACATCCTACTAGCTAAAGCCAACTGAAGAACATGCAAAAGATCTAAATCTAAGATACATATCAGAGTAGCGGAAGTCAAATGACAGTTCTCTCCGTGTTTTAGACATTCATTCGCGTTTAGTAAGGCTCTGAACAAACTGAGGCCGCGTCCTTAGCAAAAGATCGTCGCGTGAACCCTGTATTTAATTGTGATGCTTTATCAATTTTCATTAATCGGTATATTCAAATCACAACAGCTGTCATTCTTTGACAGTTGTATAAAATGGCTCTAACACGACAAATTGACGTCAAATTTTATAACAATTATTTGATTGATTTGATTTTTAACCGTTGTTACCAGAAAGATAAACAAAAGTTAACAAAAGATCCTATTCTAAATGTAAACTAATACAATCAGAGCAATGTTAAATAGGCTAAATCAGCTCCTTCATTTAATTTTGTTTTGTGGAACCAAAAGGTCGCGCCAACAGAGGGCGCCTTCCAGTTTTCCGAACAACAAAGTGACGTGGTGGACGCGACCATCAACATTATGATTTTGGTAAAGACGGCAATTTGGTAAAGGCATCCAGTGCGGGACGCTGAATCTGACTGTGTTCGTCGAAGGTTTTAATCATCAAAAAGTCAAGCGACTGTTCGATCCAGTTCGTACGACTCCACACAAGTTAGTTTATACAATCGGCGAAGACGAATTTCGTCTTTCATTTTGCGCGGGATTCGTTTCAGTTTGACTCGAGCTGCAGCTGACAACTCAAACAGTTTTTCATACTATTTTGTACCTAGGTAATTTAATTACCTACTTGTGACAGACTGTAAAAAGCATAAAGTTTCTACTTGACCGTGTTTCTTAACGATGGCGGGCTACTTTACCCGATTTAAGGTAAACAGATAACATTCAATGAGCTTCGTAAAACAAATGTCCTGAAAGATAAAATAAAATTTTCCTCCAAGGAAATATAGAATAAACAGTCTTGTACTTGGAACTTCAGTCGCTAAGGCTCTGCATATAAACTACTGTGTCTGGGTTTCACCACAGAAATTAAAATTAGTGTAGAAGCGACACTAATAAACTTTCCTTCAAGATAAATTAATTGTAAAACTTCAGTAACTGAAATTTTCCAAGGGTACATTCCAAAATGAAGCCACAATCGCTCATTGCGCTCGCATCGATAATGGCCGCCATTTTAAAATGCGCTTGCCAAATTAACACAAGGTGTCAATATTGTCCACGATCAAGTGCGTAATGCGCACCGCATGCAACGCGATGATGCAACCCTGACTGTGTTAAACGTTTCTTACGCCTCGAATCTGGGGGGCCTGTACTCTGAAGTCCGTCAATGAAGATACGGGCCCCTCCGAAGATGGTTCGATTCTACGGAATTAACTATACTCCCGACTAATTATCTTTTTGGGACGGGCTAAAAAACATCGGGAGTTGGGACAGCTGTCAAATCATGTTTTCATTAATTCTTACTTCGGGCAGTTCGGGTCCCAAACCAATGTTATGTACGTAGGTGATACGGAGTAGGATTCGCCCGTAACTTCGGCCGTACGGAGTGCGTGCTTAGAAAGTAGACCGCCGCCGCCGCCGCCATTAGGCATTTAGAATGCGATTGGAGTGGCATTGTTTCTTATTTATTAGTCTATGGTTTTAGGTAGCGCCATGTTAACGATTTATTGTCCTTCGGAGAATGTTCGCCGCGTAATGCTAAGATCAGTTTTATTAAAACTAAGAGATTACGTCTAGGCCTTGGAGATAGGACTTAAGTTAGTGAAATATTAGTTGCGAAATAGAATAGGAGTGATTTTATCTTGAGGCGGGAATGATTGGTTGGGCTTTATTATTTGAATGAGATAAATGTGAAACATTAACTGGCAATGGACACGCTTTATTTAGTGGTAGGTACTTCATCTTCGAATAAGGGCGAATTTCAACAATGAAAGTCAACGAGCACTTTACATCGAAACCACGATTAAGAGCTGTCAGTGTCATCAATGTTGTGGCATATTGACACTGGCAGTTCTTGAACGCAGTTTGATTGCGTTCAGTTTCACTGGTAAAATTTGCCCTAATACTTTATTTGATTGACAGAAAACGTGACTAATATAATGTTGCTTCCCTAATAATATCAAAATTGATTGGGTCGTTCATTAATTTGCTTAAAACGTATCTAGTTGTGCTTAAAATAAATCTACTTTAAATTTGAATAAGGATCTTTCATAGCTATTTGATGACGCTAGACTCGATGATAAATCTACTTTGCTTTTTCTCTATTACAAAAAAAAACTTTGTACCATTTTAATTAATTAGGTAAATCAAAACCAAACAACTCTCAAAATCTTTTCATACACCACACAAAAAGCACACTCAATCCCTCTTAATAAAAAGAAACCCTTCAAAAGCTGCACAAAGGCTCATAATTCTGTGGTTTTCCTTAAAATAAGCGAAAACTGAAGGTAAGGAACCCAAGACACAGCAGGGTTCCGTATAATTGAGTGCATAAATCAAATGCCATCGGAATGAGATGTGATCCTTCATAACTTTGCTGTGAAATAGTCGAGCCTATGAAAAAGTGATGGGGGAATGGAATGGCTAAGCCATAGCTTGTCTGATAAAAAGTGTTAGATGTTGCGAGTTGAGGAGATAAAGTGTTGTTTTGAGTTGTTGTGGTGCTGTTGCCATGGTGATGGCCGTATGGATAGTTGTGTGGTATAGGGGGCGCAGGAAATGAGGTTGTTCCGGTATAGTTAACAACATTATGCACATGGATAATAGTTAGTGTCACGGTTTGAGCATTTGATTTTTTTGTAAATGTAAGTACCTACCTATGTATGATAAAGTAATATTCTAGTTCACCACCCACTTAAGTACCTATATTAATTGTTTTTAACAACATAATGTTTTAATGGTAGAGATTATTTCTAATAACAGTGTAAGTTAAAACATAAAATTTCCCTATGTGATTTTACTTACCAAATCCGTGGCCTGTAAAGTGATTATTTTTTCTAAAATTATGCGAAAAAAAAATTCTTGAACTCCGTTTTATGTTTTTTTTCATCATGATAGATACAATTTTATTTTTTAATAAAAAGATGAAGACTGCGCTCTATCTTTTACCTACATTTAAACAGCGCCTTTAGTTCACCACCCATCCTCAACTAATAGATAAGTGCCTCCTATACTGCACTTCACTGTCTGCTAGTGCATCTCTCTGACGACGAGATCCTTTTAGTTATTAATAAAGATATTTATTACGGTAGGTAAGTTTTCAGGGGTAGTAACTTGTAAACGTTTTTGTAGGAAGATGACATCACATCACTGAGTTCTGAAGGAAACTTGAAACACTTCACGAACTGCACTTTCATGTTATTTTTATTTTGCAGAATATGCTGTGTGCCTTGTAGTATGTGCTAAGTACACAGGCCAGCTCATCAAGCTACCCCAATCTGTCAAATTTCTTTGATAGTTTTTCAACTTTATTACAAAGGAATAAGGTTTATGTTCAATTGGGAAAATTTTACAGTTTGGGATAGCTTGACCTGCTGGCGACTGTACCTAAATGTATTTTCTATCTCTCCTTTAATTAAACCAACTATAGTTCTGTTCTTTAATCCCAGCAGGCTTAGCATAACGCTTTCTATTTCTACGAAGAATAGACAGTGCTTTTTCAATACAAAGTGACTTTTTGTTGCTCCATTTTGACATCGCACAGTCGATATCCTTCCTCAATCTGTCATTTTGTCTTTCGTTTTTAACGATCTTTGTCTAGGTCCTTATAAACGTAGACTATTTCAGAATTATATTTCTTCCCAAACTGTCAAAATCACACTGACAACAAACTTTCTACTCTACAGCCACAAAGTAAATACGTTTATCTACAAAATCATGATTCGTTTAGAACGCATAACTGTGATAATTAATTGAAAAACATAACTATCTTCTTCTATTGTACATTATTTAGTTAATAGTCATGTCTATTCTTCCGTCGACAAATCGGTGCTCTTGCTAAACCTGCAGATACCAATCTGACATTTCAAGTCCTTTGTGTTTGTTTTTTAGTATAGGTTTTACATGAGTGTCAAACTCAAGTCATTACGCCTGTCAAATTAGGTACTAAGTATTTGGGATTAAAAAACAAACTATAAATGCCTACAGAAAACAGATAGGTACCTATAGTTATTAGCTGACTTTATGTATAGGTAGCTGACTCTGGAGTTGGTTTTGGCAATAAGCCGAGGAGGATTGGAATGAGTGTGTTTCTGTTTAATCAACAGAATAATAAATCTTTATTGTTGATTTGTGAACTCCTTATCATAGGAGTCGCATACAGTCGGCTATGTATGGCCTGCGGGGTGAGCACCGCCTTCTGTGACATCGCTTGAGTTTAAAAAAATCTCAGTATGGGAAAGGTTTTAATATTAGTATTGTGACTCAGTCGATGTCACAGTGGGCCGTGCGCCCCGCTGCATGGGAGTCAATGATACAGAAGATCATGTGCTTCTAAACTGCCCGGTGGTCGCCACGTACAGAATAAAGTATTTCGGTAAATCTAGGAAACTTACGTAAAATCGTCAGTATCACCAAGGCGTTGCTCGCCTTCCTTGAGGAGCTGGTGTGGGTCCATTCACATGATTTTCAGACTCGTACCTATGCAAAATAAGCGCATTGACGTGAAGTTAGAACACCAGCCCGTATTACCTACTTACCTATTACCTATGAGCTGTTGGAGAGGTGAATGCAACATGCATGCCACTTCGTCACAATTTATTAAGTGATTAGCAGCACTCCGCGGTTTCATCCGCTTAGTTCCCGTTCCCGTGGGAATACGAGGATAAAATATAGCCTACGGTACTCGGGGATAGTGTAGCTTCCCAATAGTGAAATATTTTTTTAAATCGGTTCAGTAGTTTCGGAGCCTATTTATTCAATGCAAACAAACGTACAATCATATCTTTCCTCTTTATATATTAGTATATAGATAAAGTGCTTAAATTACGAATACTTTCCTAAAATAAATGATTATTTAATTCGTTTCAATTTATGTTAACAATAAATTGAATAGCCAATTTATCTCTCAATGAATGTCTTAAGTATCTTTCTTTAATTATATTTTCTGAAAGAGCCTTTGGTTGAATCAATTTTCCAATGATTTTATCCCCATTTCCTTACTTGAAAAAGTACACTTTATAGCCCGTTCCACATATGGTCTAGGATCATAAATATTAAATAACAGCTTAACAAAAGTGCCCGACTGGATTTATGTCTCAATATCGCACGACCCTTGGCACCTGCCTACCTCTTATATTACAACACTATTGATTCATATTCGTTAATATTTTTATATCACGCGATGCAATTATGTTGGGATTACTTTGGAGGTTTTTATCGGGCACTCATTTTTGTCGAATACATTTGATTTGTTTGTGTAAAGATCGTTCATTGGAAAAAGAAGTAAGTTTATGTATGTAAATGTTTTTGCGGCAAAAAACATTTCGTACCTTTAAAATTAAAGAGACCTAATGCGAAACTAGCCGGAAGCAAAATTGCTCTCTATGATTCAGAATTATAGAGACCTATTTTGCTTCCGGCCAATTTCCCAGTAGCTCTGTTTAATTTTAAAGGTGCGATCTATTTTCCTGAAATGAAAAACGCTATGCAACAGAACATGTTTATTAATTAGCAGTTATGAAGGAACAGATCAACATACATAACGTAACGTAGGTAAAACTTGTTATACTCGATTGTTCATTTTGAACTAAAATAATTAATCTAAACTTAAACTGCTGAGGGGCTTGTGGCTGGCTATTACGCACGGGTCAATTGATCAGCTCCCTATTTGCGTAACTCACGATTAATCATTATCGGTTTCATTTTGACAGTTCAACGATATTCATTGCGTTATTTACGTTATTGAGTAGACACATTTT
This sequence comes from Polymixis flavicincta, assembly GCA_949987655.1. Classification (NCBI taxonomy): domain Eukaryota; kingdom Metazoa; phylum Arthropoda; class Insecta; order Lepidoptera; family Noctuidae; genus Polymixis; species Polymixis flavicincta. Next base: position 15,615,787 of record OX465184.1, read on the forward strand.
TCGAACATATGAAGCAATGGTTTAACAATCCGTTTCAAAACTAAACAGATTATGATTAATCGTGAGTTGCGCAATTAGGGTGCAGGTTAAGCTATACTTGCCTCGGTTGATCCATGGATGGGTGACCATCTATACATGCCAAGACTCCTTTATACGTTAAATCGTGAGTTACGCAATTAGGGTGCAGGTTAAGCTAATACTTGCCTCGGTTGATCCGTGGATGGGTGACCATCTATACATGCCAAGACTCCTTATACGTCGGAGAGCACGTTTAGCCGTTAGTGCCGGTTGTCATTCGTGGATCTTTGAAAGTCATCACGGGTCGTCAGAAGCCGAAATTCTGACAACCAAAGATTGGTTGTCAGAATTTCGGCTACCAAGGAGCATCGCGTTATCCAGTAACTGGATTGTGGAGGTCACATAGGCAGTCGCTCTGTGTAAAATACCACTATTCAGCTGCATCCGGCTAGACTGGAAGCTGACCCCAATATAGTTGAGAAAACGCTAAGCAGATGATGATGATGATGAATATGAACTGTTAACACTTATTTTTGCTTATTCGTTTCTGTAATGAAAAACAGTCTGTGAAATTCAGACAAAGCAAAATCAGTCCCTAACTTGAGTTCCTAGGAATTAAACAATTGTGTGTATCTAGGACTAAAGTTTTCCGTATAGTTAATGTTATTCGTCAAATTGAGGTCGCAATTTATAATATAAACAAGAGCTAGGTCCATAACAAACAATAGAACGGTGTTAGCCATTGATATGCAGTGCGGTGTCCACAAAGTTGGCGGTCGCGAGAACATTTACTTAATTCTAGGCTGTATCGAGAGTTACTGTTGCCAACGCCAAGCTTGTTTGTTTATGAAGACGTGACGTGTTTAGCTACTGATTCAATATTTCTTTGGCGTTTTTTCTGTAGGTAGGTACTTTGTGGGCACCATAATTTTTATGTTCCATCGGGTTGTATAGAGTTGTATTATGATTATTGCATTATATCGGAGTTTTTTTTTGGCACTGATTTTCAAAATAAAAAAACCACATTCATTTCCTTTTTTTATCAGGGAATTTCATTGTAAAGCAAATTGGCTTCCAACTAAGTTTCCGTATGTTCAAGTTACAACTGTCATTTTAAGATAATTGTATGAAATAGCTGTAACACGGAAAAGACGTCGGTGACACCCCCATTAGGGTTACATTTATTTTCCTTGACTTACGTACTGTGAAAGAAATCCGAATTTAGACAGTTTGAAAACAAAATCCCGTGAACACGATGACCACATCTGTCATTTTTGTTGCCGAGCGTTGCAAGCAAAAATAGTCCTTAAGGTGTTATGATATGGTTCTCCATGATAATATCTATCATCATTATAATTTCAGCCGTCTCTGTGCTTTCCGCATCCAGCGGATTCCTGCGAGCTTCACAAGGTCAGCGGTCCACCTTGTGGGAGGCTTTCCAACTCTACGTTTTCCGGTACGGAGTTTCGACTCCAGAACCTTTCGGTCCCTTCGGCCATTTGTTATGCGAGCAATATGCCCTGCTCATCATCATCATCATCAGCCTATAATGTTCCCACTGCTGGGACACAGGCCTCCTCTCTGTGAGAGGGATTGGGCCGTAATCCACCACGCGGGCCCAGTGCGGGTTGGTATGATGTCACATGTCTTCGAATTTTTTGTTCTAGGAGATGCCGGTTTCCTCACGATGTTTTCCTTCACCGTTTTGAGAGCAGTGGTAATGAAATAATTTAGACAAAGAAAAGCGCCTGTCTGGGTTCGAACCTACGACCTACAACTCGTAAGTCGCGGCCGTCACCACTTGGCCACCACTGCTCACTGTCACGTAGTTTTGGCAATTCTTCGGGCTAGGTCGGTTGCATTTCTGATGCGATCACGCAGCGAAACTTTGTAGTTTCCCTACATGATAGCATAACCCTCTCCATTACTCTTTGGGTGACTGTTAACCTTCTAATAAGACGACGTATGTACCTATAGGCACGAATAATTTGAGGAAAGATATCACGTTTGGTAGAATGGCTGACTGCCAACCTCCTCAAGATTTGTCAGCTGTCACTCTTAGACGTGGAGGCCTAGTCAGTGCGTTCTTGGCTATCTCATTTTAATCGAGGTTGTTACATTATCTCAACACGTTGCAGAGAACAATGTAACGCAAAACAGTTCCTAAAATATTGTTTTTGAATACAAACAGCTATTGTTTTGACAACATTGTACACATCCTCATTGTTACATGTCACGTTTAGCAAACGCAAACAGACTTCAGATGTGAAGTTACTTGCAAATTCATTTAAACTTTTCCCGTTAGCATTGGATGGAACAAAACGCTAACGTCCCTCTAAAAGCCGCGAAACAACAGAAACAACCGTTGATTATGTCGCTGCAATATATTGTGTTGCTTAATTAATTAAAACAACAAAGTTTAGAGTACATTTCCCTTTGACAGCGCTACCTAATTAGGTTGCACGTAACTTTGTAAATGACGTTAAGTTACTATGTAGTCGTATCCATTTGTCTTATTAGATCGAGTCCCAGAACATTAGAGTGGCTATAAAAATAAGTTGGTTACATTGTTGAGATGTCAACTGAGCCAGTTGCGTGAGTATATATGAAAACTGTTTCGATTTTACAACTCTAGGGATATCTTCTCTGAACATGCTCTAACTTATTGGTTCATGTTACATATACAGGGTGTTAGGGACATTGACACGCAAACTGTTACCATGAATTCAGCAAATGCTTCTAGACCCCAGCGAAGAACTAAGAAGACTACAACAGCATAGTCTCACGCTTGTAACCCTCGCAGGGTTAGGTAGAGGTGGACCTATAGTACACCCTCATTTTGCAAGTTATGTTTAAGTCCCATGTAACAGGAGACGAGCCTATCGCCATCAACTGGGTACAAATACAGACTTCAGGCTACTACTGAGTTATTCCTGGTAGAAAAAAAACAATAATATTTTACCCGACCCGGCAATCGAACCTGGATCCTCATGCTCTGCAGTAGCGCTAGTGACCATTAGACCAACGAGGCTGTTCCTGTTTTGATTTTGTTGGTTGCACTTTTCTATGAAACATTTTTTTAAAATTATCGGCGAAGAGCTCCAAGGCTCTAGAATCATGTGCCAAATTAATGCTAACAGTTGGCTAATTGGTTAATTGTTGGTAATTTTTTTACCAGTGCGCAAACTGTAACCATGAGTTCAGCATATCATTCTAGACAGTTAGCGTAGGGGGTCTAGAATGCTAGCCGGTCTTGAATTATACGCTGAATTCATGGTTACAGTTTGCGCACTGGTAAAAAATGTATCCTGTATAATATTGTTCACATAGGGTTCTTCCATTTTGCCATGCCATGCAGGTAGTTAGGCGACCACAGAACCGGCTCCTGTGCACCAATGACGCAGCTATCCGTCACCGACATGAATAATTTAGCCTGACAAGAATGGTCGGATTGCTGGTCGTCAGTCAGTTGTGGTTAGCGCCATTTGCAAGGGACGTGAGCAAAGTGTTAGTTAAGGTAAGCCCTTTTAAAATGGTTTTAGGAATCGTCATTACTTCTAGCAATGTTATGTCCCCTAAATACTCAATCAAGCCTATAATGTTCCCACTGCTGGGACCCAGGCCTCTTCTTTGTGAGAGGGAGTGGGCCGTAATACACCACGCGGGCCTACTGTGGGTTGTTAGATGTAACATGTCTTCGAAGTTTTGGTTCTAGGACGCGCCGGTTTCCTCACGATGTTTTCCTTCACGGTTTTGTGAGCAGTTGTGATTAATTAAATAATTTACACAAAGTAAAGTGCCTGTCTTTATTTGAACCTACGATCTACAGTTCGCAATTCAATCTAGACCAATACGTAAACTTGCAAAATAACGACACCCTTAAACAACAAATAGTTAAGAAAATAAACACACCAAAGTTGTTTAAAACTGCCCCATAACGTTGTTTCAGTGAACCGCAGATACCACGATTTATGTGCGGACACTCGGACAGTCTCTTCACGAGTCATTGCTCCAAACTTTCCTGGGACAGCGATTAAGATTTACAACGGGACTGGTCTTAAATAACTTAAATTGTTGGTAAACCTACAGATCCCTCAGTGTTTCGATAGAAGAGACAATTTATGGACTTGGAACAGTTGAAACTATTTGTTTAGTGACCAAGTTTAGCAGTTGTTGTTAGGTATTCGTTAGACTGTCCAAAATGCTGGCAATGCTGTTAATAAAGTTAGATTAATTCGTGTATTTGTCTGCTTGGGTTATAAAAAGCTTGAGTTATTACAAGGTTCAACTATGTTGCTTTTGTCAATGTCATAACTTACTCGTAGTTATCCTACTGATATTATAAATGTGTAACTTTGCATGTGTGGATGTTTAGATGTTGAGTAACAACTCAATCACGCAAAAACGGCAGAACGGATTTGGATGAAATTTAGCACACAGTTTATAACCTGGATTAACACAGGATACTTCTTACCCCAGTAGTACATTCCCATGAGATAATTTCTGACATAAGTACACGCGGGCGAAACCGCTGTCAAAAGCTAGCTAAGCATAACGATAATGGCATGGTCTTTTTATTTTTATAAGGAAATCTTGAGTTTAAAGACTATCGTTAAATGACTGCTGGATTAAAACTAAACTTATGACAAGAAGTTTTTGGAAAATCTATAGCTATATACAGGACTAGCTTTTACCAGTGGCTTCGCCCGCGCGGAACTTTCATCCCCTATTTAACTCCCTTAGGGGTTGAATTTCGAACAATCCTTCCTTATTCCTTGTCTACATTATAAAGGGAACGTCTGTGCAAAATTTCAGCATTCTAGGTCCAAGGGCTTGGGCTGGGCGTTGATGAGTCAGTCAGTCAGGACTTTTCTTTTTATTTATAGAGATAAGAAAAAAATGTATCCAGGTTCTAGGACATGTCGGTTTCCTAACAAAATTTTCCTTCACCATTTTGAGAGCAGTGGAACTGAAATAATGTACACAAAGTAAAGCACCCATCTGGATTCGAACTTGCCACCACTGCTCTATACAGGATAAGTTTTTATCCAGTGCGCAAACTGTAACCATGAACTCAACATATCATTCTAGACCCTCCATAGCAGAAAATTTCGTCGGTTTTACACAAAAAAAATCTGCTGTTTCATAGAAAAGTGCAATACTTACGCGGTCAAAATTTAAGGAAAAGCTGATTTTCTTTTTGTATATCCGACGAAAAAAATCTGCACTGGGGGATCTATAATGATATGCTGAATTCATGGTTACAGTTTGCGCACTGGTTAAAAAATTATCCTGTGTTTACTGCAAAACAGCGTGCTAAAACATGTTTAGATGATAAAGATTTTTTCTAAAACCTGAGTTGCAACTACGTCCAAGCTTTTTGCTTGAAGCACGCTCAGTGTTTACACATCTAGCTTTATTATATGCGTGTGCTCATTTCCCTCACAATACGCGTGATAATTGAAATACCCTAAAGCGAATACATTTACATAATTTAGTGTAATGTTGTTACACACTCGTAACGTTAACTATTGCGAATAATTGGTTCCGTAGTCGCTTAGTTTTATTATCATTGTTATGATAATGTTCTAATTTTACTGTTACAGCGAAACTTAGTGCATCTTTTACGTTGTTTAGTTTATTTATGTTTGTTGTTTTGAATTTAGTTTCATCGTAACGTGAGGTAGGTTCATCATCAATATACAAGGCGAAATTAAAATGATGTTGGGCATAAAAACGGATAATTGTACTCATATGTCACTTGCTTGGGGCTTACCTACTCTCTAAAGCGCAATACACACCAAAACTGCTGACCTGCCTATAAGAAAAGGCAAAAATGCCGCCGGGTTGTGTCGGCGGGCTGTCCTTTAAGGCTTGTATACACGCCAAGGACCTTCAGCATCTGGGCGCACTTTTGTGGGCGAGTGAGGGGTGATGTTGCCGCGCAGTCTTTAATCAGTCGCATTTTTAATTTATTATAACAAAAATAATGCATATTTGTAAAAAGTAACAAAATCAAATCATTTTCCTTTGTATTGCAAAGCAGTAGACATTTTCTTTTTTACTATTGTGTAAAAAAAATAAGGAGTAAAATGGTTTCATCTCAACGATTTGGAGGTGATTTGGTGTTTTTTTTCTTATTATTTGATACCCATAGAAAAGTTATGCCTAAACCAAATGACGTCCCATATTATGTAGATTACTAACTATTTTTTTCAAATGTAATTTCTTTGTAATGCCGACAAAAAGTGTTTTCATCTGCACGCTGTTTTCAACCATTTTTTGAGAGGGCAGTCGTAACTAGACAGGCGCTAAGCCCTAAAAGTTGTTTCCAAGATTATGGCAAAACACGCGCGAATCTATTTTTAAAAAACTGTGATACCTACTTTACTGATTGTAGGACTAATCAATTGATATTTATTTCTATTTATCCTAAATAATCCATTCCAGTTACCGATTGTGGGACTCATCAAATAATATTTCTTTCTGTTTATCCTAAAGATTCCTTTCCAGTTAACGGCCAGTAAACTCTCATATCTTGGGAACTATTTGAATTGTAAAAATGTTTGTTAGACAGAAAGATAGAGAATTGTGAACTCTCTTAGATTCTTTTAAAAGGTTAAAATTGTGTGTGTCCAAGATCAATGCAATTTTAACCTTTGTCATCACTGCAATAGATAATATTTTAGATAAAGCATTCATAATCGTTTTTGAATCCAAACTCTTTGGAATTAACTGGTATAACTCAGAACAAATGTTTCTTTTTTTTAAACCATGTTCCGAACTCTTTCGAGTATGAAATGACAAAGCATCAAAAAGTCACTCAGAAATTGGTGTCAAATAATAATTCCTATGAGAATAAAAAATAGTTCGTTTTTATTTATATCGTATAGTGGCAAGATAAAGAGCTCGGATTATAGTTCTCAGTAAGCAACGCTACGGTACCTACACGAGAAATATCTCGAAAGTTAAGGGGGAGGTATAATCTCGAAACACAGTGGACATCTCGAAACACCTGGATCAAGCGATATGAAGAAGAGGATACTGTGGAAGATATAATCATGGCGTTCGTCAAATCACGAATCAACAGAAAACCGATATGCGTCATCATTACGAAGAAGATCCGTTTACTGGAACTCGATATTTTGCGGCACGTTACGACGACATTTGCAGTCGCCCTAATGGATCAATGCGTTTGAGACTATTGGCTGTTATTGCAAGCAATGGTAGTTAGGTAGTTACACCCGATATTAACTATTGTTAAATAATAATGACTTCAACATTATAATTTTTCAATTTTTTTAAGCGTTTTACTTCCCCGCTTCTTATTGTTGCCTTAACGCACTTTGCAAACAAAATTCAGTGAAGATTTATGCAAAGATGGCGGAATCTCGTTTTCTATCACACTTAAGTTGAACGCATATTAAAATAAATAATAAATCAGATATTTTAGATTAAAAACACATTGTTTTTAGTACGATAATGCATACGCGTCGTATTTATTTTGGGTGTGCATTCAGCTACAGAGCGTACTCGTGTGTAAAAGCTCTTAATAAAGATGGAGACTGCAACAGATAATTCTCTGTATATTTCGGTATATTTATATGGCAGAAAACAAGGTCGTTACCATGGAAATGTATGTGTACGCGAATGTCGACCTAATTGTATTTGAATGTCTGTAAGAAAATTAGCTTATGGTGGGTCATAATTCAAATGTGTCGATTGTACATTCTTCAGAATGAACCTTACTCCCGATTTATAAATTTTTCGGACAGGACACATCTGAAATAAGGACAGCTGTCAAATCGTGTTGTCATTCATTTTTAGTTCGGGCCCCAAATTAATCTTATGTCCGTAGGTGATACGGAGTGAAAAATTGAACCATCAAATACAAAAGGAATTCTTCAAATCTGATAGAAGGGTCCAGAGATTAACGCATTCAAACATACAAACAAACTTTCCATCTTTATTGTTAGTATATGTCTGTCCTTCTGGATGTGAATCCTACCCGAATCAAACTTCCGAAGTCAAATAATCCTACCCGAAGAAAAGCAATCCTACTTCATAATAATAATAACAACTAGCTTCTGCTTGCGACTTCGTTCGCGTCAAATTTTTTGCTCCCCCGACTGACCCCGTCGTTTCGAATCGCCTGCCCGTGCGAGTACTTCGTATTCGTGACTTTTTTTCTCTTTGCTCAGCTCCTAAGGATCTTAGCGTGGTGTTATATAGCCTATATCCTTCCTCGATAAATGGGCTATCCAACACAAAAATAATATTTCAATTCGAACTAGTAGTTCCTGAGATTAGCGGGTTCAAACAAACAAACGAACTCTTCAGCTTTTTAATATTAGTATAGATGTGAAAGTTTGTATGTCTATGTTTGGATACTTAGATATTTGGATGTTTGTTACTTAATCACGCAAAAACGGCGCAACGGATTTGAATGAAATTTGGTAGGAGATAGATTGTAACCTGGAATAACACATACAATACATTTTATCCCAGTAATACGTTCCCGTGGGATAACTTTCTACATTAAAACTTGATACATTAAAAAAAAAACAAAAAAAAAAAAACGACTTCCGGAAAAACACTTCAAAGCGAAAAATCACTTTAATTTCGGAAGGTGGTGACAAAAATGAAATACATATCCAAAGTCGATTGTTTTTTTTTTTAACTTTTTTTTTTTCACTTTTTAGTTATAGTATACACCAATTCGAAATTTCATCATCCTTGGGGTCAAACAATGCATATATCTAAGCGATAGCAGCAATCGCGGTTGATTTGCTGTCATTTTTTGAAGAGTTCTGTTGTCTGTCTCCGAAACGGATCGTTAGATCTATGGGACCATTTCAGAATAAACTCCTTTCGAATAAAACAATAATTTTGTCAATCCGTCTATATTTGACGGACTTATGCTCGAACATACATAAAAAATATATAGCCAACCATGTCAAATTGATAACCACCTTCTTTTTGAAGTCGGTTTAAAACAGAAACTTAGTTGACTCCTACCTCATTTTAGATAAGATTTTCTAATTTAGATATAAACCACGATTGCTAAGTAAAGTTAAACAATTTATTAATACCGTTAAACATTGTTTTAGTATTCGGTAAGGTTAAGATAATACTGTAATTTATCTTGTTTCCTCCCACGATTGAGTAAGTTATGGCAAGCCTTTGAGATTTATTTAATTAAATCTTTGTTCAATTCCTTTTATGGAAAGATAGGATATTTGCTCACAGGTAACCTACTGCTATGGCATCTGTATAAGTAATTCCCAATTTACATGCCAAAACATCTCACTAATTTAAAAAAAATGTTTCTTCGCAGGAGGATAGTAGCTTAAAAATAAAATGGATACAAGTATAGTTGATACTAGATTTTAAAGGATTTCCGCTTATTTAGAAATTGAAAAAAACTTTTTAATAAAAAAATTAAACCGCCGAAAAACCGAAAAATAAAAAATTGTAAACTAGCTTTGTCCAACCCCAATAAATAAGTTCGGAAGGCGGTGACATGTAATCAAATACATATCCAAAGTGACCGACTTCCGAATTTATTTATTGGGGTTGGACAAAGCTAGTTTACTATTATTTTTTTTCGGTTTTTCGGCGGTTTAATTTTTTTATTAAAAAGTTTTTATTTTATAATTTTTTGTGGCTATATTCTACTAATTACTACATGCTTAATTTTTGATTTAATACACGACTCAGTATTAAAATCTGTGAGTAAACAATCAATCATCCCCTGTTTTCTTACCCTTAGGGTTCGAATTTTTCTTCGAAATTTATATGGGACCAACTTCGAGGTATACCCTTTCCAATAAAAAAAGAATTATCAAAATCTGACTACTCTGGAAAAAGTTATGCGTGGTCACACATAAAAAAAAAAAATACGCGTCGAATTGAGTAACCTCCTCCGTTTTTTCGTCGGTTCGAAAATACATACCGTCCTTACGAAAAGTGCAGTAACTAGGATAAACCTGATTTCGAGAAAAACGCGAGTAAAGATTTTATTTTGTTAAAGCACCGACCTAGATATTGCAGTTAGGCTTAGTATTAAAACCGGTTTCGTCATAGATGCGTACAAAGTGCCTAAAAAGAATATATAGAGTGACTGGTAATTAGTGACCGACATTTAAACACATGATTGTACTCATCATTATGAACAACTTTTACTATGGGACCAAACCTGAATTCGCGAAAAAAAAACATCAGCTGTTCCCTACAGTTATGTTCGCATAATGTAGGAATTCGTCAAAATGTAGGAAAAAGTTTTTTTTTTTTTTTTTGGCGATTTTGGGTTTGGTCCCATAGTAAAAGTTGTTCATAATGATGAGTACAATCATGTGTTTAAATGTCGGTCACTAATTACAAGTCACCCAAATCTGCGCTAGGGGGCTAGAATGATATGCTGAATTCATGGTTAAAATTTGCGCATTGGATTAAAACTTTTCCTGTATAGATCTCGTTCTGCAAATTCCGAATATGTACTTATCTCAATTCTGCGCAAAACTCGAGTTATTGCACTTTTCGTAAGTACGGCAGAGCTACACTCTGTCACCTACTAAAAAAACTGTACTCATTCACATTGACATTATGTGTCTCTACTGACATGATGATAGTGTATCTAATAATAAATATCTGGATGACCCGGATAAAAATGAAACCTAGCTAGATCGATTTATCGTACCCGAAAACCCCTGCATACTAAATTTCATGAAAATCGTTGGAGCCGTTTCCAAGATTCAGATTAAATATATACACATTTACAAGAATTGCTCGTTTAAAGCTGACAGCAGGCGTTGTTCTGTAAAAAAATCAATCATACATACAGAAATCCTAAGGAAAAAACGCATTCAGTTTTTACCGAATTTTCACCTTTTTTTAAACCTATTTCGGACTATGTCTAGCCATCATCTGCCTAGTCTTTTCCTAACAACGTTGGGGTCGGCTTCCAGTCTAACCAGATGCTGCTGAATACCAGTATTTTTTATGGAGCTGCCTATCTGACTTCCACAGCTCAGTTACTGGGTAATACGATACCCTTTGGTAAGACTGGTTGTCAGACTTTCGGGCTTCTGACGACCTGTAACGTCTGTCAAAGATCCACGAATGACAGCCGAGACCAACGGCTTAACGAGCTTTGCGAGGCACGGAGGAGTCTTGGTATCTATAATCTAAAGATGGTCTCCCATCCACGGGCCAACCGCGGCAAGCGTAGCTTAACCTGATCGATCGATCCGTACGGCTATTATTACTTACCCACAAGCCCCAAAGCCGTTCTCTCGAAAATAACATGCTGTTCCTTGGTAAGCACGAGTGTGGTCATGTGTAGAGTGTATTAACATTGATATACATTGCATGGCCAATACATTGCATAAATTTGAAACTCCATAATGCACCGTTCCCCTTAGTTAGGCTCGCTTCTCAACCGCGACCGTATGCAAAAAGACGCAGTGTTGCCATACCTTGCAAGCAATAAATAAATAAATAAACAGTTAATGCTAATGATGTCGACCTTTTTCTTTTGCGAAGAGCCTAACACGGAATGACGTCACAAAGGTAGAAAATATACGAAGAAAACATTCGCACATTAATAGGCATGCCGTAAGTCGTATGCTGAGTCTCTTCTGCAAAACAACAATGAAATGGATTAACTTTCTCGTTCCTCCAGGCTTTGGTCGCTAGGAAGAGAAGTTCAGAAAGCTTACATTGAACAAGATTTTTTCATTTTATTTAGTCATGAGTTATAGCTGTTGTATGTGGAAAGTCATCAATCCACTGAGATAATCTTCCAGTAGGTGTGTACATATTATGTGTACTATTTGAGTTAAAGACTACTCCACCTTTCGTTTGACGCACATAAGATGTTCACGAGGTTTTTAACCGACTTCAAAAAGAAGGAGGTTATCAATTCGACATGTTTTTTTTTTTTTATGTATGTTCGGGCATAACTCCGTCGTATATTGACGGATTTGCAAAATTATTTTTTTGATCGAAAGGGGTTTACTCCGAAATGGTCCCATTACAATTTCATATAGATCTGATGATGCGTTTCGGAGACAGACAACGGAACTCTTCCAAAAATTACAGCAAATCAACCGCGATTGTTGCTATCGCATAAATATGCATTGTTTTGACGCCAAGGATGATGAAATTTCGAATTGGTGTGGGGTAGGTAACTAAAAAGTGAAAAATAAAAACTTTTTTCAAAAAAATAACAACCGACTTCCAAAAAAACACTACAAAGGCGGTGACATATAATTAAAATACACATCCAAAGTCACCGACTTCCGAAATTAAAGTTATTTTGCACTTTGTAGTGTTTTTTTGGAAGTCGGTTGTTATTTTTTTGAAAAAAGTTTTTATTCTTGTTCTATTTGTGCATACCACTATATTGGGCAATAGACTATTTTTCACTTATACCGGCACTCTTTTGGTCAATAGACTAGTTTTCTTATGTATGTATATGAGGGTACACCTAAATATTAATAACAATTTCGCAGCTGAGTCGAACATTGTAAATCCGATTTAGTGTTGTCTATATTAAGTGAAAATGGGAATGCCTAAGTCTCGTGTAATCATTTAAAGTTAGCTACTCTAGGGTCAGCTTAGCGTAGGTATTACTTAATTACTTGAATGCATCATCAGTCCCGTATGTGTCGCCGGGTGTAAAAGAATAGCACCATCCCATTTCTTCCAGTGGGTGTTGTAGAAGGCGACTAAGGGACTTACCAGAGAATGGGCAGCAGCGTACTCTATGCATTTTACCACCATACTGCGATCGCCAACCCGCCTGCCAAGCGTGGCGATTATGGCAAAACCCCCCCTTGGGGGAGGCCTGTGTCCAGCAGTGGACGTCTTTCGGCTGAAATGATGATCATGATGATCATTGGTGTCAAATTTTGTTTGCATATGTTAGTTATTAATTAATTAAACTTCTGCACCCACCTACATAGTGGCGTTATTGTACAATGAGTAGGTTTCCAATTACACACGAGCTAGTACGAGAAAAGGGCGGGACGTATTCAATACGTCTGAGGAACATGGAGGACCCAAATGAGTGTGTGGATCGGGATTGGATTAGATTTGTTGCTATTGTCAGCATCTTGTGTCATAATAATTGGTTTTCTATACTTGTAATGGCGACTTTGTAATAGGTACTTGAATGAAAGAATAACATTTGAAAACAAATGAAATTGATATATGAATGTAGTTCAGTTTATAAGGGTATATAATCATAATAGTCTGTAAACAAACTCTATACACAGAGTTTGTTTACAGACTATTCAATTACTTCCACCTTAAAATCCACGTATATACACAAGTGTATGCCAGTGGCATACCTACCACAAAATTGAGCAACAATTTACTTGCATCGTCTAAACGCTGCTGTTTAGGCGCTTTGATTACTATTCAAAGTTTCGATGGTGCTATTTTATCACGCTTTTTTATGTTTGACTAGCTCTTGCTCGCGGCTTCGCCCGCGTGTAGATCGGAAATTATCCCACGGGAACGTACTACCGGGATAAAGAGTATCCTTTGTGTGAATACAGGTTATAAACTACTGAGTCAAGTTTCATCAAAATCCGTTCGGCCAGCCAAACATCCAGATATACAAACTTTCACATTTATAATATATATTTATTTATTCTTCAGAAAGCTTACAGTCTGATATCTACTTAAATATTATACACTAGCGGTGCTCCGCGGTTTCACCTGCGTAGTTCCCGTTCCCGTGGGAATACGGGGATAAAATATAACCTATGTCACCCGGGGATATTGTAGCTTCCCAACACTGAAATAATTTTTCAAATCGGCTCGGTAGTTTCGGAGCCTATTCAATGCAAACATACAAACAAACAAACAATCAAATCTTTCCTCTTTATTATTATCTCTTTATTAGTATAGATTTAGCGCTTACAGTTGCCATTTACAAGCTTCCACAAATTAAAAACTATTTACCTAAAGATAAAAGAAAAAATAAAATTGCATCCTATTTAAAAAAAAAACTTTCTCAATATTAGTAGGATAAGTAAGTAGTAGGATAGTAGGATTCAACTTATGGTATTCCACAGGCAAATAAATAGCACCGTGTAAATCAGGCTTTAGTCCTAACAAAGTTGCAAAGGTCTGATGACGAAATTGACCTATTGAACTTAAATAAAATATGTTTACGTTCATGGAATGAGACGTATAAACGTAAATAGGTGATTTATGATCATGTTTCGGATGAATTTGTAAATAGTGTGGAAAATATAGACAGTAATATTCCAGCTACCTAAAAACTTGGCTCGGGTACTGATTTTTTTTTTTTACTATTAAGACTACAACAACCGCAACATACTTTAGGTGAATATTTACAAAGCGTGAGCAAAAACATGTTCTTTAGTTCCTCAGTTTCTTGTATATTTTGCCACTGTATCAAATAAGGATGCACTAGTTGTAAATGTTATTTACACAAGTGTCTTTTCATTACGTGCGTAGTAATGAAAGACGAGCGGCACAATGACAGTTTGTGGAACTAGGAATTCAAGTTATTTCCTGAAATGTTACAAACAAATAAAAATAGCCGTTTCTCAAACGGCTCTACTAAGTTACACCTTGAAAAACTTATTTCGGTATACGGTTAAAAAGTTTGCAATAATTTTTAATCAGTTAATTATTTGTTGATTGATTACTTATTTATTTTATACTAGACTCTGCTCGCTAATTCGTTCACGTGGATGTCGGAAATCATCCCACGGGAACGGGCTACCGGAATAATTATGTTACTCCTTATAACTTTAAGCTAAATGCCAGTGAAATTCCCTTCAAAATCAGTCCAGCCATTTCTGAGATTACCCGGAACAAACAGACAGACAGACAATTTTTTTTTTCACACTCTTCTAGAATAACATAAACTAAACGGCTGTAAAGCTTAACAACATTATAGGCATATTCGAACTCCTATAATAGTTGGTTATTATTCACCGAAAGGGAAATCAATAACGTCTATTAATGTATTAACACACATTAATTAACTATCGTTAATTATCGATGATTGGCGTCAATGCATTCATGTTGCGATAGTAGATAGACAACATGACAGGTGGCAGAACATTACAGCATTGGTTCTATATTTACACATGTTTCCAATTTATGGCCTACCTTTACCGATAAATTGCACATATTTAGTTGCAAATATTGTAGGAACGTTTTCAAATAACGACGATACGATTTCCTTAAATGGAAAATATTGGCATATTGATTTATTGATACTATTCTGTCGAATACTGAGTGAGGTGTTTCAACAATCATCACCCCTTTCGAACCTTTACCCCACTAAATTGGGGTCGGCTTCCAGTGTAACTTGATGCAGCAGTCAGTGGTCATAGTATGTGTTTCATTTAACAATCTCGATCAAACGCATCGAGCGCGTTCGGCGTTCCAATTGGTCCGTCAGAAATTCAGGGACAATGGGAACGCCAAACGCTCGAAGCGTTTGATCGAGACACTAAGGCGTCTGAATATCAGTATTACTTATGTTAGTTTAGTGACTGCCTATCAGTGTGTGAGCAGTGCTGGCTCAGTGGTAACGGCCGCGACTTACGAGTTGGCACTTTGTGTAAATTATTTCATCACCACTGCGCTCATATCCTAGAACCAAAAATTCGAAGACATGTGACATCCACCAACTCGTACTGGGCCCGTGGATTATGGCCCAGTCCTTCTCACAGAGAGGAGGCCTTTGTCCCAGCAGTGGAAACATTATAGCCTGACTGACCATATGTGAGTTACATGTTAAATTACATTCTAAACCCCTTGGTACGACTATTTGTCAGACATTCCGGTTTCTGACTATCGGTAACGACTGTCAAAGATCTCAACAATTATTACGGCAATTATGTTGAGGGTTTTTCACGTTACTTTATTTTACCTGGCTATCGATCGACGAGATAGGATAAATGACTAGGTTTTGCCAGCGGCTTCGCCCGCGCGAAACTTTCATCCTCTATTTAACTCCCTTAGGGGTTGAATTTCTAAAAATCCTACCTTATTCCTTGTCATAAATAAAGGGAAACTCTGTGCAAAATTTCAGCTTTCTAGGTCTAAGGGTTTGGGCTGGGCGTTGATGAGTCAGTCAGTCAGGACTTTTCTTTTATTTACATAGATATAAAATACACAGCTACAAGAATCTTTTGACGAATTCGAATTATGTTAACAGCCGTGCTAACGTCATTCGAATGTAAAAATATTGCTGTGGGTAAATATTTGTGGGATTGTTTTGTAAAATATATTGAACAAGATAGCGGCTTTAGTTCTGATTTTGACCACGACCCTAAAAAAAACTTGTAGCGCTAAAGCAGCATGTTAACTCAAATTTAATTCAATTAAGTGTCAAATTGCCAATGCTGACGAAACATTAACGAGAAACCAAGATACAGTCCAATTTTCAACATCTATCTACTCGTAATATCGGGACCGGCAAGATCTTTCCGCCATGTCCATTTCAGCTGTTATAGTGCTCATAATTTTATTCTACAGAACATAATCATCACACTAGTAGTCACTTACCTCATACATAGTTTCCCTGGAGTCCAAAGTTGCCCTCCATTTGCTATACAATGTAACTCGCGCCGGTACAGACTAGTCTTTATGCCTTATTCATACCTACTGACTTTACTCAGGGGTGTCACTAAAGAATATGTTTGTAACAAATGATAGCTTTGTGAGTTTTAATGGACTCTAAAACAAGTTTAAATATTTTAATAGAGGCGGGTAGTATTCTAGGTAGGTAAATGTAAACTTTAGTTTATTGAAATTGTTACGGTTTATTTTATGTTTATAGAGTGTGTAGGTAGGGAACAAATAATTTTGATAGCGGTTTTAATAGGATACTGGTCGCGATACTAAGTTTAAATTGAAATGATTATGAGTAAAAAAAAAACGTAGTTTGGGCTTCCTTGCAGTCAGGTAAAACGTGTTACATAGGTCTGCAAAAAAGAGAGCGATGAGTAGGATTAAAAAAAAAAAACATTCTCGTATCGATCATCGTATCATCATAGTCAGTTTGTTTCATCTGCACAGACGTCCTCTCGTTGAGAGTCAGCGGGTCGTAATACACCATTTAACATCACAATAGGTATGGTTTTTAGTGAGGAAAGTTTTGAGTATGAATGTCGATGGCTATAAGAGTAGGGGGAGACCAAAGAAACGATGGATGGACTGTGTGAATGCTGATATGGTCAGAAAGGGTGTGACTACGGAGATGACGACGAATAGAGAAGTGTGGAAGAAAAAGACATGTTGCGCCGACTACAAATAAATTGGGATAAGGGCAGGAGAATGATGAGGTATGGTTTGTAGATCACCGTTTGCCCGAGATCACATTATTTTAAATGTTAAATCTCAGTCACAGGTTTAACTGTGCGAGTCACACACAGTCATATATATTATTATTAAAATCTGTAATAATCTATTATGCCAATAAAGTTAATACCTTTCTGATTTGTTAAACCTTTATCTTGAATCATCAGAACAAAGGTTTTGCAATCACACCTAATCATGTCTGCTAACCCTTTATTATATAGAACATAGGGTTCACAATCACTAGTAGATATAAAAAAGTCCGCCCCACAACTATTGCTTGTTTGAAAAGGCTTCTCATAAATTGTTGTTCACAAGGGAAATATGAACGATTAACCCGACACCACCTTGGGACTGCTGGTCCCACTCCTGGATCTTTGGAACTCCTGGTCCCACTCCCATTTGGACTTATGGTACGAAATTAAGTCACTGGTTTTTATCACGCAATAGCCAACCATGATGTTAGTTGGGCTTGGCTCTTCATTAGATCTGTAGTAGATTATATTATTTATTAACAGTGAAAGCGTTATTTAAGTCTTGGCAACCTTTTAAATGGTATGTCTATGGTGAGATTTAATTTATTTTTGTAGGGTGCTCTATTTAATTTGATTTCAGCGGTGATATTGTACTGGCCTATTTAATTATTATCCATAAGAAGTGCCCCAGAGGTTTGACGAAATCGGGGGATTTTATTCAACGTTGGTATTGTAAAAAAAACTCCAGTTTAGAAACGTTAAATTCTAATTTAAACTAGGTACCTATATATTTTTCCCAAAGGAGGTAATTCACCTTGAAAACCACTATTCAGGGAACATTTCTAACAGGGACTGCCAGCCCTAAGTATAAACCAAAGTGATGTCCATCATGTGTCTACGTTGATTGTCGAGGAAATTAATCACAACAGTGGAGTAGCAGGGTAGGCAGGGCGCGCTGTGCCTTTGTTTGCTTTAGTTCTTTTTATTTATTTTAACTGTTATTTGAACTAAGATAGAATAGAATAGAATACTCTTTTTATGTGAACAACATAAGACTTATAGACATAACGGTATAAATTTTACATAGGATAACTTAATGGTTGGTCTATCGCTAAAATGCAATCTTCTAAAGACAACCTTTAAAAGGGTGAATTGGATTTGGTGGTTTAAGGTATATTTCAATGGTAGCTTTATAAATAACTAACTGTTTGATCCGGAACGACAAGTAGCCCATGTCCTTCTTTAGATGTCAGGCCAAACAGATAGATTTAGTTTCAAATGTATAGGTATATAGGTAAGTACGTAGTTTGGATTTGAATTATAAAATGCATATAAGAACGAATAACATTAAGACAATGATGCAACATGAAAATAAACAATGATCCATAGCATGCCTAGATAAAAATAATAATTAGCATAAATTATATGCTGTTCGTACGTATTTAACCTCTGAATGTATATTTCACTAGACCACACACTTTGCATAATAACCAGACTCCATTAGCAAAGCGAGTAATATCGTAATTTAATATTACCTCACAATTCCTCTAAACAGGTACAGTCAGTATAAAAGGAATATTTATTCTTTTACCTATATTAATTTGTTCATTTTTTGTAGCTAACCCACAGTTAAAAGCGTTTGCAGCAGCAGCTCTTTACCATAGTGTAATTTAATTGCAACTACCTTTTTTTAAGCATGCGCTTTCCCACTAACGGGCAACGGCCTCCCTCCAATCCTTCCATAGTTCGCAAGCCCACGCATCTTCCGACAGACCGCTAAGACTGGACAGCGTGATTTCTGTCTAGTTCATCCCACCATCTCCTACGTGGCCTACTGCGACGCTGCCGCCGCCTCCACCGCACTGTCTCAGGGCATCAGTTCTGTGCTATGTGGCCCACAATTTGTCTGGCATGTGGCAGACATGTCCTGCCTGTAAAAGAAAATTGTAAGAAGTTGTTCAGCTGCATCCGGATCGGCTGACAAGGACCCCAATATAAAGGCTAGGTAGATGATGATGATTAGTAAGAATTTTGCAACACAACTAAAATCCAAGAAATAATTGTTCTATCAACTTTGTAATTGCCAAGATCTCCTTTAAACCTTATTTTATACTTTAAACATAACCATTTTCTTTTTTTTTGCAGTCTTTACCTATCTAGGTACTTCAAGTAATTTTCGATAACTATTCCAGGTACAACACTACAATATATTCGCACCACAAAAACCATCGATAAACTTATACGTCTCAAACTTATTCGCAGTATTGAGTAAACTTAGGCATTGTTTTCGCGAAAACTTTCGTTATTTGTTCTGTTAACGATAATGTTGCACGATATTAGTTCGTATAAGTAATAATTAATTGCGTTTATTGTGTTTATCTTACGTATAAGTTCGATATTATACGTGTGGTTGGGGTGGTTTTACATTAGACGTGTTGTAACTAATTAAGTTTCGACGCAAATACCATTGTCTATCGATACTTAAGTATTTTAAAGAGGATGTGAAATTCATATGTAGATTAAAATTTAACTCTCGATCGTAACAAATATCGATTTTAAAGAATCAAAATCACTAAAATTTTCAATGGGTAAAACTCTCTAAGTTCATAATTATTAATTAAATATGAAACGCAAATCACATTAAGTAACTATTACATGGAAAAGGCCTTCTGTAGCTTGATACTGGCCTGCAAATTGCAGAAAAAAGGATGAAAATTTGAATTTCGCGAGCTACCCTGGTGCTTCTCCCTTAAAGGAAGAGCCATATACCTACATTGTTATAATGTTCCGTGATAATAACCACATAATAGATAGAGTTCTGTGTTAGTGATTATTAGTTTGAATTATACATATTAGGTCTTTACCTATGAAATTGCCGTTCTGCAGTACTGGCCATTTCAAATCAAAATAATTTTTGTTTGGCTAAGAATTCTAATTTCAAATTAATTTTATTTTAAAAACATGGATTTTTTTTTCTAAAAGTAGTCATTTCTTTATTGATTAGTGTTACATTTTCATCGCATTTCAATCTTTTTCGTCATCATGGATACGTTAAAAATTCGAGTAATTATGGAATATGAGTACCATCGTGGCAGCAACGCGGCACAAGCGGCACGCAACATCAACGACGTTTACGGAGCTAACACTACAAACCAACGCACCACCTGTTATTGGTTTGCTCGCTTCCGTTCTGGAAATTTCGACCTGAAAAATGAACCTCGCGGTCGTCCGAAGACTTTGGTCGACAATGACGAATTAAAGGCGATTGTGGAAGCTGATGATACACAATCTACGGCTGAATTAGCAGCAGCTTTCGACGTTAGCGTCAAAACAATATTGGTCCATTTGCGTCAAATTGGCAAGGTAAAAAAGCTTGACAAATGGGTGCCCCACGAACTCAATGATCGCCAGCGCGAAGTACGCGTCGAGACGTGCCTTGCACTGCTCAACAGACACACAAATGAAGGAATTTTGAACCGCATTGTTACCTGCGATGAAAAATGGATTCTGTTTGATAACCGTAAGCGCTCAGCAAGTTGGTTGGATCCTGGTTCAGCACCTAAACAATGCCCTAAACGAAAACTTACCCCTAGAAAAGTGATGGTCACTGTTTGGTGGTCTAGCGCCGGTGTGATTCATCACAGCTTCTTACCAAACGGGGTGAGCATTACTGCAGATGTGTACTGTGAAGAACTGAACACAATGATGGAGAAGCTGGCGCATCTTCAACCAGCATTGGTCAATCGCTCGTCTCCGCTGCTCCTGCACGACAACGCGCGACCTCATACTGCACAGCAGACGGTCTCCAAGTTGCAAGAACTGGGGTTGGAAGCTCTCCGTCATCCGCCCTACTCACCAGACCTTGCGCCTACAGACTACTACTTTTTCCAGAATTTGGATAACTTCTTGGCGGGAAAAAAATTTAATACCCGAGAGGCAGTACAAAATGCCTTTGAAGAATTTGTTGCCTCCCGTCCAGCTGATTTCTTTAAGAAGGGCATCAATAAACTGCCACTGCGATGGCAAAGATGCATTGATTGCATGGGTGATTACTTCGATTAATACAAATAAAAAATTCATGAAAAAAATTCGTTTAAATTTTTTCATACAAAACGGCAATTTCATAGGTAAAGACCTATTATTTATCTGTCCTTGGAATGGCTCTAGAACAAGAACATTAGTTAAGCATTGAGCACATAATATTAAATTGATCACTTTGATCAGACATGAAATTACATTACCCAACTCAACTAATAGGTCTTTACCTATGAAATTGCCGTTTTGTATGAAAAAATTTAAACGATTTTTTTTCATGAATTTTTTATTTGTATTAATCGAAGTAATCACCCATGCAATCAATGCATCTTTGCCATCGCAGTGGCAGTTTATTGATGCCCTTCTTAAAGAAATCAGCTGGACGGGAGGCAACAAATTCTTCAAAGGCATTTTGTACTGCCTCTCGGGTATTAAATTTTTTTCCCGCCAAGAAGTTATCCAAATTCTGGAAAAAGTAGTAGTCTGTAGGCGCAAGGTCTGGTGAGTAGGGCGGATGACGGAGAGCTTCCAACCCCAGTTCTTGCAACTTGGAGACCGTCTGCTGTGCAGTATGAGGTCGCGCGTTGTCGTGCAGGAGCAGCGGAGACGAGCGATTGACCAATGCTGGTTGGAGATGCGCCAGCTTCTCCATCATTGTGTTCAGTTCCTCACAGTACACATCTGCAGTAATGCTCACCCCGTTTGGTAAGAAGCTGTGATGAATCACACCGGCGCTAGACCACCAAACAGTGACCATCACTTTTCTAGGGGTAAGTTTTCGTTTAGGGCATTGTTTAGGTGCTGAACCAGGATCCAACCAACTTGCTGAGCGCTTACGGTTATCAAACAGAATCCATTTTTCATCGCAGGTAACAATGCGGTTCAAAATTCCTTCATTTGTGTGTCTGTTGAGCAGTGCAAGGCACGTCTCGACGCGTACTTCGCGCTGGCGATCATTGAGTTCGTGGGGCACCCATTTGTCAAGCTTTTTTACCTTGCCAATTTGACGCAAATGGACCAATATTGTTTTGACGCTAACGTCGAAAGCTGCTGCTAATTCAGCCGTAGATTGTGTATCATCAGCTTCCACAATCGCCTTTAATTCGTCATTGTCGACCAAAGTCTTCGGACGACCGCGAGGTTCATTTTTCAGGTCGAAATTTCCAGAACGGAAGCGAGCAAACCAATAACAGGTGGTGCGTTGGTTTGTAGTGTTAGCTCCGTAAACGTCGTTGATGTTGCGTGCCGCTTGTGCCGCGTTGCTGCCACGACGGTACTCATATTCCATAATTACTCGAATTTTTAACGTATCCATGATGACGAAAAAGATTGAAATGCGATGAAAATGTAACACTAATCAATAAAGAAATGACTACTTTTAGAAAAAAAAATCCATGTTTTTAAAATAAAATTAATTTGAAATTAGAATTCTTAGCCAAACAAAAATTATTTTGATTTGAAATGGCCAGTACTGCAGAACGGCAATTTCATAGGTAAAGACCTAATATTATGCTCTGGCATCTTAAGTATACCATTATTTTTGTATCGTAGATATCTACCTAGCCTATTCCTAAATATTATGTGGTCGGCTTCCAGTCTAACTGGTATTTAACATGGAGCGACACCTATCCTCCACAACCCAGTTACTGGTTATCACAATACACAATTTCAAGGCTGGTTTTTAGATATTTGGGCTTCCAAAGTGTCAAAGATCTACGGAGGTATGATCAAGCGTAAGATTAAGGAGTCTCTAGGTTTGTTGGCCTATAAATAGACCTAAGTATGTGATACCTTTAAAAAAAAAAAAGTATGTAATACCTACGCTCTACTTGTCAATTCACGAGTGATGTGATTAAAAAACAGATTACAATGATTTAAATACCTGGTAAATATGCATCAATTACATTCTTTTTCCTTACAAGGGCGCAGTCTCGACTTGGTATTTCCATTTGTAATGTGTTAAGACGGGTTCACTAAATACAGTGTTATTATGTATGCGTTAGATCAAGAATAATTAAATGTGTGTTGTGGCCTGAAAGGATGAAACAGAATAAGTTATTGAATGAAAGCAGGCCAATATAAGTCAACCAACCTGCAATGGTGAGGGCTATGGTTAAAGTTTCCCTGCGCGATCGAATTGGAAATGAAGAGATCCATAAAAGAACAAAGGTAACCTATAGAGGAAAAGTTTTTATCCAGTGCGCAAATTGTAACCATGAATTCAGCATATCATAATAGACCCTAGCGCAGAATTTTTTCACCGGTTATAGAAAAAAAAAATCTGCTGTTCCATACATTTTGACCGCGTAGGTATTGTACTTTTCTATGAAACAGCTGATTTTTGTTTTAATAACAGGCAAAAAAATTCTGCGGTAGGGGGTCTAGAATGATATGCTGAATTGCTGGTAACAGCTTGCGCACTGGATAAAAACTTACCCTGTATAGTCCGAAGACCTGCCAAACTTAAGTGGTAATGAGCAGGGACATTACACGCAGAGCAGATGGCTGATGGGGCTGGAAGGTTCTGGAGTGGTGACCGCGTACTGAAAGACGTAGCGTTGGACGGCCTCCCACAAGATGGACCGATGACCTGCTGAAGACCGCAGGAATCCGCTGGATGCGAGAAGCACAAAACCGGTCGAAGTGGCGGTGCTTGGGGGAGGGACAGTGGACGTTTTTCGGCTGAAATGATGATAATGATGAGGCCCAAAAAAATGTCACAAAACGTTTACTTAGCTGAACTGAATAAAACTGAAAACATTCAGAATGATCCCAGACTTATTGGATAAGCCAACTCCTTCTAGAGTAGTGTATCACAAGACAATCCAATTAATCAAGATGTCGTTAACAATAATTTAATTTATTTGTCAGACCATACAATAAAGTGCCTTATTAACAATCCTCCCTGTACAATGATTTACAGAATTATTTACTCACATTTAGCAAATGGTTGTGAGACATGCGATAGTAGAAGAAAGTGACTTAATATACAGATACATTATTATGAGTTATAAGTATTTTCAGTATTCTGTAATAATTTGATGTGCTGTACAGCCTCATAAATTTCTACAGTTCTTAGTGTTTCAAGATCTAAAGCATACGGTTTACTATAGAAAAAAGTTACCTCCAACTTTCCACTGAATTTCTACTTTCAACTTTACACTTCAATTCCTTTATGCCATACGTGTGTTATTGTTTATAGTGTTTATACTAATTAAATATTATAAAGAGGTAATTTTGCTTGTAAGTTTGTAGATATCTTTGAAATAACCAGTCGTTTTTTTTAGCATTTCTTTGACTGATTCTTGGAAAGTTTATCGCTAGGCTATTTAAAAAAATTCACACACATGGCTTCTGTTCGGCTTCATTATCTAACACCGCAAATTTACTTTGTGTATTTAATTTCATCAATGCTCCCAAAACGGTGAAGGAAAACATTGTGAGGAAACGGCATGTCCTAGGACCTAAAATTCGAAGACATGTGACATCCGCCAATCAGCACTGGGCCCGCGTGGTGGATTATGGCCCACTCCCTGTCACAGAAAGGAGACCTGTGTCCCAGCAGTGGGAAATGTGGGAATACCGTTACAAAACAGTAAACAACTAACCATCCTGACATCAAAACATTTCTCTTAATAATTGTTAGAATAATTAGTTTAGACAGGAGTTGACAGGCTCTGGATTATAGTGAAAACTATAATCAGTCTACGTGTCAATCGTTCATGCGTCTCCCCTTTGTTCAGTGTAGTGAATGTGCCATTGTTATTATACCTACATTATTATTGTAATGATCAATATTGTAGATAGTTATGTAGGCATGTTGCTCAGTGCGCGTGAATGATTAGCTTTGAGCTTTCAGTTTGCAAACATGTCTGTATGTTGTGTGTTAGTTAATTAATTATTTGAATTCTTGTTCTTGATCACCGTGTAATTAATATTCCATTCATTCATTCATAATTATAATGGAAGTGATGGTTTGCTAATGTCAAATAGTATAATTATAGGTTAATATTTATGTCTATCTATTTGTTCCGGCTTATTTCCGAAACGGATGGATCGCTTTTAACGGGAACTTCCCTGGATAGCTGATGTTATAAGGAGTAACCTAAGCTCCTTTTTGTCCCAGTAGCAAGTTTCCGTAAATTCCGACATCCACGCGGGTAAAGCCGCGGGCAGCAACTAGTTTATGTATATTTACGTATTTAGCATAACGCATATTCAGCCTATAATGTGCCCACTTCTGAGACACAGGCTTCCTCTCTGTGAGAGGAAGTGGGCCGTAATCCACCACGCGGGTCCAGTGTGGGTTGGTAGATGTCACGTGTCTTCGAATTTTTGGTTTCAGAACACGCCGCCGCGCGCCGGTTTCCTCATGATGTTTTCTATCACCGTTATGAGAGTAGTGTTAATGAAATAAATTACACAAAATAAAACGCCTGTCTGGGTTCGATACGAACCTACAGCTGGTAAGTCGCAATCGTTAGCACTGGGCAACCACTGCTCTGTATATTTATGTAATGCCCATTTTTTAGGAATCGCTTCGACTTGGTATGAATTTCATAATCATGGGTATTTTTTTTTTTACAGGTAAGCACTAAATCCTGGTATGGAACTTATCCAAGGGAAGGCCATGTTTGATATTACGCTTATCTAAACAAGATAAAAGTCCAGGTGAAGAAGGTAAGTGTTCCATGCGATAACCTGAATTAAAAAAAAAACTAATTACATACATTCTTTTTTTAAACGTTGTCGCAAACTAGGAATTTCTCCGCGTACCTATTTAGCGTTTACAAACATTTAAAAAATCACATACACAAACAGCCATTAATTATAATTTTGATTAACAACTATATTGTGATTATTAATTGTGTCGGTAGACCTTTTTACACGACTAAACGAATACTTATAGTATGTATGTTTGTTCCTTTGTGGCGCTATAATGACCAAACACGTGGGCCGATTTCGATGATTCTTACGTGTCAATCGATTTGCCTTAAGGTGAAACAAGTCCACATTTTTTCCATACAAACTTTGGGAGGGTTACGCCACTGTTTGACAGTGTACATCAAAACTTAAACATATATGGTTTTGTCTCATTATTAATATTGTCGGTACGGAAACAGAATACTAAAATAAAAAGCCATTAAAAAGTTATGAGCCAACGAAGATTCGTTTTTCTTGCTAATTTAACTAAACTTTGGGCATGTTTAAGTAATAAAAGAAGTGTAAAATCTCCAAAACAAAGTCGGTACAGACAAAGCTCAATTATCGAACAGTTCCATAAACTTAATTGGTCATTGATTTCTGCAGTGGTTTTTTCAGAAAACCCGATCTTCCGAAATACTTTTCTCCGTTTTTTACGCGCCTGTTGTACTATAACTGACCCTGCAGCTCACTCAATAATTTTATGCGGGTAGACTAGTGTCTAGTTAGACACTGGCGTCCGACAGAGGTAGTACCCGTGATGAGCAGTTGCTCATCACGGGTACTACCTCTGTCGGACGCGGAGCCTGGTGAGATAGCGTGCTTTCTAGCCAGGGTCACCAGTGAGTTCGAGCCAGCGACTAGGTTCCCCTTAAGCATGGAAGTGTCATTATGACATGACAGTAATCAAAAATTCAATACGGCGACAACCAGAAGCAATATGGAAAATTTGAAATAAAAGTGGACCAAGTCACTATCTCAAGTGGGGCGTACTATCATCGCATAGGTCTTTGAAAATCATCTCAAACATCAATTTTCTTGTTTTCTTTTTATATTCTTAAAAATCATCATCTGCCTAGCCTTTTCCCCACTGTGTTGGGGTCGGCTTCCAGTCTAACCGGATGCAGCTGAATACCAGTATTTTACATGGTGCGACTGCCTATCTGACCTCCACAACCCAGTTACTGGATAATACGATACCCCTTGGTAAGACTGGTTGTCAGACTTTCGGGCTTCTGACGACCCGTAACGACGTGTCAAAGATCCACAAATGACAGCCGGGACCAACGACTTAACGTGCTTTCCGAGGCACGGAGGGGTCTTGGTATTAAAGATGGTCACCCATCCACGAACCGCGGTAAGCGTAGCTTAACCTGGTCAATCGACCCGTGCAGCTATTGTTATTTAGCCACAAATCCCCTCACCTATTCTTAAAAAAATATTTTCTTAAAAAATATTATTAAATTTAAAAAAAAATTATTAGCTATATTTGAATTCATAAATTTTCTTTTTTGTTTCTATTATTGCGACGAGTTTACTGAGAGCTGTTGAGCTGGGGTGCTGCCGCTATGGCACTGAAAGATTAGCCAATAAGCAAGTTTATTAAGGAACTTTAGTGCCCAAGCTGCGCGGTCATAATAAAGCATCATCAATCGCAGTGCTATTTAAATGTAGCTAAGTCTAATTTGGCACAGAATAAATAAAAACTTTTGTTGTTCCATAACAATATATTTGAGATTGTTTACTCGTCTCTAATAATGGCAATATTTATCGATTTACTACCGTCGTAACATGTCCACAACCACTTTAGTAATAGGAAATACTATATTCTTATAACAAGGTCTCCGTTTGCTTATTTAGCCAGAGCGTGGGTGTTTGTTTATGTCAAATACTCATCATGAGACACGTTAGTATTCATGTTATAGCTATCTGATCTTTTTTAATATGCTTTGCATGTATTTTACGGTGTGGTGCACTTTCCGGGTGGTATTCTAAGAAGGCATTCCTTTTCAGAAGTTGGTCCGTTGGGTTATATTTTTATATGTATCTTCACAGTTTAGTATCCTACTTATATTTTTAATGCGAAAGCGTATTGGTCGATTTGTTGATTTGTCTCTTTAAAGGTTCCCGCTGACATTAGCGAGGTGACAGCGTAAAGCACTCTGGTGGAACAATTCCTATGAAAACTTCATGATATTTTTTCTATCAGAGTCTCGTCGCACTGGCCGTCGTTTCGCGCCTGTCTACGGGAGCCTTTACACAGCTGCGGAGCAATGGATATATAGTTATATATATGGTTATATAGTTATGTAAATATAGTTTACCTTGAGTAAAAATCAAATTATATCACTATGCAAAAATCATGTCGATCAGTCATGTCTATGCTTCTTTTTTTTTTCTTCGTGTGTCTATGTCATTAGGGCACGGAGAGTGACACAGAGTTTATCCCGGGAAAATCTCCGGGATGAGAGCGAAACCGCGGGTAAAAGCAAGTTGATTATTATCTTTTTTTTCAATATTGCGAAATAATTTCCGACATTTATTTTAATTTAAGCGGAACTTGTGCTCTGCCAAGTTTTCCCACTGGTATAGCACAGACAGGTGCAATATTGTGTGGTGCGCGTTCTACCGCAGATCCTGGAGCTCGCCCTCCATAATTATAAGCCGAGGACAGCCAACGTATGATTTAGTTGGTAGGAGTCCGACATTACCATCCAGCCTTCCGTGACGAAGAGTTATAGCGTAAGCTTTATACAGAGTGCAACAGAAACCCTATTGCTATCCTTAAAAGAGGCTCCAAACACGAAACCCTTTTTTGTAAACTGAAGCATAAATAAAAACATTTTATTTATTTATTTATTTCGCATCAATGTTCCTGCCACCCTGTATCAAGTCTCGGGGAGCCGATCGGCGGCGGCGATCTCTCGCGTCCGGCCCTGGTCCAGGCCATGGTACGGAGCGAGAGTGCAAAGGTAGCCGTCACCTCCGTCAGCGAAACAGTGATGCTCGTGAAGAGGGAGGCGCCGCACGTGAGAGAGAGGCAGTATATGCGCCCTCAAGGCCCTAACCTTCGCAGGAGATGCCCTGGGCGTCGGGAATCCAAGGCTAATTCCCGGCCACCGTTGTAGGCGTGGGCGGCGGACTGCGAGTAATGGGTAGCTCGCTGTCCGGTAAGGACCAAGCCCAGGTCGACGGCGCGTTGTGTTCCACGCGCGCCTCAAAGAGATGTCAGCACAAAGTGATGGGGCCCGCAAGGGCCGATGCCTGCCAGGGGTGCGGGTTGTGCAAAAGAGATACCGTGGCCCCTGGCACAAAGGCTACTGAGGGAACACGGTTGAGTTTTAGTCAGTAAAAGTCTGACACGCCCTCCTGCTCCACCCAGAGCGGGAGAAGTTATTTGATGATTTCCCAGCTTAAACAAAAAAAAACCCTGTATAAAATGTGTTTTCCTGTTTTGAAGTCAGGGAAAATGTCTTTTCAAAGAAAAGTTTTTCATTCTGACTGAAAGAGATAAGACGCATTCACAATCCTATGAAACATCTGAATTAGTCTCTCAAAGACACAAAGGTAGAATTTATCAAAACATCGCGACGAATTTCTTATTTACTAGCTCGTGCCTCGAAGTCGTGTAGAGAAAAATGAAAAGAAAGAATATAAATATGCATTTATATGTCACAGAAACACGTGCATGCAAAATAATAAAATTAATTAAAAAGATAAAAAAATAAAAACAAAACGTCTAAAGACTCGTTAGAATACTTAATATCAACTCTTTCAATTCTGCTGGGCTACTATTGGACTTGCTAGATGTGGCAAGTAGAATGTATCTAGGATTTTGTAATATTCTTGATTTAAAGTGTATCCTTGGAGTTTCTTGCCCGTTCTTCTCCATCGAGAACTATGTTTTAGAACTAGCAACTAGCATCAAGTTTCTCACAAACTAACCGATAACAAAAGTAAAAAATAAAGTTCCTGTAACTAATTAATTGAAATAAAGGTTTAATTTTGGGTTTGCACATGTGACTCAACGTTTGCAACTCAAGTTTCAACAACGAGTGCGATGAATGATCAAAATAATGGAAAATCGCTATTAAGTATTGTTCGCAAGATTAGGAATTGCCGTTTATTTTCCTTGTAGAATACAACTGACCACAATAATATCAACTCCTATAAAGCTATTGTTAAACATTGAAAAGAGAGAGGTCACATATAATTTAAAAAATCGCATGTGGTTGTACCCGTTTTGTTAGATACGTACAAATTCCAAAGTAGTTTTAAACTTTAATCAGTCAAACATTATTGACTAAGGTCAAATGAGCAGGGAGGAGCGTTATATTTGTAAATATGGTACCTACACGATAGACGCAATGCATTAGCTTATGCTTACGTTAATCGTCGAGAAATTGACCGGTAAGGTATCTCAAGGATGCGTGTGAGTCATACGCGGTCATCGATGCGCCCGTATTGACATTATTTAGTGTAAGTCCTATATGTTCACGGATGTATGGAATGTGCGTGCTTGTTTATTTTCTTTGATTATTTGTAGATGAACGCCCGTATTTTATCGTATGTAGGTACGTAATTTGTAACAAATCAAGGGAGATGCTTACAAAAAATTTTCCAGTCGATCTGATTCTGTTTTTTAAAGTGGATAACATACATAACATCACGCCTTGTCACGCATTAATGGATTTCTGTTTGGTATTAGTAGAAAGACGTTATTTTTTAGAAGAAAAAGGAGAATAGAAAACTAAAATAAGTTTACATCCTACTTTTAAGTTTCCAGTCACCGATATAAAAAGACAACTCATAAACGAATAGGAGGACCCAAACTACTCTGAAGTATAGAACTTATTAAGCTTTAATTCATGTGCGCACACGCATAAGAAAGCTATAAATTATAATGTTGTAAAATTTTCACTATCTCAGTTACCGGTTCATATCTTTAATCAGCTTCATGGGTGGTCTTCGAAGACTAGTCCGTTATATTGAAGATTGACTGAAGATTTTGTTATCTCGTTTCACTGGTGTGCTAAACTATACAACTATAACTTTGCACTAAGTTCGGTGCACAATTGATATACCTAAGTACATATTGTGATACTAGCTTTTGCCAGTGGCTGCGCCCGCGTAGAGGTCGAAAATTATCCCACGGGAGCATACTACTGGGATAAAAAGTATCCTATATGTTAATCTAGGTTATAATCTATATGTGTGCCAATTTCATCCAAATCCGTTCAGCATTTTTTGCGTGATTGAGTAACAAACAACCAAACATCTAAACGTCCAAATTTTCATATCCTTACTAATATTATAACCGCGAAAGTTTGTATGTATAGGTGTTTATTACTCTTTTACGCAAATCTAGTTAATATTTTAGGGACTAAGTATGCGTAAATGTCGTCCGAGAATAAACATATAAAAACGGGATGGCCTTCACAAAAATGTAATGATTCAACACTTCGACTGCTCTAGACTTTTATGGGCACCGACAGCTTCTTACTTATAACAATCGTAGAATACAAATATGTGGGTGTGCATTTGTGTTAGGTATTTTTATCTAAGTTGATGTTATAAGATCATGGTCAATTTTATGGTATAATTTTAAGTGACCGATTTAGATTATTTTTTCTTGTCCAAGTGTCATGCAGACAATGATGTTTTGTTCTGTATGAACTACACGTACACACGTACTGGTACAAGACGGTAGGCTCAGTATGCTTCATTTAGTACTTGCTACCTTGGCAGTGGAGTATAGTATTTTTATTTGAGTAGGTGCTGTCACCCTCAATCTTACTACTACATAAGAAAACAGTGAAAAAAATATGTAATTATCGTCAAATTTGCAAGGAGTTTTCATTCGTATCCACGGATCGCACATGGGATGTCCGTTCTGTCAATTAACCAGGAGCATACAACGTGCAACAGAGAGGGTAGGTATATAGGTACATACCACGGGCACGGCTTCTTTGGATGATATCAAACGATATTGGAAGGGTTTTTTAATCCTATCTCTACATGTTCGGAAGTTATGAGAATTTTGAATACATTGATACCAGAAACTGAATTTTTCAAATTGAAATAAACACTCGGAAGAGATTTACCGTGATATTGGCAAGTAACGGGAAAGTTATTGACCTACGTAGTGCGGTGGCGGACACGTTTGTTATGATTTAAATTTAAGAAACCTAAAAAACCGAAAATTTGGTATCAATTCTTAGAGTATTTTATTTTGAGCTGAAACTATGCATAGTGATGTTATACCATCAGTTATCTTTAGTGCTTAAGCAAACAATGCCTGTGTTAGGAGACTCCGCTCTTCCATAGTACAGCATAATATTAATAAATTTACTAGACATTCGTAGGTACTTAAAATAAATAACCATGAATTCAGCACATGAAAAAACAAAGTCCAAACACTTTTACCTTTCTTTGAAAAAGCAGTTTTTTTTTTTTTATAACGTCCGAATAATTTTAAACGCTAGATCATAATTCTGTAACGAATTCATGGTAACAAGAAGTGCATCAAAGTCTGTGCCACCCTGTATAGTAGTGTAAGGTTAGTAATAATATAACCAGCTATACCGGCCCATGTGTCCCACTGCTGGACAAAGGCCCAGCTCATACAGAGATGGCACGAGATGGCTTTAATCACCAGCCTTGCTGAAGACATGTTGGTGATTTATTTATAATGAGCACATCAATAGCACTGTCACTTACATTTCAAATAAACTTACCTCTAAGATCGGCATTTCAGTAACCATGCAAGTAACAGGTACTGGCATTACATTGAAATAATGAAAATTAGAGACTAGAAGAAAATATATTAACTGCATCTGCATCTGCATCTGCCTAGCCTTTTCCCAATCACGTTGGGGTCGGCTTCCAGTCTAACCGGATGCAGCTGAATACCAGTATTTTACATGGAGCGACTGCCTATCTGACCTCCACAACCCAGTTACTGGGTAATATGATACCCCTTGGTAAGACTGGTTGTCAGACTTTCGGGCTTCTCACGACCCGTAACGACTGTCAAAGATCCACAAATGACAGCCGGGACCAACGACTTAACGTGCTTTCCGAGGCACGGAGGGGTCTTGGTATGTAAAGATGGTTACCCATCCACGGACCAACCGCGGCAAGCGTAGCTTAACCTGATCGATCGACCCGTGCGGCTTATGCTACTTATATATTAACTATTAGTCCAGATTTCCCCACGATGCTTTTACTTCACGTCAGTAATGTCGTCAAGATAGACCGAGAAAGCATGTATGAATTGAAAAAGTCACATTCTTACTAGCCAGGATTTAAATCCACAACATCGTGGATGAGAGGCAAGGTTTTAAGGTGAAACAAGTCCACATTTTTTCCATACATACTTCGGGAGGGTTTTACTTAAACATGATCCCCC
Source organism: Polymixis flavicincta (assembly GCA_949987655.1). NCBI lineage: Eukaryota > Metazoa > Arthropoda > Insecta > Lepidoptera > Noctuidae > Polymixis > Polymixis flavicincta. Next base: position 15,649,288 of record OX465184.1, read on the forward strand.
TTATTACAGAACAAGGTTTTTCTTTAGGTATGGTTTAAACCTTCGAGCCTATTTTTTAAATAAGAACCTAACTGACATCGAAATACAGCTCCTTTTACAAAACTGACAAGTTAGTCCAGTGCTAAATTGTCAGTTTTGGAAAAGGAGCTGTAATTCTATTTCAGTTCTAAGTTCTTATTTCAAAAACAGGCTCGGTGGTTTAAACCATACCTAAAGAAAAACCTTGTTTTGTAATAAGGGGGGATATGGTTTTGTCTCATTATTAATATTGTCGGTACGTAAACAGAATACTAAAATAAAAAGCCATTAAAAAGTTATGAGCCAACAAAGATTCGTTTTTCTTTCTAATTTAACGTAACTTTGGACATGTTTAAGTAATAAAAGAAGTGTAAAATCTCCAATACCAAGTCGGTACCGACAAAGCTCAATTATCGAAAAGTTCAATAAACTTAATTGGTTTATGTGGTGATTTATGCAGTGTTTTTTTTAGAAAATCCGATCTTCCGGAGGACCGTTCTTAATTTTTTACTTGTCTGTTTTACTATAACTGATCCTGCAGCTCACTTAATAATGTTGTGCGTGTAGACTAGCGTCTAACTGCTCATCACTGATAGGTACTACCTCTGTCGGACACGAAGCCTGGTGAGACAGCGTGCTTTTTAGCCAGGCCCACCAGTGAGTTCGAGCCCGCGACTAGTGTACCCTTGACTATTGGTAGTCGTTTTGCTTTTAATGCTGCAGTTTTCCCACCATCACACCTAACGAATCGAAGTTATGTTACTCAAACTTCATCTTATCAGCAATCTCACGTAGTTTTAAAGGAAACATAATTATGTCAGTGGGCACTTAATCCAGTACACTGGCGGTCCAAGCCTATATCCAATGTTTATTTATGAAGCGTTAATTGCACCAGTTCTGCTAGCCTTCCCACGTGTTGATGTCGCTTCGTAGTAATTTACGTGGATTTATTCAGTCAGCACTATTTATATTTAGACTTGCTGTAGACCGCATCTTTGTTTTGTATAAACTTCCTTGACCTGCTCAGAGCGGTATGTAGACTACTTTCGCAGTCCTTTCTTGCTTTGAGTGCATCCTTGCACGCTGTCCGTCAAAGCATTTATTTCAACCAATTACAGGCACTTTTGAATAGGGTATTTTCCAATTTTTCAAAAACTATTCTAATTTGAAGATTGGAACGAGATATGTAACAGAAAAATAAATGATTTCTATCCATTTTCTCAATTAAAAACGATTTAAACCAAATTTAGTTTTCGTTGTTTTTAATTTACCGCCAAAACGCTCCTTAGGATGACTTTTTATCACATGACGTCAACTTTGTGTAAACTAAAGTGGTTAGTAAGTAAATAAGTGAATGTCGAGTTTATAATTAACAAGATTTTTAATGGATAGAAAGTTATATTACTGGTGTGCGGTGCCTCTGTGCACAAATACTTCTAAAACGGCGCCAAACTAAGTATTTGTACCAGTGCCGTTTATACAGAGTTGACATCACATGTCACGTGATGAAAGTCATCTTTTTTTTTTTTTTTTGGGTGGGAAATCATCAAATAACTTCTCCCGCTCTGGGTGGAGCAGGAGGGCGTGTCAGACTTTTACTGACTAAAACCCACCCGTGTTCCTTCAGTAGCCCTTAAGCCAGGGGCTGTGGTGTCTCTTTCGAACAAACCCGCACCCCTGGCAGGCATCGACCCTTGCGGGTCCCATCACTTTTGTGCTGATATCTCTTTGAGGCGCGCGTGGAACACAACGCGCCGTCGACTTGGGCTTGGTCCTTACCAGACAGCGAGCTACCCATTACTCGCCGTCCGCAAGCCCATGCCTACGGTGGATGAAAGTCATCTTATGGAGCGTTTTGGCGGTAAATTCTAAACAATGAAAAATAAATTAGATTTTAATAGTTTTATTTGAGAAAATGCGTATTAATAATTTATTTTTTATTTTTATGTTAAATATATCGTCCCAATCTTCAAATTTAAACAGTTTTTATCAAATCGGAAAATACCCTATTATCAAATATTCGGAAAGATGAAGCTAGTTGCCCATTCCAAAGCGTAGTAGGAACAGGCAAGGAACTCCATGGACACTCTTTTTAAATCCGTATTGTTACAAAAAGTTAGTTACATCATTTAAGTTGAAATTATCAATGTGAGAACAATGTAAAACGACGTGCACATTAAAAGCGTCAGTACTAAAAAACTAAAATAAAATAGCAATTCAGAAATCAAAATAAGCCAGGGCAACCTGGCCGTGGTAGTCTTAATATTAAACCAAGTTCAACCCGAGCCTAAAACTGCCAGTCAGTTTTTGTATTTAGAACTTTATGCCAACTTCAATAAAATTATTCGTACAAAATTGACAACCTTAATACCTGCCTAAGTTGTTAGTTTTGAAAAAGAACTGTATTTCGATTTTCGCTCGGTTCTTATTTCAAAAACAGGGTCTATGGTATAAACCATAGCCAAAGAAAACCTTGTTTTTTAATAAGACCATGTAGGTTTTATTTTGTGTCTCTTTGCCTATCGTTTTTGTCACTTGAGCCTGATTTACACGGTGCGATTTAATTGCCAGTGACATGCAATATGTTGACGCAACAATAAAAGTTGCACCGTCCAAACGGTCAAAACCATTTTTAGTCGATGCAAATCAATAGTTCTTCAATTTTATTGTATGCTACAGGCATAGAAATATAAAAGGTGGAGAAGTGGGAAAGGGGCGTGTCTGTGTCCGCGCGGTATGACCAGATTGATCATTCCTAAAGCAAATGCCCGTCTCCGCGAACTAGTGTGGTTTCGACTGTTGTCGTGATAAATCATAAGTATGCCGTGTTGTTCAGTGGTTTCTTGTAAAAACCAAAGCCAAAACAAAAACTTTGTGAATCATGGAATCACTTACCATAAATAAGTACAAGTATTTTTCTATATTTGTCTTTAAAATCATGAAAAACAAGAAATCGAAAAACATTTCTTCCGTTTACTATGTTATTTTTGTTTTCAAATATCACAGCGACTGTATTATTTTTGTACTAAATACATTGCTCCTAAACCACTACCTAAATATTTTGTCGCTAAGTGACTGGACAAGCAATGTAAAAATCACAAAACGATAAAGTATCTATGCGGACGCATTACGTAGTACGGCCGCTGGTTCTTGCGTCGAGCTAGTGATGTGCTCGTGCAGATCCACTAACGTAGGCTATCGATGTGAATTAATGTTTTTTACTTTATTTGATTATTTTACAGCGTAGTAGAGAAATGCGTAAACAACAGTCGTAAAGTTAACAAAATTTTAGATAATGTCGGTGGAGTGTTATTGGGTTTGAATTATCGTATAATAAGTATTATCCTCGTGCTATTTCCTTACTTTTTTATGGTTTTGGCATTTTACTTACGTTAAAGTCTTCAAACGCTTCGTATGCGTTATTGTTATCGGCATTGTTCAGATAATATATTAGTGACGTATTACGGTTATCGTTTTCATTTTATCTTATTTTCTGGACCCCAAAAAAAAATGAAGTAGTACATTAATAAATAGAAGTATCGACAACTTTCCGATTTAGTCAATCACTAGCGTATATGTAAAATAAATTGCTTTTGCACAGCACAACGGTAGCAACCGTTGTTTGTGTGAGTGAGTTGTACTTAAATGCACGCTGCGGTTGAAGGGATAAGGTCTATATTTGATTGTGTAGTACGTTCCGATTTATAAATTGCGAGTGTGTGCGCGACTTCGTATCTATTGGTTTTACTAAATTGCATGTGTAGTTGTGGCGCGGTAGTGGGGAGCAAGTGGAGACACCGGGTTCCGATACATTTTCAACTACTTGGCATATCTTCTTCTTTCTTATATCTATGGCTACAGGGTACAGTTACTGCCACGATCGAGAAAATTGCATTGTGTAAATGAGGCTTTAGTCATTTCGGAACTTCTTCATAATAAATATATATGAAGGTTGGTCGACAGATTATGCTTTGTCCGAATATATAAATTGTGTGTAGTAGTTTATTTTGTTAGCTGCTTGTTTGCGTTTATACAAAAAGGTGTTAATAGTACGTGTTTTTGTTCGAATTATTTGCCAGTTGTATAAATACTGTTTGATAGCAAACGAGGTAGTGTCATTGAACTTTTAAAATTGGGTTTTTGGAGAATCCGTAGACTATGAGAATTACTTTGTTTTCTAGCTCATTTTATATCTGATTGTCAATATACACCATATCGTACGTTCTTCTGCTACTTATCTACTTCTTCCAAGTGAATTTTCCTCCTCCAAAATAATCCTAAGTAGGTACTCCCATCATATTTTCTATCTGCTACTTGACTCTTCAATTATCCAATAAGCCTTTTACCCTGAAAAAACGCTTTACCGTAATAAAAATCTATAAAAAGCCGATAGTACACTTAACAAGAATCGTTGAACGCCCCTTTAAAATCGCTTTGCGCCATCACAGCCAATTTACGTCGCTGTAGAATTTTCACGGCTCCTACGATGCTAAATTAATTAAGAACGGTGTCAAATCGAGGATTTTATAATGCTATAATTTCGAAGTTTTTTCAGAGAAAATAAAGTTTTGCTAGAAAATACATCTGTGTGGTAAAATATAGAGATCATATGATAATAAAGTTGTAGATAAGTATTGATTCAGAAACGTATCGTAATTAAATAATGTTCTTATTTAGATAATAAGAACGCAACTAATTACGTGCGATAAACTTTTTATAATGAATGACGTTCATGAATTATATAATAATCTTACTTGTTATGGTGCAGTAAAGACGGCGTAGATACAAAAAAACACTACACTAAAATAAACTTAGGTACCTACCAAAATTGCCAAAGCTTGCATAGTATCATCAATATCCGAAAGACTTCCACGGCACTGCCGGATATAGGCTTCCCGCAAGCTCTGTAAGCATCATCTGCCTAGCCTTTTCCCAACTATGTTGGGGTCGGCTTCCAGTCTAACCGGATGCAGCTGAATACCAGTATTTAACATGGAGCAACTGCCTATCTGACCTCCACAACCTAGTAACTCCGAAAGACGAAAAGCCCGAAAGTATGACAACTAATCTTAATTGGTTGTCAGACTTTCGGGCTTCTGCGACGGACCGTGACAACTGTCAATGATCCACGAATAACACCCGGGACCAACGGCTTAACTTGCATTTCGAGGCACGGAGGGGTCTTTGAACGTAAAGATGGTCACCCATCCACGGACCAGCCGCGGCAAGCGTAGCTTAACCTAATCGATCGATCCGTGCAGCTGTTAGTACTTATCCATAAGCCGCTCCTCTGCAAGCTCCGTAGTATACACAGAAAATAATATTTATATTTTTTCCTACAACTATAAAATAGGTACCTACAACTCATCCATTGCGTTCTAAGATCTAAATAATTTGCCTCAATGCGCATCTTAAGGGGCAGTGTCGTAATTAATTATGCACCGGGTAGTACCATTCGCACTGTTTAATGCTCCAATATGTATTCATAGCCCAGCTTCATTAGCTTGTGCGTCTCAAAGGCACTCTTTTCAACACACAACTGATATAAATTTCATAAAATAGTCGTCCTGAGATATGGATGAAATAAATTGTTTTTTTTTTCCTTTTAATTTTCTCTACTGTTTTAAAACCTAAACGTCGTTTCTCAGAAAAAAAATCTATTAAGTTTTGAACGCTCAATTTCGGTAATGGCTAGTGGAGTCACAATTTTCAAAAGTATTTCTAGAGGAACCGTTTTTAAACATTTTACAGCCGTAGGAAAAGTTTCGGTAACTGCCAATACTTTGTAATTTTTGGACCAAACCATTTGGCTATACTCCACAAACATAAATTTATTATAAAACATCCTATTCTCGAATAAGATTCTGATAAAACCATTTATTTCAAAGCGGGAAACTCGACAAGATCATTTATTTTAATGTACGAGTAAATGCGGTGTCTTCGAAAGTCACGCTGAATGTAATAGCCAGATTTGGCATAGAAATAAACATTGTGTCTGGCCGTACCTAAATAAATTTTACTTTCATACGGACGTTAGCGAGCCATTCTATGTAATGACCAACTCGTTTCAACTGACCTTTTTTGCTATACGACTCACGATTGCGTCCCATAAAAGGCTATGTCCAGATAACTTTATTCCACATAATGCGTCCCCATCCCTTTGAAAAGGAAAGTTGTATAACATTTTTTGAGATCGCTTCCCTTTTAAAGCTCTGGGAGTACTTTTTATTGCAGAAATGGATGCGAAAAGGAATGTTCTTCGACAACATCAAAGGGTTTGCCGACTTTGTGGTGGCATATTTTTATTTTAAACGCGGTAGGACGCTGCAATAAATTGTTTAATGTCTTCTACTTAATGGAATGAAATATGTTCTTTAGATTGAATGGGCATTTAAGTTAAGAGGAAAATCGATTGATAATTTGAAGGGAAAAACAGTAGCTACACAGTGGCTGTTTTGGTTAAAGGCCATGCACCTTTCGAGTGGTATTCTAAGTAATTAACGGCCGTCGCCTCGGTGACCGAAGCCCAATAAAAACACGTCCAAAATTGCATCCCGCATGTAGAGTTCCAAGTTCAAATTAAACCCGTCGGCCGGTCGGTAGTCCTGCAGGGCGCGCGCGCTCGCTGCTCCTCGCGGCAGGCAGTGCGCCGGCGCCGATGTTTCCGATCGGACGATTGGATAGCGACGCAGACGCGAGCGCACTGCGAAAATACCGCAAATATATTACCGTCGCGATTGTGAAATGTGCTAACCTATCTCTTTGCACAAGTGTCGTTTCAACCGATTTAAAGATCCCGATTGTTCCCAATTTCGAGTGCAATTTGTGTCAACCGTGAAAATTTCGTGATTGTGTGCTGTTACTGTGACTAGTTTAGAACTGAATTGCTTTATGTGTCTAGGTATACAGGCTCTATCTTGCTTAATTAAAGTTCGCTGACCTTTTGAAAACAAGTAACAACTGTGCCACCATCATATTTCATCACACCAAATACTATAATCATCATAGTCACAATGCTGAATCTTATATTGGAAACTTGGTTCAAATTGAACTGAGCGATGTTGTTAAATCGAATTACCTAATCGACACCTACTGAATGATTAATACAAGTTCTAATCATTTATTTGGGAGGCATAAATTTGTCGTAAAATGAATGCCTCCTACCATTTTGCTATGTAGGTATAGAAGCTTCGAATATCTGCCTACAGTCATAGGTATCTCTGACAATTACGAGATGCAGCGGACGTATGTTTCCAGGAAGTCATTACCTTCTTGTGACAATGACTTTATTTCATCAGAGAGTTCTTGTGCTCGTTGGAACTGACCCTCATAATAAACTATAACTGTTTCTTTATTAGCTGTCCCACTTCGCCCTTCGACTTTTATGTCGAACATTTTATATTTATCTGATATGAATTATGGGTTGCTATTTTGTAGTCATTGTTTAGTTCTAAGTAGTGTTATTGTTTAGACTTGTATACCTACGAGGAACTTGATTACAGTCTCTGTCATCAGCGGTTGAATCATATTGCGATAGTCAACGTCTTTGTCCATGCCTATTGATGTCGCCTTTGTTTTAATGTTGACCACATCTTCAATTCAGTCTTCAGTATAATAATAATAACACTATTTAATCACTGTAGAACAACGAAATGTTACAAGACAACTTTATACGTCAGCATTTTACACCTTTTGACACTTTTCTTACTGTACCTATATATTCCATTCGTTCCGAACATAAATACATATAAAACTGATTATATCCTATAATCATTCTTGACATGCATTGTAATGAAAAGTTTTCAAAGCAACGAAATTCTGAAGAAAATCTTAACGCTTCTGTAGCTATATCTAAGGCACCGAATTAATCAGGTACACTTAATTTCCTGGAGACTTCATGTAACAATTAATTGTTTCCATAAATTCTACAATCAATAAAGTTAAATTGCCAATTAAACTGATATTAAGATTAGTTACAATTGGTTGTCGCTCTCATATCTCAACTAAATGTGGCACAATCATAAACTATGATCGTCTATAAGAAATGATTTAATTGCTATGGCTGCTGACACATCATCATCATCATCATCATTTCAGCCGAAAGACGTCCACTGCTGGACATAGGCCTCCCCCAGGCTCCTCCACTCCACTTCGACCGCTCTTGTGCTTCCCACATCCACACATATTACATCATAATTACTAGCTATGTACATAGTTAAAGATCTTGCAGTAGCCATTGCTCCACTCTAATTTATGGGCGTTAAACAATCATTGTCTTGCTTGTTCTTCATAATGATAGGACTATGAAGACAGACTCAAGTTTCATTGCCTTGTCTTCGGCGAAGATTTGGTACAAATGTTGACATTCTTTTATTATTTTCATGAAGTTGAAATTAGTTGAGAAGAGGTCAGACATATAAAAGTTTAATACAGTTTGCTGAACTCAGATACTAAATCATGCAGTTTACGTTACTCATAGCGAGCTGCTTCCAATTTCAACAAAGATTAGGGATATGAATGCAATCCTGCAAGCGTTTCCGTACATCAAAATAGATTGCGACTGCCATGAAATTCCTTTGACTGTGCGAACATGAATGTCAACATCAAAATTGTGATGCACTCGACAAATACGTAGTTATTGCTCTCCAGTTACTGAGGCCATATATGGTCTAGCCGGCATCAAGTCGTAGCCTCGAACTTGAGGCCTACTCAGGCCAATTACAGTCTGAGAATTCAGGAAGAAGAAGAAGAAGTCCGATAGTTAAGGAATTTCGTGCTGACCGTGGAATCGATACTGTGTTAGCATCAAATTTATCTCAATTTGTATGTGGGTGGCGAAGTATGTGAAGCGATATTATTGAAAGCGAACTTTAATGTCTTTCATATAGAATTTATGGAAGCTTTTTGTTGGTTTGCTACAATGTCTAAAATAAATAAACACAGTTAAAAGTGTTTATTTATTTTGGACACTGTACCATTTTTTACTTCTTTTTGAAAACATTAAAATTATACAATTATAATAGTCAAATTGTAACCTAGGCTCTATAGGTCGCTGTCCGGTAAGGACCAGGCACAGGTCGACTGCGCGTTATGTTCCACGCGCGCCTCAAAGAGATGTCAGCACAAAGTGATGGGGCCCAGAAGGGCCGATGCCTGCCAGGGGTGCAGACTGTTCGAAAGAGATACCGTTGCCCCTGGCACACAGGCTACTGAGGGAACACGGGTGGGTTTTAGTCAGTAAGAGTCTGACACGCCCTCCTGCTCCACCCAGAGCGGAAGAAAACATTTGATGATTCCCCACCCAAAAAAAAAACCTATGCTCTATTCACAACAATGATTTCAAAATATTCGTGATAGTATCGTCATTATCCACATATTATTTCAAAGCCTCAGGGCTGACTAGGACTACCAATAAGAATCCATACTTTAAATGTATTCAGGCCCTTGGCTGACCTTTAAACGTCTATCAAACGTCGAAAGTATCGAACGTCAACAGGAAAGGTCCCTACAGATAAGCACTCTGATCCCTGATAAGTTTCTTTATAAGCAGTATTACGACCGACTAAGCTATTGCAATTATCTTCGGCTGATCTTGGAGATAAGTCGGTACCAACAACGATCCCGTCTGTAAGGCTAACACACCATGAAAGATATTTATGACAGTCATTACCTTGTGAAATGCAGTTTCTAAGATAGAAGTTGGACGTATAATTAGCTTATATCTCTCGGAGGTCATAGTCAAGCGGTGTAGTGATAATGGAGTAATGTTATCGCTGTTTTTATTATAATGGTTAGAGTATTCGCTTGGAATCCCTGTTGCAAAGTTTAGCTTGAGCGGGGACCTGGATGAAGAGAATAATAATTATTCATATATAGTGCTTGCTACATACAGACATATTTTACGAGCATGTGCGGCAAATTCAGAGCCATAAATATATCAGTTTCTCGAGGATGGAGCGCAAGTAAACAAAATGGATTATTTTGTAACTCTTAACATGAATCTTACGCTCGGAAAACAGTCCGTTTAATTTCAAGAATACCTAATACTTCTATCGGCAATCTGTGTTCCAATCAACTGAATAAATGTTTTGTATAAACACATCCGTTGATAACTAATCCTTGAGCCAAATACGTTCTAACATGTAGTAAACACTGTTCCTATACAAGGTTTATTTATGGAGTTTCATCGAATACTGGTTCAATGACTCCGGCCGTTTTGTCTTCAGTAATTGCCACATCCCTAGGAACAATTGGCGGTAGTCTTCAGTACTGCGTCGTTTGCTGCTTTGCTTCCTGCTGTAGCATATGAGCAATAATTATGATTAGGTGTTAATAATACTTGGTTATGGTTAAAGCATGACTGTCTGTTGGGTACCTGGATAGGAATTACCTGCCTAATTCCTACCTGCCAATTACAAGTCTGCTTGTTATATGTATTTACAATCATGTTAATGTTAAAGAAGTTCTTCGGTAATAACATAATTTCTTTGGACGGCGATACGAGGTTCACAAAGAATAAAGAAATTAAGCGATACAAAATTATGCCTTTTTTATTCTGGCAGCTGATAGAGTCAACTCACAAAATGGCTATGAATATTCATTAAATTTTATGGCTTCCTCATTTGCCCAATTATCAGTCGCGTTGAGTACTCATTTCAATGTATATTTATGCAAAATGGTCTCGTTTTATTTCGCAGATATTGATCTTATGTAGGTTTGAGTAAACAATTTAGGTACCTTTGTCAGGTTTGGGGCTATCTATACATTCATGTCGGTGACAGGCGTCAGTACCTATATCTGCAAGTTGACCGAGCATTCTTTTCATGGGGCTGGTTTTAGCGACATCAAAGTTTCCAATTATTTCTGCAAAATTGTTTATCGGTCTTCCAGCTCTGTCACTTGCAGTTCTGGTTGTTCTGTGTCTGCAAACAATGGAATACTAGTGGTCATAATGACTTGTAATTATGAAATGGTTTCAAAACTCCTAGCTATTCCAGGTTATAGCGGATGTATAAGCGCAGGTAATTCTGCAGGTAGAGATGACTAATGCCCAATGACTGCATACGCATAGCTCAGCTTAGTATTCTTTTAAATTCCTGTGTTTTAAAACGGAGAGAATAACTTCATTTGTTTTAGTAGTTTGACTGTCAAATTTTTTGTGGTTTAACTTATTCACGGAGGTTATTGAAATGAAAAACAATAGATCAATAGAATATGTAATTCAATCAAAACGTTGGACATAGATGTACCTACTTAGGCATAGTATACCCATATTTTGCCATATTTTGCTATGCTCGGAGTTTCCCTACGTGATCGAATCAGGAATGAACAGGAATGAAGAGATCCGCAGGAGAACCAAGGAAACCGACATAGCCCGAGGAATTGCCAAACATAAGTGTCAGTCGGCAGGGCACATTGCTCGCAGAACAGATGGCCGATGGGGTCGAAAGGTTCTGAAGTGGCGACCGCGTACCGGAAGATGTTAAGTGGGAAGGCCTCCCACAAGATGAACTGATGACCTGGTGAAGGCCGCAGGAATCTGCTGGATGCGAAAAGCACAAAAACAGGTCCAAATGGCGGTGCTTGGGGGAGGCCTATGTCCAGCAGTGGACGTCTTTTGGCTGAAATGATGATGATGATTTTTCCCGTTATATTTAAGTCACATGTAGTAGGGGGCGAGCTTATTGCCATCAACCGGGCACAAATCCAAACTCTAGGCTGCTACTGAGAAGTTCTAGATAACACTTTGCCCAACTTGGGAATCGAACCACTAGCCCAACGAGACAGTTGTCATTACCTAATAAAGGTACTTACTCAAAATTGATAGTGTAATTTCGTTTGTCGTTCCTTTGCAAATCTCGGGCTCTGTAATGTAAAATTATTTTTCCTTTGGAACTCGTTCTTATTACCGACTTTTACGCGTGGGTGTCACGCATAATTCACAATATCCCGTTGTTTAGTCGGAGGGATAATAACGTGTGATGGTTGGTGGTCACTACTCCGTGACGGTGCGGATGTGGGCACAGTCAGTTCACTTGTTGCCTTCCGATGTTTCACAAATAGTAAAGAAATTGAAATTGCGGAATTTAAAATAATAAAACACGCGTTAATTGAGGAACCAAATTAGGTACAGCCTAGTACAAAAACATAGCTATATTTTACTTAACAAAGTTCAAATTCTCTAGCATCCGGCTTTAAACTCACAGTTAACTCGAAGTGTTGAACCAAATGAGCACAGTGTCTCAGTGACAAGTGAATATCAAGCAACAGTGACACACGATGTTGATAACAAAGTACACGGCGATCCTGTTGGAAAGCGCGAGGAGCACGGAGGCAAGGAACACGGCGCTATCGCGGTCTGATGCCTGGTCCTCATCGCTGGAGAGCTCGCCCAGTGGTCGCAGGCCCGTTCGGCGACGACATTTTGTATACAGGTGGGTAATGACTGCTGATGTTTAGGAATAAAATCATTCCTGTATTCTACAGTTAGCTATATTATAAAATTTTGTTGAGAAAGTGGTCAATTTGGTTTACTAGTATTTATTACTATAAACATGTTTCCTACCAGCCATATCCAAGTTTGCAGGCGTAAAATTTTAAAGTATGCTTTTCTCGAATCTCTACGACCTTTTCTTCATTTGTTATTTAAAGTTGAAAAATCTAGTTTTATTTACGTTAGGAAACTGATGGGCGAAAATCAATGAAAGGTAAACTTAATTTTTAGTTAATATGGAAAAAAATCCCTCTCACCGAGAGGATGCCTGTGTCCCAGCAGTGGGAACATTATAGGGTGATGATGATGATGATGGAAAAAAATGCTACTAAGGAACACTCGCAGAAGCTTACTGTGATAGTAGGTGATACAAGTTCAAAATGAAGAAACAGTCGTACAGATTCGGCGCAGTATTAATAAAAGATGAGGAGGATTTCCCGCTTTTAATCCACTGGCTTTGGAGCCCAATATGGCTGATCCCCTTTATTGTACATTTCAAATACTCATCGAATTGCTGATGCAGCACATATCACGGAACTCCGAAAAAAACAAAACACAAATGACAAACGTGAAGGTCACATAACAATAACACCTTTGTTTTTACCAAGTACTGCCATACTCGTACTTCTATTATACGCAGCAGAAGCCAGACAGAATCAAGTTTGCACAAAACGACGACCAATCACAAAGGGCATTAGGTATTCATAGTATGCATCGGTGCAGTGCAGCGGCATTAAAGGTAGTAAATAGAGACAGGACATATTATGAGAATTGAATTTTTATTATGCTCAATTGCATCGGCTGTTGGCGGCGAGACGATGCTACGCTTACGATAAACTATTCAACGCATATTATGCTGTGAGGTTTGTGAGTGGAAGCGTTAGTGTTATAGTAATATAAATACTTGCATATTTGAATATACTACTGACTTTGTGCTACTTTTGGGGCTTTTGTAGTATAAATACAGATTCAGTAATACTTCTACGCTAGTGACAACGGAGTTTCAATTATAATAACATAATACAGCATTTGTTGTAGTGCTCACGTACATACGTATGCATATTATTTTGATTATAAATCACGTTTCAAAACCACTGGTTAGAAAAAAACCCGTTGCATACTTTTACAGCAATTTCTTCATTTTAACTTTGCGAAGAACTTGACAGACTTGTGTATTATTTGAATGTCAAGTAAAACCCTGTGTAATTAAGTCGTTGCAATTATTTTCTGCAGCTCCAACTTGTTTTAAAGTCGACTGTTTATTCCAGACGAGTTTTCTTCAAGGAGCACGTTTTTAGTCTGCGGTTTTTTCGTGTTTTGTGTTCTGACTTCGGAAAGTCAGGGTTGGCACGTTTCATTTAATAAATGCCGTAGGTTTAGCAACTGTAATAAAACACATTTTTATCGTGATTGAAACTACTCATAAACATTATTCATATCTTTGGCCAACGTCTTCCCCAATGAAAAACAAATCCTCAGAAATAGACACCCAACTTTCACAGAAAAATAAGTCAGTATCCAACTTCGCGAAATATTTTCCAGATTTTCAGATTGGATATTAAGTCACTCATTCCCTTCTTAGAAACTTCCTCGGTGAAACAAACAGCTGATATAAAACTACTAACAGTAGCTATTGTAATTTATACGTCTTTGTAGAGAGAGTAAAGAAAAGTACAAAGGGCTCGCCACGTCCTACAAATGATAAATTGGTAACATCCGTGATCGTACACCACTGTCCATTAGTTTAAATCTACTTCGGAGTCATTGACAGCTTGTGTTATTGGCAATTATTTCTTGCCTTTAAGTGCCTATCGACCATCTTATTGGTGGGTTAAGGGCTACATCATGTGTTTCGATTCTATTTTAGTTGTTGTTTTACTATTTTGTTTCATGCTATTTAGAACCTATGTTTAGCGGGCCTTGTTGCTAACATTACTCCGCTTAGATGCTGTAGACTTTCGTTTCAATATCTGTAGTGGCATTGGCAGTACACTCTATGTGATCACTTTTGACTTCATTTACACCAAGATTGACCTTAATAAGACTATTGACACAGCGATTGGACTGGCAGTCTATTGGGTCAAACACCAGTACAATAAAAAGAAGACTTGGAATAACTTCAACATTCAACAGATTCAATTTCTATTAGTCTTATTATTCAATATTTCTAAACGTGCATCGTGATTGCGTGTTTGATTCGTATCTCTCTTCACGGTCGGTTGGAGTAGTATGTTTTTATACCGTTCTAGTAATTGAGAGTTAATATGTCTTTCATACGACGTATCTTCAGTTATGTAGTGCATAACTGCATAAGTTATGGAGATCCGGTTGCCTGGCTAGATTCAATCAAAGGAAATCTACATAAATAAAAAGAAAAGTCCTGGCTGACTGACTGACTCTTCAAAGCCCAGCCCAAATCCTTGGACCTAGAAAGCTGAAATTTTGCACAGAGGTTCCCTATATAATTTAGACAAGGAATAAGGAAGGATTTTTCGAAATTCAACCCCGAAGGGAGTAAAATGGGGGATGAAAGTTCCACGCGGGCGAAGCTGCTGGCAAAAGCTAGTACTTCATAATTCGAAAGAAATAATACGTTATATTATAATACAAGCATCAAAGGTATTAATAGTATATTATAATCTGATGGTTTTCTATTAGATACACATGTTAAAAATCTAAGAATCATATTTCCTGTCGCACCTAAAAGTGACTACAGGATAATTAATCACTTAAACTGTGTTGAGATAATGTATAATAAATCATAACATGATTCCTAAATTCCGGTCAACATTCTACAAAAAATTAACACACACTTTTAACAAAACCGTCCATAGTAATCGCTAAGAAGCTAAAAGCAAAAAGTTAATAACGAAATATAAATTACGTTCCACGGATCGAGTAGCATGTCCTGCAATTAAAGGATGCAACATGTAATGAAAGGAGACGCTCTATTATTTACTTGCCTGCAATCACGACACTACGTGCAAGTAACGAGAGCTGTACTTATCATGAATAATGTACTGGACTTTGAAAATGGTAAAGTAGATGTTGTAGTTTTTGTTGCAGGTAAGAACGTAGACTTAACAGGAGTTATTTTTAGAAAACATGCATTTGATATGGATGACTTACTAGTTAAGGGAAAGAAGGCGTTTGCACAAATAACGATAGAAGTAGTAATTTTTGCTGTGAATTTTTATACAATATGTGTCATAGAATTGGTTTGAGGTGGTGTCTATCATACCCACGTATTATTAATTTATGAAGACCTTTTTCAGAAACGTTTTAATAAATGTGGTGTTAATGATAATAACGAAAGTTATTGTGTGTTATGGGCTTGGGTGGTCTACATTACACAAAGGATCATTCGAGGAAGGTTTCAATCAAATCAAATCAAATCAAAATATTTTTATTTCATATAAACCTGCATGGGCACTTATGAAACGTCAGAAGCTAGGTGCACGGTTCCAAATTGTTGTTTCCTATGGAGAAGAGCCGGCAAGAAACTCCACGGTTACTCTTTTAAAAATAATTGGCTTTAACAATATTTTCAAATTACAGAGATTAAATGTATGGGAGGACAGCGCAGGCCTATCAAAAAGTACCAGGTACTTAGACGAATACAGAATAGAAAATCGTCTACAAATCTACAGTCAGTAAGGCCTACAACGTTCTCTCATTCACAATATGTAAAATAATCTACATAAATAAAATGAACCTAAATAAAATTGATGTATAATGTCAATTAATGACGAGAATATGTCAGCATTGTAAAAATAAAAAGAATTAAAAAGAACTTTGTATTTGAGAGCAGTTAATAGACTTTCACATAGTTATGCTGTTAATGAGGTACCAGGGAAGCCACATGTGCAGAAGGAATTAATGCCAAACTTCCCTGTCTTCAACGTAGTCTTTTATCTTATAATATGCTTTTTTGATAAGGACACGTTTGATGTGGGTTTTAAACTTTCCATCGCTAAGTTCTGTAACCGACTTTGGCAACTTGTTATAGAAGCGGATACTGTTTATTAGAAATGACTTGCTAGTTTTAGTCAATCTAAATTTTGGAATCACAATTTCATCTTTACTACGTGTATTCAGATTATGGAAATCGCATCGTTTTTTGAAAAGGCCTAAGTTTTTGCGAACATACAAGATATTTTCTAGGATGTAAAGAGAAGGCAGAGTTAATATATCAATTTCGCTGAATTTGTTTCTAAGAGACTCGCGAGGCCCCATTTTATAGATTGCGCGGATTGCCCTCTTTTGTAAAATGAAAATTGAATCTACGTCAGCTGCCGATCCCCACAGCAGAACGCCATAAGACATAATACTGTGAAAATAAGCAAAGTAAACTAACCTAGCTGTGGCTACATCAGTCAACTGCCTTATCTTTCTTACTGCGTAAGCAGCTGAGCTTAATCTACTTGAAAGAGCTCTAATGTGAGCACCCCATTGCAATTTTGAATCTAAAGTAATTCCCAAAAATACAGTTTCCGAAATAGCATCCAGTTTCTTGCCATCAAGTTTTAAGTTTAGACCTACTTGGGGTACATTTGGTAACGAGAACTTAAGACATTTAGTTTTGTTCGCATTGAGTAAAAGATTATTAGCAGCAAACCATTTCGAAAGAACAGCTAGACTATCATTGACATGTAAGACATCCGTATCTTTCCTATCTATTCTAAAAATAAGAGAAGTGTCATCAGCGAATAAAATTATATCCGAGAATTTAGCCATCAGGTAAGGAAGGTCATTAATATAAACTAGAAATAAAAAAGGGCCAAGAATTGAACCTTGAGGCACGCCCATCTTAACTAGAGACCCCGAGGACGTCGCCCCATTAACGTTTACTTTTTGCTGCCTGTTTGATAAATAGGAAAGTACAAGATCAGCAGCTTGTCCACGAATTCCGTAGTGGTGTAATTTACAGATCAGTGTATTGTGGTCAACGCAGTCAAACGCTTTTGAGAGGTCACAGAAAATGCCAATGGCGTCCTGGGAATTCTCCCAGGATTCCAAAATGTGACTGATGAGTTTTACTCCTGCGTCAGTCGTCGACCTACCTTTCGTGAAACCAAACTGTCGACTATGTAAAATCCCATTCGAGTTAAAGTGTGATAACATCTGGTCCAGCATGATTTTTTCATAAATTTTGCTCAATGCTGGAAGCACAGATATAGGTCTATAATTAGAGGGATCGCTCTTACTACCCGATTTGAAAATTGGTACTACTTTACTATGTTTCATTAAGTCAGGAAACGTACCGCTGTCTAAACATTGATTAAATATGCCTGTTAGGACAGGGGCAATTGTGTCAATGATATTTTCGAGAACTTTAACGGAAATCCCCCATAAGTCTTCAGTGTTTTTTATGTTAAGACTTTTAAATGCTGTTTTAATTGTGGCAATAGAGATGGGTTTGAATTCAAAACTTGGAATGTGCTTGCTGAAGTTTTCTTTAAGAAGAGATTCAGCTAATACAGATGATGAGGGGAGAGATTTCGTAACTTCTATTGGGATGTTGGTAAAGAAATTTTCTAGAGTCTCAGCAACTTGTAACTTATCTGAAATGGTTTCATTATCAATTTTTAGAGCTAACTCATTCTGATCTCGCTGTTTTGTGTTTCCAGTTTCTTTGTTAATTACCTGCCACACAGCTTTTATTTTATTTTTAGAGATACTAATTTTGTTACTTATTAATTTAGATTTAGCGTGAGCGCAGACTCTTTTGAATATCTTAGAATAGTTTCTTACATAATTATGAAGGGCCTGATCAGAAGTCAATGATTTTTCGTGATACAAATTATATAAAATATCTCTGCTTTTTCTAATGCCAGCAGTGGCCCATTCGCTAAATTTTGGTTTAGTAGCTATCGTAACTTTTTTTACAGGACATGCTTTATTGAATTCTTTGCATACTGTAGAAAAAAATGTGCCATAGTTTATATTGGGGTCTTGTGAATCAAAGCTCGCTGTTGAGAGCTTGCTAAGAACATTATTATTAAAAGATTTCAATTTATTTTTAGTTTTATAATTTTGTATTTAAACATCAAGACCTTCTACGAAATTTATCCGCCATATTTTAGAGGGCGGAGATTTAATAACGACCCTTCATTCTGCATAATTTTATGATTAAACCGCTAAGAATTACAATAATGGCAATAAATTCATTGAACTTGCTCATAATTGTAAATTATACTTCAAGTAAACATTGTTTCTTAATCTTATCGGAATCGCAAAGCGCACTATAAAGATAAGGCCGCAAGATAATGCAACGGACAATGCACTCGGTTGCATTATATTGCGCCTACGTTTGGCAAATTGCTTGAATATTTTCTTTTGTAAGGAATTTATTAAAGCCGTTCAGCTACCGTATTGTGCGAGGTCAGTGAACTTTAAGAGGCAATTAGTATGAGCTGAGAATGTTGTGATGTGAGACTGAAGCAATTGAGAAATATGGTGTATTGTTGTAAGTTGTCTTCGGTTTCATTAAGACATGCTAAATTAAGATGGTAATTCATATTCGGACTACACTTACGATCTATGTGTGTCATTAATTCTTTAAAGTGGTGTTTAAGTGAAATTGCATTTTTAGGAAATCGAGAGTTTTATAAACTTACTATCTTAAGCTTCTGAATCATGTTCTATTTCCAGTAATTAATAAAAACCTATTGTATTGCACACAATAAGTATCTACAAAAATGTGAATCATACATTCTACAATGGATGAAAGCATTTTGTAGATTTTGATATTGTATGGCAGAAACTCTATTTAGAAAATTCTTCCGAGACTGAACGATAGCTTGGTAACCAGTACTGTTCAGTACCGAACAAAGATCCTCAAAAACTTGATGAAAGTATGTAACTATTCCTTTTTTTCCTAGAACGGCTTATCACAACTGTCTCTTATTTATCAGCTGTTATGGCTGACACTACCAAGCTAGTAGCCCTACAAACTGATTACGATACTGTAATACGATAAGTGACTAAAAACGGTGATTTACTGATTTCAGTTCGTCCATCACCAGATAACTTATCGCGTATACATAGGTACACTTGCATGCAAAAAAAATCAACCCGACCAGTGCTCTTCGATTTGAAACTAGGTAACTCAACAAGTTTTATGAATATAATCTAACATACTGCATGCTAAAAACCTTTTAGATAACGATGCTAAAAGAATAAGCAAAACAAATTCATTCTTTTTTGAGAAAAATCGGTTAAGTAAAATAACCAATAGTCGAATAAATAAGCTTAATTCAACTTTACGGAAAATTAAAGTGACGCAGTTTTCCCGAAAAAAACTGAGTGCGCCGTTTTTTCGAGAAAAATTATGACATCTGAAGAACCGAGTCGATCTTGTCAAGGATATTGCTTTTATAACAGTATAGGGTACCTATCTGTAAATAACCCTTATGTGACTTATGAATAAACCTTGTCTGACTTATGTACTTTCACACAGTATAAAATTATTTTAATATTCATTAAAATTGGTGAGATTTCCTTTCTCGTGTGTGTGTGTCGATGTGAGCGGATCGATTTTTGAAGTGAATACTTCATTATTTGATAGGGGTAAATCTTACGGGTTCGCTTCACCGACATGCTTATGATAACAGTACGTACTTATATCTGTAGCTACGTATAGTTTCAAGTTTTCAAAATGAAACTTTTTAGATTTTAGGCGCGATCAGATAGTTGGACGAGAATTGAGAGTGAAATTTTAAGTACGCATCACGTTTAGACATATTTTGCTATATGAGACAGAAAAAAGGTATAACTCTCTCTATCCCTCTTTCTTTATTTTTCAAGAAGTTTCACTTCTGTCACGAGAACGGCGCTGAACGCGCGTTTTTTTGCACTCCAGTGTATTTGCAATGTTTAATCCTGATTTGAGTGCGTTGACATTGATTGTTTATTTTTAGTAATTCCGCGCTTCGTTCGCCGTGCAGCGTTCAACGTTAGCGAAGTTCCTTGCATTATGATGTAACATGATTTTGCATACCGTAACTGGATTCGCTTTTGTATTGATATGTGTACCTACCTATGTATGTACATTATGTAAATTTTCACCTACTTCCATGTACTCGATGTTGGTATTGTCTGTCAGAGGTCTTGCTATGGATAAGTCGTATGTTTTTGCTAAAAGTTTTGCTTTCGGTTAATAGATCAAAAGCAAAAAAAATATTTTCTTTAACAGTTTTAATTTTTTTTCCAAATTTTTACACACGGTTATTGGAAAAACACCACAACCTCTTAAGAGGTCATTGTACTTTTACTGTGGGACAAAACCTGAAATCGCGAAAAAAATAATCTGCTGTTCCTTACATTTATGTTCGTATAACTCATCAAAATGTAGGGAACAGCTGATACTTTTCATTCGATTTTATATTATCGTATCTACAATATTGTATAAGTATAAGTAAGTGGCCTCGCAGATCAGATGGCCGATGGTGCCGAAATGTCCTGGAGTGGCGACCGCGTATGGAAAGACGTAAAGTTGGAAGGCCTCACAAGGTGGACAGATGACCTTGTGAGGGCCCCAGGAGTCCGCTGGATGCGGGAAGCACAGAACCGGTCGAAGTAGCGGAGCTTGGGGGAGGCCTATGTTCATCAGTGGTCGTCTTTCGGCTGAAATGATGATGATGATGATAAGTGGCCTTATAAACACAACTTATTTTATTTTTATTTTATTTATTTACTTATCAAATTGTTTTTCCTATTATTCTTCACCTTACTTTATTTATCGTCGTCATTAGTCGTTTATTTTATGGTGATACTTGAATGTAGTGTTTCCTTAAATTCCGATTTAACTTAGCTTCTACTAATTCCTCGGAAATATTTTTAACTTACTAAACTCCTACATCTATATAATATAGATTCATACCTCACGAAGTCACGAAGCTCCTCTTATGTAACTTGCAGCATCGCACCGTTTTAAATTATGCAAATATTATTCATTGATGGGGAGATAATTCAAGTTTCCAACTTAAAATCTATCTTCTAGGCATTTTTACTTCACTCTTCGTAAAAATTAAAGGGGTTTTTTTTGGGTGGGAAATCATCAAAAGACTTCTCCCGCTCTGGGTGGAGCAGGAGAGCGTGTCAGACTTTTACTGACTAAAACCGACCCGTGTTCCCTCAGTTGCCCGTGTGCCAGGGGCGACGGTATCTCTTTCGAACAACCCGCACCCCTGGCAGGCATCGGCCCTTGCGGACCCCACCAGTTGTTGCTGACATCTCTAACGGCGCGCGTGGAACACAACGCTCCGTCCCGCCTACAACCTTTCGGCCGCAGGGGATAGGGAGAGCGGCCAACGCTATACCGGCACTGCTCTTCTCCTGCGGCCCCACCGCGTCCGCCATCAAACGGTGGCGGCCCCGTCCAGGCCACGGAAGGGAAGAGCGCTGCTCAGAAGCACCGGCACTCCTCCTCTGCCGCAGCCCGTAACCCTCAGCCGCGATGCCTCCCATTCGACATCGCGGCCCACTTCAGTTGCGGTGCACCTCCCCGCAACCTACTTTTTGGCCGCTACGTCATCGGCTTGAAGGCAAAAGCCCTGACGAGCGGCCCTACCTTTGGGTTCCTCTTCGCTTCACCGTGGCTGAGAGAGCAAGGTTACTGAGCGCCCCCGCAACGACAATGCGGGAACCCACGCGGGGTGTCCATAAGTGGGGGTTCATGGACGGCTCAGACCTCCGGTGTGTGCGGCGTCTCTCCACAGACAATGGCTCACCTCCCATCTTGCTTTGCATGCCCTGTCACCTGCACGTATGAGGACCTAACGGCAGCGTAGGAAACGGGTATCAGGAAACGGTAGCGTAGTTGAATTGTGGGCTAAACTAATTAAAAAAAACCTTACTGTTGTTTGTTATTTTTGCCATCGACTCGTCAAAAAGTAGAATACTATAGAAAGTAGGTATTGTTCAAGTACCGGGTAAAGCCTTTAAAAGATTCTCAATTGACTACATAAGTTTCTCATATAGAAACATTGAATTACAAATTCAGTCAGGTGTTTTATAAGACTGGTAAAGTAATAGAAAACCGTTCGAAAGTCACATTGACAGCCTCTTTGATTACTCGACCACGTCGTCGTATCTGAAAAGTAACACTCTGCCTGCTAGACGTTGAGAGGTGATAAGTGGAATTTAATATCATGATAGGTTTTTTATCGACGTCGAAACGGAGGAGGTTATCCATTCGGATGTTTTTTTTTTTTAATGTATGATATAACTCCAGTCATAAATAGACGAATTTGCAAAATATTTTTTTAGTTTGGAAGGGGTTTATCCCGAAATGGTTCCATTTAAATTTTATTCTGATGTTGAGTTTCGGAGACAGACGACGGAACTCTTCAAAAAATGACAGCAAATCAACCGCGATTGCTGCTATTGCATAAATATGCATTGTTTTGATTTGTTTGACTTTGAGAATACACTAAGGATGATGAAATTACGAATTGGTGTGGGGTAGGTACTGGAACTAAGAAGTGAAAAATATAACTTTTCCCAAAAAAAAAAAAAACAATCGACTTCTTTTATAAGTTTTTTTTTTGGTTTTGGGTGTTAAGGTGACACTTGTCCACATTTTGTCCATACAAACTTCGGGAGGGTTTTACTCCACTGTTTGACTATGAAAATTAAACATGGTATAGTTTTGTCTCATTATCAATATTGTCTGTACGGAAACAGAATACTAAAATAAAAAGCCATTAAAAAGTTATGAGCCAACAAAGATTCGTTTTTCTTACTAATTTAACCTAACTTTGGGCGTATTTAGGTAATAAAAGCAGTCTAAAATCTCGAAAACCAAGTCGGTACCGACAAAGCTCAATTATAGAAAAGTTCAATAAACTTAATTGGTCATTGATTTATGCAGTTGTTTTTTCGGAAAACCCGATCTTCCGAAGGACTTTTCTTAATTTTTTTAAGCGCCTGTTTTACTATAACTGATCCTGCAGCTCACTCAATAATGTTGTGCGTATAGACTAGCGTCTAACTGCTCATCACTGATACTACCTCTGTCGGACACGAAGCCTGGTGAGACAGCGTGCTTTTTAGCCAGGCCCACCAGTGAGTTCGAGCCCGCTACTAGTGTACCCTTAATCGGCTTATGTATGCAAGTCTGTTTTACTTTGGTTTATTTTAGTTTTTAGTGTAGTAGTATATTGTTTCGTTTCAAGGAAGTACGCCGTAATTGTCATGTACATTAGTTTATTAAGATTATTTCTAGCATAAATTGAATGTATGTGACGTGACTATGTTTTTTGAAAATAATTAAATAAATAGAGGTCGGAATTTATCCCACGGAGTTGTACTACTGGTATAAAAGCATCCTATGTCTTGGTGTACCTGTGTGACAAATTCCATCCATCCTATAGGTGACTCATGGTGTACCTGTGTGACAAATTATATGGAAATCCGTTCAGCTGATAATACGAGAAATGGTCAGACAGGCAGAGTTACTTTCGCATTTATCACAATCATTGGAATGAAAGTAGGTAAATGTTCGTTTATCTATACGAACATTTCTGCAGAAATGTAAGACGTTTAAGACTTCTTATTATGATGAGATACATAAAGTTAGTAATAATAATTGTTTTATAAATTATCAGATATGATATTCATCGACACATTAGATGGGTTACCAATGATAGTCTAGGGTGGAGTTTAACAATGAAACTAAACGCGTTCAGCACATCTAACCCGCGTTCAAAGCTGTCAGCCCTCATTGTTGTGGAATATTGACAGTGACAGCTCTTGAACGCAGTTTAGATGTGCTGGTCGCGTACAGTTTATTGGTGAAATTGACACTTCGTTGCCAAGCAATGAAATAAATAAATTAACGACTGATGTCAATTAACTTTCATAATTTGGAAAGCATTGCTTCTTAATAAACGGTGGTTCTACCTTTCTTACATATTGAGTCTTGTTGAATGATTTCTACAAAAAAACCTGCAAAAAGTAAAAGAATAATCTTAATGGCATTTTAAGTTGTAGGTAATATTTTGATCAAAGCATTGTGACGTCAGGGGACGGTCAAACTTATACATATTTTTTGCGTAGAAACTGTACCCATGTATGGTGTCTACACAAAAATAGACCCTGTTAGTCAAAATATGACTGTTTAAAACATGACATTGTTGTTGATGATGTTTTTAATTGGTTTTTGGGAGGCCTCCCTGTGTGTAGAAATTGTGACTTCAGAAATGTATATTGTTGTATTGAGTACTATTGGCTTGGGAACCTGTAAAAAGAAATGTAAATGGTAGTAATAAATAAACATGCTGTTGTGTGCAAACATTATCATTGAATGACGGTGTATTAGAAGTTAAGAAGCAACCTGATAGATTTACACCAACATCTCATTTATTTTAATCTCTCCAAACGAATTCCAGTCTTTCTCATTCTAACTTCCTATACTATAAATCTTTTAACGTCTTAAAAAACGAACAGTTAAAGTAAAATAGTTTTAACGTGACCTTAACGTCGAAGTAAGGTTAAAGGCTGATTGGTCGTCAAGTCGCAACCGAAATGATCTGCCATTAAACGCGAGATGAGGTCCATTGCTTGCCGTAGACTGGTGTAAGTAAATTGCCCAGGACTCCATTAAAAGTTTAGCTGGTCGAACCGAGACGGTTTTTAGGGTTCCGCATCCCGCATCCCAAAACGGACAAACAAAGGCCTACACCGCATGCTGACGCGCCGCCATTTTTCTGCCTAGCTGTCATATCACAAGGCTGCTTTTTTTTAAACCGCAATAGGTTGCCAGTAACACAACAACGTCACGTCATAACTAGCGTGATGTTGGAGTACAATGTACTTAAAGTACACCTCTGCCAAACCTGCTACTTGCCAGCATTAAAGGCGTGATGTTATGTACCTAGGTAGCTAGTTGAACTATTAGAATGATTATGTATTGTTGTTACTGCGGCCTCTTTCACATAATAAAAATAAGGTCCTACACGTTTTGGTGGCACAGAACCCATCACCATAGTTCGATTCGCACTTGGACGGTTTTTACTCAAGTTCGTTTCGTCGTAACATTAAATATATGTTGAGAGGAAAGACTGAAGTAAATTATATTTTGAGATACCGTTTCTCTTTTATTTTGCGGTTGAAGATGATGGTTTTTTTTTTTTAGTTTTATCTTTCTTTTCCACTTTACCGTCAGAATTTACCATCTTGTTGAAAATTAATTAGTTTCTAAAAAAAATACTATAAATTACTTGACTACTGTTTTCCTTGACTAAATCATACAATTAATTCAACAAATTAATTCATACCAATATAAGCAATGGTAAACTTACCAACTAAATTTGCACAGTTGTACACGCAAGTTCTGAAGCAATATTTACTCACGCAACTACGCAAGACGAAGTGATTTGTAAGGGGCGGGATCCCGGACTCTGGGATAATGCAAAACTTTTGCCGCACGTCCCGCGGTAATCCCGGAGAATAGCCAAACTTGCGGTAAGCGCATGAGTCACGCAACTGCAGTTATGAGATAACTTTCTTTGATAACACATAAAAATTAAGACTTGGATTTTGCGTTGGGTTTATGGTATGGGATTGGAAAAAAGGCACTTCAACGAATAAATAAAACATCGTTTGATATACCTAAACCTTTTGTTGGGCCGTTTTGATAAATGGAGATGTCGCTGAAAAGTTATGCCTATGTTAGTAAATTACAAAATGTTCAGTAGCCCTAGACAAAACACATTTCTGTTAGCGTTCACGCCATACGCTACGCCAAAATTTATTGGAATGCCATTACCTGCGGAAAGGTTACGTCGTGTCCTTTCCGCAGATAATGTCATTCCCATACATTTTGGCGTAGCGTTTGACGTGAACGCTAACAGAAATGTGTTTTGTCTAGGCCTGCTGGTCAGAAATCTATGTCATCGAATACGTAATAAAATAGTTAGAATGTTCCTCAAAGCTTTAAAAGAATGGTGTGATGTGTTTGGACCAAGAAATCATGGCAGATAATCTTGAATAACATCACTCAACAATACCAAACTTCATAACACTGATAGTATTTTTGTTTTTACTAGCTGATGCTCTCCCACTCCTGGGCAAAGGCCTCCCTCCACTTCTTTCAACTTTCGCAAGCCTGCAAAAGCGTCCTCCTTCCAGTTTTACAGAATCAATCCAGCTCGTCCCACCAGCTCCTACGTCTAATCTTCAGGGCACCAGTCCTGTGCTTCAATCCAGCTCGTCCCACCAGCTCCTACGTCTAATCTTCAGGGCACCAATCCTGTGCTTCAATCCAGCTCGTCCCACCAGTTCCTATGTCTAATCTTCAGGGCATCAGTCCTGTGCTTCAATCCCGCTCGTCCCACCAGCTCCTACGTCTAATCTTCAGGGCACGAGTCCTGTGCTTCGATCCCGCTCGTCCCACCAGCTCCTACGTCTAATCTTCAGGGCAGCAGTCCTGTGCTATTTGGGGCCATAGTTCGTCGGGACAGGTTTGGCCGACCCCAAATAAATTGGCAGGAGAATGATGAGGATGAGTTTGTCACGGGATGCGCCAAATATGTCCTGCATAGTCCCATTTAAGTTGGGCAACGTTTTGAGCCACGTCAGCAATCTTTGTTTTGAAGCGCAACAGGGTTGTATCAATATAAAATGGCGTCAAGGGCACGCATCACATATCCTTCGTAAATTATCTTCTCGTTCTACACTGAGCAAAGCTAGGTCGCATTAACCTTTCTTGACCAATTATAGCCTTCAATAACGAAGAAATGAATTTCAACGTGGTAAAAAACCGCTTGCAATGTTAAAATTTTAATAATTTGCGAGTTTTTGCGCCCCCCTTCGATAGGCGCCCAGGGCTCTTGCCCTGCCTGCCCCACCCTAGTTACGCCACTTGAGCGCAGTATCATATTGATAATACTTAATATACTTTTATATCCATGTTTTCATAAACACGGACCCCTAAAAGCTCTCTACAATGATATGCTGACATGCTAACAACATCAATTGAAAAAGTTTATATAGCGATGGAACACGCGAGTTAAATTGACACGGATCGCAAAGCTTTATTGAAACCCACGAAATTTGGCGATATTGGCCCCACAACAGGTTTCATTTAACTTCCAAATTACTTTGGGCTTACTTTGCAGAAGTAATTTTTACATGCGAAATCAATACTGATACGGATTCGTTAGCTACTTTGAGTGGTTTTAATTTACTTTACGATATTACTTTACAAAGTACGACATTCTTGTGTCAGCACACTATTTAATTACTTTACTTTACTTTACTTTTATCCCGGTAATCCGTTCCCATGGGAAAATTTTCAACCTCACGCAGGCGAAGCCGCTAGCAAAAGCTAGTAAGTAGTCTTCATATTATTGTTCTACAGAACATAATCGTTACACTACTAGTCACTTACATTATACATAGTTTCCCTTAAGTTTGCAATAATCGGTAAAACCATTAATTTGTTACTACGGAAGAAAAATTACAGGACATTACCGGTGCCTACAGATTGCCTCGAGTTTTGGCCATCGTTCATCATCATCTGCCAAGCCTTTTCCTAAGTTGGAGTCGGACATAACAGGATGCAGCTGAGTACTTCTATTTTACATGGAGCGACTGCCTATTTAACCTCCACAACCCAGTTACTGGGTAATACGATACCCCTTGGCTTATCAAGGGGTATCGTATTACCCAGTAACTGGGTTGGACTGGTTGTCAAACTTTCGGGCTTCTGACGATCCGTAACGACGTTTGGCGATCGTTAATATCGCTCAATAAGCTATGTTTCGATGATCAATAAGATCTCGGCCTGAATTTATATGACCACTTAACGATTCCTTACTCGTAACCACATCAATCACACACGAAATCTACTGATACGTATTAATAATTTCAACAAATTGTCTTGGAACATACAGAATTCGACATTTAGATTTCGTACAATTACATTGGTTTCTAAAAAACACGATATTGACGTAGTTTGAACGTAGTAAGGGTTTCGCGGGGAATTATAACCATTGGGGCCCTGTGAGCTTCTCGACCAAGAAATATGTCAAGCTTTTAAAATCAAGCAAATTTTATGTAAATTTTTAAGTTACCGATAGACAATAACGATCCATAGTCGCAAACAAAAAAAGTTAGATTTTCTGTAACTCACAAATTTACTCGGTTTTGTTTAATCGCAACTGTAGATTTTCAGAAATCGAGCAAATCTGTAGGCACCTATAGTCACACTTTGAGACATAATATATTCACTGACTAGGATTCATATTGCGTGCGAATAGTTAGCGGGATTTTTAATCACTACATGATAAGTTAATAATTTAATATGCATAGAAATATTTATAATTGAGTATAAATTTAAGTATGCATGCAATGGTTGCTTCATCTCAGATAATCTATAATAATAGTAATAATTTCCGTTCTCGTTTATTTCTACGCCTACTCTTTAACGAGATTAATAATTCTATGTAACAAGGTAATACATGCATTCCGCATCTTAGTAAATAAGACATACAATTATTTCTCATTCCCTTGATAATTTTGTAATTATAATGGCTATCGCATAGTTTTTCATCATCATCATCATCATTCCAGCCGAAAGACGTCCACTGCTGGACATAGGCCTCCCCCAAGCTCCGCTACTTCGACCGGTTCTGTGCTTCCCGGATCTAGCGTTTTCCTGCGGTGTTCACAAGGTCATCGGTCCACCATGCGGGAGGCCTTCTAACTCTACGTCATCCGGTATGCGGTCGCCACTCCAGAACCATCCATCGTCCATCTGTTCTGATAGTTCTCATATCATCTTCAAATCTGTATGCAATGCTTAATGCTCACCAACATCTTCCTTGTAGACTACTTCAGCTCTAAAATACGTTTTCTGATAGAAATCGACTATAGAGAGACATCGATGACATTGGTTTATTGCGTAATTTTAATAATACTGTAACATTATTACATTCCATTGCATTCCATGCAAGCTACTTTTTCACACAACATCGATTCATTGTTTAATGCATTATGATACCATTCAATATTGTGTTCGAAATTACACGAAGGTTATCTAATCAACACACGTTAAGAGCAAATAAGCAAAAATTTTTTTTAAGTACATCAGCGGTAATACCTTTACTAAATAGTACGGTGAGCCAATATACTTAATACGCTGTTGTATTCCTTTTCAAAAAAATACGTCGTTATTATCTAAGTAATTTCTCAGTTCCATATTATGCAATTTTGCACGAAATTGTAATGAGTTTTATACTTTACTAGCTGACAGGCCAGACGTTGTCCCTTTTCCTGGAACTCGATAGCAGCGCAACCTACCGGGTCCAATTGTGAATCTAAACGATCGAGGGACCCACTTTAAGACAAACAAAAACTATCATAAAATTCCAGTTCAACCGGTTAGGAGGAGTTCAGTGATATACAGAAGTACTTACAGAACAATTATTTAACTATAAATATAGATTGACCAGCGGCATGGAGGTTGGAATTTATCCCAGGAACGTACTACCGGGATAGAAGTATCTTATGTATCGCTAATCCAGGTTATAAAATGCCAATTGTCATCCGAATCCATTCTGCCATTTTGGCGTGATTGACTAACAAACGTCCAGACATACAAAATATTCATTTATAATATTATTAGATATATAACAGGATTATATATTAGATTCTATAGTATGGCTAGTAGGATTACCCTCCCGATAGTTTCCCCATATAATAAGACAAGTGCACTGTCTTCCAACGACATTTTCCACAATTGATGCGATCGTCTAGCCGAAGCTGAGACCCCACGGCGGCCGTCGATTTACGATCTTTAAATCTAATATGTCATTACACAGACCTCTGAAGTGCTTCGCTTTAGTATCGAACTGCGAGCTCCTCACGGTATAACGGAGAATCTTATTATAGGTACGTGTGAGAAGCTTTTTGTCTGTGGGACTTTCGTCTTACAATTATTGACAAATAGCTGTACTTTGCAGCTTTGCAGCGTGTGTGGGAGATTTTATAAATTGTAAGAGAATACCTAGCTTTCTACAACGAAAGTTAGGCCATTGGCAGTACTGTATAGTTAAAAAATGACACTCAATGAATTATTGGTGAAACCAAAAGTGACAAATCGGCAAAGTGTTACTGATTAAAAGCGCGAATCTCAAAAAAAAGCCGCACGGATTTTATTCAAGGGTTCATCAATACTTGCAGCAATCTCTCGGAGATACTTAACTGTAGGTACTAGTGGTCCCCTACTGGTCGGAATTCGACAATAATACAATAAAAAATTATTCACGTATTAATATTTAGAAAATAATCATGTACCTAGATTTACAATATTCATGCGGAAAAAGCCATAATTCAAATCACCAACAACACCAGTAGCCGACGAATCACTAACAACAGTTGCAATTTCAGAAAACAATGTTGATCAAATATTTTCCTATAAAATTCTATCAAAATGTCACATAAATGCATCCACCAGCAATATCAATAACTATGTACAAGAGAATGCCAACAATTTGCCTACATAAACTGTAAGCAACATGGCGCATAGTTTTCACTAGCATTTCAGCGGCATCCATATAATATGAGGTCGTATGCATCTAAGGCTGGTATGCAATTGCCAAGCTGGAATTTATATTGAGAGGGAAGCCAATAGGTATGCTTGCATCGTTATTTATGATATCGATTAATATGGGGGCTTTTGTTAAAATGTGAAGCCAGTCAATAATGTATGGTATGGTAATTAAATTCGAAGTATGAAAAGATTAGCCAAGTATGCATAAACATTTATTATAGTTATATGGTTGATAAAATGATAAGCATTGAATTTTATATGAATAATTTGTAACTGCAAACAAAAACAGTAGAAAGGAATATGCAAGGTTAGAAAAAAGTAGTTGAAATCAAATCAATTTATTTGTTGGGTAATGCTGTTTGTGTTGTTTTTAGTGTAGTGCGGTGTTGATGTTGGAGTTGGGTAAGTATAAGTACTTATTGGCAATTGCAAAAAAAAAAAAACAATGTTTTTAACCTGAATGAGATATAACAGATTAAGTGTTATTTATTAATTTCGATATTTATACAGCAAAATCTCCGTACCCTACAATTATTTCTCAATTAATCTCAATACTAATGAACAACATAAGTCAGATGGTGGCCATATTGCAATAACAATCATAACACGGTATTTGCGTACTGAATATTTAACCAGCGCGGGCGCAGGACATGGCGTAAGCTTCGCCCACGATGGAGTACAAAGTGAGATTGTAAAGAAGGTTTATACCTGCCTACTAAGTGACATAGACCTAATGTTTGTATAAACGGCAGATACATAAGCAGAAGATATTATTGTAACACGAAATGTACTACATTTTTAGCAATATCAAAAACCCTTAACATGAACACAATCTATCTTCTATCTATATAAATTAAAGAAAGTCCTGACTGACTGAAGCCGAGTTACATTGCAATCCCTTGATTGTGAAGGCCGCTAGTTATGTCCCCACCCAGTAGAATCAGTAGTATTCGCCGGCCGAAACATGTCCTCTCCGACCCAGATGACCCCATCACTGTTCTCCAAGAAAAGAATAGGGCCACCAGTACAGTACACAAATACAAACGACGACCGTCCTACCGACCTCGCCGCCGAGGTCCTCGCGCCCCGCGAAGACTCCCGAGTAGCGATCAGACCCCCGACCGTCCCTTGCTCGTTGATGCGCCAGCCCGCGCCGCAGCTGAGCCAGTAGCTTTAAATTCCCCGTATAATAATCATGAAAATAATATCTTGATCCAGCCTGTCCCCAGTAGTACTAGCTGCCCCCCCCCCCCCCCCGCCAGCGACTCCCTGAGCCGAGGTTCGTACCCCACAGGGGGTGCCCTCAGTGCGCAGTCGTTTTAGGTTTAAGTAGGTTTTACGCCCTGGCTGGAGACTTTTAGAGTTCTAAAAACCTTCACAGGAAAGTCCGGTTGAGCAGTCACGGCCTCTCAAGGTCAACTGCGAGATGCCATTATCAAAAAAAAAAAAAAAAATACTGACTGAGTGACTGACTCAGCAACGCCCAGCCCAAACCCTTAGACCTAGAAAGCTGAAATTTTGCACAGAGGTTCCCTTTATAATGTAGACAAGGAATAAGGAAGGATTTTTCGAAATTCAACCCCTAAGGGAGTTAAATAGGGGATGAAAGTTCCGAGCGGGCGAAGCCGCTGGCAAAAGCTAGTGACCAAAAATCTTAATGACATTATTGTCATAATGTCATGTCATGTCCTAAAATAAGCGAAAGTCGCGCGAATACGCGATTTTCGACTTTTTTCTTTTCAAATAAACGCGATTATTACGTATTCGTTCGAAGGTCACTTTTAGTAGGACACGGGGTAAAACAAAGCTGTTCTTTATAGACTGGCGATAGCGAAAAAGCTATATTCAAAGGTGTTGTCATGACTGTACTCTAGCTTGGGGTTGATGACCAAATTCCTAATTTTGTTGTTGTTGTGCCCGTATTTAGTTGTCCACCTGTTGTCGACGTTAAAACTGTTCTTAACTTAATATTCTATAATATTCACACTGCTCGGAAACAAGCCTCTAAGTTGCCATCATCATGAGCATCATCATAATTTCAGCCGAAGACATGCACTGCTGAACATAGGCCTCTACCAAACGGGGAGGGGATGGTCATAATCGCCACGCTTGTCAAGATCGCAGAATGGTGGTAAAATGCATGGAGAACGCTGCTGATCATTCTCTGGTAAGCCTCTTAATAGCCTTCTACGACACCCACGGGAAGAAATGAGATGGTGCTATTCTTTTACGTCCGGCACCACACGGAACAAGTGAGTTGCCGTAGCCGTAGCCGAGTAAGTTGCTTTTACTAATTAATATTTATATGATCATGTATTCTTATCCAATTTGACCTTTTTAAACTCCTGCTTTGTGGCTGATTTTAGGACAGATTTCGTAATGCAACTTGTTTAAGTAAAATCGATGCCCTACTTAAATAAATACAATTTTATCACCGTATAAAGCTGAATTTCATTCATTCAAGTGAAATGTTTGTAGTAACATTATGTAAGATCCGTTTTGAATGAAGTAATCGAACCGTGGAGGTGGTTTAACCTACTTCGTTACATATGCAGAAGAAATAACTTAGATCTAGTTACAAATATACTTAAATGATTTGACATTAACTAAAGATCAAGCAGTGTTACTACGTTCTGGTTTTAGGTTCTATGTGCGTGTGGTGCAAATACAAGTACACACGACGACAAATTATTATCAAAGTATACATTTCCAGTTTTAGCTGACTCGCATTGTAGTCAGCTTATACAGGAATTGTACCTATAGCTGGATATGTGCGCACATGAGATATTTCAGTTTTGTATGGGCTGGCAACGCTGACAATAGTTCTGGTATTAACTTACCTCCACCATCACAGACAATATGCAGTAAGCGCTACGTGCGCTTATAGTATCGGAATCTATATGACGTAGGCGCTACATAAGATAATAACAATCAATATTGAATTTTCGCTATTTATTTCAAGAGGACACGTGCTCACTTTTACGCGCCCATCA
Organism: Polymixis flavicincta; assembly: GCA_949987655.1. NCBI lineage: Eukaryota > Metazoa > Arthropoda > Insecta > Lepidoptera > Noctuidae > Polymixis > Polymixis flavicincta. The sequence continues at coordinate 15,683,354 of OX465184.1, forward strand.
ATTCTATGTTTTTTTTAAATCTCCCCATATTTAATTTGAAGCCAATTCTAAATTCGATTGAGTGATCGAATTAACCCATAGACATTTTGTAACCAGCCTGCATGTTAAGGTAAGGTTTCTGTTTACAGCCAACCTTTGCAGTACTTAGCATACGGTGGTGGTTTGCCAGCATAAGGTAGAGGTCTGACTGGCTTGAGCAGAGCACCGCTATGTCCTCGTGGAGGCCATCGGCGGTGGTGATCACTCGCGTCTGGCCCTGGTTCAGGCCATGGTATGGAACGGGAGTGCATGGGAAGCCGTCACTTCCTTCTGCGAAGCAATAATGCTCGCGAAGAGGGAGACGGCGCTCGTGAGGGAGAGATCTCAGCACCAACTGGTAGGGTTCGCAAGAGCCAATGCCTGCCAGGGGTGTGAATTGTTCGAAAGAGATACCGTGGCCCTTGGCACACAGGCAACTGAAGGAACACGGGGAGTTTTAGTCAGTAAAAGTCTGACACGACCTTCCGCTCCACCCAGAGCGGGAGAAGTTATTTGATGATTACTTAACCTCAAAGAAAAAAAACCTTTACAGTACCTAGAATGGAAAAACAGTTTTACATTGTTCCGATAATGAACCAGGTACCCTTAGCTACACTGAGTTTAACTTCACGCATTGAATCTCATAGAACATCTCAACTTTCTTAGTTTCCATTCTTAGTGCAACGAGTAGACTAATTAATTCCAGTATAAACAGTGAATCTCTTCTGTCTAGTAACTTATTTAGTTTACCGCAACATCTTGTGAGTAAATGAAGACTGTGTAGTGAAACCTCCTTGAAAAACGGATTTTAATTAAGCTCTATAAAATCCGTGCGTTCATGCTTGTTGTTCATGGATTTCGTATAATGAAGTGGCAATTTTCTGTTTATTCGTACTTGATTAAATAAAATGTAGACAAATTTTATTGCAACTTGCATATAACGTGGCTCATCTTCTTCAGCACATGAAGCATGATGATTTCAATCATAACTTTATGAAAAACTTAGCCATATCTCTTCCTGTAGGTACAAAGAGACATTTCTCTACTATAAATTAAAACGTTTACATAATTTAAAACCTAACCGTAGTCTTAAAATTAAAATATGTACAAGTTTATAAAAAAATAAAAGAATCATAGGAAAATAATTGTCCGCATCGTTGTCCACAGGAACGTTTCCAATAGGCTGGCTGAATTGCCACGTTGTATGGCTGCCAGCCCTCTAGTCACGTGAAGAGTCGACCAACCGCTTGGCAATGTCTCGTAAAATGAAGTGGGCAGTCGGACTGCATGGCCCTAAAGTTTCAGCCCTAAAACGGCTCGAACATTTACGTTTTTCGTCATAAATTTCTACATCGCGCCGTGTCTTTCGTTGCTTCCGATTTTACGATGGTCATGCTACGCGTGCTGATTGAAAATATACGAAAATTGTATTCTTTACAAAATATGCCAAGCTGCAAAACAATTTCTATCATTACCTATTGTATCACTTAAGCATCTGAATACTTCATCTATTTTTTGAATATTATGAAGGTTTTACGTAAGTCTTGGGAATTTTGATTAAAGTTTTTTTTAATTCTATAGGTACGGTCAGCCAGTAAGCGCTGAAGTCTTGTAAACACTTCAATTCGTTAGTAATAATTAGTGGCTCATTTATCAACACATACTTATGCACATGCTTCATTAGTAATATTGTCTTCCATTAATTACTTGTTTAAGTGGTTCTAAGGTAACCTCTGAGAAATCTTGATTTCACCACTTTCATAGAAATGAAAAACGATACGCTACTACCTACTTACAAAGTTAATTTTAATGAATTAAAAAGAAAGCGAATTAATTATATCTCTGAAGTAGGAAGAATCAATGAACAAACAAGATACTATATGGCGATTAAAAACCTGTATTTTAGTGCTTGTTTACAAATTGTTAATACAATCATAATTATGTTATGTTCATGCAAGATACTAGTTCCTTATAAGGTAGGTACATAGTGTTGTTTATGCAACATGAATAAATAATGCTTGAGAATATGTACCGTAAACCGGGGTTATTTTAATCAATATTGAACTTTGAAGGTTCATATCTCTTAAATTTGTGGTTTCAAAAAATAAAAATCCAATAATTGTTTTTTTTATAACTCTCGATTCCTGTAATAAATACGTGAATAAATATTACTTTATAATTAGAAAAATAAAACTGACTGATCAAAGTTATACGTAGGATGTAGGGTTACTTTGATATCCCCCTGTTTTATTGCGTAGTTACAAGGTAACCCCAATTATAATGCCAATACAATTTAAATAATCAAAATCTGCCAATAGGAAAAATAACAAACTTTTTTATTTCAAATTGTTAATGAATTCTTCAGGAAACGATTTAACAGTTCTTCAGTGTTGCTAAACTGGAAAAAAAAACTACCATGTTGCGTTTCATTTTATGCAATTAGCGATTTTATATGAAACTAGATTTTGCCAGCGGCTTCGCCCGCGCGGAACTTTCATCCCCTATTTAACTCCTTTAGGGGTTGATAAGTCAGTCAGTCAGTCAGGACTTTTCTTTTTATTTATAGATAATAGATGTAAGTTTTGAATAAGTCATCCCGCGAATCAATGTAACCCCGGTTTACCGGTACCTATGTTTTAACTTTTGCATCAGCATTTCATCCTTAATGTTTTTAATCTGTGCATTGGTTATTCCTATACCTTATAAATATGATTCTTTTCAGTAGAAAAGAATCATAGTAATGGGAACGGTGATGAAACTGACGAAGAGGAGGGAAAAAAAAGGATGGAAATCATGAAAAAGGATGTGTGTTTTAGATGTATACTTTTCAATTATCCTTTTTAGATATTTTAGAGTAGGTTTAAATATTTCATCCACGAACCAAGAGCGCAAATCACCTGCACCCTAATTGCATTATCAATAATGTTGAAGTATGTAGGTATATTCTTGATCCCTTCCTTCATACATTAATGTTCGGAAAGTTGGTCTGCTCAACAACGTAAATAACGCAATGAATATCGTTGAATTGTCAAAATGAAAGCATTCCTACTGTGAGTGTGCTACGCAATTACCCCTCTGTTCTAACAATAAGTATAATAGTTCCCAATAGGGTATTTTCAATTTTTTTACATACTATTCTAATTTGAATATTGGGACGAAATATGTAACAGAAAAATAACAGTAAATTGATTTACATCCATTTTCTATGCAAAACGATTTAAACCAAATTTATTTTTCGTTGTTTTTTTACCACTAAAACGCTCTTTACGATGACTTTATAACACGTGACCACACGTGACGTCAAGTTAGTGTAAATTTATAGTAGTTAGTAAGTAAACAAGTGAATGTAGAGTTATAATTAAAAAGATTTTTAATGGATAGAAAGTGATATTACTGGTGTGCGGTGCCTCTGTGCACAAATACATCTAACACTACGTATCTGTACCGGTGCCGTTTACACAAAGCTGACGTCACGATATCACGTGTTAAAAAAGTCATCGTAAGAAGCGTTTTGGTGGTAAATTCAAAACAACGAAAAAGTAATTTGATTCTAATCGTTTTGAATTGAGAAAATAGATGTTAATATTTATTTTAAAAAAAATCAGTTAAAATATACCGCCCTAATCTTCAAATTAAAATAGTTTTTATCAAATTTGAAAACACCCTATTTCATGAACAAAATTAGTTAAGAACAGTCAAATCATTTCCAAAGTTTCAAACCAAAACTTTGGTTCGTAATAGTTTCTGTAAACAAACGAGGGAACAATCCATCGCCCGCAGTAAATAGTTAAATGGAGAGCCTTCAAGACGGTCTAGTCCAGACATGTTTAGGGACCTGTCTAACACTTACACACCTGTCTCAAGTTAGTGACGGTGTTAATTGTTTAAATAATGGCGTCGTTGGACCGGGGCATGCATGTGTAAGTGCTGGAGTACTTAGCCAGAATGTTGCTTGAGTTGGTTCGAGACTTGGAGTGTCTCACTTCATTGGTCTAATTTTTGTAGGTTCTGTGACAAATCTATGACTGAATTTATGTCGTACGGGTGGAGGATATTATTATACTCTTTCAACACATCTTTTAACGACTTTCTTAACTGATCAATTGGTTATAGACTGGGAATTCCATGTGGAAATCTATGGAAACTGCAAATAGAAAGAGATCTATTACGGCTTCCAGTCATACCGGATACAGTTAAATACAGCTATTTTACATGGAGCGACAGCCTATCTGGCCTTTACAACCCAGTTACTGGGTAACACGATATACCTTGGTAAGACTGGTTGTCAGACTTTCGGGCTTCTGACTACTGAATGACCGAACAAATGTTATCTATGAAAGAATTGATTTAGTATATTAAATCTAAGGATCTCGCGTCACTCTTGATAAAAGAAGGGGCAAACAAAATCGTCTCAAAGTGATAAAAAGTATAAAGGACTCGAAATAAACAATAGGCATAAAGTTTTACACACCAGCCTCTATTATTAAACCGAGGAACTTATCACAGTAAACTCGATGTTACGAAATAACAGTACGAGAGATAATAAAACCATTATTTGTAGGGGCGTGTTCCTGCTAGCTTGCCGTTCATAAGTTGTATTGCAACGGTTGGCTGTAGTTGCATAAATGTACATATAAACGGTTTATCAATGTTATGGCTTCAGCTGAAGCAGTTTTTGTTTTTATTTACTATCTCTGTCTGATACGAAGCCTGGTGAGACAGCATGATTTTTAGCCAGGCCCATCAGTGAGTTCGAGCCCGCGAAAAGTGTCCCCTTAACTGGGTTTGTACTATACCTGGTATAACCCGTTTGTTCTATATTTGGTGGTAGTACCTGGGTTAATTATCTGGTCATATGTATACTTACACACTTACAACGGTGGTTTACTCAAAGTATCCGATATAAAATACCTCTAGGCGCGATAAAAAAAATGTTACCATTAACTATTACTATTATTATATCAGGTGTAAAGAAAAATAAATAATGCTTTAGAATTATGAAAAACCATGTTAATAATTTTTACGTATCCAATGGTAGAAGTCATTCATATGATTACATCTCCATTGCATTCCATCATTAATTCCATCTTCGTAACAGGGTGTTTCAAACTACGTCATGCGTCTTAGTGTATGATATTTTATTTTATTTTTTATAATCATATTATGTTCATAAATATATTAATATATATTTATAAATGATTAAAAGTCGTTGGATACATGAAGTGGGCTGCTTTTGTAAGACGATCCAAATGTCACTGTGTAAATGACCATACATAAATAATTACTTATCACAAGTCTTACCAAGTGGTATCGGATTTACCAGTTATTGGGTTGTGGAGGTCAGATAGGCAGTCGCTCAATGTAAAATACTGGTAATCAGCTGCATCCGGTTAGACTGGAAGCCGACCCCAACGCAGTTGGAAAAGGCTAGGCAGATGATGATGATAGTAATTAATAACCCAATACGGGGTTTTAGTCCGTAAATTACAAAGAATGTCATTACTAGTAATATCGATTTCAACACTATTAAAATAATGTTGGATGAACGAATTTTTATTAAAGATTTTCTTTTCATATATTGAAAACAGATCATAAGTACCACAATAAGTGAGCAATCAAAGTGATGAAATCGTTGTAATAGATTGAATGAAGACAATCCGAGAATGAAGACTCTTATTAACAATTGCTGACCAATGTGTGATGAAACGAGTAATGTGAGCTATCGAAGCAATCACAAGATCAATGAAATTAATGATATTGATACCTGTCAAATTGTAGACGCTATTGTTATTGAACAACAATCAAAAATGATTTTTGCTGCAGACATTGAAATGTGTCTATAAAATTATGGCCACGTCCCACCGCCGACGAGGAAGCGATTAGCTGTCAACGATTTTCTCGCTCAAGAAAAGTAAAAAATATTGTAGGTCCTGTATAAGCAAGACCCATATCAATATTTGATCGGTGACTATTCGACGTTTGTTGCAATGACTATCAAAGAGAGTACCTACTCGCTCAGTGACGCTCGCTTGACGGGCTGTACACTCGCTGAGAGATATGATGCTTGGTACATACGCATACCAGCGAGTTATCAGTCGTCGCCATCGTGCACTCGCTGCTCGGTGCTCGTTGTTAGATGCTAGCTCTACTCGCTTCTCGTTAATCGCCAGCAGTAGGATAGGTGCCTGAAGAAGGTTTTAAGATGCAGATGACTTCCCTAAATAATCACGTTTGTCGTGTAAGACTCCATTTCGTTATTCTGTGTTTTAACTAAAGTTTACTGTTTCGCGCTTGGTTAAACGCTAACAAAAATGTCACCACATCATTGTAGTAGATCTCGGGTTGACCAAGAACACAATAACACTAAGAAGGATAAATACTAGATCGCAAGAATATGTTTAACAGGCACAAAGAAATCCAGAGTAATGTTGCAGCTGTCTAAGCTTCCTAGCTCAAACTTACAATTACAATTTCTAACAAATACAACAAGTTAACATTGCAAGCAAATTCAGCCACAGCAAACAGAAATATAGTAATATCAGAAGCAAATACAAGCAGTACGACCACTCACCGAGTTATAGATGGCAACAGTTTTGTCAAGGCCCTGCAATAACGGCGCGGAACAAGCCACAAATTATTTAGCTTTATATCTACCACTTTATCTTAATAGATATGTGTTGCAATATACAGTTGAAATCTCTGCACGAATAGGGGTACATCAATTGGCTTTATAGGTGCTGTTAGGTAATATGTATCATCGTAATTGATGTTTTGAACTTTTGATTGAATGCACTCGTCTATAGACCAATTTATTTCTTCAGAGTTAGAATTAATCATCTTAGCACTATTATTAATTAGCTAGTTTTAATTAGCCCTATATGACGCCTATTATCTTTATTTTGATATAACCCCATTGCTATATGTTTGTATTCGTATTTTCAGGTAGGGCAGTGTGTTATTGGGTTTGATGACTATACTCTCGTTACGGAACTTAAACATACTGAGGAAATGTGGGTGTACTATAAGTGCACCTCTTCCCAACCCTTCCGGGAATACCTAGGTGATGTTATTTTTATGTATTCATACCTACTATCATTGGAAACATTAAAAAAAATCCATTTATAACAATATAATCCTAAGGCTTGTAAATGTTCTACGTATTGTATTTACCTTTTTAAATACCAAATCACTCATATTTACGCCACAAACACCAAGCAGCTTTCATTTCACTACCTCAGAGGAAACTAGAAGTCTTTCCACGTATAGGTACCATTCGTTAGTTACCATAATATTACCTCCATCTGTCGTTCCAAGTTTAAAATACTTACAACCATTAGCGGCCACTTGTGACTTAAACTTTCTTAATGAACTCCGTGTCAAATAATTGAGTTCACTTGAGCACAGTTAGGAAGAAGTTCTGAAGTATTCTGAACTCCACATACTTTTAAACATACTAAAAGACGTTGGTTGTAGTGGTTTCGTTTTTATACAAGTCTATATTTATCTAAAACGATGGAACAATTGGTCGGAGTCAATGCTGAATCAATCAGCTGAACTCAATTGAACTCATTGGTTCGATAACTTTCAATACAATTGTCAAGGTAATGAATGAGACGGAATTTTACAAATTGCCTGTCTATTTAAGAAAACGTTTCGTAAAATGAATGTTAAAAAGAAAATTATGATATTTTTCATAACTAGCTTTTGCCCGTGGCTTCGTCTGCGTGTAGATTAGAAATTATCCCAAGGGAAGGTACTACCTGGATAAAAATATCCTATGGGTTATCCAAGTCACAAACTATATACCTATGTGACAAATTTTATTCAAATCCGTTCAGCCGTTTTTCCGTGGTTTAGTAACAAACATCCAAAGTTTCACATTTAAAATATTTGTGGCATTATAATGTTCGGAACGACGACAAAAACCTTAGTTTTTTTTTCTCGAAAGTTGGAAAGACAATAATCCACTAGAGAGTGAAATTAAATGTTTATAAATAAGAAAAGTAACTACTTTGAACAAAATAATAATCGCGATGACACGAATGTTCCCATGGCTTTGTGTAACCCAGCTTCTCTAAGTTCATCACCGAGGTGTATTTTTTATTAGTAGCTTTCAATATTCACTTCAACACTCTAGCTAGTCAATTACAAATTATATATCCGTGGCATTTCACACAGGATAGGATGAAGAATTTATGTTCTAATAGTTCACACCTTAATTTTGCGTTGCGTAAGTTTTAAATTTATGACGACTTCTGTAAATGTTTACAACACAGAGATCAAACTTGGAGTTGTGACTATCTACTTTGTATTTCTAGGTTACAAGACTTTGTAGCTTATCTTAATATACTCTGTTTTATTGTGCTGGTTAATTTTATGTATTTGCTTGCTTACTCAACTGTGTAATTTCACGAAAACATCGTGAGGAATCGGCAACATCGGCATGTCCGAAAACCAAAAATTCGAATACATATTCGACATCTACCAACCCACACTGGGCCCGCGTGGTGGATTACGGACCACTCCCTCTCACCGAGAGGAGGCCTGTGTCCCAGTAGTGGGCAAATTATAGGCTGATTATGAGTAACTGTAATTTAATTATCCACCCTCCCTTACCCTTTTTTTGGATGGGAAATCATCAAGTGACTTCTGCTCTGGGTGGAGCGGGAGTAGTGTCAGACTTTTACTGACCAAAACCTACCCGTGTTCCTTCAGTTGCCTGTGTGCCAGGAGCCACAGTATCTCTTTCGAACAACCCGCACCCTTGACAGACATCGGCCCTAGCATATCCCTTCCATTGTGGCTGACATCTCTTCGAGGCGCGCGTGGTACACAACGCGCAGTCGACTCGGGTTTGGGCCTTACCGAACAGCGAGCCTTACCCATTGCTCGCCGTCCACAAGCCCGCGCCTGCGGTGGCCGGGAATCAGCCTGGGATTGCCCAGGGCGTCTCCTGCGGCGATTAGGGCCGTGAGGGCGTATATATTGCCTCTCCCTTACGTGCGCGGTCTCCCTCGCAAAAGGAGGTGACGGCTACCCCATGCACTCTCGCTCGGAACCATGTCCAGATGCGAGACATCACCGCCGCCGAATAAATACTACATTCAGGTCATAAATTTTATGATGTGGATAAAACCGGCAAGCATTCGTAGGCAGATATGACAGCCACCCAGCACAAAGTTTTTATTACCATAAGTTTCAAGAACAAAAATAACGGGTGTAAAAAGTCGCTTAACGAAACCGAGAGTATGTTACGGGACCGTACTTGGGAACTTTTTGCTGACGAAGATATTAAAGGTCATATTTGCAACATTTTTTCACTGAAACTCGCTTGAAATTTAAAACTCATAACCCACAACTCCTGTACCGTTAGATGCATGCACTTGTGAGTAAAAAGTAAAAAACTTTTTAACAAAAAAATTTAACCGCCCGAAAACCGAAAAGTAAAAAATAATAAACTAGCTTTGTCCAACCCCAATAACTAAGTTCGGAAGGCGGTGACATATAATTAAATACATATCCAAAGTCACCGACTTCCGAACTTAGTTATTGGGGTTGGACAAAGCTAGTTTATTATTTTTTACTTTTCGGTTTTTCGGCGATTAAATTTTTTTGTTGAAAAGTTTTTATTTTATAATTTTTTGTGGCTATAATCTACCAATTACTACATGCTTAACTTTTGATTACTTTTTGTAATACACAACTCAGTATTAAAATCTGTGAGTAAACAATCAATCATCCCCTGTTTTCTTACCCTTAGGGTTGGAATTTTTCTTCGAAATTTATATGGGACCAACTTCGGGGTATACCCTTTCCAATAAAAAGAATTATCAAAATAGGACTACTTTGGAAATAGTTATGCGTGGTCATACATAAAAATAAAAAATATATATAAATATATTTATACGCGTCGAATTGAGTAACCTCGTTTTTTCGTCGGTTCAAAAATGTGTTGCGCGTGTTACATTGCGAACTGCCGTAAACAATACGTTTTACACAAAAAAACATTGTTAGTGAGTTTGCTGGAAAGAATGCTGAATAGACAACGGCTACGTAATGAGTATTTTATACCCTCTTTTTAAAATGGAAACATGTTATGAATAATGTTCTTATTTGCAGCCTTTATGTACCCAAACATCCTTGCTGTAGAAGCTTTTATAAATAAATAATGGCCCAAAACTCTTAATCTTAACCAATTTGTGTTAAAAATTGGGTCGCATAACGTTCACTGAATATCAGATAGCAGTTTCACTGAGATTGATTGGAAATGAAAGCGCTTTTAGATTCAATATGAACGTTATACTGATGGATCTAGGGATGCTCGCGTTTTAGGATTGGTATCGATAACGACGCTTTTTTTTTCTCAGCATGAATTTTAGATTCACTTTTGTTCAGGATGAACTAGATTTTCTTGAAGTAAGTAACACTCTCTTCAAGACAATTCAATCTTCTTATACTTAATATGGACATTATTATTGTGTTTTTTTTTACATACATACCCTACGATTACATTGTCCCAATTCGGTAGTGTAGCTATTATTAACTATGCAATAATTTACAACATATATTTTTGTTTTTTATAAAAAAGGACTAACAAACAAGACTATGTTTTGCTCTTAAAAATCAATTGATTAAGAATTATTGAAAGTCGTATTCGAAAACACATGGAGGTACCTGACAACATTTGGAATGGCTGTATTAGAAGGTACCTGTTACCTACTTGATCTAGGTTGACAACTCTATTTTAATCCAAACTCATCGATACCTCGATAGCGATGTCGTCGATAACCAATCTTATCGACGACGTCAAACTAGCTCTCTCCCACAATTTCATCCCTTGAGTTCCCTCGGAACAGTTCTGCTCAAATATTTGTTTCAATTAGACGTCTCAGAGGTCCCTCTTAGAGCTCCACGTCAAACAAATGATGATAGGTATATCAAGAGTGACGTACATGAATTGATATTAGAAAGACTTTTACTTGGAGGGAAGGTTTTTATCTAATGGCTGTTTTGAGTACCTATTCTAAGATGGCGTATTTATTGGAAATGTACCTTCATAACACATTTAGAGAGCATACTTGTGACAGCCAATATCTTTGATAAAAGTGGTGATTTATTGTGATCGAAAAGATTGGATTAAAACGTATTTTTTTTAAAGACATATCTAAACTTGAAATGAGTTTCCCGTAAAAAAGAAAAGTAATTAAAAGCATCCAAATTACTTACTGAAAAACAAATAAGAAACGTGCAAACAGCGTCACAGACTAAACAACATAACCATCGTCTCAACGAAACGCTCAAGATTGCGACAAAAAAACATTCGCAAGTTTTGCACTAAAGTCATTATTATTTTTCTGATGTCTGCGAGTGCCCCTTAAGTCAGAAGTCGCCGACGACTTTAATTAAGCGCGACTTAAGACTTTAATGACTTCGAAGATATATTTTTTTTGAGCCAAGTAACGCGTCTACCTTTTTTTAGCGAGCAACTGGATTAAAAATTGTCTGCTAAGTTTCGGATGTGATAAGAATTAACGAATAATATTTTTCTTAAATAAGAGTTTTTATATTTACTTTAAAGCCTAGTGGAATTACACATATGAGGTTTGAAACATTAGGTAGGTAGGTACCTATTTTGTTTGTACGAGTAGATCAGTCAATCACTGCATGAAGTACTGGTATTCAGCCGCATTGGGTTTGATTGAAAGTCAACCACAACGTAGTTATCAAAAGGCTAGGTGGATTGATTCATTGATCAATGATACCAACAATCTTTTTACACTTGTGTGCGATAGTAACGCGTGCACGCCTGATGAACGATTCGGAATGCGCCGCTGCAACATTATAGCTTGCTGTAACTAAACCGTCAGGCGTTTGAAATGAAACGCATTTGTTTAGTTTAATAATAGGTACGTTGCCATGATACGTTTTGTCTTTTTTGTGATAATGATGTGTAACATAATATTGTATTTTATACATGAATAGTGTAATCTTATTAAACAAGTCACCTTTCTAATCGTATACTTATTGTTTTTTCAGGTAATGTCCTCTTGATCAAAATTCATCATAGTTGTTTCGTCGCTTCAGTATGTGAGTTTTATGTTTGTTAAAAGCAATTCTAATTACTTAGAACAACACAAGTATTTTTATTAATTATCTAGTGTTACCAGCGGCTTCGCCCGCGCCCGGAAGTCGAAAATTATTACGGGTACGTTCTACCGGGAAAAGAAGTATCCTGTGCCAAACATTCAAAATTTCAAATCCGTTTATAATTATTTGAACATGATATACTTAGGGTAGGGACAACTATACATTGTCTTACTCGAATTCGACACGAGACATTAAAGTACCCTTTACAAGACTTTCCTCTAAAGCAACCCCAATACTTAGCAACTGTCTGTCATCAACTCTAAACTTTAACGATGCTAATCGCCATAATAATAGACGTAAGACATCAAAGCGAACGATACGTGTATTAAAATATATACCCTTGTAATTATACAATACATATACATACATAATATATTATACAGCATGTAGCTAATGTATTCACTCCTCTAGAGGTATCAAAAGCCCCGGGGCCTAAGTCTACTAATTTATAAACGTCACAATGGTGTCTCAATGGTAAGTTTTTGACAGATTTGCCATACAAAAACTGTCAAAAACACACCATTGAGAGACCATTGTAACGTTTATAAATTAGTAGACTTAGGCCCCTGTTCAGAGGAACCGTTCACTAAGTGAATATCGTGAAGGGGCACCACTATAATTTACACAGAGATAGAGATTATATCTAAGGTAGGAAGTGGCTTGGAAATGCTGGTGCTTGAATTACGTTGGTAAATGATTAAGACAAGTTGATACGTTGACGAGTGATCTTTGAAATTCGGGTATTAATTGTGTATTTTAGTCTTAACTGTTAGTGACGTTATTTTTTTTAAATTTCAGGTGTTTTAATTTATAAACAAAAATATATTTAAAATCAAGTATTAATCTGAGGTACTACAAAAATAACTCCGTAACACATAACAACCGATAACATATTTTATGAGAATTTTAATTTGTCATTATTCGACTTAAAAATCACATTTTGAAAAATCAAAGACACACCTACTTTCATAATTTTCATCAAAAGCAGGCTTAGCATGATGCTTTCTATTTCTACTCTAGTGTAGAATAGGAATCGCTTGTCTACATTTCTCAGTAAAAAACTTTCAACTGTCTATACGGAAACGTCATATTTGTCTACTCTTCCGACGACAAAACGCTTATCTACGGTTCTCGTGCTAAGCCTGCTGCGACTATGACAACACGTCTGTCCCTTACAACATTCTCAGAAACTAAGAAAGACATTTCTAGGTAACAATTTAAATCCTCAGCCGGCTGTTAACACAATTTATACTGGCGTCTAGTTGGCACAATCAGGACTCTTCGCATTGCTAATTGTACCTCTTCCTTGTCCGACTTGTCCGACTAACTAGGGTAATCCAACTAAAATTAGTGCTGAAGTATCTGGCCAGACCAGATGAAAGTAAAAAGAGAAACAAGTTTAATTAAGGAATTGTCTTCAGCTACCGTAGAATTGAATTGAAAGACAAATTAGCCACCGTTGAATAGGTTTACAGGTTTTGTTTCAGGGTGCTGGAAATGTCTGGCTTTAATAGTTCATGATTTTGCGATACATTACCTTTGTCTCACTTTACAGAAACAGAGATAAATTAAATTAGGAATACCTACGTACTCTACTTTGACTTTGAGCTGGCCTAGCATAGTACGGAGTTTCAAAAGACTAAGAGGTCTGCCTATACTGGCTTTGTGTCACTGATATATGTGCCCAAAGGAGAATGAAGAGGGCTATGCTTGGAGTTTTCCTACGGGATCGAATCAGAAATGAAGAGATCCGCAGGAGGACCAAGATAATCGACATAGCCGGAAGAATTGCCTAATTCTGAACGCGGGAATCCAGTGGCTACGGGAAGCATAGTGCCGGTCGAAGTGGCGGAGCTTCGGGGACACTATGTGTAGTGTCCCCGAAGTTCCGACTCAATACTATTCGGTAAAAAGCTCCCTAAGTAGTCAAAATTTGCTTGAATTCTAATTTTATTAATCTATCCATTCCTAAGCGGCCCTATTATTTTGCCTTTCCTCCATAAAATATTACCTAAATTAGTTTTCAACCACTGCTTCCCTGTAGACGGTACCAAAGGGCACAAGCCCGGTACCGATTAAAATCAATGAAGTGACCCAGAGGGCTGGCACGCCACTTAAAAAATAATTTATAGCTCCCCTTCATTACCTACCCTAAGAGGAAATACTTCACGAATTGTTTTAATTATGCCAAAATTTTCTTCAAAGATTCTTCGGCTATCGATTCTACGGAGTCCAATGATTTGTTTTAAGTGATTTTTAATTAATTTTTGATAAGTAAGAAGTGATTTTTCTTCGTTGGTAGATAATTAGTTTTAATGATTACATTATTTGTGTCAGTTGTTAAGTTTGAGCTTGTTAATTGAGACCTATATCGATAATGGGTCGTTATAAAAAGCTATAAAACGAAGATTAATCATGAAGATTCATTTTAAGGGCAAACTTTGCGCGGGCTCGAAGTCACTGGTGAGCCTGGCTAAAAATCACGCTGTCTCACCAGGCTTCGTACCCGACAGAGATAGTATCAGTGGTGAGCAGTTAGACTCTAGTCTACACGCACAACGTTATTGAGTGAGATGCAGGAGCATTTTTGGCAAAAAAATCGCGAAAAAATTAAGAAAAGTCCTTCAGAAGATCGGGTTTTATGAAAAAACCACTGCATCAATCAATGACCAATAAAGTTTATTGAACTTATTGTTAATTGAACTTTGTCGGTACCGTCTTGGTTTTCGAGATTTTACACTCCTTTTATTACTTAAACACGCTCAAAGTTAGGTTAAATTAGCAAGAAAAACGAATCTTTGTTGGCTTATAACTTTTTAATAGCTTTTTATTTCAGTATTCTGTTTCCGTACAGACAATAATAATAACGAGACAAAACCATACCATGTTTAATGTTTGATTTACATAGTCAGACAGTGGAGTAAAACCCTCCCGAAGTTTGTATGGAAAAAATGTGGACAAGTGTCACCTTAAGATTGAAAAATGGGGATGTCTTGGAGAAAGCATTAGGAATGAAACAGATAATGCATGAAAGCTCTAAAAGAGAGCAGAGAAAGTAAGGAAAGTCGGGGAAGTAACTGTTGCGGTTGAAATTTTCTCTTTATTTACACTTTGCTCTTCAAATGACAGTGTTAGAAAGTTAGTTCAAGGTACCATTTTACTACAATGCAAATCAAATATGTTTTGTTTGTCGTGATTTTTCCTATCAGCCTATTCAAATTCATGATTCATTCAACATATAAGTTAAGTTTCTAGGTCGTCGGTCAAAGTATCTCATCATCATCATCATCATCATCTGCCTAGCCTTTTCCCAATTATGTTGAGGTCGGATTCCAGTCTAACCGGATGCAGCTGGATACCAGTATTTTACATGGAGCGACTGCCTATCTGACCTCCACAACCCAGTTACTGGGTAATACGATACCCCTTGGTAAGACTGGTTGTCAGACTTTCGGGCTTCTGACGACCCGTAACGACTGTCAAAGATCCACAAATGACAGCCGGGACCAATGGCTTAACGTACTTTCCGAGGCACGGAGGGGTCTTGGTATGTTAAGATGGTCACCCATCCACGGACCAACCGCGGCAAGCGTAGCTTAACCTGATCGATAGACCCGTGCAGCTATTGTTATTTAGCCACAAGCCCCTCTCTAGGTTATAGTATCCATTGATTGGAAATAAGCAATAGTTGTTGCTGTCAAAAATATTTTTTCTTCCTTTTTGTTTTCGGAAAAATCCAGCACCTCTAATTGCCTAATACACTATCAATCTGAATCTAAATCATTTTGAAGCAAAAGTATTGGTCATCCATTGCTTCATTATGTTCGAAACTTTGTCTGCTCAACAACGGAAATAACGCAATGAATATATATACCTATTGTTAGCTGTCAAAATGAAAACCATTCCTATTATATACTCTGAAGTAAATCTACCTCTTATTTTATGCACTTACTGTTAAGAATACAAGTTACTATCTTTCGCCCGCGGCTTCGCCTGCGTGGACGTCGGAAATTATACCGCGGGAACGTACTACTGGGATAAAAAGTATCCTGTGTATTAACCTAGGTCATAATCTATTTGTGTGCCAAATTTCATCCAAATCCGTTCAGCCGTTTTTGCGTGATTGAGTAACAAACATCCAAACATCTTCACAAACTTTCATATTTATTACGTTAGTAGAATTAGCATCAAAACGACCACTTCTAATACCACCATTAATTACCTGTAGGTACATACCTACAGGTAATTAATAAATTATTAATCACCTGCGTCTCGTCACAAGACGCATATTCTCATGTATTTCCATACATAGATAATCATGCACGTCCCAGTTAATCACAATATGCGTTAGTCGACGATTAATTATGTCGTATTAATTAATCCGGGCTGTATCTCGTGGGTAAGGTAATGCGATTATGATGGCGTTTCATAATTTAATTCACGGTATCAATTTTGTTAATGAATAATTAAAATGCTTTTATTGGTAATTTTAAGGGTATTGTGTGGGAATTCTTTATGGGGCTTGTGGCTAAGTAATATTAAGCCGCACGGGTCGATCGATCAGGTTAACCTACGCTTGCCGCGGTTGGTCCTTGGATTGGTGACCATCTTTACATACCAAGACCCCTCCGTGCCTCGAAAAGCACGTTAAGCCATTGGTCCCGGCTGTCATTTGTAGATTTTTGATAATAATCGTTAAGGGTCGTCAGAAGCCCGAAAGTCTGACAATCAGTTTTACCAAGGGTATAGTATTGCCCAGTAACTGGGTTGTGGAGGTTAGATAGGCAGTCGCTCCATGTAAAATACTTATATTCACCTGTATCTAGTTAGACTGGAAGCTGACCCTAACATAGTTGGGAAAAGGCTAGGCAGATGATGTGTGGGAATTGGTTGGTTTTAAGCTTGAGGTATTGTTTAGATAATTTTATAAAGATAATTATGTCAACTGTGACATACGAGTATTTGGGTTAGTTATGTTTTTTTTTTTTTGAGGTTGGGTAGTCATCAAATGACTTCTCCCGCTCTGGGTAGAGCAGGAGGGCGTGTCAGACTTTTACTGACTAAAACCCACCCGTTTTCCGTCAGTTGCCTGTGTGCCAAGGGCTACGGTATCTCTTTCGAACAACCCGCACCCCTGGCAGGCATCGGCCTTTCTGGACCCCACCAGTTGGTGCTGACATCTCTGACGGCGCGCGTGGAACATAACGCGCCGTCCCGCCTACAACTTTTCGGCCACAGGGGATAGGGAGAGCGGCCAACGCTATACCGACACTCCTCCCCTGCGGCCCCACCGCGTTCGCCATCAAACGGTGGCGGCCCCGTCCAGGCCACGGAAGGGAAGAGCGCTACTCAGAAGTACCGGCACTCTTCCTCCGCCGTAGCCTGTAACCCTTAGCCGCGGTGCCTCCCATTCGACACCGCGGCCCGCCTGAGTTGCGATGCACCTCACCGCAACCTACTTTTTGACCGCTACGTCGTCGGCTTGAAGGCAAAAGCCCTGACGAGCGGCCCCACCTTGTTTTTCCTCTTCGCTTCACCGTGGCTGGGAGAGCATGGCTATGTTATGGTTCACCTCATATCTAACCCAAATGTCTCAAAATTACTATTCACTATTACTTCCCTTCTACATGATATTGATTACGTATCCTTGTCATTAGAGCCTGCAGCATAAAGTCCTAATTAGTAATGTATGTCCTTAAGATACCTAAATAATATGGTGTCTGTTTTTATCTACAAAAATGTTCACTCTACTTATCTAAAGATAGCTCAGGATTATGACGGACGAACACAAGCCGAGAGCCTAAGACAAGAAGACCAACTCTCGTAATTAAAAACGTTCAAAATCTAGTCACAGAGCGATAATCAAATGTAAAAAATTTGCAAAAAAAAGTAGGCAAACTCGAGGTATTTTACAGGTACAGATTGAGAATGAAATCAGACTGTAACTAAACGTTCTTAAAATTACGAGAAATACCCCTAAGGTCTAATTTGTGAGTAGAACTCTTATTGAGAATATTCCGTAGATTTTTTAGCATTAGCTAACCTGTTCCATACTTCATTACCTATTTAGGCTTCTGTGTACCTTACAGCCATGTTATTACACAGACTTACAGTTAGAATAGTAAAGCTATTCCTAACTCAAGACTTTAGACCTCAACCTCAACACCTATTATAATATAAAGCTCTCTTCTTCATTAATAGTTTAATTACCCACCATACTTCCCAAGTTTATTGACAAAAACCAAGTAGGTACTCTACTTAATGGTAGGTACTCGTACATAAAGCTGTTTTGTATTTTCACGTTTCGTGACAAACGCACTTCACAGATGAAATATGAATAGGAAAGGGAGACGGGGTGAAATTTTATGAGCCTCCAGCAAAATATATATCACCGCAGTTCTTGTAATATACTTGGCATAAACAAATAAAATATGTGGGAGATGAACATTCGCAGATAATAAATATAATAATATAGTTTTGCTAACACTTGTTTGTGTACCTATTGTCTTTTCTGTGTCAATGTCCTGGTAGAATATAACTGAACATAAAGTCACGCCAGCAATAAGAGTTAGGCAGAGGTGTAGTAAAGTAGTGGTAGATTAGATTTTTATATAGGTACAGGAAGGTGGTAGGTATAGGAGAGGCTGTATATGCGCCCTCACGGCCCTAGCCTTCGCAGGAGACGCCCTGGGTGTCGGGAATCCCAGGCTGATTCCCGGCCACCTTAGGCGCGGGCTTGCGGACGGCGAGTAATGGATAGCTCGCTGTCCGGTAAAGACCAAGCCCAGGTCGACGGCGCGTTGCGTTCCACGCGCGCCTCAAAGGGAGGTTAGCATCCATTGATGGGGTCCGCAAGGGCCGATGCCTGCCAGGGGTGCGGGTTGTTCGAAAGAGATACCGTTACCTCTGGCACACAGGCAACTGACGGTACCTATACGGGTGGGTTTTAGTCAGTAAAAGTTTGACACGCCCTCCTGCTCAACCTAGAGCGGGAGAAGTTATTTGATGATTTTTCACCGTCAAAAAAAAGGCTGATGGTATTAAAGACATGCACATATTGAATACATGTGCGTCTTTTGCAATCATGATACTGAAACTTAAAGATTTTGACACACATTTAGAAACTACTGTATCAGTAGTTATTTTGAATTATAATTGAATTCAATCAGTTTTGATGATTCTAATAGCTACTTATCATTAAAAATAATAATCAAGGCAAATACATATCTGCTAACTTTCTTCTCGAAATTTTTAATTTATAGAACAATTACTTCATCATAATTCTTTTATTACTTTTACAAGTATCATAAAACTCAATAGGCCTATACATAAATCGTTATACCTAATATAAAAAATGCCCATTCTTCAGGGTTCCGTCGCCAACAGTAGTGCAAAGTGCAAAGTGGGCCAATTCAACACAATTTATGGTATGGCTCGCTGCCTCCGTTTATGGTTTTACAGCATATTTATCGTTTTATGACATAATGGGGCGGTTTATGATAATTCCTGAGTCCTCCCGAAATATACGAGACGGAATGTCCTTTCGTAAAACTGTTGGTGTTAATATTATGACTACTTACATGTGTTTTACGGAAACAAACGTTTATGAAAACTTAATTATATAATGCTTCCCGTAAGTACGTTTTCCAGGAAACATAAATGCATTGGACAGAATACTTATATGGTAGCAAGGATATTGACGCGCAACCTGATACATGATTTAGTACATAATTTTTCGACGGTTAATATTTTTTAACCGACTCCAAAAAGGAGATTATCAAATAGTTTTTTTTAAATGTTTGTTCGGGTATAACTCCGTTTTAAATTGGCGGATTTGCAACTTTCTTTTTTTGTTCGAAAGGGATTTATATCCGAAATGGTCCCATTAAAATTTTATATACATTTGATGATGCGTTTTGGAAACAGACAAGGGAACTCTTCAAAAAATGACAGCAAATCCACCGCGATTGCTGATATCGCACAATTATATGCATTGTTTTGACCCCAAGGATGATGAAATTTCGAATTGGTTTGCGAAATTTCCTTTTTAATATCACTAGTGCTTTTCCGGAACTCGGTTGTTTTTTTTTTTTTTTTTGGGAAAAAGTTTTTTTTTATTTGCTCTGCCATATATTTTGACCGCGTAGATATTGCAGTTTTCTATAAAACAGCAGATTTTTTTTATAACCCCCGGCAAAACCCTTGCTAGGGATCTAGAATCATGTGCTGAATTCATGCTTGCAATTTGCGCGTCAGTGTCACTGACACAATGTAAAACAAATTATTACTACTTAAATACGGTTTATCTTAAAAACTACTACCGGACAAAGTGGTAAATTAAGTTAGTCCTTAACCGGAACAAAGTTCGACACACTGGCTTAAAGGAAAAAAAATTGATCTCGTTTTGTAAATAAGACTACTTACTAAAAAACAATAGGGTAACACAGACACGATAATTTCGCATTATTCCAACCACTAATTACACTTGCTGTTTCAAAACCATTGTATAGCGACATAGCTTAATATTTATTCGAAATAAACACTCGTGTTTATGCACGGCTTAACTTAATACCGAATTCATTAGAATTTAACTAAAGCGGAGTTTGTTTCAAGTATCCCCCATTATCAGGACATTTCATTCATTCCAACAAACCCGACATCATCTCTACTAATTAGAGTTGCATAGAATCCATTGCTGGTTAACAGGCTTCCATCAAATTGATGTCTCTAACAGAAACGACAATGGATATCAAATATACATTGCTTCAAATAAACCAATGAAACTTTCAGCACATTGGTACGTTTGCTGAGTTGTAATAACGTTTCCGCTCTTTACCCTGATGTTTGCCGAACCAATGCAAACACGAGAGATTGTATAGGGACCTTTATGTTTATGTAATTTTCGGGTTTCGTGTATATTTTTGATGTAGGCTTTATGCCTGCAGACATACGGATGATGGATTAAAGTTTCGTAATGTGTACCTAAGGTATACTTGCAAAATTAATACTTAATGGACATTACATTGACTTAGTAATAAAATTTTACTTTACTACTTAAATTGTTTTCCTTTACTACTGGTACTTTAGCTTATTGAAAACGGTTTTAAATTAAAAATATTAGGTAGGAATTCAGCATTCTTAGCACCAAAATTAAGACAAGAATATTCATATTTCATTACTAAAATCGTAGTGCCACTTAGAGTAAAACTTCATCTTCAGTTTATTTACGCTTTACTTGAGTTGAGTCTCTCTTGAATCTAATTTGACTTTAATATTTACTTTCATAATAAATAAAACTGGAATCCCTATACATCTACCTACTTAGCATAAAGTTCAATTTAAAAGACTAGACAAATACTAGTTCGACGATGAAAGTGCGTCTACATGGCTTGAACTTACTAGATTAGGATCCGTCGGAAGAGTCAGAAGTGTTATCCTATATCAGTTAGCATTTTGTACGCCTAACTTGCCCTTACCTGCGTCTGTGAAAAGATGAAAATCTATATAAATAAAAAGAGAAGTCCTGACTGACTGATTGACTCATCAACGCCCAGCCCAAACCCTTGGACCTAGAAAGCTGAAATTTTTCACAGAGGTTTCCTTCATAATGTAGACAAGGATTAAGGAAGGATTTTTCGAAATTCAACCTCTAAGGGAGTTAAATGAGGGATGAAAGTTTCGCGCGGGCGAAGCCGCTGGCAAAAGCTAGTAATAAATAAAACTGGAGTCCCTATACACCTACCTACTTAGCACAAAGTTCAATTTAAAAGACTAGACAAAGACTAGTTCGACGATGAAAGTGCGTCTACATGGCTTGAACTAACTAGATTAGGATCCGTCGGGACAGTCAGAAGTCGTATCCTATATCAGTTAGCATTTTGTACGCCTAACTTGCCCTTACCTGCGTCTGTGAAAAGATGAAAATATCAATATAAAATTTAAAGTTAGGTAGACGAAAAAAAATCGTTGAGTATTTTTGGCCTGGCACTCATTTAGCATGTTTGAAGCTCACTTCTTTGAAAAGATCCTACTCAATAAGCAAGAACTCTGAAGATCCCTGAGTTGCATACCAGGGCCCCAATTCTGTATGGTTATACTGATTCCCCGCGGAATTTTACTACGATCAAACTACGTCAATATCGTGTTTTTTTTTTAAACCAATGCAACGATAAGGAACCGAAATGTCATATTCTGTACGGTTCTTACGTATAACGCAACGAGTGTCGACACGGAAGGGCAGAAGGCCAAAAATTAATCGACAGAAGGTGTTTCTGTACTCAGTGTTAAAGTAATTTCATGTTTTCCTCTCGATTTTGACTTAGCTTTATATGTACCTACAATCCCCTAAGTGGTAGATACGTGATTTGGATTTTTGTTTTCGTGACCTTCAAGCCAGCCTATACTGTTGTTTAGTTTAACAAAAATAAGTCTAAGATGACAAAATACACTTTAAATCCATCATGGAACATGAAATACACGTGTTTGAAACTTTGAAGCGCTCTCCTGTAAAATTTGTCATTTGTATTTAGGGTATTATACGGTATATATATATTATTAGGATAGACGCCATGACAGATAGCATTTCGTGTCATCATCTGACAGCCACACTATAAAAGGACCGTCCTGTGGGTAGATCGGCCTTTTCATCGGTCGGCTCTCAAACAGAAAGGTTGTCAGGTGATCATCGCTATTTGCTATTTGTCGTTGTTTTTTTTGTTATTATTGAATTTGTACATGTGTATTAAAATTAACGGTTGTTTGCTTATGTGATTTTGATGTGTTTATTTCCAATTTAACGAATATAAGAAACCTATTAGAATCTGCGTGATTATTGTTTTTTTTTTATTTATCTCTACTTCTGGTTCCTAAAATCAGAAGTGGGATAAGCCTGTGCCCATTTAAATTCAAAAGCCGCTGAAAAAGCAAGACAACCGTTAATTTAAAATTTCATAATGCCTCGACCATCTCGTTCGCGTAGTACATCCAACGAAACATCACCTCCTAGAATACATAAACGGCACAAAAAATCGCGTCGACACCAGCGTGATTCCCAGTCGCGTCGCCCCCGGTCTCGTAGTCGCGATAGTTCTGTAAAACAGGCGTTGAGTACGATTATGACGCGATTAAACGCCATTGAGGAAAGTACCGCGAGTGTTTCACGTACACCAGTGCTATCAAATCATGGCAACACACCTCAACGGGATGAACTGGATAATAGTGCGCCAGCTGCAGCAAAAGTACTGGCGGATGCGCTTGTTGCTATCCGAACGAAACCGCAAAATTATTACGTGTCTAACTTTGATCCCGCTGTAAACAACTTTGAGGTGTGGTGCGATGAGGTGGAACGTGCCAGGTTAGTAAATCATTGGACTGATTTAGAATGTTTGTCGCGAGTTGCTAATTGTCTTAAGGGCGAAGCTAGGTCCTGGTTAAATGAGTGGACCACTAATGATCGTTCATGGTCTAACTTTTCAAAACAATTTATGTCTCTTTGTCCGCGAAAACTTGATTACGCTAATATACTCTTTGAAGCTATCAACACGACTTCTGAAAAATTTTCAACTTACGCAGAATATGCCCGTCGTTCGTTATTGCGACTACGCATTGTTAAGGGTTTAAGCGAGGAACTGATGGTCCAAATAGTGATACGCGGTATATGCGATGCGCAAGTTCGTGCGGCGGCTGCGAATGCCGATCTTACAACGGAAAATATCGTTTCGTTTTTAGCTATTTACACCAAGCCTAGTCGCGGCAAAATTGACAATCGCGGACCTTCTACTAGCAGCGTAGCAAAGAAACGGAGACTTGATCACCCCGAAATTAGATGTTTTACTTGCAATCAGACTGGCCACAAAAATTTTAACTGTCCTAAAAAGAGTAAAAGCCCTAACGATAGTTCATCAAAGACTACTTGTGCCTTTTGTAAAAAGAACGGTCATAAAGAAAGTGAGTGTTTTACAAAATTACGATCGGAGGGACAAAACAAAAATCAAAAGAAAGTCAACCTCTGTAAAGAATTGTCAACTCCCACAGGTAATAATGATATTAGTACTGCTGTGATACAAGGCATACCGGTGGATGTTTTGATAGATAGTGGCGCCATCAATGTGTCCTTAATTTCATCTGACACTATTAAATTCTTCTCCTGCCTCCGTAAACCAACTCATTGTGTTTTAAAGGGAATTAGTTACGACGGGATCATTGCTCGCGAGTATGTTACGCTTACAGTTGAGTTTAGCGGCATTGCGCTTGAAGTCGATTTCGTAATCGTACCCGCTTCTTGTATGAATACGCCAGTCATTATCGGTACAGATGTCCTCAATAGGGACGGAGTAACTTTTGTTAGGACAAAAAATGGGCAATATTTGACACGTTCCTCTCAAACATTAAAAGTAAATGTTGTTGAATCCGATGCTAAAGTTAATACACCTCTTCAAGGTGAAGATTTAAAATTTCTACTAGCAGTAATAGACGATTTCTTACCCTATTTAATATCTGGCACCGCTACTACAACAGTTCAAACAGGAAAAATGCAAATTAATTTGACTAGTGATGTTCCCGTAGCCTATCATCCCTACCGATTATCATATCAGG
The DNA here is from genome assembly GCA_949987655.1 of Polymixis flavicincta. Lineage (NCBI taxonomy): Eukaryota > Metazoa > Arthropoda > Insecta > Lepidoptera > Noctuidae > Polymixis > Polymixis flavicincta. The sequence continues at coordinate 15,708,113 of OX465184.1, forward strand.
AAAAATTAAAGGTACGCGAGATAGTAAAAGATTTATTAGACAAAAAAATAATTAGGGAGTCCAATTCAGAGTATGCGAGCCCCATCATTCTCGTTAAAAAGAAGGATGGTGCAGACAGAATGTGTGTGGACTTTCGGGCGTTAAATCGTATTACCGTTAAAGATCGCTACCCTCTTCCTTTAATAGAAGACCACATAGACCGTCTTGGCAGCTCAAAGTACTTCACGGGCCTTGATATGGCCTCGGGCTTTCACCAAATTTTAATTGAAAATAGCTCGATACACAAAACTGGTTTCGTTACACCGGAGGGGCATTACGAGTATTTAAAAATGCCCTTCGGTTTATGTAATGCCCCGACGGTATATCAACGGATTATCAATAAAACACTTCGAAAATTAATCTAATCGGGAAAAGTGCTAGTGTACATAGATGACGTGCTCCTAATGAGTATGACAGTCCACGAGGGCATCGAATTATTGCGCGAAGTTCTAGAAACACTTTCCAAGGCGGGGTTTTCGATTAATCTTCGAAATTGCTCATTCCTAACTACTGAGGTAGAGTATCTGGGCAGAGTTATAAGCCATGGTCAGGTTAGGCCGAGCTCTCGAAAGATCGAGGCGTTAACAAACACACTCACACCATGTAATGTTAGACAGGTCAGACAATTTTTGGGTTTAGCGGGATATTTTCGGCGGTATATCCAAGATTACGCGACAAAAACTGCTAGTATATCACGACTCACAAAGAAAAACGTTAAATTCGAATGGGGACCTGCACAAGAGCAAGTCCGCCAAGATCTCGTTAAACAGTTGACAAGTGAGCCCATACTTGCAATTTTTGATCCAAAACTGCCCACTGAATTGCACACAGATGCAAGTAGTGTTGGTTATGGGGCAGTATTAATGCAGGTACACGGGGAGGGTAATAAACGTGTGGTTGCCTATTTTAGCAAGGTTACTCAGGGCGCTGAAAGCAGATACCACTCTTATGAGCTGGAAACACTAGCGGTCGTCAAGGCACTGCAGAATTTTAGACATTACTTGATTGGCATTAAATTCAAAATCGTAACGGACTGCAATGCCTTGAAGGCCACTGAGCGCAAGAAGGATCTGCTTCCACGCGTGGCACGCTGGTGGATTTATTTGCAAGATTTTATTTTCACTATAGAATACCGAAAAGGCGTAATGATGTCTCATGCAGATTATTTGAGCAGGAATCCACCAGTCGTGCAGGTAAACCAGATCGATAGACCGCTGAACTGGGCACAAATGGCCCAGGCAGCCGACAATGAGACTAAGGATCTTATACAAAAATTAAGTGACGGGCACTTAGACGCACATCGTTATGTGTGTAAAAATAATTTATTATATTACCGTTATTCACCAGTCGGTGAAGAGTCAAGGCTTTTGTGTTTCGTTCCTAAGGGACACCGGCTTAGTCTTTTAAGATTATTCCACGATGAGCATGAACATATCGGTGCTGATAAAACCCTTGATTTAATTTTAAAGCATTTCTGGTTTCCCGGCCTAAAACAATTTGTTAGTAAATACACCTCACACTGCCTAATTTGCATTTCAAAAAAACGAGTTCCCAGGGCTCCACATCAACCTATTACTTCATGGGAAAAGTCTGAAGTACCATTCGATACAATACATGTTGATGTGCTAGGCCAACTGCCGGAATCAAACGGCTATAAATTCGTCTTTGTGCTGGTGGATTCGTTTACAAAATTTTGCCTACTTTACCCCATCTATCGCCAAGACACGAGCGAACTTAAGCGCGTTTTTAATAACGCAATATCCCTATTCGATGTCCCTAAATTAATAGTCTCCGACCGTGGTCGCATGTTCGAAGCCGCGGGTTTTACTAGTTGGGTATCAGAATTAGGCTCTACCCTTCACCACATAACTCCTGAAATGCACCATGCCAATGGTCAAGCCGAGCGCTATGTGCGAACTGTATTAAATTTAATTCGTGTTGAAAGTCGTAATAAAAATGTATCTTGGTCTGATTCACTATGGAAAATTCAACTTGTTCTAAACATAACGAAACAAAAGACTACCCAATTGTCAGCATTAAATTTACTAATTGGCACTGATGCAACCACTCCTGTAATCCGTGCATTGATCAGAGACGTGGCAGTCGACAATGCACACCCCAATCGCGAAGCATGGCGAGAAATCTGCAGGAGTAGAGCAAAGGACCTGCTTAAGGCAAACCAAGATAGACAAGATTCCCATGTCAATCGTCACCGACACCCTCCTAGAGTTTTCAAGGCTGAAGATCTGGTATTCGTTATAAAGTACTCCCAATCAACGGGAAAACTGGACTCTGGAATGAGAGGCCCTTATCGTGTGATAAAAGTCTTGCCGAGTAATCGCTATGAGCTCAAACTGTTGGGTGGTGCTCGTGGCAAAACCACACAAGCGGCAGCCCAGTATATGGTGCCATGGAAGGGAGAGTGGTGTCCTGAGAGTTGTACTGCTTTCTTTGAGAGTAAGTAAAATGTCTAACTGTTATTTATGTTTCAGCTACATAATAACGCATAACTGGTGTGTATCTGGCTGATGTTGTAAGTGGAAAGGCCAACCGGTCATGTTGTGTATCAGAGCACACGACGTGAGCCCCGCAGACACCCACTGAGTATGTGTATTGGACATTGGTCTTGCAGACACGTATTATGTCTGTGTATTGGACATCGGTCCTGCAGACACATTATTTATGTGTATTGGACATCGGTCCTGCAGACACATTATGTATGTGTATTGGACATCGGTCCTGCAGACACATATTGAGTATGTGTATTGGACGTTCAGGTCCTGCAGACACATATTTTATATGTGTATTGGACAATAGTCCTGCAGACACTTAATGTGTATGTGTATCTCTACACTAATTCTGTAGACACATAGTGTGCCTATGTGTTACTGGAGTCCTATATAAACATAAATGTGTGGACTTGTTCTTGTACGCTAACATTATAGGAGAGCCGAATGATCAAAAGATTTTCATGTGTTATGATGAGTGGTTTAATGACGAATGATTAGAAGTACAATAAGAAAAAATAAGTGTGTTTCACCTGAATGAGGGCCTTGACTGTGAGATGAATGAAAGCATAGGAATTTACTCATTATTATAAATGCTAATTAATTTCTACTTTTCTTATTAGATACTGACGAAGATGACATGGATGATGCTGAAGCAGGGCCTTCTTCAGCTCCTCCTGGGAACTCCATGGCTAATCGCGATGAAAATACAAACGAAGATGTGCCCGAGGACGGTGCACGGTCAGGAGAGGCCGTATTAGGATAGACGCCATGACAGATAGCATTTCGTGTCATCATCTGACAGCCACACTATAAAAGGACCGTCCTGTGGGTAGATCGGCCTTTTCATCGGTCGGCTCTCAAACAGAAAGGTTGTCAGGTGATCATCGCTATTTGCTATTTGTAGTTGTTTTTTTTGTTATTATTGAATTTGTACATGTGTATTAAAATTAACGGTTGTTTGCTTATGTGATTTTGATGTGTTTATTTCCAATTTAACGAATATAAGAAACCTATTAGAATCTGCGTGATTATTGTTTTTTTTTATTTATCTCTACTTCTGGTTCCTAAAAATATATATATATTATACGTCGGTACGTTCCAAGACAATTTGTACAACAATGACAATTTATTAATACGATATTAGCAGATTTCGTGTGTGATTGACGTGGTTACGATTAAGAAATCGTTAAGTGGTCATAGTGAATTCAGGCCCTACAAAGATTTGGCCGTTCTGTTGTAGGTACCTTTACTGTGTACCTACTTACCTATAAGATAAATTACATACCACACAAACATTTCCGAGTACCCAATACTTACAGATATCTTAACGTTTATGCCTTCGGGCGGAACTCAACCTGTTTAATATATTTGCGGAACACGACAATATTTGTTTGTTGCTCCCGCGCAAACAAACTGAAATAATGAGTTTGTCTTGTAACACGATACGTTTGTTTTGAAACATCTTTATCCATCCGATTGGCTTCGATCAAATGATTTAGTGTGCTAGCAGCTGTATTTCGAACGCGAATAGATTCCCTGTTTTGTAAATGATGTTGTAAAACTGATTAGGAGGAATGAACTGGAGGCAGATCGCGTCTTACTTAGAATCTGTAAAACTGAGCACCTACAGGTACACCTATACAACATTTCGTTGAATTTGCAGCAAGCGGTTTGGTTTGTAGGTTGTTTCGAGTTTCGACTAAGTTTTAAAATGTTTCAGTTAGAGCAGACATCAATAACATCAAGCATGACAAGATATTTTTTAGTGGTAATCGTTGCTTTTATGACTTACAGAGGCATAAGAGCGCGCTACGTACTTCTAGGATAATACTGATTTGCTGCCTCCATGCACAGCAATGTATGATAGTTTTAGCATTCGTTTTAAGCTATCAATAATATTCTTCTTGTTAGCGTGTCGATGGTAAAATAGACAACTTTTTTAATTTGTTTGGCCCTAAATTCAGCAACGTGAGTGAATACCTATCGCTGATGCAGCCATTAGGTAGAACGGCATGCGGTGCAAGATGGGAGGTGAGCCATTGTCAGTGAGTGACGCCGCATACACACCGGAGGTTATCCATGCTGGCGCCTGAATACTTCCATACGAAGTCTATTTAAGGTTTTCCAAGTTCCCGGATGGGACGTTCTCTGATAGTTCAAAAAATCGGTAGGTTTAAGTAATAGTTGCCAAAGATCACATCTTCTTGTGGAGAGGTTGCCATCGGCTGGATTAACGCACCCAAGAAAGTAACAATATTGCGTTTTTAACCGACTTCAAAAAAAGGAGGAGGTTATATGTTCGACTGTTTGTATTTTTTTTTAATGTAACATACACTGATTTCTCCCCCATTTGAGGACCGATTCTCAAATCTTTTTATATGAAAGAGTATACTCCTGAGGTGGTCTCATTGGCAACAAGTCAGGATCTGGTGATGGAAACCCAAGGAAATCGAGGGCAACCCTCAAATGTTTTAGGTATTAACAATGTTTTTCATATATTTTCTAAAGCTATTGAAACATTTGCGTATGGTCATTATCATCTCATGACACTGAGCTGATGAAAGCAGGTAGGTACAACTCTTTAACGGTTAGGAGTTGGGTGGAGGTTCGGGCATAACTCCGTCATATATAGACCGATTTGCAAAATTCTTTTTTTGTTCGAAAGGGGTTTATTTCGTCTCATTTAAATTTCTTACAGATCTTATGAAGCATTTCTGAAACAGACAACGAAACTCTTCAAAAAATGACAGCAAATCAACCGCGATTACTGCTATAGCATAAATATGCATTGTTTTGACCCCAAGGATGATGCAATTTCGAATTGGTGTAGGGTAGGTACTTTTACTAAAAAGTGAAAAATAAAAACTTTTTCCAAAAAAATAAAAACTTCGACTTCCGGAAAAAAGCGAAAAATAACTTTAAATTCGGAAGGCGGTGACAAGAAATTAATAAAATATCAAAGTCACCGACTTACGAATTTAAAGTTTATTTTTCACTGTGTAGTGTTTTTCCGAAAGTCGGTTGTTTTTTTTTTTGGAAAAAGTGTTTGTGATTGATGAATCCAATTCCAATTCATATACAAAAGTTCTGAATAGTTTTAACACTTTCCCTTTTATCACCGAGAATATAATGAGGTCACAATATATCGACGCCTGTACCTAACATTTGACCTAACTGCCTGAGTCTAGACCAGACTCAATGTCTCGCGTGCTAGGTATGCTAAAATGAAAAGGCACGACATAGGCGAGTAATGTAATTTCACACCGTCACCCAGTCACGATGAGTGAAAATCCATGGGAAATTGTTTCATTTTAGATATCATTGTTTGTGACATACATTTCACTTCACTTAGTTTGTTCTTGATATTTATGTGTGTATTTTATAGGGATTGTTGCAAACAGAAAGCTTTGGCATGTAACTGCAGATGTACCGTTTTCGTGTTGTACTTGATCAGACTACTAAAACCCGAGGTTTTTTGAGGAGGTAAATCGCGTCAACTAATTGTTTTTGAGCAATCTGGCTATAGTTCAAATTCTGTGGAAGTTTTGGGGTACACGGGGTACACAAATCTTGGGGTACATTTAGGCACACTCCATATTCTTTGAAAGGAAGTAAAAGGATCAAGTGTTGAAGCACAACATTTAATTTCCAAACTTAAGTGGCAGTGAGCAGGGCACAATCCTCGCAGAACAGATGGCCGATGGGGCCGAAAGGTTTTGAAGTGGCGACCGCGTACCAGTAGACGTAGAGTTGGAAGGCCTCCCACAAGGTGGACCGATGACCTTGTGAAGGCCGCTGGAATCCGCTGGATGCGGAAAACACAGAACCGGTTGAAGTGGAGGAGCTTAGGGGTAGCCTGTGTCCAGCAGTGGACATTTTTCGGCTTAAATTATGTTGAAGCCCTTCGAACAACAGACCAATTTAAGGATAAGTAAAACCCCACCTAAGATTTAACAGCAATCAAATCCCGTATGGTGATGCTAATCAAAATCTGTGAAGTAGAACCAGCGGCATCTCTTACCGTAAACTTGAACAACAACGTTAAAGTCAAGTAAGTGTTAGGTAAGAGACATTAACATAAGACGAAGTGAGCAGGTGGTTCAATGTCAGTAGAACATTCAACGTGCACTTTCGAAGTAGCGTTATTTGTTCGCATGTCCATTCAACGAACAGAATTTTAATTGAGTAGGTAAATATTTACTTGGTTTTAAGTATTGGTAATTTGCCGCAAAATTGCGTGTCAATATTGATTTGAAATTACGTTTGCAACGTCATAAGATTACAAGGAGTTAGATTATTTTCAGTGTGTTTAGAAAAAGTAACATGTTTTTTTAAGTCATTTCTGGCGTTGACAGTTAATCGATGAGACAATCGTGTAGATTTATTGATAAGGGACTGCCCAACGCTGTTATATTGTCCATATTCTAGCTATTATTATTCTAGCTTTATAATAGTGAATACTGATGCTGTTACTAACTTCCATACACATACTGACTCTATATCGGGCTGAATTTTTGACCCTCTAATTACCAGACCACTTCTTATTCTTTATTCTCTTAAACCTGATTTGTATTTGCTACGCAATTTGTTGCTTTATAATTGAGTCTTTTAAGAACACTGAACTCACGATAGAATATTATCTAGAACCTGTTGTACGTGGTTATTGAATAAAAAAAATCTACAGGTACGTAACGTTGACACACAATATTCTCTGGAACCCCTTCATAAGCAGTAAATTAGTAAAAATGTGTAACTATTTTCTATAGGTACGAAGGTAACGTTGACACACAGTGTTGCAACTTATCTCTACATAATTACCTTTAATACAGGTAAACTCAAAGATAAAGTTTATTACCTTACCTGAGGTTATCAAATAAGTTATCAAACATGACCTCTTTAGGTTTATTTTTATATTGCTGTTTCATTGTATTTATATTGCATAAACATTCATCTCTTAACTTGCGTCAATTGAGAAACTGAACAAATACGCATTCAAGGTCTCGATGAAAGCATGCATTTAAAATTAATCGATTATGATGAGTAAGCGCCATGAATTGCATTTGGCAAGCAAATTATTGATCGTTTATTATTTTAAAGTGATAATTGTAGTTTTATACACGCTGCGCTGGTACTGATACCGACTAATTGTTCATACTAAATACAGTTTTGGATGTAACGATTGGGTACTTTTACCTATATGTGTTTTTTATTGTAACACCTGCATTCTATACAAATAAAGAAATTATTTATTTTAGTTAGAGACAAAAACGTTGCCACAATCCATACCAAGGAATGTCCTTCGTCGGAAATCATTAAGTACGTAAGGTAGTTAATCTTTTTTACAGGTTCTTGTAACCTTCGATGCTTGCTTTTCAGCACCTTCCACCATCATGTTGTTCCTTTCACCGTCTTGCATAAAAACACATTAATAATAATCAGAACTCTTTACGAAAAATATTTGACATCTGCCCCTGTATTACTCAAAGTGAAGACAGTAACAAAAGGCTGGAACTGGGTTCATCAGTTTCACATATATACGAAAGGTTCCCAAACGATTTTAGATATTGAAAATAGCCGCAAAATTCTATGAAATCACAGCAAAAAAATATTTAACGTACGTACATCTTTTTCGTTTTCAAGTCTAAAAATTAATTTCTCACCATGTAAGTGCATTATATCAACCGCCTTTGCTGTTCGTAACAAGCTCTCGCGACGATTGCATGTACGTGACCTCCATTCGCGGACTCCTTTACTTATAAACACCAGCTCAATTATATTTCTGTGTTTCTTAATGCATTCGATCAAACGTGTGTAGTCCTGCTGTTGCTTCTATGTTAGTATGGTTTTCATATGTGGATGGATCAAGAGAAATAACATTATTGTCGTTTTGGATGATAAAGTTTTGCTCAGCTGCGCCTATCAGTATTCTTCCAAAACTCGCACGCCTATTTGTGGCCAAAGTTGCTTCTCAATGCTTTGTTCTTAGTGCATGACATTTTCACCACCACTTTTGGTTGTTTTTAAAAGGTATATATATGGGTGTTCCAATCCAAACTTGCTCTACAAAGTCTAGGTTGTGTTATTAAACACATCTTTATCATTTGCGGTCTTTAAGTTGTTAGTATATGTATACCACTGATTTCAAAAAAATACAAAACCTAATAATTTGTTGTCTGTTTCAAACTTAAAATAATACTTTTCTTATTCATCTTAATCCTTAATTATAACAGGTCAACTAAATATTCATCTCCTTATCTTGGTCTTAACTAGAAGAATTTTCTAAACAGAAACAGTCACATGGTTAACGTAACATGTTCTACATATTTCATCAAATTACACGAAAGTGTAAACAAAATAGTTCTGAGAGCTCCAAAGCTATTGTGTATTGTGACAATGATAACTTTCATTCAGCCCATATGTGTCACCGTAGTGAAAGTGAGGAATATTGAGATATGAAAGTATTATCCAGTCATGGTGTTGTTATATTATGCGTTCCTGTTACGTGATGTTACTGTATTGAAGCTTAACAATAAGCAGTAAACTTGCTATACAACGTTGATTAAGTAAGCTTGCGAGCTATGTGTTCAATTCAGAAAGTATAGACATGAGGAAAGAGTTGAAGAAAACAAAACAATTTTAAATGACACTAAAAGATTTTACGCCAAATTTATAATAATTAAAGAGTCTTTATTACAAGGCCATATGATCCGTTTTAACATCGTCATCATCTTTATTGCAACTATAAAAAGTCGAGATGCAGAACGATTACTCAGCAAAAATTTTATTGCAGCTGTTTATACTACGAAAACTGTGCCAGGCAATAGAATCAATAAACTTAAAATTGTTGGGTTATAAAAAGGGTAAAAGAAAATAGAAGGCTTTTTAACAGATATTACAAGTTCTTAAGTTTTATATTTGAATGTAAATAAGCACGGATAATTTCACAGCTCCAACAAAACGGTGAATTCAAGTGGAAGATCATAAAGATGGATGGAAATAATTTCCCCTTCCGAGATTAATATAATCAGACAGTATTTATGGGCTCAAAGCAATTTTAAATCTCCTTATCTTTACCAGCCAGGTGTAAAACCCGAACTGTTAGCTTTTGCTAAAGGCGATGTTGCAATACAATCACGATCGACCTTGTCTTTACATTTATTGCCGTCCTTTTCTAACCCAACAGCCGTTTTCGTAGAATTATCAACTTTTCCTTCTTTGTTATGACTGAAACTATGGTTATTATGTGGCATATAGGCGGGAAATACTGTGTGGATTTAAAAAAGGGTATACCGTAGCAATTATGAAGGGATGTAGTTCCGGACATGCGTACTGGAGTGGGACGGCGACAGCCGGGCATCGAGTCAACGTCAGTTGTTGGCCGGTCGTCGCGGCGCGCGTTGTGTTCCCCGCGCCCCTCCAACCGTCTCGATACAGTACACATATCAAATTTCACGCGAAAATTTGATATTGTCGTCGTTTTTGTGAAGTGTTTTGAAAAAGTTCGCGCGTTTGCCGGTAAATGTTTCAAGTTTATCCGACTGTAGAAGTTCATTAGAGTTTGTGCTTGGAATTATTTTGTTTGCGCTACTGTGTTTTTTGTTGCCCAGTGATAAGTTTGCAACCGTTTTGTTTTTGTAGTACGTATTTTTTTTATAAACTAATGATTGTTGTACTTTCCCATTATTATTTTTTTCCTTTCCAGTATTGTTTCTCAATGATATCACCAACAGAGTTGCTTTATCGCTACTGATAAGCCTTATCTACAACTTACGTTGTTCTTTGCATTCACAAGAATTGCACATTTAGGACGCACATGTACCCTATCTACTCATGGATATTGTTGTCTTGACAAGCAATCATTAATTAGGTATCTTCAAATTAGAATAGCAAAGCGTAAACCTTTGAATGAAAGTTCATCGAACCAGTAGAGTTGTAAACTAATACAACAATGATATAACTAAGCAGTAACAATATTGTTTGTCTACGCATCATTTCATTCACATAATATGCCAATAAATTTGATATACGATATATGCTAGCAAGATGTCAACTTGACCATGTTTTGTTTTGAATGCTAATAAATTCAAAGTTATCGACCATTGAGAGTTGGGACAAGTAGACACTCGTTTGAGATGAGTGTCTTTATTGTGAATCACCGACTGTATGAAATGCGAAAGACAAAGAAGGGATTTGAATATAAGGCGAAGGGGCCCTTGAAATTGATCGTCTGGTACACCCCAGCCTCTGGTTAACCGAACCCTTGGATATAGCGTAGGAACACTTAATGCGGTACAAATTTGATTTTATACCTCGGTTTCTGTAACGGTTAGAACCGACCCAGCTTGAACGAACTTGTTGAATTTAGTTCCGAATATATTAATTGGATTTAGAACCTAAACTTGTAACACTGTAACGTTTTATAATTAATAATTGTTTACGCAAATTTTAATTAAGCCTGAAGCTTAAAATGCAAAACTAAAGGATTAAACATGGACATTAATTAACATTAAGAAATGGTTCCTCTCAGCTGTCGAATTTATTTTAAGCTGTTACACAATGTAGTAAAAAATGTTAGATAGAAACATTTATTCAAGGATTATGTATTAAATTCTCACTTCATTTCTAAACGGGTTTGACAGGATTGTGCGCGTGCCGCATTATTACAGTATCAGCAGTATTCTGTTGCCCATTGAATCGGTAATTTCGCCCCATAATGGTGCAAGACCCTTTTTCGGATCTGTCTCATTGTTGTCCATAGGGTGTGGGTCGTTGACATTGGCCTTCCCCTTTATATTTGGTATTTGCAACGATATTTTTCATCGCATGTCGGATTAACAATATTTCATTTCTAATAGCTTTCCGATTATTGCTTCAGAGTCCATATCGTTATGAATGGTCATCGTAATCTCTCGTATTTGGCATTTTCCACGTTTCTCGTTGGTCATTAATTTAGTCCTATTGTTCTTATTCATATAAAGCAACCATTTATATTAGATTAATGTCAGTGGATTATTTGTTTAGAAACATTCACAATATTACTTAAACAATAACGGAACAATACCATTATTACAAATGTTCTGCATTATTTTCCTTAGAGAGAGTACTTAAATAGTAAGTCATTTTCATAAAACCTTCGTTTTTGTTAGGTTCTGTAACGGTCTTGTGAATTCCGGTCCCGCTGTTTCATTAAAAATAAAATTGTAATTGCAGACTCCGTACCATGTTCGTTTCGTTAGCTTTAATAATTGCCTTCATTCTGCTGGGAAAAGAAACAACTGAGTCTTTGGATCTATTGTCGCAGCGCCTGTCTATTTTCTGTATAGGTAAAACATGTGTTTTACATTTACGTTCACCTTGAGATACAATCGTGAGAATTGCTTCATAATCACGAATGTTTAATATAGAATGCATTCGTGTATTATGCAAAATATGCAACAAAGTAGATATAGTAATACTTACGCACGATTGGCCACTCACGCGGTCAGCGAACTATAATAATACGTTATAGAACTGGCAAATAGTGACGTGAGCGTCACGCCCCGGGCGTAAAACTAACGTCTAATGAGAGCGGCATTCTTTTAGCTACAATAATGGCAATTGACCAAAACAATGCGAACAGAGCGGTCCAGAACACCGTTAGAGAGCTGCGCAAGAGTTCAGATATTCGTTGCATTAGTGAGGGCAACAATCTTTGATAACTCGCCGCCGATTGCGCAAGCGGCCTCCTTTTCGCACGTGTTCCTCGACAGTTCAGCAATGTTTTCCGGTTTTGAGATGCAATACGTCTCTCTGCACGCATAACCATAAAATTACAAAAGGTTTACGATAATAGCAACAATTATAGTAAACTACTTCAGATCTTGCATTCAATGGCTAACATAAAATGAGCTAAGTCCATAATTTCAAATCCAGCTTGTGAATTCTATGTTTATTAAAGCTGTAAATCACAAAACAACGATTAAACAATAAAGCTAAAACAGGTCTTAACTGAATTAGCAAACAAAATACCTATCATAGTCTCGATTCAGTTACCCATATCATAATAAAAGTCTAAGTAAAGTCATTGAAGCTTAGACAAATCATTTACAGTACCTTGATTAACACCTTTACCTATTTAGCAGTTCCCACACTTTACTTTTACATCTATTTGATCTGCCGCCCACTTGTTCGACTGTGCTGCTAAGACATTAGTGTAGGTAGTAGTAGCAACTAGCAGGTATGTCTATCTACAGTATACGTGCTAGCATCATCAGTAACCGTCGCAGGTCTATCCCGTAGGGGCGTTGCACCGGTGCGGTGCCGCGATGGAATGTGCCCGATCGTGGTTACGAAATGCCGTGACTCCGCAATCGTGCCTCTCTACTGGAATACGCAATTATATTATATTTATCGAAATATTTGTCTTCACTGAACATCTTTTTCAACTAAACAATTCATCTAGGGAGAATATACGCTTGAAAGACTAGAATTCCAACCATTTTATGGCACCACTAATTGGGTTTCTTGCTCGGCCACCGGCCGCTACTGCTCTTCATAGCTTTTTAATTACCCCTTTGTATATGGTAGAACATTCGCTAATGTATACGCTTAAGGTCGTTCCGGAAAACATAACGAAGCCCATTGTTTGGTGCAGCTCCATATTGCAAGTAGCGGTTCGACTTCATAGACTCCGTTCTCATATGCCATGTGCCTAAAATTCTTAGAATGTCTGCTGAATAAATGTATTCAGCCTTCTATGGCTCTGTTTAATATTAATTGAGTCCATTTCTTTTTTAGCGTTATCGTTTGTCCTTTTACGTTTTATTACAAGTTTAATGGCGTATGATAAAATTCTTTGCACTTTTCCTCGTTTAAAAACTTGTAAAATGCATTTATCAAAAATGCTCGAATGGGAGAGTGCCTAAGTGTAAAGTCTTATCTCGTCTCCCCCACTTGCAGCAACGTTAAAGAATGATGGAAGCGATTCGTCATGTTCCCTGCTTAGTGACCCACTTACAAGAGGGCTTTTACTCGAAAGATTTTTTCACCAAGTATCTGCGAGTATTATTAGAGGCACGATGGACCACCCCTATGGAGGAATCAATCGGTTTCACGCTGTGTCACACATTTATATTGTTTTATCCTGTTTGATCCGTTCGACATTAGCGTCTTATTTGTCCCCTGCAGACATCTTTTAACGGTTTCCGATTAAGAAATATTTTAAAAGTACTTTGGCAAATTCGTTTTAACTAAAAACAAATAACCAAAAAAACCTTTTCAGTCTAACAAGGACAATGAATATTGATAAGCAGGGCGTGCTCGTGCCTTCAACGGATAATAAAAGATTTTTTGCACCATCCTTTTAAACTCCTTCCGCGTCAACGTTTTTGTACATTGATTAATGACCGCTCTATTTAGAGCTGATTCAAGTGAAGAGGAACAAAAAGCTGGCACTCCATTGATTGAATTTTCAACGGCCCTTAGATTAATATTTGTAAATTATCGTTGTTCATTGAGTTTCGCAGTAGCATGTTTTATAATAACACCTTTCAATTTCGTTTGCACGATATTAGTTTCAGTGCGTATATTTGTTGATTAGGTACATCGTCTCAGATTAGCTTTGTGTAAACTCTAATACCTCTAAACGAGCAATTCTTGTATATATAATCTGAATCTCGGAAACGACTCCAAAGATTTTCATGAAATTTGTATGCAGGGGGTTTTGGGGGCGATAAAACGGTCTAGCTAGGTTTCATTTTTAGAAAACATCAAGAAAAAAAAAGAGCCGACCATAGCTCAATCATCCAGATATTAGTAATTAATAGGTAAAACTTGTTCTTGCCTACTCTGTCTCGATCCGTTGGTAGATTGATTGGTTTTCAATAATGTAGATATTCATGTTGGTTGATATAGTTTATTCACTGATTAATCCAAATTATACTTTCGATGAGATTGTAGCGGAGTTGAATATAATATAGCTTGTATTCTATCTTTTCAATGGAAAGTTTCAATGATTACATGGATGGTTAGCAAAAACAAACGCATTTAAACGTCGCCAGTATCTGCAATTACGAGAATGTTCGTATTATTTTGATGTCAACATGATTTTTACAGAAACTCTTACTTTCTTGTGTACCAAACTACTGAAGAGAAACCATCTCTTATAGGCACATTCAATCATAAACGGATGTTATGGATTTTTTTAGCATTAAAGTAAGCAAAATCGTCCGTTACAGATACAAACAGCTTTGTGTGACTCGTCCCATTCATCTTGCATCATAAATTCATAATTTTCATGATGAGTTTGTTTAGAATTGTTCGATTTCGGTTTTCATGATCCTAGTACCTCATTTAGGTAAGTTCATTAACCGAACATGCTTCCTTCACAATTCTTCATCCTGTTGCGAATAGCTAAATTGACGGAGACCGTTAATAGCCGTATAAATCTGTTTCCTGCTCGTACGTTGATTAACGATTTCCTCCAAATATCTTATGCAAATCTCCCAGTTCCCCATATGTAACAAGATTTGCTTCTACATCAGTATTCATGTCATCTTCATCAAGGTACCCCGTGACATGCCCGCATCGTTTGCTTGTGTCAACTCGTTGTGTTTGTGTGACCGACCTGAGGTGCATCGCAACGACCTTACACAGTTAGGGCGACCTGTGTGTATCCTGTTTTAGAAGCTTTAGCAATATTAATTAGAACTGTTTAATATGTATAAAGAAAATATCTGTTGATTATGACGATACTGATATTTTTGAAGTTGAGAATGATTATAATTTCTAAATCAAAATATTTAAAAGTTAGGTTCATGAAATCTGTATTAAGTGACGTATTTTGGGATTTTATAGATCTCATGAAATAAACTGTTTAATATTTAACTGCCGCCATTAGTTTTGAATATGATTCAGTGATTAGATAAACACATTGAGGTCATATGTACTAGTACGTTAGTACATATTATCTCAATGGATAAACACATATTTTATACCACAACGTTTACAAAGCCCCTGTGAGTAAGATGATACGATATTCATACAATTGCGCTGTTACAAAATTCCGGCAAAAAATTCGATCTCTGATAGCGCGATAACTAAGGAAAAAACCGACCTCGAACTTTTTGCGCGAAAATCGGTCTTGCGATCAAGCTTCAAGTGCTTCCAAGTAGTTGTATTCTATTTAGATCGATACCACTCAACAAACACTGCGAAGCGCTTACTCGTAAGATTAATCACGGCTTAAGGAAAAAAGTGCTACAAATTGTTCATGTAACTTTACTCATTTGGCTTCTACTGGATAACTGATAGGTT
This sequence comes from Polymixis flavicincta, assembly GCA_949987655.1. Classification (NCBI taxonomy): domain Eukaryota; kingdom Metazoa; phylum Arthropoda; class Insecta; order Lepidoptera; family Noctuidae; genus Polymixis; species Polymixis flavicincta. Next base: position 15,723,955 of record OX465184.1, read on the forward strand.
TCTCTTGGTGTTCGGAATATAAATGGCAGGATATTCTTCAGATCTCACATGCAAGTTTCTTTGGGTTCCAATATACGGCTTTTAGGGCTGATCCAGTATCAATAATAGAAATATTGAGCAAGACTCGGAAGCTTCAAGACACATTGTGGCTTTTGCCTTCCTGTGCGTTGCGTGGTCTGAATACAGATCGCGCAGTTATGATCCCCACACATTCTGAAACCCTTCACTTAGGTAAAGTGTTGTTTTTTGTTCAACACTTGGAATAGTTGTCACGTGTAGACTGTAGACCCTTCTCTGCGGGGTACTTCGCTAAATGTTGTTCTGTTTTTTTCGAGCGTTTTATCTTCTATAAATGATGTGGCAGGATCTATTATAAGTTTCTATATTAGAATTAAATTGCTATCCCTTTACCTGCGTTTCTTCTGTTTACAAATTGCTTTAATTATTATTTATTTCTTTGAATTAAATTGATGAAAGCCGGCACGCGGCAGTTGAATATTTATAGAACTTGTTTTTCTACGAGCATGTGACTCCAAGTTAAGTAACAAGACTCATCGATACAGAGTTGCGAGCTATGTCACGTACACTCGTAAAAGGTCTGTGCCTATCAGCAGAAGCATGTCTAGGCCAAGGTTACATCTAGTTATATGACAGGTTGTTGTACTGTAACCTAATTCGATTCAATCACTGCTAAAGGCGAGATGCGAAGATCCTATTGAATAATAGCTTGAGTTTTCAATTCGCCTACATGCGGCGTACAACTTCCTACGTTTACATTGCAAGGTCTTTTTAGCAAGCTATACTGCAATTAGTGAGCGTTATAAGTTCTTAGGCAAGCAATTCTCAAGTACCAAGTTTGCATATTCGATTAAATCTTATATGGTAAGATTAATAATCAGTGAATCACTTTATCGTTATATTTGGTCTCCTGTACTACCTTCGCATTGTCTTTAATAGAATCTTGTTTACCTTGCACAGAAAAGTCTGTAAATGCATTTAGAACAGGTGCATTCAATTTAGGTTCATCAGCGATTCTTGATTTGGACGACACCTTTAGCGTGACTGCGATTGTGGTATAAATGAAGTAGAGTAAGATGAAAGAGCAGATATATTTCCAAACGATGTGGGGGAGTGCGTACCAGCTTCCACTAATGTTCCAATCAATTACCAAATTATTAATGTGTACGATACATCCAATAAAAGCGTTGAAACCGAGCCAACTACTAGTTATCAATTTATTGAGCTACAGCCTATAGATACGGCAGCACGTGCGTTTGTTTATGATCCATATTCCCCGCTGCCGCATTCCGTGGGCCGGGTGAATCATGTCTGTTGACATGTTAAGAGTATGAGATATGACATAATTATTGTTGGGTTCCACTTTACATGCATATTGATTTTGTATATCTTCTTACGTATACTAGACATTGCATTCTTTGTCATTCTTGTATTTGGTTACAGTTACATGGAATTATTACATTCTAGTAGTTATGAGTTGACTAATGAAAAGCTGTTTTTCTTGTTTTAGTTTTTTTTTATCTACAAAAATTACATTATGGATGTGTGCTACAGCCCTAGATTTTACGACATTATGGATTTTAGCGCGATATTGTTGATAGTTAATTTGTATGTTTAGTGTGTGATCTTTCTTGGCGAGTCACAATAAATACCTTTTCTTTCTATTTATCTGTAACCGTTTCTTTTTAATGTTCACTAATTATAGTCATGATGTTATTTTTTTTGTCATTCAATATGACTGACGTGGTTAACCAGTAAAAGCTCATTGTTTTACACCTGCCTTGCACCTTTCTGACATTTGATCGCTTGGTCCTTACCGGACAGCGAGCTACCCATTACTCGCCGTCCGCAAGCTCATGCCTACGGTGGCCGGAAATCGGCCTGGGATTCCCGACGCCCAGGGAATCCGTATCCTGCGGCGGCTAGGGTCGCGAGGGCGCAAAGACTGCCTCTCCCTCATGTGCGCCGCCTCCCTCTTCGCGAGCATCACTGCTTCGTTGAAGGAGGTGACGGCTACCCATGCCCTCTCGCTCCTTACCATGGCCTGGACCAGGGCCGGACGCGAGAGATCGCCGCCGCCGATCGCCTCCAAAAGGACACGGCGATGCTCCGCCCAAGCCGGGCAGACCGCCACCGTGTGCTCCACCGTGTCCTCAGGACGATCTTCGCAGATGAAACACCCGGGCGTTTCCTCCCGCCCTATCCGAAACTGGAACCTCCCGAAACAACCGTGTCCGGTAAGGACCTGTGTCAGGCGGAAGGTGAGGACGCCATGCCGCCTCTCAAGCCACTCCTCAAAGAGGGGACTTACCGCCGCAATCGTGGCGTGCCCACGATAATGTCATGCTTTTTTTTTTTTTTTTTTTTTTGGGTGGGAAATCATCAAATGACTTCTCCTGCTGAGTAGAGCAGGAGGGCGTGTCAGACTTTTACTGACTAAAACCCACCCGTGTTCCCTCAGTAGCCCGTATGCCAGGGGCCGTGGTATCTCTTTCGAACAAACCCGCACCCCTGGCAGGCATCGGCCCTTTCGGACCCCACCAGTGGTTGCTGACATCTTTGACGGCGCGCGTGAGGAACACAACGCTTGCGTTCTTTTTTTGTAAATGATGATGATTCGTAATTTTATTAAAGACTAGCGGCCCTTCCCGGCTTCGCACGGATAGGATCCCTAATTTTTTCTAGAAAAAAATATAGCCTAACACTCAGGGATAATATAAATAGCATTCTAATGGTGAAAGAATTTTTGAGCTCGGTCCATTCGTGTTTGAGTTTATTCATTAAGAAAAAGAAAGAAAAATGTATTTATTTGTCACAGAAACACGTGCATATAAAAAATATAAAAAAGATGAAATAATAGATAAAAAAAAAATACAAACACACAAATCATTCCTCTTTATAATATTAGTCCACAATAGGACTACACGGATCTAAGTGAAATAGTAAATCAAATAAATATAAGTGATTGCGTAACACATAACAACTTTCATTGCGTTATTTACGTTGTTCAGCAGACATTGTTTTTAAATCTATGAAGCAATGTATTAGCAATATCCTCCAAAACTCGGATTGAGATTTAATTAGTCTGTTACGCAATTAAGGTGTAGACTAGACAGTAATTATGTAATGCATTACAAGGAGCTTCGAGTAAGCTTGAATTTTTTGTAAAAGTTGTTCTCTTATTCTGGTTTCGTCCAGGTTAGGCAACGATTAATTGCTTGCGAGTGATTAATAAGTCTACCTTTTTCTTCATACCTCCATGAGGAGAGACATTGTGATTAATTGCTGTAGATCCTCACATGTTCAGTTTTTACTTCCATGCATTGAAATCCAATACGCGTTGAATAAAATTCATGAAATGTTATATCTGTCTTCGAAGCATTGCAAAAACTTTAATTAAATCTTCCTTTTACGTTTCAATGAAAACCTTCTAGGAATCTTTCCCGATGATATTATTAATGCTGTCCTTTTTCACTTCTTTCAAAATTGTACTTACATCATCTCTAAATAGAATGCGATAAGTAATATTTATTACTTAAAAAAAAATACGCTTACTTACTGCACTTTATTGTTTTATAAATAAACATGTGGGAACTACGGAAAAAGTTACACATTAGTCATCATCACGGATAGAAAAAAAAAAACATTAGGTAACAAGCGTTTCAAATGACTAATGCACCGAATGAACTATTTAGTTCATGAATTTTTATAATGTTTCAATTAAGGAGCATCTACTATACGCATGGTTTTAAATTTCTATTACTTCGTATTGTTTTTGGTCAAACACCAAATGCCCATCGATAAAAATCTTTTTGGCTACCGAAACTTGGTGTTAAATAAAATTGGTCGAGTTGGAATCTAATTTGTCAATTTGTTATTATTATATTAAAGCTTGATAGAACTTACTCATTGCAGCTATTCCTAAAAATAATTACTAGCTGTTGCCCGCGACTTCGCCTACGATCCAGAATGAAAAGTAGCCTATGCCTTTACCTAGGTCATAATCTAAACGGATTTAGTGTAAAAGCTTAACAAACAAACTGAATTTTCTCTTTATAATAAGTAATATAGTTAGGATTATTTCGTTGAATACGGAACAAAAACTAAGCTTTTAATTTGTATAAAATTCCCTTGGTTTACAATAGGTAGCTAAATTATACAATAGCATTCAAAATCAAAATCAAAATCAAAATATTTTTATTTCATATAAACCTACATGGGCACTTATGAAACGTCAGAAGCTAGGTGCACGGTTCCAAATTGTTGTTTCCTATGGAGAAGAGCCGGCAAGAAACTCCACGGTTACTCTTTTAAAAATAATTGGCTTTAACAATATTTTCAAATTACAGAGATTAAATGTATGGGAGGACAGCGCAGGCCTGTCAATAAGTACCAGGTACTTAGACGAATACAGAATAGAAAATCGTCTACAAATCTACAGTCAGTAAGGCCTACAACGTTCTCTCATTCACAATATGTAAAATAATCTACATAAATAAAATGAACCTAAATAAAATTGATGTATAATGTCAATTAATGACGAGATTATGTCAGCATTGTAAAAATAAAAAGAATAAAAAAGAACATTGTATTTGAGAGCAGTTAATTTGTCCGGTGCATTGTCTGCATATTAAACCATTCAAATGTAATAATTACGTAGGTACCTGACTATTGTTTTATTTAACGATGATGACTCAAAAAAAAAGTTTGTTGTAGGAATTTACATGTAAAAATCTTGTTCGAACTTACTTTGTGAAGTATTGTCTGATCTCAAAATACACTGAAAATCTAGGTGTCCGAAGAGGTGTTAAATAAAAACATTTAGCCTCTAGTGATGTAACTATTCGAAACAATCTTACTTTACGTCTTTCACGTGAAAACACGAACGATGAGCAAACCGTAATAGCTGTTACAGAACTGACAAAGTAACAAACTCATAATAATGGTAACACTTGAATAACGTTTGCATGCTTTCAAAAGAATTTGAAAAAAATGAATGAGAATTAGAAACTTCCCGCTCTATTCAATCACTCATGCATGACCGATATAATATGAACAAGAAATAGATACTGCTAATATTTACATTGTATAAGACGGAAGCGTTGGCCGATAAAATCAGAGTTGCTTACTATTTTTAATTGCTTTTTGTTTACACTTCTGGCTATTCATAAAAGCTTATACAGTTTCAAGTCTTACGTAAAGTGATCAAGCGTTTTAAGGCAGAATTGGAAATATGATCACCTCATACAGACAACTCATAACTCATACAGAGTAGGTCCTTGAACAGTGATTTGATTATATTTTACGAGATATCACATTTGAGAACACGAGCCTCGTAAATACAGTTCTCGATTTCCATAATATAAATAAAACAGGCAACTATATATTTAAAAGAAGTTGTAAGAAAGTAGATCCAAATCGAAGCTATCACTATAATTTACCACTCCGGGTTTATACCTAGATGATCTTCGGATAAGGCTGCTCACTGCTTACCGATCAATTAGGCCGAAGCGGTGGCGTCGCGAATCCGAGGTGGCTAGTTGAACGACTCAGTCACCGGTTGCCTTACGCAATGGTTATATAACCGAACGGAGATGGCGACGAACGACCGGCGACCGTCGCAAATTACCAGTGTCCGCACCTTATTGGGTCAAATATATCCGACGATTGACGTGACATTTATTTTCGACGCAAATTGATGTCCTTTTTGGAAAGCATCTCCTTTTTACAGCGGTAGTTGATGTGCACCAGGTGTCAGATAAATTACAGATGTCGGTTATATGCTAGTGTTAATTCTTCAACAGTTTGAAAAAGGATTCGATAATAACTGCTTAACCTGAGTTAAGAATTGCGACAGTCTGGTTTCAAAAATTGTAAAGTCATAATCGGTGCTACAAAGAATCAGTAGCTTCAAAGTTGATGACATCCTCATAAAGATATATCGGGCATTAAACATCCAAAGTCGAAAATTGTTGCGAGTTCTATAATAATCATGCATCAAAACCTTGAACTAAAAAAACAAACAAACCAACCTCACACCCTACATTTATTACCAAATGATACTCCAGTGTATTGCATTTATAGAATGGTAGTGTTAAAAAGTACCATAGACCATAATGTGAGCGTGCAAGTGGGTCAAGGTGGTAAAACTAATGGAGAGTTTCCACTTTTAATGTGAATAAATGAAGTACATTGAGTACAATGGACAACGGGACGCGCCTAGTCGCTGCATACAATACGACATACAAGGTCAATTGTTGCTTTGCAGACGAGCGACCGTAGGACACAACTGATGAGAGCCAGTAGATTGATTGTTTTACATAGATCAAATGGAAAACTTAGGAGTCTAGCTATCACAATTTGTGTAAACAAAACAAAAAATCTCGTTGTAGCTAGCTGTACCTGTCAAACACTTAGTTGCGTAAATGCAAATGATATCGAAATATCACCTCAGACTCAGATTTAGTAAAAAGTTTCTTGTGAATCGTCAAATGTTTTTGTCGGTACGGCTTGTCAAATTGTATAGTTTAGGGAACGGGAGGTAAAAAAAACAATTCGGCAGCGTTTTTGTCGCTAGTCTGCAACAATGGGTAATAGCTATGTCCGGCAGTTATTACCAAATAGCGTCCTTCGCTTGAATTTCTACTACGTTGTCGATTTTTTAATTTGATGTATTTCAAACTGTCATAGAATCTACAATTAAGTAAAAATTCTCTGAAACCTGTACTCTTTCTATTTCGAAATAGATTACAAATGTAGGAACTGCAAGTGGCTTCGTTCGTTAGCGTATCAGTCTAGAGTGTAGAACATTGCGGAACTCGAATACCCATTAACCTAAATTGAACTCTATTGTTCGATGCCCTCTTCATTATATCTTAGCTGGCATGTCACTTAGCAACCAGCTCGTTGACAAAGCCTCAATGGTTCGATATTGATTGCCATGCAGTGGCTGCCCTAAATTCAGCAAGCTTACAAGCAACTCTGTCGGTGGTGTGGCAACTAACGCTTTGTAATACACCCCTAATGTAGACAATTCTTTCCTTTACAGACAAAAATGTAGATAGATCAAACGTAGGTTGCACCTACATTTATTAAAGTACGATGTCCATTGACCAGGCATCACCACTGGTGCCGATCAAGCCTCAAGTGGCGCTGCAGAACGGTGCTTTTATAAAGAACAGTCATAACCGGAGCAGTTTCTGTGGGGTGGCACCATCGTCGAACGGTAATGGAACGTTCAAAACTTTTGCCGTCAATCGCAAGAGTTGGAGTGGAAACGTGACTCTTCCGCTTCAACAGTTCACGCCCGACGTGGAACAAGCTCCGCAGTTGGCAACTTTTCGCTCAGGAACTGGAACATTCCCAAGGAACAGGGAACGGAACAATAATGCTTCGAACGGAATATTAACACCTAACGGGAACTCTGTTCAGACGTTCAAAGGAAATGAAGTGAGGAGGTGCGGAAGCTCAAACGGCCGACGTTACGCTGAAATCGGAAACTGGAATAAAAGGTGAGTTGTTTTGTTTAAGCGTGCGTCACATCAAAACACAGGGGGGCGGTACGGGACCCGCTCTGCCGTCAACACGTCCCGCGCACAACCCTCTGACTTCCTTGGAAGAAAACAGGTTTTGCTGATTGATTTACTAAACTCTTTTTGCCACTTATGACCTTTACAGAAAATACCAAACTTTGAGGCACCATAGCAAAAAAATTTAGTATTTAAATAAAAACGATTTTTTTTTTTTTGGGTGGGAAATCATCAAATAACTTCTCCCGCTCTGGGTGGAGCAGGAGGGCGTGTCAGACTTTTACTGACTAAAACCCACCCGTGTTCCTTCAGTAGCCCTTAAGCCAGGGGCTGTGGTGTCTCTTTCGAACAAACCCGCACCCCTGGCAGGCATCGACCCTTGCGGGTCCCATCACTTTTTGTGCTGACATCTCTTTGAGGCGCGCGTGGAACACAATGCGCCGTCGACTTGGGCTTGGTCCTTACCGGACAGCGAGCTACCCATTACTCGCCGTCCGCAAGCCCATGCCTACGGTGGCCGGAAATCGGCCTGGGATTCCCGACGCCCAGGGCGTCTCCGTATCCTGCGGCGGCTGGGGTCGCGAGGGCGCATATGCTGCCTCTCCCTCACGTGCGCCGCCTCGCTCTTCGCGAGCATCACTGAAGGAGGTGACGGCTCCCCATGCCCTCTCGCTCCGTACCATGGCCTGGACCAGGGCCGGACGCGAGAGATCGCCGCCGCCGATCGCCTCCACGAGGACACGGCGGTGCTCCGCCCAAGCAGGGCAGACCGCCACCGTGTGCTCCACCGTGTCCTCAGGGCGATCTTCGCAGTGGAAACACCCGGGCGTTTCCTCCCGCCCTATCCGAAACAGGAACCTCCGGAAACAACCGTGTCCGGTGAGGACCTGTGTCAGGCGGAAGGTGAGGACGCCATGCCGCCTCTCAAACCACTCCTCAAAGAGGGGACTTACCGCCGCAATCGTGGCGTGCCCAGCACTGGGTTGCGACAATCGCTCTCTTCATGTCACCATGAGATCCCGCCGGAGCTCTGTCCGCTGTGCCGCGATTTCCTGCGGCAGCGGAATTACGCCCCGGCGTTTGGCCTCCTCGCGCCACTCCCATATTTGCGCGAGGACCTTTGCCTCCAGATCCCATGGCGGTAATCCGGCAAGGTAAATAAATACGTGCATAAACACAATCAGCTTACGCCCAACTTTTTAATGCAAATATTTGCACTCATACAAAAACTTGGTCAGAGTATGAATATAACCTTCCTACAGATCAAACACGATCCCCCAGGTAAATAAAAACATTCAAGCGTACCGTGTTTCACTAACTTTTACTAAAGCTTTATTTTCTCCTTTTTCATCTCGAGTAATTCTGTAACAAGTTTTCCAATTTCATTCTCTCGTCGCTTTCATTTCCTCCCGTACGTAGCTTCTCAGTCCCTTAATATTACTTTTATTAGCTCAAAACGTTTAACAAACATTGGTTTGAGAATCTAATAAAGATTAGGTTACGTTTGCACAAAGGGATGATCGAAACTTGATTCATTTTTCTTACTTCTCTCTTTGTTAAATATTTATTTTTGTTAGGAATTGGTATTCATTTTGTTGTGGCTTACCGAAAAGTTTTAAAATATTCTTTAGAAATTTAACAAATGTGTTAAAGTCAAAACATTTTCTTGTCAAAATTTGTAAATTCTAACGATTTCAAATTTTTTATTCACATATTCCAAGCTGTACAACATTATCATCGTCCATTCCCACACATCTCCACTACCATAAACGTTTATAGACATTAGTCCGATACTTATCCAAATGTTTACCGCATTTATCTAATCGGGATCTTCATTATCTTTTATTTCTTACTAGTAGAAAGTTCGACCATAATTCTTGCTCACTCAATTTGGGGCGGCCTAAGTCACTTGATAAGAGGCGTCCAATAATCCGGCCAGTACTTCTTTTTATTAGGGGTTAAGTTTATCGCGCCATGATTCCTCGTCACTAGCGATGCTATCAACTGCGCTATTTAGTGGTTCTCCTTCAACGACTATTTATGACCAGTGTTTACTTCGGTCTCGCCGATTAATCCAAGTATTTGCTTGGAGAAAATATCGCTTGTCATTCTCTTTGCTTTTGGTTTGCTGTTTCACGAATAAGCGCTTTTACTTCTGTCTACTCTTGTTTCTTAAGATAGTTGTTTTCACGTTTATCGATAGTTTCATCAGTATCATTTACATAACACACAGTTTGATAGCCATCGTTTACATAAAACGAATTCCATTACCACCTGCGTGGGATTATAACCAGCAATTTACAATTTTTTATAATTTTAGATCGCTATATACGTTACATAACAGATAAATAAACTTTTACTATCCTCCAAAGTATTTGTCATGATACTCGTGGTTCGTTTATCTGACTTGTTGATTTCGTTCTGTATTCTTTTATTCTTTGGACGTAATTTGCATGAACAGTCAAGGTTGTGTGGAACGATTCTCATTAATTCTCTTGATTTTCATGCTAAACTTGGAACAAATAATTTCCAGTGACACGGATACTTGAGCATACATTAATTCAGATTCCATTTGCGGATTTCAACATTAATATGCCTTCTTGATAAATGTAGCTGAATAAAAAACAATTGTCGTTTAGATGTAAAATACAAAGACTTTTAATCTAGCAATGCGCTTGAATTTTTTGCAACACTTTGTGCTAGATAACCGGCTTCTCCGGCTTCTTATAATTTTGTTTGTCTACTTTTACCAGTTACATGGATAAAAACTATCGTACCAACTACAACAATAATAACGTCTTTTGTCTGAGTGGAAGCTGTCACAGCGAGCTCATGATAATACGCTTATTATTTTGTTACTTATGAGGATAACAGTATTACTTTGTCTACGGTACGTTTCCCTATTGCATTATGATAACTTAAATCTTTATCACAGAATAATTTTTCATGCTTTGATTCGTTCAACTCTGATTCAAACACATGCTTTATTATGTAGACTCATCAATACAGTAGCACTCTGTGTTACATATGATTGCTTTTTTTTCATTATTTTTTACTGCTTTACCCTCAACGCACCGTAAAACTGTAATTACATCATTACATTTGTTTTTATTTGTGTTTGTACTACAGCTAATGTTGTTACTCATGCCTCGAGCGTCAAAAAAAACCAAAATTACTCCGTAAAACGTTTAAAGAAGCTCGTTTCTAATAGAAAAAGTGTCTGTTGGGCCTGCAATCGTTGCGGGGTCCCTCGAAGACGGTAATTTAGTCCAATTACGTCCACCACGACTTTCACTCGTGGATCACTTTGTAACCCGTACTAAATCTCCCTTAACAAATTGAAAAAAACTAAGTCGGATTCTGTCGGATACCGTTTCTCTGACTTCCTCGGCCACATGTAGCCACTGGCACGGTTAATGACTGCGTTTGTGAACTTTTCCAATTATGGTACGCTGTTCTAGATCCAGTTTTGTGTTATAATGACGGGTAATTGCGACATTACAGGTTAATTTTTATAGTTCCTAACGTTTGTAGCTTCGTGTTTTTCTGTTGTAAATATTTTATAATGTAGGTTTTATAGCGTTTTTTTTTTCAAGTGAAATTAGACAAAACTGATGATTATTGTACAAATTATTACTAAGCAAACGAAAAAGCAACAAAAAAACATTTTTTCATGAGCAGCTCACTATTTTTCGTTGCAAATATCTACTTTGTATCTTCAAATTCAAATTAACAATCATGCAAACGATTACTACCCACAACCTTTACTCGACACATCAATTGAACTCCACGTTGCCACAAATTGGCAAATATTGATAACCACTTCAAATAGATGGCTGCACGCGTCATTTCAAAACTGACGCTGCATGACTGATAGTTGTCTGAGCTGCGACAGAATACTGACAACTGAACTGATGGAGCGACGATCACCAGTGAAAGCGAAGCGAGATGCATAGTGATTTCATTGGTGCATAAAGTATTTAGTATGCACATCATATACTTTGACCTTTTCTGGGTGGGAGTCGATTTCCTTGCTGACAAGTTTCAAGATATGACTAATACATTTGACAGCTTTGGATCGTAGTGTCCATACAACTCTATAACTTGGTCTGTCTTATAAATTAGTTAGCCTTGTTGGGAACTTTATTGCTCTCCTGATTGTCCATGAACTAATTTTAAATGACGGCTAATTTAAACGGTTTTCTTGGGTAACTTCCTTTATTTTTAATTTATCAAACGAATACTTATTGCTTCGTACGCAATGGTCACCCATCCGATACTCAGCCGTGGACAAATTTGATTAAAATCGTTGTTACTAAGGTGATTGAGCGCCAATCAACAGTAAAAGCGAAATAATTAACGAAGTTGCGCTGTTCATAGTGATGTCACTGGTGCTTTTAGTAGAGTATTTAGTGTGCTAATAATGTACATGTAATTGTTCGGAAGGGTCATCTGATAGTGTTACGACATTACATTTAGAGTCGATTAAATGAGGAGAGGTAGGACTTTCACAAAAGGGATATTGCAGTGCAATGTGAAAAATGTCCAATTAGTACTACTGCTACTACTAGAAATATTATAGTACCGTTTAACGATGCTATAATATTTCTTACTTTAGAGCGTAAATGGATTAAAATGATTTCAAACGATTTTTTGCCACCTGGTCTGAAATTATCCCACTGGAACGTACTTAAACGAGATAAACAGGCCTTACTTAGGTCATTGTATTCCTGTGTTTCATCTGAATCCATTCAGCCGTTATGGCATGAAAAGGCATTAGACAGACAGATATACTTTCGGACTAGTTACTATATTAGTATGGATATAGAATACATTTTATCTTGTTTTCTTGGTTAAGCATGTACTTACTACAAAAGTCTCGCCAACGTGTATGTATATCTAAAGATAATGCCTGTGTATGAGCTATAAAAAGGAATCACTCGTGGGTTGCGGTGCACTGCAGTGACATCACTATTGTTTGTGGACGTTTATTCACTTTATTGATTCCATAAAATACTTATTACGAACCGATTATGTAAAGTCAATTTATATTTAAAGTTGCTGCAACTCTTTAATTGTTAATTTCATTGACAAAGCAATTTAATTGGGTTTTAATGCCACGATAAGATCTTGAGATTAATTTGTAGGAAAAATGCTATTGACAGATTGGGTTTACGAAAAGTTGGTTGTTAATTATACCACCCATTGGGAATTAATTATAAAGAATTGAATTGCGTAAATCAATGGAAACTTAATGAGCCCACGTAGGCCAGCGAGATTTTTTTTTCCTCAATGACAATGCCAATGTTTTGGACAAGCAAAAGGTTGGTTCGAATTTGAGTAAAATTCAAAACGAGTCTAATAATTGACTATGAGAATTAATTGCTGGAGAATGTTCTACAGGTTGTTTGGCAGAACGTTGAACATACGAAAATGGTGGATAGGTGGGATCATCTGCTACTTACTCAGCCCTAATTTATTTGGCCCTGGCTCCCTGGATTTTTTTTAATGCAAGTTGAAATTAAGATTTTAAGTATTTTTACATCTTTCTGTAAGTTTAAGGACTCATAACTTTTTTTCTAGCTAACATCTCAATAAAGCAATAATTTATAAGAATCTGCCAACATTAAAGATTTAAAAAATTGCCTGTTTTACCCATTTTTAATAAGAATTACACTTTAAAGTTAAGAAAGTGGTGAAACTATTCGAAAGCAACAAAAAAAAAATATCCAGGAGGCCAGGGTCAAATTAATTAGGGCTGAGTAAGTAGCAGATGACTCCACCTATCCACCATTTTCGTTTGTTCAACGTTCTGCCAAACACCCTGTATAATTATGACATTATGTACAGTCACGAGCAGTAACATGTATACACTTACCAACTTTTAAAAGTAATTTTCTCCACTTTTACTAATTGCAATCTTATTTTATTATAAAAATAATATTTTGGAACCCACACTGTAATGAAAGATCTAAGTTACTCGTATCACAAGGCTGCAATCGCTATTTAAAAGAAAATCGCTTTTGAATTTGGCGATGTGTTTACATGTTATTGCTCGTGACTGTAGGTATTAATAATGAAAGTATTAATACGATCGTGAAGTCATTAAAACAACACAACTGACTTTTACTGTTTTACCACGAAATATAAATTGATTTTAAAGCAATTTTATATATTTTAATTATATATCAATGCTATTAACACTTGATGGGTTCGTAAAATATGTAAGAATTGTAGTCATAATCAAAGTTCTACACTTGGTTGCACCTACAAAAGAAAGTGAAAATCGTCACGCTTCAAAACCAATATTAATTTAACTCCGACCATGGAGAAAGCAAGAAAAAACTAACATCAGATTTCGGCAATATTTTCTTCAATAACAAAGACTTTAAATACTTTTAGAGAAATCCTACAATGGACTCGAGTATTATTTTCCGGACGCCATGTTCTCGGTTGAGGACAAAAGCAGAAGGGAAAATAATTTTCTTCCGTTGAGACAGGTCATCTCACACTATTGTGAAAGGATTTGAAAGACCCTTTTCACCGCTTCCCGACGCTATTAGGCATTTTTCTAGGAGTTTGACGGCACAAAATTGGTTTTTGAAAGACATTTTTGCCGTTCGCGTTGGCTCTCCAAAAACGAAAAACATTTTAATCTTGGGAAGGATTCATAAGACTTCTTTACTTATTTGAGAGTTATAATGGAGTGATTAAAAAAGCTTGAATACATAAAAGAACAAACTGTTCATAGTACTCTCGTATCCAATAAAGAAAATAAAGAACATAAAAGGACACAAATATTTGGCCAACCCTCGAATTTCAAAACACCGTATTTGCGTCAATTTACTTAAATATACGCAAAACCTCTGTCAATACAAAGATCCGAAAGATCCAAAATCAACACCTGTCATCATGTTTGCGTAGTAAATGATGTTGCAAATATCCCAATTCGAGGCTCTGTCCCGAATTGAATATTCGAGTATCTAAGACTCATTGCGTATTCGGGACGCGTGGCGAGGCATAAATATCCCTTGTCGTTCTCATTACAATAACTTGGTGCGTACATCCCCTGACTGCAACGGATGCCACATCTCTTGGGATGTCACTCACATAATGGAATTCTAGACCGATTTCCCTGGTAATTATTTAATGGAATGGCCTCGGTTGAGGTTAATGTTTGTGGTATGACAGGAAAGTTAATTATTTTGTGATTTTGATCTAGTTTAATTCATGGTTTAATGGTAGGTAGTTAACACGTTTTCCTAAATTGTGTTCTTGTTTTAGTACTGAGGTGAATTCCACATGGTCTAGTAACTATACCATGTAGATGACTAAACTAAACTTGAAAATTCGGTCTATGAACTGGACTCTAGTTCATACACAGAATTTTCAAGTTTAGTTTTCAATATTAAACAGATTCCTCGTTCAAGAAGCTTCTCAACCGTAAGCTCTGCATTGTGTCAATTCCATACATGTAAGTTTGGAGCTTAAATTCGATGTATGTGTTGGAAAGTCGATGCGGCTGAAGTGCACGGTCTGGCGAGCACGACTGTTCCGACCATCCCGTTTGGACGTGTGGCCGATACCAAGCAACCCTACCGCGCTGCACCATACTACAGCGCACTTGGACCAGTGAAACTGCCCGTGCGTACATCGCCCGTTTGTTATGCTAATTGATGCTGCTGATTTGCACAATAAAACAACTCACATGGACCACTCCACGGCTTTAACGAGCCTCAACGCCTCTATGATATATTTTCACCTCGCATTTCATTCATTGCTCTTTTTGTTTTAGAATTATCTACCATTGTAGTTGAATATACGTAAGCAGACTCGGTTTAAAATTTCGTGTTGTTACGCAATGTGCCTGTTTACTAATGTGATAATGTGCTGTAATTGTATCGGAAGTTAATTGGGCCGAAGATCGTACCTTGTAAAACGAACGTATAGGTTTGTTTACACGACTGTTCACGTGATTCAACACAATTGTTTGCTTCAATTACGTGTTCGTGATACTTTCTAATTACGAAAATTGTTAGAACGTTATGAATACCGTTATTGAGAATCTATTGTGAATATTAGAGTAGCAGGAATGCTAATAACTGGATAGTACAGATTTCGAAATTTTCAAGTAGAAAATGGACGATGAGAAACATACATCAATAAGACTTACATTAAATAACTCGCCCTTTCAAGCCATATTGAGAATTCTAGATGTTTTTGAAATTACTAAACAGTCACCTCTTTTTAATTTATTTACTGCTGACCAAATTCCAGCCATACCTTGGCCCATTAAAAGGCAATATTTCAATTGAGTACATAATAGTCACATGACATTAGCAAATACATGAGCCGCTGTGTGCATTGCCTCGTCGATTGACGCCCTCACTAATTGTGCCAAAGTGGTCATTTAACACTACTTATGAATGGCCACTCAACGAATTTAATGTTACATGCCGTTCTATTTCATAAGCTCCATTAACATTCTCGGCTTCGCTGGCTTCATGTTTACAGTCGACGTTGTTTTGTTTGACAGAATTATTACCAAAGTTTGTGAAATATTAATTATATGCATATAGGTAAATAAAATAACCTTTTAGGACGCATCTTGGAAATAGTTGCTTACCTGTTGGTTTTTTCCCTAGCCTCTTTTTAAATTCTTTCTATACATTAATACCTTATCAAGTGCTCCAAAAAGGAACCTGCTATGACTGCGATCTACTTTAGTCAGCCTACTGAATTAGATCAAGTTCACAATCTTACAATATTGTTCTCCTAGTTTAAAAGTAAAACGCTACTCATATATTTTTTACTCATCATGATAATAACGTCTATAAAAAATCTATACCTACATGACATTCAAGGCCTTGCCTAATTTGCCGAATGATTAAAGTCTACCCACACCGAAGCTAAGAAAGTGGGAAACCCATCGGCTTGCCTGAGTCACTCCTCAAGTCTTATGCATTCATACTGGTTCCTTGGCTCTGTCCGTCTGAATAGTGCTTGTGACTCATCATAACAAGCAATTTTATAGGCGCATTTAATTATAGATTTAACTGCTGTGTAACACTTTCTCATCTATAGGCCAATAATGTGTTAGATCGTATTATTTTTTGCCATCTAAATATCATCTTTAGTGACATAATTAAACCTATTTTTTCTTTATATATCCTAATTCTAAAGGATTACAGACCTGTCATCCTTTAGAATTAGGATATATAAAGATTTGTTTTCTAGGAATACTGTCTCGTCATATTATAATGTGTGTGTTAGAAGCCATTATGAGGTTATGTCAGTTGCATGCGCATGCTTATCTTGCCGTATGCCAATGACGCAATCTGTAGATGGTATCAATGCCGAAGGTAGTTTCAAGCAATTCTAGGAAGCTTTCCTTAACCCATCAGCAATCATAAGCTCTGTCATGCATAAAAAAGCAATATTTCTTCACACAGATAAGTATGTAATATAAACAAACCTAGAATTGACTGTTTATCATTCAACTCAAGATATAAAAGTCGAATGAGGGAAACGGGTTGTTCCGGTGTTCGTGCGACTGGTTCAACAGGAACTTGTGACTATACAAGTATTTGTCATTAATTCTAACGTTTATTGCTGATTATTTATGTAATCTTGAGTTGGGTCAATGACTTAGAACTAGAGCTTAAACTAGAACGTCATATTATACATACGACGTTTTAGTTCAATTCATGTATAGCTTTCAATTAATCAACTCAGCCTGTAACAGTCCACTACTGGACATAGGCGTCTCTCATGTTGCGCCACAACACTCTGTTCTCCGCCTTCCGCACCCAGTCTTTCCCAGCCACTTTCTTTAGGTCGTCTTTCCATCTAGCTGAGGGGCATCCCACGCTACGCTTACCGATACGCAGTCTCCACTCCAGGACTTTCCTGGTCCATCAACAGACATAGCCAGCCCACTGCCACTTCAACTTGCTTACTCTGCTATGTCAGTAACTCCGGTGCTTTTCCGGATAATTTCATTGCTGATTTTATCCTTCAAAGAAACTCCTAACATGGCCCGCTCCACAGTGCGCTGAGCGACCTTCAATTTGTGGAACAGTCCAACTGTCAGTGTCCACGTTTTGGCACCGTATGTCATTACGGGCAGGTCACACTGGTTGAAGACTGTATATAGTTTTCAGAAATTACGGGATTGGGAAAGATTTTATAGCGTTAATGATAGTAAAAGAAAAGCAGAAATAGTACCAGGTCCTAGAAAAATTGAGATACCAAACATAAACACTGATATCAAAGCTTTCATTGTTATCAGCAGCACTTCCCATCACAAAACATTATCACACATAGATTAAACAGGCACGCAGATAGCTCTATTATGTCATAACCATACAGTGCAGGTCAATCAAAAGATAAAGGCCTCCGGCGTGAACTACAGCGGGCATTAATTAAGACCGATATAAGCGGATTGACGGTGAGCAGATTATGCAACGTTGTTACTCTGTGTACTTGTAGGTAGGCTGTGTATGATGTATGCAGATTTTATTGAAGCTGTGATTTCCGTCTGTCGTGTTTTAAGGTTTGACGGATAAATGGAAATGAGTGTGAGTGTCGCTTTGTCTGAATCAGGGGCTTTTCTTTTGTCATCTATGACTTCTGAATGCAGTGATATTAATTTGATTCGAGTTAATTCCCAATTTTATTTTTGCCAAATTGATACAAATCTATATCAAATCAGGGTCAAAATGAATACAGTAGACATGAATCGGTTTCGATTCAGTTCAGAAAATGTGGGCTCTAGAATTTGTGTGATTCTTGACTTAATACTATTTATTTTTGTATCATGCTAAGCGTGTTTGACATTTTAAAGCGTGTTTGACTTTAGTCTCAGAAAATGCAGCACATTTCTATAAAGTATCTGTTGACACAATTTTTCTGCGAAATGACTCACGCTTTTAAATTCTCAACCGTGCATTTTTCTGTACTTAAAATGTTGCACTTTATTTATTTTTAGGTCTTAAGGCCTTAAGTCACTTACAAACAAGTAAGATGACTATGAATATTCCTACGTCTATCACTGATATCAGCTTGTTAAAGCTTTCAGTTGCATAACGCGGAAACTGCGCAGGATTAACTTGTATCGTTAACATTTATCAAAACGTCCATTTCCTGGATTAATGTTAAAGCCATTTTGCAAGCATTAGTCATTTTGTAAAGATACAGTGCTGAGATTTTAAGAAAGGAAGTTCTGATGATTGTGAAATTATATTTACCTACTTAGTGGTAAGTAAATTATTTCATTGGCCACAGCTCTCAAAACGGTGGAAGCAAACGTTTTATAAGGTAAAGTAATATGACATATACCAACACTCACTGGGCCCGCGTGGTGGATTATGGCTCACTACCAGGGTACTGAGAGGGTTTCTAGCAGTGGGAACAATAAAGGCTGATGTGACTACTTCAGATTAGTCAGTGCTCTAGATGACCAAATATTGTCTTTTGACTAATCCATCGCTAATAATCTCTAAATTATATTTAAACCAACAATTGGCTTCATTCGCAAAGTACACATACCTGTAGGGTCATTCTACTAAAATCCCTAAACAAATGAACTCTCTAACATTCCTATCAGCTTCCACGCAACCACAATACGTGTTCCAAATAATCAATCAAGTATCTCCCGCTGAGCCTGTTAGCCTGGTACATCAAATTCCGCAGTTATTGAATCAGTCCTTGTTTGCATGCACTTCAATTTATCGTCAATTTTGCCGGAGGATTGGCAACGGCGCGTGGTCTCGTTTACTGTGGAACTATCCCGTTCCCGTCTAGGAATTTTGCATGGCAAAGGATGTCTTTATTTACTGCTCAACTTCATTACCGCCTACACTGCCAGCGTTCATTAAAACTCATTGGATATAAAATCGATAATGAGTATCAGTAATGAGTTTGGTAATATTCCTGGATACGGTAGTCAACAATATGCGTTGAGCGAGTCAGAAGGTAATTGAAAAAGTTGGTTTGTTTGTTACAATATGAAAATTATTATTTTTGGTTTTGGCTTCGCACGGTTTGTGCACATTAATGTTTTTAAATTACGTGTCATGTTATATTTCTGGCATTTACGACAGATATAATTTTGAGACGATAGTGCCAGTGGTGACTGTTACTTAGCAGAAACTAACAACAATCCAATTGGAAAATACGCACAAATCTTTACGTTATAAAAGTAAATAATAATGTTGGAAAACAGATTCTGATTAAAGAGCCCATTAAATCTCAAGAAACTGATTCAAGAATATAATTGTAAAATATAGATGAACATCTTAATCGAGAATTTGCTGCAACGCTGAGTTAATTGAATAGAATGACTAACACTAGCAGTAATTTCATGAATGAATCGCGAACGATAGATAACCCTTAGAATACCGAGCCGCGGAGCGCATTAATTGTGAGTACAGGGCTTCCATTTATAGATAGTGTTAATGTCTGTATTGAAAGTAGCAGTGTTGCAATTATCTGTGCTTTCCAGTCCACTGAACTATAACTTTAGTGGGGACCTGTCTACATGCATGCACATTACACCTATGATGGGACTCCCTTTTCCGCACGTAGACTCCCATTCGGTCCGTTGTGCGTGGCACATTACACCTAGCTAGTTTACATTAATTATTATGAGGGATGAAGAGACTTTACAGTAATTAAATTTTCGATGCAGCTCCTTAACTAAGCTTAAATGAATGACATGATTTACAGTATGAGCAGAAATTGTGATTGTTATTTGTGTGTTTGCTTTTTTGTGTAATCCAATGTTTAGATATTTCTGAAATGTTCGCAAAGCTCAATTATCCTGTTTTTCTATTCCCTCAAAAAATCTAAAAGGATTAAAATATGTTTGTACCGCTCCTGGTTGATCGTTTGATAACATTAAAAACAAATCAGAACTTTAAACGAGTTTGGTCTTAATAATTAATTAGTTCAACAATTGATTTCTCCTTTAATAATAACTGGTTTTTGTTACGCACGGGAACCTTCCCTTATTCAATCTCTTCATTCGCTCGAAGGGCTAATTTTGTAAGACGATCGAATTACCGTCGAGCCTTTCAACATCAATTTAGCCTGTAATTTGTTTAAAAATCTACTTATCTTTTATATTAGGTAATGAATTTACTGCGCTACTGCTTAGAATATTTTTATCACGAAAAAATGTTCGCCCCACAATGTTTCTAATATTATATTATCAATACCATGAAAACTTTCGCATGGACGAGTTTTATTTGCAAAAATATCATAATATAATCTGATTTTATGGAAATGTTTAATAGATTGATCGTAACGTGCTTTATTTAGTTATTTTCCATTACCATCTGCCCATATCTACCTCCAAACTGAAATGATTTTATCTCCAATACAAATCTCTTTTCACAACAAGAATAGGTACATGAAAATCGATGAATCTGAAAGCAGAATTGCGAATAACAGATACCGAAGCATTCGCAATAAAAGCATTGCATTGGCGGTGCCTGGGGCAAAGCCGATCAGCCCCAACTCTATACTCCATTCAGTCTAAACACCCACAACTTAAAGTCTAGTTTATTGCAGAATAGCTCTCCCTAGTTTCACAATCTGTATTAGGTTACCGAACGCCTTCGGCTCCGCTACTGTAAAGCTTTATATTTCGTATGTTTTTTGTTGTCTCAAATTTAATCGGAAACCCATTTCGTAGTTTTATTTGAATGCCATCTGCTATTATATAGTCTGGAATATTGGAAGTTTGATCAAGGCTGGGAAATCATGAAATATTAGTAGGTGGTTCCTAATTCATAGACAAGCGATAAATGTTGGTTCTCATATAGTTACTGTTTTTCTATTACTGTATTTGTTGCTGCTTTTGCATCCTAGTTATCATTCTCTACGTAGGTATCACAACTATCTGTCTGAACGGGAGAAACTCAAAAACTACCGAACGGATTTCCATACGTTTGTCACTAATGGAAGGAATGATTATATGAAAGATTTTGGTGTTTTTCAATTCATTAAGATTTTGTGTAAATTGTCTGAAATGTGGCGATGTTTGTTTAAGATGTCGAAAAAATCTAAGAATCTAACTGGCGTGCGCCGAGTATACGAATAGAGTAATAAGTAAACAATGTATCACGGAATTATTCCTCTTTTAAAGACCGAAAGATAATTTCTGACCATCATGCAGGCGAAGCCGTGGGCAAAAGCTAGTTCATAATAAACTCAATGTCCATTAATCAAAGTTCATGTTAAATTAACGTTCAATTAATTAAGACTCCCAAAACAACATAGTGACATGGTCGGCATTCGGTTCATTTGACCGGTACGACCGCTGGGACTACATAGAATGTCACGCCGCGCCGCTCGCGTAACTTTCCCGCGCTCCATTCGCCCGCATAGATTGACAGATTAAACCCGTTCTATATTTAAACTTCACTTCTTTTGATTCTGGAACCGAGAATGACATCAGTTAACCTAATTTTGAAAATTAAATTAAAATCACCGGCTCCCTTGTTAGCTATCTAATTAAAACAGATGTTAGCATTTGTTACAAAACTTCCGTCCGTTAACCCACATTGATTCCAACAGGAATCTCTAGTCTGTTTCATATTTCGCTGTCTGAATCAATAAAGGGGCTTAGCTAAGGTGATTAACAGTAACTACCTGTAAAGGTTGCCTCCCTACGTCCGGTCACAAGTATCACATAACCGCACTGGAGTACTGTACTGATTGACAGCTATATTCCCTCGACAACCCTAATTGTCTGGCCACCCTCGTATTACGGGGAATTTAATAAACACAACCCTGCAATGCACACACTTTAACAACGCTGTTTGGATTATGCACATTGAATATCGAATAGTGATTGAAATTGCGATACGGATTGAGCCGACATACCTGCGCTAAGTAAAATACTAATAGGCTATTCACAGTATTGCCGCTTATATGAAACACCTACTTTATATTACATAAACGGAGATACAAATGATCAGGATGTGGCTGCCCGAACCAAATACAAAGTTTGCGATTTGCATATGCAGGTAAAGGGAGGCAGGTTGCAAAAAACACCAGGTGTTCCGATTTTGGTGAGCTTAAATTTATACCTATATCTACAGTTGCCGCCGGTTACAAGATCGAACGGAAAATGATTAAGAACCACCTTTCATATTGTTTCAAAACGTGGTCCAAAGCCGGAGGCTAAACGTTGTGTAATAAAAAAGGAACATGATCATGCATAGTCAATTTTGCGCCGTGTTTGCAGAAGCACTTAGATTTTTATTTTGTTTTTGAATCAAGTCTCGTTTGATTTATTCACAAATTATACATATTATCTTAGTGCATTTTGTTACCAAAATCCATCCGTTCCTAGGAAAGCACGCTAAGCCGTTAATCGTGGTTGTCATTCGTAGATCTTTGACAGTCATTACAGGTCGTCCGATGCCCGAAATTCTGATCACCAGTCTTACCCGTGGGTATCGTATTACCCCGTATCTGGGTTGTGGAGGTCAGATAAGCAGTTGCACCATGTAAAATACTGGTATTCAGCTGCACCCAGTCAGACTGGAAGCGGACCCCAACATAGTTGGGAAAAGGCTAGGCATATGATGGTGTTAGTGCATTATGTACATTATAGAGTGAGGAAATCTCTTGACTCTATTCAACATTATTGAAGAGATTTCCTCACTATTTTTATGCTTTCTTCAATTCAAACAAACAGGTAGAAAATATATAAAATTTATATTTTTTTGAAGAGAGAATACAAAATCATCTACCATCAAAATGTGATACTACCTCATTAGTAAAACAACAAAGAGCACAGCCTATTAAATTTATAACCATGTGAGTGCTGTTGACTTGAAATAATCCGCAAAATATCACCGTTCACATCACAATGGACAATAGCGGAAAGTTGATTCGGTTTGTCGCTCTACCCCACGAGTATTCAGAAATACGCTTCGTTGAGATCCAATATTCTGTTTCCCAATAATGAAATTGCATTTCGAATACTGCACTGATTTCATTATTAAATCAGAGTTCATTTGAAAATTGATATTGGATTTTAAGCCCCTTTATCTGATGCCAATTTCGTTTTGTTCTGCGTTTTCTTTGAAATCTTTGTTTTTGGTCGTTCGCGTTCGCTTTGATCATTGCAATTCGATTAATTTGTGTATACTGCCTAAGTAACTGAATCCAACTGGATTGTATCATTTAGGCTTCTGGTTATCAATTTCCGGCATGTGTTCGTAGTATTCTGCTACAGAAATTCAGTGCAATCCTACTAGGTACTAGTATATGTAATAATTATATGTATGTACTTACATATATAATATACCTATGTTTAGATGTTTGTTATTTAATCACGCAAACGCGGCTGAACGGATTTGGATAAAATTTTGCAAACACAGCATATTACCTGGAGTAACATATAAGCCACATACTTTTCATCCCGGTAGTGCGTTCTGACCTGCACACGGGCTAAGCCGCTGACAAAAGTTAGTGTTTATACAGATAGGTACTTACTTTACGATACCTTATCAGGTTTAAAAAGAAACTCGATAAATCATTATAAATAAACTAGATTGATGAGGATAAAGAAATTATCTTCAAGAAATCTTCGTCTTAATAAAGTTCATTTCAAAGAATCACAAGTTTCTAGAACAAATCTAACTGATACAAAACTCCTTCTTGTTGATTTATAAGCTCGAGTATTAAACCCGGAACACATATCTTGTGGGCGGGTCCCGTTGCTCATTTTACACGTACACCCACCTAAACCATAATTAGGGGCCGTTGAGTCGAGGTCACTTAGGTACTTTATACCATTTTTAAACCAGCTGCCTTCACTTCACAGCTGTTGGTTGCTTTATATTTCGTTAAGATTTCAATATATTTACTATCAGTTTTTTTTTTTTTTTGATTCTGTATTTTCGTTAATTAAGTGTAAAGACGTGTTTTGGTAAGGCAGTTGGTGTCATAAAATTCAAATGTAGAACAGCTTTCCTTTGAGTGACTGAACACAGGTGTGTTTCATTATGTTCAAATATAGCATGACCTTTTAGGGCCTCACAATCAACCTATAGGTGGTTAGAATTTTCCCAGCAGTGGGAATATTATATTTTTCCCACTGCTGGGACAAAGGCTTCCTCTCTGTGAGAGGAAGTGGGCCGTAATAAACCACGCGGTCCCAGTGCGGGTTGGTAGATGTCACATGTCTTAGAATGTTCGGTTATAGCCGGTTACCTCACGATGTTTTCCTTAGCTGTTTTGAGCCTCAGAATATTCATTACCCACGATAGAAATAACAGACAAGAAATAGACCCTCAAAACAATAACCATTTTCTTTCGCTTTTCTAAACTCAGGCGCACGTTTCTTCCAAGGCTTGCCAAATAGGAAAAAACACGAACGTTCACATTTGAAAAAAAAAAAAATACCTCCACGTGTATGACACATACCCTCAATAGTCAAAGACACACTTTCTTTTACAACTGATCCAAACTTGGCTAGGTACGTAGTACGTCTGCTCATAATAGATGTTGTAGTACGCATATTAATAAGGCAGGTACAAGTTTTATGACCGCGAGTGTCTGTTCCAATCACGGAGCTAAGTAATTGACAGGATGCTCGTTGAGAATATTACAGATGGATGCAGAAGGCCTACAGTAATTTCAACAACAGATATCAAAGCATTATTCCGAACAGGTGATATTTGACGAAATTGAATGACTGCAATATTGTCATTTGGTCTAAAATTTTACAGATATGTTGTATTTGTCACAAAAAGGGCAAGAAGACTAGTTGTCACCGTTCCTTGAAGCAGTTTTGATGATACAAACGCAGAGTTGTAAAAGTACAAGCTCTCGAAACAAAGCTGTTCGGGAATAGCTGCTGCTGCTTTTATGTCATAATTATAACAACTAGGGTCACAGTGTACGAGGATTATGTATTGCATTGTCCATGTTGGACGATTTGTTTTACATATCCTGTTGCGTTTTTCTTTTGTTTGTTTTTCTTTCTTCGTCTTCAGTTTCATATCCAGCCGGTATGCACTGGGTCTTCTGACCTTCACTTCCAATTAGAGGTGAGTTAAGATAGCTATTACATGACATTACGTCTCGTCAATAATGTATGCTTACAAGCACCGTGCTAAATGTATGTTCTGCAATCGCTACGAGTATCGTGAATCACGTCTAATTGTTACCAAATGGGATGTTTAAAGTGCTGCGTTTAGGTGCATTTTCTGCATGAATATAATGTTTTTCATTAATAATAATAAGTTAGTATATAGCAGGTTTTTAAATTAAACAACTATGTTATTAATTATCTTTAAAGAAATTTATGAATTTACCTATATAAATTTGATATATTTTTCTCTCGTATCTCTATCGGTTCGATTGTGCATTATGTAAAGTTTTCTGTTACTTTAACGTTTCTTACTTCATCATCATTGTTAATGACTCCCCTACGAGATGAAACGTAAGGTTCATTGAAAAAGTATAGTCACATTGTGACAATAATAGATATGCTATATGCAATACAGCAACCCTTATTATCTGCAACACGATCTTATTTATAGCCTCATTTCCAAACCTCGCAACTCTCTCTATAATGAGATCGAATGGGCAATGATCACAAAATTTATCGATATTATATTCAGAGTGGCAATGAGATGCTTTCCGGCGCAGTTAATATCCTTAATTCGTAGTATTCGTACCCCCATGTAGCCGGAAGTCACCATTCTAAATCAAACTTGGCTGGAACTCCGCGAATCCGAACGGGGGACGCGCATATTTTAATATCCATAATGGTGATTTTGAATCGAAGGGATTTATGTTCGGTTAAGGAATAGCGTCGGTATTGGCTGTAACCATCGCTTTATTAAGCTATGTATGTATGTATGTTACATTGCTTTATGTATTCCGATTCGGTCTACCGCAGTGCATTGTTGGACATAGGCCCAAGTTTACATGTATGATTGCGATCAACTCTGAATTTTCTAACCAAAATGTAACCAACTCTTACGTTTTTATTTATTTTTTGTTTTTAGCCCATTTTGTCCTAAATCTGGTATTTAAACTGTAGATTGATATGCAAGGGTCGAAAGGAATCAATTCCCATACGCGGTATTTAGACACCCAAGCGCAGCGAGGGAGGCTATAGTCCGAGGAGGAATTGGTGACTTTCACCCGTGTCAAACACTCTAATTTACATTTTGAAAGTTAGAAAAGTAAAAAACAAAACTTCTTTGCTCGCCACTTCATAATATCATTGTATGTATTTAAGTAGCTTTCCTTTGACATTTCTGGTAAAAGATTACGTATAAGTACTTGCCTCGTCTTAAACCGTATCGACGGTAAACATTTTCAAAATCGCTTGAACTCATTTTCAATCAAATAGTAGTCTATCAAAAAAATAAAAAAATAGAGATTTTGAATTTCGTTACAGCTTACCGTTCGTATCCCGCTAAATTATAGACTATTTTACATGTGGAACGCACCGCTTCACCGCCGCGACACGTCCCGCTTAATAGGTATTTTTTTTTAATTAACACTGGCTGTTTATCCATTCATAAGACCGCAGCATTTTATTTTTATTTTAAATAGATATTTTTCTTCATTGTATAATTTTTTTCATAACCGATTAGCTAACCAAATTTAGTTCTATTTTTAAAATTAATTCCCGCCATAAAGAGGGAAGCAATTACTATGAGTCTTTTCCGGCCAAATGTGGGAGCGCAACGTCTTCTACCCGCTACTCGGATCAAACAAACACTACTTTTCGAGTATGAGATATGAAAAATAATTTGGAGATTCTCACAATACGGACATCTGTAGTTATGTCAACCAACACCAAGTAAAACAAACAAATACCTAGCAGAACAACAAGGGTTAGGTTAGTATCGCATAACGGCACAGAACGTACAATAAAATGGACGGAAATGATGCATAACGCACCTATGACCCCTTGTTATCTGGTCGCCTAGGAGCACCATGGTAACCTCTCTAATGAACCCCTATAGTACCTACTGGGCTGCCAAGGAACTCGACCAGGAAAACGATACCTTGTTTGTAAGTCTATTTTATTCCATAATAATACCTCGCATACTAGTAAAGAAACATTTTCACGCCAACGAGGTTTCTAAGAAAAATCCTGATCCGATTTCTTCCAGTTTTATCCCGTTTTATGATCTTAATACCGTAAAAGGGATCGAAGCGGAATAACTTATGATGATCAGATTTTGCGTACAAAATCACAACGTCCTATGGTATTTTATAAGGAATTTCATTTCCCTGCTTCGAGTAACTTTGTATATCCGTCAAAATATTTACAATTCCTGTCAATCTGTTCGATTACATCGACAGTTAGGTCTTGTATACGTTGATTGTTTACGGTATCTGCCAGCCTGGTTGTAATTCAACTCTGTGACAGTAGAAACCGATTCGTACTGCCAGATAATTAATAAGCTATTAGATAAATTGTAAGCGAACGATGCATTTGCCTCCTTTGATTGTAATCACTATACAATAAAATTATGAAGTGAAACCAACGTTGTAAAGGCATGAAATATGTAGTTGATCTTGAGTAATAGGTATTCTGTATAAAGCGTGGTTGTTATCTGGAAGTACGAGTGGCTCGGTTTCTCCTCTATGGAGCGGAACTCTTGATAGCGACAACATTCATTGAAATAATAACACAATGCCAAAGTCATACTATAACTATGATTCAAAGAGAATTTCTGAGAATACTACTGGTATCTGCAATGTATGAGATTAATAGACAATTAATGTTGTATAAGACCAGATAAAGAGAGAAAAACGTACAGAATATCTGGAAAATGTAAAAAATTTCCTTTCATCATCATCATCACCAAACGACGTTCACTGCTGGACATAAGGATCCCCCAAAAGGGGGATTTTACCATAATCGTCACGCTTGGCAGGCGGGGTGGCGATCACAGTACGGTGGTAAAACAGTGGTATGGTGGTGAGCATTTTTTCCTTTATTAATAAAGAAGGCATACGCTATAATTCCTCAGCCATAGGGACTAAAATGAAACCAACAAATATTTCAATGAGAAATTGGGTCCAGAAGCCACGTAACTTTCGACCGCTACAACTTAATGTATACTTAGGACCATATGTGGGAGTGCAGTTTGCATCCGCATTATAAGTAGGTATGTACATAATGTATGAGTAAAATTTCCGGTCCTTATTACGTATCCCGTCTTCTGCAGGTTGTTGATCCTTAACCAACATTTGTTCGTAGGTCCTGCTGGCTCAATTTATTATCAGTCTGATACAAATGGGATCAAGCTGCTGTTTACAGAACAGCAGTTACTCTTAGCAATATTTAAGGGTTTCTGGCCACTTCTCTTTCATCACCAGGAATAATTAAATTAATGCATCATTTTATGGTTTCTTTAGTGTCAAACTAGCCTAAGCGAGCGGCATCGCCCTCGTGGATTTCGTAAACTATCCCACGGAAACGTACTACGTGGATACAAAAAATCCTATGTGTTAAAATTTACCCTATATACATATATACCCGGTTATCTAACTTTCTGTGTGTCAAATTCATTCAAATCCTTTCGGCCGTTTTTCGTGAATTTCGTGAATGTGTAACAAGCATCCAAATATCCAAACATCCAAACTGTCACATTTATAATATTAGTAGGATAGTAGGATTTTTAATTCCCAATGAGATATGCGATGTTTTACAAAAATCAGGGCCTGAGTTTACTATGACCAGTTAACGATACTCGTAACCACGTCAATCACACACGAAACCTGCTAATATCGTTTTAATAATATCGACAAATTGTCTTGTAACATACAGAATATGACATTTCGTTTCCTTACCGTTACATTGAGTTCTAAAAAACACGATGCTGACGTCGTTTGAACGTGGTAAGATGCCGCGGGGAATCATTATAAACATACAGAATTGGGGCCCCGATGTAAAACTTAGTATTGCTCCTTCCGTCGACGTAGTACCTGTTGTTATCAGTACACTCAAAACAAAAGTTGTACCAATAAGCTTTAATTAATGTTTTTTTTAATTTGTGAATAAATAAATAAATAAATGACTAAATTAATTAAAACAAAATGCTGGTGGTCACTATATAAAACAATTGAGTGGGCAATTTGTTTAGTCGCCCGTTTCACTAACTTTGTCGCACAATGTTTGCGTCAAATGAATAAATCATTTCATACGGCAGACAGCGATGAATAGATGTGAATATTGAGTGTGATATGCGTGTGCGTCCAATATTAAACAAATTGTGGTTTTTTTTTTTATGATTGCCTTTTACCAAAAGTAACCATTATTGTTCTATTGAGTCGTCTTATTCAAATGAAATGTAAATTCTTGATGACTGTGTTTCGCAGTCTCCGTTTTCTTGAATTAAGCCTCATCATCATCATTTCAGCCGAAAGACGTCCACTGCTGGACATAGGCCTCCCCCAAGCTCCGCCACTTCAACCGGTTCTGTGCTTCCCGCATCCAGCAGATACCTGCGGCCCTAAGAATTAAGCCTAACTAGACATAAAATTACCTATGCCTTTTCATAATTATATTAAATTACTTATTACTCCAGAGCAGTCGTGGCACAGTGGTTACCAGTCCAGCCGCGACTTCAGGGTCGTAGGTTGTGCCCAGTCTTTACTTTGTGGAAATTCATCACCACTGCTTTCAAAACGGTTCCTGAAGGAAAAAACATTGTGAGGAAACTGGCATGTTCCAGAACCAAAAAAATTAAGACATGTGGACACCTACCAAACCAACCTGTTTGGCACGAGTGGTGGTCTGGTGGATTAAGTAGATATAAAAGGATGCCACCGAAAGGATGTCTGTGTCACAGCAGCTGGAACATTATGGCTGATTATACTTGCTGCTCAAACTTTTACATATTCTGGCTTTATCTAACCTTAAAGTTACCTACTTTCTGTACTCTGTTTTCAATCAACTAAACTCACATATTACTACAATTTATCACAATTGTATTATTTTGACGTGTTTATCTCAATTTTTAAGAGGATATTCAGAAGCAGACACAAATTGCTACAATAAAACATAAATCCGCGTAGGCAAAGTACAACGAGCATTAAGTATTATTGGAATATATTTGCATTTCGAAACCAGCACTAGAGCTGCAACCCGGCCAAAATAAATTGAACATCAGGTGTATTCAAATTGCAGTAGGCAGGCGTAAATATTTAAATCGGACGTGTAATACCACGTTAGGGTGGGTGCCTACTCGTACTATCATCTGATGCACGCGCAGTCCATTTCCATAAAAGCCTCTTCAATCTCGCAAAACGTTTCGGGAATTTCAATTCACGCTTAGCGTTTTTTTTTTTCCTTCCCTTTTCACGTAGATTTTTGCGTAGTAAATATTTAGCTGTGTTTAATTGTATTTCCCCTAGCCTAATTTGTGCACATTTATTGCTTTTACCACATTTCCCTTGGTAAAATGTGGGATTCAGTTACTACAATTGGATTTGTCGACTTGAATATGGTCTTGTTTTTTCCTTTTTCTTTTTACGTTTTTCCTCTGTTCTCTGATATATACTTACTTCTGTATTTTCTGGAAGCTCAGAAAATGTACCTTACATTTCCCAAAGTTTTTCTAAAAGTTAAACCTATGAATCAAAATTAAATGATTCGCCCTTTGATTCCCTATAAAAGATTTGAAGACGTAATAAAAAACGTAGGTGCTGTGCTAAGCCTCTTGAGTATGGTAACGAGAAAATATAACCGAGCCAAGAAGACATTTTCAACGAATAAAACATCGATAACGATCCGGTTCCAAACTGGTTTCATTCCAAAGATAGGCAATTCTACACTATTACATAAACACTCACTAAAAATGTCACTGTTTTAAAGCAGAGTACACACATGCGCTCGTTTAACGATCGATTTATCGACCGGAGCTATCGATTGTGCAGTGTTCGATTCTTCCGAATTCACGTAATAATACATTTCGAAGACTTGTTTTCTTCGATTCGGCGATTGTTTTTTATTTATTTATTTGTGGGTAGTAGTAGGTAATCAACTGTTGAATAAACCTTTTTCTAGAACTTTTATTACTTAGTAAGCGTAAGACGTTGCGTGATGTTTGAAAAGTATCTACTTTTTAGAAAATTTAATTTCATTTAAGTTGTTTTTGAGTGTATTTTTTCGTTAAAATGGCCAAGTACACTCTGTAACGGAAACATCAAATGGGTGCTATAATTTTAATCATATTATTAGTAATGGTAAAACAACAATGGAGTTTCATTGTCATGGTTTATGGAAATATAAATGTAAATTTTATGCTACCATTCATTCATAAACAATAACATCAACAGACACTTTTCCTTTATTAGACTTCAATAGACCAGACTTCATACAGTTGCGAATATAAAACACGCTGCCGTTTTAATTAATTAAAGTCACATAATTATAACTAAAACAATCATATTACTCAGGTGACATTATTCTAATCTTGAAAAAAAAAACTTAATATCGACTCAAACGTTTCAGAGATCGCATCGGCAACACATCTAGACGAGAACCGTATCATTGTTCTATGATATGCAGTGATAATACATAATAGACGAGTGTTTATCTTTTCCTACTACACATGCCTTACCTTTGCACCGCGCTTCACGGAGCGTATCGAATCGCCATCGATGTTTAAGATCGAGTGCCAGTGTGTACGCGGTAAGCGAGAGGTCATTGGCCCCGACACGATGCGGGCTCCAAATTCGGTAGTGAATGCCGTCGGGGACATTAATCGGACACTGCTTGGATCACTTGGGAATGAAGATGAGGCAAAAACCGAATGTTTGTACAGCCAGTTATTAAGTCAAACTTAACGGACACTTACCTACTTTGACAGTTACAACTTCCTTTTTGAGTTTCTTGGCGATTTGCGGCCTGTTAAGAATCTGCCAAAAATATTTTGGTCAGTCGTGCCAGTCAGGTGTTTGGGATTTTTAAATCATATAACAGTTATATTCCAGTCTCTATCATAAAATTCATAAATATTTGCTGCATAAAGAAACCACAAATAATCAAACCATGAATAAGATTAACAGTCATTATATTCATGGAATTATCTACTCTGACATCAACAACAGAACCAAGAGAATAAACAACCAATTCATGTGTCAAATTAGCAACGCTCAAAGTGACTTAATCGATTCGTCATGGCTTATCATTTAACTTGAATCGATTACACGATCGAGTACTAGTAATATAGAGTTATGCACTTCAACCAGTCCTGTTCTTAGAGTAATTCTTAGAATGGTTATTTTACGCATGGGCGCAGCTCTCTGTTACGCCCTATTGCCTTTTATTTCGACATTTACGTACCGAATAAAATCTCTAAGAATTTCCTCGCTGTTTCTGTCATTTTGGCAATCAAGCTAAATAATACTCCTAACCAAAGCTATTGGAAAAAGAAATGTTGAAGGTTTGATAGATTTCTTCAACATTATAAATAAATTACCTAAACATTTTGACATCGTTAACGAGAACACTGCAGATAGTTCTACTGCAATGTTAAACAAAAAATGCTTTTAATCTGAAACGTGTTTTAAAAGTTACGTAACACACCTAAATAAATCAACTCAAAATTAATGTTTTGAGTCCGTCATTAACATAAACAACATGAACTTTTAATTACGAAATTCTACATCAGAATGTGAATTCCTATAGAAAGGGAAACCGAGAAATTAGATTACAGCTTCCCTCACCGAATGCGATATTAATGTACAAGACGGCATTACTGACAAAATTGCTTTGACCGCATTAATTCAACGGCTATAAAGTTACCTGTTGAGAGTCTCTAGGGACACTTCAAAGGGATCTAGGGCGGGACTAAATTGTCTTACTTAAGTAGCACAAAGTAGCTACATCAAAGAACGGGAGACGAAACGTTTTCATCTGTTCATGTACTAGGAGTTTCGTCTAATACTTCATTGCATACTTTAGTTTGTTTACGAACCTATCCGAAATTTTACAGGTTTATAGCAGTCGGGTCAGCTTTTGATGACTTATCTTGATTATTGCTTGTGACGTCATTTGTCACGTGTTTATTTTACTTCGCTCTACTTATGAGCGCATATTAGCATACCTGTGCTAATGTTTTAAATGTCACATTGATGAATTGTCTTCGTTTCTTCTGTTCCAATGATAAATAGATACATTCTTGTACTAAAATATCATAATAATGAATTGCTTCTGGCAAATGATCAAAGAACGTCGATGAAATATTTAGCCAGTCTAAAAAGCTACTTCAAAACATGAGCATTTAAGAAATTAAGACCTTTATAATTGCTCTACAAATACTCAAGAGTGTTTAAAATTCCAAGCAAGTGTTGATACAAATCCACTTAAAACTACTATTGTTGACAAAACATATTTATCAACGAATGAATCATTTCACTATCATCCGGCTATTATGATAAAGAAGTAGAGCGCTCGATACAAGTGATGACATACTTTTGTTAACATAACTTTGTTTTTCTTTTCCAGGTAAATAAGAACATTTGTTAACATGCGCTGAGCGTCGCAGACATACAACAGTGAGTTTTCTGAGTCTCTCTCGCCTAGTCTTCTTTTGAATAGTTCTCAAATCTCTAATCAGTAAATATTGGACAGCTCCGAAATCTGAATTAATTAAAATTTCCCGTTAGTTATAATTATGAGCTTTAACTTCTATTTTCATCTGCTCCACTCCGCTTTTAAAGCAATAATAATAAAGTTATCAACTGCAGGCTTGTTTGCAAAAGCGTCACCGCTAATATTTTCTCTACGCCCAGACCCAATGC
The DNA here is from genome assembly GCA_949987655.1 of Polymixis flavicincta. Taxonomy (NCBI): domain Eukaryota; kingdom Metazoa; phylum Arthropoda; class Insecta; order Lepidoptera; family Noctuidae; genus Polymixis; species Polymixis flavicincta. The sequence goes on from OX465184.1 coordinate 15,758,313, forward strand.
ATTTTCATCTACAGGACAAATTCGACTTTAAACAAATACAGAAAGTGCTTATTTTTAACTAAATTCAAATATACTAAGACAATTTAAACCATAATTGAACAGACATAAGGTTAAAATTTAATTAGTCGCTGTAAAAGTCACGCTGTCTGACTCGAAAGTGTCGCAACCCGCCCTATCAAATGTCACAGACATGGCTCTGTTCACATAAAGTAGCTAAAATAAGTCCTGTGATGTCGCTGCTCTATGTAGGAAGTGCATCTATTTTATAGGGTCGTAATATCCAGGACGGACAATCTACTTATCATTTTATTATATCGTTCATCAGTTTCATCTGTTCATAAACATTTACTGCTTGGGTACAATTCTGATTATCTTTTGAATAATCTAATTCGTTAATAGTTTGATTTTCCTGAAGTGTTTCTCATAGTCATAACGAGTTAGTAACTAAAGGAGGCATAGAATAGAATCTTAAGTCCAGAATCTCGTTTGCACAAAAACTAGTCCAATTATTCTTTGATCCTCGTACCAAGTCTGGAGCTTATTCCACTTAGGAGTATCTTTTTACTAGAGCAGTTTGTTCTTGTTTTATTGAGCTTCGTTACAAAAGCAATATGTTTGGCTGGACATTGTACGGAATGAGATATATGGCTTGTTAGTTCACCGGGGATTTCATTACTTTCACATTGATATATTTACTTAATTGGATGGAGAGAGTTGGGATTTAAATCAACATGTTTTTTCGGGTTAAGATTATCCAATATATCCAAGTTTTTGTTTGATCACGAACAAAATTTGTCACCTTTACGGCAAGCTTCAAATCTTTATACACCGAACGCAATAGGAAGCAGAAATTATACCAAATATGTGTATAACACGGTACAGCACAGGTTGCTGACACAAAGTTGCTAAGATTCTGACCGCCTCAGGCAAGACACGACGAGTAAGAATGTATGTAATTGCTGCAAGCCACTCCTCCTCAGTTACCAGTAAATCAAGAAAGTGAGTCTTTCCATTTCCCTGACCGACTATAAAACAGTGTAGGTGCTTAGAAAAGTGGGATACTCAAGCCAATAAAATTGAAGCGTTGCAGACTTAGGAGGAAATAAAAATTTGCACGTACAAAATAAACTCGTTTGATTTACTTGAGCAATCCGTTCGACATGATTTACAATTTAATTGAAGCAATTAGAGCAGTAACAACCTGCATAAGCTACCTCATTAACCTAATCTGTATCTTGATCACTTTGCATCAATTGAATCAGAAATTCTTATTCATTATGAAGAACTGAAACGGCGATAAACCTTTTTGCTTCGCAAACCGTCTGTTATGAAATAGCTTTAATAAAAAGAGGTCAATAGTCTTCTCATTATTATGTAAAATCTCATTGTGTCCCAAATCCCAAAGGATGGCTCACTGGCCGAGTTTGAAAGGAAGTTTTATTCGCCCATCCCATCCCGTAGGCCGGACAGTTGACATATTGAGAGACGAACTCCCACCTTCGTTCAATATTTACTCAATGGGATAACATTATTTTCCGTAAAAAGTGTTTTTATCCATGTAACAGTTATGGTGGATATTTTTCATCGTTTTACCTGACAGACGAAACATATTTCAGTCATACGGTCCGCGGATGTGAGCGTATTTGCAAATTGAATTTTTGAATAAATGAATAGGTATTCTCTTTTGTGTTTGTCATTGGCATGCCATTTCCATAAAGCGAAAAAATTTTGTTTCTTTTTTAATTAATTATTTTATTGTGTATACTGCCATGTTTTCTATTATATGAAAATTATATTAAAATAAAAAAATAAAGAGTGAAATGTTTCAGAACATTATCTAGTGGATCGACTTTAACTTTATTATTAAATTTAAGGTACTGCCCAGCAAATATTCGGAAAACTACATTACATTTATCACAACTAAAATCACATAATAATATCCTCAATAACATCAAAAGATTCTGCATTCGTTTCGGGCTGTCGATCCCGTAAAATTTCTTTGTACCGTCCCCTATAGCCCGAAGGTCTGTAACCCCTTGTATCCATTTGACGAGAACCTCTGTACACATCATGCCTTTGCAATCTATTTGTAAGAAGATGAGTATATAATTCTCCCCCAGTAAGAAGCGACGCGGCGTTTTTCATTCCCTTCAGGGCACCCCTAGATGGATTACGGTGTGTGTTTCGTTCAAATGAGAACTGTTTATTTGAATTTCTTAATTAATAAAAACATGAGATTTCCAAGCTTTTAGGTATTTGCTGTAGACAAGTGCGTCGTCCATATTATTAGTATTTATGCCTACTTTACTGCAAAATATTGCATTTCTGAAAATGACGTCAGGCAGTTGAAAATTGAGACTGATACCTACCTACTTTAAAACAGTCTAAAACTTTAAAGTTTAACGCTTGGAATGTGACTTCTTACGTGATGTATCAAACATTAAAGTCAGTGAACCAAATTATCTGTCGGATAAACTTTCTACCATCTTACGTTATCTTCACCATATAAAAGCTTAACACTTATCTGAACTTACGATAATGTACCAACAGAGAAGCTATTCCCCTTTATAGGGCAAAACTGAAATTTGAAGTTAACTACTCTAAATTTAAAGTCGACATTATCTCAATTAAAAGCCGACCTTCAGGTTCAACTAGTCGGGTGATACAGGGGCTGTACAAATTTTGTTTCAGCCTTATACATAAAAGCTTTATTAGACTGACAGGTAAATTGCATAAGCTAATGACCGTCTAGTATTTAAAATGCAAATTAAGCTATTATGTAGTAGTTAATTACGGGTCTAATAAATATTTTTTCATAACATAACGCCTACAAGACGATTTGTATCGAATCGTGCAACATAATCACCTACGCATGTCGTTGTTTACTTTGTAGCACAAACAAACGGACATGTGAGAGTCGAAACGATTTGTTTACTTTTCTCATTACACCTCACCGGTAGCCTTTTGTGTATTATCCTGTGTACTTACAATAATTATTCTAACAGGAAGTTTAGTAAGGAAATGTATAGAGAATTAGTATGAGTATGATGATCAAGATTGATTCATAGTAAATGGTTCATCCGTATATGCAGATCGCGTTGCGTTTCTGTAATTGTATACTACTAAGAATCCGTTGTTGGAACAAATAGTAAATTGGAGCAAATCTACATTGATTTATAGAACTTCTTGAATGATAGATACTAACACAAATAATTTACTAAGTAACTAATCAATTTAAATGAAAAGAATCGAAGAATATTTTCGTGTTCTATTCTACTTACTAAATACCTTATTTAGGCAATAATGTAGAGATTCCCTAGACGTTCTTTACAGACTGATTCATCGACTAATTCCCACAATTTATCTAGCCATTAGTCAGTCCAACGAAGTCTAGTCGTATTTTCGTTTAGTCTTATATTGTTGTTACCTTGCTGCTTGACTTATCAGTCATTAAGAAAGTATGGAAAATAAATAACTTTGTACCTAATTCAGACTTTAAAATCCATAGAATGTTAGTGCAGAAACACTTATGAAACCAGTGCTAGTATTAAGTTAAAAATTAAAATAAACATTAATATTACCGTTTTTTCTAATGTGATGGACGTAACGCCTAGCCGCAATGACAGCCAGGACACTGTTGCGGAAAATATGCTTATTCCACAAAAAAGGGCAAAATTACAACAAAAAAATAATCGTTCAGCAATGCTCCATAATTAAACATGAACCCAAAACTCATGGGAAAACTGTGAACCATAACAATAACAAATGAGCACATACCTGCATATTTTACCAAGTCCTTACTATTGTTATATTCAAGCATAACTACAAACAAAGTGGGTCAAGTTATTTTCGCGAAAGACTCGAGCGAAAAACTCGACGGAAACTCATTGAAGGAGATCGTAAACGAGACAAGTGAGAGAAACAATGTTTATACTTACGGTCGTTCACCATTGTATGGCGTTAATGTGGGTCGATGGTACATATGAGTACCTACATCGTTCCTGCGTCTGCGCTGCTCGTCAGGCGTCTCGTGCGCATTGCGTGATCTGATCACATCGTTAGTTTATCAAAGGAATTGTTAAATGGTCTTTGGTATACTTAAATTAAAAACTAATTTGTTCAGAAAATGTTGTATTTGATTAAAAACACTGAAAACCCCTTTAATGTTGTTCAGTATTTAATTTTGTGCAAAGATGTAGGATCTCCTTACTTACTTGTTGTAGTGTCTGAGCCGCTCCCTCTTCCATAGCAAAACTTACACACTGCTCAAGTTAAATCAAATCCAACAACCTATTCGCTAATTAAGTCAGAACTGCTTGTGGACGAAGCGAGGTTGTTCTTAGTTGTTTTAAGGATTACACGGAACGAGACACGTGCTAATTTTGGTACCATAGATGCTTTTGAATTCCTTTCGAATGTTTTCATATTCATTATTAATTTGAGGGTGTCCTCTGGTCCAGTCTTCTGTTTATCTGCGAGTAGTAAGCTATATGATAGGTTTCGACTAGCTATTTTATAGTAAATAGTTCAAGTGACGTAAGAAAACAAAAGGTACTTAGTTCGTTTTTTCTTCAATACACAAACAATTTCTGTATGTGTCAGTAACCTATCAAGGAACGTATAAAGAAGTGTCTGACAATGGCCATAGTCGAAGTGAAAGGATTTAACAAGATGGCAAAATGGCAATTGATACTGTATTTTCTTGCTCAGGATGTGGTCAAGCGCGCGATTAGGAATCATCACTCGAGATTTCACTGTATTCAATCATTCATTTGCTTAAAATGCGTTTTGAGGGTAGTTGGTAGGTAAAGGCCATGAGTTTCAAGTTGTATGTCTTGAGATCGAACCCTGACAAGCGCTTTACTTTGTGTAAATTACTTCATCACCACTGCTCTCGAAACGGCATAGGCACTTAAATTTTTCCTTTTATGATGGATAAGGAAATGAATGTAGGTACTTATTCCTTTTTTCCAATTAGAATCCTTTTCTATGACCTTTCTTTTAAGTTGTAAGTGGCTATTATGGAATGTCAAATTTCCAGCATGAACCAAACAATCTTTCTTACATCTGAAAATCTAGACAATGGTTCAAAGCTTTCCCCGATTGTTTTGTTGTCGCAAGCGCTATTACTGAGGTCCTAGGTTTCATTCCCGGTTGAGCAAAGGGTTTCTCCGTCTGGAATCTCTCTCTTTCTCAGCAACTACCCGGAATCTGGATTGGTGGCCGGTTGATGGGAATAGACTCGCCATCTTTTGTATGGGAACTCAAAATTACTGGCAAATCAGGATGTATTACAGTTTGGTACCTATTTGTTTACTTATGTTGAAACTGTTTTGTACTTCTCATGACTTGTCCCTAAAGGTTCATTAGAAAACCAACGTCAGACAGCAACTGTCAGACATGTACCTTTTGTCACTGTTGTACCTAATTATTTATATTCACTTTCTTTATTTTGTGTTTTACGAACTAAACTGTACTCTTTCTTTATTCCTTACCTTTGCCCAACGCTTCGTGGAGTGCAGGCGTATTGTTATGTTTGATTACTAAAGATACTGTTTCGTGTCGATACCTTTATTGAAGAAAAACAGAATGCATATCAGCTGTTTATTGTCTGTAATAGATCGTAAACGTTAATTAGGTAATCGTTTTTTGTTATTAATTTATTGCTTGGTTGGTTTGTTTTAAAAGAAAACGGCTCAGTAGGTCAGATTTGTACTTGCAATATAAATATTTAAGTTTCCCTTTTATGCTGTCAGTACAGTTGATTTGCTATATTCGCGTTTCAGCATCGCATTAGCGGTTATTGCTCTTTGTCTAATATCTCTCCGTAAGTACTGGGTACTCCGTGGGTACTTACGATTCCTATCCTACTAATACAATAAATGTGAAAGTTTGTATGTTTGTTACTCAATCACGCAAGAATAGCTGTACGGATTTGGATGAAATTTGGCACACATGTAGTTTATAACCGGGATCATCACATGGAATAGTTTTGTAGCGGCACTACAAATAAAAATGCTTCGCAACAAATATCGAAAAATGCAAAAACAAAAAGTGGCGCCATCTACAATGCCACAGGCGAACTATTCGAGAATTTCTACATCGCGCAATCAGAGTTTACCACGGCACTCGAACGTATACAAAAATCCCGACGTCAACTGTCGGGCAGTTGCCCGGACCAGACACAATACCCGTCTGGTCGGAGGATTCTCCTTTACCAGCAAATGTATGAGTGAACTTTACACAATGTTCCTCATACCCCTAAATTGGTGACCCCGTGAAAGAACGTCAGCGCAGCCTTCGTGCAACACTTCGGCGTGACGTCATCATCAACATCAAGATCACTTCCTCAAGCTTTCGAGCGGCGAGTCACACAGCCAGCCAGCACCCACGGCTTCAACGGGTATCCTGACCACCTGCATGCAGCGAACCGCATGCCTGGTCATCACCCACAGCCTCATCAGCAACCATGGCCCAGCACACTGCACTTTCGGCCGGTCGAGAGCTCAATCTCCCGGTCGACGCCAGCAGTCAGCCTCAACCTCTCAACCCAGCGCTGTACCAGATCCGACTCACTGGAGCATAACGCAGCGCAACCCCGACTCACTGGGGAATCGTCGCAGACAGTTCCGACTCACCGCGAACTATGTGACACCCGGTTCCGACCCACTGGAACCACAACTGGCACTGGCAAGCATCATAACATGCACTGACTCAGCCCACTATCGACCTCCGGTCTCCGGGGGGGAGTGATGTAGCGGCACTACAAATAAAAAATGCTTCGCAACAAAATCGAAAAACACAAAAAGAAAAGTGGCGCCATCTACAATGCCACAGGCGAACTATATGAGCAATTCTGCATCGCGCAATCAGAGTTTTCGACGGCACTCGAACATATACAAAAATCCCGACATCAACTGTCGGGGCAGTTGCCCGGACCAGACACAATACCCGTCTGGTCGGAGGATCCTCCTTTTCAATAGAGGTATGAGCGGACTTTACACCCTGTTCCTCATATCTCTATACTCGGTCTTGATGTGATGATGATGATGACGTCACGCTGAAGTGTTGCACGAAGGCTGCGCTGACGTTCTTTCTCGGGGTCACCAATTTAGGGGTATGAGGAACAGTGTGTAAAGTTCACTCATACCTATGGTGGTAACGGAGGATCCTCCGACCAGACGGGTATTGTGTCTGGTCCGGGCAACTGCCCAACAGTTGTTGTCGAGATTTTTGTATATCTTCGAGTGCCGTCGAAAACTCTGATTGCGCGATGCAGAATTGCTCATTTAGTTCGCCTGTGGCATTGTAGATGGCGCCACTTTTCTTTTTGTGTTTTTCCGATTTTGTGATGTTGACCCTAAATTGGTGACCCCGTGAAAGAACGTCAGCGCAGCCTTCGTGCAATACTTCAGCGTGACGTCATTAACATCACATCAAGACCACTTCCTCAAGCTTTCGAGCGGCGAGTCACACAGCCAGCCAGCACCCACGGCTTCAACGGGTATCCTGACCATCTGCATGCAGCGAACCGCATGCCTGGTCATCACCCACAGCCTCATCAGCAGCCATGGCCCAGCACACTGCACTTTCGACCGGTCGAGAGCCCAATCTCCCGGTCGACGCCAGCAGTCAGCCTCAACCTCTCAACCCAGCGCTGTACCAGATCCGACTCACTGGAGCATAACGCAGCGCAACCCCGACTCACTGGGGAATCGTCGCAGACAGTTCCGACTCACCGCGAACTATGCGGCACCCGGTTCCGACCCACTGGAACCACACCTGGCCCTGGCAAACATCACAATATGCACTGACTCAGCCCACTATCGACCTCCGGTCTCCGGGGGGGAGTGATGTAGCGGCACTACAAATAAAAATGCTTCGCAACAAATATCGAAAAATGCAAAAACAAAAAGTGGCGCCATCTACAATGCCACAGGCGAACTATTCGAGAATTTCTACATCGCGCAATCAGAGTTTACCACGGCACTCGAACGTATACAAAAATCCCGACGTCAACTGTCGGGCAGTTGCCCGGACCAGACACAATACCCGTCTGGTCGGAGGATCCTCCTTTTCAATAGAGGTATGAGCGGACTTTGCACCCTGTTCCTCATACCGCTAAAATGAGACACCGTGAATTTGCATTTGTATAAGAACCTACTCACAGGCCAACGACCTCAGTGTTCGACCTTCACCTATTTCGATTCACACCTGCTTTGTTCCTCTCGTAATTTTAGTCAAGAAAGTTCCACGTTTAATTTTTGTTTCGTCCATACAACTTGTACCTATCGTCCAATATCTCTGTTAATAAAGGAAGTGTCTAGATAGGGTAAATATAAAGGCATAAACTCGACAGGAGATTCTTTATTCCACCTATCCCCGAAACCACTTCAGTTTTATGCGGGTAAAACGTTTCCCTAAGCTAATTTTCGACATCCACGCGAGTGAAGTGGCTGGTAAAAACTAGTGTACTATATGTGGTTTAACGTTATTGGAACATGTTGAAGACCACGATGGATATTCAGTTTCAGTTTTTGAAATAAAAATGAAGGGGCAATGACTGATATTTCCATGCCAAAACGCGACTATAACAAAATAACGTTTTTATGTGCAGGTTAGGTTAGTAAATAAGAAATACATTCCGTCCTCGATTAAACAAAAACAAGTCACAATGCGAAAGAAGTTTACGTAGATGGTACGCAAAGAAAACATGGAAACACTGCCTCAATATCTTAATACGCGCCTCATCCTCATACAACTCACTATGTTTATTTACTCTGGCACCCTCCTAAGTAATAAAACTGTCATAGCGGCAGAATTACGACTCTTCTCTTAAAACTCTTCCGTATTGTAGAAATTATAAAAACATGTTTTATTTCTACTAGAGAATAGGTACATAAATCACTTGGATGGCTGTTAAAGTTTACATCCAACAAATTATAATGTTTATGTTATTTAATACGCTGCTAAATGGAGAACGGATATAAAATAAACAGGGTGTATACGTTTAAACTTTAGTAGATCGATTTATTCGCTTTATTATAGCAATAATGTTGGTGTTGCACAATTAACGGGTTCGCGTTCTTGTATTAAATCTTGTTTTATGTATTTTACTGGGTGTGGCAGAACAACGTATTATGTACAGATAATTTTTATCGTCTAGAGTGTTTTTTTAATCAACAATGAGTAATAAACAGTGGTGTTTTGATGTAGGTTAATGACCTTTGCATACTTTTATGACACAAAAAACCTTAATTCATTCTGCATTATTTAAAATTATTCGAAGTTGCTAAGTACTAATAATTTTGCGAAACAATATGACAGGTTGAATTGCATTCACAGAGAAAATACAGGGTTAAAATTTCGGAACGATTTATTTTTTCATACATAACAAACATTACAGCAACCACTTTACAATAAACACGCTTTAGGAAACCCATTTTCCTATCAACCAATTTTCAATGGCTTTAAGTAATTCTAAATTCTACTTAGTATAGTGATCATTAAAGTTGATTATCGTATGTTTACCTATTTCCATAATGGGTTTAGTAAGTAGTACATTATTTCCAGCTCATTGTGTACTTTGTATTTGCACTGTAACTAAAGTATACTTGAACGTAAATACCTGACCTACTCAGGTGTATAATTTATAATTTTTTTGTAGCAATCTTGTTAACAGTTAGTCTAAAGTTTACATTAAACTGGTTTGACAGATAAAATGCATGTTAACCTTGGTACGTTGTGATATTTTTTGTAATAAATTCCAGCGTTTAGTAACTGTAAAATTTGTATTTTATTTTTAGACTTCTTAGTTGATGAAGGCTAAATTGAAGTAATTAGCACTATAATATTTGTTACATTCTTCACATCTTAAAAATGTCGACAACGAAGTGAGGTAACCTATTTATAACATAATTATCAAGATTTTTTTCTTCTGAAGTAGTTTTTCTCTCACTGTAATGCTATCATAAACTCATAACATGACTCAACTAGAACTCTAAGCTTTTAATATTTCGATTGTCAAGGAGTCAGTTCTTCGTCAGAAATATGAAGCTAGTTTCCCATTCCAAAGCGTAGTAGGTACCTATGGAAAAGAACGGGCAAGAAACTCCATGGACACTCTTTTAAATTATTATGCAATAATAATGCAATATGAATGTGGAATTTATAATTATATGTGAGCACCATATAAAAAGACGTACTCGTTAAAAGCATAGAAATGCGTAAAAGAGTACCTACAGTAAATAAAAATAAAAAATAAATAATTATAAATAAACCGAGGCAGTATAGGGAGGACCAATTGACGCCACCCGTTCACGAACATGACGCATGGCATCGGCATCAGTCCCATTCAACTCAACCATTTAGAAGAGAGCTACTTAAGTCTTAAATGTCCCAACACACGCGCCACCGTCGGTGACATATTTGAGTGAGCATGACATATCTTAGCCTCGAGGGGCACATTCAAGTCAATGCACATGAAATAAATATTACTGATGTTATCATAAACTTATCTACATTATTTTTATAATACCTACTTTATTTTTATTTTATTTTTATTCTCATCATTCGCTTTCCACATCCGGTACACCTGTGTAAAGTTGTAATTGATACACATGTCGATTACGCCAGGAATTTTCATTTTCAAATTTTTCACTACCAACCGCCTGATAAACAAACGTGAAACTAGAAACAAAATAAATAACTTTCCCTATTTCCCGAGCAATAATTTTTGACACACACAGTTTGAAATATTTGCATTTCGTATCAAAGTTGTGCCGTTATATTACAGTGGGTATTCCAGGGTTTAATTATTCCATTGGTTAGCGACTTTGCAGACACTCACTTTATGTATAAGGCTTTGCTCTATAGCTGTAACTTCAAAGCAAGATTAAATGTTCTAAGTAATATTAATGGGTGTTTAGATTTAGTAATGTTTCTAGTGAACGTTTTGTCTATAAGTTTATGTGTTTATACTTGAATCACTTTTGTTTGATATACTGATTTAATTTATCAATGAATCATTATTTTATGGTAATACAATATATTTTAATGTATTATAGTAGAACATGATTTTTTTTTTCGAATGAAATGGGTTATATCCAATTATTATTCCCCCTGTTTTTGTATTTAATAGTATAAGTATTTAGTTAGTCAGTCATTGAATTAAATAGGTGTTTAGACTAAATAATTAGTAGTTTTATATATTGTATTTATATGAATGCCCAACGACCCAGCGTGGCTTGACCAGACTCGATAAATCGAATGAACGCCAAGATTTGCACTAGCCCCTGGAGCCTCATGTTTCATGATGCTACAGAGGCCATAGTAGTTTTATATATTGTATGTATAAGCATTTAAATGTAGACTATATGAAATAAGTCCGTTTTTAATCTTCTAATGCAGTGTCTACATAATTATCCGCCATACTTAAATTTAAAATCAGCCGATTCTAGCTAACCCCATACGGAAAACCGGCTTCGTTACCACTTTACTACCATTTTACACGACACAAAACTCCGAATTTACACATCACAAACACACCATTTCACTCGAATCGTAGCAACTTCAAGCTCTGCTGCAACTTGCAACCCACTGCCCAGTTCCCGACGCCCTTTCGCCTGAATCGTCAACACATTCCCGTCCATTTCCTATCAGAATATGTGCCTCTACCTAGATATAATACCTGCTATCCAGACATCCTTTGTGGTCGCAGCTGTCGCCTCGAGCTTGAAATTCTGCTGACAGCTAGCCGCTTTTATATTTAGGGGTACTATCTACTCTATTTACCTCGCTTTAACGATACAATTTCCGACACTGCAGATATTTGTCAGCCTTTGTATTGCTGTAAACGTGTAAAACGATACTTTTATATTGTCCTATTTGACGTGAGTGATTAAAAGTAGTTTTAATTTCTTTCTAGGTATATTAATAAAAAGCTTTTGTCTTTAAGGATTGGAATAGCTTTTCTTTCATCGATTATATATTTATCTTCTTCATTCGGCCATGCAGATTGAATTACTTAAGAACCTACTCTTGCTAGGATGCCATATTCACTATTGTTATGCTATTGCTATTTGACGTGGGTGATAAAAAGTAGTTTTAATTTCTTTCTAGGTATATTAATAAAAAGCTTTTGTCTTTAAGGATTAGAATAGCTCTTCTTTCATCGATTATATATTTCTCTTCTTCATTCGACCCTGCAGATTGAATTACTTAAGAACCTACTCTTGCTATGATGCCATATTCACTTTTATTATGGTTCTTTTGTAGCTATTGATTCCTACAATATACATTATATTTACTGTACCAGGATGTACTTTTGAAAAGTCGATGTACTGAACTTAAACTCTATTGCCACTGAATACTTTACTTTTATTTAGGTAGTCCATTAATTTCTTGGACATTTCATCAGAGAAAACGGAAAAGAACTTATTCTACCTAGTTGCGAATATGTATTTTATGATTCTGCTAAATCGACAGGAATAAAGCCAGTAAATATCATGAGTTATGTAATATTGGCTAAATGTCAATGTTGCTGCAATTGCCTACAGAACCTTTTAATTGAAATGCAATACTTTCCTCGAATTCGGTTCAAGTTGATCAACAATATGTTTAAATAGGGTAAAGTTTACGAAACGAGTACAATGTGGTACTCGGAGCGTATAAATTATATCCGATAATGTAATGTCTGATATATAAACTAGCCTCAACAAGCTTTAAAAATCCTCTTAGATTTTGATAAAGCGTCAAATACAATTTAGTTTTAATAACGTTACTTACACTTTGTAAGATACTATAACATTCTGATAATATCAGGAGAAACCAAGGTACCTTCTCCATAAAGTTGCATCACAAATATTACAACACATGTGACAAAAGAAATCAAAATTCGAATTCTTGAATGATATATAGATCACCCATAAAAATTCTATTGCCACGCTTAAAATCACTATTTAAGTGGAAATTGTTTTCAATAAAAACCATAAAACTATAAAAGCGTATAATGTCTCACGTTGGAGTGTGGTTTGGAATACATTTCATACTGTAACTTTATTCACCAGACGTGATAAAGGTTGCCTACATTACCGAACCTTACCAGATTCTTCACGAAAAAGTTTAGAGTGCTTTTATTTCTTTTACTTAAAAATGTGCTAGCATTACTTTGTGAAAATGATAATGTGAATCTCCCAAAAAAAAACTTGTCTTCTTTTTAGCTAAACGTGAGTCAGGTGTTGTAGGCGAGAGTGACGGTGTTTCCTTGATGAAGGAGTGAAAATAAAACCAGTGTAACGTAATACACAGTAATCATATATTAGGTCTTTACCTATGAAATTGCCGTTCTGCAGTACTGGCAATTTCAAATCAAAATAATTTTTGTTTGGCTAAGAATTCTAATTTCAAATTAATTTTATTTTAAAAACATGGATTTTTTTTTCTAAAAGTAGTCATTTCTTTATTGATTAGTGTTACATTTTCATCGCATTTCAATCTTTTTCGTCATCATGGATACGTTAAAAATTCGAGTAATTATGGAATATGAGTACCGTCGTGGCAGCAACGCGGCACAAGCGGCACGCAACATCAACGACGTTTACGGAGCTAACACTACAAACCAACGCACCACCTGTTATTGGTTTGCTCGCTTCCGTTCTGGAAATTTCGACCTGAAAAATGAACCTCGCGGTCGTCCGAAGACTTTGGTCGACAATGACGAATTAAAGGCGATTGTGGAAGCTGATGATACACAATCTACGGCTGAATTAGCAGCAGCTTTCGACGTTAGCGTCAAAACAATATTGGTCCATTTGCGTCAAATTGGCAAGGTAAAAAAGCTTGACAAATGGGTGCCCCACGAACTCAATGATCGCCAGCGCGAAGTACGCGTCGAGACGTGCCTTGCACTGCTCAACAGACACACAAATGAAGGAATTTTGAACCGCATTGTTACCTGCGATGAAAAATGGATTCTGTTTGATAACCGTAAGCGCTCAGCAAGTTGGTTGGATCCTGGTTCAGCACCTAAACAATGCCCTAAACGAAAACTTACCCCTAGAAAAGTGATGGTCACTGTTTGGTGGTCTAGCGCCGGTGTGATTCATCACAGCTTCTTACCAAACGGGGTGAGCATTACTGCAGATGTGTACTGTGAAGAACTGAACACAATGATGGAGAAGCTGGCGCATCTCCAACCAGCATTGGTCAATCGCTCGTCTCCGCTGCTCCTGCACGACAACGCGCGACCTCATACTGCACAGCAGACGGTCTCCAAGTTGCAAGAACTGGGGTTGGAAGCTCTCCGTCATCCGCCCTACTCACCAGACCTTGCGCCTACAGACTACTACTTTTTCCAGAATTTGGATAACTTCTTGGCGGGAAAAAAATTTAATACCCGAGAGGCAGTACAAAATGCCTTTGAAGAATTTGTTGCCTCCCGTCCAGCTGATTTCTTTAAGAAGGGCATCAATAAACTGCCACTGCGATGGCAAAGATGCATTGATTGCATGGGTGATTACTTCGATTAATACAAATAAAAAATTCATGAAAAAAATTCGTTTAAATTTTTTCATACAAAACGGCAATTTCATAGGTAAAGACCTATTATAAAACAGCAGGAATAGTACACGTTACACGTACATGTTATAAAACAAAAGATCACACCTGGCACAAATTTATGAAATACAGTCAGAAATAAGCAGTAGGTACACAGATATTAGCAAACCGATTACACAATAAACCCTAGCTAAAACAATATTGGAACTGGCTATCTAGTTATACAGTACGTCGCGACCAGTAGTGAACAGCGGAGCCACTACTCCACATTTATACTTGTTCACTTGTTACTTGATATGAAGGTGTAATAGACTCTGAACATAACACCTTTTTTTTTTGGAAATGGCGTCTCGAAGTTGGCTTTGTGAGGCCGTGACTTCTTAACCGGACTTTAACTATAGCACCGAATATTCGGTCCTCAAATTACCTTTCTTTCATAGTGCAAGTAGCATGTGCATTTATCTGATTCCGGCTAATCCATCATTCAGGGACGCGAAAACATGGCCTTCCCGGGGAGCAGGTTTCGACTTGTCGAGATCCGGTCAACACGTGTAGGGAAGTTCTAAGTTTTTATTTCCTTACTGGATTAACGACATTAGTTAACTAGGCGGAATAATTATGATACTTGTACCATGGTGTCTGAACTACATTACATACTTTTATGTAAACTTCTTTACAGCTGATTAGTATGAGTAAGTACAGTAAACAGGTAATGTGTTACAATACAAATCATTATACTTACAGGTAAAGATACAGGTACCTACTATATTAATAGGATCATTATTTATAAAACTAGCTCGTTTTATTGGCTAGCTCGTTACTTCATTACATTACCGGTCTTCTCATCCATCAGCATTCATAATATTGTCTAATTAACCAACAAAGCCTTATGTTTGTAATTTGAATGTGGGTGACTATCAGAGCAGGTATAGTCTAATGAAAAGATGGATATATATTCTGTACAAGCTGAAATATTATGATATTGTTAGTACGCTATGAAGGAGGTAAACACAAACATAATAGCTGTTAGAGATGACATGTAAAAGGAAGATAATTATGCTGTAACATTGCCAAATAAATTTATTAAGAGGGAGGCAGGAGGATACTTGATCAGGACAGTTATCAATTGGTCAGAATTCACATTACCATAAATAGAAAGTTACAATACTAATAATACTAGTAGCCCTATCACTTAAATGGCTAAAGCTTCGATACAGTTAGATATAGAAATAATTGACAGTGAAATGATGATGACTGTAATGTATACGATTGTGGACTATAAATTATCTACTGCTACAAATAGACTCATTAGTGCCATAATTGACACTTTAACGAACATGATAATATCGATTGTGAAACACACAGGTAGCGAACTATGTTCGATATCATACTCAAACATTTGATGCACAGATCAGATATCAGATTAGATTGGCAGCTATTCAGAAACTAATTTTGATAAAGAAAAGGGGTCAAATTGGCCAATCAGAAATTCTCAAACTCTGTGGTAAACCAGAAGGTAATATTTATGAATTAAATTGGACTTATAAATAACCCAAGACAATAAATGTTTCGAAAATTGGTCACCCAGCATCTTTGTTCTATTCAATCCACATGTTTTCTTAATCGTTACTATAAATCGATAGTATCTCACAACTCCCATAGTCTTGCAAACCAATTTGTATTGATTAGACTTTCATCACGAAGAAAACATAACGGTCTTCACTCCGAATTCCAAATCGATTATTTAATATTTCGAATATTACTATATTAGCCTTTCGAGTATCAGCATAATATGCGACAGGCGGCCTCGCTTGCGGTTGCCAAACATGATGTTTGCGGTCGCGTCGCTCTACTAATCTTCAAGGTGATTGGCTTTGAAACTAGCGCACTAGTTGCATCGATAATTAACGCTCATTCATAAAGATAACAGCACGTAATCGCTCATTATGTTTTAGTACGTGCGTGCGGGAGTCTGAATTGGTACTGACGGTTTGAGAGGAGATAACAATGTGGACTTAGCATAGTTTACATACTTTAGCGATGACTGTTTTGAAGAGATTTCCTTAAATGAATGATGACATCAGTGTTCTGATAGCATCTGAGTGTGTTTTAGAGATTATGCTCAAAATTTAGGTATGTGTTTTTTTAGCAGGGTGATTACACTTTGTGATGCAATTGTAATTGCCAGGAGTACTTCTGTAAAATACACGCTATAGAGCAGTGCTGAAACCTTTGAAAATGGTAAAAAGAAAAAAAAAAACATATGGAATAAATAACAAAAATGAAAGGAAAAATAATTTAAAGGCGATCTGAGGTTGAACATTCTCCCGTCAAAATATCTGCTTTAAAAAAAGTCGGTGGGTTTTTTACCCTTAAAAACGCACTCCCATCCACTTCCCGGCCTCAGATCACCCGTGAATTATTTTTCCTTTCATTTTTGTTTTATTTTCTTCCTTTTCCAATGGATTTCATCTTACCATATTTTTTTTGGTTTCAAAAATTATCTACCCTGGTCCACTATATGATCAACAAAACACGCTGTATGAGCAGTTTTGAGGGATGGCATCATTGATTGATTTTTTCACTAGTATTTCGACGTATGTATGCAATACGTTATGTCGTTTCTGAGAAATTCAATCTCGGGGAGTATTAACCTAGATTTTCTAGCAAAAATAAAGTTTTATAGCACCTAAATTACCTAAAAAACAATGGAGCACTATATAGTCTATAAATCTAGATTCAAGCTTCACAGTAATATGACCTGCAAACATTTTTGACATAAACGTTTATTAATACGATTCCAAGAAGACGCATAGCGCGTAAATACAACAACGTTAAATAAAATAATAAAAATGAGCCCGTTTTATAAATCTGCGCAGTCGTCTCGGTATTTTCACTTTATCTACAGACACAGCCTGTCGTAAAACATTCAGACGAGACGAGTCTGCCTTCAGCGAGACAACCAGACAGTTCCTAGATTAATTTATCTGTGGTTTAATTTATGATAAGAAATTAGACCTTGATTTATTAATATTTCACGGTTTTTTTTTTTTTTTTGGGTGGGAAATCATCAAATAACTTCTTCCGCTCTGGGTGGAGCAGGAGGGCGTGTCAGACTTTTACTGACTAAAACCCACCCGTGTTCCTTCAGTAGCTCTTAAGCCAGGGGCTGTGGTGTCTCTTTCGAACAAACCCGCACCCCTGGCAGGCATCGACCCTTGCGGGTCCCATCACTGTTTGTGCTGACATCTCTTTGAGGCGCGCGTGGAACACAACGCGCCGTCGACTTGGGCTTGGTCCTTACCGGACAGCGAGCTACCCATTACTCGCCGTCCGCAAGCCCATGCCTACGGTGGCCGGAAATCGGCCTGGGATTCCCGACGCCCAGGGCGTCTCCGTATCCTGCGGCGGCTGGGGTCGCGAGGGCGCATATGCTGCCTCTCCCTCACGTGCGCCGCCTCCCTCTTCGCGAGCATCACTGCTTCGCTGAAGGAGGTGACGGCTCCCCATGCCCTCTCGCTCCGTACCATGGCCTGGACCAGGGCCGGACGCGAGAGATCGCCGCCGCCGATCGCCTCCACGAGGACACGGCGGTGCTCCGCCCAAGCAGGGCAGACCGCCACCGTGTGCTCCACCGTGTCCTCAGGGCGATCTTCGCAGTGGAAACACCCGGGCGTTTCCTCCCGCCCTATCCGAAACAGGAACCTCCCGAAGCAACCGTGTCCGGTGAGGACCTGCGTCAGGCGGAAGGTGAGGACGCCATGCCGCCT
Source organism: Polymixis flavicincta (assembly GCA_949987655.1). Classification (NCBI taxonomy): domain Eukaryota; kingdom Metazoa; phylum Arthropoda; class Insecta; order Lepidoptera; family Noctuidae; genus Polymixis; species Polymixis flavicincta. The sequence goes on from OX465184.1 coordinate 15,776,639, forward strand.
CTCAAATTTTCAATATTTCACGGTCGGTTATTAATACTTGTTTAATTTGTTTAATTAATTACAAATCATTCACACATCATTAATTAAAAATAAATCTCGCGAATATAATATCTTCAAGACTGTGTGTAGTTGCAGAGATGGCGAATGAGAGTTCAGACGTACGACATGATATAAAAGAAATAGTAAAAGCAACCTTACAAAGAATCCTTTCAAACGAGCTCCAAAGAATCATACTCGTAATTACAAATAATAACAATACGACGTGCAACCATGTTTAAAATAAATCATACTTGACTCCATCTTAAGAAATTGAAACAAATGCTATAAGTAATTTAATACAACAAAGTGAAACCTTACCGCATTGTTTCATTCACTTAGTTTTTTTCAGTGTTCCGCTACAATACAAGGTTCTAGTACAATGACCTCTTCACATTTTCTTTAATTTATTATTATTTGCAATTGTAACTCTATTGTTGCTTATTATATTACTTCAGATATAATTATAATTATGTGTCACCATTTTCATTTTCTTATTTATTTTGTAAATTTACATGGAGTTCTTGTCAGTCATTATTGTTATCAGGATTAAAAATGCATCTACAACATCCTCTCTAATTGTGTGTTTGCTATTACCATCATGTTTATGACTTTCATTCAAACTTTGGCATCTTACAACACGTTTCATATTAATAATTCAAAAAAAAGTTTTGTAAAACACGGTACACATTATGTAGCATTTATAGTCTGTATATTAGGTTATATCATCATAGCACATGGTTAAAGCGTCTATGTAAGATAGTTAATACTATATCTTTATATGCGTGTACCACGAAATCAGATAGTTCAATTACAAACACAAATAAGGTTTCATCATGAAATTGAGACCCCACTAATATTAGATATTCATGCAAATTTGATGATGTAAGTTGATTGATGTTAACGGAACCTATATCAAAGATATTTGTTACAAACGTAGAATAAATCTTAGTCATCTTCAACTAGAGTTGTATTCATCTTGGCCACAAATAAACCCTACAATACCAGTTTATGAACGATAAACAGCGATAAATAAATGAGCAAAATATGCACGTACTTAATTCAACTACTTCAATATCTTCATCACGATATCTTACAATATTCATAATATTTGTAATCAACTTCTGTAGATTATTGATGTCCATAATAATCCAGTGGAAATGGAATTCCTTTGAATCTATTCGCAGCCGTTCAGTTAGTTAGCTACCGGAGGAAATATTTGTCGGATAATTCCTTCGTCGGACGAACTGAGAATCTAATTTATGTTGTTGTAGAATTTGTTGCTTTTTATAGATCTTCATCCCCAATCATATTTTGTAGTTAGCCTTTGTAATAATAGACAGATAAACGAAGAATTATATTAGGTTTTTCATGAGAAAAACCAAAATAACCCTCCATGGTTTCAGTCCCTTTTGTTTTATGCTGCGAGCTGCCATACCTTACATGTCAGTGTAAGTTTCACTACCAAACGAACACTCCATACTCATTATTTTTAGCGCTTATTCCAATTTATTTGATTTCGGTATAGTATTCCTTTACATTTATTTCTTTCAAACATTTCTATCAGCTGTCATCTTACGAGGTTTCCTTATTATGTTTTTATTTTGCTTACCTGCTAAAAATGTGTGTTGGTAAATGTAACAGTTATTCAAAAGAACAGTCGAATATTTCATATAATTTTGTAACACGTCACCGTTAACCGCAAGTAACGTGATCTAACATACGTTTCCTAATATTTGAAAGCCATATAGCAGTGGCGACACGGTCGGCTACTCCGGACAATACCCGAAGGGTGCCACCTGGTTGCAACGGTGCGTGCCCACGACTTGTGGTATATTACCATAGGCACGGGAAGTTGATGATCGATCGCCGTTTTAATCGGAAACGTGCTGTTAGTACAGGCTGTCTTTCTTCCCATGTTGTTCCGGGGCTTTTATTTTGCTGTAACACAATACTTCATTATGGTGTCAGCGTCTGAATCAACTACTGGATATATACCTATTGTAAAAACAGTAGCATGCTTAGCTGATCCTTCAAGAGTTTATCTGGACTTATTAAACTTGTTCCATTTTTTTTAATGCTTTTGATCATCTCATAATTCATCGGGTTTGGGTATCTTTTAAGGAACTACTTTAACACTTCGGAGATTAATATTGATATTTATTTGTAATACATGATGAGGGGCTTGTGGCTAAGTGACATAAGCCGCACGGGTCGATCGATCAGGATAAGCTACGCTTGACGCGGTTGGTCCGTGGATGGGTGACCATCTTTACATACCAAGATCCCTCCGTGCCTCGGAAAGCACGTTAAGCCGTTGGTCCCGGCTGTCATTTGTGGATCTTTGACAGTCGTTACGGGTCGTCAGAAGCCCGAAAATCTGACAACCAGTCTTACCAAGGGGTATCGTATTACCTAGTAACTGGGTTGTGGAGGTCAGATAGGCAGTCGCTCCAAGTAAAATACTGGTATTCAGCTGCATCCGGTTAGACTGGGAGCCGACCCCAACGTCATTGGGAAAAAGGCTAGGCAGATGATGATGATTTGTAATACATATTACAATTAAAGTGAAGGGCGGCTTCTAACATAATACTAATCCAATAAACGCGACAACGATACTTTCATTAGTAGCTGCTGTAAAGAAATGATCTAATCGTCTATTAAATTTACTTGATACATCTTTTTCATGACGCATAATAGTATTATTATTGTGAATTAGGCAGTTTAGTGAAATCATCAATTCTTATCCATATGCTTTGTAAACTAGTAGCGACATGTGTGGAGTGACATACATCAACTAATAATATAATTACTTCCACTGTGTTTCATTTGACCCAGTTATCGTTACTATTAATATTCTAGGTATATCTATCGATCTTTGCCACCCGGGCATTGGCATTAAGCCGTAACACACTACATTATTATTTTCAAATTCATCTGTTAGTACTTCGGTAGACATTGCGTGAGTGCGTCTCGGTAGTCGCACGCTCTTATTTCTACCTGAACTTTTGTCTGGTAATTGGACATAGACTTTATTGCATCGTTATAAAGTCTATTGTGACGGCATTGTTATGTTTGTTGTCAGTGTCGCCTAATTACTCGACGGTGACGAATGGAAGCGACGTAGCGTGCGAAATTCCTATGAAATCTTCAATGCTCACTGTTTCAGTCCATAGTCTAGTGTAACGCTTTCAACTTGTTGTACCTGTATTGCCGTGAAAACTTCAGTTGTGTGCGAATTTCGTGGTTGATTCTCTTCAGTGCATTGTTTTATAATCGGATTTTGGTTTGCGACTCTCTTTTCTTCACCCAGGTTGGTTGACTCCATGTTTTCATTGCGTAAGAGCTATTGTATATTCAACTAACTTTGTTATATTGACTTTAACTACTGTTGGTGCTAGTAAAATCTTACGATTTTCCTGATTTCGTAAGAAAACTTTCAAACTTACGACTTGTATGCAAATGTTAGTATTGGAGATAAAAATCCTATTACTGAGTTTATTACGCCTTTGCACGTGGTATCTGCGGCTTTGTCAAAGGATTTTATAACAAACACAATACCTGGATTATTCATACTTGGTATTAACCCACGTGATCAGTGGCACGTGTGGAAGAGTTTGTTTCTGCAAAGTATATACACTGAAGATCAACTGTTGTGTGTCTACAAGGCAACATTATTTTGTATTTTTTCTACAACCAAAGCAGTTAAATCTAGTCGACTTTTAAGCATTGACTAAAATGTATTAGTCACTTTTCGATCATGTGTTCGAAAACAAAATAATGTGAGTTTGGTTGTAAGGTGTAAATAATATTTTGAACTAAACTATTAGTGGTAATCTATCATCATCTATCGAACGATAATAACTCCAACCTAAGCGCCACTGACTCATAACTCAGCGCCATACTTTATCTACCCAATAAACTGTCAGCCACGTATTAACTAGAGCTGGACTGACTTTGCGCGAATAGCCGATCATTCCCCTCGGTGGAATTTGGTTCAAAACCAAAATTGATATTCTAAATAAATAAATAAACAATCAAATCAAAATATTTTATTTCATATAAACCTGCATGGGCACTTATGAAACGTCAGAAGCTAGGTGCACGGTTCCAAATTGTCGCTTCCTATGGAGAAGAGCCGGCAAGAAACTCCAAACAATGAGGTTACGTGTTTTCTTTATTCAGAGTTGTAAAAGTTTCCGTCTAGGATTTTTTTATTTTTGTCAAAAAAGAAGGTAGAGTTTCTAAGACTACATTACAATATTTAACGCAGACACCAAAAAAGAAAAAGTTATAATTTCATTTCAACAATATGATTATAAAGCATAAAACTATAAATAACCGACTATTTAGCAGTTTTGGTCAACTAGTTATGGACTAGTCGGTACATCTCTAGTATTTACCAAAGCATTGCACCTTAAGAAGGCCATTAGTGTCCTTTATCGCGTTATTGCAAGTGTCATTACGGTACTCGTTAGTCATATGCCAGTGACATCGACCGGCTGACGGGTACCGGCCAGCTTTGAGGGGCCTAATAGATTGCCTTTTGCAGCCTTGTCTCATGTGATCATCTCTTGTCATATGAAGTTTGTTTTGACGATACACGGGGTTGTTTTGATGGAATTTGCATGGCATGAATTTTAATTACCTTTGCGTCGATGCATCTTTTTACATTGACAGGTTTTGGATGAATATTGTATTTAAACTAGAGATTGCTAAATAGGGTTTAGTTTTGCAAATACTCATTTTAGCTTATCGTTGAAGATTATCTTTTTAAGCAGAATTTCTTTGGATACTCGATAATGACTCATACGTATAAGAGAGTGGCTGTTGGTAACATCGGAGACCTTTTTTGTGCCTACACTGTCCCACTGCTGAGCAAAATCCACCCCGAAATCCTTCCAGGCATCCTTTTCCAGGGCCACCTCGATCCAACCCTTGCTATACGCGTATAGGTCGTTTCGCCACCTCTTTTTGGGCCGGCCTTGGCGGCGCCTTCCATCCTCAGGCACCCACTGTGTGGAGACTATTCCCAACGGTCATTGCAAAATAAGCCCTTAGAAAAAGTTAATTGCCTATGTAAACATGAAGGTGTTGGTGCTAATCGCTTACTGCGAAAGCCGTATCAATATCTCCAATGCCAATTCAAATGTTTCGACGTAGAAAAAGATAATTTGAATGGAATGTATAAAATTTTGCTAATCTTCTTTAGATAAGATTCGATGGATGCTATTATCATTTTAATATTATGTAGATAAATAATTTCCAAGGTTAGTTTTCTATTTATTTTACAAAACAGCTGATATTATATGGACTAGTTTCAGTTTTAATCAAACTCGAAGTATCCTCGACATGATTAAACATTTCCTTGACAAATATAACTTGTCGAAACGATTGCCAAAAAAAAATGTTTCATTGTATCTCATACATTAAGTTGTGAGTATTTTTAGAGCAGTGGTAGCCAAGTAATAACGGCCCCCAGTTCCGAGTTCTAGGTCGTGGGGTCGAACTTTGGCAGGTGCTTCAGTAGGCGTAATTTATTTCATCACCAATGCCCTCAAATCGGTGAAGGAAGACATCGTGAGAAAACTGGCATGTTCTAGAACCAAAAATTCGAAGACATCTACCAACTCTCACTGCACCTGCGACACGGATCCCTCACACAGAGAGGCCTGTTTCCCAGCGGTGGGAACATCCTATAATGTTCTGATTATGCTATGCTGTTGGACTCTCCTCGCTATTTTCCTTAGTCTTTTGTCTGAATATTAATTTGCCTCCTGACTAACCCTATTTCTTTTTTTTTTCAGGTAAATCTCAACTTTATGTAAATCAACGAGACGTAGTCTTTTCCGTAAGTTTTCTTTAATAACCGCTAACCGGTCGGAAGAAAAGCTACTTGATTTGAATATTGATTGCAGCTGCATAACTTATGTTGATTTTCTAATAGGCGCCTACGTATCTATTGACATGGTTATATGATAAAATTTTAATGATGATAAAATTGTGAATAACCAGGTACAATCTTTGCCATGTAATGTTTTTCTAAACAATTTTGAAAAAAAAGTGGAGGTTTTCGATTTGGTTGTATTGTTTTCTTTTTTATGTTCGTCGCATCAAAACTTGCAAGGGAAGTCGGTGGCAAAAAACTAAAACACAAAACCAAAGACACCAACTTTCGAAATTAAAGTTATTTTTGTCTTTGCAGTGTTTCTTTTTTGGGACATCGGATGTTTTTTTATAAACTTTTTTGGTGAACTAAAAGCTATTGGTGAAGTTGTAAGAACAAACTCATTATTAAAATGGATGTTAGTGATAAAATTGCTACCATCCAATTTAATATAATATAGATGTTATTTATAAAAAAATGAATCCCTATTTCTATTGGTCACAGCATCTCACGTGAACGGCTGGACCAATTTTGCAAATTCTAGTTTTGTTGTGTTCCTTATAGTCAGGAGAAGGTTCTTATGAAAGGAAAAAATAAGAAAGTTGCGAATTCAATATTCATAGTTAAGACAGGACGACTGTTGGGTCAGCTAGTATATTATTATAACATATTATAATGCAAGTGTTAAAAGATATTTCAGCACGTAGTTGGATTTATGAGGCTTTGCCTAAATAGATTGTTACTATCAAAATATCGAATGCGTTTTTATAAAACTGATAACCCATTTGGTGAATCATACTGGGAGAAGGCTCTGTGTATTTTAATTGTTTACTTAACTGAAACCATTTACACCGTCCCAAAAAACATTTAAATGCGACCATCGTAATGTAAAACAAACGCAGTTTTACATTAACATAATAAATTATTCGATTTCGAGTATTGCGCAAGATATTTCCCAACAATATATCATACTTTGCAATATCCTAGAAAGGCATCCGCCGCCTCCAGACTCGTTTAACATAAATATTTGCAATTAAAATTAAGCTTCACCACCCTATCCGTGCTATTATTCAAATTGCACGCCACAGGAGACCTCAGAAAGTTTCAAATTAATTAAGAGGGCCATAAGACGGCCCGTTAAGGAAATAACAATGAAGGTAGCCCCTTAGCCCCTTAACTTAGGCATTATTTATAGCAGGCCTGAGGACTATTCCACTTGCCCCCTGTCATCATCTTGCGGCTTTTAAGTCTTACCCTTCCAGCACCGCATACTTCCGTGAACTGCAATCCTCTGGTGCATATTCATTTGTCAGTTGTAAATGGTTGTCGCTGAGATGGCGATAATTTCCCGGGGGGAGATGGTACGTCTTTGAAGGTGGTGTTTGAAGTAATTATTATTGTCCCATTGTATTTGATTGTTCTGTTTTATTATATAAAGTTTTAGGACAGACATTTTTAATTTATGTTTTATTTCAATAATTACTAAAAAAAATATCGGATTAGCGACTGCCGACCAATGTACTCCCTTAAATAGTGATTGCACTCTCAGGGAAATCAAACCATTTTAAACAACTGTCAAAAACAGCACATCTATGGACAATTTAAGTTGGTTGGTTGGTAAAGTGTACATATTAGGTATTATGTACACTTTACCAAGCAACCAACTTAAATTAAAATGCATCTGTTTACTTTTTAATAAAAGTGTTTGTCCACTTTTATTAAAAACTAAACAGATACATTTACACAAGTTCCGCGATACCAAGAGCTCGCGTACAGAGAATTCCAATCAATAAATTTCATGTGTGCGATATTTTCGTGTGACACGTAACAAATCAGTGCTCACAATAGGAATTCTTTCTGAATCTATTGTGCACAATGCACATTTTCACACCGCTTCACGGGGACCTATTCTGATACGCAAGGTTAGTCGATAAGGTCGTAAAGAAAATGGCGATTCGGTAGTTACCTTTGTCAGCTTCGTAAGTTATGTCACGTTTTATGTCTCCAATGGAATGTAGCAGTCAGGTATGGTAAACTGTTGTTTATTTTGTTAAAATTGATTCAAGATTATTGACAGTTTTTGGCAGTTGTAACGTGTAATATAAAAATAGTTATACTTGAGACGTCATATCATTATGCACATTACGTATTCACTTCGCAGTCAAGAGGAATATGCATAATTCCGCTTAAGGATGCTGACGTATCGCTTGCACTTTTTCTTTGTCGGCGCAAATCTGCCGGCACAGATAATATAACCTCCGGCAAGCGCATACCTACTACAAAATGCATTCTTCCTACGGTCTCTGCCGTCTGGCTACCTTTCATACATATAATTTCAGAGAAAATTGCCTTTGAAGCCTTTACTTTAAGCGCTCATTGTCTGCAACTCGCAACTTCCCCCCTAAGTTCCTTTTATTGAAGTTAAAGTATGGCATTACCGTATTTCGAAAACAATAACCGCAGTTTTTGTTTTGCCGTTTTCCTTTTAAATACAGATAGGAAACAATATGAATTGTGTATTTGGAAATTAGATTTCGCATGTTCGTAATATCGTTTTCTTCTGAAAAGAGTGTATGAAATTGAGTAAAAACGAATGGGGGGAACGGAATGTCTTTATAGATCTTTTATCTTTGTTCTTATAATTCCGGGAGTCAACTTTGTTAAAGGAAATGATAGCGAGTACAGTTAGCCGAATAGCTTTTATCACATTTATTTGTCTTGTTTTCCTTTGCAAAAATGGGAATTCGGAGACGTTTTAGTACTTTCATACTGAAACGTTTTATTAGATGAAGATGTAAACGTGCCAATTCTTGTCTATTTTATGTCTTATATCTGTTTTATTGTAGATTTTGGTGGCTTGGCACAATATCGAACTAGTAAAGTAATTACAATCGAGATATACCTACAACCCTAATTTTAGTATATGCGAAACCCGGAAAACGTGGCTATTATTTTTATGTAAAGAATCTATGTACAAAATTGCCAAACGATATAATGAAAAACACAGTTAAAGCTTGTTATTTTACCAGGTTGTCTACATAAACATGGTCACCACGTGGACTCCTCGCCGTCAGCGTCGTATTGTGCTCATTGATAATAATTAGGCAGTAAGTACCTAACCGTACGGCGATTATATAGTAATTAACTGGTGATAACATTTTCCACCACACTTGCAAAACTTTTTGGGAAAAATTATAACATGGTGTAAAAATTTTAGAATCAACTGTTACTTACTCAGAACAAAATATATTCATTTTCGCTTAATATACTAAAAATAATGTTGTATTGTCAGTTTTAGTTTTTATTTCTTGAAATTCTTTAAGTGTTGGTTCTTGTATAGTACATATTTATTTGCATTCCAATTGGACAAATATTTCCTAATCACATAGATGTAAGAAGTTAAGTAGATAGGTGCGCCAAATATTTGCTCTGTCTGGATACATTAAAAAAATGTTATGTTAGTAAATAATATTGTAAGGTAGTAACTTTTTTCAAGGCTTACTAACTCTTGTTGAACTTGTAAGTCGATGACCCTTTCGATAGGAGCAAGGTAAATGATACACAGGTCGAAAGCAGGGTTGTCAAACACTTTCTTAATGAGATTTCTTTTTGACGACTTTGTGGACCACTTTATCGGTACTTATTTTGCAAACAGAGCTAATAAAAAAGTTATAAGTGCACTATTATATTATATCTATAGAACTAGGTGCACAAACGGTGAAAGAAAACATCGTGAAGGAACGAGCATGTCGTAAAACCAAAAATTCGAAGACATTGTGACATCTACAATCTTGTTCTGGGCCCGCGTGGTAGATAACAGCCCACTCTTTCTCCAAGATAGGAGACCTGTATTCCAACAGTTCCTGTGTTTGCAGAATCAGCTGCAAAGTTAATAGTGAAAAAGTCACAAACCGCTCGTCCAGCGTAATGTTGAGCTCACGCATCATGATTGCATGCTTAATGCATACCTAAGCTCAATATTACGAACTGTTTGTTAATAATTTTATGTCCAATAGTCAGCTCAACGATATTATGATAAATTAATGCAGACGATAAAATTAATGTATGATGAACGAACAAAAAAATCAATGATTTCATAACTTATTTCTATTGAAAAACTGCACGTTTTTATTGTTTAATATCAACTATATCTTATGACACTCGGCAATAGGTACTGAAGCTTGCCTGTAGTGAAAAAAAATCGGAATCGGATGAGTAGTTCCCAAGATTAACCCCTACATACACAGGGTGTAACAGAAACCCTATTGCTATCATTAAGCACTAAAGATAACAGCTGGTATAGAATCACTATACGTAGTTTCAGCTCAAAATAAAATACTCTAAGAATTGGTACCAAACTTAAATTCAAATCTACGTATGTCAATAACTTTCCACGTTACTTGCCAATATCACCATAAATCTCTTCCAAGTGATGTGTTTATTTCAATTTGAATAGTTCAGTTTCTTGTATCAATGTATTAAAAATTCTCATAACTTCTGAACATGTAGAGATAGGATTAAAAAACCCTTCCAATATGGTTTGATATCATCCAAAGAAGCCGTGCCCTTGGTATGTATATACTCTTTCCGTTACACGTTGTATACTCACGAATACCTCTACATATAATATTAGTAAAAGATAAATATTACGTTTAGTGGACACTTGGACAGCCCTAGTGCTGTCCTTCCCACTTATCTGTCCTTTAAAGGTGATTGTGTACACTTGTCCAGCTGAACGTTTGAAGTTGGATCAGCGTCGTCTTGTTGTTCACACTTTGTTGCACATAACATAACTAAACATGGAAGTTGCGTGTGCAATGGAAAATCATTATTTTCTTTTCGTAATTGTTCGTGTTTTTCGTTATAAATGGGTAAAGTTTTTACTTGTCAGCTTTAATTGTGTAGGTGTCAGCTTTTGTGGTTTAACAAATCATTTGATAATAATCACTGACTATTTAAAGTTTTTCATCTAAATTAACACTAACTAATAGGTACTAAAATTATAAGTAGTTCGTAAATTAAGATGTAGGGGGTAATCTCACTGGTAGAAAGCTATAGGACTATTGCCGCGTACCATAAGATTTATTTTATGGTAAAGTTGGCAATGGCATCCACTTTGACGGGGTCGTGGAAGTAAGTGTGAAATAAAATGATCTCAAAGCACCATTTTGAGTAACGAGCGTCTCTATCTGATCTCTTAACCACCAACCAGCACTTGGCCCACGAGGTGGATTATGGCCCACATCCTCTCAAAAAATTGAGCCTTGTGAACCTTGTCAATTGTGTATATGTTTTTTTTTAAGGTGGGAAATCATCAAATAACTTCTCCTGCTCTGGGTGGAGCAGTATTCAGGTGTCAGACTTTTACTGACTAAAACCCACCCGTGTTCCCTCAGTTGCCTGTATTCCTGGGACCACGGTATCTATTTCGAACAACCCGCACCCCTGGCAGGCATCTGTCCTTGCGGACCCCACCAGTTGGTGCTGATATCTCTTTGAGGCGCGCGTGGAACACAACGCGTCGTCGACCCGGGCTTGGTCCTTACCGGACAGCGAGCTACCCATTAGTGCTCAGTACTCACCAATTCACCATCCGCAAGCCTGTGTGTGTGTGATCTGATCTCTATCTATATCCATTTTGTTATCGACCCATCATGTGAGTTGTAAAACGCAAGTGCATAAAAACTAGGTTAAAAATAATGCATTTGAAATCCGTGTAAGAAAAGTGGGTCACATTTATCTTGTATTGTTTATCTACTTACTGTATCTCATCTTCAAACACTATACGTAGGAATTCTTTTGTAATGAATAATGATTGCTTTGTTTTTCTTCACTTAATGTTTTTCGGAAATCTTTAAAATCTCTTCATTGATTAATCCGCATCATCAAGGTGTAATTGCAATAACTGAAAATCAGAAAAAGGGTTATAAATTATACCTACTCATCTATAATGTGCCTACTCATTTTGACAAAAAAAAAATGATGAGACCAAACCGGGAATCACAAATAATAATTGATTTTGATAACCAGTGTTTACCTATACATGCCACCGATTTTCTTCAATTTAACTATCTAACAACTAACAACAACAATCAACGCACAATTAAACTACTTTTATTCCTACATTTACATTTGTAATTTTTATAGGGTACATATTAAACAAGATTTGATTCTATTCTTACACATTCACCTTCGATTCCATACTTCATTCAACCTAGCTTCTCTGTCCCATATTCATAACACGTAGTTAGCTAATCGCCTCTCAATTTCTCAGAACAAAAATATTTACATCTTTGCCACCGTCTATTATAAACACACTTTAAAAATATACTCCTCAAGGTTGCTTCGCGGTCCTTGTGTTATTCTACACTGTTGTGGTTACAACATGTCATTGATGTGATTGATATGCCTAATGCATGAATGAAATGAATGAATGACACATTTTTACAGTGACTGGTACCTATTTGTGCTGACACTATAGAAGAAGTGCACTTGAGTCACTTGACACTAGGTCGACAAAAGCCTCTGTGAGTTGGCTTCGGCCCCGCTCTCCAAAGCTCTGGAACCGGGGTCCAGGGTCCAGGGTCGCAAGAAGTGTCAGTGACGAATAAATCCTCTTTTCATTTTGACACCAATAATTGGCCTTTTTGAGTATTAGGTAGTTATAGATTTGGCTCTTTTAAGAATTAGAGATTTCTAGAATTTGGGTATTGGCCCATTTGAGAAAACTCACTTGCCATTTTGGATGGCTACTAATATTATACTTGTGAAAGTTTGGATGTCCAAAAAATATATCTAAATTTAGATTTTTGGATTGGATGTTTGTTACTTAATCACGCAACAACGGGTGAACGAGATTTGGATGAAATTTGACACACCGATAGATTAGAACCTGGGTTAACACATAGGATAGTGTTTATCCCGGTAATAAGTTCCCGTGGGATAATTTTCGACCGACAGGCAGGTAAAGCCGCTAGCAAAATCTAGTCGTGGGTAATTTTACGTCTATTAAATGGTAAAGCGTGTGGTATGATTACCTATAGGTAATCATGATCTACGATTAGGTAAGGTGCTTGGTTGTTAGTCGTTATATCAACCTATAGTGTAACACTGCCGATTAAACGCTTGTCTCAATAATTACACACTACCGTAGAAAATGACCTAAAGAAACCATAAAAGAAATTTCAATATTCCACACAGCAACACCGCACTAACGCGGGTTCATTCACTTGCAACGTCGCGTGCGTTCCAAGGCATAATCCGCGGATCTAAGAGATTGCAGAATGGCTTCCTTACTGAATTACTGCAAATAGTTTTACGTAGAAATACGTAAAGCTAATTTTCCACTACTTGTCTCATTTTGTAAATATACCTAATTGTAAGACGTGTTGAGTATTTGAGATTATTTTTGATGTAATGTGATCATTCCTATTTCTTACAAAGACTATTAGATTATATGTTTTGTATCTAAGCATTTAATGAATAAGACTTAAAATAAAAAATACACTTTACCTTGTCGACGGAGGAAACGCATTTTAGCTTTGAAATTCAGGACTATTAAGTTCAGTAGAATGTTTTGTGTTGTTATGTTAGTTAATTTATTGTCCTTGTACGTAATAGATATGTTTATTTAGTTGCTAAAGAGTTGGGGCATTTTATGTTGTGATCTTTCATTCTATTTAAGATTTGTAATGTTTGTGGAAAGCTAGACTAATTAATGTCTTTTAGACTTTTAGACAATTTTCATGGACTAGTCTCTATAGCAAAATATTTACCATATTTGAATTCGGAGTTACCTGTTTTCTTTCTGACCTAATTCATTTTGAATTCTGTAACAAAAATAATTATGCCAAGGTCGATCATTTATTTGTTACTTATAATAGAAACATTTGCGTAATTCGATGACAAAGCCTATCCTAGAAAAAGTTACACGAAATTCATGTTTTTGTTGTTGGAGCAATGACACATAAGTATTACGGAACGCTAGGTAATCTTACTTGAAATTACTTAATGACAGAGTAATTTGCGAGTGTAGTATCAAAGTCATTGTTCTTGGAATCTATTAGCGGTGTATCACACGCAATGTTTGTGAGTAACCTGATAAATTAGGAGTTTTTTCTGATGTGATTAGAGTGGCAAGATTGTTGTTCATTCAGTTTGATGTTGATACTAAATTAGGACAGAGTTATAAAGAAATGAGATAGAATATATATCTAAAGGGTGGCAGGGGTATCGAAGCGAAAACCGTAGCAATGAATTCAGCACCAGGGGGCTACTCTCTAACTCCATCAACGAAGCTACGGGCTCGTCCGAAAGTAGTTCTAAAGTTCTTAGTGAATCCTACAACCAATTGACTAACTTTTTTGGACGGGCAAAAACATATCGGGTCGGACAGCTGTCAAATCGTGTTGTCATTCATTCTTAATTCAGACTACAAAGTAATCTTCTGTCCGTAAGTGATACGGAGTTGAAAACGTCCGTTGCTTCGACTGAAACGACGGACTTCGTGCTTAGGGAGTAAGCCCCATGATTTTACCTCTTAGCGTAGGCATTTTTCGTCGGTTACCAGAAATTAAAATCATCTGTTTTATAGAAAAGAGCAATATCAATGCGGTCGAAATGTATGACGTTTAAAAAAACATCGGTTTAGAATCATATAGGTACTGAATCTTTGGTAACAAGTTGAGCGTCTATGTTTCTGTCTCCATGTAGAATGCATATAATACAAATGTGAGGACCTCATTCTTCAAATATGTTATTTTATTTTCACCCTATATGGAATGTGAATATGGTGATTATTAAGTCAATCCTTAGGTCATACAGTTATCATCGCACCCACTTAAACAGTTTCCAATTAGTGTGATACTACTAATTAGTCCCAGCCCTTTCAGATGAATTAAAAACAAAAACAAAACATTCAACCGTTCCCTTATGAACATTGGCTCCATCATATCCATCAACACATTATCAAGGCAATAAACAACACAATTATGTCTGTCAGTCGGTCTCTAAACGAAGTTTCCCAAACAGCCAACAAGTGAGTCACCAGGCGCCTGTACGCATACCTTCCCGATCCAGACTAAGCCATTAAATTTTATCTTTATCTAGTTTGCCGAAAGTGATCCCACTGGCTTTCGGCCAACATCACGACAGACAAATATTTTGGGGGCAATTCATTCGGGCCCAATGCGCCGCCCGCGTGCCACCACGGGTATAAATTCCACCACTATTTATATAGGTGCTAAATATAAACATTTGACTTTATTGGAACGACCAAATTGTACACGCGTTTTATGCGGAAGTGGACACTTTTGATAAGCTCGGCTTTTGTGGGTTGGATGTTTGAATTTGTTAGGGTTAATATTGTGATGGATATTATGACGCTTGTTGCGTTGTTGGACATGTGTTAACAATGCTTTGGTTGAATTTTGTATCATGAAAAGTTTGCATAGACGGTACAGTACATACATTTACCCTGTGTGCTAGCAGAGAGACGCCTAATATGATGGCACTCTATTAGCAGGTCTGCAACTTATGCAATATTGCGTTAGCATTAGCAGCAAACACGTTTTTGTAAGGTCCACTTTCAAGTGAAGTACGCTACAAAAACATGCAGGGACGGAAATTGCTACACCACCGAGGACTAGGTATTTATAATGTCATCATCTCTAGTTCTACAAAATAAGACACAATAAAAACAAGTGTATTCCACGTACCTCCTTAACTGATTCCGAAAGACTCACGATTTAACTGACATCAAATGAGCCAAGCACAATTTATGACCAGCACAGACAGAGAAAAGTAAATAACACAAATCTTCTCAACTATTACATTTATTTCAGTGAACATAAGCAAATACCATAGGTCAGCACAACAGAGCTTACGAGTCTTACGACATACGACATAAAACTGGGTACTTTTGCGAGACAATTCAGAAACTTTCACTGCATACGAAAGCGTGAAAATACAGTGTGTATTTACGTATGCATTGCATTGCATATTCGAGCTCACGTCCTTTGAAAAGCGACGCCGGGAAAAGAGTAATGTATGGAGCCGTGCATTTTTCAGTCGTGCATTTTTCACACAGTGTAGAGAGGGTTGTCAGTGGGCACATTGGCCACATTGCGGTGCACTATGTGCGACAAAGTCACGAAGCGGAATAAACTGTGGTATAAAACTGACGAATTTGTGAGTGTGTGCACTTTCAAGTGGCGTTTTGGGTGAATGAAGTTATGATCTGTATTTGGAGTTTTAATGCAGTTGATTGATGAAACAAGTGATAATAATTTAACTGCGTAATATCACTATCACTACATATTATTAAACAAAGTCCACTGTCTGTCTGTTCGCGAAAAACTCAAAAAATACTGAACGGATTTTCAAGCCGTTTTCACTAATAGACAGAGTGATTCATGAGGAAGATTTAAGTGTATAAAATTTGAACGCGGGTAAAGCTGCTGGCAAAAGCTAGTATAATATAAAAATGGACAACGTGATTCTACCGTGAAACCACTCATGTACGGGGCCAGTAGGGGGTAAGTGTTACAACCCCTATCGTCGATTCTCGCAAGCGAATAGGCAATTGATTTTCGTTGATTCTCTTTGAGTTCTGAATTATAACGAGGCAACTCTATATTTTACGCTGATCCTCGCATCTACTTTTTGAGAAGTAAGCACAACCAACATACTTAATACAAGTAGTTTCATAGTCTGTCTTGTCACAAGTTCTAAAGGCAGTCTTATTCACGAGACAGAAGACGAAATGTAACTCGAATGTAATATTAAAATGAATATTTTACTCCTAGCGCTAAGACAGTGAGTGTTCAGTGGGAATGAAGAATAGATGTCCTTTCGCCCACTACATATTCTAGTACACGAGACGGTTTCCATTTAGCTCGAGAGCCAGTAACAGGCCATTTGTCATTGCGACTGATTACGTTCTAGGCCTTCTTTATTTTATTGAGATAGTCGTTTTGATAAAATATTTGTGTTTTTTTTTTGTCTTGAATGACGTTATATTCAATCGGCCTTGCCTTTTCCCAATTATGTTGGAGTCGACTGAATACCAGTATTTTACATGGAGCGACTGCATACCTGACTTCTACATCGCAGTTACTGTGTAACACGAAACCCCTTGGTAAGATTGAAGTTCAGACTTTCGGGCACCTGACTACCCGCAACTCCTGTCCAAATCTTTGATTGACAGTCGGGGCTCACGAATTTACGTGCTTTTCGTGGCGGAGGGGTTTCGATGTGTAATGGATGATGACCCATCTACCAACAGACGGCGGCAAGCATTGCCTTCGATCGATCCGTGCGGCTATAATTATATATAGCCACGGAATCCTACCATCTCTTCAATAACCTTTTAATGGACATTCCACAAACTGCAAGATTGAACGAGTACTTAAAATAATCGGAACTTCAATAATTGCCGTATAATAAAAAAAGCATTAAAACATTCGCAGTAAATTGTGTTTACTTCTCAGGATTATGCAAGGTTTAATGACCCCTTATAGGTTATGAGAAGCAACATTTTGCTGTACTAGGAAGGAATGTCTAAATATATCCGCACTAGATTCGAGCCATCGACAATAAAGTTCTATAGCTTAATATGCTAGGGTTACCAATTGTCATTTGTCGTCAACAAATTTAAAAAAAGAAAAAAATGTAAAAGTAAGAAATTGGTCTATCTCTTTTATTTAAATCCAAAAAGACCAACATCTTCAATTTTTTTATTTTTTATTATTACGTGGTAAATGACTTTTAAGAATACCTACTATCGCTATCGGATTGAACTTGGAAAAATATCACATTTATTAACCAAATGTACAGAGGCCAGCACATCAAGCTACTCCAATCTGTATATGCTTGATAGATTTTCAACTTTATAACAAATGCATAAAGTTTATGTTATGTTGGGAAAATTTGACAGTTTGGGGTAATTTTATGTGCTGGCGTCTGTACGTACGTTGTTCATCAAAATAGTCTTATTATTTGGGCACACAATTTCACATCATCAAAAATGTAGGTAAATGCAACGTGTACCAAATGTTTGTTATTATGGAATGCACCGAAATGAGCTAATTTGTGGCTTGACTATAGTGCTAGTGTCATCATCATCATATCAGCCGAAAGACGTCCACTGCTGGACATAGGCCTCCCCTAGGCTCCTCTACTTCGACCGGTCTTATGCTTCCCACATCCAGCGGATACCCGCGGTCTTCGCAAGGTCATCGGTCCTAGTAGTAGTGCTAGTGTGGTTGGTGCTAATAACATTTTCAAAACTGTGAGATCTCTGTAATTAGAGTCCTGATGTCAAAGGTTTATAATATTAAAGTATCTACTTGGTCTGCTGATTTAAAAACGTAATCATTTTGACTAAGGTTGGTCAGTACCAAGAGAAAGGATTAAAATTGCAGCGTCCTTTTGCGGTTGAGGGAACGAGCGGGGAAGATTATAAATTCCTAGAAACCTTCCGCGGTCAGATTTAGTCTGTTTGAAATGGAAATCGAAGCCAAAAATCCGGACATCTCTCTTAAATACCCACTTATAAAATATCTCCGTGATAGATAGAAAACCAAAAGAACACTGAAAGTAGATTAAAAGAGCGTATGGGCATCTTTCTTCATCTTCCATGAAGGAAGATGCGCTCTTGAAAGGGTGTGTAGGTGTCAGGTGTCCTAAGAATAATATGTTTTCATCTTAAACAAGCCGATTGATTGACGATCGGCAAAAATACGAAATTCAATACAAGGTTCCATCTCATATTTACGCAATCTCGTTAAATTTTCAAAAATCATTTTTGATTGCTCACATTCGTTATACAAGGTTATTGAAAAAACACCAACAACCTCTTAAGAGGTCATTGTGCTCATCATTATGAACAACTTTTACCATGGGACCAAACCTGAAATCGCGAAAAAAAAATCAGCAATTCCTTACATTTTGTTGAGATATACGAACATAAATTTAAGGAACAGCAGATTATTTTTTGAGAGTACAATGACCTCTTAAGAGGTTGTTGGTGTTTTTCCAATAACCCTGTGTAGTACAAGGAAATTTTGTCTACTATCAAGTGAAATGGTTTTTATTAAGTAGAGATTCCGGCTCTAAATGGGTCAAACTGGCCTTTGAAATTTCTATCCGAAGGAAACCAGCCACGTACCAGAGCTAGGACTTTCCGAACTGATCTAAACGTTGACAACCCTAACACATCGATATACAATGAACCGATGAACCTTATTTTATGGTCATCTAGTTTATGACGTCATAAAAATCATTTTAGCTTTTTCGGAACAAATCGTATTTAAGGCGACAAACTTACCTTGTTTTTATTTGTTCGTTATTGTTATAGGGTCTTTTCTAGTTCTAGATGTTTATTGATTGTAACAAAAACATTTCAGTACCTAGTGTACCTACTTAACTCTATTTAATTTACTATCGATTTGTGGATAACTTTTTACAAAATATTATCTAAATTGATTCAAAATTATTCGATACATTGCTCTTCTGCGTTTCATGTAATAGCTAAGAATTTACAGATTTTTTTATTTTATCAGAACAGATTTTTGCGTTTAAAAAAATTAAATTTAATAAAAACAATGAAGTGATCATTGACTTTCGTTGCTAGCTACTCGTAGGTAATGATGGCTTTGAACAAAAATTATAGAGGATTGGAAAGTGGTGGCTTCGGAAAACATTACATGGAGATTGCTCAATGATCAGCGAACTAGATAGAAGAAAAACGGTGGTCATCTACAGGAAAAAACGAACCTAAATTGAAAAACGGAAAGAAATCCTATATCATCTAATCACCTCCCGTGGGTGTCGTAAAAGGCGGCTAAGCGATCTGATCGGCAGCATCCCCCAGTGGATAAACAACAACATATTACGATAACCGATATGGCTGTCCGGCGCGATAATTAGGATCAGGTCATTTGGGAATGTTGATTGTGGTCGTCCTTGTTTCAGAGAGAATACATTTTATTGAGTTCTTCATGTTATGGCCACATTAGGTAACACATTGTGTGATGTATTTGTGGGGACGACGAGGAATTCATACACCGAAAACATTGAAATCATTACGGTTATTCCACGTTTTCTAGTTCACAGCAACAACGCTTCTGTCAAAAAAGTCTGTCTTTTCGAAACAAAAATTCATCCAAACTAATTTGAATGCTCATACTAAAAACGCTCGATACTAAAGTTATAGCTAGCTTGTATAATACAGGGTGTTTGGCAAAACGTTGAACATACGAAAATGGTGGATAAGTAGGGTCATCTGCTACTTACTCAGCCCTAATTTGTTTGGCCCTGGCCCCCTAGATATTTCTTTTTTTATATTTTGTTTGCTTTCTTCTAGTTTCACCACTTTCTTAACTTTAAAGTGTATTTTTATTAAAAATGGGTAAAACAGGCATTTTTTTTTTATCTTTAATGTTGAATTCTTATAAAATTATTGCTTTATTCAGATGTTAGCTATAAAAAAAAGTTATGAGTCCTCAAACTTACAGAAAGATGTAAAAAATACTTAAGTCTTAATTTCAACTTGCATTAAAAAAACTAATATCCAGGGAGCCAGGACCAACTAAATTAGGGTGAAGTAAGTAGCAGATGACCCCACTTATCCACCACTTTCATATGTTCAACGTTCTGCCAAACACCCTGTATAAGGTCGACTTTGGCAGACAACCTTTACAGTATCTACCTATACTTAAAGACGTAACGATAATAAAATAAATTGAAGTAAAACATTAACTTCACCTTACCTTACCTTCAAGAAATGTATAGGGAAGAATTGCTGTTCGTTGGTAAGCTCGTCACTTGAGAACGACTTGACCGATTTGGGTATTTTTTGATTAAAAGTGTTCGTAATTATCGGAATTAGACTTTTATGTAAAGAAAGTTGGAAAAACTAAACCTTTTTTCTATGGGTTTTGACAGAACTATTGACAACGTCTATCGGGCCAGCCAGTCTTAAATAACATCAAAATCGTAGACAACGGAGTCTTACTTAAATCATTAAAATTGTTGTATAAAGGCGGACTCCTAATCCCTAACCATCCAATTAAACATAACTTCAATAAGCTTCCCAACTTCTATCACACAAAACAGAAGCCAATTCAAAATCCCCCTCAAATCACGTGAGCCTTTATCAAACAATTTCGGCTCGTTGCACATTAGCCGAGAAAAGGTAAAACGTACATTTCATTAAGTCAACGTACCTTAAAACCACTTGGATCCACAATCCAGCCAGTCTATTCAACCTAAAGCCTATTAGAGTACACCTTAAAACATCCGCACATGTGCCTTTACCCTAAGTCTTGCAAAAACATGAGCTACGAAGCTTTTAGATACGCCTTATTGGGAAGGAAAACACTTGAACTAATTTGAAGGAGGGACGAATGGTTGGTTTAGTTAATTGATTTTATGGTAAACAAAAAGGCATTGGTGGCTATCGGTATAGGTATATGCCAAATATGTTTCAAGACTAACTACTGCCCTGGTCTTCGCCCGCGTTTATTTAACCCACAAAAACGTGCTGCTGTGATAAAACAACTATGTCATTCCTTATAAAATCAGCTATCTGCCAGTGAACGTCCCGTTAAAATCGGTCCAGTCTTTTCGGAAATTACAGACAGACGAACAAAATGTAAAAAAAAATTTTTTAAATGTTCCGTACTTATATGCTTTCTTTCATATGCATTTAGTAAAAAGTTGTTATTTTTACATTATACAACAGAGACTTCTATTTTATTTATTTGTATGGATAAAAAATTATACAAGACGTTTTCATTGAGTTTACAATTTATTGCCAAAATAACCCATGCTTAAAATATTACCACGCTTTTTCAAAGTCCGATTCACTTATATTCTCAATAGCTTCAATATATTTCTTTCTTTTTTTTCTACTTAGCTTCATCAAATGCTTAAAAACCGTAAAAACATAGACACAGAATATTGTAATAAAATATACCCATTTCACCACTCAGTAGGCACACTTTTCACAAAAAGTATAATGAGAGCATTTCCTCCACACGATTGTTTCGTACTCTGTGTCCCCCAAGAAAGCCGGGGATTTGTCGGGGGTTGATAATGAATCCCCTCACAGTACATCTTGCAAAGGAAATGACTGCAAAGTGTTTTTCTATTCTCCTAGTAACGGTGGGGGCGGAGTGTTTCTAGTTGAACGACGATTTATACGGGTAAATGGGAGAAAGATGACGCGTTCAATAACAAAGTACATACATAAAGTATCTTGTAGACTAGCTTTTGCCGGCGACTTGGCCCACGTTAATCAACGAAACGAAATTTACACGAAACCTTAACAAATTATACACCTAAACCGCTTGAAAATCCGTTCAGTAGTTTTTGTGTAAATCGCAAACAGGCAGATGTGGCGAGGACTTTGTTTTGAAGTATTCCTGTTGGAGCATCAAGAGCACCAAAGGTATGGAAATACCTTGGTGCTTAATGCATTACCTAGGTACTCTAAAAAATGGTGCTCAAACGGGAATACTTCTTTGTTTTATAATATGTATTGATAATAAAAACTTTTTTTTTTAAACAACCGACTTCCATAAAAACACTATAAAGTTTTTATTTTTACTTTTTCATTACTTGCTATACAACAGTGAGAGTATTAGAACGTCATCAAGATACACAAAGTGGATTAAAAACGTATTTTCGAAGCTAACGCAAAAACTATCCAAATAAAGTTAATAAATACTTATAAACTTCTATCCATTAAAAAAATAATTTCAGAAATCGATCCATATCGCGGAACAAAAAGATAGATGCAAAAGGAAAAGAAAAAACATAAAGACGAATTGCGAACCTTATTGAACTCCATTTTAAATCGGTTATAAAATAAAGTATCATGATCCTATAAGAATTTGACTGCAAGCTGCAGGCAAGACACATGATATGCGTAGATATTTTAAACTTCGCAAAACCCGTTAGCTACTAAAACTAAAACGAGAATATTCTTGCTGGAATCAATTGTGAATGATAACAAATGTCTTAAAAGCAACCTGTAAATTCAGAAAACCATAAAGTTAAAAAACAGTTCCTCGTTTCAGTTTCCGCGTCCACAGCTAATCAGTAACCAGATCACAACTCCCAAAGATACGAGCGAATAAATTCAAATTCCATTCTAAATCCTTTGTCACATCAAAATCTCTTCATCCAAGAAAGGTAAGGATTGAAGAAGCGAAGACATTACGGGTGTGCAATGACGCCGAACGCTTTATGTAGTGTGAAGCATTGACGCTGAGCTGTAGGGGACACCCCTTCGGTCTTCAGACAGCTGCCTTGGAAACGTATTAATCTTCGTTGGGAAAAGAGGGTTTTTCAACCTTAAAGTTTTGTTGGTCAAGAGGCAAAAGTTACAGGTCATGTTTTTTCGGGTTGTAAATTACTTTGATTTGGAGTGGAAGCGGATGAATACATTTGTTTTTAATAGAAAAAGGACGATGTTATTTTTAAAAAGGAGTAGAGTTACTCTAGCTACGCAAGAAATGGAACAGGTACTGTAATATTTTATGAGAGTTTTATAGTAGTTACCTAATACTTACAAATATTTTTAACTGACGTACTCCAAGAAGAAAATATTGGAACAGATATAGCAGAATATAGAGATTAGTTACCGAGGAATGAGCTTCGAATAAAGTTGGCTAAGCAGTTGAAATTTATTTCTTAAAAGATAAAGTCAAATGTTAGTCCCGTGATTATACAACAGCTCGCCTTTTGAAAGTCATAGCATATTAGAAATTAAGGCTAATAGACATTGTACGACGCAAGGCAGTTTAATCAATCAATTGGGCCACGTTAATCCGTGCGTTATCTCGTATTTGACCCAGTTGTGACAATGGCCGATTGTCTCGTTTGTTTATCAAATCAATATACCTCTGAAAATATTGGAGAAAGAATCTTAAGGCTTCCAATGTAATTCTGATTGATTACCTAAATAATAACTATCATACAATTGTATCATTCATTCGATTTTCATTTTATTGGCTACTAGAAGGCCAGTATCATGTACATCAGAGTTACTTTGTACCTAAAACCATGTTTGGATGAAATCAGTTTAATAGAAAATATTGGGTCTTATAAAAACCACCAATCAACCAAAACATATCCGTGGGTGACACCACTACCTAACAACAGTAAGACCAAAATACTAATTACTTATCAACATTACATTAATAGTCTTCAGAGTTTGCCCTCAGAGTAAATTCAAAGTTGATTTATCTTCTAAAATGTATCTTCTAGCAATCAACGCATAATTTATGCTTTTAGTCAGGAAGCTTCGACTTTGATGTTTCCACCATGACTGACAATTTAACGGGAATATGTTAGTATGGCTGTCAAATCAACGGAAACATCATGGAAAGGATTTATAATATGTACAAACGTCTCATCTTGGTTTAGTTGTCACAAATCATCAGGATTAGCTTCAATTTCATCATCTTCATTTACGACTGCGGGATGATTGAGTTACACACTAACAATGACAAAGCCTTTCATTTTGATAGTTCAACATTGGTCATTACGTTGTTTAAGTTGTTTATCAGACGAATTTTGCAAACCTATGAAACAATGGATTAGGAATTTGAAAAATAATTTTTCGTATTGTGATTGCAAACATATTATGCAATTGAGATGCTGGCCTTCTTACTTCGAAGAGTTATTTCTTTTTCATAGTTCGATAAGTAGTTTATAAATCCGATTCATGATACCATTAGACATCGTAGAGTAAATTAAACCTTAACACCCACTTAATACCCATTAGAAATAGCTAAATATATCCACTCAACGGTTCAAGAGAACTGTCGAAAATAAATCAGAGGCTACACCATTAACACGAACTATTTAACTAGCTAAATGTACTGCCCTAACAATAGAAGTATCTATAATCTATAAATCCAAGTTTAAGCATTTCTCTAAAATTCCTGTAAAGTTACCTTTCGCTACATAAAACACTTAACCGACTATTAAAGGTACTTGTATAGTTCTTATCTCGCCTTTGACCATGTCTGCGGTAAATTCAGGTATGATATGATTTATATGACGTCACTAAATTATACCGGAGGCTATTCCCTGTGGCGCTGGAGAAATATTCTCTTTATAATGGAGCTTGGAGTCTGTAAGGGCCGTATGTTTGGTACGGTTCAATACGGTTTAATTTAGATAAAGTAGCTCTGTATTTTTTGGCGTTTTATCTGATTTATTGTTTTACATTTGTTTGTTTAATTTTATATTGATGGCGAAATACGGTCGTTGACTTTGCTTACTTAAAGGAAACAATACTTAAGATGATGCCTAAGAAAAAACTACGACCCGTTTAACTTCTAAAGCAGGAACATGACATTTTCTAGGGCTTATTATTTACACATTAAATAACAATATTGAAAAAATCTTGTATTTTCAAACACTCATATACAGACACAGGACTAACTAAGCCCCTAATGAACTTATGACTTATTATATATTTATGACTATAACCGAAAGTATATTCTAAGCAACAACGTCTCGAACATTCTCAATAGGAAGTGTTGTAACATGTGTTCTCCGAATGTGGCTAACAATTTTAGCTTCCTAATAGTCCTATGACACAGTAAGACGCAGATGTTAGCTATCTAATCTAGATTTCTATACGTTCCCAGGATGCGTAAATGGGAATGTTTGTTTAGTACACGCATGTTTTTTGCAACGGTAGCTTTTTTATTTATGAGTGTGTTTTTCTTAGAGCTTCGTATGTTTTGTAAAATTGATTATCGTGGCGAAAAAGGTTCTCACCCTATTTTTGGATATAGAGACCCGATCCGATCTTTTGAAGTAGACTTATTAGATACTGCTGTCTGCATAATTGAGTTTATTTTCCTTAACATTTTAAATAAACATATCATAACATGACTTGCCGCCTGTATTCCCCGAAGAGATATGCAGAGGGTGTACCTACTACTTAAAGTACACACCCACATTTCACCCACCAGTAATGTTTCAGTCCCACGTAATAGAGGACTCCAGACTGATATAAATACTCCATAAAAATCAAACATATTTGCAAATTTTGTTCTGCTAAAATCTCTCGACTACTAAAAACTTGCAAAATCTATCCCACAATATACTAAACAGCGTTTAATGCGGAACCCGCAGCCGAAACCGCGCTAGGTTTGTTTTTAATTAAACGATGCTGGCATCACGTGCTACCTAATGCATAAACCTTATAAATAGCGAGCGATAAAGCGCAATGCGCGCCGAATTTCAATGACCGTTATAATAAATAATTTGAAATTAGAATTTTCGAAAGAAATGCGTTTTATAAAGAATCTTCCTTATTAGGTAGGTACTTTTCTATATTGGTTGGCATTTGTTTTCTTTTTATGCTGTTTAGAATTCGGCACATAATTGTTTTTGGTTCTTTTAAACACTTTTTGGTCTTTTGTCTCCTATAAACGTTTATTGCATTTCTTTACCTTTTCTTAATTGGGTATATTAGCTTAGATTATTTTGGAACATCTGGTAAAAATTTAACAAACGAGATTGGTTTTATCACAATATTATTTTTCTTAATTTATTCTAACGTATTCAACACTTCACTCATTCCTTAGCAGAATAAAAACCGTTTACTTACATGAAAATAAAACACAAGAACTTAGACAACACAAAATATATAAAGCCAATAAATATTTTCGAGTAAGAGCATAATGCGAAGGCGACGTACAAACAGCTTATGCAAAATGTAGTGGGCCGGAGTGCTCTGGTGTGCAGTGGTGTTTGGAAGAAAATTTTAATAAAGTAAATGGGCTTCAAAGCTTTCCGAATTTACTTTAGAAAATTTTCATATTTCCCCACATGCTTGTATTCGTTGAAGTTTCTAGTGGAAACTTTATAATAAAAGCATTTTCAACAAAAAAATTAGATTTAAAAGCATATAGGAAGGTTGGTAAATATTTTCAATTGGAGATAATTTTATTCCCTTATGAAGCTATGAACTCATTAATGCTATAACGGTCAAACATTTTGAAAAACCTTTAAAAAAAAGACTCATAGACAAAATTAATAATAATATGATCCAAGTATCTTCATTTCTAGAAAAAGCTCTTCCAGTAAAATAAAAGCAAGTAAAACTTTTAAATCACTACCTCAATGCCATTTAGTAAAAAGAGTAGACCGAAAAGATGCAGCACTGAGTCGTCAAGTACTTATTGCATCAATAAAATGCACCGTAAATGCTTCAAGCGTATCCCAGACCAATTCTCAAGCATTTGGACTTAGCAATTTTACTGCTGCGATGCTTGCAAACTCTATTTTTATAACACTAAGGGCTAAACTGGATCGGGGTGACTTTAGTGTAGATTTTCTTGCTCTTGGTCTAGGCACGGAAGCGAAGTTTTCATGGAAGGATTTCTTCGTAACTATAATTTCGTCTTTTATACGCTGTATTCAATATTATGGAAGGAACTGGTTGTCTTTTCCTTTGATGAGGTTTCTTGTTACTTGAAGATAGTAAGTAGACTTTAACTATGCAAATGATATTGGGCTGCGAATAAGTTTCATATCTTGCAATTATTACACCTTGTTGAACATGGAAATATCTATAATGCCGTGGAATACTAGGCTTTTGGCGTCTTTGTGCATATTACTGTGTACATGTTATGTTTATTGATACATAATCTGTGTCTTATTTGTGCAATGTATCTTTCTTTGTATCTCTAAAGTTGTTAACTTCTAACGAAAGCACTTAGATCTAAATCCATAGTCAATTTTGTGAACAGAAGGTTAATTAAATCATAACACAACTGCGCTCTCTATAAATAATCATAATACAACTACCCACGCCTCAATTACGAAACAAAATTACAGAGAAATATTATTATTACGAGACGGAGACACAATAATGAAATAGAAAGCAAATATTACTATTAAAGCATGTCTGAGTCTCTCCAAGAACACCCAATTATTTCCGTTATTCCTCAACATAGTTAAGCTTTACGTAAGAGGGTATTATATCATATGGAGTTATATTCATTTTTGTGTCTACTTTGTTTTCTCTAGGAACACGTTTATATTCTCATTGGGTCCTTTGTTATTTTATTTTACATATCTTTTGATGGGTCATAATCAAAATTAACAACAGTATTTCGCGGAATAATGTTGTTAATTTCGAACGTTTGTTAGCTAATAGAAATAGAAATCTTTACCTATCTACTGTTCTTTCTAATTGGTTTTCTTTGTCATAATAGACCTCAATTTCCACGTTTGGTGCTTGTGCTTAACATTTGTTCAATTTGGGCAATACTCATCAAACTTATCCAACAAACCTGACAGAAAATAGTGAAACGATAATATTACGTATTAGCAACTAGCTGTTGCCTATGACTTAGTCCGTGATCCAGGAAAAAAAGTAGCCTATGTCATGGTCTATCTGTGTGCCAAATGTAATCCAAACCAAACTAACTTACTTCCGCATTTATAATATTGGTGAGGATAAACCATCTACAATCTAAACGTCTACTCTACATTTCATACGACGAACCCTTTACAATTTTTCTCCCACAACACCGCTTACATCTGCATTTTCTTCAAACTTTAAAAACAATCTCCCCGTGATATATGGAGCGGCAAACATGACGCCCGCGCTTAACGTAGCGGTCCTAAAGGCGTGGCGAACAAATAGCTGTAATCAAGTCGTCGTCGGGCTATGTTCAGCCACCACACACCCCATAACGGTCGTACAAAAGACTACATATGAAAACTGTTACACTTCCTTCATAGATTATATTGTATGTAACACCCGTAAATACCGTTGCTGTAGACTGTTATGAATTTTTGTGTTCTTGTTGAAGATTGGACATAAGTCCAATATAGTATTTGTATTACGAAAGAATTTAAATAAAACTATTATTAGTTAAAAAAGTTAGTCAGCCATATTTTTTATTCAACACAGATCATATATTAGACAACGTGACTTTAGGAGGAAAAAATAAAGGGAGCGTTCAATACTCAGAAAAAATAAAAATAAAAACCAATTAGGTGCGTTCAGTAGAACATAATTTTATGTTTGAGTAACTTAATGTAATTATTACTAACACTTCCCCTTACTCAAACATAAAAACAATCATACAATAGTTCTTAAATTCTAAATAAAAACATGTTAAATCAGAAGTGAAAACAAAATAAATTATGTACTTATTGCCATCAAAATGAGTACACTTCCCCTTACTCAAACATAAAAACAATCATACAATAGTTCTTAAATTCTAAATGAAAACATGTTAAATCAGAAGTGAAAACAAAATAAAATTATGTACTTATTGCCATCAAAATGAGTAATACAACTATACTCAAGACTTGAGTTGACTTAAGCTAAACATAATTCTGTAACAAACTTATGATGTTTTATTTTAGCCAATGGCTTTGTCAAGACATCTGCCACCATCTCATCCGTTGATAGGTATTCTATTTTAATTGTTTTGGAATCCACTGCATCTCGGATGAAGTGATGACGAATGTCTATATGTTTAGTGCGACGATGACACAAATCATTCTCTACGATTTTGTGAGCACTTAAATTATCATTGTAGAAAGTCACAGGTAATAAATTATAATTAAACAAATCAATAAAAAAATTCTTCAAATGTTTACTTTCTTTTACAGCTTCTCCTAGACTATAATATTCAGCCTCAGTACTTGAATATGCAACTGTTTGTTGCTTACGGGCTTCCCAATTTATAACACAATCACCCAGTTTCACAACAAACCCAGTATAAGATTTTCTGTCATCTAAGTCATTTGCCCAATCAGCATCAGTAAATATGTTAATCTCACAATTCTTTTTACTTTTACTAAAATGTAAGCCATAGTGTTTAGTACCTGATAAGTACCTAAGTACACGTTTTGCCGCTTGCCAATGTGTCTCACCATAACAATTGCTGTATTGTCCCAATTTACTACATGCAAATGATATATCAGGCCGGGTGCACACTGATAGGTACATTAGTCCTCCAATTAGTTCCTGATAAGGTAAGTTATCATCACATTTAGATGATTTGCTTAAACCTATATTCACCTGCATTGGGGTACTAACAGGCTTACAGTCACTCATACCAAATTTTGATAGAAGATTTTTTATATGTTCTTCTTGTGATAATTTTATAGAACCATTATATTTATTCCTTTCAACTTTCATACCAAGACAATTTCTAACTTCACCTAAGTCTTTGATATCAAATTGTTCCTTTAGTTTATCAACTAATTGTATTTTTTCATTGTGATTTTCGGTGAATACAAAAAAATCGTCTACATACAAAGCGATAATAGTAATTTTATTGTTTATCAATTTTGTGTAAACACAGGGTTCACATTTCGACTGTTTATAACCAATACCATTTAATACTTCATTAACTTTTAAATGCCAGGCTCTGCTAGCTTGTTTGAGACCGTATATACCCTTTTTTAATAAACAAACTTTGTTGATACCATCCTCCTCATAACCAGGTGGTTGTTCCATGTATATGGTTTCAGTTAAATTTCCATTTAAAAAGGCTGTGCTCACATCAATGTGAAAAATTTTCATATCTTTTTGAACTGCTATAGCAAACAATAACCTTAATGTGGAATGCCGAACAACAGGAGAGAAAGTCCTATCATAGTCTACTCCCTGTTGTTGAGTGAAACCTCGAGCAACTAGCCTTGCTTTATACCTTTCAAAATTTCCATCAGCATCCTTTTTTACTTTATAGACCCACTTACATTTCACGACATTCTTATTACTTGGTCGGTTAACAATAGTCCAAACATTTTTTGCAATTAATGAATTATATTCATCATTCATTGCCCTTTTCCAATCAAAGTGGTCTTTTGAGGACATAGCTTCATGATATGTTTTAGGTTCATTAGTTAACATAGCTAATTCATCACCTCCTACTACATAATCATTAAACCTAACAGGTGGACGGCATTGCCTTACAGGTCGTGACGATGATGGTAAAAGAGTCTCATTATTTATATTTTGTACATTATTAGTAATATTATAATCCAAGTTAGATGAACTACCTGATTCTAAAACTATGCTATCATTAGAATTTTCAGCACTACCATAATCTAAGCTATCTTCCCCTGCTGAACTATATTCTGGTGCTGTATCAATTTGTTCTGTATTTTCTGAGGATAAAATTGTAACAGGGTTAACAATTTCAGAATCAATAGAACTATCAGTGCATTGTACATTTTGTAAATCTCCTTGTTGATGTAAAGTTATGTTAAAATCAGATGGAGAATTACTTAAGCTGGATATACCAGAAATATTTTCAAGAAACACAACATTTCTTGCTTTAATAACTTTGCCTGGATGCATGGGGTCACCTAAACGATATCCTTTGGAAGATTCACAGTAGCCTAACATGATATAAGGTTTTGACTTTGCTTCTAATTTGTTACGTTGCATTTCTGGTGTTAAAGCATAAACTTTGCATCCAAATACCTTTAAGTTACTCAAGTCAACTTTGGACCCTGACCACAGTTCCTCTGGTGTTGCATCTTTTACAGCATTAGTAGGACTTAAGTTTTTTAAATAAACTGCAGTAGCAACAGCTTCTCCCCAATATCTCTTATCTAAACCAGAGTCTTGTAACAGAGTACGTGCTTTTTCTATTAAAGTCCTATTTAAGCGCTCTGCTACTCCATTTTGCTGTGGTGAATATGGTATGGTTGTCTCATGAATGATACCGTTTTTAACAAAAAAAATATGCATAGTTTGATTACAGTATTCTGTACCATTGTCTGTTCTAATGGTCTTAATCTTTAAACCAGTTTGATTCTCAACAAGTAATTTAAAATTTACAAAAACACTATGAACTTCAATTTGAGACTTTGTACGTAGAAAATAAACAAAAGTTTTACGTGTATAGTCATCTGTCAAAGTTAATATGTAACGATAATTACTCCATGATGGTACTGGCATAGGACCACAGAGATCAGAATGTATTAGTTCTAATTTTTGAGTAGCCCTTTTGGCACTGCCTTTTGGGAATGTTTTAGTAGCCTGTTTTCCTTCAATACAAGGAATGCAAGATTGTATAGGAAAATCTTTAAATGATATACCATCTGCAAGTCGATCACGTAACAGTAACATACCTTTATAACTTAAATGACCTAATCTCTTATGCCATAGTTCAGAGTCATTTGAACAACAAAACAGCGACTGATGATTCACATTGACAGCAACATTTTTTTCAGCACATGGGTAGAACGAGGTATACTGATGCTGATCAAGTTTGTAAACACCACCCACATTAGATGCTGAAAATATACAAGGACTGTTAGTACATACATTATTTTTAGCAAAAACCTTACATTTTTCATTATCAAAAACAAGTACATATCCTTTTTCAGTAATTTTATTAACTGAGAGTAAATTAACTGAAATATCTGGGACATATGCTACATTTGTAATAGTTTTTCTAACATTTTCTTGTAAAGTTATATCTACATTGCCAGAACCACAACTATAGATTTTATCATTGTTTGCCACAGTTATAGAAGCCTTGCGCTCACTAGAAAAATCTTTCATCCAATCTTTTCGCATAGACATATGTGTTGTGCAACCAGAATCCACTAACCAATCTGAACTGCTGCACAGTCCTGAGGTTAAAGCTGATGAGAAAGCAGAGTCTTCAGTAGACTTTTGTTCCCTTTTTAGGTCTGGACACTTTGGTCTTATATGACCTTCCTTGCCACAATGGTGACAACGGACAGAAAACTTTTTCTTAGAGATCTTTTTCTTAACCAACAGGGCATTTTCTGTTTTGTCGAGTTCTTGTCTTCGGAAGTCGTGCACCAACTTGTTTCTAACAATTTCAGATGTAAGATCCAATTTAAGTCCTTCTATTGACATAATTAATGGATCATATTCCTCTGGTAGACCCATCAGCATTATTTCAGCAATCTCCTTATCATCAATTTTTGTTCCAATGCCGGAAAGTTCTTGGCATATGCCCATTATTTCGGAGATATACTTTTCCATATCATTATACGTATTATAAGAAATTTTGTATAATTGTCGTTTTAATAGTAGCCGCCGAGTAATGCTATCATTTTCGTACGCTAACTTCAAGGCATCCCATGCCGCCTTTGCAGTGGTACAATCTTTTACGTGAGGATAACATATTGGCGTGATGTTGAGGCAAATTTTTGCATAAGCCTTTTGATCCGCTGCCGAATCACTCTCCGGAGGCGCCATTATGCATTGCCACAAATCAGACTCGATTAAAATCAATTTCATAATAAATTTCCATTGTGCATAATTTTTGGTACCTTCGAGTTTTTCCATGGAGGACAATGTCCTATGGCACATACCTGGTGGCGGTAGCTGCGGTGTCGGTGGCAGCGAATGCGAATCCGAATCTTTGTTCGGTAACGACGCGTCCGCGGACGCGCCCTGTTGCATGGCGTCCTTTGTCATTTTAGACTTTACAAAATCACGAAAAATGTTACCTAATTATTAACTGGGCCCATAACCTGTTGAAGATTGGACATAAGTCCAATATAGTATTTGTATTACGAAAGAATTTAAATAAAACTATTATTAGTTAAAAAAGTTAGTCAGCCATATTTTTTATTCAACACAGATCATATATTAGACAACGTGACTTTAGGAGGAAAAAATAAAGGGAGCGTTCAATACTCAGAAAAAATAAAAATAAAAACCAATTAGGTGCGTTCAGTAGAACATAATTTTATGTTTGAGTAACTTAATGTAATTATTACTAACAGTTCTAGCTGTACTTTGAAACTGTCAAGCAATATACTGTGATGATTTCTTATTTGTGTGGGTTCTATATAGGAGCCTTAGAGGACTCCTTGTACCGGAAAAGAGTAATAAAATACATTTGTTGTGTAACTGCGATAATCATTTCTAGAAAATCATTATTTGTGTCTATTTTAATTGTCTTCCTTTGCTTGTCAGCCAAATCTCACCCTACCGTTTCTTCTGATATTTCTTTAATCCTTCTGTAATTTTATCGTCAGCCTGTACAAAATAAGATCGTCTTTTGCAGACAACCTTTAGGTACCGGTCTTTATCATTATTCTTACCTTCCTACAAAGCAATAGTTCAGCTTTATTTATATCATCATCATTATTTACAACCTTGTTCATTCTATGTCTCCCTTCTTTTGTACTTTTCATCTGTGAACCGGTGCAATTGAGTGTAATGAATGAGATGATTGCATTTTGCTTTAGTTTTCTACAAAAGAAATGTGATTCTAAACAATTTCAGTCTTAAACCGTAGTTATAAAACGCTTTGAAAAGAATATAAACTAGGGACAAAATGTTATTTTCTTATTTACTTTTAATAAGTGGTCGGTAAACTTGGCTAAATTAATATTATTAACATTGCCATTTAACGTGGCAATGCTGCCAGTCTTCTGGGCACGTTTCCTGATGACAGCGATGCGGACAAATATTTCGACGCCTAAGTGTTCTTTTGTTTTTGTATTTATTTGTATATTTAGTTTGTAATAGAATTATATTATATTTAAAATATTAAATATTATGATCTGTTCCAATACTTCACACCAAACGAACTGCACGCAAATAACTTTACACACTATCTATTACAATCTAATCATTTTGAAGAAAATTGCTAATCCATTGATTCATAATTTCGAAAGACTTGTCTGCTCAAAAATGTAAATAACGCTATGAATGTTGTTGAACTGTCGAAATGAATGTCATTGCTACTGTTAGTGTGTTACGCAATTAGATAGCCTTCTGTGTTCTAGAGAATTCCTTCTGTCACTTTATGTACAAAACGCATTCATCAAATTAGATCGCAACCATAGAAATATCGTCTCTGGCACGAGACCTGCTAGGGGACAGTAACATCAACTATTATTACAGTACATCCAAAGATTAGTTCAAACTACGGTATAACATTTCAGTAAGTACAGTCAACCACAACGCCATTTGACAACAACAGCTCCGTTATTTGGTAGTAGTAAGAGCCGTTTTCGTACTACAGTCGTGTAGTTGATTTTACTAAAGCTATGAGACACGTTGACACTCCTGGCATTGGCAATGGCATACGAAGGTGTCTCGACGTGCCAACTGCCAACTTGTAACCCGAGCGGTGCCAAATACCCGCAATAATTGTACACTTGACATTGTTGATGATGTGATGTTGCCGTATTAGTGTAGAATTAGATTTATAGTGTTTTTATGAATTATCGGGAGTTTTGGACCTCTAATTATTTACGACTAGTTTCTGCCCACGACTGCCGTCGTCATGGCCTGTTTTAACATGATGTAATACATCCTATGACACTCGGCAATACTTTAGCTTCCCATTAGTGAAAGAATCGGAGCAGTCATTCTGAAAACAACCCCACTACGTAGTACATACAGTAGGTGGATTTTAATCAGTCTAGGATCTCCTAATAGGATAAGTAGGTTTTTTTTTTGAGTGTTGGAAGTCATCAACCGCTTCACCTTCCCAACATCTCCTTTGTCTCCAGATCCCATGGCGTCGTAATAAGTAGATTAGGTGGAGAAGATAAGGTAGGTACATAAACCTGGAACAGTGTTAAAAACTGTGGGTACTAGGGCTGAAATGCACCCCTATTACGTAACACTCTATCGATCAAAATCTGAATAAATGTTAAGGATATCTCTAATCCATTATTATAAATTGAAATTCTATGAAATTTTGTATACCTAACAACATAGGTAAATAACGCAATGAATTTCGTTGAACTGCCGAAATTAAAACCATTCCTATTGATAGTGTATTACACCATGACCATAACTTCTCCCGCTCTGCGTGGAGCAGGAGGGCGTGTCAGACTTTTACTGATTAAAACCCACCCGTGTTCCCTCAGTTGCCTGTGTGCCAGGGGCCGCGGTATCTCTTTCGAACAATCCGCACCCCTGGCAGGCATCGGCCCTTGCGGGCCCCACCAGTTGAAGCTGACATCTCTTTGAGGCGCGCGTGGAACACAACGCGCCGTCTACCCGGGTTTGGTCCTTACCGGACAACGAGCTACCCATTACTCGCCGTCCTACGGTAGCCGGGAATCAGCCTGGGATTCCCGACGCCCAGGGCGTCTCCTGCGGAAGCTAGGGCCGTTACGATAGTTTAAGTAGTAAAATATTAACGATAGTTTAAATTTATTAACATGTATACAAATAGCCATTTGACAATAACTGAGCTACCTTAATCGAGCTATTGTTGAAAATGTATCCATGAGATGTTTCTCATTCTAAACATTTAACTAAATGCTTTGCAAAACTTTCACGTTGAACATAATTTAACATCGCGACGTGGACACGTGTTCGAATTTAATTTAATAGCTCTTCTGCTAACGTTGCACTCATCATGAAGGACAATTTATTATAACACTAGCTTTTACCAGCGGTTTCGCCCCCGTTAACCAATTGAAACAAAACCCTAACAGATTATATCTTCCTCATGAATCACTCTGTGTATTGGTGGAAACCGCATGAAAATATGTTCAGTGTTTTTTTGAGTTTATCGCGAACACACAGACAGACGCGGTGGGGACTTTGTTTTATACCATGTGGTGATAGTGATAAATTGAACTTAGTTTGAACCGACTCCATAGAAAATGGTTTAAAATGAAAGGAGATTTTAAAACACTTCCTCAATTCAGCCGAAAGACGTCCACTGCTGGACAGAGGCCTCCCCCAAAAGGATGTGGTTTGTCATAATCGCCACGCTTGGCAGGGGGGTTGGCGATCGCAGTATGGTGGTAAAATGCATAGAGAACGCTGCTGCCCATTCTCTAGTAACTCTCTTAGTCGCCTTCTACGACACCCACGGGAAGAAAGAGGATACTGCTATTCTTTACATCCGGCAACACACGGAACACTTATTAATTATAAAAACCGAATTTAATTAACTTTTTAAG
This sequence comes from Polymixis flavicincta, assembly GCA_949987655.1. Lineage (NCBI taxonomy): Eukaryota > Metazoa > Arthropoda > Insecta > Lepidoptera > Noctuidae > Polymixis > Polymixis flavicincta. The sequence goes on from OX465184.1 coordinate 15,813,501, forward strand.
ACAGCAGACAATCTCAAAACTGCAAGCCTGTAAAATAAACAGAGGCAAAGTTCTATAGCGGGGTCCCAACGAACATTTCTATTCACTAAATTAATGTAAACACGGAGATTTAAACGAGACTCTCATTATATATTAACCAAAGCAGGGATGTTCCATTTTGCTTTCCTTTGATCATCCCTCCTTGACTCTAAGCCTCTGGATTAAGAAGCACTGACGAGTTCTCACTTTAGCATAATTATTCGCTTTATCAGCTAAAAAAAATCAATTTGCCAAATAAAGGAGGTCGTGTTACTTAAATTAAAGAGAGCAACCCTAACAATGTGACTTTTTAGAGAAAACAAACGAGTGACGCTTTTTTTGCTTGAGAAATGTGAGAAGCCAGTTCTAAAGCATTTCATTCCAATTTCAAATCTACTGTATTTATTTTTGTAAGCAAATGTTGCTGATATAGTTCTTGTAGTCATACAATAATATGTCTCATCATCTCCTCCCATTTAACTTATGACCGCTGTTACAAAAGCCGGTATAACTAATGTTATACCCGTAATTAAAGTACACAAAGCTTGCATACATTAAAGTTATGCAAACAGCATGATTGATGACCATCTGGGACGAGATTAACTGCAGCATCATATACGTTACGTCATTTGTTCTATAATTACACTGTACTTTCCCTATACAGCTGGCGATGGATATCAGTGACGATATTGTTACTCGTTAAAGCTTCCTGAAGAAAGTGGAAGCCTGTGCTTCGATGAGTAGAAACTTCCCGGACAACCTTTCATTTGTATTAATAGTTGCTGGTAACCGGATAATAATTGAGTATTACTTATAATACTAAACTGTTACTGAACGGTTTCACCGGCTTGCTACCGTTACGAATAATTTTTGCCCCTAAGAAGTAGTAAACACAATATCTTATCTAGGTAAAACTGTTCAATAACTTACAAGAATCCTCTGCCATATTAATAAATAGAAAGGCAATGTTTTTTGGAATAATTCAGTGCTGGTCGGTCAACCTTTTAAAAGGGTTTTATGCTTCACTTTTAAGGGATTCCGAAATTAAAAGAAAAAAATGGAACCTTTATAAAATCACTATTTTTTCCGTTTCCTCAGAGGCTTTTAGAGCGAGAATTGTGGCATAATGTTTAGATTTCGGTGACGCGCAAAAAGGATCGCCAGACAAAAACAATTTTTCGTTTAGGTTTACTCAGGTCGGACAATTTTAGGAAAAAAAGGTTGTTTTTTTTTTTTTTTTTAAGCAACACAGACAGAATGTCCACGTCATATAATTCCATTATCTACCGCGGTAATAAGAATCCGCAAGTACGAAATATGTCCGAACATAACAAACACATTTCCTCAAAACCAACCTCACCACACCGCCGTATTATCTCTTTATTCTATCCATCTCGACATTCTCAACCCTCTCATATCATCATTTGGTCCTATTTCACCTTTAGGACCATTATCTGGATCCGTGTTATCACGCAGGTCCGGGTCATTCCGGCCCGGTACCCGCAGACGTTAACAGAGTTAACACCGCCTTGTGTTTCGACTGGCAGCTGAGTTTGCTCGACGTACTTACTCGTAAATACATCAATTTTGGAAGCGGCAATATTATTCGAGCGGTGCTGAGTTCTGGAGTGCCTAAATGTTTAAATAAAGAGCTGTGTTTATTAATTTGTTTTTCACTTTGTGTGGATGCTTGCTTAAAGAATTTGAGTTTGTGTAAATACATGCTGAAAGTTAAGTAACATGAACAATGTTTGAGAAATCTAAGAGGTCATCAATAGACATTAAAACATAATAGGTACCACAATTTCTGATGAAAATTACGTAGTGGAGACTGCACTGACACAGAAATTCATGGTAAAGGTGACGTAAGATACTTTGTTGATTATTTGTTTTTTACAGAAATCATTCATTGCATTGAATGCTACAAGGCTACACCTCTACAAGTAATACTGCATACTCTCCTTATATACCTACATCCTCATAATTCATCATAATTTCACTTTTCACCAAGAAAATATCAAACACTAAACCGCCAACAATTTTAGAGCACTTAAATTTCGCCGAGCTAAAACATCGCATATAAAGGGTGTAGACTAAAAGCCGGTAACGTAACATCATGGCTGTAAGAGCTTAGTTCGGTACAGTTATAATCGCGTTAGCGAAGCGCCGACGTTGTGACGTCACATAGAAACCTGACTAAACATGGCGCATACACCTGCGAAATTACGTTATGGTTTGATATTTTATGCAAGGTGTAACCGAATAAACATAAATTTCGAAAGTAGTTTGTTCATAATTGACGATTAATTCGATTTCAGTATATTTTAATATGGGCATATTTTTATAATTTTTTTAAAAAAATATGTATTTTGCCAAACCTACCGGCCGACTGAGCCAAAGATATTTCAATTTTATTTTAAGGCTTCAAGATTCAATTTTATGTGGTCAACAAGATTTTCTCAATAATAATAGTTAGCTTTTAAAAAAAGGTTTGGTCATTGTACTAAGCTTTTAAAATCAAATAGGAGTGTACGGCGTTGATTATGTATGATACATGTTGTATACGTTGCAATATATCTCAATCTTAATAGGCTCTAAAACTTGTTTATTATTTTTTAGTGAAGGTATTTATGTATCACCATTATTGGATAATTATTTTTACACAACATCACGCCTGTATTCCTCGAAGCGTTAGGTAGAGATACAACTATAGTACACCCACGTTTCGCCAGTTATAATGCTTAAGTCCCATTTAATGGGCCAAGCCAATGCCATCGAGTGAGCATAAATTCAGATTGAAAAACCCACTAGTACTTTGTGAAATCTAACCCAGGTTACCAACAATAGCACTTTCGGCCACTAGACCAACGATGCAAGAAAAATAAGAGGCGTAATTATTTAGTTTTAAATAAAATATTAGGTGGCTATTTAAAATTATTTTACTTCTCAAAGAATTTCGTTCTCTGCAACCGTTGACATAAAAAACGTGTCTTTCGCTGTGACAAAAAAAAATAGCTAAAAATCTTCCGGTCTTTTAAAAAACGTTACTTATTCTACCTACCAGTATTTTCACTAGAGGCAGAAAAAGGGAGGGTTAAAAGTTTAACGCTTTTAACCTTGTTTCATGAGAACATTTCACATAAAAAACGCAGTGAACATGTAGCACGGGAGAGCTATAGTAATTAAAAATGTATAAAAAGTTATAGTTTACCGTGCATCCCTTATTTTATCACGTCTGCATTTTGAAGCATATCTTCCAATGGATTATTTCAAACCGCATTAGGTATGCTGAAAGCATAAATGGATAGATTGATAATAAATAAATTAAACGCGTTTTCAGACATTATGCACACTTGTCGAATTAAAACTTGCTTTGAAATGAGATTAATATGAAACCTTACAGTTCAAAAGGAGTACCTAAGTTAGGATCATCACGGGTTGCGTTTGTAATTACTAGCTATGGGAAGAAGACGTTAGTTTACGTTTGTGTATGTCTAACATTTATTAAATTGCAATTCAAATTCGAGAATCTCCTACAATCAGGACCTTTAATTTTTGTATAGGCTTCAAGGGTTAGTATGCAAATCTGGGTTGTGGGACTTTTGGGACCGGGACCGCGGTCCCGGATGCCACCTTTAAATACAATAATTAATTTTAGCAGACTTTTGGGACCACAAATAAAATAACTATAAGGGGTTTATTCGATTAATCGACTTCGGTTGAACCACGCCTTATTTCATGCCTTAATTCATACATAACATTATATCACGCCTGTACGCTGAACGATTAGGCTGAGCTGTACTTACTAGAATACTATCATTTTGCTAGGTATCTTGAAATCCCATGTAATATGGGGCGAATTATACTGCTATGTTCCGTGTGGTGGACGTAAAGAATAGTACCATCTCATCTCTTCCCGTAGGTGTCGTAGGAGGCGACTAAGGGACTCACTAGAAAATGGGCAGCAGCGTTCTCTATGTATTTTACCACCGTACTGCGATCGCCAACCTGCCTGCCAATCGTGGCGATTATGGCAAACCCCCTCCCCCAAATGGAGGGAGACCTATGTCCAGCAGTGGACGTCGTTCAGCTGAAATGATGATGATGATACTGCTAAATACTGGTATTCAGCTGCACCCAGTTTGACTGGAAGCCGACTCCCATGTAGTTGCTTAGAGGCTAGGCAGGCATAATAATGGACGAGCCAATTGCCATCAACCGGGCACAGACCCACGCTGTTATTGAGAAATTCCAAATAGAAAACCCAATAAAACTTTTCCTAACTTGGAAATCAAACCTAGTATCTCTTGCTTAGTAATAGCGCTTGTATACAAATTATACATAAATACTCATTCATTGTTACATCTATACAATGGAATCCGCCTTAATAATATCAAAAACAGATACGGAAATATTCTTCAAACATTTATCAAGAGGTGCCAAATTAATTACGCTATCGCACACAGATTAATAGTCGAGTGTCAAGTGTAGAGGCATCGGGCACAGAGTGGGTACACCGAACAGAGAGCGGCCGTTATCGGTTCAGATACAAGTACCCTCTTCAACGTCACTCGAGGACTGTGACTTTACTTAGTGATACATTTACTGAAGGTTCTCGATGATAGGTCGTGCGATTCATAGGATCTTTTGTTTGTTTTTGGTTATTGTTTCGTGTTTTTAAAGTTAATTGAGCTAAAAAGTCGATTTTTAACAATTTCAAATGTTTTGTGTGGCTTATAGGGAAATTTAAGCGTCGCCCAGCAATGTCCGACATGGCGTTGAACGTGTTAAAACTCTTTTTTCACCACATATTATAAAACAGAGTGTAAGCGCGTGGGTTTCACGACTTACACGAGTAGTTTGTTTCGTTGTTAGAAGGAAAACAGCCAATTGAAACTTTAACGTTTAATCTATTAACCTTCAATGCAATTATTATTTATTCTTATTTAGCTTTAAGTTGTTAGGTATCGAGAGTAGTTTATAGTTTAGGACGCGCAGTAGGGAGCGCTTGGACGTGTGTGTCTTCGTTGGCGGTCGCGGAGCAAGAGAGCGAGAGCGGGCGGATGCGCTAGTGATGTGACGCGCGGCGCAGGCGAATTTCTGGTCGCGTAGTGTTGGCGCGAACATACTCCGGGGCCGGTGAAGTCCAGCAGGGAAGTGTGGACGAGGAGACGTCGAGGACGAGAGCTTACGCCGTCTTCGAAGCTGGTGAAGTTGCGCCCTTGGCGCTGATGCAGAACTACAGGTGCAGCGAAGTGTGCCCATGATGCAAGAAGTGAGTGGCAGTGCGGCGCTCTATGCAGCAGTGCGGTGATGTGGACGCCGAGTGGGCGGTGTAATGATGGCGTGCACGTGAAGCTGTATTGAGATGTTTTCCTTTTTATTGAATACTGTCTCTATTTTCTTTAAGTGTTGTCTTCATTGATTGCTTAGAAATGTGTGATGAACATCTGAATCAGTCTAGTAAGGGGCAGAGGCGAGTGAGGGACCGCTTGATAGTGCCTCCGGTAGTCGAGATATCGGCGACGCGAGATATGCCGTCCTCTCCAGGATACAGTTTGGCAATGCGCCCCAGGCGCCAGCATAGCGGCGGCGTATTATCCTCCTGAATGAGGACTAGATCACCAGTGGTCAACTTAGCCTTGTTCTCACGCCATTTTGTTCTCGTTTGGAGCTCAGAGATGTACTCCCGTTGCCACCGTGTCCAAAATTGCTGTCGCATTTTTTCGATGGCCTCATATCTTGTGCGGCAGCGTGCGTTGTCATCGATGATTGGCGACGGCGGTGCGGTCAGCGGCCGGCCGATCAGGAAGTGTCCTGGGGAGAGAGGAAGGAAATCTGTAGGACAAGAAGAAAGTGGGGACAGGGGTCGACTATTCATTATAGCCTCAACCTGCGCAAATAACGTGGCCAACTCTTCGAAGGTCAGATTAGTGTTGCCCATTACACGTTTGATTATGTGCTTAGCCGATTTAATACCGGCCTCCGACAGACCAGAAAAGTGAGGAGCGTAAGGTGGATGGAAATTGAAGTTGATTTGCATGTTTGCTGCAAGATCGCTGATTCCTTTCGCGTTTGATTTTAGAAATTGACCTACTTCCTTGGAAGCTGCCACGAAATTACGCCCGTTGTCTGAAAATATCTCTAAGGGTTTTCCTCTACGTGAAATGAAGCGTTTTAAACATGAAATAAATGCGTCTTTAGAGAGGTCGCTAACGGCCTCCAAGTGCACACACTTGAATCTAAAACAGATGAAGAGACACAAATAGCATTTGGATACGCGAGCCCCACGACCTTTCTTATTTAGTATGTGAAAGGGCCCTGCGAAATCCATACCGATAGACTGGAAGGGAGGAGCGGGAGTGACTCGCTCGGGAGGTAGATTACCCATCATAGGTGTAAGAGTTTGCCCTTTGTGGCGGCGGCACACGACGCAAGAGCGCACGGTGCTGCGGGAGAGCTGCCTGCCGTTGATCGGCCAGAAAGACTCTCGGACAGAGTACAGCAGTTGCTGTGGACCTGCGTGCAATAGGCGTTTGTGTTCCTGGCGAAAGATTAAAATGGTCAAATGATGTTTGGAGTCTAAAATTATAGGATGTTTTTTATCGTTGCTATAGCTGGAACGATCAAGCCTACCGCCTACTCTCAAAACACCTTCCTCATCGAGAAATGGGCTAAGAGCTGATATTTTACCCTTAAGTATAGATTCACCTTTTGTTAGTTTAGTGTATTCTTCAGGGAATGATTGTTTTTGAGCCTCTTTGGCTAATAATGTTAATGAATGGTTCATCTCTTGAACTGATAGAGGACCTCGTCTAATATTTTTATCTTTCAGAAATTGAATGTACCTTAGTACAAATGCAAATATTCTCTTGATTCTGTTGAGAGCAGAGAAATCTTCAAATCGTATGACTGCTGACTTGCTTGCAGTTGTCACGAGTAGGACCTTCATCTCAGGTAAGTTGGTTTTGCTTGGTTTGTCTTGTAATGGCCAATGATCTTTATCCATGCTGAGGAAGGGCGGGCCTGACCACCAGTCTTGTAGATTGCGCAGCTTCTCTGCAGGGACGCCGCGGGAGATGTAGTCAGCCGAGTTGGCAGCGGTGGGCACGTGACGCCATGAAGAAAGGTTTGTATTTTCGCAGATTTCTACGACCTTGTTAGCTACAAAACTTTTCAGCTTGCTGGGAGTGCTGTTGAGCCATGCAAGTACGACACTGGAGTCACACCAGTGTATGCACGTGGAGATAGGGTACCGCAGGGAGTCTAAAACAGTCTTCGTGAGATTGGCGGCTAGTAGCGCTCCAAGTAGCTCCAACTTTGGTATGGTAAGAGGCGGTTTAGTAGGTGCCACTCTGGATTTGGCACAGAGTAAATGGACTGCTACTTTACCTTCGTTATCAGTTGATCGTAGGTATATGCATGCGCCATAAGCATGCATGGAAGCATCACAGAAGGAGTGTAATTGAATTTCTTGTGGATTTTCACATAGAACTCTTCTTGGTACTGCCATTTCATTAAGAGACGGAAGGCTAGAACTCATTTTCTGCCATTCCTTTCGTAGATCATCTGGGACTGGCTCATCCCAGTTCAAGCCCCGCAGCCACAGCTGTTGCATTAGCATCTTGGGCTGGACAGTAGACGGTGAAAGCAATCCGAGAGGATCAAAAATGCTGAAAGACGATGATAGTATTGCTCTTTTCGTAATCTTTTCTGTAGATTCGGGGCTTGGAGCTTCAATGGTGAATTGAAGAGAGTCGGATCGCGGGCTCCAGCCCAAGCCGAGGGCACTGGATGCGTCACTCAAGCTTAACTTGCTCTGCAGGTCGACGGTGGAGATGGGAAAGATGTCAGGTGCATTTGACCTGAATTTTCGAAGATTGAAGCAGCCGGATTTCAACATAGCGGTGACTGCATTCAATATGTGTAGTAGCTCTTCTTTAGTGTCAGCTCCAGTTAGTAGATCGTCGCAATAAAAATCCTTCTGAATTATTTCCTTGACCTTATCGTCGTCGCAGTCTTCTCCAAGTTGCCACAAGCATTTAGTGCTCAAGTAGCTTGCGCTGGCGAAGCCATAGGTCACAGTGTTGAGCCTAAGCGTTCTTATTGGTAGGTTTTCTTCTTCACGCCAAAGAATAAGCTGTAAGTCTCTGTCTTCTTCGTGGACATTGACTTGACGAAAGAATTTATCGATATCTCCAGCTAATACATACTTATATAGGCGAAATCGCAGCAGAATCGAAAACAAGGAGTCTTGTACCTTGGGGCCAATCATTTGGATGTCGTTTATGGAAACACCAGTAGATGTCGCGGCGGAGCCGTCGAACACGACGCGCAGCTTGGTGGATTCGCTCTGCTCGCGCAGCACAGCGTGGTGGCACAGGTAGTGGCGCCGGTGCGGCGACGGCGGCTGCTGCTCCAGCAAAGTACAGTGGCCCAGTGACAGGTATTCTGCTATAAATTCACAATAGGCTTGCTTTAGAATCGGATTTTTGCGGAATTTTCGCTCTAAAGAAAAAAATCTTTGTCTTGCTCTATTATAGGAGTCACCGAGAACATCAGTAGACTCTTTAAGTGGAAGCTTCACAGAGAAATGTCCATTTTCTTGGTGGGTAGTGTGTGTCTGAAAGTGCTGCTCACACATCTTCTCACTATCACTCAGGAGAGGTCTTTTTGGTAGCTCTTCTAGCTCCCAAAATCGAGCAAGTTGTTGATCAAGATTATTGTTTAAATGATCGTCATTTCTTGATAAATTGCACTGAATATTTCTAGTTACAGAGTTGGACGGTATAGATATAGCGCCTGAAATAAGCCAGCCCAACTGGGAACTTCTCAAAAATGGCAAATTTGCTCCAAGTGATTGCTGCTCTGTTCCTATAATTTGCCAGAATAAATCTGCACCAATCAGCATGTCTATTGGGCCTGAAGTGTTGAAGGAAGGATCGGCGAGTGGAGTTTTCGGCGGAATCTTGAAGTAGCTTAAATCAATGGTTGAACTTGGAATATTTGCTGTAAGCTCAGGTAGAACCGGGCATGCTAGTGTGGTATGGTAGTCTGTATGGCGAGAATGTATGCGGACAACGCTTCTTTCTGCGATTAATCCACAGTGTGTATTACCCATACCAGTTATCCTCGTAGTATTAGTCGGTATGACAGGCAAGCCCAACTTCTCTTGCAACTTCCTAGTTATAAAGGTGGCCGCACTGCCGGAATCAAGAAGGCAACGTACTTTCTGGCATTTGTTGCTACTTGGATTTGCCACATCAATAATAGCTGTAGATAGTAATACGTGATTGTTTTGTTGTACCTGAGATGAGAAGTTAACCGGAACTTCAATGGTTGATTCAGGAACGTCCGTGGCTTCAGCAATGGCAGGTTGCACAGAGACGCTGGTTACAGGCTGTGAATTTATGTGAAGCAATGAATTGTGCTTTCTGTTACATCTTCGACATGGGCCTTGAGGACAATCCTTGGCAACATGTCCTTTTTTAAGGCAATTAGGACATAACTTCAAGCGGTAAATTTCATCTTTCCGTTGTTCTGGCGTTTTTGCTAAAAATGTAGGACATTTGTAAATGCTGTGATTTGCACTGCAATAGTTGCAGACCCAAGTTGATTCTCCGTTAGGTTTGTTGTTGTTTGTATTGGCTTCTGTACATGCTAAGGAATTGCAGGCTCGCTCCTGCTTATTGCTAGAGTTGTGTTTCTTACAACTGGTAGTATTCTCTACAATGTTAGCTCGATTTTGTAAGAACTTTATTAATTCACTTAATTTTGGCATAGTGTCATCATCAGGGTTCCTATATTCGTCCCATGCTCGTTTGGTAGTGAAATCAAGTTTGTGGTACATAATTTGTACTATCAATGGATCCCATTCGTCTATGGACTGACCTAAACTTGACAGGGCTCTGAGATTTTTGTTGACACTATAAACCAATGCTCTAAGAGAACTTTCAGAATCACGGTGAGTGGGTTGTAGTTCAAATAAAATTGAATCTATGTGTTGAGTGATCAGGTGTCTCGTGTTATTGTACCTCTGACACAGCAGGTCCCAAGCAACCATGTAGTTTTTGTCTGAGACCGCTAAGTTAGTTAAAATGTTGGCTGCTTCGCCGGCTAAGTAAGAAGTGAGATAATGGAATTTGTAAATAGGAAGTAATTGTGAGTTTTCATGAATTAGTGATTTAAAAGTATCTCGAAAGTCTAACCATTTAGAGTAAGTACCATCAAACTTTGCTATTTCTATTTTAGGTAATTTAAAATTCACACTGTTAGAATGCTCGCTTTGAAAATGATGATGGGATGGAAGTTGTTGAGATTCACTAGGACATTGCTGCAGAATTGTTTCTGTCTCAGCAATCAATAGGGTATTTTCCGATTTCATTAAAACTATTTTAATTTGAAGATTGGGACGATATATTTAACAGAAAAATAAAAATAAATTTATTTATATCCGTTTTCACCATTAGAAACGAATAAAATCAAATTTATTTTTCGTTGTTTTGAATTTACCGCCAAAACGCTCCTTACGATGACTTTTTATCACGTGACATGTGACGTCAACTTTGTTTATACGGCACCGGTACAAATACAGGTTTGGCGCCGTTTTAGAAGTATTTTTGCACAGAGGCACCGCACGCTAGTAATATCACTTTATATCCATTAAAAATCTTGTTAATTATAAACTCGACATTCAATTTTTACTTGCTAACTACTTTAGTTTACACAAAGTTGACGTCACGTGATAAAAAGTCATCGTAAGAAGCGTTTTGGCGGTAAATTCAAAACAACGAAAAATAAATTTGATTTTATTCGTTTTTAATGGTGAAAATGGATATAAATAAATTTATTTTTATTTTTCTGTTAAATATATCGTCCCAATCTTCAAATTAGAATAGTTTTTGAAAAATTGGAAAATACCCTATTCTATAAACTTAGAGTCCGTAGCATCCCTCTCATCAATTTCAACAGATATAGTTTCTACGGAAAGCTCATCAATTTGATCTTGCAGCACAACAAAGTTTTTAAATAAATCTCCGATCATCTGTAGTTTTAATTTAAGCTCATTTACTTGTGATTCTTTGTATTCGTACATGGGTACTGTCTTGATTTGGTTTAAGTAATTTTCATATTTAGTTAGCCTACCACGGATACTGGCACGTTTAGCTTTTAAGGTTTTGATATCCATGGCGATAAATTAATCAATTAAACTACCTTGATAAAGACAGCACTGAATCACTAGTACAAAATGAATGGAAAGATCTTACGTTCCTCGTCGTCTGGCTATCGGTAGTTACCGGCACTCCTTCGGTGTCAGCGAAACGAAGCGACCACGCGCGGGCGCGGAGCTCGGGACGGGGCCTGGGGCACGTGGCACGCGTGCGGCGGAGGCGCCGTAGCAAAGCGCTCGATGAATACCCGAAGTGATGACGGGCTCTGGCCACAAGGATGGGCACGGGCACCTCTTGCGCTGGAATAGTCGGCCCAAGGCGGGGTATATAACGTGCAACACAAGCGAAGGATAGTGCAATTATAGAACGGGAGGGGTGTAAACAATCCACGCACAAAGCACAAAATAACTCATCAGTAAATCCCAAGAACCAAGTAAAATAGATAGGTAGCTATGTTGCACACGAGCACAAATGCTGGCTAGCACTTCCAACACGTGCGGGGATAGCGTGGGCAACACGATATTCACAAAATGGCGCACAAGTAAAATTTTCCAGTCACTGTTGTAGTTGCACAATTTAGTGCGGGGTATAGAAGATAGCCTACAACGAAAAAGAATAGGTGACTGGAATAAATTGAATCGCAAATTATAGCATAGAATTGTTAATAGGTAGGTACCTTATGTACCTATAGGTATTTTCCTAGCCACTTGTAGCTACCTATGCAATCGCACTATTGCACAGGGCTACAAAAATCAAGGGTATAGGTGACAGGAATAGACTTTAAATAGATACGCACAATGCACATGCATGAAAAAGGCTTTTTCTATTACTGATGTAGTTTTTCCGCAATTACGCAGGCTAGACTACAACAAAAGGGGTATAGGTAATAGGAAAATGGAAGAAAGGAAACTTAGCTGGGTTTTCACGGGCCGGCCACGCCCAAGCAGGCCGAACTCGCAAAGTAGGTAGAACTTGAACTCGTTTCTTCGAACTGATTCTCGACACGCACGCTGGTCGAGGCTCGTTGCTCGCAGACACGCCGAATGCAGACTGGTTGCGGGTGCACGAAGCTCAGGGAAGCACGAAGCGGTAGGTATTAGGTTTCGGATTCCGACGATTGCAGTTACTTTTAGACGGTCGCCATTATGTAAGCGCGTGGGTTTCACGACTTACACGAGTAGTTTGTTTCGTTGTTAGAAGGAAAACAGCCAATTGAAACTTTAACGTTTAATCTATTAACCTTCAATGCAATTATTATTTATTCTTATTTAGCTTTAAGTTGTTAGGTATCGAGAGTAGTTTATAGTTTAGGACGCGCAGTAGGGAGCGCTTGGACGTGTGTGTCTTCGTTGGCGGTCGCGGAGCAAGAGAGCGAGAGCGGGCGGATGCGCTAGTGATGTGACGCGCGGCGCAGGCGAATTTCTGGTCGCGTAGTGTTGGCGCGAACACAGAGTCCTGCGCCGCGTCTGTCTGTCTGTTTTTTCGCGATGCACTCAAAAAGTTACCGCTGAACGGATTTTCATGTGGTTTCCAACAAGAGACAGAGTGTTTCATAAGGAAGTATATATGTGTGTAATTTGCAGAGGTTTGGTTTAAATTGAGAAACGCGGGCGAAGCCGCTGGCAAAATATAGTTTTTAACAAATTTTATACTTCTAGCTGCTAAATACGGGAAGACTTTTGATCACTTTCAAAATGTTCACAGGTGTTCTATCCATGAATATGAAAAATTATCACTATGGGACCAACTCAAAAATGACGAAGAACAATTCTGCTGTTTCATTTTGCTCGAGTAGATATTGAACTAACAGGTTTTTGCTATAGCCTTTCTCGTGAGATGTGGTATACAAACTTCTAGTAGTTTTCAGAATTTCGTCTTCAGTTTAAGTATGTTTTCCAGTTAGATGGTAAATCCCTAGGTACCGACACTACCTACGTACTTAATTGAATCGTGTGCTATTCACGGAAATTTTGAAACCAAAGTGGACGATTAATCCTGCAATTGACAATAGGACCATTTATGTACGAGTGTTATAGGTCCACTCCACTGCAACAAACCAAATTGAATCACCATATGCGTACATAGCGCATTGATATTGCTGCAACCAAAAAATGCCATACATTCTAAAACCACGCAGGAACCTAATAATGAATGACACTCACAAAATGAATGAAACAATATGTTCTAGTACACACACATTACATTACACAACTCCCGCGACGAATGCCCCCAAATTAACCGACAATTACAACGACAAAGGTAAAACGGTTCCATTCTTGCATAAATTTAAATACATTTGAATCGTGTTCTCCAGTTCCACTAGTAGCGCGTATTCAGGACGTCATTGAGTACACCGAGAACACGAGACGGTGAACGAAGCTTTTGGGACAAATGCGGTACGAACCGACCCTTTCAATAGACGCAGAAATGCGACGCAATCAAACGTGTCGCTTACTTTGATCGCTAATTTTACGTGAGGTTTATACGATCATAGTGTATGAGAGAGGAATGTTTAGTTTTAATGTAATAGTTAAGTGCAGAGTGCAGTGTGTCGTCAGCGGTGTTATCATTTTCTTTCAATTACTTAAAAGTTTTGTAAAACTTTTCAAACTCTTGAGTTCTTGATTAAAATTTAACCCATAGTGACGAGGCTTGGGATAATATGGGGAAAATTAAACTTTTACAGTGTATTTTATAACCTGCATAAACTTTTATGGGAAAAAATAATGTTGGAATCTGATCAACTTGTAATTCTACTTAATTTTTATACTGCATATCCGATATGCGGAGACTCTTGAGCCTAAAATGTTTTGTTTCAAATAAGAACACAGTTATGCAATAAATTTATCTTTATTTATCTTTTTGCTTTATAAATACCCGTGAATCTCAAACGGCTGGCCTATATCTTTATCATTGAACACACGGGTGGGATTATGGCGCACTGAGCTCATAGAGAGGAAGCCTGTGTATCAGCATTAACATTATATGGTGATTTTACAATTGAACATACGTTTCCTTCCTACTTTGCTAAGCCTCGCAGGAACCGAAGACCTCGAACCGACGAATTTTAAACCTTTACAGGATGAAAACCAAAACCACTTAAATGCAGACCAGACAGACGACCGCACAAAATAAAACCGTAAGGCCACTCCCTCTAAACTAGATAGATTACGTTGGAGAGTGTTCTGTTACTAATAAACTCTCGTTAGCCCTGTCTTAGGTTTAATGCTGCATTAGCCTCGACTTTTATCTACCAAGTCTGCCCACTCCAGATTAAGTTACGGGTTTCCAGTTCGAGTTGGAAAAGTTGCTTGAACGGTTCGTAAGTGGAACTAGAAAACGGTAGGGTCTATAATTTCATTTTGTAAAATTGAAATGTGTAGTTTAGGTTAAACTAAGATTAAAGTGCAATTTTCTCATAGAGTTATTTAAGCTAAATTGCAGATATTTTTATGAAGAAATTAGGTAAGTACCTATGTAAAAATATTTTTATTTTGTCTAGGAGATACTGTCTGAAGTGGGAAGTGACGCGAGCCACGAATCAAATGGGGTACTATCTTTTGATGAACCCCTATTGATTCATCATCCCTTTATAGCAATTTTATTTACACAGGGAACATAATGCACAAAAACAACGAACTAAATTCACCCAAACCGCTTTATTACATTAAATCAAGTGGAGTGTTCCTGCAAACGTTGGGTTCTTTTGTATCTAAATAGCGGTACCCTAGAGGCGGTCACTAAATGAAGAAAAACAAAAGCCGACCATTAGGGCTGTTCCCGGCTATGACAAACAATGCGGCGTGAATGAATAGGGCTGGCAAGAGTTGAAATTGAACGGAGTGTTACATTGACTGCCTCGTAGGTATATTGGTCAAAAGCGCTAGTGTTGGGCGTAATGGGTTCGATTCTCACGTCGGGCAAAGTGATATTGGATTTTCCATCAGGAAGGAATTTCAATCTAGTAGGAAACTCTAAACTAAGCGACAGTTTCCGTCGGTTCGAATTGATTAGACATAAATAACATTGGAAAACTGAAATCCTTTAATTTTCTGCATTTTGATTAATGTTGTTTTTTTTTTGTAATCTATCTCTAGGCTCTAGAGCGTTACCTCATATATGGGACAATTTAAGCAAAGGTGTTCCGATAGCAAAATTATAAAGCGACATTTTCAATTTGGTGACACAACAAGATTGATTATTCTGCCTTATGTTTATTTATAAAAAAGGCGAACTTTGGTATAATATGAATCGAACATGAAACCTACGTTTTCATTAGAAAAATAATCTAATTATATTATGCTCAATTTGTTTCAAAAATGTATACTTTTAATTTTACCGGTGCTCAGGTGTCAGCCCTGAACGAAAATAATATATTTTTCCCGTAGTGCGTGTACGGAATTCACATTAATCTCGTGGTTCCGCCACTTCCGACCTGTGTCCAAAAATCTATACTTTTTGCTGCAGCAGGCAATTGAGCCAAATTTTTGCCACGTCTGAAAAATGTTTGAGTTAAACTAATATAGCGGAAAATCTTTTTGGGATTTTCGTATTTTTTTCCCCAAAAATGAAATAGGAAGGCCTAATGGGAAGTGAATCGGGAAAAACCTTTTTTTACGGTTTCATTAAAAACTGGTTCCTAAGGACCAATTTCATTAATCCCAATTGACTTAGGGTCGGCACAACATATATTTTTCTTCCATAATTCTCTATGAGTGGTCATCTTCGTAGTAACTTCCTTTCAAGCCATATCATCACACAGTTAATCCTTATATTTTTTTGGTTTTTCCGTACTCGTATAGCCTTCCACATTTTAACTAACGCAGCTGATTTAAGCTTTGGTATTAAAATGTCTGAAGACTTAGACAAGTATAGGTACCCGTAGAAGGCAAAGACTGACTGTATAGGTAGACAAAACAACCACCTTATGCCATCATATCTTGCCAGACACACAAAAAACATTCATTATCAGTCGTTTGAAAAACCGTCTCATAAACAACGAAAGTTTCGAATCTACCATTTCGCAGGTCAACGTAATCTCTGTTAATGACTTTTAATATTAATAATACTTACGATACGTAGCAATAAAATATGGGGGCAAGGTTCAGAATTTATTAACTGACTAGTTTAGGACAGCGGCTTCGCTTGTGTAGAGGCCGAAAATCTATATCCAACGGAAACTATCGGGATACCATCCGGATAAAAAGGTATCCTATGTGGTAATCTGAATTTCATCCCAATCCATTTAGCCGTTTTTACGCATTATATAGTTGCATATTGAGCAACAAACATAACATACATTATATTACATTTAAGTTGGTTAAAAGGTTTGAAGACGGTACCTATAGGCCAGACGGCATAAATAAGCAAAGTGACCACCTAATTAATGCCTTTATATCTTGCCAGACATACAAAAACGATTTATTACCGACGTTTGAAAAACGCTTTCATCAACAACAGAGGAATCGAATCCACCATTTCGCTGCCCACAGAGCCACAGTAACATCTGTTAATGACTTTTAATATTAATAACACTTCGCATATGATACGTGGCATTAAAATTAATTAAGGTTTTCATCGGTGCACCTGTGACGGTGACGGTGTGACGTTTTAATGAATTGCCGGCGTCACTCGCCCGTAATGACCATGGGGGTGACATGTGACGCGATGCTGATTTGTTGCTGTGACGAAGGGGACAAGGGTGTTGCGAGGACGATACTTGTGTGTGATATGAAATACAAAAAAAAAATGAATACAGAGTAACTAAATTGTTTATATAAACAAAAATTAAATGCTTTTAGTTGGTAAGTGCATTACGTTCGTACTTGAAAATGGCTGAACCGATTTGCTTAATTGTGTTTGCAACTGTCCGGATAAGGTTTTTAGCAAAAAAAAAATGGAATAGTTCTCTGTTGTGGTCTACTGGAAGAAATTGCTCAAAAAATAAGCAGTACCTTTGTACTATAATTAAAATAATGTTTTATCCCTATGTATTTTACTATGTGTACATAAAAATAAATAAACAAATAGTTTAACTCACTGTCATAACAATGAGTTTGTTTTGGCATTCTTCTCAGGGATCAATCAGGAAGGAAAAGCCGCCGCTAGCTAATTTAAAAAAAATATGCCCCAAAAAATTACACGTATCTAAGAGTTTCTTAAAATATCTACTTACAGAAATAAACGTCTTAAGCATTATCATTTAATTTCACATAATCATTGTAACTAGTTTTCCCAACACGACAATTTATTTATAAGTACTTTCTTTTAGAACGCTAAAATCATTAAATGTATTATATACAATCTAATTTATTAAGCACAATATCACGTACGCGCTTTGAGTCTACATTAACTATTCATTAACTATCAGGGACTATAATTGGCTAATCTAATACGAAACTCTAAACTAAGCGACGGAGAGTTTCCGTCGGTTCCAATTATTTAGACATACATGTTTAATTGCTTTTTGCTGACAGCTGTTCCCAAAATAGATACTTTATAAGTGCTGTAACGGGTTTTTGTTTTTGAGAGTGGGAAATCATCAAATAACTTCTCCCGTACATGGGTGGAGCGGGAGGGCGTTTCAGACTTTTACTGACTAAAACCCACCCACCACGGTATCTCTTTCGAACAACCCGCACCCCTGGCAGAAGTGCAGTAACGGTTAAGTACAAAAATATTTATCATAGATCTGACCTAGGTTTTCTTATTGAAAAACATATTTTCTCATTGAAAAACATTGCAGCTACCTCGTTAACATAGTGGTCGTAAGCGCCACTGCTGACCACGAGGTTCTGGGTTGGATTCCCAGGTCGGACAAAGTGTTGTTGGGTTTTTTTCTATTTGGAATTTGTCAAAAGTAGCTCGGTGTTTGGATTTGTGCCTGATTGATGGCATTAGGCCCTGTTACATGGGGCTTAAACATAACAGGCTAAATGTAGGTGTACTATAGGTACACCTCTCCCACCCCTTCAGGGAAACAAGGCGCGATGTTATTTATTTTACTACAACAATGTAACGCGCTTCGACTCAAACTACTTAGAGATACTACTTAATCTTGATTCTTGACGCAACCAAAATAAGGTTTATTTTAAGATGAAAATTTTCCTTGTTTTGAAATAAGACTATAAAAAAACAATTTATGATAATTTGGCTTTGCCTCGGCTTCTTTCACCTCATCATTAAACTTGTGCCTTTATCCCAATTTTAGTGTTCATCTAAATACCAATATCTTTATTTACCGAAATAAACAATTTTGAATATTTTATCCAATCATCAATTTGAGAAATAGTATCCAAAATAAAATCTATCATACTATCGCGTCGACATTGCCGTTAGTCGTTCTGTCTCGTCGCCATGTGTTGGCACTAAAATTGAGTGTCACCTCGCAAACGGGCGTCGCATCGATTGCACAAAAAGTGCCAGTTGGCATACTGCTTTCAGTACCTATACTTTCAGTTTCGATCACAGCTTTTTCGTGTTTTCAAACGAGTCTACGAATTTTCTTTTCAATGAATTGACGATGTAGGTAATGTACTATGCATTAATTACATCGTCAATACAGTTCAGAATAAATTGTTCAGAAGCATCATGTAGTCTCTAATAATTAACTTTAAAAAGGCAGTGTATACCATATGGACTTACTTTTCTAAAAACTTTACGCCTATAATCCTCGAAGGGTTAAGCAGAAGTGTATCAGTGTGTACTGATACTGATACACTTCTGTCTAACCCACATTTCGCCATCTTCTATACATCTATACTTACAAATAAATTAAATTGGAGTGTCTATTCGTAACATAAAAATTACAGGTTTTTACTAAATGCATATGAAAGTAGTATACAGTACCTATCCTTTATCAAAAAAACAATATTCAAACATTTTCTATCCGTCTGTTTGTTTCGGCTAATCTCCGAAATGGCCGGACCGATTTTGACGGGACTCTCACTGGTAGATAGTTGATGTTATAAGGAGAAACATAGGCTGCTATTTGTCCCGGTAGTATTTTCCGCTGGGATAATTTCCGATATCCAAGTGGGCGAATCCGCAAGCACAGCTAGTTGATTAATAAGTCCCATGTAATAGAGGGCGAGTCTATTGTCAACTGAGCACGAATTGAGGCTCCAGGCTGGTACTGAGAAATTCCAGAATAACAACAAAAAAAAAACTGGAGAATTTTGATTTCGGTTTCTCTAAACTACAAAACGTAATCGTAATCCATATTCCTTAATACATACAATTAATACTTGTACCACAGAATAACCGAGCAGAATGAAAGCTTCCTAACAGAGCTCGAAATTCATACCTACTTTTATAGGGCTGTCATCGGTTAGTGCAAACAAAATACCGGGCAAGTGCGAGTCGAGATTCGACAATATAAGAACAGACAGCCACCGGACGGACACTGTGACTGAGGTGATCCCTTAAGTATTCGGTTTTCCAGTTCGGTCATAAACGAACGACGAACAAGGTAAACCATAATAATAAAAAATATTCATTCTTATGCGAAAACCTTATCGCCAACATTATTATTTTGGTTACTACCTATCTCGTTACTAAATACTTCTATAATAAAAAGCATTAAAAATGTGAAGGTATAGGGTAGATAATGTAAATGACTATCATTTACCTGACAAAACAAGAAATATCCTTAGTTTTCCTCACATTATTTGTGCACACAGTACAGAGGCCAGCACATCAAGCTACCCCAATCTGTCAAATTTCTTTGATAGAGTTTCAACTTTATTGCGAAGGAATAAGGTTTATGTTCAACTGGGACAATTTGACAGTTTGGGATAGCTTGACCTGCTGGCGACTGTACAACAGTTTGGCATATTGAACAACAATAAAATTTAAGAAAATACTATTATAAACGTCCGCGTCGTATCGCTGCCGCTATTAGCCCTTAATTTCGTCTTCTGGCTGAGCTAAACCAAACCGATTTGTCTTCGAGCGGGCGCCGGTTTTCGCCCCCCGCGTCTTGTCGGTGACACGTCACTCACACATAGCTGTGCGTGTAATAGTGTACCTACGCAGGTCGTTAGTATGAAGCTTGGCTTCTGGTTATTCTGTGCTTGTACTGTCCTCTCTTATATCGCTGGTCATAGTGACGTGTCCATAATTTTTTGTAACAAATTGAGTGTCACTTCGCATCAGCTATAGGGTTGTTCCAAACGTTTTTAACACCGACTCGCTGAGACGGGTTAAATTGCGGAACTGAAACGCGTGTGTTTGATGAATGTTTTTAGTAGATACTGTTTACATCCCCTATGTAAAACAAAAACCGGCGTAGTGCAAGTCGTACTCGCACAGCAAGGCTTCCATATCCATACCACTAACGTCCTAATTACTATTATAAAATCTAGCATAAAACGCCGAAAGAAACACGTTTTTTGTATGAGAAAATCTCTATATTTTAAAACACATAATTATTTTATTTTTGCACATTGAGCGACTTTTGAAACAAGACATAGAGGTTCACTTCATCGACATTCTAACGTGACTGCGTCACCGACAAACTAATGTGACTGTTGCTTATTTTCAAAATTTCAAGTTATTACGGGCGGACGGACGAACGGACAGCAGAGCCTTCGTAATAGGGTTGCCTCCTTTGTACGGAACCCTAAAAAAGACTTTGTCGGTACCTAAATTCCTAAAAAAGCTATTAATAAGCTACTTAAGAAAACTTGAATGATTTCGACAAATAATGAATGGTTTCAAAATGTTTTGTTCAGTCAGTTTGAATTCGGACTCCCAGGTATTTCACACCAACCCTAATTTTATTAATTATCAAACCGCGTTCAAGATTGCGCAACCTTTCCTTTACAAAAGCCTGCTGAGTAAGTAATTCGAAAAATGTCCGACGCACTCGATGCGTTGGTACAGTCAACCTTCCGTCTTTGGTAAAATTTCAACTTCGAAAACTGCCCTTACTACTGCGACATGAAGTCGCTGTCAATGTCAAATTGTTACACAGACGTGCGGTTGACTGTACTACGTCGTGCACAGCTTTTTAATTACTACCTACGCGTTGGGCCCCGTGCTCGGGAATAAATCTTAGTTAATGTCCCTTTAGTCTGGTCAGTTCGGCCCCATGTGTTGGTAAGCTACAACTAGATGAGCCGAAATCGATTCCACGTCGGCTAGATGGCTAATAGCACATTTATTTCGCAGAGTTAATACTGTGAGTTGTAGAGTTTCAGGTGAATTGTAGGTGTTGTTTTAATTTATCTGCGTAAAGAGGGTTTTTACTATTGTAGCATTTTACCATAGTGCAATTTCTTGTCGAAAAAGTATTTTTATAACTGTTCTAACTCCACCTCTTCTGGTGAGCCCATTAACTTACTCGTGTGGTACCTAAATTTAATTCAACTTTTAATTCCTTGTTTCAGAAATGCGACATTCCTCGAGCCACATCTCCAGGGCATAAGAAGACGCGACAGCAGGAGTTCAGACTCAGATCACGATGAACGCTCCACGGAAGACGACGAGAGGTCTTTGCTTCGAAGTTCACCTCGTACGAGGCTGCCCCCTCCGCCGCCCCCACCGCCGGACGACGACCCACCCCCTCTGAAGCCTCGAGAGTTCTTCGAAAGACTGCAGACCCAAGCAATGAGGGAAGCTCAAGAAAGGAAACACAGATCAAGAGACCTACCAATCAAAGACCAACTATTCAGACCTGTCGACGCTGACGGCAGTCTAGGAGACAGCCTTAGTCAGGTATGGATTTACGAAACCCTATTTCTCTCCAGACTTCGGAAACTTTTGAATCACGAACGGCAAGTCCATTCGGATGTAGCGTAATGAACCTTGCCGGTCCTATTTAGTTTTTAGTTTTGCAGACTTTTTCTCAAACTGTACTTCCAGTTTTGTTGGATTCCTTATTTGCATATCGGATAGCATTATGTAAAGAGATTGAACGAGGGGCATTTCTGAAGTGAAATATTGTATCAGAATGAAATTATATTCAGCCATTTATTTGTGTAGTATTCGAGATGTTTGTCGTCGGTTCTCGGAATGCGTCTCCTCTTTCTATTTTGCTGCCATTACCATGTGAATGCGAAGAGAGTGATGTTACATGAAAGCAATATTTTTCAATAGTCGATACAGAATTAAATTTGTGGTTCAACAGAAGGGAATTTTTAGGGAGGGGAGGGGAGCTTTCGTTTGATGTTCTTTTCAAATTGGAATTATTTACGGTACACAAAAATCCGACACCCATAAGCAATTTTTTTAATGCTACCTTATTATTCGCGGTATTTTGGCAGAAATATTGAAACAAGTCGTAGGTACGTTTTTCTACAAAGAAAACGGTTTTTGGTGCCTAACTAAAACAAATCTTTAAAAGAAAATGTTCTCTTAGTTAGCAATGACGACTAAAAAGTCAATAAATAAACTCCTAGCACTTTACATAAAACCTCTTTATTATGCGGCGTCTTCAGTCTCAAACATAATTAAAGAAACATTAAACGCACGCACTGCACAATACATTATCCTTAGCACTTGCTACATGTTTTCGCTCTAAAATGACAATTAGTCGTAGTTGTGCCACGACCGCAATGTTTACAAACTCTGCCGCTGCACTCAGCCGCACTACAGGGACAGGGGCGCCCCACTTGAGGTGTAAAACTTCTCAGTCAATTGCCGGCGTTGCATTGTGGATGCTTGAAGCCCACCAAACCCTTGCATTGTCGCCGTCTCTCGTTTAAAATATAGTCAGTAATGGTGTGGTTATGCTGCACTCAGTTTTGCATTTATATCGGAAATGCGAGCTTTTAACGAAAGCGACATAATATTTTATTAAAATAAAAGTAGAAACTTAACTTCACAACAAAACTAATTCATCAACGTAATTATTTTAACCGTTCCCTAGGCATTTTGCAAGTGCCTTATACCGAAAAGTAAAGGGATAGCCCGAAAGCATAATATTCATTACACTACACTTACTGGTCCATTGGACTGCCGATTAACCCTCAAATTAGAACGGGGGCTCGAAGTTAACTGCCTTTTGCGGCACATAAATGACATGTGCGACTTAGAATTTTGGATGGGAACTCGTACCGTACCAGTTACGGTCTGTAATGGTGTTTTTCATTATTTTGCGGGTAATTACTGGGCACGCTTCGGTTTTTGAGGGTTAAATTCACTTTTGATGTAAGCGTATATTCACTCACGAAATGGCGTTATTTACACTTTTTAATGCAAATTTAGTGTGGCAACAATAAATAAACCAATGTATGTACCTCATAGCTTACTATAGGTACAGGGTCACATCCCAAATCGACGTGCAAACTGAAACCATGAATTCAGCACTGTAGGTATACCTAATTCTAGACCCCCAGGCGTAGAAATTTTCGGTCGTTTAAAAAAAAAAACTCAACGCAATGATGTCACAAATTATGCAATGAATCCATGGTAACAGCACCCTAATTGGGTAACTCACCATTAATCATAATCTGTTTCATTTGACAGTTCAACAATATTCATTGCGTTATTTACGTTGTTGAGCAGGCACATTTTTCTAACATATGAAGCAATCGTTTAACAAATCTGTTTCAAAACGAAACAGATTATGATTAATCGTGAGTTACGCAATTTGGGTGCAGGTTGTGAATCTACGTAGGTACCGTATAATAAATGTACGTAACAATTTCTGTAAGTAATTTATTTTTACTTTGGTAGGTTGCTTTCGATAGGATGAAAAGGGTTCATATTTCATACATATCTGAGTATAACTGGCGACTCTTTGAAAGCCTCGCTGGCCGTGCAAATGAATAGATAACGTAATGAAACTCCGCTCGCCCTCATTTATCAACATTTTAACAACTGGCGACAAAGTGGTGACTTCGCGTAATATTAAACGCTATTTTAAATGCACACCTATTAATTATAATTATGTCCTTAAAACGTACTTTAAATAGATAATCGCCTTCCTACACTTATGTTTTTTTAAGTAATTTGTTGATCTTTAAAAATTAAGGCACTTAAATTGTCTACGAAATTGTTCAAATATCGTTATTTACTTTGATTGCTTCTAATGTCCTCGATTACAATATTCACTTCATATTTGTTTAATGCCTAGTAAACTTCTTGCCCGCCAATTAATATCATGTTAGACGGCAATCACTTTAAAAGCTTTTAAACGAATTCTTAGCTGAAAAGTGTTCGTTACACTCGACTAGTTTTAATAATTTCGCAAACGAATCGACTCGGCAGTATTCGGTAAAAGTCGGGTCTTGATTCGAAACTTCGGAAGTTAGGCGTTTTATACGCGATAATTACTACCATTGTCAACACGGAACGATTATCGGGTGGCCCGGAACTTCGTCTGCACCCTTCCCTCGTCTAGGGCAGACTTTAATCGACGGTTAAAAAAAAATGAAGCCATCCCTAGTTTAATTTGCATGCGGTGCAGTGGATGCCATCGATTTAGTACAACAATAGGGTGGATAGATGCGTCGCTCGTTTTCGCTTTATTGCATTGTTCATGGACGCGAATTTTTCCGGTGATTATTTGGTCTTATTTCGTGACGTTTATTTATTGAATCGTTAACTGCACAAGTTGTTTTCGGCAGGGGTAGTTCTGTAAGCCACATAACTTGTAACTGTATTGGTTCGCACCAGCCACTCGTTGTGGCTATCGAACAAATGTAGCGCCATTTTAGATTAAGCAACTGTCAAATCAAATTCAAATTTACGAATTTTGAAATTCTAAAAGTGAATCCGGTGACTTATTCACTGCCCAATTGGCAGTCGCGAACAATTTTCGAAAATACGCAATCAGGGCTCCAATAAAGGAAACGAGTTACGCTTCGCAAGTCAGGCGTCAAGTCAATGGCATCAAACCCCATGAGCTAAGGCTCCCCTGTCCAGTTTCCGGGACGCTTATTATGGTAATGGTACCTTCGGGCTATGTGGACTTTTACTACGTTATACATATTTAACTTCGCAGTCTGCGTTGATGTGAAATCGAAAATGTAAACAGGACTTTTTGGGTGGGAGTGAATTTTCGAGCTGGCCGGTTACATTTTTGGTAATGAAAAAAATATATTGAAAACTAGGTTTTGCCACCGGCATTGCCTTCGCCCGCGTAGAGATCGAAAATTATCCCACGGGAGCGTATACCGGGATAAAAACTATATCCCTCTTACAAACAAACACAGAATAAAGTTATTCCGAGATTAAACCTATGAACGTGTGTGGTTATTCTTTTGTTATTCCTGGTATAACTTTATTCCGGTTTTATTAGTAAGAGCATAAAGGTACATATTATAAGTATCCGTGCTAAATTTAATCCAAATCCGTTAAGCCGTTTTTGGGTGTTTAAATAACAAAATTCACATACAAACTTTCACGTTTGTAATATTAGTAGTATAGTAGCATGTTACTTACCTCATTTGATATGGATTTTTTTCGCATTTAGGCCACTAGTCTAGACTAAAGTTATTACAATAATAATAAACTAATAATCGGGCGAACACACAACATCCATTAAATAAGTGCTCCTAATTCCCACGTACGTTTAATTAACAACTACAAAATTACCAGTAGGTAATGAGAAAAAAACGCGCTACGTAGAAAAATGGTTATTACGCCAATCTGATGGTTACACACGAGCGTATAGCCCCGACTTATTGATTTTAACCACCCCGGGTGAGTCATCTGCCGTTGCATCCCCCTCCCAGCATCCCTCACTGGACCACAAACAGTGTTTGCTCTCTTTGATTGAACTTGAAGAAAACTAAAGGGCGCTGTAAGTTTGTTTGTGAAGTAATAACTGTTTTATTTCCAGTTTCTGACCCGAGTTACTTTTTGCAACCGTTTCGTCCGTGTTTGGATGATTTTTTTCACTGTCTGCATTCGATTGGTGCTCGTTAAAAGTTTGTCACGGCGGCGACGGTTTTCTGCGGGTGAAATAAACATTTTCAAGTTTTGTTGAGTTTTTCATAAAAATGCTAAGTTCTTGAAAAGATTTTTAATGGCCTACGAAGCTTGTAGCGGGAACTCTCACACGAAATCGGCATATTAAAGTATCTTCTGCAAGAGTTCAGTTCAAATGGGTAGTAGGTATAATAAGGTCAAACAGCAATCAATTTTATCACGTACCTATAGCGCTTGCATGTCACCTTTTAACTGTAATTTTCATTCAAAATGTTGGTAATGACGTAAACGGAAAAATTGTAAGTTGCCAGTATAAAATAAACCGTGTAAATATGTCCTTTATTCTTTGACGCACTGTATATCCGATCCTCAGAATACAGAATTCCAACCACAATAATAATGGAAAAAAAGTAACAAACATTACCATACTTTACTCAAGTTCCAAATTCGAAAATCATTTACCTCTTAAAAGCTACTTAACTGGCCATAAAATCGTTAGACTACCGATACCCTATTACGTATTCTCGCAAACTTTTTACCTAATTAAAACTTCCCTTCTCCCGGTCGCAGGTGTGCAACGTTTGCTCCTAAAACGTTCGAACCATTTACAACGTGATAGCACGTGCGACCGCTTCGCACTTGCAAACCAAACTCGTGTAAAAGTGAACTGTTATGCGACACTAAGAGCAGAGTGCTTTGCGATATTTCCATGAGACGCAGATGCCTTTAAGAGATTGCTATTGCAATGTGTTTATGTAATAGGTGTTGGAGTAGTTGTGAAGTGTAGCGTGAGGCAGAATGCTTTTAAAGTTGGGGTGTCTTTGAAGTTGGTAGGTACATGATGTACTTGTCTAGCCGTTGAAAACATGAATATTTCAGAAAGCGCGTAGTAATACGTTTCTTCACATATTCACAAAAATATTTTTGCAGAAATGACAGTTCCATTGAATTACTATTTCACGAAAAAGTCATTTAATGGGATTATTTGAACTTAGAGTAATGTATTCATTTTATTCTGTAATACCATATTTGATATTGTCATATTTTAATCAACATACGACCTGCAAATTGCAAATAACGTGGGAAAATATATGACATTTACCAAATAACATTTACCGAAAGAATGCGAATTCAAAAGCGCGTAACGAACCATGTAATCTTGAAAGCATACCTAGGACAAACTAAGGTAGAAAGACTGTCGTATATGAAGGGGCTCAACTCTATAACTCTATACCTAAAGTCATTAAAGAATCCAAATCACTTCTAATTTTTAAAAAGCTATTAAAACATCATGTCTTAAATTGTGTTTAAATTTAATTTAGTACTATTACCTATTTTATAACTTAATTTTAGATTTTAACCCAGCGAATCCGTCGCATAACTAAATTTTTATGTTTTTCCTCATAGAAGTGAATATTGTATTCTTTTCGAGACAAATAAATTGTCTTAAACCGTAAATATGAATTCGCGGGCTACATTAGTAGAGAAATAGAACTGAATCCAAAAAGTAACACAAAAACACACTTCCACTCCACCATAAGTGACCTCATTCTCGAAATGTAATTATGGAAGTGCGGTTACCAATTCCACTTATATTCCAATTGCAACATAAGTGGTCATATATGGCACAGCCGCATCTCACACCGAAGAAATGTAATTGCGAACCAACTTGACACATAAATCTTCAGCAGCATTCGCGGTGGTGTGATATTTGTTACCGTGGCTCCTATTGTACCACGAAATTTAACACCTTAACTGCCGCCAGGTCCATTGTCACCCATGATTCATTGCAGTTATTATTGTTACCGATCGTGATATTAATTTCCCGTATAGTCGACATTTTCGGCCTGTAATATGCCCGTTTAAATGCCCCGAATTGCTGCGAAATTAATTTTATCACGATATTTGTTTTATGCGGATATTAATGTTGTGGTGAAATGTTCTGAGTGTTGTTCGTTATAATTATCGGAAATATTTTACGGTACATAGACTGTTTGGTATTTAATTACGAATAAACGGAAGGAAGTTAAATGAATAGTCGGCTTTAAAGCGTTCACTCTCATCACGGATATCGATATCCGTCTTAGGTAAAACGGTCTTAAACTCGTATTAATCGGTTAAACACCGAATTAACTTACTCCAAACACATTCCATAGATATACAGGGTTATTGGAAAAACACCAACAACCTCTAAAGAGGTCATTGTACTCATCATTATGAATAACTTTTACTATGCGACTAAACCAGGAATCGCGAAAAAAGAAAATCTGCTGCTCCTACATGTTTGAGTTATACGAACATAAATGTA
This sequence comes from Polymixis flavicincta, assembly GCA_949987655.1. Lineage (NCBI taxonomy): Eukaryota > Metazoa > Arthropoda > Insecta > Lepidoptera > Noctuidae > Polymixis > Polymixis flavicincta. Next base: position 15,841,878 of record OX465184.1, read on the forward strand.
AGGAACAGCAGATTTTTTTTTTCGCGATTTCACGTTTGGTCCCATAGTAAAAGTTGTTCATAATGATGTGTACAATTACCTCTTAAGAGGTTGTCGGTGTTTTTCCAATTACCCTGTAGAAGCCATATTTTAGCCTAGGTAACCAGATTTAGACAAAAAAGAAAATGTATTGTTTGGAAAATAAATATCTTTAATTAATTTACATAATTTATACAATTTATTTATAAGACCCAAGTCCTTCCTACCTACGAAAATGAACCATGTATAATTCAAAATAAAGGAATCCTGAAAATACTGTTCGGCGAACTCACACAAGAGAAAATAAAGTCTCGCTTATTTTTTATTCTCTCTGACGTAAAAGCAAATTTTACTCGCGATACCCATTTAAGCTGAAGAAACTGAATATTAAACCACTTGACCGTTATTCGAAGCATAATTAAACAATTGAGATAGGCTGAACCTTGTTTCCTGTGCCTTTTTTTCCTTAGTTTCTAGTGATATAGCTCTGTCTCGCTCTCATGACGTCACCAGGTCAGAGAGGGGAGCGCACTTTTGAGCGTGCGCGACTCGTCTTGTTCATTGGCGTTCTTTTCCTTGCCGGTGACGGTTGCTGCTTAAGCAGGTGAGTTATTTAAACTTAATTTTCACAACCGTCTATATATTTTCCTTTTGATCGAAAGTTGGCACACCAATTTTCGAAATTTACTAAAACTGTTTCTAGTGAATAACAATACAGTGAATCAACATTGAATTTTTTAAGTTTAACGGTTTTCCGTTCGAATATTGTTTTCTTTTCCAGTGTGTGTGAGTGTTCAATTGTTTTAATTATTATACCAAATACGTAATGGATAAAGAAATAACGTTGATTTCGCAAGATGAACCGGTCGCAGGACCTTCGAATACTACAAATAATATAGCATCTAGTGCCAAACGGATGCGTTCGCATGCTCGCAGCAGCGGTAGTAGTAGTAGTAGCTCTGTTAGTAGTGATTCGAGTTCCAGTTCATCTAGTAATTCTGAGCATAAGTCGAGACATAAGAATGCGCGTCGCCGCCATCAGAAAAAGAAAAGGGGCGGCAAGTACAAACGTCGCCGCTCGGAGCGTAAAGTAAAACATAATGTAAATAATAGTATACCGGTGGCCGATGACGCCCTTTCCCTCTTCGCTGAGGATGATTTTGAACCGGTAGGTAGTAATTTTTTAAATAATTTAGATGTTGAAACTAAGCTTAAGGAACCGGCTGTTCCAAAGACAGATAAGCGTTACTTGGATATTTTAAAAGAAATTCAGTTTTTTAATAAACCGGATTGGAGTGAAGTACGTTACGCGGAAACTCAAAAATCGTATAACCATAGTCCGGGATTCGTGGAACTCGAGGCTAACGAAGAGATCAGACCCTATGACACACTAAAACACTTAAGTTATTCGGAAAGGGCCTACGCTTCGTTAACTTACGGTATTTTAAAACAAAAAGAGTCCTTAAAGGTGGAACTTTGTGCATTTTTGACATGGGTCCGAGACCACAAAGAAGAAATAAGTTTCGAGGCTATAAACCAAAAGCTTAATGACATCTTCACTTCTGGTGAGTTCAGCAAGGTTTCTGCAGACCTATTGCAAATGATCTGTGGCCATAGAGCTGAAACCATACAGATGCGCAGAGACAGCATTACTAATGCAATTCGCGATCCCTTAATAAAATCAGCAATAAGGAAAATACCTCCATCTGAGGTTAGCTTATTTAATTCTGAGCAGTTAGTTGTTGCATTAGAAAAAGCTGGCGGTATAAGAAAGGCTTTCTGGCCTGCTGCTAGATCGGCTGGCACATCTACAAAACAAGCTTATGGTAACACCTCAACTTCGCAAGTTGGAAAATGGCTCATTCGTCCCTCGAAGGGACAATATTCAGTTCCACCCTCGCAGGGTAAGAACTATAACTCAAGCATGCCTTCACAAGGCTGTCAAAACTGTAACGTCCCCTCACAGGGTGGCTTTATGCAGCATAATATAGAGTGTCCTTCGCAAGGACCGGTACGTGCGTATTACAACTATCCTCAACAGGTTAGTGGTACAGTGGATAGACGCTCCTTTCGCTCCCGCGGGGCAAGCCAAAATCAAAGATACGCTCACAAACGTGGCGGAAATAAGCGAAGGTCGTCACCTTCAGGCTTCAATGCCAAGAGAAGTAAATATTGACATGAAAATATTTCGAGCCGGTCAGTTATCGAATTTCGTCGATCAATGGAAGGGAATGCAAGCACCAGATTTCCTTATTCAAATAATTCAAGGGTACCGTATACCTTTTCAACGAAAACCTCCCTTAATCATGCCCAGAATAGACAACAAGGCATTTCACACACCTGTGTCATCAGAAATGACCTTAGTTATACAAAAAATGTTGAATCAAGGAATTCTAGAAATTGCAAGCCCAACACCAAGTTTCTTATCTACCCTCTTTCTAGTACCAAAGAGCGATGGGTCAGCCCGACCGATTTTCAATTTAAAGGCTTTAAACGAATTCATACTGACCAGCCCTTTCAGTCTGATAAATGTGTTCAGAGTCCCAGATTTCATTCAGCCCCAAGATTGGATGTGCAAGCTGGATATCTCACAGGCTTACTTTCATTTAAACGTAGCAAAGCCTCACAGGCGCTTCTTACGACTTATTTACGAAAAACAGCTTCTTCAAATGACCTGCCTACCTTTCGGTCTCAGCACGGCTCCAAAAACTTTCGCCAGTTTGACAAATTGGATTGCCCAAGTAATGAGAAGCCAAGGTGTGAGAATATTGGTGTTTCTCGACGATTTTCTACTGGCTCACCAAGACCCAGTGGTTCTCGCAGGCCATGTGAGCCTTCTTGTAAAAACATTACAATATCTGGGTTGGAAAATAAATTTCGAGAAATCGATCCTAACACCAAAGAAATCCCTGGTTTACCTAGGAGTACTGTGGGATCCTTGGCTAAATCTCAAACGTCTACCGACGGAAAAGGTACCTGCTTTACTTGCAAAGATACGCGGAATCATAGATTTGGGGAAGGCAGACCTAAAAAAGTTGCAAAGCGTAATAGGAGCACTAAACTTTGCGAGTTTTGTTGTCCGAAGAGGGAGATTGCATTATCGAGCTCTATTGAAATTCCTAAACACACTTCAATTGGACAATACTGTCAAGGTATATACTGTACCTGTAGATGCAATAGGCGACCTACAGTGGTGGAGCCACAATTTGCAACATCCTTCAATTCTACACCACGCACCAGCGACGCATTTTATCACGACGGACGCCTCCGACTTGGGCTGGGGTGCCCAAATGGACAGCCAGTCCCTATGGGGAACGTGGTCCCAGAACGAGCTGAATTGTCACTGCAACGTAAAAGAAATGTTGGCAATATTGAAGGTCTTTCAAAATCAGGCCATTTATCTGAGCCAATCTACGGTCACCATACAATGCGACAATCGCACAGTCGTAGCATATCTTCGTCACGAAGGGGGAACCAAATCTTCGCTATTGATGGACATAACATACGACCTATTCTGTCTGGTAGACCAGTACCAAATTCACCTCAACGTGTATTACATTCCGGGGAGGTACAACAACCATGCCGACCATCTATCGCGGTTTCGCCACGTCCCGGAATGGCATCTAATGTCCGAGATCACCAAGATATTATTTTTCAAATGGGGGATTCCCCAAGTGGACCTGTTTGCCTCCAGCAACGCCCACGTAGTGCCTCATTACGTAACGAAAGATCAGAACGACAAACAAGCTGTAGCCCACGACGCATTCTCGATTACTTGGAAATTCGATCTGGCATGGGTGTTCCCGCCCCCGTTTCTGATACCCAGGGTTTTGAGCTACCTCAATCAGGCATCGGGAATTTACTTGATAGTAGCACCAAGATGGGAGAGAGTCTTTTGGCGTGGAGATCTCAAAGCCCGGGCTCTAGCCCCACCGTTCACAATACAAAACCTGAACGAAGTATTGATCGATGTGACAACGGGACTGCCACCTCCTCGCGTCCAGGACCTAGTGTTGGAAGTGTGGAAATGTGGGGGTGGACAAATCATTTAGATAATTGGAATAATTCTCAGATAGATCTTTTAAAAAGTTCTTGGCGCGCTTCCACCCTGAAAACTTATAAACCTGCATGGAACCGCTGGGTTTCGTGGTGTAAAACCAGTCAAATTAACCCTAAGAGCCCCTCAGGATCTGACCTAGCTCGTTTTCTGGCTGATTTGTATATTAAACATAAACTGTCTTATAATACCATATTGTTACATAAGTCTGTAGTTTCCACCCTTTGTAATGTAAATGATTCAGGTGTTTTAAGTAATCATATTTTGGTGAAGCATATTTTGAAATCGATTTCAATTAAAAAACCAACTGTTACTAAATTACCTGTGTGGGATATTGATGATTTTGTTTGTTTTCTTGGCGATAGAACGATAAATCATGACAATATTTTTGATGTATCGAGTCAAGCCGCTGCCCTCTTGGTACTCTGTTCTGGTAGGCGTATTCATGACTTGACACTTCTTATGACCGATAACGATAACTATATTAAATCACCAGATCATAATTATATAACTTTGTGGCCAGCCTTTGGGTCTAAGACTGATTCATCTGACCATAGGCAATCAGGATGGAGACTATTTAAAAATAATGATAATAGGAACTTGGACCCTGTATACTGGGTTGAACAGACCGTATCACTGCTTGCTACTAGACGTGGGGAAGCTAAATGTCCTAACTTGTTTGTCACTACGAGAGGTACAGCTCGTGCGGCCTCACGGACCGTTATTGCAGGGTGGATTAAAACTCTGATGCGTCTGGCAGGTATTGTTGCTACTCCTGGAAGTGCCCGTTCCGCTGTTGCTTCCAAGAATTGGTTGGACAACGTCCCCATGGAAGATATAATGGCTCGAGGAAATTGGAGGTCCTCAAACACTTTTATTCGATTTTATAAGCGACAGGTGTTGGGGTCTTCTAGGAGTAACAGCATTACTGCTCTGTTTAACCCTGTCATATAGTGATTTAAATTACTAGATTTACCGATGTTTTCTTGAATATTATAAGTAAGTAGGTTTATATACTACTTAAGAAAAAGATTATAATAAAACGTGATTGATAATTTAATTTTCTTATGTTTTGGCAATAAAAACAAATTGCAATTACCTACTATCTTTTCTTGATCTTACCTTACACATTGGCGTTCGTCATGAACGTCACCAGGCGATAACAGACACATCTCAATTGTTTAATTATGCTTCGAATAACGGTCAAGTGGTTTAATATCGGCGTTTTACCTGAAATAAAACGCTTATTAAACTACCTACCTTATTCGAAGCATAATAGTAATTTCTGCCTGGTGACAATTGTCAATCATCCAATGAACAAGACGAGTCGCGCACGCTCAAAAGTGCGCTCCCCTCTCTGACCTGGTGACGTCATGAGAGCGAGACAGAGCTATATCACTAGAAACTAAGGAAAAAAAGGCACAGGAAACAAGGTTCAGCCTATCTCAATTGTTTAATTATGCTTCGAATAAGGTAAGTAGTTTAATAAGCGTTTTATTTCAGGTAAAACGCCGCTATTTTCCTAACTACTAAATGTGGTTTTGTGCTTAATTTAAACTTCGATGTTTAAGTTTAGGAGGGAGCTCTGTTTGTTTTACTTTGCTATTATCATAAAACTGGATTAATTTATTTTTTCAGCTGATATTGAAAAAGTAAAGGCGTTTCATTTTCTACGCCTCAGGTACCTACTGTTTGAAGAAAGAAATACGTTTATTTTCCATTATTGTTGCTGTAAACATGACGCTAAGAAAAATCACAAACACATAAAAGAACAAGTTAGACCATTCTGCTTTAACGTCATCATCGTCATAATCATTTCAACCAAAAGACGTCCACTGCTGGACATAGGCCTCCCCCATGCTCCGCCACTTCAACCGTTTCTGTGCTTCCCGCACCCAACGGACTCCTGCGGCCCTCACAAGGTCATCGGTCCACCTTGCGGGAGGCCTTCCAACTTTACGTTTTCCGGTACGCAGTCGCCACTCCAGAGCCTTCCGGCCCCATCGGCCATCTGTTCTGCGACCAATGTGCCATGCCTTAACGCAAAACGGCAAACTATGCGTGGTAGAAACAGAGACCACAGAAAAAAATTTAGAAATCTCGTATGTATCTACCAACATCTATACCTATTTGTCAACGAATTGCTACAATTCTTCTTTAAAGACAGTACCTAGCTTTATCAGCTTTAAGTTATTACAAGGGCCGAAAAACAAACAGAATTTTTTAATATGTCTCCTGTCGTGCATTAAAATACTATTTATTTCTCCTACTTAACGCTACACTATTTAAATTGCATTGAAGAGAAATCCAATGAAACAAATGTGAGTGACGCCCGACTTTCTAGCAATTACTCCTAGACATAATGAGGTGTTTTTCCTTGCAAATTACCCGTTTAAAACGGATACTACACTGCAAATTACGAGCTAAACTTTTTAAAGTTTATTGAGTACGGTTTAACGTAAATGTTGTTTACGGTTTGCTATCGTAATAAGACTTCATTGATCACGAAACGTTACCAGTCTCAAATTTTCTTACTGCATAGCTATTTACAACCATTCGATACACTTCCGTGCCGAGTCGATCATCAATCTATGATATCCAAGGAGTCCTCTAAACACATTTGAAACCCGAAAATTTTGGCGGTCCAGCACCCTAATTGCGAAACTCACGATTCATCATAATCTGTATCGTTTTGAAACGGATTGTTAAACCATTGCTTCATTATGTTCGAAAAATGTGTCTGTTCGACAACATAAATAACGCAATGAATATTGTTTAACTGTGAAGACGAAACCAATTATGATCAATCGTGAGTTACGCAATTAGGGTGCGGGTCTAGGCAAATGAAATAGGTAACCGAAACTGTGTAATTTTCGACTTGGAGGGCTGTCGAATGGTCTAAAAGATTTAATAAAGTCTGCTTTATAACTGGGTTTTGGTCCGATTTCATCCTATTTCATATTTTTACCCACTTTTTTTTCAGCATGAGTCGATCATAGAGCAGTGGTGGCCCAGTGGTAACGGCTGCAACTTACGAGTTCTAATTCGTAGGTTTGAACTTTGAACCCAGAAAGGCTCTTTACTTTGTGTAAATTATTTCATCACTACTGCTCTCAAAACGGTAAAGGAAAACATCGGGAGGAAACCGGCATGTCCTGGAACCAAAATTTCAGAGACATGTGTTATCTACCAACCCACACTGGGCCCTTGTTGTAGATTACGGCCCACTACCTCTCACCCAGGGGAGGGCTGTCCCAGCAGTGAGAACATTATAAGCTTATTATGATTATGATGAAGTCAAAGAAAGATGTCTGACTCAATGAAAATACCATTGAATCACATTTATGATTGACGCATGCTCGATTTAAATTAGAAAATATTAACATTTTATTTCGTCATAAATCAATAACAGTAATTATGATATTTCGCCAAACTCAAACTCAAACTCAAAGCATTTATTTCAATTAGACCTTTCACAGGCACTTTTGAATTGTCAAACAAAAATCGAAGTTGAAGCTAGGTGCCCATTCCAAAAACGTAGATCTCTCTGGAGAAGAACGGGCAAGAAACTCCAAGGACACTCTTTTAAATCGTGGGTATTACAAAATTTGTGTGTGTGGGAACATTATTCTTGGTGCTTCTATATGTGAGAACAATGTAAAAAAATTTAATAAAATAAATAAAATAAAAAATAAGATTCAAAATAAGCCATGGCAGATAAGAGATGACCAGTCTCAACCGACGGCGCCCGTTCACGAACTTGACGCATGGATCAGCACCATCCAGCTCAACCATTTTCTAGGGAACCGAATGATCCAACACACACGCCACCATCAGTGAGACATTTAAGTGAGCATGACATACTCTCAACTACCACGTTTTTTCAAGTCGACGTACATTAAAACAACATATTATAAGGATGCATGGTACTCACATTTACAAAAATTTGACAAAATGCTTCTAAATTATACAAAACTATAGTTTCAATCCTATTTGAGAAATTCATAAAATTTGACTTCCAAAAAGAAAGAAAAATATATAATAAGTATCTATTGAAATTTTAATAAATAATACTTGGTTCAGTAAAATCAAAAACAAAATCGTAATGTCACAAAATTAATAAAAATAGGAACAGAAATGTTCGCAATGTCAGAAAAATAATAATAATAGGAACAGAAGTGTTCGTAATGTCAGAAAACATAAAAAAAAAAGGGGAAGCATCTCTTCCAAATATTAAAATGTTAATTAGTAAGCCCAGGTGGCTGTGGAGCAGGACCAGCATTAAGCCAGGCATTTTTATCTAAGATATAATCATCTAACTTATAATATGCTTGTCTACATAGTGTGCGTTTAATGCATGACTTAAATTTATTTTCACTTAGTTCAAGAATATCGACTGGTAGTTTATTATAACATTTTACACAGTACCCCATAAAAGAAGTATGTACTTTAGACAATCTGAAACGTGGTTGATCTAATTTGTTCCTATTTCTAGTGTTAAAATTATGCCTGTCACTTATCTTACTAAAAAGATGTAGATTTTTCCGAACATACATAATGTTCTCATAAATATATTGAGAAGGTACCGTCATGATGTTAATTGTTTTGAACAGTTCCCTTAGAGATTCGCGTCTGCGGAGGTTGTAAATGGCTCTGACAGCCCTCTTTTGCAGAATAAAGATCGACTCAACATCCGCAGCCCGTCCCCATAGCAAAATACCGTAAGACATGATGCTATGAAAGTAACTAAAATAAACAAGTCGCGCGGTATCCACGTCTGTTAATTGGCGGATCTTCCAAACAGCGTAAGCGGCAGAACTTAGCCGCCCTGCAAGTGATGTTAAGTGAGGACCCCACTGTAGCTTTGAGTCAAGCGTGATCCCCAGGAAAACCGTTTGTTCGACGAATTCTATTATCTCCTTATTCAATACAACGTGACATTCACTACTTCTGACATTCGGCAACGTGAATCTTATGCATTTAGTTTTCTTTCCATTTAATACCAAATTATTTACAGTAAACCAATTATGGACCTTAACTATAGCGCTATTTACCTCGTCAAGCTCCTGTGCGTGTCTCTTAACTTTAAAAATCAGTGATGTGTCATCAGCAAATAACACCATTTGTGGTTGGTTTTTTAGTAAATGAGGTAAATCATTTATATATACTAAAAAGAGGAACGGACCCAATATTGAACCTTGCGGTACTCCCATTTTGACTTTTAAGCCCAAGGAATTCACACCGTTTATTTGAACTTGCTGCAGTCTATCATTCAAGTACGATTTTACCAAGCTAAGCGCAAGTTCACCCAGTCCGTAATGCTCAAGTTTCAAGAGAAGTGTTTCGTGATTCACGCAATCAAACGCCTTGGATAGGTCGCAAAAGATACCTATTGCATCTTGCGCCTCTTCCCATGCTGTAAAGATGTGTTTTAATAAGGTGACACCGGCGTCAGTTGTGCAACGTCCTCTTGTGAAACCATACTGTTGATCGTGTAGGATGTTATTACGATTAAAATGATTGAGCATTTGATTTAACATAACTTTTTCAAACACCTTGCTGAAAACTGGCAAAACCGATACGGGTCTATAATTATTCATATCTTTGCTGTCGCCAGATTTGAAGAGTGGAATAACTTTACTGTACTTCATTAAATCTGGGAACACCCCTTGATCTACACACAAATTAAATATTAACGCCAAATAGGGTGCAACTGTCTCAATAATGGATTGACATACTTTAGTAGACATGCCCCACAGATCTTCCATAATTTTGATCTTAAGTTGCTTATATGTCTTTACAACGACCACAGGGCTTATATGTTTAAATTTAAATTCCACAGGACAGGTTGAAACATTCGCTCTTAATAAATCAATAGCAAGTGCGGGCGAAGAATTTAAAGTTTCTGTAGTTTTAATAGGAATATTGGTAAAGAAAGTTGCAAATTCCTGAGCAACATCGATGTTATCGCTAATGAGACCGCGGGAAGTGTCCAGTGTGTAATCGGTATTAAGCCTTTTGCTTCTGTTCGTTTCATTGTTTATAATTTTCCAAACTGCCTTAATTTTATTATCTGCTGATTTGACCTTGTGGCTAATGAATGAAGCTTTAGCTACTTTGCAGATATTTTTAAAAGTTTTAGAGTAAGTGGCAACATACTTAGTAAAAGATTCTGTGTTAATATACGGCTTAAGGCCATACAGTTCAAATAATCTCTCTCTACTTTTCCTGATGCCTTTAGTTGCCCAGTCACTAAATAAAAATTTAGGGCAAAAAGTTTTAGATTTTTGCCTAAAATAATTATTGAACTCTGTTTGTACTGATGAAAATAATTCTTTGTACAAAATATTACCATTATTCACATTTAGTCCCTGAACACTTAACCTGCTAATTAAAGCGCTATTAAACTTATTTAAATTACCCGATGTTATTGGTCTAGTTTGTCTCTGTACTTTTTGAATTGGTGTGTTGGACTCAAAAGTAACGGTTTGACCGCTGTGATCAGAAGGGAGATAATTTACAATGGCTTTATCTAAATAGTCGCAGTCACAAAAAACATTATCAATACATGTAGCAGTAGCCGTAGTTATTCGCGTTGGTTCCAAAAACACATTTGAAAGATTGAATGATTTAAAGAGGCTTAACAATCTGCTACTATTTGAATTATTTTCCAAAATATTAATATTAAAGTCCCCACAAATAATTACTGACTTATTACCAGTTGCAAGTTTTGCCAAAACATCTTCCATTACTGACTCAAATATAGAGTAGTTTTGGTAATTAGGAGGCCTGTAAACGCACACTATACAAAGCTTATCTAGCTCAACACACGACAGTTCAATGCTATGTTCTACTGATAGTTTAACTATGTCTGTACGAGTCTTCGATTTTAGACAATTTTTAATTAAGATAAGTGAACCTCCACGAAACATGGAATGTCGGTTAAAGCAACTGCCCACACTATAGTTCTCATAATTAATTAACATTTCATAATCTTTCAACCAGTGTTCAGTTATACAAATAATATCAAACATTGTTTTTTCTAAAAATAATTCAATTTCTAATTGTTTTGAAGAAAACCCTTGAATATTTTGATGAAACAATGTCAAGGAATTCTGCTTAGCCCCTTTTTTACATTTAGGTAATTGAATGCTAGAAGATACCTTGTTGATGGTGAGCTTAAAAACATTATTACTGGTACCTTCTGTTGTCTTACTGACTAGTTTAAATTATTATCACTAACCACCTTAATATTAGTATCAATACTAATTTTTGTGGTACTAATTACAGTAGACTTCGACATACTACTTATGTCTGAGTTTATATTAAAAGCTAATAGCCGTGCTATTTGACGTCTAAAACTAATAGGCAGATACGCAGTATCCCTAGTCGATTTTAATCTCTCAACAAAAGTGTTGGTGTCAAAAAATATAAGTTTGTCACTATAGCAATTAGCTAATAAATGCATATGGTTATTTAGCATATGTATATTATGATTTTGCCTACTTGACAAGTGCTGAAAGTATGGAAAAGCACATAATATTATTTTCTGGCACTTAATCTTCATGATTTCAGTGACACTATCAGTGATGTCATCTTGTTTTACATTAGTACTATTACCCACTAATACAGAAATAATTGCCTTTGGATTATATTTATTCCCAATTACTGATGACATTATCTCTTTGTAGGATTTTCCTGGCATACAATAATTAACAGCAGATTGACTCAGGTTGTTACTCAATAATTTACCTAACCCTCTCCCTAAACTATCTGAAAACATAACAGAACAATAACAAACTTTACTAGAACAGGCGAGGCCACAAGTCTCTGTCTGTGCTACTAGAGACGAACCTTGTACAACCTGTGGTGTCTCTTGAATGGTAAAACAGTCTCGAGCCCCCCCAGACCGGGACGGGTCCTCCGTTGCCTCAGGTTGGAGGGTCTCAAGGTTGGATTCCATTTGACAAGGACACAGAGTAGAGCCCAGAGTCTTTGGGTCCACTCTAGCTGGGTCATCCTTACACATTTTCACTAACTCATTTGCAGCAAGGATGTGTTCATTTATTTGTTTTTGAGAGCTCACATATTTAATATAAAGTGAATGTATTGCCTCTTCAAGTACCTCAATTTCAGACTGTAATCTTTGAGTGTCAAATTGATATATGTTTTTACTATTTTCTAATTTAATTTCAAAGTTTTTCAATTTATTTACTAGAAAACCACGTTCTTTCCTTAGTTTAATATTATTGGAACTGTGTTTTTGCTGTTTCTTGAATTTATTGCATCTATTTATGATTTTATTTAGTTTTGCATATTTTTTAATTTTATTTTGACCTACTTTATAGCTACTATTATTTATTTTCAATATAGAATCTTCAGTTAGGTCTATTGTTACTAAGGAATGAGGGTTACAATTAGTTTTAAATAGTTCATGATATAAGTTATTGGTTTCCTTAGCCTGAGTACATTCTTTTTGCTGCTTTAACTTATTAATTCGAACATTTGCATGAATTAATTCTTCTTCTAGATTAAAAAAATTAAAACATAGGTAACTAACAGATCCCACCAGTATATTCCATTAGTCGAAACAAACCACAATTTCGCATTAATTAAGCCGAAAAGTAAAATATGCACATTCGCAGCGGCAATTCGAATTAAATGTAGACAATTTTAATTCAAAACTACACGGGCAAATCGCATAAGCCCGCTGCTGCAAAGGGATTTTGTCTCAATTAACGAACAAACTGGCCTCAAATTATGAATATTTATGCACATAACATAAGCCTCGATGTGTGTTTTATTTGATGTTTGTTAATAAGTTTATTTTATTGGCAGTTGGTTTTACATTAAATAGCTGAAAATGTTGGAAGAATCAACTTTGATTGGAAATACATATTATTTTACAATATGTTTGAGTTGTTTTACTACTTTGGAATACTTCGGCGAATAATTATTCTGGCAATTTATCTAGCAAAGAATCAATCAATCTGCCTTTTTACGTTTTACAGAACGAGTACTAACATTAAGCTAAGTTTATTGTTACTAACACCTATGGATATAATTTTTTAATCCGAAATAAATTGATTTGATTTGATTTGATTTCAGTCTAACTGAATGCAACTGTATACCAAAATATTACAAAAAAAAAAAAACTGTAATACGATGCCCTTGGCAAGTCTGGTTGTCAGACTTCCTATCTACCCGTAACGACTGTCAACATGCAACGAATAACAGCTGAAAATAGCGGCTTAACCTGCTTTCCAAGGCATGGAGGGGTGTAAAGATGGTCACCCATCCACCCAACCGACCGCGGCAAGCAAAGCTGATAGATACCTCATGCATCAACTCGTGTCGTGCGGCTATTAATATTTAGCCGAGCCTCTCCCGAGCGTATTATCTAGGAAAAATATTATAAGTAAATTCTGTTCCAATTTTTAATAGGATATCCAGCTGCAGGCCTAGCTTAAAAAAAAAAAAAAAAAAAAAAAAAAAAAGCATGACGCTTTCTATTTCTAATCTACTGAAGAATAGAAATCGCTTGTCTACATTTCTCGGTGAAAAACTGTCAACTGTTAATACAGAAACGTAATTTTTGTGAACTGTTCCGACGACAAAACGCTTGTCTACGGTCACGAGAGTGCTAAGCCTGCTACAGACAAAGCCCATCACACAACACTGAACAAACCCTTAGATTGGAGCTTATTCCACAGCTCAATCACATTATTTTTCTTTTTTGCCAATCATCTCTGCAGCTGAAGTAATTGTTATCGGCCAGAAATTAGTTCTTTTAATTGGCGGCAAGCTCGTTCCGCTAACTTTGTCTGGAACTTTTTTGCCACATGCTGTGATGCCAAACGGTTATTTTCTCAAATTTTTTGGTGAGTAATGCGCAATACTTACATAGAAAATATCATCTGCCTAGCATATTCCGAACTTCGTCGGGGTCGGCTTCCAGTCCAACCGGATGCAACTGAATACCAGAATACTTACATAGACAACATTTGAGTCCTCGTACTTACATCCCAATTAGAGTATTGAGCTAAAAGCACGAAACAATGACCAAAACTATTTTAAATCCGAATGTGTTGACCCTACCATTACTTTATGCATTTAAAATTGAGTCTTATAGTCTTGAAATAAGATTGTAGTTTCTTTGGTTCGGCCGGCGGCGGTAGGTTTGGCAAAGGACCTACCATAATTAAAAAAAAAAGTCTTGCGGTCAGGTGTGTTACGTTACACCTTGTATAAAAGCAGGTTTTTACCGTCTAACATACACAACTTATGTATAGTTATGTATGTTCCTTCATGAAAATAGTAAATACAAACCTGATATATCTATTTTAATTTATTGAACAAAAAAGGTCCAAACCCGTGACCGCGGGCTACTTGAAATTCATAAAAAGATCAGAGGGTAAAATTGCGATCTGCTAAGAATATGAACAAAGATATCATGATAAAATCTTATCCAGGGGCAACAGCCGGACGAAAAGGGTAATACAACTTTAACATATAAACAACTAAACTAGAATGGATGAGCCTGTATGAAATTGGTAGCCTTCCTTTGTGAAAGCCGCGTATCCTTTGCGGGGGAATCGAGTAATAATATTTCCAAGTTAGTGAACAAAGAGCCTTCTCTTCGTTTGAAGCGAGATTGTCGTGGGTATTTTCCCTTAAATATTGTACTCACTTTTTACCAAACTGACATTTATATAAAGCGTCCCATATTGTTTTGGCTTTGCTTTCATCCCAGACGTTTTTGTGAATCATATTTTGAATAAACTCTCTTTATGTGTTTCATAAAGGTTTCTTATTAAAATGTTTGGTTTGATCTTGTTAAAAATATTACCAGTAACATTACCTGTTTTTATCATACATACGTATTGATGAATACAAGAAACAGCATTTATCTCTACATAGTACTGAAACAGATGTGTATTTCATAACTCTTCATTTTCACCGACACAAGTTCGTACAAAGCCATTTAAATTAACACCTTTATTTAGGGTTGCCAGATCGATTCTTCCTGTTATCGGGATCAATAACCGATTTTTCGGGATTTTAGGGCTTTGGTCGGGAGAAATAAAAAAATAAGTTAATAATATTAATTATACATAATATATTAAGTAAACAAACATATTTTTGCATTGCACTGTAGATATAAGAAAAAAAAAACATAGTAGGTATTTGTGACACATAAGTTTAGAACCGAATGAGCATGTTTATTGTTTTTGTTCTTGCCATAAGTATTTGTCAATTTTTTTTTACCGCTTTAACAACTTTTGAGCTTTATCGCTATTCAAAAAGGTCTTAAAATTTTAACAGTTTTCGTTAAAATTCAAACGAATTATTAATTCCGCCTTTATTAAATCCATGCTCATTCGGTTCCTTTCTTTTGAGTATAAATTATTAAGTATACTAAAAACGCGTTCGCAGTAAGCGTTACTTACTGGAATTGAAAATATAAAACATACAATTTTGGTTAAATTTTTAACTTCAACGCAGTTTCTTATAAAATATGCCCATAGCTTATCATTTGCCATTTTAGTTTTTTCTTCTGGAAGGCGATTTAAACTAAAAACTTCAATAATCACTGTACAAATGGTCGGTGTAAATATCATTTAATTTTTTAAATTTTTCTATAAGTTCTAAGATCTCACTCCATGTGAACAAAGTTTCTTTTTTAATTAAAACTTAGAGAGCATTTTGTATAAGACTCCTCACTAAAATCAAAACGTTCTTCCAAATACCTGATGGCCCTTTGGAAAAACTGTTCTGCTTCTTTGTTAAAGTTTTCTTTTTCGGCGTTTGGCAATTTTGTTAAAATGGACCTATTTTTACTGCCATAAAATTTGTCCTGTAATCGGCTTTTTAGCTGGTTCAACAGCTTTCTCATAATACCATCTATTTCCAGGACAGTACATCCATCATTTTCCAATGCCAATATCGCCGTCTGAAACTCTAACATAACGTTATGTACAAAATATATATACACTTCAGAAATTTCCTCACTGTAACATTCATCAACCCCTTCATTATTATCAAAAGAAGTAAGATTTTTAGATACAAAGTCCCATATTTCCTTTCGACATTCATCTTCTCCTTTTAACAAGAAGTAATGTTTTATGGCTGGCCATCCATGAAGTTATCGTTATAAAGCAGGCATAAGTGACAGCCACCTTGTTGGGACATGCCGAAGAAGGTTTTTATATTCTACACTTGCAAACAAAAAACACTCTTTTAGCTTCTCGGTTTTCGTAGAGGATGAGCTAAACTCATTGAATGGAGTGCATTGCAATGTTTTTTCGCTCTGCGCCAAGCGCCCAAGTGGTTTGCAAGTTTCGTTTGACGAAAATGTGAACTTAAAATTATCGAACTTGTTTTTCGGGAAATCATTTGCTTTGTCGGGAGTCGGGAGGACATACAAAAATTCGGGAGAATCCCGCCAATTCCCGACCGTCTGGCAACCCTACCTTTATTACATTTCCTTTCTACATATTATTCATAATTGAATATCACCATTAAATTACCATAAAGGAATATAATTTGAGACGGGCGTCTAACTAACAACATTATGGCGCATCACAGACGTATAATATTCACTGCGAATTTAATAGGCTGTGTACACACAGCGCGAAGCCATAAAGCGGGCTGCAGACTGGCTCTCGTATGAGCCCCCTAAGCCCCACACACTCCCGAGCTCCGAATCATAAAGGGACTCACTAATATTTGCCTATTATGATTATTTTCACGTGCCTCACAACCTCAATTAGCGAAACATTCTCTATGACTGTGTTAATACTAATGTGCGCGATGAATGGAAATGAATGGCCCTGTGAACGCAATCTACGATAGTGCTGGTATTAAATATTCTTATAATAAGCGTGTCTGAACGTGAAGCTCAGTAGAATAAATCGTTACTGGGTTTGTTTAATTGGTTTGCTTTTTTATAGTTTTGTTAGTCAACAATAATATCAACAAAGTTAGGTTTAAAGAACCTTCCTCGGAAAACCGTTTCTTTCTTAAAAAATCAGGTACATTTCGAGTAATAATTTCGAAGTGTTCGTTTTTTTAATCCCCCAGATACTAATCTGAAATTTCAAGTTTTTTGTGTTTGCTTTTTTTTATAAACTGCCAAGTGTCAAGTTATTAACACAATTACTTATCTATTGTTATCAGACTAGCAGAGCTTGCCTAACAAACGAGGGTATGAGTTTGACATGATTTTGACATTACAAGTGGCAAAATAGCTGGGTTTAACCTGTCTAGGACATTTAATGAGATAACAATAGATTTGAACCCGATTCGGGTGCACAAGGTATTTTATTGAAAAACGAACTTTACAAGACCACAGAGATATTTTTAAAAACTAGTTAATTTCAACGGAAAGAAACAGTAAGAGTTTCAGCTCTGTTCAGCTTTTGTCTTTGTTTGAGAAAATAATGATTTTGTATGATATGCGTACGCCTCCTTTCAGCCGCGGAAAGCTGAACGGACTCTATATAAAATCGTTGTTTTTTTATGGACAAAAGCTGAAAAGAGCTGAATAAGTGTGAGTAGTCCCGAAGGACTACCTGTATTTTCATTCCTCTAAATACCTGGTATTTGTTGACAGGCCTGCACTGTCCTCCCATACCTATTATCACTGTAATTTGAAAACATTGTTTTTTGCCGGCTCTTCTCCATAGGAAGCGACAATTTGGAACCGTGCACCTAGCTTCTGACGTTTCATAAGTGCCCATGCTGGTTTATGTGAAATAAAATATTTTGATTTTGGAAGCTGATCGAGAGCGAAGGAGCGAGAGAGATATAGGATGAGATGAGTGATGATGATGTGATCAATGTTGTAATTTTGTGCGATTTTGGTAGTTATTTAAGTTCCAAGAAAAAAAATTGACGTTAACAAAATGTTTGTGATATTATGTAGCAGTAAAAAAAATAACTATTGGGTGAATTAACAGTTATCAAGTTATTTGTTTTTTTGACAAAAGAAAACTCAAATCAAAAATCAATGTCAAAAAGAAATTACACTTCTGGGAATTGAATCTACATCTTCAAGCAATCTTAAAACCACCGATGCCTTGCTTGATATACATAATAATGGTAAACTGTTTTTTATAATACAAAAAGCTGTTATAGCCTGACCGATACCGCTGTACCGCGCCTTAGGCACGGTAATATGAACGGCGAGGCGGGGGACGGACGTTGTGTGTGGTGACGAATGAGCGGCTTGCACTGACGATTCAGAGGCCTGCACTGCTTCCCCGTCGCGACGCACCCTTACCCAAGGCGCGGTACAGCGGTATCAGTCAGGCTATAGAAATGCGATCCGATTTCAATTTGTGTCCTTTGCCTATTTGATGAAGCTGAGCTGAAGTTCCTAGAAAAAGTGTTTTCTGTATATATGTATATCTCTGATCATAGGCATTAACGTCTTTTCTCTTCCTTCCAGAGTCGAGAAAGTCTATCATCAGACGGCGAGGGCGCTCGAGGCGACTGCTCCTCGGTTGATTCTTCAGGGTCAGGGTCGGAGGAGCAGCCACCATGCGACATCGGGCTGCTAGAGAGACTGATCAGGACGCATCCCGTGTGGTTCCTGCCAGGCATCCAGAGGGCTGGGGCCTTCCATTTGCTGCAAGGGAAAGAGGAAGGAGTAAGTAGTTTGAATGGTCAGGTTTGCCTTTAAGGTTGTCGTTGAAGAAAATCTGCCTTTGTCTGAATTTAATTATAAAAGTTAAACGGATTGCTGGTCTTTTGGTGCTTAAATAAATTACTCGATTTTTAGGTCTCTAAATCTTTTGTTACGAAATATGACACTTTTGTAATTAAACCCAACATTTTTCTTAAGATAAACGTTATCTTTGAAAGTTTTATTGCTTTGAAGAATAATACTGACTACCTACGACTTTCCGTTGTATAAGTATCCCTTTCAGCTGAAATTCTCAAAAAGCTTTTCTTATTATAATCGAAGAAAAGATCGTACTCTCGCTCTCATCCATAACACATTCCATTATAATTCAGTGGAAACTTAACAACCAACTTTTGTATAGCTAAGAATCTGAAACTTTAACAAACCTCTTTTTTACCTTCCAGAACTTCGTGGTCCGTCAGTCAAGTCAGCCCGACACCATGGCCATCAGCGTCCGTCTTCCGGCAGACAAAGGACCTTACATCGAACATTACCTCATCCAGGCTGCAGGCGGCCGCATCGGGCTCGAGACCTCCCATAACCGCTTCGATAATATACCTGAACTGATTGCACATTACTCTCAATGCTGGTGAGTGGCTGGAATCGATATAAATCATCATGTAGAAATCTTCAGAATGTGAGTGTGCTTTTTTTTCTGTGGTCAATGGCCCACAATTGTCGCGGTTAATGCCATACCATTCACACTTTAAGAAGAAATATGTACTCCTAAGATCCACTTCTGCTCCGTCTACCAGATAGCCAGAGATGGCTGATTAGCAGTCTAAGCATGTCTGAATTATGAGGGAACATACATACATAGTCTACTAAAATCATAACTCTTCTGATAATGCCGTAGTCGAACAAAAAATTATTTCTATGTGAAGAACTCTTAGTAAAAAATTGAGGAATAATTTTTGTTGATGTTCATTTTTTTACTTTTCTCTCCTTTTAGTGACGAGTTACCAGTGCAGTTGCAATTGCCTCGTCCCCTTCGAGAAGCAAAGAGTCGTCATCAACTAAGTTCCTTAGCTCTTCTGGGACAAGAGTTCTGGGGTTATCCGATGGCAAACCCGAAGAACAACCCGAACAATCTCCTCTCTCCTTGTCAGCTGGCCAATGGTGTTGTACCGATGGCCGTCACGCCGTCTGATACGGGATCTAGTCTTAGCAGCTTTAATGCCAGTGAGTATAGAACTAAGTACCAGATATTTTAAAGACTTCTATTAGAAAAAAGTGCTAAAGATAGGTATTCGATTTTATAGGTACCCGAACAAACTCCCGTGAACATATTCTGAGCCCTGACAAGGATCAAAATGTAGTGCTAAAGATGTCGCCAATAGACACTTCAGGTTCCCCACCGAGTCAAAACCAGAACCTCAGCACTTTCAAAGGCAAAACTGCCCCGTCACCACCAGCCAAACCCAATAGTGCATTCGTCAGAGCGCCTAGACCTACCCCACCAAATACTTTGAACCTTATGTCTAGTACCGTAAGTATGAATATAATTTAGTATACTTAGCTTTAATGGTGTTGTCATCTAGAACGTTATTAATAGAAGCTTCACCTGTTTTCAGGCGCATATAACACAGCCTCATACATTTCCAACAACCAACACGCAACACTCTCCCACCCATATAAATGTTAAAACGACACCACCCCCTCCGCCTCCACGATGGGCAAAACCGCCATTTTCCAAGCCATCCTTATCTCCAAAATCTGAACCTTTCACCCCCATTAACAAAGTTGCACAGAATGGAAACATAACAGTCACTACCACCGTTACATTCTGTGTCAATAACACACAAATTCACAATCACCAAATCAATGAGAGCATACAGAGCAACAGGTTACAACTAACGCTTGCGTCTAATGCCGTCAATAACAACAGTAGTGCAGACTCTGTATTCAGCATCATGGATACAAAAAATATTGCTGATTCTAATGGAGAATCCCAGGTGAGGATTATTAGATTAATGCATGATTTGTGCACCGTTGTATGCTTTGCACGTTGTATTGTTTTGCCAATGCCAGACAATGTTGTTTTTTTCTAACCTGTGAAAACTGTTATTTTCTTATTTCAAATATAGTACTTAATTTACTCATGGACTGACTATAACTTCCTGTTCCTGTGTAGAACATGATGCACCGTATGTCACCAGAGGGGGAGTGCATCAATGCTATGACGGCTAGTTTGCACGGGAGCTTCAAACGTCAGATGACTGAGCAGAATAATGGCGAACCGGGATCACCAGTAGAACAGTCTCAGACAAATACTTCCGATTCAGTGGATCCGATTGTGAACAGTTTAACAAAATCTAGTAGCACTTTTGCTCCTAATCAACTAGTGTCTCCTAACGGCACGAACTCAGTCACTAGCGGAATATTCTCGCCAACAAGTCAAATCAACTCTCCTGTTTCTAACGACACAATTTCTTCTAAAAGCGGTGTCTTTTCTCCTTTAAGTCAAACTAACAAAAGTGAAATCTTTTCTCCGATATCTCGAAGTTCCCCAATATCAGCGAAAAATGTTTTCTCGCCAACATCAAACCAGTCAATCATATCTCCTATGATTGGGAAAGATCGAGATAAAGTTCTGTCTCCAAATACGAATACAGCAAGTAGCACGCCATCTGGTAGATCGAGGAGGAGTAAACACTCCCACCGAAAGGAGTCCAAACATTACCAGGTAGAGTACACGTTTTCTGAATGCAAACCATTTCATGTGCATTTTAGATATTACTAATCGCACGATATTGTTTGTTATACCTAACATGTAGCACAAACACAATGTTGTGGTATCATTAACCCACATGCAAGTTTATTTGATTGCCGCCACAGTTTTGAAGCCGTAGACAATACTGTTTTTGAATGAACCTCTTATACATTTTTGCTATCTTCTATAATCAAGCATTATATTTCAGGAATCAGACATCTTAGAATCTCCAGGTGTGTACTGCAGAAGTTCGTTGATAGACAAAGTATCAGACTACGAAGATATTTGGGGACCAGAAAGTAACAGTTGTTCTACTTTCAAGCCGTTGAAAGCTGAAAACGAAAACAACATTCATAATGGTCTGATGAAAAGTAAAAGACCTGATCTTTTGCCCGACACTTTACGTAAGCAAAATAAGTTTAAATAACAAATCTATTCTTGTTTATTTTTCAATTTAAAACCAAGTCATTATTTTACCTTTATATTTATTACAGCTAAACTAAATGCAGCAAAAAGTACACAATCCATATTGGAAAAGGAAAATATACATATAATAATGAATTCAACGGAAAGTCTGAATGAAAAGAAAAACCTTTCGGATAGTTCACTGAAGAAGGGCTTTAAAGGTTCGAGTGAAATCATAGCAACAACAAACAGTAAGGGAGATATAATACCAAAGAGGCCGGATAAACTTAATATAGCTATGAATATGAACAAGAAATTGACTGAAGAGATCGAAGCTGTGATCAAAAATAGAGAGAACTATAGTACTGAAAGTATGGAGACAATGAAATTAGAGGATGATTGTGTAATCAATTCTCTTGGTGACGAATCTGAAAAGGATAATGCTGGCAGCCCCTTCTACGCCGATCCTGTAGATGCTTTAAAGGAAGTAAGTTAATTTGTGAATTCTAAACAACTGAAACTGCCTACTCTGTGAAACAAATAAATAATTAATGTTTGGTCCTTTCACAGGCTGCCTTACCACAAGTGCAAAGACGAAAGCTGCTGAGAGTCGGGGTGAATCTTTCCCAACGCTACTCGGAACCACCGATACAAAATCATCCGTACTACCCTCTGCGTGATATGCATAGTATTGAGGAACTCTCTCGTAAGTACAAACCTTGTTTTAGCTTTAGTTAATTGTGGTGCTATCATCGTTTACAATGTTCTTATAACATCAACCGTTAGTATTTCACGGCTAAAATATTAAACATATTCTTTCATCACAGGCTGTGATGAAAGAATATGTTCAATATTTTAGCTGTGATTCACAGCTCTTTGAAAGTCTTAGATCTGTATTTTCACCACCGTCATTGAATTCTTTTTCGATTTAAATTTCAGCATCATCACCAAACACTTCATCATCGGTGGACAACCTGATGTCACTGCGCAGTAAGCCGAAGATGAAACCGGTGCAGCCTCCGAGAATCGCGAACAAGCCACCCACAGGCAAGAACGACCAGACTTGGACCGTTGATTCCAGTTGGGAGTTTATAAGTCAGTGTTATGGAGATACTGTAGAACAGTAGCTGCAGCTTGTAAATTTTGCTCTTGCACTCCCAACATACTTATCTATACCAATACAAATACGATGCTTCTCCTAATTAACACACCCAAAAGAGTCAAGTGGGTTTTACAGTGACTTTTTTAATTTATTTTTGTTTTAGGTGTTTTTGGTTCGTTATTTACGGTCGGGCAACTCTTTTTTCTTGCACATATTAAGATAAAACATAATACTTTAGAAAAAGTTACAGTGAATTAACAGTGAGTGTGGTTATTGCTTGCAGACAAGCACGATGAAGGTTCAAACAGTGAGAATGGTACGTTCCCTTCGCTGGCTGAGCAGGAGTGTCGACTAAGTGCTGTTGACGATGGAACTCAACACTTGACTGTCCATCAAGTGGTTGCACAACGGTAAGGAAAGTTTCTGATCTAGATGCTAGGTATTCTGTCTCTATTCTGTAGAGATCTGGTAATCTATGAGGAACAGGGAGTAAGGTTCATTCATAATCTATGCAAAAGGGAGGATCGGATCCTCCGATTAGACAGGAGTTGTGTCTGGTGGGCAACTGCCCGACGATTAAAGTCGGGGTGTTGTATACGAGTCGCGCGGTAAACTCTGATGCGTTATGCAAGATTTGTGTGGCGTCAAGTCATTGATGCGTACTTTGCATGTGGCGTTGTAGATGCCGCCACATGTTTCTAACAAAGTGGATAGTGACTGAAATGAATGTTTTAATTTTTGAATTTTATGTTGTCCTTGACAGATTCCCCGATTTGAGGCTAAATGCAGAACCAACGATGTTGCCAGAGGAAATCAGATCGCCACCAAGAGCTTCGTGTTACGATAACGTTCACGACCTAAGACCTTTATCTGAACAGGTAATTATTTAAAGATTTATCATTTGCTGTTACTGATGCATCATTTACTAAAATATATATTCTGAGCGACACTTCCGTTAAATATATGTAAACATTGCTGCTTAAGTTTAAGCAGAGTGATAGGAATACCTATCACAGACAGTACCTACATAAGATATTAGTGAATCTGCCAAAACTGCCGTCTACATTTCTTCATTAGTTTGATTAATAACTGTTACGAGTATCTCTTTCACAGGCAAGCGACGATGGTACAGTATTTTCTGAACCTTGGGACAGTTCACAATGGGATGGTTTGATACCTCCATCGAATGGCCATCAAGCTTATGATAATGTAAGTTATAGTACCTCATCATCATACTTTTTCTCATACCATAGTTTATCAACGGTCGCTGATGTTCTTCCAGGAATAGGGTATTTTCCAATTTTTCAAAAACTATTCTAATTTGAATATTGGAACGAGATATTTAACAGAAAAATAAAAATAAATTGATTCCTAGCCATTTTCTCAATTAAAAACGATTTAAACCAAATGTATTTTTCGTAGTTTTGAATTTACCGCCAAAACGCTTCTTACGATGACTTTTTATCACGTGACGTCAAATTTGTGTAAACTAAAGTAGTTAGCAAGTAAATAAGTGAATGTAGAGTTTATAATTAACAAGATTTTTATGGATAAAAATGATATTACTGGTGTGCGGTGCCTCTGTGCACAAATACTTCTAAAACATCGCCAAACTAAGTATTTGCACCAGTGCCGTTTATACAGAGTTGACGTCACATGTCACGTGATAAAAAATCATCGTAAGGAGCGTTTTGGCGGTAAATACAAAACAACAACAAAACAAATTAGATTTTAATCGTTTTTAATTGAGAAAATGTGTATTAATAAATTTATTTTTATTTTTCTGTTAAATATTTCGTCCCAATCTTCAAATTAAAATAGTTTTTATCAAATCGGAAAATACCCTATTGATTTATACGCCACAAAAAACTGTATGTAGAACAGTATTGTGCAAAAATCTCATCATCTACCTTAGGTGAAGTGAGGTCTAAGTGAGCTGTAATTCCACCTGCCTGACTATTCTATTAAAATCTCACCGTTAAGACGTAAGTGAAGTGAGCTGTCAATAGTGTCGATCCCTAGAATCAAGTGGAATGACAGCTGTCTTTAAGCTCACTTCACTCACGTGTTCACGATGAGATTTTTATAGAATACATCGGCTGGTGCTGGGGATTTACACTTTTGACAGCTTACTTCATTCAAGTTTTCACGGGGAGATATTTTCAGAATTCAACTGCAGTAGTGATCAAATTTCACCGGAAAAATTGAAGTGAAGTGAGGTTGAAGTGAACTGTCAAATATAGGCATTCACAGTTCACTTCCCTTAAGTTTTTGCGAAGAGATTTTTACAAAATAACATTACAGCTAGACATTCATGCGGATTTGCATTAACAACTAAAAGACAAGTAACGATAGCGTTATTGTTTTCGTTTCTTGTTTGAGCAACAATTGTTTATTTGGCAGAATGTAGAACAAAGTTTTTATCTTTATTTGTTGATGACAGATAATATCGTGATATCCTTAGTTATTTTGAGATTATTTGATTCTTGAGAAGGTGACCTACCTATGTATCATATAAAAATATTTAAACTGTTAATTACTAAGCTATTTTCTAAAGATCATAAGGAACAATTATACATTATTTCATTAATAGAAGACACAATTTTTTTTTGGGCCTAATCGCCGAACATAAAAACGAGCTCCTTTGAATTCGTAAAATTGCTGGAAAATTGTCAGTAATCAAAAACATCTGTGTATATTTTTAGGAGGAGCCATGTGAATGGGAGTCTCCTATCCCGAGGCGAGGGCCAACAGTTGCCACGAGGGCAAAGAGCTTCAGGGACCGACTGGATCCTTTACTGGGTGAGTTAAAATATTGTAATACTACTTAAATACAGGGTATAAGGAAAACCCTTTCGAAAACGAAGACAGGTTATAGGGCTAGTGATTCTCGATACAGTCCCATTAAAAAAACAAGTTTTTTTTTTTTTTTTTGTAACTATGCTGTAACAACAGTTAAATGAACCATTATATGAGAACAGGATAAGTCCGTGTGGTCGCTATAGGGGACCATTACAATAGAAAATTAATTGTGTCTCTTTAGCCGGACTTGACAGTTAAACACATTAAAAAAAAAAAGATTAACAAGCAATGTATTCAAAAATAAAAAATCTGCTGATAGGCTCACGCATACCTAACCGCGCTCGACCCCAAGTCCAGGCGGTGACTTTAGGTTTTGGCATCCTTTGTAAAGCGCCGCCAAAATAAAATAAGTAGAATTATTACAAAAGCGTCAAAAATTTTAAATTGATGCAAAATAACTAATTTAAGGCGAAAGGTTATTGGTTTCCGTTTGCATTTAGGTTGTATATATCCTACGTTCTGGTTTCGGAAGCGTTCCCCTAACACCTTGTATATTTAACTCACACTTAAATGCAATAGAGTTTCCATTCAAATAGCATTATAGCAAGAAGTTATGACACAGGAAAATAATAGTTTTAATCAAAATCAGAATAATTTTCTAATGCTCCATAAACGGATGTTATAATACCTAGATCGTATTGTATCTCAGCAAAGTAATGGCCTCATTCAACATACCTGCACGTCTAAAACCTAAGAATTCTACTAGTTCTATTCTCTTCTGATAACTAACTAAACATTTCTTCCCATTGAAAATGAAATACTACGTCAATGCACGTGTCGCCAAGTTCAATTATTTATTGACGTTACACAACGTACTTGTACACTATGTAAATACATTTGAATATAGAACACGCGATGATAATGCTTCACTCAGTTAGATTGCACTAAAACGGAAGAGTCACTTCTAAATCATCTCTAAACAGTACTTGACGATCTCAGTAAAAGTCATTTTTCGGTCATTGCTATCAACAGTCACGTTCTTTCCCTGTATTTATTCATTTCAATGCATTATCTCGGTAGGTACAGTGTTTCGTCCGTATCACTCGACGCAAAATCACAGATGTGCTCTGCACACTGCAAACTGATATGTAATTAATCAATTATTACACTTCATTATAAAATTAATTAACTTAGTAGAGCACACACAATAGGACCGCGGCGCACATCTGTTATCTATTACTACATTAGCTCTGCAAATAAATAAATTATGGCTAAAGGGCAAAGGTCTGCGCGTGCCGTAAAATTCTCAGTCCGGGCCAGTGCATTGACAGTGCAGTGACAGTCGCTTTCCAACCCCCGTTGGAACAGCATTAGACGTGAGCCGCACTCCCTGTGTGAATGAGAAACCACCGATTTAAGTCTTTCATTCAAGCGGGCAAGAACCGCAGGGTCATCAGCCATGAAGTGGTTCAAAAAGTGGTTCCAAGGAAGGTGCGAGAAGTTGACGGAAGAGAAGCCAGGCCCCAGACAGGTTGAGCCCTGGTTGATGAAAATTGATTCATTGAAACACTTCATTCCGCCTGATGAAGATGTACCGATAGCAGAGGATGCTTTGGAAGTTTTGGATGTGTATGTGCCAGTGACTAGTGATGTGTACGCGTTGACTACCATGAAGAACTTTAGAGCAGACACTCTAAACGAATTCGTCTATGAAAGTGAATGGGTAGTGGTCTCCCGAAAAGAGTTGTTCGAACCCAAGTTCCAACGATGTCTGAAGAAAACGAATACTTTGACCGACCTATGCAGATCTTTGGCCGAGAAGAGTGTCAATAGGAGAATAGCAGAAGTGATCGCTAAACCACCCAACTGTCATTGTCACGAATTGAGTTCCAGTGAAAGTGAGAAACCGTTACGTTCAAGTTCATTTCGAAGAGTACTAAACAGTTTCAAAAGATTTTGGCGACTCCTGTACTGTAAAATAAAACATTGCAAAATATTTAAGACTGAGGATTTTATCAAAAACCCGAAACCTTACGAAGAAGACCCTTTCGAATCTTTTGCCTCCACTAACACGTACCTATGTAGGTAATAATTGTTCCATTTCAAATATTAATTTTGTGCAATGTTCTTAGATTACAGCTGTCCATAGTTATCACCAGAATGAGGTTGGGACAATAAATATATCACTTAAGTGTTATAACGTCCACTAATTACGTGTTAATTCGTCTCGAATTATAACAATGAAGTTTTAATTGTTATAATACAAGTAGGTATGCTTAACTTACGGCTTTCAAAAAATTCATAACTTAAATGTCATTGGTCTATCAACATTTAAGTTTGAAAAATCTACGGTAGGTATGGTTAATGATGATTGTTTTTCATCATTACGGGTGATTATGCATATTGTTTTGCATTTTTGGATTGTTTTCATTTTTTTTTTTATCAAAAACAAATAATACTCGATATTGAAATATTGTTACCAACGTCAGTTCGCTATATAAATAAATACGCTGATATTTTATATCTTAATTATTTATAATTTAAAAATGAGTTATTATTCTACTTAACGTTGGTTTGCTGTTCCTGACCTGCAAAATATCTTGTATATCTATATCTATTCTATACATATAATAAATCTGTAAACGAACTTTTTCTGTACATTTAAAATATTTCGAAAATAATTGTTTGGGGTGGTAAGGGATAATCAACAGATGAAATTTTAACCCTTATCAAATTCTTGTCTGTTTCTCGGTTTTTCCGTTTATATGTTGAATAGATCAAGTATCACGTCAAAAGAACGATACTAATATGGTTATCTTTCATACTCAAATATTGTTTATAACTCAGAGTTTAAATTAGTCTTTGTTTCATCGCAATCGCTTCGGTCAACCTATCTAAAGATATAATTAATTTAAAGTGTTCAAGAAGAATTTATTTACGTAATGTTGAAACACTTAGCGACATCTATTGGCGTGAAACGGTACTAACAAATACTTAATAATAACACGTCATTCTCATTTAAGTTACTGTGTCTGTGTTATTTCAAAAAGTAATGATACTGATTACTAAAATCGCTTTCCGTTGGTGGTTGATTCCCACGAATCCAAAAAGCTAAAAGAATTTCAAATAAAAAGTAGTGTTATTATTAATTGACGTGGTGTTGTGAGTCATTTAAAATGCAATATTAGATAAATATTTATTAGTTTTATCAATCAAATTAATACAAATAGAGGGGAAGAAATCTCATAGAAAAATAAAATTGTGATAAAAGTCTTAGTAGCGCCATCTAGCATAATATAGCAAAATTAGAGCGCCTAGGGGAACATCTCCATAGAAAATCGTAATCTCTAGCGTCAGTAACGCCATCAGGTTTGAATAGCAAACATGCAAAGACAACAACTTGATTTTGCCTGTTTTATTGATTTTCTATCGAAAATACGTAATATCCGATGTCCAAAATCCGTAGATCTGGATAAATCCGTAGGTCTGGCAATGCGGGGTAACGCTAGGTAGAAACTAGAAGCCTGTGGTAGGAATGTTACCATTTGGATTTATGGTAGGTATCGTTAATATTGTTAACTTTCTACGCAGTCGTTTTTTTTTTAAATTGTTCGACCAGTGTTTCCGAAGTATATGTCTGATTTTTTAAACTACTTCACAATATTTTGACGAAGCAGATGGAAGCTAATAGGGTAGGTATTTTACTACTTAGACATCTAAAAATGTATTAATATGATAGCTTAGGCAAAAATCAGTCGGAAAATGTTGGTTTTAGTTCATGAAATAACAAAATAAATTTTAAAATTTAATTCAAAGATTTCAGTTATATAAGTAGGTACCTACCATAAACTGTTCTTGAACACCATGAAATAATATCCGACATGTTATTACGTCATACCGCTGTTACTAATCAACTGAATAACTTTGCACTTTTATTATTTTCGTAGGTAACCAAAGTATTTTTTATTGAAATAATAGCTTACATTCAGGAACAGCAAACCAACGATAAGTAGAATAATAACTCATTTTTAAATTATAAATAATTATCATACAAAACATCAAAGCATTTGTTTACACAAAAAACCTACAGAGCAATTTATTGGCATTCACTGAGTCCAGCATTTTCGTCAAAATACGCGCGAAATATGATAATGTTAAATTTAAATGCGTGTTTACAGCATTACTCGATTCAAAAAAGATCTTGTTTTTTAGTGGTTTATTAGCATTTTAGAATCTATTAAAGACACTTCAAAAACGGGTTTAATACCATATTACGGACACATAATTCATACAAGTAAAAGTAAGGTATAATTATTGGGAGTTTTGGTAGTAAAGAGTTGTGCTAATTTTCGTGATGTTAGTTTTCGAGGTGGGGAGGGGTTCAAGCGAGGTCGGATGGTGAAAATCAGAAAAAAAAATCCAAAATTGCGACCATAACTACTGGTGGATCTGAGTAAATAGGTAGGTTTTCACACGGGAAACTGTAGTTATGTCGGTGCTCTTCCGAGCAACATCGCTTAAGGGCTTATTACACTTGGCTGAATTTAGTCATCTAACTAGTCATCTAAATTCAGAAGCAACATTTAAAGCTATGGATGCTAGCTTGCTAATTGCGATTACACTTGACTAAATTCAGTAACGACTGAATTTAGACGACTAAATTCAGCCAAGTGTAATAAGCGCTTAACAGAAAAGCATTTTCAAAGCTAAAAGACACGCGCCTGTACGGGCCGAGATAGGCGCCCGCCCCTGCGTGGAATAATGCTTCAGCACACTCAACCAGACGCGCAGTCGATTTATTGAGTAAGTACAGCAAAAGCTCCATATTCGTGCTTCCTTCATTCGCGTTTTCACTATTCGCGGATTAAAAAAATGCGATCCAATTCCTATATCCGCGGGTAAAGATTTATTCATTTGCGGGTCTAATCGGTACACCGGTACATACATATTAACAAATAACAAAAAGGATTCCAATAGGTATCCAACCCAATATCTTTTGTAAACGCGTCGTCAGATGGACTATAAAAAAGTAAAATAGACCTTATTACAACTTCGCCTCAAGTACATTGTCAAATGATATCGCCGCTGTATTGGTTCGGCCTTTGACATCTACAATAGCCGCCTTCGCCGCGGTCGGTGTTTTTAACCGACTTCAAAAAGAAGGAGGTTATCAATTCGACATGTTTATATTTTTTATGTATGTTCAGGCATAACTCCGTCGTATATAGACGGATTTGCAAAATTCTTTTTTTGTTCGAAAGGGGTTTACTCCGAAATGGTCCCATTGATTTTGAGAAATTTCATATAGACAGGGCCCGATCTAGCTATTTAGCCGCTCCGGGCAAAAATAACATTCGCCGCCCTTTGCACTAACACCATATAAGTCATGAGCTTCTACCAAAGATGGTATGACTATAATTATGTGATATTCTTTTAACTATATAATATTCACATACGTTAGTCTACTACGGCTTCTGAACAAGTATACAAAAATTCATGAGAGTAGGTATGTTTGTAAGTATACATTTTGCCGCCGCTCATTTTTGCCGCTCTGGGCATTTGCCCGGCTTGCCCCCCTTAGATTGGGCCCTGCATATAGATCTGATGATGCGTTTCGGAAACAGACAACGGAACTCTTCAAAAAATTACAGCAAATCAACCGCGGATGTTGCTATCGCATAAATAAGTATGCATTGTTTTGACCCAAAGGATGATGAAATTTCGAATTGGTGTAGGGTAGGTAACAAAAAAGTGAAAAATAAAAACTTTTTTCAAAAAAATAACAACCGACTTCCAAAAAACACTACAAAGTGCAAAATAACTTTAATTTCGGAAGGCGGTGACAAATAATTAAAATACACATCCAACGTCACCGACTTCCAAAATTAAAGTTATTTTGCACTTTGTAGTGTTTTTTGGAAGTCGGTTGATATTTTGTTTTTTAAAGTTTTTTGAGAATGTAAACAAACATAATGAAAGCAACCTCATCACCATAAAGTATATTTATATATCATCATCATTTCAGCTGAAAGACGTCCACTGCTGGACATAGGCCTCCCCCACATTCATAAATGCTGCGACATAATAGACATTCCATCCTTTGGTACGAGCCGCTTTGCGTGTTTTACTTAGTGTTTCATCTTTCCATTCATTGCAAAATATTGAAATTTTTTTTTACTTAAAAACGATTTTCGACGCGAAAAAATCTGTTTAACGCATAGAAATGCTTGATCGTTTACGCCTTGGAGAGTCGCTTGCATCCATATCACGCTCATACAATTAATCAATATGGTCAAAAACTTTGAAAATTAAATTGTTTTTTTTTTGTCACTTAGGAACGTATCCCCTATAATCCCATATAAATTACCATTCCATAGTCACGGTTTCTGTATTCGCGGTAGGTATTTTACGGAACGTATACCTCGCGAATAAAGAGCTTTTACTGTACCTACGGCAGGTGCACATTTATTATAAAATGAGCCTCGACCAGGCGCTTTGATCTATAGGTATTTATTCTTAAAAATCTGAGTGAGACTTCGTCGCAATATCATTATAACCCCTAAAGACGCCTGCAGTAGACCCAAAACACCTTTCTGTTAACGTTCACGCTAAACTCTACGCCAGAATATATGGGAATGACATTACCTGCGGACAGGTCACGTCGTGTCCTTTCCGCAGGTAATGTCATTCCCACATATTTTGGCGTAGCGTTTGGCGTGAACGCTAAGAGTAATGTGTTTTGTCTCTAGGCTCTGG
This sequence comes from Polymixis flavicincta, assembly GCA_949987655.1. Taxonomy (NCBI): domain Eukaryota; kingdom Metazoa; phylum Arthropoda; class Insecta; order Lepidoptera; family Noctuidae; genus Polymixis; species Polymixis flavicincta. The sequence continues at coordinate 15,874,420 of OX465184.1, forward strand.
ACTGCATTCGAAAGCTGTGGTAGATTCCTACCAGGATAGATCGGAAGATCGGAGGAGTGGTACCTACACCGTCAAAGCGACACATTATTGTTTTCCGACATGCACGCGAACGAAGTCGCGGGCACAGCTAGTTATTTTAATAAAAATTACTTTGCTTACGAAATTAATAAAAGTACAAAGTTGATCAATTGACACGCCCCGTATGTCGAAATAACATGGCAGCTACTATTTCATGCTGTTCAAAAACAGATTAAAAATACTGAAATCTTTGTATTGAATTTTAAAAATTATTTTATTATTTCATGAACTAAATGTAACATTTTCCAACTGCCTTTTGCCTAAGCTATCTCAATAATATATTAGGTCTTTACCTATGAAATTGCCGTTCTGCAGTACTGGCCATTTCAAATCAAAGTAATTTTTGGCTAAGAATTCTAATTTCAAATTAATTTTATTTTAAAAACATGGATTTTTTTTTCTAAAAGTAGTCATTTCTTTATTGATTAGTGTTACATTTTCATCGCATTTCAATCTTTTTCGTCATCATGGATACGTTAAAAATTCGAGTAATTATGGAATATGAGTACCGTCGTGGCAGCAACGCGGCACAAGCGGCACGCAACATCAACGACGTTTACGGAGCTAACACTACAAACCAACGCACCACCTGTTATTGGTTTGCTCGCTTCCGTTCTGGAAATTTCGACCTGAAAAATGAACCTCGCGGTCGTCCGAAGACTTTGGTCGACAATGACGAATTAAAGGCGATTGTGGAAGCTGATGATACACAATCTACGGCTGAATTAGCAGCAGCTTTCGACGTTAGCGTCAAAACAATATTGGTCCATTTGCGTCAAATTGGCAAGGTAAAAAAGCTTGACAAATGGGTGCCCCACGAACTCAATGATCGCCAGCGCGAAGTACGCGTCGAGACGTGCCTTGCACTGCTCAACAGACACACAAATGAAGGAATTTTGAACCGCATTGTTACCTGCGATGAAAAATGGATTCTGTTTGATAACCGTAAGCGCTCAGCAAGTTGGTTGGATCCTGGTTCAGCACCTAAACAATGCCCTAAACGAAAACTTACCCCTAGAAAAGTGATGGTCACTGTTTGGTGGTCTAGCGCCGGTGTGATTCATCACAGCTTCTTACCAAACGGGGTGAGCATTACTGCAGATGTGTACTGTGAAGAACTGAACACAATGATGGAGAAGCTGGCGCATCTCCAACCAGCATTGGTCAATCGCTCGTCTCCGCTGCTCCTGCACGACAACGCGCGACCTCATACTGCACAGCAGACGGTCTCCAAGTTGCAAGAACTGGGGTTGGAAGCTCTCCGTCATCCGCCCTACTCACCAGACCTTGCGCCTACAGACTACTACTTTTTCCAGAATTTGGATAACTTCTTGGCGGGAAAAAAATTTAATACCCGAGAGGCAGTACAAAATGCCTTTGAAGAATTTGTTGCCTCCCGTCCAGCTGATTTCTTTAAGAAGGGCATCAATAAACTGCCACTGCGATGGCAAAGATGCATTGATTGCATGGGTGATTACTTCGATTAATACAAATAAAAAATTCATGAAAAAAATTCGTTTAAATTTTTTCATACAAAACGGCAATTTCATAGGTAAAGACCTATTATTTTAAGACTTTTCCTCGTATAGAGTTAAATACCATATTAGCGTGCTAACCATAATACCTAATTGCAATTTTATCAAATTACTCTGACTCATCATTGAGTCATACAAGGTGTGAACGGGGTGAGCAGATGTAGGTCGAAAAATCCCTTAGTGTAATATTCGCTCACATTACAATATAATTTTATCAATGTATTTAGATTATGAGGTCATTATTTCCGTCGTGCATGCATCGTGCATGTTGCCTTTTGTACTGTGTGCAAAGGCAATTGTTGAGTCCATATTTTCATTTGGATATCGTAACAGTGTGAATGGCAAATCCATTCAATATTTCGCCTATTATTACCTGCATTCATACCTGCCTGCATGTTCAGTGGTCAAACATACATAACACTATTATGACATTTAAAAATATTAGTAGGTAGGTACGTATAAACCGACTCGAACTCTTTCCTCAGCTCTTTCCATAGCTGCGAGGTGTTAGCTGTAGAAACAGCATGATATGCTCATCTATTTGATGCATTGTAAATAATTATATTCTTAAATTAACCTTACATTATTTTCTTGACCGCCTCGTTGGTCTAGTGGTCGCAAGCGCTACTGCTAAGCATGCAGCCATGGCTTCAATTGCCGGGTTGAGCAGTGTTGAGATTTTTTATCTGGAATTTCTAATGGATTAATGTGTGGTGCCGGACGTAAAAGAATAGCACATCCCATTTCTTTCCGTGGGTGTCGTCGAAGGCGACTAAAGGACCTACTAGAGAATGGGCAGCAGCGTTCTCTATGCATTTTACCACCATACTGCGATCGCCAACCTACCTGCCAAGCGTGCCGATTATGGCAATATCCCCCTTTTGGGAGAGGCATAGGTCCAGCAGTGGACGTCTTTCGACTGAAATGATGATGATGATGAACCTGCACCTGCCTCACCCTTCAGGGAATAGGAACAGGTGTGATTGTATAATGTTGTGTTTTTCCCAAATGAATCTAATCCATTATTTTATTTCCTCCAAACAGCAGCGGGCCGAGTGCGTGCCTTGCGCGGCGGTCGCCAGACTCGTGGTGCGGGCGCTGCGCTGCGTGCGTACGCGCTGCACCTTGCGCAGGACAAGAGTACGACCTTCGCACAAAACATCGACAACTTTATCGCGTGCACACTTGATTCTAAAGATACTAGTCCGCAGGTAACATTATTAATATTTAGTTTTCACCCCTACTCTCACCTTGTTTATTTGTGAAGAGTAGCGCTAACTACCTACATGACTCACTCAAATTGTGTTAGACTTCAGTGGCTCCCAATATTGAATCACTGTTTTGTTTTTAATTTGTTTTCACTTTGGTAGGCCAATTTAAATCCATTGTCAAACACATTATCTAGTGTCTTACCAGATACTGAAAAAAGTCCTTAGAGTATCATACGATACAATGGATGAATAAAAACCAATGACGAAGATAGCAACAAGACAACTCAGAATAACATGAGTTTGCCTAGAATAGCGTTACCTGTATTTTCGGGTCACTATTCTCAGTGATCTCTTTCAAACATTAACTCTTGTTAACAGTAAACAATATTCTATTTTTATTTTTAGTGATTGAAGTTTTTATTTTTACTGTGTTTGTTGTTTAATAGCCCTGAATTGTCTCTTATCTTGTAGCTTGCTGTAATGATTACTATTTCTATTAATAATACATACTTACACGTGCTATCTATAAGTCAACCATTTATGACGGGAATCGGAACTGTTTCTCCTAAACACAGGACTAAGGACTAAGGAGAACAGTACGGCACCCACTAACTAGATTAAGAAACGTATGCCTCTACTTCATATTATGTTACCTTGCCATGTAATCTAGTCCTAATTGAACAATAAACTTATATTATATTATTTCCAGGTGATGATGCGAAACATGAGGCAGTTTATGTCAGGGATGAAAAACTACCTGGTCAAACACGGCGAAAGAGAGTTTGAGAAAGAAGTGGAAAAGGAACGACTCAAGGTAAGCAAAACGCTGAGATTTCTAAAATTAGATTTTATTCTTTGAAACCTTTCTCTACTAACACAGAACAGAACGGTTGTTGCCGCTGCAACAAGTTACAGCGTGCGGATACTTTTTCATATGCCGCTTCAAAAACAATTGACAAGACCCAACTGTCAATTAGAAATGGTACTTTCGCAAAGTTCGCATTCCGGCCACCGTAGGCATGAGCTTGCGGACGGCAAGTTTGAGGTAACTCGCTGTCCGGTAAGGACCAAGCCCAAATCGACGGCGCGTTGTGTTCCACGCGCGCCTCAAAGAGATGTCAGCACAAAGGGACGGGGCCCGCAAGGGCCGATGCCTGCCAGGGGTGCGGGTTTGTTCGAAAGAGATACCACAGCCCCTGGCATATGGGCTACTGAGGGAACACGGGTGGGGTTTAGTCAGTAAAAGTCTGACACGCTCTCCTGCTCCACCCAGAGAGGTAGAAGTTATTTGATGATTTCCCACCCAAAAAAAAAACACCATTGTAATAAGAATTATATTTTATTTCGTTTTGTTTTACTATAATATTGTAAAAGAAAAGTAAACACTCCATGAAAGATTCAACGCAGTGAATTACAGTAATATAAATTTTCTATTTCTAGCTAAAACCAACCGAATTCTTGAACCTGGATGCGATCCTAGAAGGCGTGATGCACCGCCTGGTGGTCCGGCCGCTGCGCGCGCGCCTGTACACGCTGCTGGCCGCCTGGCACGCGCCCGACGTGCGGCGCCTGCACGCGGCCATCGAGCGCGCGCAGCACGCCACGCCCTTGCAGCTAGGGATAAAGGTATCTAACATTGGCAAATACTACAAGCGTGATTGGGTTCTTAAAAACCTTATTAGAAGTTGCACCTTGCTAGGTCTTTGGACTTTCTTATTTTCTGATGTATGGCTTTATACATATATGTATATACAGGCTGATTTTTTTAGCGTCTGGAAAAAAATTGGGTATAATAGGTGAACGGGGTAGAAGCCTGTGGTACGGAAATTAGACTTTTTTTTTTTCAAAACTTAAATGAAATTAACCTATGAATGAATACTATTACTTACTTGTAGTAAACTTTTCATACTAAAAATTAAAAAAATTAAATGTAAAAAAAAACCAAAAAATCGGCAAATAATATCAAAATCCAATTTATAGGCACCCTACTCTACGCGCAGAAATTATCAATGAAAATTCGTAGCGAAATTCAATCCTTTGAAGCCGGCCGCTTTTTTCGCAGGCGTAGGTACCGCTCACGTTTCACCGCATGCGCATCCCCTCCCGCCCGCGCGCGCCGCTCTCCGTTTCTCCAGTCACCTGCGATTGGTCATAGCGTGACGTCGATCGCTGTTTTTTCCGCGTGTGCTTCAACTGCACAGTGATTGTTTTCAAAATGACGTAGGCATACTCCAGCGTAGAGTACCTTGCCATGATGAGGTATTATTTTTGTCCGGTGAAAATTTAAATGGTGCGAGGCGAATGTACGCCGACGAAGAATACCCACCATCCCTTAGACGTAACGGAATCCCTGACCCCTGGAACCCCAACACAGACTTGATATTCCGCACTTATCAGCGGTTACTTGACCATGGCCAGTTTCAGCTTCCCGGTCATGCCAGGGGCAGAGGCTGGCCACCCTTGTCCATACATGTTGAAGACGCCATCCTGAAATATTTCCAGCAACACCCGAGGAGGAGGAGCACCCGGCAAGCAGCTCGTCGATTTGGCGTAAACCAGTGGTATGGAAGCTACTCCAATCAATGGATATGCATCCATACCACTTCTTACGCGTGCAAGCTTTGCATGCTCTGGATCGTGGACCTCGTATTGAGTTCTGTCGCTGGCTGCAGAACCAACCGCATGAGAACATTCTATGGACCGACGAGTCCATATTTACCCGCGTTGGTATCTACAACGTACACAATTAGCACTGGTTGAGTTTTCAAAACCCACATAAAATAAAATAACACGCAGCTAATCGCTCAACCACTTCACTAACGAGCCGTCTTATTCTTACCGCATTTTTTGGCAATTCGCTTAGTCCACTACTCATTTGTTTCAATGGTTTTAGACTTCAATAATAATTTTTAGGATTCTTTTTTTTACACATCAAGCTAAAACCTTCGAAATACAGATGAATGTGAGTGATTGTTATAAGAATTTAACATCAACAGGTTTGTTTACACTTCTATCAAAGCTTTACCGATCTTACGAGACGTAATTTATTTTGTTTACGGTTTAAAGACACGCGTCACACAGTGTATCAAATTATTTGCCTACTACAACTCTACACAGCACGGTGAGGTGTGTAGGTACACGCGCAAATGTATGCGTAGGGATCACTTGCAAAGATGTACACTTCATCATTCTTCATTCATGGGTGATCGCAGCTGACGCTCGTTTACTATAACTCTTTTGGCTATTATTAGTTTTACGCGAGTGTCGTAGGATGTATTCTTTTTCATGTATTTTAAGGATATTCCGAACTTTTATTAAATCAATAGTACCAGGGAAAGGTCAGCGTATATGAGTTCTATTCTACTTACACGACACGTCATATTGTTGTCTAGACGCTAAAAAATGTCATCCGGTATATATATCTCTCTTGTCTTCTTTCTCGGACCGTACTATGTCTTGCAAAAGCTATTATTGTTCCGTTTTGGAAAACGGGTCGTCCTACTAGTATAGTCCTGGAAGCATAGCTCCCCCTCACCAACAATTATGGCTTTAATACGTCATACTATCTATACCAGCAGCGATAACGCCCCCTTGTGGGCGCTGCAGGCCTAAGGGGGGGGGGCGGTTACAGACCCGCTAATTCCGCTCAAACTCCGCTAATATAGCTCACAGTAATTAATTGTATTTGAAGTTATAGTGGTTTTTAAGTAGGTGAAAAAATGGAGGCGCTAAAAAATAATTTATTCTCAAAGTGGGCAGTAAACAAAATAAGTTTGGGAACCGCTTATCTATACAATGAGTTTGTCCCTCCTTTAGTATTCAAGCTAATCGCGCTGTAATGGTGTTATAAAAACCAGCTTCTATTCTAATATAATGCGTTTCATACTATTGTCATGCGAAACCTTTTAAAAGCTATAGGAATGCCGCAAAGTTGTGATACAAATTCAATATATTTGATTTCATATAAACGTGGGCACTTATGAAACGTCAGAAGCTAGTTGCATGGCTACAATTGGTTGTTCTTTCGTTTTCCTATGGAGAAGAGCTGGCAAGAAACTCCACGGTTACTGTCATAAAAATATATATAAGGCTTGTCTTTTTCCTTTAGCAACATGGGCACAGTTGAGAGCACTACTAGTGTTGATATAAAGATATTCTTTCAGGAATCGACCAGGGTACCGTCGTCGGCAGTCCTGGCCGTGATCTCGAAGCATTTCCTCAAGATGCAGGAGGCTGACTCACCGCTCGACAAGTTAGAGAACCTCCTGGCTGCCATATCTGTTATGTTTAATGCTGTGAGTATATATTCTGGGTGATTGGCATTATGGTATTTATTGATTGGTCACGCAAGCAGCTCATGCCCAGTTTTTCAAATTAAAATATATTCCTTTGAATTCACAAACTAAAAGAAGATACAATAGAAAATCGTAAGATCGTATCGTATCGTGTCGTAGACTGACAACCAGTCTTACCAAGGGGTATCGTGTTACCCAGTAACTGGGTTATGGAGGTCAGATAGGCAGTCGCTCCATGTAAAGAACTGCTATTTAGCTGCATCCGGTTAGACTGAAAGCTGACCCCAACATACTTGGGAAAGGCTAGGCAGATGATAATGATGACTTACTATATGTAGAAAATGTTTATGTCTAATATTTGACCTTTTCATTCCATCGTACGATGAAACAAACATGAGACCTTTTCAGGCTTATAAATGTTGTAAAATAATCTATTGACGCGTGGCTGAAATCGGAACTAAAGCCGCCATCTTGGTCTTTCAAAACAATCACACAAATGATTACCAACAACGCCAAAAGATCCTTGTAGCAGTGTACCTAGTTCAAGTGTTTAGTCATTGAAGTATCGGATCCGAACTAAAAAGCTGAACATAATTTTTCAGATCCGCGGCGAACGCAGCGTGGGCGCAGACGACCTGCTGCCGGTGCTGGCGTGGACGGTGGCGCGCAGCCGCCTGGTGTGCGCCGAGCTGGAGGCCGAGCTCATGGCGGGCCTGCTGCCGGCCGCGCTGCTGGCGGGCGAGGGCGGCTACTACCTCACGGCGCTGTTCTCTGCCGTAGCCGTGCTCAAGAGACTCGCGCCGGAACCGCAGCCGGATAGTAATACGCCTTCCGTAAGTGTTGTAGTTTGCGTTTCAAGGTTTTTCTTCGCCCAATTTATTATATTGTTGTACAGACACCAGCAGATCAAGCTACCCCAAACTGCCAAATTTTCCCAGTTGAACATGAACCTCATAGTTATGTAATAGAGTTGAAAATCCATCAAAGAAATTCTGTCTGCACATGTCAGCACTGTCAGTATTTTTCACCTATTATCTTTTCATTAGAAGCAGCTAAATATCACAAGGCATGTTGCGCTGACCTCATATGAATTGGGATTAAGACAGGAAAATGATGATGATGAGGTATAATAATAGCAACGTATGGTCTTCTGATGTCCGCAAGTTAGATAAGTTTAAATCTACTGGGGAATTTTTTGCGCCAGTTCTTCTTCTCAGCTAAAGCACTAGGAAATGGTGGTGGACGGGCGTTGCCTACGTCATCTTGGAATTCGAGGCCGTGGCTTCTCAACGTGAAGAAATCATCGGTACAATGAGATCGGTCTACAAAGCCTGTGAAGCTCCCAGGAAGCTTCTGTGCTTTTGGATGGAGCTAGGCTGAATCTCTTAGCCAGAATCCCCACGCACAACGGACCGAATGGAAGTCTAAGTGCGGAAACGGGAGTCCCATCATCATCATCAACGGCGAGCGTTTTAGGGAACTGTCTTATTTAATTTTGACGTTCAAAAAGTGCTGACATCTGCCTAGTTTGAATGAATGCCTTTTGATTTTCTTGAAACTTTAGCACTGATGAAGTTGGAGGGCTTGAAGTGGAAAGGACGGCTGATATTTAGCGGTGTGTAGCGTAGCCAATTTATTACCAATATAGGTACCACGATAGGTACCTATCTAGTCCCTGTTTGGCTAACAAGACTCTTGTCCCCCACAGTGGCGCCGCGGTTCAATGGACACGAACCGCGAGCAGTGTTCCGTGGCCGTGGTGCGCGTGGTGCTGCCGGACGAGTGCCGCGGCTCCATCCGGCGCGTGCCGGTGCCGTGCCGGCCCGGCGCGCGCGCGCGCGACCTGTGCCGCGCGCTGGCGCACGCCGCCGCCATCACCAACCCGCAGGATTACGCGTTGTTCGCACTACATGATGGCCATGGTACGTTACAATACAATTTATCTTTACAATTGGTACCATGGGGCTCATCTTATTTTAGGTTGTAAGCAAGCTGTAAGTAGGTACTATTTTAAGCTGTCTATGCCACCTAGTTCGGATGCAGATAGTCCCAATATTACAAACTTTAAGCCATTACTTAGTGTATATATAGTATTGTCATTGTTCAATACAAAATTGAACAATGACAATATTTATACACTAAGTAGTTACGTGTTCTTATTTCACTGCATAAATGTTTTATTTATTTATTATTTTAAGCTGCCCATGACATCTCAATTTGTGTTTTATCAGTCTCGGTACCTGCTTATGTATTGCCTGGGTAATGAACCAACTTTCTATTACTATTATTACAACCGCGGAAAGATTTTGTTTGTCATTAGAATTCTGAGTGCCAAAGTGGATTTAATCAGCTAGCGTCGCCAAGCTAGAAAAAAAAAAATTTTGAATACAAATTCAATAATTTTCTATACTAACCGGCGCCAGTCCGCCAGTTTACTGCAAATTTAATAATAGATACTTATTTCATGTCAGTGCGCCAACTAAGTTTTTAAAATAATCGCACTAGCCAGAACGACGACTGCATTGACTGATTAAAAAAAAATCGTCCCTAGGTACTCAATTTTATCATTCCGGTTTGATTTTTGATAAAATCGTTAGAAATTATAAAATTTGAGCGAGTCCAGCAGCGACAAAGACATAAATTTAACACCTGTTGAGTAAGCGGAAAATCGCGCGAAATGTGTACATAAAAGCGTAGGTACAATTTGTACAATACGTGGAGACATTCTAAAAGCGTGATAACATTTTCCAAGACTACAATCTTCGTTTACCTACACTAATCTAATATATTATTTAAGCTGTTTATTTTGCAACTAGCAATTTCCTCGCTGTAGTGAGGTAAAAAGTTATGTGTTTCGCTCGGCATCAATGTAATTCTCCGTGTCGTACCGTTGAAATACTCACTACGCTCAGGATTCTATCACAATCCTAGAAACCTTCAGTTCATCACATAAATATTAAGAGCTGTCTTTAGCCACCATAAGAGACGCAATCTGATCTTTGGTTTTTATACCTAAAGACATAAGATTTTTTTGTTTGTACAGTCGAACAAGCCATTTAGGATACAGGCAAACGTAGCTACTCACACAAAATACTACAATGCCAATACACTGTCAATAGCTTTTTAAGTTTATGGCTTCAATTAGGCACTTAATTACTCAGTCAGCGCACTCTCGACATTGCTTGATAGTGAGTGCAAGTAAGGTCCTACCAAGTACTTCGTTCGACTGTACTTCTGTAGGTACATTGCGTTTTTTGTCCTTTGTGAGCCCTAAGTCTGGCAAGTTAAGGCTCTGTTATATAACTAACTAAAACTCGGTTTTATTAACAGATAAACTGACAACATGTTTTTATCCTTCTTACAGAAACAATGCTGAATGAGAACGACTGCCCTCAAGAAGTTATGTCGGAGAAAAGTGGACAGAACTTTACTCTGGCCTACAGAAGAATAGACGCCAAGATCGCTTGGCCACAGCAGGCGTTACTATCTTACCCCTAGACTGCTTCTTACAATAATAACTAGCAATAAGAAGCGACAGAAATCTCTTAGCATTAGAAAGTAAAGAAACACACTTGCATGAAAATCATGAATGAATTCTGGAACACTAGGTTGTCAAAACATGCTCATTAATTAACAATAAGTCATCAAAATTATATTGGGAACGAATGAGAAACTATATTTTTATCACCTTAACAATAAAATCAAAGTGATATTTTATTCAACTGATTTTGTAAGTGCTAACGTTTTCTAAGCTTATCTTACTTATAAGTACATCGCTTATAGGCAGTATTTTTAAAGCGTCGCTACTCAACGAGCATACTAATTAATGTCATTATAACTGTAGCTTTTTTACTCAGTAATGTATAAGTACCTTATTTTATACCTATTATTATAATCTGACTGAACTTTCGGGACATGACTCCCAAATTTTGTACATTTTGTATCGCGTGGGGAGCTTTATTTCAAAGGTTGAATGTGATGTATGGATAAAATGTTCACCATTTTTTTTTTATATTGTGTAGTACCTACACCCGACTCGATGTTCGCAGTTAGGGGCTGTCTAACTGTCTTATAAAGGCGGTGTTTATTTTCTTCAAGTGTGCGTTTGTGTATGTTCCTAAATTTCGTCGCGTAGGTACACTAAATAAACTCACCAAATTGTTGTTTTAGTTAATTAAAATTTAAGTATTTCTTTAAACATTTCTAGTGCTAAAGTTTACTTTTGAAGTATATATACATATTTTTAACTCTTACTAACTTGTTTATGAACTGTGATGTTAATCGTATTAATTAGTAATACTGTAAGGTTTTGTATTAATTTTTGTATATTCGTAGAGCTGTTTCTTAATATAATTTATTTATATGTAACTTTAAGGTAACTAACCAAAAAAACGTTAGATTTATAAAGGGTAAATTTTAGTGAGATTGCAATTTCCAGAAATGTATTAAAAATGGATTGTTTATCTAGAATCAAACCTTTTTCTAATCTTGACAAACAGTAGATAAATGTGCAAATATTCGCTAGAATTTACCTTTTATATAAAACGTATTCAGATGAAACATTGCCTTACATTTCGTCACTGACAATATTTTTGTAGTTCGTATTTTATTCCATAGTAACCGCCAGAGCAATCAACGATTGCGTACGATTTGGAAAAATGATTGAATTAATTAAGTAGCTGTAGAATAATAATGAACCACTGCCAACTATACGGAATTCGAACATAAGGCCCTTTGCTGCCAATTTGTAAACAGTTTACGAATGCCATAAAAACATTATTAATAATAGATAATTACCATGCAGGACTGGATGGACGTTAAGACGTTAGAATCATAAAGTCATCAATGCCTGTGTTAAGTTCTTTCACGTTCCATACCTATACCTAACTTGTACCTTATACCTTCTTCTTAACCTAATTGTAGTTCATACTATTTTATTGCCCCCACCTGTGTCGAAGCTGTAACGGATTTTTTTGCCTTCTTTTTGTGGAAGACTCAATAACCCTGGCTGTTATCAAAGTCTGCGTTAGAATCCGACCATATTAAACCATCAAAACCCACTCTTCATTAATTAAGACTGATACTAATTAGTCTTATTAGTACCTACTCTTCTTTTTCATTGATATACACAGTGATTGCGGTTATATTAGATAAAATATAGGAAGATTACATAATTAGAACAAATCTTTATCGGTAGCCTCTATCGGTAGGAGCTGCCCATAAAGATCCTTAATAAATTCCCCCTGTTCAGTGATAAGAAGAATCTTGAACCGTTAACACTTATTCATTAAAACATTTCTCCAAGATTCGTAATACCCAGTACATTAAATCGAGTAGGCAACAATTGATTCTGAATATGTGACTGTCGTACGCGCATATAAAGCGCGCCATTTGTATTTATTACGTCACTCTTATTAACGTTAGTTGTAAAACACGTGTATGGTGTTTTGATAAAGTTTTCAGTCATATTGTGAAGGAGTAAATGGATTTTTACCAAATTTACACGTGTTGTTTTATTTTTGCTTCTTCTCTTGAATTTGGACCAACAGACATACCTACATAATTTTCAAAGGGTATTCCGATTCGCTGCTAATCTTAAGAGAGACCAGCTAAGTACTTACGCCTAAGTAGCTACGTCCCCCTTGAAGCATGTTTTTAAAATGTAAAAGCAAGAAACTTGTTTGTAAATGTTTGAAATTTAAAACACCCCCTTGTATAACACCCCCCAGGGATACAGATCATTAAAGATCTACAGATTACTGGATGATTTAATTGACCTTGATCATGACCTTTGTCAAAACTCATGGAACTTGTGACGCGAGGTGGAAATTTAACAAGGTGTTAGAGCCTAAACATTGGAACATATAATCCTCTTTGGCGTATTTTACAAATATTTCGAAAACTAAACGTTCTAGGCCATATAATGAAATTTTCAACACCCTCTTGTATTACACTCCCCGGGGATTGATGTCTATGGATTAGTGGTTTACTTAATTGACCTTGGACCATGACCTCTGTCAAAACTAATTGATTTTGTGACGACAGGGTGTAAATTCTATAAGGTGTTAGATCGTTAAATAATATGTGGAATCGCCTTTTTTTATTTATTTTTTCACAAATATCTAAAAAACTAGACGTCCTAGGGAAAAAAATATAAAATTTTCAGCTCTCCACTTGTGAACACCCCCCTGGAAATGATGTCTATAGATGGTTGGATGACTTTGACCTTAAAAGTAACCTTTGTCAAAACTAATTAAATTTGTGACATGAGGTGTAAATTCTACAAGGTGTTATTTATGAGCCTTAACTTTCAATGGAACTTAGCATCCATCCCCTTTCGAGTTTTTCACGAATATCTCATAAATATTTATGTAAAGTGCCTGCCTGAATTACTGGGTAGGTATCTTATACTCCTTGGTAAAACTGGTAGTCAGACTTGCGGGGTTCTGACTACCCGTAACGACTACTCAACCAAAGTAACTTAAAATTTACATCGATCCCAAAATATTAATAGGAATACAACCATAGCAACTGTTTTCATAATTGCTACGATACACATCGACCACACTTTGCTCACAAATCTTTACACTACTACAAGTAACCATGTTGTACCCACTTGACGAAAAACGAACAATGCAAGCGAATTACCCTAAAAAGTTGCCTGTACCTCATTGGGATAAAGTGCATTTGCAATACCCTGTAAGAAAACATCCAGGAAGTGGGGTTTCAAGTGAAACTGTTGCAAGAAAATGGAGAGATCTACCAGAGGTGTTGAAGGAGACGGTGAATACTTTTTCATTTCATTTCAGACAATTGGAAAAAAAGCCTAGTGCAACAAGTGCAGCCATTTTAATTTGCAACACCAGCCAAAAGCCCTAACTGCCTTTTAATTAACTATGTTTGTATCTAAAAGAAGGTCCACAATGTTAAATGAGGGTTGCAAATTTTTTGGCATCGGAATTTAGCTTGCTGTAAACTCTTCTGAAGCTCCTGTGCTTCCCGAATGCAGCGGATTTGTTGTGGCGATGCATGTGGGAGAGATTTAGGTCCAGCAGTGGACGTCTTTGGCCTCGATGAAAATAAAAACCAAAAGTCATTTATTCAAACTACGGTGAGAGTCAGCACTTTTCGAACGTCAAATGAAAACCTAAATGCATCTTATTAGATTTTAGGAACGTTTGTAGTAGGTAGTATAAGATACCTATGGGTTTTTTTTTAAACGAATAAATTTTCTATTATGTTAAACAGAGAAGTCCAGTCGAAGAGCTGAAAAACTACTTTCGTGACTACAATATCACTAAACAGTTGACGAGGTCGCAGACTGCCGAACACTACGGGTTCAAACTACCTGAAACTAAGAGATTCAACAAACATACATCGTGTTTGGAAAACGAGTATGTGTATCCACAGCCTAGGAGGGTAGGTTACTATTGCTTAGCTACTGTTACAAAATTGGTCTCGACGATACTGTTTCATTGCGCTTTTAATGTAGTCACGGAGGTGGAGGCCTATCTGTAGGAACCATTGTAACCTCTGTGATTGTAACTTCCCCAGAAAGTGCTAAATTCAAATTCCACATCAGCAATAGGTACACCAATCAGGGCACTTCTACACACACTCGCACTTCTTCTTCTTGTAATACACAAAATGCCGAACATTGTTGAAATGCACGGACATACACATAAAACACAAATCATTTTCTAGATTGGACTTTTAGAGTGGCGTATAAATAAGTCAGCTCTATAATTTCAGATAGAAGATAGAGTACCACAATGTTCTGCACACGGCACGACCGAAATGAGGAGTCGCTACACTCCACCAGTAACTCCTCCTCGACTGATAACTGATAAGGATCAGTACAAACTTCCAACAAGGCTACCTCAAGACCCAGTAAGTACAACTAGCCTAGCCTCTCCAAAAACTATATTTTGATAAAATTTATCCAAATGCTGTTGGCGACTTCCAGTTCAACGGATCCTATTTGGTCTGGATATGTTTTGTGTGCAGATGGGAGACGAGAAGTTCAATGCCCACCTATTATGTACTTTTAATTACAAAAGACTTTTCAGATTCTTCTCATTCTTTCTTATCGTTCTCCCCTTTGATCACTTTATATGACCGACCATTTTATTTTTGTGGTTTATAATTATGGTGATTAACCAACACATTGCAATTTTTAATGTGCCTCCTCATCATTCGTATTTTTACATCATTGGATTCTTTGTTTTCAGCTTCCACTGGAACCAAGTTGGCGAACAGAATTAGAACCTATTGACACAACGCATGAAGGTTTTGAGAAGTATCTGGACCCATACCTGACGACTAGTAGACTACACCACCGGCCGTACACTGCCGATCAGTTGCAGAGACCATCGTGCAACAAGGATGTGGTCACCTATTACACTTTTAAGGACATAACTTACGTAAGTTTTGTAAAAGAAAGTTGAGGTTATAAGGAGATCTAAGGTCAATAAAATAATGCTTGAGACCCTCATGGACAGAATTCCGTACAAGCATCTCCATACTCCCGGACTCGGCATCAAACAGCGTCTATTAGCACTAGTACAGTCTCAATACCGAAGTTTTTTAGTCATGTCTCGACGCTAGGTGGGCCGACAGCGATGAGGTGGAGCGATCAAATTAAATTCGCGGTTTTAGTCCCTGTTCGTTTGAGACTTTCATGAAGGAAGAATATTGGCCTACGGGTGTCGTGGTTACATGACACCACGTCTCAGCGCAATAGGTACGTGGCCGACGTAGGAAATAGTTTTTTTTTAATATATGTAAACAATTGCTTTATTATTTTGTGTAATAAGTACATTGCCTGAAGATTAAGCAATTAATTTTAATAATGCGTCAGACTGAAGTCTAACAAAACCAGATGGAGAGAGATTGTGAGGCGTGCTACGACTACTCCTGCGATTTGGTACCATTTATCATGACCACGACCGCTCTGCCGAGAACAAAGCGAAGAAGAAAAAGACACAATTTACTAAAAATACAATTTATTTTCAGACAAGAACACCAAAGCCTGAAACAGAATGGCGACTACCAGTACCCAGACCAAAGTCTGTTTACGATAGAGAAAAGTTCAAGGAAGGCGCCAGGGAAATAAGAACTCATAACAAATTGCCATGGGTGCCAGGGTAAGAGCCTGCTTAACTGCAACAAGACATGTTTAATTTACCTACTTTGCAATCAGTAGATATATTTCAGCATCATCATCATCTGCCTAGCCTTTTCCCAATCACGTTGGGGTCGGCTTCCAGTCTAACCGGATGCAGCTGAATACCAGTATTTTACATGGAGCGACTGCCTATCTGACCGTCACAACCCAGTTACTGGGTAATACGATACCCCTTGGTAAGACTGGTTGTCAGACTTTCGGGCTTCTGACAACCCGTAACGACTGTCAAAGATCCACAAATGACAGCCGGGACCAACGGCTTAACGTGCTTTCCGAGGCACGCGGGTCTTGGTATGTAAAGATGGTCACCCATCCACGGACCAACCGCGGCAAGCGTAGCTTAACCTGATCGATCGACCCGTGCGGCTTATGCTACTTAGCCACAAGCCAAGGCATATTTCAGCAACATGATTATGAATATATTAAAGCAACAAGTCTTTGTACACAGTGGCGTGCAGTGCAACATTTACCACACGAGGAAAAAAAAATTGCTGATTCATAAGAAATTGCAAAAATACCTATGCGGTCTAAATGTATGAAACAGCATTTAGTTTTTATAACCAACGAAAACTGTCAACACCCGGGCATTTATAATCATCTGAATTCATGGTTACAATTTGCGCTACCCTGTTCAAATATACTCTGCCTACCAATTATCAACACAACTTAAGCTTTTGCCAAATTATCTTCCAGAACGTTCCGCACAGAAGCAAGAGACGACTACATACCACCAACATTACAACCAGTCTCCCAAATCCACAACTATGAAGAAGAAGCTAGGAGTTACTATGAGAAGTCCATAGCCAACTTATCAACGAACATTCGAGAAGAGTATGACGCGTTCCAAAAAGAATATTCGACCGAGAACTCCGTTGTTGGGTCTAGGAAGCCAATTTGTTCTGTACTTGACCAGTTTATTGAAAAGAACAAGAGATTAGACAGAAAAAGTATTAACATAGGATGAGACAAGAAAATAGATTTTATTTTTATGGTAAGACACGTGAGAAATCAAAAATAATAAGAGATTAGACAGTGTCTGAACACGTAGCGTAGGACAAGAGAAGCATGAGAGATGTGAGAGAAGCAATGTAGGCACATTAGAGGACCTACACATACGTCGCATACGTCCCGTATCATTGTGAAAATAAATGTATTGTTTGAAATAATACAATTTTGTTTTTTTCTGACTATAGATGAGATCTGTACCTTAAAGAATATTGTAGCATGGAATTGAGAATTACATATTACGATCGCACAAATAGATATAAAATTACATGATAGTCATCATACTCATCGCAGAGAAAGTTAACACACTCTGATTCACCAATTTAACTAATACAAATTCTAATCACGAGTCTACACGAGTATGACACTTATCAGAGAAAACCTTTTTACATTTAAATTAAAATACAGATCGGCTGACATAAAATAATCTATGCCACTAATAAATTTGACAGTTATACCTTGGCCACCATGACGGGAAATCTTAGCTCAAAATTCCAATAAATAAAAATATAAAATGGGTTCCGATTCAGACCAAACTGCATAAAACATGTTCAGCAAAAATAAATGGAAATAGTATACTTTCTCATTATAGTAATATTGATATCGTATGCCGTATACTTGATACAACCTTACTGGGTCATGATATTATCGGGTGCAATCATATATTCACTATATACCCACGTTCAAACTTGGTAAGTAGGTACTATATCTTTATGTAACCAGTATTGACAATTGAAATGGGAAAGGGAGGCCTTAGCCCTGCTGCAGGCATAGCATGACGCTTTCTATTTCTACTCTACCGTAGCATAGAAATCCCTTGTCTACATTTCTCGGAACAAAGCTGCCAAACAAAGTTGCCAACACGGGAACGTCATTTTTGTCTACTCTTCCGTCGACAAAACGCTTGTCTAGGGCTCTCGTGCTAAGCCAGCAGTAGGATAATATAGCTGGATAGATCAGATTAGTGCTACATACGTGTAATATAGTTTTAAACCTATAGGTATTACGTAATCATCGAGTGGCGATTCATACGCACGTTCCGTTCTGGAAGATCAATAAATCAATCAACTTAGCCTATTGCAGTCCACTACTGTACATATGCCTATCCCTGACTACGCCACAATACTCACCCTGTCGTCCACTTTCAACATCCAGTCTGTCACAGCAATATTTTTAAGGTCGTCGGGATGACCCACTACTGTTGCCGATACGCGGTATCCAGTCTAGGACTCGTCTACTCCACCGGCCATCGGTCCTTGAAGACTGTAGGGAAATATTTTTACCACCTACGCGACGATTTTCGCTATTCTTTAAACAGTTCTTGCCGAGATCAAGAGAAGAAGAAAATAATATAGAACAAAAACAGTCCAATAATTGGGGCAAAGCGTTTTTAATATGACTTCTATCACTGACTACAGGAACTCAAGTTATGAAGAAACTACTGCCCAGACCTGATAAGATGCAATGACAAACGCAAGAATTGAGAAGAAAGATATAGGTACCTTAAATTATGCGTCAATAATATGATATTATCTGCCTGTAAGTAAAAGATTGGATACCGCTGCGTTGTAAGTTTTCGTCAGTTATTAAAAGAAAAATCAGCTGTTTCCTTCAAAAGTGCAACCTACGCGGTCAAAATGCTTGAAACAGCTGGATTGAAAAAAACAAAAACAAAAAACAATGAAAAATTTCAACGCAGTGGGGTTCCAGAATCGTATCCTGAATCCATAGTAATAGCCTGCTTTTGCCTCGTTTACGTTTATTGTTAGTGTGTTCCTCAATACCCCGCAGCTAATCATCTATAATTCTATACGTTAGTAAATCATAATTAAATGAAACAACACTCCGCCTGACATATTGCTTGCACTAAATTAAAATTAAATATGTAAGTATAATAAATAACCAACCAATTATTGTCCTACTACTAAAAGCAAATAATTTATTGATAGATAAATTATTCAAGTGAGCCATGGTACCTGCAGTACCTGTCTAATACTATCCGTTGTCTGCATTTAATAGCACATCGTAGTAAAAATTTATCACACGTGAGTCGCGCCAGGTGCGAACCGGCCGCGAATTGCCGTAATTATAACATTTACTCGCGAATATTTACACAAATGTTACACAGTACTCAAAAATATCCCGGCAAGTTAACTCTTCATCTATTTTAAACAAATCAACACTATTTCAAAGTACAATATGTTAAAGATAACTCAACTAGTATTTGTGTTTGTTTTTGCGCTGAACCAAGTCGGCAGTGATGTTCCACAAAAGGTAAAAGTAATTTTAAAATTCACACTCGAATTCATATAACCGTATCTAAATGTGTCGAAGCGAATACTTGTATTGAATTTTTGTACGAACAACATTCAATGACGTTAACACTCTCACAACAATAACGATAACCGAAAGATAAAGGATTTTTTCCAATTTTGTCTATAACATTAATTTCAATTGTAGATCTTGCTAAATATTTGGACCTTCGTACAGTAAAGTATCTTCATCAAGAATTTTTGAAGGCATTGCTATTTTTCACTTTCTCTAATAAGGTTTTCTTTTCTAGCTATTTATGTACATCTAGAGTTAACGTGTTTTCTATTTTTATCCCAATAACCACTCTTCATACTGGTAGGTATCACTAAAGTGAAAAGTGAATGGATTATTAGATTTCTTAGTAATAAATTACAAGAAAGGAAGCAGTGGCGGTGGTAAGGCGTTGCGACTGTCACTTCACTCTCGGAGAGGGCGGCAAATACTTAAATTAATATCCCAATTGTAAATACTAACATAGTTTTAAGTCGTTCTACTAACAATATGTATGGGCCAAATTTCATCATATCATCATATTAGCCAAAAAACGTCCACTGCTGGACATAAGCCTCCCCCAAAAGAGGTGATTTGCTATAATCGCCACGCTTGGCAGGCGGGTTGGCGATCGCAGTACGGTGGTCATATGCATAGAGAACGCTGCTGCCCATTCTCTAGTAAGTCCCTTAGGCCAATTTTGCCTGAAATAAAAAGATTTCATTTTTATTTATTTATTTTATTACCGGATATGCTCAATGAGTAATTCTGTAAATGGTGACTATCATGTGAAAATTGTGTCCATCATGATAGAATTATCGTTATCATTTGAACTGGGGCCTAAGTCTACTAATTTATAAACGCCACAATGGTCTCTCAATGGTAAGTTTTTGACAGATTTGCCATACAAAAACTGTCAAAAACACACCATTGAGAGACCATTGTAACGTTTATAAATTAGTAGACTTAGGCCCCAGGGGGCCTAGTCTGCTATTTTATAAATTCGTCATTCCAACACGATCCCATTGTCATTTTGCTAAAAGTTTGTAATCTGCTAAATGCATAATGATCGATCAGTGGTCGGTCAATGGTCTCGTAATAGAATTGTGTTATAAGGGCATTAATCGTATTGCCATTATTATAAAACCAGTTAGTAGTTTTTTTTTTTTTTTAAGTACTACTAAATTTGAACATTTATTCATGCCTGATTTCATTTATATGTATATATGTTTACATATTATTTTTGGAACTGTCAAAATTTTAGCAGATTACCGCCTAGGTCAGTCATACATTTGTCATTATGTATGAGATTACCAATAAATGCCATTTCTTTCAATGGAGTGTCAGTGGCTGACCATTGGAAAGTCATAATGACGCCATTTTATTAGTAGATTATCAAACTTGTCAAAATCTACAATTATGAAATCAATGATAGACCATTCTGAAACTATTGTAATAGCAGACTTGAGGCCCTGGTTTGTGAAAATGGCAAAAGTGAAAATACTATTTTCTTTAGTAATTGCACTGTGGCTAATGGACCTGTGATACAATAAATATGATATTGCAAGTTAAAATCATTATGGGGAATCGATTAAACTGTATAGAGAGCAATTTAAGGTTAGCATTGCCCAGTGGTAACAGCCCCGACTTACGAGTTCGAACCCAGGCAGACACTTCACTTTGTGTAATTTATTTTATCACCACTGCTCTCAAAACGGTAAAGGTAAAAATCGTGAGGAAAAAGGCATGTCCTAGAACCAAAGCATGTCAAGGCATGTACTAGAACCAAATATTCGAAGACATGTGACATCTAACAACCCGCCTCTCACAGAGAGAAGGCCTGTGTCTCAACAGTGGGAACGTTATAGGCTGAATATGACTAATGTTACGTTACGCACATTACGCCTTCTAGCAGCTGTGTCAATATTAAACGAATTTCACACTGTGTGATCTATAATTTTCAGCATAATGATTCCCCGCAGAAAAGATTAGATCGATCGTGTGTTACGCAATTAGGGTGCAGGTTTTTTCACGGTATTTTTCCTTCACCGATGTCAGTACCGTCCAATAATGTCCAAGATAAACTCAGAAAGTACTTAAATATGAATTCAAAAAGTCACACTGGTACTTGCCCGGGCGCATTGAGAATAAGTAACCATAAATTCTATATGAGCCTATTTAGTAGAAATCGCTGTATGTTTTATTTTTATATAACATTATTACGGACGATAGGTACAAAAAGTCATTATTTACCAACATTAAATCATTTGCGTGAAAAATGGTCGTAGCAACACTATGGAACATAAATTGGTTACATATGCTTGTTTACAATTCTTCCATGAAATGTACTAATTTTATGAATTTTATATTTTGTCGCTGGATTTTGCTCAAGCGTTCAACTGTGAAGGTCACGAATTATAAGTCCGCTTCTGTATATTTTTTTATGTATGAAATAAATAAATAATCACCGATATCGTAATCGCCATCCATAACATCTTTGGAATGGTATTTTCAAAACTGCATTTTAACCTTAATCCGGTCAAATTTCGCTGTGCAAAAAAGTACTTGAGATATGAGAATTCTAGAAACCAACTCAAAATAGTACGGACTAGGAATGGACTTAAAAAAAAGTACTTGAGATATGAGAATTCTAGAAACTAACTCAAAATAGTACGGACTAAGAATGGACTTAAAATACAACCTTGTGGTACTCCAAAACTTAAAAGTCCTTTATGATATTTTTTTATGTCAATTCGTGATAGGGTAAGTCTTGAATGGTATGCTTATCATTAGTCACATAGCTAACTAGTTTAGTCAAGGCATTTAGGCGTGGACTGTCGACCACATACCAGCTGAGGTCAACATCTCATACGATCTGGAGCAGTGAAAGTTGTCCTGCAACCGCAGGTTTTTGATCCTAAAGTTTATTATTAGATCTCGTGTGTTATTTTATGTTTGTTTATACGTTTTGTTTTGCAATTATATTGCAAACAAGTTAAAAATATTCACTTCTAAAAGCAGGTGCTTCAATAAAATTATAATACTATTCGCGACAGAGAGATTACTTTCAAAACGTTTTCATACTTATATTCTGGCCGCAGGAGGCTTGAAAGGAAGTACCTCTGTGTCATTACCTTCATCAAGCCAGCCTCAGATCTCCTAGACTCCTAGATACACCTCATCAACGTCATTGCTATAGACATGTCAAATCTTTTTTATTTATATTTCCAGATATTTATCACAGTGTACTACGAGAGCAAATGCCCAGACAGTAGAGACTTCATTATTGAACAACTCCAGCCAACCATTAATTTGCTGCATAAGTATCTTATGCTAAGATTAGTTCCCTTTGGAAAAGCAAGAGTGAGTATTGAAGATTTTAAAATTTATATTTTACACAACAATGCATAAAAAGGAAATAAACCACAAAACTTTTAAACATACAACAACCGTAGTGGTGATGAAAATGGGTTATAAATAGCAACCACCAGCGACACCGCACACTAGCGGCATCTGTCTGTCTGCCAACATTAGCCACGACGTGGCTACGTCGTGGCTAATGTTGGCAGACAGACAGATCCACCACCATCCACCTCGCAACTGCTAGCGACAAAGTAACCACAACTGCAAGGAGTTGCAGGGACACTATTTACTCGTAACCACTGCTAGCCTACATATTGTCGCAGCAATGTGGTGTGGTTTTAGTACGTATGAATGGGCCCTAAGACGTTCACGTTATAAAAAAATAGGGGACCGTGCTATTTGTTAATTCACGGTCCTTATCTTATGATACTGTGTTAAGGTCGGCTTCCAGTCTAACCGGATACGGCTGAATAACAGTATTTTACATGAAGCGACTGCTTATCTGACCTCCACAACCCAGGTACTGGGTTATACGATACCCCTTGGTGAGACTAATTGTCAGACTTTCGGGCTTCTGACGACCAAAAATGATTGTCAAACATCCCCGAATGATAACCGGGACAAACAGTTTAACGTGTTTTCCGAGGCACGGAGGGGTCTTGGTATGTAAAGATGGTTACTGATCCACGGACCCACTGTGGCAAGCTTAGTTTAACCTGATCGATCGAACCGTGCAGCTGTTACCTACTACTTAGCCACAAGCCCCTCATAACAACAAGATTTATTTTATGTAGATTCAAATGAAGGAAGATGAGGACTGACTTTTCTATAATTTCCAGAGTGTTAACAGAGGATACGATGGTTTTCGATGTCAGCACGGCCCCTCTGAGTGTGCCGGTAACCTGGTGCAGAGCTGCACGCTGGATCTCATGCAGGGGCGAAATGACGTGGAAAAGGTTTCTTATGTCGCCTGCGAAATGGAAAAGCAAGCTGGTACCAGAGGGGATACAGAGGTACCTACGAATTGGAGAGAGGAATTTTTAAATCCATAACTTAGCAAGCCTATAGAGATGTTAATTAAGTACTCCCATATATTTGCCTCCTATTAAAGTAAGGAGCAAGCCTGTTGCCATCAACCGTGCACAAATTCAGACTCCAGCCTGTTATTAAGAAATTTCAGATGGGACAACTCAATACCTTTACCCGACCTGGTTAACAAATCTATATTAATATTCTATAGAGGAAAGATTTGATTGTTTGTTTGTTTTTTACATTGAATAGGCTCCAAAACTATTGAACCGATTTGAAAAATTATTTCACTGTTAGGAAGTCACGCTATCTCCGGGTGACATAGGCTATATTTTATCCCCGAATTCCCACGGAAACGGGAACTATGCGGGTGAAACCGCGGAGCGTTGCTAGTCATTTATATTCTTCTAACTGGTCTGTGACTGGAGTTGCAATGCTGGGGAGTTTGTTGCGCCACTTCTTCCCAGCTAAAGCACTAGGAAGTGGCGAAAGTCGAGCGTTTTGGGGGACTGTCTTATGTTATTATGACGTTTAAAAAAAGCTGACTTGAGAGTCAGCCTAGTTTGAATAAATGACTTTTTGATTTGGTTTGATTTGATTTTAACGCCACGCCAATCCCATGCTCAACAATCTCAGTGAGACCACTAGACCCTACTTTTGATAGCTATATTATTTGTAAAAGATGATATCATTGAACTATTTTTTTTTAATAAATTTAAATACTTAAGTGCTTGGTACACGTTTGCCATCAAAATAAATATTACACACATACGCTACATTTTAAAGACCTTGGACTTACTAATTTATTGTAGTGAGTATCGATAGTCATTATCGATCTCAAATACAAAAAAAAATACATCTTAATATTTGCAACATTTTGTGTAATATTTTCAGTGTGCATTGGGAGCGGGCGTTCCGGTTTATGAGGTAGCAGAATGCGCTAATTCTGAACGAGGCACAGCACTGCAGCTTGAAGAAGAATATCTCACTAAGCTTGTGAGACCCAAGTTTATTCCAACAGTAACTATTGACGGGGTAAGACTACATTTTTAACGCACAGCATTTTTTTTTTAGTTTTACGTATTTGTTAGAAAGCCGTGCTCCCGGTGGTATTTACTATCGCATATCGCGGAACATGACGAAATTCCATACAAGCTTTCATCGCCTATTTAACCCCTTTAGGGGTAGAATATCAAGAAAGAAAGCTCAACTTTCTTGATAGAAGGAGCTCTTGTGTAAATTTTTGTTGTACACCCAGCGGTATAGACCGTGCATTGCCTGTCAGTGAACGAGTGTCAATGAATGGATTGTATAAAACGACGATATAATATTCTTTTTTCTGGCTACTAAAGGTGGTCAACCAGTCTGCACTAGTCGCAAAGCAAGTAGAAAGGCACGCACCGTATTTTAGTTTGTTTTAATGAAGAAATTAAGCGAGCGTTCGGTGCAAGCAGTACCGATAGTGGACGCAGTGCTATATGAATTCAGACAGAGCCAACCAAAATCCGTTGCGTGTCGTATGTACTTCCGTTCACCTTCAAACGTTAAATCTTTTAGGAGTTTCTCAAGGCAGCATTTTAGGCCTCATTCTTCTTGTATCGATATATCCGGTAGCCTATAAAAACTGAAGACTGTAATGGTATGTATTTACTTTTTTGGAGTTACCTTAGGTTCGTCTTCTGGGTCCAGTCCTTATATTCCTACATTTAAACCGTAGACTCGCTTTTACTGATGACTAGATGTTGCATCGTAAACAAAATTGGTTTTGGTGAATGGTTCAATTTAACTGATACATAGACTAAGTAGCAGTGTTATCATATTATTATAATTTTTGTTTCCAGGTTTTCAACCAACAAGTACAAGACTCAGCGCTGGAAAATTTCACAGGAACTTTATGCTCGCTACTCACAAACATTCCACCGTGCGAAGAACACTACAATTCCATGGCAATGCGCCACTTATTTTGAACAAGTATTAAATAAATTTACATATTTTTCAACTAAATTGCATACTTTTTTTAACAATTCCATGATAATATATCGTCATAAGCAATACTATCATCGAATCAATAGTGGTTCCTAATACCCATGAATTAGAAACATTAAAACTTTCAGTTAGATTTCTTTATTTTCAAATATTTTACATATTGTAGCCAAATAATAAAGAGAGAAAATAAATTAAACTAGAGGTCACTTCATGAATGTTTAAAAAAATTGTGTAAATATGGCCCCCCTGATTGGTTGACCATTAACCAAATTGTAAGTCGTAGCAGTTCACGAGATTTTAATAGGTACAAATCCATCGCTTTTATATGACACACAATAGAGCACGCCTGTACCTAATCCCCAAATAGTTAAGCACAGGCGTACCTGTGCATTTAGATCATAGAAGTTTTTTTTTTTCTACCCTTAAATTGTTCTACTTTTTAAGATATTTCACCGACACAACTCCGTATTCTCGTGACTAGGCGAATGTAACTTGTTTATCTGTTTGGAGTAATGTTGCATCAAGGTTACGAAGGCGAGTTGTCCACGATCCATCGGTAGTAATGCGCTATATTTGTGTACACGCTTGGCACACCCTCGCTGCCGCAGTTCTCTGAACCGAATGATACGATGCCCACCTGAAATAGACATTTTATGAGTGTCAAAACCAGACCAAAGATCAGCAACATCAACAATACAGGATGATTCGAAGCTGTGTGCAAAGCCTTAAAAGGGTCATAGGTTACATACACCATTTGGATCATCATACAAATGTCGTTTTTATAACGCTTTTATTAGCTCGGGTTGTATGTATATATGTATCTATGTATGTAACGGAATCTTTGAGCCTAATTTTCACTGGTTTCTAGACGTCTGATCAACTTGAAACTTTGCACACGTCTTAAGGGCCGATGACAATGCAATAACCCGATAAAAAATTTCAAAAAAATTCGTAAATTCTTTAAAAAAAATCAAATTTTTAAAATTTTCCCGATAAGAATTTGATCGAACTAAAAAATGGAGAATAAATAATAGTTTAAAAAAACACGCTTTTATTGCTGACCGAACTAAAAAGTAGAAAATAATTTTTAATTACAAAGAGTTTATGTTACAGTAGTAGGAAGTCAATAAATCAATTCAGAGTAAAAAGCGTGGGGTGCTTGATATTTTAATTATTACAACTATTCTATTGGCAACCATCTATGAGAGGAGAGTCATGAAAATATAGGAAAATGCACCCCACGCTTTTTACTCTTAATTGAATTATTGACTTCCTACTACTGTAACATAAACTCTTTGTAATTAAAAATATTTTCTACTTTTTAGTTCGGTCAGCAATAAAAGCGTTTTTTCTTAGTTTTTTTAAACTATTATTTATTTTAATCTTTTTTTTTTGCTGCTTTTTTTGGAACGATGCACGCATGGTCTGTGTGAATAAAGGTAGGTTTAGCAACCGAAACAACGACTGATAGATAATTATGAAAGGAAAAGACAAATAAATTGGGATAGGTACCTAAGTGCAGGAGGATGATGAAGATTTTTTTTTTTCTATGACCCGATTTCTGATTGTTCATTGCCAACAATGCCCCAGTTTTAGCTTGCTTGGATTCTAATTTTCTGATTAGAAGTCATTCAATTTTTAAGCCAAAATTGTCCCACTGCTATGCCAATGCCTCTTCTAAATCTTACCAGCAGGCTGAGTACGAGCACCGATTTGTCGACGGCAGAATAGACATGACTATGAACTGAATGATGAGGGAAGGAGAAGATAGCTATGTTTTCCTATTAATTATCACAGTTATGCGTTCTAAACGAATGATGATTTTGTAGATAATCGTATATACTTTGTGGCCGTCGAGTAGAAAGTTTGTTGTAAGTGTGATTTTGACAGTTTGGGAAGAGATGTTCTTCTGAAATAGGACCTAGACAAAGATCATTAGAAACGAAATGACAGATTGTACCTAGAAGGATATCTACGGTGAGATGTCAAAACTGGAGAAACGAAATGTCACTTTGTATTGAAAAAGCACTGTCTATTCTTCGTAGAAATAAAAAGCGTAATTCTAAGCTTGCTAGTAGTTACTCTTTAATTACGAGTATCGGCAAGTAAACTGTGTAACCCAACTAAATGGACCGTCAAACTTTAAAAGGTGGCTGGGACAGACTGCATGCGTTAGTTGGAAGACAGGACAAGACAGTGTTCTGGCGCAGCCTGGAAGAAGCCAGCAATGGACAGCGCTAGACAGAGTTGATTGATTAATTTACTCTTTCCGTGCGCCAGATTAATTAATTAATATAACCAAACCTGCACATGACGTCCATCCCTAAACAGAAGCAGCGGGGCACCTCCAAAGCCCGAACAAGCGTCCTTCCCCTCCTCGCCTC
Organism: Polymixis flavicincta; assembly: GCA_949987655.1. Taxonomy (NCBI): domain Eukaryota; kingdom Metazoa; phylum Arthropoda; class Insecta; order Lepidoptera; family Noctuidae; genus Polymixis; species Polymixis flavicincta. The sequence goes on from OX465184.1 coordinate 15,902,797, forward strand.
CAGCACATAGTTGTCCTTCATTCACTGGGACTGATTCTCCGAAGATACGTTCACAGTTTTCTAGGGGTACTAGAGGGACTTCTAGCTGCTGTTGTCGGCTTACCTGTAACCATATATTATAAGTTAGATTTTCTTTTGTTTAGGATTTATGACATCGCTGAGCAAGAGTGTGCGAATAATTTGATATCTATTTAATTAAAAGAAAAGTCCTGACTGCTAGTCATATAGGATTGCCAATGTTCTACGTCCAAAACAGATACAATCTCTATTGATCAAAGTATTTGACGCCACCTCAAATTCTGATGACAATCCGTGGAAATAATGTCCCTTTTCTAGCGCTTCGAACGCTGACGCCATGGAAGTCTCGAAATTTTGGGCCAACAAATTTTAATTACTATCGTGTCAGTGACATAAAGAAGTAATCCTTTTTGCATGTCCAGTCATTACTTCGGTCGCTACTGTTCTACCCACTGGCTTAATAAGCCAATCCTATTGAACATTTGTGTTAAATCATGAATTCGGAAACATGCCAATCAAAACATAAAAACCCCGGCTCCTAAATTGATTCAACTTGATTGACAAACACGTGTTTCAAATGATACTACCACAAAATTAGTCTCATACAAATCACGGTCACAAATACAGACAAGGGCACAACAATTAGGCAGACATGACATCCCATCATTAAAAGTGATGGATATCTTTCACTCACCACGTTATTTTGTCCCGACAGTTTGCCCCAGCCGACAAGCGAGGCTCGTTCATTCAGTACTATTTCCGGCTTATCATTCAGGCAAATCGGAGCAGCTGTCACTGGAAAAAAGGAAAAAGGGTGTGATGATATGGGAGGATGAGTGACACCCGGAAGCTTAGGCTATCAGTCTGTCAGTCAACAAACTGCGTTCAAGGTTATGGGCAAGGTCAATGTTAACGCTTCAGGCTAATTTGTGATAAACATCTCTGTGAATGTAATACTCCATAAATGTTGATTATTGGAACAAAATACCCAGAGCAGGCTTAGCACGAGCACCGATTTGTCGACGGAAGAATAGACATGTACAATAGGATAAGATAGCTAAGTTTTTCTATTAATTATCACAGTTATGCGTTCTAAACGAATCATGATTTTGTAGATAATCGTATTGATATACTTTGTGGCCGTCGAGTAGAAAGTTTTGTTGTCAGTGTGATTTTGACAGTTTGGGAAGAAATATTCTTCTGAAACAGTCTACATTTATAAGGACCTAGACAAATATCGTTAGAAACGAAAGAATGACAGATTGTAGAAGGATATCTACGGTGCGATAACAAAAATGTAGGAACGAAATGTCACTTTGTATTGAAAAAGCACTGTCTATTCTTCGTAGAAATACAAAGCGTTATGCTAAGCCCGCTGATACCTACTAAGTTTAAAAGTTCTGCACATACATATGTCTTAGTGAGAAAAAAGCAGAATCGAGACCTGATTTTTTATTCTGCTTTAGATCCCATAAGCACCATAGAAGATACGTCAGTTTACCTAAGATCGTTTTGTCGAAGCTTCAACTTGAAGTGGTAAAAATTTATGGTTCGTGAAGACGTCCCTAACAAAATAATTGCAACGGCTGACAAATAGGGCGTATGGGCAATTTTCCCAAAAACTAGTTGTCGATTGGATAATCAACTAGTTGTATAAAAGGATGAAAATACTCTAGGGGTTAAACTGAGGTCTGAGTGCTTTTCCCATACATTTCGTAGGAAATTTTCACAGTTCAAGTAGAGTACATAAAATCAAGTAAACATCAATACCTGAATATTTAATCTCCTCCTTGAGCATGACAAGCGCAATATCGTGTCTGAATATCTTCTGCTCGTATCCTGGGTGCACAATAACGTTCTCCACTTTGATGGCCTGGGTCGGGGGCGCACAGAAATAGTCGTTGCAATCCGGGCTCCGGCCGATGTCCCATTCACCTACCACCACGGTTGATCTAGAACATAAGGGGAAATATTTAACTAAGCGTAGAAATAATAGAAATAGAGATACCGCAGCCCCTGGCATACGGGCTACTGAGGGAACACGGGTGGGTTTTAGTCAGTAAAGGTCTGACACGCCCTCCTGCTCCACCCAGAGCGGGAGAAGTTATTTGATGATTTCCCAACCAAAGAAAAAAAAAAGCGTAGAAACAATTATTGAACTTCTAATGATACATACCTACTTACATACTTATATATGTATTTGTTTTTAAGACTTAAAACTTTTTAGCCTATTTTTATACAGGGTAAGTTTTATCCAGTGCGCAAATTGTAACCATGAATTCAGCATATCATTCTAGACCCCCTACCGCAGAAATTTTTCGCCGGTTATACAATAAAAAATCTGCTGTTCCATACATTTTCACCGCGTAGGTATTGCACTTTTCTATGAAACAGCAAATTTATTTTTTTATAACCGGCGAAAAATTTCTGCGGTAGGGGTATTTCCTTTATCTGTCACGGCAGTGGCCGGCGAGTACTACATCCAAGTTGGTTGCAGTTAGGGATATTTAGTATTTTTAAGATCGCAACATAGGATAGATTACTAGCTTTTGAAAGCGGTTTCACCCGCGTCAACCATTTTACTCGTACACACGGCTACACATTAAGCTATACATTTCCAGTATAAGATGATCACGCATTGCATAGAATTTCCGTACAATGCGAGATCAGCGTAAACTGGAAATGTATTGCTTGATGTGTAGCCGTGCGTAGACGAAACCTTAACAAATTATACACATAAACCTTCCTTATGAATCACTCAGTCTATTGGTGAAAACCGCATGAAAATCTGTTCAGTAATTTTTGAGTTTAATGTAAACTGTCAGACAGACGCGGTGGGGGACTTAGTTTTATAATAGGTTCCCAAAAAAGTCGTAATCGTTATTTATAAAGTATCCAATAATAATTTTTAGGAAGCAAAATGGGCGTTATTTAAGATAGTGATAAAAATATTGTATATATTAAAGAAAATAATAGAAACTAGAGATCGCGACGCACATACCCAGGGAAGTATGGCACAAAAGAGAGGAGGCCTATACTTAGTAGTGGATGAAACAAGGCTGCCAATAAGCATAATGATGATAAGAAGCGAACAAATGAAAAGTACTTACAATTTATATCCTTCTGGTTTGGCGAGAGCACAGTGAGCGGCCGTCAAGATGACGCGTTTCCCTATTATAGAGCCGCTACACGCAAATCGCACATTGCCTGATTCTTTATCTAAATCAAATAAAAATAAAAATATTATTTAGGTAGGTACAATCGACACATTTGAATTATGACCCACCACAAGCTTATTTTCTTACAGACATTCAAATACAATTAGGTCGACATTCGCGTACACATACATTTTCATGGTAACGATCTTGTTTTCTGCCATATAAATATAACGAAATATTAGAGAATTATCTGTTGCAGTCTCCATCTTTATTAAGAGCTTTTAAACACGAGTACGCTATAAAGCTGAATGCACACCCAAAATAAATACGACGCGTATGCATTATCGTACTTAAAACAATGTGTTTTTAATCTAATATATCTGATTTATTTTAAGTGTGCTAGAAAACGAGATTCCACAATTTTTGCATAAATCTTCACTGAATTTCGTTTGCAAAGTGCGTTAAGGCAATAATAAGAAGTGGGGAAGTAAAACGCTTAAAAAATAGAAAAATTATAATGTTGAACTCATTTTTATTTAACAATAGTTAATATCGGGTGTAACTACCTAACTACCATTGCTTGCAATAACAGCCAATAGTCTCAAACGCATTGATCCAATAAGGCGACTGCAAACGTCGTCGTAACGTGCCGCAAAATATCGAGTTCCAGTAAACGGATCTTCTTCGTAATGATGACGTATGTCGGTTTTCTGTTGATTCGTGATTTGACGAACGCCATGATTATATCTTCCAGAGTATCCTCTTCTTCATATCGCTTGATTTCGGTGTTTCGAGATGTCCACTGTGTTTCGAGATTATACCTCCCCCTTAATTCTCGAGATATTTCTCGTATACCGTAGCGTTGCTTACTGAGAACTTATAATCCGAGCTCTTTGTCTATTGCCACTATATGATATAAATAAAAACGAACTATTTTTTATTCTCATAGGAATTATTATTTGACACCAATTTCTGAGTGACTTTTTGATGCTTTGTCATTTCATACTCGAAAGAGTTCGGAACATGGTTTAAAAAAAATTAATGAGTTATACCAGTTAATTCCAAAGAGTTTGGATTCAAAAACGATTATGAATGCTTTATCTAAAATATTATCTATTGCAGTGATGACAAAGGTTAAAATTGCATTGATCTTGGACCCGTATTGACATAGCTTGCTTAATATTTAAAACGTCCTAAGTGCGGCATGCACTGTAAAGGAGGGAAATCATTGTTATTTTGACGGTTTCAAACGATTTATCGTCAAAGTGGGTCATGATTCAAATTTGTCGACTGTACATACCTACACTGGCGAAGTTGTATTAGGGGGCCGACCCCGTATAGGGACATGGCAAAGAGAGAAGAAAGTAGGTATACCCACACTAAATACAATGGTTCTTTTTTTCACTGACTTTAATTGGACATGCACTGATCATCATCTCAGTTGAAAAACATCCTTTGCTGGACATCATCATCAGCCTATAATGTTCCCACTACAGGGACACAGGCCTCCTCTCAGTGTGAGGGAGTGGGCCGTAATCCACCACGCGGGCCCAGTGCGGGTTGGTAGATGTCACATGTCTTCGAATTTTTGGTTCTAGGACATGCCGGTTTCCTCACGATGTTTTCCTTCACCGTTTTGAGAGCAGTGGTGATGAAATTAATTTACACAAAGTAAAGCGCCTGGCTGGGTTCGAACTCACGACCTACAACTCGTAAGTCGCGGCCGTTACCACTTGGCCACCACCGCTCTCTGCTTGCTGGACATAGAAATGCCCAAAAGGATAATTATTCTCAAGCGAATACAGTGAGTACATAAACACACTTTGTCTTCCTAACTTACCGTGATGATGCGTTTAACTAAAGCATTATCAGATCAGCCTATAATGTAGCCACAGCTGGGACACAGGCCTCCTCTCTTCGAGGGGTAGTGGGCTTTCTATCTACCACCAGAGGCCCATTACGGGTTAGTGTCTTTGAATTTTTGGTTCTAGGACATACGGGTTTTCTCACAAAAAAATTATGTTTTACTGTGGTGCACGGAAAAATACGGTATATTAAAAACGATAATAGTATGCACAACGCAGACTATAGCTAGCAGTCGTGAATATATCAGTCACGCCAGTGATACCCGGAGGGATACACAAAGCTGCTATTTTGTTATTATTCTCTTCATTCGCCAGTGATAGTTTCATGTCCGCAGTTTATAAGATACCAGACATGATAATAGTCCCTTAAGGGTACACTAGTCGCGGACTCGAACTCACTGGTGGGTCTAGCCGAAAAGCATGCTGTCTCACCAGGCTTCGTGTACGACAGAGGTAGTACCCGTGATGAGCAGTTAGACGCTAGTCTACACGCACAACATTATTGCGTGAGCTGCAGGATCCGTTAAAGTAAAACAGGCGCGTAAAAAATTAAGAAAAGTCCTTCGGAAGATCGGGTTTTCTGAAAAAACCACTGCATAAATCAATGACCAATTCAATTTATTGAACTTTTCGATAATTGAGCTTTGTCGGTACTGACTTGGTTTTCGAGATTTTACACTCCTTTTATTACATAAACACGCCCAAAGTTAGGTTAAATTAGCAAGAAAAACAAATCTTTGTTGGCTCATAACTTTTTAATGGCTTTTCATTTTACTATTCTGTTTCCGTACAGAAATTATTAATAATGAGACAAAATCATACCATTTAATTTTTCATGTACATAGTCAAACAGTGGAGTAAAACCCTCCCGAATGTTGTATGGAAAAAATGTGGACAAGTGTCACCTAGCGCGACGCGACGACGGTCGCGTCGCGTGACACTCGTAGAACAATTTCTATGAAAACTTCATGGAAATTGAAATGAAAAACAAGTGTCGCATTGTACCTGTGACCTAATAATTTTGTAATCGAATGTCGTTCAGGCCACCGCCAGCTACCATTACAGATATTGATTAAAAAACCATTTTCTCTTAGATATAATATTATTTATACCTATATTAAATGATAAATATGATATAATTAAAATCACTTAGGTGGTTTTTAGGTCATTTTTCAGGGAGGTAAAGGCCCAAAGTTCTACAAATAGCATTAATTCTGAACTCACGCGTAAACCCAACTCGAGCAGTCCAAGGTTGGCTTCCAAGTCCATTGTAGTCGACTCCTCGCACCATGCTCTGACCACACTTATCTTGTCCATCCTGAAAGACTTTTCCACAGTCACAGGAAGGACAGCAAACATAGTCCTCATCTCCTGCGTTACCACATATCAGCTGATTGAGGCGGTGGAAGTATCTGGAAAGTATGACAAAGTAAGTACCTACCTACGCATGGTAAACTTTATTTGCGCGATCTAGGATTTGTATTACGCGTAGTTCGCATGTGGCGGAATATTTAAATAAGTAATATTATTTTCCTTTACAAGTTCTGTTCCAGCATTAAATTCGTTATTCCAAAAGTTAAAATGACATTTAACAAGTAGGCAGGGACATCGACGCACTAACTGTACCTACCATGGTGTTATTTGCGTAACTCACAATCTGTTTCGTTGTGAAACAGATTGTTAAACCATTGCTTCATATGTTCGAAAAATGTGTCTGTTCAACAACGAAAATAACGGAATGAATGTTATTGAACTGTCAAATTGAAACGGATTATGATCAATCGTGAGTTACGCAATTAGGGTGTTGATTACAACACCCTAATTGCGTGACTCACGATTGCCCCTTGCGTTGAAATTAACGTCGGGTACTGTAAAAAAATGCTATTTCACAAATTTTGACCGCGTAAGCAGTGGGTATTGCACTTTTCTGTGAAACAACAACAATGTGTTTTTTTACACACCAAAAACGTCAACACTAGGTGGTCTAAAATCATGTACTGAATTCATAGTTGCAGTTTGACACCCTATAGCTATCGCCAAAAAGCATTAAAAAGTTTAATGAAGATCTAGAAAGAATAATGACGATTTAAAGTATATGTGTAGGTCTAGGCTAACCGCATTCACATTTATTACTCACTTATCCGAAGAAAAACATGAGAAGTCCATGAGGTCTTCAAGGATCGGACACGAGCTGACTGGTACACATGTAGTATTTTGTGGGCATGGACTCTGAAATAAAAGTGTTCTTAAATCTAATATTTATCGGCAGAATTGATTCAGAATGATTTCAAAGCTAAAGATGTCACAATTCTGTTATGCAATGCAATACATTAATGTATTTACTACTTTGAGTCCTAAGAGCCAAAGTAGAATAGGTACTTAATTAGAGATAATCTACTCATCATAATATGGGAATTAGGACATACGTATTCTGAGCTCTCAATTATTAGACATAGTAAGTAAGTAGATACATATGTGTTGAAACCGAAAATCATCAGTCTAGAAAATACTTTCGTTTAAGAAGTAACAATTACCTATTTATGGGTACATTGTGTTGTGAATCACAGCATGATTTGTTATACGGGTAAGTTTTTAACCAGCGGCAGCGCGCAAACTCTAACCATAACGCACTGGTTAAAAACTTATCTTGTATGATTCAGAAACAATTACTACCACCAATACCAAAAATTTCATCATATAAAAGCTAAGGTGACGTAAATTTCACAGTGAAATTTTTACAGAATAACCGTCTGAGGTACCTATTAGTAAAATAAATTGATAATGAACTTACCCTTATACTTAAAAGCTCTTCATCGGACTTGATTCCTCCCATTCCAACGCTTAGACCTAAACCTGAAAACATTTTAGTGGTTTACGTCATGATTTCAATAGTTACCTTACTTATCACGTCTTGACGAAAGAAAAATCTTTCCAAGTCTTTTCATGACTGCCGTTCAGCCGATATCAGACGCTACACAGTGAATATTAATTTTTGTTTCATTTCAGATACCTACAGACGACATCGACAAAAAAAATCGATCAATTGAAATGAACATTATTTCATTTGCTCCCTTCATTTCATTTTCGAAATCTAAAATCGTTGGATCAGTTCACTAATGTATTAAATCACTGTTGTTTCATTTTGTGTCCAGACGTTTCTTTGAAGGAAAGATGTCAAATCAAATGTAAAAATTTACTAAAAGTGATGCATGAGCGATAACGAAATGATGTTAATTTGAATAGTGAAGCTAGTTAAATAGAAGATGGGAATCGCTTAAAAGTTGATAAAGATAATTTTATTTTGTAAATATGGGTATTACAGATAGCAAAGATGATTACAAGATCAGCCATATTTTACCATGCAGGCATGCAAAAGATACACAAAAAAGGCATACTAAATTACAAAATCTTTTTCGAATTTAAGTGAGTTCCTTAGAACTCACTTAAATTATAATAAGATTTCCCCACTAAAAACCTTCGAGGTCTTTTTTTAAACTAAGAAAGCGGCAGCTCTTTCCAACTCTTCGGTATTTTATTAAAGATTACTGGAGCCATGCAGTAGACACTTTTGCTCATAAGCGCCGTCTTGGCTGACTGTAGACATTAATTAGATTAGCGGTTAGTATTTGTTGAGCTCAATATGACAGACGGTTACATGATGGCTGATCTAGAAAAACTTCTACATCGACATTAATTGATAGGTTCTTTGTTTACGTAAAGATTTGCCCTTGTTTCTGACAGTCATCATCAGCCTATAATGTTCCCACTGCTGGGACACAGGCCCCCTCTCGGTGAGAGGGATTGGGCCGTAATCCACCACGCGGGCCCAGTGCGGGTTGGTAGATGTCACATGTCTTCGAATTTTTTGGTTCTAAGACATGCCGGTTTCCTCACGATGTTTTCCTTCACCATTTTGAGAGCAGTGGTGGTGAAATAATTTACACAAAGTAAAACGCCTGTCTGGGTTCGAACTCACGACCATTTCTGACAGTAAGCATACATTTTTAACCGACTTCATTTAATCATCGCTTTACCATAAGTTTATCTATGTACCTACCCACATGGTTTTACTCATATTACTATTTAATTGACCTAAAAACGAACAGCATCATAATGCAATGGTAATTCACCGTCAAACACGTCCTTGATACATATGATGTTATCATTTTACTGTGTGCCCTGATCGAGGCTAGCCTTTGTGTCGTCAGTCGCCTGCAATTATTAGGTGCATCATTTGTTCCAATTACATGACATGCTGGAAACAAACGTTCCTATTGAGTAATAGGAGTTTACTAGACGAGTCCATCTAAACGTATATTATAAAAACTTAATGCTGTTGGTTTGTAAGAAGTTAGCTCTGAAAGAACTGACCTCATTACAAAACATGTCATATTTCAATGATACACAGGACCTCTCTGTAAGAGAGTACCTACTTTGCAGAAATATCTATGGTGTGAATTATTACATAAATTGTTAACTACACTACCGAATTGGGGACACTGTAATGGTAGCGTACCTATGTACGTAAATAAATAAATAAAAATAAGTATCTGCCCGATTAGTTTTAGTTTTTCATCAAAATACTATAATAAGTTTGTGATGTAGTGTGTGTGTAGTATTATAACCTAATTTTAGTTAAGTTACTTTAGTTTAGTTGGTACAGTTTCCTTAATATGAATGCGGAGTTTACCTCTAAGTGATTGTTACGCTACTACATTAATCTATCTTACATGTTATCTTTAGCATAATACCAGTGTAAACAATTGTTGGTGAACCTAATACAAAAAATACAAAAAAGAGATGGAGTGGGCCGTAATCCACCACGTGGCCCTTAGCGGGGTAGATGTCAGTCTTAGAATTTTCCTCACAATGTTTTTCTTCACCGTTTCGAGAGTATTGGTGATAAAATGAATTACAGAAAGTGCCTGCCTGGGTTCGTACCCGAGACCTATAAACTCATAAGTCGGGGCGCTGCCCCTGCGCCAGAACTGCTCTCTTTTCACTGATAGAAGGCTACAATATTGCCGAGTGCTATTAGGCATAGTTGACTTCTAGGCGGACGAAAGTCGCAGGCAGACACTAGTTTCTTATATCGACGGTAGGTGCACATATATGATTTTAAAGGGTTCGTTGAATTAGGTGGACCGCTCTGGTTTACATTCACTTGATGATCTCTAATTTTCGAATCCTAGCATTTGGTGATACAGGAGTTTATTTATAAACGTTAGGTACTTAAATTTAAGTAATGATTAGCGACTGTTTATCCAAAGATACATTTTGACGATTAAACGTCTCTTAACTTTATGTACCGTTTATAAATAAACCCCTTTTTCTTTTTTTCTACATTCCTAAGGCGGATCACACACTGCTACGCGCCATGCTCCGGGGTGCGCGAAACGAGCCAAATTCCAGCGCGCGGGAGCGCGTTATCTGCGCCCCGTCGGCGTCGCGTGGTGCGGCTTAGTCTGTGAATCGCCTAACATCACGCTTGTTTTCCACATTTCTAGTACACTTGTTCTCGCCAGTTATGTGTAAGGTGAAACAAGTCCACATTTTTTCCATACAAACTTCAGGAGGGTTTTACTCCACTGTTTGACAGTGTACACCAAAACTTAAACATGGTATGGTTTTGTCTCATTAATAATATTGTCGGTACGGAAACAGAATACTAAAATATAAAGCCATTAAAAAGTTATGAGCCAACAAAGATTCGTTTTCTTGCTAATTTAACTTAACTTTGGGCGTGTTTAAGTAATAAAAGAACTGTAAAATCTCCAAAACCAAGACGGTACCGACAAAGTTCAACTATCGATAAGTTCGATAAACTTTATTGGTCATTGATTAATGCAGTGGTTTTTTCATAAAACCCGATCTTCCGAAGGACTTTTCTTAATTTTTTCGCGAATGTTTTGCGATAAATGCATCTCACTCAATAACGTTGTGCATGTAGACTAGCGTCTAACTATGCTCATCACTGATACTATCTCTGTCGGTACGAAGCCTGGTGAGACAGCGTGATTTTTAGCCAGGCCCACCAAGGAGTTAGTGCCCGCGAAAAGTGTCTCCTTAAGCATGCAGCTTTTGCATTCAACCGGGGAAAAATCTAGACACCGGACTGCTCCTAAGAAAGTCCTGATTTTTTTTTCTTAGTACCTTCCTACCTACCTACCTATATCTAAAACATCACTGACTTGGTAACAAAAAACTTCATGAGAAAACAGCTAAGGGACTTCCAGACAATGATGATCGCTAAAGATAACGTCCGATGACTTTTACCCACCCGCTAAAATTATGACAAAGTTAAAGGAGGCCTCCTTTAACTTTGTCATAATTTTAGCGGGTGGGTACCTATTTCACGTACATAGTTATCAATGGTCACCTATTTATTTTGGTGGTTTTTTTAGTTCTAGTAATAGGTAAAGAATAGCTTCTCTACTTAGTCTAGTAGTAAGTGGAAAATAGGTTCTTTAACTTAGAGGAACTAAGGTAGAGAACCGACGATAACATATTAATCAGTTGTTTTTTAGTTTTTTTGACAAATTAAAACATACCTAGGTGCCATTAAACTGGAGTAACGTTGCAAACAATGATCCTCATTGTTATCAACGCGCGTTCAGTGCAATTAAAATTTGCATACAAATGAAGGGTTCAAACACAGAACATGAACTCTACAAAGTTAACATTGTAAAGATGATATCACGTTACGTACCTAAATTGTAATTACTAAAACAAAGGAAAGTCAAGACATCTGAATTATTTTTTAAACTGGCAAGCATATGCATCTATGACTGTTTTAAGTCAATGAAATCTCAGATATTTCTTAATTAAAAGATTATTTAATTAACATCATAACATTCAAAAGTAAAAATAAAATAAAATAACTACATTTACTTACTTCCAAATTGTGCATTAGTCCAATGGAAAACACAGAAAAACAGCACGTAAACACACACTTTGCTAGCCATAGTCATCATTTTAAAATTAATCATTAAAATTTAATGATAAATCACGTTTTTCACTAATCATCCCACACAATTCTCGTAATAAAATTTTCCTATAATTTAGTTACAATGTCAGAAAATTTTCCTATATTTTTAACGACGAATGTCAGAAAAATGTTTTATGATGATGGGATGTCGGCATCGTTGGATGGGCCACAACAAAAATGATACGCTACAGAGCCTCCATTTCGACCGGCATGGTTCAGAGGTTGTAAATCTTCGGTTGGCGTGGCTATTGTTACGGTTATTAACATTTTCACACTTTTTTGCGAACGATTTATGCTGTACAAAAATATAAATGTACTAATATAACAAAATATTCATAGATGTAGCTTCCAAGGTAAATGATAGGATTTCGGAATTAGGTAGGTACTGATTAAATTTCGGGCAATTAGCTTGTGTATATTTGAAAACAAATGGTTAAGTACATATTATATTGGCCAGAAGCTTTGAAAACGTTGCTAAAATAGGTACCTACTTAAATTATCTCCCAAAAGTAAGATATATCTACATTGCTATTTCCACTAAGCCATTAATGATGGAATATCCCTTCTCCCACTTTGCTGTGCCCGAATCATTGTGGACCCTACAATGATTGTGACTTTGTAAAAACGTACCTTCTGTTTCACATTGTGGAATGCAATTAATATTTAGTGAGTCATGTGTAATTGGCATTGTCTTCGTTTTATCCCTGATTAAATAAATTGAGCTTTGGTCAAGTTTTAACGAATCGTCTAAAAACTGTTGACGATCACTGGTGGTAACATGATTCACCGCAACAAACGTTTGCTTCAGATCGGTGTAGGCACACAGGCATTTACACCTATTCATTATTGTATGGGCATTAGATCACGCACAATAAAAAGTAGAGGGCAACTAGATATTATAGCTTTGGGACCATTAATCATTAATAAACAGAATGGCCAAAAGTGGACTAGATTTATAATTTGGTCATTTTTGACGTGATTTTTTGTGCCTTTGGGAACTCCATAATTTTCGACCCCAATTGTTCTGCTATTCTACACACGGTTTTGTAAACCTACACACTCGTGCTTAGTCAGCTTTTTTTTTTTTTTTTTTTGGGTGGGAAATCATCAAATGACTTCTCCTGCTGAGTAGAGCAGGAGGGCGTGTCAGACTTTTACTGACTAAAACCCACCCGTGTTCCCTCAGTAGCCCGTATGCCAGGGGCCGTGGTATCTCTTTCGAACAAACCCGCACCCCTGGCAGGCATCGGCCCTTGCGGACCCCACCTGTGGTTGCTGACATCTTTGACGGCGCGCGTGAGGAACACAACGCGCCGTCCCGTCTACCACTTTTCGGCCGCAGAGGATAGGGAGAGCGGCTGACGCTATACCGACACTCCTCTTCCCCTGCGGCCCCACCGCGTCCGCCATCAAACGGTGGCGGCCCCGTCCAGGCCACGGAAGGGAAGAGCGCTGCTCAGAAGCACCGGCACTCCTCCTCTACCGCAGCCTGTAACCCTCAGCCGCGATGCCTCCCATTCGACATCGCGGCCCACCTCAGTTGCGGTGCACCTCACCGCAACCTACTTTTTGGCCGCTACGTCAATGGCTTGAAGGCAAAAGCCCTGACGAGCGACCCACCGTTGGGTTCCTCTTGGCTTCACGGTGGATGGGAGACCACGGTTAGTGCTTAGTCAGCTTAGGTAGGTAAGTAATTATAAATGTTGGAGCAAAAGCATTGATCATTGCCAAACCACAATGTAGGGTCTGCCTGCAAAAAATTGCAGACATATTAGTTAAATTAATTAGAGATTTATAGCTACCGTTTATAATTGTGTACCTAAATGAAAAATTGTGCCCATTATTTAAGAACCTAACAGTATATTTACGATCTATTAAAACATTCAACGATTAAAATCTACAAAGGTATGAGCGTAGAATGCGGTTCGCAAGCCGCGGTGCGAACGAAGCGTGTCCGTCTAATCTTTGCAAGATCAGTTTTTATTCTCTTATTGTAAATTCGTTTTTGTGGGGTCTGGTGTCGTTCACATCATTGGGTTACGGACACTGGACTCTTAACAATATCTTCTTTCCCAGAAATAGAAGAAACGATTATAACTGGATCTGTTTCCGTACCTATTCCACTTTTTGCTACTGAAATTAAGTAAATTATTATAATAATCTACTTAATGTTTTTAACATACGTAGACACCTACCTAACAAATATTCTTAGTATACAGAGTGGCTAGGGCATGACCGCGCAAAGTGAAACTATGAATTCACCACATGAGACTCCGAGAAAAAGTGTGGAACACATTTTTTTTTTGTATATTGTGTTGCATCAGCGGTACCTAACTGGTTGTATGTTGATGTCTCTGCCCCTGTATATCTAATAAACTATATAGCAACCCCCTGCTGCTGTAACGACTGTTAAAGATCCACGAATGACATCCGGGACCAATGGCTTAACGTGCTTTTCGTGCTTGGTAGGTATGTAGAGATGGTCACCTAACCTCGGCAATGGTGCGTGGGCTTGTGGACGGCGAGTAATGGGTAGCTCACTGTGCGGTAAGGACCAAGCCCAGGACGACGGCGTATTGTGTTCCACGCGCGCCTCAAAGACATGTCAGCATCAACTGCCCGCAAGGGCCGATGCCTGCCAGGGGTGCGGGTTGTTCGAAAGAGATACCGTGGCCCCTGGCACACAGGCAACTGAGGGAACACGGGTGGGTTTTAGTCAGTAAAAGTCTAACACGCCCTCCTGCTCCATCCAGAGCAGGAGAAGTTATTTGATAATTTCCCAACCAAAAAAAAAACCTCTGCAATCGTAGGTTAACCTGAAGGATCAAACCGTCCGGCTACTATTATTTAGCCACGAAATATTATATTACTAAATCTATTATTCCACCATCTACTATTTCTCCATCCAAACACAATTTTTCAAAAATACTTTCTCATGACCGCAACGAGAGCATACGACATACAATGCATAACTACCTAGTAAACTAGCTGCCTAGTTCTATTTGCCTAGTTCTATTCGCCCACATCCGCAGGTCGTAGCCCGCTCGTTCCCACCGTGACATCAACATTGTTTCAAGCACGTAAAACATTACTTCCTAATCAGATAATGGAACAATTTCATACAATTAACCGGCGCGGATTTTGGAAATGACGGCACCATTGTTGGTCGGCCTTTGATTTATGACACGAGGCTGTTTACCGTATAATTACCATGTGTTTGATATGATACTATACTATTAGTTGCAGCATGTTGAGAATTTAAACAAATAATATTTAATGGTATTAGTTAGTTCTAGCTTAATGTTCCGTGTCGTGCCGGACGTAAAAGAATAGCACCATCCAATTTCTTCCCGTGGGTGTCGTAGAAAGCGACTGAAGGACTTACTAGAGAATGGGCAGCAGCGTTCTCTATGCATTTTACCACCATACTGTGATCGCCAACCCGCTTGCCAAGCATGGCGATTATTGCAACATCCCCCTATTGGGGGAGGGTTATGTCCAGCAGTGGACATCTTTCGGCTGAAATTATGATGATGATGATTATATAGCTCGGTAAAAAAGCCGGCTGAAGGATCCAGTTGGGTTGGGCAGCGTTTGGAAAATTTCGTGAAGACTTCTCGTTGCAAATACCGCAATGTTTGAGACTTAGGTCTTCAACCAGTGCATTCTACCAGTTATAACAAACGGTGCCGAAACGTGGACACTGATAATCGGGCTGGTCCACAAATTCAAGGATACTCGGCTCTCTATGGAGCGGGCTGTGCTCGGAGTTTCTTTGAAGGATAAAATCAGAAACTAAAGTATCAGGAGAGAACTGGAGCTACCGACATATTTTGCAGAGTACGCAAGTTGATGTGGAGTGGGTTGGCTAATTTAGTCCAAGGACCGATGGCCAGTGGAGCAGACGAATCCTAGAGCGGAGACCACGTATCGGCAAGCGTAGTGTGGGACGCCCCCAGCTAGACTCACGACCTCAAAAAGTGGCTGGGATAGACTGGATACGGATGGCGGAGGAGAGGGTGTTGTGGCTAAGCACTGGAGATGCCAGGTCCAGAAGTGGACTGCGATAAGTTTAAGTTAGGTAAACTCACTTTACTACTCCGGTGGTCACACCTACCAAAATCTTAGAGCATATATCCTTAAATGCTCCAAGACCAAAATCGATCTACGAACAAAAACTCCATGGAAATGAATAAGCAGGTTCTATTTAAGGTCATTAAAAAACTCTTTAGACAAATTGAAGTAAAAGAACGTAAATGTCAATTTTGAATCAATGTCAGAGTGTATCCAGAAAAAATGGCTAATAGCTAAAGCTATATTTCGTAAAATTTACAAGGACTTGGACCAAAGATTTGGACCAAACACAATGTTCGTATAGTTAAATTCTAATTTGTGAAGTATTTACAAGTATCAAACTAGTGGCCCGTTTTTCAGATGATTACTAAACAGCACCGAATTTTCGCTTAAACACTCAAATCTAAAGTGACAGACACACACGATTACCATCAACACCCCTCCAACGTCTTTCCATCGGACACCATGAAATTAGCAAGTAGCGCCTCAGAACAAAATGTATATTTCACCTATGTGTGTCTTGTCAATGGCATCAAACCAGGCGGAAACATAAGCCCCAACTTTGGATCCAACGAAAAGGCACCTTTAAATATCATTGATGTTTCATCTGTCCTTCCTGATGAGGTAAGTCTTTTATTACGTACATATACGAAACAATTAAGAACGTGGCAACGTAAACCATTTAATTTAAATTTTATTACTGACTTAGGATATTCCCGAAGACCATCCTATACAAGTAGAGAGGTCTAAAGCACTTCACGAACTTGCTGAATCGTATAAGAAAGCGGAACTGGATGAACAAGCGGGAAAGGAAGAGGCTGACTTATCCCGACATGTTAGCAAGTTTTTGTATAGTTTTATGCAATATGTGCTTTGATTGTTAACATTTATACATTGAAAGTGACTTTGTACTAGCGAACAACTACTTCGGGTGAAGATAGCGACTTTTCTGAGAACGATGAAAGTAATTTCCTTCCTTGCGACAACCCAAATGTTTTGAAACTAACCAAAATGAAGTGGTTAAGTGAGGATCCAGACGATGGTCCTGATTCTAGGTATGCATCCAAAGTTAAAATAGTTTTAAGACGCGGCTGCTGAGTCATCAATATACACTGACATGGTGTCGTTCCAGAAATGTGAACGCATTGACAGGTGCAAAACTAACACGTAAGAAAAGAAGATCTTTATAGTATCCGGAGATGAGAAAAAGTAGGTAATTTCACTGGGAAAAACGTGATTGTGAACTAAGCTGGTCAGTATACTACTTTGGTATTAAACATTTTACCAACATTAACATTATTTCCAGTTCACCGTCGATATCACCTAATACATCAAGCTCTAACTGTAGTCAAGCTTCTGAAAATGAGCTTAATGAACAGAACGAATTTGAAGACAAATACTTGTCGACTATACTGCGGCTGGACAAAGAACATAACTTGTTTGGCTTGTCTAATATAGCCATAGTTGGAACCAAAGCATCTAAATTAAAGCGTAAAGATGATGAAAAGGCTGTGTTTCATCAAACAGCTATCGTACAAATATGTTATAGCAGGAATTGCTGCAGAAATAGGGTTGGTTCCTTTTTACAAACATTTAATTATAAATTCGTTGGAAAGTACGTTTCTTTACTTAAAATATATTTTCTTTGTCTGTTTTAGAGTAACACTGATTTGCCAACATCTCTAAAGGTACGTATCATTTAGGTGTAGGTAATATTTATTGACAAATCTTATCAAATTTAACTTGTGAAATACGTTCGCTTTCAAAAATGTTTCTTTATTTTAGTGTGGCGGCTGTCGAGGCTGTTGTATCGATGCATACTGCACATCATGTGTGGCCTGCGAGCCATCTTTCTACCTTGTAACTAATTATTTTCTATTAATCGTTTTGTGTTTTTCCTTCTGGTTCAAAAGTTATAAGATTCCTTTCTTTATGTTTTCAGGATGATCCACCGTGTACCCGTGTTGTAAGTAGTCATGAGTGATTTTGAACAATGTTGATTACAAATCAGGCTTATAGATCGAAAACTAGGTACATCTCTCCAATTTATCTTCCCAGTGTTCTACGTGCTGCAGAGGAAGTTGTATTTGCAAGGTCAGCAACAAATTTTGATAGAATAACTATAAAACGTTTTTTTATTCCAACATTTTCCACAACTATTTATTTGATTTTTTGTGTTTTATCCGCAGTACAGTTCATGCCCGCCTTATAAATGCGCAGTGGATTGCAATAATTACTATGGCTTAAAGGTTTGAACGATAAATGTATATTATGTTGATTTTTACGTCATCATTCGTATGATGACGATGATGATTCGTATCTGGAGGTATTAAAACAAAGATTTAAAATTTCAGATTAAACTGAATCGCAAACCAGTATTCGAAGAACCAGCGGTCGAATTAACTCCGCGTTCCAGTTGCGTACTGCAAAAAGTTGGTATTGTATTCAAATCAAATCAAAAGTCATTTATTCAAACTAGGCTGGTGTCAGCACTTTTTGAACGTCAAAAATTACAAAAGACAGTCCCTCAAAAAACGCCTGCCCTTCACCACTTCCTAGTGCTTTAGCTGGGAAGAAGAAGTGGCGCAACAAACTCCATAATTTAATTACTCCATATTAACAATATAATTTTAGAAATATTATCTTCGGGGATAAGCCTGCATTTCTTGAAGCAAACTGCTGTGGCAAGCGGTAACTGGAAAATGAATTTAGGTTAAAACTACCTATTTGAATTAACGAATGTATTTCGTCCTCCAGCCAATAGCAGCTCGATCCTGCCACCACCTGCCTCGTTGCGTCCCGCCAACTTCTTGCTTCCCCTACTTGATGCCATGCTACTGGCCAGCTCGACCATCTGCCCCGTGTCCCACGCCAACCCGATGCTTCCATAATCCGCCATGTCTGCCAGCCAGAAAACCTACGAGAGTACCTGTGCCTAAAGAATACATTTGCTCACGGGTAGGTTTTAACAGTAAATACTCGTAGTTAGTAACTGCTTAAACTATCCTGAATGCGACTTAGTAAAGGTAAAGTCACCGGGATGATGACCACATGCTGGTTGCACCAGCAAGAACCGGTCCTTGTTCGATATTTTAGGGAAAGGCCTAATATATGTAGATGTCATTTAGCGGAATAGGTAATGATTTTTGAATCGCAAACCGCATACCGGTCAAATTAACTCCGTATTTTGGTAATTCTTTCTCGATAACGTCTCTAAGTTTTAATGAGACGTGGGCACCCACGTTTTCTAATATTTAAGAAATAACTTAAACAACCGTTACAATATATTAGCATCAGACAGAGTTGGTAATAACAGGCGCATAAGTCGATCGATCAGGTTAAGCTTCCAGTTATCCCTATTCAGGGCCACCTCGATCCAACCCTTGCAATACGTGTCTAGGTCATCTCGACACCTCTTCTTGGGCCGGCCTCGGCTGCGCCCTACATCCTCAGGCACCCACTGTGTGGAGACTATTGTCCAGCGGTCAATATTAACCTGTGCAAAGCTACCTATTTGTTTTTTCAACATTTGCTAATTCTCTCCTTTCAGAAATGTGAGGACGAGGCAAAGAAGTTGACGTGCGTAAATGATATATGCCCTGGGGTAAGTTAACAAAAAACTCACTTTAAATAATTATATTTCTGAATTAGGTTTTCATTCACACTGAACACCTGCGGGCAGATATCGCCATTGAGGTCGTACGCGGTTAAGGTGGCATTATCTGGATATTATAGGTTTGCAGGGCAGACAGACGTGATCAGATAGCGCAGACCATGGAAATAAGAGGGTAGGCCTTTGCCCATGCCAAGCAGAGTGGTTTTGTAATTGTATTCTGTTGACATGATCTACTCATTACAATGTTTTTTTTTTTTTTTATGATGAACTAGCTTTTGCCAGCGGCTTCGCCCGCGCTGAACATCAATCATCATCATCCCCTGTTTAAACTCCCTTAGGGGTTGAATTTCGAAATCTCCTTCCTCATTGCAAAATTTCAGCTTTCTAGGTCCAAGAGTTTGGGCTAGGAATTGATGAGTCAGTCAGTCAGGACTTTTCTTTTTATTTATATAGATTGTATTGCAATAAGTAGCTAGCGACGAGAGTAACTATCGATAGTTGATCATACGATAAATGACTGAACCGACAGCAAGTTCGTCATGCTCCCTTAGATGACACTGCTTAATTGTGATAGCGCCGGGGGTCGGGTTGCCTCCTTCCCTTAAATATGGCGAAGAGGGTAGTGGCTGATATTTGCGTTATGCTCGTGAATAAGTGCTGCTTGTGGTGACTGGTCTCTTGATGACCATGATTTTGTTATTGTTATTAATAACTACCAACCTGTTTACTTATTTTAATGAGATGGTGCTAGTTTCTCATTGCATTGGTGGTGGCATCGAGTTGTAGCTCGGATCGCAATAGCTATGTAAACATAATCCAGCATTGCATATGTATGCTGTCACGCCCTTTATGCCTGGATGCTTTTGTTGTGGTATTAAGCTGTTTAATTTATTTATTTTTGCTTCAGTATAGTTTTCACTGAATTTGTTGGTATATTGGCATGGATAGCCGACATTAGCAAAGGATTTAATTTAGAGTCCTGTGTCTCGTAATGTTATTTTATTTGCATACTATGCATAGATACTCGTACTATTGTATAGAATCAAGTTTATCTTACTGAACTTATTTCTGTGCTGCTGGGGAGTTTGTTGCGCCACTTCTTTTTCCTAGATAAAGCACTCGCAAGGGGTGAAGGGCGGGCTTTTTCGGAAGACTGTCTTATGTAATTTGGACGTTCGAAAAGTGCTGATTCTAAGCCTAATTTGAATAAATGACTTTTGATTTTATTTACTTTTTTCCAGAAAAATGAAAGTTTGAGAAAGGCTATTGAAACCAGATTTGGAGAAGAGGCACTAGCTGCTGCGAAGCAACCAGATAAACCGAAATCAGCCAAAACATAATGGTTTTACCGACATCTTCACGACGCAGTCATAGCTGCTGTAATTGTCCATGCGTAAGTCATTTAAAATGTATTTCTTACTAAAATGATGATATTGTTATCAATATCTGGGAAATATACAAAATATCATGAAGAAATATATTTCAGGATACTAATGACTCTCAAAGATCTATAGATGGAATTGAAACAAAAACTCTTGAAAAAGAGAAGAAAAATAACGTGAGTGTCATTCTGTTTAGACCATTTACAGTCGCTCGATTTACTAACTCGATTCTTAAGGTTTGTTTAGGATCGCTTCAAAATCATATATTTTATGGTAGGAAATGATTAACAAATATTATTAAAAACATAAAGTGCTACTATTAATATAATTTTATAGTAGCACTTTATATGTATCTTAATATTAATTACTGAGTGATTAATTAAAAAACGAAACCAGTGGTAACTTTATAAAATAATATTAAATGTATTTTTATTATTTCATTCAAATTAACTTGCTTTGTAAAATCTCACCGAAGGAGTACTCTAAACGCTGCTCACAAATTTAAAATTGTAACAATTGAAATGAATACATAAATTCTTCCGACAGTTCCTTGCTGTCAGAAGCAAGTCGGATGACTGAAACTTGTAATTTGGCTGCTATAAACTACCTAAGTCCGTTTTCTTGTTAGGACTCGCTTAAATAACTATGGCCCATATCACATTAGATGATGAACCCTTACCCCGTTGGGCACGCCACGATTGCGGCGGTAAGTCCTCTCTTTGACAAGTGGCTGGAGAGGCACCATGGCGTCCTCACCTTCCACCTGACGCAGAACCTCACCAGACACGGCTGTTTCGGGAGGTTACTGTCTCGCATAAGGCGTGAGGAAACGCCCGGGTGTTTCCATTGCGTAGATCGCCCTGAGGACACGATGGAGCATACGGTGGAGGTCTGCCCAGCGTGGGCGGAGCACCGCCGTGTCCTCATGGAGGCAATCGGCGGCAACGATCTCACGCGTCCGGCCCTGGCCCAGGCCATGGTTCGGAGCGAGAGTGCATGGGTAGCCGTCACCTCCTTCAGCGAAGCAGTAATGCTCGTGAAGAGTGAGGCAGCGCAAGTGAGGGAGAGGCAGTATATACGCCCTCACAGCTCTAGCCTTCGCAGGAGACGCCCTGGGCGTCGGGGATCCCAGGACGATTCCCGGCCACCGTAGGCTTGGGCTTGCGGACGGTGAGTAATGGGTAGGTCATTGTCCGGTAAGGACCAGGCCTAAGTCGACGGCGCGTTGTATTCCACACGCGCCTCAAAGAGATGTCAGCACAAAGTGATGGGGCACGCAAGGGCCTGCCAGGGGTGCGGGCGGTTCGAAAGAGATACCGCCGCCCCTGGCATACAGGCTACTGAGGGAAAGTCTAACACGCCCTCCTGCTCCACCCAGAGCGGGAGAAGTTATTTGATGATTTCCCACACAAAAAAAAACCCTTACCCCGTTTTTTTTTGGGAACACTTTCCTCATTTGTTTTGAGGGACCATACGTCCAGCACTTAGACAGTGGTTTGCATTGGTTGGTGATCACGACTGCCCATAGATTATTTCAGATAATATTTGTGATGTTTCAGAAGCGTACCGTTTGTTGCGAGTGTTTCCTGCCTGGGTGCGCAAGCTGCTTCGTTTTCAGACCACAGGTAAAGTAAAGAAAACATACTTTGATTAATTTATGAACACAATTAATTCATTAATTAATACATGAACTCACCCATTCATCCCATAGAGATAGACAGAAACTATTGAACGCCACCTACTGCATCCTTACATACCGTTTTCGCTTCGTTTACGTTCATACATGAACGCCGTGAAGAACGAACGTCTGAAGAACGTCGCCGTCGCCAACAACTCTTTATGTTATTACTAGCTTTTGCCCGCGGCTTCGCCTGTGTGTAGGTCAAAATTTTTATCATCCCACGGGAACATAAATTACCGGGATGAAAAGTCCTCTGTGTGCCAAATTTAATCTAAATCTGTTCAGCCGTTGTTACGTGATTGAGTAACAAACATCCAAACTTTCACATTTATAATTTTATTAACCAGCTTTTGCCAGCGGCTTCGCCCGCGCGGAACTTTAATCCCCTATTTAATTCCCTTAGGGGTTTCAGTTTGAATTTCAAAAAATCCTTCCTTATTCCTTGTCTACATTATAAAGGAAGCATCTGTGCAAAATTTCAGCTTTCTAGGTCCAAGGGTTTGGGCTGGGCGTTGATGAGTCAGTCAGTTAGTCGAGTATTAAAAAAAAAACGAGTATGGTAACGTGAAAAAGAGGCATCATACGTACATATGTAATGTAGTTTTTACTTTTTAATTACATTTATATTTTTAATTTGCAGCAAAAAGACGAGTATAGTAACGTGAAAAAGAGGACTTAGATAATGATACCACTAGCAGATTATGTTTGAATATTGTATCAGAAATACCAAGCGTCATGATGAAACATTGGGCGATTTGGCTCACCGAGAAAATGAGTGAGGTATAAGTGACCATCTATATTATAAGTATAATTAGCTCAAAAATTATCAATACCATTGAGCATTTGATAACTTTTATATTACTAGCGGTCCTGACATATGATATCCTGCCTAAACTCAGCCACCTAACGGGTCCAATTTGTGAATCTGATGTTTAGATTTACAATTGGACTTTTCTTGTGTTGGATTGGGACCCACTGAAATGGTCCAGAGTTCAATGACATATGTATATATTACTACAGGAGAATTCATCATCATCGTCATCATTTCAGCTGAAAGACGTCCACTGCTGGACATAAGCCTCCCCCAAAAGGGGGAATTTGCCATAATCGCCACGCTTGGCTGGCGGGTTGGCGATCGCAGTATGGTGGTAAAATGCGTAGAGAATGCTGCTGCCCATTCTCTAGTAAGTCCCTTAGTCGCCTTCTACGACAGCCACAGGAAGAGATGGGATGGTGCTATTCTTTTACGTCCGGCATCACACGGAACCAGGAGAATTACACTTAACATTTGAATTCTTGAATTAGATTCACACTTTTACTTTTCTGCATCGAAATGGACACAACCTAATTCAAAATATTACTTTTCAGCATGTTTTGCAATAGCTGAATTTGTATTTTACTTTAAATCTACCGCGCTCTCTAAATACATACGTGTCTTAAGAACCAATATAGCCTAAGATTGAATAGATATCCGTTGTAGCAAACTGCAATTTTGCAGCTCAAAGAAAATACGGGTCGGCGCAACATGTCTTTATCACACAGTCCATCTATTGTAGACTATCTGAACATACCCTAATTTTCTAAATACATTTCAGACTCTGAAATATTTACTGATTCCACAACCCCTACACTCAGCGGCAAGCAGAGTTTTATGCTGGCACGATTCAAAATGCAAGACAAACGATTCAGAACACAAACGTTTCCTTTACTGTTAAAACAATCCAAGATGCAGTAAAAGTAAATAAACGGAAAGTCAAACTCATCAAATATGTTTTATTTATTACAGTCCCAGTATACAACAAAACCCAAGATACACAATCAGCGTCTCAAGGCGTTTTATTTTTTACAGTCACAGTATACAACAAAACCCAAGATACACAATCAGCTTCTCAAAAACGTCCGCATAATTAGCGCGCAATGTGCGCAGGTGTCAAATAGTATCGTCAGTCATCTTTGACATTGCTTTGTCAAAACCAGTTTTACACACGTGTGAAATTACCAAAGTGATTTTTTTTTTCCAAATACCACAGTGTCTCAACCCTCCGGCCGGTTTCACAACTGCGATTCGTAACCAGTTACGAATTAAGAATTTTTATTCTTTGTTCGCAACCAGTTGCGAATCAAGAAAACTTTTCCATAACCGCAACTTGGTTGCGAACAAAGAATAAGAACTTCACTAACTCACATAGTTGCGATGGGTGAAAATAATTTGTATTAATAAAAACAAAAACATTTAAATGAAAAATCGTAACGTCGATCTTACCATTTGTGTATATGTATTTTCTTACGATGGTGGCCCTCGTACAGTATTTTCGAGCCTCCTCGCTTAGTTGATAAATTCCATGTTGGATGTTGTGGGAAACACGTTGGAAGAAGACATACCTACTTAGTTTTTTTTATTTTATTTAAATAGACTATAAAATACTTTAACAGATAAAATTACTGCTGTGAAATTACTTACGACGTGAGCCCGTCACGATAAGTGCATTGTCATGCTTAGATACCTAGTAATTGCCAATGGATATTATTGTAGCAGTAGTATTCTCTTCAAAAGTGTGTATACAAGTCAACCTAATAGAGCGTCAACAACAGACAACGAAGGTTGCGAATAAGGATGAAAAACTCTTTTGGCGTACCTGGTTACGAAACTTAATCATCAGGATGCCTAGTTGCGATTAAGTGAAAAGTTTTCTTGATTCGCAACTGGTTGCGAATTAAGAATAAAAATTCTTAATTCGCAACTGGTTACGAATCGCAGTTGTGAAAACGGCCGGAGGGGTCTCAAGACGAAACTCTTTGACCAGTGTGTGTTGCTAGTGATGACCTATGGTACAGAGACGTGGTCGCTCACAATGGGCCTTATCAGAAGGCTTAAAGTCACCCAAAGGGCAATGGAGAGGGCTATGCTCTCGGAGTTTCCCTACACGATCGAATCAGAAATGAAGAGATCCGCAGGAGAACCAAGGCAACCGACATAGCCCGAAGAATTGCCAAACTTAAGTGGCAGTGTGCAGGGCACATTGCTCGCAGAACAGATGGCCGATGGGGCCGAAAGGTTCTGGAGCGGCGACCGCGTACCGGAAGACGTAGAGTGGGAAGGCCTCCCAGAAGGTGGACCGATGACCTTGTGAAGGCCGCGGGTATCCGCTGGATGTGGGAAGCACAAGACCGGTCGAAGTGGAGGAGCCTGGGGGAGGCCTATGTCCAGCAGTGGACATCTTTCGGTTGAAATGATGATGATGAAGGTAAAATTATATGCAAAAAAATATGTTTTATCATAACCACTGACGTATAATTGGGGACATTTTTGAGTGTTACTTTTATTCGAGACTATGCATCTTGGGTTTATCATTGATTATAGTACATAGTCCCTAGATACCACGTATTTTTCTACGCAAGGCTTGTGAGCTGGCATTTTGTGGCTGATTTGGTCTATAACCGTGTAAGGGGGAGTTCCTTGTGCAATGTGGCAGTAGTCACTGCAGTACATAAACGGCGCTATGTTTGTTTGGAAAGGATTCGGCGGGAAAGGAGCCAGGTCAAACGTCTCGCCGTGGTTCCAGGATGCGAGGGACGATGACGCATACGGAATTTTATACTTCTGTTTTGTTTCCGTGATGAAAGTTCTGTACAAAAAAGATTGTATCTTAGCAAGGTAGATGGGGGGTAGGTGAGCGTGATGAGGGATTACTGGCTACCTATTTCCATTAAAAACTTACGGATGGATAATTCAGGAATGCATAATTGACTCCACACACACACAGGATATACAAGATATGTTCTAAGCCAAGAATATGGTATGAACCAAGAAGCTTATAGATAAAAGTGGACGCAGCACTAAAAATACTTAAGTGAAGACGACTGTAGGCTAGCGCTCTCTTTATATATACACACATAAGAACGAGACAATGATATGTGTTTTCTTTCTCTTATGTATATGTATTCAGGAAGAGAGCGTTAGCCCACAGTCTTCTTCACTTAGGTGTTTTGAGTGCTCCACTTTTATCTATAAGAACCAATGTTCTAACATCCCTAGTGTTGTCATCAACACTGTGCAAGTGAGAAAGTATAACATCGAAGAAAGGGATGAAATGGATATAAGATGGACAACGGTTTAAGACGTTACGTGCGCGACTCGTGTAACGTGATATAAGAAGTTTAGAAGTAACTTGCTTTGTATTCACAACGATACAATAATAAGGTCCCATTTACACACTTTAAGTACAAATGAGATTAGGCAAGACACTACTTACCCCTTCAAATTGCTGACAGGGTTATGGCAAGCAGCCACTTCTTTAAATTCTTTCTTGACATGAATCCTGTCATATACACCTCTGCGAATTGTACCTGTCAAAGGCATCCATATTTCCTTGTGCCTCGGTCCGAAACCTTTTACCTGCGAATAAACATTATCCAATTTATTATGAGATAATATTTTTTCGTACTTATCGGTGTAAAGTTATGCTTGGGTGTCCTAAGAAAGCGATGCTGGCATTTAACGGCCGCTAGATAATAACACTAGTCATAAAAATTAGTTGACAAAATTGAAGGCAGTTCATTACGACCGTAATATGACGGTATCACTTTCTTAGATAACCCGTACTTTAAGATGGAGTCTTGCAAGCTGGTTTTAGATAACTTCCTCCTGATCTGTCAAATTGACACTTCGAATAAAGCTACCTACTTGTTGCCTCGTACAGAACTTTGTATCTTTTTTATTCATCATCGACGAATCTATTACCATGAATATAACACCATGATTCTGAACATATCTACGTTGAAATTGTACGTAGGATATTAAAAAAAAACATTAGCTGTTCTTAGAGTTTTTAGGACTGCACTTTTTTATATTCGAGGGGTTTAGGGTACCTACGCACTATGCGGTTAGCCGGAATGCGGCCGTCCGGCTGACTGCAGGATGCGGTTGCACTTGCGGTTAGCCGGATGGCGGGTAGCCGCAACCGCAACCGGAACGAAACCGTCGTGGTTTGCGGTTGGATCGATGCATTTCCAAGATGGACGTCGAAGAAGTCGCAGCTATTTATTACATTTACTCGCGGTATAAAAAGAAAAAGAAACGTCCGGCTGACCGGTCAGCCGGCAGCCGCATCGCAATGCGGATAAAAACTGCTTTCTCGTACATATTTTTGATTCCGGTCAACCAGACGGCTGACCCCATTCCGGTTAACTGCATAGTGCATAGGTACCCTTAGAGTCATGTGTTGTTAAAGTGTGTTTTTTTTTTGTGATTTTTTTAAATTAACTATTGAACTAATAGTGAACAACAAGTGACAAAAGAATAGGCTGTAGACTATTCCTTTCACACTTTTTGTAAATTCGTTAACTACTTCAACATTAATTGCGGCATGGTATCATTGTTTTTCTTCAACTATCCAATCACTGAACACGATTAAAGTATACCCACATAAAATGTAACTTACCCTTGGAGTTTTGGATTCAGAGTAGAAAGTGATTTGATCTTTAGCTCCAATGCCATACTGATCATCAGCAGTGAAAGGCCTGTGGTACGTCCTATAAGTTGACAAGTAAGGGTCGAGATGTTTCTTGATTCCTCTTGAAGCATGGTCGAATATCACTGGTGCTTCATTCCTTCCGGATGCCACGACCTATGTTAATAACATACGTTTTTTTTACACAAGGATTTGTGGATTTTGAATTATCATTGGTAAAATATTACACAAATTAACATGGTCGTTAAGTTTTCTTAAATTTTCTATTGTTAACCTTCTCCTGATAACAAAAAACACCAAAAAAATTATTAGCAAAATTGGTCCAGCTGTTCATGTGTGATGTATGCAAACTATTATGAAACATTTTAAAACGGGCTGCCACTCAAAAGAGTTGACAAATTTAAATACTTGGGACACTTTCGAAAGATATGGATCGTGAGCGCAGGGCGCTAGCGGTCAGAGCCAACATGCTGTTACACAGGTTTGCTCGTTGTAGTATTGGGATAAAGATTACGCTTCTTAAAGCGTATTGCCAATCATTCTACACAAGCGGCCTGTGGGTATATACTAAGAGATTGCTAGACGCTCTGCGTGTTCAATTTAATAACTGCTTCAGGATGCTGTTGGGACTGCACCGCTATTGCAGTGCGTCCAGTATGCTCGCTTTTGCGCATACCCATTATTTTTACGCCACAATGCGCAAAAAATCAAATTTCATCTTGTCAAGAGCGCGGTCTAGTTCCAACAGCATCCTAAGTATGTATGATGCACTTTGACTGTCGCACGTTGTGGAGGTGCTAGTCAAACCCTGTGGGGCTAAGCCTTACAATTTTCTTTTTGATTTTTTTCAGTGTTTGATTTTTTTGTTTGTGTTTTATAACACTATTTATTAAGAACAATGTCACTAACAATTGGGCCTAGTTGCCATAAATAAACAAATATTTTAACAGTAACGATGGAGATTCTTGCCCATTCTTCTCCATACTAAACTGCCTTTTGCAAGGGGCAACTAGAGTGAATTCCATTTTTTGTACATTTTGAAGTTCAAAAGTGCCTAGTATTATAAGAAATAAATAATTTGATTTTGCCTTTGAATCAGTATGTCTAGTGAAATACCTATTTTCTGAAAGCGGAAGGCTCAAGACCGTTCATTGTGGCTATGCATGGGCCCAGTCACATCCAGGCAGTGGACATCTGAAGGTACAATGATGACGATGCTGTAGGTATTAATGGTATGTAATACTTACATTGAATATATATTCGGGGTCGGGAGCTTTGACCTCAATGTCTGGTGGAGCCAAGGGTGACTTTGTTAGGCCTCTGAAGTTATCTTTCATTTCTGATATCATTAACGGGTTGCTGATGCCGACTCCTTGTAACTGAAATCATGTTGGTAAAGTATGTATTATTTAACTGCAAACACGTGGATAAAATTAGAGAACATTGAATTAAGAGTTAGAAGTTGCACCGCAGTAGGTATTTTTTTTTTTTTAATTCTACATGTTAGTTCACACACAATGTTTTTAAATAACTGCTTTTGCTAACTTCTAACAATGACTAGCTTCTACCTGAGCTTCTATCGCAAGTTATCCCACGATAACGAGAACCTAGGTCTTGGTCTACCTCTGTGGTAAATTTCTACGAAATCCGTTCAGTAGTTTTTGCGTGATTGAGTAACAAACATACAAACGTTCACATTTATAATATTAGTAGATATCAGAGGCAGAAAAAGTTTTTTGATATCAATGCACGAACGGTCTCCGTTCTGACGCGGTGTTATAAACGGTCTACCAACTAACACCACACACCCACACTTGTAGCAAACCTCTAATACTGTCAACATCACTGTTTAGCTATATTGGGCATCATCATGATAGCCGAAAGACGTCCACTGCTGGACGTATGCCTCCCCCAAAAGGGGGGTTTTGCCATAATCGCCACGCTTGGCAGGTTGGCGATCGGAGTATGGTGGTAAGATGCATAGAGAACGCTGCTGCCCATTCTCTAGTAAATCCCTTAGTCGCCTTCTACGACACCCAAGGGAAGAAATGGAATGGTGCTAGTCTTATCTTTAAACTACCTACTGCCGATACTCGAACATAATACATAACCTGCAAGATGCATAAGCATTGCATGATCAGCATATAATTTTCCCACTGCTGGGACACAGGCCTCCTCTCTGTGAGAGGGAGTTGGCCGTAATAATTCACCACGCGGGCCCAGTGCGGGTTGATAGATGTAACATGTCTTCAGATTTTTGGTTCAAGGCATGCCGTTTCCTCCCGATGTTTTCCTTCACCGTCTGGAGAGCAGTGGTGATAAAATAATTTACACGCAGTTAAGCACTTCTCTGGATTTCGAACCTATAACTCGTACCTAAGTCGCTGGCGCTACCACTGGGCTACCACTGTTCTCATCCTAACGAAAAAGAAACGGCTCATTAGCCGTTGTTCATATGGTTTATCCCAGTCAGTGGTTCGATTAACTACACAGAGTACAGAGGCCAGCACATCAAGTTACTCCAATCTGTCAATTCTCTGATAGTTTTTCAACTTTATTACAAAGGAATAAGGTTTATGTTCAATTGGGTAAATTTGACAGTTTGGGATAGCTTGACCAGTTGACCTGCTGGCGACTGTACATTACAATAATTATAGGTACCTACTGAAAGTAAAATTATAAGTATTATACTGAAAATTAACTGGTTCGATAATCGAACGATTAAGAATACTTTTTTGCATTAATTCGGAGGTGTAATGAAAATAAAATACCTAACTCACCCGTTTTTCAACTCCAGTCATGAAGCTCACTCGTCGGCAGTTGATGGCGCAATCTGATCGCTCCATCGCCTTGTTAGGGTTTGGCTTGACACAGTATTCGCCCGTGGTGGTTTTGTAGGACTCTTTCTCCACCACCATATCGCGGCCGGTGACTCGCTTTGGTAGTGGCTCATCTATTTTCTAAAAAGTCACAAACTATGGAATGATTTATTTTTTTAACCGACGAAAAAACGGAGGAGGTTACTCAATTCGACGCGTATTTTTTTTTTAATGTATGACCACGCATAACTTTTTCCAGAGTAGTCCGATTTTGATAATTCTTTTCTTATTGGAGAGGGTATACCCTGAAGTTGGTCCCATATAAAAAAAAATCCAAGCCGAAGGGTAAGAAAACAGGGGATGATTGATTGTTAACTCACAGATTTTAATACTGAGTTGTGTATTACAAAAAAGTAATCAAAAATTAACATGTAGTAATTAGTAGATTATAGCAACAAAAAATATATAAAATAAAAACTTTATAATAAAAAAATCAACCGCCGAAAAACCTTTCGGTTTTTTAACTAAGTTCGGAAGTCGGTGACTTTGGATATGTATTTAATTATGTATATGTCACCGCCTTCCGAACTTAGTTATTGGGGTTGGACAAAGCAAGTTTATTATTTTTTACTTTTCGGTTTTTCGGCGGTTTAATTTTTTTATTAAAAAGTTTTTGCGTTATTACTAAACAAGCAATATTAAGTTTTGAAACTTCCTTCCTTTGAAGTCCTTGAAATACCTTGATAGTCCTTTTTTACGGAATATTCCCCAATTTAAAATCTAAATTCACTGACAGACAACACACAGCCTAAACCGCTAGGTATAGAGGCTAAAAAAATTCCCAATCTAACGAATGTGAGCACAATGGCAGGATTTTTAGAAATTCATCCCCTGAAGGGGTGATGCCTACAGGGTGAAAGTTTGTAATAGAAGTTCATAATTTCTGCCGATGCTAAATCCAATAGGGCGCACTTGTGTCTCATTAATCCCCTTACATTGTTACTCCAACTGCCTTACGCCGGCGATGTGGAAATGCATTATTGCATTCACCACTAATATTATTGCATTTACCACTAAAAGATAATTTGTACCCTATGTATTATTGCATTCACCACTAAAAGATAATTGTACCCTCCATGATCTGATGAACAATTTCAACAAGACTAGCATTGATCTTCTTCTTTCATCATCATCATTATCAGCCTATAATGTTCCCACTGCTGGGACACAGGCCTCCCTCCTCTCTGTGAGAGGTATTGGGCCGTAATCCACCACGCGGGCCCAGTGCGGTTTGGTAGATGTCACATGCCTTCGAATTTCTGGTTCTAGGGCATGCTGGTTTCCTCACGATGTTTTCCTTCACCGTTTTGAGAGCAGTGGTGATGAAATAATTTACACAAAGTAAAGCGCCTGTCTGGGTTCGAACTCACGACCTACAACTCGTAAGTCGCGGCCGTTACCACTTGGCCACCACTGCTCTCTTCTTCTATAAAAAGCGCTAATAAAGTTTCTTGTATAGGAACTGATGTGATTCGGCTCACGATTTCTCGCCGTCTACTCAGATTTTTGGAATTGATTGTACATTCATATCAGGGATCGCCCAATGCGGATTTAATTTGGTCAGTCCATCTCTTGAGTGAGCGCCCGCGTGGTCTGGTTCCTCCTGTCTACCCTGGTATTGATAGAATATTAAATATAAGATATCTGACATACACAATCCAAAGTATGAGGTATAGCAGGTATATGCCGCAGGGCGATACTTGTGCCTGTTCTAGTCTCATTGCTGGAGAGCCTCAGAGGTATATTGTACTGCACGTTACCCCAAGTATTAACATTTTGAACCAAGAGGTCATTCAGTACGAGCGGTATGGGTTGCGTCATGGTGAGAAAATTATCACAATAAAATAGTTAACAGAATGATTTCCATACTAAAATTAAGGAAGTTAATCGGTTGACAATGGTTGTCAAAGTCCACAGAGTACTTTTTTATAATATGTCAAAGTCATATCAGTCGAAGTTGTCATTCGTTTTTTTTTTTTATTAATAACAGTACTTTGATTTTTTTACCGGAAGGTAATTGAAACTTTTTGGTGAGACAGTTATGCTTCCAAGCTTATAGGATACCTAGCCAGTGAAATTATTAATAATCATTTATAGGCTGATTTTAGATCACTAAAAGACTGCTGGATAAAACCCTGTTGGATCACACAAAAAGCTTATCAATCCCAGTTATGATATCCGTCAAAATACTGATAATACAATAAGGCATTTTTGTCTTGTTGATATGTTGGTAAACTAGAAAATCTTCAGTCTTTACAAAATCAAACCCTTCATTTTGAATATTACGAGTATTTATTTTTAAGCGCATACTAAGTAATTCGAACATGAAAACATTTACACAAGCATATGGATCAACTGCCTCTTGGCCTTTTTTATAATCAGGGGGTTATTTTCAAGATCGTATTCGTAGAGAGCAGTCTGGCCCGCTTGCAAGTACATTGGTAGAAGTACGTCATTCTGGGACAGCCAGTCGATCACGAAGTCTATCACCGCCTCAATGTGTGGAGACTTCTCGAAATTCGCTTGAATGCCCAGTTTTGTATCCATTGTGAACGTCTGTAATGTGAATAGAATATTTTAAACACTATATTGATTCATCATCATCATCATCATCGTTTCAGCCAAAAGACGTCCACTGCTGGACATAGGCCTCCCCCAATTGGGGGGATTTGCCATAATCGCCACGCTTGGCAGGCGGGTTGGCGATCGCAATATGATGGTAAAATGCATAGAGAATGATACTAGAAAAGGTGAAAATAATATTTACCGGACAATCGAATGTGAGGTTCATACCAACTTCACGTAGTGCTTCCTTGAGCGTTAGTCCTTTGCACTGTCCCTGAAATATTGAAAAAAATTGTAAACATGTCTATTTATGGTTTTACCTACATAGTGTTGAAAATAATACGAAGGTAGATTTTTCTCTTTGTCGTTATAGTTTTTATACAGGAAAAGTTTTTATCCAGTGCGCAAATTGTTACCATGAATTCAGCATAGCATTCTATACCCCTAGCGCAGAAATTTTTCCCGGTTATACAAAAAAAATCTGCTGTTCCATACAATTTGACCGCGTAGGTATTGCACTTTTCTATGAAACAGCAGATTTTGTCTAGAATGATATGCTAAATTCATGGTTACAGTTTGCGCACTGGATAAAAACTTATCTTGTATCTATGTCTATCAAATGGTTGCAGCCAGATACCAACTCTACAACAACAAAATCAATACAACAAACACAACTAAGGCAGGCTAGATAAGTGTTTTAAAAGTTCAACAATGAAAAAGTTGATATCGTTAGAAGTCCAAATATATATACCTTAGGGAACAATTGCTTGATCATAGCAAATAGATCGTCTGCATGGTCGTGGTATAAAAAGAACGCCCACGGCGATCGGAAGAATTCAAAGAAGTCATCCAATTTGTTTGCCTGATGGAAAATATTAATATTATAAGTAATAATAGAAGTCATTATGATTTAAATGCAAGTCATGGAGAACATAATATGTATCATCTAAATTTATGAGAAGTGTAAAAACATTATTCGTTTCATTACTTTTTAGTGCATACTCGTAAATGGATGCCTCGATGGAATACGCTCTCTGGTTGATAACTCTTTTTTTTAAGAAAATTTATTTCATAATGTCTTCACGTACCATATATCTCAAGTGCATATTATTCAGTTCTGACGCTGGTCGGCCGTAGATGTGCTTAAAGTTCTCCAAAGAAAACTTGCCCTGACTTATACACGTGATGCCATCAACTATAAATTCTTTAGTGAGGTGGATCTTAAAGTAGCCACCTTTGAACGTCTCGAACACAAATCCCTGACGAAAAAGATTCATAATACATAAATTAGGTACGTAAGTTAACTAAGCCATTTCATTTTAAGAATCAAGTCAAGTTGTTTTCCATTTTGTTCCTTCGCAAAAAAAAATAGTAAGTCAGATCTAGCAAGATTTATATTTCTTATCCCATTCTAAGACATTTAGGAGAGCAAACTTTTAAACTGATAAAAAAATCGAAATCAACAGTCTTTTATTCAAACGAGGCTGAGCACTTTTCGAACGTCAAAATTACACAAGACAGTCCAGTCCCCCAGCCACGCCCGCCACATCCTAGTCCTTTAGCTGGGAACTGTTGAATTAATCTAAATGATCTAATATTGGGCTCATAAGCGAGTAGTCTCCATTTTAAATAATCCACTTTATCAATGGGATATTTTATATATTATTGTCAGGATA
Organism: Polymixis flavicincta; assembly: GCA_949987655.1. Taxonomy (NCBI): domain Eukaryota; kingdom Metazoa; phylum Arthropoda; class Insecta; order Lepidoptera; family Noctuidae; genus Polymixis; species Polymixis flavicincta. The sequence continues at coordinate 15,938,170 of OX465184.1, forward strand.
CACCAAAGAATAATTTCCGTCAACAAAACAACAATTCATCTATTTAAATAAAAAGAAAAGTCCTGACTGACTGACTCATCAACGCCCAGCCCAAACCATTGTACCTAGAAAGCAGAAATTTTGCACAGAGGTTCCCTTTACAATGTAGACAAGGAATAAGGATGGATTTTTTTGAAATTCAATCCCTAAGGGAGTTAAATGGGAGATGAAAGTTCCGCGCGGGCGTAGCCGCTGGCTAAAGCTAGTTATAACATATATACAATGATTATTGCCTCGAGATATTATTAGTAATTGCACTTTAATATAACAACTAACATTGTATCCCAATGATTGCACATAATTATGAGGTGTCTTAAGTCCGGGCGAGCGTACTTCTAAGTACTTCAGGCCTCCGGGCAGTACGCAGTACATGACTTTAGGTTTCGTTAGCGCTATCAATGCCATCTCCGGTCTGGCGTAATCACTGGTATGGAGGGTACCCTCTTTGTTTACTCTGAAATAAAATTAATTAAGCAAGCGTAGCCTAACTTGATCGATTGAGCCGCGCGGTTACAATATAAAAGATACGGAAATAATATAAAATACATCAATAGTAAAGGAACTCTTTCTGAAGAATATCGTTCAGGGAAGTACTACGAGCAATTGTTTACCGCCAAGCAGCGTTACTCAGTTCTAGAAGGGTACCACACCGTCTCTGAGATGGCAATTTTTTTAAACTATCCTTTTATTTTATGCTCTATGTGATAAGAGCAAGCCGAGTGCCATCCGGGTGCCATCCTTTGTGCAATAAATATCCTTATTTGGTTTTCTAAATATATACTCACGAAGTGGTTGACTTGAAGGGATTTTTGTCAACTTTCATACAATCTTGGGCCCATCTATATCTGAAAGCTGGTTTCGCTTCAACGAACAATGGATCTAGTTGGTTCCTTATTTGAGCACCCAACTGTAAACAAAAATACGTTTATTTCATATAACTATTTAATTTAGGTACTATTATAATAATGTATCGTTGACCTAGTAGAGATCGCAGGAATCTATTGGATGCGAGAAGCACAGGACCGTTCGATGTGGCGATGTTTGCGAGAGGCTTATGACCAGACCATGGACTTCTTTCGGCTAAATGACAATGACGGAGAATCACGCAAACTCAGTCCACGTTCGTGTTAACTCAGTCGACGTTAAAATATCGCAGCAGGATTATTTCGTGCGTCGTTTATTTTGAGTGTTGAAATCTTCAAACATGATCATCAATTCAAACATTCACGATGCATGGTCGTGAATGTTTGAATTGATGAAAAGTTTGAAATAAATTTAGAGTCTGTAAAAGGTATTTTTAGTAAAAACAACATAAATATTATTTCACTGACCTTCTCCCCAAGCTCATAACTGTCATAATACTTATGACTCCGTGCATCGCCGTAGTATCGTTTGTGGTACCGCGTGCATGGACCCGCGGCATACACATACGGATCCAGGGTGCGACATTCATGGTCTATTATAACGCCGCCGTCGTACGCTAGCCCGCTCTTGTGAATCGCTGTGAATATACAAGTTCAAATTAAATTAACTGGTGAAACTTCATACACATGGAGATATTGGTATCCATAAATCGATACCATTATCGATCGAGTAAAACAAAAACCAAACATAATTTCAACTAATCGTGCATCATTCCCTAGCCTTTACCCATCTATGTAGGGGTCGGCTTCCCAGTCTATCTGGATGAAGCTGAATAATTTCAAGTAGGTAGGTAACTTGCACTGTGCAATAAAATTGCCCGTTGATATGCTTACGCTGTATAGAAGTAGGTACTACGCTAGAACTACAACTGACGACGTACGAACCTATGAAAGCTCTCATATTAACACCAATTCTTCCGTAATAGAACAGAGCATTACACTCAAGTTTCAAGTAATCGGCATAAGACAAGAAGTCCGCATGTGTTATAATATTGTCGACAGTTACAGACCAAGACTTGAAGTAGAACGATCTATACACCTTTATTTTTAGAGTATTCAAGATGTCTATTACTGTTTGGTCCACCTGGAATGACAAAAAAGAAGATTAAAAATAATTACGAGGAGCCGTCCGTAAATTATGTCACACGATCCCCCCCCCCATCCCTCTGTTTGGTGAAAAATATCAGCACCTTCACAGGTGCTGATATTTTTGAGACAAGTGCGGTGCCTGCCAGGGGTGCCGGTTGTTCGTAAGAGATACCGTGGCCCCTGGCACACAGAACAGACCTCACGGCCTTAGTCGCCGCAGGAGACGGAAATCCCAGGCTGATTCCCGGCCACCGTAGGCGTGGGCTTGCGGACGGCGAGTAATGGGTAGCTCGCTGTCCGGTAAGGACCAAGCCCAGGTCGACGGCGCGTTGTGTTCCACGTGCGCCTCAAAGAGATGTCAGCAGAAACCGATGGGGTCCACAAGGGCCGATGACTGCCAAGGGTGCGGGTTGTTCGAAAGGGATACCGTGGCCCCTGGCACACAGGCTACTGAAGGAACATGGGTGAGTTTTAGTCAGTAAAAGTCTGACACGCCCTCCTGCTCCACACAGAACGGGAGAAGTTATTTGATGATTTCCCAACAAAGAAAAGCCTTGCGGTGCGACGACACATATTTTGACATTTTAAATTAAACCTTATCGTAGTTATACACATAGTTTTAGTAATATTTTTTAGATTATCGTTTAAGGAAAAAACGCCAGGATAGACCGCGAAATTCAAATTATCTTAAGTTTTTTACAATTTGCAGTTTGGTGTCAGGCTGTAAGCACTGAGGTACCTACTACTACTACGCTAGTAATATAGTTCAATAGCTGTAGGCATGTTAAACAAACTGATTCGCAGCCGTAACACATTAGGTATGTGTCAGTATCATCCTAGACCCCCAGCGCAGAAATGTTTCGTCGGTTTTAGAACAAAAAAAAAAAACTGCTGTTTCATAGAAAAGTGCAATACCTACGCGGTAAAAATGTATGGAACACATTGATTTATATCAATGATGGAACAGCAGATTTTTTTTGTTGTAGAACCGGCGAATAATTTCTGTGCTGAATTCATGGTTAAAGTTTGCGCACTGGTTAAAAACTTATCCTCTAAACACGTATTTACAGAATTTTAATCATTCAAATCATCACTACAACCCTCTCAAGTCCATTCAAACCCATTGAATGACTATATTTCGTAAAAGGCTATGAATAAATCAACATAACCTCATCATCTGCCTAGCCTTTTCCCAACTATGTTGGGGTCGGCTGCCTGTCTAACCGGATGCAGCTGAATACCAGTATTTTATATGGAGCAACTGCCTATCTGACCTCCACAACCCAGTGACTGGGTAATACGATACCCCTTGGTAAGACTGGTTGTCAGACTTTCTGGCTTCTGACGACACGTAACGACTGTCAAAGATCCACAAATGACAGCCGGGACCAACGGCTTAACGTGCTTTCCGAGGCACGGAGGGGTCTTGGTATGTAAATATGGTCACCCATCCACGGGCCAACCGCGGCAAGCGTAGCTTCACCTAATCGATCAACCCGTGCAGCTATTGATATTTAGCCACAAGCCAACCAACACGAACAACCAACATAACCTGACACTGGCAATTACAAAAAACTAAAAAAAAAAAGAAGAATTTCGAGGGCTACCTACCTAAGCGCATCCACCTTAAATTGAAATTGATGATGTACAAAGTTAAAGATAGGTGAATGTTACACTTACATTAACATTATCAAACACAGGTACTCTCGTTTTGGTGGTATCCTCTAGTGGGAACGGCTCTATAAATATTATATTCTCAGGACGTATTTTGATCTCCAAAAGTGCATTGATGCATAAGTAGGCATTTATCGTTGCGCCGTACACTATAATCTTCTCTATAAAGAAGAGAAAACATTTTGAACCAAATAATAATAGTAGGTAGACCAACTCCTAAGGAAGCTTTTGTTACGCCGCCGGATCAAGGGTTTGATTCAGAAAGCGGTACTCCTTGATTACACATAATATGTAGGTAGTGATAAACTACTCTTACTGTGATCATCGTAAACGAAATGTTTGACGTAGTCCAAAGCCTTGTTCGCTTCAGCTATATTTGTGATAATGAATACATTCTCCGGAGTTTCGTCATTGGTGATCTGTATCTCTGTGTCACTGAACCTGGGCTGGTCCAGACGCGTATATTGGGGCGCTGAGGTGTTACTCCTGAAGTGAAAAATTAAAAATAAGTTTTTTATTTAGAACCGAAAATTCTATGACAAGTGACATCTACCAACCCCCACTTGGCCCGCTATATTATTTTGAACAATTTTATTTATATATACCTGCAAAAACAATAAACAATATTCTATTATGTTTTAAAGTCTCTTACCTACTCTAAACACACGACATAGAAAAAAAACTGAGTCCATCGAATGGCCTATGACCCGACGACGTCGGTCCATATGAAAACAGGCGAGTGCCGATTGTTCTTAAATTCCATAATATTGTTTGTAGCAATATTGACATCTATAATTAATGTTCCACAGGTTGCAAAGCATAAACCCAAAAAAAAAAGACCAACGACAAACGGGTCGGATCGAGGGCGTTTGTTTATTATTTGGTTCATGATGAGAATTACTCCTTATAAGTGACACTATAGACTCAACGACGCATTCAGCCTTACCTAGAATCATTGATATACAAACAGGGGCGTACCTACCAATAGAAAATGGGGCCTAGGGAACGCATCACCTTTGCGCCCCCCTTCGTAAATTATCTTCTCAGTCTATATTGAGCAATGCTAGGTCGCATAACCTTTTTTGACCAATTATAGCCCTCAAAAACGAAGGTATTAATTTCAACTTGCTAAAATATCACCCACAACTTCCAACGCTGCAATTTTAAGCAGAATTTGAATAGAAATGGGCAGCTTTGGATTTCCAAAACGAAAAGTATAAATACGCTTTCATCCCCATACTTTACAATAAATTCAAGTAGCTGTATTATATTCAGTACTTTTGTTCACCAGTGCAAGATGCACTGGTGAACAAAAGTAAAGGGTTTTTGTACATCAATGCATATAATTAATAATTCACTTACCTAATATCATTATCTCGTTGGATCAGTTGAACCATATGATCTGGGTGCTGATATTGCTTTCCAAATAACAAAAAGAGAAGATCGTAGTGATATCTGTTTCCACTAGTTAAAGTTATGAACTTTTTCTGTCTGAAAAACATACGAAAACAAAATAAAGTTTATACTGAAATATGAAACATACTTCTGTATAGTATTTTTATCCCACGAAGAGACGCGCGCTTTGCATGAGTTAAATTTATGCGTGAACACGAGTAGCGTCAGCATATAAAACACACACGCACCAACTTCTGACTTCACCTTTGTCTCAGACGGTCTTGAGAGCTCCTTCCTACGCTTACACACACATTCACAGCGTGTGAATGTGTGTGTAAACTCTTGGTGACCACAAGTAAAGCGAGCGTTCCGTCGTAGGATAAATAAAGTTACGGAGTATGAAAACGCGTGGAACAACGTTTCATGGTAACACTAGCTTTTGCCAGCGGCTTCGCCCGTGTGAAGTTGTGTTTTATACATATAAACCTTCCTCTTCAACCATTCTGCCTATTGATGAAGACCGCATTAAAATCCGTTGCGTAGCTTAAAAGATCTAAGCGTACAGAAACGAAAAGCGACTTTGTTTTATACTACGTAGAGATTATTTGTTGCTTTTGTGAATTATGTCGATCTTAGTACAGTTGATCACATCGTCATTAGTACATAGTACACTCTTGAACAACGGAAAACGCTCTTACTACGATGAAATTAAGGCGTTCTCAAAAAAAGTCCTGCAGTTATTCGCACGTCCTACAAGTACCTATATCTTCATTTATCATCATCAACATTTTCTTGACGTTATCCCAATTTATTTGTTACTAGCAGCGCTCCGCGGTTTCACCCGTGTAGTTCCCGTTCCCGTGGGAATACGGGGATAAAATATAGCCTGTGTCAACCGGGGATAGTGTAGCTTCCCAATAGTGAAAGAATTTTTCAAATCGGTTCAGTAGTTTCGAAGCCTATTCAAAGCAAACAAACAAACAATCAAATCTTTCCTGTTTATAATATTAGTATAGATAATACCTATCTCTTCCCGTGGGTGTCGTAGAAGGCGACTAAAGGACTTACTAGAGAATGGGCAGCAGCGTTCTCTATGCATTTTACCACCATACTGCGATTGCCAACCCGCCTGCCAAGCGTGGCGATTATGGCAAGCCCCCCCCCCCCCCCCAAATTGGGGGAGGCCTATGTTCAGCAGTGGACGTCTTCCGGCTGAAATGATGATGATGATAGATAGATAGATAATACCTAGTTCAAAATAATAATTTATGAAGTCTCACAGATCGATTTCCATCATAGTCGCGTGCACGATATTCACGTAATAAGTATACGGAACACTTTTCAAGTACTTGTCGCTGCCATTAAAATATTTCAAGAACATGGACTCAGCTGCCGGTTTGGAATGCCTCGTGTAGGGCAGTCCGTTTGGTGATACTAAGGTCACATTGTTGAAAGTTAAATAAGTCGACGTCTGACTGAAATTGGTAAAAACGTGAGAAAAATGATAAAATTTTTATTTAATCAAAAAAAAAAAAATTTAATTGGACCAAAACTTGTACAAATTTCATAAACCTGCTAAACTGCGTGACAGTTCGTAGGTTATGAACTGCTTACCACAAGGACTTCAAAGCGTTTATCCAGAGTAATTTGTTGAGACGCCAGCACATCAAGTTACCCCAAACTGTCAAATTTTACCAATTGAACATGTACCTTACACTTACCTATGTGATAAAGTCGAAAATCTATCAAAGAATTTGACAGATTAGGGTAGCGTGATGTGCTGACGTCTGTACATAGTTGTTTATTTTCGGCAATTGGTTTTACAGAAATATGCATCCTTACCTGCTTTCACGGCTACACTCAATGCCATTCCAAGAATTTAATGAATCAAAGCAAGCATGTGATCGAAAAATGATATCCATCTACTTCTATGTATGAAGAGGGGCTATGTTCTGTAGTGGATGGTATTACAGTAAAATATAGCGATGGCATAATAAATCTAAGAAACATACCCAAAAAGTAAAGCGTTCAGGAATCCTAAAGCTGTTCTAGATCCGCCTACGATAACAATTCGAGTGTTCACGTCCATTTTGGGCATTGTCGTCAGTTTCTTGCCGATAAACCAAGAACTGAATGGAATACTGTACATAACAACGTAAGTTATATTATGAAAATGACTTAAGAAGCGATGAATTGACTGTGTGAAAGATGATATGGTTAGAAAAAAGGTGACTATGGAGATGATACCTAATAGAGATGTATGGAAAACGAAGGCATGTTGCATCGACCCCAAATAACTTGAATTAAGGGTATCATGTCCCGTGTGGTGCTGGGCGTAAAAGAATAGCGCCATCCCATTTCTTCCCGTGGGTGTCGTAGAAGGCAACTAAGGGACTTACTAGAGAATGGGCAGCAGCGTTCTCTATGCATTTTACCACCATACTGCGATCGCCAACCCGCCTGCCAAGCGTGGCGATTATGGCAAATCCCCCCGTCTCGGGGGAGGCTTATGTCCAGCTTTGAACGTCTTTCGGCTGATATGATGATGATGAAGGGCATCATGCTCCCGGGATGATGATAACTACAGTCCAGCCTTTGAGGGAACTGGTTCCTGACACCTGTCTGTGCTAATATAGATCAAATTGGCAAACACGTATCTATTCGTTTGTATGAAACTGACGGTCAAGAACGCATTCTCTCGATGCCCGGACTGTATCTATTTTAAATTCCCAATCAACAAAATAAATCAGTACCAGTTTTTATATTAGCTTCTTATCGGGAAGAGGGCAATTTTTTATCGGGAAATATTAAAAAGCCGTGACTCACACTCAGAAATGGTAAAATAAGAAACACCTACATGTTCTCCACCAACGCACGTATTCTTTTGAGTTCAGGTACAGCAGCACTATCTATCTCAACATTCCTCGGTACCAATGGGACCATGGAAGCCACTATAGAGTTGGCTTTATGTATTGTCTGTCAAATTACATAGAAATTGGATTAATAAGGATTATTAATGGAAGCGCATGAATATGGGTAGTTTCCATCGAGAATATTAATGCGAAATTAAATGAACTGCCCCGAACTCTCAATCGACATTTAAGATGTCCTGAAACGTCTTTTTATCACAAATTAACATTTAGACTAGAAAGTAAAAGTAAATTATTCTCTGTAAGAGCCATAACTTCATGACTATCAACTTAAGGCGGAGATTTCTTGAAAACAGTCAAAAAGGTGGTTTTTTAAAGCAGTGTTTTGGAAGCAAAAAAATATATTACGATATTTTCAAGTCCGTTTTGCATACAATGATGGAACTGAAATCATAATTAAACATACTTTAAGGTGACACTTGTCCGCATTTTTTCCATACAAACTTCGGGAGGGTTTTACTCCACTGTTTGACTATGTACATCAAAAATTAAACATGGTATGGTTTTGTCTCGTTATTATTATTGTCTGTACGGAAACAGAATACTAAAATAAAAAGCCATTAAAAAGTTATGAGCCAACAAAGATTAGTTTTTCTTGCAAATTTAACGTAACTTTGGACATGTTTAAGTAATAAAAGAAGTGTAAAATCTCCAAAACTAAGTCGATACCGACAAAGCTCAATTATCGAAAAGTTCAATAAACTTTATTGTTCATTGATTTATGCAGTGGTTTTTTCAGAAAACCTGATCTTCGGGAGGACTTTTCTTAATTTTTTACGCGCCTTTGTTACTATAACTGATCCTGCAGCTCACTCAATAATGTTGTGCGTGTAGACTAGCGTCTAACTGCTCATCACTGATACTAACTCTGTCGGACTCGAAGCCTGGTGAGACAGCGTGCTTTTTAGCCAGGCCCACCAGTGAGTTCGAGCCCGCGACTAGTGTAAGTACCCTTAATGCATCTAAAAAATCATCAAAGTCACCTGTTAATTATCTTTAAAAGCAGATTATCCCTTCAATAACAATTATAATTAAAAATATACCATAAAATTTCAAATGCCTATCTGCATTCAGTGATTGATTATTTATTATTAAATAATTAATATCTAATTTTATACGATTTTATTTGCATTTTTACAACATACGCTTACTCATTTATTATTCGAATTGATTACAAATCGAATTGCAATAAGAACTATTATCGCTCATAACGACACTATTTAAAGTTAACATGGCCTTAAACATAACAAGACGCCTTGCTTCGCCGAAGGGTTGGGCAGAGTTACGGGAGATTGAGTAATACCGTAAGTAATAATGGCGAAATGTGAATGTACCTACTATACATTCACATTTCGCCAGTTAAGTTCAAGTCCCATGTAATAAGGGGTGAGCCTGTTGTTATCAGCGGGGCACAAATCCACACTCACAGATGTAAAAACTCAATAACACTTTGCCCGACCTGGGAATCGAGCCCAGCATCTCCTGCTCAGCAGAAGCGCTTGCGACCACTACACAAACAAGGCAGTCACTATCAACCTTATCATTCATATTGTGATATCAATAAAAGATCTTACCCATTTATTCCTATAAGCGGTCAACCACAGAAGAGTATTATGTCCAGACAGTCTCAACATTTCTCTAGCAAAAAATCTAAAATGTTGTTCAAACACTGGGTACGCTACGGCCACTTTGAGGGTTGTGAACCCAGCATCCATGCCGTGGCCTGCAAAGTGGTACTTGTGGATCTGATACGAGCCTAGGTTGAACCTTCCTCGTAAGAATTCGACTTGTTCTGGGGCCCTGGAAAAAAGTATTTTGCGATGTGATCAGACGGAAGTAAATTTTAGACGTGGGCTGTTGTGATAGCTTTATTAAGTAAGTGAAATTAGAATATAATAGGATAGAATTAATAATAAACGTGTATTGTGTCCAGTAACTAACCTAACACCTAGCTGTAATAGCTAGGTGTTAGGTACAAAGACATACCTACCTACCTACCTACTCAGCCTATAACGTTCCCACTGCTGGGACACAGGCCTCTTCTCCGTGAGAGGGAGTGGGCCGTAATCCACCACGAGGGCCCAGTGCGGGTTGGTAGATGTCACATGTCTTAAAATTTTTGGTTCTAGGACATGCCGGTTTCCGCACGATGTTTTTCTTCACGGTTTTGAGAGCAGTGGTGATGAAATTATTTAAACAAAGTAATGCGCCTGGCTGGGTTCGAACGCACGACCCACAACTCGTAAGTCGCGGATGTTACCACTGGGCCACCATCGCTCTCAAAGACACACACAAAACTATAATACCAGAAAAAAAGGTTCAACGTCAGCATTATATGCTTAGCTCTCCTAGAGAGAGTTGCTAAGTGTGTTATCAACTGAAAACCATGAATACTACGTATAAAAAAGTAAAAGAAATGCATATCGCCGCTCAAAAACTCGCACCTACTATACCATGCGATGCTCATAGAGAGCATGGGCTTTATTCGTAGCGAGGAATCTACGGTTGCGATGGAAGCAATGATTAAATTCGAGACGGAAATTTAGAGTCTTATTATTAAGCCAGGATTTACAAGTCGGGTGTGACTAAGTGTTGTTCGGTTTTCTCATTAGGAATTTCTCCAAAGCAGTACACCTCTGCCCAACCTTTCGGGGAATGCAGGTGTTATGTTACGTTATGTAGTAAACTCACGTACTCAAGTATTCCTAAGCCAACGACATGCATTCCGCTGGTGAACACATACGCTTGATTCTCTTTCTTATTGATTGCGTTCTCGACTGTGGTTATGGTCTCCTTTCCATTCAGATTTATCATTAGACGCGCTATTTCAGGAATGTCGATTATTTCCGCTTCACGAACTCGCAATTTTCTGGTTGCAATGGAACAAAAATATGAGAGGAATGATTCTTATGAATGTAGTTCGTGTTCATCATCATCATAACAGCCGAAAGACGCCCACTGCTGAACATAGGCCTCCCCCAAAAGGGGGGATTTGCCATAATCGCCACGCTTGGCAGGCGGGTTGGCGATCGCAGTATGGTGGTAAAATGCATAGCGTTGCTGCCCATTCTCTAGTAAGTCCCTTTGTCGCCTTCTGCGACACCCACGGGAAGAAATGGGATGGTGCTATTCTTTTACGTCCGGCACAACATGGAACAGCTCGTGTTAATGTTTCAAAAAGGCTGAAATGGTATGAAGAAAAAGTCTGCTTAGATAAGCAATTTTAGGCGATTACAATGAAGGATTGTAAATGTCCATGTGTGACTATACTGAATCAACGAACTAACTATTTATCCGAAAATAGTTTTACCCCAAAACTGAGCTTCTGTGGGCAATATACAGCGAATAGTCGCAGCATACTTTTTGCTTGGTTGGTATAAACTGTAAGAAAGAATATCTTTATTTAAAACAATACTAATTGAATCATAAGGTATATTATAACATCGATCATCAGGAAAGTGAGATAAAACATAATTGATAGCTTTTGACAAAGCAAATACGTTGACAGACTTTAAGCAAGGTCATGCGAATATCGCCGCAGGAGACGCCCTGGGTGTCGGGAGTACATAGCGGACTCCCGGCCACCGTAGGCGCGGGCTTGCGGACGGCGAGCACAAGAACCAAACCCGGGTCGACGGCACATTGTGTTCCATACGCGCACAGATGCCAACAACAATGGTAGGAGTCCACTATGGCCGATACCTGCCAGGATCGCGGATTTGTTCAAAAGGGTTACCGTGGCCCTGGCACAGGCAACTGAAGGAACACGGGTGGGTTTTAGTCAGTAAAAATCTGACACGCCCTCCCGCTCCGCCCAGAGCGGGGGAAGTCATTTGATGATTTCCCATCCAAAAAAAAGGTCATATGAATGTAGAAAGGGGGAAAGGAACTTACAGTGAAATGTTGCAACAAAGGAAAACTTTTGTCAGCTGCGGGCACACGAATGATGCAATAATCATAATCTTTCGTTAGTTCAAAAGCTGCTTCCAATAAGTCGTAGGAATGCCTGTAATTTAGAAAATAACAATCGTTTTCATCATCTTAGAATCATCACCTATGCGTAGGTAGAGATCGTCTTAGTTAAAACTGCACGCCCCTTAACAATTTATATACAAACATTTGAAATCTGTCTGCAACCAGCAGTGAGAGGGATGTGCAGTTTTAAACTGGACAATGTCTACCATAAAACGTAGATGAAGGTTGTTCTAAATTTGCAAATTACGTTATAAGGAGATGTGGTAGAGGGCGGATTGAATGAACACCAGACTACAAGTTCTCCATACAGAAATACAAAATGATGCCCCCGCCCCTTTTCTCCTACCTGAATTATTTGTTTGCAAAAATGAGTACCTAATCTATTTTATTTTATTGCCAGTAGTACCCTATTACCTTTCGTCCATATCTTCGCGGAACGCAAACAATTCTATCATGAAAGCGTTTTTGGCTCCATGGTACATCTCAGAATCCCTGTCGTCTATTTTTTTAATTGTTTTTTGTGGATTTCTATCTGTAATTTTTAATAGATAAATGTGTGAGAACCACGCAGTGCAATGAAATTTTAACTACCTACTGTATTAGGCTACTTTAGTAGACGTGAAAAAGGAAATAAGGAAGCGTGTGTGCCTTGAAATAATACTAGTGCCTTAGAATATTTTTACTTATGATACAGGTTCTCATTATTCCTATCCTGTCTAGTCAGCATGACCCATCGAATCTGAGTAAGTCTGTGGCGCCATCTACAATGCCACATGCGAACTACGCATCAAAGACTTGACGTCACATCATTGACGTCACACAAATCCTACATCGCGCAATCAGAGTTTACCGCGCAACTCGTATATATACAACATCCCGATATCAACCTTCGGCCCACCAGACACAACACCCGTCCCTTTTCTTTACACCCTGTTCCTCATGCCTCTATAAGTCCATTAATAAGGACCTAACGTGTATGGGATATCGAATGATTCTAAGAGTTAAATCCGCAAGTAACATCCACATTATGTAAATAAGGGCCAAGAATTATGAAAAAAATTGAAATGCGAAAGTAACTCTGGCCGTCTTTCGATCACCTTTTCACGTTGCGATGAAATTTGGCGCACAAATTAAAGACCTTGACCTGAATATGGTATTTTCCAATTTATTAAAAATTATTGTAATTTGAAGATTGCAACGAAATATGTAACAGAAAAATAAAAGTAAATTGATTTAAGTATATCCATTTTCTCAATTAAAAACAATTTAAACCAAATTTATTTTTTGTGTTTTGAATTTACTGCCAAAACGCTCCTTACGATGACTTTTTATCACGTGACGTCAACTTTGTGTAAACTAAAGTAGTTAGTACGTAAACAAGTGGGTGTCGTGTTTATAATTAACAAAAAATTTTATGGATAGAAAGTGAAATCACTGGTGTGCGGTGCCTATGTGTACAAATACTTCTAAAACTGCGCCAAACTAAGTATTTGTACTGGTGCTGTTTACACAAAGCTGACGTCACGATGTCACGTGATAAAAAGTCATCGTAAGGAGCGTTTTGGCGGTAAATTCAAAACAACGAAAAATAAATTTGATTTTAATTGTTTATAATGGAGAAAATGGATATAAACAAATTTATTTTTATTTTTCTGTTAAATGTATCGTCCCAATCTTCAAATTAAAATAGTTTTTATCAAATTGGAAAATACCCTATTAGGACATAGGTTCCTAATTTGAATCTGGGTAGTACGTTCTCGTGGAATAATTTCTGATCTCCACACGGGCGAACGGCGGGGCTCCACACTGAGCCCGCGTGGTGGATTACGGCCCGCTTCCTCTCACAGAGAGGAAGCCTGCATCCTAGCAGTGGGAACATTATAGGCTTATTATGCACGGGCGAAGCCGCGGGCAAAAGCCAGTTTTGACATATTTTGTGGCGAAAGTTGACGTCGAAAAACCTTAGTCTGGTGGACCTGTACACGGACACCGAGACCACCGGGCCACCGGACCCGAAGATAATACCAGATGACCTGGAACTGTGTGCGAGTGTTGCTTACCTTTCTTAAAATATGATGAAGTACAAGATGTTAATCGCTTCTGTTGGGGGTGCAAAGACGGGTACGACGACTTCACGTTTAAAGATGTGTGTGGCCTGAATCAAAGTAACCTAAAGTTATTTTTTAAGGCGTTATGTTTACTAAATTTTAAATAGATAATAAAAATATGTTCTAATTTATTATTTGTGTGAAGCATTATCAGCCTACTGGAAAACACTCTTTTAAAATCCTTTGTTGTTAATCATAGAAGAATGCATTCAGAACAAAAAGAAATGGAGGCGCTCATTGCATCGAAGTTGATTATTATCCTTAAGGTGACGACACTTGTCCACATTTTTTCCATACAAACTTCGGGAGGGTTTTACTCCACTGTTTGACTATGTACATCAAAAATTAAACATGGTATGGTTTCGTCCCGTTATTATTATTGTCTGTACGGAAACAGAATACTAAAATAAAAAGCTATTAAAAAGTTATGAGCCAACAAAGATTAGTTTTTCTTGCTAATTTAACCTAACTTTGAGCGTGTTTAAGTAATAAAAGGAGTGTAAAATCTCGAAAATCAAGACGGTACCGACAAAGTTCAATTTACAATAAGTTCAATAAACTATATTGGTCATTGATTTATGCAGTGGTTTTTTCATAAAACCCGATCTTCTGAAGGACTTTTCTTAATTTTTTCGCGATTTTTTTGCCAAAAATGCTCCTGCATCTCACTCAATAACATTGTGCGTGTAGACTAGCGTCTAACTGCTCACCACTGATACTATCTCTGTCGGTTACGAAGCCTGGTGCGACAGCGTGATTTTTAGCCAGGCCCACCAGTGAGTTCGAGCCCGCGCAATGTGTCCCCTTTTTTTTTTTTTTTTTTTTTTGGGTGGGAAATCATCAAATAACTTCTCCCGCTCTGGGTGGAGCAGGAGGGCGTGTCAGACTTTTACTGACTAAAACCCACCCGTGTTCCTTCATTAGCCCGTATGCCAGGGGCTGTGGTATCTCTTTCAAACGAACCCGCACCCCTGACAGGCATCGGCCCTTGCGGGCCCCATCATTTTTTGTGCTGACATCTCTTTGAGGCGCGCGTGGAACACAACGCGCCGTCGACTTGGGCTTGGTCCTTACCGGACAGCGAGCTACCCATTACTCGCCGTCCGCAAGCCCATGCCTACGGTGGCCGGAAATCGGCCTGGGATTCCCGACGCCCAGGGCGTCTCCGTATCCTGCGGCGGCTGGGGTCGCGAGGGCGCATATGCTGCCTCTCCCTCACGTGCGCCGCCTCCCTCTTCGCGAGCATTACTGCTTCGCTGAAGGAGGTGACGGCTCCCCATGCCCTCTCGCTCCGTACCATGGCCTGGACCAGGGCCGGACGCGAGAGATCGCCGCCGCCGATCGCCTCCACGAGGACACGGCGGTGCTCCGCCCAAGCAGGGCAGACCGCCACCGTGTGCTCCACCGTGTCCTCAGGGCGATCTTCGCAGTGGAAACACCCGGGCGTTTCCTCCCGCCCTATCCGAAACAGGAACCTCCCGAAACAACCGTGTCCGGTGAGGACCTGCGTCAGGCGGAAGGTGAGGACGCCATGCCGCCTCTCAAACCACTCCTCAAAGAGGGGACTTACCGCCGCAATCGTGGCGTGCCCAAATGTGTCCCCTTAAGGCGAAACAAATCCACATTTTTTCCATACAAACTTCGGGAGGGTTTTACTCCACTGTTTGACGATGTAACATCAAAACTTAAACATGGTATGGTTTTGTCTCATTATTAATATTGTCGGTACGGAATCAGAATACTAAAATAAAAAGCCATTAAAAAGTTATGAGCCAACAAAGATTCGTTTTTCTTGCTAATTTAACCTAACTTTGGGCGTGTTTTTAAGTAATAAAAGAAGTATAAAATCTCCAAAACCAAGTCGGTACCGACAAAGTTCAATTATCGACAAGTTCAATAAACTTTATTGGTCATTGATTTATGCCGTGGTTTTTGCTATAAATCCTCCTGCATCTCACTCAATAACGTTGTGCGTGTACACTAGCGTCTAACTGCTCATCACTGATACTATCTCTATCGGATACGAAGCCTGGTGAGACAGCGTGATTTTTAGCCAGGCCCACCAGTGAGTTCGAGCCCGCGAAAAGTGTCCCCTTAATACGAAACTTACGCGGACGGAGGAGTATGAAATTTAGCACAGTTAAAGATTTTATGGAGAAGAAGCGCAGAAAGCATTTTTTTATTTTATTATAATCTAATTTCGACCACTGGGCGACTAGTCAATAATAACACGCTATTAAACTGACGTCAAAATAAATAGGTATACTCACAGAATCTCACAAGACCGGCCCTCCGCAACATTCAACAGTGTAGTGTCAATGTTCAGAATATCGTAATCAAAAGGATCTTCATCTAGCAAGTTAACCACAGAGTATATAGAAGCAGACAACGAAGGAGAGCGTAAGTACACTTGGTCACTTAAGTCTTCAGAGTGCGTCTTGGCTAGAATATGCTCGTAGCTGTTTTCGTCTTGGGTAAAGATTACTCGGCTGCTTTTTTTTGTTGCTCGTGGATGTTTAGTGCGGAAGGTCTGATTAAAAAACATTCATAAATTGAATTTCAACAATGCCTCGTTGTTCTAGTGGTCGGGCAGTGTTATTGCGGTTTTCCATATAGAAAATATCGGTAGCAGGCCGGAGTCTGTCTTTGTGGCCAGTTGACAATAGGCTCGCCCTTTATTACATGGGACACAGGCGTGTTCTGAATTACGGGATAGCGGACATCATTTTAATGTACTATGGGCCGAATTTGGAGGGCGGAGCTTGGGGGAGGTCTATGTCCAACAGTGGACGTCTTTCGGCTGAAATGATGATGATGATGGGCCGAATTATCAATCATCAGATATTTTTATCCGAAGATTGAATAAGGCTGCGGCCGTTTGATATATTTTCCATACAAAAGCTATCAAACCGTGATATTTTTTCTTCAGATAAATATTATTGAATTCTTGAAAAATCTGTCCTTAGAAATGCAAAAGTTATCAGTTTCCTGTACACTTTGGGCCATATTCATAAACGATGATTAAAGTTAAATTATGTTTAAACGTCAAAAATGTATGGTTAAACAGACGCTAATCACTATTTAACTTTAAGCAATCTTTATGAATAAGTGGGTTTATACTAAACTAGCTTCTACCATCGGCTTCGACTGCGTGGTGGTCGGTGTATTGTAGGATATAATCCTTCCTCATGAATCACTCTTTCTATTGATGAAAACCGCATTAAAAACCGTTACGTAGTTTAAAATATCTAATCGTACAAACACGACAAGCGACTTCGTTTTATACTATGTAAGGATTTGACTTCTTTTAATTGGTATATCAATGTCATATTTTATGCATATTGGTAAAACCGGTTTAAAACTAAAGGGTAACTTACTGTTGCCGCGTAATGATGTTTAATCTCCGTAGGACGATCGAAGGGACTCCACTTACCAAGCATTATCGGCTCCCTTAAAATGAATAGTTGATCTATAACGATTTCCTTATCAGTGACAAAGTGTGAACAATTTAGCTTTCAATCAAAATATTTCACATAATCCTGCATGGGCACTTATGAAACGTCAGAAGCTAGGTGCACGGTTCCAATTTGTCGCTTCCTATGGAGAAGAGCCGGCAAGAAACTCAACGGTTACTCTTTTAAAAATAATTGTTTTTTACAATGTTTTCAAATTACAGTGATAATAGGTATGGGAGGACGGTGCAGGCCTGTCAATAAGTACCAGGTACTTATTGACAGGCCTGCACCGAGAGAAATGAAAATAAAGAATGGAAAATCGTCTACAAATCTAGTATGTAAGGCCTACATACAACGTTCTCTCATTATCTTTATTTGTGAAACCGGCCAATACCTACTATCGGCTGGTTTCACAAATAAAATATTTTGGTTTTTTAACTGAGTTATAGTGATTTCAAAAAGTGTGGCAACGGCTTTTACCTATGCTGTCCTGAACCGACGACGGTAAAGTCCATAATAAAATCAACAATCAACATTACTAATTAATATTTCATTATTTCCATACCCAAAATTGGCTAATAGAGAGTTAGTCCGCTTCTTCTGCTCTTTCTCCAGAGCTGTAGCAGTCTTTAGTCCGTGGAAGGGACGCAACTCATACAGCCTCTGTAGTTTCTTATAGTTGATATCTGTGTTCAAACACATGACCGCAACGGCGCGGCCGTGCACCTGAAATTAAAGAATAGTTGTACATACACTGTCGCCCCATTCGCCACAGAGAAACACATTTCTTTACGCTCGTATCCAACTTAGCAAGTATAGGTTGCCTAATTCTCTATTCGTTATCACAGTTGTCACGCTCTTTCTAGCCACATCATCCTTCACACAGTCCAACCATCGCTTTTTAGTTTTCCCCTTCCCGTACTCTTATAGCCATCCAAATTCAAACCATAAACTTTTTTCTGACCGAAATACAGGCAAAAGGCCAATTTGGGGGTCACCGTCCAATCTTTTTGTACAATCTGACTAAGTACATACCTACTAATAAATAAATTTGACATATACCTACTTTAATATATCATTTAAAAAATTAACACTTGCCCTTTTATTTATAAACGCAGCTTTAAAGTTAAGTAATGATTAGCGACTGTTGAACCATACATTTTTGACGTTTAAACATCTCTGCCGTCCAAAGTTGTTTCCGAGAAAATAGCAAAGAACGCGCAAATCTTTATGATGTGTGGTGATACTTACGTTACTGATGGTAGAAAACATCAATTGATATTTCTTTCTGTTTATCCTAAAGAATATTTTCTAACTACTTAGGTACTGATTGTAGGACACATGAAATGATATTTATTTCTGTTTATCCTTAAGAATCCTTTCCAGTTAACGGCCTACAAACACTCATATCTTGGGAATTATATTTTTAATTGTAAAAATGTTTGTTAGACAGAAAGATGAACTCTCTTAGATTCTATTAAAAAGTAAAAAAAAATCCAAATGAGGGTTAACTCCGTTCTAGTTAAGGGACGGCAGATCTCTTACCTTTAATTAACGTTTATAAATAAACCCCATACTTACATCGGCAACTATAATCTTTCTGTTACTTTCAGGATGCCGCCCAACAATCTCACTTATGTAATATTCACCGTATAGCTCCTTCAGTCGGGGACATTTCTGGTGTAGTATGTCAACTATATCATCGTTATCTTCTTCCCTATTCACAAAAATACAATTAAAAACACAAGTGAAATAATTATTATGTCCTGAAAGGTCACAATATCAGAAAGTAAGCATTAAATTGTGCGGCGATCTCTCGCGTCCGGCCCTGGTCCAGGCCATGGTACGGAGCGAGAGTGCATGGATAGCCGTCACCTCCTTCTGGGAAGCAGTAATGCTCGCGAAGAGGGAGGCGGCGCACGTGAGGGAGAGGCAGTATATGCGCCCTCATGACGCTAGCCTCCGCAGGAGACGCCCTGGGCGTCGGGAATCCCAGTCTGATTCCCAGCCACCGTAAGCGCGGGCTTGCGAACGGCGAGTAATGGGTCGCTCGCTGTCCGGTAAGGACTAAGCCCGGGTCGACGGCGCGTTGTGTTCCACGCGCACCTCAAAGAGATGTCATCACCAACTGGTGGGGTCCGCAAGGGCCGATGCCTGCCAGGGGTCCGGGTTGTTCGAAAGACATACCGTGGCCCCTGGCATAGAGGCAACTGAAACATGGGTTGGTTTTGGTCCGTAAAAGTCTAGATACGCCCCTCCCGCTCCGCCCAGAGCGGAAGAAGTTATTTGAAGTTTTCGACCCAAAAACAAAAAGCGGTAAATTGTAAGCTATCACTTGTCATTAAACTTTGTGTGATAAATTAGATCTGAAGATAAACACCAGTATAAGCACACAGCATAATCAGCCTATAATGTTCCCACTGCTGGGACACAGGCGTCCTCTCTGTGAAAGAGAGTGGGCCATAATCCGCCACGCGGGCCCTGTGTAGGTTGGTGGATGCCACATGTCTTCGAATTTTTGGTTCCCGGCCATGCCGATTTCCTCACGATGTTTTCCTTCACCGTTTTGAGAGCAGTGGTGATGAATTAATTTGCACAAAGTTGTGTGCTTGGGTTCGAACTCATGACCTTCAACTTGTAAGTCGTTTCGTTACCACTGGGTCATCAGTGCTCTCCAGTTAAGATAAACAACAATTTCTTATAAATATTACATAGCAATCAACTTCAATTTATGTTTCAGATAATACTATCCATGATGTTTAACATAAATGTAGGTACGTACACTGCTCGTCTCATCTTCAATCTTGGACAAAAGTCCGCTCTCAAAGCCGTATACAAATAATTACCCATTCCATCCCTAGATTTTGGTAGGTATTTGTATATATTTCGTTTCTTGAACGTTTGGAACCTTGTTATTAATTCTGTAACAAGTTAAAACTCTGTTAGTGCGAATATACACGAGGAGCACGTTGCCTACGGCAGAGGCAATTGCAGCCGTAAAACTGGCCCGCGGCAGCCGTAGACGCGTTGTCGTCAGCCGCCGACGCCTCGATGCGACTGCAGTTACCTCTGCCGTTAGCACCGTGCCGCTCGTGTATATGAGCACCTACGTGCTCACGTAGTTGCACCTGCATTTAATAACGGCAATTGAAATGTTTAAATAAAAGCAGGCAACAACTATACCTGCAGCTGAAATTGATTTTATCGTGGACAAGTTTGTTTCTAGACGTATCAACGTCAAATCGAAACAAAAGGAGTAGGTATGTAAGGATCCTAATATGTGGCGTTGTGTAGTTCCTGTTTATCCCTATACGAAGAACATGTGAACTTATGTAGGTATGTATGTTTGTAAATTTGATTTATCAAGTATGTCAAATATTTTGTTTCGTGCTGAAATAAACTTTAAGCCCAATTTTTTCATCAATACTGGATCTTTAAATAGATCCAGTATTGATGAAAAAAATTGGGCTTGAAAAAAAAAAATATTTTGATCAAACAGACGCAGAGTTTCAAAGGTTTTTTCCTCCTTATAATAATAATAATATTTATCTTTATTTGGTTCGGAAAAAGATTATTATATAGTGTTAGTACCAATCACCCTCTGCACAAACTGCTTTACAATTGGAGAACCGAAACTCTCCGCTAGTTCTCAGGATGACGTTGCGACTGCCTCTCACTCGACTCAGTAGCGAAGCGGCTTTTTTGCGCACAATCGCGTAAAAACCGTCGGTACAATCTTGTGCAAACATGTTTATCCCGTATCGAAACTATTTCATGACTAAATAGAAATATAATGGATTATATAGTAAATATTATATACTAGTCTTACCATCTGGACAAAACAGAGGCACAGTCAACACAATATACAGCAAATAACAGTCGTTTAGGAACACAGACACCAATGCCTCTTCAACAAAGAAGTCTGTCACCGAATCGATGCAGCACATGAAGTGTATGAACAATGTGTTGCGAGACAGGTAGTATCTTCTGAAATGTAGAACAGACAAAATTAGAACTTAGTATTTTATTTTTAGTTTATGTATGTTTGTTGTTCTTAGTTGTGTGTATGTTTTGCTTGTACATACTAAAAAGAAGTAAACAAAACGGGGATATGTATGGCATGTCGCAATATATTAATTAATTAATAAATAAAATATCACGAACTTCCATACAATGTTTTTTTTTTTTCGTTAACCCATTTAAGAGGTGAATTAAAAAAAAATCCTTATTGTGCTGGCTTTTGTTATTTTAATAAGGAACTCCCAGGAGTAATACCAGGACTAAACAGACAGCTGTGTTGCTGGGGAGTTTGTTGCGCCACTTCTTCTTCCCAGCTAAAGCACTAGGAAGTGTCGAAGGGTGGGCGTTTTTGTGGGACTGTCTTATGTATTTTGACGTTCGAAAAGTGCTGATTCTCAGCCTAATTTGAATAAATGATTTTAGCTTTTTTTTAAATGATAATTTGATTTGATTCGATTTAATGTAGGTACATCAATAACGTTTGATTTGATTCGATTTAATGTAGGTATGTCAGTGAATTAATTAATTAATTCAAAATGTTAAAGTAAGGTGCCTTCCACAAGGTGGACCGATGACCTTGTGAAGGCCGCGGGTATCCGCTGGATGTGGGAAGCACGAGACCGGTCGAAGTGGAGGAGCCTGGGGGAAGCCTATGTCCAGCAGTGGACGTCTTTCGGCTGAAATGATGATGATGATGAAGGTGGCCCGGGGCAGACATGGCAAAACGTAGTGAAGAGTAGTTTTAACTGTCAAAATTATTGATGTTGCAATAAAGTCGAAAAAAATATGCGATGATGCTGTCCCAAAAATGAAGATAACTTGATTTTTAGACTACCGTGCTTGACTGCCAGTTCATGTAAATAATCGCTGATATTATTATAGTTGATTTGAATATTTACTTACTGATATAAATTCCTTATCCAGTTTTCCCAATCAGCCGGATCAAGGCCAAGTACGTGGGGATGATCTGAGAGAGCCATGAATCCGATTACCTCCTTGTTCTCGTTTACCATACATATTGACAAGGCTGAGAGCTCACTGAAACATAACATAACAAAACCTCTGTTTTATGAAGTACTTTTCAAGTTTATCTTGGACATTCGTAAAGAGAAACATGGTGAGGAAAGCTGGGCCCTTTACCACAAAACTCTAAGCCACATAATTGTAACGGAAATCTCTTAAAAATAGATTATATACGTAATTTCTGTGTAGCGCTTCTTCTACAATTTAACCATTTTGTAGAATTATAGACTTTTCTATATCAAGAGTTACAAAACGCGATCGGACTTTAGTTTTGCATTAGCAACTTTATGTTTTAGGGCTGTTTTGTCAAGAGTCAGATAACTTTTATCTGAAGAATAAATCTGACAATTTGGCATATTTTCTACAGGATAGTTTAACCAGTGCGCAAACTGTAACCATTAATTCACATATCATTCTAAACCCCAGTGCAGAATTTTTTTGCAGATTTTTTATTGTATAACCGACAAAAAATGTCTGTACTGCGGGGTCTAGAATGATATTATATACTGAAATCATGGTTACAGTTAGTGCACTGGTTAAAAACTTGTCCTCTATACAAAATATATCACACTGAAATATTTATTCCTTAGATAAAAGTTACATGACTATTGACAAGTCAGCCCTTACTGTAATATTGGGTTCTTAACTCAAAAACTGGCTTGATTGTTTAAACCGGATCAAAATAAACACCTTGTTTTGTAACAAGGGTGGTAGTTTTGTGTATAGGACCCTGGCCCTGTAACAACCTGGTATCATAATCTTTTCGGCCGTAAATACACAAGGCACATCGAGTTTTGCGCTGACCTAAAAAACAAATCCGCGGCGATAGAACGTAGGGAAATTATGCAATAACGCATGTATGACAAATAGACAACCGGTCTTTTCTGCTATTTCAGTTCTGTCCGGTACACAAATAGTCACGCAGCATTAAAAACGCAAGGGTTATTCAGTATATACAGTCACGAGCACTAATATGTAAACACTTACCAACGTTTAAAAGCTATTTTCTCCTCTTGTACTGATTGTAACTTTGTTATTATGAAAATCATACTATGGAGCCTACACTATAATTAAATACCTAGGTTATTTCAAGATTGCAATTGTTATTTAAGAGAAAATCCCTTTCGAAATTGGCTATGTGTATACATATTAGTGCTCGTGACTGTACACCCTAAGGACCGTTGCAAAGCATCGCGCCGCCGGTCTCAAGACTCGCCATCATCGCCACCGCGGCGCCATGTGCAATGGCCCTAAGGTCCATTAATCCACCCAAGGCCTAGTTGAATTAACACAATTTATAGGGTGGATTTTTGGATATACTTTCCCGCGTATGCAGATTGTTTTTCCCCATCTTAGGGCGGATTTTTATGGTGGATAAACAGATTAACCGAATCGCCATAGTACAAAGGAATATAATTTAACTTACATCAACGAGCCAATATCCACATCATGAAACAGTAGCTCTGTATGTTCACGATTCCATATCAACTCGATATCATACTTATCACCTTCTACGGCCCTTCTAAACATTCGACCCTTCGGGCCAATTTCATAATCAAAATAAATCGACATTTTCTTTGCTAATTATCGATAAGAACACTTAATACTTTCTTTCTTTCTTGCAAAGAGAATATGGTATTTTATCAATCCTAAACAAATATTACAGGAACTCTCGTTGGTCATGAAAATAAAACATCAACTGTTTTTAAACTATGCAAATATATTACAACGATAATTTACATTTTAAAATTATTGAAATTATACATTAGTTAAATAAAGCAACGAATATCAATTAATATTATTTTAATGTTAGCATGAGATTTGTCTATTTTGTGAATCCTTTCTCGTTCTTAAAATACTGATAAACATTAAGTACACTGTCTCTTGGAATGTTAGAACCTTTTTCAGATGACCTTTTTAGTCTATGGTAAGCTGCCTGTCATGTTAACATTTATCACGCGCATATTTTCAATTATCGTAAAATTAATTATATCAAATTATTATCAACGCTGCATAAACCCTCTTCATAAGATGTTATGAAAAAAACAATTTGGTGGGTTATTGAAAGAAACAATCTGTCCTAAGCTAAAAATTGAGTGTCAGTTATATTAAAAAAGACGTGACTAAAAACTACTCTAAAACAACATTATTCCAATTGAAGACAAACTAAAAAATTATTCTTGTAAGAACTGAAAGTAACTTATAAAACTATCTATCAATTAAAATACTATCAATCACATCCTATAAACAAAAATCAACCGATGCCTAAAATTCAATCAATTACTCAGCACATAATTATAGAGATTCAAATATACAAGGATATAAAGCAAAACATTATTTTATCAACAAGAAAACGACCATTCAATACGTCACAAAATTTGAGTCAACCATCGACAAACACAAAAATAAATTGTATTAAAAAAATCTGAACAATATTTTATAATTACAAACTGACTCTCGTATGAAAGTAATGGCTAATATTAATGTAAGGCGCAGTGCAGACATCTTGATATTTCCGTGCAAAACTATTCTCAATAAAAAAAACAAAACCAAGCGTTCATATCAAGACGTAGGTACTAAACTCAGTCAAGTTCCTAGATTAGAGGCGGGAGGTTTTTTCGCATTAAATGTGAGTGAGATTTAGACCTGCTAACGTTATTGGGGGTAGTTTTGACTGATAAACTGGTGACTGTGTTTTGTCTCTGTAGAATGACTTTATTTGCGCTGAGAGGAGCTCGAGGAGTTGCGAAGCCATCGTTATTAAGCTTGAGGGCGGATCGTGTGAGCCTCGTCGGTGTGTACATCATATTACTCTTGGGCGTCATTGGCTGGTTAACGTGTTGTATGTTTTCTTTGCCGACTTTAGGCGTCAGAGGTGTTTTCCTCGGAGTTTTTTTTGGGGTACCGTTGCTCTCATCTATTGTATGGTAGACGATTGTGGGGATGACTATTTCGTTCGGTTTCTGGTTCGCCATGGAACTGCGGCTGATCTGCTTTTCGTTGATGCCATCCTGGAAAGAGATAGTTTCAATCAATTGCTGATAATATGACACCGTTTTAATATTCCATAAAAGGGGGTAATAATTTACATAAAACTGATGAGAATGTAAAATTATGTTTTGTGCGCCTGCGAATCTGCGATTCACGAAACCACGGAGTGGGCCCAAAAATTTAAAAAGAACATACATTTCACTGATTCAAGTAGAAGAATAAAAAAATAACCCTTTGAAACGTCATGCCTTAAATAGGCAGTTAATAACCAGTTAATTTACACATAACATCACGCTTTGTTTCCCCGTAGGCTTGTGCAGAGGTGTACTTATACAGGATACATTTTTAACCAGTGCGCAAACTGTAACCACGAATTCAACATTTCATTCTAGACCCCTAGCATAGAAATTTTTCGTCAGTGATGCGAAAAAAAAATCTTTTCTATGAAACAGCTGATTTCTTTTATAACGACGAAAAATTTGGGGTCTAGAATGATTTGCTGAATTCATAATTATAATTACAGTTTGTGCACTGGCTAAAAATTTACCCTGTATACACCCACATTTCGCCAGTTATGTTTGGCCAGTCAATTTAAAACGCTCAAAATACATTGTTCAGCAGATACACGTATATAAATTTGTGGGTCCCTCACCTTGAAGTCAGTATAGGTCGTAAGAAGCGTAGTCTCCATGAGCGGATCCTTGTGTGCCACTCGTTCTTCTTCCTGCGACCCGGTGGAGCGCGTCGTGTTGGTAGAACGACGACTGGTACTGCGGCGCTTGCCGTGAGACTGCGGATAATAAATGAATGTTACAATATTTGATTTTATCTTTTCAATTACCTGTACGTTAAGGTATGACGCGAAATATGATGTCTTGCCAGTGGCAAAGGGCAACATAAATTCATAACTTAAAAAATACATAAACCCTAGATCATACAGAGTAGCAGGAACACCGACAATTTCTACGCTTGTCTAGAATCATTTGCTGAATTTGCGATGTACCTGCCAACCTGTATTAAGAAAAGCCGAAAGAACTACTGCTATGGACACGAAAGGCGTTCTTGATTGTGTGACAAGTTATAGCTGTCCAAAATTATCAATGCTTGTTTTAAAAACAAACGAGTCGAATTGTCAAGTAACACAATTATACATCTATCGTCTTCTGTCCGAGTAAGTTACCATTCGCGCCAATACGAATTATCGAAGATAACTTTTGTACGAGGCATGTATCATACATGACATGCACGCATTGCAGAGATCAGCGCTTTTTCGTCGCCTTGCACAAAATGTAACGCGCCCTAGTACACAATCAGCATTCATAGTCGGCTGTACTCATTCATACAACATTCTTATAGTAAGTACTTACGTGGTAGTTAAATATAGTCCATAAAGTATCATCTTTGGCTATCCGTGACTTATCATTTCAAGCCAACATACAAGGTATGTGCGACCCATTCATCAGCGCATACAAGTTTACTGCCACCGACTTACCGTACGCTTATGTTTGAGAATGCTGCCATTGACTTTGGGCGTCTTCCTCAGTTCGCCACCATAGTCTAGCTTCCTCTTAGCATCTTTGCCCTCCGCAACTACCCGAGCTGCCAACCGCCCGCTGATGCGCCTAGCACAAGAAAGAAACGTTAATTTAGATGCTATGACGTAGGCACAGTTACAAAACATTGAAAAAACGTTATCCTGGAAAAAAGCTGACAGGCTGGCAGGGATATCGACGTGCAACCTATTACCATAGTTGAAACTATGACATGTACCACGATTCCGAAAAACCGAACGAAATAAAATTTCGTCGGTTGATGAACAATTTGTTAGTCCATACATTTTGACAGCGTGGGGTATTGCAGTTTTCTTTGAAACAGCCAGATTTTTCTTTTGATGACCGACGCGTCTATAATCATGTGGTTTCAGTTGACGCGTCGATGTCTCCCTACCATCTTTTATTTTTACACAAGCGCCGATTATTCAATTTCATCAAGAACATAATAGCATCGATATCTGACGCAAGTATCAATCTACTCCTACAATCGAATAAGTAATTACTTCTATCAAATATTCTAATTACTTCATGCTTTTCTGAACAATGAAGCGTAATGACTACATTAAATTTGCTCTACATGTATAATTAATACATTATGTAACTCTAGTGCAATATTTCTCATTCCCTCTACTTACGCAATACGTCAAAGTAGAATATTTTGGTTCGATCGCTACTTATCATCAATCAAACGCAACTTGCCTCAATAAATATGACGTAATGGTGTTTTCGCATCAATAAATTCACAAGCGAGCACTGAAATAGTAAAGGAATGAAAAATATTATCTAAATAACAAGTGTGTTAGAATGTGCGTGAAGCAACTAATGAAGTTTTTTGTAGGCTGAATAATAAGCGAGTGATGCCAATAACATTTCTTTCTGCACCGGTAATTTGCAATGCATATAAAATAAAGTACTAGTTTATAAAACAAAGATTAAAATCTTTTTAGAATGAAAATCATTTATGATTATTACAGAAAACTGATTGTTATCTCGCACTAACCAATAAATTATCATAATAATAATTCATCCAGTTAATGGATTTTATAAAATAAGTTTCCTACACTACACATAATTAGTTTTTCAAACAAAATGAATTAACGAATAAATCCGACTGCAACAACGACATTCTCAATAATTACACACCATTATAAACACATGAGAAAAACAAAAAACTAAAAAAATATATAGAATTATCAATAATAGTCAGCAGCATAAGTAGATAAATTATACCAGAAAATTTCAACGAAAAAAATCTGTTATTATAGTTTTTACTCTTTCAAGCTTAGATATCATCATCTTGATGACTGTACAATCTATTAGTAAAAGTACCTGCTTACCTCTTAACAGTAGTGATAGCAGATCTCTTGAGCGCAGACATGTTGTTAGCTAAGGTAGAGACCGCCTTGTTCGCGCTGCCCGTTATCAGCTGGCGCTTCGACGGCGGCCTACGAATTAAAAGACCTGCTTACAGTCAGTGCGACTATGCTTACAACTAACACAAGGCACGGGGACGCCACAGGTTTTTTATATTATTTGTAACTAGCTTTTGCTCGCGGTTGCGCCTGCATGTATGACGGTTATCGCATAAAAAAGAAGCCTATGTCCATCTACATATCCCAGGTTATATCTCTGCCAAATTTCATGACGATTGGTTCAACGGTTTAGGTGTGAAAACGTAACAGTCAGACAGTTACTTTCGCATTTATAATATTAGTAGGGATTCACACGTCGCTTTAACATAGCAGAGGGGCAATTCTCTAAGAACGTTCACAGTCTGATCTCAGTCTCAATCTGTCAAAAATACCTCGAGTTTCCATACATTTTTGACAAGTTTTTGACATTTGACTGTCGCCGAGATGAGACTGCGACTAGCGACTTGATTATGCAAGTTTTTAATTACGAGAATTTGCCTTCTGATCTGCTGGGGATATGTCCAAAGAGAAAGACGAATTATGTTGGGTGCGGAATCACCAGGAATCACCATATTTTTACATAATTTCCAAGCTGCTGTCATTATCTATACTAATATTATAAAGAGGAAAGATTTGATTGTTTGTTTGCATTGAATAGGCTCCGAAGCTACTGAACCGATTCGAATAATTATTTCACTGTTGGGGAGCTACACTATCCCCGGGTGACATAGGCCTTATTTTTTCCCCGTATTCACACGGAAACGGGAACTACGCGGGTGAAACCGCGGAGCACTGCTAGTATAATTATAAAATAATGTAACATCACTCCTTGTTTCCCCGAAGTATAGGACAAAGGCGTACCTTACAGTACACCCACATTTCGCCAGTAATATTTAAGTCATACGTAATAGGGGGGGCGAGCCTATTGCCCGGCAGCCTCCGAGAACACTTTGGCTGACCTGGGAATCGAACCTAGGACCACATTCTCAGTAGTATCGCTTAACCACTAGACCAATAAGGCAGACATAATAATAATACCAGCCTT
The DNA here is from genome assembly GCA_949987655.1 of Polymixis flavicincta. Lineage (NCBI taxonomy): Eukaryota > Metazoa > Arthropoda > Insecta > Lepidoptera > Noctuidae > Polymixis > Polymixis flavicincta. Next base: position 15,967,802 of record OX465184.1, read on the forward strand.
TTACTGTCCCACTGCAAGTGCAAGACCTCTTCTCATAAAGAGAAGATACAATCAATGATCCAAGTTATATTAGCCCCATTTACATTTACTGTTACTGTTCATCTAAATCAATGCTTACATAGTGAAATGAGTATCAGTAGAGTCACATAATCGATAGACTGCGTTAGTGAGATATTTCTGAACCCAATTTATTTGTAAGCTTTCATAAAATTCACAGCTCATATTAGATACATGCGATTCTCCTTCCAACAATGTCAGAATATTACTGGACAAAATATCTACAGGAAAAGTTTTTATCCAGTGCGCAGTTTATTTTTTGTATAACCGGCGAAAAATTTCTGCAGTGGGTATAGAATGATATGCCGAATTCATGGTTACAGTTCGCGCACTGGATAAAAACTTAACCAGTATAAAATAAAGCAAAACACCATCACCCAACCAAACATTCAACGTTACCTATTCCTCTCAGCAGTAGCGGCCAAGCCCGCAGCAGTCCTATTCCGCTTGCCGAGCGGTGACGTCGCAAGCGACCGGAACAGCTGCGTCGTCGGCGTCAGCGCCTGCTTGCGGGCCGACAGCTTGTTGTGACGCTCCTGTGTCAAATGTGTTGTTAGCAAACGAACAATGAATCTTCACGCTTGCCGAGGCAAGACGAGGTGACAAAAACGATAAGAATATAAACCCCGAAACAGTAGACTAGTAAGTTATTTGACTGTAAATAGTGCAACAAAAACAAACCGCTGTTCCTTACATTTACGGTCGTATAACTCATCAAAATGTAGGGAACAGCAGTTGTTTTTTTTTTTCGCGATTTCAAGTTTGGTCCCATAGTAAAAGTTGTTCATAATGATGAGTACAATGACCCTGTATACATGCCCATACAAATCCAGGCAGGAAAAGGGAATAATTTTTTGAATTTGGGATAAGGCTTGATTAAAGAATTTGAACTTTATGAATACGCGAAATAATAAAATCACAGAAACAATGCCCCAACCACATCTCGCCTCACCTCGATCTTATGTTAAACGAGTCAAAGGAGACGAGGTGAGACATACCAATTGACAAAACCTTATCGCTACTCCCTCGTGTCGCCTCGCCTCGCAAAACTTTACCATGTCATAGTTCTATTTCTTCTCATCAAATGTGAGTTAACTTCAATCCACTGAAATAGAATTCCAATTTCAATGCTGGATACATTAAGGTGTTAGATCGGGATCGATCGACGTCGACCAGCCGATACTGATCGCCTCATAACGCAATAGATGGTCGATCGACACCTCGTATTGCTTTCCCACACTTGACAAAACTCGGGAACTTGAAACTTCACAAAGGTTGAAATTGATACTATCTAATTGTCACATTGGTTTTAAATCAAAATTAGACCTTCACGTTTTATGACGAGCAAGTCAAACTTTAGGGTGGTTAAAAAATTACGAGGTGGAACGCGGCCACTCCCTCGAAAACTAAGAAAACGACACCCCTGATGAAAATTTTTAAAGCTTTCGCAGCCATGGATTTTTTTTATAACCTCACTCAACATACATTCAGACAAACAGACAAAAAACCTAAAAAATATATTTTCGGCATTACAACCGTCTGCAGCCCTTAGATACTTACAGTCTTCCTGGTCTCCCATTCGTCTTCCATAAGTCGAAGTAGAGGCTTGCCATCAATAGTGAACGTGTTTCCAGTCTTGGCTTCATATTCTGACACTAGATCACGGATTTGTGACTCAATCTTCGGTAACTGTAAAAATCATATGGGATTAAAATTTCAGTGTGCATAAAAGCATAATTAGCCTATAATGTTCCCACTGCTGGAACGCAGTCCTCATCTCTGTGAGATGTCAGCACCGACTGGTGGGGTCCGCAAGAGGCGATGCCTGTCAGGGGTGCGGGTTGGTCGAAAGAGATACCGTCGCCCCTGGCACACGGGCAACTGACACAACCTCCTGCTCCACCCAGAGCGGGAGAAGTTATTTGATGACGTCGCAGACTCAAAAAAAAAGGGGGCTGCACTGTTTAGTGCAGAGAGTCGAAAATCGAAGTGTGTTTTTTCGAAATGTGTTTATTCGATGTGCTGAGAAGCACTCTGTTGGATTCTCAATGCTCGGTTCAACACCGAGAGTTCAAAACCCAGTACGTAATAAAATCCCGCCGCAATATATTTTCGTCCATGTTAACGTCGACTAACAGTAGGAATGGCCTGCATTCTGACAGTACAACCACATTCATTGCGTTATTTACGCTGTTGAGCAGACAAATCTTTCGAACTTCTCCTGCTCTGGGTGGAACGAGAGGGAGTGTCAGACTTTTACTGACTAAAACCCGCCGGTGTTCCTTCAGTTGCCTGTGCGCCAGGGGCCACGGTATCTCTTTCGAACAACCCGCACTCCTTCAATATGATTCAGATTCTGATTGATAGTGTTACGCAATTAGGGTGCTGAAGTTCAACAAATAATCAGTAATACAACTTACATTGCTAGCGATAGCCTTCCTCTCCTTCTCTTCGCGCAGCAGTTGCCCGCCTCGGTTGTGATAACGACCCGGCTCCGTAGCCCGAGCCTCGAGCTCCGTCATCTTCAACCAAAGATTCTTGCGTGTCACCACCATCTCGAAAATGTGCCTGAGAGAAGATGGACGATGTCACTCAAGTTATGTAATTTTTAGGAATAAATTGTTATTTATCTTAAGCTGAAAGGTGGCAGGGACATCGTCGCGCAAAATGTTACTATGAATTCTTGATGTTTGTTAACAAATGATTCTTACACTACTATATTAATTTATCTTACATGTTGTATTTACTATAATAAAATGTAAACTATTGTTATTATATATACAAAAATAAATAAATAAAATAACTTTAGACCACCTAGTGTAGAAATTCAAGGGTTAACAAAAAAAAACTGCTGTTTCATTAAAAAAGACGCGGTCAAAATGTATTGAATAGCGTTTTTTTTTTTTAATAGACTATAAATTGAAACGCAGTGCGGTTCAGAATCTTGTACTGAATTTATAGTAACTTGTGCGTCGATATCCCTGTAGCTTTCCTAAAAATCTTTAAGAATAATAAGTTAGACATCTTAAACACAATCTTTTCTGTTTCTTCTTCCCTTTCCTTTTCCTGCCTACACTTACCAGCATATGTTGTACAAAAACCTACATTATTAAAGGTCAGCCTCAATTTCGAAGGAATTTTAAATCCGTTTTAATTATTTGGTAAAAGGAAACAAATAACTATCCAATACAAACGCAAAACCTTGCTCTGCTTGGAAAGGTTCCAAATCTAAATAATTCTGATATGAAGTGAAAGGGATGCTATTTAGTAACACTTACTTGTGTTCATTATAATACTTGGTGATCCTCTCCAGGTACAGCTCATGCAAGGTCAGCGTGTCCTCAGAGAAGATATCTTGGAAGTAATGCACGAACTCCTCACGTTCGCGCGTCGAATACATGATGTTGTCCCACATCAGCTTTATCTTAGTACGGACGTTCGCTACGAACACCTGGGTGAAAGAAAATGGTAATTAGAATATAGTGTACTGTTACCTAAATCAATTTAAGCGTGCGCGTATAAAGTAGGGAACGATCCGTGACAGCCACATCAATCATGTCTGTATGCATGACCGACTGCGTTGGTCTTCTAAAATAAGGATTTCGATGCGGTTTTCACCATTACTGAGGTCATTTATTCCGGAAAGTCTATTGTATAATATGACTACTTCTCAGTTTTTTTCGAAAAAGTAGTATGAAATCCATTATTGCTTACATATAATTTTCTAAGGTCAATAAAATCAACACTGTGCATGAGTAAGTAAATATTCATCCCAACTACGGAACCCTCCAATGCGTATAGGCTAACATTCAATTGGGCGATTTTTGTACTGAAATACGATGCGCTTGCCTTGGTTAGGGACAATTACTTAGGGAGCCATGTCCTACTACTGAAATATACTGAGGACTACAGTAATGGTACTAAAATGACCATGCAATATATGCATGACACAATTAGTAGTATGACAAAATTAAATGATGCTGCCTAATATACTCGACACATACTCAAAATTATGATTATGGTCACCTGATAACAGTCAGCCATAGGCGTACAGGTGTCATAAAATTCCTGAAAATTTTAAGTAGTCATTATTATGAGTATGTACTTGAATGTTGGCAAATTTTCTTTCACTACCCAAGCGAAGATGGCGATATGAACTATACTGTTTTATAGAAGATAGGGCTACATATTCAGCTAAACTGCTGTGAGAAGTGCAAAGACTGATGGAAGGCGGTGGTCAAGCAATAATAAATGATTTTATTTCTGTAAGTAGGTTTGCACAAACCCATGTACACGTCACTCATATTTTAAAAACTTGATGAGGTCGGTGTTTCCTATCTGACTACTCTGAAAAGAATGTCCGAAACAAAATCAGAGGTCAGTCTATTTTAAAGTCCAGACAAAACCTTAATCAGATCATGTGAATAGGACATCATGGTTGATATTATAAAAGCAATACTACATTATGTCTATTACATCTTAGACTAATATGAAAGGTTAACTACATGATTGCTAAGCAAGCAAATATCTAACATCTACTACTTATAAGACCCTTCCAGACGTTATAAACGCAAAATAGTCGTAATTACGCTAAGTCATAATGTAACAATTAAAATACATGACATCTAGATAGCGCCACTGATGACTATCAATACTAGTTTCGAGAAAGTAAACCGATTTATAATCCAGCCATGCAAAACGACTGGTTAGATTACGGTTTTGCATAATACGTAATATCAATGTTAATTACAGATAGATTTTAAACTGGGTTTTAAATGATCAAGGGATTGCAAACCCGCCCTACATTACAGTTTAACTTTAGACCACTTCCCCAATTATTCAAACACAATTTCATTGCAATAGCTGGAGTGATTAAAGTTTCGGTATTCCAATTCTCAATGCGAGTTATAATGTGACGTATATTATTTTATTCCTATGCCTAAGAAAACTCACAACCGCAACTCGCAATCAGCATACGTATGATCCACAACCATTCGATACGCTTACGTATTGAAACGAACATCAATCAACGATACCTATCGAAGGAGTCGAGAGGAGAGTAAAAAAATAAAAAAACCAGACTGCCTAAAAGGTGAACTTTAATTAAAAAAGATAGAAACTTGTTTTAAAAGGATGACTATTAGACTAAATAATATAAGCAATCTCATGTAGTCGGAGGCATCTTCTTAAATTTAACAATAAAGACCTTTATTGCCTGGTATTTTTCATATACCCAGTGTCACTCTCACAATTAAGACGAATCTAACGACACCTCTCAAGCTGAAATCGATCAAGCCATTAAGGCTACAGAGCCAAAGAAATATACATACATACACCCGAAAAACACAACCCTCCTGGGACAGTCGGGTAAAACCCAGGAAATTTTGCCCTTTTAAATATAAATCAAACAGACGACCGCTATTCTTCCGATAATTGTTTGCTATCGGGCGCAAGGCAAATCAATTTATCGAAATGTGTGATTTTTGATACGATACCCTGTCGAATGCTTGTGAATAGCTATGCAGATTTATGAACGAAAACGAGGATCACGTAACAATTGTGACAAGTGGCGTTCTCTACTTTCTGCCTACCCCATGGAAAAAACGCTCGAGTTTAGGTTTGATGTTTGTACAGACGCCAGCAGGTCAACCTATCCCAAACTGTCAAATTTTCCCAATTGAACATGAACCTTATACTTACGGTGTAAAGTTGAAAATCTATCAAATAAATTTGAGAGATTGGAGTAGCTTGTGGTGGCGTCTGTACATCAAACCTAAACTCGAGCGTTTTTTCCGTCTTAGCTACAAAACTAAGACAATCTACCTACCATTGTACTGCGATATCTTCTAATTTTAATAAACTAGCTTTTGCCAGCGGCTCCGCCCGCGTGGATGTCGGTTATCGCGTGAAAAAGTAGCCTATGTCCTTCTCCATATTCCAGGCTATATCTCTGCCAAATTTCATAACGATCGGTTCAGCGGTTTAGGCGTGAAAACGTGACAGACAGAGTTACTTTCGCATTTATAATATTAGTAGGGATAATCAAGTGTTAAAGACACTTGATTTCATTATTCATCACAGCAGTGACACTAATACTAGACAATGGTACACTACAGGATTAATACAAAGAGTACTTTTAATCCCGGTAGTATGTTCCCGCGGGATACTTTTCCGGCATCGACGTGGGCGAAGCCAAGGACAAAAGCTAATTGATTATTACTATTTAAAAAAAAACGTTGCCCCACACTAGGAATTTCTCCTGTATTGTGGGTGCGCTAACAAACATTGAAACTCACATACACAAACAGCCAGACCCGGAACAAATACTTATAGGTCTTGCAAATATTTGTTCCGTGCGGGAATCGAACCCGCGACACGCAGCACGGCAGTCAATCGCTTAACCACTGCGCCAACCGTGCCGTGTTGTCATAATTTTATTTCGTAAAAGCTAAGTGAATCATTTATATCGACCATAATTAGTGTTGAAAGAAACAAGCCCTGGGCCCCAATTCTGTATGGTTACAATGATTCCCCGCGGAATCTTACTACGTTCAAAATACGTTAATATCGTGTTTTTTTAAAACCAATGTAAAGGTAAGGAATCGAAATGTCATATTATGTATGTTTCAAGACAATGTGTCGATATTTAGTAGCAGATGTCGTGTGTGATATAAGCGAACTAACGTGGTTTCGAAGTAAGGAATCGTTAAGTGGTCATAGTGAATTAGGGCCCTGATGGTGTTGAAACTGATCCTGTGTGGCTGGACCACTTTCTGTGTGTAACTGCTATATCAATATTTAATATTCCAATCATAAAATCCTTACTACATATATCAGAGGGGCAATTCTACTAATTTTAAGAACGTTCACAGTCTGATCTCAGTGACAATCTGTCAAAAATACCACGATTTTTCATACATTTTTGACATTTGCTTGTCGCTGAGATGACACTGCGACTAGATTTTGAACGGATTTAATTACGAGAATTGGCCTTCAGATCAGTGAAAATAACTACCTCGAATACTAGTAATTATGTCGACATAAGCAATCAATTTATTTTCTCATTCATTCGGCGAGTTTAACGCGCGGTTTAGGCAGTGAAGGGTAATCTCTTTTTACTCCACATGTCTCGTAAAGAAAGATGGCAATAAATAAAAAAATCCTTTGTGAAAAAAAAATACGTTATCTTTGTGCTCTACTTTTCTGTGCTAAACGAGTGTTTGTTTTCCACGTAAAAATAAGTTGTTTAAAAAAAAATCGTTGAGTGTATTTCTTTGATCTTATACCTGAATCTTCTGCCGTTTGATCTGATCGCAGCGTTTGATCTCCTCTTTGATGGCGGCTTCAGTCTGCGGGTGACAACCAGGATGTGCGTGCAAGAAGTTTTCGCGATATATTTGGTCCTCGTCCAAACAGTCCCACAACTTGGTTAGGCGTTCACGAAGTTCTAGCACCTGTAAACAAAAATGTTCATCCATTTTTTTTGTTGTTCGCTCCTTGATTCAATTGGCGAAACTCATGATCGCAGCCATTTAAGCTAGCCACTAGAATCAAGAACCTCTAGACTGGCAGTCTTGAATTGATTCATTAAAAATATTAATCACTTGTCATGTTACATGGTAATATGTCAACTCTACGACGAAATAAATAATCAAAAACTTTTTTCAAAAAAATAAAAACCGACTTCCAAAGAAACACTACAAAGTGCAAAATAACTTTAATTTCGGAAGTCGGTGACTTTGGATGTGTATTTTAATTATTTGTCACCGCCTTCCGAAATTAAAGTTATTTTGCACTTTGTAGTGTTTCTTTGGAAGTCGGTTTTTATTTTTTTGAAAAAGTTTTTATTTTTCACTTTTTAGTTATCTACCCCACACCAATTCGAAATTTCATCATTCTTGGGGTCAAAACAATACACACTTATGCGATAGCAACATTCGCGGTTGATTTGCTGTAATTTTTTGAAGAGTTCCGTTGTCTGTCTCCGAAACGCATCATCAGATCTATATGAAATTTCAATGGGACCATTTCGGGGTAAATCCCTTTCGAACAAAAAAAGAATTTTGCAAATCCGTCTATATACGACGGAGTTATGCCCGAACATACATAAAAAAAAAAAAAAACATGTCGAATTGATAACCTCCTTCTTTTTGAAGTCGGTTAAAAATACCATTATACAGTGTTGTGGTGCCTGGGCTAATTTCCCTTGCATAATATCTAGTACTTACTTTAATAAGTAGGTATGTCATGAAGAACTTAGTAAGTACACAAGGCTACACATCAAGCTATACATTTCCAGTATAAGCTGATCTCGCATTGTATAGGATTTCCGTACAGTGCGAGATCAGCGTAAACTGGAAATGTATAGCTTGATGTGTAGCCGTGCGTACATACTCAGTGTATCCCAATTTCTTTGGGATTGGTGCAAGCTTTTTTTTTTCTTATATTCTTATCCATTAGTAGTCATCTTGGTAGTCACCCCCTCTCTAGCTATATCATCTTTCACACATTTCATACATCTATCCATAATTGTTTTGAGTGTTTCCCTACTCTTATAACCATCCACATTCACACTCAAAAGTAAGCAACAATCATAATTACCTATTAATAAACTAATATATTACACAAAAAAAAATACCCTGTTGTTAGTTTGTTCAAACTTCTCTTGCAGGTCTTGTTGAACCTTAGAGAGGCGGTCCATGTTGAGATCAGTCACTTTGAAGTCCACAGACAGAGATGACGTCACAATGTGTTCGAACTTGTTCTGAGGTTTGATGCGGAGTTTGTCTGAAAGTATCGCATTATAATGAGCCGGTGATATCTCTATTATTTGTAATGATTGTAAATAAAATGGAAATAACTTGTTAACATACGACTTTTTTTAATACATATAAGTGAATAACTGATTGATATAAATATGATGCAAAATACAGGGTAGCATGACATCGATGCAAAAAAAATCTGCGAATATTAAAAAAAAATGTTCCTTTTCGCACTTTTCTATGAAACAGTTTTTTTTTACTGACGAAAAATGTATATGCTAGGAGCTCTAGAATCATAGTCTGGATCCATGGCTGGCTTGTTATGTCTTTGGCATCCTGCATTATAAATGTCTCATCAAGTCATCATTCAAGATGGCAATGAACTACTAATGTCCTCCCATACATTTTATCTCTGTAATTTGGAGACATTGTCAAAGCCATTTTTTTTTTTAAGAGTATTTCTTTGAGGAGTTTCTTGTCGTCTCTTCTCCATAGGAAACAACAATTTGGAACCGTGCATCTAGCTTTCAACGTTTCATAAGTGCCCATGCAGGTTTATGTGAAATAAAATATTTCGATTTGATTGATTTGATTTGAATGTCAAAACAATATTTCATTAAAATAACAAAGGCCAAAGGTCAAAGTTGATACTTCTGAAATGAACTATAAACGTAAGTACACACCTATAAAGAAAAAAAAATGTTGATCCATACATCTTTTGGGAAGTGCCAGACTTTCTTTGTTTAAAAAAATATATATACATCTCTACTCACCCATAATATCCTTAACTTCAACTTGAATGTTCAGGAAGATCTCAGCTCTCTTATCCCTCTCTGCTTGCAGCGTATCCAGGTGTTCCTTCAACCTGTCTAGTTCTTCCTCTGCCGGTAGAGGAACCTCCTGCAGTTCATGGATGGCGACACCAAGCTTGTCAGCAAGATCTCGCTGCCATTCTAGGAGTCTTTCCATCTTCATGCGGCGCTGTTCCACTTGCTCTCTGTATCTGTTGGTTTAAGAGATTATGTGTGAGAATTTGAAGAGTTTATTTAGGAAGTTGTCTTTGCTGCGTTATTAGTACTTAAGTGGCAAATAAGTGTTATTTCAGTCAATCAATTTGAAGAGTACTTTGTGTCTCTTAGGTATAAAATTAACGAAGAGATCCAACTTGATCAATACAAGTTGGCTCATGCTTTGTTGATTCTAGATCCACACCATTATATCCATAACATTATAGTCCATTGCAGTGACCGCAATCGGACAAGTCAATCAATTTACCAGAACTTATTTACCAAGTATCAAGTATAGTAAAGTATCGCCAGGGTTGCCCACGAAAGTCATTTTTTACGGTTTTTGCAATTTGCAAGTCAGTGTCAGGCTGTATGTAGAACAAAATATGATTCGCGACCTTCAAAACTAACTGATGAGGTCCACAAGGGCCGATGCCTGCCAGGGGTGCGGGATGTTCGAAAGAGATACCGTGGCACACAGGCAACTGAAGCAACACGGGTGGGTTTTAGTCAGGAAAGTCTGACACGTCCTCCTGCTCCATCTAGAGAGGGAGACGTTATTTGATGATTACCACCCTCAAAAAAAAAACCGTAACACGTAGGTATACAGGATAAATTTTTAACCAATGCGCAAACTGTAACCTTGAATTCAGCATATCATACTAGACCCCCCTAGCGTAGAAATTTATCGCCAGGTATACAAAAAAAAAAAAAAAATCTGCTGTTCTTTACATTTTGACCGCGTAGGTATTGCAATTTTCTATGAAACAACAGATTTGTTTATAACCGACGAAAATTTTTTAATCAATGTGCAAAGTGCAACCACGAATTCAGCATATTATTCTCAGCTTAGAAATGTTTCGTCGGTGTAAAAAAATTGCCCATCATGCCGTTATTTCAGACGTTCTACTAGTTTGACGATTTTAAATTTCAGACGTTTTACTAGTAGGTCGTTTTACTTTAATGTAATTTATGCCACAAGGGCATTTTACTAGATTGTCCTTCTGATACGGAGCGATTTAGATATATTTCATGTAAGAAACATAATCCCATCAATCATATATAAATAAAAAGAAAAGTCCTGACTGACTGATTGGACTGACTCATCAACGCCCAGGCCAAACCCTTGGACCTAGAAAGCTGAAATTTTGCACAGAGGTTCCCTTTATAATGTAGACAAGGAATAAGGAAGGATTTTTCGAAATTCAACCCCTAAGGGAGTTAAATAGTGGATGAATGTTCCGCGCGGGCGAAGCCGCTGGCAAAAGTATTGTAATAAACATACAACAGAACTGACCTGTAAATTGCACAAAATAGAAGAAAATTTGAATTTCGCGTGTTATCTTAGCACTTCCACCTTAAAACCATTTGTTGGCAGCAATTCCTCATAAGATGGTTTAAGAATGTCATAATACATCATAAATGCAATTACTATTCTCATCACCCCATGTGAAGATTGCACTGCTAACATTAGGTAATTAACAAAGAAAGATGCACAATAACAGATGACCTAAGATCTTTCTCATGTCATCAGGCTGTTACAAAATTGACCTACCACCTAACTAATGCAATTGTCTAATTATCTGCTTCGAAAAGTGTGAGAATAATGTAATGTGTATGACTGTTGTATTAAGTGACATAATTGGCTGTGAAAAGTAAAGATAATAACAGTTGGAAAACTTAAACATAAACTATTTTTTACTGACTTCAAAAAGAAGCAGGTTATCAATTCGACATGTTTATATGTATACATACTTTTTGTATGTATGTTGTGGTTAAAGAATCTTTATTTCTCAAAAGGAATTTACTACAAATTTCAATTAATGAGAAATATTTTAAGTACAATAATTATAATAATGACATTCGTGAGCAGAGCTAGAACACGCACAAAACCAGTACTTACGTACCTAATAAATGAAGACAACAACATTATCATGACATTGAAGGTAGCAGCAAAAGATTTATGTGGAGCAAAAAATTGAAATTTGTGGGTAAGTTAAAAACATAAACCAGAGCCGGACTTAAATTTTGTCAATAATAAAAGATTTTGACTGAGTTTTAAATATTTGTAAACTTTTAGCGGTTTTATTTCTCGTGGTAGTTTTATTTTTATTTATTTTATTAGGTTCACCAACAATTGTTTACACTGGTACTATGCTAAAGATAACATGTAAGATAGATTAATGTAGTAGCGTAACAATCACTTAGAGATAAACTCCGCGTTCATATTAAGGAAATTGTACAAACTAAACTAAAGTAACTTAACTAAACGACACCTGCAAGGAATAACATCGTAACTCAGTTTTGGGCAATTTTGAGTTACAATCTTATTCTTGTTGTACTAAAAATGCAGATTTTTTTTGCACTCACCCCTGCGGCTAAATTCCTTCACGTAAAGATTTTTATAGTGTAAAAACATTGTAAGTGAGAGCCAACTGTAGATTAATAAAAGGGTATCTTTAGTTACACCTCATCATCGTCATTGTTTAAGCTCGCCATTACTAGTATTACATTGTAATACAAGATACGTTCTTGTTCTTTGAAATTATTATTACTTATAAATAAGCTTTCATCGTAACCTTAAAATACAACTATTTCATTCTTGCTTAGCGAATAAAAATTCAGTCCAATCATTGTAACATAAGTTACGATTATTTTCTCCGCAATCATTTGCAAGTTAGGTTAACAGTATGATACTTACATCGACTTACGATGAAAGTAATTGTTTACATTCCGCCGACCGCCTCCCGCGCGCGCTGTATTGAGCGAGTTACGACGTGTGCATTTGCGGTAGTTTGCATTGAATATTGTTTGATTTAGACTTAGAAGCTTTATTTAGAATGGATGAATGAAAAATATTCTGATCAAGTAGTTGCGACCTTAAGACAGTACAGGGAGATATTTAAGTCAGATTTTAATATAGATTTCAATAAACCTAAAAATGACCAATGTCCGCGGTGAGACTTATTTAAAAATGCAACTGAGACTGACAAAACTAAGCTAGAATATGAGCACGCTTTACATGTTGCCAATAAAAATGTGGTTAGGACTTTAAAAGATAGCGACAAACAGCGAGCCGAGCACTCTGGTTCCGTTGTAGCAGTTTGTTACGATTTACAGAAAATTTTGAACACTCCGCAGTCAGAAGTGTCTGTCTTTTATTATAAAAGAAAACTAGCTTGTTATAACTTCACGATGTATGATTTGGGTAAACATAAAGGGTATTGCTACTTGTGGGACGAGACGATCGGACGCAAAGGATCAAACGAAATAAGTAGTTTTGTATTCGACTTCATTAAAACCAAGGTTCAGGAAGGGTACAAGGAGTTTAATTTTTATTCTGATAGCTGCGGCGGGCGGTCAGAATAAAAATAGAACAGTATTTGCAATGTATGCTAGCACAATATTTAATATAAACATAAATCACCACTTTTTCGAAGTTGGACATTCGCAGTCAGAGGGCGATGCAATGCATACACTTATTGAGCGGAGAAAAAAGAATAAAATTATTTACGTTCCTCAACAATGGGTTACTTTGATTAGATGTGCGAAATCTAATGGTGAGCCTTATGTAGTCAAGGAAGTTAATCAAGACACGATATTGGATTTTAAACAGCTTTTGCCGTGTTACAATAATTGGGAATACGATACCAACAATGTGAAAGTCTCCTGGAGCAAAATTATGCAAATCCGTTATATCAGTGACTTACCAAATATGATTAAGTTTCAACATGATTCTCTGAGTGACAGTGAAATGGCTATAGATATAGCTCAACATAGGGCAGTTTCACTTCGGGCAGTTACTCGTCGTGCTGCTAAGGGACCTCAAAATATTGAACAAGAGTTACCGATCAACATTTCGAAGGCTTATAATGCGCCTTTGCCTTTAACTACAGCAAAGTACAAAGACTTAATGAGCTTGTGCACAAGCAATGCTATTCTAACAATCTATCATGAGTATTACATACATTTACCAAATCTTAATTCAACTCATCCAAATAATGCGTCTGATTCCGAATAAAAACCCTATTAATTAATGTTTACAAAGACTGACTTAGACCTGCTGTGATTATTTAAAAAGGAATAATTGTAATTGCTAATTGCTTAAAGTTGTTTGTTTCGTAAGTTTTTTTTTAGATTTTAGTTGTGTTAGGTAATTGAAGTTCAGGACCTGATTTTATGAATACCTACACTGTTACTTTCTAATTGATTAGATAGGTACATAGAACAGTTTTCCAAAAAAATGTGAATCAGGGTTAGTAATTGTTGACTAAGTGTTACTTTTCATTTATTTTCAATAATTTACGTTTTGATTGTTTGTTTTTCATGTGCATTTACTGTCATTGTACATTGTTATGGCCTAGTTGATTGAATATGCGTAACAGTTTTCGTAAGAAATTTATAAAAACGAAGTAATTGATGCTCAAAAAATTTTTTTTTTGTTTGCTATATTATAAAATTACTATGGAAATTTTGCTGTGTGGGTTTAACTAATTTGTTTATGTTATGAATGCTATAATAAAATAATAATAAAAAGAATTCAAAAATAATTTCCCTAGATTTTTTATTTGTATGTTAATTCCAAAACTCATAAAACTACATTTAAATTGTATCTCAGACTTACAATTTTTTGATTTTATGAAGTACCTATTATCGTACTTTATGCGATTGTATGTCTGAGTTACAATGTCATTTTATAGAGTATATGTATAAGATTGTCATTGTAACTTACAAAAATGGTTAAAATATACATATATATAATAATAAAATCATTCGCAAGCGTAGCTATTCCCTCGTTGATATACAATTTCAAAGTTGGTTGGCATTAAGACTTAAATTAAAGCTGTGAGAATTTTTTAAATCTTTGACGCGCTCTCCTATAAAGTTGCTAAATATTAGTTACAATGTTACTCCTTGCAGGTGTCGAAGGTAAAAATACTTACTTACTTAAAACTTGGAATACATCATACATCACTTAAGACTAACTTATTATAGTATTTTGATGAAAATCTAAAGCTAATCGGGCAGATACTTATGAAAAGTGGCTTTCAACTTTCCCAAACTATCAAAGTGAAGATCGATTTGGTCGCTGCAACTATTTATGACCATCGTTTGTTGAACATCTGTGCCCCTTCGTATGTAATACTTTTCTTTCCTTAATTTGTACGTGTTAGCGCGAGACAGATATCATTTGCGCTACGGAGAGGTCTGAACCCTTCTTAGGTGTTAGTTTTAAAAATCAATTACGAGTGTAGTTTTTATCCTTATTTGTTTTATTAAGATAGAATACATGCATGTATTATAGTAAAAGATTTGTTTTATATTCATTTATTTGGTTTCGGAATAAATTTTCTTTGTTGGTGTTAGAAAGTCATAATGAAATAAGATTTTTACTAGTTTATTTTGTATTCTTGGGATGCAGTTTAAGTTAGTTTTTGCTGCGCTACCCCATATTTATATTAAATAATCTAGTTGTGATCTGACGAGAGAGTGATAGCAACACCGTAAAGACGCCCTAATAATGACGATAACATAGATCTTATTTTATTTATATGCGACTTTCATGTTAATCCACTGTCCAAAATTAGCCCTAGGTATTTCTCTTCGATCGATTCCGATCGATGTTCGGGCATAACTCCGACTAATTTGTAGACGGATTTGCACTTTTTTTGTTCGAAAGGGGTTTATTCCGAAATGGTCGCATTAAAATTTCATATAGATCTGATGATGCGTTTTGGAAACATACAAGTACAACAGAGCTCTTCAAAAAATTACAGCAAATCAACCACGTTTGCTGTCAGGTATCGCATAAATATACATTGTTTTGACCCCAAGGATGATGAAATTTCGAATTGTTGTGGTGTAGGTACAGAGGCCAGCACATCAAGCTACCCCAATCTGGCAATTTTTTTTGATAGTTTTTCAACTTTATTTTTTCAAGGACGGTTCATGTTCAATTGGGAAAATTTTACAGTTTGGGATAGGTTGACCTGCTGGCGTCTGTACTATAACTAAAAAGTTAAAAAAAAGGAATTGAATTTCGGAAGTCGTTGACTTTGGATATGTATTTTAATTCCGAAATTAAAGTAATTTTTCACTTTGTAGCGTTTTTCGGTTATTCAGTGTTTAGCTCTTGCTAAAACTGTAATAAATGGTAGGCTACTATAAAGAGGTGAAAATGTTGTTGTTATTATTTCCAACCTTCCACACTTCCCTAAGTTTTGCTGCATTTTCTGTCTTACATGTTATGCTAATATGTTACTACAAACAATGTATCTTGTGTGTGCTTGC
Organism: Polymixis flavicincta; assembly: GCA_949987655.1. Taxonomy (NCBI): domain Eukaryota; kingdom Metazoa; phylum Arthropoda; class Insecta; order Lepidoptera; family Noctuidae; genus Polymixis; species Polymixis flavicincta. The sequence continues at coordinate 15,983,919 of OX465184.1, forward strand.
TTACCCAGCAATCTGTTCTTCCAGTTCTCTCTTGTACTCAACCAGCATCATTTCCTCCTTGAAGTCCAGGATGGTGATATCAACAGACAGACATCGGCTCAATTCTTCTGTTTCCTCCTTCAATTCTGTAATTTACTTATATTTTAGGTGTCCATATAATAAAACAGTAGATACTAAAAAGGCTCTTTGTTGAAATGATGTATGTGTGCAGTTGAGTCCAAAAACTTTAGTATGACAACACTTTTTTTTTTACAATTTTTTTCATTGGCCTAGGATTAACTTATTCTATTTCAAGGAACAAAAATTCAGTGTTCATTACAAGGATGTTCACATGCTCATTATTCTAGATGAATCATTTAGAGGAATGGTATCACAGTTTACAATTTTGTATTCCTGTAATTTTAAGGTCAATCATTTTAAGCACACATTACTGAGAAGAGTCATCATAATTTCAGCCGAAAGACGTCCACTGCTGTACATGCACCTCCCCCAATTATTATTTATTGAGAATATAACAAGTATCATAAACAGGGAAAAAAATCATTTAAAATAAAAATATTACTCGAAAAACTGGCTTAATTAATATAACAAGTTCCTAAACTCACTGTCAACCTGTCCCTGCATGGTCTTGAGCTTCTGCCTGGTCTCAGAGATGACATCTCTATGCAGTTCCTTCTCAATCTGCACCAGTTTGGTTATGTTGTTCACCTTGGTGGCATCATCTACACCGAGGTGTGACCAGTTTAGCCATAACTCCTCCATCATTGAGCGGACATTCTGGGATATCTCCATTTGGACATTATTGCTGTAAGAAAAGGATATTGTGTTAAGGAAAATGGTAAAATATGACAATGTTGTACGATTTGTATGTTGTTCATGACAATGATGTGAAACATTTTGTTTTTTTTTTTTGTTATATGGACCAACAGCTTTCAAGTTTTGAGTCAAGATTAGGGAATTGGGATATATTGCATATCTGCTGAATTGATCATGGGATGTTCCGCTGCTCCGCAGAAAAACTTGTGTTACAAGTTAACCAAAGCTTATTTATTTTTTTACTATAAGAATTATCAAATCAATCAGTGAGTTAATTGAACTATGCAATTTAAAGTAGGTTTATATGTACAAAATTTTACATTGGCGTTAATATATAATTAGGAAGGTATCACAAAATATTTACATAAAATACCCCTAAGGCGACCCACTGACCACATCTTTAACTACATTGCTGCCAACACAGTAAGTTTGATGAAAACTTGGACACTGCTAGTTGCTTTCCTGTAATATCTTAGCCCAACACTGCTTAACAGGAAGAGTCTTCTGTGGTTTTATACCAATTATGAAATAAATCTCTCTATACTTATTACACTTCTAGTCATTGAATGCAACTGGTTTTGAAAGGACGCAAGTAGAAACAATTTCAAATATTTTACGGTTCAGATAACAAGGTTTATACAATCTATGAAGGAAGTTCGAGTCTAATTGGAACAATATGTCAAGTAAAATGATCAGATGCGATCTACTCGAGTTAATCAAGGCTAAAGTCGTATTTATTTTTGATAGGTTTTATTTTTAGATCGTTAGTTTGTTTGAAACACGGTGATTTGAAACAAATCCATAACGGTGGGAATTATGTGACGCCTATGCTTTGAGTCGTACTGAATTACTTGCGAAGGTTAAAATATTACCACAGTTTTTAATTCATTTTTAAGAGGTTATGAATAACATTTGCATCGAGACACCAACACTGGATTATTGGAATATAGTCGTGGTATAAAATCCCGAATACTTACAATAGCTTGTTGACATGTTCGGATAACGTAATCATTTTGTATATTTATTCACTGTTCTTCTTCCAATAAAATTCACATAAGTTCACAATAAAATGTCTAAATAGTGGTTGTATTATAATTCACTAATAAAACTCAATAATTCTAAAATACCACCAACACGAATCCGAAATCCAACGAGTCTTGAACGTTTGTTTTCAAAATTCAATACGTTACAAATGAAAGTGTCTTCTACGGCAATGTGATTGGTCGGTCAACTTTTCGTTCAGAAATGATGTAAAGCTTCACTAGTACCTGGAAACTATTTGTTAGTATCCTCTAAATATAAAATAATGGATACTTCTTTTTATTAAAACATTAATAATAGGTCTTTACCTATGAAATTGCCGTTTTGTATGAAAAAATTTAAACGAATTTTTTTCATGAATTTTTTATTTGTATTAATCGAAGTAATCACCCATGCAATCAATGCATCTTTGCCATCGCAGTGGCAGTTTATTGATGCCCTTCTTAAAGAAATCAGCTGGACGGGAGGCAACAAATTCTTCAAAGGCATTTTGTACTGCCTCTCGGGTATTAAATTTTTTTCCCGCCAAGAAGTTATCCAAATTCTGGAAAAAGTAGTAGTCTGTAGGCGCAAGGTCTGGTGAGTAGGGCGGATGACGGAGAGCTTCCAACCCCAGTTCTTGCAACTTGGAGACCGTCTGCTGTGCAGTATGAGGTCGCGCGTTGTCGTGCAGGAGCAGCGGAGACGAGCGATTGACCAATGCTGGTTGGAGATGCGCCAGCTTCTCCATCATTGTGTTCAGTTCTTCACAGTACACATCTGCAGTAATACTCACCCCGTTTGGTAAGAAGCTGTGATGAATCACACCGGCGCTAGACCACCAAACAGTGACCATCACTTTTCTAGGGGTAAGTTTTCGTTTAGGGCATTGTTTAGGTGCTGAACCAGGATCCAACCAACTTGCTGAGCGCTTACGGTTATCAAACAGAATCCATTTTTCATCGCAGGTAACAATGCGGTTCAAAATTCCTTCATTTGTGTGTCTGTTGAGCAGTGCAAGGCACGTCTCGACGCGTACTTCGCGCTGGCGATCATTGAGTTCGTGGGGCACCCATTTGTCAAGCTTTTTTACCTTGCCAATTTGACGCAAATGGACCAATATTGTTTTGACGCTAACGTCGAAAGCTGCTGCTAATTCAGCCGTAGATTGTGTATCATCAGCTTCCACAATCGCCTTTAATTCGTCATTGTCGACCAAAGTCTTCGGACGACCGCGAGGTTCATTTTTCAGGTCGAAATTTCCAGAACGGAAGCGAGCAAACCAATAACAGGTGGTGCGTTGGTTTGTAGTGTTAGCTCCGTAAACGTCGTTGATGTTGCGTGCCGCTTGTGCCGCGTTGCTGCCACGACGGTACTCATATTCCATAATTACTCGAATTTTTAACGTATCCATGATGACGAAAAAGATTGAAATGCGATGAAAATGTAACACTAATCAATAAAGAAATGACTACTTTTAGAAAAAAAAATCCATGTTTTTAAAATAAAATTAATTTGAAATTAGAATTCTTAGCCAAACAAAAATTATTTTGATTTGAAATGGCCAGTACTGCAGAACGGCAATTTCATAGGTAAAGACCTAATACTATTACCTTCTTTAAGCCATCCGTTATAAGAATATTTTTCTATGATTATTAAATAGAAAAAATCGATATCGAAGTGTGAGAATTCCGTGTGCGCATGGGGTGGCGCCACTGTACCACCACTGCTCACTAATGTGCACGCGGAGACCGGCCGGGAATAATTGAAAAAATACTTCATTCAAGAATACTTCATTAGATATTTATTTGTAAAGTAACAAAAAAACGTTAAGCTTTTCCTACTTTAAGATAGACTTAACTAATCAACGATCAATGTCAACTGATTAACGAAAATAGATTATGTGTATGGCAACATCGTATTCTTCATTCATTTTGTTAGATAGACCCAATTTGATTTGACTGTTCTGTTAATTTAACAGGTTTGTTAGTTAATTATAGATTTGAATAGCCGTCGAGAAACCGGGCGTTAGTCTCTGAGAATAACTGGTCTCTCGATCGCAACTAGAACATCTGAAGCGCAGTTAAGGGAGACCGAGGGGAGTTGATTAGAGGTATGAGGAACAGGGTGTAAAGTTCGCTCATCCTCTATTGAAAAGGAGGATCCTCCGACCAGACGGGTATTGTGTCTGGTCCGGGCAACTGCCCGACAGTTGATGTCGGGATTTTGTATATGTTTGAGTGGTGTGGTAAACTCTGATTGCGCGATGTAAAATTGTTATGAGAGTTCGCCTGTGGCATTGTAGATGGCGCCACTTTTCTTTTTGCGTTTTTCGATATTTGTTGCGAAGTATTTATTTTTGTAGTGCCACTACATCACTCACCCCCCGGAGATCGGAGGTCGATAGTGGGCTGAGTCAGTGCATATTATGATGCTTGCCAGGGCCAGTTGTGGTTCCAGTGGGTCGGAACCGGGTGTCGCATAGTTCGCGGTGAGTTGGAACTGTCTGCGACGATTCCCCAGTGAGTCGGGGTTGCGCTGCGTTATGCTCCAGTGAGTCGGATCTGGTACAGCGCTGGGTTGAAAGGTTGAGGCTGACTGCTGGCGTCGACCGGGAGATTGAGCTCTCGACCAGCCGAAAGTGCAGTGTGCTGGGCCATGGTTGCTGATGAGGCTGTGGGTGATGACCAGGCATGAGGTTCGCTGCATGCAGGTGGTCAGGATACCCGTTGTAGCCGTGGGTGCTGGCTGGCTGTGTGACTCGCCGCTCGAATGCTTGAGGAAGTGGTCTTGATTTGATGAAGATGACGTCACGCCGAAGTGTTGCACGAAGGCGGCACTGAGGTTCTTTCTCGGGGTCACCAATTTAGGGGTATGAGGAACAGGGTGTAAAGTTCACTCATACTTAAGATGGTAAAGGAGGATCCTCCGACCAGACGGGTATTGTGTCTGGTCCGGGCAACTGCCCGACAGTTGATGTCGGGATTTTGTATATATCGAGCCATTACCGCCGATTTAGCGTAACCGACAAAAACAAATTTTACAAATTATACTACTGAACGCATTTGGATGAAACTTTCCAGTAATGTAGCTTAGACATCAGAATAACACACAGGCGAGAATTTACTTACCACGCGGGCGAAGCCGCGGGCGGTAGCTAGTAGTTTATAATATCGCAAAACGCAGCTTAGGTAAAAATGTCGCTTACTATAAGTCGGCGGTAATGGCTCGATATGTTTGAGTGGTGTGGTAAACTCTGATTGCGCGATGTAGAATTGCTATGATAGTTCGCCTGTGGCATTGTAGATGGCGCCACTTTTCTTTTTGCGGTTTTCGATATTTGTTGCAAAGTATTTATTTTTGTAGTGCCGCTACAAAACAACTTTAACATTTTCTTTCATACACCAAATACTACAGACAGAAATCGTATGATATTAGTACCAATCGATAGGTCATCCTTTACACTTGCGAATGACTAACATATAGAAATTGTAAGCGTTAAAAATTGTGGTGAAAAATCGATTTAACCGTAACAAGTCAACTTGTTTCAACTCCCCTCATACCGAGGTAAGATGAAACAGGGGGCGAGGAGAGTTGAAACATATGATTTTTGAGAAGTATTATGGGCTGTAAAATAAGAGTTATGATATAATTTAAAGGTATTGATTAAAATAAAACTTTACAAGTAGGTACGAAACAAACATTTTTATTAATATTTTGTACTGATAAGTATATCAAATAAGTAGGTAACTACAGGTCTAATACAAATTATCAACTCCTAAACTAGTTAAAAGTACCATATCGGCTTATTCGTAACATTAATTAAAATAATAGTCACAAAAATAATAGCAATAAATGTAAACGAAACGAAGGAGCCTGGATCTCATGACACAGGGAATGCTAGTGTGAGTTCCAGGAAGCAACGCATTTGAATGTAACTTTCAAAACAATTTATTATTCTTTTAAACAAAATGTTTTACATACAAAAAAATCTTACAAATGTGAAATATAAAAATATTATGAAAATAAAAAACATCAATCTGACAAGCAGTTGTGGCAAACATAAGAAAGTGCCTTCCAGACATTGCACCCATTTTTCTTTGGCATAGCCGACTATTTGAATAAGGCTCAAAACAACAAAGGGAAAGGGTTCTTCTCCTTCTTCTTCACTTTCTTCATTTCCTCTTTGTTTCTTGACAACCTTGATCTTTTCAATTTTATTGCCTGGTTTTGAAATTTTTCTTGTTTTTATTTCTTCTATTTTAGGCTTTTTATAATCAGTAGGCATGCTACAAATTAAATTAAATAAAAATTTGTGCCCGATATTTATTGACTGCAGTCCGATATAAAATTGAAAACGAGAAGAGTTGAAACAGTCTGTTTCAAATCTCCTCAGTTAGAAAAAACCTCCCAATTTTTATTTGATCCACAATCAAGAAACAAATACACAGAAATCAATTGTACCAAATAAATATATTAAATCTTTAGTTAGTGAGCTTTCGAAACATGTACTTATAACTTAAACCAAAATACAAAACCCATCAAAATATAGGCATCGTAAAAAAACGTTAAAACTTACTGTTCACGATTTTTGTCACATGGCACCATGATGGCACCTATTATTGATCGAAGCATGGCACGCAGAAATCCCCAACGCCACTATTTACGCCACCAACGCGAACTGACACGTCAGCGGGTGCAGGGAAGTGGTTGAAAAATGGTGTTGCCAACTCGCTAACAGTTTTAAGTTCCGAGAAATCGGTAATGTTTCAAATCACCTTTGTTTCAAATCCCCTCGGTCTCCCCTACCTGGTGAAGGCCCTCTGAATACATTCTATCCTATTGACATGGACGCGATATGATACACGCGTGTACTTCTAACAAGTGTGCTGTAAAGAAGTTTTAGGGTCGATATGGACAGAAACTCCGAGCAATGACTCTTCACAAAACCTGCCATTTTTGTCGCTTTGGATACGATTAGGTCGATGTGGTTAATGAACGAGAGTTTACTGTCAAGCTGAACTCCTAAGTCACGGATGGTGTCAGCCTTTTGCAGAGTTTCTCTGCATATTTAATTTATAAGACGAAGGTACAGGCCATCTGTCCAATTTCTTTGATAGTTTTTCTACTTTATTAAAAAGGAATAAGGTTTATGTTCAATTGGGAAAATTTGACAGTTTGGGATAGCTTGACCTGCTGGCGACTGTACTATATTTTTCTTACGCGCAAACGTCATGTGATAGCACTTACTTACGTTGAGCGTCATCATGTTTAACCGACACCATTCATGTATCGCATCCAGATCTTTTTGACTTAATTCCTTTCTACAGTTTTAAATCATCTGCAAACATGTAACATTTGCTGTGACGCACTGAGGAAACAATGTCGTTTACAAATATAAGAAATAAGATCGCCCCTGTCACTTAGGGGCTAGGTACTATTCTACTGAATATACTATCTACTCGTCCACTTCCAGAGTACCAACTCTGGAAGTGGAAGAGTAGAATAGTGATTCCTACCCTCTCACAACCACTCTCTGCTTCCGCCCCGTCAGGTAGGAAGCGAACCACCTGAGCAGTTGACTGGTTCTGCCAAAATGTTCCAGCTTCATTAAAAGTAAATTGTGATTAACCTTATCAAAAGCACTGCTGAAATCTGTGTAGATGGAATCAACCTGTACACGGGAGTCCAGAGATTTAGCAATGCCGTTGATGTAGTGAACCAAATTAGTGGTAGGTAGTAGATTTACGAGCTCGGACGCCGCCGTGCTGTTCAGAGGCCAATTGCATATTAGTATGCGACGACAGAATAAGACAAACCAACGCTTTAAACAGCTTAGCAAAGATAGAAAGGAGAGATATGGGACGATAATTAGAAGTATCGCTGAGTTCTCCCTTCTTAAAAATAGGTTCCACACTAGCGGTTTTCCACTCTCTAGGGAATTTAGATGTTTCGATAGAGCCATTTAAAATAAGTTTAAGTAAAATACAAACATTGGATGCACATTTTTGGACAAATAGCGGGGGAAAGCGGTCCCGGGCCTTTGGAGTTGTCAAGTTTCTTTAATTCTTTTGATACTTCTACTTCTGTGAACGCAATTCTGCTTAGAACGAATTGAAAATAGTTATGCGAGCAAGAATCAGGAGCACTCAACTTATTGGATGGTATGAAGGTCGGAAAAAAAATCGTACAATGTCGTCTATCAATTCTGAAGTCCACGCAGAAGAAATTGCGGGCGGCGGGGGGAGTTTATTCCGCATTTATAAAATAAGGTTTTCCTTATTTCATAATGCGGAATAAACTCTGTTACCTTTTCCTTAACGGCTGAACGGATTTGAATGAAAGGGACCAGAACCTGGGTTAGGACAAAGGATACTTTTAATTCCGGTAGTTCGTTCCCGTGAGATAAGGTCCAATCTACGCGGGCGAAGACGCGTGCCAATGTTAGTCTAAAATAAAATAAAAATAGTACTCAACTGAATTGAACTGAACTGTAATAGGTAGGTAGTCGAATTTTGTTTGGCAAGTGGGATAGTGTACCTACTTACTTACCATTGTAGCCCCGCGGCAGTGTATTGCTTTTCTATACCTACCTATTACGAATGCACGCCATTGTTAATGAAGCTAACAAACTTCCTCTGATACTGATCAATTTAATTAAAAGACCGGCTGTATTGCGCAAACCTGTTGAATAAGATGGATATTGGTCGATAGGTACGGAATCAACGGGTAGGTGCCTACCTATCCAGATTAATGTTTTGTTTGAAAGTAAAGAATAATATTTAACTATAATGTCTCTGTCCATCTCCTCGGAGTTCACAACTGGTAGTCTACTCTCTAAATCCATCAACGAAGATACGGGCACGTCCGAATATATTTGATTCTCAGAAGTTAGTTCTTCGGACGGACACATCGGGAATATGGACAATTTTCAAACCATGTAGCCACACATTTTTAATTTGGGGCTCAGATTAGGTAATCCTATGTTATGTTGTATTATGTAGCATTGATTTAAATAGTAAAGATACGGTCGTCCGAACACTTTGACGGACGCGGTCGCCCTACTAAAACACTAACGCCATCTATTAGAACTAGTATGAACTACGGCGTATCTGCTCCTAGACGTAACCTTGTAAGAGCGGGGTGTGGTATTTTTCGAGGTACAAAGAAATAAAATAAAACCTTATACAGGAAAAGTTTTTATCCAGTGCGCAAATTGTAACCATGAATTCAGCATATCATTCTAATCCCCCTAGCGCAGAAATTTTTCGTCGGATACACAAAAAAAAATCAGCTGTTCCATACATTTTGACCGCGTAGGTATTGCACTTTTCTATGAAACAGCAGATTTTTTTTTGTACCACCGGCGAAAAATTTCTGCTCTAGGGGTTCTAGAATAATATGCTGAATTCATGGTTACAATTTGCGCACTGGATAAAAACTTACCCTGTATTTTTCGAAATTTTATATTTGGTGCAGTTTGTTTGTGCTATTAAGTTTTTATTGGCCTTCGAATAAAACAATTTTTTGTCTTTTTGTTATTCTGGACATATTTTCCATTTTGGATTCGTAGTGTTTTCTGACGTTGGACATTTTACTTTACTTTTAATAAACAATAAAAATCAATTTTGTACATAATTTAATCTTATAATAATATTATTAAACCTTTTCATTTCATCAGCTACAACGAGCGCCGCTGCAAAGTTATGTCGCACTTTTAAGCGGCTTTGTGTCGTCTTTGCCAAAGGTTGAGACAAATAAGAATGAAAATTGTTTTAAATAATGTTAGAAGTCGATTTATTGACATATTTTTAACTTACCGGGGATATGAAATGTTATCATTTTTTTTTTTATGTGCTTTTTGTCGTAGTTCACGCAACCCTTCACGACACAACTTGGCATTTTTGCTTGCAAAAATTTACGACCGCTCCGAAGACAGCCGATCGCGTTCTAGTTCACTTCGCTATAGGGAAGACCATTTTGGGACCAAGTTTGAGGCGTCATTGTAACATGCGGTCCGCCCAGTCCTTAAATATATGTCAATGGTTCGTTGGTGATACGGAGTAGGAAAAACTTCAGCCGATAGTAGTAGAAATCGTGCTTAGAGAACTGCAAGGGCATCTTCTCTCTAAGCACGAATCACGAGAGCTATATAACCCGCACTCGGGCACTTACAAGCCTAACGCCCGAAACTTCTTCACGAGGGTAGGGACCTAAACCCTCATCATCATCATCATCATCAGCCTATAATGTTCCCACTGCTGCGACACAGGCCTCCTCTCCGTGAGAGGGAGTGGGCTGTACCTAATCCACCACGCGGACCCAGTGCGGGTTGGTAGATGTCACATGTCTTCGAATTTTTGGTTCTAGGACATGCCGGTTGCCTCACGATGTTTTCCTTCACCGTTTTGAGAGCAGTAGTGATGAAATAATTTACACAATGTAAAGCGCCTGTCTGGGTTCGAACTCACGACCTACAAGTCGAAAGTCGCGGTCGTTACCACTGGGCCACCACCGCTCCCTCCCCCCTTGAATGAACCCTACTCCCGATTAATTAACTTTTTCTGACGGGGATAAACACATTGGCAGTCCTTGGAAAATCCCCCAACGAACCCTATGCTAATAGGCCCGTGTGTGAAGGCCCGTTAGGTCTTTCGGCCTTCGTCCTTCGGCCGAAACTATGGAATATTTTTTTTTGGAATAATTGACTTAAAATTTCAACGCAGGGGGGGCCAGAATTATGACCTGAATCAATCATAGCAGGTATGAATTACAGCACAATTGGTGTCTGCGTTTTTTTTTTGTTTTGCTGGGAAATCATCAAATAACTTCTCCCGCTCTGGGTGGAGCAGGAGGGCGTGTCAGACTTTTACTGACTAAAACCCACCCGTGTTCCCTCAGTAGCCCGTATGCCAGGGGCTGTGGTATCTCTTTCGAACAAACCCGCACCCCTGGCAGAATTGGTGTCTGCGTTGAGATCTTATTTTGAACTAGGTCAGAAATGTTGAAGAGTTGTAAACGTATTCCAGATGCAGGGGAAGACAGGTGCTTTCATAAAACAAAACTAAATAATCTATATCTGTCCTGTTATATATATATGTACATTTAGTTATCAATCGCCCAAGATAATTTATTATTTATGTACCTACCTATCTACAAAATACTGCTCGACTCAGGCAGCATAATATTATTATCTGAATTCTGTCAGTATTATCGCAACAAATCCTTCATTGTTTTCTAACATAAGGTAGCTTGCATACAAGCGGTTACGCTATTTTTTTTTTAAATTACCTACACAGTTTCAACCAATTAACAAGCTGGAATTTCAACAAAATTCATGCCTAGAGAGTAGACCCCCAGGGGTGACCGCATTCAGACGAGAGTGAATAGACGCCAGCACATCAAGCTACCCCAATCTGTCAAATTTCTTTGATAGATTTTCTACTTTATAGCACAGGTATAAAGTTCATGTTCAATTGGGAAAATTTGACAGTTTTTGGTAGCTTGATGTGCTGGCGTCTGTACACCGCAGTTAGGGCCGTGTACCTAGTAGGAAGGTATCCGTCAACACTGAAATTATCGAACGAGGAAATAATACGTACATACCCACACGAGGCGCAAAATAGCAATACTCTGACTTCTTTCCAAACTTGAAGCAAACCTGTGTTTTACACGATAGTGCTTACGTTTACGTGCACTGTATTTTAGGCACCATCATAAACATTTAACACTTACCTAAGAAACCTTTAAAACCTACATTATTAAATAGTAAATAAAAGACTTAGATTAACAAGGACACTTTAAAAACTACTTAAATATATCTGCGCAAACCCAGAAGACAGAAGTTAAACATTAATAAAGTTAATTTTCTACTTAGGTACCTACCTGCTAATTAGCAATCTATGGCTCTATTTACATAAAATTTACGTACTTACCTATCGTCACTATCTTTATGCGTAAACCTAAGTAACAAGTTGTTAATACGTAGTTATCTTCGAAGTAAGTACCGTTACAGCGCAACTTTGTCATTAACTTAGCAGACATGCTGTAACCGATTGGAATGCACTGATCACTTTTACTAACGCTTGGTAGACGATCAACCGTACTTTCTGGTTTATGTACTTACTAACAATAAAAGTAGGTAGGTATCTGGGAACCTAGGTAGGTAATATATGAGAAAATATGGTAAAATAAGTAAAACATTTATAATTCTATACATACTCAGCCTATAACCTTCCCACTGCTGGGACACAGGACTCCTCTCCGTGAGAGGGAGTGGGCCGTAATCCACCACGCGGGCCCAGTGCGGGTTGGTAGATATCACATGTCTTCGAATTTTTGGTTCTAGGACATGCCGGTTTCCTCACAATGTTTTCCTTCACCGTTTGAGAGCAGTGGTGATGAAATTATTTACACAAAGTAATGCGCCTGGCTGGGTTCGAACGCAAGACGTACAACTCATAAGTTGGGACCGTTACCACTGGGTCACCAGTTCACCACTACTCTCAAAAACATCTATGTACCTACTATAATACCCATGTTTTGATTTTGATTTGACATTTGTTGTGCAACTTTGACCATTATTCCTAGAAAATCAATCTAGAAGTCTTTTTTGAACCGACGAAAAAACGGAGGAGGTTACTCAATTCGACGCGTATATATTTTTTTTTTTATGTATGACCACGCATAACTTTTTCCAGAGTAGTCCGATTTTGATAATTCTTTTTTTATTGGAAAGGGTATACTCGTACTCGAAGTTGGTTCCATATAAATTTCGAAGAAAAATTCCAACCCTAAGGGTAAGAAAACAGGGGATGATTGATTGTTTACTCACAGATTTTAATACTGAGTTGTGTATTAAATCAAAAATTAAGCATGTAGTAATTAGTAGACTATAGCCCCAAAAAATTATAAAATAAAAACTTTTAATAAAAAAATTAAACCGCCGAAAAACCGAAAAGTAAAAAATAATAAACTAGCTTTGTCCAACCCCAATAACTAAGTTCGGAAGTCGGTGACTTTGGATATGTATTTAATTATATGTCACCGCCTTCCGAACTTAGTTATTGGGGTTTTTTTCTTTCGGTTTTTCGGCGGTTTAATTTTTTTATGAAAAAGTTTTTAATCTTCCTCTTTCCTTTGTCAGCTAAATCTCACCCTACTGCTTTTTCTGCAATTCCATTTATTTTGTAAATTAGCTTGACTGATCGAATGCAACATAAGGTCGTCTTTTGCAGACAACCTGTACATTATTATGCCACATTGATCACGTTTAGCAAGCAGATAAAGTACCTACCTACCATTGGAAAATGATACTCTACTAGCCCTTTGCATGCAGCAGTGTGTTTGCAAATTTTTACTGGTAAAAATGAGTAGTACAGCACCTCATTGGTAAAACTGTGACCTTGAGCTGGCCTAGCATATTGCGGAGTTTCGATAGAATACCTGTCACTTGCACACGTGAGAATCAAGTGGCTGTGTCAGCGAACGGTATTCGCGTCGATGAATTTGGGCCACACAAATAAAATAAAAAAACATACAGGGTAAGTTTTTATCCAGGATGTTCCATACATTTTGAACGCGTAGGTATTGCACTTTTCTATGAAACAGCTTATTTTTTTTTTGTACAACCGGCGAAACATTTCTGCGCTAGAGGTTCTAGAATAATATGCTGAATTCATGGTTACAATTTGCGCACTGGATAATTTTTTTTCCTGTATAAACTTTTAGTGATATTTTTGCCATCGAAATGCTATGAAAAATAGAATTTGCTAGCTAAGGTCACGGCTAAGGTTATTCTAATCTCTATCATGCCTACTTAGGTAAGCAGGTTGGTACACAAAGTAGAACTGGCGTGAATTCTTCTTGATACATTTAACCTTTTATTAACACAGTTAACAAAAACTTTAACGTTGGTACAAATTACGACGTGTCTATTAAACGATGTGGATGTTGCTAAAGCCGTTACTTCCGTTGATGACATCTAGGGAACACCCCGCGGGCGCCTGCGCCAGTCGCTGTTGTAAGAGGAAATATCTCTACGCACCGAGAGCTTTGTGTGAAGATTACACGTTATAAAGTGTGTAATTACTGTAATAAGCAATCTGATTCAGACAACTAACAATGTTAACTGTTTACTTATCCTCTGAAGCCAAATTGGAATATGTAGAACGAAAATCCGTATGCCGGAGATCTTTGGATTTCATGTTGCGTAAAAGTACGGATCCATTATAGTACCTAATGTCTAATGTACCTACATATCTAACAGAACATATCTAAATACTAATTCTCTAGGTACCGTTCTAAAATATGAAGAGGAAAAATTTGATTGTTTGTTTCAAATCAAATCAAATCAAAATATTTTTATTTCATATAAACCTGAATGGGCACTTATGAAACGTCGAAGCTAGGTGCACGGTTCCAAATTGTTGTATCCTATGGAGAAGAGCCGGCAAGAAACTCCACGGTTACTCTTTAAAAAATAATTGGCTGTACCAAAGTTTTCAAATTACAAAGATAAAATGTTTGGGAGGACAGTGCAGGCCTGTCAATAAGTACCAGGTACTTAGACGAATACAGAGAAAATCGTCTACAAATCTAGTCTATAAGGCCTACAACGTTCTCCCATTCACAATAATAATATGTAAAATAATCTACATTAATAAAAAGAACCTAATTAAACATAGTGACATGATTTCCATGGTTTGTTTGCATTGTATGCTAGGCTCCGAAACTACTGAACCGATTCGAAAAATTATTTCACTGTTGGGAAGCTACACTATCCCCGGGTAACATAGGCTATATTTTCTCTCCGTATTCCCACGGGAACGAGAACTACGCGCGAGACACCGCGGAGCGCTGTTAGTAATTTATACAGCGAGGCCAGTTTGTGCATCATGTGTCCAAAAAATTAAGATCCAGTTTTGCAGAAGTAGCCCTCTAGGCTGCATTCATCATAGAACATTGGCACGCGCAACGCTCTTTATACGCATATTTACTGCCAGGAATCCAAAGTAATGTTATAAATGCGAAAGTGTGTTTGTTTGTTTTGCTTTCATACTAAAATGGCTAAACGAATTTGGATGTAATATGGCATCAAAATTGTTGGTCCATTTCTGAAATCTGGAAGTGGAGACTCCTAATCGTGGTCACCACCGACGGGGCTCCTATCCGAAACTTTTAAATATATTCGGTGTTTTTTTATCACGCCACACCATCAAACTTTTCGCCGTAAATTTTTTGCTTACGCAAAAAAACCTCTGGGCTCTGGGTATTTTTGCTTATTGGATGATATGAGAAACGCTCTTCATATTTTAGTGCCCGACTTGCACTGTCTGTTTCAATTTGCGAGCAAAGCGTAGGCAGAATGTAATACCTCCCTACCTACCTACCAACTTACCGATCCGCGTTGCAAGATTTCATACGCAGTTTAGTAGGCGTAGACCTCAGATTATAAAACAAAGGCAGACACTACATCGCGCGGAACACCCAAGAGTAAAAAAAAACAAATACTAAAGCCTCGCATTATATACAATACGACGCTTTAGTATTTGGTTTTTTGGCTTCACTCTTGGTGTTTTGCGCGGTTTATCTGCCTTTGTTTTATAATCTGAGGCGTAGACCAACTCCGCTAAGTTGACTGTTTTGTGGGCTTCTCGATATCGCTGTCGAGGTTACAGTCTACCAGTCCTTGCTATATAAGAATGACAGCTAATCGTAGATGAACGCAGATAAGTGTGACGTATTACCTGCCTAAGTATATAATGTTAATACATAACCTCCATCTCATGCGAAGGTACGAGGTGTAAGTCAGGCTTCTAATGAAGCCCCCACGAATCATTGGATTTCCGGAGGAATACTAATCATAGTTTTCATTCGTCATATAGGTAATATGTAAATACGGGCTGGTGTCCGCAACTCCACGTCAAAGCACGTATTTTGCGTATGGGTGAGTAAATCGGTTATTCGATCCTTATCAGTTCCTCGAGGAAGGCCAACAACTTCTTGGTGTTACTGACAATCTCACGAAGAATACTTGACAGGGGGAAATCCTCATGGATGTCCTCCGCCCTGGAGAGTCGGTCAGACTCTTACTGACTAAAACCACCCGGGTGTTGCGTCCCTCACATGTACCGGGGATCACGGGATCTAATTCGCGACTCCTACGATCCCTGGTTAGTGCCGGCCCAGCACTGCAGGCCACCTCCAGTTAGGAGGGGGGTGTGGTGTTAAACTCTCCCCTTACGTCATAGAGACGCGTGCGTGGAACCCTACGCTGCACCATCTCTGACCCTAAGGAGTAGGGAGTCACGGATGTCCCCAGATCCATAGCCCCTGGACCCATTTAGGGGGGCTAGAAGAGGGCATTGTCTGCCCTCCGCCGACTACCGGTGCGTGTGCTGCGGATCGGGTTAAACGAAGCGATCTCCCACTCCCGTTTCGCAGCCTTTTTCTGCGAAATGACTGTTTCACAGAAGGATACCACCGCGTCCCAGGAGTCCTCGTTGTCGACCATTGAGTCGACAACGAGGTGAACCTACTCCTGAAATGAGGGCACGGCGCGGTTCCCCTCAAGCGGCACACTGCTAGCGTGTGCCGCGCCGTGTCCTCCCGACAGCCTGCACTAACCTTGGTTCAACCATAGTCTGGAATGTTGATGTTCAATATCTCACCAGAGTGCGTATAGGCACCCGAAGAGGAGTGGCGCAATAGATTCAGGTCTCACTGGTGCCATGCTCGACCCCCTTCTGGCAAGTGCATCGGCTGCATCATTGCCGTTATGAATTTAGGGGTATGAGGAACAGGGTGTAAAGTTCACTCATACCTATGATGGTAAAGGAGGATCCTCCGACCAGACGGGTATTGTGTCTGGTCCGGGCAACTGCCCGACAGTTGATGTCGGGATTTCGTTTATGTTCGAGTGGTGTGGTAAACTCTGATTGCGCGATGTAGAATTGCTTAGATAGTTCGCCTGTTGCATTGTAAATGGTGCCACTTTTCTTTTTGCGTTTTTCGATTTTGTTGCGAAGCATTTTTATTTGTAGTGCCGCTACAAGGCTACCCACCTTCATTCTTCATGTTTTCATTCCTTAATTCTAATGTATGTAAAAAATAACACTAGGTTATTAAATGTCCTTGCATTTTCATAATAGACATTTTATACACTTTTGATCCCAAACACAACATAAGCTTCTACCACCTCCCTTCACTTACTACAAACATAACTCTTCGTTTTTGCTTAACACTGAATACGATCGCTTTGTTTGCATACATATCTCAGCATTAGATATTCTCCTCGCTTCATAATAAAACGTAACACATAAGAAACATGTGTCGGATACGGATGAACAATGAAAGTGGCCTTTTTATGGGACGCAGTAAGAAATCTATTGGGTTTACATAATTGTGTAGATTTTACTTACGTTTGCAGACTATTGTTTGTCGTTGAAAGGTTGATCGAGGTTGGTTTTTAGTATGGTTATTGTACAATTGTGATGACAAAACGTTATTAATTATGGTTGCTATTATTTATAAACTTTAATGATATGGGTTTGAGTTTTTACAAAGTTTAGGGCTGGTCTTTATCACATATATTACGTTTAGTAGAATTGGCTACATACCACACGTGAATGTGACAGCCAGATTGATAAATATTGTCACTCACTGGACGCCTGAGAGGACGCCATCGGCATCTAGGTCGACAAATAGGAAGAATCGGGGGGCCTTTAACCAAAAGTGAACACAATTTAAAAAAAAATGCGTTTGTACCTTGGCTCGATTAAAAATACTTTAGACTCAAAGTGCATAAGCATAAAGCCGTTTCCTTATTAGAGTTTAGCTGTCCTATAACATGTTGTGATATTCTACGATTTCCGTACCATTATCCAGCGTTACTTCTAACAACCAAGGACACATTGAAACTCAAAGGCTCAATACACAAACCACCCCACTTGACCCACAAGGCCCACAACCCACAAACTCACAAGTAAGCAGCTACACTACCTACTTAACTCACCACTTTACGACTACTCATCAATTAGCGGTTGATAACGCATTACAACAACCGGGCTTAGATTATAGCCCGCAACCTGGGTTACGTATTGTACAATGTGAATTGAGTTGCACAATCGCTACCTGTACCTAAGTTAACGAGATATTTGTTCGAACGCAGCGTATCTGTATTAAAAAAGGTTGTGTGTATTGACGTGTAGATGACAGACAACGTATAAATAATTCTGTACATATAACAAAAGTTAACAAGTACATATAACAAAAGTTAACAAGCTGTGAAAATGTCTTGCTGGAAATAAGTTATCTTTTTGTGTGAAATTATACTGAAAATTCTAGCAGACTCTCCTCAATTTTCAATTACTTTTCGCAACACACACACACACAGTCGGAAATTTTGAATGCTGGTAACTACTAAAGCCTACCCAATCTAAGACTACAGTATAGTCTTAGGTAGGGTTCAACCCAAAAATACAGACAGGTCTGTGGGTAACTATTTTACTTATTGCGTACTTTTTTCTTTTCAAAAAATCTTTCAATCCTTGTTCAATAACTTCAATAACGATCCATGAATACGATAAAGTACGCCTGAGATACTTGCTATCAATTATGTCCCGGTCTATTGAAGATACGTCACGAATCACAATCCATGCTCCCTTAATGTGAATTAGATTGCTCAATAGTATGTGAGGCCAGATTGTTTTTGGCTGCAAGGCAACTAAGGAGTACTTGTTAGCTCTTAAATGAATGGAAGATGATATTGTTAGAATGTTTGTGGTTTGAAAATACTGAATGATAGGGTTCCCTTGTAATCTATTTATTCTTCACATAAATATCAAGTAGTCTTCTGTACGAATGTATGTCCCTACATAGGCTGGATCTCTATAAATTACAAAAGACGGCTGGTCGTGTTGCTCATTTTTTTTTTTTGGTTTTGATTTTAGATGCAGAACTCGTAAGCACCTGCTTCTTGACTTTTGCAAGTAAAGCATTACTTTCTGTTTCTCATACCTATCTACTTACAGGAAGAGTAAATACACATAACAGAATTTTTCCACCACTTTTGTCTTTGAAGGCATGTGACATCTACCAACCCGCACAAGGCCCGCGTTGTGGATTACGGCCGACTCCCTGTCACAGGGAGCAGGCGTGTGGTCTAGGAGTGGGGATATTATAGGCGGATTATGCTAAGCTAAGACGTGGAATTATACCAGAAAACATCATATGGCACTCAGCAATAGCGTAGTTTTCTACCAGTAAAAGATCCATGTTCTATGTTACAGGGTTTGGTTTCCATACTTGGTCCTTCTGGTGGACCATTGTGCGTGGGCCATGGTGGCCGTCGGTGGCTATTCTAACCAGCACACTTCCCTCCAGAAATTGACTATGTCTGCTGGTCTGTTAAGAATCCCTGTGTAAGATCTGGGTGCCCCGAGGGTTTCTTTCCTAATCTGGGTGACGCCTGTGCATTCAAATAGCACATGCATAACGGTTTCCTCAACTTCCATGCAAGCCCTGCACAGAGGACTGTCCGTTATGCCTATAATGTGGAAATCAATTTAAAAAATTGTGTAATTGGATCAGTACTTCCAGAGATCACCTCTTACAAACAAACAAATACCTCGTTATACTATCAGTTTAGTTTATGCATTGGTTGATAATATGGTAGGGATAGAATAATTACCTTATCCTAGGTAAGTGTTTACCATATTATAAGGCACATAGGTTTTGCAAATCTAGATCCAACCTCGCACGTTTCAAAACCAGTGTAAAACAATGACTCAATAATATATAACTTATTCTACGCACACTGCAATGAATCGTGTTCTTCCGACTTTTCAGATCGATACACACACTGTTTTCCGATATTTACGTGATGATCATTAATAACTCTATCTAACCAATGAGCTGAAACTACGAACGATTTATTGCTAGGTTTTAAATGTGAGGAATGAAATAAGTACTGCAATAAAGTGATAACTTTTTAGACCAATATACTCTTCTGTCTCTTTTGTCCATAAAAAGTAACGATTTTGTATACATAGAGTCCGTTCAGCTTTCCGCGTCTGAACGGATACGTTCGCATCTCATACAAAATCGTTGTTTTCTGTGGAAAATAGCTGAACAGAGCTGAATAAGTGTTACTAGTCCCTTAGGGCGTATTTTTCAATAATTAGATGACTTTTATCCGGAGTTTTTGGCGGGACCGCGTTGGAACATGTCGCACGAATTTTCATTTTCATAAAATTTTGTGAAATTGCGAATTAAATTGTATAATTTTGGTAGTGAATTATTCAATTTAATTACGTGTGAGTGCACTAGTGTAGTAAAGGTGAAAATAAGTGATTAACGTGGACTTTTCGTGTTCGCCCCAAAAACTCTTATGAGGTTGATGTAAAGTTACTACCGCTTACAATAACTTTGACTTTACTGCTACTTGACTATGACTTTTTTGTAACTTCGTGCCTGATAACGGGCCCTTTACTTGATCGAAAAGAAAAACTACGAGACACTGGCTAAATGCACAAACTGTGCGAAGCCAATATCCAAAAATAAAAAACTTTTATCCGAAGAATCAATCTGACAGTTTGACATATTTTCTATACAATACTTGGCAAACCGCAATATTTAGTCCTCAGTTTCTATTTTGAAAAATTTGCCCTCCCTTAAGGGAACACTAGTCGCGGGCTCGAAGTCACTGGTGGGCCTGGCTAAATAGCACGCTGTCTCACCAGGCTTCGAGTCCGACAGAGGTAGTATCAGTGATGAGCAGTTAGACGTTAGTCTACACCTACAACATTATTGAGTGATCTGCAGGATCAGTTATAGTAAAACAGGCGCGTAAAAAATGAAGAAAAGTCCTTCGGAAGATCGGGTTTTTTGACAAAAACACTGCATAAATCAATGACGAATTAAGTTTATTTAAGTTCTCGATAACTGAGCTTTGTCGGTACTAACTTAGTTTTGGAGATTTTACACTTCTTTTATTACTTAAACATGTCCAAAGTTACGTTAAATTATCAAGAAAACAGAATCTTTGTTGGCTCATAACTTTTTAATAGCTTTTTATTTTAGTATTCTGTTTCTGTACCGACAATATTAATAATAAGGCAAAACCATGTTTAAGTTTTGATGTACATTGTCAAACAGTGGAGTAAAACCCTCCCGAAGTTTGTATGGAAAAAATGTGGACTTGTTTCACCTTAATCATTTGTATTTCTTTTGGCATCAATATGAATTTATAATCGGTCATTTGTTTGCTTTTTTCAAACATTGTACTCGTAAGTATTATAGATCGATATATTTAGAGTTACTTTCGGAGGAATGGTTGAAGTATTAAAACTACAAGCTAGATCAAATGAAAACCGACTCTAATTGTTGAGAAATGGCTTACGCTGAGGATGCCTAGGTTGTAATTGAAATAATTAGCCAGATAATTTTATTTACAAGGCATTTATATCTTGATTGCTGCTTTACGAAATATTGTGCTAACATTACTATTGTTGTTTTGCCAACAGCAGTATCAGAAATGAAATCTTTAAATAAATAAAAATATTTTTTAATTTTTTATTCACGAAAAGTTCCATAAATAATACATATACGAGTATTTCTGGCAAACTGATGCAGTTTGTCGGCAGTTTTCTCATGGATACACTTTTTTAAATAAACTCACGTGTTGTTCCCATGGGGGTAGGCAGAACCAACAGAGCACCACTTGCTACGATCCTGACATACTCTTTCTGTTTCGTTGTACTCGTAAGATAGTGTTAAAATTAACGAGTAAATAAACGCCACATAACATATTACATTACGTTATTACATAACAGAAAATTAAATAATCAACATCCGTCCATTGCTCTATTACTAGAGCACAGCGACCTTGACGTTTCAAATGAATTTTGGATCGATTAGAAACGAAATATTCTCTGACTTTCCTTGCACATTGTACTTACGGGACAAAACAACTATATTTTTCCTTTCAAAGAAAATTTTGCTTTTTTTGTTGTCTACCAACGAGGTCGACACAGCTGAGAATTAAGCCTGGGTTTGACCTGCCAGGGGTGCGGGTTATTCGAAAGAGATACCGTGGCCCCTGGCACACAGGCAACTGAGAGAACACGGATGGGTTTTAGTCAGTAAAAGTCTGACACACCCTCGTGCTCCACCTAGAGCGGGAGAAAAGAAAAGCCAGGATTTTGATTCTCCAGTTTAGCCAAGTGCTTTACCAAAGCAGGAGAAGTTATTTCATGATTTTCCACACACAAAAAAAAGACGTTTGGCGCAAACGCAGAACAAAAGACATCAACGCGCTCCACCGTGCGTATCAAGCATTTGGTTTAATTACACACAAATTGCATGTACATTATTTAAATTAATGACTAGTAATGCAGCTACGATGTTCCGAAGTGATGCAAGATGGATGCAAGATTCAAGGCGCATTGCATCGCTCAGTTCAAGATCAGCGACAATTCATCATCTTGTTTGCAATTTATCTTATTAATAGGATGCGTCATGTTTCAGAGCTATGAATTTAAAAAATGATCTGTTAGGTTTTAAATAAGTAGCTGTGGTTTAATCGTTTAATATCTATGTTGATTTTATTTCTAGTTTTTTTTTTTTTAAGTTAGTAACGTTTATTAATAAAGATCATGACAGTTTTGCAACAATTTATACGCAAAATATACAGTATTCCTTCTATTGGTTCACTTAGAAAAGATGTGTCAGAAAACGATATTTCTGCTCTTTATCAGTTATTTATTGTGACAAAAAAACCTTCCAATATTAAAGTCCTTCTCAGAAATTAAGAGCAAAAAGTTTATTGACGCATAAAAACATTTAATTGTTAAATAAATGTGCTTACGTGAAGGTAATTGTTACAATAAGAATAAAAAATGAAAGTCATGTCATAAACGTTTACGTTATGCCGTACGTTTGCCTCCATTTTAGGACACACGGAAACAGCCACGAATTACCGTCACGAATTACTTTGGGTAGGACCCAATTACTTCTCTACGTAATATAAATAATAATATAACATAATATAATATACGTAATATGATAAATATAACACCTATCCACCATAACGCGAGAGGGAGTGGGTGCGTGGTGGATTACGGTCCACTCCCTCTCATCGAGGGGAGGCCTGTGTCCCAGCTGTGGGAATATTATAGATTGATAATGCATGAATATTCCACTTCACACCTGTGATCCTCGAAGGGTAAAGCGTACCCATAGGAATGTTGGGCACGCCACGATTGCGGCGGTAAGTCCCTCTTTTAGGAGTGGTGGGAGAGGCGCCATGGCGTCCTCACCTTCCACCTGACGCAGGTCCTCATTGGACACGGCTGTTTCGGGAGGTTCTTATTTCGGATAAGGCGGGAGGAAACGCCTGGGTGTTTCCATTGTGTAGATCGCCCTGAGGACACGGTGGAGCATACGGTGGAGGTCTGCCCGGCGTGGGCGGAGGACCGCCGTGTCCTCATAGAGGCGATCGGCGACAGCAGTCTCTCGCGTCCGGCCCTGGCCCAGGTCATGGTTTGGAGCGAGAGTGCATGGGTAGCCGTCACCGGGCTTGTGGACGGTGAGTAACGGGTAGCTCGCTGTCCGGTAAGGACCAAGCCCAAGTCGACGGCGCGTTGTGTTCCACGCGCGCCTCAAAGAGATGTCGCACAAAGTGATGGGGTCCGCAAGAGCCTGCCAGGGGTGCGGGCTGTTCGAAAGAGATACCGCCGCCCTGGCACACAGGCTACTGAGGGAACGCGGGTCGGTTTAGGTCAGTAAAAGTCTAACACGCCCTCCTGCTCAACCCAGAGCTGGAGAAGTTATTTGATGATTTCCCAACCAAAAAAAATACCTTACCCACTGTCAGTAAGGGGAGTAAGACTCCTCGTTGGTCTAGTAGTCACAAGCACTACTGCTTGGTAAGAGATCCCGCTTTGGATTCCTGGATCCGGCGAAGTATTAGTGGTTTTTCCATCTCTAATTTCTCAGAAGCAGACCCGGTGTCTGGAATTGTACTCAGTTGATGGCAATATTAAATGGAACATACTTCAGTCGTGGTTGCACCTCTGCCTATCCCTTCAGGGATTACAGCCATGATGTTATGTGTACAGGGTGTAACAGAAACCCTATCTTGTTAAGCACTAAAAATAACAGCTGGGATACAGGGAAAGTTTTTATCCAGTGCGCAAACTGTAACCATGAATTCAGCATATCATTCTAGACCCCCTAGCGCTTGAATTTTTCGCTGGCTATGCAAAAAAAATCAGCTGTTCCATACATTTTGACGGCGTAGGTATTGCACTTTTCTATGAAACAGCAGATTTTTTTTTTACCGGCGAAAAATTTCTGCGCTGGGGGTCTAGAATGATATGCTGAATTCATGGTTACAGTTTGCGCAATGGATAAAAACTTTTCCTGTAGAATCACTATACACAGTTTCAGCTCAAAATAAAATACTTTTTGAATTGATACCAAACTCTGCGGTTTCATACGTTTCTAACAAACGTGTCACCGCACGTAGGTCAATAATATTCCACGTTACTTGCCAATATCACGATATATCTCTTCCGATTGATGTGTCTATTTCAATTTGAATATGACGGTTTCTGGTATCAATGTATTAAAAATTCTCATAACTTCCGAACATGTAGAGATAGAATTACAAACCTTTCTAATATCGTTTGATATCATCCAAAGAAGCCGTGCCCTTGGTATGTATATACCCTTTCCATTACACGTTGTATAAATGCACTAATCTTATGTTTATTAAATTACGAAACAATGAAATCTTATTCGAAGTTCGTTAAGTAATCGTAGCAACCTTATTACGTACTGTCTAGTATAATAAGGTTTGTGTGACGGCACAATTAAGCACAAAAGAATTATAAATTAGACAATGTCCATAGCATAATGATAGAAAAGTATAGACAGACTAGAATAGAGTATGCACTGGGCCCGCGTGGTGCATTATAGCCCACTCCCTTTCACAGAGAAAAACATTATAGGCTAATTAAATGCCTCACCTGATACCTAAATATATACCGTAGAAAAGGGCCATACCTGTTTATTATTTTGCTACCGACTGTAGAGTAGCCGCATACTGATGGTAAATGCCAACGTTTGGAGAGTGCCCCTTCACTTCGTCCTTAAACTCGTAACGATCTCTGTAACAATGTTATCACAATACCTATACTACGCTGTTATAATTTGAATAATTAAGAACAAAGCGCAGTGGTTAAGCGATTGACTGCTGCGCTGCGTGTCGCGGGTTCGATTCCTGCACGGAACAAATATTTGTATGACCTACAAGTAGTTGTTCTGGGTCTGGCTGTTTGTGTATGTGAGTTTAAATGTTTGTAAACGCACCCACAATACTGGAGAAATTCCTAGTGTGGGGCAACGTTTAAAAAAAAACACTTGATCTGGCTGCAATTATTTTGTGTAATTAAAATATGTCATCATCTGCCTAGCCTTTTCCCAATCACGTTGGGGTCGGCTTCCAGTCTAACCGGATGCAGCTGAATATCAGTATTTCACATGGAGCGACTGCCTATCTGACCTCCACAACCCAGTTACTGGGTAATACGATACCTCTTGGTAAGACTGGTTGTCAGACTTTGGGGCTTCTGACGACCCGTAACGACTGTTAAAGATCCACAAATGACAGCCGGGACCAACGGCTTAACGTGCTTTCCGAGGCACGGAGGGGTCTAGGTATGTAAAGATGATCACCCATCCACGGACCAACCGCGGCAAGCGTAGCTTAACCTGATCGATCGACCCGTGCGGCTTATGCTACTTAGCCACAAGCCCCTCAAGTGTAATTAAAATATGTATGTGCTGTATGTACCACTGCCCTTAATACAAGTTATTACAAATTATTATCATCAAGTTGAAATATTAAAAAGTGAGTCAATTAAAGATCCATTAATAATTTTAAAAATAGTTTGAGGTTTTCGTAATGTTAAGAATATGATTACACTGACACACATATTAATTGTATCAGTGGGCAAATTGCCTGTTCAAGTTCAATCGTGGTACGAGTATTGATTACAATGTTTTGGGAAACATACTGAAGTGTGTTTACTTTAATATTAATTCTTTTATTTTTTAGGTCAAAATCTTGTATGTCGTACGTGAGGACTTCAATCATGATAATATTTTTATAGCATTGTACAGTTATGAGGTAAAATAAAATTATGAAACGGTATAAGGTAACTACCAACCCGCACAGGGCCTGCGTGGTGGTTATGGCCCACTCCCTCTTACAGAGAAGTGGACTGTGTCCCAGCAGTGGGCACATTAATAGGCTGATTGTGATACGATAACATTAATCAAATCTGTCCTTAATACCTTCTATAAGTGAAAACAAAACACACACGCTATTTACTAATTTGTTAACAAAATACTGCGTACCGGTCAATTTCCACGCACAATTTCAGAACTCTAAAACAAAGACCATACTACCTACCCATCACTACAACATTACCAATTTAAAATCATCGACACACACTCACAAAAAAAACAAAGGATGCATTGTTTCCAATGCGTAACGTTGCGAAAGACGCCATTTTGAAACGAAATCTGTATCAAACGCAGTGTTTGCGAAACCCCGAGACGATTAAGCGGTGGTTTGATCAGACTCTTACGTACGGCAATCAACTAATTGTTACTTGCATTTTAAACAGACAGGCCATACTTGGTTTTCGCTGTAGTTATAATGTTAGTAAATCGTGGGCTTCACTTTTATTTGATGTTGACTCTGTTGTCTCTCAGAATAATTGTATTGGTGCACATGACAAATTAGATCTACTGTTATCTCTCCTATACCAACACGATTGCGATACAACACGGTCGTAAGACCCACGAGTGATATTTTTCCGCAGCCATTTTTAAACCGCACTGGATTTTAGCCCACTGCCTACCAACGAGAGTGCAAAATCCATCAGTGTATTTTATGAAGCGCTGGGATGTACTCTACTGAATTCTCATTCCTCGTCACAACACAGAGATTTGAAAATGTTGTGCCCGATTAAAAATAATCGCTGGATAAGATAGAATCACCCGTGGGTTTGAGTATAATGAGCCCGAAATTCTGTGTTCGATATCTAGACAAAGTGTTATTGAGATTTTCTATTTGGAAGTCAAACTCAAGAGACGGACCAGTATAAAAACAATTGTGAAGAAAGAATATGAGGTTTTTCTAAATACGTATAAAAGAAAAGACAATTCAGTTTTTATACACTATTTAGTTGTCGGTTCGTCATTTTACAAAAGTTTTCTTCACAGCTTTACAGCTAACTATTAGCATAACTCTAAACATTACGCAGCTTACAGAAAAATAAGACTGGCTGAGTGAGTGCTATTAAATCATTTCCGTCAAACATTATATCAATTGTTTTAGCATTTATAACTCATTACGTGTGCGTTAAATTACCTACTTTCGATTTAAGCTATAACAAACACATAATCTATGTCAATGCGGACTTCAACTTCAATTATACAATGTTAAGTTAATCGTTTAATTTTATTATACGATTGCGAAACCAGCTTTCATATTACTTCTTAGCTTTTAACATTATTATGTAAAAAATACAGAAAATATAAAAATTGATCGTCCTTGCCCCGGATATGATGTTTGTGAATATTCTTGTAATGTACAAACGTAATTATGTTTCATACTTGCTTATCTGCTTCTGGTTTTTATTTCAAATTATTTCAGAAAGTGAAGGTCGGGCAGGCGTTATACTAAAATGAGTGGGTCGTTTTGGAATTTGAAACAACTCATGATTAAATTTTGAAGAGCAGTGGTGGCCCTGTGGTAAAAGGACTTAAAAATTGTAGGGCA
This sequence comes from Polymixis flavicincta, assembly GCA_949987655.1. Lineage (NCBI taxonomy): Eukaryota > Metazoa > Arthropoda > Insecta > Lepidoptera > Noctuidae > Polymixis > Polymixis flavicincta. Next base: position 16,011,613 of record OX465184.1, read on the forward strand.
TGGGTTCAAACCCAGGCAGGCGCTTTACTTTGTGTAAATAATTTCATCACCACTGCTCAAACCGGTGAAGGTAAAATCGTGAGAAAAGCATGTCTTAGAAATTAAAAAATCGACCAACACTCACTGGGCCCGCGTGGTGGATTTATAGCCCACTACCTCTTACTGAGAGGGGCCCGTTTCCTAGCAGTGAAAACACTGTACATAGGCTGATTATACTTGTGATTAAATTTATATAATCTTCTATCTATTATATATATTTATAAAAAGAGGAGTCCTGACTGACTGACTGACTCATCAGCGCCCAGCCCAAACCCTTGGACCTAGAAAGCTGAAATTTTGCACAGAGGTTCCCTTTATAATGTAGACAAGGAATAAGGAAGAATTTTTCGAAATTCAACCCCTAAGGGAGTTAAATAGGGGATGAAGTTCCGCGCGGACGAAGCCGCTGGCAAAAGCTATAGTTATCACATAAAAAAAGTGTATACCGACACGAATTACTGTAGTAAAGCTCAAAGATCCTTTTAAAAATAAATCCTGTTGGAAATAATTGTTTGCAATATCAGACAACAAAAAAATCGTATGTAAGTACGTTATGTATGTGTTATAAGCACAAAAATAACCGCATCTAATATTTTATGCGATGATTGAGTCTGATAATAATAATTTATTACATAAAAGCTTATAAATTACCAATTAAGATTAATTAAGAGTTTAGTATATGTATAGATGTAGCAGTGTCATTAGCGAATCTGAGCTCGGTGTGAGTATAACATGGAATCCAAGAGGTTCTCGTTTGTTTAATGTTTTTTGTAGAATTTGTAAGAACTATTGTAACTGTGTATCAGATGGGGACCCAACGACAGTCCATGGAAAAGATCACAATTTACCGCAACATCCAAGTTTCCTAATAAACCATTCAGATGTACGAGTATGATCATAAATTGGACCCAATTAAACGAGTGTTCCTTCCTGATTGTTTATAACGGGACCCAAATTATAATCATCATCATTGTAATCAGCCCATAATGTTCCCGCTGCTGGGAATCAGGCGTCCTGTGCGGACCCAGTGCGGGTTGGTAGATCTTCGAATCAAATCAAATTATAATGTCAAGCACTAGGAAGTGGTAAAGGGCGGGCGTTTTGGGGGACTGTCTTATGTAATTTTGACTTTCAAAAAGTACTGACTCTCAAGACTAGTTTGAATAAATGATATTTGATTTTGATTTTGAATGTATGAGCAAAAAAATACCCAAGTCTTAATAAAAACAAATGGAGATATTAAAAGTCACTCGACTGATTCATAATAAATGTAAAAACAGACTTACAAAAAATAGGCGAATTCGATCAACAATTCACGCTTCTGTAGATATAACCGAACAATAACGAGTGCGTGGAAGATGTTACGTGATAATTATGGCAAAATATGTTAATATTGTCGCTATCGAGTGCTTTTTCTATACATCTCCCAACAAATTTCTATCTATTGTTCTAATTGAGACGCCGATAGACTGACAATGCGGCGCACTGCGCACACGTAACTGCAGCCAGAGCACTCGCACACGCCGACCGCTAAGTGAAAACGAGTATAAATACGATGCAAATTACAAATGCTAGCATTACCTACCACCCTCTCGTGGAGTAAGGTGTTCCACAGTAATCCACCGCCGAAATGTACTACCATGTGCGTAACTGTGTTTTAAAACTTTGTGATATCCAAGTGCTATTGCTGAAATCGTCCACCCAGTGCGCCAATCGTAAACTACGTTGTGATCGTGCTAATTGGACTGTGCTGAAAATGTTAATTAGCCTATTACACCAAATTAATACTAAAACAAGGAACATTTACCTCATTGATTGAACGCAATGATGAACGAATTCAGTGAAGCATCTATAAGAGTAATTCTTCCTGCTAACACGTCGTTTGGCTTCATAGGAAGTCTTGCGCGTTATATAAATCAGATTGGCTCTGTTCCTCAAGTTAGTGCCCGGAGCGAAACTGGTTAATAACAGATACTCAGCTGGATATTCTACCGTCGATTCTTCGGTTATTAATTGGTAGCACGACATCCGATATTGCTGGAAGATTATAGTTGATCATGCACGGTTGTTATGCGAGCTTAGATAATTTGCGAGCTCCAATTTACTTAATTTATCTGTCTTCCAACTCGGCTTCCCGTAATTTGCAATATGCAAACAACTTTTCATTTAAATTTTCTTTTTGTTTCTTGCACAGTATTTCCTGGGATTCCTGGCCGTGGTGGCCGCCTACCCTGGACTCGTCCACGAGGAGGCTCCACAACTCGAGGCCAAATACGAACACGCCCTTATCGGCGAAACGGGACACCATCATCAAGTAGAGCATGAACATGCTAAGTCACACCAGTCAATCAAATTCGAGCACTTCCACCCAGTCCCCGTGTACGTGAAGAAAGAGCACAGCCATCTGCTCAAGCATCCGCTCGAGAAGGGCAAGTCTGAGCAGAACCTGAAGCTGATCCACCCCGAGACCGAGCACAAGCATGGCGGCGGTCTCGTGCTAGAAGACGACAGACATAACACCGACCACGCCGCCGCTATCGAGCACGGAGGCTACGAGCACGGTGGTTTTGAGCAAGGAGGTTACGAGCAGCTCTCCGGTGGCTACGAAGGCGGTCACGAAGGCTTCGAAGGCGGCCATGGTGGATTCGAAGGCTACGGTGGCGGTGAGGGCCTTAAAGCTTACGCAGAGCATGCCCAACCCGAAGCCGAGGGACATTACTACGCGGAGGCTGCGCATGCGCTCGCCGCCGACTCCGGCGAGGGCTACAAATACGAGAGCTACTAACTGCATTTAACATAGACTTTACCACGGGCATACTAACATGGAGTCCACTCCATCGTCTACAGTAACTATAGGTCTATCTCTTGCCTGTTGATATTCGTACACATAATGTTAGATCGTAGCTCGAGACTAATATGTATTCAGCTTACGTTATGCAGTTGAAATGTTTCTTGTAGATTCAAAATGTACCTGATCTAGGATTAATTCTAAAATCGTATTTAGGAAATTTGTATGTAGGTCTGGAATTTTTATCGTTATAGAATCTCGGCACTGCGCGGCAAATTAAATTATGAAATGTTAGAAACAGTTCCGTTAGGTGTTAGAAAGCTACCGCGTGGTGCTATTTATAGTTGATCGACTGCTTGTTCGTGTGATTGTTTTCTTTGTAATTGTTCTCTCGCTTGATTATCGTATTAGTAATTACTTTGACTAGGCGATCGTTGATTGAGTCCCAGAGAAATTGTGATATTAATAAAATGTTTGTTTTACATAAACATTGGTCTTTGTATTTGAACCATCAATTTCTACTCTATCTAAATTACCTTATGTTACAAACGGTATTCTTCTGCTCCAATAGACCATACATAGATATCGACAGCAATGTGTTAATTGGTAATTATGTACAGTGACGGCTCATGTACGTGTTACCGGGTGGTTATCGCTGCACAGTCCGCAAAAAGGATCGATCATAGCGTTCACATAACTATGATTTAACAGAGTTACAACACGTGTATCACTATTGGGAATCTGGTTAACAAGCTTGTTATTTTTATACTGAACTAGTTATACTAGGCATAAATAACAATATTTGACGGCAATAATTAGGAGACTGAACTGAAAAAAATACTGTAAGAACTGCTGTAATTAAATTGTGCAGCAATTGCTTTACGTAATGCACATGACAACACAGCCTAAATAAATAGCAATAGTAACACAGAATCTTATCAAGGTATAGCAATCAAAACATATAGCTTTACTAACTACCGTATAGCCGAAGAAATTGTGAAAGGTGCTGTCGACATTGCGCTCTTATTTCATTCAAATTGCCGTCTCGTAGTTACTTGTGAGTCACGATATCGACTGCATGTATATTCCTTCTATAAGGAAATAATACTAAACGATAACTATTATTTATCTACCTAGATACTTGACGTAATACGCGTGAGAAAATTGTTAGAGTCACGATTTTATAGGCCTTAAATCTTGAGACATATTTTATGCAGTACCTACTACCTTATCACATGATTTATCGTTAACTTAGATAGTTTTACTGATATTGTACCTAAATCTAAAACCCGTCCTATAGGTACTTCCCTATCCTCATTAACAGCAACTTAACTCTTTAACAATAATCGCCTAGATAAAGAGCCAACATCTCTGCAGTTCCATTTTCGTTACTACTTAAAAGGCTTTTCTATAATCCAGAGATTACACTTTAATAAAGCTCTATTGAATAAAAAATACCTCAAATTTAAAGACTAAAAATAAACAAACAGATTTCAAGAAAAAGTTGTAACATATTTTCGGAAGCTTTCAGATTGGTCTATGGCGAATTAATGTCAAAATATGAAGCGAAGTGATCAAATTCCTATTATGATAATCACCTTTAACCATCTAACTATTCACCCCACCACACTTCGCTATGCTCTTACTACACCTATGCATAATTATCTTCTAAGTACATACCAATTAAGTTGGCTCCAGTTCCGACTGTCAACGGCATAATTATTATGACGATGACGTAATAAAAGCTAATGTTGTTCACATCACAGCATACTTCTGTCACACCACTGTGGCCAAGTGTGGCCTAGTTTACACTCTTTATTATGTACTTAAAGAAATAAGTGAATTTGATAACTTCCCGTTGATAATGCGTGTGGTTCTTTCAATAATAATGTTTACGTATGGTGTGATATTTTGCAATAGGTCAATACTTGGTGAATTGTCTATGGAACTTCCTGTTTGAATACAATGTGAACATGTTCGTTACCAACCGTTGAATAAGTAAAAGTTGGATTCATTTTGTATGTAGTTATGGATGGTGGAAGGAATCACGCATTTATAAATTAACTAGCAGCACTCCGCGGTTTCACCCGCGTAGTTTCCGTTCCCGTGGGAATACGGGAATAAAATATAGCCTATGTCATCCGGGGATGGTGTAGCTTTTTAACAGTGAAAGAATTTTTCAAATCGGTTCAGTGGTTTTGGAGCCTATTAAATGCAAACAAACAATCAAATATTTCATATTTATTAATAGTATAGATTACATAGATATATTAGTATAGATTAATCAAAAACCATAATAAATAGAAGAAAAAAACATTTTTAAAGGTGTTGTTTTTGGTGTCAGATATCATTCTTGTTGCCATAAAAACATTCAAATTTTTATGAATAAATTACCTAAAACCGAAGCATAAAACACTTATGTGGGGCGATGTTACAACTCGGCCGACTTATGCAATAGCGGCGAATACAAATCTGGTGATTTTAAAACGCGACATCGCAGCTTCCTGGTTGACTCGACGATTTCGTATTCATACTGTAGGTGGTGTCGCTTTCTACGCGATGATTTACAGAATCGGACATTCCGAATGTATTTTGCAATTCCACTGCGGAAGATCAGGAATGAAATGCAAGAAAATAGTACATTATGGTACAAGTGTGTAACGTTGGTGATTATCGCTGAGGCGCCATTGAGACCCGAGCCGTCAGGCGAGGGTCTTAAGAGAGCCGAGGACGATAATGATCAATACACACGTGTATCATACGACGTTTTTCAACACACTTGCGAAGAAAATAATACTAAATCATCATCATCATCATCATCCATCATCATCATCCATCATCATCCATCGTCATCCATCGTCATCCATCGTCATCCATCATCATCCATCGTCATCCATCATCATCCATCGTCATCCATCATCATCTATCATCATCCATCATCACCCATCATCACCCAGCATCATCCATCATCATCATCATCATCATCATCCATCATCATCATCCATCATCATCATCCATCGTCATCCATCATCATCCATCATCATCATCCATCATCATCCATCGTCATCCATCATCATCCATCATCATCCATCGTCATCCATCGTCATCCATCATCATCCATCGTCATCCATCGTCATCCATCATCATCTATCATCATCCATCATCACTCATCATCACCCATCATCATCCAGCATCATCCATCATCATCATTCATCATCATCCATCATCATCCATCATCATCATCCATCATCATCCAGCATCATCCATCATCATCCATCATCATCCAGCATCATCAATCATCATCATCATCATCGTTTTTGAGAACAAAGCAACTCAAACAAAAAACAACCTTATAACTCACTAAGAACAAAGCAACTCAACCAATTCTATAACTCACTAGTGAATAATAGTAATGAAAAAGTCACAGTTTGATAATAGGTGTCATTATGTGCCTAACTGTAGTGAAATTAGAGCCATTTTATGAGCAAGTGTGTTGAAAAAATATTTTCCCTGTATAAAAGATGATTTTTCACTAATTTGTGGTAATTTATTTCTTTAAAGTCCGTTGATTAATATTTATCTTTGTGGATAGTTTCTGTCACGTTATTTGAGGATCAGGAAGTGTTTTTGATATTAATCCAAAAGTGATGGTTTTACATAATTATGACTATATGAATATACACATGTTAGGTAATGTAGATGTTTATTTGTTATACAAACAGTTATATATGAATGCTAATATGAACGTTTGTATCAAACTTAAATAATTAGACATCATGGCAGAACCATCGGCAAAAATATATCGTCTCATCTAAACGATTCTACAACTAACCATACACGTTACATACCTAAAGTCGATGTTTTTATAACGCCTATGAGTTTGGTCTTGCAAGCATTGAACTACTTAAACCTAAAATGAAATAAAATAAGATCTTCACAGGCGTTACAATTCAAAATCACGATCTTTGTCAGCATTATTTTCTTGCTGTAAATGAAACAGCTTTAAAATGTTCAACTTCTTTTATTAAATAAGTACAAACTACAAATAACAATTTATCATAATTACATTTATCAAATAAAAATAATATCACTCATTCAATGGCATCAATATTGCACTCGAAATAAACATACCTTTAATTTTATCAATATTTTTAGTTTTAATAAAACATAACAACAAGTCTTAATCTCAGTTCAAACAACTTTTTTTTCTTTCGTTTTCGTTACAAAATTAATGTTCCCAAATGTGACGAATGATTGTAAATTGCTCGGGATTAAAAGGAACCATAACAGGAATCTTTTGTTTTTCAATAAATGGAGCAAACTTTTGTATCGTGTAGGGCTTTTCTACTTTAACATAAACATTCCTTACACCTTCAACGGGACGTTTTCCTCCTGCAACCGGTTTCGGTACTCTAAATGGCTGTAAAAATTCTACAGGCACAGGATATGGTGCAGGTATTTTCACGTCATGAGGTTTCGGAATACGCACTAGCATTGGAACCTCAGTGCTTTTCACCAACTCTACTGGATGACTTTCCGTAGTTTCTGATCCTTGATTTATAAAAGCGATTGGTGTATTGGCAACAGTCGAAGTTCCAATCCTTGCTAAAGCGTTCTGCTGTCCAAAGTTTCTAGTCAAATTTTCTAACTCAGCGGTGTATTCTCCCTGATCATAATATTGAGGCGACTCTTTCATCTTCTGTAATTTAGTTCGAATATTTAACTCGTTTTTCAACAGTTCTTCTTTCTGTCGGGTTATCGTATCGGTGATTGTCTGATGTTGATAGAGTGGCGCTAAGAGAACGGAAAGTCTGTCTTTGTGTAAAATAGGAGTTTGTACTGTAGGTGCGGGTTTAGTTGGTGTTTCCGGCTTTTCTTGTTGTTCCTCTAGTGGTGTTATTGGATGTAATGGTGGTAGTGGTGGTAGGCCTTCAATCGAACTGAGAGTTTCTTTAAACTCTTTTGTACCTTGAGATATCACATATGTTTTACGTGTAGGTTTTAGTGTGGTTATACCAGATGCTGCAGCTTTTTCAAGTCCTTGTAGTTTTTTAGTTCCTTTTGGTAATTGGATTCGGGATGGTCTTGCTGGCTTAAACAAATTCCTTTGGTTCTCCTTGTTTATTTGAGAATATGCATTTTCTTGAGCTTTTGTACTCGGTTCAGTATACGCATTTTTTTGAGCCTCTGTACTTGCTACACTATTTGCAGTTTCTGGCACCAGTGGATTTGCTTGAGAATTTGTATTCTGGTATACCTGTTTATTTTCTATAGAATATGCATTATTGCTTGCTTCGGTATTTACTTGAGTGAATGTATTTATTTGAGCTTCTGTATTTACTACAGTATTTGCAGTTTTTTGAGCCACTGTGTTGGTTTGAGAAAATGAATTTCGTTGAGTCACTGTATTAGCTTGAGAAAATGCATTTTGTGAAGCTTGTGGTTTATATACTCTATATGCAGTCTTTTGAGCCACCAACTTTGCTTTAGCATTTGCAATCTGTTGAGCAACTATATTTGAATGAGAATGTGATTTATGTTTAGCCTGAGTATTTTCTTGAGAATATTCGTTTCGCTGCGCCTCGGAATTAACTTGAGTGAATGCAGTTTGTTGAGCCTCTGTTTTTGGTTGAGAATATGCGTTCTTATAACTCTCTGTAGTTTCTTGAGAATATAGATTTTGGCGTGTCTCATTATTAACTTCTGTAAAAGCATGTTGTTTTGTTTCTGGAGAATGTGCATTTTGGTGACCCGCAGTATTTGCTTGAGAATATGCACTCTTTTGTTCCTCGCGAGTTTTTTGGGAATAAGCATTTTGTAGAGCCTCTGTATCTCCTTGAGAATATGCATTCTGGTGACGATTTACATGAGAGTTTGAATTTAGCTGTACTTTGGTATTACCTTTAGGAAATTCATTTTGTTGAGACACTACATTAGCTTGAAAATACGCAGTTCGGTGAGCCTCCGTATTTTCTCGAGAATATCCATCATTTTGACTCTCTGTAGTTGCTTGAGCATATGCATTTTGTTGAACCACTGCACCTCCTTGAGAATATGCATCCTGTTCACCATCTGGATTTGCATGAGAATTTGAATTTAGACGTACTTTGGTATTAACTTTAGTAAATTCATTTTGTTGAGCCACTACGTTTGCTTGTGAATATGCATTTCTGTAAGCCTCCGTATTTGCTTGAGTATAGGCATTTCGGTGAGCCTCCGCATTTCCTTGAGAATATGTATTCTTTTGACTTTCTGTAGTTGCTTGAGCATATGCATTTCGATGAGCTTCTGTGGTGTCTTGATAAAATGTATTTTGTGGAGCCACTGTACTTGGATGAGGAAATGCAGTCTGATATGCCTCGGTATTTACTTGAATAAATCCATTTCTCTGAGCCTCATTATTTGCTACAGTAAATGCAGTTTGTTGAGCTACTTTACTAGGCACATTAAATATAGTTTCTTGAGCCACTGTATTTGCTTGAGAGTATAGGTTTTGTTGAGCCTCTATATTTGCTACATTAAATACAGCTTGACTAGCCATTTCATTTGCCACATTAAGTGCAGCTTGTTGAGCCGCTGTATTTGCTTGAGAATATGCATTTCGTTGGGTCTCTACATTTTCTTGAATGTTTGCGTTCGAACGAATCTCTTCAAACTGGTACGGAGATAGCGGTAAAGGCTGATAGGGGATCATTTGTAGAACCTCCTGTTCATAATTCGGTAGGAAACGAACGTACTCCGCATTATTGCTTTGATTAGAGATCTTTGTTCTTAGTTTTTTAGGAACATATGGAGTGGAATATTCTTTCTCCTTATATTGTTGTCGTGATTTAGTATATTTGTAACGAGGAGTTGTTGTTGTCATTTCTGTGGTGCCTTCAGTAACCTGCGTTTCCTGTGTCAAGTCATCATTGATTTCTTGTATGTTTAAAAGCTTATAGTAATTTTGTGCTTTACTGCTTTCTTTTTGATCTTCGACTGGATTCAGCCAGGTTTGATACTGTTGTACGTTTTGTTGTTCAATGCTTTGTCGGAACTGTTCCTGTAGTACAGCGAAATCATTTTCATACTGTGGGTATGGCTGCACTACTGCGCCAGCTGATTGTAAAGTCTCCACTTGTTCTGGTGTTAGAAATAATACAATTTCTTTCATTCCTATCAGTTCAGGTAGTTGAGATTGCGTCGGTGTTGGCGCTGGTGATGAAAACTGTGGTTCCTCATAGAACGATTGTGCGACGACATCGTGTAGACCTGCTCTCACTGAGACAAGGAACATCGGTGCTATCAAATACCATATCTGAAAATGAGTTAAATTTTATTGTTAATATTAATTATATTAATTGAGACGAAAAATATTAATAACACAAACAAAATTAGTTTCAAGGATATGAAAAAATGTTTTTTAGGTTCAAAATATTTAATTGTTTTACTTACGGGTATCCCCATGATTGTAAATGTACGGTGACCAGCCTGTGACCTGTTGAGATGCGGTTGGTCGTTTGCTCTGAAATAAAGATGAACAACATTTTATATAAGTATCTAACACATACACAAATTCAATAGATTCATAAGTAAGACGATCGGAGACTTCCGTAATCATTACGTTTATGAAATCAAACTGTGGATTATATCAATATTCAACATTGTCGCAATCTTATTAGTATTTTGGTGAAAGTTGTGATGATCATTAGAGAGAAATAATATGATCTATAAGCAATAATAATGATTCCTATGAATGAGATGCTGAATATCTAGTTTTATTTTGTAATTAAAGATAATTAAGATTACTTTTAAAAACCTGCTACTACTCATAAACACGAGTTACACGAATACAACGAAAAAAATAAAATTAAAAATTGACACTTAACGTGCAACATCTGCCAGGGGTGCGGGTTGTTCGAAAGAGCTACCGTGGCCCCTAGCACACAAGCAACTGAAGGAACACAATGTGGGTTTTAGTCAGTAAAAGTCTGACACACCCTTCCACTCCACCCAGAGCGGGAGAAGTTATTTGATGTTATCCCATCCACAAAAAAAAAGTGACGCAAGAAATTTCCCCCGGAAGAAGAGTTCCTTAACTTAGATGGCCGTCAGCGACAGCACAGCTAATGCCAGCGAATTCTCAAATAGATTGTCTTGACGACCCGAAAGAAACCCGAAGAATGACGAATAGAGCCGAACATAAATCAAATATAAGGTAAGGCTAGGCAGAGAGGGGAAATATTTGTAATGCTAGATGTTCAGTGCAATAATCATTAACAATAGTATGAAACCCATTTGCCATCTCTTTACAAATTATTAGTAGGTCCACATACCTAATTTTACTTCGTCAGCACATTCCAAACTCCTCCAAGAATACTAGCTTTGTGTATAAAATTAGAAACTTCTCCTTCTAAATTATATCTTTATGACATGTTAACTATGATAGATAGATTATTATATCTAAGACCAGTTCTGCATTTATAGTTTCATATTTTTTTATTTTAAAATCTATTTTATTTCTAACAGGGGTGCACCCAACTGCAGCTTACCTAATCTAATGGTTCATTATCATTTTTATTTCCTCACTTTTATATAAACTTCGTTCGCGACCCCACGAGAGGCGACCGTCCGTGTCTTGCTATACATTTTTAATTAAGAGACTATCAAAAATGTTTGCAATTTATTCAAATGTCATTAATCTGTTAAGTAATAATGTTTCAAACTGGTTTAGAACATCCTCTTATCCAATTTCCGTTTAATCGGAACTATCTCGTTTCAACTTAAATTACTGCAACAAGAACAAGTTATTCATTCGATTTTTAAATGTTTTGAACAAGATGATGATGATGTATTAAAAGCATTAAAATGTTTTGCTGGTGCCACATTAGATAGATACTATCTGTGCCCCACGGCGTCACCTGCATAAGTGTCAATCCCGTGGGGATATCTGGATACAAGTACCTATTCTATGTCCTAATCTAGATCATGGTATACCCAAATCTCACATAGCCAAATCTCATGTAAATCTGCTCAGCCGGTTTAGCGTGAAAATGTAAATAAAACAAACACAAAAAAATCTCTTCTCTTTAAAATATTCATTTAGATTATAAGAAAAATTATTGAATTTTAAGTTAAGCAAGTGCTTATTTTTTTACCTGTAATCCAAACAAAACTGTGAGGCTGAAATATTCAAACAATAAAAGCAGAAAAGCTCCCGTAAATCGGCGCGACACGACTCTAGTAGAACAATTTCCATGAAGTTTTCATTGAAATTGTCATATTGGAGTCGCCTCGTCGTCCTGTCCGCGGGAGCTATAATGCCTTTAATATTATACAAACGCTCATTTGCTTTACGGGAGGCAATATACTGGAACTTCTTTGTGAATTTTACTTTGTTACTAAGTTGAATTTGGTACGCAGAATGAGTCTCATCAGTTGATATGTATTTATCAATTACATCATAAGGATTGCCAAGTACCAACACATTGTGGTTCCAGAATCAGAATAATCTTATAGATATTGCTCATGTATGTTTAATAATTTATCTAGGTACACATGGCTGTTACTCCAATAACTATAAGCGCCTTCGCAAATATGAATAGTAAAGTGCTGTTGCTCAGCTGTATTATTTTCTCAGGCAATATGTTGATTTGTTAGCGACATGTGCTTGTAACTTATTTACCTACTCCATAGATACAGGTTGATTTGTGATTTGACGTAGTCCTTTTTTATTATTTTCTCAGGCAATATGTTGATTTGTTAGCGACATGTGCTTATAGCTTATTTACCTACTCCATACACAAGTTGATTTGTGATTTGACGTAGTCCTTCCAGTACCTAACTGTGGGACCTATTTGCAAAAATTAATAACAGCAACAACAGCTTGCAACAGTTTATTATAAGTTTTTTTTTTTTTGTTGGGTGGGAAGTCTTCAAATAACTTCTCCCGCTCTGGGTGGAGCAGGGTGTGTCAGACTTTTACTGACTAAAACCCACCCGTGTTCCCTCAGTAGCCTGTGTGCCAGAGGCGGTGGTATCTCTTTCGAACAACCCGCACCCAGCTTATTATAAGTTAACTTAAGAATTTAGATGTACAGTCACGAGCAATATATGTAAACGCTTACCAACTTTTAAAAGTCATTTTTTCCACTTTTACTAATTGTAATCTCATTTTTTAATGAAAATAATATTTTGGAACCCACACTATAATGAAACACCTAAGTTATCTCAAGGTTGCAATCGCTATTAAAAAAAATCACTTTTGAATTTGGCGATGTGTATACATATTAAGCAGAGCAGTGGTGGCCAAGCGGTACCGGCCGCGACTTACGAGTTGTAGGTCGTGAGTTCGAACCCAGCCAGGCGCTTTACTTTGTGTAAATTATTTAATCGCCACTGCTCTCAAAACGGTGAAGGAAAACATCGTGAGGAAACCGGCATGTCCTAGAACCAAAAATTCGAAGACATGTGACATCTACCAACCCGCACTGGGCCCGCGTGGTGGATTACGGCCCACTCCCTCTCACCGAGAGGAGGCCTGTGTCCCAGCATTGGGAACATTATAGGCTGATGATGATGATGATGATGATACATATTAATGCTCGTGACTGTACACTATCGCATTAGGTAACCCTGTAATGATAGATGTAAATTGGAAAATAAATAAATCAAAAGCCAAGTTAAAAGTTAAAAGGATTCGAGAAAACCCAATTTCATATAAGCATTTAATACCTGAAAATTTTACGCACCAGTTATTTGTACTCTTAAGGGGACACTTTGCGCGGGCTCGAACTCACTGGTGGGCCTGGCTAAAAATCACGTTGTCTCACCAGCAGGCTTACCACGAGCACCGATTTGTCGACGGAAGAATAGACATCACTATTAAATAAATGATGTAATAAAGGATAGGATAGCTATGTTTTTCTATTCATTATCACAGATATGCGTTCTAAACGAATCATGATTTTGTAGAAAATCGTATATACTTTGTGGCCTTCGAGTAGAAAGTTTTATTGTCAGTGTGATTTTGACAGTTTGGGAAGAAATATTCTTCTAAAATAGTCTACATCTTTAAGGACCTAGACAAATATTGTTAAAAACGAAAGACTAAATGACAGATTGTAGAAGGATATCTACGGTGCGATAACAAAAATGTTGGAACGAAATGTCTCTTTGTATTGAAAAAGCACTGTCTATTCTTCGTAGAAATACAAAGCGTCATGCTAAGCCCGCTGGCTTCGTATCCGACAGAGATAGTATCAGTGGTGAGCAGTTAGACGCTAGTATACATGCACAACGTTATTGAGAGAGATGCAGGAGCATTTCTGGAAAAAAAATCGCGAAAAAATTAAGAAAAGTCCTTCAGAAGATCGCGTTTTATGAAAAAACCACTGCATAAATCAATGACGAATAAAGTTTATTGAATTTATTGTTAATTGAATTTTGTCGGTGCTGTCTTGGTTTTCGAGATTTTACACTCCTTTTATTACTTAAACACGCTCAAAGTTAGGTTAAATTAGCAAGAAAAACGAATCTTTGTTGGCTCATAACTTTTTAATGGCTTTTTATTTTAGTAGGTATTCCGTTTCCGTACAGACAATAATAATAACGAGACAAAACCATACCATTTTTTATTTTTGATTTACATAGTCAAACAGTGGAGTAAAACCCTCCCGAAGTTTGTATGGAAAAAATGTGGACACCTTAAGCCATATTACAATTTTGACGTTGTTGATTTTTGAAAATGTTTAATTAACTTCTTTCTTTTGTTTGATGTTTTATATAAAGTAGGTACCCAATGGAATAGCAACGCAGGCAATTCAAGTGGAGAGTTTAGAGAACAGTGATATTTAGAGACTCATCATCATCATCATCATCATCATCATCTGCCTAGCCTTTTCCCAACTATGTTGGGGTCGGCTTCCAGTCTAACCGGATGCAGCTGAATACCAGTATTTTACATGGAGCGACTGCCTATCTGACCTCCACAACCCACTTACTGGGTAATACGATACCCCTTGGTAAGACTGGTTGTCAGACTTTCGGGCTTCTGACGACCCGTAACGATTGTTAACGATCCACAAATGACAGCCGGGACCAACGGCTTAACGTGCTTTCCGAGACACGGAGGGGTCTTGGTATGTTAAGATGTTCACCCATCCACGGACCAACCGCGGCAAGCGTAGCTTAACCTGGTCGATCGACCCGTGCAGCTATTTTTACTAAGCCACAAGCCAAGTGATATTTAGAGACTATTTCTGGGAAATTTTCAAAAATACACAAACAGTATTAAGTACGCAAATTGGTTTCTCTCGATCCATGAATACTTGCTTTATTGCAAAAGGATCGTCCTATCAGATCCTGGAAGGAATACGTCAATACAAATGTCAACCTCCATACACATCTCTCCATATAATATTTTTGTAAAATCATGTAAACAAAATGGAAGCTGACCCCAACATAATTGGGAAAATGCTAGGCAGATGATTGGTCCGTGGATGGGTGACCATCTAAGACCCCTCCGTGCCTCGGAAAGCACGTTAAGCCGTTGGTCCCGGCTGTCATTTGTGGATCTTTGACAGTCGTTACGGGTCGTCAGAAGCCCGAAAGTCTGACAACCAGTCTTACCAAGGGGTATCGTATTACCCAGTAACTGGGTTGTGGAGGTCAGATAGGTAGTCGCTCCTTGTAAAATACTGGTATTCAGCTGCATCCGGTTAGACTGGAAGCTGACCCCAACATAGTTGGGAAAAGGCTAGGCAGATGATGAGATGATTACTGATTAAAAATATATGGGTGCTTACATATATAAATACCTACCTGGTATTTATTTATTTATGCAATGGGGCAACCCAGTGCTCATATGCGTCTGTAATCTTGTGGTCGGAAGCGAATACCGGACATAGAAACATTCCTTGAACCAAATCTTCTTCAACAAACCGTTGCATAAAGACTGGTTCTAACTGAGTCAGCTGAGTCATAGAGCCACCACACAGCTGGTGTGTGAAGCGGTTTTCATTGCCACACCCATTTATAACCGTAACCGTAACACCGATTCCGATTCATATCCGTGTTAATTTGTGTGTCCGTACAATGACCCGATTTGTTGATATGAAATGAAATGAACATTTCATGGTATCTATGTTTCCATAATAATAAGAATTTATTTAATAAAATAACTTCTATTTCGGCTATTTTTGCCTAACCCACGAAATTTTATTAAAAGAGCCTATCATCATTTCAGCCGAAAGACGTCCACTGCTGGACATACGCCTCCCCCAAGCTCCGCCATTTCGACCTAAAGTCATTTAAAATTTCGATCGAGGAGGCAAAAGTAACCGTTACAGTATGGCCTGGGTGGAATTGTCAGTCAAACGTCAGGGATTGGCTAGAGTCAGTTGAGTCCAGCCAATCCCTGACGTTTAACTCAACCAACTGACGTTTGACCAGTGTCGATCTATCGGAATTATATTCCAGAGTAAGCACCCAGGTCATCTCTTAGCTGCCACGGCCTATTTGAATTTCTAAATTGTTATTTTTTTTTTTTTTTAATAACGGACGCTTTCAATGTGCACGTCTTTTTACATCGTTCTCACATTCAGAATTTGAACATAAATAATGTTACCAACTTTCTGTATCAATTTCATGATTCACAAAGAGTGTCCATGGATTTTCTTGCCCGTTCTTCTCCATAGGTACCTACAACGCTTTGGAATGGGCAACTAGCTTCATGTTTCCGACTCTTTGACAATTGAAAAGTGCCTGTAAGTAATTGGTTTATTTGAAATAAATGCTTTGAGTTTGAGTTTATGAAATATTCCAGCTTAAGGCACATTTGGCAGTTGAGTTATGTTGTGTAAGGCAGTAGATGGCGCTCGAGAACTGTCGTGAAGTTGACAACTGTGAAGATAGCAAAGCGCGGGCGGCGGTCGCGCCTTGCTGGCATGCGCCGAAGCATTCATTTTCTTTCCTGGCGGACACCGACGGCTTAAGATCTACTTTCTGTTGTACCTTCTACATTGTGTATTTTTAATTAAATATTTTACTAATCTTTTACTTTGTTTTTCTGAGCTTCTTACATTTGATTAAACATCGTGTGATAGGCGGTTAACATATATCATAAGTTAACTGGACACACTTGCAACCATGAGCTACGTAGTATAACTGAGAATGTATCTGATACTTAAAATATTTTATCTTAGCTTAAACACAGGGCTTGAACTTAGGACCTCAAGATGCACTTTCTACATGTAAATAAATGAGATGGTATGTATATCTTAAATCATTATTGCTGGTCCTGCTATCTACTGATTGTTAACTAAAGTACCTAATCAGACGTGGTTTATGTCTTTCATAAATCCCTTGTTAGGTCCAACATCTGGCCTTACCTTAAAATCAGTATGGTTGTTAAATAATCTATTAATCAATCTCCTAAATCACCCACTGTCTGCAAACAATTTATTGCTCTATTTGGTCAGGTTCTATTACTGATTATTGTATATAGATACTAGCTTTTGTCAGCGGCTCCGCCCGCGAGGATGTCGATTATCGCGTAAAAAGGTAGCCTATGTCGTTCTCCATATCCCTGGCTATATCTCTGCCAAATTTAATGAAGATCGGTTCAGCGATTTAGGCGTGAAAGCGTGACAGACAGACAGACATAGTTACTTTCGCATTTATAATATAATATATGTATATAGTAGGGAAGTAAGGATTTCACCCGATGCTTATATAGCCATGATGCACTTCCGCTGATTTCCGTTTGACTCAGATTAACCGTTCTTTCGTTAAGACCGACATTGTCACCAGATGGTAAAAGGTGGGTTAAGACCTGAAGGCCAATTCTCGTAATTAAAACCGTTCAAAATCTAGTCGCAGTGTCATCTCAGCGACAAGCAAATGTCAAAAATTTATGAAAAATCGAGGTATTTTTGACAGATTGACACTGAGATCAGACTGTGAACGTTTTTAAAATTAGTAGAATTGCCCCTCTGAGCTTATACCATGGAACTTTAGAGCACAATCTAATTATACTTCTTTTACGAATCCTTCTTCTTTTACAAAAATAACCAATTTCTATCGCTATGTAAGCAGTGGTAGCCCAGTGGCATCGGCCCGGCTTGCGAGTTGCAGGTCGTTCAAACCCAAGCAGACACTTTACTTTGTGAATCCACAACACCAGTGGGTGACCACTAAAAACGAAGAAGAAAAAACATCGTGAGGAAACTGGCATGTCCTAGAACCGAACCAAAAAATTCGACAACAACTAACATCATCAAGTGGTGGATTAGGGTTTAGCTCCCTCCCACGGGGAGCAGACCTGTGTGCCAACAGTGGGAACCGTATAGGCTGCTTATGCATCGCGACATAATATGGGCTTTTGTAAGCAGTTAGTATGTAGGTTTCGATCATAACTTTATTGCATGCCACGCCACACAATACGTAACACAATTTTGATAGGCTCTAAACAGCACCCAATACAACTATAAATAATTATTATCAAAACATTCCATCTATATGTGGGCTGCATTACATCACAACTCGTTTGATCATTTTCACATTTGGGCATCGGATTAGCATAATAAAGTTGATTGTAATAATGCATAATTTCATTTAATTTCACTCTCACCTATGTTTATTGGTTTTTCTATATGATTACATGATTTACATTTCTTTTGAATGTCTTGAAATAAAATATAAACTAAGTAAGTATGTATGACTATTGAGGCTGTTTTAGCTGCCGGTTTTATTTATTTATTATATTAACACACAATAAAATACATAGAAGAGCACAGCATAAACAAACTTTTGGTTTGTTATTATATTAATTCTGTAGCAAATATGATTATATTTGGTAGGTAAGTAGGTACTAGGTACTGTGGTGTGCGCCCTTAACGATGGAAAATTTAAAACTCACATCATACTTGTCCTTATCAAAAAAGCATATTATAAGATAAAAGACTACGTTGAAGTCAGGGAAGCTTGGAATTAATTCCTTCTGCACATGTGGCTTCCCTAGTACCTCATTAATAGCATAACTATGTGAAAGTCTATTTAACTGCTCCCAAATTACAATGTTCTTTTTTATTCTTTTTATTTTTACAATGCTGACATATTCTCGTCATTAATTGACATTATACATCAATTTTAATATCGATTATTTTTTTAGTGGTTGTCATGGAAATCATGTACCTTTTTTAAATAAGTTCATTTTATTTATGTAGATTATTTTACATATTGTGAATGACAGAACGTTGTAGGCCTTACAGACTAGATTTGTAGACGATTTTCTATTCTGTATTTTCATTCCTTTAAGTACCTGGTACTTACTTATTAACAGGCCTGCACTAGTGTCCTCCCATGCCTATTATCACTGTAATTTGAAAACATTGTTTAAGCCAATTATTTTTTAAAGAGTAAGTAACCGTGGAGTTTCTTGCCGGCTCTTCTCCATAGGAAGCGACAATTTAATTTGGAACCGTGCACCTAGCTTCTGACGTTTCTTAAGTGCCCATGCAGGTTTATGTGAAATAAAATATTTTGATTTGATATGATTTGAGAAACTTTAATTTTTTTCTGAGTTTTTAGCTAACATTTTAATTTATCTATTGGATCTCCAACAGAGGCTACACAATTACATGCAAGGACACATAGAGTAGGGTCAAATACGGTGTGCGTTTCCAGTTATATTACTAAGGAAGATCTAAACAGGGTCCCATTAAAATAGCTAGCGAAACTGCAGACGTTATGTGTCTCGATATCTGAACAACTTAAAATAAAAATAAACAAATTGTATGATATTTTTTAGACCTAATTACCGCTGGCAATGTTTTTGCGAGTTGAGAAAATCTGTTTTCTTTTGTTTTATCATGTTTAGGTATCGATAGCCAACACGTCTGCAGATTTGCTAGCTAATTTAATTTGACCCTGTATAGAAAAGTGTTCCTTGGCGTAGATTAGTGACAGTGGCAAGTAAGAATTTAAAAAACTTTAGTATGAAGCTGTTACAAAAACTGCACAGTGTACAGACCATTGAATCACATTTTAATATTTCTACCATAACCATCAATAGGACACTAGCCAAAATGTCCTGGTTCACAAAATAGTGGCGGATATTTAAATAAATGTAAATCAGCTTCTAAATTCTTACAAAACTAAAACTTTCTTATTAAAATTAGTGTCATGATTATTTAATCAAGTTAACCGGTATCTAAGATTAAGTAAACCAAACAGCTGACGTAAATCTATTACCAATCAGAAACGATGGACAAACAACTTAACCGTTATGATTTTAAAGCATAATATTGTCTACACTTGAATCTACAGTGTTGTGTGTTCATGTGGGTTCCCGTAGTTTCATTCAATTCAATTCATGAATTAATGTTGATTCAGATTTCAAAGGGATTCTATTGTATTTCATAATGATATTCAAAAAGAAGTAGTGACTCTGTGTGTAAGTATGTGAAATGTAATGCTTGTGAAGACTAAGTGAAGTGACTTTAGTACTAGTGATTAGGAGATAGGTGTTAAGATCTTAGTTTCAGTAGGTGCAAATCAAACAAGGACAAAAATCAAACAAAAAATAATTTGTAAAACGATACGTTTTATCTTCATCTATTTACATGTACAAACTAATGACTATCAAAGTATTTACAATTCTATTGACTATTTGGTATGATCACGACTGTTGCTGGTAGGCTCACCAGCTGGATGAAGAGGGAGGCAGTGCCTTACCAGCAGCAGCTCTTCTTCTTGTAGTGGGTAACGTGCTTGATGATGTGGAGTGGGTAGGGCTTCCACACGGCGACTGGGACCTCCACGTGCTTCTCAATTGGCACGTGAATCTTCTTGATTACTTCGTAAGGCCTGTCAACAGGGATGTGCACCTTTTTGATGACCTCGAATGGGACCTCTTTGACAACTTCATAGGGGACTGGCCTCTCGACATGCACGTGCTCGGTCTTGTATACTGGGTATGGGACGTGCTTCACGACATCAACTTGGACAGGGTAGGGCTGGGGCACTGGCACTTGTACCTCCTGGCGGACGGGCACTGGGACGGGTTGGGGCACAGCGACCTGGATGTGACGGGTCACCTCAACAGGGACGCGACGAACTACGTTCTGTACGACAGATTGAAGCTCATATCTTGTAGCAGCAGCATCTGGGCGTCCAACAGACACAGTAGTACCGATCACACGTGGAGCTCCGAGTGTACCTGGGCCAATACCGTTACCACCGTTTCCGGGGCCAGGCAGGCTGGAGTCCAGAAGTAGGCTGCCCTCGGAGTATCCGTTGCCTGATGGAGCGGGACCGGACAAGTCCGATGAAAGAGAACCGTATCCAGGTCCAGAACCAGGTCCAGACAGACCAGGTCCAGAGGCAGGTCCGCTTATAAAAGATCCTTGGTTGGCGGGTCCTTGACCATATCCTCCTTGTCCACCATTGTCTCCATGACCACCGTTGCCGTATCCGTGACCACCATTGCCGTATCCGTGACCACCGTTGCCGTGTCCGTGGCCACCGTTGCCGTGTCCGTGACCACCGTTGCCGTGTCCGTGACCACCAGAGTAGTGTCCATGGCCGCCGGCGAGGGAGTCACCGCCGAAAGATGCAGCAGCGGCTATAGAGCCGATTCCAGGAAGAGATGCTCCATTGAGCACTGGATGATCATCCACTACATGCTCTTCAATAGTCACAGTTTGGTGTCCCTGTCCACCGCCATGTTGTGGGGGTCCATACGACGTCGAGGGTGTCCCGAACGAAGCTGACGGAGAATTTAATGCTGACGACAAGAATGAATCCGGGCTATGGTGCTGTCCATTTAAATAGCCGCCATTAGTGCTGTACACTAGCGCTGACAGGAAGAGTAGTTTGACCTGAAAAAAGAAAATTGTATGTTAAGTATGTGAATGAGTTGGCTGAAGTTGTAATTTTTGTGTTATTTTACTATATTCATGAACTTACAACAAATGCCATGGCTTTTAGCTAAACGCTTTGAAGCCAGCCAAAAAAAAAGGAGCTTGTTGTTTTCCCTTCCGAGTGTCGGTAGCTTGTGCTGTGACATCGGACGGCCCCACTTATTTATACAAGTCGCTCTTTCCAACAACGCCTATGAATTCATTAGATACAAACTCGAACGGATATCGCTGTATCCTATACGTCACCGATGCTAAAATATTTTATGTTAATTTCTGTACTGATCTCGTTAACATCGTTTTCTATGATTATGCAAGGGAAACCGTGTATCAAAGGCCTAGGGAACCATCTGCCGCAGTACTGTTGCTTCACATAAAAATGAATATGAAAATGTAATCCAAGGCAATCGCTTATAGGAGTTGCAAACGTTTAAAGTTACACATAAATTAGTTTACCTAATATTGGTTTTATATTTGGTTTTTCATGTCTCAATACGCCATAAATTAACTAATTAATTAGGTTGATTTACTTTAACACGATCGTGATGATGTGATGTGTGACAGTTTGTAACCATTGTTTTGAAATGTGTTTCTAATAGTTATTCAATATGTCATCTAAAGCCTCATTAAACATACCCAGATCTTTGCGTTACAGTAATTCATTTACTATTATTCCTTTATGATGTGTGTATTTTGTAAGTTGTTAATTTTGGTCAACTGATGACTGATGTAAGCAACCCGTGTTGGCAAATAAACAATTCTTGAAATTTTATCCAATTTACCATATCTTTACAAAGCCTCATTGTTATGACACTGTTGAGTTTAGGCCTCTTTTTGCTTCTGTCAATTACCAAGTTCCTGTGTCAGCCTCATCCAGGTTTAATCCAAGATGTGCAGACTACATTGTTACCATCGCTGGTTACAAAGCCTCACCTGGGATCAATTCCAATCTAAAACCTAAGTCAGAATAAAATAATCTACATGGCTAAAAAGGCATTAGAAAAATTTCTCTGTCGTGGCTTCAGAACTGCAAGGCAAATATTCTCTATCTAGTGATTTCTGTAGGCCTAGCACGAACACGTAAAGTAAACGTAACGTAATTATGATTGAACTTTGATCAAAAATACAACTATAATAGAGCATTTTATGCGAAAAGCAAAATTAGCTCACCCATAGATTTGAATAAAGTCTTCAAACTTAATAAATGTTTGATGCGAAACGAAAATTTTCAATTCAAAAATCGTTCGCGTTTTGTTCGCGGGTTCGTGCTAGGCCCACAGATGACTAGAAAGACGCCTCGGCTGAAACTTACTTCTTCAGGATAATAACTTTCTTGCAAAAACGAAAACAGTTACATACCTACAAGTACATACGAGATTACGGAATAGTAGTCCACTTGTTCTATTCATAGAAGTTACTTAATAGTACAAGTATGTGCCTAACATTTTTTATAACTAGAAAGCTACCATTATTACGCCAAAACCTGTCTAAATATGTTGTACCATAAGAATGTAGGTGATGGATAGCCTGATATGTTTATTATTATGTTGCTTCTGGCCTGGTAAGAAGATTAAAGAAAACTAGAACAGTTATTATCACCTGGTTGTAATCACATGCAGCTTGTAATGACGTGATTCTGGGTACTACTATACAGGGTGTAACAGAAACCCTATTGCTATCTTCAGTACTATAGATAACAGCTGGTATAGAATCACTATACATAGTTACAGCTCAAAATAAAATATAAAATACTCTAAGAATTAATACCAAACGGTTTGACATGTTTCTTAAATTCAAATCGTTACAAACAAGTCACCGCACTATGTACCTAGCAATAACTTTCCACGTTAATTCCAATATAACGATAAATCTCTTCCGAGTGATGTGTTTATTTCAATTTGAAAAGTTTGGTTTCTGGTAACAATGTATTAAAAATTCTTATAACTTCCGAACATGCAGAGATAGGATTAAAAAACCCTTCCAATATCATTTGATATCATCCAAAGAAACCGTGCCCTTGGAATGTACGAGTATATACCCTTTCCGTTACGCGTTGTATACTACTATTAATAAGGGTTATATGGTAATTCGGCCAATTAAGGTAGTGATGACACTACAGTATTATGCTAATCTGATTGAAAAAGTGAACAATCATTACGCCATAAATGTTATGCGCCTCCTATCTAAACATCTTCTTATTCAAATATAATTAATAATAATAATCAATACATCTATACAAATAAAAATGTCTGTTTGTAATGGCAAAATAACAGGTTTTTACTAAATGCATAGTTATGAAATTATATACGGTACGTATAACATTTTTATTTTTATTTTGACTGTCTGTCTGTTTGTCGCCTAATCACCGAAACTGTTGATAGCTGATGTTAAAAGTAACATGGGCTACTTTTTGTCCCGGTAGCATTTTCCTATGAAAAAAGATCCGACATCCCCCCGGGTGAAACCGCGGGCGGACCAGCTAATTTATATCTATTATCTTCTTACCTATATACCTACAAATGAATCCATAATTGCCTTGGTCACGGCATCACACGTGAACGGCTGGACCGATTTTACAAAATCTTTTTTTGTAGTGTTCCTTATAGTCAGGAGAAGGTTTTTATGAAAGAAAAAAATAAGAAAATGGCGCGTAACAAATTCAATATCCATAGTTAACACAGGACAAAGTCTGTCGGGTCAGCTATAAATTATATAAAATTGAATCCCTATTTTCTTTGGTCACGGCATCACACGTGAACGGCTGGACCAATTCTACTAATTGTTTTTTTGTTGTGTTTGTTAATGGCAGTAGAAGGTTCTTATGAAAGAAAAAAAAAGAAGTTGCAAATTCGATATTCATAGTTAAGACAGGACAACGTCCGTCGGGTCAGCTAGTTCTTAATATAATTTGCTGCTTTCGAACCACTAAGTATATCTGGAGTTTTATTAATTATACCTAGATCAATGGTATACTTACGTAAGTACCTGCTTACCGAATCAGAGCATGTCCACCGTGTATTTAAATTGAGGCATAATTATTCAATGTCAATTTTTTTTTTTCTTTTAGCAATATCGATGTGACGACGCTCGGGTTAGGCTTATGTCCAGCAGTAAACGTCGTTCAAATAAATCATCACCTGCCAGGGGTGCGGGTTGTTCGAAAGAGATACCGTGGCCCCTGGCGCAAAGGAAACAGGGCGAACTCGGGCGGGTTTTAGTCAGTAAAAGTCTGACACGCCCTCCTGCTCCACCCAGAGCGGGAGAAGTTATTTGATGATTTCTCATCCTCAAAAAAAAAAAAAACCGTCATCTGCCTAGCCTTTACCCAAGTATGTTCGGGTCAGCTTCCAGTCAAACCGGATGGAGCTGAAAACAATTATTTTACATGGAGCGACTGCCTATGCTACTTCCGCACCCCCCTACTTGGTAATACAATATCCCTTAGTGACATTAGTTCAATGACTTTCGAGCTTCTAATGACATAATGACTGCCAAAGATTCACCAATGATAGTCGGGACCAACTTCCGAGGCAGAGGAGTCTTGGTATGTAAAAATGGTCACCCATCCACCGATGATATTGCGTCGAAGCCCACAGGGTCAAACACACAGTAAATCCATTGCACTGCTTTTAGGTCAATAGTAGTACATACGGCTAAAGATTTTCATGATAATAATCATAGTCAGCCCATATTGTTCCCAATCGTCCAGCATTGGGAACAATATGGGCTTCAAACAGGCCTTCTCTCTCTGAGAGAGACGCCGGTTCCCTCACCATGTTTTCCTTCACAGTTTTTAAGAGCAGTGATGATGAAATTAAATACACAAAGTAAAGTGAATTTGAAGTGAGTTGAATTGAAGCCACTGAGCCGCCACTGGTCCTTAAGTTTCATGATAACAACAAAAAATAAATTCAAAAAAAGCCCCGACCCAAACAGAAACTCTAAAAAGTAAACAAATAATATTTACTTAAAGGCCTTTTAAGTTGAAGGTAATATTTTGATCAAGGCATTGTCAAGTCGGGAGACGGCTAATGAAAATGCTAGGCCTCTGTTTGGCCTTTGTAAAAAGTGAACTGTGAACAAAATTCGTTGCTCCGAAGTCGATATGACAGCACATTTCTCTGCTATACTATGTACGATTAATTGGTGGATACTACTCCTGAACCCATCGACCTCGTCCATGTAGACCATGACAGTAGGTAGTCAAAATTCTTAAGAAAAAAGAAATTGCAAAGGATGGGCAAAATTCTACTACCGGCACACTTTAAATCGCCCTAGAAATGCAAAGCAGGTGCTCATATTTCGCCATATCTCATTTGAATATGAAACTTTACCACATTTCTGCCCTTGCGAATTAAGTTCGGCAAGATTTATGAGTATTATTTTATTATAATGTATGGTCAATAAATCAGTCACATCAAATGAAATGGCCTAATTTAAAAGACAATTTTGTTAAGTTATTGTAAAGATTACGCAAATTGTTCCCTATGATGTCAATAGACATTTGTTATTTTAATATGTACTAAAGCATAAAGTTTTCGATTTCACCTGTCCGTGGGAATTTGTATGCTAATAAAAAACCGACTATTTCCGCTTTGTCGGATATTTTACATAATTGTAAATATATAAAACTTATTGACCTACTTTGTTGTTTTAATTAGTAATACTTACGATTATGACAGAACACAGTTTACTTGTATTAGTAATCCTTAAAACTGAATTAATGAATTAGGTGCTAAACTAACCTACTGATAATTTTAGGAAAACCTACCATAATTTTGCTTTTGTCTAAAATAACAAGACCACAAACAAGTTGACATTTCAGAATACACTGTGTTTCAAATGGCTTTCGAAAACTAGAGGATAATCCCTTTTTGCAATTTGTTGTGATCATATTCAAGAATAAGACACTCTTTATATACTTTTCATAACAATTTTATTTTCCACGGCTGTTCAAAGAATTAATTACTCTTGTTGTTTTCAGGGTGTTTATGAGTGCGTGAGTTTATTTATATTTTTGTAATTGTATTGTGCATTAAAATTCAAGCTTTTCTGTCCCCGGAAAAGGTCTATTAAAGTTATTTAACAGTTCTTCAGAAAAGATCTATAACGTAGCAGCAAATACTTAACCGTGTTACTCGGAGTGCAAGTTTCTCTCAATGAATCACCGTATTACGTAAACCAAATGACAATTTATCATTTCTAAGGTCACACGCTCATTGAAAACAAGTGAAAAGCACGCCCACATATTTCAACCTCATTCAAACTCAAATGTTATTGAGATTTATGTTGGTTTTAAGTTACACAAATTTATTAATCAGTTTTTCCAAGAATGTAAACAAAAATGACTTTAACTCAATCTTTAGATAAAACTGACTAAGCGAAAGATATTTAGCAATACTTTCTGTGTATTCTCCATTACTCATTTGCTTACAAAATAACAGTTTAATAAATAACCATTTGAGTTTTTAATATTTTACTTAAATGTTTATTTTAAATTAGATCAGGGAAAGCTTTTTGCGACACTGATTTTTTGTAGAGCTTTTCTGTAACTACTATTTGTTTAAGTAAGTAAGCATTTATGTCATATCTTACGTTATGATGACTTTTGAGATGATGGCTGTCTGTATTTTTATACTTACTGCAGCTATTTCAGGCTACAGGTAGTGTTTTGTATTTAAGCTTATTCTAAGTAACTAATTTATAGCAAGATAAGTACATTAAGGGCACCCAAAACACTCAACCCATGTTGCTTGGTTACTGGCAACATATTACGCAGCAGCATGTGTTACTGGCACAGGACCATGGGGATTGGCACATCAAAAGAATGGCCTCCGCCTAGTGGGTGGAGGCGGATTAAGGATAATTGTATGTTATTGACTTATAGTTATACAAGGATCATTTAAATTGAAACTAACACCGCCACCTTGTTGTTTAATACATTTAACTTTGACCATTTGCAAAAATGTTGACAAATTAACGGGTTAGTATTGATTCTCCCAATTCTTGTTTCCACCTGAAAAGTAATGTAGGTACTTTATAATCTTGCACTGTAATTGCGTACCTCACGATTAATCATAATCTGTTTCGTTTTGAAACGGTATGTTAAACCATTGCTTGCCATGTTCGAAAAATTTGTCTGCTCAAAAACGTAAATAACGCAATGAATATTGTTGAACTGTCAAAATCAAACCGATTATGATTAGACGTGAGTTACGAAATTAGGGTGCCGTTTTATCAGACGAAATCGAAGTGGAGGGAAACAAGAACGGGAGGAATCGGTACGAACCCAAAATGTCCTTAAATATCCGTGTAGCAGTGTATTGTTGTACGTACTATGATTGATGTATGCATGCTTTTGTGTGTGTCATGTCTATTAATGATTATTAGGTACAGTCATCTGTGGCCGGACATTAGACTAGGTGATGTGTCTGACGATGATATTAGTTAGATATATTCATCATGACAGTGATTATTTAGTTTGGAAACATTATGAAGGAGGGGACTATAGAATCTTGCTTTGCTCTATTCTATTTTTGTTATGTAGATAAAGGAAAAATTAAAATCAAAAATTCTTTGGACACTTATTTGTTTATTAAAGTTAGAAAGCATAACGTTACTATTTACAGCAAACATCATATTAGAACATACTGTTAATATATTCACTAAAATTAATGACTTAGTTATCACCCTAGATTGCAGCCTCACGATGAGCTATGAAGCGATTATATATTTACAATAGACCGGACTAGGTATGTGACGATTCTACTATGTACATGTATTTCTTTGGTCATCCAGAATTACCAGCTGGACCAACCGTGGCTGCCGTGGCTGCTGTGGCTGCTGTGACCGTGTCCGTGGCTCTGGTGAGCGTGGTGGTGAACAGTCTTCACATGCGGTACGGCGTATTTCTTCTCATAGGGGACGGGCACCTTGATCAGTTTCACGACCGGTACCTCCACGATCCTCTCAACCGGGACAGGGTTGTCAACCTGCACCTCTACAACCCTCTCGTACGGGACTTTCACGATCTTCTCGACGGGGTAGGGGACTGGCTTGTCAACCTTGACTTGCTGGATCTTGACGACGGGTACGGGAACGTTCCTGTAGTTTGGCACTTGGACGGGGTAGGGTTGGGGTACGGGGATCTCGACTCTCTGGGGAACGGGGTAGGGCACAGGCTGGGGCACTCTGTGGGTCACCTCCCTCAGGACCTGGTAGGGTTCTTCGCGGACGCGGTACTGAGTGGGAGCGCCGTTGCCGTTAGCAAGACCGTGGATCTCTTCGATGACGGGAGCCTTCTGGCCTGGGGGTGGAGAATCACCGCCGGGGACAGTGAAACCAGGTCCGCCAATTCCAGAGCCACCATTGAAGCCAGGACCGCCGAATCCAGACCCACCTCCGATGGAAGGTCCACCGAATCCGGAGCCACCTCCGATGGAAGGTCCACCGAATCCAGAACCACCACCGATGCTAGGTCCACCGATTAAAGATCCACTACCGAAACTGGATCCACCGAATCCAGAGCCACCGTGTCCTGACCCACCAAATCCAGATCCTCCTCCAATGCCATGTCCGCCACTGATGCCATGTCCGCCGCCGAATCCAGAACCACCGTGTCCGTGTCCATAAGATCCAGACAGTGAAGAATCCAGGATGCTGCCGCCGTGAGAGTAGCCACCGTTCAATCCTGATCCGGAGTAAGTAGCGGAGGGTAGAGACCCAGCAGGGAAGCTGCTGGGCGAAAAGCTGGACGAATGCGAAGAATATCCACTGGACGACAAACTGCTTGAATGATCATCATGATGATGTCCGTGAAGGATTCCGGCGTAGGTGCTGCTCAATAGGATGGCTAAGCATGTCAGTTTCATCTGAAAAGATAAGGATGATTTATTTTTGATTTTTTATCATTCATCTGTCGTTGTCATTTGTTTTTTTTTTTTTGGATTCAAATACTTACATAAGTAGCCATGATGATTAGCTAATCGCTGGCCACACGGTGAACTTGTGTCGACTGTAACAAGCGACGCTTGTTTGTGATGATGTCGTATACTTCCATCTTATTTATATCGGTGTCGCGTGTGGGTCAACTGGCGTTGAGAACGAGAGTATACGAACAGGTTTCTGTATAGTCTTTCCTTTTCTAACGGAAGCAGCGTATACTCGAGGTATTGAATATATTATGCTCATCGGTTACTCAATGCCTGCTTCACTGATGAAGGAGCGCATGTTATATTGATATAAATATTATGGCGATTTCTAACTGAAGTGACATTGAGAAGGTCTGAGTATCGAAATAATGTTTAATATTCTATTTTAAAATTATATTAGGGTCATTAGTGTGAAATTTAAAAACGATGGCAACGTATGTTATTTAAATAAATTAAGACACATTTGAGAAATGTCTCCATTAAATTAATTCAAAGTATCCAGGATCCTAGTTTGTGTATACTAGATAAAACTATTGTACAAAGGACCTAAAATGACAAAGTGCCCTTAAAGAGTCATCATTAAGAATTGATTTTAGTTTCTAGATCTGTCATATAATTTATTTCTCATTGCAATTGTTGATCATATGTGTACTCGTCTTAGGGTTGATTTTTCAATGGACAAATAACTTATAATTGAGGAATAGATATGTTCTATGTCTATGTAATGTTTGTCAGCTTTTGGATAGAAAATATGCAAAACTGTCAGATTTATTTTATTTTAGTTATCTGACTATTGAAAAATCAGCTATTAATTCAAAAATATATATAACTATTTCTAATATTTTGTAACTTCATGATTACTCATGTCGAATGAAGATTGCATATTTTAATGCTGAGCAAATACATACACTTTGTAAAACATTAAATTTTAGCCAACCTAAATTTATAATCACTTGCGCGATAAGATAATTTATGCAGATCAAAATAGTATCTCGTTCATCTTGTCGCATCAAAAACTTTCATTTACGAGTCGAACCTCATTAGTGTCAACAGAAGGCCTCTATTTTTCACTGAGTTACTTACATATGTTTTTAACATTTTCTGCATAATCGGCCTATAAGTTCCCACTGCTGGGACACAGGCCTCCTCTTTGTGAAAGGGAGTAGGCCATAATCCACCACGCGGGCCCAGTGCAGGTTGATAGATGTCACATGTCTTCGAATTTTTGGTTCTAGGACATGCCGGATTGCTCACGACGCTTTTTTCCTTCACCGTTTTGGTGATGAAATAATTTACAGAAAGTAAAGCACCTGTCAGGGTTCGAAACTTCGAACCTACGCCTACAACTCGTCAATCGTTACCACTAGGTCACCACTGCTACCATTACATTTTTTGAGCATACCTTTGTTAATGCATGCCTTGCCCTCCTATAGTACTATTCAGATATGTTGTTAGTAGTTGCTTCCACGCAGCTTCTTCTAATCGTAGCTATGGCACAGTCGAAAGTAAATCAGTGGTAACAAATTGACTTTGAGCTAGCTTAGCGTAAACTACTACGCACGTACAATGAAATAAGAGGCTAGCTTATACTGGTTCTGTTACCTTTTTTATTAATACGCTTTTCTCTGATTAGTTTCACCTGTATGTTTGTAAGCATGTTTGTAACCGACTGCTTAGGACTTGATTTTGACCCACTTCAAACGGTCAGCTTTCATTTAAATTTTGTAGACCTATCGAGAACCGATGACAATTCAATAATTTTATAAATTTGTTCCTTAATGTAAAAAAAAGTAAAACAAAAAAATACTGAAAAATCACGCTTTTGTACCTAGTTAGCAGAACCACAAAATAAAGAGAGTACAGAAGGCAATCACATGTATGTACTTCGATTTTCATACCTACGCTCGGCAGTCGCGCTAGGGTTGTCACTTTTGCTTATGCACAAAAAACTATCGCGGTGATCATGGCAAAGACCTAAATACGAGTGCCACACTCGTATTTAGGTCTTTGCCATGATCACAGTTAATCTCAACTCTAATAGTTATGGTCGGCAGCGGGCGGCTACGCGGATGGCCCGGCCAGCTCGCCGAGAAGTTCTATCTTCACTATTTTATAAAGAGGAAGATGAGCGTATTTTTTAGCTCATAAGTACTACAATAAATACCTAATATAAATTGTAAAAATACTACAAGGCCACAAAGTCATTTTCGCTTACCCACAACTAACTAGGTATTCTGTGCTACGTTAAAACTCTCACCTCTCTGGTCAACTCAACAACTGGTAGCTTAAAAAAAGACAATTCACAGTTTAATGTTGAATTTAAACAACCGTCCACTGAACAGTTATAGTAACTTTTTTTGTTGCGCAATTTTTGCATTTCACAGACGCGTGTCTCAGGGGATGGTACTCGCGCACGCACTGGTCCCAACCGGTCCGAGATATCGTGTCCGTGAGCTGTGTCTATGTGTGCGTTGCTCGAGCGCACTTTGTATGTAGATTGCCTTCTGTACTCTCTGTATTTTGTGGCAGAACTAAAAAATATAATTCAAATAATAATAATAATTTTAAAAACTAGTTTTTTTCTTACAGCGTGTTTTTATCTTTTTTTAATATATTATTTTTATGAATGGCATCTCGTATTTGACTTTGGAACGTCATGACTACTTATCTGGACTATCATGTGGCTGCTTTAAGTGGACTCAAAGCCTCAAGCCAGAAGCGATTTTCTTAGTTTTGTTACCACTGACGGACAGCCCATTGTACGTTTTTAAATTAATGTAGGCAGGTAGGGTATATCCGGGTTAGTGCCAATGTGACATTTTCAATTTATATGCTCGGGTTAAGGGGCCCGCGTGCACGTCTCCTATTTCCTGATGACAGGGATGCGGACAAATACTTCGACGCCTAAGTGTTCTTTTATTATTGTATTTATTTACTTAATTAGTTAGTAATTTAATTTAGTAGGTTACTACTTGGTGCTAACAAATCACATACATAACAATGTATGTGTACTTTCCAAATTTATCTTGGACACTATCGACATCGGTGAGAGAAAAAGATCGCGAGGAAACCTGGACTTTATAGTTGAAAGAAAAAGTCTGAAATCGCACGAGCATTAATCACCACGCTTGCCTGCCTTAGGCAAGCGTGGTGATTAATGCTCGTGCCTTTTCTGTATGAGTAGAGGCCTTTGTCTAGTAGTGGGTGATGGCCACGCCGGCTGATTTAACAGAGCTGCATCGCACTTGACGTTGAGATAACGGCACCCTAATTGCGTAACTAACGATTAATCTATTCGGTTTCAATTTGACAGTTCAACAATATTCATTGCGTTATTTACGTTGTTGAACACACACATTTTTCGAATATATGAAGCAATGGTTTAACAATCTGTTTCAAAACGAAGCAGATTATGATGAATCGTGAGTTACGCAATTAGGGTGCAGAAGATGCAGCTGTTTGGGTCAATAGAGTAACTGCTCAGGAATGCTGAATAATTGCAAGGATATGCAAAATAAACGAGTGGGCTTTTCCAGTTTCGGAATTCTTTGCCATGTATTTACAGAATACTAAGCTTCTATTTGTCTCTCTCAAATAATAAAGTTAATGTGTATGACTAGTTAGATAACGTCATCGTCACACAACATTGTGTTATGTCAAAATGTTATGACAATTTCGAGCATTAAGCTACCGTAATAACAACCTATTTGTTATTAGGTATGTCAGTCTAGTTGTCGTTTTGAATTCCATATTTTACTCCTTTGTTTTTTTCTTTTGGGTTTTGGCTTCGCACGGTTTGTGAATTTAGCCAGTGTCAAGTAATTTTACTTTTCAATCAAGTAAATGGCCCGATATCAGGCACGAAGTTACAAAAGTCATAGTCAGTCAAGTCAAAGTTATTGTAAAGCGGTAGTAACTTTACAACAACCTATTAGGAGTTTATGGGGGGAACACGAAAAGTCCACGATAGTCACTTATTTTCGCTTTCACTGCACTTGTGCACTCACACGTAACTAAATTGAATAATTCACTACCACAATGATACAATTTAATTCGCTATTTCACGAAATTTCATGAAAATGAAAGTACGTGCGACATGTTCTAACGCGATCCCACCAAAAACCCCCAGATTTTACTTGTGTATGTGAAACAAAACTTTAATACTGGGTACAGATAATGAAACGTTGCATGAAATGTAACACTAATAAACCGCTAAGATGCAATGCGAACTTGTTAGCCCGATAATATAATAACGTATATATCTATACTTTTCTATCTTCACAAAGGTTCACAAAGTTATAAACATAGAGACTAGAATTATAGCGTTTTGTTAGAAATGCGCAACGTATGATCATTTGTGAGACTGGCGTCCATAACATGATAACCAGTGTGACGGATCACCACAGATTAAATCTAAGTGGTCAATTTTCAAGCTCTAGACAAATTATGTGGGCGTTTGATGGGAGGGCTTATAGCCTGTGTGCTAGGGGCGGCGGTATCTCTTTCGAACAACCCGCACCCCTGGCAGGCATCGTAGCACTCGTAGCAAGCAAGTTGATTTTACGCTTCGCCAAGATTTCGCCCATAAAAAGTACTCTCTGTGATTTTGCCCATGAAAAAATACTTGCTGCTGCCTACTTAATAGAACTTGATCAGTGTTACAAAAACTAACATTGACCTTAAGGGGTGAGCAGATAGTCTGATTTGTTCAGTTTTCTGTGCAGTAAATCGAATCCATAGGCCCTTCCGGGCCCCATCAATTTGTGCTGACATCTCTTTGAGGCGCGCGTAGAACACAACGCGCCGTCGACCTGGGTTTGGTCCTTACCGGACAGCGAGCTACCCATCACTCGCCGTCCGCAAGCCCACGCCTACGGTGGCCGGGAATCAGCCTGGGATTCCGTTTCCTGCGGCGACTAAGACCGTGAGGGCGCATTTACTACGTCTCCCTCACGTGCGCTGCCTCCCTCTTCGCGAGCATCACTGCCTCGCATAAGGAGTTGACGGCTACCCATGCACTCTCGCTCCGTATACCTGGACCAGGGCCGGACGCGAGAGATCGCCGCCGCCGATCGCCTCCACGGGGACACGGCGGTACTCTGCCCAAACCGGGCAGACCTCCACCGTATGCTTCACCGTGTCCTCAGGGCGATCTTCGCAGTGGAGACACCCGGGCGTTTCCTCCCGCCTTATGTGAAACAGGAACCTCCCGAAACAGCCATGTCCGGTGAGGACCTGGCTGTTTCGGGAGGACCACTCCTAAAAGAGAGGACTTACCGACGTAATCGTGGCATGCCCAGTATTTGTTACAGTCAAGAACCTAAAATTATTAAATACTAGCAGCGCTCCGCGGTTTCACCCGCGTAGTTCCCGTTCCCGGAATACGGGGCTAAAATATAGCCTATGTCACCCAGGGATAGCGTAGCTTCCCAACAGAGAAATAATTTTTCAAATCGGTTCAGTAGTTTCGGAACAAACAAACAATCAAATCTTTCCTCTATAAAATATAATTATTAAGTATGCAGATTGATGGAATTAGGAGGCACGAGTTCAATATATTTGTTGAATGATTCCTGTCAATCTAAAATTATGATTATATGTTTATTACGCAAGTCACGAAGGTTACAGCGTTTAATATTAGGTCTTTACCTATGAAATTGCCGTTCTGCAGTACTGGCCATTTCAAATCAAAATAATTTTTGATTGGCTAAGAATTCTAATTTCAAATTAATTTTATTTTAAAAACATGGATTTTTTTTTCTAAAAGTAGTCATTTCTTTATTGATTAGTGTTACATTTTCATCGCATTTCAATCTTTTTCGTCATCATGGATACGTTAAAAATTCGAGTAATTATGGAATATGAGTACCGTCGTGGCAGCAACGCGGCACAAGCGGCACGCAACATCAACGACGTTTACGGAGCTAACACTACAAACCAACGCACCACCTGTTATTGGTTTGCTCGCTTCCGTTCTGGAAATTTCGACCTGAAAAATGAACCTCGCGGTCGTCCGAAGACTTTGGTCGACAATGACGAATTAAAGGCGATTGTGGAAGCTGATGATACACAATCTACGGCTGAATTAGCAGCAGCTTTCGACGTTAGCGTCAAAACAATATTGGTCCATTTGCGTCAAATTGGCAAGGTAAAAAAGCAACAAATGGGTGCCCCACGAACTCAATGATCGCCAGCGCGAAGTACGCGTCGAGACGTGCCTTGCACTGCTCAACAGACACACAAATGAAGGAATTTTGAACCGCATTGTTACCTGCGATGAAAAATGGATTCTGTTTGATAACCGTAAGCGCTCAGCAAGTTGGTTGGATCCTGGTTCAGCACCTAAACAATGCCCTAAACGAAAACTTACCCCTAGAAAAGTGATGGTCACTGTTTGGTGGTCTAGCGCCGGTGTGATTCATCACAGCTTCTTACCAAACGGGGTGAGCATTACTGCAGATGTGTACTGTGAAGAACTGAACACAATGATGGAGAAGCTGGCGCATCTCCAACCAGCATTGGTCAATCGCTCGTCTCCGCTGCTCCTGCACGACAACGCGCGACCTCATACTGCACAGCAGACGGTCTCCAAGTTGCAAGAACTGGGGTTGGAAGCTCTCCGTCATCCGCCC
The DNA here is from genome assembly GCA_949987655.1 of Polymixis flavicincta. Taxonomy (NCBI): domain Eukaryota; kingdom Metazoa; phylum Arthropoda; class Insecta; order Lepidoptera; family Noctuidae; genus Polymixis; species Polymixis flavicincta. The sequence continues at coordinate 16,047,902 of OX465184.1, forward strand.
TACTCACCAGACCTTGCGCCTACAGACTACTACTTTTTCCAGAATTTGGATAACTTCTTGGCGGGAAAAAAATTTAATACCCGAGAGGCAGTACAAAATGCCTTTGAAGAATTTGTTGCCTCCCGTCCAGCTGATTTCTTTAAGAAGGGCATCAATAAACTGCCACTGCGATGGCAAAGATGCATTGATTGCATGGGTGATTACTTCGATTAATACAAATAAAAAATTCATGAAAAAAATTCGTTTAAATTTTTTCATACAAAACGGCAATTTCATAGGTAAAGACCTATTATTACAAGAGAGTTATAACGTTATTATTACGATAAACTAAACGAATGAAAGTGACTTTTTATAACTCAGATTTATGTTTGTGCCAGTAAACACGACATATTTCTCAGATATGATGTAATATTAAATGTAAAGGAATTCGCATTAAAAACAAATCGTTTGTCAAACAATACGCAACGTTAATCTTATTTGTTTATTTTCATACGCATGCTACCGCCGCAATTGAAATAACTCAAAATATTTTCAGCAATAGCTTTTCGCTTAAAAAATGTTCACTAAATAGTGGAATACTGTGAATAGTACCCATGGAAACTACGCAAATCGCGACAGATGTTCAAAACGATTGGCCAATTATAATGACCAATGCGTTTCATAATTTTAATTGATCACGTAAACGCGAAGCGAGCCGAGTCCCATCGGACGACGCGGGCAGAAAGCGCGACGCACGCGAGATCCTCAATATTTCATTACATTTAACGCATATCAGTGTACACAATGCGTTTATTAATGAAATATTATAATAACAAGATTTATAAATATGGCTCTTGGGTTGTGGTAAAAATCCGTTCGATCGACGGTTGAAAACAGGGCTGAAATACTTTTGACAGCTGGTTGAGTCACTCGAGAGTGTAGTAAGTACAATGCTACAGATGTCAATAATATGTGGATTGGTTAGTCAGTCTGTGTGGGGTATCTAGATATGAATTTTCATGGATAAAAGCTGTCTATTCATAGATAATAATTTCATTCAATTAATAATCAGCTCTATTACGATTAATTGTGATGCAGTTTACGTGGATTATGTTCGTGAAAATTTAATCGATTTCGTTTTTTGAATTCTCATCTCGTAATAATTAGCACTTAATTACGTAATTTTCTATCTCGGTGACACTAGCCTTCGTAACATAATGATTAACATTGCTCGAGAGAAATCAGAAGAAAATTAAACAGAGGTAGATTTGTTACGTGATACAGTAGCATTTTTTTAACTTTGCTCAAACATGCATCACTTGCACTACTGATACGTGCTTGAAAAACTTCAGAATATATAGCAAGACCGACTCGAAATCAATCAAATAATACGCAGTTTATTTCTATATTTTATTTTTGTAAAACTTCGAGAATACTTACAAAAAAATTACAACAACTTCAACAGCTATAAATTTATCTTATCACAACAATAAAATTAGCACAAAATTATCATTTAATAAAATATATTTACAATACGTTTTGTCTAAATACTAAAGACGCGGGCATACATAGATGTATGTACAAACGTAACAAGTCTTAAAAATATTTAAAATCTTACACATAAAAATAAATGCCAAATTTTAATATTACATCGTTTTAAGCAGTCCAATGAAATCGTTCCTAGTCTATAAAATTACAGTAAGTAAATTAAATTACTTTAAATATTTAAATACAATATAGAACATTGTACATCAGTTCAGAAAATACACTAAAGTTATAAATTACAAATAAGTAATAATACTCTACGTGGTAGCGTCTGCACCGATGGTATCAGACTTTGACTCCGCAACTGGTGGTGGCGGTCGCAATAATATTGGTACAGAAGTTTCTAAACTTTCGGTTTCAGCACCAGCTTCAAACAACGGCTCAGTCTTCATAATCCTAAGGAGTTTCGGTTTGTTAACGCGCCGCCTGCGAGAATGTTTTTCCAGTTTCATATGGCTACCCCTGCCCATGGGTGAATGTGGTGGAGGTGGTTTCAAAAGAGGGTATGGTTCATCGACATCAGACTTAGGATACTTTCTTTGATACGAATGACGTCCCGAAAACAATAAATTTGGGTGCCTATGCCTCTCATTCATTGTTCTAGACCCTGACGTAAAGCGGCTTTTAGTTCTACTATCCTCGAAACTACTTGCAATAACATCGTCACCCTGTCCTGTTAGCTCTGATGCAGAACTGACTTCCCTTTCACTTGCTGAATCGTCTTGTTCTATAACAGCGCCTATAGGGTGGGTACTCGATGCGTCAGCAATGGGCACAATACTTTCTTCTTCTTCTTGACTGCGAGAGTATTTCACTCCCTGATAAGGAAATCTCCCATTGTTGTAAATATCCATGTAAGAGCCACCAAGGGCACTGAGCCCATCATTTATTGGCGCTAAGCTTCCAGTGTTTTCATTTTTTAATAAGTACTGTAACTGTGAAAGATCGAATTTCAGCGGTGCCGGTTTTGAGTATTGATCTCTCAATGTCATCATTTGCGAGTCGTCTACAGTGGGCTTGCCTTTCAACATATCAGCCACTAATTTGAGGTCTACATTAAATGGATTCGCTACTTTAAAGCCATTGATTGTTGATAGTAAACTGCTATCTATTTCCGGTCTATTCATATTCATAGCCGGTTGCTTATTTAATAATAACTTGTTGAGTAAGCTAGTCGTAACGTCGATCTGATGACTGCCAACGTTTTGGTTGATTCTCATTGGCAATGGTGTAGGGATGCTTCCTTGATCAAAATTTATGTTGTGCAACTTTAGGGCATCATTTGACATACTTTGAGTCAATTTGTATGGGATATCATTGAATTTCAGAATGCTGGCTATTTCTGATGGTAACTGGTTTTGGTTGCGGTTGTATCCTAATTGTTGATCACTCTGTGATTGCATATTGTCTTGGAAGTTGTTGGACTGTTGAGTTAAATAACTGCCAAGTCCGTGTGATCCAGAGTAACTTCCCTGATTAAAACTAGATACCGGGGATTGTGACTGTTTTCCATAAAAAGTTGACTCTATTTGTTTAACATTTTCAGGTGCTAGGTAGTCATCGGACTTTGTCTTTATGTTAAATCCGTATATAGCATTTTTGTCTTTATAAAATGAATCTGTTACAGGTCGTATGTACTGCCTCACATTTTGATCAAATTGATTTCCATAGTTGTTTGATGTAAACCGGCCGTTACTGTCCAAAGTGGTTCCTGTCTTTGAGGGATCTGAATTAGCTACTACATTTGATACATCTATTGGGACGATATTTTTCAATGCTTTGTCATGATCAAACGATTGTTTTGGCTTACCATCTAAGTTTTCTCTCGGTGTTGAAAGGAAATAAGGGGACGCTGTTATAAGATCGTTTTGAGTACTATACAAGTAAGGATTGTTTGAATTATCAGTGTATTTATTTTTCTGTTTATCGTTATTGCCATAATATCCTCCTGAGTTGTTTATATCAGAGTTTCCAAGATTTGTAGATCCATAGTTATTGTTATTTCCATATAGCTGTTGCTGTTGTTGTTGCTGCTGTTGCTGCTGCTGTTGTTTGTATCTCTCGTGTGCTTTGGCAGCTGCTTTTGCAAATTCTTGCGCTTCGATAGCTTCTGTGCCTGACTTAGAGACTTGATCGTTACTATAAGGCTTGCCAGTTTCCATATGGAAATTCATCTGGCTAACAGCCGGACCATCGGATTGCATACTCAACTGGGAGTATCTTGGGGGATACCCAGAACTGTATTCAATCAAAGGCTTTTTACCTGTTAGTTTCCATCCGAAATCACCGTTGGAATATAAATCTACCTGACCTGTTTCATGCTCAAGGTCTCTAGTGCGAATTTTTAGATTATTCATCATTTGGTTATCAGGCTGTACGTAATTAACAAATAAGTTATTTGCTGATGCCATGCTACCAATGCGATGTGTTTCACTATTGACGTTATCAGAGTTTGAGTCTAACCTTGAATCCTGTTGAGAGTTTTGGAACTGATAATTCTGATACTGGTTATACTGACTCTCTTGAAGCGATTTCGATGCTGCGTTTATATTAGAGTTCATAGCATTTTGCCATGATTCTCGTAACTGGTCCTGATATGGTGAAGTTGTGGTTGTCGTTGACGATGAGTAGTCGTTTTGATATTGTTGTTGGATATTGTTCGGGTACCTCACTCCGTTGCCAGCGTAATCATAATGGTCTATTTGCATTTTCTTATTTTGATCATTAGTATCGTAACTCACGACGTTATTACCGATCGTTGTAGTAACTCTATTGTTATAGTCAGGCGACCCAGTTTGTATGACTGATAATGGCGACGATACATATGAATGTAAATTTGACGGACTAGAAAGGTATATTGGCGAAGAGCTGGAAACATATGAACTTGACTGTGTTCCACTATATTGACCATTATTTAAAGGTGTAGATAAATAAGACGGTAATGGGGATGCGGTGCTTTGCACACTATCTAAAAAGGAATTAGGTGTACTGTACTGGTAGGGACTAGGACTAGACATGTACGTTTGACCATGTGACGCTTTAGGCTCTAACGGTATTTGATTATTCTGTTGGTTGTTGGTATCGTAATTAGATGGAGAGATTGTCGAGTACTGGTACTGTGGCTGCGGTGTGGCTGTATACCCTAAGCTTGGAGCTGGGGTAGACATCTGTGTTTGTTGGTAGTACTGATTTTCTGCTCTCAATTGTTGGAGAAATTCCTCCGGTGGTAAGGAATACTGCACGGATGCATACTGGTTACTAGCCCCTGCGCCGCTGTCCTGTGATTCCGTATTCTCTGGTAGCTTCTCAGTTTCTTCTATCTGTTGCTGGAACGGGTTCTTGATTCTGTAAATCTTTCGGCTCCGCGGGTAAAATGTTCGACCGTAGTTATTGTTCTTAATAGTGTCATCGTTGATGTTATACTGTATGCTGGGTGAACTTAAAGACTGGCTGTTTTGGTCCCTCTGAAGGATGTTGTTGAAACCCGTGATGGCGTCAACTTGGCCATCGCTGGAAGCCATCTGTTGGTAGCGGAGAATGTCTTGCTCGGTGAATCCATTTTGACAGCGGGTGGATTTGATCAGTTGTATTATGACTAGTAGCCGTATCTGAAAAAAAAAACACAAATTTACTATCATTTTAATAAACAAACACTTAATCGACGTGGATATTTTTATAATATTTCTAATATATATATAGTTGAGTTTAGGCTATATTTAGCCATGTAAACTGGTTTCGCTTTTTGCAGTGCATAAGGCCACAAACTTGTTTCTCCAGATATCACGCAGGTAATTAATTTATGTCCACACGTATGTAAATCAATTAATGAACCGTTAAACTAAACCGATGTTAAGGCAAAACTAACGCCAACAAGTTTTAAGGCACGCAAAGCACCTGTTTAGAAATTACCATGTTGATGAGTTAACTATAGTTTTAGAAAACTGTCAGCTAGTTCTAATAGTTCAGCATTTTTAGAAAGGCAGTAGCTTTCGTTAAGGACTTGCATACTGATGACAGTGTCTGACCTATCCACTCTCGATCTTTGCTAGTTCCTAACTTGTCCATCCAGTTGTTATTTTTACTTCTACCTTGTACTGTAAGTACAAGATTTTCCCTTTCAACTACCACTTCTCAGAGGTCAGCCCGCCTATGGTTAGTTCTGATCATACCCACCTACTCCATAAACGATTTCAATTTAAGAAAACATTGACTTGTACTTTCACAAAACTAGTATTTTGAATTTGAAATTAATATCTTATCACAAACCCGTTAATGTCGTGTTATAGAACTGTAAATTTCACAAAGTTGCTTATACCGAGTTTAATCGTTAAGGAGTGTAAAATATGTATCTCGTGCAGTTGTCTTAAAGCGTAATTATAACACGCCTTAAAAGAGAAATCTCTAACAATATTTACATCGATTGCATGTTACAAACAACGACAGAAAATGAAATTATTCATTCGGTATCCAAAGAGTTGAATCTAACAACTAGGTACTTGTAGGCTACTTGTAACCTGGACACTATATAAATACAGTACCAATAAATAATTTTATTTAAGAAACAGTTGGAGGATCATCTCAAAAGCTTAACACTACCTGAAATAAATGAATGCCTTTAATAGGGTGGTTGATTGAAAACTTCTGGAATTATTATTAATTCCAGAAGATTTCACACTAAGATTCCTCCATTATTCAACCCACTTCAGTTTTTCTTTTTTGCTACAGCAATCAGGGCATTAGAGTCCTTTATAGCAGAGTCGAAGAAACACTGCAATGAACTGCTGGATGGTGGGTATTCTGAGATCTAGATGAAGATTCTCAATGCGGACATAAAAAAAGTCAACCGTAACTTTTCTAAGGAAACAGTTTTGAGTGCGAAGACGACGCACGCTTATGTTAAGATGGGGCGGATAAATTAAATCACTATCAATTCTATCATAGATATACAGTATGTCATGTTAAACGAGGGACTTACTTTAGGGGAGTGTAGTGCTCATTTTTTTTTTTTTTTTTTTATTAAGCGAACTACACTAAAATCGCGAAAATAAAATCATCAACCTTCTATACATTTATGTTCGCATAACTTGATAAAACGTAGAGAACAGCTGACTTTTTCTTTATATTTTGGCATCCACTTCATATTAAAAGTTGTATATTTTCATGAGTACCACACCCGCTTAAAGTATTTCCCTCGTTTAACCTAACATACTGTATAGTTCGGGTCCATTTTCTTCGTCGGGTATATAACTGATACGTGATGAGTGACGCAGAGTGGAGTTGAGTTAGCATGATGCGTGCACAAGTAAACGTCTGCGGTATGCACGGGCGATAGTGAGACGTGAGTCTGTGTGTCCTCAGCCGTGAATCGCTTTCCTACTGTCCGTGCTGATTCGTTGGATTCCTAATTATATTACTACGGCCATATATCTTTGTTCATCATTAGCTTCGGGAACGAAATAAGTGTGCAATAACAATAAAAACCAGTTTTTTGTCATTTCAGTAAGTGATTCGTTATGGTAATTTATAGGCGTGAAAGGTTGCCCCAGGCTGCAGAAAGGGAGCGGGAGATTGCTTCCGCTAACCCGATCCGCAGCAGACGCACCGGGCGTTGATGGAGGGTGGATAACGCCCTCTTCCAGCCCCCCTTAAATGGGTCCAATGGATAGTGGGCGACGATCTGGGGAAATCCGTCGCCCTCTATTCCTTAGGACCCGAGATGGTGGCGTGTGAAGTTCCACGCGCGCCTCTCTATGATGTAAGGGGGAGTTTAACACCTCACGCCCCCTCTGACTCGAGGTGGCCCGCACGGGCGGTCCGGTACTAGCCGGAAGCCGCATTAGATCGCGTACTGTAGGTCCCGTGATCTCCGGTGCAAGTGTGGGACGGAACACCGGGGTGGTTTTAATCAGTAAGAGTCTAACAGACCCCTCCGTCCTCCCAAGGGCGGACGACATCCATCAGGATTACCCCACGTCATAAAAAAAGGTTAGGTTAGGTAATATGTGCTGGTGCCAGCAATACCATGACCGCGTAGATATTGCACTTTTGTATGAAACAGCTGATTATATTTTCTATAACCGACGAAAAATTTCTGCGCTGGGGGTCTAGACTGAAATACTGAATTCATGGTTACAGTTTGCGCACTTGTTAAAAATGTACCCTGTATATATATCTAAAACTAGTTTTGTAAATAAACATTACGTAAGACTGTTTACATTTTAATATAAAAGGAGGAATGTAAAAATATTTAAATCACTAATTTAAATATTTTATACATGAATCATTTTTATAATTAGTGCAAAGCTAAAACATTTAATACCTTCCGAATCATTAGATAATATCCTGCGTAGCTTTTTAGTAATATTGAATATCGTAGGTATTTGATTAGTTTATTTTAAAATTAAAATATTAAAAGTGAATCTGTAAACAAAGCATGAGCATTGTAACATATTAGAGAAAAGTAATTTAATAACAATATTATAAATAAGTTTAAAACGCAACTATGTTGTTATATGTAATAGAACAATATAACGAGAATAATGAGCTAAGACTTCCAACAATTGAAACAAGTGATACAGGATGAAAACTAGCATAAGAACTTATCCAGGTCATGGTCTATCCATGAGCCAAATTTCATCCAAATTCGTTCAGCAGTTTTAGCGTGAAAGCGTATAAATACAAACATGAAAACGAAAAAAAACAAACGTTTTCTCTTCATAACAATAGTTTAGATAAAAAAATATTAACATGACTCAACGAGGATTGGTCACATTATGTAATTATATTACAAGCTTTTACCAGCGGCGTCGCCCGCGTGGTGGTCGAAAATTATCCGACGGGAACGTACTATCGAGATAAAAAGTATCCTATGTATTATTCCAGGTTACAAACTATCTGTGTGCCAAATTTCATCCAAATCTGTTCAGCCATTTTTGCGTGATTGAGTAACAAATACCTAAACATACAAAGCACATTTATAATATTAGTAGTATTTCTCAGTTACAACGCGGAGTCTGGATGGGTACCCGATTGATGTCAATAGGATCGCCCCTATTTATTAGCTTAAGCATAGCATGATCGATCAGCTTATAACGTTCCCCCTGCTGGGACTCAGGCCTCCTCTCGGTGAGAGGTCGATGAGAGGGAGTGGGCTGTAATCTACCACGAGGGCACAGTGCGGGTTTGTATTACAGCGGTCCCAGTATGGGTTGGTATTACAGCAGCCCCTATTACATGGGCGAAATGTGGGTGTCTCTGCTAATCTCTTCGAGAAATACTAGCTTGATGTTGTATTTATAATTTATTTTAATCTACGTTAAATTAATCAATGCCATCCTCCATTTAAATATGGTCATTAATTTATATCTTTATATTACAAAACTAGGCCTAAAGGAAACACACCATACACCAGAGAAACGCGGAATTTGGAAACCCAGAAATTATACCAAACCACTACTTAATATGCATACATCACTGTATAATAAATAAATTTATTACATACAAGACTAGACACCCGCCTTTGCTTAGCACGGGTACTATCTACGTGTAAAAAAACATCAAGTTTTCCGTACTTTATCGAAGGAAGCATTATTCAATAAGGAGATAACAATACGGCATTAAATAAAAGCAATACAAGTGCATAGAAGTTTTTGGAACTATCAAAATCCTCGACGTTAGTTTCGAAGTAATAGTTAGTTGCAAAGTTTGTGTATACTAATATATAAACCTTCTAGTAGATATAACTTCTTTAGATGACGGTGATAACCCCTTCAACATCCATTGTTTAGTTTAAAGGAACTTATTGGACAAATAGACAGAAACAAAAAGCGACTTTGTTTTATGCTGTAGAGAATATAAACTTGGAGGCTAAGCATCTCGAAGCCAATGATTTACGATTAAAGGAGTCGTGAACAGATTCACACAATAGAAAGTCTAGGAAGCTTTCGATTCGTGACCATTATGCATGCAAGACAGGATAATACCCGTCCGGGGTGAAAGGGCAATGGTATAAGTTAACAGCTACCCACACTTCTCGTGTTGTGGGTATGGATAATATTAATAGTTTGTAATAAAATTCTATAGAGGAAATAAACATATTAGTGTACTTACACATGCGAAAATCTTACATGTTTGTAGTAACGACAGTAAAAAGGAAAAGGTTTCTACATTATTTATAACATGTACAATAATAATGTGTCCTGAAGTCCTGCTTGACTGAACAAAGCCCAAACTGAAGCAACTGAAATTAAAACGCTAAAGGAGATCAGTGGTAGCGCTGTAGTAACGGCCTCGACTCATAAGTTGAAGGTTGCGAGTTCGATCCCAGGCAGGCGCTTTACTTTGCGTAAATAATTTCAACACCACTGCTCTCAAACCGGTGCAGGAAAACCTCGTGGGGAAATGGTTTGCTCACGATGTTTTTCTTCACCGATTTAATTTGTTCATGTTTTATAGTAATATTAGAAGACATGTGACACCTACCAACCCGCAGTGGACCGCGTGGTAGGTTGTAGCCCACTCCCTTCCGAAGCGAGGAGGCCTGTGTCCCAGCAGTGGGAACATTATTATAGGCTGATTATGCTTAGATGCTATAGTGAAGAAGCTTTGATTTGTAACTGTAAATCATTGAAAGAAACAAATGAACAACGCAATATTTTTGATACATCTGAAAATGTGGTGATGTTCACTTGTTTAAATTGACAATGGCCTAATGTAACGCAAAGGCAGGTGTACAATACACGTATAATAAAATATTCTGAGTCATCAGTTTCAATAAAGTTATGTCTCTAGATATTACTATATTCTACATTCCGTGAGATCACTCCATTAATATATATTCAGTACCTCTAGATGATAATTTAATCGCCTAGATCTACATAAAGATAAACTGTCTCATGTTCAAACACCATTAGAAAAACTTAATTCCCTGTAATTTCTTATGTAGAACTAGAAGCAATTGATGATAGCTCCTCTTAAGCTGTGACCTTAAGGTGGAACCTAAGTGATGCCAATTGCCTTTCAATCGTGATACTGTGGGATTTGCAGTCATGTTTATACGTCTAGCATGTTTTTAACAAACTCATTTACTTTTATGTTCTGCTTCGCGTATGTAAAGTGGTCGTACGGGAGGTTTTATGGTGCAATAAAGACTGTTCTTCGGTGATGTTAATAGTAATGGAGATTTTGTTAAAAGTATCTTGCCACAGGTTTACAAACTTTGCTTTAGATGTACTTTATAATAGGTTTATAAAGAACTCAGTGTTTTAGAAAGTAGTATTTATTAAATTTTAAATAATATTGGATGATAAAAAAATAACGTGAATTGGCCTTTTATCTGAATTTACTTCCTGAAACGTTAAATGTATAGGCATTTCTTTTTTTTTTGGGGTGGGAAATCATCAAACAACTTCTCCCGCTCTGGGTGGAGCAGGAGGGCGTGTCAGACTTTTACTGACTAAAACCCACCCGTGTTCCTTCAGTAGCCCGTATGCCAGGGGCTGTGGAGTTTCTTTCGAACAAACCCGCACCCCTGGCAGAATGTATAGGCATTAGATACAGACGGCAAAAGTTTTCCCAATTGCACATGAACCTTATTCCTTGGTAATAAAGTTGAAAAACCATCAAATAAATTTGACAGATTTGGGGTAGCTTGATGTGCTGGCGTCTGACTTAGTTAAAAGTTTTATTTTTGTAATTTATTTATTTACTAAGCCACCAATTCCCAACATACAAATCACAAATACATAAAAATCATTCAATTCATTACATGGTCATAATGAAATTCAATACAATCTTTAAAATAGAAAACAGTAAATTCAATTTAAATAAATTATAACTTACAAAAATAACTAAAAATCTTTATCGATGGTTGGCACTCCGATGGACTTCAAGCATATGGATTGGGCTGCTCCAACCCTCGCTAACGACCCTCACCAGTTTATTGGTAATAGTGGCTCTGTTGTTATTCAGCACCGTGTTCTTTACAGTAGTACTAAATACGCCCCAATTTAGAACGCAATCATAAGAAAATAAAGCACCAGCAATTGGTAATCGAAACCGAAAACCCCATAAACAACGTTCAAAGTCCCATAACTAAGGACTTTGCCAGATAAACGAACGTCAAAGGTCGCGAAGACATCGACTGGGATGTTCAATGTTCACCGTTTCTCTGCCCTTACCGGTCACGCGTTTCACCCGGTGTGGCCAGGGAAAGTGCGCTTCTGAACATGCCATGTCGCTTTTAGCACTAACTACCTGTTCAAACAGGCTGCGAGGTCTTTGACGTAGTGTGGGAACAGCGACAGGGAAATTGATTGGCGTGAAATGTTAGTGCAATGAAAGTGCAAGTTCGGATAGACTATGATTTGATACGGTTGTGTTTTTGATGGTAATTATTTTAAGTGGCGTGGAAATGTTGAGGGGTTATGGTGAATTGGGAATTGGGTTTTAGTTTAGTTAGGGTTCTAAACAGTGTATTAAACCCAATTGCGTGTACTAGGTGTTTTGAAACTATTAGAAGCAAAAGACTCAACGGGGGTATTACCTATTAACAGTTTTGTAGCCTACACAAATTACCCACAAATAGTAGTCACTTTTCTGTTGTTACCTAATCGGGAATAATCTTCTTTTGTTTTTCTCTTTTAGCTTACCTTTTTTTATGTAAAGGAACAGTTTATAGAGGGTTTGATCAGTATAACCATATCACCGGTATAGGGGCATAGGTAAAATCTTAAAATAAAACTTTTCTGGGTTTGTGATAATCAGAGTGTGTAATTTTGTCAAAGTATAATTATTTGTCAGTCTGAAAAAGCGTAAGTAACACCACTTGTAAAAAACTATTTGGTATTTATTTAACTTTTAACATACAGAGAAGTAGTGTTTTATTTATATACCTGTCTTGTACTGAAGCCTCATACATCACATTGAAAGTTCACCTACGTTTCTTGCGCACATAGTTATAAACTTAAGAGCGACATGGCTACGGAATTTGCTACGGCACGGCACACACCGCTACGCGCCATATTGGGTGAGGTTAGTTAGGTGTCTACATGTTTATTCGCTTTATAGTAATTTTATTCTCCGTAGACATTTCACGATTTAACCATTTTATTTATTGATTTAGCGATAGATTTAATAAAACATCAAAATGTGAAAGGCTATTTTGCAAATGCTAAAAACTTTCTTTTTGGTTTTAAAAGTGATCCATAAGAAATAGATAAATGAAATTCATCCAATGGTTTTAGAAAACAAAACGCTAATGATCATTTTATTTTAGTGCGGTCTTTAGGTTCGTTTAAGTCCCTCAGCAGCGATGAGCTCCCACGAACGAATAAAATGTAAAAAAAAGATAAGACAATCGAACTGATTAAATACATAAACTCATAATAATGTAATGATTAACTGCTGTTTTATCATAATACAAATTCAAATTCAAATGTTTATTACTCAACACAGTATACATAATCATACATTTCTAGATGTCAAGTGAATGCGCAGTCCACTGTGATGCACCAATTCAGGCATGCAAAAATATTATTAAAATTATACCAATACAATTATACCATTTCATAAATTCACATTAATACATTATATATTTCATTAACTCAAAATAATACCATAAGCAGTGTCATAAATTCAAATCAATAAGTATGTAATGTCAGAATATTTAATGTCATATTATCTAAGTAATGTCTAATAGAGTCAACAAACAATTGGCAGTACAAATAAGATAATTTTAATAAAAATAAAAACAAAGACAAATCGGACTCAAGTGTTCACCCTAATTTCACGTATTATTATTATTATACACACAAATTTATATCAGACAGGTATTCATTAATTGTGTATTATGTCTTACTTATCAGTATATTATTGAGTTGCTTCTTAATTAGATGGGTATCTTTAATATACGTACTTACCAGAGCATAAGGTAATTAATTAACGATATGTGGTGCCACCTACCGTTTATTTTATTTCTATGTCGTAAACTGTGGAGTTTTTCAATACCTATTTGGTGGATACTTTTGTGCAACATGCACTGTCCCTATGTTACAAGATATCAATGTAGCTATTAATTCTTTCATACAGGTCCCGAACCCAGTATAGACTCTAGCTCTCACAAAGGTTTGATTCTGCCTGTAACATAGATACCACGTACCAAAATTGTACCTTTTTCAGAGAAATAAATAAATCATAAATCATCTTTGCGGTCATATTACTATTTTGTAAGTCGACGCCGTGGCTAAACAAAAAGAGCCGCACGGGTTGATCGATCATATTAAGCTACGCTTGCCGCGGTTGTTCCGTGGATGGGTGACCATCTTTACATAGCAAGACGCTTCCGTGCCTCGGAAAGCACGTTAAGCCGTTGGTCCCGGCTGTCATTCGTGGATCTTTGACAGTCATTACGGGTCGTCAGAAGCCCGAAAGTCTGACAACCAGCCTTACCAAGTAGTACTGAGTAACACAATACCCGTGTTACTCAGTAACTGGGTTGTGGAGGTCAGATAGGCAGTCGCTCCATGTAAAATACTAGTATTCAGCTGCATTCGGTTAGACTGGAAGCCGACCCCAACAAAGTTGGGAATAGGCCAGGCAGATGATGAATTGTTTTATACTGGTCCGTCTCTTGAGTTTGACTTAGAGTTTCTAAACAGAAAATCTCAATAACACTTTGTCTAGATATCGAAAACAGAATTTCGGGCTCATTATACTCAAACCTGTGATTCTATCTTATCCAGCGATGATTTTTCATCGGGCACAACATTTTCGAATCTCGGTGTTGAGACGAGAAATGAGAATTCAATGGAGTACATCCCAGCGCTTCATAAAATACACTGATGGATTTTGCACTTTCGTCGGTAGGCAGTGGGCTGAAAATCCAGTGAGTGCGGGTTAAAAATATAATAACCCAAACATAAAATAATCTGTGTTTATAGGACAAAAAAACCACAAAATTACCATGCAACTAGCCAACACGATAAAGGGTCTTCGATAGCCATTTGTGACGTAAGATTCGGAACATTTTCTAAGGTTTATGGCTCTAAAGTAGGACGACATCGCTCTAAACGGGACCAACCGTTATATAACAGCTATGATATTATCAGAGAAAGTGAGCAAGAGCTTGGAATTTATTGTTAAGACGTAAAACTGATGGAGACTTTCATAATTGCACCTTCAGGCGGTGGAATCATTGTTGTAATGCAACTATAATATTTTAGTAACGTTTTGGAATAGTGTGAGTGGTTTTTGAATAATTGTTAATGGAAATACAGTGGGATTTTATTTTAACTAATCATCGTATGTTTTTGGAGGTAAAGGTATCAGGGAAACCTACGCTTGCCGCTGTTGGTTCGTGGATAGGTAACCATTATTACAAACTAATACCCCTCCGTGCATCGGAAAGCACGTTAATCCTTTGGTCTCGGCTATTGCTCGGTTTCGTGGATCTTTGACAGTCGTTACAGGTGGTCAGAATCCCGAAAGTCTGACAATCAGTTTTATCGAGGGGTATCGTATTACCCAGTAACAGGGTTGTAGAGGTGACACAGGCAGCCGTTTCATTAAAATACTGGTATTCACCTTCATCTGGTTAGACTGGAAGCCAACTCTAACATCATTGGGAAAGACGGAAGAGAGAAGGAGAAACGCTAGGCAGCTCATGATGATGAAGGGTAAAAACAGTCTTTCAATATCTATTTCTAGATTATCCAAAGAATTATACAGTGTTATTGGAAAAACCCTCCCACAAGGTGGACCGATGACCTTGCGAAGACCGCGGGTATCCGCTGGATGTGGGAAGCACAAGACCGGTCGAAGTGGAGGAGCCTGGGGGAGGCCTATGTCCAGCAGTGGACGTCTTTCGGCTGAAATGATTGGAAAAACACCAACAACCTCTTAAGAGGTCATTGTACTCATCATTATGAGCAACTTTTACAATGGGAACAAAAAAAACAGCTGTTCCATACATTTTGATGAGTTATACGAACATAAATGTAAGGAACAGCTGATTTTTTTTCCCGATTTCCGATTTATTCCCTAAAAGTTGCTGATAATGATGAGTACAATGACCTCTTAAGAGGTTGTTGGTGTTTTTCCAATAACCCTGTATAGGTAAATCACCCATCTAAAATTGGTTTACTTGTTGTCTTAATATATCAAAACACTCTTTACACGTTGTGATTATTGTCATCGATCACACGCCGTCAACGTTGGCACTAATCGATATAGTTAGGTCACAGTTATAAAATAGGTATGGTAATTTAAACTTTATCGGTTTATTCTTCTTCGTATTCGCTGGCACGACTGTACTTCAGATCTTGTTGGCCCAAAACTTCACTACCTCTTCATTGTTTTATTTTTAAAAAACAGTGTTTATTACGTCATGTTGATTGTTTGGCTCTTGATACAGATGAAATCTTTCATAATTACCCTTTGGAACATGATCATAGCTATTGTGATACGTTTTAAATTGTATTTAAACGTTCTTGATACTTTCGCTGTTTATTGTTCGCTGCGAGTTCTCTTTGTTAAGGATCCTACGACCGAAGCTCGCAACTAGGATTCGGGCGGAGACAATATTTCGTCTGAAAATTGCTATCGTTGCGCTAGTGTTAGTACCTGTCGAGGATACATACCTACAGTGAGCAGTACGATCACACACACATTGACAATGGCTTGACGCGATAGCGCTACTAGCTACTGACCATTTAAGATGAATTTGGATGTGTTCCGTAATACCAAAAATGATGAATGAAAACTTATTGTATTTTAATATTTTTTTCGACATTTTACAACTTGATAATATGAGCTATGCTTCTGAGACAACAATATTACGGAAATTGTTGGTTATAATACCAAAAAAACAGTGAGAAAACATGTCATTTACGCTGTAAAAATGTGCGAAATGCAATTCGCTTAAACTTCATTTCAGGTAAGTATTTTGGAAAAAAAAAAACCCCTACGAGCCTAGATAAATACTGTCTGAATCCGAATATCATCATAATATGATGGAAATATGCTCAAGTTGCAAATGATTTAGGTATTACGTATGTATGGGCAGTTCATTGTACGTAGGCCTCTTAAGTTCATAAAACTTTTATGGAGAATCATATTTTTAAAGACCCTTTAAATTCCAATGTTGCAACTAAATGTAGTCTTTTATATGAATATCAATGAATGCCATTCGATCCAAAATAACAGAAAATAAATTAATTTCCATATTATTATGAAAATAGAAATACGGTATTACATTATGCATACCTAATGCGGGTACCTATTACTTACAAGTTGCTCCGAAAGTTCCCAAACTCCAGTACACGTATGGTGGAGAGAACACTCAGCACATTGTACAGTCACAAGGTTAAAAAAGTATCATGCATTGACCCTATAAGTTGGACCCCTTGGACCTAGAAAGCTGAAATTTTGCACAGAGGTTCCCTTTATAATGTAGACAAGTATTAAGGATTTTTCGAAATTCAACCCCTAAGGGAGTTAAATAGGGGATGAAAGTTCCCCGCGAGCGAAGCCGCCTAACCGCTGGCAATAACTAGTAGGTAATATTTTGATCCAATTGTGTCCTCGCGTCGAGCGATGGGTGGTGAAATAAGGAAGTTAATAGCAGCTATCCTTACTACAATGCTCTCAAAATGGTGAAGGAAAACTTCATGAGGAAACCAACATTTCCTAAAACCAAAAATTATCGAAGGCATGTGACATCTATCAACCCGCACTGGACCTGCTGGATTACGGCCCTCGCGCAGAGAAGAGGCAAGTGTCCCAGTAGTGGGAAAATTGTAAAATGATTATGCTATACACCCATTATTGCTGGGCATACCTATGACTCGTCTGTTTGGTGTTTTCATAAGCCTATCTAAATCCTATTCTTTGAATACATTCCAATGAGCTCAAACGCAGACTTCTGCTGTCAGTTAAGGGAGTCGGATATCCTGCCAATTCCAGATGATGCTGCAGCATCAGTTCAAGGTTGTGTTCTTCTATTTTAAGTAACCAAATACCAAATTTTTACTCGATCATTCCCGTGGAAGATGCTTATATCCATTCAACTAGAAAAGAGCTGATAGTCTTCAAATGGCTGATTAGATTTTCTTGATTCTTAGGTAAGAACCTTATCATCTCTCAAATAAAACAAAAAAAATAAACGGTTCAGCAGTTTGGCAGCTACGATGACGCAGACAGGTACACAGGTAGACAGATAGTGGACACACAGGTTAAACTTACAATAGTCTTCTGTTTCCGTCGGGGTTAAAAGTTAGGGTGTTGTGGATAACTGAAAGATATAAAGCGAACAGAGAACGAGCAAATAACTGGGTTCAAGCTGGTGCCTTTCCTATAGGACAGGTATTATTCTGGCCAAGTAAATAAACGCTAAATTGCTAGCAGCTAAAGATGGAGTTAAAGATATGTGAAGAGTCACTTGAGTTTCAGAACCAATACTGATTTACAGCCTACAATTAAACAACAATTGCAATGCTAATTCTAACACGTTAACATCAATATCGTTCACACTTCTCATCATAATAATTGCGAATAAATATCTAATAATTGGCCAGTGATCAGATCAGTAATCAAGTGTCAAGTTTCACTCATATTTAGCATCGATCAGTTGCGAATAGTATGATTACAGGAATATGACCATAGGCCGTAACGGAGCAGGCTCAATGACCATTCCGATCCGTCATCGGCTATGATGCTACGGACTATAATTCTATGATAATGTGGCCAATGAACTTTTGTTATTGACAGTCTGTGTGAGCATTGTGATTTTTGTGCGATATTGTCTTTTATGTGTTTGATTATGAAACTGTGTTTTTTGCAGTTTTCAAGACTGTCGAAGCTTATACAGGATAAGTTTTTATCCGGTGCGCAAACTATAACCATGAATTCAGCATATCATTCTAGACAGAGAAATTTTTCGTTGGTTGTACAAAAAGAAAATCAGCTGTTCCCTACATTTTGACCGCGTAGGTATTGCACGTTTCTATGAAATATCTGATTTTGTTTGTACAACCACTGAACAATTTCTGCGCTGGGGGGTCTAGAATGATATGCTGAATTCGTAGTTACAGTTTGCGCACTGGATAAAAACTTATCCTGTATGTTGGTTTCTACATTTTTCAGTTAAGTTAGAATAGTTATGCATGGTAATACGAGCCGTGTGCCCGGTGGGATTTAATTAGCAAAAATGCCGCACTTCCATACAAACTGCCATCCCCTATTAAACCTCTTTAGGGGTTTGTTTTAAATCATTTATATTGCTCACTTTCGCTGACGCGCGCATTCGTGCTTTTGCACTTTTGTGCAAAATTTCATGCTCCAAGTCCAAATCCGGTGGTTTCGCGCTTTTGCACTTTTGTGCAAAATTTCATGCTCCAAGTCCAAATCCGGTAGTTTAGGCTGTGAGTTGTCTGTTAGTGAATGAAGATGTGTAACGTTTATAAACTCCACTTTACTTAATGGCGTTACCAATTCAGTAAAGTTAACAAGAGTTTAAATCTAAGCACACTGTCGTTTTCTTATCGATACTGGTTACGTTTAAATATTCAGAAAATAAGTTAAGTAAAAAATAAATGCTTAAGGCACGTGAATACCAGTAAATAATGAACTGCTCAAGTAATAAAGTGACGTGAAGATGAATCTCTTCTCATTATTATTAATTGCGCGATATCATTTAGTAATGACGCTGCTAAGCTATTAATAATGTTTGATGCATAAATAAATGCCAACGATTACCTACAATGCGTGACATGACATTAAGAATGTTTTATTTTCAATAAAAAATCTTTGCCAGAGATCTCACAAGACAGAGAGGTTTTGAAGGAGAGAGGGGACGCCTTTGCCCAGCTGTGGGATACAATACAGAGTTTAAAAAGTTTTTTATAAGACTGAGTAAGAAAAATCCAAAAATATGATCCATAAGATCCGGGGAATTATCGAAAATGTGCAAATCATAGTTTTCTGTAGTACAGACGCCAGCACATCAAGCTACCCCAAACTGTCAAATTTTTCCAATAGTTACATGAACCTTATGCTTATGGCATAAGTTGAAAAACTAAAGAAATTTGAGGTAACTTGATGTGCTGACGTCTGTACAATCTTCACTTGCATATCTATTCTATGTTATAATATTGTAAGCTGCTATAGCAACTATATTCATTTCAAATTCCTTAAAAAATGCTAAAATACATAAGAAGTTAGACTAAATGGCGTCGGTTTTCCTTTAAAGTTACTGTTGTGTAATACTTTAGAGAAGATTAATTTTCTTGGAACCGATGTAGAAATCAACGAGTTATGAAGTAAAGCGTTACGTTAACCTCTCCAATATGTCTTAGTAATGCGTCTTCCTATGGGTTTTTCCTAAATTAAGAGGTTATGTAATAATGATGTGGAAATTAGAATATACTAAACTTGCTAAAGCACCGCATTTGCCTCAAAGTAGTTCAACTTTAAAATGTTGAACTACTTTGAGACCAAATGCGGTGTGTTTATTGATGGATGAAGACATCATATTCTTTTCAATTTAAGGTTTTTAAATTGATTTTCTGTTCACAGTCTTGTCAAGAACTATGATTTTGTTTTATTTTAGAAGTAGAGTATCTAAATAGATTTTCTTCTAGAGTAATATTTATTTGACTTTTCATAATAAACTTACAGTTCCCAAAAGTATCTAGTAGTAGCAGTACCAAATCAAATTATATATTTACGCTATTATTGGCTGGCCATTACAATAACTTTCAAAAGCTGTCAAGGTGTAATTATAAATATCAAATTAATCAAAGAAAGTAAGATTTACTTTCCTTGCTTCAGCCTTCGATGTTTCTTATAGTGGCATTGTATGTGAATATATCTTCCAATTGAGCCATTATACCAGCACTAAATTGTCATTATAATGAGAAGATCGACACTCTTGCGCAGAGCAATGTGTCACTAACGACATTAACTGTCGCCATTTCTTTGCCTATATCCACTTTCATCGCACCATTGTTCTATTGAAATATTTATTTAGGAAGGAGGCACTGTTATCTATTTGTGGGAAATATATTTACTTACGTAAGTACCTACTTATTTACTGAAATGTTCAGCTTACATACTTAATTTACCTTGTATACTGACGACGCCAACATTTTTATGATGATTCAAATTATCTTTTCAAGTATTGAATTCCCGTTGATGCTTGTCTTGAAATTAACTCTGTAGATTTTTTAAGTATAATTTAATAGTTACCTAAATATAGGCGATAACGACAAGTAAGACTTTAATTTAAGATATAAAGTCGATAAAAGTAGATAGTTATTCTCTAGTCAACAGTTTACAAACCATCGCTAACATCATACCATACTTTTTTTACTGTAACAACTCGAAAAAATACGTCATCTATTTGATGCAAATACATATACAATACTCCAAGAATAAATTTTATTTATGTGTTGCCTTTGTCCAGATGTTTCGTTTTGCGCAAAAATAAACATGAATAAGTTATACCGAATTAGCCGACTTTTGGGCCATGGAAACTTTAATGGTCTATTAATGAAACAGATATAAAAAACGTCGATGACCACTAAATCATCATTTGGTAAGTTGTGCCTTATAATTGAAATAATTTTATCGTTTTCAGAAAAAAAATGCCAAAAGAATGGCACTAAACTGTCTATGAATATAATTTACATCACAATATAAATAATGACTAATATTATATTATGACTATGATTTTTCAGACAGCTTAAGTTTTCTCTCTTCCAACATTACTGCAGTTAAGATTGTATCAACAACAATAAATCGAAACTTACGGTTTGCAGTACGGTCATCATTTTCACGTGTATCAGAAGACACCAATCAACACAGTTCTGTTCAACACAACATAGTTTATTCACTGACACCGTAGTCCAATTCCTGTATTTCCCTAACTAATAGTTAAGGGTTGGTTATTGTAACGGGGGTAAGTACGGCCGTGTGTCGATTGTAGCCGTGGTGAAGTGAAGTTCAAGGCTAGGCTGAGCTAGGTTTATATACGGGGGTAGCGGAGCGTGGAGTTGCGTTCGTGTGAGTGTGCATCGGTGCAGTGGGTGCATAGACGGGAGTAGCGCTAGACGCACACAGGGGTAATACCGTGGTGCTCAAAGTACGCCCTTTGATTTATGTGACGATTGTTTGATGATTTGGTGGTGGTCAATCTGGAATTTGGTTCTGAAAATTTGTTGCTCAGTCATGTTTCCATATTTGAATGGTTATGGCAAAGTAAGTCCGTAGTTAGTAACTTATTTATCAGTAAACTAATGAAATTGTTACTGAATAATAAACATTAATAATGTTACATAAACCGTCTTCATGAAATAATGCGTGACTTTTTGTCTTTTTTATAAATTTGTCTTTTGCATAATTTCTTAACAACATATAGTTATAATATTTTTATTGCCGGGGCCAAGTTATTGGACAAGCATGATATTTTATAATTTTACTACTTAAGTTGTTAAACTAGAATAGAAGACACTGACAAGCTTTGATGATTGATTGTAATGAACTATGAACTCTTCTTTATGAGTTCATCGTTCATCTTGAATTAAATCTTAGAGCCTTAGTTGTGTTTGTGCTGTAAACACGTTTTTAATCACATAATATCCTACCTATGTACCTACTTCATCATTATCATCATTTTAGCCAAAACACGTACACTGCTGAACATGGGTCTCCACCAACCACCGCCATTTCAACCGGATCCCTTTCTTCCCATGGGTTTCGTAGGAGGCGACTAAGGGACTCACTAGAGAATGGGCAGCAGCGTTCTCTATGCATTTTACCACCATACTGCGATTGCCAACCCACCTGCTAAGCGTGGTGATCATAGCAAAAAAAAAATACCGACTCACCTATTTTAAAATATATGTTTTAGGACTTGCTGACGACTTGACTATTCAAATGAGAAAAATCGTTATAAATAAATACATCTATACATAATTATTATGACTGTGTATACATGTCTGTGTGACCGCGTTAATCTTCTAATAACTACACAATGGATTCTGATGCGTTTTATCACCATTATTTAAAGAATTTTTGCAAGGTTTACTAGTTAATACGTTAATTTTAAACACAATTTATTATGAAGAAATCTCGATGTTCTGTCAATGCCAAGCAGATATTAAATAATGTTTACGAATAACTTAGATTATTATTATTATAAATTATTTAATATCTCCTCCCTTCCCTTTTTCCACTCAACTCGATCCTGAGCCAAGTTGAACCAAACCCTCATGTAAGCGTAAGTTCATCCCGCCATCGATGCCTGTATCTTCCGCGATGTCGATGGACGTTTTCAGGGGCCCATGCTGTGGTAGTCTCAACCCACAATGCATCCGATATGCGGCAAACATGTCCATGGCCCATCTGCGCTGGGCTGCTTTTTGGGTGACGTTTAAGATTTGTGTCTAAAAACGCAGTATCGTGTTACGTATGCGGTCGGTAAGTCGAACTCCGAGAAAATGAATTTATAAATTATTTAGACATTGATAAACATAATATAGTTTTTGTACAAACCTAGTAACATCATCATTTATGATTTATTAGAGATCCCAAAAGCCATACTTGGCGTAACAGAACTGTGAACCATTACGAAAAATGTAAAAGAAAACAAGTTATTCCATTTCATCCATTCGTTACAGATGTCACATCTGTCGGCCTATTTTAAATAATTTGTTGCGATATCACCATAATATATTAATGAATTCGTGGCGAAATATTATATCATTAACAAACTGCCATGGCTGTTGAAGGGTTAATCAAACGTTCACGATATTTAAATTCGATTTGTGTAAACTGTTGTATCTACATATCACTTAACCTAGTTTACTAAAACTACGGATTTTATTAAGTCAATGGTGCCGATTCTGTTGTACACCGAACTAAACTAACTAAACTATAACTAAAATTCCTTACTTTTTACTATGCGAATCTAAACGCTATTCTGCAAAAAAATATC
Source organism: Polymixis flavicincta (assembly GCA_949987655.1). Lineage (NCBI taxonomy): Eukaryota > Metazoa > Arthropoda > Insecta > Lepidoptera > Noctuidae > Polymixis > Polymixis flavicincta. The sequence continues at coordinate 16,071,417 of OX465184.1, forward strand.
TCTAAATTTAAAAACTATTTTGACACAACTAAAATCGAATTTGACAATCGCGACTCGCACGTGGTATGTTTTGGCTTCGCAACGTGGTACTTGTTTGCCCTACCCCGTGTTTTTCTTTAGAGCCAGCAGCGCGCCGGGGTCGGTAGCCTCGACGTGATTTATTTGGAATTCTCACTTTTTTCATGGAAAATATGAAAAATTATTATCCACATGTTGAGTTTTACATGTGTTTGGGGTTTTATAAAGGGGGTCGAAATTTTCATTATTTTTGCGATAGGACACACCGTTTTCGAGATATTTTATATAAGCAAAAGAAAAGATATAAAATACAGTACTATTTTTGCACCAGAAGTCGAGTTGTCGGTGTGAATTTTAGTTCTTGACAACTAATTTTATTCCACACCTATTTAATCGCGATTAAAAATAGTCAGATTAGAAAACCAAAATGTTAGGTTGAATAGAATAATGAAATTGACAACAACCGAATAGCAAAATTACCATTTTCACTAAACTAATATTTCAGTGCAATCTTAGTGCTGTCAAACTAAAATATAGTTAAGTTGTGTCACTTTAGTCAATTTCAGAATAGGAAATCGTCGTTTGACAGGAATAAACTAAATTTTGGTGATTTTTAGTCTAGTTTAGAGAATTTTGTGACAACAGAATCGGCACCATTGTCAGTTAGAAATAACACTAAATTACTACAATAATTATAAAATGAGATTTAACTGTTGCTGATTTTTTTTTGTTACTTAGCTTAGGTACTTTGCCTCACTGCTGAGTAATGGCATCCCCTAAAACGTTCCAAACATCCTTTTCTAGAGTCACCTCGATACAACCCTTGCGGTATGCGTCTATAGGTCATTTTGCAACTCATCGGTAATGGCACAGATACGTCTGGCCTAATCCCATTTACGATTGGCAGTTTTCTGGGTAATACCCATGACTTCGCGCTCAGTACTGTGTTCGTTACACCCCAGGCTACTGCGTTCCATGGTAAGGCTTATGCACACTCACAAACGCACCCAACCTCGAGCTTAAATCTCTGCTGAAGTGTTTAAGATTTTTGCACCATATGTGAGTATTATGAGTCCGGTCGAAGTGGAGGAGCCTGGGGGAGGTCCAGCAGTGGGCGTCTTTCGGCTGAAATGATGATGATGATGATGATGTGAGTATAGGAAGAATAAGCATGTCCATAATTCTCTAACTTCTCTTCATCTTAATTACTAAGCTGAAACCAAAAAAAAACTTGGTACTTAGTTGTCGCCTAGACATAATTTATAGATCTCAGACATGCACTATAAGTAATTTAATACTTTGACCCCATGGGGTCAAAAATATCATGCTAAACTTCTTCTCATGAGAAGTCCTGCCTTTCGATATTTGCGACTTTGATGCGTCCATGAAGCATGATATTTATTTTTATTATTGAGAGCCCGTATTGTCCACCTGTAGGCCTAAGGCTGCTTACATCAAGAAAGTCGCCTTACATTGAGATAAGTGGAAAGAGAGTGGCTCTTTCCACTTATCTCGGTGTAAGGCGACTAAGATTCTGTCTTGGTTGAAGGAGTCTAGCTTATCCCGCAACAGGCAATGTGTAAATTAAATAGTAGGTAATCAAATTAAAAAGAACATAACTTTGAGTAACACTGTGTATCTTCACGGAGTGTTAACTTTTCCACGCCTAGGGCGCAACTAATCGTCTTAAAGGGTACCTTTAACGTTTACTTATACGCTATCTAATAAGGACTTTTACATCATTCAATTTAGAATAGATACCTAAATAACTGTTTCGAATTGAAAGGTTGAAGATTTTGTAGGAATCGCTTTTCATGACAAAACAAAAACGAAAATTAAGAAATTACTTTTCTATTACAACGATGATAAAGATTAAACACCTTGGAAGATTGCAAAGGATTTTAAGACCTTTGACAGCATCTAACTTACTTTCAGGCCGTGAGAGACACGACTCATTGATTTATAAACTGTTTTATTCCAGTAAAACAATAATTTAATAGGATTTTATCTGGTCAACTTGGTCTAAAAACAGTAAAGACGCCACGACTCTCAGCAAGCTGTAAACTCTTCTACGCAACGGCTATACACAGATACTACATAGCATGTACGCAACACCTACGCATTGCCTACACAGAGTTTACGTAGCGCCTCTACCTACGCCGCATCTACCAAGTGTTAGGCAGGTTGGCCAAAGTGTTATTGGGTTTTTCCATTAGGAATTACTCGGTAGCATCCTGGAGTTTGGATATTAGTGGTGTGATCTCCCGTGCCTCGGAAAACACAAACAGCTGTTAGTCCTGCGCCTGATCTCTCGGCCGTGTCGGATTGCCGTCCCGTTGCTCTACAGGGTAAAGGAACAGAGAGTGCACCTGTGTTTGCGCACTCGCATGCAAGGGTCAATGTGTCTCTCTCTATTGTGCACGAGTGTGTGTGCGTGCAAGTACCGCGTAAGGAACTTCTAACCTGACGGTGGTTCCCGGACTGCCTTTTTTTAGTTGTTATTCTTAAATGTCATTGACAAAGAATGAATTTCAGAAACAGCACAGTGCAATACTAGATGTGGAAGATGCTTCTTAACTGGCCCATGTGCCCCTCCCGGAAATAATCTTGAATCCGACCGTACTCGCTTGAGCATGGTCTTATCACACCCCCTGGCTAATCTCTTGGTCAGGAGAATTATTATGGTAGGTCAGTAACTACGCGTTTTGTTTTTTTCATGTATTGACTCTAAATTAATTAGTTGACCGTACTACGCTATAAAAATCTTCACCTTCCCTCCAAAGTCGTGCAGTTTAAAGACACCCGTCAAGTTTCCTATCGACCACCATAACTTCCCAGTGTATAAGTTAACAAAGCTATCGGCGCATCTAGAAAGGGAAACTATTGTTTATTAGTCCGATTCACCGATATAATTCACACGTAGTATGTCATTGTAGTGTTAAAAGTATTTTAGACTTGTTTCTTTTCTTTTGTCACGTTTGCTGGAACCTTGTTTTAATGGTGTTATTGGTTTAAATGTGTCGTTGGCCTAGGTGGTCGTAAGCGCGTCTATGAGTGACAAGACTTTGAAGTCCTGGGTTTGATCCCCAGTTCGGGCAATGTTTATTGCGTTTTCCATGAACAGTAACAGCTCAGTAACAGCCTGGGATCTGGGCCTTAAAAACACTTTTTCCAAAAAAAAAACTTTTTAGTGGTTCACATGTGCTTACCCCTTCACAGCGTACCGGCGTGATGTTATTTTATGAACTGGTGTAAACAATAGACAGACATGAGATTTCAGCAATTCTAGTCCATTTGCTATCATTTATTGAGCAGTTCTGTTGCCTATCTCCGAAGATCAGATCTTCACCAAATTGAAATAGGACCACTCCGAGAAAGTACTGTTCCAAAAACTACCCAAATTGCTGCAAGTGTGCTTATAAAATTTGAAGTGTTTCTCTCTATTTCTCCAGGAACCCATCATCAGATCCTGACTTGATGATCATGGGACCACCTGGGAAGCATACCCTTTCAAACAAAAACAAAATCCAAATCGGCCCAGCCATTTTCGAGTAACCGGGGAACATACATAAAAAAAAAGGTTCCGACGAATTGAGACCTCCTCCTATTTGAAGTCCATTAAAAATAACTAGGTACCTAATAACATGTCATGTTTACAGCAGTAAAGCGCTTAGGCATCCGGAACTACGGCATTAAATTCCTATCCGACAGCCTATCTGTGCTCAAAGCTTTAGAAAACAAACAAACTAACAACAAACTAATTTTTGAGTGCCATCTTGCCCTGGAGAGTTTATCGACGTCCAATCGTATTGCACTCCAGTGGATCAAAGAGCACAGTGGATCTTTAGGCAATGATGCCGCAGATGAACTTGCGAAAAGAGGCTCTGATATGAAAGTGCTAGGCCCGTACCCACTTCTCCCCCTGCCTTTCTCACAATTTCGTGCGTGGATTCGCCAAAGGTCGACCGAACTCCATAACAACAGATGGTCACGGGCAACAGACTGTAGACAGTCAAAATTGGCTTTACCAACTGTACACCCGCGATTAACCAAAAAACTTCTCAGCCTGAGCAGAAATAACCTTAGAATAATAATAGGAACAATTACGGGCCATAACACCCTTAACAAACACCTTTTTAACATAGGCGCCACAGACAGCCCGCTTTGCAGGGGCTGCCTTGACGCCGAGGAATCAGCCGTCCACGTCATCCTGGAATGCGAGGCCGTGGCTTCTCAACGCGAAGAAATCCTCGGAACAGTGAGGTCGCTCCGCGAAGCCTGTGAAGCTCCCAGGAAGCTTCTGTGCTTTTGGGCGGAGCTAGGCTGGCTCTGCTAGCCAGCATCCCCACGCACAACGGACCGAATGGGAGTCTACGTGCGCAAAAGGGAGTCCCATCATCATCAACATGTCATGTTTAGACGCATATAAGACGGAGCGAGCTTTAACCAGACTCGTTACTGACAAAATTCTATTCGAAGTGATAAATTATTTTATTTCTGTAGTTGTAGTTTTGTACAAACACTTTCACAGGTCAATCATATTTTTAAACTAAATGAGGCAGGCATTTCCTATCTGACTACTCTGAGAAGAAAAGCCGAAACAAACTCAGAGTACACAGTCTTTTTTAACGTGCAGACATAATCTTGGTCAGATGATGTAAAGACTATGTAGATGGGTGTGTGAAGAACCACACAGATTGAGTGGACCTGTCCAGTCTGTGCATGCACTTGTCATTAACCGTGCAACTCAACTCAGAACTCAACGATTCGACGAATAATACAACAACCCCGATACTTGAGGCCACTAGACCATTCAAGCAGTCTTAAGAACCGCTGCGGCAAGGCTCCCACGGAGCCCAACGAAAAACTGCGTGCTGTCTCCACTACAACACCGACGCGGAAGACATCGTGAAGTACCTACGTGCGCCAAAGGCTGAATTACGCGCCGAGAGTGCAGCTGCTGGAGTCGCATCGCAACGTCAACTTTAAGGCGTTTGTGGTGCGCATACCAACATGCTACCTGCATCTGGTGATGGAAGAAAGCTTTTGGCCACAGGATGTGATATTCCGCCGCTTTTGTGGAGAAGTGCCTTCGGAACGCACAAATAGACTTAGTGCAAATAAGTGATACTAACATATTTTTAAGTTTTATTTACTAATGCAATTTGTTTTTATAATAATATGTATATTTAGGTTAAGGTATTTATCTATGGGTTTTTTTAAACCTGAAAATAAATGATTTATTTATTTAAGAACCAAAATCAAGCGCCTATTCAAAATCTTTTCAAACACACCTCAACACGCAAAAGCTTGCTTTATTCCACCCATAACGGTTTCATTACGCATACTATGGTAACCGGCACATCTACCTTACATGCTTATTACCGGCCGTGGAGACCAACACTACTGCAAATTATCTCGAAGCTCAATTATCACTTGTACTAACGACTAAATAACACTACATTATGGGGTAGTACCTCAAGTCATTGAAAATTGCTAGTTTCCGTCGTATTTCCTACACTATCGGCCATGCCTTGGTTTGGTTCGGAGCGCCTGCGCAAACACGTAGCTCTATTTATGACGCCTAGCAGCGTTGCTTTGTTCCGGTTTGAAGGTTGAGCATGTATTTTATTTTTGGGATAACTATGCACCTGGGATGACGGATTTCCTCTGGGACATCGGTCATCCCAGTAACCTCTGGGTCACTACCGGTGGTGGTGGGATAGGGTGGGGATCTGGTGGGCTACCTGGTAATACGTAAAAAGTATGAAACAGGAAAATATTTTTGTTCATGACCTTTAGGGGGCCCTAAATTCAACTTAATGTGGCGTCCCATAACCTATAGCTAGCGGACAATCAAGACGCGTCCAACAATACGTCAAATTATGATAATATACCTAACATAACAAAATATAACATCACGCCTTGTTTCCCCGAAGGGTTGGGCAGAGGTGTACCGATACGCCTATAGTACCCCATATTTTGCCAGTTATATTTAAGTCCTATATAATGGGGGCGAGCCTATTGCCAAATCATGACAAGTAGTTTAGAAGTTATGAGGGAACTGATGAACATTCATGCATATCTAGATACCCACGTACATACATACATACCGGTCGTAATCATAACTCTGTTTTGTTTCACCGTAGACGGGTAAAAAATATTAGTCTGAAAAGTATGAAAGTAGTTAATGAAAAGCAAAGTTTCTATGACGATATTAAGTTATTATTTCAGCAGGGAAAAAATAAATCGTAAAAAGGAATCGAAATAAAATGATAAAGAAAGTGAAAATACAGTTCCAACCAATGCATCAATTGTTTACTTCTCTTATTTCATCTTAGACTAATTAACGTTACAACGAGATTACGTGAATACTTATTCACGAAAAGTACTAAGATTAATGACGTTAATGCTTATCATTACTGATGGACAGTTGATTCACTAACGTATCGTGACCAGATACACTTAAATGAATATATACGACATGAGTGATGTACTCATACGTTTTCAGAATCGAACACAATTATGAAAGACATCGATATCAATCAATATTCTAGTTAACACCCAGAAACGATGACATAAATACGTTCTGAAAGGATAATAAAACTTTATAGCCTTGTAGATATAAGAACTTTTTATCACTAGAATTAAATACAGGTAATAAAAGGTTTACTGTACCTAAGGTTCTGTCCGCTAGCTTTTACGACGGCGTACCTACTCAATCTAATGATAGTTTACCGTCCTTGCTTTTTCCTGATTCCTCATAGCAGGTATTGGTAATTTAGTACCGGAAAACGCGGAAGTGGGAAGGGAAACGAGAGTGAAATGCACACACCTACTCACCCAACCCCTGAGATAAGAATATTACAAGTGTGACCAGTTTTTCTACCAACCTGCCAGTTGCAAGTGGCAATTAGTAGGTTTTCCTGATCAAGCTTCTTTATCCAATTATAGAATGCAAGTTTGCGAACAAGAAAGTATCCGGTTGATGCTTTATATCCTAGTCGATGCAAGGAATTATTAAAGTTTTCTTTATTAAATTACAGGAAGTTACGTTCTCATAGATTTGAATGGCCTTCTAAATATGAATTCTTGTAGCTCCAGAAAGCACCAGACCATTGCTTGAGAATCCTCCAAAACCCAGCACAGCAGCATGCAAATTTCGCCATTGGCAACAGGAACAGTAGCATCATAGTAAAGTCGAAAATGGTTGTACCCTCGGCCATAGGTCATGCCGGAGCCTACCACCACCTCTTATAACAGTATTATTTTAATCTTACTTCAGTCAGTGGTTGATGGCGCCTTGGATATGGGCCTGTTAACAACTTTGGTTTTCTGAAGTAATAAATTCTTGCCCCTTTATACGTATGTATTAACACTTTTTTATAGTTCGCAAAAAAAAAACAATTTCGCACATATTTCTAAAATATACTCGTACGCCATTTCTTCCCGTGGGTGTCGTAGGAGGCGACTAAGGGACTTTCTAGAGAATGGGCAGCAGCGTTCTCTATGCATTTTACCACCATACTACGATCGCCAACCCGCCTGCCAAGCGTGGCGATTATGGCCAGCCCCCCAAATTGGGGGAGGCCTATGTCCAGCAGTGGACGTCTTCCGGCTGAAATGATGATGATGATGATGACTCGTACGTCATAAGATTCATAATCTCATTACGTAAAATTCATGACAAATCATACCAAGAAACTGATAGTTTTCATATGTAATTAAATCGGAAAAGTGCAACAGAAATACCAACCATTAGGAGTTTTAGCAAATATGTATCTTCGTGATCAGAAAATATATCATGCACAGAGCATCATGCCATTATTTATTTTTCAAGCGATGAAATAATTTTCAATAGCATTCAGAAGTCCTATACGTACAGACGCCAGCACATTAAGCTACTCCAATCTGTCAAATTTGTTTGATAGATTTTCAACTTTATACCGTAAGCATAAGGTTCATGTTCAATTGGGAAAATTTGACAGTTTGAGGTAGGTTGACCTGCTGGCGTCTGTACATAAATATGTCTACCTCCTCACAGCAACGAAGATAGTGTGTCAGTTTAAAGGATAAGGATGGTAAACTTATAGGCACATGTGACTTCAGTCAGACGCAAAGGAAAACGTTTCAGCAGAATACGTGAAGAGAGCTTTACGTGAACAGTCATCCCACATGACGCCAGGAATTGACACCTAAGGTGAGATTTTTTCACCTAAGATAGTTTTTCCTTTCGCCTTGTAATTATTTTCAAACAATAGTTACTTATTCGGTTATATTGGGTAACAGTACATACATAAGTATCCATAGATGCCCTTTTTATCCTCTCTCAAAAGTCACTGCGTTATTTATTCGGAAGTTACAATATGTAGTTTCGTTTCTTGATCATTAATATGAAAAGTGTAAGTCCTGGCAAATGGCCTTTAAGAAATGACTGCTGACAGCAGATCTATCTCCGTCGGCTTCAACCAATGGGCCACACCAGGTATTTATAAAAGTAGAGCGACACTATACGAGCTGTATGGTTTGAAAAAATACAGGTTTGATACTCCTTTCCTGGAGTATGTCAGAAATTATTCAAAATTATTTAAAAAGATCTGTGCTTTTGCTAAATCTAAATTTTTAAGCGATACTATAAAAAATCTAATAATAAAATAAAAACCACATGGAAAATTATTAACAATGAAACGGGTAAATCGGTTAAACAGGAAAAACAACTAGAGATTATGGTCAACAACACATTACTTAATGAAGCTGCTGACATAGCTGAGGCTTTTAATGAGTTTTTTGCCAACATACCTTTAACTACGACTCACACCTTAAATTCGTCCCCGTCTAAAGCTGAAAACCTTTTGCATAGTAGTGTGCCCAAATGTAGTAGCTTATTAAGTTTCGAACATGTAACGCCTCGTGATGTAGTAAATATTTTTAATACACTTAAATCAAAAAACACTGGGGATTACTGGGGCATCTCTATTAAACTTTTAAGTAATATAATCGACATCGTAGCCCCCTATCTTGCTGTTACTTTTAATAAATGTGTTGACTCGGGAACTTTTCCTGACCTCATGAAGATTAGTAAAGTCATACCATTATTTAAATCGGGTAATAAAAATAACGTGGGCAATTTTAGGCCTATTTCTATATTACCGGCATTTAGTAAAATATTTGAAAAATTAATACTCAAGCAGTTGCTAAGACATTTTAATTTAAATAGCCTCCTTCATGAGGAACAATATGGCTTTACAAAGGGTCGTTCGACTACAGATGCGGGTGTTGCTTTGTTGAAACACATATTTAACGCATGGGAGAACTCGCAAAATGCTATTGGAGTTTTCTGTGATCTCTCCAAAGCCTTTGATTGCGTGCACCATGAAACGCTTTTGCGTAAACTGCGTTATTATGGTGTCCATAACGAAGCTTTAAACGTAATAAATTCTTATTTACATAGTAGGTTCCAATGTGTAGAAAGTAATGGTGTAAAATCTTCCGGGCTACCAGTTCAGTTAGGTGTGCCTCAAGGCTCAATACTCGGCCCATTCTTGTTTTTAGTATATATCAATGACTTACCATTCTATTTAAAGGGTATTTGTGATGTTGTTCTGTTTGCAGATGACACTTCTCTTATTTTTAAAGTAGACAGGAATAGACAAGATTTTGACGACGTAAACAGTGCACTCTCAATGCTTACGGATTGGTTTACGGCAAATAACCTAGTACTTAATGCCAAGAAGACAAAGTGTGTAAAATTCGCCGAAAATCTTGGTCCAAACATCGTGTTAGATAAAGAGGTGCTTGAAACCGTAGACTCGACAGTTTTTTTGGGCATAACAGTAGATGCTAAACTTCAGTGGGGCTCACACATATCAAGCCTAGCGGGAAGGCTCAGTTCGGCCGCCTATGCCGTTAGAAAAGTAAGACAGTACACTGACGTTGAAACAGCTCGGTTAGTTTATTTCAGTTATTTTCATAGCGTTATGTCCTACGGCATTCTGTTGTGGGGCAAAGCCGCTGATATTCAAAATATTTTTGTTCTTCAAAAGCGAGCTGTTCGAGCAATTTACCAACTGGGTGCTAGAGTGTCCCTAAGAGATTTTTTTAAAGATATCGGTATTCTCACGGTGGCATCGCAATTCATATTCGCTAACATCTTATATATTAGGCAAAATATACACTTATACACTAAAAACAGTGATATTCATAATATAAATACTAGAAATAAGGATAAACTACGTGCTCCCTTTCACCGGCTTCATAAGGTTCATAACTCATTTGTTGGTCTTGGTATAACCTTTTATAACAAGCTTCCCTCTTCTTTGTTAGATTTACATTTTAGTGCGTTTAAAGCCAAAGTAAAATCCAACCTTTGTTCTAAGGCATACTATTCTATTAACGATTACTTAAATGATAAGAATAGTTGGTCGCTGTGATTAACTCAAGACAATGTTTGTGTTCTTTCACCAGAATTAGCTTACCTACTGACAGGTTGTATGAATTACATTCATATACTTAATTGTTTATTTTATTAGACTCTTTAAATCATTTTATTTTTTACTATTGTATTGTACAGTATCAAGTTCTTCTAACTGAACAGACAGCTGTGCTGCTGGGGAGTTTGTTGCGCCACTTCTTCTTCCCAGCTAAAGCACTAGGAAGTGTCGAAGGGTGGGCGTTTTGGGGGGACTGTCTTATGTTTAATTTTTTTTGACGTTCGAAAAGTGCTGACTCTCAGCCTAGTTTGAATAAATGACTTTTGATTTTGATTTTGATTTTGATCTACGACAAAAAAATACTTACAAATCATACTCAGACGATGTCTGAAAATTGCAGTGCACTTTTTTAGCAAACAAACAGATAAATTAATCTTCATCCAGACTGAATGAATGTTCGTGATAAAGAAATTTAATATGCGTATGTTATAAAGCAATATTTAATAATTGTATCATTACTCGGTGATACACACACGATCTTGCACGAGCACTCAATAGGACATTAATAATGATCAACAATTTTAATAACTATCATTCTACAGATGCCTTTGCTACTGGTTCATTTAACTTTAAATTGTTAAGTTTCGTGTCTTCATAGTTTGGCTTTTACTTTCGAGCATTATTTTAATAACCTTGCGTATGTATACACTTTGCAGTCACATAATTTTAAAGAGGGTGATTTGTCTCACAGATGTGTATAATTTTCCATGCGTGTTCGTTACTTACCTTACCTACCATTGTATCAAATCCTTCCTAGTATCTTCTGTTCCTGCTTGTAGCTTGTGTGTTTCATACACATTCCATAAAAAAAAAAATCCTGTGTTTTGCACTGCTAGCAAAGGTCTTCCCTATAGCTTACCATTGTTGTTTATGTGTTGACTTCTCAGATCAATCTCCGGTATACGCATCTAGGTCTAAAATTGAAGTTGAGTTATGTTTTTGTAATGTTGTTATATTAACAATAAATTATCTTTAGATTTGTCTCTTTGTTCCACCTCTTTCCTGTAAAGGTATTTTTTTAATCTTCTTCTTTTCGTCCCAATTTTTCTTACAGTTAAAATTCTCTCACTGCACATTAATAAAGGCTGGTTTTTAGATTTAATGAACTGCAGGATAAAAGCAGTTTAGTATGAATTGAAATTGGCGATGTTAAATAAACTGTCGACGCCATATTACTCACAAAATAGCAATTCATCGCAATGTCTTTCATTTGGGAGCTGTGGTGGCCCATTGGTAATGGCCGCGACTTACGAGTTGTAAATCATAGTTTCGGACGCTGGTAGGCGCTATACTTTGTGCAAACAATTTAACCACTGCTTTCAAAACGGTGAAAGAAAACATCGTGAGGAAACCGGCATGTCCTAGAAGCAAAAATTTCGTAGACATGTGACATCTAAACAAGTACCAACCTAGGGCCCGCGTGGTGGAGAGCACGGCCCACTTCCTCTCACAGAGGTCTGTGCAGTCAGAAGAAGCCAGCAGTGGGAATATTATAGGCCATTTATGATTATGCCTTTTATTCCAATAGTGCGGTGACTGCGTTATTTATATAGCTAAGCAGACGAATTATGCAAATCTAATCAATGGATTAGGAATATCTTTTATGACCGTCGGATTGTGATTGAAAGTGTATTACTAAATTAGGGTGCTAAAGTCCTACCGATTATTATGATGTAGATGAGTAAAATTTTGGGGTGTTAAATTCAAACACAAGCCATCGCAAAGTTTATTAAAGCTATTTAATTTATTACACTAAGAATATGCCTATCCCAAATTATTGCACATCAAATTAGGAAGAATACACAACAATTAATTTTGTAATAAATAATTCAAAGCATTGTTTTACAATATTGCATTCACACTTAAAAATATACTGTTAACATCCTAAACTACAGCCTCTTCGTTTTTGTTTGTATTTACATTTGGAACTATAATGTTTCTTGAACATACAATGAATCTATCATCTCTAGCTACACATTCGGTTTTATTCGTAAAAAGTTATCGAACATCTAAACAGTTGCTTAAGTCTGGTTGAATAAGACCGATTATATCTACTGCTAGAAGATATGATTTACTGTCTGACACGACAGGTTTCTATGTTTATCCAGATTATCATCCTATTAATATTAAGACAATGATCTTGTGAAGTATCTTAACCATTTTGGGAGAAGAACACCATTTCTTCTTTCAAGTGACACCCCATTTTCTTCTACTATTTTAAAATCAACAATCAAACTGAGTCTTGAACTTTTACTATCCTAGATGTACTTATTTTCGAATGTTAATAGGCTCCTATATTTACAACACCTAAATCATTCTTAACCATTCACTTAATTGTATTATTATTTACTTATGATAGCCTTTTCTTTTCGTGTCTTTCATTTTTGTTCTTCAAGAACATTGATTGACTGGAATCTGGCTTATTTTCGGGTTTGACCATCCGTTTGGGATGTGAATGGTAATTTCTGGGATAAGATGGCGGCTTCTGTTTGCCTATTGGCGGCACATGACGGTATCCTACTGTGTACTCGGCCTCAGGGTTGTAGTCTTGATGGAATATCGTTTGGCTGTAAGATGCAGACATCGGATGAGAGTTCACATACGTCACTTTTTCTGTAGACGGGTTGTGAAGGAAGGTCTGAGGTACCATGACTCTATATGGCATCTGATACTTTGGATGAGGCATAGGAGTGACATAGCTTACAGTTTGGATCATTCCGGAGTTCTGCTTCCCTGCCTTGTAATGTGTGGGTAAAACAGTTGCAATTGTGTGGTCCTTGCTTGGATAGTTCTCTGAAAGTACTAAACCGTGAGCATCTGCCTGTTGTGGTTGCTGCTGCTGCTGCTGGTGGTACACATAGTTTTGCTGTTCACCTGCCTCTGATTGTGATGCGTGACTTGATTCCGCGCTTTGAGACGAATAGCCAGAATGATCTGGTTGATCGTGCTGAGTTTGAGTGTAATATGATTCATGCGAAACGTGAGAAACGGCAGCTTCCTTCGCTGCTCCATAATCAGGTGCAGGTGTTCCCGCTGATTCGTATCCCGCCGATACCGATTGCGAATGTTGTTCCTGGGGAGCTCCGTATTCAGGAGCTACTGTGTTTGTATGTTCGTACTCTGCCTCTGCGTGGGATACCGGAGTACCATACTCAGGCTGAGGAGTACCGTATTCAACGCCCGGAGTACCGTATTCGGCACCCGGTGTACCGTATTCAACACCAGGAGTGACCGCAGACTCATAGCCAGCACTGACCTGTGCTGGAACTTCATATTGATACTGAGGACTGGCATCCTGACCACCACCTCCTTGCTCCTGAGATGATTGAGGTTCATGTTGAAGTTCCTGTGACGACACATGTTCCGTTTCTTGTTGGTAATGTGTTGTAGGCATGTAAAACTTCTGCGATGACACGGCCGACTGTGGTACGTATTGATACTGGTACTCATACTTCTGTGGCAGTGCAGGTTGTTTGTAAAGGGAATAACCTTTAGGCATCGTCATGTAATGTTGACGAACATAGCTTGCTGGATATCTGGCCATTACAGGTTGAACTGCCGAGTATTGTACTCCAGCTGAAAGATGAGCTTGCGTGTACGATGGTTGAACATATGGATGAGCGTAATGCTGAGGCTCGTATTGAGACACAGAGGAAGGACTATGACCATGGCCTTCTTGACTATAACTTTCATGCCCATGGCTCTCTTGGCTCGAACTAGGATATGCCATTACCTGAGGGGCAAACCTATATCCAGCTTTCTTAAAGTACTGGTTCACTAACTCTTGTAAGTTCAAATGATTCAAGTAACTCGACAATGGGTAGTTCTGCGGTAAATTAGCATACAGTTCAGCTGTAGGATTTGTGAGAGAGGAGCTTGGTATTCTCAATACTAAAACTGGAACCACCTTTTGTTCTAAGTGGGAACCGGGTGTACGCAAATGATCTTGGGTCAAACCGACGTTTTGGTATTCTGGGTTTTTGATTAGCTGGGTAGGATCGACTAAATAATCAGGCATGACGGTTGGGAACTGTCCACTTAAGCCTGAAAATTGTTCACCATTGTAGGTGGTGTATAGAGTTGATGGATGTGATGAGTAGGAGTTACTGCTATGTTCGGCAGATGAGTATGATGCAGGCTGCGGTGCAGGTGTCGTAAACTCAATCGCTGGTTTCTCGTAGTGATAGGCAGGTTTCTCCTGTTTCACGGGTACTAATTCGAAGGCTTGTGATGGTTGAATTTCAACACTTGTTTTTACATGCTTTCCAGAATGGTCGTAATGGCGGATTGTATGAGAATTCGCTGGGGGAATGTCTTCCTGTGAGTAAGGATATACCATGAATTTCCCCTTTTCCTGCGCAGGTTTTCCGAAATAAGAGTATGTGTATCCGTGATTCGTTTTGTATCCATATCCAAGGTTAGCGTCAATGGTTCGCTTTCCTTTGGATTTAGTCTCAGTGTCGTTGACAATCTCAATAGCGATAACAGCTGGAAAATGTGAATTTCCTGATGGTGACACTTTTTGTTTTGTTTCACTGACATTTTTATCTTCTTCTTTTGTGGCTTCGTTTTTAATTCCATACTTTGCTTCAACATCTCTTAGAAATTTCTTCTCATCTGTTGTTAGGGTTGTATTTGATTTGTTTTCCTTATCTTTTACTTCTGATTTGTATTTCTTTGGATCTGGATCGGCCCATGTTGTCGTCAGCGCCACACAAAACAGCATCTGAAATTGATACATGGAACAGAATTAATATAGATAATTCATTATATTTAGAAAATAATCACATGAAAAATAAGTTCCCCGAAAGAATAACAGATACGCTATGAACGTTGGTCGATTTCATTCAGTAAAGTGTAGTAGCAAATCAAGGTCGACTGATGAAAAACGTCCCAGCGAGCGAGATCATAAATCGATTCTTGAATATCGATAGAGTAATCATCATCATCATCATAATAAATATAGTTATTAACCAACTGACCTAATTTAGAATAAAGACTCGTGTTTAATGGTTTTTAAACCTACCCCTAATGTGACTGTCTAAATGTTCTCCAGGTTTACTGATATGTTCTTAATGTTTTCAAAATATTGTTATTTCTTTTAAATTTGTCTACCAATCTAAAAAGTGTTTACGTCATCCTATTTAGTCTCATATTAGGCTGTGTTCTTAACTGTCATAAAACAATGAAGTTATTCACAATAGCATGTGTATTAGCAGTGTCCGTCCGTACAACGTCC
Source organism: Polymixis flavicincta (assembly GCA_949987655.1). Classification (NCBI taxonomy): domain Eukaryota; kingdom Metazoa; phylum Arthropoda; class Insecta; order Lepidoptera; family Noctuidae; genus Polymixis; species Polymixis flavicincta. The sequence goes on from OX465184.1 coordinate 16,087,164, forward strand.
CATTAACTGATTGCGTGTTTGTCTCATCGTTCACTCTCTAAGCGAGCACTGCAATTAGGTAACATAACTTTATCTTTATTTCTTAGTATTCCAACATTGAGTCAATCTTGTGAAATTTAACATCTGTTACGAGGCGATGACGCCAGATGATCACTTCATATAGTGCACACATCCGCATACAAATTGATGCACATATCTCATTTTAGATTTATTGGAATTTCTCCGTTTATGACGCTCAAACTTTCCATTCATAAAATGCTTATTTTGAAAATAATCTACGATATGATAATTTTGACATTTTATTTTATCTTAATCGCTAAGCTGTTCGTAAAAGAATGAGTAGTGATGTGTGGATGCGCGCTATCGTTCCTTATGATCTGTCTCTTGCGCAACAGTGATTTTCTCGCGGAGCGCGCGACCCGTTGCGCCTGCGACTTTCCACGACCTCAGGTTCTCGATGGTTACCTCGCTGATTAATTAACGACATGTTCGCATTATGTGGAAGTTGTAACTATGAACTTACGTAACAGTTGTACGCTCACCGGTGACTCCACTGCGGAATTTATACGCGTCCGCAGTTGATCGTAATATTGTCGACTAATTGGCTACAAAGTCTCTAGACGAATAAATGAATATGTGTTCCTACTGAAGATGCATTGCTATTAATGTTTATAGCCGCAATGTCCGCATATTGAATGCGTTTTATGTTTTATCTAAATGTAAAAATAATTACATATATCACCGAGCGGTGCTAAATAGCAATGATCTTGATGTGTTCGTGCAGTTAGCGATGCAATACGAGATGAAAGTTATCGTCGGGAGCTGATATAAATGTTCGGAGAAAGTCTGCAGACCAACGTCCAACGTTCAGGATTGCAACACCGAATAACAATACGTTTCCTAGTTACGGACTCCTGCCAACTTTAGATAACTGTAATTTAAAGTGTATTTTAAACTCGTGACTGCTTTGTTTTGTTGTCTTGGCAGTGTTTCCGAGATTTACAAGGAAAATAAATGAAATAAATAATGGAGATAACGATTAAAGTGAGGCATGAAATCGGTTTCATAGAAAAAAGTTGCTATGACGTCTGTTGTAAGCGTGTGTGAACTTCTGACTGACATAAATCTATTTATCTAAGTAAACCTAAATGCAAAGGTGCAACATAGATACCTATAACAATGATCTTAATTCTAACTAATATTATAAATTGGACAATGAGTTTGTTTGTTTGTTAAACTTTCACGCTAAAACAGCTAAGTGGATTGAGACGAAATTTGACACATGGATAGACCATGACCTGGGTTTCGACATATGACACTCTTCTATCCCGGTAGTACTTTTCCGTGGGATAATTTCCGACCTCCACCCAGACGAAGCCCCGAGCTAAAGCTGCTCATTTTATAAATTTAAAACTTAGGGGGACAATATCTTAAAAAGGGTTACCGATAATTGAAACAGTTAATATTACCTATAAAACACTTTAGTAAAATTGTATAATCTTTTGAATACCGTAACGCTCTGAAGGAAGCTACGTACGACTTCTACATAAGCAAACTGCAGTCCACACTACAAACCGTACAAGATTGTATCAATGCTTAACGCGTGCACAATCACGAAGACAGTTATATTACTATTCAACGAATATGTTCAGGTCGCACACAGTCTGCATCTGCATTTACTTGTGATTCACAGTTAATTTGTTCAGACGGACTCGGCAGTGCTTTCCTTATGTAATAGAGCTACATTCGCAAGCTTTAATCTCCTTTAATTGACGTATGTATAAACTATAAATGGACAGTAAAAGTTACTGAACAGGTAGAATTAATGAAAATTAATGAAACTGGTTTTTATGAAAAAGCCTTGTTTGTTTTTTTGCAATTATGTCAGCAAAACGGTCAACTAACTAGGTGGCATGAATATGGCCAATCTTAATTTCGATAATTATTTAAATCTATAAATCGAACGTTTATTTTGTTAGGTGTGGTTGTTCGTAGGTACACGGGCAGGGAACCACTTTACTGTCTACAAACTTTGTTTCATAAAATTGTATCTGTCACCGTAGGATTGTGAACACCGTTAGTTTATATTCTATTTCGCGAGATAATAAACTGTCGATTAATTGTGAACTGCACCATACTGCTTACCGACCGAATAGGTTAGGTTAGAACTGCGACAAACCGCGCGCGAGCCGAGCGAGCGAAGCGAGTGGTGCCGCGGATCAGCCGGCAAGCGTTACTTCCAAGTTAGTGGCAGTTACTTGACTATTTAGTAATTTAGCGCAAGGTACTATCCGTCTTTATACCAGTTCACAATATGACGGACAGATTATAAACTATCGAAAAATAGTGCGTTAAATTGTAAATGGTTTTTGCAGTTCACAATTAATCGACAGTTTATAGTCTCGCTAGATACTCGTAGATTATAAACTAACGGTGTTCACAATCTTACGGTGACATATCCACTATACAACGTGTTGATTTGCATCCTCGTCAAATTTCAGGAGGCTGTTATGAAAGACATAAATAATCAAATAAAATTACGATACTTGCTCACTGAATACATACTTGTTTTTTTCGTTATTTAAATTTAACAGTATTTCAGAAAACACCTCTTTCAAAGAACAGAATCGCCCCGTTCCGTATGCGGTAGGCAGTGTCGCACGACTATATCGCTGTGTGTTACAGTGCGGTATCACACGGGCCACGTTTTAACATGCGTGTCCGAAAAAAAAAATACCAAGTGCCGATTTCCGAAAATATGAAAAAAGAAAAACCTACTTATTTTATTATTGATTCGTGTCGAGAATCATTAGCATAGTTACCTCCTTGAATTTGACGAGGATGCAAAACAACACGTTGTATAGGTACAAATGTACTTTCATAATTTATTTAACTAAAGTAAAGTACACATTTGATCCCAAAACATCTATAGGTACACCCTATAACCAAAACAAGGTTATCTACACAATTCTCACAAATATGTAATCATTCATTATAGAAGTAAACAAATCGCCCGTAATTTCGGCCCTGTTATAGGCCCTGCACTTTAATTGCGTAACTCATGTAGTTCTAAACAGCCTAAATGGTAATAATAATATATTATTTTGTGATGAAGAGGAAATGCCGACCCTTTAATTCCCTCCGCTTGAGTGGTTTGTAACACTGTCTAATTGGGTTCATTGACTAGGAGTACAAATGTATCATGGTTTTATTCACCTGAAAATCCAATTGCTGTGCAAATGCGTCCAAAACGATGGTCCATATCAGGCCACATCATCATCTACCTAGCCTTTTACCAACTATGTTGGCGTCAGCTTCCAGTCTAACCGGATGCAGCTGAATACCAGTATTTTACATGGTGCGACTGCCTATCTGACCTCCATAACCCAATTATTGGGTAATACGATAACCTGATGACCCGTAACGACTGTTAATGATCCACGTATGACAGCCGGGACCGACGGCTTAACGTGCTTTGAGAGGCACGGAGGGGACTTGGTATATGGTACCCCAACCAGCACCCTAATTGCGTAACTCACGATTCATCATAATCTGTTTCGTTTTGAGACCGATTGTTAAACCATTGCTCCATTTGGTCGAAAAATGTGTCTGTTCAACAACGTAAATAACGCAATGAATACTGTGGAACTGTCAAATTGAAACAGATTATGATTAATCGTGAGTTACGCAATTAGGGTGCAGATTCAACAAACCGTGCGGCTTTCATAGCATATCATGCAACATAACCGAGCAAAAGAATCGTTAACCGCAGTTATGTATAGTACGTATATCTATTTACTTATCAAATAAAAGTAGCTATTATATGCATCAATCTCACGATTCGTTCTGCAATTAATACTTTGTAAATGACCAATTAATTTTGCATAATCAAAAGTTAAGTTTAATAATTTCTAGTGCATTACCGGCACACGCTAAAATTATATGATAATCTAAGTACTAAGTCGACAGAATATAATTATCATCGAACTACGCAACAGACTAATAAGATAATTTATGCGCATAATCTCACTCATACCGTAAAAAACGGAAATAATTACGTTATGTCCGTTTGCGTCTACCGCGTGTTATGTTTTAGTGCATAATTTGTGCATGGTAGGTAGGAAAATGGCATCTATTTGTACATACATAGGCGTGGTCAATTACCTCATTTTCAGGAACGGTCTATATCCATAAGTACATTACACTTATGTATGATTCAAAAGCGATTTTCTCCTAAGGTATTGATAGATATCTTAGAGTTACGAACATAGTACATGGCTACTAGCTTCTGCCCGCGGTTTCGCCCGTGTGGATGTCAAAAATGATCCCACAGGAAAGTGCTATCGGGGCGAAAAGTAGCTTATGTAGTAGGAACATTTATTTGATTTTTTGTGTGTCTGTTTTTTCCACATAATCCCAAAAACGGCTGAACTGATTTTGACAGGACTGTCACTGGCAGATAGCCGATGCTGCTAGCTGCTGATAGATTTTTTGCCGGTAGCACGTTCCTGTGGCATAATTTCCGACCTCCATGCGGGCGAAGCTGCGGGCCGTAGCTAGTTTAGGTAAAATTTGCACAACATACTAACCGTTACATTGTTTTTTTGCAAAGCTTAAAGTTTTCTAGAACAAAGTCGATTACACCAATAATCTTTTAATTGATAATAATAAATATTATAAATATCATGACATGACTTAGTGTGTTGTGCAAAACCTCAGAAAATACTTATTATATTATATATACTAATTATATTAATAATACACTAATTTCTTATCGTATTTGTGAACGTAACTCATTTTCGGCTTATTTTGTAACCTTCATACGTAATCCAACTAACGGTTTCTAAATCGTCCTTTAACCATTGAGGTCTCTGCTAGTGTTGTGCACTTTTATGGGTGACGTACTCATAAAAGGCTCCCGCAAGCAGGCCCGACGCGACTCACGTAGAACAATTTCTATGAAAATTTCATGGAAATTGTTCTACAAGTGACGTGACGCGCCTGTCTGAAGAAGCCTAAAACCTAGAACTATAAGTGATTTTTGTGTGTGTGCGTTCTAGTAAGTCGTTGAAGTGTCATATAAATAAATAAATTACTAATAGTTCTCTTCAGTACCTAATAGACTTGCTAACCAAACAACTAAATAATAGAAAGCTCCGCAACAAATTACGACAGCTTTTATATACCTAAGTAGGTACAACGGTCAATCACGTCTATCATAATATTGATCGTCTAAATTACTGTGATTATCCATTTAATTACGAAGTCTGAACCTCCTTTTATGCGTTATGTGATAAGTATTAAGCAATCTTTGTTTTTAATTACGATGACAACGGTAGGTTGTGTATCGTTTAATGGCACTAAAAGTTGTGATTGCTTGATTGGTGAGTTGCTTCACCTACTTAAAGCAGAATGTATCATTTTCTACGTATTATTCTGACAATAGTATCTCTCTTTAGGTAACTCGTTTTCTGTACTGGACAATGCTGTCAACAGTAATGATTATATAAGTAAAAGATTAACATATTGTGGAGTAGGCTCCACATTATGTTAATCAATGAATTGATTATAAGATTGAACCTTCTACGGGATTGGCCAATCTAATATAATTGAAGTGAAGTAATCCGCTTCTCATTCTTGAGATTAAATCTTGGCGACTTTTTCACCAATGCGACTGTTTCAATTCACATCTGCTTTCTTAAGTTTTTCTTGGACATCACTGACATTGGTGAAGGAATCTAAACTTTATAATCATTTCATTTCATTTTCAAATATCTTTATTGAACTACAGAAACAATCAACAAATGCACTTAGGTACAGACGCCAGCAGGTCAACCTACCCCAAACTATCAAATTTTCCCAATTGAACATGAACCTTATGCTTAGGTTATAAAGTTGAAAATCTGTCAAATAAATTTGACAGATTGGAGTAGCTAGTAGTAGTGTGCTGGCGTCTGTACATCATCTGCCTAGCCTTTTCCCAACTATGTTGGGGTCTGCTTCCAGTCTAACCGGATGCAGCTGAATACCAGTATTTTACATGGAGCGACTGCCTATCTGATCTCCACAACCTTGTTACTGGGTAATACGATACCCCTTTCTTACTTTCTCCTTTTTACCTTTTTTTCTTTCTTTACTTTCGGGCTTCTGACGACCCGTAACGACTGTCAAAGATCTACAAATGACAGCCGGGACCAACGGCTTAACGTGCTTTCCGAAGCACGGAGGAGTCTTGGTATGTAAAGATGGTCACCCATCCACGGACCAACCGCGGCAAGCGTAGCTTAACCTGGCCGATCGACCCGTGCAGTGCTGCCGTCTGTACATTAACTCATTATAATTTGGGGCACTTTATGAGGCTAGTAATACACCGCCTTCGCCTTCTTTGTAATGACATCTTAAATTGAAAAAGTATTGAATACAGTGACAATTACTGAATGCATTTTATGTGCAAGACGATATTCAATTACTTACGATATAAATGTCAAAATAAAATGATTACAAATCGTTCATGTTATGTACCGTTACCGTATCCTAAAGTTGTAACTTTTACGAACTTGTCTACCTATATAACTATTTAGCTATATAACTTTTGTACAAAAATCTTTAAGAAAGTATTACAAGCCTATTATTTTCCCAGTGCAAAGACATCCTCTTTTTTTCTTCCATAGCAACTCCCTGTTTTGTGCGTTCTCTAGCCATCATGTTGGCCTTGCAAACCTTATGAAATCATCACACCACCTTCGCCGTGGTCTACCCTCGATAGCTAAGTATGTCCTTCTGCCAAGCGTCTAGTGAGTAACAACCTCTACCAATCTCGCCGTACCTACTTACTTGCTTTTAAAAATAAGGTTAAATCTACTTGATGCGATTGATTGATAGCGATGAAACTATAGAGAATTATACTATCAAATTGGTTTCTTTGAATTATTTTTGTTAACAAACTCACATTGCAAGCATTTGAAGTAAATAAATATTCGTGCAGCACAAACAGTAGCGTTTGTAATTTACTTACCGAACAAGAGTACCTTACAAACGAATAATGAAGCAATTTCATAATTACATAAAGCTCAATTTCCTAGTGAAGTAAGCAGTAGCCTTGGCATGTTCAAATCAACGGTCAAGAGGTGACTATTTTGGTCATTGGCCACTTTTCAGGTCATGACCTACAAGGCTACAATAACATTACTAGTCTCCCGCGTTTCTAAGGCTTTACAAATGGTATATTTATTATCATTTGGCAGTAGTGACAAGTACATATTTGCAGTACACTCGAGAAATGTGCAGTGATTGCAATCGAGTCGCTTGTTAAGGTAAATTGAGATCAGAAACGCATTATTAATCACATCATTTATAGGTGAACATTTGAATCAAGATTTACTTTGTAAGGAAGGCCTATACCTTCCTTTTTGTTGCTGCAGAGATCGTGGGAGAACTTAACGTTAAGTTATACAAATAATAACTTGTTTTCGTAAAAAAAAAACAGCAAAATAGGTAAAAGTTTTCGAGGTTTCACCAAAAAATAAATTCAAAAGAGCGGAAAGAACAAGTGACTTGCGGCTTCGTTAAAGGACTACATACACCCTGTAAGGAAGGGCGGTAACATTATTTCAGCAATCGTTCTATTGATTACCATATATAGGGAACATTAGACAGTCGTTCTATTTAAAATGAAAAGACTAGGCAGATGATGATATGGAACACTACACTAACTACACTTCTAGGCTTCCCATTGTCACCTAACCTTATATCTGTTGTGGAACCGTCGACTCGATATTTTGAGAATGATGTAGAGCATCATTCTCGAAATGTCGAGTAAACTGTTCCAATCTTTCAAATATCTTCTAGCAACATTTCGTCTTCCGTCAAAAGTTATGAATACAAACTAGTTTTCACTGGGAACGAAAGTGCATTTGAATACAGGCAAATATTAATCAGTTTTAGTAGGTAAGTATTGAGACGTAAACATCGTTTATTTACATACCCACTTAAGTATCTATCTCAAGAAATCGAAAGTTCTGATTACATATCAAAAGTTTGTTATCGATGCATCTTTCTACGAGAAATTGGTTAATTAATTACTAACGAAGTAATAACACATTAATTTTTGATTGACATACATTCAGTATTTTCATTTAACAATACGTATGTTTTAACTTGTAATATTTTTTTAATGTATTGAACTAAGTACAAAACAATTGTTTAAACTTAGCACAAACTCTTAAGTTACGCAACTTGATTAGCTTAGTCGTTACAAGTTCAAATGTCAACGTTTTCAGTGACAAGTAGGAACGCAATTTACTGATCGCAACATTTTTGAAGATTACAAACGCTATTGAGAAACAAACTTGAACTTTACGCCAATTGCGGAATATCCTCATTACTCTTATATAACTTAAAAGTACATACCAGTAAATATAACCGCATGTTGACGTCACAGCGCCGCACTTTCTGTCAAAAGAAAACAGACTTATCAGAACACAGCACTAAAGCACATCACAACACTGTTATCACGTTATCACAAACACTGTCTGTACCTGTGTGTTGTCCGGAGTGGGTATATGGAGCGAACGGGTACATGCAAAGCAATGGTTCAGCGAAACACAACGTTACGTTCTTTTATACCTCGGAAACTTTCCCACGAGATGCGCAAGAGTCTCCGCTTGACCGAAAGCGCTCACTCCGGTACAGCGCCGTGTGTGAAGTCCGCACGACCAACTTGATTGCGTGCTTTCACTGGGTGCGTCGAGATAAACTTCTTTTGCATTGACTTTTTGCAATACTTTCACGGTGCACCTGTACTTCGATTATTTCTTGGGTGATTGCAAAAAGCTATTAAGCATCTGATCTACGCGAATTTTTTCAGAAGTTGTATTTTTATTCTTTTGTAACCACATAACTATGTAATCTAAACTAAATTTTAACCAGAGTTACGACATACCTAATTAATTTTATAATATAATACGACGCAAAAACGACGGGGTGTTATAAGTTTGACGTGTCTGTGTGTGTGTGTGTGTGTGTGTGTGTGTGTGTGTGTGTGAGTGTGTGTGTGTGTGTGTGTGTCTGTCTGAGGCAACGTAGCTCCCGAACGGATGAACGAAACGGATGAATGTTTTTTTTGTTTGAAAGGTGTATTAGTCGGGAGTGTTCTTAGACATGTTTCATCAAAATCGGTTCAGCCGTTTGAAGATTATCAACTCTTTTCTGGTTGATGAAGGGATTTGGGTATCTTCCACGGGTCTGATCAACTCGAAATTTGGTAATCTATTGCTTCAATGATATTAGACGAACAAAGTAACCTTGAAATGATGCTGGGGCAATACCTGGAATTTCCAGGATGCCCAAGTTACTCACCAACAAACAGCAAAAGTATCGTGTTTGGGCTCATTGAAAAGGGCTCAATGAATAGATTATAGATAAATAGTGATCAGGACGAGGAATGAGGATACATTAGTAACAAACTTCACTATGGGAAAAATACGCAACGATGCGCAGATTAAAACGAGCGAGACATTCAGTTTAAAAAGTAGGAAATAAAAATTAAATTTAAAATTTAAAAACCCCCGACCCTAACAAAAACTGTGATAACACCAAACAGAGGACTAGCATTTTCATTAGCCGTCTCCCGACTTGACAATGCCTTGATCAAAATATTACCTTCATCTTAAAAGGCCTATAAATATTATTATTTTTACTTTTTAAAGTTTTTGTTAGGGTCGGGGGTTTTTTAAATTTTTAATTTAATTTTTTTTCAGTCTTATTTCTAGTGACATTAAGCTCAGTTTGAAACATGAACCAACCCGCACTGGGCCCGCGTGGTGGATTACGGCCCACTCCCTCTCACCGAGAGGAGGCCTGTGTCCCAGCAGTGGGAACATTATAGGCTGATGATGATGAAACATGAACAGCTTGCTAAGCATGATCGGGCTGTTGACATTTCTTAGCCAAAACCATCATCTATAAAAATCAGTAGTTCTTCTAACAAAGGCTATTTCATCAACGCGTCAATATGAATACCCACTAGGTCAAAGGTTCTGACCTGCGTTACGCTTGCAAAAGTTACTTGTCACTTAGGTTTTTATTATTTCATCATGAGGCAGAAATTATTAAAGACACCGATCAGATAAGTTACCGTCCTTATTATGAAATAGAAGCTCCTACTAAACAACGACTTAGGTATTTATAAAATTAACTAGGTAAGTATGATCGAAGCCTCCTAATACAGGCATTTCTTGAGTAAAAGGAGGCTCCAATATTTATTATTATATTTTTTTGAATGGTTAATTATGAAATAAATAAAAATTAACCACTCAATCAATAGGCGGTTAGTCAACACGATCAGGAAATTAAAAAAAAAGTAAATTAATACAATATCTACCATGTACTCAACTTTGATGCAGGAAAACGAGTAAAATACTGACCTGTTTCAGTATAAATAAGCAAAAGATGGTTTGAAGTTCATCTCTCTACTGCTAAATAAAGGTTTGGTATCCTGTGATCGCAGTTCGGTCATAATATAACGGCCGTCATTTTCATCACTATTTGACATTTTAAGATGTAAAAAGACGTTCTGATAATGTGTGACCGTCCTTTCTTCTTCTTCGTTATGCTTTCTAAGTCTACTGTTCTTTAAACTTACTGGACTTACATATATTTGATAAGCAAAAGGTGGTTTGGAGTTTACCTACTGCTAAGTAATGCTTTGGTATCGTAGGAAAGCAGTTCCGTCACATTATAACGGCCGTCATTTTCATCAGCATTTGACATTTTAAGACGTAAAAAAACGTTCTGTTAATGTTTGACCGTTCTTTCTTCTTCTTCGTAATGCTTTCTAAGTCTACGGTTTTCTAGAAGGGTGCTGACCGCCACAATAAATCCAGATACCTAGCCTTTTCCTAACCATGTTTTTTTTTTTTTCGTGGGAAATCATCAAATAACTTCTCCCGCTCTGGGTGGAGCAGGGCGTGTCAGACTTTTACTGACTAAAACCCACACGTGTTCCTTCAGTAGCCCGTATGCCAGGGGCTGTGGTGTCTCTTTCGAACAAACCCGCACCCCTGGCAGGCATCGGCCCTTGCGGGTCTCATCACTTCTTGTGCTGACATCTCTTTGAGACGCGCGTGGAACACAACGCGCCGTGTCGACTTGGGCTTGGTCCTTACCGGACAGCGAGCTACCCATTACTCGCCGTCCGCAAGCCCATGCCTACGGTGGCCGGAAATCGGCCTGGGATTCCCGACGCCCAGGGCGTCTCCGTATCCTGCGGCGGCTAGGGTCGCGAGGGCGCATATGCTGCCTCTCCCTCACGTGCGCCGCCTCTCTCTTCGCGAGCATTACTGCTTCGCTGAAGGAGGTGACGGCTCCCCTTGCCCTCTCGCTCCGTACCATGGCCTGGACCAGGGCCGGAAGCGAGAGATCGCTGCCGCCGATCGCCTCCACGAGCCCGCCGGAGCTGTGTCCGCTGTGCCGCGATTTCCTGCGGCAGCATGTTCCGGTCGGTTTCCAGTGTAACTGGACTGCCTATCCGACCTCCACAACCCAGTCTGGATAATAAGATACCCTTTGGTAAAACTGGTTGTCAGACTTTCGGACTTCTGACAACCCGTAACAACTATCATAGATCAACGAATGACAGCCGGGACCAACGGATTAACGTGCTTTCCAAGGCAGCGGTTTCGGTATGTAAAGATAGTCACCCATCCACGGACCAACCTCGGTAAGAGTAACTTTACCTGATCCATCTACCTAGGTGGCGGTTATTACTTAGCCACGGCGTTGACTGCCACATGCGGCCGTAATGTCCAAATACAGAGCGTGTTTTAGCACCCTTAGTTTTTTTTAATACTGGTGAAAATGACAGATTTTCTTTAGAGATTATAAATATGACAGAAAAGCTCTTCAAGGAAATGAAAGCATATCAGAAATAATAGATACAGCAGTCGTTAACTTGTATCAAATATTTAAATTGTACTTTTTTTCCAAAACTCAAACAAACAACAATTTCAAAGAAATCAGACGACGCACCCATGTTTGCAGAACGTATAACAGATGGTCGGTAGCGCTTTCGATTTATTTGCATACAGCGGACAGGTAGGCTGAACAGCCGTCGTAATATTGCCAAAACTTTGGTTTGTCTGCAATGATGAGTGTAAAACGACTAATTAGTGTACCGGCCGGTCTACCTAGGTTCTAGGTTCATTTCATTTATGTAGATTCTTTTACAAATTGTGAAAGAGAGAACGTTGTAGGCCTCGCAGACTGTAGATTTGTAGACGATTTTCAATTCTGTATTTTCATTCCTCTAAGTACCTGGTACTTATTGACAGACCTGCACTGTCCTCTCATACCTATTATCACTGTCACTTTAAAACATTGTTAAAGCCACTTATTTTTAAAAGAGTAACCGTGGAGTTTCTTACCGGCTCTTCTCCTTAGGAAGCGACAAAATGGAACCGTGCACCTAGCTTCTGACGTTTCATAAGTGCCCATGCAGGGTTGTGTGTGTTTTTTTTTTCTACTTAATGTGTATGTATTAAAGAATACATATTTTCTCTACCTTCATAATTGCTAAGCTGTTGCAGTAAATAACGTCAAAAAGCGAAAAATTTTTTTTTTCTTCAAGTAGAATTGAAAATAAAACATGTCGGTATAAGTGATGTGAACACTTAAAACAGTGTCGGCTTTGAAATGATCTTGAATGAGACTTTCAAATAAACTATAATTTTGGAAACTACACAAAAACCAAAAATGATACAAACCTACACATTCTATATCGAAAACGTGCATTTGGAGGATTTTGTTTTAAGACTGCGTCGTTTGCCTAGCGACAACGCAAGCGAAATTCCAGGATCGGGCAGAGTTATTGGGCTTTTGTGTCTGCAATCCCTCAGTAACAGCCCGGTTGATGGAAATTGGGTCGCCCCTATTTCCTGGGATTTATCATAACTGGCGAAATAAGAGTGTAATATAGGCACGTCCCTGCGTAACCGTTCGCGCGATATGTTATGTTTTGACTGCTATGCTACTAAGCTAGGCTACTCCCTAAATTTCCTATAACATTACTTCACAATCATTTTCTAGTTCGTAATTTCGGCAGCTCATGAAGTAATCTCTTGTGTATTACCCAGTAAATTAGATGATGAAACATAACAGAGTAGTGTCGATTGGGCTCGGCTGTACATCTTAATAAATCTTAACTTTAACTGGTTCAAGAAATTGACGAGCACTTTATTATATCTTATGCAAACATTACGCCAATTAACTGTTGGTTATTTCGGATCATCGCTTCATCGGAACGCCTTGAATATTTTCTAAATGTAGGTTGTTTAATACGATTTATTAATGTCAGTGTAGACTGTAATGATTATGCTTCGCTTTGCGAGAAGAGCAAAAAGTTATCGTGTAGTGTGAGAATGTAATCAATCAATCGATTTGATAAGCCAATCTCAGAACATTGCTGGACATAGAGACCTACATATTGGTGTAACTTGAGAAAGTTGCAACAGTAAACTACTAGGAGAACTTTCAGGCCTCAGAATAAAAAACAAAGGCAGATAGACCGCGCCGAACACCAAGAGTGAAGCCAAAAAATCAAATACTAAAGCGTCGCGCGTCGCATTGTATATTATGCGAGGCTTTAGTATTTGTTTTTTTGACTCTCGGTTTTTCCGCGCGATCTATCTGGCTTTGTTTTATAATTTCAACAAAAAAAAAAAACAAATACCTACTAAAGCGTCGCATTGTATGTTACATAAAATGCGACGCTTTAGTATTTGGTTTTTTGGCCTCACTGTTGGTGTTCCGCGCGGTCTATCTGCCTTTGTTTTGTAATCTGAGTTTCAGGCAAACGGCTGTTTTTTTTTATAAGTTTGAAACTTACAACGATAAAGTCATCCTATACAACCTTATTTTTATTAAATGCGAAACCCGAAACACGTGTCTAGTATTCTTATGTAAAGAATCTATTTACAAAATTTCAAAGCTGAATCATGAAAAATCACAAAGTTATAAGCTTGAAGCTTGTTATGTTACCTGGCTATCTACACAAACATGGTCACCATAGGACCCACGCGCCGCCCGCGCGTCCAGCGTCATATTGTGCTCATCAATAATATTAGGCAGTAGGTACCTAACCGTATGGCAATTGTTTTGTAATTAACTGGTGATAAAGAAAAAAAAAGTTCGGTAAAAAATATAACATGGTGTAAAAACTATTGAAATCAATTCAGTTCCTTCTTCTGAACAAACTATATTCAGGTTTCGCATAAACTAAAAATCATGTTGTATATCAGACTGATTCGTGACGGCGATACTTCGAACTTGCATAGAATTATAACAATTACTTGACAGCCCTTTCTCATATAGGTATCTATTTTGTCCTACCCTGCCTCTAAAATTACTGCAAAATTTATGTATTCGGTTCTTGTAACAGACAAAAAACATTCCGCACATAATTTCCGTAAACATAATAGTCGATTTAATTGTTTTAATTCGGTTTTCGTAGCCTTTTATTAGTTGATTACTGCAATTATTCTAAATAGGTAATTTATGTTTTATGCATTAATACATAACACGCATTTTGCAATGTATTTCTCAGTACATAAGCTTGCAAAATGGTTTATGTTTTCTGCAATACACTGCAATGTAACGTAACAGGAGGAAAGTTTATGAACCACAGAATAGACACCTAACAGAAATCAAACTTGATAAAACCACAGAGTTCTTGGAAAGTTATCGTGCAGGTATATTTATTTTGACAGCTGAAATCGGACATTAAAAAAAACGTAGGTTTTATTTGCTAAACATACTTAGGTGTAAAAATATATGTGTGTAAGTTTCTGATGAACGGGTTTGCAGATGATCCTACAACGCATAGTTTGAAGTGGACATGGACATCTTCATGATATCCTTCACGTAAGATACAGTCAGTGTCCCTTAGTCTCTGGTAATCTGCCATTCATAATTATTATATTTATATATTTTTATGTTTGTGTTAATGCCCCGCAAGATCATGCACACATTTACAAACTACGTATGTCAGCGTGGACGATTTCAGAAGTCTACGCAACCGAGGTGCACACGATAGGCTCTTTAGTCTTTCAGTCTTTTTGGGGAACCGTACTATAAACTTCCATTTATCGCCCCACAACGAGCATCATTGCCTTCACTGTTTGTAATGGACAAACAAGTAAAAAGTTTCATTTTTAATTTTCGGCGACTATCCTATCTACTCTTCATTAATCGCGCCTCACTAACGGGACATGATCGTCAAGATCGTGTAGACTTTTAGCATAATAATCATATTAAGCTAAGTCTCTGGTGGATTTCTTCTCCGTAGTCTGAATCTGTTCGCAGTGTCGTCATAATGTATCCTCTCTACGCTATTATATGTTCAAAGTTTCCTAACACAGATATGAAGTGTATCAAATTTTGTTTTTTTGCGATACATTAAACTTATCTCAACATGCATAAAAACCAGTACAATTTATTTTTTTGTAGCCGCCAATGTTTTGAGTCATGATGTCCTATGCGTTGAGTTCAATTGAAGGTCGTGGTATAGGTTAGATGTGCTGCAGCATTCACCTGTTACCGAAGATTAAATAAACAGGATCTCAGAAATCACATGCATATTGTAATAAAAAACTGAGTGTTACACAAACGTAAATAGAACAGAATATTTGTTTGCTCGTCTTTCAAAACGCCATTATACAAATACGTACCTATCTGTCGTAAGTAAGTTTTTCACATATCCACACAATAAGAAAATCTAAAAGATAATAGCTTGATGTTTGGCGCAGGAAGTAGATACCCAAGTCATCTCATCAAACAAACAATAAGTACTTTAAGAAATAATCACTTTTTGCATCAATCCTCATTTGCATATCTAATAACTAAACGTAACGTAAAAGTAACAGTGTGCATCAGAATACGTTTAAAAAGTTGTACTAGAACGCATTTGTCTATACCACGCAACAGCCGCCTTAATTTAAATTTGGAACAATGGCGTGAATGTACTCGTGTGTATAATGAGACGGAGAAAAGAGACAGTTCGCGAGTTATTATATAATTACGTAATAATAACAATTAGCTCGTTAGTGAGTTTGTAATTATATAAAATTGTGAGTAAACTGTTACTTTAGACAATGTGATGCACGATTTGGAGAATTTGTAGTTTTAAGGCGCGTTCACAACAAAGATAGTTGCTAAGTCTTTTCTGCCAATTAATTAAGTTAATCTGGTCTATGGTTTTGGGTGAAACTGAATGGAGATTACTCAAAAAGACTACTTAAATTCATTCTCCACAATCTTGTGTAGCTACGATATTACCTTTATTCTCATTCAACCTTCATTATTTTTTATAAAATCTAAACTAAATTTCACTTTTTTTTTTATCTAAGTATGTCAATTATTGTCAAATTCTTCACCGTCGACGTGACTTCTATTTGAACTGACGCTCATTGCATGTTCTCAATTTATTGCTACTGCATCTAAACGCACCTTAATGTGTCTTGTGCTAAGAATTATTAAAGATAGGTACCCCACAGTTAGTATGCAAGTGAGAGGTAACATCTAAGATGTCACTGTCTTATTCGTTACTATCTTGAGATAGTGATGCTTTGCGTTATTGCAACATTTTTCTTTACGTAATATTCCAATTTTTTTCAACAATTTTGTGAAGCTACGCTATACATTTTTATTCTATCCCTCATTTATTTATGTGTTTCTTTACTACACATTAAATTATACATTTCAAAGAGGCCTTAATTTACCTGAAGCTTATTGGCGCGTTCTCAATTAATTGCTACTAAATTTAAACGCACCCTAACGTGTCTTGTGCATATAATTTTTGTATCTCGTAGTTTATATGCAAGTGAGTGGTAAGATCTCAGATGCCTGTGTCTTTAGGCCTGAAACTGCGTTAAGCGGACGCCGGCACGGTTTCATACAAATGTGCCCCGTCGCGGTCCCAAGCGCGGACGTCCGTCGCGGGGTAGGCTACTTTAAAAGTCGCGGTAGCACGTTCCCGTGGGATAATTTCCGACATCCACGCGGATCCCGCGAATCCGCGGGCAGCAGCTAGTCGTAAATAAAATGTCCCCGCGACTGACATCATTACGATCCCACCTTGCGTGTCCACGCACATAGACCCGCGACGGTTGACCGTCGCAGGCACCCGCATAACGCAGTTTCGGCCCTTACTGTTTCCATTTCAATGCATTGCGTTTCTGCAACATTTTTCTTTACATAACATTCGATTACGGAGGTTTTTTTGACCTAGAAATATAATAATATCCTACCTAGAATGCCTATTTCTACGTGAATTCCAATAAAAAACGTCGAAAAGATTATTATGACCCACAAATAATAATTGGCCATGCCGTTTCGTGTTATGTCATTCGAGCCAGCTTTCAATCTGGTTCTACATGCCTTGAAGTGCAAATTAATCTAAAAATAGCAAGATATTAATAAATGAAACTTAACTATAAAGACAAACGTTCGTGGATTATCGATATTAGTTACAGAAGAAATAAATAATTAAAGTTACGTTGCATCATTAAGATTTGCGAAAGCCTTGAATTAAGTAGAACTTCCTACAGACGAAAAAAGTTCACAACAAGCTTGGGGAAAATGAAAAAAGCTGCTTGTAACTTCTAACAAACACATAAATTTGTCAAATCGGAATCTCAATGAACACACTTGTTCACTATTTGGGCATGAAACTACATACTTGCTTATTAAATGTACCATATGGAGCATTTATGGTTCACTATCTAATTCCATTAAAAGAACGTTGTTTTTGAAAAACAAACGTCTTTAATAATGTTTAATTATTTAGGTACTTCTATTTTCCACAAATCACCTAAAGCATAATTTATGTATTGCAAGTAATTAGGATTGCTACTAGGCAATCTTTATTACTTGGATATACATTACTTACACAATAGTAAGCATGTAATTTTTTAGATGACACAAACATCGTACCTGCTCAAGCAAAGAAGATAAGTTACAGAATACGATTTTACAAAGTCATCAGTCATCGTATATTGCACCTGATATCAGTGTTACACATTTTTATCGATGAACACCACTGTGACGCAACCAATTGGCCAGTTTAATACAAGAATCAGATGATTAATACCTTAACTAATCACTAATTAAAGGCCCTTTCGTCATGAGAACATCTTTCAAAACTTCATAAATTAAAAACTATTACAAATGTGTGCCCCATTTTATATCATCAAAACAATCTACGTTCGATTCTCTAATCAACTAATACGCAATCGTTAACTATCGAAACCTGCAGTAATTACAACGACCTTAGACATACATTTATTATAACAAAGTAACAAAGAGTATCACATGATAGATCGTACAAAAGTAACTCTTAATCTGCAACTGATTATTCAATTTCAAATCTTATTACAATTGCACATAGTTCTAAATTCTCTGGCTCATTAAAGGAGATCTACGCCTAAAGAATGGTTGGTTATAGTAAGAGAATTGGAATGATTATTCAACTTCAAATCTTAAAACAAATGCACATAGTTCTAAATTCTCTGGCTCAATAGGTAAAGGAGATCTACGCATAACGAATGGTCGGTCATAGTAAGAGAATTGAAACTTATTGCTCGACTCGTGACTAGCGGATTATTTGGCGAAATCATAATTGAATGCCGTTTCGACATAACACATGATATAATTTGGAACAAAGAATGATGTGAAAGACGTTTTGTTTTGGCATGAAATCAAGTGTAGCTGCATCCGTATAAGGTTGAGGTTACATTGAGGAACAAACACGCTAAGGAATTTTCAAACTCAAAATTATCCGGAAAGTGCATGTAATTTTTTCTAATATTCCCATGGATTCAAAATGTTAAGTTTGTAAAATAAAAAGTGTCATAAAGAGTGCAATTAGAAACTGACCAAAAGCTCATACCTTTCTTTTCTCGATTGTACTGTAGATATCTTCTTCTTAGCATGACGGTGGCAGTCTAGAAGTCTGAGAAGCGTCGATTATACAAAAAAAAAAAACAACCGACTTCCGGAAAAACACTAAAAAGTGAAAAATAACTTTAATTTAGGAAGGCGGTGACAAAAAATTTAAATACATATCCAAAGTCACCGACTTCCGAAATTTATTTTTCACTTTGTAGTGTTTTTCCGGAAGTCGGTTGTTTTTTTTTTGGAAAAAGTTTTTTTTTTCACTTTTTTGCTATCGTACCTACATACCCCACACCAATTCGAAATTCAATTATCCTTGAGGTCAACTCAAAACAATGCATATTTATGCGATAGTAGCAATCACGGTCTGCCAGGGGTGCGGGTTTGTTCGAAAGAGACACCACAGCCCCTGGCATACGGGCTACTGAAGGAACACGGGTGGGTTTTAGTCAGTAAAAGTCTGACACGCCCTCCTGGAGATGTATTTGATGTATTTGATGATTTCCCACCCAAAAAAAAAAAAAAGCAATCACGGTTGACTTGCTGTCATTTTTTTAAGAGTTCCGGTGTCTATGTCCGAAAAGAATCATCAGATCTATATGAAATTTTAATGGGACCATTTCGGGATAAACCCCTTTCGAAAAACAAATGCAATTCCGTCTATATATGACGGAGTTATGCCCGAACATACATAAATAAACATGTCGAATTTGTTACCTCCTTCTTTTTGGAGTCGATTCAAAATACTACATCATACATTTTATCGTTGTTGCAATGAAGAATGTTAGAGAAATGTTTTAGATAGAACAGATCTTATCTAAATCCTACATGATGTTTCATAACTACTGTGTGGATTAGAGAATCCTTGAAAGTATTAACTACATTTTGTTCCAGGTAGTTTGCGAAATATGATTGGTTGTGTTTTGTAGTAAAAAATCAGCAACGCACTAGTTCAAGCTACTTAATAGTTTATTGATTTACAATTTTTAGTATACTATATTATTAAAAAAAACATGTACCTACCTATGGATGATTATGATAGCTACTAACGATATTATATTGTAATTTATCTGAAATAAATTAATTTAATTTAATGTTATTAGTCTTGTTCCTATTATAAGTTCTTTTTTTTATTTTTATTAGTTTGATTAGGATAATTATAGTAGCTTTAATAATATATTATGATTTTTC
This sequence comes from Polymixis flavicincta, assembly GCA_949987655.1. Taxonomy (NCBI): domain Eukaryota; kingdom Metazoa; phylum Arthropoda; class Insecta; order Lepidoptera; family Noctuidae; genus Polymixis; species Polymixis flavicincta. Next base: position 16,107,300 of record OX465184.1, read on the forward strand.
AATATTTATTATCGATTTTATTCTCTTAAGTATTTCTATTCGCTGTTTAAACTCAGGATTATTTTAAACCATAATTATAAAAGTAAGTGGGTTAATCGCCAAAGGACATCCAATTACTGCAATTTAAAGTGATAAAGATTTATTATTAGCAGAAAATGTAACACAAGTTAACAAAAAGGACAAAACAACAACAAAAAGGTCTAAAGAGAAAATATTTTATGTGTCCGTATTTTAGCAGAACGCGTAGTCAGGATTCGGGCCAGGTTGATGGCGATAGGGTGGCAACCTATTACACATAACTGGCGAATTATGCATTTGCATATAGGTACACCTCTGCCTAACCCTTCGGGGAAGTCAGGCGAGATGTTATAAGTCCTAAAGTGTCAGACACAAAGCAGTGGAGGAGACATCCACCAACTCTTGCATACAGGGGAAAATCTTAACGATAAAAGTTCTAAGAAATAACTCAGATGATCTCTTATGATAATTATTAATGAAAAATAGATCTTATCGACGCTATGTGGCAATGATAGATTACAAAACACAAAAAATAATTTCATAATGTATTTTCTTTGACAGCCGAAGCGATTTTTTTTTTCTAGTAGCTTGACGTCTGAACTGGGTCCAATATACTGTTATATAATAAATTAATGCATAATTTACAATTCGTAATATGTCTATGGTAAAAAGCAAAAAATAAGATGGTTTTCGTATCTGAATGTATGACCGCTTGACTCTAAAGTTCACAACAGATTACCTAAAAATAACTATTTATTTATTTATTCAGACAACATGATCCATTTTGTTAGTAAAAATTAGTGCTTAAAACTATGTTAGTTCACAAATAAACGCATACAATTTTCAAAGAACGGACAGTTATTGCTGTCCGCAATCACACTCAGGATGCTGTTGCTAGTCAGCAGAGCGCCGGTTTTGCGTAAACCATATGTGCGTGTCTCCATGAACGTGGCGGACGCGCTGCAAAACGGAGAGAGTCTCAGCAGGATCCTGAATACGTTATTGTATTTGACCCGCAGAGCATAGACAGCCCTTTGCGTATATATATGCTATCCACAGGCTGCTGGAGTAAAACGTCTGACTATAACATGCTTAGATTAAGAAATAAATCTCGATATTTCTACAACATGTCGCCACAACAGCGCGTGCGAAGCAAGGGCGGGTCACAAGTTTTCTATAAAACTATTATTCAATTTCTTATCACTTTCGTGACTATCAAGGAATGTTTGAATTAAATAACCGACACATGGGCCTTTATTGACAAATTATCCATGAACCCAGAAAGCTATTAACATTTTATTTGCATTAAGTAGGTACAGTGGATAGTATAGATATTAGCATTATTTATTTACTCCTCCTTAGAAACTTATTAATTGATTTAATTAGCAAAAACTGCTACCGGCTCGTGCTAATTTGATTAAATAATTATTTAATCCACGAATAACATAATTTAGTATTCTAATTATATTTACCTACCGACGATAAGAAAACTATGGTTTATTTATCACAACCACTACCTCTAGAAACATACATAAAATATATATTTTTCTTCCCCTATTCATCCCTGTTCGCACTATGCAAGTGCACCCGAGGACAACCGCGGGTTGGTGCAGGAGTATTGCAAGATCGAAACAAAGATATTGGATTATAGATTTGGGTGGCAAAACTGGCGTCCTTTAACTAGAAACGAGTTAAAGTCACTAGGTCAAATTTTACTTTTACATAGAATCTAAGAGAGTTCACAATTCTCTATCTTTCTGTCTAACAAACATTTTTACATTTCAAATAGTTCCCAAGATATGAGAGTTAGTAGGCCGTTAACTGGAAAGACTTCTTTATGATAAACAGAAAGAAATTTCATTTGTTGAGTCCCACAATCAGTAACTCGAAAGTATTCTTTAGTATAAACAGACAGAAATTTGATGTGTCCTAAAATCAGTAACTGGAAAGGATTCTTTAGGATAAACAGAAAGAAATATCAATTGATGTTTTCTACAATCAGTAACGTAAGTATCACAGTTTTTTTGTGGAGTGGAGTTTCTTTCCCATTCTTCTCCACACGAAACTACACTTTGGAAGGGGCGACTAAAATCAATTCTATTTTAATGTAAATGTTGACGTTCAAAGTGCCCTCAGATTATAAAACAAAGGCAGATAATAGATCGGGCGGAACACCAAGAGTGAGGCCAAAAAACCAAATACTAAATAAAGCGTTGCATTTTATGTAACATACAATGAGACGCTATAGTATTTGTTTTTTTTTTTTTTGTTTTGTTTAGATTATAAAACAAAGGCAAATAGATCGCGCGGAACACCCAAGAGTCAAATAAAACAAATACTAAAGCCTCGCATAATATACAATGCGACGCTTTAGTATTTGGTTTTTTGGCTTCACTCTTGGTGCTTCCGCGCGGTCTATCTGCCTTTGTTTTTTAATCTGAGAAAGTGCCTATTTGAAATAAATGGTTTGAATTTTAAGAAATAACGATTCGCGCGTTTTTTGCCATTATCTCGGAAACAACTTTTAGGGCTTGACATTCCTACATTTTTGACATCGCACCGTAGATATCCTTCTACAATCTGTCATTTAGTCTTTCGTTTCTGACGATATTTGTCTAGGTCTTTATAAATGTAGACTATTTCAGATAACATGTACATCATTTAGTTAATAGACATGTCGATTCTTCCGTCGACAAATCGGTGCTCGTGCTAAGCCTGATGTCTTGTTAAAGGACGGCAGAAAAGTTAGATGGTTATGTAGCGGCACTACAAATAAAAATGCTACGCAACAAAATCGAAAAACGCAAAAAGAAAAGTGGCGCCATCTACAATGCCACAGGCGAACAATTCTTAGAAATTCTACATCGCGCAATCAGAGTTTACCACGACACTCGAATAGATAAAATATCCCGACATCAACTGTCGGGCAGTTGCCCACCAGACACAATACCCGTCTGGTCGGAGGATCCTCCTTTTCAATAGAGGATGAGCGAACTTTACACCCTGTTCCTCATACCTCTAAAGTTAACTAGGACTATGTAAAAATAAAAAAAATAACAGTCGCTCTAGTTTTAAGGTGGGGTACGGACCTCGACTTAGGGCATCGCTGTTAGAGGGCAGCACGGGATGGGCTGACCCGGAATAGTAGGACTATTTATCTACATCAATTCTAATATCGACCGTTTATTAGTGATTGTTATAGAAATCTTGTCACTTGTTTTAAATAGGTTCTTTTTATTAATGTAGATTCGTTTACTAATTAGAATTAGAATTTAATGAGAGAACATTGTAGGCCTTGCAGATTCGTAGACGATTTTCTATTCTTTATTTTCGTTCCTCTAAGTGAAACTTGAAAATATTGTTAAAAAAAAAATATTTTTAAAAGAGTAACCGTGGAGTTTCTTGCCGGCTCTTATATATCGGAAGCAACAGATTGGAACTGTGCACCTAACTTCTGACGTTTCATAAGTGTCCACGCAGGTTTTTGTGTCTATTTTTTAATACGGAAACACTTTAGCCCCTTATTATAATTAACCGATTGTGTCCTAAGTACTGCAGCAACGGCTCCCTTCCCCCCCCCTTCCAAGTCTTCTATCTATGGTTGTTGCCAATTCTTAGCGAACGGCAATGCGGCAGGACCAGAAGGAGATGGCGGGACGAACTCGACTTTTTTCATAGATTGCTTAGATACTTTTACTGAATATTCATTTCCATAGTCATCTAATTAGCTAATGATGACAACTACTGGCTGTTTCTGAAGAAATTAAATATGTATTTCGAGATGCAGGATGCAACTTATGTAAAGCAGCTTTTTTTTTTGTTAATTACTTGGTTGGAAAGCGAAATGACTCAAATCATGTAGAAATTAAAATCAAATTAAATTGGTTTCAAATCAGCACCTTTCAATCTGTAAAAATTGCGGAATATTCTGTAAATATCCATAACTACGTCTGTATGATTTAGCCTTGTGATTTAATATTTAATCTTGCAATACCTACATTATCTATCTATACTAAGGTAAAATGGAAGATCTTTCATTTTGTGGATTTATTCAGAATAGTCGTAACATCCATTGTGCAATTTTACTAAATCATCAATTGGAACAAGCTTAACATTCAATATTAGTCTCTCAGAACTGTATTTTTTTTTAAAGTAACACATTTTAGCAAATGTTTTATCGAAATGGACGACATAATTCTATAGGTACAATACCGCAAGCAATCAGTTTAATTTTTGTAGCAATAAAAGAGAGAGCACAAAATACACTTTATCATACTAATCCATTTAAATATGGCGCTTGACAAATCTTCCAATTTTTTATATCTTATCGACACTTTCCTTGGGTCAGTTTCAACTGCTTGCAAAAAAAATAGATTTGGCAATGTGATCCCTAATTGTGAAATGAACAAAAGTCAAAATTGCATGGCACTTCATATGTAAGCTTCATGTGTGGTCGTGCATGCTCTTGGTCATAAGATGACGATGAATGACTTTAAGACTGAATCTGTCTGTTGCCCATTCATTCTTGTCACTAACGTTACACAACATTGCATTTTTTTTCCCTGGTAAACCGAATATTTGTATTGCTTGCAAATAAATATTACGTATGTTACAAAAACACCTAAGTAATCTTGCCACATATTTATTTATTTATCAAGTAGCTTCTGCTCGCGACTTACATAATCAGCTTAAGTTCCCACTGCTGGGACACAGGCCTCCTTTCTGTAAGAGGGAGTGGGCCGTTATCCACTACGCGGGCCAAGGTTCGGGTTCACAAATCTTCGAATTTTTGATTATAGGACATGCCAGTTTCCTCACGATGTTTTCCTTCACCGTTGTGAGAGCAGTGGTGATGAAATATTTACACAAAGTAAAGCGCCTGTCTGAGTTTAAACCTGCGAGCTACAACCTGCAAGTCGCGGCCGTTTCCATTACACCACCACTGCTCTGCCCGCGACATCTCTCGCGTGAATTTTTCGCTTCCCGACCTATAACGTCGTATCGCGTCGCATCGTCAGCAGCTGCGCGGCACCCCTCGCTCCGTTCGCTCGGCGTGCGCGAGTATCATGCGCTTTGTTCTTAGTTCTAACCTAACCCATTCTGCCGGAGGCTCTACGCGGGGATCGTGCGGTCCATGGCCCTATACGGGGCGCCGCCGCGCCGGTGTGGGCGCCTACATTGAGGCGCCAACCAGCTCGCAGGTTGAGGGCGTCCCATAGGGTCATGGCGATCAGGATGATCCGGGGATATCGCACGATCTCCGGCGAGGCGGCGGGCCTCCTTGCCGGATTACCGCCATGGGATCTGGAGGCAAAGGTCCTCGCGCAAATATGGGAGTGGCGCGAGGAGGCCAAACGCCGGGGCGTAACTCCGCTGCCGCAGGAAATCGCGGCCAGAGCTCCGGCGGGATCTCATGGTGACATGGAGAGAGCGATTGTCGCAACCCAGTGCTGGGCACGCCACGATTGCGGCGGTAAGTCCCCTCTTTGAGGAGTGGTTTGAGAGGCAGCATGGTGTCCTCACCTTCCGCCTGACGCAGGCCCTCACCGGACACGGTTGTTTCGGGAGGTTCCTGTTTTGGATAGGGCGGGAGGAAACGCCCGGGTGTTTCCACTGCGAAGATCGCCCTGAGGACACGGTGGAGCACACGGTGGCGGTCTGCCCGGCTTGGGCGGAGCACCGCCGTGTCCTCATGGAGGCGATCGGCGGCGGCGATCTCTCGCGTCCGGCCCTGGTTCAGGCCATGGTACGGAGCGAGAGGGCATGGGGAGACGTCACCTCCTTCAGCGAAGCAGTAATGCTCGCGAAGAGGGAGGCGGCGCACGTGAGGGAAAGGCAGCATATGCGCCCTCGCGACCCCAGCCGCCGCAGGATACAGAGACGCCCTGGGCGTCGGGAATCCCAGGCCGATTTCCGGCCACCGTAGGCATGGGCTTGCGGACGGCGAGTAATGGGTAGCTCGCTGTCCGGTAAGGACAAAGCCCAAGTCGACGGCGAGTTGTGTTCCACGCGCGCCTCAAAGAGATGTCAGCACAAAAACTGATGGGGCCCGCAAGGGCCGATGCCTGCCAGGGGTGCGGGTTTGTTCGAAAGAGACACCACAGCCCCTGGCATACGGGCTACTGAAGAAACACGGGTGAGTTTTAGTCAGTAAAAGTCTGACACGCCCTCCTGCTCCACCGAGAGCGGGAGAAGTTATTTGATGATTTCCCAACCAAAAAATAAAACCTAACCCATTCAGTCGGGTTATCCTAGTTTAGTTATTGCGGCCTATTCCAACCTAACCTAATTCGTTTGGTCAGGTTCCCCCCAGCTTGGTTACTGTGACCAACTGTGAGCAACGACCAAAAAAGTTATAAAGAAGTTCAATTTATTTAAAAAAGTGTGCATCGTTACAAGCGCATTTTTTCCCCGTTTATTATTCTTTTGTAAACTTTTTACCATCGTTCGATAACTTTCTTTGTCTGAAAACAACCCAATGCGCTGCTCCTCCACAAGAGCAAAGATCAAGTCAGGTATGCCGACTATCGTAGATAGATTAAGAGGATTTGTAAATAAACTTTTCCTATATGATATAATGATGATGACAGGTATCTTTAACCCCGTAACTTAAGTGACTTCCTAACGAACGCTTTCATAAGCTAAGTAATATCAAACAGTCATAGGCTTTTGAATCAATACCTTACTTAGTTAATTATAAAACACAGTAAGTACTAAATAAGTATACGAGCTGGATTCAACAATACGATAATAAATTAAACTGTGTATATTTAATTCGGTTCCCAGCCTGCATAGGTACGGTAATTTAATCAAATACATCCAATGGTTTAGTCCTCATAGGCATATTTATACTGAGACTGTAGCTAATTGCTTATCGGCAAAATTCATAGTCGATCTATCACTACTATTTAGTATGTTTGAAAAACCAGTTTTTTTCTCCACGTTGTTTAAGTAGATACGCACTTCATTATAAGTATCTACTCATAAAGATGTATATCTTACAGAAACTTATTTAAATAAGAACATTAAACTTCAAGCCATCTCGTCACTGAGAGATAATTTGAGTAAATATTTAATTAAATAAATTAAAAATTACATCATTTCTCTGAGAAGAGAAACTAAGTACAGACAGAGAACCATATTTAACTATTATAATATGTAGAATGATTAGTCAAATTCCATTGTGATCTTTGAGTAATTATTTGATTTCGATCTGCATTATTAAAACAATGAAACAGAACTGGTTCTAATGAAAGTTACTTACGTATCTTAATCATAGTTAAAATAGCAAGTAACAGTCCCATTTAATTATGCCCTTTGAAAGCCCTTGTTTATCTTCTATTGTTTCAAATTTTGTTAACTTTAGTAGAAAATTATTTTATATCTACCCGAAAAAATTACCGTGCTACGATATTTGATGTAAATTGTACAAATAGCAACAATATTGATATACCTACTGATTGATTTGCTTTGTGACAGATGTGAGTGGAAACGCCGGGAGCCTTGGGGTCGCTCTGGGAGGACATAAAGTGACCTTATTGGTGATGTTTTTCAGAAAGGTCAGGTGAATAGAACTTGGAACCGGCGTGCGTGTATGACCGATGCTTGAACGTAAATGAGGCCAAAGGAGTATACGGGGTTGTTGGAAAAACACCAACTACCTCTTAAGAGGTCATTGTGCTCATCATTATGAACAACTTTTACTATGGGACCAAACCAGAAATCGAGAAAAAAAAAATCAGCAGTTCCCTACATTTTGATACGAACATAAATGTACCTAAGGAACAGCTGATATTTTCTTTTCGCGATTTCATCATCATTCTTTGACAGTTGTACGAAATGGATAATTTAATAAATTAATTAATTTCCTTAACTTTTCCTACAAAGTGACTGTAACACTTCTTTATCATTTTGTGTATCAGCAGGTCAACCTATCCCAAACTGTCAAATTTTCCCAATTGAACATGAACCTTATCCCTTTGTAGTAAAATTGAAAAACTATCAAAGAAATTTGACAGATTGAGGTAGCTTGATGTGCTGGCTATCTGTACAATACACAAGTTCAAGCTACCAACAATAAATAGTACGAAAAAAAAATACATTTAAAAACATGTCTACGTTCCACACAAGTGGTCTGAACCTGAACTGAACCACTTTCTTACTTTCGTTGCTACTGGACAATGGTCGCTTGCTCTGGTGACCAACAAAAACGCAATTGGCAATTTGGCCGGTACAATTGAACGTGCATTTATTATTAGTTATAAATCAAGTAAACTTGTAGTAGTTATAAATATCTCGAATTCTCTACATGTACTGCACAACTGTTCCTTAGGTCGTCAGTCCATCTAGCTTGTGAGCTGGGTAACTAAGACAGACTGGATGCGGTAGGCGGAGGACAAGGTGCTGTGGCGCAGCTTGGGAGAGACCTATGTCCAGCAGTGGACAGGCTTAATGAGATTGAAGAGTGGATGACTGCACAGCTAAACGTATATGGTGAAATGCGGGTGTACTACATGCATACCTCTACCTAAACCTACGAAGGAAACATTGAAGCGTGATTGTGTAACTTCAACTTCCCTAAAGATTTACTAAAGAACCAAGATGCTTTGAAGAAAGCAGGCTACAATGGCGAGCACAGTACTAAACTAGAGCCAACAAATTAGATCATTAACAAACTAATTATGCCGATCAAGATAAATAATGCTAATCATCAATAATTTTTACGATCAGTAAAAACCTAGCATAATAAAATGATTTAAAAATACATTAAAAAATCCAACGTCACATTTATGATAAAATATCTGACTTGTAAAACGGCGGTTGTGATAGGCCATTCGATCCGTTGTTCATTGTCATTGTCAAGTGAATGGTAAAACCTGATATTTTAATCTGTATTATATTACCCATGTAACTGCCTCTCCGCACGAATGTCGATCGTTTTTTGCACCCATGGCTTTGTTCGTGTGTATGTACTAAATCCATAAAGGTTTCAATAAAAAACAACTCATAAATGCCAATTCTATGGAATTTTATATCTCAATGGCCGAACTTTGTGTTCCGTTTGACTAAGTTGATAAAAACAATGCTGATAACAATACACTCAAACACAAATAAGAGTATACGAGGAAACGTATACAAACAGATAAATAAATGGTCAATTGAATTATTTTGATTACTAATACATATTAGGAATCGATTGGTATGAAAATGATTTCCGGAAGAGAATTTTCTACATAATTTAATTGTAAAAGAAAAGGCTGCTTTCACCCAAAACCAAACTTAATGACAAACTTTACTAACTTGAATTTCTTAATTAAGATTCCATAGATGATAAATATATTGATATAAAATTATTTCATTGATTAATTTTACTTTGCTGTGCCTACACTGCCTATTCATTTTACATCACAAAGTTTCCATTGGTTTGGCACCAAAATTACCATAAATATTTGTTTATAACTATGGGTTCATGGTACCTTTATGTAATGTCCATTTAGTTCCTGATATTTTTCATGTCATTATATAATTATTACATTAATGGACAATATAATTATACAGCCGGCAAATAGCGTCAATGTAATGCGCATAATTTCTGCTTAGACGCGTAAAAAGCCTATAAAATTATTATGTATTTAGTTATAATGCGTATAGCGGCTTAGAAGTAAAAGTTTTTTTTAACCTATTTCTTCTTTAGAACTGTCAATCTGTAAGTGCGTTGTCAATGTTCGTGTCTGTCTGTGTGCCTGCACTGTACTTCTAAACTGCGAAACGGATTTTGATTATGTTTTCACCATCATTATGAGAATGGATTCCGGAAGGTTAAACTTAAATATGGCAGAGAAATTTCTTTATGTTTTACATGTCAACACATTAATATTAAACTCACATATTATAAAGAAATCTTTATGCTTCGTCAAATCGTGCGAGGATGGGACGGGTCGCTAGTTTTTTCTATAAATATAAGTAAACACAGTAACAACTATGCGAAATTAAGACGTCATGTTATCCAATATCAAATTAATTTGCATGGAAATATGTCTTCCCAAAGCTAGTGTGACAAAATTCGAGATTGCGAAATGCATCTTCATTTATAGGAAGTCCAATTTACCCAGCAGAGTAAGTGCTTGGCAACAGTCTGACCTTCTAGGACTATCCTAACGCCAGCATTGGACTGCGGCATGCGTCTTTTGTTGTAACTTTATTCCTTCGCAATTAAAAACCCGATGTAACTTATACCTAACTTAGACAAATTATCAATTTGTCAACATCATAGGCCTTGACATAAAAGAAAACATCAATTAATAATTCTCTAGCATCTGATTGTACCAAAAACACTACATCGCGATTCGCACTGATGTAATCAAATAACATTACACACGTTCATCGTCCCAGCTTTTCACTTTTTCTCAGATGAGGTATCTCATTTGGTTTAGCATGCATGAATTCGGGTGTAATAACCGTCCGCACGTCGGCTATGAAATATTTATGAGATGTTTGTTGACTCCGATCTCACTTTATTGTCACACAGTTTATCTTATGTAATGTTGTTCTATTTTAAAAGTGAGTTAGTGCGTATTTATTCATAGGGGCCATGATTTATAATGGGAAATTCGCGTGTCCACGAATTTTGGATGGTGATTCGCGAGTGAGTGTCATGAATTTGATAGATGTGTTTGAAACGTTGGCGGATGTAGCGAGAATGTTAACAGTATTCATTTATTTCGGGAAAATAATTATACCTGTTTGGAATTGATTGACTAAAGCAAATTGCTAGACACCACGTATATGAAGTAATATTTTGATTTACAGTGGTAATTCGGATTTATTCTTATCATAATCTATTGATGTTGATTCGATGAAATTGAAGGCGGATCGCAGGCATTATAAATAACTCCGTTCCGTATTCCCCAATAAGGCAAAGTATAGTATGCTGGGTACTTACTCCCAGTCGATCATATAGTTATATTAACTGTATTAGGTATATTTACTTCGCTCTGTGGAACAGAATAATATTTCTATAGATATTATTCGGTTAGGTTAGGTTGTACCTACTGTATCTCATCATCATCATTTCAGCCGAAAGACATCCACTGCTGACCATAGGCCTCCCCCAAGCTCCGCCACTTCGACCGGTTCTGTGCTTCCGGCATCCAGCAGGCATCACCTTGTGGGAGCCTTCCAACTTTACGTCTTCCGGTACGCGGTCACCACTCCAGAACCTTTCGGCTTCATCAGCCATCTGTTCTGCGAGCAATGTGCCCTGCCCACTGCCACCTAAGTTTTGCAATTCTTCTATATATATCTATACAGGGTACATTTTTCACCAATGCGCAAACTGTAACCATGATACAGTATGTATACAGCATGTATACAGTAGGTACTGTAATATGTATATGCTGGCGAACAACCTGAGAAAGGTTGTAACAGTCAATCTTTGTCAAAGGAATGTTAATCGCTGTGAATAGACAGGTGCAAACTTCCGTAATACAAACATTATTTTTTTAATGGCTCAATTAAATTACAGCTTAGTCTAGTGAAATGTACTTAGACTCTAAGTTATGTAAGCTTTACAGTATATTATACGTCTTTTAACTACCCTTAATCTAGGAAGTGGATGTCAGTAACACTCTCGTCAGTTTGTTCTCTTATCCAGTAAGAATCTCCGAGTAATTGAAGTGAATTGAATCTGTCACACGCAGTAATCACGGAACTATAATTGTGTGAGAGTTCAAAACGCTTTACTAAATTAAGAAAAGATACGTCCTCACAATTTCTATGTTAGAAAATCCTTACTAATATTTTATATGCGAAAGTAACTCTGTTTGTCTATCTGCCTGTCTGTTACGCTTTCACGCCTATACCGCTGAACCGATCGTCATGAAATTTAGCAAATATTCAGGATATTTTTTTATTTATAACAATCTATTTTATTTTTATTAATTACAACAAAATACATTATTTTTATTATTCAAGTCTCAAACAAATCGTCGGTTATACAAAAAAAAAAAATCTGCTGTTTCATAGAATAGTGCAATACCTGGACGGTCAAAATGTATGGAACAGTTTATTTTTTTATGTATAACCGACGGTTTTTTACGCTGGGAGTTCTAGAATGATATGCTGAATTCATGGTTATATATAGTTTGCGCACTGGTTAAAAATTAACCATGGAGCCTGGGATATGTAGGACATAGGCTACTTTTTTACAAGATAACCAACATCCACGCGGGCGGCGCCGCGGGCAAATACTAGTAATGAATAAAAATAAAATAGACTGTTTCGCCAAACTGATGTTTTCTGTAGCTTAGCTATAAAAGTAATTTCAGTATGTAGGTAGGTAGTGAGGGACTTGTTATTTTCCTTGGCTTTTACGAGTATTTTAAGATTATGAGCAAGTCTTTAGTCTAACGGTCTTATGCATAAAATGTTATACCGTAAATGTTACGAAGGTGTCCCAAATTTAAGTTACAAAATTATTCACTATAATTCTCCTAATTAATAGGATATATCTAATTCATCCTACTGATATTTTAAAAGTGAAAGTTTGGATGTTTGTAACTCAATCACGCCATCAATCCATTCAGCCGTTGGGCTGAATGGATTTGAATGAAATTTGGCACACAGAGTGATTATAACCTGGATTAACACATACGATACTTTTGAGCCCGGTAGTACGTTCCCGTGGGATAATTGTCGATTTCCACACGAGCGAAGCCGCTGCCAAAAGCTACAGTACTTTATAAAATTAATGACCGTCTACGAATTTTTTTATCAGTGAACCTCTCAAATAATTATTTTTGAGCTTCTAATAATGCACAATTTTTTTGATAAATGAGCACACGACTGCCCAAAAAAGGAGTGTTATGTTTTGTTTTCAGGGTTCACGCATACACCGTGACATTTTCTTCGTCTTACAACGGCAGCCCAGTTCATGTATCCAATGACTACAATACATTTAAATAATACAAATTAAAAAATTGATCTTTTATGAATAATAAAAATATTCAAATGTTAAAAAATAATAAAATGAAAATATTCACTAAGACGCATGACGTAGTTTGAAACATCCTGATATGGAGATGAACGAATGATGGTATGTAATGGTATAGGTATCTTCTACCCTTTGATACGTAAACATTATTATCAGGGCATTTCATAATTATAAAACATTATTTATATCTTTGTACCTATTATCTTAATTAATGGTAACAATTTTTTAATCGCGCCTTGAAGAATTGTGTGTCGGATACATTTAGTGAACCATCTTTGTAAGACAACTAAAATGTCACGGTGGATTTGTGAGTTTCTTTATTCCACCATAACTACTAAACGGCTTAACCGATATAAATGTATCTATGTGGTATCCTTATAAGCGTTGCGTTATCTTGAGTAACACAGGCTGGTGATGGTATAATTGAATATAATAGGGGAGCTATGGTTCATTCAGCATTGGTTCTTTTTTTTATTTATTAAAATACAGGATAAGTTTTTATCCAGTGCGCAAATTGTAACCATGAATTCAGCATATCATTCTAGAACCCCTAGCGTAGAAATTTTTCGCCGGTTGTACAAAAAAAAATCACCTGTTTCATAGAAAAGTGCAATACCTACACGGTCAAAATGTATGGAACAGCTGATTTTTTTTTTTGTAACCGGCGAAAAATTTCTACGCTAGGGGTTTTAGAATGATATGCTGAATTCATGGTTACAATTTGCGCACTGGAAAAAAACTTTTCCTGTATTCACTTGATACTTCTACTATAATCGTATACCTAGAGCTTGCTAAGTACATAACCAAAAATATCTATATTTCGTGGCACTTGTGCGTTTGCAAAAATCTATTTTATCACTAAAAGGTATGAAACAAAAATTTAAGGAAAAAAAAACACGCCTGCCTTGTCAGAAAGTCAATTAAACAAGTGGAAAACTTAAAACCAATTTTTTTCAACGAAGTCGGGGCCCTGTACAGAACGGTTCCTCGGAACAGATCTTTTTAAAAAATACTTACTGGCCTATTCTCACAGCTGGTCACAGTTACTAAGCGAAGGTACCCCGATCAAGCGGGTTAGGTTGGATTAAAACCCATCTCGCACTAGCCGAGTTGGTCGCAGTAACTAAATTAGGACACCCCGACCAAATTAATTGGGTTAGGTTAGAACTGTGTCTAATCGCACGAGAACCGAGCCAGCAAAGCGAGCGGAGCCGCCGGCGAGAATTACTTTCAAGTTAGTCGCAGTTACTTCGCTGAATCCTACTAAACCTAGGTATCCTACTAATATTATAAATGTGGAAGTTTGTGCAAGGATAGATGGATGTATTTTACTCCATCACGCAAAAACTGTAGAATGGATTTGGATGAAATTTGGCACACACTATAGATTAAAACCTAGATTAACACATAGGATAATTTTTATCCAGGCTACGTTCCTGTGGGATAACCTACACGCGGGCCAAACAGCTGGCAAAAGCTAGTAGGTATTTAAACATTTTTTATTTGACATTCACAAAAAGAAGCTCAATCATTATGTTACAGTGTTCAATAATATTTTTAGGAAAGCAAATTGGGAATGATTTGTACGAATTTGTTTGGACCATCATTTATGTTGTCAGATAATTCTAAATAGAGTTGCTTATTATAAAAAACATTGGTTGTTTTTTTTTTATATTGAACAACTCTACTTGTAAATATTCAAAACCTGTATACAAGTGAGAAAGTGATTAACGAGCATCACACCTAGCATTAATTTCAGAAGATCTAGTGTTACTTTGACCGAGTTACACCTTAGATGTGTTGTATAACATTTTATAAATATCATCTGACCCCAAAACCACAATTAATATCTACTGTGCCAAAACATTCTAGGCCTTGTTTGTATATTTAATTAATTATAAACTGGTTCAGTTCAGTAAACTAATGCTTACAACTAGAATTATTGCCAATGTAAAACAAAGAAGAGAAAAAGATTTTTTATTTAGAAATGTACAAAGATTGATTGTCCCGTAAGTGTTGCCGGGCGTAAAAGAATAGCACCATCCCATTTCTTCCAGTGGGTGTCGTAGAAGGCGACTAAGGGACTTACCAGAGAATGGGCAGCAGCGTTCTCTATGCATTTTACCACCATACTGCGATCACCAACCCGCCTGCCAAGCGTGGCGATTATGGCAAAACCCCCCATCCTGGGGGAGGCCTATGTCCAGCAGTGGACGTCTTTCGGCTGAAATGATGATGATGATGATGAAAGATTGCTTGCGTTTCCTGTCTTGAATAATAAAAGTGTACGCCAGTTAAATCCACAACCTACCTAACCTTTGAATTTGCCGTCGTAATTTTTAGTACAATATGTAGATTTTTTCAGCTTTTTATCAGTTGATAGAATATAGGAGCTTATTTACCTAGAGGTAATAAGATTCGCCTAGATTCAACTTTAGGAACAAAAACACTGTCACTGTGTCGGTCCGCTCAAGAGTTAATCCCTTTGACGCTTTTCTAATAGCCTCAGCTTACGACTTTCGGGCACAAGATGTTTCGTAGTTTTCGCAAGTTAGAAAATTGAATAACTCGTTGACATATTTGGGTAATAATGTCGGTAACTACAAAATCTGACAAGATGACAAACTAGATGAATATTGTCTAGTAATCTGACCAAACATACTCGGTACACAAATGTGGATAGATAATGTGTAAATCGTGTTTACGATATTACCTACTTACCCTATGCACACAGTTTACTTTGGTAAATGTATGAGTAGGCAGATTTATAGTAAAATTTGTTATTTGTCAACTAAACAAACATGTGAGGGGCAATTTGTTTATTGTAAGAACATATACATTTTAGTCTTAATATCAATATGTCAAAAATACCTTAAATTTTACCCAACAACCACAAGTTGATATTTAAACATATTATGTACACACGGCTACACATCAAGCTATACATTTCCAGTTTACGCTGATCTCGCACTGTAAGAAAATCCTAACCATACGAGATCAGCTTATACTGAAAATACTACTGATATACTGATTGATGTGTAGCCGTGCGTACATGCTAATTTCATGAATTTTTGACAAGATTTTGACACTGTTGTCGCTGAAATGAGAAAGTGACTAGATTTTAAATGTTTTTGACGGGAATTGGCTTTCTGAAGTTTCGAAAGGCTCTAAAAGCCTGTATTCTAATGACAAAATTAGGTACCTAAGTTAGCAATAAAAGAAGGAGGCCTAAAGGTTGGTGCTCAACTCGTTGCTGAATGATGAGAATTTTATAAACATGCCAACGTAATATTAAAAAAACCAGAGGATGAGAGCAATACAACCGATTTTTATAACCATTAGTAGTTATGTAAAACGAAAAAAAAAGCTATTGTCGAAATATGGATGTTCGTGCGTGATGTAATTTAAAGTTTTTATTTATAAAAAAAAAGATGCTTTTAACTTCTTGCATATCGATTATGTACAACGCCCTCAAGCTGAAAGCCTGTGAACTTTTACATTATCTTCGCAACTCCACAAGAGTTATTACCTACCCACTCAAACTATCGAATGCCAAAGAGTTCCACAGATATCTACTCTAGAATGCTTAGAATGTTAGTGCCATCTACTGTACACCGGTAACACTGTTTATCGAAGAAGTTTGTGTGTCCCACCACGTTTTCAACCAAGTGAAAGGTAATGTTGCTGGCGTTGCACCGCCGACCATCGCTGCAAATGTTAGTAGTTCTATTCATCTTCAAAAGATGGCGTCTTAAATATTTCACGGAAAGCTCCTTGTTCTTTGCATTTTGAGCTTGAGTTTTTTTATTTTTTATTTATTTATTTACTCTGTCAAAGTTAATATTTTTACTGCTGCTTTCTGTTTTTTTGAGGAATATCTAAATTATGATTCTTAATCAGAATGTTGTCTTAGAATAATTTGGAATTCCCTTCACTCACAGGAAGCATGGAACTAAAGAAGTCCCGTACTTCCTAAGTCATCATTTCAGCCGAAAAATGTCCACTGTTGGACATAAACCTCGTAAGCACCTCCATTTCGACCGGTTCTGTGCTTCTCGCATACAGTGGGTCCTTGCGACCTTCAGCAGGTCATCGATCCACCTTGTGGGACTGCCTTCCAGCACCACACTTCCTTCTTTTTTCCAGCAATACCTATATATGACAATTTAATCTATTAATTTTGCTCTAAGAATGTCGACCTGACCTTTAACCTGGCTGCTGAAGCATCATCAAAAAAAGTGAACTCAAAACACCGTTAACATCATGGCACGTACGACCATAATTACAAATGAGGAGTAGAGTCTGTAGGTATAATAAAAATGTAGCAATCGAAAATGTAAGAACTATAATTTCAGCCAAATGCACAAAAGTAACAAAAGGAATACCTATTATGGAACTTAATGGCACTTTTAAAGTTTATAAATCACCTGTGAAATCTTCAAAAACATTGTAATTTGCAAGCCTGAATATAATTCATGTCAATTTTTTATCCAAAATTAAGTTATTAAAATTACAATGGTTGCAATTTCAAAGATACTATTGCCATTTTGATTTAAAGTTCAATAGTCTGGTGAAGAGGTCTTTGTAATGAAGCTCGTCCGGGGAGTTATTACCACCTTACCTGTTTGCCTGGTGCTATTTGAATTTGGAATGCTCTTTTGAACAGTAAGTCCATAAATCACCTGAGAAATCTTCAAAAATATTGTAATTTGCAAGGCTGAAGTCAATTTTCTGTCAAAAATTATGTTTTTAAAATCAAAATAGTTGCAGTTTCTTAAATGATACTTATTGCCATTTTGATATAAAGTTCAGTAGTGAGGTCTTTGTAATGAAGCCCTTCGGGAAGTAATTACCACCGTAGGTACCCGTTTGAAGCCTACTGCTATTTGAATTTGGAATACTGTCTTAAAAAAACTTTTTTCAAAAAAATAACAACCGACTTCCAAAAAACACTACAAAGTGCAAAATAACTTTAATTTCGGAAGGCGGTGACTTTGGAGGTGTAGGTATTTCAATTCTTTGTCACCGCCTTCCGAAATTAAAGTTATTTTGCACTTTGTAGTGTTTTTTGGAAGTCGGTTGTTATTTTTTTGAAAAAAGTTTTTATTTTTCACTTTTTAGTTACCTACCCCACCCACACCAATTCGAAATTTCATCATCTTTGGGGTCAAAACAATGCATATTTATGCGATAGCAGCATTCGCGGTTGATTTGCTGTAAAGTTTTGAAGAGTTCCGTTGTCTGTCTCCGAAACGCATCATCAGATCTATATGAAATTAATATGGGACCATTTCGGAGTAAACCCCTTTCGAACAAAAAAGAATTTTGCAAATCCGTCTATATACGACGGAGTTATGCCCGAACATACATAAAAAAAAATTATATAAACATGTCGAATTGATAACCTCCTTCTTTTTGAAGTCGGTTAAAAAGTAACGTTTTTTTTTCTGTTGCCGGTGGTGAAGTTGTGTTCCATTTCAATTATTTATTACATATTAGGCTTCTCAACAATGAGTACACCGTTACTTTACAGTTTAAACATTACAATCCTAAGTCTAAGCGCATCATTACTTATAGAAAAGCACCGCATGCACTACATTATGCGCAGATATAATAGCACACAATTATCAATTAAAACAAATAATGCATAGGTAGAAAAAAATAAAGTATTAAAAGCTGCATTTATAACAAAATATTAAGATTAAATTAATGAATAAATAAATTAAATACATAACATGCATTAAATTAAATTAGATTGGGTTATATTATTTTTGATAATTTATTTTAACAATTTATTCTTAAGATTATCAATCATCAATTTATTTTAGAGATATCCTTTAAAGGCTAGCGTTTTTTTGGGGCAGGTACTGATGAGTGAAAGAGCTCTATATCCACTATGTGCTCTTTGTATGCAGCATACATTCTAGGTAGTATTACCTTAAGTTGGTATGGCATCTTGGCATGCAGAAAACCCTTCTATTAAAACTTCATGGCAGATTACGTGGCACATGGGATAACACCCTACTGAGCAAATCGGGACAGTTCAGAGAGCCTGTTACTAGTTTCTTAGGGAAAACCAAATCTAGAATTTTCCTGCGTTTCTCCAGCGAGACCATCCCAAAAAACTTCAGCCTTTTCTGGTACGAAAAGAGATTACAAACATAAAACATAACATCACGCCAGTATTGTAATAGGGGCGAGCCTATTGCCATCAACCGGGCACAAATCCAGTTATCGGGCTGCTACTGAAACTTCCAGATGGAAAAACCTAATAACACTTTGCCCGACTCAGGGTTCGAATCCTTGACCTCAGCAGCAGCAGTTTCCTTCACCGTTTTGAGAGCAGTGGTGATGAAATATTTTACACAAAGTAAAGCGCCTGGCTGGGTTCGAACTCACGACCTACAACTCGTAAGTCGCAGCCGTTACCACTTGGCCACCACTGCTCTCGTGGGGATACTGGCTAACAAAGCCAGCCTAGAAAGGTCATTCCCTTTGATTCTGCTACAATTGTGGACCACCTATTATATCTTCATGAAATACAGTCCACTTGCTTTACTTCCATCTGGGCCTATACAAGTTGCATGATTATTTGAAATAGCGTGCACTGGCTGCACAGGTCCACTCAATCAGTGTGGTTCTTTTCTCAAAAGACCATTTCAGATACCAATATAATTAGAGGGATCTTCACATGATCTGACCAGATCTGACCAAGATCATGTCTGGACTTTAAAAGACACTGTGACCTCAGAGTTTGTTTCGGCCTTTCTTCTCAGAGTAGCCAGACAGGTAGGTAAAACCGCCCTCATCAAGTATATAAATATAAAAGCGTTTGTACAAACCTACTTACAGAAATAAAATCATTTATCATTTGAGCGAGTTAAAAAAAAAAACAAAGTTGTATGCATATCAACTTTTAAAACAGGTACCTGAATACCTATTGTTTTAAATTATGTTACTTTTACATAAATCTTGTCACGTCATTCCATTGTGATTTTAGTTGCTGTGGGTGTTTATTTAGAAGTATGACTGCACTTTCGTCTAGACAATATTATTCATTTTAAGTTGACAGAGAGAAGATATAAATTACATTATTTGCATTAATGTTAAGGTACTTTCTAGATCGATAACTTGAACTGTTTTTCATCGGGTCTAAGCTAGTCTGTAATGGACTAAGTTATACACACAGTAAATTCTGAATATGTAATGCTAACTTTTCGCCCCCGTTTTCGCCCATGTGGAGGTCGGCAATTTTCACACGAGTACGTTTTAGCGGGATAAAAAGTATAATTTATATTGTAACCCATGTCATGATCGATTTAAATGAAAGACAATCGGACGGAGGCGTGAAAAGGTAACAGACAGACAGGCCAACAGGCACAGTTACTTTTGCAATTAATTAGGCCTTTTACCGTGTTAGCGTTTCTGGGTTTCAGGTTTACATTTTTGTGCATGTAAATTGGAGAATTGTCAGAATAGGTACTTCATTTTACTATTTATTCTAAACATGATTTATTGCGGTTCTGATTTTAGCTTTTTGGCCCTATTGTTTGACAGTTATTTTTATTCAATTATGATAAGGTACAAACTAATTTGTCGGAAGTAGAAGTTACATAAAAGTTTATCGGATTGCTCTATATACTCTACCATTATACTACAGCCATAGTCATGTTATTACTGACTCTACATATGTTTACACACATACTTAGTAAAAACTACAAATAAATAAATTACAAGCAAGTAACTACAAATAAAAAACTTTTTAATAAAAAATAAAACCGCCGAAAAACCGAAAAGTAAAAAAATAAAAAACTAGCTTTGTCCAACCCCAATAACTAAGTTCGGAAGGCGGTGACATATAATTAAATACATATCCAAAGTCACCGCCTTCCGAACTTAGTTATTGGGGTTGGACAAAGCTAGTTTTTTTATTTTTAACTTTTCGGTTTTTCGGCGGTTTTATTTTTTTATTAAAAAGCTTTTATTTTATCATTTTTTGTGGCTATAATCTACTAATTACTACATGCTTAATTTTTGATTACTTTTTGTAATACACAACTTAGTATTAAAATCTGTGAGTAAACAATCCATTATCCCCTGTTTTCTTACCCTTAGGAATTTTTCGAATTGAGTAACCTCCTCCGTTTTTTCGTCGGTTCAAAAACAAAAGGACACTTAGGCGTCCAACTACTCGTCTGCACCGCTGACATTCGGAAACGAGCACAGACACAGACTGACAGCATTGCCACGTTGAACGGAAATTCTAATTCCTTGGACGAGGAACAACCCAGCCATCTGGTCAAGTGAAGTGCTAACTATTCGGCGATAAAATTCCTTCAATAGGAGACACGCTCTCGGCCCCTATGAGCCGAGCGTTTCGACCCTAAACGGGTCCAAACTGTGATTAGCCATAAGGTGCCTCTCGAGGATCGCAGCAGCCGCAGCAGCAGCGCCAGCCCAGCGTGCTAGGAATATGAGTTGGCGCAAGGGTGTCGACACAGGGGCGGTTCGATCGTGGACGTATCGTTCGCTAGCCCTGCTGTCGCGAGCCGTGTCCGCGACTGGCGTGTCGCGGTGGAGGTGGAGACGTTGTCGGATCACAGATATATCCGCTTCGACGTCTCCGCCCAGACCGCAGGCGGCCGCAGTCCATCGGCCCCGAGAACGGACGACCCGCGCTGGGCGCGTAAGCGTATCGACAGGGAAGTTCTCGAGGAGGCCGCTATTGTCCAGGCCTGGATCCGGGAGTCGGCGACGGTTGGACCCGTCGACGTCGAAGAGGAGGCGCTGTGGTTTCGCGGGGCGATGACGCAAATCAGCGACGCGTCCATGCCCCGCGTCCACACGCAATCGGGAAGGCGCCAGGTGTACTGGTGGTCTGCCGAGATCGCGCGACTACGTGTCGAGTGCGTGGCGGTCAGACGCCAGTACACCCGATACCGGAGGCGACGTCGTCGGGTCCCTGACGAAGAAGCCGCGCTGTATGAGGTGTACCGCGCGGCTAAGGAGGCTCTGTGGCTGGCCATCGGCGAAGCGAGGACGCGAGCCAGGGAGGAGATGTTGGAGACTCTCGACGGAGATCCGTGGGGGCGCCCGTATCGTGCGGTTCGAGGGAAACTTCGAGCCGCGGCGCCTCCACTCACGGAGAGTCTCCAACCCGAGCTGCTGGAAGATGTGGTCGCAGTGCTCTTCCCGGCTAGAGCGGAGCACACTCCGCCGCCGATGGCTTTGCCCACAGCCGCAGAGCCTACCGAAGAGGTCGCCATCAACGTCCCAGAGGTGACACAGCCAGAGATGAGGGCGGCCGTGATGCGGCTCCGGGCCAAGAACGTGGCTCCGGGGCCCGATGGTATTCACGGCATAGTGCTAGCCCTCGCTCTGAAGGAGCTAGAGCCCCAACTGAGAGGACTCTACACCGCGTGCCTTGAGCAGGGCCAGTTTCCCACTTTGTGGAAATCTGGTCGTCTGGTCTTGCTCAAGAAGGTGGGGCGCCCCGCGGACTCGCCGTCCGCGTACAGGCCCATAGTGCTGCTCGACGAGGTGGGTAAGATGTTTGAGCGGATTATCGCCGCCCGCCTCGTCGGCCACTTAAGCAGAGAGGGGCCTGACCTAGCCGAGACCCAGTTTGGCTTTCGGCACGGGCGCTCCACCATCCACGCGATATCGCGGGTGAGAGTCCTGGCGGAGGAAGCTGTGTCCCGGGGTGGGGTGATGTTGGCGGTGTCCTTGGACATTTCCAACGCCTTCAACACCCTGCCCTGGAGCTGCATCCGGGAGGCACTGCAGTACCATCGGGTGCCTCCGTACCTCCGCCGCATCGTTGGGGCCTATCTGGCGGATAGGTGTGTCACCTACATGGGACGTGATGGCGGAAACCAGCGCCGCATGTCGTGCGGTGTTCCACAGGGTTCGGTCGTGGGACCGCTCCTGTGGAACATCGGGTACGACTGGGTGCTGAGGGGCGAGCTCCAGCCGGGCGTGGACCTGACGTGTTATGCAGATGACACGCTGGTCACGGCCCGGGGGAGCTCGTACAGGGAGGCAGCGTTGCTGGCGACGGCTGCGGTGTCACAGGTGGTGACCCGCATACGGCGTCTTGGCCTGGAGGTGGCCCTCAACAAGTCGGAGGCCATGGTCTTTCATGGCCCCCGGCGGGCGCCGCCGCCGGGATCACACATCGTGGTCGGGGGATCCCGAATAGCTGTCGAGTCCACCATGAAGTATCTGGGATTGGTGCTCGACAGCCGGTGGGATTTCGGACCCCACTTCCAGCGGCTGGCGCCCAAGTTGTTGGGCGCGGCTGGGGCGCTGTCAACGCTGCTTCCCAATCTGGGGGGCCCGAGCGTTGCCTGTAGGCGGCTCTACGTGGGGATCGTGCGATCGATGGCCCTGTATGGGGCCCCGATCTGGGCGGCTGACCTGACGGCCGGCAGCATCGCTGTGCTGCGGAAACCGCAGCGAGCTATGGCCGTCAGAGTCATAAGGGGATATCGCACGATCTCCTACGAGGCGGCTTGCGTACTGGCCGGATCCCCACCGTGGGACCTCGAGGCGAAGGTACTCGCGTCGCTGCATCGGTGGCGCGAGGACTCGAGGGCGCGGGGCGAGTGGCTGACGCCGCGACATTTGGAGTTGCGTCGGTCACAGCTTCGCGCAGCCCTGGTGGCGGAATGGCGGGACAGGCTTTCACGCCCTACCGCCGGCTCCGCCACCATCGGGGCGATCCGGCCAGTACTCGAGCGCTGGCTCGGGAGGAGGCACGGCTCCCTGTCGTTTCGGGTGACACAGGTGCTCTCGGGGCATGGTTGCTTCGGGAAGTACCTGTGTCGCATAAACAGGGAGCCGGACGCTCGGTGTCACCACTGCGTCGACTGTCGGGAGGACACGGCGTGGCACACGCTGGCAGAGTGTGCCGCTTGGACGGAGCCACGCCGTGCCCTCATCTCAGGAGTAGGCAGTGACCTGTCGCTGCCGGCCGTTGTCGACTCGATGGTCGACAGCGAGGAGTCCTGGGACGCGGTGGTGTCCTTCTGCGAAACAGTCATCTCGCAGAAGGAGGCTGCGGAGAGGGAGCGGGAGATTGCTTCCGCTAACCCGATCCGCAGCAGACGCACCGGGCGTCGGCGGAGGGCGGATAACGCCCTCTTCCAGCCCCCCTAAATGGGTCCAGGGGCGACGGACTGGGGAATCCGTCGCCCCCTACTTCTTAGGACCCGAGATGGCGGCGCGTAGTGTTCCACGCGCGCCACTCCTTGATGTGGGGGGAGTTTAACACCTCACTCCCCCCTATCGCGAGGTGGCCCGCATAGGCGGGCCGGCACTAGCCGGGGATCGCGGAAGACTTACTAGTTCCCGTGATCCTCGGCGTAAGTGAGAGACGGAACACCGGGGTGGTTTTAGTCAGTAAGAGTCTGACAGACCCCTCCGCCCTCCCCGGGGCGGAGGACATCCATGAGGATTTCCCCCCGTCATCAAAAAAAAAAAAAAAAAAAAAAAAAAAAAAAAAAAAAAAAAAAAAAAAAAAAAAGGGTGTCGACACAGGTTGCATCCCACACCAGAGGCCTACCCACCTTCCAAGGCAACCACGTCATGCCGTCTGGTCCCATCGCCACATTCCAAACCGTTTGCAATAAATAAATATCTACACGACATTTAAGTCCGTGCTTAATTAAGTGCACATAACGTGCTAACAAACATGTAGACGCCGTTATCGCTTCTGACTGACAGAACATGACATTAATGACAGCTTCATTAACCGCCTTTGCAGATTCAGATTTGCATATAATCTTGATTGGTTGAGTAGAACAGCTTTAGCGTTAATTGATCACGTCATTTGTGCAAGGGCGATGTCTGGTGAACTAACTCTTCATTCATGGAGATATGTTTATGAGACATATTATGAAGGTGTCTAACTGACTGTTGGATGATGAATATCATTATGGTTTATAGATAGGCCTTCGACACACGAAGGTGCTAGGAGGACCTACGATGCCGCTGGCAATTAAGATGAGTCGTATAGTTTTCTGCAGTGAATAAGAACTGCTAAGATGTTTATATTTATAACCTCGTTTTATATAGAATCAATGATAAAACATAGCTACTTTAATCACAATCAATTTGACCAGACTCGGTCATTTTTTAAATGGACGTTTTGTTGGTGCTGATATTAAGGTTTACTGCCAAATCAAGAAGTGACTGTCAAATAAATCATAATTACAGTTTGATTTGTTCTCTAAAATTACATGAACACCAAATAATTGGCTTTCAAATTCCCTTTCACGCTTCCATTAACATTAATCATTTAGAAATGATGTGTCTGTGCCTAACGATGTTACAAAAGAGATTGCAACAACAATATTGTACCTAGACTACCTACGATTAATCTCAGTTCATCTAAGATGCCTAGTTGACCCACTAACCAGTGCTTGTCACTTTGTCTTCATGCTTGTCATTTCTATTGGAAATTATTGAATGAAAATGTAAAGGAAGTCTTGAGTTTGCTTGGTCCCAATTATTCAAAGCATAATGAGAATTGATATACCTATGCAAAAAAGGGTAATGGAGAGGGCTTTGCTTGGAGTTTACCTAAGTGATTGAATCAAGAATAAAGAGATCCGTAGGAGAACTAAGGTAACCGATATAGCCCAAAGAATTGCCAAACTTAAGTGCCAGTGGACAGGGCACAATGCTCGCAGAACAGATGGCCGATGGGGCGGGAAGGCTCTGGAGTGGCGACCGTATACCGGAAGACGTAAAGTTGGAAGGCCTCCCACAAGGTGGACCGATGACCTTGTGAGGGTCGCAGGAGTCCGCTGGATGTGGGAAGCACAGCAGTGGACGTCTTTCGGCAGAAATGGTGAAGATAATGATAATGCAAAAATGTATTGGTCGGTGCGGTGTTTTTTAATGGATCGCACAAATGGGAAATATTACGAAATCATAATGTGCCCGGTTAGGACTGTGAGGAGGGAGACCCACTACTCCACAACTTCGATAGACATTAATAATCGATGGTCCGTCTGGCGGAGTGTGAGCTGGAGCGTTGTCGTGGTGGAGGTCTTCTTGGACGCTGGACAACTGGTAAACAATGCCTGACATACCACTGCAGTAACAGCCTAGTCCGTTTATCTTCTAGGACAATTGTTGCGAAATGACCGGTCTGTCCAAAGAATGAGGTATTCATCATTTTCTCTAGACTTCTGCCCTTCTTTACTTTTGTCGACAAATCTTCGAGTAGAAACGCCCATTGCGCAGATTGTCTTTTGGTTACGGGTTCCTAAGAATATATCCAGCTTTCATCACCTATGACGATGTCATATTCAGCTTTCGAATCACCTTCGTGATACTTTTCGAGTATTGATTCGGCACTAATCTAAATGACGGCGTTTTTGATCTTCCGTCAAATTACGAGGGATCCATTAAGTACAAAGCTTTCTGACGCCTAAACTAAATGTTCATTCATGTAAGACCTTTTGTACTTGATTCATACCAGTACCTAAAGCTACCCGAATGTGTTGATATGTCACCCTTCTATCAGCTTCTATCAGTAGCCGCACAGCACTAGCCGCCGATTTTTTTAAACAAATTACTTAAGAATTCATGACACATCTACAGATTCCCAAAGAGTTCCTAATTCGAAATTTAAATAAATATTTCATCGCCTGCTTTTCTTACTGGCCTATTCTAAAAACTTTCAGTGTGACCCCTGTAGGTCTGCCAGGGGTGCGGGTTGTTCGAAAGAGATACCGCCGCCCCTGGCTACTGAGGGAATACGGGTGGGTTTTAGTCAGTTAAAGTCTGACACGCCCTCCTGCTCCACCCAGAGCGGGAGAAGTTATTTGATGATTTCCCACCCAAAAAAGCCCTGTAGGTATATGATGCCTTATTTATTATAAATAGTTTCTGGAAATTGATCAACCCTTTGGTAATTGCCAGAATCCAAACATTACTTCTTCCTTGATTTCTTAGCACCTAAGAAAAAGTCAGATAGTTACCTGAAAAATGACATGAACGTAATGATGAGTGGATGATATCTAGTTGCCGACCATTAAAGCTTATTATGCCTTTCAACTCTGATTATAAAACAAAGGCAGATAGACCGCGCAGAACACCAAGAGTGAGGCCAAAAAACCAAATACTAAAGCCATACCTAACCAAATAATAATGCGAGGCTTTAGTATTTGTTTTTTTGACTCTTGGGTGTTCCGTGCGATCTATCTGCCTTTGTTTTATAATCTGAGCCATTCAAGTACCCTCATATTATTCAATAAGATGTTATACCGTTATTCAACTTTTCTAGTCATTATTGTAACGAAGTTGACGCATATTTTGACAAGCATGACAAAAGATGTTTAGCGATTTTGACAGCACTGAACATTGATGTTCATAATTTATTATTATAGGCAGTAATTAGTGGAACGGTAGGTACTCTTTTAATTACATATATGAGATGCCATGATATTTCACTTTTATTTCTTTTGTTTCATTTATACTATTGTTTGACTACTCTATTTTGCTATTTGATGATTTGCATAACAAATGTAGTGATACTATTTAGTAATACATAACATCACATCACGCCTTATTTCCCAAAAGGGTGGGGCAGAGTTGTACTTATAGAACACGCACTTGTGACCACTACACCAAAGAACCAGTCTATTTAGAACTGTATTTAACATATCTTTTTTACTTGAGATGCAGTGCAGTGCGAACATAGTGGGTACCCATCGATTTTCTTGATATGGAACCGGCTCGAAGGACCAATTTTCGGGGTTGGGGTGAGATTAGATAAACTAATATTAAGGATTATAAAGATATCTATATTTCAGTGTTACAAATGGGATAACGATTAAAACTAATGAGGTGAATGAGATGAGATTGAGCCGCGCCCGATATGCTGTCCGAAAGCGTACTGACTCTTTACCTTAGGTAATTAATACACAATATTCAAGGCATAGAGCACGTAGTCGCAATTACGCTGACATGTTTATTATTGTTCGGTGATTGACCTGAACAAAGAAGTTGAGTTAAGCTTTTGTTTTAATTTCTGAAATTATTGGTCCAGAGACATTTATCGCTGCTGCAACTGATTGTATGATTTATCAACAGAGAATCGCAGCTTTTTACGCGCGCTTAGTATTTGATCACATTAAGTCCACTGCGGGTTTTTCTCGCGCATTGTATTTTCGAATTTCTGCTCAGCGTCAAGAGTTGAAAATCCTATGCACGATAAAATCCCGCCACTATAATTTTACGTTCATGCTAACGTGGTCTAATTTTGAGATCGTTTTTGTACAAGGATCTGGTCCTATGGTTAAAGCTTCAGTTGCTCTGTCATTCTTGTTCAAAGGGATAAAAGTCCCCTCTTTGAAGAGTGGCTTGAGAGGCTGCATGGCGTCCTCACCTTCCGCCTGACGCAGGTCCTCACCGCACACGGCTGTTTCGGGAGGTTCCTGTTTCTCATAAGGCGGGAGGAAACGCCCGGGTGTTTCCATTGCGAAGATTGCCCTTAGGTCACGATGGAGCATACGGTGGAGGTCTGCCAGGCTTGGGCGGAGCACCACCGTGTCCTCGTGGAGGCGATCGGCGGCGGCGGTCTCTCGCGTCCGCCCCTGGTCCAGGCCATGGTACGGAGCGAGAGTGCATGGGTAGCCGTCACCTCCTTCAGCGAAGCAGTGATGCTCGCGAAGAGGGTGGCAGCGCACGTGACGGAGAGGCAGTATATGCGCCCTCACGGCCTTAGTCACTGCAGGAGACGCCCTGTGCGTCGGAAATCCCAGGCTGATTCCCGGCCACCGTAGGCGTGGGCTTGCGGACGGCGAGTAATGGGTAGCTCCCTGTCCGGTAAGGACCAAGCCCAGGTCGACGACGCGTTGTGTTCCACGCGCGCCTCAAAGAGATGTCTGCACAAACCGATGGGGCCCACAAGGGCCGATGCCTGCCAGGGGTGCGGGTTGTTCGAAAGAGATACCGTGGCCCCTGGCACACAGGCTACTGAGGGAACACGGGTGGGTTTTAGTCAGTAAAAGTCTGACACGCCTGTTCCACCCAGAGCGGGAGAAGTTATTTGATGATTTTTCATACAAAAAAATTAAAAATAGGGATAAATGGTCAATGAAACAAACCTTTATTAACAACAGTTTTAATATAAATAACAATATATTCGAAATTATGAAATACTGACCTTCAAATTACTTTTTTATAAACAAAATACTTTATCCCTTATGAGCTTTTCTACTTCGTCAATATTAGTAAAAAATACTTACTTAATTGCTATTATTATACACTTATACCTTGTACATTGCTGCCGTATTCTTCATTTTATGTTTCATTGCCTTGTTTTTCCTGACATTACATTTGCAGTACCTTTCGTAACTAGATTCACGCAATGTTAAATTACAGCAATATAATCCTAATATTTTTCTAACGACATTATTACTTGTACCTACCTATATTTTTAAAATAATATTAATGTGTATGTCACCGTATAATTGTGAACACCGTTAGTTTTTTAATCTATCTCGCGAGATTGAAAACTGTTAATACATTTTGAACTGTATCATACTGCTTACAATATTTAGTATTCACATTCGATAGTTCATAATCAATCCATGTCAAACTGTCAAATTGTGAATGAGCCTACACTCTGTCAGGGTTCGATCGACAGTTTATTGACTGTCTGATTTTATCACCCGTAAAATTCTAAACCGTCCCTGATTTGTCGGTCTTGGCGGTAACCTAATTTGGTCACAGTAACAAGCCCGCGCAGCTCGACCAAATGGGGCACAATTATACGGTGACATAATATAGATATTGTTAGTTTTCAGTCATAAGGTCATTTATGTGGAAACCTTTCAATTTTTGGATTTCTTTTGTAGTGCCCGTATGTTACACCACCGGCAGCTGTAGGGTACATTTGGTTCGGAAGAAAACCTCGTTCGAGATGTCGCGGAATCGTATGGGGCAACCGGCCACTTGCCAACGCATCATACAAAGACGAAGGATCCTTCGCCAAACCTCTCTTCAGATATTCTATCTGAACGCTGGAAGGTATGTAGGAGTCAAGCAAGGAGGTAGGACGTCTCTTGAACGGACTATATGCTCCATACGGTCGTGGAGTCACCAAACTTGAAGCAATATCACCTTCTTGGTACACCTGCTTTGTATAAGGGCGATGGAACGGCAACGCTCTCGGTATGTGCGCAAGGTGTGCGGGAGGAGCCTTCAATAGTAAAGGATTAGGATGAGGTAGGTCAGTAATCCCATGAGTTTTGTACTGGCCTCTTATGGGCGTGCGAGAATTATAGTGACGCGGGAACTGCGGCTCTGGCTGTAAGTAGTGCGGTATTTCAGTTTGAGAAGTAACATCATCGATTGTGTTCGTATCTCTATATTCAGGATTCGCGAAATAAGACTGAGGGGCATTTGATGGTGCTTGTAGTCTTTGAATGTGGTCGTGCATCACAGGTAAGTGGAAGCCTAGCAAAGGTCGTACCGTTGCTAGAGCTGGGGTGGCGGTTGGCTGAGCGTAAACGTACGTCACTGTCTGAGGAGTAGGCGGCGGCACATATGGAGCCACCTCTACGTAATTATTGCCTGAACTGGCACCCTGTTCACCATTTGAATTGAACTCTGAAAGCGAGGTGAACGTTTGTTGTGGAGCTTGTTGGGTGTAATGCGGGACTAGATATATTTGCATCGGCATGTTCGACAAGTATCCCACCATGGTTTGCTGAGGCGCGTGTGGTTCATATTGTGCTTTGTTTTGTACTGGCACATATCTCTCTGGCTGCTCGGTCACTGCGTACTGGTGCACATACCGCTGTTGCTGAAGTGGCTGAGTATTGCCATTATCGAAAAATCTCAGGAGTCCAGTTTTCATAAAGTCTAAAGAATTGAATCCTAGCCCCGCCTCAGGGGCTGAATTTTTTTGATCATCAGATTTCTCGAGGTCGTTATCTTGTTCACTCTCCAACTCACTCCTCAAGTTATCTTCTTCGATGTCTTGCAACTCGATTTTTTTCTCGGCACCCACGGCGAGGGCCACGAGAAAAAGGGTAGCAACCTGAAAGTTAAAGCAATAAAGTGAGTTGTGAGCCACGTGGATATCTGAGGAGGTAGCCACCGCCGATGGCCGCTTGCCGCCACGGCACTAGATCGCTAGAGATGGCGTGAAGAGGCGTGCCCGCCGCCCGCACCCAATATACGCCAAACAGGTGAATGGCAAAAATAGACTAGAACCTATTATGAAACCGGTTAACTTTGCCAACGTACTGAGATACGGGAACGCAAACTTTTACTTGTAATTTATGTGGTTAACTGATAGTACGTACCTACCATGTTACGTGTTACTAACCCCGCTACAAACTGTGTTTACAGCTATTTATTATAATCTACACATTATAATCGTTAGAAACTAACGCATCGATGTGTTCTTAATATGCTTTATAACTGGCACAATAAATAGTTTTACATCATACATAACGAGCCCATGTAAATCCAGTTCAAATAATAATAACGTAGATTGATGTGTGAAAAGTATTCTCTTTCAAAGCAAAAAAAAAACAAGTCTTGCGAAATTCATTCTTTTGTTTTCGAATTTCACATCACACGCAATGGTATTGAAAATGGAATCGTGGGTTAAACCTTTTATTCCCCACATAAGGATGAGCCGGTTGTGCCTAATCCGAGTGAACGAATAGACGATGTGCTACTTAAACTTCGCAGCGTTAATTAATGTTAATTTCTCTGTCGGATTATACAAGCATGTGTTGATGAGCTGTCAAGTAAATAACCAATTTACTCGCTCCGAAAATGTTCCGATGAGCAGGCATCACGGAGAAGCACGTGTGATTAAAATTGATTAACGCTCGGTTTAGCACTTACATCGATAGTAATTTTTAGTTTTACAACATTCTAACTTTATTTCGGAAACCAATCATGTACATTTTGCGTAATTTATTATAAAACTTTTACGTAAAATCTTTAACAAAAAGTTTCGTTCTTTGTTACCTAATATCATAATTTTTATACGTGAGCATCCTTTCTAGTTTTATCAAAATTATTCCATGAGCAAGGAAACTATTACAAAATCTACACGGAATTTCGACGTCCGATTTTGACACCAATTTTGAAACTTAGTTCACCTAGATTCAGCCAAATTATACGCTAGAGCTGGTATAATATGTTCGTGAATGATAATGTGATTATTATGTAATTATGTTGTGTCAAATTCCTAGATGCAGATAAATAATTATTATGAAAAATTAAAGTTGCATGAGATTATTATCGGTGGATGTCTGTCTATACCTAACATCTACTAATGTTACAGAATAGATGTGAGACTTCCCTATTATGGACGCGAACGTTCTGATTTTAGAATGGGGACAACTCGGATTGTCCACAAAGGCGAAAGTTTAGAAAATCTTCTGGAACTTTTTATATCCCTATGCATTTTCCAAAATCCTTCCTTAATGCTCAGCTTCCTTATAATAGGCAGACTTATGCAAAATTACACGCCAGACCGTTTTTTTTTTTTTCTTCATGGAAAAATCGTCATGGAAACCCTCCGTCTGGGTAGAACGGAAGTTTATGGCGGACTTCTACCGACCCTTCTTCTTCTTCTTCTTCTAAAACCCCACTGTTCCGTCTACAACCATATAGATTTTTACTAGGCAAGTAGATTGACGAACAATGCGGTTTGATAAAAATAGAAAAATTGTGATTAAAAATGTTTTACATCAAATAATCCTGATGTTCATCCAGTAAATGCAATAAAATTCCGTGGTTAACTGTATCCAATTAACAAGTCCGTTATACATTGCGAGTATGGTAGGTATGAACCTTAAACGTAGTCGCTAAACTGCATTACCCGCATGCATTTGTATGTAAATGATACACTTTCTTCATTTCACTTTTACTTATTATCCAAATTTCAATATTATACCTACCGATATTCAATTAAAAATATGAATTACAAATATTTTTACACTTCAAAATCGACAGATAACTTGTGAATGATATTTTATTTTCACAACAATTTGATTAATAATGGATATAAGTAGATGATCTGGTAGAAAACATCTTATAGTTTATGCACAGTCATAATCATTGTAAAACAGCTCATAATGTCGGTAGATGAGTTGCTTTATACCCATTTTTTGTCGCGTGAACTGCCAGTTCTACCTCTAACACGAACCTTTATGTTTTTTGAATAGAAATTGCCAAATTACATTAGAAACGGACGTACTTCACGCATTCAAACCTCCAATTCTTTTCTTTTATTCGTCGTATTCGTAATAATGCACAATCTAAGTGCCAGAATGTTTTGGGAATAGACCTACGCTAAACGAAAAGAAAGTTTTCTTAATCCATGATATGATGGATGAAGAAGTCAGAAGGTAATTGCGTAACACACTAACAGTAAGAATGGATTCCATTTTGACAGTTCAACAACATTCATTGCGTTTTTTATGATTTTGAGCAGACAAATTTTTCGAACATATGAAGCAATGGATTAGCAATAATACCCTTTAAAATGATTCAGATTCTGATTGATAGTGTGTTACACAATTAGGGTGCAGGTTATCATTTTGACCAAGCTTTCAAAAGTTTTTAGTAAACCTGATCAAAATTAAGACCTGACCTGAATACAAGTGATATTTAAAATACAAGAAACCAAAAAGTAAAGTAAGTATACTTGTCACAACACTACGGAAAATGAGTACTCATCAAGATAATTCTGGCAAGAAGTCTGTATTAAATGAGTGGAGCTCGTAATATTTTGGTCCCAAATAAGGTATCTTTGGCTTCACAAAGTTACAAGAAACCTCTCAGTTTGAATGTGGACACGGCTTATTTGAAACTGTGGCCTGCAGCCTGTTTACTACAAGAGCAGATATCGCCAGTAGAACGAGATTTGGCTAGGTCTAAAAAGGTGGACCAGAAGTGTACTTCTAGGATTCAAAATCTCGATTTATGGACTCGTTTGCCTTTTATTCGCTTAACTTTGAATTAAAATTGGTGCATACGAAAGGAATTAAAAGACCATGTTATATCATTAATTCCCCATCAACTCGATTCTTTATCGAGAAGAATCTGAATTGGGGAACGGAGCCGGTAATTATAGACTGTATCTACATCAAGCTAAAAGCTTAGGTACATAAAACCTTTCACACTAATCCATCCAATAATTGGCCGAACTACTTTATGACTGTATTATGGTTTGTGGGCGAAATAATTGCAGTTACTAAAGGCCCAGCTGTGATTCAAAGAATAAGTAAAAGTAAATTTCGTAAAAAGATAATAATCACTAATTTACTTATTTGGGTTTAAATTCTCACCTTTCCGGTACAATAGTAATTAATGGCAATTAACATGGAATGATATCGTACCACACATGGTATAGTGTAGGTTACATAGCCAAATTATTACACGAATTCAAGTAACGACGCAACCCACATTTTATTTAACAGTTGTAAAGTTCTTGTATGGTAAAAACTACATGTGCAGATACTGTAGGCCAAATCATAAATGGATATATGGAACCTACACTTCTTACTCATTATTAAAAAAAAAAATGTTTCTTCGCATGTCAACCTACATGAGTACTTCTTATGAAAGGTCAGAAGCTAGGTGCACGATTCCAATTGGTCGTTTCCTATGGGAAACTCCACGGTTACTTTTTTAAAAATATTGGCTCTTACAATGTTTTCAAATTGACGTTTAACTTTGTAAAAAAACTTTTTTTTTGCCTGTATTTTGTCCCACTGTTGAGCAAAGGCCTCCGTTTTCTTCTTTCGAACCTCTTAAACTTCTTGAAAGCACCTATATCAGATTTTTTTTTTTATTAGACTGCCTCGTTTGACGCGTAGTTGCAATCGCTATTGCTGTTCATCAGGGTTCCAGGATGGACAGAGTGATATTCGGTATTTCCATCAGGATTTTTTAAATTACAGACGCGGAGTCAGTTTGTCCCCGGTTGATGGCAATAGGCTGGCCTCCTATTTATTACATTTGAGTTAAACGTCACTGGCAAAATGTGAGTGTAATGTACAGTGGCGAAAGCACCATATAACACGATTCCTACTTCCTACCAGTTTCCCTTCGCATCTCCACCGCTTTTCATATTGATATAGTTACACTACGGGTATTTAATTCGCTATAACATTCAAAAAACAGAAACGTAATTTATTTTTAGCTTTGTATTTACTACAACAACAAAAAATGATCTAAATTAACCCGGCGCCAAAACGTCATAATCGGGAACTAAAAATTAATACTGCATCGATCCGGTAATTATGTTACTTTAGGTCACGTGGCACCGCTTGATATTGGACGAGAGCAAGCCGCTGTATAAACGGTTTACGATAGAGATGGATATAGAAAAAAAATCGTCAGCGAGAACGAGATGGAGGAATATTGCACATTTCATTTGGTTTTCAGCTGTTCAATTGTATTGTGTTTAATTCTAATAAATTTTAGAGCGATATAAGTATTATTTTTTGATAAGTCAGTAGGTAAGTTAAAGCTGGCTTTGCGCCGGCTTCTCTCTTAGAAAAACTGACACCTCGCCACTGGTACTATAGGTATTCCTTTGCCTAACCGTTCGGGGATTACAGGGATGATGTTACGTACTATTGCTAGACCACAATAGCGTCAATTGAATGTTTGCTATCAAGGTTTTTAGTTCACATAATTTTCTTTCTACTATTTTGGTGAACAGTGCAAGTTTTACAATGCAATCATAATTCAGTACAGAATCAAGAGATGTTACAATCGTATTGTATTGTAAACTCTTTATTTTTATATTGCACAACTTTAAATATTCATGCTTTGACCTAGTTTTCTCCACATCAGAAAAATAAAACTGTTTTGGATGATGATATGAGTCGAGTATTTTTACACCCAATTCAAACATACCGATTAAGTGTTTCTCTATATTTTTCTTAAATTGCCTAAACTGTGGGGCATTCTGAAAGAAGCCTGGAGTTATTGTAATCCAAGCCAATTATTGTTTCTTGCTGGCTCTTCTCCATAGGAATACACTTATTGGGATCATACATCTAGACTCTGACGTTTCATAAAGGTTTATGTGGAATACAATATTTGGATTTATTCACTAAACGATGTTTTTTTTTTATAACGTATGATAAAATCGTAATTCTTATACATTACCGATTGACACATTCACTGTTTAAGAGGTAGTCGGCTGTTTAAATTTCCAAGTGCATCTAATACCTATTATATGCTCAAGAAAATGGTCAGACCACCCAGTAATGTCCACGTGTGCTATGTATTGAATGAAAATGATTTCCAAGTAACAACTACCTACTAGCTTTCTCATTCTTTACTTCCTAGAATCCCATACAAATGACCATTATTGTATGACGTGATATTCACATAGACATAAACTAAGATACATCTTTGTGAATTCAAAACGTGGATTCTAAAATTGTTTTTGAATATGCATTACCTACTTTGACGTTGAATGTTATAAAATGTACATGGAGGAGTAATAGGCAGATAATTATGTTACTGATTTTAATAATCTGTAATAATTAAATTAACTTTTAATATTTATTCCGTCAGACCCATTTCACACATTCTTAAATGCAAAGAAGGTTTATCATCCATCTGCCTAGCCTTTTCCCAACTATGTTGGGGTCGGCTTCCAGTCTAACCGGATGCAGCTGAATACCAGTATTTTTACATGGAGCGACTGCCTATCTGACCTCCACAACCCTGTTACTGGGTAATACGATACCCCTTGGTAAGACTGGTTGTCAGACTTTCGGGCTTCTGACGACCCGTAACGACTGTCAAAGATCTACAAATGACAGCCGGGACCAACGGCTTAACGTGCTTTCCGAGGCACGGAGGAGTCTTGGTATGTAAAGATGGTCACCCATCCACGGACCAACCGCGGCAAGCGTAGCTTAACCTAGCCGATTGACCCGTGCAGCTATTGTTATTTAGCCACAAGCCCCTCCCTACTAATATTATTATTGCGAAAGTAACTCTGCTTGTACGTCGGTCTGTTAAGCTTCCCCCCTTAACCGCTGAACCGATCTTCGAGGAATTTGGCAGAGATAAATGTCTAGCCTAGGATAAGGAACAGGACATAGGCTACGTACACGGCATACTTTTTGACGCAGTAACCAACATCCACGCGGGCGAAACGTAGGCTAAGCGCGTCATTCGAGAACGGCTAGACCCATTTGTATTTTTTTGTTCTAAAATGTCCTAATTCGGTTGTTAAGGAAAGAAACATTTTAAGGCGCAGACAGCCGACTTTTAGGACTTTTAATTGAAGATCACGTCTAAACGGCTTGTCTTATGTATTTTAAAAAATTATATGTGAAACTAGACAATTTTTTTCGTCATTTGATATGTGAATATTTTAAATAATATTTTTATAACATAATGTAATTAATTGGTAAAGTAATGTCTATCGCGGACATAAAAATCACGCAAAAACTATCGGGTGTTTTTCCATGAAACTTTCACCATCTAAAAGACAATTTAATCACCCAAAATTTAGTATACGGTTTTTCTTTGAATTGTGTTTGATAAATCAACATGGGTTGTTTTTCGTAAAATTTGATGCGCGTTGAGGCGGGGTCTCTTGCGAGCGACGGGCGGCAGTGCATCTATGTAGGTAGCTGTCATCTATCGTCGCCTTAAAAAATCCAAACTTGGTGTAAAATTGAACGTCCTTCTTTCTATGGGATGATTTGTATAACCTACTGAAAGGACAGGGCAACTTTTATCGCGTAAGGTAGTCTACTAATAAATATACTGTGCTTTTAAAGACGTTTCAGCTTTAGAGTGCATAAAAGCGGTAGCTTTTCTGAACTTCCGTTCTTTTAATTCTGTAGGACATGATGGATAACACTGCATAGGTCACGCAGTTTGACAGGTTTATAAAATATGTATGTACCTACTTACAACTAGCCTAAGCAGCCCTTGTTCCCACTGCTGGAACACAGGCCTCCCCTATAGGTACCGGGCCGTAATCCACCACGCGGGCCCAGTGCTTGTTTCGTATAAAGGAAAATTTAATTTTAATTTTTACTTTGCAACTACGTCCTTATTACAAAATCTACATATAAGGACTATGTACCTATGCCTATACGTACTTACCTAATCACTGTTTTGTTGTTATGATACAAAATAATTATATCACACTGTTTATTGTTTGCCTATTGTGACAACTGCCAAAACAGTTGTTTTCTATTTCAAATACTATTGTTTTCTATCATAACATCCGATAATAATTAAAAACATATTATGTCAGTAGCATAGAAATTGTCTAACTGGTTTTGTTTACAAAATAGTACCTTCTCTGTAGCTTTGAACTAACATGAAATGACGATTTCAATATTAATTAGGTACCTAAGTACTATTTCTTATAAAATACCTAAATATTAATTATAAAGGTAACTTTCTTCTTTTTAAAATTATATAAACACAGGGTGGCGGGGGATCGACGTGAAACCGGGCCTAAGTCTGCTATTTTTATAAATTCGTCATTCCAACACGATCCCATAGTCATTTTGCTAAAAGTTCGTAATCTGCTAAATTAATAATGGTCGATCAGTGGTCAGTCAATGGTCTCGTAACAGAATTGTGTTATAATGCCATTGTCGTATTGCCATTATTATAAAACCCGTTAGTAGAAATGATTTTGGAAAAAATACTATTAA
Organism: Polymixis flavicincta; assembly: GCA_949987655.1. NCBI lineage: Eukaryota > Metazoa > Arthropoda > Insecta > Lepidoptera > Noctuidae > Polymixis > Polymixis flavicincta. The sequence goes on from OX465184.1 coordinate 16,146,015, forward strand.
ATTTGAACATTTATTCATGCCAGGTTTCATTTATATGTAAATATTTTTACATATTATTTTAGGCACTGTCAAAATTTTAGCAGATTACCCCCTAAGTCAGTCATTCATTTGTCATTATGTAGGTACGAGATTACCATAAAATGCCATTTCTTTCAATGGAGTATCAATGGCTGACCATGTGACCACTGGACAGTCATAATGACGCCATTATATTAGTAGATTACCAAAATTGTCAAAATCAACAATTATGATATCAATGATAGACCATTCTGACACTATTGTAATAGCAGACTTGAGGCCCTGTTACCATGTTAACATTTTTAAAAAAATCTGCTGTTTCATACATTTTGACCGCGTAGGTATTGCAGTTTTCTATAAAAAACTGTTTTTTTTATAACCGACTAAAAATTTATACGGTGGTCTAAAATCTTGTACTGAAGAATCCATGTTAACAGGGCCTCAAGTCTGCTATTACAATAGTGTCAGAATGGTCTATCATTGATTTCATAATTGTTGATTTTGACAAGTTTGGTAATCTGCTAACATAATGGCGTCATTATGACTTTCCGATGGTCAGCCACTGACACTCCATTGAAAGAAATGGCATATATTGGTAATCTCGTGCCTAATGACAAATGAATGACTGACTTGGCGGTAATTGTTGACAGTTCCTAAAATATTATGTTAAAACTATAAATATTATTCTTAAAAATGAAAACTGGCAAGAATTTATGTTCAATTTTGTAGTATTTTTTCGAAAATCATTTCTACTAACGGGTTTTATAATAACGGCAATATGACAATGCCATTTTAACACAATTCTATTACGAGACCATTGACCGACCACTGATCGACCATTATGAATTTAGTAGATTACGAACTTTTAGCAAAATGACAATGGAATCGTATTGGAATGACGAATTTATAAAAATAGCAGACTTGAGCCCCTGGTTGCTCGTAAATGTCCCTGGTACCCGGTATAGGTATGGTACAAAATAGTAGTCGGGCTTTCCATTGAATTCGTCAAGATTTACCGGTTCAAAGCGCGCAAATAACTATGAATTTATAAAAACTCTTTAAGAGCATTTTTGTTTTAGCTCTAATTTATTAATAACTAAAAGAGCATAATACTGTAATTTAGAATAAAAAGCCTTTTTTGCCAAGTTTGGAAACTACCTATGACTGACATAGGTAAGTATGTACAGTTAGTCAAAGTCATGGAGATCCGGTTTAGCTTTCAATTAGTGACTAAAAAGGCTTCGATTTACTACATCAATGTTTGGAGAAATATACTCGTAGATAAGAAAGTATTTGAACAACTTTTAAAATATAACAGAACATAAAATCACGACTCGATCCCGAAGGTTTAGGCAGAGGTGTACCTGAACACCCACATTGCCTAAGTTATGTTTAAGTACCTTGTACCTAATAGGGGCCTAAAATATACAGGGTAATTTTTTATCCAGTGCGCAAACTGTGACCATGAATTCAGCGTATCATTCTAGACCCCCTACCGCAGAAATTTTTCGCTGGTTGTACAAAACAAAATCAGCTGTTCCATACATTTTGATCACGTAGGTATTGCACTTTTCTATGAAACAGCTGATTATTTTTTGTATAACCGGCGAAAAATTTCTGCGGTAGGGGGTCTAAAATGATATGCTGAATTCATGGTTACAGTTTGCGCACTGGATAAAAACTTTTCCTGTATGACGTTATTTAAATATTAACTGTAATCTTATTTACAAACTAAAAATATTAACCGAAAAGTTATGCTCACCTTAAGAAAAAACATGTTGAACTATTTCTCACAGCACAGAGTCCCGAAAGTAAAGTAAGTAAATTCAGTCACAAATCACCAACATTCACGATCACTGAGTTCAAAGTTATAACACAGACCTAACAGTTCACCGCATCTTGCCTCCTTGCTTCGATGACAACTTCAACTGTCTGTCTTCATATCCGTCGTTGCAGGCTGACCACGCAAGCGCAGCGTATGAAATCCTATAATTTGAACAAACCATCAGTTAAAAAGAAAAAATTTGCTTGACCATTGATTGCACTCGATAATTGAACCACTGTATGCACATTTCATGTCATTAGCATTTCACAATTTGCGCGGGAAATTTGAAAATCGAATAGTGTTTTTTTACTTATATAATTTTATGCAAAGGGAAAAATTGCACTGGTAATCATTAAAGGTATTATTTTGAATGACAAGATTGAATAACAAATACGCACTTGTTTTTATTAAAAAGTTATGGATGGCAAATGCGTTCGGACGGCTGCCCGCTCGGAAAGTGGTCGCGCGTATCGGCCGCTTGTTGTTAAATACCGCACTACTCTACATATTGGCGTACAGAAAGGCAATCATATCACGTTTTCTGTTATGATGAGCTCAATTTTATGCATAGGAGAGCAACCTGTCATACGCCATTGATGGGTCAGTACCCCGTATTTATAAGATGAGTGACATCTTCGCATTGTTTAGTATTTGTATTGCAGTTCAAAGTATGCACCTAGTGTTATTTAATGTTTAAAGTAATGTTTTGCATGTCATTATTTCATTGATTTTGTTTATAGGTAGCTAAAATAGAACGATGTTGCTAATAAATAAGTGCGAGTCGTAATAACACTAAGGTTTCCGCACTACCAAAACTATAATACTTTACCTTCTTTTTACTATCGCAACCTATTATGGTTAAGACGAAACTGCTCTGCGGCAGACAGACGGACGGGCGGACTGACAAACTGACGACGCGTACCTATTCTTATTACCTATGTACTAAGGTTCTATTTTCAGCCTTTGGATTTGCGTACAGAATCATAACAAACGTAGGTAGTTCATTTTGCATCTGACATAAGATCTAATCATTCAAACAGATGCAGCACATGCAGTACGTTTACATTTACCTTCGTTTGGACCTTTTGTACATATTCTTCGCAAATGTTTTATATCCTATTATTATCATTATACCAGCTAAAAGATGCCGTAATAGTTTATTCCCAGGAGCTCCAAATCTATTGTTCTCCAAACAATTTCTTTCCATACATTGATTCCCAAGTGCTCCATAATTTTATTAGTAAATTTAAAAAATACTAAAATTGTTCCCCGCGGCTCCAAACCAAATTGCGTAAGGTCAACACAACACAAACTGCAAGTCGGGTTAGTTACACCACTTTTAACTGAAGAGCGGCTGTTTTTTTTTTTTTTTTTTTTAATTTTTTTAATTCGTCTCCCAACTTTTTGAGTACCTACCTACTTTTCCCGCTGAGTGAGTTATGACAACATGGTACTTCTGGTTTTTTCTAGCTAAAATCGAAAATTTATGACAAAATGAACTGTCCCTTTTTTTATTTTTCGTGTATATTTTCCATAATTGAATAGTTCTATGAATTGGCATAAGCATGTATTCATTGCAAAGATGCAAGGTCGACTATCCTATTCTACTGTTGTAAAAAATGGTAGGGCGCGGCGCGCGACGGTGGGGTCGGGAAGCTCGAAATTTTCGGATTACTTTATTTGTTTGTTGAAGCAAAAATGAATTATAATGTAAATATATTTTTTGTGCAATTAGTACTTTAAATTTTTTGGAGCTTATGAGAAAGATTTTATTTAATGTTTTATATCTTTAACACGCTTTTATTAGCTTCACCTGTAGGTACCTACGTTTGTTTGATACCGATTTCTTTTTAGGACTTGATTTTGACCCACTTCAAACGGTCAGATTTCATTTAAACTTTGTAGACTAATCGAGGACCGATGAAAATTCAATAAACTAAACAAAAAAAAAACTGAAAAATCACGCTTTTGTAGTTAGAAAAACTAAAAATAGAAAATAAATGATAGTTTACAAAACTAAAAAACACGCTTTATAAACCAAACTAAAAAGTAGAAAGTAATTTAATTGTACGATTTTTTTTAATTTGGAGCCGCCGGGAATAAAATTATGGAGCCCCCGGGAATAGTAATATAATAGTAGTGCTGGGCGTAGACCTAAATTAAGTCTTAATTTGCCTCCTTCCTTCTGACTATCTAGACTACAACAAAATCCATGAAGGACAAGTGCTGTTTCAGCACGTTTCATATTTTCTCGTTTGAGATTTGATCAGATAGGTGTTTAGTAGATTGTATCTTTAGGTTCTGTGGAATACGCGGCGAGAAGACTCGACGACGCTTTAGATACGCTGCCGAAACCAACAGAATTTTTCTGTTCGCCGTCTCTCTCAAAGTTAATCTTACCAAACTGCAGAGTTCGCCCAAGCTAAACGTAGGTCTTCTCGAACAAACTTGAGAGCTATCGGTCCCGTAATAAAATATAAAATTTCAACTGATCGGAATTTCTTTCATTTCGACAGTTCAGAATATGGAGAAGAAGTATATTTGCACCACGATTATATCATGTTTATACCAAGCCCTTTTTTTTGCCACCTTCATTGCGTTATTTACGTTGTTAACATACGAATTTTCCAAGCTATGAAGCAATGGATTAGGGAAATCCATTTAAAACCTCACATCGTAATTGGAAATGTATCACGCAATTAGGGTGAAGAGCCCTGAATCGAGCCACCCTGTCTAAATATGGTCGTGAATTCAAATTTGGAACAATGACAACACCAAAATAATGGCCAGTATCGTCGTCATCGGCTTCAAAACTGCTTAATTAAAAACGTATTCTTTGACTGTTACTTTGATTTTACGTGCCTCTATACCTCACATGGAATTGCATGGTGCGCGGTGGCTTGGTTTAGGTGTCCGGGAGCGTACATACTTTAATCTGTGCAATTATTCAATTTACAGACTTCCACGGTGTCAAAGTCGACCACAAAAAAATGCGTCTAAAAAAGTTCAAGTATTCATTCCGACAAGTAATTGAATTGAAAATCCAATTTATTACAGATCATTTGCTAACGTTATTATTCATATCTGATGTTGCTAGCCAGCAATAAGTTGGCCATTAATCAATCAAAGGAAGATATAGCTAGTTGCAAATATTTATTGAAAGTGGTCCAGCAGCTATTGTTTATAGTACTGACATAATAAAGATCGAATACAAAAGGTACAATAAAACATTCTTGTAGGAATCAACTGCAAAATTACCTACTGAGAATGTGCTGTTATTGAACGTGTAGATACAACGTCATTTTATTTTACAAAATAAACTAGGAACATTGAGGGGACGCAATCATAAACGTTACTGCTTCTCTATCTAACCATAATATGAATTAAAATCGTTTTTCATAATATGTCTCTGAAACCGCGTTGCTCTTCTAATATTAACTGCACAACGGATTTTGATGCAGTTTTCACCATCATTTAGGGAATTAATTCTGGAAGGTTTAAGCAATTTTAAAGTTACATATAAAAACAGTCATGGGGTCTGGCAACAGAATTAAAAACTTAAAACTTTGGGAAATCATCAAATAACTTCTCGCCCTCTGGATGGAGCAGGAGGGCGTGTCAGACCTTTACTGACTAAAACCCACCCGTGTTCCTTCAGTTGCATGTGTGCCAGAGGCCATGGTATCTCTTTCGAACAACCCGCACCCCTGGCAGGCATCGTGCATGCCCCATCGGTTTGTGCTGACATCTCTTCGAGGCGCGCGTGGAACACAACGCGCCGTCGAGGGCTTGGTCCTTACCGGACAGCGAGCTACCCATTACTCGCCGTCCGCAAGCCCACGCCTACGGTGGCCGGGAATCAGCCTGGGATTCCCGACGCCCAGGGCGTCTCCTGCGGCGACTAAGGCCGTGAGGGCGCATATACTGCCTCTCCTTCACGATGCGCCGCCTCCCTCTTCGCGAGCATCACTGCTTCGCTGAAAGAGGTGACGGCTACCCATGCACTTTCGCTCCATACCATGGCCTGGACCAGGGCCCGACGCGAGAGATCGCCGCCGCCGATCGCCTCCACGAGGACACGGTGGTGCTCCGCCCAAGCCGGGCAGACCTCCACCGTATGCTCCACCGTGTCCTCAGGGCGATCTTCGCAGTGGAAACACCCGGGCGATTCCTCCCGCCTTATGCGAAACAGGACCCTCCCGAAACAGCCGTGTCCGGTTAGGACCTGCTTCAGGCGGAAGGTGAGGACGCCATGCCGCCTCTCAAGCCACTCCTCAAAGAGGGGACTTACCACCACAATCGTGGCGTGCCCAAAGTTAGGAAGAGGGTTACTTTCTGCCAGGGGTGCGGGTTGTGCGGGTTGTTCGAAAGAGATACTGCCGCTCCTGGCACACGGGCTACTGAGGGAACACGGGTGGGTTTTATTCAGTAAAAGTCTGACACGCCCTCCTGCTCCACACAGTGAGAGAAGTTATTTGATGATTTCCAAACCAAAAAAATAAGGGTTGCGTTCGGAACAAATTTTATAATTTTTGTCAAGTTCCTAAACTAACCCGCGACGGAGTTAGGATTTCGGGTCAGGTTCGGAATAATCCATAGTTTGGCCCTACCGAAAATTGCGCAACGCGGCTAAAGAAGTTATAACTTCAAAAAAAAAATCTCACTGTTTTGTCAATTTATAAAAAGCCACACGAAACAAGAACGGGTCGCTATAGTTTTCAATATAATAAATAACACAATCGCGGATGTAGGAATTCGAGTTAATTCTTCTTGCTGGCCACAGCGCAGAATTTCTTCGTAAACAATAGAATTATAACATCACGTTCTGTTATGTAGCTACCTTAAGTACTAGGCTACCATAAGTGTTAGGCCGTCGCCTGAAGCCTAAAACCATATAATTAGAAGACAATTCTAGTGGTTCCTGTCTCTATCATAAAGCCACTAGACATGAACGAACTGTGGAAAGATTATGGTATGCTATCGAAGTGTATCGATATCACCTTAATAGGCTATTACCTAATGTCTCTTTTAGTAGTCGTCATGTTAATTCTTTTGTTTCAAAGGTTTAGTTGCTTGATTTTAATATAGTACGTGCTCACAATCCTAACTTAATACAAGTGCGAAAGTAATTTTCTTCGATTATTTGTTACGCTTTCACGCTAAAACTACTGGTCCGATTTGAATGAAATTTGACGCACAGATAGGTCATGACCTGGGTAAAGATATGGGCAACAGCTAGTATTACGGCAATAGCCATATTATGTAGCCGAACGAAGTAGTATTTTTGAGCCATTGCGCACTCAAACCAAAGTGACATCAACTATAAATGAAGTTTCAGGAACATTAGGTACTGACTGAATCAAAGAGATTCAGATGTTTCAAGCTGAAAAGTTGGGTTATTCACCTTCCAACTCTAATTGATGATCCAAAACTGCGATCTCTTGTGTTGTGGTTTCAATATACCTACCGATATTATTAGGGCGCGTACAGACGACACGCGCCCGCTAAGCGCACGCCACGCGCGTCAGCACCCGCGTCTAACTCGCTTTGAAATGTTTTGTATATCATTTGAGTCTTATGACACACAACACGTGTGCGTGGTCAGCGCGTGTCGTCTGAAGACGGCCTTATATGACTGGTTCTTATGCTCGATCAAAGTCCATGTTGAAAGTTTATTTCATAGTCACTGGACTGACAATCCGTGGTATAGATAAAGATATAGAGAAGATATTGTTATTGGGTTTCTCAATTTGTAATTTCTCGGTAGCAACCCGTAGTCTGAAGTTGTGCCCGTTGATTGCATTAGGCTCGCCTCCCATTACATAGTACTCAAACATACCTAACTGGCGAAATGTGGGTCTAGTAAACACCAACAACAACAACACACCAAACAACAACTCACAACAACTCTGCCAAAGGCATGATGTTAACGAGAGAAGATTAACGTATGCGAAAATCGACGTCAAACATGTGTTGCTTAACAAGAACAGGACTCATTCTTGTAGCCATTAATTCGAATACAAAGAAAAAAGCTTTTCAAGGCTACCTCACGAAATAGCATCAAACTTACACAATACACATACATTCATACAATCCCACATACACTGTAACCGCTAAACAAATAAAAGTGGTATTCACTTTTATTTTTACTATTATTGGTCACATCCGCCGTTAATGACGGGATGATTATGTACTTCAACGTTTACGTTATGTAATAACAAGATGGTTGTCTTTCACATTATCGAGAGAAGCTCATGAGATATGAAATTTAAGTCACGAAAGAATTTTTGAAGGTAATTTTGGTATTATAAATGATGTCGATATGTAAAAAGTGGTAAAGTTCACGTTCAAGTCCATTAGCTATTATGAATGGATAAAAGTTGAGCATGTGAAGTAAAGTGTGACTAAAAGAACTATAAAGACAATTTCTTTTTTTGCAAGGCCTTTTACAAAATGTTTCCATTCGGGAACAACGGACCATTAGAAGATATTTTAACCACCCTCCAACAAACCCTGAGCTGCGGGGCAATGAGGGTTTTTTTGGCATCACTGAGACGTCAGGTCCGGGCACCTGTCAAGTGTCAAAGCGCCTACATACTGAATGGTGGACGAATGAATGACACGAATGACATCAAATATTTTAAATTCATTGTCAAACTGAACCTCTTGTCAAAGTGGCGCCAACTGGTGGCTTCAATATTCAAGAACACCCTCATTGCGTAACACACTATCAGTAGGAATGGCTATTCTTTTGATAATTCTACAACATTAATTGCGTTATTAACGTTGTCCTCCGCAATTACCTGTTCCCTAATTGCGTAACCCATTGATTCCCGGCCACCGCAGGCGCGGGCTTGCGGATGGCGAGTAATGGGTAGCTCGCTGTCCGGTAAGGACCAAGCCCGGGTCGACGCGAAGGTGCGTTGTGTTCCACGCGCTCCTCAAAGAGATGTCAGCACCAACTGGTGGGGTCCTCAAGGGCCGATGCCTGCCAAGGGTGCGGGTTGAGGCCGCGGTATCTCTTTCGAGATACCGTGGCCTCTGGCACACGGGCACGTGAAGGAACACGGGTGGGTTTTATTCAATAAAAGCCTGACACGCCCTCCTGCTCCACCCAGAGCGGGAGAAGTAATTGGACGATTTTCCACCCAAAAATAAATCAGATTCGAATCATTTCGAAGGTTGCATCATTGCTAATCCATTCTAACACATGTTTAAAAAAATTGTCTGCTTATCAACGTAAACAACGCCGTGAATGAACGAGTGAACGAAAGCGATTCCTACTGATAGTGTCCACAATTACCCCTGTGGTGAATTTTGACATATTTATTTTAAAGTGGTTAACAACGATCCACATTATTATGCGTTTACGTGACACCAAATCGTTGTACTGATGATAAAATTATCTAGTCTAGTCCATACACATTCACTGCCTTATTAAGTAAGGCTTACGTAACTTACATGGAACTTAAACCTTGAATTATCAGGAGTGGTCTTGGTAATTAAGTTTTTGGAAATGATAAGACCTTGTAATAGTGCCGCAAGCAAAACTAATATATATTCAGAAATTAACTGACTACGTTCTATAGTGACTAATTCAGGTTACCTATGAATTTCAAAAAATAATTTTAATAACTCATCAACGAAAGTATAATTTGATGAGTCAAATGCAGTTGCATAAAGCTTACAAGATGTAGATAGAATTATTAAAGACAAAGATGAGAAACAAATTAACGAAGACGACGTAAGTCTTGTCAAACTTGCGTGGACTCTAAAGTAATATGGCTGACGAACAAAAGTATTAAAAAAATGAACTGATTGTTGTCAACAGTCAGTTCATTCGGTACAGTCGACAAATAATCCTTTAATGCTTAAAAACATATTTGAATCCACAACATAAATTCCCTTGGACAAACAGCAACAGATGATCTTAAACCCATTTCCAATGACTTAAAGTCTTTATTAAATTGTAACCAGCTAAGCAAAAGTGGAATGCTCTTTTGTTTTATTTGCTGCACTTTTATTTTATTTTTTTTGGGTGGGAAATCATCAAATGACTTCTCCTGCCGAGTAGAGCAGGAGGGCGTGTCAGACTTTTACTGACTAAAACCCACCCGTGTTCCCTCAGTAGCCCGTATGCCAGGGGCCGTGGTATCTCTTTCGAACAAACCCGCACCCCTGGCAGGCATCGGCCCTTGCGGACCCCACCAGTGGTTGCTGACATCTTTGACGGCGCGCGTGAGGAACACAACGCGCCGTCCCGTCTACCACTTTTCGGCCGCAGAGGATAGGGAGAGCGGCTGACGCTATACCGACACTCCTCTTCCCCTGCGGCCCCACCGCGTCCGCCATCAAACGGTGGCGGCCCCGTCCAGGCCACGGAAGGGAAGAGCGCTGCTCAGAAGCACCGGCACTCCTCCTCTACCGCAGCCTGTAACCCTCAGCCGCGATGCCTCCCATTCGACATCGCGGCCCACCTCAGTTGCGGTGCACCTCACCGCAACCTACTTTTTGGCCGCTACGTCAATGGCTTGAAGGCAAAAGCCCAGACGAGCGGCCCCACCGTTGGGTTCCTCTTGGCTTCACCGTGGATGGGAGACCACGGTTACTAAGCCCCCCCGCAACGACAATGCGGGAACCCACTCGGGGGGGTGCTGCACTTTTGTTTCCAAATTATAGCTCATTTGCTGATCAAAATAATAGTGGGCTTTCTCTAGCACCTGTCATGTTAACTTCTTCATTAGGATTGTAATCATTAGAGCTTGATGATTGTTCAGAGATATGACGATGATTTGTTTTTTTTTTTTAACATAGTAATCATTATCAATGTTCGTATGTATCGTTTTCTTGAAGCTTTTGATAACAATTTCGAGAGTAACACGATGATTATTTGAACAGATCCTTCTATCATTCTGCGCCGCAATATTACCTAATAATAATATTGCGAACATTATTAGACCAAAGATATCATACCTTCATAGCTAAACACATACATATAAGTACCTTGCACTTAAGATATCTCTATACCGTCGGAAATTTCGTAGACACGATTTCCTTTTTCGACTAACTTATCTTTACAGCAGATCTTACCAAATCTAACCAGTTTATTATTCATTGCCTGACAATTTAAGCTTAAAATGTTTCGCAAAATCAATAAGTTCTATTGATCCTTCTTTTGAAATTCTGTTCAACTGTTCGGTTTCAAAGTTCTTTCCTAGTTTCAGGATGCAGCATCTTTGTTCACATAACACGAATTCAGGTGATTATAATGGTTACTTCAGTGGGAAAACATATCAGCATGTTTATTTTAAGTGCTCACGTCAAACCATCACTTAACTTCCCAAAAATGTTATATCTATGCGTGCCAAGTCGTGACCATTTTTTGCACGCACTAAAAATACCTCGTCAAAATTGTCACATTATAAGATTTTTGTTACGCATATACACGACAAGGCAAGTTACGTATGCAACTTAGCCAAAATTATGTCTATTTAATATTTCAGTATGTTTCGTGGTCGAAACTGACGACAGCCACGTAACTCGCATCGTGATATACTTGTATCATCAACATAATCATCGCGTCAGGCGAAATAGGCCGTATGTCCACTAGTAAAAGCGGTAAAAGGAGGTCTTCTTTCAATTTGTCTGTCAGTCTTCAGCCTTTGGATTCGTGACTACTCTTGATAGCTTGGTAACTGCAGGTAACGTCAGCTGTTTAATGATAATTATAGCTTAGTAGGTACAATGAACGACCATTTTAACATATTATTTTGCTTTAAAGACTGGTGAACGAAGAAATAACTTCAAGTACTTAGTGCAAAAATGTATCCCGCTAGCTATCGCCCAAAGGATAGTATTGAGGACATTGTACGTCAATAAATTATTAGTACATTGATCTTCTGCTAGCCAATATGATATTGGCTACCGACTGCTGACCAATATGATGTTAGCTACCTACTGATGGCCAACATGTTATAATCTATACCTGATGAACCAGCTACCCAATTGCATCCACTTTATTGAAAAATGCATCTAGTCGGCAACGTATAAACGCAATTAATGTTGTTGAAATGTCAAAATGAAAGGAAATGCAATTACTAGTGTGTTATGCAATACTCCCGTAGGTTATGTCCCAAGAGATCGCGTAAAAGAAGGTTTTTCTTTAACAAAAACATAGAATAAAGCAGTATTCAAATTGAGCATCGTGCTTTCAGTTTCGGTGAAGGCATAAAAAAATAGTTTCTACATCGTATTGTGCAGTCGTTGTAAGGTATCCAAGTGAAAATGTTAAATTAACAAAACAGTATTTAACGCCAATTATGCTGGTGGCGCTGAATCAGTTTCATTTGCTACTTTCGCCCAACAGTACTTACTTATAAGTATATTACTACCTGTTGCTGGTTTCAAATAAGTTATATTAAAGTACAAATCAGCTGCTCTTAGAGATACGAGAACTAGTAGAACTAATCCTGATTGGTTCCTGTTTTTAAGTAGGCTTGGGGCAAATCTGTTATAGTGAAAGGAAGAAAGGGGAATATGTATATCCAGGGATGTTCATATTTGTTCCACTATTTGGATTTTTTGTATTAGCATGCAAGAAAAACACGTCGCATTTCTAATCTGCTGAATTAGGAAAAACGTTGTTAATAATCTGAGCCAGCGGGAATTTGTAGGTTGAATTATACCTAACCAATTTGTAGTAGGTTGGATATAAAACATTGTAAGTATAAATTATATAAAATATAAAAGTAATTTTTAAAACAGTAACTGTGGCTTTGCTTACTGGATCTTTTCCATAGGAAACGACTAATTGAAACCGTGGACCTAGCTTCTGACGTTTCATAAGTGCCCATGTAGTACGTGAAATAAAATATTTTCATTCTGTTTAAGTATAGAAAACTCCTTCAGAGTTGGTTTAATATTTTTAGCCCCGGTTTCAATCAAACCCAGAAGAAATTGATCGACTACGATTATCCAATAGAAGCAATGCTCAAAACATATTTCCAAGACAACTTAAGCATCGTTTCTCGTATGCGGGCTCTTTAAATGCAAATACTAAATATAGCCCGATCAAGTTTAGTGATCTGCAAATTCCACACTAATCACCTTACCATACGATACAGCTATTAGCCACATATAAAAGTGTTTGGATGACGTCCACTGGATCGGTTTCACTCCGTACTTTCTAAGCAAGTGGAGCAACTCAGGCGCACCCGATGTCTCTTTACGCACTCCCTTTTGTAATCCACACCTTTAGTGTAACGTATCTTCTTCACGCTCGTTTTCACTTACATAGACATTGAATTCATTATTATGTAGCAAAGTAATTAATAAATTCCTTTCCTTGTCACATGTTATTCGGGGTCAGCGCAACACGTTTTTTGTTACCAAAATAATGATAAGAAAATAATTTTATGCTAAATATGCGATCGCAAACAAGCTGGCAACCCACCTGATGGTATGGACCCCATAACCAATGCTTAAACTTGACTTGTGTATGTAATGACTCCAACGAGTACATTACACGCACATGGTACAGCACTGGTTTAATTATAAGCACAGGATATATTTCGAGCAGTGGTTGCCACGTGAGCAGTGGTGGCCCAGTGAGCAGTGGTGGGCCAGCGAGCAGTGGTGACCCAGTGAGCAGTGGTAGCCCAGCGAGGAGTGGTGGCCCAGTGAGCAGTGGTGGCCAAACGAGCAGTGGTGGCCCAGCGGGTAGTGGTGGCCCGGCGAACAGGGTGGCCCTGTGAGCAGCGGTAGCCCAGTGAGCTGTGGTAGCCCAGCGAGCAGTGGTAGCCCAGCGAGCAGTGGTAGCCCAGTGAGCAGTGGTGGCTCAGCGAGAAGTGGTGACTCAGCGAGCAGTGGTGGCAGTGGTGACCCGATAACTATGGGTGTTGACACATAGTAATCGGGTCCTAGATAAGTACCAGCTTCAGCTAGCAAGTTATTTTGATGAATCCTCTCCAATGAGACTTAGACACCTTCTTTGCTTACATAATGTATTCAAATGTTGGCAAACCTTCCATTTAATTTCAATAGTACTTACAACACTTTTGTTAAATACAGCGCAAAAAAGCCATCTGGATCATAAGTCTCCACATTTTGAATATTAAACTTTATTGCATACTAATGTCAATCATAATTTCACACTTGAATGAACACATTGAACACATCAATCATCGAAGACACATTCGCAAATAATTGGACATGTAAGCGATTTAACTCGACCCCCTTAGATGCTCTAGTGACGTCTTGATAGAGCTACTTTTAGTTATGTAATATGTCTGTCAAAAATATACTGTGAAAAAGTCTATAAGTAAGGAATTTATGTCTGTTCCTCCGTGGGCCATCTTTTCAGAGTATTTTATTAGTTGTTTAACTGTCGTGAAGATACATATTTTATAATTATTTCACTTTAAGTTGCAAACATCAGTGCCAATAGCCCTGGCTCTTGTACTAGGAGTTCTACTATTACAAGAGCTAGGGCCCGCAATTAATAGGTTATATGGTAAAGAAACGCTGATAGACAAAATTGAGATTAGTTAAAGTTATGCGAGTACAAGAGAAAAAAAGTTATTATAAAAGAGTTTAATTTTTATTTTATTAAATTAAATCACCACTGTGGTCTGTGAACAATGATGATAATTAATGAATACGTCTATGAAAGTGGATGAGGATAAAGCTCAGTGGGATTTAGTTGCAGAGGTTTATGTCCAACTGTGGACCGCTTTAGTATGGACGTATGAAATCTGTACGAAAATTGCTAATTTATTTTATGCTTCAGATATCAATATTGTTTGAATAGCTCGGTTTCTTCAAAATCTCGTGTCGCCATATTGTTTTTTTTTTTTTTCATCATAGAGCGATAAAAAGGGCAAAACAATATGGCGACATCCTTTCAAACTGTTAAAACCATCGATCTTCAACTGTTTTCTCTCTTTTCGTTTCTCCTCTATCTACTCAATGCTCTTTTCCAAATTCCACGCAGATGAAGTCACGGGCTGAGCTAGTACTTTATAATAACGAGTTCGTCTAATTCAGTATTAACTTTAAATCGATTTTGGCAGGACGACGAAGTGCGGCTATCTGTATTACTATAATAATAACGCAGCGTTTCTACAATTTCTTACAGGCATTTATTATGTTTAGATAATAAGTAAGCTTGATGTAAGCTCTTCATTGGTATGATTATCACGCATACCGTGAGATATTGTGTACGTGTTTCAGGTCACCAGGTTATAAAAGGAACTCTTTGAACGGTACTAATCAACTCATCTGAATTACGGTATAACAGCTAATAGCCGTAGTGCGGCTACACCTAGGTGCAGCCGCCCACATGCGGTTAAACTTAGATGTACGAGTATCCTACTTATGTCACCGTAAAATTGTAAATACCGTTAGATTATAATCTATCTCGCGAGATTATAAACTGTCGATAAATTGTGTACTGCGCCCTACTAGTTACCGATCGAATAGGTTGTTAGGTTAGGTTAGAATTGCGACCAATCACGCGCGAGCCGAACGAGCGAAGCGAGCGGTGCCGCGAAAGCAGCTGGCGAGAGCTAGGCCGGCTGCACCTAGTTGTAGCCAGCTAAAACCAGGAGTAGCCGCTCTTCGGCTATTAGCCGTAACACATATACATAAATCGCTGTTGAAATGTACTTCATAAACAAAAAACAAAGTTAATAGTTACACGTTTACCAGAATAATCTAGGACTCGCTTTTGCCAGCGGCTTCGCCCTCGTGGAGGTCGAAAATTGTCCCACGGGAACCGGGATGAAAAGTATTCTACGTATTAATCCAGATTATAAACTATCTGTGTGCCAAATTTCATCCAAATCTGTTGCGCTGTTTTTGCGTGATTGAGTAACAAACACATTTACATCTACATTTATAATATTAAGTAGGATGGACCGACCATGTAGAAGATAGGTATCTGAGTAGTTGAAAGGATAAGAGAATAGGGGGATATAGGCAATGCCTACTTGCAGTATTAAACTGCAATAAATACTTAAAATAAATAAGCTTATAATGAACTAAAAAACTTTGACGAAAGTGGCGTGAACGGCTTAGCCTCAAGCTTGAGGCTTTTAAGAACGTATTAAAAATTCCATGTTTACGTAAGTTTCTTATTATTTGCCAGATTTCATTACCGATACCAGGACAGGTGAAACTAAATAAAAGCGTATGATAAAAAACGCTTTTTTGGACCAACACACAAAAATTTAAAAGACTTCATGTAGACAAAGGGCTTAGGATAGGAGGATAGGAGGTTTATTGAATCTAACCATGAAACTTGGAATTTTATCACCCATTGTCGTTCAGCGACAAGACATCGTTAAAATTCCGACATCAAACTAGAAATGCCTTTATTATTCCTCCCTTTTATTGTAAAACTATAGTGCTGATAAATACGTCATTTACATGAAAACTAGACTTGAAGAAAGTTGTTCTTGTCTACAGACAGACTTTCATCGCACCTACTGCCTATTCAATATTGCTTAAAAAAAATTATATTCGTCGCTAGATTTCAATTAAGATCAAAGGTTTTTCAGATTCGAACGTGGAATTAAATAACAGTTGTTGGAGTCCAGGCCTCATTTTCATAACACGTTATGTGAAAAGTAAATACGAAATTTCATTGAAATCTCAATTTACTCAAAATATTATATTGTGATATCGAATTTTCTCCATATTTTGTATAAATATACTGTTGTTATGCTTTGTTTTTAAAAAACATTTCTTCTGTAACCAAACTGATTCCCTAGTGTAATTACAAGCTTATTATCATATTCAGCCTACACTGTTCCCACTGCTGGGACGCAGCCCTCCTCTCTGAGAGAGGAAGTGGGCCTTAACCTGGGCCCACTGCGGATCGGTAAATGTCACATGTCTTCGAACTTTTGGTTCTAGGACATGCCGATTTCCTCACGATGTTTCCCTTCACCGTTTTGAGAAATAATTTACAAAAAGTAAAGCGACTGTTTGGGTTTGAACCTACGACTTACAACTCGTAAGGCGCGGCCGCATCCGCTCACCGCGCGTCACCACTGCTCTCACTGATAACAAGCACATGAGATATTTCTGTTTTGTCTCTGTGATAGGAACGCATGATTTACGACGCATTTGGCATCGAATAACACAAAGAAGTTTATTGGGTCGGGCCTCAAAGTAATCTTGTCCGTAGGTAATACGGAGTAGTAATCGCCCGTAACTTCGGGCGAAATTCGTACGTATTCGTACGCACGACCTCCTGGCCCGGTTCAATTTTGATTGCCAACGACATGCTGAAAATAAAATGTCACAATTCACAGTTCCTAGTTATCTAATGTTTGCAATAGAACTCTATATCCTCAATAGATTAAACAAGTTATTAGTACATAAAATACAACTTAAGTATGCTCTAAAGTGTTTTATGCCTACCCTAGTCACAAGACTGCCCGTCAGTAAAATAATTCTCATCAAGCATTCGTAAGTTATTGCACATAAAGATGATTTTACGACCGCTCTTATACTTAATTAAGCTATCTTCTAATAACCATTAGCTTTGCATTATAAACTGGTCAATAAAAAAAAAACGAATCATACACGCCTCGCGTGGTACGGTATCTAATCAGCCTTAAAATGAATTGCCAAATCTAATTACTTTGTAAGTACATACATTCATCAGAAATAACGAGATCAATATAGTAATTTCTCTTAATGAGGATATTACCTTCACGAGTGAGGTAATTATTGTGTATTTGAAGATAATATGAGCAGTGGTAACGGCCGCGACTTTCGAGAAGTAGGTCGTAGGTTCGAACCCAAACAGGTGCTTTACTTTCTGTAAATTATTTACTGGCCACTCAACACGGTGAAGGACAACATCGTGAGGAAACCGGCATGTCCTAGAACCGAAAATTCGAAGACATGTGACATCTACCAACCAGCACTGGGTCCGTATGGTGGATTACGACCCACTCCCTCTCACTCAGGAGGCCTGTGTCCCAGCAGTAGGAACATTATAGGCTGATTACACAGGCACATAAAAAGCGAACGTCACAATTTAAAAGAAAATGTTGTTGATTCTAGTCGCCCCTTCCAAAAGGTAGTTGCGGATTGAGAAGAATGGGAAAGAAACTCAACAGTTACTCTTTTAAAATGTTTTACAATATTTTATATACAGTGATGTTATTATTTTGTATCAGTGATTATCATCATCATCATTTCAGCCGGAAAACGTCCACTGCTGGACATAGACCTCCCCCAATTTTGGGGGCTTGCCAAAGTCGCCACGCTTGGCAGACGGGTTGGCGATCGCAGTATTCTGATAAAATGCATAGAAAACGCTGCTTCCCATTCTCTAGTAAGTCCCTGAGTCGCTTTCTACGACACATAGTGTATTTAGTATATTGTAACAGTGATAGTATTTTGTATATGTGATGACGAAGCATAGTTGATCACAACCATCGATTTCTCCAAGTAGACAACACTGTTTCAAGTGACAAATTCGTTATTTGGCGCGATATTATAGTACCTACCATTGAAACAATTTTGCAAGATGCTTTAAAACACAGCCATTTTGAAAGCTATGTCCAAATGCTCTGAATCTGTGCGAAGACTATACCAATCTACCCAAAAACCACAAACGAAATTCATGCCGTGAATCTTTCAACACGTAAACTTTCAAAACAAGTATTAGTACCTAAACATGTATACGAACGAAATAAATAAACTAAAACTAAAAACGACTGGAAGAATGTTCACATAAAAAACCACAAGGAAATAGTGCAACCGATAGTCCAAACGATTTTGATACAATTCCGAAGTCACGGCTGTGGTCAAAAACAATCAACATCAGAAATTATTCAAATGACTTGCATATTTTCTACTTCCCTGTAAAAGATTTGCTACACATAAGAATTAAAAACTACGTAACATTGCTTTAACAAAACAACAGCATTACGAAACGGTATTGATGTTGAAATAAAGGATGATGTCCACCAAACGGCTCCCATCGCATCGGATCGGAAAGTTTACGAACGTATGCGGTGACAGCCGATCGCGTCCGGCAGGATGTCGACGCATACGATCGGCACCCTACCGTAGCGTCGCTTGCGAACTTATCCGTTTCTGCGCCTAGTCAAATAGTTTTATTCCTACCTTGTTGACGTGTTCTAATTTTTGAAAATGGCAGATGAACGATTGATGTCAGCTGAAAGTATCCGATCGGATACGACGACAGGCGAACGGAGCCGATGACGCGTCGTACCATACGTTCGGCTACGATCGCGTGTCGCGTAAGACGGCTGCGGTCAAGCTGCTGTGCGCGGTTTGCTAATATAGACTTTACTTATTGTGTGCACGATTTAATATCGTTTAAAGATTTTAAAATCCGTTCCGATCATATGCGATGCCAGCCGTTTGGTGGAAATCATCCTTATGATTGCATTCGATAGCATAACATAACTTCTGTATGGGTTAAAAGAACCATTAAAAGTATAATAGCTATAATCTCATTGGAGCTCGCCGCTAAATTCACGATCGATCGAAGGCTTGTGGATGGCTGACCATCCATTTCATATAGAGATTCCTCCGTGCCTCAGAAAGCACGGTAAGCTGTTGGTCTCGGCTATCATTGTCTCGGCTATCATTCGTAGATCTTTGGCAGTCGTTGTTACGGGTAGTCAGAATCCCAAAAAGTCTGGCAACCACTCTTACCAAGGGGTATCGTATTAGCGCAACTAATTGCGTTTTGGAGGTAAGATAAGCAGTTGCTCCAAGTAAAATACTGGTAGGTATATAGCTGCCGTGTGGTACTGGACGTAAACGCGCTATTCATTTATCCGCTATTTATGTTCTGTATGCCTATGTTTAAAAATATTTGTGTTGTTATCATGTGTTTTTTTAATATGTTTTTTCATCTTTTTATATGCACGTGTTTCTGTGACAAATAAGTACATTTTTCTTTCTTTCTTTTTCTTTCTAAACAATAGTACCATCCCATTTCTTCTCGTGGGTGTCGTAGGAGGCGACTAAGAGACTTACTAGAGAATGGGCAGCAGCGTTGTCTATGCATTTTAGTATGGTGGATACTACGATCGCCAACCCGCCTGCCAAGCGTGGCGATTATGGCAAACCCCCAATTTTTTTTGGGGAACCTATGTCTAGAAGACGACGTCTATCGGCTGAAATGATGATGATGATGATATAGCTGCAACCAGTTAGGGTGGAAGCCGGGCCAACCTTAGTTGGGAAAAGGCTAAGCAGATTGAATAGCTATAATCACAACTGTATTTATTAAAAAAAAAACACTAGAAGAATGTGAATGGACATCTTTTTAAGCTGGCTGGAGTAATTCGAATCTAATTCATCCAAATTAAATTAGCTGGCAATGCTTTACCCATGTGTTGGATATCGAAAACCACATTGAAAAAAAAAACATCATTCCAACTTTGTTCAAAACTGTAAATGATACTAACATGTAAATTAAGACAATCAAACGGCGGCTGTTAGTTATGTTCTGGTTTTAGGAAATTCGTAAAAATATCTGTTCCAATAAAAAAAACAAAAACAGCTGATTGATTATGAGCATTGACCTTCGACCATCGTGAATGACAATTGTGATATATTTCATTTTTTTTATTTTTTTTCCATTAGTTTTCGGTATCGATACCGAAAACGTGGGTAAAGTATTACCAGCTAATTTAATTTGACCCTGTTTATGGGAGCGAAATTTTTAATAATAAGAATGTAATATTATGTCATGTTTTGCTAGGCGGCTCGGAACATGACACGAATCGCTGCGCATTAACAAATTCACGAGTCGGCGGGGTTGAGGGGTGATGTATTGTGAAGCAAGTAGAGCACCTCAGTCAGAGCTGCCATAAAGCTTGAATCAGGCTGTATTTAGTTGCTTATGTTATGGAGCTGGTATTAATTTAATAACGATTCAAGAAACACACAAACTACTTATAATCGAAAGACACCAAAAGCGTGATGGCCTCGTTACCTTTATACCAATGAAAAACGTGGTACCTACCTGTCTATAGGATATGAGCAAGAAGTACATGAACACAAGACGAAGTAACCAAAAAGGACATTCAGGCAATTATTCAGCGCGCACTGGAAGCAAAAACTAGCAAATCACAAGAAATCTAGGACATGAGCGAATATCGTTAGCACGCCCAAATCAAATATGCGTCTAGGTGCTAAGGAATGTTATGGTATAAGAAACTTACATGACTGATAAACGGTGAAGGAAAACATCATGAGGAAACCAGTATGTCGTAGAACCAAAAATTCGAAGACATGTGACATCTACCAACCCGCACTGGGCCCGCGTGGTGGACTGGCCCGCGCACTCAAACCGAGAGGACGCCTGAGTCTCAGCAGTGGGAAAATTATAAATCGAATAGACGAGCAATTCTTGTATTAATGTATATATTAATCTGAACCCCGGAAACGGCTCCAACGATTTTCATGAAATTTAGTATGTAAGGGATTTCGGGGGAGATAAATCGATCTAGCTAGGTTTCATATTTAGAAAAGGTCAAACAAAAAACAACTGAGCGAAGCTCGGTCATCCAGATATTTTACATTATACGAACATAAAGATGAATTTATTGGTGTCAAAATCTTTGCTGATGTCTTCAATCAATTCAGTCAGCTGATCACAATCTAGGCACGTAGACCTCTCCCTAGTTGCGCCACACCTGCCGGTCAGTTACAAAATGTTAAATTATTTATTGGTTTCCTCAGCAGCAGTAAGTTAAACATAACATCACGCCAAATGCGCCCAAACGGTAAGGCAGAGGTGACGTATCATATGCAAGTCCCATGGAAAAGGGGGCGAGCTTTTTGCCTAAACTGTGCACAAATCTAGACTCTGGGCTGCCACTGAGAAATGTCTAACGGAAAAAAAAACAATATTATTATTAGAGACTGACGCGTGTGTCCAGTTGGTGAAACTCAAAATTAGTATCACTTATTATTTCGTCACCTGGACATGCCAAGATTCATAAGCGTGTCCACATAGTGAAACTTAACTGGACACGTTCGCATTTTACCCGAATTCATGAAAAAGTACAAGCACGGATATAATTTTTTGTGTCACAATCATCATCAACCACTAAACGTTCCACTGCTGGAAACGGATATGTCATTGTAAAATTATTCACCATTTGTGAATTTATAAAGAACTAGCTAACCCGGTGAACTTACCGTACGTACCGTCTCAGAATCAATAAATATTGTCTTAAGCTATCAGCAAATCATCTTGAGCTATTGCGCGTGATCTCATACCAAGTTATGACAACCCGGTACTTCGAAGGCATGTTGCGTTCTCTAACTGACATACCTATATTAGGTGTACTCTTACCGAGTTATGACAACCTAGTACTTCGAAGGCTGACTGTACATATTTTGCAAAAAAATCTGGGTGTGTCCAGTTGATTGTTGTGATTTCATTTAAGTTTCACTATGTGGACACACGTAAAAATATTGACGTGTCCAGGTGACGAAATAATATTATAAGTGATACTAATTTCGAGTTTCACCAACTGGACACACGCATGCCCAGTCTCTTGTGTCGAGTTGGTGACTAACCTAAATTCGAATCCATGGCCACCAGTCAGTAAAACTTAATATATTCAACCACACAAAAAGAACTGGTTTCCTGCATTGGAAACACCAGATCGAAGGATCATCTGATAAACGAAGCTGAATCAAGTCACACCATGTCACAATACACCTCTTTCTCTCGAAAACAAAGCTATGTAAAGCATCCGCATTGCTTACGTAACTATTGTATCGTGGTTCAGGGTTCACGCACGCTGACTTTTGGCAAGGCATCTGCGTACCATGTGGTGTGGATCGGGTAGGGTTGTCACGCTTCAAGAGTTTCGTCTGCCTTTCCTTTTGTTGACGTGTGGGTTTTTGTCGCTTCAACGCGTTTGTAAACAGAAGCTTGGGTTAACATATCAAATGGCCCAGGGCTACCCACATTTAATTGCCTTTATTTTGGAATCTATTTCAATAATTTGACTTTGACAGCACCTTGACATCGTAGTACCTAATACGTATAAGGATGGTTTTCAAAGAGCAAGTGTTAACGTAAATGTAGTTGTGGCTGTGGAAAGTTTTACTAAGGGTCTCTTGCTACACATCACATGTCAAGCAAACATACTGACGACTGACACTTGGCTATCTATACGTGGGAAAATGGGCGTGAAGTAGTGACCAATGTAAACATGCACAAGAATATGTAGCTGTCTACTAATATGGCGTCTCAAGGCTAACAGAGAGGAAAACGTTTTTGACTTCAAACACTTATTACATAACTTTAAACATGTAAGTTTAATTGAATTATTGCAAACCCTGAAGAACATTTTTTTACTTTTCACAATAGACAATACGACATTTTATCCAGCTTAGGATCTGCGAGGACTGCGTTCTTTGAGGTGCCTATTAAATAATAAATTGAATTTTGAAAAGATTTGAAGGCTGGATTTTGATTTAGAGTACCTACTTACGTCAAGACCCACTTATCTAGACAGTTGAGAAAGAAGTCTGAGGCGATCAAGTATGAAGTAAGATTTTAAAATGTAAATTTTTATCCTACTTATTTTGAGTTAAGCTACTTGGGGTCGATATTGAGCTTATTAGACACCTTCATGGGAGGGAAATGTTTCTTTGATAGCAAATCGGTAGGCAAGCTTGCGTCTCGAGACACGTGACTGTCGGCAAATGAATGTGAACCAGTCGTCTTGCATAACACACTATCAATTACAATCTGAATGATTTTGTAGGATAATTTATTGCTTCATAAAATATGTCCGAAAAAATTTACTTATCAACAAAGTAAATACGAAATAAATGTACTGTATACCAAAAACTCGTGTAAACATGTTTAATTTTCTATATAGGAAGTCCAAGAGGGCATTAAACATATTTTTGCCATACTAATGTTCTATTCTTTGCAACAGTTTCAAGGAAAACTCAGTTGTTTTTTTTTTTTAAGTTTGGAGCAGGAAGGCGTTTCAGACTTTTACTGACTAAAACCCACCCGTGTTCCTTCAGTTGCCCAGTTAAGCAACATGGTGCTTGGGAATGAAAGTTGTCTCTATATAATTACGACAACGATATGCATTGTTTTATCTGGCAAAGACACTGACGATGTTGCCCATATAATTGAAATTGGCTGTTTCTGCCTACGAAGACCTGTAGTACGAATACCCGATTGCGCACTATGTTATAAAATTTACTCTATTTATTTTTAACCGACTTCAAAAAGAAGGAGGTTATCAATTCGACACATTTTTTTTAATGTATGTTCGAGTATAACTCCGTCGTGTATATTTCTTGTTCGAAAAGGGTTTATTTCGAAATGGTCCCATTTAAATTTCATTAGATCAGATGATGCGTTTCGGAGACAGACAACCGAACTCTTCGAAAAATGACAGCAAAAAAAACAATGCATATTTATGCTATAGCAGCAATCTCGCTGCTATAGCATAAATATGCATTGTTTTGACCCCAAGGATGATGAAATTTCGAATTAGTGTGCGGTAGGTACTTTTTCAAATCGGTTCAGTAGTTTCGGAGCCTATTCAATGCAAACAAACAATCAAATCTTTCCTCTTTATAATATTATTAGTATAGAAAAATATGTTTTCGAAAATACTATGCTAAACACCAATACCCCCAGCCGAAATTCTGAAGACAGAGGCCAATAGGATCTCATCCCCGCTTTGGAGGTCCCTTGTTAAATCAGTCATTTATGTAATCATAACTTTATTTAATTTATCGATTTAATTTTATTTCATTCAAATTTGCTCATTTCGACTTCATTTTATGTTATTTAAATTAATTAATTTTGTTTTTTTTTTTAAATCTTATTTTGCTTCGACTTGTTTTAATTTAATTTTATTTAAATTTGTTAATTTTTAACTTTAATTTTATACTATTTCTGAGTATCAAATTTGTTAAAGTAATACGAAGTGCGTGAGCAGTGCCACCTATTATAAGTTATTCGCAAGTGATTGTGTTCGGTCCCGCGTTTGCGCCGCTAACATCGTTGTATTGATTATCCTTCTTAAATATACTTTATTGCTATAAAAGGTGCTTTTTATCCCATACCCCTTCAGGTTATGGGCCCAGGCTTTGCCAGTGAGTGAAATCAAAACTGATAAGTGAACAATTGCAGTGATTTGAACTAAAACAGTTCATCGTAAACAAAGTTATAAACGCGTCTACGCGAGTTAAGGTTTAACCTAGGTGATTAGTGTAACGTGGACTTGCAAGTTACGTTTGCCGTTTGTTTACCACAATTAATTAAGTTGTTACGAAGATTTTTTATCTGCATTGTTGTTTTATTTGGAGTTGAAGAAACTTTGATATGGCTACATCAATTAAGATTGATCGACTCACTGGTGATAACTACGATACATGGAAGATACACATGCGAGCAATTCTGATCAAGAACGATCTATGGGAATATGTATCGGGAGTTATACCAAAACCACATTTAGGTGATTCGAAATGTGCCGACTGGATAAAAACGGACAGTAAAGCTGAGTCAGACATATTGTTGGCGGTAAGTCCAAGTGAGTTGGCCGCAATAGATGGTTTGGGAAGTTCCAAGGCTATATGGGATAAGCTGAAATCTATGTACCAGTCGAGTGGACCTGCCAGAAAAGCCTCATTATTGAAAAAGCTGGTGCTTACTCGTATGCAGGAAGATGATGATTTGAAGAAGCACATCGCGGATTTTTTTGATGCAGTTAAAAAACTCAAAGAAATCGGTTTGATTGTTATTGACGAACTGCTAGCCATATTATTGTTGTATAGTTTGCCGGATTCGTTCGCCATGTTTAGGACGGCAATAGAATCGCGCGATGATTTGCCATTAACGGAAACGTTAAAGGTCAAGATTATCGAGGATTACGAAGCTCGTAAGTCCAATACGGTAGACCAAGGGGCTATGTTCGTCAAACGTATCAATAAAAATAAATATGCCAATCAGAAGAAGAATAATACTGATAATCAAGACCATAAAAATAATGTTGAATGTTATCGTTGTGGTCGTCGGGGGCATTTAGCGAGAGAGTGCAAGACTAAGAATATCAACAAGAATAAGCAAAGCGCACAAAAGTTAGAAGGCAGTAAAGACAACGAGCAAAGGACAACCATGTTATTGAGTACTACCGAAGAGGTTATGCTGGGTGAGAAACTAAATCCTATTTGGTGCATTGACAGTGGATGCACGGGTCATATGTGTAACGAGAAGCAAATGATCGAGGATTTTACGCGGCTGGACTCCGAACTAAATTTAGCTAATAGCGGCAAAACGCAAATTACCGGCGCTGGTAAGGTAAGCATTTTGGTAGACACGGGCAGTGAAGAACGCCAAATTGATATAGAAAAAGTGTTCTACGTATCCGATTTACGAACAAACTTACTATCAGTGGCCAAGATGACTGATCGCGGGTTCGAGGTACGTTTCAGAAAGAATGATGCGATTGTGATTGATAATGATGATAAAATTCATATGCGGGCAGACCGTGTTGGGAACCTATACCATGTTCGGACGAGTCAGAACTGTGCCAATAATGTTCAAGCTGTGAATAATTCACTCGTCACGTGGCACCAACGTCTTGGACATGTCAACGAACGCGACTTGAAAGCTATGGCGAAGAATAGTTTAGTACACGGGCTAACATTCAAGGATGACGAAAAGTTGTCTGAATGTGAGATCTGTATAAGTGAGAAACAGACTTGCACGCCGTTTCCAAGGAGAACGGAAGATCGTACAAGCGAATTACTGGAAATAGTGCATAGCGATGTTTGTGGCCCCATGAAACATCAGTCTTATGGCGGTAAAAAATATTTTGTTACGTTCATCGATGACAAGTCCAGATGGTGTGAAGTCTACTTTTTGGCAAACAAAAGTGATGTTCTAAATGCATTTAAAACCTACAAAGCCTATGCAGAGAATGTAACAGGGAAGACTATAAAGTACCTTCAGTCTGATAACGGACGTGAGTACGTAAACAATGAATTTGACGATTTATTGAGAAAAGCTGGAATCAGAAGAAGATTGACAGCCCCGTATACTCCCCAACAGAATGGGATCGCTGAAAGAAAGAACAGGACATTAGTTGAGATGGCACGCTGTATGATGCGCCAAGCAGGTAGTCCTCCTTCTTTCTGGGCAGAAGCAATTAATACTGCCAATTATATAAGAAACCGGTGCCCAACTACAGCGTTAAATGGTCAAATACCGTTTACGCTATGGAAAGGGAAGAAACCCACTGTAATATATATGCACGTCTTTGGCTCGAAAGTTTATTATAAGGACAAGGGAAAACCGAAAGGAAAATTTGAGTCTCGTTCGCAGTTAGGAATATTTGTGGGTTATGATATTCAATCTAAGGCATATAGGATACATGACCCTACGACAAGAAAAATCATGGTGAGTCGTGACGTGAAGTTTATGAATGAGACAGCGTTTCGATATGAATATGAAGAGATATTTGACCATGAAGAAGACACTAACGAGGAACAAATGAGAGTAGAATTGAAGGTATCTAACGCGAATAATGAAAAAGGAGAAGATAACCGGAAGATACTGAAAACTAGAAGAGATGGTAGTAAACCAAGAAGATCGATTGAAAGAGTTCATGAACCAGAGGAAGAGAGAGATAGAAGTCAATTACATAGAAAGAGGAACTCAACTGTCTCGTGGGAAAATTTGATAGAACCTGCTAAAAGAGGAAGAGGAAGACCTCGTTTAATTCGTACTGGTATGGCGGGTAGACCGCGGAAAGAATATCATACAGAAAAAGAGGAAACAACAGATAGTGAAAATGAATCAGATAAATCGAATGAACAGATAAGTGCAGGAATAGCAATGATAGAACCAATGGTGTGGAAAGATGTAGAAAAGAGAAGCGACGTAAACTTGTGGAAATTTGCACTAGAAGATGAGTATTTGTCACAAATTAAGAATAAAACCTGGGAAATCGTACCACGACCAAAACAACGAAAAGTTATTGGAAGCAGGTTTGTGTTTAGTACGAAAAGTACTGGCAAGAAAGTGCGCCTTGTGGCAAAAGGATGTTCACAACGGCCAGGGGAGGATTTTCACGAGACCTCATCCCCGGTTGTGAGATCGTCATCAATTAGGCTCATAGCGGCTTTATCGGCTGAATTTGGACTAGAAATCCATCAAATGGACGTGGTAACAGCGTACCTTAATGGTTCACTGGATGAAGAGGTTTTTATGGAAATTCCAGATCAGTTAAGCGATGTTCTAAAGAGAGTACTCGCAAAAGAAAAGATTGGTTCAGAGAAGAAAATAATAACAGAAAATAACATACTTCAAACAGCTAAACGCTGGAATAAGGATCTTGATGAATGTGTGGATAGTGTGTGTCTGTTAAGAAAATCTTTATATGGCTTGCGTCAATCAGGGTTGCAGTGGCATAAAAAGTTAGTGAGAAAGTTGAGTGATATTGGTTTTGAGGCGTTGCCGCAGGATCCTTGTGTATTTATTTCACAGAAAGGTGAGAGAATGATGTTAATTGGTATATATGTTGACGATATAATTATATCAACAAATGATGATGCATGGATGCAAGATATTAAGAAACAGTTATCGAACGCCTTTGAAATGAAAGATATGGGCAAGATATCAACTTGTTTAGGTATTGAATTTAGTCGTGATGATGAAAATAGAGTTTACTTAAGTCAAAAATCATATATAGATAAACTGTTAGAACGGTTTAGTATGAGCGAGTGTAAATCTGTTGTCACACCTATAGATGTTAATGTTAAATTAGAGAAACCTGAGTTTATCAGATGTGATATGATGGAACAGTATCCGCATCAAAGTTTGATAGGTGCCTTGATGCATCTGGCCGTATCAACGAGACCAGACATCACGTATGCCGTCAACTATTTAAGCCAATTCAATACAAATTACGATATTGAGCATTGGAAGGCTGCTAAACGTGTGCTAAGATATTTGAAAGGGACATCCGATTATGGTTTAGTTTACGAAAGAACAGATCTGCCTCTTTTTGGTGTGGTTGATGCAGACTGGGGAGGGAATGCGATAGATCGTAGATCCTATTCCGGTTTTGCGTTTATTTTGGGAGGTGCTCCGATTAGCTGGGAGGCGCGAAAGCAACGGACCATTGCCTTATCAAGCACCGAAGCTGAATACTTGGCCATTTACGAAGCTACTAAAGAGGCAATGTATTTACGAGATGTTTTATGTACCATTGGGATTAAGTGTGAGTGTGTGACGTTATTTAACGACAACCAGGGTGCGATTAAGCTTGCTCAAACTAGGAACTATCATCCACGAACGAAACATATTGATGTGAGGCACCACTTTGTTCGAGATATGTGCGAACAAGGTGTAATTAATCTGAGATATTTGTGTACTGACCGAATGCCTGCTGATGTATTGACAAAAGGCTTGAGTGGAACAAAGCATCATGAATGTCTACGTAATTTAGGTATGATGGATGAATGTATGTGAATGTCGATGATATAAGCTCACTTCTTCGAGGGGAGGTGTTAAAGTAATACGAAGTGCGTGAGCAGTGCCACCTATTATAAGTTATTCGCAAGTGATTGTGTTCGGTCCCGCGTTTGCGCCGCTAACATCGTTGTATTGATTATCCTTCTTAAATATACTTTATTGCTATAAAAGGTGCTTTTTATCCCATACCCCTTCAAAATTGATTATGTCTGTAATTTCAAAATAATTAATGTATGCTTACCTATGGATCGTGTTATCCAAAATAAAACGATTTTTTTTTTTTTTTTTTATTACGTTTACTTTTCGCAGGAGTCAGAGATTCACTTTGTTTACTCGTATACCACACATTTCGACATAGTCGATATTTAAGAAGAAAATTACTTTTGAATCTTGCGTAACTGTGTGGTATTTATGCTCGTGACTATATAAAGAACATATATACATGACAGGTGAAATGTAGGTACCTATAGTTTGAGAAAGCCCTTTGGTACCCTTTGTGAACCCTACGCCTGTACAGCTTTATAATTATAGGTATATAATTTTATTAAAATGCGTAGATATGTCTTGTTTTACTTAGCAATAATTATGTAACGAGATACTTCCCTTTTTCTTTACAAAGGCGGACGGAAGCGTGGGCTCCGGTGGAACCTGTGTTGTCTAGATCACTTTCACATAAAGGGATCAGTGTCCACTACCGATAACGATAGGTTTTCTTACCTAAGTGCCTTCGGTAACTTGAGTAGGTACTGCGTGCAGAATTTGTTCAAGCTCTATCGACTTAAGTAGGTATAGAATACCATAATCAGCCTATAATGTTCCCACTGTTGGGACACAGACCTCCTCTCAGTGAGAGCGAGTGGGTCGTAAGTCATAATCCAACACGCGGGCCCAGTGCGGGTTGGTAGATGTCACATGTCTTCGAATTTTTGGTTCTAGGACATGCCGGTTTCCTCACGATGTTTTCCTTCACCGTTTTGAGAGCAGTGGAGATAAAATAATTTTGCAAAGTAAACCACTTCTCTGGGTCCGAACCTACGACTTACAACTCGTAAGTCGCGGCCGTTACCACTTGGCCACCACTGTTCTTAGGTAGAATTATGTCCTTAATTCACTTCAATATCATTACATCACTTATTTCTTCCGAAAAGGCAGAGATGCTCCTATATAATAGTCCACCTACATTTTGCTAGTCATGTTTAAGTCCCACGTGATAGGGGGCCAGCCTATTGCCATCAACCGTGTACAAATCCAGACTCCGGGCTGCAACTGAGAAATACCAGATTGAAAAACCCAATAACACTTTGCTTGACCTGGGAATCGAACCAAAGACCTCATGCTCAGTAGTGGCGATTGCGATCACTAGAACAACGAGCCAGTCAAATTCACTTCAATATATTCCTTTTTTTATAAATAATACTTACTAGTAATTAAACATGCTACTTAGTTGTTTCATCATTTCAGCCAAAAGACGTCCACCTCTGGACATAGGCCTCCCCCAGGCTCCTCCACTTCGACCAGTATTGTGCTTCCCACATCTAGCGGATACCCGCGGCCTTCACAAGGTCATCGGTCCAACTAGTTGTTTATTTTCATCGAAAGGTTGACGAATTGCTCTTAGTAGAGCCCAATCGTTTGAAAACCTATTAAATTATCTAATTTGATATATTTATACCGTGTATACTTTTAGATGTACTTAAACACCACACATAAGTAGGTACATCATCGATGATATTTTAAAAACCAATCAACATTAAAAATTAGGAACAAGCTTGCATTAATTAGCAAATAATTACTAGATGTTTTAATGAGATGTAAGACTCATCACATGTACAATCGACAAACTTTAAGCATGCTCACTTAAGAAAATATTTCTGTGGCAGCGCATCTAGTGACAAACCACACCCCTTCCTGGTTTCGCCCAATTAGAAACAACATGTATTTGTGTGAGTGTATTCACACAAATCCATATTGTCTGTTGAATGCATGACGTATAGAGACGCAAACCAATGTCCATGTTTTTAGTCGCAATAAAGGTGTCGTCAACAAAGCACGCATTTCGTTCCCATAAAAATCCATACAAACAATTTTCAACCTTACTACCATCAAAACATGGTCGAAATTGAGCCGGATTACAGTGCACCGTACTGAGCGTCGAGAACAAAAGACATTGCATTCCTTAGATAAGAAGCGAGCCCGGACCGTCATTAGCAGTGTTTGAGGGTTTTTTGTGCAAGTTATTTACAATATTATTACAAAAGGATTCTACGCATCGTAACATCACGTTATTTTGAAGAATAACACGTATTTTTGTTGTTTACAAAAAAATGTCTCAGTTAGAACAATTACTAGGAGTATTAGAAGAAGTAGCGAAGACATTACAAAAAACACAAATACGTAAACTTAAGGAAGGTGTGCTAAAATTATAAATTTATAATAAAACTTTTTAATTTCATTAGAATTGCCCGTGCTTAAAGTCTGTCATTATGACACTATTTTTGATTTATTAATAATAACTTTACGATATGAGTGTAGATAAATACAAGTTGATGATAATTTCTGTGTAATTTTTTATATTAATTTCTGGGTGAATCTTTAAAATTTCCTTCTGAAATCTTGAAACACTCTATTAAAAATAAATAAGTCCAACTAAATTAAATTGCTTCTTTTCCACAACTACAAATCCTTAAAATTGTTCTTAAATTTTAACACATTTTGTATGATTTCACACGAAGATTGCAGACGACAGTTTCGCTTTAAACAAAAATGTTTTAATATACAGATACGGTTTAAATATCAACCATAAGAAATCTTTAATCCTGAACAGCTTATTATTAAATGAACACGAACTGAAAAAAATATATTTCACTAATAGCTAATATTTCTTTTTTTTTCAATCCTTTCACTCTACTATTTCTGTTATATTTCAGAAATTAAGGAGTATTTCTTATTGAAAATTATAGTTCAGTTTAATTACTTGTTATGCTTCCGAATTTTAAAGTGGCCTATGAACTGAGTTATTGTTATATTTGTCAAAATATACTTGTCGTACGCAATGCGGGCAACGCGCTTGTCTCGTTGATTATAGCATGGTTTGTCAACCTTTTATTAAAAGACGGCCCACTCATAAACTCCAATCTTAACGTACTGCCTTTTGCAAGCCTTTTGTGAACCACCCAACGGTAAGCATCCTGCAAAGCATGCCCCGGACATTGGAAAGATACCTTGTTCGTGTAATCTCGTTTATTTATGATCAGTGGCGGCTGGTAGGTCATGGAACTGGTGGTGAACTTTACTAGCTCACTAAGTATTAGGGGTAATAAGTAAATAAATAGAATTTATTTATTTCAGATAGGTAAGTAATTTAAATCTAGACGAATAAAAAATAAACAATAGTATTCAATTCCACGTAAACTAAACTTCGCAGTGACAATAATGAGTCGGTCATTCATTATGGCCGGCATGCAAACTTTGCCAAACCTCGGGCGCTCTCGCTAATCAACGTGACGTTCGGTAATAGTCGACAAACTTCGGTTCCCCGTGCGGCGCACGAGAATCGACGAATTACTCCATAACGCTCCATACAGTTATGTCAACTATCTTCTGTCTCACGCGCTAGGCGTTTTAGCTCGGATCTCATAGAAATGTATGAGCATTCACTGTAGATCTTCTGTACCCCGAAAATTAGTCTTAATAGTTTAGCAAAGAGCTTATATTGTTTCCTCAGTTGTTAATATTACGTAGACCACAACCAGTGGCCGCAATGTGATTATTAAACATTGTGTGATTCTTTCTACATCTATTAAAATCTGGTACTTCAGCGCACGAGTGCAGTAAGGGGACAGCCGCCTGTTTATAATAATAAATAATAATAATATTTATTTTATTTCGGAAAAGAAATCCATAGAGTGTTAGTAACATAATATGAAAACAACTTATTATCTAGTGTTAGTACCAATCAACCTCTGCACAAACTGCTGTTATGATTAAATAAAAAATCAAAGGTGTGATAAATAAATGGATAAAACGAATATTAGAACTATTCAAAGTATTAAAAATATACATACCTATAAGAAACACCTGCAAAACATTCGAGATAGGTAACATGGTAATAAAATAGTAGGCATACCTTAAAATTCTTTGTAATATTTCGCGAACGTATTTTATGGTCCTTCAATAGAAGGGCCATAAAGTATGTTTTTAAGCCATTCTATTGTTAAACCGGGTTTTCAGAAGTTCCCACTAAATAACAATGGTATAGATAATGAACGTATTATTATTGCAGTTGCAAGAGTTCCGACAACAGTAAACAAAAATCTCTGATAACATTGTATGAATTGCGCAAAGTATACCTATTTGTGTTATTCCAATCATAATATAGAGCAATAAAATAAAAAGATAATAACAAATGTTGCAAATTTCCAACAAAATATCTAACTTGCTTCGTTTTTGTATATTTTCAAGTTTATAACACATTGTAATGAAGATTTTTACTTTTCAATAGAACTGCGCAAGTAACAAGTCCCTCTTACGCCCGCGCCGCGCCGATAATACAGGTTTTTTTTTAATGGCATTAATAAGTTGACCTTGAAAGGCTGTAACTTCTTAACCGGAATTTACAGAAATTACAATAATTATTAACATTTTATAACTTTATGCAGTGCCAGTCAACGTGCCTAGTGCGTCCGCTGCGTTTTGTATGGCGGCGGTATCGCATAACCATTGGACATCATGAAAATTGGGGAGGCAGTGAAAGTGTTCATATATAACAAAACTTATAGACCTGACGGAACATTATTATATCGGAGAGAGGAAAATATTAAAATTGATAGAATAGATATAAATTGTTGTTTGACATTTTTATTCCAAATTATTGATAAATAATCTATCTATACTAATAATAAAGAGGAAAGATTTGATTGTTTGTTTGTTTGCATTGAATAGGCTCCGAAACTACTGTACCGATTTGAAAATTTCTTTCACTGTTGGGAAGCTAACACTATCTCCGGGTGACAAAGGCTATATTTTATCCCCATATTCTCACGGTAACGGGAACTACGCTGTTGAAATCGCGGAGCGCTGCTAGTAAGTAGCTGAATAAATAGAAAAACTAACAAAAAAAAACATTAAGCTAATCGATAAGATTCTGTTTACAATTACTGTTTGATCTGTTGTGATGTCTTATTGCCTGTGGTAAAAAAAAAAGTGACACCGTCTCTCTGGTCTCGTGTCAAGCAAGGCATGAATTAGTTTTATTCTCCTCTGCTAATCAAAAACGGGCGAGCAGTGGTGGCCAAGTGGTAACGGCTGCGATTTACGAGTTGTAGGTCGTGAGTTCGAACCCAGACAGGCGCTTTACTTTGTGTAAATTATTTCATCAACACTGCTCTCAAAACGGTGAAGGAAAACATCGTGAGGAAACCGGCATGTCCTAGAACCAAAAAATTCGAAGACATGTGACATCTACCAACCCGCACTGGGCCCGCGTGGTGGATTACGGCCCAATCCCTCTCACCGAGAGGAGGCCTGTGTCCCAGCAGTGGGAACATTGTAGGCTGATGATGATGATGATGAATCAAAAACAAACCTAATACCTACAAAAATAAAACACATTAAGAACCTAACAATTATTTCATTTAACTTAAAGCAATAGCAATAATACATTTTCTAAACCAAAAAGAAGATAAATATGAGTACGAAATTACTTCTTGGCAACAACAATAATTCATAAAGAGCTCATACCGGCCGTGCCTATTCAAAAATAATCTCACAAACTAGTGAACATAGCACGCGCCTGTGTGAGTGTCACACTTCTATACACCATTACTACGAACACTACTAAAATATGTTTCGTGCATTCTATTGGTCAAAACGCATGCATTGTGCGATCGAGTCGTGAGCCTTGCTACGCGATTATCGCCTTAAAGGTGAGCGTGCGGAAGAAGTCGCGATTGTACATACGAGTTTTCCGACCTTAATCAAGTTTACTAATAATAAATTCCACTAATTAGTTACACACGTAATTCGTTACTTCGACTATTAAAAAGAAATGCCGAAGAGCTACGAGATTTTGATGCAAATTAGTCTTACTTCTTACGATGATATAAATGGCGCCAAACACAAGTTATCTTAGTAAACATTTATTTATTTTTATTAAGAAATAGTTATGCTCCATTTTGGGCAATAAAAATTAGAAGATCATGCAAATTTTCAGCAATAAATGTCCTAACTGGCAACGCTTAATTTTAATAGCGTTACGTACTCGATTTAATCTAGATTTATTGGCACAAAGAGTCTAGCTTTAGCATAATTATTAATAGATTGGTATTCTTAAGGCCCTGGGTTAGAAAAAACAGAGTTTTTCTAAATGTGATTTTTCAGTTAGATATTAAATCTAAATATGTAATTGACAGTTCCATTCGGTTCTCATGTACTTAACTGTATTCTCAACTGAAGTGTCATGTGACTCGATTTTCTAGCCATACAAGTAAATGTAAAACAAAAAATCTGCCTATCGTATATTTTCAGGAACTTACTTCAAAACCAAAAAAAAAACCGTATGATATCTGAAAAGGTATTTTTACTAATTGACGATAACTAATTGACAGTAAGCTTGTTTCTGAAGAGATTTTTGTAGACACCCTACTATTTCAAATGAAGAATCTCCAGCCAATTATTTCTAAATTCAAATGACACGGAAATCGTAATTAATAGCTAATATCTAAGTGAAGCTTGAGTTGATCGCGAAAGTTGTTCCAACCACAAATAATTTGAAATAGGACTTGTATGAGGCCATTTTATAATTAATGGCTTTTACATGTATTGGAGATGCGTTACAGATGTGCGAACCGGTCTTAATACAGATTGAACACTTGCACCGAGAAATTATAGGATGTGACAAACATTTATGAAGGGTTTTAGTTAAGTGTTATTTATTTTTTAATCATACATATGTCACCGTAACATTATGAACATCGTCAGTTATAGCCTATCTCGCGAGATTATAAACTGTCGACAAATTGTGAACTACAAAAACCATTTACAATTTAACGCACTATTTTTCGATAGTTTATAGTCTGTCCGTCAAATTGTGAACTGGTATCAAGACGGATAGTACCTTGCGCTATTACTAAGTAGTCAAGTAACTGCCACTAACTTGGAAGTAGCGCTCGCCGACCGCTTCCGCGGCACCGCTCGCTTCGGTCGCTCGGCTCGCGCGCGGTTGGTCACAGTTCTAACCTAACATAACCTAATTTATCGACAGTTTTTAATCTCGTGGTATAGATTATAAACCAACGGTGTTCACAATCATACGGCGACACACACATACATAGACTCACGCCTTCTTCCTATGGGGGTAGGCAAAAACTACAGAACGCCACCTGCTATAATCCTTACATACTCCTTTTGCCTCGTTTACGTTCATACATCTGGCCATACACGCACGCCAGTTGCGAGTACTCCGGGCCTATCTCTTCTGAAGAACATCACCAATAAGGTCACTATGTGTCCTCCGAGGGCATCTCCTACCGGCGTTTCCACTCACATCTGACCTTTTTTAATCATACTTCTCATTTTATTTGTATTTTATCCTTGAAGTTCTAGATTTATTACGTAAAACTAACAGTCATGAAATAATAATAATATTATGTAGGTACTTACTTGATTGTGTATAAAACGAAGGAAAGAATCACAGAGCTTCAATCACAGGCCATTAATTAAATGGAAATTGAAACATCATATCTTTTCATGGCCAGTATTTTTTTGTTTTTTCTATTTATAAAAGCAAGCGAAGTTAGCTTCAAAGGAACATAATGCATGAGCGAATTCATGACACAAAATAGAAACCTATATGACCACCGTTAAGGGGACACTTGCCTTCAACGAAGGCATTCATTATATTCCCATATTGCAAAGAAAAGCGTGAGAACTGCCCAGAATATGCTATATCTGCCTCAACTTTTTCCAAAGTTCCTTTGACAATACAAAACAAATGCAACTGTTAACATTGACTTAAAATTTAAATTAGATAAATAAATGAAGTTGTTAAAATATCTGACTTAAAAGTAACATTTAATAGAAATAACGATTCTAAACTAATAAACAGTTTTCAAAATTGGCACAAAATTGCATAGACCTAATAAAGATAATTGTTGCTTGACTTATTTTATTTTAAATCGAGTGCAACGAGGAAGGTTAGTAACACGAATATAATATATATTTAAATAAAATGCAAATCTTTGAAATAAATGAGATCATTGGTATCTGTTTAGCATTTCTTTACATATTTTATTATAATATTATAGTCACATCCTTTTGTAGATTTGTGATAATATGTAGATTTTTGCATTCCTACTTAAAATACCCTACGTAATATCAGTTTCTGTAACAGTTATATTTTGCAATAACAAAGGAATTTTTAGGTCTTTAGAGAAGCTTTTTGCTGTCATTCGATGAAAAGGTTAATTCTTATTTTCGATAGGTACCTACTTACTTAGAAGTACATAATTAAATTCAATAATATTCTGATAGGGACTGGGGCCAAAAAGAAAATATAATAAATATTCTGATGATCCAGCTGCTGGCGTTAGATAAGAATTTAAGTATCAAACGACAAGAAAAAACCACATATTTAATATCTAGGTCACTTTTCATTTCCATCACAATTACAAACAGATGTTCTTCTTAAAAAAACCCATCCCATAACATACTCGTAATAATAATTATATAACACAACAAACATTAGTGAACACTCCCTATAAAACAGGTGCGTCTGATTGCGCATCTTAGAAATGATACAAATAAAACGCGGGGCAATTAAGTAAGCACGCAGCTTCCTTTCACTGCTGCTATTAAGGTGTCCGAACTGTAGTGATAACTAGAGGTGGGCCAAAGTTCCGCGTTTGTTCGGCTCCGGCCAAATTTTTGGCGATTTGGAGAGTGCCCGATATAGGAAAAAATAAGCATAATAGTTTGATGGATTTTCTCCTGGTTGATAGCTTTTTATATTAGGTTTTTTAAATTATTTATTAGGTTTTTTGATACGACTTATGAGTCGTATCAAAAAACTTGACTTATGAGTTGTATCAAAAAACCACATGGGGCCCCCATGTGCATGTATGTTGAATGAAGCCCATCCGAAATCTAGGTTATTTATTAAAAAACTGAACACACGGATTATAATAAAACGTAGAACATGCATTTCTCCTCGTAAATGCCCATAAGTACAGGCAGTACGTGTATTATGATCATACACGAAACAAATACCTACTTTTTTTTTCGTTTTACTTTGAGCTCGTGAAACTACAAAAACCGCCGTTCTAGCCAAGCTTTTTCGGCTTTATCGAAAGTTTCGGCCTAAACCATGACCTTGTGTCAACCTCTACTGATTACTCTTACGCCACTACGGTGATTACGTTAATTCTCACGTCCATCATACGGATAATTTCGCTCAATTTATTAACCGCGCCAGCTCATCGTTTGTTAAGATGATTTTTATAAGAACGTGTTTTGACTAGTCGTGTCATAAATTATCTTATGCAGACTTTTATGGCTTTAAGAATTTTAATTTCATAAGTTTTGGGTGTGCTAACATTCTTTTAAGACCTCTTCTTCGTCACTTTGTAAAGCTAGTTCAACTTTACCGCGTTACTAAAAAGTCTGTAACTACATAATTATTCAAAATAAATTATTTATAGAATTTTTGGCGACTAGAATGATGCAAAAATACTAAAGCCATTGCAATTATGTGTCTTTATTACATTAATAAGCTACATGAGAACATTTTCAATACTGTGCATTCAGGATTATAATTTTATCGTCAAGTTTCTCTATCTATAAATACCAACAGCCATAGCAAAGATAGGCTTTGCTGCGTATCTCTATTATAGTTGGTTAAGTTTATAGGCATTTTCAGTATCGGAACATATTAAATTTTTATATATTTTAGTCTCGTCTAGACTAGATTCTACATCCACTAAAATAATATTGCAAATGCATAATCAGCACATAATGTACCCATGACTGGGACAAAGGACTCCTCTCTGTGGGGGAGTGGGCCATAATCCACCACGCGGGCCCAGTGCGGGTTGGTGCATGTCACATGTCTTCGAATTTTTGGTTCTAGAACATGCCAGTTTCCTCATGAAGTTTTCCTTCGTCATTTTGAGAACAGTGGTGCTGAAATAATTTACACAAACTAAAGTGCCTGCTCAGGAGAACCAAGGCAACCGACATAGCCCGTAGAATTGCCAAACTTAAGTAGCAGTGGGCAGGGCACATTGCTCGCAGAAGAGATGGCCGATGGGGCCGAAAGGTTCTGGAGTGGCGACCGCGTACCTACCGGAAGACGTAGAGTGGGAATGCCTCCCACAAGGTGGACCGATGACCTTGTAAAGACCGCGGGTATCCGCTGGATATGGGAAGCACAAGACCGGTCGAAGTGGAGGAGCCTGGGGGAGGCCTATGTCTAGCAGAGGACGTCTTTCGGCTGAAATTATGATGATGATGAAAGTGCCTGCTCGGCATAGAACTTACGACCTACAAGTCGTGGCCCTTACACTACCTACTGCTCTAAAAGCAGCACTACACACTGCCCCAAAGCAAAGCAATTTACCACCTTCTTACTTCGTCATCTGAACATCCGCCTCGTTTTCACTTACATTGTAAACCTTGCACCACATCAGTAACAAGTGAGCAAGACAAATAGAGGGCGTGAAAGAAATCAATTTGAAAGAACAAAAGCACCCGTATTATGCAAACTACTATTACAAAGCTATAGATAGAAAGTAATAACAGTATACATTGTGTTCCCAGCAAATACCAGTAATGCTGAAAGGAGAATTAATATTATCTCAGAGTGTTCTGCCTACCATTCTACGGTCGGACGGTTTGAATAGCGCAAACAATTTAGGGCAGTCCAGCCTGCTGTTCTCGAATTACAGAGTAAATTATAGAGTGCAAGCGTTGCGTACAAACATGTTATGTCATCTTTGTGAAATTAGTTTGTTTTTGTTGGTATTTGATCTACATACCAAACATGATTGTTGGTAAAGAGGACTGAGGCATTCTTTGAGGCATGCTAATTGTGTTTATTTAACTGTTAATTGTGAGTTCCAAGAAAAATCTTTGCAAGTGCAGAGTCACTTTGAACGACGATGAAGCTTTTACAATTTACGCTATGGAAAGCGCCCAAAAGTAGTTGTTGTAAAGTTCATTACGCCCTCAAGTAAGTATAGTACAAATTTTGTTGATTTGACGCACCTTGGGTATTGGCCAGGACAACAAAGATGATGACATGAGTAATGCGACACGTGACCAGCATGTAAACAAATTCATTAGATGAATAAATCAAAAACATGATAAAACCGTGCAACATTTATTTCCCAACAAAAATCGATAACAATAACATTGACAACAAAATAAATGTAACACATTATGCATACCTACATCGCTAATAACTAAAATCTATACAATCTCCCATTGCAATAAATATCTATGGTTAACGTAATGGCAACTATATGTCCGAAAAATAATCTATATCATATCTACGTAGGCGCTTACAGTTACATGGCTATAGCTTAGCATAAGTATTACGACTAGTCGAATACGCGTTCTTGTAACTTGGGCTGGCATCAGACGGAGGTCCTGTATATTCACTAGAGTGAGCGATATCATTTTCCTCCTTTTGTACACTCTGGGATATAGGACCTTGCAACTTTTCATACTCTGTCGTCGATCCTTGTGGAACGTACTGAACATTGTATTTGCTTTGATAATTTGTGGGATAGTAGTTATAGAAGCTCTGGGCAGGGTTCTGGTATAGAAGATTATTGTATGGAGAAGGGTTTGGTTGAGCAAACAGCAGCATTGTCGATGGCTGACCCAAGTAAGAGCCACCAAGAGACAAAGGCTGGTAACTAGGCATGTTGTAGTGCCCCTGAGGCATTTGATTAATCAAAGTGTTCTGATGAGGATTTATCTGGCTTGTAGGATTAGGTGAGAACAATTGAGGAGCATAAGGAACTATAGGCTGAGTTGGATAACTAGTCGGCTGCTGCAGGAAAGCCAACTGAATATTCCCATTTGCCTTCGAAGGCACTATTTGGTATTTGGACTGGTAACCAGGATTTGGTACAAAGTTCAGTGGTACGAAATGGGAAGTGGTCGGAGGGGGCAACAGGTTTATCTGAGGTTGCTGTTGCTGCGAGCCGTAAGAGGATGATGATGGTTCGCTCTGTGTATTTGGTGAGGAGTAATATTGG
This sequence comes from Polymixis flavicincta, assembly GCA_949987655.1. NCBI lineage: Eukaryota > Metazoa > Arthropoda > Insecta > Lepidoptera > Noctuidae > Polymixis > Polymixis flavicincta. The sequence goes on from OX465184.1 coordinate 16,187,656, forward strand.
CTGCTCCCTTGACTCGGGTAGAACGAATTAGGCACTTGAGATTGATAAGACGATGGGCTGGTCGAACTGCTTTGAGAACTAGGATTCTGTGTGTAAATACTGTATGTGTAATCCTGTTTCTGTGCTCCGGTTGGGATAGAATTTATACTAGTCCCCTTCCCAGCATTTCGTTTCTTCTGCTCGACATCCTCGACCTCGGTACAACATACCAGTGCAGCGAAAGCGACGAAAATCTGAAACAAATTACAGCACAATCAATCATAGTCTTTCTACAAACGCGAAGAAGCCAATCAATCAGCTACCTCGTTATCGCAATACATATTTATTTCGCATCATACAATAAACTGAGAGCGTTTACTTTTGCTTCAACGAGTTGTAATAAATGACTTGAGAAGAAACGCCCGAACACATTTATCAGCTTACAATTGAACGCTTGTTAGTACAATTACATAAGGCAGTAAACTTACCAAAAGCTCCCATTTCGCCATTTTGTAAAACGTATGCAGCAACGCGTGTCTCTATGAATATAATTACATTATTTACTTGAGTGGAAAACGCGTATTGCGAAAGGAAAAGTGTTCTATTCACCGGGGCTCGCGGAAAAGTGTAAGGCAGTATCAAGTTCATGCATTTATATGAGCGGCTGTGGACAACTTTCCTTAGCTCCAGATCACAGCGAGGGAAGTGACCGCTCGATAGGTCTTTGTCCTGTATTGGAACGTATCCAGTTTACTCTGATAGTGTCAGTTTCCTATCGCGGCAAGCGGAAATGCGTTGTGTTCATACCTTCATATTTCTCTCTAAAGAGGTCTTTAACATTCGTGTTTGGTACCGGCGTATAAATTAGAGCGAATATCGAGCGTATTTTTTTGGCAATTATCAGAACGTGATACGTTATCGGTAAAATTTCTAAACAACGTTGCTAGGGTTCAGTTATCTACAATAACTTAATTCCCTTTCACGTTTAACTCGAACTGCAAAACAAAACAAAAAAGACAAAAAGCTAAAGGAATTTGTAGCAGATTAAAATCTACAAAGCTTCAAACGCATTACATAACTTTATCTGACCAAAATTGTTCACAATCAACAACGATGTTACCGCATCATAGCGATTGTAAACAGTTTTGGTTACCAACAAGATGATCTCGATAAGAATAAAGTACCTACCGAACCATGTCCTTTCTTTGGTATTGTTCGTTTAAAGAGACTGACCTATGATAGATAGAGAAAACAACGAAGTTATTTAGTTTTAAGACATAATTTATTTTTGACGTGTCAAGGTGTTCTTCACCAATTAACAGAAATAAAAAATATAATTTATAATAACAAATAAAACAAGTTCTTAGAAAATTCATTGTTTCCAACCACGTGTAGATAAGTAAAAGGGTTCTCGAAGTATCTCACAAGCTTTCTACTGCGCCTGCGCGAATTAACTCTAATTGTGGCTAGCAGGTGGCTACTAATGAAAATTGCAGAACACCGCTCCTTTCAACGCAATTGAAGTTTATGTAACACGTGTTATATAGATAGCTGTGTGGGAATGGAAGCAAAAAGCTGTTTCCTGTGTCCTTGTATGTGTGTGGTTGTGTCTTGATGTTGGAACTAGCTATTGACCGCGACTTCGGTTATACCGAAACTTCAATCCTCCGTTTTGGCCCTGGTTTTGATTCCTTAATGCTCTTCTACACCTAAGGAACACCTTCCATATTTTGACTTGATGTTTAATGAAAATGCATTGTCTATCGTAGGCAGTTTTCTTTGTCCATCAATCTGCCTAGCGTTTTCCCAGGTATGTTGGGTTCTGCTTCCAGTCTTACCGGATGCAGCTGAATACCAGTATTTTACATAGATCGACTGCCTATCCTCCACAACAACCTCCGCAACCCATTTACTGGGTATAATAGGATACCCTTTGGTCAGACTGATTTGTCAGACTTTCAGGCTTCTGAAGATCCGTAACAACCGTCAAAGATCCGCAAATGACAGCCGGAACCAACGGCTTATCAGTAGCTTTCCGAGGCACGGAAAACTTTTCTTTACACTTGCCTACAAATAGAATACAAGCTAGAAATGCTAAGTTCTACATTTTCAAACTCTTACACTGCAGATCTAAGTTTATGACATCACTACCTACTTGCTCTTTATCTAAATTTGTAACATCCATCTCCAGTCCACTCCGCCCTGGAGTGTAAATGTGATGCTGTTCACAAACATGTCGTGTCGAGCATGTCCTGTTGTCTGCACGCTAGAAGAGTCCAAGGACGCTACTGAAAAATTTCTTAGACAAATTGCACGCTAAGAAGACAACCATCTTTCCGTGCACCCACTCTTCACACACATGCACCAGTTTTGCACCTCTGCTTGTCTCGTAATCTATGAGAGCTTGGTAAAATGATGGTCGACCTCAATTATAATTTATGAAAGATGTCCCCAATCAATCAAGTTGCCGGTGCTATGTACCAATATGATTGATCTTACGCAACATCCGAGAGGATGCTAACATAATCATAAAATAAATGAACCCTGAACATCGCAATTGATATAAACAGTCTATAGGTATGTACCGGAAGCTCCCACGTAAGTAAGTGGTTATTTCCACCATCATCAATCAATAAGTGATGTCAAAAATAATATAAATGATAAATTGATTCATATTTGTGGTATAATTTCTGATTCCCTTCATTCGAGAGATGTCAGTTAATCAATTCTTGCAAAATATGCAAATCAATATAAATACCTCTAGGTATTTTCGGTAGCATTATCGGGGCGTCTGGCAAAACGAGCTACTTTAGTCGAAGAAATTTCTTGACTCGAGAATTTAGTAAACTTCTATGTAATTATTTATTAATAGAAATATGACTACTCTACACTTTCGGAAAATTTCACGACCTAAGACATCGTACTCATTATTCACTCACTTACCAGGAAAGCATAGCACAAAAGGGAGGAGGCGTAAATTCAGCATTGGGTGGAACAAGGCTGCAAATGATGTTGATGATCATCTTCTTTAGCGACCAACAACTCCTGTAGCGGACACGATGTCAGGGTCCCCATTGTTTGGTAGACAGCACCAAATTTTACACTCCAGAGCCGAGTCATCTGTGTCCCTCCATCTGAGCAGCATTTCATTCCGAATCAAACAAAACCTGATGAATTAATGATGATGACGAAGACATCGTACTCCCAAACTAGGATCTCCAGGAAACACTGTAGCTAATTCTTTCCATTCCCAACAATACCACAAAAGCACGATCTTACCGAATAAGAAACCTAGAAATTGACAATAAATACACACCACACGTGCATATTTGGCATTCATGCCCTTTCCGACTAATCCAATGATTGTACCAAAGCACACCATATGCCTAGTACCATTCTCTTTTCTCCTAATGACTTTAATAGCGAAGCATTATCACGAATCAAACAATAATGAACTATAATTACTTAGTTAAGTGCAGTAAAATAAAGTTATTAAATTGTTACGTCATGTTCGAAACAAATGAAGGCGTGTTACATGTGTTGTTAATTTAGAAAACAATTATCTGCTGTTTTATTAGCATGATTGTTGTGCAAAAAGTAGGTACCTATGTTTCTTTTTCTTCACTGTTGTTGGTCAGATGTTAACGTGAATAGCTCGTTATTTTCTAAAATGAAGAATTTACTGACTACACAGAAGAGGTATCGTCCCTTGAGCAAACTCCTCGCTCAGGTTTGAATGATTTATCAACAGTCACATTAATTTCGCGATTATTTTTGATCCAGAAACCTAAGGTCAATATGACAACAAATCACACGATTAAAAAAGAATTAAAGGTGTGCCTTAAATTTTTTTGCCCACATCTGTTTACAAATCAAACAAAAAATGTTTTACTATCAAAAGTCAAAACAGTTAAAAAACATAACCCTCCTTCTGGCACAGACGGGTAATTATAAATTACTTGGTTGCATCTCTAAAAAGACGGGAGATTTTATCACACTCATTCTTCAATTTACTACGTCTCTAGACTGCTACTACTACTCTATATGTATATAGGTAGGTATGCGGAAGCTTGTAATTTATAAAATTTTCCTATCCACAAATGATTTTTAGTTGGTTATTAGTCTGTAAGCTTTCTGTAAAATAAAATAAAGTAATTATGTTGCTTGCCCGATCATTAAGATTCATAATTTATAAGCAACACTTTATATTAGCGCCATCTGTGGTGAACTAGCAAAATGTCGTATCGCGTATCGAACCTTTCACTTGCTTATAACTTTAGTTTCGACGGAAAATTTAAGCAAAAACTCTTCTAGCGAATACTTTCGATGTAATATAGATGGTGTTTTTTTATGATTAGCGCAAAAAAACAAAGTTTTCGGGAGAAAATGCATACTGAGAATACTGCCAACTAGTGCCAACACGATTCCCGAATGGCGAAGTTTTTTTTAAATGATCGGTTCATGTCTCCGATACGATGTTGAAGACTGAACGAAGCATAAAACCCTTTTCTATATTATGTATGCAGGTACGCAGTCAGTCTAATAGTCTTTAGACAGATTACCTACTAAAACATACACCTCCAGACCACCCAATTCGTCCATTCTACAATTTCGTCCATCAGACATTATTTACACAGATTCCAATGTTCTCTCAACTTCTCAAGTGATCATAACATAACATTTGATCTAAACCTATCTTTGGATAGCAATTAAATAAGCTCCAAGAACACATAAATAGGAACTGAGACTTAACTGACAAGACAATCTACCTTTCATTGAACTATCGTGTATTTCCTTAGATCTAGCATTTAGTGTCAATTAGGAGATTACAAACCGGATTACGATAAATCTAAGTTCATCGTATGTTCTGGTCTAGTTTGACCAAAGTGTCTGTGATTTAATGAAGTACCGCGAGAGCTCAACTAAGTTTATGATCAAGTATTGCTTAAGGAGGATGTGTTAAAGTAATATTCCGTTTTTTTTTTTTCAATTTGCAGGTCAGGAGTATGTTGACTAAAAATATGATTCGTAACCACAACAAACAAAGAACTATAATTATCAATACATCCCTCTAAACTTCATTTTATCACATTGAATACGCTTTGGAATGGTCTAAGCTACATCTTTCTAACTCACCGACCTTGACCATTCAAAAGTGCCTGTAATTGGTATAATTGAAATAAATGCTTTGAGTTTGAATGACCTTTTTATGAAATAGTCATAACAACCATCAATACAATCTGACATTGACTAACACTGACATACAAATTGCAAAAACGTAAGAAAATTTGAATTTCGCGGGTTACCTTTTTTTTTGAGTGGGAAATCATCAAATAACTTCTTCCACTCTGGGTGGAGCAGGAGGGCGTGTCAGACTTTTACTGACTAAAACCCACCCGTGTTCCTTCAGTAGCCCGTATGCCAGGGGTTGTGGTATCTCTTTCAAACAAACCCGCACCCCTGGCAGGCATCGGCCCTTGCGGGCCCCATCATTTTTTGGGAACACAACGCGCCGTCGACTTGGGCTTGGTCCTTACCGGACAGCGAGCTACCCATTACTCGCCATCCGCAAGCCCATGCCTACGGTGGCCAGAAATCGGCCTGGGATTCCCGACGCCCAGGACGTCTCCGTATCCTGCGGCGGCTAGGGTCGCGAGGGCGCATATGCTGCCTCTCCCTCATGTGCGCCGCCTCCCTCTTCGCGAGCATTACTGCTTCGCTGAAGGAGGTGACGGCTACCCATGCCCTCTCGCTCCGTACCATGGCCTGGATCAGGGCCGGACGCGAGAGATCGCCGCCGCCGATCGCCTCCACGAGGACACGGCCAATTCTCGTAATTAAAATCTTTCAAAATATAGTCGCAGTCTCATCTCGGCGACAATCATATGTCAAATACTTGTCAAAAATGTATGGAAACTCGAGGTATTTTTGACAGATTGAGACTGAGATCAGATTATGAACGTTCTTAAATTTACGAGAGTTGCCCCTCTTTTCGCCGAACAAATAAGCTGAGGCATTAATTCGACACTAGGGAAGTATGTCTAAGTATCCGTAATGACATGTGCACTTTTATAATAACTTTGGTCACCGCTGAGAGTCGAGTGAGTAGTCAGAAGCCGCCAACACTTTGCGTTGGCGGCTTCTGACTACCTACTTTAATCGTCTCTCAATTTTTTTTGTCAGCATCAGCAAGCATGTTTAATGATGATCAATGTTCAAAATCAAAATCAAAATCAAAATATTTTTATTTCATATAAACCTGCATGGGCACTTATGAAACGTCAGAAGCTAGGTGCACGGTTCCAAAATGTTGTTTCCTATGGAGAAGAACCGGCAAGAAACTCCACGGTTACTCTTTTAAAAATGATTGGCTTTAACAATGTTTTCAGAGATAAAATGTATGGGAGGACAGTGCAGGCCTGTCAATAAGTACCAGGTACTTAGACGAATACAGAATAGAAAATCGTCTAAAATCTACAGTCTGTAAGGCCTACAACGTTCTCCCATTCACAATATGTAAGAAAGAAAGAAAAAACGTTTATTTACGGTAAACATGACGCAAAAAGACACAGGTGAAAATAATCTACATAAATAAAATGAACCTAATTAAACATAGTGACATGATAAACATGACAATCGTTCGTTCGTTGTCCCTTCTGTTATAAGAAGTGGATTTTGCCTCGTACTACAAAAATATCATTCCATGTAGATTTTCTTTTTAATCGTAGGCAATTCAGGTGATTATACATTCTAATGCCTAGTAAGTAATGAACCAATCTTGCCTACATAGGTAATTTATGGATTCATGCAATTATCACTGACGTTTGATTGCAATAGATGTAACAAGCTCATAAAGCTGTTGCTCATTATTCAGAACGTACAGGATTACATCGAATAAGGAAACATCAACATCAGGCCGCCCGCGCCCATCAGTGGCGAAAGCACCATACTCGTACAACCTTCGATGATCCGCATCTCTACCGCTTTTGAAAAATGGCTCGTCAATAGTGTCTACTTTTGCCAAAAAAAAATTAACTCTACGGGTATTTAATTCACCACAACATTCAAACAACAAAAATACTTATTTTTAGCTTTGTATTATAACAAAAAAGAAATTCTAAAATAACCCGGCGCCAAAACGTCATAATCGGGATCAAAAGATTCATACAACCGCGAGCCCGTTATTATGTCACTTTAGCTAGGTCAAGTGGTGCCGCTTGATATTAGTTGTGAGCAAGCCGCTGTACAACGAGTTACTATAGAAATGGATATTCATAAAATGCATCAGCCAGAACGAGATGGAGCAATTTTAACTTAACCTTTGTTAAGTTTCAGTCAGTTGTTCAATTTTATTGTATTCAATTATTTAGATTCCTTTATTAATTTTAGAACTTAAACCGGGTTCGCTTGGCTTCTCTCTTATAAAAATGGACACCTCGCCGCTGCCGCCCATTAATTGTATTTTTGTAGCGTTAAATGTATTTGTTGTTATGTATTTTCTGGTGTATGTACTACAATGTATGTATAAATAAACAATAAATCAGTTTGATAAAGTTAATAAAACTACAAAATATGTCGAAGAAATTAAATCTTTATTTAAGTTTAACTGAAACATTTTTTTATGTCATAGCTAAGAGATAGGTACTTTTGAAATATTTAAAATCGGTAGATTTTCATTTTCATCTTTCTATGTTGATTATTACACGTGTTTATTATTCAAACAAACTAGATCTTGATGTTATCTCAGGATATACAGTGCCTATGCTTGTAAAATTGCCTTTTCATAGAACAATTTGCGTGCAATCGTGAGGAAACCGGCATGTCCTAGAACCAAAAATTCGAAGATATGTGACATCTACCAACGCGCACTGGGCCCGCGTGGTGGATTACCACCCACTCCCTCTCACAGAGAAGAGGCCTGTGTCCCAGCAGTGGAAAAATTATAGGCTGATTATGATTAAAAATTCAGATTCCAAAGTAACGATAGCTTTCATAGATCCTAATATAATACTAGCTTCCGCCTGCGGCTTCGCCCGCGCGAACGTACTAACGGGATAAAAAGTATTTTATGTGTTAATCTAGGTTATAATCTATCTGCGTGCCAAAATTTCATCTAAATCCATTCAGTCGTTTTTGCTTGAAAGAGGAACAAACATCCATACATTTAAACTGCGACGGTAAAACGAGGAAATACTGTCTTCTATAAAAACGTGGGGGAAACACCTCATAAAAGAACATTTTTATTTATACGAGTAGTACAGTCGCCAGCAGGTCAAGCTACTCGTATCCCAACCTGTCAAATTTTCTCAATTGAACATAAACCTTATTCCTTTGTGATAAAGTTGAAAAACTATCAAAGAAATTTGACAGATTGGGGTAGCTTGATGTGCTGGCCTCTGTACCTACCTAAACGTTTAATTTATAGTATTTTTACTAATATTACGTGTGATTGTTATGTAACGATAAAAAAACAGGAAAAGGCACCGAAACAAACTCAGAGGTCACAAAGTCCATACATAACCTTGGGCAGATCATCTTCGGACTTAGGTAGGCCGAAGCAAAGAAAACCAGCTCAGGTGGAGATTCACAGATGAATCCGCCCTAGAATGTAAATGGGGCACTTCATAAGTATCGTGTCCAGCGTGTGAACGCTACTGAAAGGGCCAAGCTCGAATACAAATTCTGGAATGACTGTATATAAAATGCTAAGTATGGACACGCCAAGAAGAAGATCATAATGGCGAGATTACTTTGAAGAGAAGATATTATAAGCAAGTTACATTGAACTTCAACACATATCAGGTGATTCCAACCGTGACTAGGTTAAATTACTTTTGCTCGCGTAACGTAAATACTTATACATTTTTAGCCACCCATTTAGCCGTTCCGAGCGATCAAACTGTAAAATTGAACGTGATTTATTAACAAATGGAGTAAACGCTATGTTAATGTGTAAGTACCTATGCGTTTTCGCACATTATAGGTATTCGTGAGCTGGTTGGGTCAGATGATTGCATTATTAGCCTATAATTTGTTTGTTTAAGCTGCAGTAGTGATTAAATGTTATTGATACAAGCTGGTCTACCGTAAAAGTGCCCGTGTATTTTCTTAAGAAGTACCACAAGGAAGTGTATTGGGACCATTGTTATTTATTACCAGCTTCCGCCCGCGGCTTCGCCCACGTGGAAGTCGGAAATTATCCCGCGGGAACGTACTACCGAAATTAAAAGTATCCAATGTGGTGTTAATCTAGATTATAATCTATCTGTGTGCCAAATTTCATCCAAATCCATTCTGTAGTTTTTACGTGAAAGAGTAACAAACATCCATACATTTATAAGGATTTAGGATTTTAGGATCGAAGCGCCATGGCCTTATTAAAATGTAAAAAAAAAAAAGTGCTTTGGTAAATAATGTTTGGGGACATAGGCGGAAGGTATTCTACCTGTGTCCTAAGCGAATGGTAAATGGTTTGAGTTTTAAAAATCTCACCGTGAAAACTTAAGTGAAGTAAGCTTGAATTGAGATGTCATTCCATAATTGACACTATTGACAGCTCTCTTCAAGCTCACTTAAAACCAAACAACAAAGAAACTTAAATACTTGCTATGTTATATATAAATGTTATTATAGTTTATACGACTATTTGAATGATACTTCGACATCTAAGTGATTGTACTTAATATATATTCTTTGAAATCTTAGACTCTTTGATACTCAGGCATTTAATCAAATAAATTGAGTGTTTACCTATGATATTATATTAACCGATTTACCTCAAATTGTAATTTTACTTCATAATTATGCAATCAATAATGATAATTTATAGTAACCCAATAATCGCTGTCCTTTATTAAAACGACGCGTTGTGTTCCACGCGCGCCTCAAAGAGATGTCAGCACAAACCGATGGGGCCCGCAAGGGCCGATGCCTGCCCGGGGTCCGGGTTTATTCGAAAGAGAAATCGCCGCCGCTGGCATACAGGCTGCTGAGGGAACACGGGTGGGTTTTAGTCAGTAAAAGTCTGACACGCCCTCCTGCTCCACACAGAGCAGGAGAAGTTGATGATTTCCTTCCCAAAAAAAAGGTACGTAAATAATATTCTTATAAATAAATAAGTAAATGATTAGATATGACTTCACCTTCCCTTGTGTGAACACTACAAATCGATAAAAAGTAGCGTGGGAGTCTCACTGACAAAATAGCCGATATGTTCCCATGCATGTCATTTCCCGCTCTGGGCATAGGGTTACAGAAGTAGTAACGTAACTATGGATGGAGTAAACAAAACAAAGAGTCGCATTCATTCGGAACCATTCAACCGCGACCAAATTAAGTCACTCGGTCAATAAAGCCGGTATTGTTTATTTATAAAGCAGATCATGCAGAACTACTGGTCAATCCGATTATGGGCTAACCACCGTCCCAATTTCAACCCTATTAATGAACCATGGTTGATCGGATGCAACACTTGTTACCATGCTTTTCGGAGTTGGTTCATCTATACACTAACGCTTTTTTTACCCGATTGCGCGGCTGCAAAGGTAGGGTTCTGTTGACCTTTCTTTTTGACAGAAATCGAGGAAGCTTCCGAACAAATCCGGTTAAGTACCGCGTGGCCCCTATAGGGGCCATTACAATAGAAAATTAATTGTGTCTCATTAGCCGGACTTGACAGATTAATAGTATTTATTTATTTATATATACTTTATTGTACACCACAAAAAAATCATTACAAAAAAACAAGGTACACTACAAAATATACAATGGGCGGCCTTATCGCTTTCCGCGATCTTTACCAGGCCACCCTGGCATGGACAGCGATTAGTCTGGATAGTAATTTATTTATAAACTTCAGCACATCATCATCATCATCATTTCAGCCGGAAGACGTCCACTGCTGGACATAGGCCTCCCCCAATCTGGGGGACTTGCCATAATCGCCACGCTTGGCAGGCGGGTTGGCGATCGCAATATGGTGGTAAAATGCATAGAGAACGCTGCTGCCCATTCTCTAGTAAGTCCCTTAGTCCACCCATGGGAAGAGATGGGATGATGCTATTCTTTACGTCCGGCACCACACAGTACGGCACCACACGGTACTTCAGCACACGTTACATCAATGATGTCTCGACCCCTGAACTAGGACATCGTACCTATATGAGGTTTCTCTAGTTACATGGATCAGCATGAGAAACCACGAATTTACACGTTGTTTTTACAATTATTAAAAAAAGAAGATCATTTTACTTAAATTAAAAAAAAATACTCATTGAACAGGATAGTAAAAAACTGTTGATCCGCTGAATCTACATTAGCCTAAAAGAAAGCGAATTCGTCTTAATGACAATATTAGGTAAGTCTTAATTACATGAAAATGTAAAATACTGTGGTAAAATAGGAAACATCAACTTGTCGGAACATCGACTGTTCATTAAAGACTTAAATTACTATGATATCAATCTACTTTATACAAAGAATTACAAAACAAAATAATAAATAAACAATATGCGTTGTATAACAATAAACATTCATTTCCATAACAACATTGTTTAAATTGAAATCCTATTTGCATGACAAACGTTTCTGGTGCCTATGATCAATGATTTTTTCATCGGCACCAACCATCCATTTTTTTCTGTAATGTCCATTATTTACTTGGAAAAATGTTTTAGTGAAGCTAAAATATGTTTTTCTGATGAATAAAATGTATTAATTATAGTAAGAGACAAAACCAAAGCTCTAAATAAGTAATAAGTGTTATTATATCTGTCTATATACATACAAAATGAGAAGACTTTAAAAGACTCATTGTGTAACAAGTCCAATTCGGCACATGAGTACCTACGTAAATAGGGTACTAGTGGCAGGGTACCTACTGACAGACTGAAAGCACAAAATAGATTTGAAATGATAAAAGGTAACTACATAATTATTATATAATTATATAAGAATATATAACACACTGAGAAAAAATACAACAAAATGCAAGACATTCGTACGACATCTTATCTTCAATTTAAAACGAACTCTCGTGAGAATGCTAATATTGTGACAAACAACATCAATCTCAGGTACACAATAGAAATCCAGATTGCAACAACGGTAGGTACCCTGAATGCATAATACCTGGGTGGCGGTTGAAACGTGAGTCGTTGCGTAAGTAACGTTTAAGAATTCGGAAGTGAATGCAGTCCGCTTCCATTCTGACTTCTGACTGTACATGTTCCCTCGACCGTGAAGTATTAAGCAACTGTTTACACAAAGCGTACAATAATAACTATCATCTTATGCGTTGTTATGTGTCAAGCGACACGTAAGAGCATCTGGTATGATTCTGATTAATCTATTAAACTATTTCCATCATGCGTTATTTACTAAAGTTTTGTTAATTAAAAGCAAAGAATCTTTAGTATGTGTTGCTCTACTTTTATAAGGACAAGCCTATTGTTTCGTATTGTGTAACTGATATTTTGTGTTACAAACGAACCAAATCTGTCTCACCAGTGTTCAGGTTATTCACCTACTTGATCCTACTGTTACCATTTAATTATATACTAATGTTCTACTTTCACAACAGTTCCGACCGGCACTCGAATTAAGATCCGGTCTCATGTTGATTTAGATGAAATCTATTGCTCAATCAGCTGTTTGACAGGCGACTTGCTCTCAACATGGTGTTATTTGTCCGGTCTAGTCCATACGCGGAAGGGGCGACAACGGCGGCGTGTGGCGGTATTAGGCTTATTTCAATTTCCTATAGTACTTTCATATGAGTGAAACTGGCGATGCGCGCCAAGTGCCGATTACCCAAGCAGTATCATGTTTCCTGTGGAAGTTACGCTCTCTGAATGATTTTTCCATACAATAGTTTGTATCTGTAAACACAAATATGGAACTTGGGAAAATGAAAGTCAAACATTTTATTGGCATTTTATTATAACAATAACAACCATAAAAACTACATTTATAAAATAATAAATAGACAACCTTAACTATTTACTATATTTACAGAAATTCACGTCGTTACACACAACAGTTCCAAGCGGTGGTTGTTCAGATTAGATGCGCATGATTCAGTATTGTTATTGCTAACTAAACAAGTTTCTAACCTCTCTGCGATGAAAGATATCAAGCTACATGATTATACAAATTATACACATGTTACCGAAAAGAAAGCACACCGACGAGATAACCAAAACACGACACGTACGCGCTGCCGCTCACAGCGAGTATCAAAGTGGTTGCCCGCACAGCTAATTAGCGGAACGTACGCAAATAAATAACACCAAGAGCAATACTTTCGCTCACATACACCATGCGATCATTCGTACCACGCCTACACACCCCTCACACAATACTGTCAACTACTATTTACACAAAACTGTTCTCGAAACCTTATTTTAATGAGCTCGGGGCTTTAATTCTTCACTGTACTTAATAGTGTTGTACGAAGTCTCGCTGGCAGCGCCGTACGCGTCTTTTGGTGAATAATGAGAACTAGAACTTCCAAAGCTGTGTTTAGGGCCAGAAGAATAAGAGCTTAGAGAACTGTGGCTCGAAGCGGGTGCCCTGTACGATGAGCTACCTTCTCCGAAACTACTTGGGGAAGAGTGGTGAAGGTGCTTTGTGCTGACATAATAGGGCTTGTTGGAAGAAGCTGCGTGAGCATTGTTGGATGAGTATGAACTTGAAGGGAAGCCGTAAGTGGTTCCAGGAGGAGCAGCATGTCCTGAAGAGAAAGCGCTGGCACCTTCTAATCCTTCACCCTTGGCAGATTGGTAAGCAGGGGCAATAAATTTAGATGAACCGCCACCGAAACCTCCTTGAGATCCTCCGAAGCTGGCGCCGTGACCACCGGTGTTAAGGGATAGAGCACCGTGAGTAGCGCTGCGGTAACCACCAAAAGATGGAGCACCGTAAGACCCAGATAAACCGGACAGACCGTGGCCGGAAAGACCTTGGCTAGACAAACCATGGCTAGAAAAGCCCTGACTTGACAGACCGTGTCCAGATTCTCCTTGAACAGATGAGCCTAGGTAAGCAGAAGGTTTGAAAGAAGTTTTCCCGGGGCCAGTATAGCTATTTATTTGCTTGTAAACACCACCGAAGGAATTCCCCGCTCCACCGAAAGAATGTCCAGCTCCACCAAGACCAAGTCCAGATGCCAGACCAAGTCCAGCTAATGAGTGACCACCTCCGCCGAGGGACAGTGATGCTGCATCGAACGAGTGCTGTCCAGCGCTAGGAGATCCATACGACTGAACGGGTGCGTTAGATTGACTGTCGGCAGGAGCGAACAGGACCGGACCAGTGGAGTAAGAACCCAAGCCCTTGGTGCCAGAAGAGTATGCAGGTGCACTAGATAACTGCTGTTGCAACTGTTCCGATAACACGAATTGCTGCTGCTGCTTAGGGGCTCCGTATGAGAACTGAGGGAACGAGTACTCTTGACCGCCTTGACCTAGTTGTGCAGCCTCGCTTCCCTGGCCCTGGTGGAACTCCGCAACGGTGGTCGAAGGCTGCAGCGAGATCCCTCCACTGCCCAGGCTGTGGGTAAGCTGGCTCATTATGTGAGAGAGATCGCTACTGGCGAAGGCACCACCGTGACTGGGTTGTAAGGTGATAGGAGCCAACTGGATGTTGCCGTGACTGTTAGGAGATAACTGAGATAAGCCGTGAGCGGAGTATTGTAGGGCTCCGCCAGATCCTTGGCCGCCGAAGTTGTAGCTGGGCTTGGCGCCGCCGATGCTATAGCCGGCGCCGATGCTGATGGCGCTGGCGTCACCGTGGCCGAGCGATGATGGTGACTGATAGCTGTGCGCAGAAAGACCAGGCGAGCCGTAGCCTACCGCCGCCTCGCGCTTATCTTTATCTTCCACCTTCTTCGCCAGCACGGCCCATGACGTCGATATACACAAGAGTGTGGTGAAAACGATCTGCAACAGATAAAACATAATTACATACTTTCCTCCAGACAATGATCGCTGGAGAGAATGAAGTCGAACGGTAACAATAAACATAAAATATTATTTTTTATGCAAAAGTAATTCAGAAACGGGTTTCCAAATACTGCGGTCGTGCAAGTGCAAGTTTAACGACGACCCGCATGGCAATGTTAATAATATTTACGCCCACATTATAAAAATTTCACTTTTCCACTTTTACTTTAAACATAATGAATGTTTATTTTCTTGTAATAAATGTTGCAATCGAGGCTCATCAATCACTTTTAAAATTACATGTACCTATGAATGTTAACGATATAATGCTACAGTAATAAATAGCCTACAGTCAATATACAGGAAAAGTTTTTATCTAGTGCGCAAACTTTTACCATGAATTCAGCATATCATTCTAGACCCCCTACCGCAGAAATTTTTCGCCGGTTATACAAAAAAAAATCAGCTGTTCCATACATTTTGACCGCGTAGGTATTGCACTTTTCTATGAAACCGCTGTTTTTTTTTTGTAAAACTGGCGAAAAATTTCTGCGGTAGGGGCTCTAGAACGATATACTGAATTCATGGTTAAAATTTGCGCACTGGATAAAAACTTATCCTGTATGTAGTTATATTTCGAATGATGTTTAAACTCTTTCTTTTACCTAAAATCCTTACAGTGTAAATCTTTACAAATAAAAATTATTTGACTGATTTTTATTTTTTACTGTTTTGATTTTAAAACGAATTGTTTGTAGATAAACTCTTTAAAATGTTATATTTACACTAGGTTCCTTAAAATCCAAATCAAGTTGCTCTCGTTTATCCTCAACATCACAAACACTTAATTCTAATTGCACTTTTCCATCACAAAACGCGAACTCACCGTGAATTTCATTTTAGATGCTTATTTAGTATACTCGTCGCGTAGATGAAACTAAATCACTTCACAATGTTTGGAGCACAACACAAACAAATATCTCCGTGTAAGTCTCGGTCGGCCTGCCAGGACAGCCGCCGAATTCGTAATGTGATGTCGCTGTGTTTTCACCGAATTTATAAGAGAGCGATCGGTGGCGCGCACCCGGCTGACGGAAGGGTAAAAGTGTATCGGAGGACCCTTTCACTACACTGGCTGAAAGAATGGGAGCGAGCCAGTGAGCTTCCGAACCCAACAATGAGGTAATAGAAGCCGGAAGCGTTGCGTCACACCCGATCACGGTTTGATGCATTTATCGACACAGATGTCATACGAACCTGCGACCTGGTTTCTGTTACAATTGATGCTCTTTTTTCTGTAATTTGGTTATCAATTTAAACATTCGTTCAACTAACTTGTAGATCGTCTGGCGTTCTGAAAGGAAACTAATGATAATCGTATGGTCGCTCAGATCTAGTGCTCGTGTTGGTAATGTTCACGCTTTATTTACTCGAAGTTAACAAGTTATTGTTAGCACTTTTTCCATTAACATATTACTAATTGACTTCGAGGGTTCCTTTAACTGGTATTTCGCATATTATGTGCTAAAATCTCTTGGCTACCGTGTATTATGACCCATTTCTCCGCATGCCAGAGATAGCAAGTAAAATCTCATAAGTAAATAATTTCACTTTCATTTCAAGATGTTACGCGTTAACATTATTACATTCTCTGAAATTATAACTTGTAACAAGGTAATTAGACACCTAGATGCTTTGTTTATTTCATACAAGAGCTGTTCTCGTAGATATTTAAGATATGGGTGCAAACATTCAGGAATCAATGTGAAGATCAATCCTATTCCTCCGATATAATGATATGATATTTACCAGTAAAAAAAAATATGTCCATATTATAACAGGTCTTTAAAATTTTATATTTAATATTGTAGCATTCACAAATAAATTCACATAAAAACTAAAATAAAAACATTACGTCATCTCGTCACGTGAGAGCGAATAAGCATCCCCAACACTGCAGACTCTGGCCTATCTGATATCATCTTTTGAGTGCCATCAAATATTGAATATCAGAACAAACCGTTTGGTCACCATAAATCAGCCACCCTAGGGTGGATACTCGTTCATCTTTCCACCCCAGACTGGGTGGATAGTCGGAATTCGTATACTATTTTTATTCCGATTTTCACCCTCGGCTGTGCACAGTCACTTAGAGAAACATGATAGATGCTTGTAGCAATACGTGTTACACGGTATTTACAATCTCTCACAACTTGGGTGTTCAATCACGCTGCATAAACCCATCAAGTTTACGTTCAAGTTTATGGCACTGACACTACAGACTACCGAGTTAGCGACAACGAATGCACTTTCATTCATTGATGTCATTTGTACGCGAGTTGAACAGCAAGTATGTAAAGTGACTCTATGTATTCACATTACTGCAGTTCTAGACAAACTTTAGGTATTAGACGCTGTTTTGTCGGTGTTAAAGTTTGTGATTTTCTAAAGACTGCCAAATATGATGTAACAAGCTTTCCCTTAATTCATCATTTAAGTGTATCAGAATCATGTTTTTCCTCTTTTGGCAATGCCTTTCGTCCGGAGAAGGTGGAAGGTTATACTGGATTATATCACACTTATGAATTATCCCGCATAGCCAAAACTACTGATAATAGATAAAGATCCCAATGTCATATATTGGTTATGTAGTTACTGTCTTGGAAACAGTTTCTGTAGCAGATGCACGAAACGAAGAAAACGAGAAATTCAATATCCCTGTTAGAGCGACATAAATTTGATATAATCAGGTCTAACGATTTATTGTATTGCCCGAGGCACGGAGGATCTTCCACAAACTTCAACTTCCTCGAATGAAAACCCATTTACAGACTCACGTGTAAGCACCATATCAATATAAAAATAGCATTGCTTAAGCATTAACATCTCATAATAATGTTTCCTCTGCTGGGACTCCTCATCTCTTCGACAAAGTGATTCGCCACGCGAGCTCAGTGCAGATTGGTAGATGTCACATATCATCGAATTTTTGGTTCTAAACCTTTTTTTCCGTAATTCTTTCAAAAGTTTCCTTTGCCGTTTTGACAGCAGGTAAGTGATGAAATAAACAACACGTAGAAAATGATTCCCTGGGTTCAAACCCACGACCTACAAACTCGTAAATCGGAACCGTTACCACAGAACCACTACTACTCATCTGAACATTTCTTATAAAGGTGTCGGAAAATCGAGGTTCGGTTATTTCCGGTTTCCCATTTATACTATCATCCCCTATTTTACGCCCTCAGGGGCTGATTTCCCAAAAACACTGAAACATTTCGTTTTGAATTTTAATCAGGATGACAAACACCAATTTTCATGGTTTTAAACTACAAAAATGACGATTTTCCATACAAACTTTAATCCCCTATTTAACACCCTAAGGGACTGAATTTCAAAAACCCTTCCTTATTCCTTGTCTACATTATAAAGGGATCCTCTGTGCAAAATTTCAGCTTTCAGAGTTTGGGCTGGGCGTTGATAAGTCAGTCAGTCAGGACTTTTCTTTTTATATATTTAGATAAAATTCCGACAATTTTCCACTCATTACATATTAAAAACTTATAATCCCCCGCACTGCGTTTACGCGACCTGTGAGTTTGTCGCTTTTCTCACTTGATCTTCGTCGTCAGATAGTTGAAGAATCTTTGTCATTTCCTTCGATTCATTCTGCACTTTCTCTGCGTACAATTTTATAATAAGTACATAAAGTATCATCATGGCAGATACTCAATAAATAATTTTGATTTATTGGCATAATAACATTATTTCACTTTACTTTTTGTAAATTATTTCATCACCACTGCTCTCAAAACAGTGAAGGAAAACATCCGTGACCATATCATGTCATATCATATCATGTCATAGAACCAAAGTTCGAATACATGTGACATCTACCAAACCGCACTGGCCCGCGTGGTGGATTACGGCTCATTCCCTCTCACAGAGAGGAGGCCAATGTCCCAGCAGTGGGAACACTATCGGCTGGTTATGCTATCATAAAACATTCCGTACATATGCTTCATTGTGGTCATCTGCTATCGAAACGGTTCGATTGAATTCGAAAGTGACTATTACATAGATAATTATGATTAGGTATATTTTATTTTGCACACTGTTATGTTGTGTTATTTTGCCAACGGACACTAATAGTACTATTGTTGGGCACTTTCATTATGTTCCTTACAACCTGAGCGCCCACTATGGCAGTCTAAATAATTACTATTACATAAAACCATTGTACTCGTGATCTGACATTGATCGCTTATTCCACGTATTGTGTCATGATGACGAAATAAACTGTAAGATGTTTTAACTTGAAAACAAAAGAAGAATACAAAATATTGATGGTTTTAAAAATATTTTATTAATTTAATAAGTGATTCATTTTTAAGTGTAACAACATACGCCTCACTTCCGCCCTCACATCTCTATCTGCCAATTACATTCTAAAGTAAGACAGATTGTCGTAGTCATTAGGGTTTATTAGTCAGTGAGTCAAAACAGTATTTTTATCTCACAACGCGGCGCGCGCTTTACTTGTGATAACCAAGTGTACAAACACGCTGTGAATGTGTGAGTGAAGTCGAGTAGCATCAGCACGTGATCAGCACATAACACACAAACGAACAGATAAACACACACTTCATCTTCGCCGTTGTCTCCGAGAGCTCCTGCACTTACTCACACATTCAGAGCGTGTTTGTACATTTGGTAACCACAAGTAAAGCATGAGTCAGAGACGTTAGAAAAAAATACCTAAAACTATTACGCACAGAGTGAATTTTACTGGCATTTTCAATTTACCAGTGCTAGAAGAGGCAGGAAGGAAGTCTGTAAATTCTCTTGACATCATATTAATTAATTCCTTACGCAGTCATTACGCAACCTACAAATCAAACGAAACACTGTAGTAGTTTATTACCAAACTGTGTATGAAAACCAGTGCCCAGCGGGCTTAGCATGACGCTTTGTATTTCTACGAAGAATAGACAGTGCTTTTTCAATACAAAGTGATATTTCGTTCCTACATTTTTGTTATCGCACCGTAGATATCCTTCTACAATCTGTCATTTAGTCTTTCGTTTCTAACGATATTTGTCTAGGTCCTTATAAATGTAGACTATTTCAGAAGAATATTTCTTCCCAAACTGTCAAAATCACACTGACAACAAAAATTTCTACTCGACGGCCACAAAGTATATACGATTATCTACAAAATCATGATTCGTTTAGAACGCATAACTGTGATAATGAATGGAAAAACATAGCGATCTTATCCTATTGTACATAATTTATTTAATAGTGTTGTCTATTCTTCCGTCGACAAGTCGGTGCTCGTGCTAAGCCTGCAGCACGAACGTAAGTCTTGTGTATTACGAATAATATACGTAACAGTATTGTGACGTTTTTCTTGCTAGCGTCATTCCTACTCATTTTTCAGCGTTCGCAATTCACTCACAGGGCGCTGTTACATTTTCTCTCGATCACCATTTTTGGCTTATTAGTCAATTCGCACGAATTTACTCTCCCGTATCGGGCGAATAGATCGTTTTAAATGATATATTATTTTATATTTAATGCACTTTATTGCACGTACCGCAGCGCTGGTAGGGACTCCTGTGATTACACGGAGAAAGCTGCAGACAGAATAAATCCCACTAGAGAAATATAAAAATAAATTAAATTAACAATAAAATTTAATTTAAATACAAAATTGAATGAAAACTATTTGGTATGTAGTCAAATGCTTTATGTACAATACCTATACAGAATATCAGAAACACAGAAATTATAAAACCCCGTATGCCATAAAAAATATCACAACCTGATACAGAAAAGTACTCTACTCTCAAATCACACACGTTTACAAACATTATGTTATTTTTATGAAAATAATGTCTATTACGGCGCAGACGCAGTTGCAACTACATGCTTCGTTACTTCTTTCTTTCTGTTTGAGATAATAAAAACATTAAGTTGTGTAAACCTGCATGAATTGTATGAGTTGTATGAACATTTACACATTATAATAAGTACCTTTATACGTCGCGGATAACTACAAAGACTTCACATAAATTTAGAGTTAACACGATTTAATTTAAATAGTTTTGCTATGATATGTTGGTGTTCTATATTAAGGAAACGCCTCGTATGTAATGTGGTCCACAACGAAAAAAAAAAAAAGCGTTTCAGGAACTTCCCAAAATACGTTTCTTCGCTCGTGAAACTGACAAATAAATGCTGACGTTGAATCAACTTACGATCATTATTAAATTCCTTATCGAAAGTTATCACTCTACACTGTTATCATCATCATCATTTCAGCCGAAAGACGTCCACAGCTGGACAGAGGCCTCCCCCAAGATTCGCCACTTTGACCGGTTCTGTGCTTCCAGCAACCAGCGGGTTCCTGCCGCCTTCGCAAAATCATCGATCCACCTTGTTGGAGTCCTTGCAACTCTACTTTGTATTAAGCCTAATTTATCAATAGATAAGCCTATTCTGTTTAACACGTACCTATACTAATAAAAGGTACGTTCTATGGGTTGAAACAAATATTAAGTACTTAAATACTTATGCGCAATGGTGTCGCAGGGTTAATGACCGCGGCTTACGAGTAGGTCGTAGGGGCGAATTCGAAGCCAGACAGGCGGTCTATTGTGGATAAATTATTTCATCACCCCTGCTCTCAAAAAGGGTAAAGGTAACCGGCATGTCATGGCACCAAAAACTCGAAGACATATGTGTCACTTACCGACCCGCACCAGACCCGCGGAGTGGATTACAGCCGGCTCCCTCAGAAGGCCTGTGTCTCAGCAATGAGGATGTCTCAAGCTGGTACTTAATATATTTAGGAACCTCCTTTTGAACAATTTCTAGACTTAGGTCAAATGACAAACTAGTTTCAGGCGCTACTTCCAACGCGCTAGTATGTCGTTTCCGGCTCTAATTGAAACCACAGTATTCACGTAAAGACAAGTGTCATATTCTCAGAGACATAACAATAACGGTACATAATGTAATTCACACATTGTATATATACGATATTGCTTTCTTATGGTAATGTGAAAATACTATGCGCCGCCTATATGGTTATTTTGAATGTGTGTTTGTAATCGGTGGTGTTGTATGGTTTATGTAGCTTCGGATGCCAATTCAAATTAAAAACTAGTTTTGTAGTGCCAATTACAATTAATACTTGCAATTAACTAGCACACCCAACAGACGTTGTCCAGCCTGAACATTGGCTTCACAGCGCCCCCTACCGGTACCAATTGTGCATTTAAACCATCCAGGGAACCAACACATACCCTAAAAAAAATCACCAAAATCGACCCAGCCGTTAGGAGTTCAGTGACATACACACACGTACAGAGACCAGCACATCAAGCTACCCCAATCTGTCAAACTTTGATAGTTTTTCAACTTTATCACAAAGGAATAAGGTATATGTTCAATTGGGAAAATTTGACAGTTTGGGATAGCTTGACCTGCTGGCGACTGTACATAAAAATTAAATATAAAGATGTTTAGTAAATTCTCGACAACTAGGGGTTTATTGATTTATGAAAGTTAAAGATTATGCTTAGCGACTGTTTAACCATTAATGTTGACGATTATAAAACGTGTCTTACTTTTAAGCAACTTTAGGGGTATTATTATTATTTATACTGCCAGGGGTGCGGGTTGTTCGAAAGCAATACCGCCGCCCCTGGCACACGGGCTACTGAGGGAACGCGGGTGGGTTTTAGTCAGTAAAAGTCTGACTGGCCCTCCTGCTCCACCCAGAGCGGGAGAAGTTATTTGATGATATCCCACCCAAAAATCAAAAACAAAAATTATCTCACCCTTTATTTATTAGTGGATGTATTGGTATTACTGTACGTGACCGTGTTATTATCTCAGTGCAGGACAAACATTACAATTATCTTTCTTCTGCCCATATCCCAATTTCTTTGGGGTCGTCATAACATGTCTTTTTCTTCCATACCTACTTCTCTTTTACCTATCTCTCTCTATATGTAACAAATATAAAATTTAATTATTATTAATATCATCATTCAGCATCATATCAGCCGAAAGACGTCCACTGCTGCACATAGGCCTCCCTCAAAAGGGTGATTTTGCCATAATTGCCACACTTGGCAGGCGGGTTGGCGATCGCAGTATGGTGGGTAAAATGCATAGAGAACGCCGCTGCCCATTCTAGTAGGTGCTTTAGTCGCCTTCTACGACACCCACGGGGAGAAATGGGATGGTGCTATTCTTTTACGTCCGGCACCACCCGGAACTATAATATAAATTATTATATTAGAATTAAATAATAAGTATGAAATTTATAACGTTAAGATCAGGAAGGACAGGCACTAGAAAGGATGCTGCCTCATATAAATCTACTAATAACAATAAACTGTGATGATGTGATCAATAATGCCTCTGCCAGTCGTGACACTCGTCCCCACCGACCCCCAATCCTTCTGTGGTACCGGTTACGAAGTACATAACCGGTACACTTACCCCCTTGTTTATAAACGTTGCCTAAAGTTAAATTGTGATTAGCGTCTGTTTAACTATACTTTTTTGACATTTAAACATCACTTAACTTTAAGCAAAGTTTATAAAAGAAGGTTATTCTTTAGCAGTATTAACTAGTCGCTTAAGGCTAAATGTATTACAAATCAAAGCTATAGAATAGAGGGAACAAAATAATCAACAAGCAGCTATTGATGTCGAGAACTGCATTCGTTAAAGCGAAGCTAGATTTTATCACCCTTAAGCTGTCAGTTTGAATTTCAATTGAACACTCGAGGCGCGAATGCAATCGTGAGGCGCGAATATATGCGCGCAGCGCGAAAACAGGCGCGAGGCGCGCTTCTTAGAATACTATAAATATGTTGCGTTTAATTAAACACAACATACAATTGTAGTGTAATTAGAAAAGAAGAATATATTTAACTAGCTTTGCCAGCGGCTTCGCCCGCGCGGAACTTTCATCCCCTATTTAACCCCCTTAGGGGTTGAATTTCGAAAAATTCTTCCTTATTCTTCGTCTACTATAAAGGGAACCTCTGTGCAAAATTTCAGCTTTCTAGGTCCAAGTCCGAGTCAGTCAGTCAGGACGGACTTTTCTTTTTATTTATATAAATATAGATAGAACATGCAAACTTAGGTTTTTACGGGCTGCTCGTCATACTTACGCGATATCATAGATGGTTTTGACAGTGAGTGACAGAAAAACATGTAATCGAAAATAAAAGTTGTTTTATAAATCTTTTGAACACAAGCTATCTAAAATATAACTAAGGAGTGTATGAGTATGTATGAGTGTAAGATAATAATCTTCTAGAAGTCTTAAACAAAATAATCATGACCCGGATTAGATTTCTAACTATTTTTATAACCGAGTTATTCAATCATCCATAAAATTAGAAGACTAACGACCTACGTTAAGTCAGTCAAATCCATTACGCTTAATTATAACTCTAATCAAATCACTAATTACATAAGATTTTATTTTTATTAAAACACCGAAGAATAAGGCTCAATAAATTTTGTTTTTATTGCTACAAACTTTCCACAACGTTTTTCTGAATGAAACACTAATGTAGTTGACTAGAAGTAGAACATCGAACCATAGATTAAAATAATCTACATCGAACGCTGGCAGTCACAAATGTTTCGGTTTGTTACATAACACCAAAACTATGACCATGATATCTAGTCAGCATATAGATGAAACTTTTCACTTTTATCAGAACTCAGTTCTCACAGTGAACACACCCGAAGAAAGTTGAAATGTCGCAATATACGTACGTTAACCCAAGTAGGTAATATATTCGGATCGAAACAAATGCATGCATCGACATGCATTTGTTTCGATCCGAATATATTACCTCTCTGAGGAAAGTGCTGCTGCAATAAGATCCAAAACGAATTAACTAACTCTAAAATCCTGACAGAATTTTCGATCCAATCATTCATTCTTCAACCTCTCATCCGATGACGCACAAAACTGGGCTCGGCTCGCAGAATTCAAAAAGAGAATTGTGTAAGAATAATTTTAAAAAAAACCGGTCAAGTGCGAGTTGGACTCGCGCACCGAGGGTTCCGTACAAACCTGTGGGTATATAAGTAAAAGTTCAAAATTGTCAAAAATATTTTTTTTATATGACGAAACTAAAAATTTACGGTTTTCGTAATTTTTCCTATATCTGTACTATAAGACGTGACTTCGTACAAAATTTCAAGATTCTAAGTTCACGGGAAGTACCCTGTAGGTTTTGATTCCCGTGCGAGTTTCGAAAATTTGCGGAAATCTGCGGCCTAAATGGCTGTATCTTTTGATTGCGTTGACTTAGAAGGTTGATTTTTCTACAGCTTCCAGGGACAGTAGAACTAAGTATCATATAGAAATTTCAGTTTGATACCTCCACGCGTTCCTGAGAAAAACGGTCTTGACAGACGGACGGACGGACGGACGGACGGACAACAAAGTGATCTTATAAGGGTTCCGTTTTTTCCTTTAGAGGTACGGAACCCTAAAAAGAATCAATTTCCATAGATCCATTATGTCTGCGTCATTTGATAGCGACAGTGATGGTGTAACGTCCGATCACTGCCTGGCTGACGTCATCTCCTATTTCTGTTCCTTGTCTGCTTAGAAAGCGGTTACTGGAATACCAGTTAGTCATGCACCGATTCTTAATATAAACCAATTTGTTTATTCAATTATTCATTAAGTTTTGCACGAGTTAGCAGGTACCGACCTACATTTTGATGATGACCGGTTCATCGGTAGCGAGTAAGCTCGACGGTGAAAAAAATCACACTTCAAGTAGCTTTCGTCCTCATTTTTTATCGTGATGAGTTTTTAACTATCCATTAATAGCATCCATTGAACATTTCACGGTCATTACTTTATACTTGGTTGTTAGACCCTGTCTACTTTCTGATACATCACAAAATAAAATAACGATTAATACAAATCACAATTTTGTTGAATTTATAATTTCACTTAAAAACCAGATACATTTTTATGCTTCCTGTTTCTTGGGCAGGAAGTTTTAAGTTCCAAAAGGCTTAGCATGACGTTTTATATTTCTACTCTTCAGTAGAATAGAAATCGCTTATCTACGTTTCTCGGTACAAAACTGTCTATACGGAAACGTCATTTTTGTCTACTCTTCCGACGACAAAACGCTTAACAACGTTTGCCGTGCTAAGCTAGCTATTCACAGCAACATGAAAGTCGACTTAATACGTGGATGATATCCACAATGACTAACTCAAATCTCACGTAATTACGAAACAGCCCACACAGTGGGAGGTATCTCATTCACATAATCGTGAGTATGCCTTTTGCTAAGTCATCATTAGTTAGCATGTTACGCACGGTTTCTATATCCGAAAGCTAATCGTTTTACCTACTTATCAATTGGTGCAATTTGTAAGGTCAAATTGTTTCTTTAGAAAGAGTCGTAACCCAATTTTCCCGCGGACGCTACCAACCAACTGATAGGAGCGTCAAGTTTACTACGCTATGGAAACAATGCTTATATTTTGGTAAAGATGAATGAATGAATAAATACACAATATATGAATGACGAGCTATGCCTGCGGCTTCGCTGGCGTGGACGTCGGAAATTAGCCCACGGAATCGTGCTAAACACTTGGGCCATAAAGTAGTATATTTTACTCCTTATAACATCATCTGCCTGTGACAGTCCCGTCAAAATCAGTCCAGTCGTTTCGGAAATTAGCTCGAGCAAACCGACAAGCAAAATGATTTTTTTTTTTTTTTTGTTTTTGCTATGTTTACCGTGTACCAATAGTTTCAAATGTCTTTAGTAAAAAAAACTGTTATTTGGACACTTCACTTTTATTTATTTTTATAGATGTATGTAGAACAAATGTTAAGATTCTTCTTAACATTTATTTAAAACTGCCACCAGTGGTCAGTTACAGGTAGTTAGATTCACAGAGGTCCAAAATACTTTAGTACGAATAGACCTAAAGCAGAGTATAATAAATTCATGTCCCAGGTTAGTTAGCCACCGGTTATTAAATACCGCATGCATTTAATAATCTTTGCAAGTAACGAGAACTTCAGTGAATCTATTACTTACTTTGTTCATTAAACCAATCTTACTAGTTGTTAGTACTTGTTAAGTCTGGCCTTTATCTCTAGAAATTATGATATCGATGCGAATCTAGGTCATCATTTAAATGTTTACTCCTAATGAATATATTGAATCAAGATGTGATGTTATTCATGGTGATAAAATGTCGATCAATCAGTGCAATTAAAATGAACTGGTTTTATTCCAAGGGCTTAGAATAGATTTTCTTCTTGTTCAGGTTAATATGCACCCTCTATGCACTACAATCTACAACTTCGCCAGTAGAACTGCAACAAACAGCCTGCTAGCACTTTACCAATAAAATCTACAACTCTTCTCTTCGTATCTGCATAGAATATTATGGTGCATAAGCTGTTTGATTAGATTTTGCGTGAACTCGTGATTATGCTGATTTTTGTTGCAAAACATGTTTTTTAACTAATAAACATTATGGTGACCCGCTTTCTACGTAGACTGCAGTGCAATTATACTCGAATTTCCTATCTATTTCCGACAATGATTAATAGAATAATGTTTTGTAATTTTGTGGTATAATCATAGGGGTTAATGATTAGGTATAAATCGAACTGGATATCGCAATTGGTCTTTTTGGTTATAAATATAGCGCAGGCAAATGTATTGTCTTTAATGATGTACTATGACTATTATATTTACTCAATAACCTTTTACAAAAGAATTTACAGAAAGGTAAAAAAGCACCCAAACACAAAAGTCAGCAAAGAAAGGAGTGTACAGAAAAAATGAGGGCACTGTTTTTACATGAATGTAGATTGCGAGAATCTGTCAAGTTTTTTAAGGCTTATTGACGATCTATATAAATCAGGAATGGAAGGAAAAAATGCTTTGTGCCTTTTAGTATTCACCAACGATCACGAGAGAGTTTTATTCCGGTAGCATTTACTGATTTCCGAAAGGAATCCTAGTGATTTATATTTTTGGAAACTGGCACTGTATATACCAACATATATAAACTCACGTTTTCCCATAGGGGCAGACAGAAACTATAGCTACTACCACTGTATATATATCTAACTACCGAAATGAAGACTAATAGAGAAGAATGAATAATAGACAAAGGCAGGAAAATGATAATGTTCTAACGAAATAATATTTATTTCAGTTTTAGGTTTTTAACTTTCTTTAATGAGAGTAAAGACTTGTTTTACAAGCAGCCAGAGTTCTTAACTTTATGCAAATTAGTCGACATCGAGTGGTTGCACTTGATCAGCTGAAGAGCAGTGATGGTCAAATGGGACCGGCCGCGATTTACGGGTTGAAAGTCGTAGGTCTGGTCAGGGTTCGCCCCGACAAGCACGTAGTGTGAATTATTTCTTTCAAAACGATTAAAGAAAACATTGTGACGAAACCGGTATGTCCTAGAATCAAAAATTCGATGACATGTGACATCTAGCAACAGTCACTGGGCGCGCGTGATGGATTACGGCCTACTTCCTCTCATAGTTAGGAGGCATGTGTTCCAGCAGTGGGAAAATTATTAGGCTAATTATATTGTTGTTGTGAGTTGTTGCACTGCATGATCATCATCAAACTTGTTTTGATAGTCAGTGCTGCAGAAGTATTCGTGTTGTGAAGTGAATGGGTCATATGGTCCTTCGAGCCGGATCGATTTTTCTGAAAGTTTTTTGTGACTAACACGTTTTGGCTGGTCAAATGGGTGCGGCAGATATGCATCTTTGAATGTGTCATGCAAGTACCCATAAAGTTATCTTAATTTTAGCAGTATATCTCGTTTACTTCCCAAGCAACAAAAACATTGACATATCACTACCGTGACTAATTTTATATAAGACTTTACATCGGAGCACGCCTTTCGAAAGCGAAACCAGCTGAATCCTCTCATTATGATGTAACTGGATACGTGGGACCAAGGAACTATACTCGTAGGTTACGTGAATTATTGTACCAATTACTTAGGTACTACATTCTCTTTGTTCCTTCCTGAGTCTATCACATAAGTATTGTCATGTGCTTTGAACGTTAGTTTTCGTCTTTCTATAATTGGTTTTTCGTGAAACAATAATACTGAAGAAAACTTTTCAGCAACATATCTTATATTCAAATATATAATACTAGCTTCCGCCCGCAGCTTCGCCCGCGTGAAAGTCTGAAATTATCCCGCTGGAACGTACTACCGGGATAAAAAGTATTAAATATGTTAATTTAGGTTATAATCTGTCAGTGTGTCAAATTTCATCCAAATCCGTTTAGCCGTTTTTGCGTGATTGAGTAACAAACATCCAAGCATCTTCACAAACTTTCACATTTCTAATATCACAGACTACCCTTTTTTAGTTTTAGGGGTAGAATTTTGAGAAACCCTGATACATGTTATTCTTTATTTTTGGTTTAAGGTATAAATACTAAGTTTGGAGTTAATCAGACCGCGCGTTAAAATTTTACATACAAACTTTGACACCCCCCAATCCCCCTTTAGGGGGTAGTTTAGAAAAACAATAAATGGCCAACCTCATAATTTACTTAACTTAGTATTTGTGCCAAGTTTCAAGTTTATTAACTCAAGGAATAAGATTTTTCATACACATAAACTCCCCTCTTTTCACCCCCTTAAAGGTGGAATTTCCAAAAACCCCTTCTTAGTGCTCCCCTACATTATAAAAGGAAGCCGTGTGCAAAATTTCACGTTCCTAGTCTTAGTAGTTTCGGCTGTGCGTTGATTGATCAGTCAGTCAGTTTCTCCTTTTATACTTAGATAAGATAGATAGATTTTCGAGAAACCCTGATACATGTTATTCTTTATTTTTGGTTTAAGGTATAAATACTGAGTTTGGAGTTAATCAGACCGCGCGTTAAAATTCTTCTATACAAACTGTGATACCCCCCAATCCCCCTTTAGGGGGTACTTTAGAAAAACAATAAATGGGCAACCTCACAATTTACTTAACTTTGTATTTGTGCCAAGTTTCAAGTTTATTAACTCAAGGAATAAGATTTTTGATACAAATAAAATCCCCCCTTTTCACCCCCTTAAAGGTGGAATTTCCAAAAACCCCTTCTTAGTGCTCCCCTACATTATAAAAGGAAGCCGTGTGCAGAATTTCACGTTCCTAGTCCTAGTAGTTTCGGCTGTGCGTTGATTGATCAGTCAGTCAGTTTCTCCTTTTATTTAAATGGATAATATCAAAAACTTTCTACCCTTTTTTACAAAAATTACGCGGACGGAGGAGTATAAAATTTGGCACAGTTAAACTTTATATGTCGAAGGGGTACATGAAACTATTATTTTTATATAATAACTAGCTTCCGGCCGCGGCTTCGCCGGCGTGGAAATCGGAAATTATCCCGCGGGAACATACTACCGGGATAAAAAAAAGTATTCTATGTGTTAACCTAGGTATAATCTATCTGTGTGCCAAATTTCATCCAAATCCATTCAGTAGTTTTTGCGTGAAAGAGTAACAAACATCCATACATTCATACATACAAACATTCACGTTTATAACACTATGGAAGGATGCATTTCTATTTAAATGAATTATGCGTGAATTTCGACCCATAATGATTTTGATAGACTATAGGACTGTCATAGGTCATGTCCTAAACGTAAGCGATGTACGCGAAAAAAGCACTAGTTTTTACGAATATGACGTTATTCGCGCGATCAATAAAGTCGCCTTTGCACGTCATAAACTCATAATTCATGTAAATGTTCGCGTAATGACGTGCTCACGTGACAATCACTTTCGTTTAGGACACTTGACTATTTAAATGGAAGACGAAATAAATTTTTAATTTTAGAATAGAGTTTCTGGCAGACTGCATGTTGAACACCAAATTAGAAACACTTCGCACAAAAATAAAAATTCTTGAATCTTATTAATTAGCGAATTTAATCATATTATCTCTTAATTTAATAATGTGGTTCTCAATGTGCTGTAAAATGAGAGCGGCAGTTATGTCGGCCGCAGCAAACCAATTTGTAGTTGTCTTTTTTTTTTCAAGTCTGACCACTTTTACTATCTCTCTAAGACGGTTACGACCAGTGAGATTTACATCATTTTTATACCAAATTACATTGTATTACATAACACGTAGGTATAATAAAGAGTACCTTTATTGCGTGAATGGCAAAAAAACACTTATTAAAATGTTTTTTTACCCATTCGTTTAGCAGCAGTTGCCTTTAGGTTTTATTTTGGTCGTGTACTCCTATTTGTATAGTTAAATTACGGGTCATGCCACTGAGAGCGTGCCGATGCAAACGCATATGGGTATTAATTTTTTCTTTATTCATAATGAACTAGCAGCGCTCCGCGGTTTCACCCGCATAGTTCCCGTTCCCGTGGGAATACGGGGATAAAATATAGCTTATCTCACTCGGGGATACTGTAGCATCCCAACAGTGAAAGATTTTTCAAATCGATTCAGTAGTTTCGGAGCCTATTCAATGCAAGCAAAAGAAACAAATAATCAAATGTTTCCTCTTTATAATATTAGTATAGATTATTAGTATAGAAAAACAAGTCATTTTTATTCAATCGAGGCTGAGATTCAGTACTACTGAACGTCAAAACTATATAAGACTGCCCCCAAATCGCCCGCTCTTTCTAGTGTAGTGCTTTAGCTGGGAGAAAGAATTAGCGCGATAAAATCACGTATTATGTGTACATTCTTATGTATGTATATATATAGGTTAGTGTTGCTCCAAATGTTAAGTCCATTGCAGTACCTAGTGGATTCTAATATTAAAAATGTTTCGATTTATCTATACTTACTGTTTGTAATGTTAAAATAACAGGTTTTTACTTAATGCATACAAAAGTAGATTTATATACACCTACGGTACTTTGAAAAAATAACAATTCATATTTTTGGTGTCTATATGTCTATCTATTTCGATACTGGAAGTTTCAAATGACGTAAAGGACAGGGATTTAAACGTCCCTTACGACATTTGAAATTTCCACAGTCGATTTGTTCCAGCTAATCTCCGAAACGGCTAGACCGTTTTTGATGAAGTTTGGTAGGGGGATACTTTGAGCCCTGACGAACGATATAGGCTGCAGAGTTTTTATCGACATAATACGCGGGACAAGCCACGGGCAGAAGCTAGAAAAAAATAACATAACGTTTTTACATTTTAATGACGTTTTGGCAACGAGACTTGAATATTTATTGAGTGAATTATGCGTGAATTTCAACCCAAAATGATTTTGATAGACTATAGGACTGTCATAGGTCATGTTCTAACCGTAAGCGATTGTCGCGTACATACGCGTAAAAAGGCACTAGTTTTTACGAATATGACATTCTTCGCGCGATCAATAAAGTGGCCTTGCACGTCATAAACTCATAATTCATGTAAATTTTCCCAAAATCACGTACTCACGTGACAATCACTTTCGTTTAGGACGCGTGACTATTTAGACAGAAGACGAAAAATAAATTTATTTTAGAATACGGACCATAGAATTTCTGGCAGACTGCATGTTGAACACCAAATTAGAAACAGTTAGCGCAAAAATAAAAATTCTTGAATCTTATTAATTAGTGGAGTTCTACACTTCTGAATACATAGGAAACCCGTTTTTTTATTACGGTGGGAAATCCTCATGGATGTCCTCCGCCAGGTCTGTGTTCCGTCTCACACTTGCACCGGAGATCAAGGGATCTAATGCGACTTGCGCAATCCCCGGCTAGTGCCGCCTCTGCGGGCCACTTCGAGTGCATAGGAAACCTACCCCAACAGTAATTTAGTTTGCCTAGAAACAATATTAGTTTTGCTAATCCGAATAAACATTCAAATTACATAAACTGACATCATTTACGTAACTTCATTCGGAACATTAAAATTCTTTGAATGCCTACTCATGAATATTAAAACTATGTTAATTTTATTCGGAGCAGACGCCATTGGCATGAGACAATTTCTACCATAAAATATAACTTTCACGTATTTTGCCAATAAATAATATTGATTGTTGTTATGAGTTTATTAAACTTTGTCTTCGCAATAATTTCAACACTAATTATTTTATTAAGTAATCGCCAAATCATGACATTGGATCCTCAATGCATTTCCACCTGTAAGAAAAGTTTTGTCAAAAATGCCTGATAGAATGACTGCGGTAACTTACAAGTAGATTTAGATACACACTTCAGTGATAGATACGATTACACACTTCAGTAAATTGTATAACATTAGGGGAAGACCATAGAAACGACGAATGAAATGTGAAAGATACGGGGTGGCATTCCGACGTCAACGCACAACCGATTTACCACAGATTTAATCAATGATTCCGAGACCCCCGTGCTAATTTTAACGACGGTGTTTCTACACAAGGGCGTCTATAATCTAGTTATAGTTTGTGCGTCGGTGTCTTTGCTAGCTTTTTTTTCGAGGGTAGGAAATCATCAAATAACTTCTCCCGCTCTGGGTGGAGCAGGAGGGCGTGTCAGACTTTTACTGACTAAAACCCACCCGTGTTCCCTCAGTAGCCTGTGTGCCAGGGGCGGCGGTATCTCTTTCGAACAACCCGCACCGCTGGCAGAAATAAATTGGGTTAAAGGCAAGAAAAAGATGATGGCACTTACACACTACACTTGTTTGCAAGTTGCTCTAGAATTAGAAGCGGTCTGATATTTCTCGCCTATGCATCAGACTGTCTGTGCTTCATGGAATGTGGAAATGCAGGTTCAGACACACGCAGCTGGATGGTTGGATGGCTGAAAGGATGGAATTTGACACACAGATAGTTTATAACCGGGATTAACACATAGGATAGGTACTTTTTATCCCGGTAGTACCCTACTTTCCCCCAAGGATAATTTTCGACCGCCACGCGGGCGAAGCCGCTGCCAAAAACTAGTAAGCATATAAAATGTTGTGAAGAATGCGTTTTTGAGGGAGCTTCTTAGGAAATTTTGACATTCGTAAAGCTGCAAATTGTCTGGCTGTTTTACCTAAACAATTAAAATTGGAAGGAGGACGCGCGGGCCCCAAGTGATGGGCGGATTGGAGGAAGACCTTTGCCGAGTGTTGGGACAGCGCAGACTAACAAAAAAAGATAGTTTTCATTTTCAATGAAGGCTTCAAACTTTGTGCACATCGAACATAATGGCTTATTAAAGAAACCATTTAACCAGATTAAAATCGCCAGCGCAACGTATTATACAATAACTGGTCCATGCCGCTTCAATTCAGAACAACCATCTTTGGTGTCTGCTTCGAACAGAGATTTAAATCTGGAACTGGTTTAACGATAATTTTGGCAATTGACATAAATTCAATGCTCAGTTTAGATAACGGAAAACGTGTCATTCCAATATCGTAATTTACTTTTTAATCTTTTTACATTGGTAAAGCTTATTGAATATTTTATAGATACTAAGGCCGAATTCACACCGAACGTATAGTCAGTCGCCGATTGTAAGTAGTCTCACCATTGACATATCTTATATAAATCAATGAGTCTCACTAATAACATTAACGATAGGTACCTACTTTTGCCAATTGACATTAACTCAATGCTGAGTTTAGATAACGCAAAACGGGTCATTAGAATATCATAATTTACTTTTTAATCATATAACATAGGTAATGAGCTTATTGAATCTTTTATAGATATTAGGGCTGAATTTACACCAAACGTATAGTCAGTCGCTGACTGTGAGCTGGCCCACTAATAGCGTACGAGCTACGTAATAACATATTGTTGGTTGGGTGTGAAGGAAAATTTCAATGTGTGTGGAAAAGTAGTAAACTGTAATGCATGACGCTCACAGTCGGTCGCTGACAATACGGTTGTAAAAATTGCGAAAATGTACCGTGTCTGAATATCTATAGAATTAACACATATAAGAATTCCCATTTGCGTGATTGTCTGACTCCCAAAGAACTGAATCCCCCTCGAGAACAATAAGACAAGGAAATAGAAACAACACAATAATATTTACATAATACTTTCAATTTATTAATAACAGATCAGTATTTACAAGATGATACGGAATGAGAACCAATGGACAAAGTGCGAGTAACATCAGCTGTGAGGAAGAGCAACGGACATCTGTGCTTAGTAGTAAGCTGGACCGACGTACCCAGGCGCTATGTAGCGGGCGCCGATTCCGTTCACCACGGTAGGGCCAGCAACCAGGGTCTGTGGAGAAAATGGAAAATATGAGTTACTAGTTCACTAAAGTGCATATCGGTTATCTTTATTAGAAAATGCAAAGTCTCTCTGCATGTCTTTCCGTTTCTGCACTTACAACTCAATAACTTCTCCTTCGAATAGGTAGGTGCTTTCCCCTACACGGATATGATCTATGGCTAAATTTTAGTGCATCTATATTTATTTTATTACGTAAGGTAACATAGGAAATAAGCAATGTAAAATGTGGTAGGTAAAAGTTAGACATGGCAAATGCGTGGCAAGAAAACTTTTGCCGCGAGCAACGTCGCTACTTTTGAAATTCGAATTTTAGATTTTTCGTAGAATTGCATTAGCCAATCGTGCATGCATTTCTTTTTTTAAAGGTGAACCGTGACCTCGAGAGATAATTGTGAATGTACCTATTTAAATTTCGAAACACTTTAATGGTACGTCATTAATTAAACGATAAATCAAAAACTAATTTTCAAAGAAACCTGGTTGTGTGTTATACAACAACGAACGGCAAGAAATAGATGTACTTATTTTTTATTTTATTCTAAATTAATACCTATACTTATGCTATTCCTAAAAAAGTTTAGCTGTTCTTTAATTACCATTTTCTGATGGTGGTTTTGATACTTATGAGGCGAACGTCTTTGACGAGCTTTCAAAAATTCTATTATGAAAATTGAAATATTTTAACAATTAGACTAATTTCAAGGAACCATATTCTTGCAGATTAATCTTGAATCGAATTGATGGCTTATTCTGTCTAAACTAGGTTAAGATTTTTACTTACCCTAGCTGCAGGAGCAAATCCGGTATATCCTGGCCAGGCAAAGAACTGGGGTGCAGCGGCGGCCATGGCCACGCAGATGACGAGGAAGACCAGCTGAAATTGTGAAAATACCCATTTACAATACATGCATACCTACCGTATGATATGTTTTTAATATTTTGGTGTCAAATAGAAAGATAATGTGAAACAAATTTCTGGCGATAGATAATAGGTGAGTACCTAAGTAGGTTTTTTTAAACTTTTTAGGTTCTCCAGGCACAAGTGCCTAAAACAAATTTTTAACCATTGTTTTCAGGAGATATTCAAATGCCCTATCAACATCTGCCTTGCCTTTTCCCAACTATTTTTGGGGTCAGCTTCCAGTGTAACCGGAGTCAACTGAATACCTGAATTTTACGTGGCGCGACTGCCTATCTGACCTCCACAACCCAGTTACTAGATAACACGAAACCCCTTGGTAAGACTGGTTGCAGGACTTTCGAGCTACCCTATAAAATACATGTTTCAATGATGAAATGAAGGAAATTGGAAATTTATATTCCCTTTTATAGCTATATTTATTAAATAAAACACTGGTTTTCGCTCCAAAGCAAACTTTAAACTTTCGTGAAATCTTGGAAGCACAATTCTTTAAAAAAATGTATTATCTAAATATATAAAAATGAATAGCCGAAATGTATGTAGGTACGCGCATAACTTCCGAACGACTGCACCAAATTG
Source organism: Polymixis flavicincta (assembly GCA_949987655.1). Classification (NCBI taxonomy): domain Eukaryota; kingdom Metazoa; phylum Arthropoda; class Insecta; order Lepidoptera; family Noctuidae; genus Polymixis; species Polymixis flavicincta. Next base: position 16,224,371 of record OX465184.1, read on the forward strand.
GATGATTCTTTTTTATGTGTATCTGTATTGTCAGGACAAGGTTTGTATAGATAATAAGAAAATTAAAAAAAAAACATAGATTTGATCAGAATTATTGTGAAATTATTGATAATCCAACTGATTTGATTTTACCGGAAGGATTATATTTCCTCAGTCGCGACTGGAGAAATAAAATATGGCGGCACTAAGTTCGCCGGGTCAGCTAGCATAAAATAAAAAGTACTTACGAAGTATTTCATTTTGATGGCAGTGTTTGTAGATCTCACTAGAACTGCTTTAGAGCCTTCTCAGCGCAAACTATACCGTCTCACAGAAGACGGACGGATATATAGGGCCCTTGAAGGTCGCCAGCAATAGGTACAGGCAGCCTACCCGAGCCTAGACCCTGCTAAGGTCAAAACCGCCTATCTGAATATCTAATGAAAATACCAGTTGTCAGGAAAAATGGTTCAGAAGTTAATTATTCGCTCCACTACTACCAGACATGGAGCACATTATAATTTATTAGGACTACTTTGTCATCAGGTTTTGTAGATAAAGGTGGATATTGCTTTATCGTTAGAGCAATAACTATAAGCACATACGAAAATTTTGTGTTGAAGGCGGTTGATCGAGTTAGCAGCTCAGTAATAATTTAAACTGAACTGTTAATGAAGGATGCTCTTACCTTACTAAAAGGTATCGTATTACCCAGTAACTGGGTTTTGGCAGTCAGATTGGCGGTCGCTCCATGTAAAATACTGGTAAGTATTCAGTTGCGACCATTGAGACTGGAAGCCGACCCCAAATAAAAAGTCGAGGTGAACGGGCGCTGTCGGTTGAGACTGGTCATCTCCTAACTTCCAAGGCTTATTTTTAATATTTTATTTAGAATTGTTTATTAAACATTGTTCTCACATATAGAAGCAACAAGTATAATGTGCCCAAGATTTTGTAATATCCAACTTGATTTAAAAGAGTGTCCGTGGAGTTCCTTGCCCGTTCTTCTCCATTGAGATCTACGTTTTGGAATGGGCACCTCTAGCTTCAACTTTCCAACTAATCAACTTTTTGACAGTTCAAAAGTGCCTGTTTGGTTTAATTGAAATAAATAGTTTGAGTTTGAAAGGTTTGTATGTTTCAGGAAATTACGTATTACTTGTGCCTAATTAATGATATCTGTATGCTAGGCTGGGGCTCATGGGGTTTTTTTATTGGGTGGGAAATCATCAAATAACTTCTCCCGCTCTGGGTGGAGCAGGAGGGCGTGTCAGACTTTTACTGACTAAAACCCACACGTGTTCCCTCAGTAGCCTGTGTGCCAGGGGCGGCGGTATCTCTTTCGAACAACCCGCACCCCTAGCAGGCATGGGCTCATGGGGTTACGGTGACTTCACATTAACTACGCTTAGCATCATAACTGAGTTTTTCTTTTTGATCGTGATGTTAGATAACCTATAATCTCCCTCGAGAACTGGGCTACCAAATGCAAAAAGATTTTATCAAATCCGACTAGAATTACCAGAGATTACCTACCCCTACATACAAATTTCAACAAGACATGAATCGCTAAACTTGTAAAGAACGCGAAATAATTGTTTTCGGGTTGCCTTTTCTCTCGTTTTAGCGATTTGTACTGGCCGGCAAGATCGCCGGATTTAACCATTCCAGACTTTTTGTGGGTGATTTTGAAGTCACGAGTGTATGACAAAAAGCCTCAGACTCTCGAAGCCCTTAAAAGAGCATATCGCTTAACCCAGCACGTATCTACTTTGTGTTTATTTTGAAGGCTCTCGCAAATAGGCGCATCATGCTGTCGCGTCACGCCTGTCTGCGTAGTCAGATAGAAGACCTCATCTAGTTTAAAAATATGGTTGGCGTGTAAAAGTGTTTGCACAAACCTACTTTCAGAAATAACATCATTTATCACATTATTAGTGCAATGGGTTTATTGTCATGGAAATCATGTCACTATGTTTAAATAGGTTCATTTTATTTATGTAGATTATTTTACATATTGTGAATGAGAGAACGTTGTGGGCCTTGTAGACTGTGGATTTGTAGACGATTTTCTATTCTGTATTCGTCTAAGTACCTGATACTTATTGACAGGCCTGCACTGTCCTCCCATACGTTATAACTCTGTAGTTTGAAAACGTTGTTGAGGCCAATTATTTTTGGAAGGGTAGCTGTGGAGTTTCTTGCCGGCTCTTCTCCATAGGAAACAACAATTTGGAACCGTGCACCTAGCTTCTGACGTTTCATAAGTGCCCATGCAGCACCCTAATTGCGTAACTCACGATTGATCATAATTGGTTTCGTCTTCACAGTTAAACAATATCCATTGCGTTATTTATGTTGTCGAACAGACACATTTTTCGAACATATGAAGCAATGGTTTAACAATCCGTTTCAAAACGATACAGATTATGATGAATCGTGAGTTACGCAATTAGGGTGCAGGTTTATATCACCACAACAACATTTGTGATGAGAAAGTAATAAAAAATTATGTTTATGTTTATATGAAATAAAAATATTTTGATTTGATTTGATTTGACCTAATCGATACTCTTCTCTTTGTAGCTACTTTTTTAGCTTCTTTTCGAACTACACTAGAAATGATGTGTACCGAAAACGCATACTTTTTTCAGGAAAGTAAAAGCTGCATCAGGATACAAGTCTTCGCAATCACCCGGAGCTTACCTACTTCGCTTCTCTTCACCAAGACGTTTTTTTCCAAAAGTACATGGGGCTATGAAAGAAGCTACATAGGTATATATAACTAAATAAGGTTATGGACAACAATGCGGGCTTCCCTAATAATTTAGACATTCATTGAATTTGCATACTAGCATTCGTGCTAATTTATAGACATAGTCCATTGCTTCTTGGAAATGACGTTGCTAATTTACATGTACAGACGCAAGCACATCAAGTTACTCCAATCTGTCAAATTTATTTGATAGATTTTCAACTTTATACCGTTACAATAAGGTTCATGTTCAATTGGGAAAATTTGACAGTTTGGGGTAGGTTGACCTGCTGGCGTCTGTACATCAGTCCTAGATATCAATCATACAATATTTAGTTTACAGCTCTAAATACTACATAAACACATTTTTCGAAAAGTACACGGGGCTATGAAACAAGCTACATAGGTATATACTTATAACTAAATAAGGTTATGGACAACAGTGCAGGCTTCCCTGATAATTTAGTCATTCTTTGAATTTGCATACTAGCATTCGTGCTAATTTATAGACATAGTCCATTGCTTCTTGGAAGTTACGTTGCTAACTTACATGTACATCAGTCCTAGATATCAATCATACATATTTAGTTTACAGCTAGTTATTTTACATACATACATAAACTCACACTTTTTTTCCCATGGGGGTAGGCAGAAATTTGCATTTTGCCTCGTTTATGTTCTTACATCTGGTCGTACACGCACGCCGCTTGCAAGTACTGCGCACCCGAGGTCACTGTTACTGTATGTTCTCTTATCTAGGGTGTCCCAGCGTTTCATTCACATCAGCCTTGTCAATACCTTTTGTTAGCCGCCCTTCAATGATCCTTTCAACATGACCAACCATCTAAGCATACTCTTTTATTTATTTTTTACATTTTCGTTATTTTACTTAGAAAAGCATAATATGTAGAGGTGTGTAATTACCACTTTGACAAGAGGTCGTCCAGTTCGACAGTGAATTTAAAATATTTGATGTCATTCGTTTCATTCATTCGTTCACCATTCAGTCCGTAGGCGCTTTGATAGATACTTTTGACAGGTGTCCGGACCTGATATCTCAATGAACCTAGTGAACGTCATTTCAGAAAACCCTCATTACTAACTGGGCCACTACGACTCTGGTTCTTTGAGCAGGAATATCTAATACTAGCTTTTGCCAGCGGCTTCGCCCGCGCGGAACGTTCATCCCATATTTAACTCCCTTAGGGGTTGAATTTCGAAAAATCCTTCCTTATCCCTTGTCTACATCATAAAGGGAACCTCTGTGCAAAATTTCAGCTTTCTAGGTCCTAAGGTTTGGGCTGGGCGTTGATGAGTCAGTCAGTCAGTCAGGACTTTTCTTTTTACACGCTTTTTATTAGTTTCACCTGTATGTATGTTTGTAACCGACTTCTTTGGGCGCGATTTTGACCCACTTTAAACGGCCAGATTTCGTTCAAACTTTGTAGATTTATCGAGGACCAATGACAATACTCTAATTTGATAAAATTATTCCATTTTTCAATTTGCAAAATATGATTTTTGTTAATTTAAGTCGATAAGGTAAGAAACTTAATTTTATTTTTTTATAATTTTTCTCTACAGTCGATAAGGCAGGACTTGATGTTAATTAATTATCTTTAGCCCATTTCTCTAATATTGACAAATTTTCGAATACTAAGGAGAATTTTAATTCTACAAAACAAATAACAGTTTAAAAAAAACTAAAAAATCACGCTTTTATAAATAACCCAAACTAAAAAGTAGAAAATAATAATAGTTTAAAAAACTAAAAAACACGCTTTTTATAGAAAACCGAACTAAAAAATAGAAAATAAATTTAAATTAAGAATAGTGTTAAAAATTTCAATAAATATAATTTAATAATAGTGTGAATAAAAAAATATAAAAGCGCGGGGTGCTTTTAAGATATTATCAAAATGATAATCACTCTACTCATATCTGCCAATAAAATATTTATAACTATTGACACCTTGCACCCCACCCTTTTTTTAAAATAAAATAACATTTTTTTTATTCACACTATTATAATCCTTTATTTCATTTTTATACTTATTTAGTATATTTTTAAATATTTTTACAAAAATCATTAAAAAAACCTTATTCACACTATTATTAATTTATATTTATTGAAATTTTTTACACTATTCTTAATTTAAATCTATTAAAGTCTATTTTTTAGTTCGGTTTTCTATAAAAAGCGTGTTTTTTAGTTTTTTTAAACTATTATTTATATACATAGATATATCACACCCTGTTTGTAGGATTATTGTTACGTGATGTTTCGGTACAGTTAACTAAGCAGTCATTTGTTTTTTGATATCTTTACATAGTATAAAACAAAGTCTCTTTTCCTGTCTATACGCTTAGATCTTTCAAAACTACGCAACGTATTTTAATGCGAGTTTCATCAATAGACAGCGAATCAAGAGGAAGGTTTATATGTAAAACACACCGACCTCCACGCGGGCTATGCCGCTGGCAAAAGCAAGTCTTCTATAAGTAGGTCCACACGAGTTACCAAACCAACTGCCTCGAGCATATAGCTCTTCTTCTCTTCTTCTTTTGATCATCAAATTACAGCCACATTGCTGTAGGGAGGGCCTTATTGTTTATTATGGATAGGTGAATGGTAGTCCACCTTATTATTTTAGACAATCAACCCATACAACATGGAGTGTATCCCCTGCGGCCGAAAAGTGGTAGACGGGACGGCGTGTTGTGTTCCACACGCGAGCCGTCAGGGATGTCAGCAACCACTGGTGGGGTCCGCAAGGGCCGATGCCTGCCAGGGGTGCGGGTTTGTTCGAAAGAGATACCACAGCCCCTAGCATACGGGCTACTGAGGGAACACGGGTGGGTTTTAGTCAGTAAAAGTCTGACACGCCCTCCTGCTCTACTCAGCAGGAGAAGTCATTTGATGATTTCCCACCCAAAAAAAAAAAAAAAAACATCATCAACAACTCCACCGAGACACGCCCAATATGTCATGTCGCGCAAACTTCTGCATGTTTCTGGCCCCTCCGAAGTACTTAGTTTATTTATTTTCAACATTATTTCAGACAGTGGGACGTGCCGCTCTGCAGTACTATACGGAATACCCTAGGAAATACGTCAACTAATACTGTTGAGCGTGCTCGTCTGCTGGCTGTGGGAGAATGGGAGTAAGGCTTGTGGCTTCAGGCACTCCCGTCATCCACCATATAGGTACTATGATGATGGATGACTCATCGTTTTGGCTCTCTACGTGTCTCCGCTTGGGCGCACCTTGTGTTGCTCCGCATCGGTGTAACTGCGGTGGTAAGCTTAATATGTATTAAATTAAATTATGTCCTTTAAAAAAAAAAAAACTTTATTTCAATGTATGCATCGTTCATATTTTTTGCAGTGAAATATGCAATGCGATGCGCTATGCTAGGTGTTGATTGCCCCTTATGGCTTTTCATGCAAGACGTTAACGTTACCCAAACATAACTGCATGTTTTTATCAGCTTTGAGATGCTCACAACATTTATTTTATTTTTCACATTTATTTTCAACTGTAAGGTTGAACTGCGCCAGGATAGCCGGCTAAGTTTTTTGCAATTTCCTGGTCAGTGTCCGGTATATTCATCAATACAGCCCCCCTAACGTCATTTAATCCCATTAAATGAATTATAATAGGTAAATTTGTTCACAGTAAACATTGCAATGAGGGACCATTTGCCAGGTGTCGACTGGCCGTTAGGTAGTGGCCTGCAAGACGTTCGAATGCGGTCCTTTCCATTCTGTAACATGAAGTAAGTCTCTCTACTTAGGAAGATCGATTTTCTTTCCTTTTATTAAAACAACAAATTATAGGCTATGCTTTTAATTTTATTTATATTAGATACGAAAGTTACAGATCAATATGTACAAGAAACGAGTATGCTCTGGTTGAACAGATGGACAAAGTGCAAGTTGCTAAGGGTTTGTAGGTATGGCGAGGGGTCATGATGGTCGAGATCTAGTACCAGCCAGGCCATCCAGGGGCGAAGAAGCGGGGGGCGGCCTCGTTCACCACGGTAGGGCCTGCAACCACAGTCTGTGGACAAAGGAGAATGGTTGTTAGTGAATCTGTAAGTTGAGAAGACATCAGTCGATGAAATCAAATACCTGAACAGACTGCTTATTTTTTTTTTGTTAGAATACTCGTGAAAACGTCAGGAAATTGTTCTTTTCCACCAACAACCATTGAGATACCCACTAAAATCATTGTTCCAAATAAAATAAACATAGCCAAAAAACAACACACAATTGAATCATCATGCTGTTGAGGACAGTTCATATTTTTATTGATAAACGTGACGACGCGACGTTTCGGTCATTGATGCCTCCGCATTTTATTCACCAACTACATATTTTGTTTTTTGAGTTGAATCTAATACAAACCCTAGAGGCAGGAACGGCGCCAGGATATCCTGGCCAGGCAGCAATGAACTGGGGAGAAGCGGCGGCCAGAGCCACGCAGACGACGAGTAAAACCAGCTGGAAGTAGAAATTCGTTCAGCTAATCATATAACAATGGCCTAAGGTCCAAATACAAATATTTAGTTTGAGTTTTGAACATTTGTTTTTATATGTAATAGGCGAATTAGGGTGACGACACATCTGACGGAAGATGCGTTGCGTATCGTCGATCGCGTAAAAGAGGATAAAAAACACTCAACCGATGATGCGTTATCGTGTAGAGCGTTATTCCAGAAAGTTAACGAATTTACGTTCGACGCATCTTGCGTTTGATGTACAGTCGCCAGCAGGTCAAGTTATCCCAAACTGTCAAATTTTCCCAATTGAACATTAAACCTTATTCCTTTGTTATAAAGTTGAAAAACTATCAAAAAAAATTGACAGATTGGGGTAGCTTGATGCGCTGGCCTCTGTACAGTCGCCAGCAGGTCAAGTTATCCCAAACTGTCAAATTTTCCCAATTGAACATTAAACCTTATTCCTTTGTTATAAAGTTGAAAAACTATCAAAGAAATTTGACAGATTGGGGTAGCTTGATGTGCTGGCCTCTGTACGACCACTTCTGACCTAGTGGGGTCTTCTTAGGTAAAAATGTTACTCCGCCATATCTTATTAACTGATAAAAATAATTCAAATGTAACTTACGAAGTATTTCATTTTGTTGGATTGGGTAGAACTGCTGTTGAGCCTTCTCAATGCGAACTATATTGTGCTACGGAAGGCAGACGCATTTTATAGGGCCCTTGAAGGTCACCAAGCAAAGCAGCATTGTCGCCAAGCTTTGTAAATACTTAGATAAAAGTGGCTACTGCATATTTATCAAAGAATGGAATTTGATAAAACTTGCTACACCCAGTTCATATTGATGATAACGTTTGCGGTTGCTACGTGCATTGTTCTAATAAACTGTTCTAAGCCTAGAACGCGCCCCCCCCCCCGAGTGGGTTCCCGCATTGTCGTTGCGGGGGGGCTTAGTAACCGTGTTCTCCCACCCACGGTGAAACCAAGAGGAACCCAACGGTGGGGCCGCTCGTCAGGGTTTTTGCCTTCAAGCCATTGACGGAGCGGCCAAAAAGTAGGTTGCGGTGAGGTGCACCGCAACTGAGGTGGGCCGCGATGTCGAATGGGAGGCATCGCGGCTGAGGGTTACGGGCTGCGGTAGAGGAGGAGTGCCGGTGCTTCTGAGCAGCGCTCTTCCCTTCCGTGGCCTGGACGGGGCCGCCACCGTTTGATGGCGGACGCGGTGGGGCTGCGGCCGAAAAGTGGTAGACGGGACGGCGCGTTGTGTTCCTCACGCGCGCCGTCAAAGATGTCAGCAACCACTGGTGGGGTCCGCAAGGGCCGATGCCTGCCAGGGGTGCGGGTTTGTTCGAAAGAGATACCACGGCCCCTGGCATAGGGGCTACTGAGGGAACACGGGTGGGTTTTAGTCAGTAAAAGTCTGACACGCCCTCCTGCTCTACTCAGCAGGAGAAGTCATTTGATGATTTCCCACCCAAAAAAAAAAAAAAGCCTAGAACGCGCCACGCGACGGGGCGCAGTCACTGCGATCCCCCGCGTGATTTTTAGATACAAACTCAACAAAAACGGGAATTTGGCTCGCTATACCGCGCCCCGTCGCGTGGGGCAATATAATGCCTAATGGATAAAGACTGTTGTCCTGCCACAACAGTGGCAGGTCCTGAACTTGATGGGCTGGATACAGGATATAGGCTTCCCAGAAAGGGAAAAGGGGTGGCTGCAGCTGTAGGCTCATTCAAAACTTTTAATTCAATCTTCACTAGGACTGTCGGACTCGAAAACTGAATTAATTCTGATTTCCCTGTCTCAATTTAAATGACTGTACGGTGTACCTGTGTTCATCACTTCTAATAAATTATTTCCTCGTCAACTTATGTGGCGTTATATTAATAGTTATATTGAATAAAAGCACTCCAAATTGTCATAATAGGTTCTCATAACATAACTACATAAGAGTAGGAATTATCATGCAGAAAATAACGTAGGTACCTACTTATTAACTTCTTTGTTTTCCAGTATGCAAAGTACATAAAAGTGTACATTAAAAGCATAAATGTCGGTGTAAATACTGGTATATAAGGTTACGTATATAATTATACATAACTGGATCAAAATGTAGGCGTTTCTCATAATTTAGTCATTCGCTGAGCTCACATTAAATGCTTGTTATGAAGTTATGGACGCGTTTCAATTACGAGCGGTTTATTGATTTATGTTATTGCAACAATACTTTATAAATCATGCCTGGCTGTCGGGTGATCCTAGCGTTGAAAACTTTCTGAGATTTCAAGGAATACTTTTTTCCATTGGCCGCCTATCCAAGCTGAAATTTGTATTGCTATCACTGCTGAATATAGGCTCCAGCACCCTAATTGCGTAACTCACGATTGTTCATAATTGGTTTCGTCTTCACAGTTAAACAATATTCATTGCGTTATTTATGTCGTCGATCAGACACATTTTTCGAACATATGAAGCAATGGTTTAACAATCCATTTCAAAACGATACAGATTATGATGAATCGTGAGTTACGCAATTAGGGTGCAGTTCTCGCAACATTTGTTCTCTTAGTAACAAAAAACCGTGTCTCGATTTATCCAATTTGAGAAAACGGATAAAACAGAAATTAGCGGTGTGATACCGCCGTGCCTCAGAAAGCACGTTAAGCTGCTGGTCCTGTGCCTGATCTCTCTCCTGTCTTGCCGTCCAATCGGAGTGAGGGAAGAGAGAGTGCACCTGTGTCTGCGCACACATTTGTGCACTATAATATCTCCCGCAGCGAATGCCAGTCTCCATTGAGATTGGCCGCCATGGCCAAAATACCGTCTGGAGGACTATTACAGAAGACAATATTATTATCACAGGACTGGTTTCCGTACCTCCATTTTTGTTTTTCCGACTAGACTTCTAATTTTGTTTCTAATAAAGATTGATTGCGTATCGCTGAACGTGAGTGCACTTAAGGTAGTACTTAAATAGTCATGGTAACACATCTATTAAAATGTAAAATGATTGCATCACCTCATTCTATAGCGATTTATGCATTATTGTAGTGTCATAAAATTCCATTTTATCATCATATTTCTACTTTAGAATGTTGTATGTCCATAAAATTAATTTAAACGAATGGTAAGTAGATTTAGAGACCGCCAGCATTCATAAACAAGTTCACTGCTTCTGTTTTAATGACAATTTATGACTTACGGTTATTTTTCGGACGGCATTTTTTTACATATCACAACCAAAATGTCTAAACAGTCAACTCACCCCCTCCTTGCAGTTTGATTCTTATATCATCAGCAAATGAGTGGTTTTTCGGCGTCGAGTCGTATATGTTCGTCAGGTCCCCTGGACATTCCAAGAGGCTCACTGGCATCAGCTCGGTAGACCGCGTTCTCGATCCAGACAGCGATGCGGTCAGAAATAGCAACCATGAACCGAGGGAGACGACCGGGGTTCGTCCGGGTCGGTTTTGGTTCACCTAGCATTTAGAACAGAACATGGAAATAATTAGAAATCAATGAATATTTAGAATATCAACGTTCTTTCCTGGGTGCAATTTTCAAGTCGGACAAAGTGTTATTGTGTTTTTCCGCCTGGAATTTCTCATTAGCAACCCGGAGTCCGGATCTGTAACCGGTTGATGGCAACGGGCTCGGTCCCTATTACACGGGCCTAATAACGGTCGAAATGTGGATGTACAGTCGCCAGCAGGTCAAGTTATCCCAAACTGTCAAATTTTCCCAATTGAACATAAACCTTATTCCTTTGCAATAAAGTTGAAAAACTATCAAAGAAATTTGACAGATTGGGGTAGCTTGATGTGCTGGCCTCTGTACTATCGGTGGGTACTACTCTGCTCAACCCTAGAAGGAAGGCGTGATTTTGTGTTTGTATGTATCTAGATACATTGAGGTTCTGGTTGACAAATAGGTACCACCTGCCTACAACGAATTATGGAACATATTGTCTTGTGGATACTGGCATTCACAAGTCAAATTGTTGCTTATTTCGTTTACCTATCCAGATAGGTAAACGGTACCTACATCTACGAGTCGTATACTATGACACCTTTCAACAGTGACACTGACAGCCAGTGGCGTAACTAGTGTGGGCAGGCAGGGCACGAGCCCTGGGCGCGTATCGTCGCCAAATGTATATAAATAACTTCAATAAACTGTTTCATACTGTTATAGTAGTTAGTATGGGGATAAAAGCGTATTTCCAATTCTCCTCTTTAATATTCAAATACTGCTTAAAATTGCAGCATTACAAGTTGCAAGTGATATTTTAGCAAGTTGAAAAAAGTACCTTCAGTATCGAAGGCTATAATTGGTCAAGAAAAAAATTTGGCTAAGTGTAGATCGAGAAGATAATTTACGAAGGGGGGCGCAAATGTGATGCGTGCCCTAGGCGCCATTTAGGTACTGTTAGTAGGTACGCCCCTGCTGAAAGCCAGACGCAACCCTAGTAGACTTTACGAAGGTTGCATTGCCTGCGACGCAGAGCCGTGTGAATACTAACCCAAGATTTCAGCAACTCTCTCCAGGACAACATCGGCGATACTTCTCAGGCGATTGGATACCAACATCTCCTTCTGTCCTTTAGCTATGTAATCACATAAGTGATACGCCACCTGAAGATAACAATATCCCTGAATAAATCAAATAGGTAACACAAATCGTTCCAAGTTCTTCGGTCGTAATGTTCTGGGCCCCAATAGGGTATTTTCCAATTTGATAAAATTTATTTTAATTTGAAGATTGGAACGATATATTTAACAGACAAATAAAAATAAATTTATTTAAATCCATTTTCTCCATTAGAAACGATTAAAATCATATTTATTTTTCGTTGTTTTGAATTTACCGCCAAAACGCTCCTTACGGTGACTTTTTATAACGTGACAGCGTGACGTCAGCTTTTTGTAAACAGCACCAGTACAAATACTTTGGCGCAGTTTTAGACGTATTTGTGCACAGAGGCACCGCAAACCAGTGATTTCACTTTCTATCCATAAAAATCTTGTTAATTATAAACACGACACTCACTTGTTTACTTACTAAATACTTTAGTTTACACAAAGTTGACGTCACGTGATAAAAAGTCATCGTAAGGAGCGTTTTGGCGGTAAATTCAAAACAACGAAAAATAAATTTGGTTTAAATCGTTTTTAATTGAGAAAATGGATATAAATCAATTTACTTTTATTTTTCTGTTACATATTTCGTCCCAATCTTCAAATTCGAATAGTGTTTAATACTCGTAAATTGGAAAATACCCTATTCTGTATACCTAGTAGGTAATTATTATTCCCCGCGGAATCTTACCAAGTTCAAACCACGTCAATATCGTGACTTGTAGAAACCAATGTAAAGGCAAGGTATCTAAATGTCATATTCAACTGTTATGGCTACAATAAAGCAGAATTCATCTCGACATTCTTGCTGTGGAAAAGTGAGGTACCTCATTGGTCAGAAGCATTTATTTTTATTTTTGTAAAACCCTTTTTGTTTTTGACTTCTTAGTTGTGGTGCAACAGTGACAGAAAGTGTCATGAAATAATCAAAAATCACAAAAAGGAGTAAATACGTATTATTTGAAGCTAACTCAAAAGCTACTCGATTAAAGTTAGAATTTTCACCAAATGAAAAAAAAGCACGTAAATCGCCCGCCGTAATCGGTGTAAACATGAAAGAAAAACCCTGCTGAATGCATAACCTCCTCCTTTTTTTAAGTTGGTTAAAAATGCGTGTCCTAGCGGAATGTGTTCACATGGGCCCCTGCCTACCTTCGGGGAATACTGGTATGATGTTATATTTCGAATAGATCCATTCGAACCTGAGCACTAAAGTTGACGAGCCACGTCTGCCGTAGTCGCAACTCCTTGCTCTTGTCAGCATGTTCCTTGCGGTTGACCATGCCACCAGGTCCAGACCACCGTCCCCCAGATTCGTTCAATGCTAGGAAGTATTGCTCAGTTTGCCTGTGTACAAAAACCGTAAATAACATAAAATAATTAATCTTTCAAACGACCTATTGAGTTTTTGTGTCTGCAGGAGCAGGGCAGGTCACGCTTACGGTGGAATGATGCGACGAAGCGACGTGACGTCAGGGTCAACGCAGTAGGAAAGAATTAGATGGAAGGCCCAAGATCGAAAAAAATGGCGTGCTATCGACTCGGCGGTGGTTCAACATCTTCAGTATTACCTCGGACAACACCAGAATGTAGAATCTGGGCTGCTTTAGTACCTAGGTACTGGCAGACCTTTCTAGACCTCGTTCCCAAAACTCATGATCGTTGATTCTTTTATTAAAAGTACGAAATGGTATGGAATGGAAAAATACTGTTTAATAACTTGTCATTCGGTTTCAATCAACACAAGCTTCGCATGAATGGACTTCACGTAAAGCATTGCCTAATATGCCGTAATCTATGCCTATGTATATATATCTATCTATCTATCTATATAAATAAAAAGAAAAGTCCTGTCTGACTGACTGATTGACTGACTCATCAACGCCCAGCCCAAACCCTTGCACCTAGAAAGCTGAAATTTTGCACAGAGTTTCCCTTTATAATGTAGACAAGGAATACGGAAGGATTTTTCGAAATTCAACCCCTAAGGATGTTAATATAAAAGTTCCGCGCAGGCAAAGCCGCTGGCAAAAGCTAGTATACTAATATTAAAGCTGAAGAGTTTGTTTGTTTCTTTGAACGCGGTATTCTCGGGCACTACCACTGGAATTTGAAAATATTTTTTGAATTTTGATAGCCCAATTCTTTAGAATGGTTATGTGCTAGGTATTAAACATTACGCTGCGACCCACAGGAGCCGAGAATAGTACATTATGGTACAAGTGTGTAACGTTGGTGATTATTGCTGAGGCGCCATTGAGACTCGAGCCGTCAGGCGAGGGTCTTAAGAGAGCCGAGGACGATAATCATCAATACACACGTGTATCATACGACGTTTTTCAACACACTTGCGAAGAAAATAATACTAAATCATCATTATCATCCATCATCATCCATCATCCATCATCATCATCCATCATCATCCATCGTCATCCATCGTCATCCATCATCATCCATCATCATCCATCATCATCCATCATCACCCATCATCATCCATCATCATCCATCATCATCCAGCATCATCCATCATCATCCAGCATCATCCATCATCATCATCATCGTTTTTAAGAACAAAGCAACTCAAACAATTAAAAAACAACCTATAACTCACTAAGAACAAAGCAACTCAACCAATTCTATAACTTACTAGTGAATAATAATAATAAAAAGTCACAGTTTGATAATAGGTGTCATTATGTGCCTAACTGCAGTGAAATTAGAGCCATTTTATGAGCAAGTGTGTTGAAAAAAATAAAAAAATCTGAAAGAACGCTAAGCAAAAACAAAGGGATAGCTCGACCTGGAGATGCGATGCGTCGCAGGCCGCGGTGCGTCTGAGGTGAAATTTCAAGCGGAAGAAATTGCAGGCAGAAGTTATTCATTGTTAGGTACTTATATTATATACCTATAATATAACGCATTTTGGACAATTTGTCAATAGTTCACGCAAAATGGCGTTGTAGTCATTTCGATTGTAAATTGTGAGTGCTTTATGTAATCACTAGCTTTTGCCAGCAGCTTCGCTCGTGTCGAGGTCGGAAATTACTTAAATACATACCTACATACATACTCAGCCTATTGCGTTCCCACTGCTGGAACACAGGCCTCCTCTCCGTGAGAGGGAGCGGGCCGTAATCCACCACGCGGGCCCATTGCGGGTTGGTAGATGTCACATGTCTTCGAATGTTTTTGTTCTAGGACATGCCGGTTTCCTCACAATGTTTTCCTTCACCGTTTGAGAGCAGTGGTGATGAAATTATTTACACAAAGTAGGTAATGCGCACGGCTGGGTTCGAACGCACGACCTACTGCTCGTAGGTCGCGGCCGTTACCACTGGGCCACCACTGCTCTCTCGGAAATTCTCCTACGGGAAATAAATTATGACTGAGGACTGGTCATACTCAGGACTTAGGAAGTAATCCTCCTCTAAAGCGCTCTTGATCTTGTCTCTTCGTTCGCGCGGTAAAATGGCGCACTTCTCGTCCCAAAGCGAGCGAAGTCGGCGAGAGTTGGGCCGAGCTAACATCTCCACTCGTTCCATGTTCCGGCGGAGACGAGCGGACATCTTGCTAGCACGAGCCTCTGAAATAATAGGTTTGGGTAGACATTAACATTCGGCGCAACGTGGATAGGCTCTTATACAAGATGAACCGATGGACTGGTAATTTCGCAGCAGGATTCCGCTGGATCCAAGAAGTACAAAGCTAATATTGGTCGCGGAAACGAAAAACATACTTAGATAACATCATTATTTTATGATGTTTCACAGTTTAAAAAAAAACGGACAAGTGCGTTTAAGATTCCGGCCCTGACAGACCTCAGAGTCAGAGGTTCCAACGCAAGCCTGTGCTCGACTGCCCGCGGCTTCATTAACTTAATTCAATTAACAGGGCCAATAGATTTAAGAACAGATAAAACTGTGCAGGAAAAAATAATAATCCGATCCCTACAAAAAGGGTCTTGAGTTCTTGACAGACAAACAAAAAAAAAATGATCGGATTCCGCTTTTTTTTAACTTAAGGAACCAGAGAACGGACGGTAGTCGCGTCAAGCTCAGCTGATGAAAGGAATGACGTTTTATTTTTGCAAGACTAGGTACTTCCTTCGGAAAGTGTTACGTAAAGTACGGACCTTATTAAGTACAGTCGCCAGCAGGTCAAGCTACCCCAAACTGTCAAATTTTCCCAATTGAACATAAACCTTATTCCTTTGAAATAAAGTTGAAAAACTATCAAAGAAATTTGACAGATTGGGGTAGCTTGATGTGCTGGCCTCTGTACCTTTGAGCTACCAGTTGAGTTACAAGAAAATAGACAGTGGTTATCTTCTAATTAAGCCAATAAACCACTGCTGTAAATACCTCTAAATACCTATCTCTAAATACCTTTTCCAGAGCGATTTCTACGAGTACCTACGACGTAAGTTTAAATATACAATACATAGATTTAAAATATGCGGGTAACTTAACCTGTATCCCTTCTGTTGATCTTGACATTCTGATCAGATACGGATTGTTCGGGTACAGTCTTCTTCGGTGACATGATGGTATAAGAAAATTTTGCACTATTAATTTAACTGAAAATGTTCTCAAAAATCACTTACATGTTTTGTATCAAGACGTCTGACGTGAGAAAAAAAATGTTCCATTGACTTTAGAAAAAACAGCTTCCAGCCATGACTTTTAAAACAAAGCTAGAAATTACCTTATTGGTCCTATCTTATTTATTACTAGCTTTTGCCAGCGGTTTCGCCCGCGTGGATGTCGAATATTATATTATCCCACGGGAACGTACCTACTACCGGGATTAAAAGTATCCTATGTATTAATCCAGGTTTTAATCAATCTGTGTGCCTTTCATCCAAATCCGATCAGCCGTATTTGCGTGATAAGTAAAAAACATCTAAAGGTACAAATTTTCACATTTGTTATATTAGTAGGATACATATATTAGGAAGTATTATATTATAAATACATATAATAATATAGTAGGATTTCCAAACAGAAATACAGTGCAGACAGTGCGACAAGGATCTTTTGGCGATCCATGACGTATAACGTGGGGCGCTGTTGGTACACATTTGAGAAGGTTTTGTAAAATGTACCTATAGAAAAAATCAAAATAAAAAAAAACAAAAGTCATTTATTCAAACTAGGCTGGTGTCAGCATTTTTGAACGTTAAAATTACATAAGACAGTCCCCCAAAAACGGCCGCCCTTCGCCACTTCCTAGTGCTTTCGCTGGGAAGAAGTGGCGCAACAAACTCCCCAGCAGCACAGCTGTCTGATAGGCTTTATGAACAGAAAAACAAGATGGCGGCATTAGATCCAATTTTAGCCACACGCCAAAAGATCCTTGTACAGTCGCCAGCAGGTCAAGCTATCCCAAACTGTCAAATTTTCCCAATTGGACATAAACCTTATTCCTTTGCAATAAAGTTGAAAAACTATCAAAGAAATTTGACAGATTGGGGTAGGTTGATGTGCTGGCCTCTGTACTGTACAGTTATATAGTTCGAGTAGAATACGGAATTTCGACACACAAAATATCGATAAATGCTACAAAATTGCGATGCTAAAATACGATGCTACAAAATTGCGATGCACGCTATTGCGAAAGACCGTCTCTGCGAAGCCACAACATTTCGATGCACATTACCGCGAAAAATCATTTCTACGGAACCGCGGGCAAAAGCTAGTACTTAATAAACGCTTGAAAATCTATATAAATAAAAAGAGAAGTCCTGACTGACTGATTGACTGACTCATGAACGCCCAGCCCAAACCCTTGGCCTAGAAATCTGAAATTTTGCACAGCGGTTCCCTTTATAATGTAGACAAGGAATAAGGAAGGATTTTTCAGAATTCAACCCCTAAGGGAGTTAAATAAGGGATGGAAGTTCCGCGCGGGCGAAGCCGCTGGCAAAAGCTAGTTATAAATAAATTAAGGAATTATTAAGGGAAAATTAGTTTTTACCTCTTCTTATTTTTTATAGCATAAATGTATGCAAGGCCATCTACCTAAACACTTTAAAATATCCATGCCATCTTAAATGTCGAGATGGTTTTGAAATTCGATTTGTCTGTATTAATTTGTTTTCTTTGCAATATATAAAATCTATCTTAATTTTTTTTTGAGGGTGGGAAATCATCATATAACTTGTCCCGCTCTGGGTGGAGTAGGAGGGTGTGCCAGACTTTTACTGACTAAAACCCACCCGTGTTCGTTCATTCAGTTGCCTGCGTGTTATGGGCCACGGCATCTCTTTCGAAGAACCCACACCCCTGGCAGGCATCGGCCTTTGCGGACTCCACCAGCTTCGAAATCCACAAGTCCGCGCCTACGGTGGCCGGGAATCAGCCTGGGATTCCCGACGCCCAGTGCGTCTACTGCGGCGACTAGGGCCGTTAGGGCGCATATACTGCCTCTCCCTCACGTGCCTCACGGCCTGGGCCAGGGCCGGACGCGAGAGATCGCCACCGCCGATCGCCTCCACAAGGACACGGTGTTGCTCCCCCCAAACCGGGGAGACGTCCACAGTATGCTCCACCGTGTCCTTAGGGCGATCCACGCAGTGAAAATAACGCGTTTCCTCCCGCCTTATGCGAAACAGGAACCTCCTGAAACAGCGATATCCGGTGAGGACCTGCGTCAGGCGAAGGTGAGGACGCAAAGGCGCCTCTCAATCCAAGAAGTCAAGTAGTAACGTAGTGAAAATCTTTCGCGGTAACGTGCATCGAAGTCAAGTAGTATCGCAGTGAAGATCTATCGCGGTAACGTACAGACGCCAGCAGGTCAAGCTATCCCAAACTGTAAAAATTTCCCAATTGAACATGAACCTTATTCGTTTGTTATAAAGTTGAAAAACTATCAAAAAAAATTGACAGATTGGGGTAGCTTGATGCGCTGGCCTCTGTACAGTCGCCAGCAGGTCAAGCTAGCCCAAACTGTCAAATTTTCCCAATTGAACATAAACCTTATTCGTTTATAATAAAGTTGAAAAACTTTCAAAGAAATTTGACAGATTGGGGTAGCTTGATGTGCTGGCCTCTGTACATCGAAGTGTTGTGGCTGCTTCGCAGAGACGGTCTTTCGCAGTAACGTGCATCGCAATTTTGTAGCATCGTATTAGCATTTATACATAAGATATTTTGTGCGTCGAAATTCCGTATTCCACTCGTATAGTTCTATTTTGTAAGATCTAAAATAAAACATTTATTACTAAAAAATAAATTTATTTATAATTTGTGCCTTAAACACACCCAGCTGAAAAGATCTGGTGTCCCATCATTTATTTGTGATGTTGATACCAACGTCTCTCTTTCGAATGGAAGGTGCCAGGTGTTATTCTTCTTTTGAGCACAGGGGGTGAACTTTAAGGGTGGCTGAAAACGTAAAAACTATTTAGTGGTGCTTAGTAAAATATACCTAAAATAATCATTATCTACATCCCGATTTCACCAACTGCTGAGCTTTTCTCATTTTTTTGTGCCAGTCTCTACGCTCCTGAGCTAACCTCATACAGGATCTACCCGCGATGGCAACAATATCGGCCGCTCATCTCGCCCTCGGACGGCAGACAATTCGTCTTCCACATCCAAGACACATCTTCGATTTTAATCCATAAATAAATATAAAATTAAGTAGATTTTCGTGTGTCTGTGTGACCGCGTTTTTCATCTAAACTACGCAACGGATTATGATGTGATTTATAGCACTCAGGATAATAAGAAAACTCGATGTTTTGTAGACCGTGCGAGGCAAGAGCAGGTTGCTAGATTTAACATAAATTGTAGAAATTGGTCGTACGACTAGTGTGTTTACAAGCATGCAAAATTTATTTAATGGCAACACTATTTTGTTTTATATTATGTTGGGAACAAAAAGTCCAAATTGAGGGCATGATATGTTAGTTTGAAAGACTACTTCTTTGGGAGTTTTTGGCGGGATCGCGTTGGAACATGTCACACGAATTTTCATTTTCATGAAATTTCGTGAAATAGCGAATTAAATTGTATAATAGTAGTAGTGAATTATTCAATTTAGTTACGTGTGAGTGCACAAATGTAGTGAAGGTGAAAATAAGTGACTAATGTGGACTTTTCGTATTGACCCCAAAAACTCCTACTATGTTGTTGTGTTGTAAAGTTACTACCGCTTTACAATAACTTTGACTTGACTGACTATGACTTTTTTGTAACTTCGTACCTGATATCGGGCCATTTACTTGATTGAAAAGTAAAATTACTTGACACTGGCTAAATGCACAAACCCTGCAAAGCCAAAACCCAAAAAAAGACTACTTTGAAAATGTTACTTTTTCGCTACCACACAAAGCATCAACCTACTATACCTGTAAAGTTCGTCTTTGATTATTTGGGAAGACCATCCACTGATGCTGCCACTGCCACCTTCTGAACACAAGCCTTAGACTTTCATCCTTCAATAGGAATGTGTGACCTCTCAACAAGTCTTTTGACACTATGTCAGTTTGTGGTCCACTTAGTATTGCTGCTGTGATGAAGTATGGATCATCTTGAGACCTGTGATGGAAATATAGAGCTATGCTACATAAGTCACAAATGCTGCTTGCTGACTTATCACAAGGTAAAGCTCTGGCCAAACTTATAATAAACGCAACCACATGAGATGCCACTGTATGCATCGAATGTTTTAATGATTTGGAGTTTGCGACTTATTTTAACACCTCCAAGATAGTCCCGCAGCAGGATTTGCCTCAGTTTGGCCAGAAAGACAGGTCTACAAAGGCACTATCCATGCTTGAACAATTGAAACTTTGATGGAAATCTGTCTGAAAATATCAATTTTAGGATTAAATGAGGCAGAACATTGTATGGGAAGAACTTTAATATTGCCTATGAAATTTCTTGGCCAAAGTGGAATAAACAATTTATATTCGAAAGCTAGGTAGCTTTCGAATATAAATTGTTTATTCCACTTTGGCCAAGAAATTTACGTGTTTTTCGTGTATATTGCTTATTGGGAAGTTCCAGAAATAACAACCATGGAAAAATTAAAAGAATTACACCTACCCATTTCGAAATAAGATTAGACATTTAAATAAACGTTTTTAACAGTCCATTCAACTGATATTGACTTCTATTGCGTTAGTAGCATGATAAATGGCATCTGCAGTAAACAGTTATTACAACCACTTTTTTGCTTTTAATGCCATCCCCATCCTTATGCCTACGGAATAGAAGTCAAAATCGGTTGAACAGACTGTAAAAAGGTTTATTTGAATGTCTAATCTTATTTCAAACTCAGGGTACAAACAAAAGTCTACTTACAAATTATCAGTAAAGAAAAAACTTGTATTATTCATGATTTGCTGCATGATTCTCTTATTCCATCTCAACATGTGCTGCCTGCCTAAAAGCAAAATCTTTTTCCTTTGTTTCACAAATTGATCAACAACACTATTCAACAATTTCACCTTTTCCATGTTATTGCCCAGGCCAACAGTATAGGCTATGTTAAGCCCATCTAAAACAATGTCATAAGGTGCAGTTTTTTCTACAAAATCTGAGAACCTTTTTAGTTCCTCAGGAGATGTTTTTAAAAACAAATCTGAACCCACAATTAGCTTTTCCTTCACATTTTGCTGTAGTGAGGCGAATTCTTCATCCGTTAATGATAAACAGTCTAAGGTGTCTGTACAGCATGAGCACTGGCCACTATAAAGAAAAACCATTAATAGACATTTCTAATATTTTCTTAAGAAAAGAGATGCAACATGTCACTTACTCCACTTTCCTTATTCTAGCAAACTGTGCATCCCAATCCATAGAGCTATACAACTCTTTTAGTTTATTGGCAGTATTCAAAGGAATAATAGCACAATTTTTAGCTAAGAATGAAAAAACTTCTTCCAAATGTTTTACTATAACCTTTCTGTCTTTATATTTTCTTAGAATATAATTCAACCATGCTTCATATGCATTTTCTAAGAGAGGTCTCTTATACTTGAGGCTTTCTTCAATGAGTTCTATAGCCTTTTTCTTTTTGTTTAGTCTGAAGAATGTTGCTATTAGGGTACTGTAGGCTGAATGTGAGGGAACAGTGCTTAAATGAATCTCATCTAAGACTTTCAATGCTTTTTCCCATTCATTTATAACACAAAGTGCATGTAATAGCCGTTCACATGTACTGTACTCCAGAAATTTGTATTTATCATGTAAACTCTTATGAGCATCTAGAATAAACTTTGTTTGTTCTTTTGATAATTTATCTGTCTTTCCTATTTCATAATAAAGATTCAGCAAGGCGTTGGTAGTGCCTAACGATAGTTCTTCACTAGAACTTTTTACATGTTCAGCAAATGATAAAGCGGCATTATAATTTTTAAAGCCTATCATGAACTTTAACATGATAGCATCAATATTTTTTTGGTTCACATTGCCTTGTTTGGATAGAACATCATTCTTGACAACAGTCCAGTCATCTGCATTGCTTTCGATTATTGACTTTAAATAGTCTATTTGCTCGTCAGGATGTTTTTCTCTTGTGAATGAAGCATTATGACCAAACACTCGTGTAGCAACTCTTGCAACTGTAAGTTGAGAATGTGGAATTTTAATATTGCTACATTCCCGTTAAATTACTTTTTAAGTTTATAAGAGTTCAAAGAGACACACTTCAGGAAACTTACTTGAACTACGTGGAGAAATAATACGAGTTAATGAATAAAACATTTCACAAATTTGGGATATTTATAAAGCCAATAATATTTTTATTACCAAGTTTATTCTACTTAAACATACATAAGATAAACAAAGTTTATTCGAACAAAATTTAGGTTATATTTATTTTTGAAATGAACCCCTTTGGCACGTATTCGAGTGACTTGACACTAGTCAAGTCTCAACTGTCATGGTGACATCCCACGATCCAGACCATAGAAGAAACATTCTACCCTGGACTTACTAACGGTAGTACACACGGCTACACATCAAGCAATAATTTACATGTAT
This sequence comes from Polymixis flavicincta, assembly GCA_949987655.1. Classification (NCBI taxonomy): domain Eukaryota; kingdom Metazoa; phylum Arthropoda; class Insecta; order Lepidoptera; family Noctuidae; genus Polymixis; species Polymixis flavicincta. Next base: position 16,247,248 of record OX465184.1, read on the forward strand.
AAGCTGATCTTGCATTGTATAATGATTTCCGAACAGTGCGATCAGAGTAAAATGGAAATGTATAGCCTGATGTGTAGTCGTGTGTACATACTACTTTCTCCCTGTTATTATTGCGCGATAGCTTTGTCAAAAAAAGTTTCCCAACATAAAATATTTCTAATCAGTAAACGCCGGCAATTTTGGTATTTCAAAATTGGGTACTTGACTTTTGAGCAACGCTAAGTCCATGGAGTTTCATTTTCAGCCCACTGTATGTACAGTCGCCAGCAGGTCAAGCTATCCCAAACTGTCAATATTTCCCAATTGAACATAAACCTTATTCATTTGCAATAAAGTTGAAAAACTATCAAAGAAATTTGACAGATTGGGGTAGCTTGATGTGATGGCGTCTGTACATACAAATAAATATATGTAAATCCCGACAATTGGGAAAATTTGATGGTTTGGGGTAGGTTGACCTGCTGGCGTCTGTACATACGTAGTTACTATTCAATACAAACAAATATTTTTTGTTAGTTTTCGTTATAGGATAACTGAAGAATTTATAAAGTAAATTAAATAATACTATTAGCAACGGAAAAGTATTAACAATGGGTTAAATAACTCAAATAATAACATTAAATGCTGCACCATCTTGAAATAAATGCTAAATCAATGAACAAACAAATGCAATTGAACATGAACCTTATGCTTACGGTATAAAGTTGAAAATCTATCAAATAAATTTGACAGATTGGAGTAGCTTGATGTGCTGGCGTCTGTACAAAACCTAGCTGTTTTCACAAATACCATTAACTCATAATTACACATGTGTTTTAAGTCCATTTATTCACTTTTATCGTTTATTAACCAAGGAAAGTAAGTAGTGAGTAGTGGGAAAGTAATAGAACTTGATTTCTTTTTCTTTGAAGTGTTCAAGAATCCAGAAACACGACACTACATTTTCACTTAGTAATTATGATTTTTCACTTCTATAATGAGATTATTATGCAACGTGAAGTGTCAATTTGAGGTAACGATTCCGAGAAAACTTCAAATTTGCGCCACCAGATGGAAGACTCTTCTGTCAAATTTTCCCAACTGAACATGAATATAATTTTTTTCTTTTAAAGTTGAAAATCAAAGAAATTTGACAGATTGGGGTAGCTTGATGTGTGTTGTATTTTTTTAATAATAATTGGGTTTTAAATTTCAAAGTTACTGTACTTTTAGTATGCTCGCTCCATAAAAGGCGACCGAAACACAAAAATGGCTGCCATTCAGGGGGGTGTAGGTTCCGACCCTACACGTAGAATAATTTTATCGATAGAATACAGCAAACTACCACCCCTATAAGTTTGTACAGTCCGAAACTAGACATATTGTAGACAAAATATTAACGTGAAAAATGAGATCAGAAAATACTTTACAGTTATTTTGACATCATAAACGTTAGAAACCGTCGTTTGAGCTACAATTTTGCCAGTTATTACTGCATTTTCATGATTCCTTAATGTTTCTTCTACATCTAATACATACCCAGACTCGGAAGAGTTTTTGGTCTTTTGACATATTCTGACCACGCTGACTTAATCGGCCGGAAGCCATATTTTATCATTTTAATCATTAAAAACGATTTAAACATAACGTAAACATTAACATAAACATTGACGGCAATACGATGACGGCTCAGACAAGTTTCTTTTTTGACCACACCGTGGCGCTCGAATCGATTTGTGCTGCCATCTATAGTACATGTACGTTCCCTATAAGATCGATTTCTTGAAACACAAGTCCACTACAGTCATCCAGTCACCACACAAAGCTCACAAAAGACTCATAATAAGATTATTCACCTAATTAATAATAAATAATGTAAAAAGCTGCCTGTCTTTTATTGGAATTATTGAAATAATTTGTACCAAAAAGGTTTGCTGCGGCATGTTGCGCTACACTATTATTAGTATTACACACAACGATGCAGAATGCTAGCAACTGCCCAGTGTCCAATGTCTGCGCAGCAACTTGCCTAATGAGGCAACTTGCTCTGAGTAAACCGGACGTTTTGGGTTCGGTAGGGCGGGTCATAAAGTACAGATGCCAGCACAAAAAGCTACCCCAAAATTTTGACAAAATCAAAAGTCATTTATTCAAATTAGGCAGTAGGCTGAGAATCAGCACTTTTCGAAGGTCAGAATACAGAAAACAGTCCCCCAGCAACGCCTACCCTTCGACAGCTTGGAGTAGCTTGATGCGCTGGCGTCTGTACAGAGGCCAGCACATCAAGCTACCCCAATCTGTCAAACTTTGATAGTGTTTCAACTTTACTGCAAAGGATTAAGGTTTATGTTCATTTGGGAAAATTTGACAGTTTGGGATAGCTTGACCTGCTGGCGACTGTACATACTTATTCCATGGAACTGTTCCACTCTTTTCTCTATAAGATTTTTGTCAGTTTGGTACTGAACTTGTCTATGCTATGCTACATATGAAAAGTTTGTGTTCTGTGATACGTAATATCTTTCTCTATGTAGCACAGAACACATATACTCTAGGAGCTATGTAGTGAGTATGAGTAGTCTGTGGTTCTGTGTAAATGATTGACACACGACTCTTGTAGACTCGTATTTACAAAAATATTAGCTGAATTTGGATAGACCATTACCTAAAAGTTAATATTCGTAACTTACAAGAACCATGGACGGTAAAACTACAAAAATGCCCAAAGTGGCAAAGGTAAACAAACATTTCAAGTTCTAAGTCACGTACTGTTAATAAGAATAAGTTTAACCCTATTTAAATATAAAATATCAACTTTCAGGTTAAAAATAAAGCACCAGCAGAGATACAGATTACTGCTGAGCAGCTTCTCAGAGAAGCTAAAGAGAGAGACTTAGAGATTTTACCGCCACCACCGAAACAGAAGATCTCTGATCCAGAAGAGCTAAGAGACTATCAGCATCGTAAGAGAAAGGCATTTGAAGACAATATACGTAAGAACAGACTTGTAAGTAACTGATATGTGTGGAGTTTCTTGCCGGCTCTTCTCCATAGGAAACAACAATTTGGAACCGTGCACCTAGCTTCTGACGTTTCATAAGTGCCCATGCAGGTTTATATGAAATAAAAATATTTTTATTGATTTGATTTGATACTTACTTTAAATAGTATGTAGAAAAATATTTTTTGAGTACCTAACCAAATATTCAATGTAATAAACATTATATTTAGCCCTTTACACTGGGTGAGATTAATATCTATGACTATATTCTTTGATTTGTTTGACTATAGGATGTCTCTCAACTGAGTGTGCCTTTTGGAAAGGCCTCCTCCAGTAGTTTCCATTGCTTCCTGTCTTGAGCAACTCCCCTCCATTCGGGTCCCGCAGTAAGTTTCAGCTCATCTTCCCAGTGCAATTGTTGTCGTACTCAACATCTCTTGCCATCTCTTGGATACCAATTCGTTGTAATTTGGCTCCACTTTTCTTGCATAGATCTCAACATATGGCCGGTCCATCTCCATTTTTGGAGGTAAATTTTTCCAGGATATCGGTTAATTGGGTTTTTGCTCATAATTGCACATTGCTAATTCTATCTTGCCTTCTTGTTCCTGTCATGCTTCGTTCCATACCTCTCTGGCACTTTCCTAGTTTGCCTCTATGGTATTTTGTAAGGGACTATGTTTTGCAGCCGTAGGTGATGCATGGAAGAATGCAAGCATTGAATACTTTTCTTTTTGTTGCCATAGCTTCCCAACAGTGAAATAATTTTTCAAATTGGTTCAGTAGTTTCGGAGCCTATTCAATGCAAACATACAAACAAACAATCAATCAAATCTTTCCTCTTTATTATTAGTATAGATGAGACACCTAAGTACTAAGAGTTTTAAGCTAAAATATCGTCTTGCTATTATATATCTATCTAAGCTTTGGGCCATCAATATTTAATATACTCGAAGAAGATCTGGTTGAATAATATGTGTGTAAAGCATCTGGGTGCCTGGGTCACGAGAGGTGTAATAATGGAAATCAATGCTAAAGAAAGCGTCTTCTGTTTTCAGGTTATTGGAAACTGGCTCAAATATGCTCAATGGGAAGAGTCACAGAAGCAAGTCTCGAGGGCAAGATCGATTTATGAGCGAGCACTGGATGTGGATCACCGGAATGTTACCCTATGGTATGTTCTTATTCCAATACCGTATCACTTGTACTACAAACTTTTTAACAGCACCTATCATCCTACCTAGCCTTTTCCCAACTGTGTTGGGGTCGGGTTCCAGGCTAACCGGATGCAGCTGAATATCAGTATTTTACATGGAGTGATTGCCTATCTGACCTCCACAACCCAGTTACTGGGTAATACGAAACCACTTAGTAAGACTGGTTGTCAGACTTTCGGGCTTCTGACAACCTGTACCAACTGTCAAAGATCCAAAAATGACAGCCAGAACCAACGGCATAACATGCTTTCCGAGGCACGGAGAGGTCTTGGTATGTAAAGTTGGTCATCCAACCACAGACCAACTGCAGCAAGCGTAGCTTAACCTGATTGATTGACCTGTTCTGTTTATATTACGTAGCCACAAGCCCCTCAACTAAACAGCACCTATAAAACTTATAATAATTTTTTTAACAGTACTTATAATGTTCCTTAATTATCTATTTTCTAGGTTGAAGTATACCGAAATGGAGATGAGAAACAGACAAGTAAATCATTCCCGAAACTTGTGGGATAGAGCTGTAACCATACTGCCAAGGGTGTCACAGTTTTGGTACAAGTACACGTACATGGAGGAGATGTTGGAGAATGTTGCTGGTGCCAGACAAGTATGGAGACTACCATGTTAATCATGAAAGATTGGACAGTGTAGAATTGTGTATAATGATTCCATTTCTTTTCTAGGTCTTTGAACGCTGGATGGAATGGCAACCAGATGAACAAGCATGGCAAACATACATCAACTTCGAGTTAAGATACAAAGAACTAGATAGGGCTCGTCAGATTTATGAAAGATTTGTCATGGTTCACCCTGATGTAAAGAACTGGATAAAATATGCAAAGTTTGAAGAAAATCATGGTTTTATAAATGGTTCAAGAAAAGTATTCGAAAGAGCTGTTGAGTTCTTTGGTGATGAAGAACTTGATGAAAGATTGTTTATTGCTTTTGCAAAGTTTGAAGAAAACCAAAAAGAACATGACAGAGCAAGAGTCATTTACAAATATGCTTTGGATCACATTCCTAAAGACAGGAATAAAGAATTATACAAAGCATATACAATACATGAGAAGAAGTATGGTGACAGGTCTGGAATTGAAGATGTTATTGTTAACAAGAGAAAATATATGTATGAGCAGGAAGTCATTGAGAATCCTACCAACTATGATGCATGGTTTGATTACATCAGACTTGTTGAAAACGAAGGGAATGTTGATGACATCAGGGACACATATGAAAGAGCCATAGCAAATGTCCCACCTTCTAAAGACAAACAGTTCTGGCGACGCTACATCTATCTATGGATTAATTATGCATTATATGAAGAGTTAGAAGTTGAAGATGCTGAGAGAACAAGGCAAGTTTACAGAACATGCTTAGAACTAATTCCACACAAAATATTTACATTCTCTAAAATATGGCTGATGTATGCCCAATTTGAAGTCAGATGTAAAGATCTAAAGCAAGCAAGAAAGACATTGGGCATGGCTCTTGGCATATGCTCTCGAGACAAATTGTACAGAGGTTATATTGATTTGGAGATTCAATTAAGAGAATTCGATAGATGTAGAATATTATACCAGAAGTTTTTGGAATATGGCCCAGAAAACTGTATAACCTGGATAAAGTTTGCTGAACTAGAGACATTATTAGGCGACATTGACAGAGCCAGAGCAATTTATGAAATAGCAGTGGGACAGCCAAGACTAGATATGCCGGAACTGTTATGGAAAAGCTACATAGACTTTGAAGTTCAACAAGGAGAAACAGAGAAAGCTAGACAACTTTATGAAAGGTTGTTAGAGAGAACAGTCCATGTGAAGGTATGGCTTTCTTATGCCAAGTTTGAGCTGAATGCTGAAAATGCTGATAATATAAATGTAGAACTAGCAAGGCGTGTGTATGAGCGTGCTAATGATAGCCTTCGAAGTGCTGGAGAAAAGGAGGCAAGAGTACTTCTATTAGAAGCATGGAAAGATTTTGAAACAGAAATTGGTGAAGAAGAAAAGTTTGATAAGGTTATGGCCAAAATGCCAAGAAGAGTCAAAAAGAGACAAAAGATTATCAGTGAAAGTGGAGTTGAAGAAGGATGGGAGGAAGTATTTGATTATATATTCCCAGAAGATGAAATGGTAAGACCGAATCTTAAACTGCTTGCTGCTGCTAAAAATTGGCGCAAACAAAAAGAAGTTACAGAACCTTCAGAAGCTGAAACAAATAAAGAAGATCAAGAGGAAGAAGGGACACCTCCACAGAGAACTAACAAAGCTGCAGATGATGATTAGATTAAGTTTTCAAAATAAAATTTAAGTTTTTATTTGAGTGATTTATTGATAGATGTTAATCTACATCTTCTGGTCGAACAGGATGTGTCAATGGTATAACTGACTTTTTATTTATATCTCTTGAACAAGCCTTTCTCATATCTGGAATGAATAAAATATAATTAGTCAAATACTCACTTTTATTTAATCCAAACTAAAATTAATATAAAAAGTAACATACCATATGCGTCTTCATCTGGGTCTCCGGAATAATATTCCAGTACAGTCCTATAAACGATGTAACCCAAATTCTTGTACATATTAATTGCAACCTTGTTACTAACTCGTACAAAAAGATCTACGAAATAAGCCTTTTTCCTAAAAAAAGAAAAAGATTTCAAAAATACTGGTTAATAAGTTGAGAAATCAATGATGATTGTATGAGGAAACTTGCTTCTCAGACACATCTTCCAAAATATTCATAAGTGTTGCAGCAAGGCCTAGTCTTCTGTATTCAGGCCCAACAGTTAAGGCTGTTACGTGACCATGCCAGTTGTCAGCATGACCCTCGGCTTTTCCCATTACTGAAAGTATAATATAATATATAAAATAATAATGAATACCTACCATTTTTTTTTTGTTACAAATATTTACAGTAAATGGTCCACTTGTATGGAACATACTTAAATAAAACAAGTTCTGAATAAGTAAATTAGTAAACCCCTTGTATGTGTGATGTCACTTACTGTATCCCATTATTTCTCCGCTTGGTGCCTCCACAACTTGGAAATATTCGGGCCAATGTGCTAAATACTGAGTATAAAATGATAACCCATAAGTCTCGGTCAGGGGATCCAAGTTCCTATAAAATAAGTACATATTCAACAATCATTATTATTGATAAATTATTGTAACGTGAATGTTACGTTATGACCATTCAGTAAAATCAAAAAGTAAAACACACTTACACATTGTTAAATTTTAACATATCTTCACAAGTAAATGGTCTAATTGTAGTCATTTTAGCTAAGCGGCTTAAATTATTATATACAAAGCGCTGTAATATTAAATTCCAAGCCTTTGGAGTTGGACAACCACACAGGACAACCAACTCAAGAGACAACCAATGACAACACCACAGAGTACTTTTTTATAATATGACAACACGGACGGACATCCACATTTTCTGTCAGTGCAACTGCAAATAGTCATTTTTTTTTTAAATTAGTTTTATGGCCTGGCTACAGAAACCTTTTAGCCAGATAGTCAAATAGTGGCGAACTGGCGATTAGGAGTGAGATGTATTTATCGTAACAGCTAAATATCTGTAACTGGTATATGGTATCTGTAACTGTGACAGACAAACTGAAATAACAGCTTAATTAATACTTCCTCGAAATAATAAAATCTCTTACACTAGAGGTGAGGCTATAAGTATTGGATTATGTATGTGTTCCAAATTTTTATTTAAAAGTATAATCAAATTACATGTATTTATTTCAAATAAACAAATTACAGGCATATACAAAGACAATAATCATAAGGCATCAAAAAATACGTCTGCATCGTTGTCAGTGGGAAAAGTGCCCAAAAGGCTGGCAGCATTGCCACGTTGTATGGCAATGCTGATTTTTGGCCGAAAAATAGGCCAGCCCTTTGGTCACGTGAAGAGTCGACCAACCGCTTGGAAATGTCTCGGAAAACTAAGTGGGCACTCGGACCCCATGGCCCTAGAGTTTCAACCCCAAACGGCTCGAACATATACGTTCCAATAAGATTAGAATATTTGCGCCGTTTGAGATTTTCCACACCTGCAGCAGCCGCCCCAGCACAACCCGCCGTACAAGAAAGATGGGATGGCGCAAGGGTGTCGACACATGTTGCATCCCACACCAAAGGCCGACCTAACTTCCAAGGCACTAGGGTAATTCCGTCTGGTCTCTTTCCATCGTCACGTGCCAAGCCATTGGGTTCTAGAACAGCTGGCACCCCGGCGGTGACAAAAGCACGACAGATAATGTCATTGATGCTGGCTTGCCGTGCTATCCGCTCCTACCGCAGGATAAGCCATGGTGTCCGAGGCAGTCGACACCTTCACCGTATTGACAGCGATGCAGAGCCACGCAAGGAGCGCCAAGACGCAGGCATGTAGCGAGCCGGAAGGTCGAGTCACCCAGCATGGTGGCTATGTTGGGTGACTGTAGTGCCTGCAGCCAGAGGCCCGACTCCCACTCACCCACGGCCAGAAGGCGAGCACGCTCAGCAGCATTGGTGAACGTATTAATAAGTTTATTCCGTATCAACCTGCAGAGCGGCTCATCCCACTGTCTCTGGGAAGATGGGTTCACGGGCCAATCTGAATCCGGGCAAGCCATTTTCAAGGCATTCACCGCATCGGTCAAGCACGGCACTTCAGAGTCAACCAGTCAAGGGGCTAGAATTTTCCTAGCCAACTTTTCTGTGCTGTGGACAGAGGACAGGAAAGCCGGTAAGCTAATATTAGTAATTTTACGGACGCCGAGGCCACCAAAACGGATGGGTAGAGTGGCTAGAAGCCACGCTCGGTCGTCTTTTTATATGCCTGTAATTGGTTTATTTGAAATAAATACAAGTAATTAGGTATGTTGATTAGATATTTTTCGATACTAGTCCGTATCTAATCCAAAGAGTCGAGGATTAGGTATGGCACAAAATATTCGTACACAGTCTACACCGAAGATATTCCGTACCTTAAAATGTGGGGGTTAAGTTTCAAGTTTAATTAGCACTGCTGCCAGCGCCATCTATGTAGAATGCCATTGGACTAGTTAGTGCTCTGCATAAAAAACGAAATACGTATAATCCACCGTTCCACAATATATCAGAAACGTAACGTCCATCCTCCATGCCGAATATTTCATTTCCAATCCACATACGTGCATAAAAAACGAAATATGCATAATCCACCGTTCCACAATATACCAGAAACGGAACGTCCATATTCCATGCCAAATATTTCGTACCAAATCCACATACGATACATAATATCGGTAACAGGCCAGCGGCTATATTGAATGAATATTCGGATTAGGTATTTTTAAATACTAGGATTAGGTGGATTACGTATCGTTTTTACCTAATCCAACCCATGTCTACCTTACACACGCCAGTCACAAGCTTTTTCTCTATTGCATGCTTACGACAGTTACCTTCTATTCTATTCTATTTTTGTTTATAGCAATGGTGCCGATGTCGATAATTCGACAGTTACCTTAGTTAGAATAAGATAATCACTGTTACTCTGTGACATCCTGTCGTCACAAGCTCTTTCCTTTTCTTGCATAGGTTTTGCGCCTTATTAAGAAAAAGAAGTATCTACTTAAAAAGAAGCACAGGAACAGGCGGAACAGATATGTGATTTTACCCATTGCAACCCACTCCTATTGCCACATACCTATGTAATAACAGCCTGTTAATTTGTAACAGGTTTTTTGAACTGGTATTTACATGGAACAGGAACAAGCGGCACAGCTACACGATTATAGCTGTTACAACCCGCTCTTATCTAGTGACGATTGTCAAAAATGACAATCATACTGAGTCAAACATGAGCACAAACCAAAACCACGTAGAAAAGTCAAACATGACAAGCTGATAGCATTGGCAACTCCAGCTAAAATAAAGCTAGAAGCAGTCTCAATGGCAAAACAAACAGTCCCTAATATTTCAACTGGATCGACTTTTATTAATATTATTTTTAATCAACCTCGCATCAGTGCTACGCGTTCGGATGTTCTGTGCTGATGTCATCATCTTCGGACCTTGTTTCGCGTCTAACGATTACTGGCACATTCCCCAAACAAACCATACAAATGCATGCCCGGTCTACGTTGTAGTTTGCATTGAAAATGGTGGGTATGTACATACAAACATACCTAAACTCACAACAAGCCAAATAAAGTTTCCATTTTGAACAGCTTTGATTGTAAAAAGCTGTTAAAAGGAGCCTATAGGTATTTTATCCAACTTCAAGCAGGAAGATTATTTCTGCTTGAAGTTGAATAAAATACCCTGATGTTTTATCAGCGTTGTTACAAAATATAATTAACAATATTTGATTATTATTTGACTTTTAGAACTGACTATTTCACTCCTTCGGCTTCGGCTCCTACAGTACTTACTAATTCCATGGCATTAATAACGATTTTCTGAAGTTCTGAAAGACGTATTTAGTCAATATTTATAATCGACTAAAAAAGGAGCCTTTTATTAAAGATAATTTCTGCTTGAAGTTGAATGAAATACACAGATGTTTTGTATCAGCGTTCTTAAAAAAATATAAATGATTTTATAATTAAACAAAAAAATTAAGTATTGATTAATTTAAATTGTAAACAACAATCATCATAACATGACGCGCATCGCATTTCGCATTGCAACATTCAATGGAAAATAGAAGAAAGATGTATGGCATTGTTGCCACCATAAATAATTCTCTGGAACTAGAGAAAATTATTGTCTGACTCGTTTTAACACATGTCGAAAGACATATTTATTACTCTTTTACAAGCTAAAAGCTCAAGTAGAGCGATCTATGGGCTTCTTGCAGTTTACCAACACGACAATGGCCGAACTGTCCGTATAAGAAATTTTTTATTGGCCCGTACGTCCCAACCTGCCATGTCTTTGGTTTTAAAAATGGCGTATACAAGCTTTTTGTTTGCCGGTTTACGCTGTTGAATACTTTCCAAGACCTCGCGCGTACTCGTATAACATCTAAACGTCGTGAATATGAAATTAAAGTACATGTGTAGGTATATAATCGACGCTGTGGACCCCGTGAACGAATTTTTGTAGCGTTATGGTGAATTAGAATGGTGCCTGTGGCTTGTCAATCTCGCACGTCGCCAGGTTATCCGTTCGTAACGTAAATATCACCCAGCGAGCGTTTTATATTTCAGATATGACAGCGTCGCAAAACAGTAGATAATGGAGAGTTCAGAAGATGATGCGGGCACAGCGACGAACGCTTCCCGCCGTGCTTCGGCGCGGGAAAAGGACGTCGGACTGGCCGAGGAAGTCAATGCAACTAGTAGTTTCCACCAGGAACCATCCGAAGCGCGGCTGTCGTGCGAAACTCCCGCGATGTCGGAGGATAATTTCGACGGCGATAGCGTTCCGTCGCCGACGGCCCAGGACGTCAACACAAGCACCGAGGCGATTTTGGATATGATAGATGAAATCGTCGACGGTCCGGGCGCACCGAAGCGGCTATCGCTAGCCTCAGAATCTGTTGACACGCTATTTGACGAGCTCGAAATCACCAGTGAACACTTGAATACCATACAGGAATCAACTATGACTCGCGACAACAATTCTTCCGTGGCCATCGCAGCATCGTTTGCGGACAGTGTTAAAAGTGAACTATTTGAGCTTCAAGTTGGCATTGATACACAATCCGAAGTATCATCTCTTAGTGAAACGTCACAGGGCGTTTTAAATCCATTTAGTGTTGTTTCATTACCTGGAAGTTCACCTGTGCCTGAAAGTGGTGAGCCCGCAGTGTCTACACAAACAGAAAGCAGTACTGTGTCAAATGTGGTTCCCGAGGCACCTGTTACCAGTGTTGATTCAGTACCAGAAACTTCATCTGTGCCTCAAGTTGAAAAACCTGCAGTGTCTACACAAGTGGAAGATAGTGCTGTTTCAATTAAGGCACCTGAAGCATCTATAAGTTGTGAAACAGTAGTACCAGAAAGTACCTCTTTTCCTGAGAGTGAAGAACCGGCAGTGTCCACAATACCTGAAAACAGTGAAGTATCAAATGTGACACCGGCTAGTTGTGTATCATCATTACCAGAAAGTTCATCTTTGACTGAAAGTGATGAGCCTGATGTGCCAAATGTGGTGTCTGAGGCAACATCATTACCGGAAAGTTCATTTATGCCTGAAAATGATGAACCTGAATTGTCAACACAACCAGAAGATAGTTCTGTGTCAAATGTGATATCTGAGGCTCCTGATGTACCAGCTAGTTGTGTTGATTCTTTACCAGTAAGTTCATCTATCCTTGAATGCAATGAACCTGCAGTGTCTACACAACCGGAAAATAGTTCAGTGTCAAATGTGATATCTGAGGCGCCTGATGCACCAGCTAGTTGTGTTGATTCAATACCAGAAAGTTCATCTTTGCCTGAAAGTGATGAGCCTGCAGTGTCTACAAAACCTGAAAATGGTGTTCAGGCAAATGTGGCACCTGCTAGTGGTGTATCATCATTACCAGAAAGTTCATCTTTGCCTAAGAGTGAAGAACCTGCAGAGTCTACACGACCTGAAAACAGTGTTGTGTCAAATGTGGTTTCTGAGGAAACATCATTCCCAGAAAGTTCACCTGTGCCTGAACCTGATGAGTCTGTAGTATCCACAATACCTGAAAACAGCGATGTGTCAAATGTGACACCTGCTAGTTGTTTATCAACATTACCAGAAAGTTTGTCTTTGCCTGAGAGTGATGAGCCTGCATTATCAACACAACCTGAAAACAGTGTTGTGACAAATGTGGTTTCTGAAGCAACATCATTACCAGAAAGTTCATCAAGGCCTGAACCTGATGAAGCTGCAGTGTCGACACAACCGGAAGATAATTCTGTGTCAAATGTGGTATCTGAAACGCCTGAGGCACCAGCTAGTTGTGTTGATTCATTACCAGAAAGTTCATCTTTGCCTGAAGCTGATGAACCTGCAGTGTCTTCCCATCCAGAAGAAAGTGCTGTGTCAAATGTGGTACCTGAGGCATCTGCTAGTTGCCCTCCACCGAAACCTTCCAGCAGTGAAGAAAAGACTGTAACTGTGCAAAACATTTCAAACGTTAGCGAGTGTGAAACACAGGAACGAACAGTAAAGTGTGTGTCATCCAGTGTTAGCAGGGACAATGTGACTGTAGAAAGTGCAGAATCAACGTCTAGTGATAGTAGTGTTAGTGAAGGTAGAGCAGTGCTCGTAGAACCACAGGTGCGGTCTCCACTCAGAAGGCGTCTCGTACGGCCAGCACCAAGTGACCGACGACCTGACTCTACAGTGTCCTCTACTGTTGATTCTCAAACTGTTAATTCACCTGCCACTGAACAAAAAAGTTGTGAAAATATCACCAAGGATGTGACAAGTTCATCTGATGCTGTGCCCACAATACATGGTAATATAAAACCAGAAGAGATTAGAAATGTAAGTGAAATTAATTTCTGCAAAGCAGAAACTTCTGTCAGTTCTCCTAAAAAAATTAAGCTTATTAGACAAAAACTTATTACTGCTACTAGTAATAGAGAGGCTTCTATTCATCAGTCAAGTATGAAATCAGGTAAGGATCAGTGTCAGTCAACTTCATCTGATAACCATTCATTACCCTTGCCTGAGCCTCATAAAGAATCTTTAAATACTGTTAGTATCTCACAATCTCAAGACAACAATGAAACATCAATATCTGTCCGCAACTGTGTTGCCGAGCAGCCAGTTAAATCTCCTGAACAAGCAGTAATGTCTGAAGAACATTCCCAACCCAGTATAGAACATTGTCATCCACCACAACAAGAGGAGGTGGAAAAGCATGATAATAGTGGCCAACTTCCACCTGCACAGCCCACTTTATGTTTACCAAATTCTTCTGAATTGGAGGCTGATGCTGACACTGATGCCAATTCTATTACAATACAGGAAATTTGTAGTAGCACACCCAGTTCAGTTGATCCAGCACCTGACATTGAAGTAAATGATTCAGAACAGGGTATTGTCAGTAATGTTGATAAAGATGAACACAAAGACACAAAAGATCCTGAATGTGCTCAAATTAAAGTCTTACCTTTACAAGAAAGTATACCCACAAGTCTGTCAATTGTATCAACTTCTGAGAATTCTGAACCAGAAAAAAGGAGTAAAGAGGTCCAAGAAGATCAAAAGAAAGTTCCACCTTTTAAACTTAACTTATCCATGTCAAATTTGCCTGAATCTAAATTAGAGACAGAACACAGCAGTATTAGTAAAAACAGTGTTATTCATGAAGAATCTGAGGTAGCCAAACAGGTCCCAAAATTAACAATCAAACTAAAGCAACCAGATGAAGTTAAGTCATCTGTACCAAAAGTAACAATTAAACCTATTAGACCACCTTCTGAACAAGATTCAGATGATAAAAGCGACAAAAATCAGCACATACCTAGTGTAACTAAAATAAACATTAAACCCATTCTTAAACCACCAGAAAATATTAATGCTAAATCAACGAGGTCACAACATGCATTAGATGGGGATGCTAGATCAAATGCTATTGAACAGATACCTTGTATCACAAAATTAAATATTAAACCAATCCCTAAACCACCAGAGAAAATAAACGAAATTCATAGAAAATCCAGCAGTAGTGAAATATCAGAATCTGAATATTCTGAAAATGATGAAACTAGTACTTCAGACCAAGCATCTACTTCTGATCATGGGCCTTCTGATGTTGTCCCAAAAGTTACTATAAAACTAGGAAAGCCTGGCACTGAAAGTGAAGGTAAATTTTATACTGAAAAAAATGTTCCAAAGGTTACTATAAAAGGTTTTCAACAGGATGAAAAAGAACAGCAAGAACCTAAATTGAAGATGGTAATCAGCCAATCTGAATTGTCTTCTGACTCACAACCTGAGAAAGTTCCAAAACTTACAATCAAAACAGTATCAAAATCAGAAAACCAGCCTCTGAGTCCAAAGCTGACTATTAAACCATTGAAACCCCCAGAAACACCCAATAAAGATGGTGATATCCCCAAGATTAAGATCTCCACTGAATCCTTTTCTTCATCAGCTGAAGTTAAAGAAAGTCTACATGTGCCTAAAATTACAATAAAACCTGTAACAAGGTCTTCAGCAATGTGTGACAGCCCAGAACATATCCCTGTAGTAACAAAATTGAACATCAAGCCTATTTTGAAACCTACAGACTGTGGAGAGTCCTCCGAGGACTTTGATAATAAAGTTCCTGTAGTTTCAAAATTAAATATAAAACCTGTAATAAAGCCTAAAGATAATGATGTAGATTCTAGTGTAGAGGGTGTACCTAAAATAACTAAATTAAATATTAAACCAATTAAGAATCCTGCAGAGAATTCTTCAGAGGAAAAAGACTGTGATGAATTGAATGCTGACATTGATGAAAATAGTATACCTGTTGTAACTAAAATTAATATTAAGCCTATAATTAAGCCCCAAGATGAAGAAACATCAAAAGAATCAGAAAACCAATCATCAGAGACTGGAAACTCAAGTGATGAGAATGGAGATCATATACCTGTAGTTACAAAACTAAATATTAAACCAATCATAAAACCTGATAGTTTAGATGAATCATCTAAGGTAGTTTCATCAAGTGAACAAAGCATTCCTGTTATAACTAAACTAAATATTAAACCATTAGTAAAACCAGGGGACAGTATCTCACCATCATCACCTAAAAAGGAACATTCAAAAATCGATGGCCACAGTTCTATAATACCAGTTGTGACTAAATTGAACATTAAACCTGTTCTGAGGCCTGAAGAAGCTGAGCTTTCAAAATCTAGGGATGACTCAGGGGAAAAAGCAATAACTAAGAATCCGCCATTGGTTATGAAAATTAATATGAAAACAATGACAGAGAATTATAATAATGAACATGCTTGTAACAATATAGGTGATGAAAGATTATCTTTGTCGCCAAAAAAGAAGGTAGCTAATGCATTAGAAACGAAATCAGAAATATGCCTGGACAGCAAGAATCTTAAAAAAAGTTGTGGACCAGTCAGTGATGTACCATCTTCAGTAAAGGACCATTCTTCTGAAGAGAAGTCCAAACAAAACTGTGTACCTGACTCGATTGAAAAGAGTAAAGATAGCTTTGACAAAACATCTGTAATGAAAATCTTGTCTAAAACAGAAAAAGAAAAGCATTCACAATCAGATACAGCCCCTGAAAGTGATTCTTTAATTACAGGATCCTTATGTCCTGAGACAAGCACAAAAAAGGAGCCTAATGATGTAAAAGCAAGTCCCACTAGCCAAGAACACAAAAATATTAACTATGGAGCGACTGATGCGATTACAGAATCAAGTACGATGCAATCAATTGGTAGACAGAAGTATTCATCAGTACAAAATTGTACCTTGCTGAAAAAACTTTTAGAAAATACTAAATGTAGTTTTGATAGGAGTCTTGAAGTGTCTCCAATATTAAATTATACTGTGCCAGCTGAGAAAAATGATAAAAGTATTGTAAATAGTGATTATTTAAAAGAGTCAGGAAATACAAGTTCAGATAAAACAAATCTTGGAAAACTGGAAAAGAACGAGAAAAGAAGTTCTACTCCGGATAAGATAAATGATTCAAGTAAATTATTGGATTTGAGTATACGTTCAATACAAGACCATAGTGGTAAAGGAAATGAGAGCATTACAAAACCATTAGAAATTACTATATCTGATAAAATTACAAATCAAAGCTCTGGTCAAGATTCTCCAAGAATAATATTAAAAATAAATAAGACTGACCATGGCTCATCAGCTAAAATAATAACTGAAGATGTAAAGAGGCCGGATACACAACAAAACTATACTGAAAATACTCAAGATATTATTAGTGATAAGCAAACTCCGAAAAAATATGTAAATAACAGAAGAAAGCAGGCAGCCGATACGTCATTGAATTTGTCAACAGGGAAACGATTACGAAGCTCAAGGATAGTGGAAAATACAGAGAAGACGCCTATTGCTCGGCGAAATATGGGTAAGAGACCCTTAACCACAGAAAGTAGCCCTCCTCAAAATAAAGAATCTGACCTTTCTTTGTTACAAACTAAGAGGTTAAAGTTAGGGCAACTTCTGTCCAATAAATCCTTAACTATTACTCCTGTTTCAAAACCTTCTCCACCATCACCTACAAAAAGTAGTATAGACATTAAACAAGGAGTTAGAACTGTTAATCATTCACTATTAAATAACGAAAATTGTTCAAAGAATGGCAACTCAAAATTACACAATATTTTGTCTAATTTGCAAGCAAAACAGATGCAAACTTTGCATAATAATGCAATTTGTTCAGAAAAAGCTCAAACTGTGGCTACAAATATAGAATTAAATGCCTCTGGGAGCAATTCAGATACAGTTGAAATTGCTCCTGTAGAAAACTCGCATCCTGAACTACAGGAGATGATAATCAACGAAAACTCAGACTACCGTGATTTTGGCACTACTCCTGAAGAGGTTTCTCAGGATCCTCTAGAAGTGAAGCCATCTGAGAAACCTGCAGAGGTCATCGAAATTCCTAAACCGGTTGAGTTAACAACACCGCAACCCAAGAAACGTGGAAGACCCCGGAAATTGCCGGTATCGGAAGGCAGTAAACCCGCCGTCACATTGCCGGTTCCCGCCCTTGAGGAGCGGCCGCAGCGATCGCTTCGTCTAATGAGGTGAATATGATTTTTCTGATTACATAATGTTATTACTTTGCTCTTGGTTTATGGTCAAATAAAATTATTACAATGAATACAACGTTCATTACAAATCATTCCAGGGATAGGCCGGCGATACTGCAAAAGCCTCGTGGGCGAGGCAGGGGGCGCGGGGGCAAGCGCGCCGAAGCCGCGCCGCCCACAGAGCTCGAAACCATTGTGGTGATCGAACCAGCTGACGAGCCCGAAGACCGTCCTACCTCCGTCGAGATCGACCCCACCAGCTCGAGGATCAAGCTTCCTCGGATGACGGAGGCTCTCGACAAAATGCCCTCCGTCTGTGTAACGCCATTAACAAGTAGACGCCGAAATTCATCTGGGAATTTTTCGACTGGTGAAACTCCGGAAGTGAAGCTTGAAAGTTCGAAGTTGGAGGAGTTGGGAAAGACTCCGGAAGCCAGCGGGTCGACGAAGGGGCGAGGGGGGCGCGGCCCACGCGGGGGGCGGGGGCGCACGCCGCGCGGTCGCGGCCGGGGGCGGGGCGGAGGGCGCGGCGCTATGTATATGAAGGTAGGCTATAAGAAAACAAATTATATACTAGAGAATGACACAAACAGAAAAATAAAAGATACAAAAACAACAGTAAAAAAAGCTTGCCTGTTTCAAGCATTTTGGCTGCCTAAACAGAGCTTATACTTTTATAGACTTGAAAAAGTATAGTGGGAAATGGTATGCTGAGAGCAATGCCAGTTAAGACAAGAAATATTCTAAAATCAGTGCTAGTAAATTGTATCTATAGCAATATTTCGTGTTTTAGGAAACGATGGGCATATACGGGCGTGTGTGCGGGCCCGCTACTACGACAGTGCAGCTCTTTGAAGAAGAAACATGCATGATGGACGATAACGCCACGCCCGCCAAGTGAGTACGATTTATATCACCCTGATAAAAAAAAAAAAACAGTGCATAGCCTCCTCTTTTTGAACGGTTTTATTTAGCTTGCTGTTTGTTTTTTTTTTTCTAGGTAGGTTTAAGACAATAACAACCTTTTTCAAAATAATGACTTGATTTAAAAAAAATACTTTGCATGTATAGGTGGGACTAGTTACCATACTTTCTGGTTTCCAATTCATCCATTAGAGAATGAGCGAGAACAAAGTCAAAAGTGGGAACATCGTGAAGTTTTATGTTGCTGATATAAGTTTTTGTATTTCTAGACCTTCGCACTTACTCGACGAGGATTCTCAAAGCTCAGTGAAGAGTTCAACGAATGAGAGTAATAAACTGAAGAAATCGAAATTCGCCGATTTGTTTGACAGGTATTTAGCGAAAAGATTATATTATGTTTTCTATTTTATTGTTTACAAATAAGACAATAATGTGTTTAATGTTCTTATTTACAGTAATAAGGTGTGGACGGCAGCGGATGTAAAGGAATACACGTGGCCGCCTCCTGATAAGGCTGATGTTGAACATAAGGTACCTAACCCCCTTTTAACAAAATTACACAGACAGAGGTGTATGAAATTTGGCACAGTTATAGTTTATATTGAGAAAGATTGCAGAAACCGATTTTTTTCTCATCATGGTCGAATTTCGACCACTGGGCCACTGAGTTTTTATTAGTCCTTGAGGTACTGCAGAAAACAATGTCAAAAACCCGGTATAGAACGTAATTTCAGCCTGGAAAATCGAAAGTAGATAATAAACTGAATGCACTTAATCCTACTAAAATTATAAATGTGAAAGTTTGTATGTTTATATGTCTGTTACTCAATCACGCAAAAACAGCCGAACAGATTTGGATGAAATTTGGCACACAGATAATTTATAACCTGGATTAACACATAGGATACTTTTTATACTAGTAGTCCCTACATTCCTGTGGGATAATTTTTGACCTTCATGCAGGTGAAGCTGCTGGCCTACCGTCGCAAGGGTTCGATCTACTGATGGTAAAAACATCAGGATTTCTGTGCTAAATCTTAGTTTAATATGAATGTGTAATACAGGATAAGTTTTTATCCAGTGCGCAAACTGTAACGATGAATTCAGCATATCATTCTAGATCCCCCAACGCAGAAATATTTCTTCGGTTATACAAAAAGAAAATCAGCTGTTCCATACATTTTGACCGCGTAGGCATTGCACTTATCTATGAAACATCTGATTTTTTTTGTATAACAGACGAAAAATTTCTGCGCTAGGGGGTCTAGAATGATATGCTGAATTCATGGTCACAGTTTGCGCACTGGATAAAAACTTATCCTGTATATTCCGGAATAAATGCTTTAAATGCTGGTGAAAACCGCATCAAACTCCGTTGCGTAGTTTAGGAGAACAAAGTCGCACAGATAGACGCGAAAAGAGACTTATCATCTGCCTAGCCTTTACCCAACTACGTTGGGTCGGCTTTCAGTCTAACCGGATTCAACTGAATCCCGGTACTTTACATGAAACGACTGCCTACCTGACCTAAACAACCCAGTTACCGAGTAATACGATACCCCTTGGTAAGACTGGTTGTCAGATTTTCGAGCGTCTGACGACCTGTAACGATAGTCAAAGATCCTCGAATGACAGCCGGTACCGACTGCTTAACGTGCTTTCCGAGGCACGGAGGCGTCTTGGAATGCAAAGATGGTCAACCATCCACGGACTGACCGTATTACTTAGCCACAAGCCCCACGAAAAGCGACTTTGTCGTATACTATTTAGCGATACCTGTATTTTTCGATTGGAGGGCAAATGCCTTTCTCCTTCCACTTTTCCCTATTTAGGGTTCCCAAGGACCAGTGTTTATCTAAAGACCAGAGCTCATTTGAAGCCAGTTCAGTTATGATCTATATTCTATAAATGTTACAGGTGATGATGATACAAGAGCAAGTGGCCATGTTCTTAGGAGTGAAGAACTTCAAGCGAAGTTACGCGGAGCTAAAGAGGCGAACAATCTCCGGTGAGGAACGGGACTACGTTCTCAGTAAAGGTCTCGTGACTGAAGCATTTTGCGATCTCGGTAAGTTACGTTTTTTAGAAAAAATATAAATATGAAAATGAAAAATTTAAATTCAGGCACTAATCGATTAAATAAAAAACTTTTTAATAAAAAAATTAAACCGCCGAAAAACCGAAAAATAATAAACTAGCTTTGTCCAACCCCAATAAATAAGTTCGGAAGGCGGTGACATGTAATCAAATACATATCCAAAGTCACCGACTTCCGAACTTATTTATTGGGGTTGGACAAAGCTAGTTTTTTTTTTTTTTTTTTTTTTTCGGTTTTTCGGCGGTTTAATTTTTTTATTAAAAAGTTTTTATTTTATAATTTTTTGTGGCTATAATCTACTAATTACTACATGGTTAATTTTTGATTTAATACACAACTCAGTATTAAAAACTCTAAGTAAACAATCAATCATCCCCTGTTTTCTTACCCTTAGGGTTGGAATTTTTCTTCGAAATTTATATGGGACCAACTTCGAGGTATACCCTTTCCAATAAAAAAAGAATTATCAAAATCGGACTACTCTGGAAAAAGTTATGCGTGGCCATACATAAAAAAATAAAAAATAAAAATACGCGTCGAATTGAGTAACCTCCTCCGTTTTTTCGTCGGTTCGAAAAAAAATGTGTTTTTTTTTTGTGGTTTATTAGCATTTTAGAATCTAATTAAGTCGCTTTTCAAAAATGGGTTTAATATCATATTACCAGAAACTTTTCTTCTTTGTATATACTCGTAAAGTATGGTAGATATATGTTTAAATTGTATTTCATTCTGCCGCAGTTCTCAGCTAGATATAGGCCTTATCCTCATTCCTAAATAACGCGGCTACTCGGGATTATACGCCTTTATTATTCATTTCTTTATTTCTGTTTCCTATAATCCTTATAAAATAAAAAATCAAACCATGCCACTTAATTCAAATAAAATTTGGAATAAATAAATAACCCACAACCTAATTCCACATTGTCAACTTGACAGCAAAGTTATATCAAAATGTTTTTCTATTGGCAACAATGATTTGTACTTACAGGTACTCGTATTTCACTCCTAAAATTGCTTCCAACAGGTATCACTGCGGTAGACGCCAGTGAAGTACTAGACATCATGTTATCAGACTACCCTCACAAATATGAAGAGTTTCGGTCGCACCAGCGGCAGAGACAACTTACCGGGCCTACCGAGGACACGTCAGAAGACATCAAAGCCGAAGACAGGGCGGTTAAGATTGAAATGAAGGCGGAGAAATCGATGGAACATAAACCTGAATTGCCGAAGATTGACCCCGAGAAGACTAGACAGGTAGGTTTGAGTTGGAGAGTTGTTTACAAAGATGCTTCGTACGGCTTACGTAAATGTGAGACAACATTTCAGCGTAAGGTATTCTTTTCAGGGCGTTTGTGTAGGTTGCAACATGTGTAACAAGTTCTTACTCATTTGGAAACAATTCCATAACTGAATCTCGAATTGTCAACTTTTATGAAGCTGTGCACAAAATTGACTTGTTTTGGATTTTATTTTATGTCTGTGAGACACGGAAAAGAATCAAAACAAAAATTCTTGCATGTGGCTTCAAAACAAGAAATTGCATATGTATCGTCATAAGTGTTTCCGTTTACGTGATGTCAATGAAGATAATTCTGTAAGTAACACACAAGTTGGTACCCCAGGACATGGCGGCGGCGGCGATAGCGTCGGCCAGCGAGTGGAACGCGCGCCTGAACGTGTCGCGGCGCGGCGCGTGCGCAGACCTGCAGTCGCACACGGTGTGGCGCGCGCGCGCCGGCCCGCCCGCGCCGCACTCGCACCTGCGGCCGCCCGCCGGCTTCTACCCGCACGCGCTGCTGCCGGGCCAGTACCAGCACTCGTACCGGGTCTACACGCCCGATCAGCTCAGGTGCGTTTTCGTGACAACTTTTTCATGAAGTCGACATGCTTGCTCATCTTGTTTTAAACTCAACAAAATATAGAGCAACGATCTTTTCAACGCGACTATAATGTTCCCATTGCTGGGATACAGGCTTCGTCTTTGTGAGAAGGAGTGGCCCATAATCAACCACGCGGGCCCGTTCCGGTTATAGCTAAGTTTATTCCATTATTTGCAGCACCTTAATAGCAATTGACCAGTCACCAATACTAAAAACTCATTTCTGACTAAAACATTTATGTTACTTTTTAAAAGACTATGAAACATAACAAGCAAAATACTCAATCTTTAAAATCTATAGTAAAGACAGCAAAATGTTATACCTACCATACATACATACTCAGCCTATAATGTTCCCACTGCTGGGACACACGCCTCCTCTCCCTAAGAGGGAGAGTATACCTACCAGTTTGTGTAAAATACAGCGTGTACTTGTGGTATGTGTGTGTGTATGTGGTATTCAACTCATTCGGTTAGACTGGTAGCTAACCCCAAGCAGATGAACGGACTCACAAGACAAACCGTAAAAAAAGGAAATCATTAAACATTTTACTATGTATACATAAATCATCATCCTGCTCTTCTCCTATTTTACTTAGGGTCGGCAGAACACATTTTCTACTTCCATTCTCCCGGGTCCGCCGACACGATATCATTCACTTCCTTCTCTTCATCACACAATCCATCCATCTTTGTATAAATAAATACTAAAATAACTAACTAACCTTGTATTCGTCAGGTACTTCCCGCTGAACACAGTGCTGGCTGCGCCGCCCGCGCCCGTGTCGGAGGACTCCAGCTCGGAGTCTGAGCCCGACTGGGCCGAGAGACTATCTTCTTCGGAAGACTCTGACGTGCCCACTCATCACGCTGCTAAGGTATGCATACTTACCCTATTAATAATATTCATTTTATATCAGACTACACTAGCCTTATACACACTATCACAATATATAAAGTATAAAGAAACTTATGTTAAAAGGTCATAAATTTGTTCCATTGCATTTCTACTTGAGGTTTTGCTACTTTTTCATTATGAAAAATTGTACCTTTTAGTGATTGTTCCACTGCAGGAAAACTGTCTATTCTCATTTAGAGAGAAGGAGCCATATTTGGTCAACTCGATCTCATTTCGTGTTGGCGATTTTAGACCAGTCTAGATTTCTGTACAATCTATTTTGTTACCATTTGCGACGGCTAAACCTTCGTTTTACCATCGCCACACGAAACTGTAGCAATGGTCGGACCTATTTTTCAAAAACTTGTGCCTTCGATCCGAATTCTCATGTATTCAAAAATTTGGTCTTTCGATCGGGATTCTGATGTATAGATCTCAGAACTTCGATTGTCTGGCCAAAATCACTTCACACAACCATTGTTTTCAATCTACCTTTTATTTTAATAATACTTACTGATTTTCAAACAATCTAAATTATAGCGCAAAAAGCTAACAAAAACGAAGCGTAGTAGTCAAACGGAGGTAGCCAGCAGTAGCAAGGAAGAGCCGCGCGTTGTTGAAGAGGTGGACCTGTGTCGTGTGTGCAAGATGCGCCTCGAAGCTAACCGGAAATACCCCAACGAGCGGTTCCTTGTGTGCGCACACTGCAACGCTAAGCGTGAGTATATCTAGTGTAGTGAAGTGAGTATAACTAGTGTAGTGACGTGAGTATATCTACGTTATGTGACGATGAAGAGGTGTAGTGGGCTTGAACAAAATCAAAAGTCATTTATTCAAATTAGGCTGAGAATCAGCACTTTTCGAACGCCAAATTACATAATTCAGTCCCCCAAAAACGCCCACCCTTCGACACTTCCTAGTGCTTTAGCTGGGAAGAAGAAGTGGCGCAACAAACTCCCCACCAGCACAGCACAGCTGTCTGTTTACTGAACTTAACTGTGACTGACCGCGAGTATAATGCTGCAAGACATTTCAGTTTCCAACCTAGTAAAACTCTTGACACGATAAAGATCGAAAGTGAAGAGGTGATAAAATGTAAAGTTGGATCATTCCAAATATAGATGAATGTGTCTAAGTTCCTTGAGTGATGAGTGATTTACTGATTGCGTAAGAATTTAACATCAATAGGGTTCGTTAATACTTTCCTCAGTTACCTTTTGAACTGATACTGATCTCATTCGGTCTGTTGTGCGGCGTGGAATCGAAAGGTCTAAAGGTCATCGTTGATGTGGTGTCATCATCATCATCCACAGACCGACTTCACCCATTGCTGGGCATCTGGTCCAGGCCATGGTTCGGAGCGAGAGTGCATGGGTAGCCGACACCTCCTGCGAAGCAGTAATGCTCGCGAAGAGGGAGGCGGCGCACGTGAGGGAGAGGCAGCATATGCGCCCTCGCGGCCTTAGTCGCCGCAGGAGACGGACGCCCTGGGCGTCGGGAATCCCAGGCTGATTCTCGGCCACCGCAGGCGTGGGCTTTCGGACGGCGAGTAATGGGTAGCTCGCTGTCCGGTAAGGACCAAGCCCAGGTCGACGGCGCGTTGTGTTCCACGCGCGCCTCAAAGAGATGTCAGCACCAACTGATGAGGCCCACAAGGGCCGATGCCTGCCCGTAGTGCGGGTTGTTCGAAAGAGGTACCGTGGCCGCTGGCACACAGGCAACTGAAGGAACACGGGTGGGTTTTAGTCAGTAAAAGTCTGACACGCCCTCCTGCTCCACCCAGAGCGGGAGAAGTTATTTGATGTTTTCCGATCCAAAAAAAACCATTCCCGGCATAGGCCTCTCTTTTTTTTGCCAATCCCCACGCTTCTGTGCCAAACTCATCCAGGATTTGCCAGCGATGGCAACAATGTCGTCCGCCCATCTCGAGTTCTTGCACGCCACTCTGTCACAACCTTCCTCCACCTGTTAACATACAACTTGCCAAATAAAAATAGTGATTATTATGTGTTTTGCATTCCCAGTACACCCATCCTGCCTAGAACTAAGCGCGGAAACGATACGCAAGTGCCGCGATTATGCGTGGCAGTGCGCCGAGTGCAAGACTTGCTGCTCCTGTCGCCAGCCTGCCGATGACGACAAGATGCTGTTCTGTGACCTGTGCGACCGGGGCTTCCACATCTACTGCGTCGGACTGGACACTGTGCCCAGCGGTATGTGTAATACTAAATACTATCCAAGAAACAACACTTAATATAACTTTGTACATGTCATCTCACCCTTCGGGGAATCCTACTATCCTTATAATATTACCAGCTTCTGCCCGCAACTTCGTTTGCGTCAAATTTCTTACTCCCCGACGTACTCGCACGGCCAGACGATTCGATGCGACGGGGTGGCCGTCGCATCGAATCGTAGTACTTCGTATTCGTGACATTTTTTCTTGGCTCCTAAGGGCCTATAGTCTTCCTCGATAGATGGGCTATCCAACGCTAAAATATTTTTTCAATTCGAACCAGTAGTTCCTGAGATTAGCGCGTTCAAGCAAACAAACAAGCAAATTCATCAGCTTTATAATATTAGTATAGATAAACGTGAAAGTTTGTATGTTTAGATGTTTGTTACTCAATCACGCAAAAACGGTCAAGCGGATTTATATGAAATTTGGCACACATAGTCTATAACCTGGATTAACACAGGAAACTTTTTTTTATCCCGGTAGTACATTCCCGTGGGATAATTTTCGACCTCCTCGCTGGCGAATCCGCTGGGAAAAGCTAGACTTCTATAAATTAATACGTGAAGCAAAAACTTCGTACCCCTTTTTACGAAAATTACGCGAATGGCGGAGTGTGAAATTTGACAATAAGAAAAAGATAATACCTATAGAGAAGGAGTGGAGAAAGCTATTTTTTTAAATTATGGTCAAATTTCGACCAATGGGCGATCACCAATAATCATAATTATCCTTCAGGCCAAATGTATGCCGCCATGACATAAATTTGGCCTAAAAGCTGTATGCTCCAGCGTACCTTACGGAAACTAACAAACTACGGAGATACTATAGAGTAAATGTGTGCGCAAACACTATAGCACTATATTCCCTATAGTCCCTTGAGACTATAGGACGGCAATCCGACACGATCGGGAAAAGAACACCGTTACACCTAACTTTGGACTGCTACGGAAGTTTTTACAGAAAAATCTGACCTGAATGACTGTGCTATACCTACTGTTACAATAAGATACGCAAATGCACCAACTACAAACGATGAATGAAATACTTATCGTCATTTTCGGAAGTGTGATAACAGTTATCTAGTTGATTGTATCACGTGTTTGGGTAGCGTAATTTGTTTGTTTACTAACAACGGCGAAGCGTAGTGGGATTTGTCTGAATGAAACGCAACGTTGGGAATAGATTTCGGTTCAATGACTTCTAGTCTGTTGAAATTGTATTAAGATTTATCATATTCTGCTAAGCCTTTTCCCAACCTTGTTGGGGTCGGCTTCCAGTTTCATCGGATACAGCTGAATACCGTATATAGTATTTTAACTCACTGGGTAATATGATACCCCTTGGCAAGACTGGATTGACTTACGGCGAGGTTAGGCCAGGAGGAGGCGTTACGCCTTTGAAACGGAACCTCTGCCACTCCCAAATGCAGCGCAACGTATTTATTTAGAAAAACGTGCTCGATTTCCGGGAGGGCGACCAGCAGTCCCAAGGTGACTGTTTGTCGTCCATAAGTCCCTTCTTAGCAACATGGTAAAAAAGATCGAGTGTGTCTTCAAGGGTGGTGTTCCTTATACTCGGAATATCCGCAAGGCATTCGCTGAAGGTCGTACAGGCCCGGACCTCGTCACAGTCCGACGATGAGATGGAGACCATGTATGAAATAAAACTCACTTCACCGTTGTTATAGAGGACTTCAACGCGATATTGAGCAAACGAAGCGATGATGAGTTGTGAGCGGGGAAAATTGGAGTTGGACGTCGGAACTGAGCAAACGAAGCGATGATGAGTTGTGAGTGGGGAAAATTGGAGTTGGACGTCGGAACCTCTTGAGTCATCTACTGGCTGGTTTTATGGAGAAGGACCTTTATGATGAACTCCGTCATAAAACAGGAGCACAGAAACTTGACCAGACAGAGCCCTAATGGTGCTACAAAAAATGAGATTGACTTCATTATGTCGACAAAAAAGCAAGTTTTTGATGATGTCTCTGTGATCAGCGCGGTGAAAACTGGAAGTGAAATATCAAGCTGGAAACATCTTGACTGATGCTGTCTACGCTCCGCCCTGCACCGATCCAAGTCCAAAACGCTTAGATCTTTCAACTCAAACTTCAGAATCGTTTTGAGTGCCTAGGGAGATACGCGGACGATTTTAACGACGAGTTCGTGAAAACAGGCTATAGAGACGGGTCTAAGATCTTCAAGACCCGTCGTACAAATAGAAACAAGAAGCCTTGTGATTCTACTTTGGCAGCTCATAAAGGAGAGGTGCGAAATGATCCGTCTTCAGACGATGCGCCCAAGTACAAGTACAATAGACGGATCTCTTAGTCTTATCAGACTTTCGCCGCTTTAATACAGAGCGGAACAAAGAAAGAAAGAAAATACATTTATTTAGCACAAACTAAAAAGGCACACAATATGCAGCAAAAAAAAAACAACAATAAGTGTAAAGTGCGATGTCAGAAACTAGCTTTAAAGTTTGCCTCACGGCTGCGCTAAAAAGCAGCAATATTCAGCATAAATGGCAGACAACTAGTGTCTGACGCTGGTTTTCAACTGGACCTGACTTGTGAGGTGACAAAGGCTCCACGTCTTTACTAGGGATAAATGAGCAGAGCCAGGTTATGAAACTGTCCGATGATAGCAGGATCGTATCCGCCAAACCCGAGCTGTTGAGAGAGATCGAGGGATGCTATCGACAGTTATACACACATCAACAAGTAACCCCATTACGAATCTGGCAAACGACCCGAGAGCCATATTGACCCGATACTATACTGCAGACATTTCGGACGTCAGCTTGTACGAGATTATGATGGCACTGAAGCAGCTCAAAAACAACAAGGCGCACGCGGGTGAAGACGGAATAACGGCCGAAGTCCTAAAGGCCGTCGGAAAACCCGTTCTCAAGGCCGTCCAGAAGCTGTTTGAATCCGTCATACTCAGGCATTTCAGGGAAACAGAACTATGGTGACACTTTGCTTTAAGAAATGTTTCAACGCCCTGTGTTTATTAAAAAATAATCCAATAACCTGAAAAATCCAGTCGTTTCATTCCCTATAAAATAAGATTACCTCATGGTACATGCAATTTTAATATTATTTGGGCTGCATTTATGAAATTAAACGAAAAATATTAAAAAAATCAACCCTGTTTCGGGTTGTTTTTTTCATTGAACAAATTACAATTCTTCGTGTTTATAACCCCGTAGTTTATAGTCCCGTATGTGTCGCCGGGCGTAAAAGAATAGCACCATCCCATTTCTTCCAGTGGGTGTCGTAAAAGGCGACTAAGGGACTTACTAGAGAATGGGCAGCAGCGTTCTCGATGCATTTTACCACCATACTGCGATCGCCAACCCGCCTGCCAAGCGTGGCGATTATGGCAAAACCCCCATCCTGGGGGAGGCCTATGTCCAACAGTGGACGTCTTTCGGCTGAAATGATGATGATGATGTGTTTATAACCGGTAATTTCCCTTAAGGTACAAGGTACCTATGTTTTTTTCAGGCCCTAATTAAACTAATTTAAAATTGATTCTAAAACAGGCAAATTCGGATAACCATCCGTTAACGTGCTTTCCGAGGCACGGAAGGATCTCGATTTGTATGTTGTATATTTTATATCGAAATTTCCAGGTCGATGGCACTGCGTAGAGTGCGCGGTGTGCAAGTCGTGCGGGACGAACTCGCCGGCCGGGCCGGGCGGGGCGAGTGGAGCCGGCGGGGCGAGTGGGGCCAGTGGGGCCGGCGGGGCGGGCGCGGCGGGCGACTGGCACCACCAGACGCGGCGCGGGCCCGGCGGGCACAAGGTGTACTCGCACTCGCTGTGCACGCCCTGCGCCAGGTCAGTACACACATACAGATACTAAGTCAAAGTTGGTCATGAAATAAACACAAACGTAACACTTGCGAACCGACCCCACTACTAAATAAATGTCGGAGAAGGAAGCTAGCTTGAAGTTCTCCTTCGATGGGTCCTTTTCTGAAGCTACAGCCGTACTGATACATGATTGGTTTACATAGAGAGTCATAGACGAATACGTTAATAGACGTAGGTGCCGTGAAAGGTAGCAAAGCACTAGCAGCATTTCAAAAAAAAAAAAACGAATCTGTAATTGCATAAAATCTGTAAGACAGATTTTTGTAACCTACAATGTAATGACGATCAGAAATGTCAATTTAAGTATATAAAATATAATCAAATAAATAAGGAAGAGGGTAGGTTTTTATGACATACACCGCGTCAACCAACTTGTCAGTACGGTCAAAGCCTTCGTTTTACTCAAGTATCTCAAAATGGTTGCAAGTTACCATTATTTTATAGTCGCTGCTTTTGAATTTATAAAACCCGAAGGAAGTGATAGATCTATAGGAAAGATATCAATATTTGATGTAGTAGTTTATTATTATAACATTTTAAATGTGTACATAAAATTCCTATCCTTTGAATTTTCATAATAATGCTTTACCAAACACCGACCTATCATATAGGTTTGATAAGTCTTCAAACCTTTTCAATCCTGGTAAATTAGTTAACAACATAATTATTTATTTATCACCCGAAATACCTATTTTACAGTAGAAACATCATACAGTAGTTTCGTCATTTATCTTTAGAAATACCATAAAACTGGTGCAATTCGTTGTTAGTTGTGTTGTTGGCTTGCCAATAAATGAAGTCTTATAAATGGATGACTGCAGTACAAATTGATTTAGATTATGTAAAGGTTTGAGGAGAATCGATTGATTGCCTTATTTACCTTACGTACTTCGACTATGGATAATTATTTTAATTAGGCAAATTTTTGTTTATGAAGCAAACAAAATATTAAAATAATTTCATTTAATTTTTCAAGTAATGCCAAGAGGGGCCACAACAAAACCTGAAATTTCTCAAAAGAAGAGTATATATCGAGGGATGCAGATAAAAAGTACAAAGTTTCATACAAACTTCATTAAATGAGTTTATGTGTATATGTTTACGTATTAATTGGTCTTGGTAGTTGATGTGTTCTCACGTCATTTCATGCGTGTTTGATGTGGACTAACACGTGCTGGTCATAGTGTCGTTTCGTCGTTCGCCTTCACTCTGTCGACATCCGCTTTGTCTCTGGTATCGTAGCATTTTGGCCCCCGCAGAATGTTTACTTTTGCCCCAACGCAGCGTTCTTACTCAGCACATCCCAGTATCATATAAGTTGCATGCCATTCCCATAGACATAAGTTTATTATTTATGCATATTTGAAGAATGTTTGTTGATTGTTATAATCTATTAATAATTTCTTTAACTTTGTATATTTATTGTAATAAAGTCTAATCATTTACGAGCAAACAGTCTTCACAGAAAGAACAGCAAAGTGGACCATTTATGCGAAGCACCGCCGATTGGTATAAGGGAATCACTTTCTCTAGCTCTGTCTTCATACAAAGTTGCTTTATTTGCAAACGCTAGACTGACAGTTGAACAAAATTCTGGGCTTATATTGAGAAACTGCCAACTTTACTGTTCCTCCTATTTTTTTATTATTTTAATACTCTCATTGTTCCATAATTGATGCAATACACATTAGGTAGCTAAACTTTTGTATTTTTGTATATTGTTGTTTTGATGGTTGTACTGCGTCAATTAGCCTCGTATCATCAATGACAATGGGTGTCGACATCTCATCAGTCATCCTGCAGACGGCTGCGACTAACTCACATCCATACTGTTAACTAACAAGGGCGTAGTACCATCAGTCTCCCCGGCGTTCACTAACTCGACTTTATGTTTGTTGCTCGTCTTCGGACTCGATACACATTCGACACTTTATTTAATTTAATAGTAGCTAGTCATTTTAAAGGCTGTAATATTTTTGTTTTGTTTTCTAGTCAGTAAATTAGTTTTTTTGGCTAATACTTACGCATTTACTTTCAATGTGTTTTATTACTACGTAAATTTCCTGTTTTAAATTATATAGTGTAAGTATATAGCAAGTGAGTGCGGAAATATCGCGTTGCTGTCGTTTTAAACCGTGCACCATAAGCGTAAATTCCTGAACATGAAATCAAGTCTTACGAGGACAAGCAACAACCGTACGAATGAAGCGAGACCGTCCATTCGGCGCGGGGTTTCGGTGTTTAATACTAATGGCGTGTTTCTGTGTTCCGGTGCTTGTGCGCGTACGGTCCGTATGTGTGTGTGCGTGCGTAGGGCGTATCGCATCGGTCGCTACTGCCCGCTCTGCGAGCGCTCCTTCATCGGCCCGAAGGGCACCATGCAGCTCGTCATATGTAAGCTCTGCGATAGGCAACTGCATCAAGGTACGTCATAACCACCGAACGTGTAGACGCATACGCTTGCCCGCCCGCTATACATCGGTCAGACATAATCTTATACATTGCATGATACATAGGGCCCTTTCTGAAAAGTAAATTATCGCAAAATTAATGTCACAGATTGTCGAGTGCGTGTACACGGCTGCGATTGCCTGTTAAATCATTCAACCAATCACAGCAGTTTACACACGCTTGTGTATTTTGCAATAATTTTCTTTTGAGAAATTAGCCGATACACTGCTACAAGGATCTATTGGCGCTTGAATGATATTTACAGGGGGCGTTGTGGGTAAGGTTATGTAAACTTTTTTTTTTTGCAAAATTGTAGTGAAAAAACAAGATGAGTTAGTTCCGATTTTGGTCACGCGCCAAAATAACCTTGTAGCGCTATTATTAAGCCTATTCTCGTTCTTTGAGTCTGTTGACCCGTTCAAACGAAGTTTAACCCTAGATTCCCGTATTTAGAATTATAAAACGGTTTTCCATTAAGTACAGTGTTGCCGAAGTAGATAAAAAAATAGAGCCGTTGAGGAACGCTGGCATATGTGAAACAATCGAATCTATTCTGTATAGAAAATATGAAAATAAATATGGCATAATCAAAAACAAAATATACCGATTTCTTTAGAGAAAAAATATTTTCTGTAATACCGTAATTTAATTTAGTAACTCTGCGAGAGAGTCCCGCAGTTACGAGCGCGTGTCGACGCGTCGCCAACAGCCGGTTTATCCCGCTGCATTGGATGTTTCACATCAAAAACATATTCTACATCAAGATACAATTTGGGTTCGTTGAGGACAGAAAAAAATCTGGCTCTTAGAACGAAAATAACCTTACGGGCCGTTATTGAGAAATATTGATACTGATTTTATTATGTTTGGGTAAATCTTGCTAGATATTTACCTCAAAATATACGGTCATGTCTACCGGTCGCGATTTTCTGACAGTGAGGATAAAAAAGTTATGTTCATTGTCCGAAAAGCGATTTTAAACTAGCGCATGAAATTGTTTATGAATGCGCTGTGCATGATCTGTAGTAGTTTCGTAGACGATGTTATTCTCACAAAGCTTCACTCAGTCCTTCATTATTGTCATGATACATAGTTTCGTTTCCATAGACATTATTGTAGCCTTATAGTATGTATATCTATGCTTATTTTTCCATCTATATCGCTATATCCTATAAAAGTCCAATATTTATGCTACCTGTTATGATTGCCTACAGAAGAACTTGTACATATCCTGATATATACGTAAAACACGGTTCGCCGTCCAATCATACTTACGAAATATATACCGATAGGGGAGCTTTTGTTTTTGTTAGATGTGTTTAGATGACAACGTATAGGTGAAAGCATGATGTATAATACACAGTAAGCAATGGTCTGCCTAAATTAGAACATAGCTGAAAATATAATGGGTCGTAAAACACGGAAGGTTACCGAAAATTGCCGGATTGTGTGTGCCATGCATTGTCGTGTACTAGGTGTAGGTAACCGGCTCGACTACGAGCCACCGGCATGGGGATGAAAGGGAGAAATAATTATGGCTTAGGTATGTATTAAAAGTACTAAAGTACATGTTAACAAATATATTTATTACCTGTTATGCTGACCGCCCACGATTTTATTGTGTTCTCATTGAGTAAGTATATGGAAGGTTGGTTCTACCACTGCCATCAAAAAATATTTTTTCGTATAAACTTGTAAATGTATTTTTTTTATTTTTTTATTGAGAAGCTGTAACCTTTTTTGTGCGTGGTGTGACCAACCTTATGTGATAAAACGTGGGCGGTCAGGCAGTTCCGGAGTTCCCGTGCTATCATAAGTCGACCTGCTCTTCAAGTCTCGATGTCGTCTATCATATTAACTGTAGTTAGCATATCCTCAAGTCTTTCATCTTGATTTGAAACGAACTGAAAATTGGGATACGCCATGCATATCGAGAATAAATTCTCAGCTGTTATTTACCTATGCCAAAGAAAAAACTCAGGAACTTAAATACAATACGTGAATGCACGGGAGCTCCGGTATAACGGCGAAGCCGCGACTTAAGTCTGACATCAGCCCTGCTTCCCACACAGACTGCGTTAGACAAACGGTGTCGAACCTGAACGTGCTGGACTACACGTGCGCGGAGTGCCGGCGCGGCGGCATCACGTCGCGCGCCGCCGCCGTGCGCCTGGCGCCGCGCACCATCGCCACGCTGTTCATGGCCAAGCGGCGCTTCAACAAGTACGCGCACCGCCAGTACCTGGCCAGCCGCAAGCGCGAGGCCGAGGCGCGCGATGGCCGCGGCCCGCCTGGCGAGCCCAGCCAGCCCGGCGAGCCCGACGAGCCCAGCCTGTCTGGCGAGCCCGACGAGCCTAGCCTGCCCGGCGAGCCCGACGAACCCAGCCTATCCGGCGAGCCCGCGCCACTGCGCGTGCACGTGCCGGACGACGACGCCAGCGACGCGTCCGACGCCGGCGCCGACTGCGGCGACACTAGCGACCCGCTCGACACGACGCCCGACGCCTGAACTCTTGGAGTGAGTGATCGCGCGAGTGAAGCGGTGAGTGAGTGAACTATAAAAACGGACCCTGTAATATATATGTAGCTGTTCTTAGTTCGTATGTAACTCTTATTCGCTTCGGTACTACGGTTGTAAGGTAAACTGTTACATAAATCTGATTAATATAACGATTAACCGGTAGATGTAAGTTGTCGGATAGTGAGGAGATACTAGGTGTATTGTCTCTTTGTGTTATCGCTGCGTTTAATTTTCTATACGCTGAATGTTTGCGATTACGATCCCCGGAGGAGCCGGCGCTGTCGAAATATTATGTATATTATTATATCCCTAGTGGGAGTTAGACGGTTTGATTTAACAGACGATAAAGATCATAAAAAGTGGTTAGATAGATAGTTGTAGATCGCAGGACTCTTAACATGTAAACTGTACAGTAATTTAATACTAACTTCACTATATGGGTAGCTGGGCAATCATACTATTTTTAATATCATAGATTTGATTAAAGTATCCTGCAAGACAAATCATGTATTGTATTGTGTATTCGTCCACAATTCGTTATGTCAAAAGTGATTAGATTACGTGAGATTGTGTAGTTGTGCTGTTGTTTGTTATATTTTACGAGAGGATGATCATTTAATTTTGTCAATCATGTTCGTTTCTGTGTGTGACTCTATATTAGAACTGTAAACGGACATGGTATCTTTTGTCATTTACGATTTAATTAGTTTTCAGGAATACAAAATAATAATAAATGCCTACAATAGAAATCTGCCTTTTAATGCATTTTTTTATTTTTGTTTCTAAATTGTTATTTTTTTTTGTCACTGCTGTTTATCAATCGATCCACACGCTATTGAAGACGTGCGCATTTTGTTTATTTTTGATATAGTATAATTTTTAGATTATCGTTAATTTTGCTTAATAAGGTATTTATTTTAGTTGTACTTTTATATGGATACAGCTGTATACAATCTTATGTCCCAGATAATATTCGTGGAGGATTGTTACATGAACGTAGGGAGTGATTGAATTAATCAGGATCGGATAGTTATGATAGATTCTGTTGCCTGATATGAACTTTATTTATGAATCGATTGGGTATGATTTAAGAAATGTTTCCCCCTAATACGCACTTTATGAAAGTTGTTGATTAATTACACTATTTAGATTATTTTATAAGATTTTTATCGTTTATGTAGTTTAATTATGTACGAATTAAATTCAGCAGCTCTTCTTTCAAGTGACAACTGATTGTATTCCTTACTTAATTTCAAAGTACAAAACACATAGCTACCTTTATGTACTACTACTTGCACTCGTTCTGGAATGCAATATGAACCCAATGAATAGTATAGTTTTATAGAAAGATCAAATAAATTATTTAACTCAGAGTATAGTATGTTTATTTTTCATTATGAGAAAATTATTTATTTATAACAAATGGTGTTACAATGATAGTACTAAATATAGCTGAATTGGGTGGGTATTCATTTCCAGGGCGAATCCGGAAATGTTTGGTTGGACATTGGTCTGTGCACAGGTATTCGTTTTCGGTAATACGTAACATTCGATTCGACAAGTGTATGCATTTGCTGTACTTACGATATAATCTCTGCGCGCTATCGTCTTTTAACCACTGCCGTGTGCAATTATCCCCATAATGTTGTGTATTATATCTTGTATTAGAATTATATTGTGTAAGTGCAGGTGATCACCTTAGTAACTTCATTGAATACTGACACTAATGTATCAATGTTTTAGTTTATAATTATGCTTTGGTTAATATTAATCATAATTTACTTATTAGTGATGACTTTTAAGGTAAAATTTATGTCCTCGAAATCATGATATAAACCTTTTATACAATTATACACAACTGATCCCGGTGTGGTTCACACCGTAATTCGCATTGCTTTATCGACACAGGTGAATTTGTAAGACTTACTTGTAAGAGAATTACGATAACTTTATGTCTACTTAATGCAAGTGTAAACGTTCTAGAAATCTCGCACTGTTCGGTCAATTTTGTAAAAAAAGATAAAATAAATTTTAATTTGAACTTTTGTTTTTTTTACTGTAATGCACGAAGAAAAAAGGAAAATAAAACACATATGTGCAATAAAAAATAATGTATATATAATTTGACTTACAGTATGGTAAACTCGGTAGCATAATGAACGAAATTTTATAAACACTGAAAATATTCAGCAAATATATTTTATAAACTGGCAATAAAGCATCTGTATCCTTATATTTCGATGAAACCTGTGGACAAACAAAAACGTAACACATTAATTTTAAGTTAATTATAACACAATTATGCTCATTTTAAGTACAGATTTAATGCAGAACAGGGTGTTATAGCAATAGTTCATTTCGCGAGTCTAGTGAATGTTTAAAAAGCTTCTGTTGTGCAACATGGTATTTGTCTAGCTAGGAAGCATTGCAAACTGAATGTGTGAAATATGTTTCCAGCTATCCAAAACGGATATTTCGCAAATTTTGGTTACTGAGAATGGTTTCATAGATAATAAAGAATATAAGAGTTCAATTTTCAACATTTTCATAAAAAAAAAACAACATTATATAGGAATCAAGAAACAATACGTTACACTACGTATACGTTTTTTTAATGTACGACTTATTTTACAGTTCTTTTTCTGGTGGAACAGAACGCAAATTTGAAACAAGTCGTTCTTCTACAATGACGGAAGTGATGTAAAAAGCCATGTAGATAAACATTTATTTTTATTAAACTGGTTGAAATCTCACTAAGGTTAAGTACGAGCGATTTTTGCTTGTAGTTTTTTTTTTTTTGCAATATACATAGTAGCTGAATCACGAGTACCCCGCAAAATCTGGAAATATAGCATCTACAGTTTAGTGATGGCAACATTGACCTGTGCACACACACGTCACTCGTCCAGCCGCAGCCCGCTGATGGACAGGAAGGTGAAGGCGTTGTGCAGCGCCAGCACCGGCACGGCCGTCACGGCCGCCGACACGCCCGTGCGCGCGCGCACGCATGACACCGCCTCCGTGATGATCGCCATCGCTGGGGCACTCCACACCTGGGACATTGTTTAAGACGGTCCTAATATTATTATGTGAAGTGTACAGAGAAATGGCTGACATAAAACGTCTATCCCCTAGTTACAATCAATGTAACACTAGAAACTGAAAAATAACTTTAATTTCGGAAGGCGGTGACAAGAAATTAATAAAATACATGTCCAAAGTCACCGACTTCCGAAATTAAAGTTATTTTTCACTTTGTAGTGTTTTTTGGAAGTCGGTTGATTTTTTTCTGGAAAAAGTTTTTCTTTTTCACTTTTTAGTTATAGTACCCACTCCACACCAATTCATCATCCTTGGGGTAAAAACAATGCATATTTATGCGATAGCAGCAATCGCGGTTGATTTTCTGTCATTTTTTGAAGAGTTCCGTTGTCTGTCTCCGAAACGCACCATCAGATCTATATGAAATATAAATGGGACCATTTCGGAATAAAACCCTTTCTAAAAAAAAAAAAAATTTGCAAATCGGTCGATATATGATGGAGTTATGCCCGAATCTGCACCCAACTCCTAAGTTAAAGAGTTGTACCTTCCATCATCAGTTCAGCGTCATAAGATGATGATGACCATACGCAAATGTCTCAATATCATTAGAAAACATAGGAAAAACATTGTTAATACCTACAAGATTTGAGGGTTGCCCTTGATTTCCCTGGGATTCCATCATCAGATCCTGACTTGGTGCCAATGGGACCACCTCAGGGGTATACTCTTTCAAATAAAAAAAGAATTTTGAGAATCGGTCCACAAATGGGGGAGAAATCGAGGAACACACAAAAAAAAATACGTTTGGTGGAACATATAACCTCCTCCTTTTTTGGAAGTCGGTTAAAAATTAACAATGTAGTATCCAGCGGTGGATTGGAAAAGAGCGGCCGGTAATTTCAATTCACTGCTACTGGATTCGAATGAATTGACATACTGAATCAATTCAACCTGTGCCCTGTAGGCGCTGTCCTAGTAGAAAGTCGTAATAGAAAGGGCTAGACCATGAAAAAAAAAACTGAAGAAGTGAAAATGGGCATCTCATACGCCAAAAACTAGCCTAACAGCGCGATTAGGGTTACCACTACGAAATTTTAAAAAGACCTAACAAAAAGTCGAATATCTGCAACAACGGGGGCCATTTATTTATTTTATAGTTTTTTTTTTTTTCGTCTAACTAAAAATTATCCTTACGTCAAGAAGTGGGAACGGGGGCCAAAAAGCCGGATATGCCCGCTAATCCGTACGGATCGTAACCCTAGCCTGGACCCGGTCATGATACCTGATAGAGTATCCGCATCTTGACGGCATGCCTGGCGCCCATGTCCCGCTCCTGCGTGAGCTTGCGCAGCGCGTACTCCAGCACGTCCTCTATCTGTTGCTGCGTCATGGCGGCGGCGCGCACGCGGTGCGTCGTGCACACCTCCTCGCTCGGGAACGACAACTGGCACGTTGACGGCGATGAACCTGGCGAGACAAATGGTAAAGCTGTCGCGTCAATCATTGAAAGAAAGAAAAAAAAATCAAATAATGCCCGCGAATTTTGCTGTAAGTTACAAACTAGAATGGAACATGGTCAATACGTGAACAATGTGGTTTGCTTAGTCTTCTTCAGATATGAACTGTAATATGCTCAGTGTTGATTGAACGAAATTGGAACGAACTATCCTGCTTCGAACCTCCGATTAAAAAAAAAAATACATATACAAACAGTTTACAGCAGCGGAAACAGTCAGTTACTGTATTTTGTGGACAATACCGGTCGATGACGCGATGTTTAGAAGAGGTGATATTACCCAGTCCTATGCAAATCCAATGGATTCTCGGTCCATTTTGTGGATGCTCACCAATGCTAACAAAGTAATTAAATAGTAATTGAGTATTCGTACCTGTAGCAACATAACATACAAAGGCGGCAACAGTATTTTCGTAGTTCCACCTCCTCGTGATCGCCACTTTGTAATCACCCACGTTGCATCCAGTCTCCTCATCTGGAAATGATAATGATGCATTGTGTAACAGTTTTATCTCATAAAACGTTTTTATTCAGAATTCATTTCTACCAGTAATACAGATGGAGAAACAAACGCAAGTTCAGAGGTCCTAGCACGAAGGCGACGTACGATTTTTTAATCGAAAATACTACTATCGTAGCTTAGTTTTTCCACATTTATTTTCGAGTCATTGCCATCGACACACAAAGTAGAACCACTTGTTGTCGGTGTGAGCCCAGGCGTGCCACTCCACCTGCGCGTGTCGCGGCAGTGCCTGCACCACTGCGTACAAAGTAGAACCACTCACACTCGAAGCGGTTGTTGTCGGTGTGTGCCCAGGCGTGCCACTCCACCTGCGCGTGTCGCGGCAGTGCCTGCACCATTGCGTACAAAGTAGAACCACTCACACTCGAAGCGGTTGTTGTCGGTGTGTGCCCAGGCGTGCCACTCCACCTGCGCGTGTCGCGGCAGTGCCTGCACCACTGCGTACAAAGTAGAACCACTCACACTCGAAGCGGTTGTTGTCGGTGTGTGCCCAGGCGTGCCACTCCACCTGCGCGTGTCGCGGCAGTGCCTGCACCATTGCGTACAAAGTAGAACCACTCACACTCGAAGCGGTTGTTGTCGGTGTGTGCCCAGGCGTGCCACTCCACCTGCGCGTGTCGCGGCAGTGCCTGCACCACTGCGTACTGCACGATGGCGCCCGCCGTACGCCGCTCTAGCTGGCGCCGCGCCTCGCTCACCGCGCTGCCGTGCGTCACGTAGCAAACGCTCTGGGGACAAGGAGTTGAACTCATAAGCTGCTGTAGAAATAAAGTACATGTAGATAAATAAGCGGGTAAATGGACCGAAGCGGGCAAGTGAGCACTTAAAAAAGAAAAATAAAAGTGCTGAGGTTTTTTTGTAAATGACCAGCTTATTGTCAGGAGTTTTAAAATTTCGAAATAGTAAACCTATACCGGAGACGGCTCAAAAACACAATGGTTTAGGTGCTAGCGTACACTCCCTTGACCTCAACATCAACCTTCACATACCGCTAGGCACACACAGTTTCATCTTTCAATGTGAATGTGTTGCCTTAACACAAGCCGCAACAGCAGTAAAGCGCTTGGCATCCGGAACTACGACATTAAACTCCTATCCGACAGCCTATCTGTGCTCAAAGCTTTAGAAAACCTGGAGAGTTTATCGACGTCCAATCGTATTACACTGCAGTGGATTCTTAGGCAATGATGCCGCAGATGAACTTGCGAAGAGAGGTTACGAATGCCCGTACCCACTTGTCCTCTTGCCTTTCTCACAATTTCATGCGTGGATTCGTCAAAGATCGAGCGAGCGTCATAATAACAGATGGTCACGGGCAACAATGTAGACAGCTGAGTAGAAATAAATTTAGAATAATTACGGGCCATAATCCCCTTAACAAACATCTTTATAATATAGGCGCCACAGACAGCTCGCTTTGCAGGGGCTGTCTTGACGAGAGACGAGACGACATAGTTAGGAGAAAGGGGATGATTGGGA
Organism: Polymixis flavicincta; assembly: GCA_949987655.1. Lineage (NCBI taxonomy): Eukaryota > Metazoa > Arthropoda > Insecta > Lepidoptera > Noctuidae > Polymixis > Polymixis flavicincta. Next base: position 16,288,624 of record OX465184.1, read on the forward strand.
AAACGCACGGCACATGCACATTTACTAAAGAGCATCATAAATTAATTTATTCACTGACTGACAGACGACGCACGGTAGGCTGAAAATCGCCTTTCATCAATGACTAAAGAATAAGAGAGGACGTGCCCTATTGATCTATATAAATTATACATTATGGAAATATCATACGATTATATACAGAAATAAAAAAAATATAAATGTTTCTTTCTAACTTATGCGATTCTGCAAGTGTAAAAAGAGAAAACCGTATTTTGTCAATTTTCTAAAATTGCAATACTGAAGTATGACGTCACGGAAGCTCAGCCCATCGGCCGGTTCGCCATTTTAGTTTCTGGTTTTGAGTACTTCTGAGAGTGTACATGAAGTGTCATTTGACGTTATCGTGCAACTAAATATTAAGATTTTTTCCAGTTTGAGAATATTTTGAGTGCTGTAAATTTGACTGAGGCTGTCTGTGATAGAGGAAACCATGCCTAAGTGTTGTGTGAGGGGCTGTGGCTCGAAATATAGTAAAAAAGCGCCTCTGATATCCTTGCACAAGTAAGTCCTAAGAATTCATAAATTATTAAGTTTCCTTTATATATTTATACCAATTTCTAGTCTCAATTCATGTTTATTACTGTTCGGTCATAGATTATTGCCTATTCATAGTCTTTCGAACGATATATTTCCTTATTTTGGTTTTGTTTACTAAGTATTTTTTATTGACAAATTTAGTGTTGTGATTGTGTAATTTGCACAACGAATCGATTTTGCATCGTTTCTATCAAATTTCGTTTGAATATTTAGCATGAAAGAATATACACATTTATGTTAGTTTGCGTGTTTTGTTTGTGTTTTTAGGTTACCAAAAAATAATAAACTCAAAAGAAAGTGGCTTGAATCATTGGGTCAAGAGAATATCGACTCCAGCCAGGAAAAAGTATTTGTCTGTTCACTACATTTTGAAGAGTCTTGTATTAATATTAGGTCTTTACCTATGAAATTGCCGTTCTGCAGTACTGGCCATTTCAAATCAAAATAATTTTTGTTTGGCTAAGAATTCTAATTTCAAATTAATTTTATTTTAAAAACATGGATTTTTTTTTCTAAAAGTAGTCATTTCTTTATTGATTAGTGTTACATTTTCATCGCATTTCAATCTTTTTCGTCATCATGGATACGTTAAAAATTCGAGTAATTATGGAATATGAGTACCGTCGTGGCAGCAACGCGGCACAAGCGGCACGCAACATCAACGACGTTTACGGAGCTAACACTACAAACCAACGCACCACCTGTTATTGGTTTGCTCGCTTCCGTTCTGGAAATTTCGACCTGTAAAATGAACCTCGCGGTCGTCCGAAGACTTTGGTCGACAATGACGAATTAAAGGCGATTGTGGAAGCTGATGATACACAATCTACGGCTGAATTAGCAGCAGCTTTCGACGTTAGCGTCAAAACAATATTGGTCCATTTGCGTCAAATTGGCAAGGTAAAAAAGCTTGACAAATGGGTGCCCCACGAACTCAATGATCGCCAGCGCGAAGTACGCGTCGAGACGTGCCTTGCACTGCTCAACAGACACACAAATGAAGGAATTTTGAACCGCATTGTTACCTGCGATGAAAAATGGATTCTGTTTGATAACCGTAAGCGCTCAGCAAGTTGGTTGGATCCTGGTTCAGCACATAAACAATGCCCTAAACGAAAACTTACCCCTAGAAAAGTGATGGTCACTGTTTGGTGGTCTAGCGCCGGTGTGATTCATCACAGCTTCTTACCAAACGGGGTGAGCATTACTGCAGATGTGTACTGTGAAGAACTGAACACAATGATGGAGAAGCTGGCGCATCTCCAACCAGCATTGGTCAATCGCTCGTCTCCGCTGCTCCTGCACGACAACGCGCGACCTCATACTGCACAGCAGACGGTCTCCAAGTTGCAAGAACTGGGGTTGGAAGCTCTCCGTCATCCGCCCTACTCACCAGACCTTGCGCCTACAGACTACTACTTTTTCCAGAATTTGGATAACTTCTTGGCGGGAAAAAAATTTAATACCCGAGAGGCAGTACAAAATGCCTTTGAAGAATTTGTTGCCTCCCGTCCAGCTGATTTCTTTAAGAAGGGCATCAATAAACTGCCACTGCGATGGCAAAGATGCATTGATTGCATGGGTGATTACTTCGATTAATACAAATAAAAAATTCATGAAAAAAATTCGTTTAAATTTTTTCATACAAAACGGCAATTTCATAGGTAAAGACCTATTAGAAGTCTTGATATAGTGAGACTTCACGACAATGCAGTACCAACAAGGCTCCCTAAGGTAAATTATCACATTTTCATTGTAAGCCTACATTTACCCATATTGATGTCAAATCCAAACAGCAACATCATTTTGTGTGTTATAAAGCTTTATTATACTTTTAGGATTATCTGAAACAAGGACGAGTTGCTTTGGCTGCGACAACAAGCAATGTAATATGCAAGACAACACCATCAACCACTACCGGCAAAGATGATGTAGAAGATATTTCTATGACTGTTCCTGAACCAATTCAACCAGGGACGTCAACAATGGTAAATACTCATTCTTTCATTCAGAAACTTTTATTTTACTCAAACATGAGCCATTAATTTTAACCGACTTTAAAAAGAAGGAGGTTCTCAATTTGTATGTATACTATATCGACTGTTGAAAGGAAAATATTACAAAACTAAATTTTGCTTCACTCACTTATATGAGGGAAACTTAAGATTAAATAAACAAAATAATAATTAAGCCAATAAAAGAGTTTTTCAGTATCATAAATAATTATCTACTTACCTAATGCCAATTTTTTGTGAGTTTTTACTATTGTCTCCTCATCAGTAATAATTGTCATTATTTAATGTAAGCTTGTTCAAAACATAATCCTGCATCCTTTTTTATTTTCTATTAATATTAAAGTTTTTATTTAAGGTGAAACAAGAACAATTTAAAAAGACGACACCATCAACCACTGCCGGCAAAGATGATGTAGAAGATATTTCTATGACCGTTCCTGAACCAATTCAACCAGGGACGTCAACAATGGTAAATACTCATTCTTTCATTGAAAAACTTTTATTTTACTCAAATATGAGCCTTTAATTTTAACCAACTTCAAAAAAGAGGCTCTCTATTTGTCTGTATATTATATCAACGATGGAAAGGATAATATGACCAAGCGACATTTTGGCCGATATTGAGTTATACACACTTAACATTGGTTAAAATTAAGATTAAATAAACAAAATCAATATTTAAGCCTATTAAAGAGCTTGTCAGAGTCATATTAACTAATACCTATTTTCGAACCGACGAAAAAACGGAGGAGGTTACTCAATTCGACGCGTATATTTTTTTTTTTTTTTTTTTTTTTTATGTATGACCACGCATAACTTTTTCCAGAGTAGTCCGATTTTGATAATTCTTTTTTTATTGGAAAGGGTATACCTCGAAGTTGGTCCCATATAAATTTTGAAGAAAAATTCTAACCCTAAGGGTAAGAAAACAGGGGGTGATTGATTGTTTACTCACAGATTTTAATACTGAGTCGTGTATTAAATCAAAAATTAAGCATGTAGTAATTAGTAGATTATAGCCACAAAAAATTATAAAATAAAAACTTTTTAATAAAAAAATTAAACCGCCGAAAAACCGAAAAATAAAAATAGTAAACTAGCTTTGTCCAACCCCAATAAATAAGTTCGGAAGTCGGTGACTTTGGATATGTATTTGATTATATGTCACCGCCTTCCGAACTTATTTATTGGGGTTGGACAAAGCTAGTTTAATATTTTTATTTTTCGGTTTTTCGGCGGTTTAATTTTTTTATTAAAAAGTTTTTTCGCTAATCTGATCTCTAACCTATTACCTATTTTTTTATTTCTTTCAGCCTAATCCAGACATTAAAGTGATACAGAAGTTGAAGAATAAATGTGCCCTGCAACAAAAAAAAATCAAACGCTTAAGTGCTAAATGCAGAAGACAAGCAAAGAAGCTTGTTGATTTTAGAAACATTTTGCAAGACCTGAAAAGCAGGAATTTTATAAATAATGAAGGTAGTATTATGTTAGAGGAATGCGCTGGCCCGAAAGATTTTCTTAAAAGGCAACTAGCTAAGTCTAAGGGTTTACCCTTACAAAGAAAGTATTCTGAAGAAATCCGCAAATTTGCGTTAACTTTGCATTTTCTCTCACCAGCAGCATACAATTTCATTAGAAATAGTTACAACACGTGCCTACCACATACACGAACACTGAGCAAGTGGTACCAAAAATTGGATGCAGAACCGGGATTCACCAAAGAGGCTTTCGATACTTTAAAATTAAAAGCTCAAATGAGTGATAGAAAAGTACTTTGCACTTTAGTTTTGGATGAAATGTCAATTAGAAAATCCTTGACATGGAATCCAAGAAAGCAAAAATATTATGGAAGAGTGGATATGGGAGTTGATTTTGACAGTGACAGTCTAGATGAAGCGAGCCAATGTTTAGTTTTCTTGTTGACCTGCATTAATGGTTCATGGAAGCTCCCAGTGGGCTATTTTTTCATAACATCTTTGACAGGTGAACAAAAATGTAACCTGGTTCAAATATGTCTACAAATGACTGAGGAGGCTGGAGTTAACGTTGTAGCTCTAACGTGCGATGGACCGGCTACAAATTTCAGTATGTTGGAGTCATTAGGTTGCAAAAATATAGCTCAGAATCCAGAAATCACGAAATTTAAATATAGAGAAAGCACTGTAAATGTATTCATAGATCCGTGTCATGCAGTAAAGTTAGTTCGAAATGCATTTGGCGAACTGAGAGTCTTTTTTGATGCACAAAATAGAAAAATAGATTTTAAATTTATTGAAAGTCTTCACCAACTCCAAGAAGATCAAAATTTACATTTGGCTACAAAACTTACAAAAGCGCACGTCCAGTTTTTTAAACAAAAAAATGAAAGTTCGGCTTGCGACACAATTGCTCAGCAACTCCGTTGCGGATGCTTTGCAATTCTGCGAGCAAAAGCTAAAACTTCCACAGTTTCAAGGTTGCAGCGGCACGATAAATTTTATTAGATTGTTAAATGATTTATTTGACATATTAAATAGCCATTCCATGCGTCCACCAGGCTGGAAAAAGGCAATATGTGCAGCAAATATTGGCTTAACTTCTGCATTTTTATCAAGTGTTGAAGATTATTTAAAATTATTGCGCTTACCTTCTCGACAGCTCTTAATCAATTCAAGGCGAAAAACAGGTTTTATTGGGCTCATAATTAACATTAAAAGTGCACTGGATCTATATAATAGGCTAGTTAACGAAAGTAAATTATTACTTTATTTACCCATGTATAAAATAAGCCAAGACCATATCGAGCTTTTTTTTTCATCCATTAGAGCCAGAGGGGGATTCAATAATAACCCGAATGCGGTACAATTTATGGCAGCATATAAAAGATTATTAGTACGGGCAGAAATCCGTGAGCATGGCATAGGTAATTGCATCCCATTGGAACAAATAAATATTTTAACATACTCTAGCAAAGTTAATCCCACACAAACTATTAATAATTTAACTGCTCAAGGTCTTTACGTGACATTACCGGAAGATGACAGCGAGCTCTATGATGATTTTTTAGAATCAATAAATAATATGCCACTTAATGAATATACTGAAAGTGTTGTTGAATACATCGGTGGCTTTATAGCTCGAAAGCTAACGCGGTCACTTAACTGCCTGACCTGCGCTAACTTACTTACCAGTGAGTCAACTAATATGCCCATAAGTCTTATAGTAATGAAAACTTGGGGTGGGTTAATTTACCCTTCAAAGGATGTAATTGATTTATTAAAAAAAACCGAACAATTATTAAAACAAAAATTGAAAGTTGGAGTAAAATCGGAGAACTATTATTTGTATATTTACAAATTTTTGTTAGACCTTTTTGATACAAGAAATATTTTTGTATTTGATCCTGAGCACGACACAAACCACAAATCACTTTTAATTAAAAGTGTGATAAAATGTTATTTAGATTTAAGATATAGATATCACGGGAAAAAAATAACTGAAAGGATAACTTTAAGAAATTATTTAAATAAAACTGTTTTATTTAGAAACGAGTAATTACATTTTGGGAAGCCCTTTGGTATGGGACGCAACCTGTATCAGCCTGTATCCGCCGTAACATACCCTAGTTGACACCCTTGCATAATCCCACCTTTCTAGCACGGCAGACTTTATTGTATTTCACCTTATTGGTGTACATAATACTAATTACAAATTGATATTATTGTATCTATTGGAAATAAAACGGTTCTCCCAATAAATGCTTAGTATTTATTTCTGTTGTTTTATTTTGTCAATAATCGGTGCAGTTTTGAATTCCTTGTTGCAGTTTAATTTTCTCTTCTTCTAGCTTGATTAACACGAGAAACTATTAATCATAGAGTAAATGCGTAGTAATATTATTATGAAAAATATCAAGTAAGTAGAATTAATTTTAAATGAACCACCAAATTGATGATTTTTGCAATTTTTAAGACATTACGCAACAACAGGCTTTTTTGTACTTAATCCGTAATGCGACGTCCTAGAATGAGAATCGAATAACACCCTACTTACTATCTACCTAAAATCAAAAACCTTATTTTAATGTATGTGATTTCGATTAATCGATTTGTAATCAATTCGATGAACAAAAACATTGCAAAGAATGAGCAGAGGACAACACTAGGTAATGGGCGGAGCCTACGCCATTTTACTTTCCCCGCGCGCACGCGTTATCATCTTTTAGTTCATGTCCTCTCTTATTCTTTAGTCATTGCCTTTCATAGACTTAAGGCTGCTCTCTCGAAAAATGGTTGAAAACAGCATGCAGATGAAACCACTTTTCGTCGGCATTTACAAAGAAATTACATTTGAAAAAAATAGGTAGTAATCTACATAATATGTTACGTCATTTGGTTTAGGCATAACTTCTCTATGGGTATCACATAATAAGAAAAAAAAACGCCAAATCACCTCCAAATCGTTGAGATGAAACCATTTTACTCCCTCATTTTTTAACAAAAGAGTAAAAAAAAAATATCTGCTGCTTTGCAATATAAGGAAAAATAATTTGGTTTTGTTACTTTTTACAAATATGTATTATTTTTGTTATAATAAAATAAAAATGCAACCGATTAAAGACTGCGGCTACATCACCCCGCACTCGCCCACAAATTCAGTGCGGGGCGCATCGTGTTGCTAGGTGGACGTGTGTCACATTGCGAGAGCTCAGCACTACGTAATAAAATCGTAAATTTTACTGCAAAAAATTGAATTTTGTGAATAGTGGAGTTGGTTGATGTGTTTTTAAATTGTTTTATAGTAATATTTATTGTACAGTTTTATAGGTGTTTAAATTTAGTTTGTAAAACATGGGGAATAAACAGAAACGAATGAAGAGAGGTGTAAAAAAATACTTCAAACAAAAAGGTTTACATTTATCAAGGTAAGTGTAAAGTTTTATCTACATAATTCATTAAACACTATAGCTTTAGTTACCTTTCATAAAAGTAGATAGGTACTGTTTATCAAATTCCTATATTCAAACAAAGTCGTAAGTATAACGCTTGTGTGTCATAGAGTAGTGAATGATCACAGAAGGTCCACGTCCACGCAATGAATTTCAGTCTATATAATTATTTTTTGTGACATGTTTTATTTTATTGCAGATTTTGTTCAGCTACAACTACAGGCGAAAACATTGCCAACACTGAAAATGCTCCTGAAGTAGGTATTAATTATGATTATAGGTTAGGTAATTGCTAGCAATTGGTTTATTTATTGATTACTGACGTAATTATTTTCAATAGTAAATATATATAAATAAATAATAATAGACTCATTTATATATTCATTATCACTTTTTATTATTATCTATGCGAGCTAAAGTGGGTTAATATAATAATACATACATTAACATTTTTTTTTAGGAATGTTTTGGTGAGATCAATCAAATAAAAAATTCACTACATATATCTAGTGAATCAGTAAGTTCCATCAGAGAAGTTGAAGGTGATTCCATTGATTTGGATGTGAATGTGAGTGTTTTTTTTTTTACAAATGATGCATTATTTTTAACCGACATCAAAAAGAAGGAGGTTATCAATTCGGTATGTTTATATTTTTTTATGTATGTTCGGGCATAACTGCGTCATATTTGCAAAATTTTTTTTTTGTTCTAAAGGGGTTTATTCCAAATTGGTCCTATTTAAATTTCATATAGATCTGATGATGAGTTTCGGAGACAGACAACGGAATTCTTAAAAAATGGCAGCAAATCAACAGCGATTGCTACTATCGCATAAATATGCATTGTTTTGATTTGATTGACTTTGAGAATACCCCAAGGATGATAGAAGTTCGAATTGGTGTTCGATAGGACCTATAACTAAAATGTGTAAAATAAAAACTTTCATAAAAAAAATACATACAGTCGAACATTTATAACGGTCTCCTTTTTGGAAGTCGGTTAAAAAGCAACCGACTTCCGAAAAATAACTTTTTTTTCGCAAGTCAGTGTCTTTGGACATGTATTATTATTTCTTGTTTAAGTTTTAGTTAAGTTATAGTTTACGTTTTTTTGGCGGTGGCAAAAAATTCAAATACAGATCCAAAGACACTGACTTCCGAAGTTAAAGTTATTTTTCACTCTGTAGTGTTTTTTTGGAAATCGGTTGTTTTTTTCTATTAGTATATTTTTATTTTACTAGTAAATATTTCAATACTGCCTTCATTTTAGGAACAATACGATTTGGGCATTCGAAAACTAAGTTCTCTACCGGATGCTATGTCTCACAAATATGTTGTAAGGTCTGTCGAAGACCTTGAAGATTATTCAGCTCCTTGTGAAGTATGTACCATCGATCTGATCTTACAATGCACTGAAACATCTTGAATAATTTAATTTTAGCTCAAAATCATATTATGTATTTACAGGTGGACACGGCCGAATCTTCTAAGAAAGTATTTCAACTTGAAGGGCGAAGAATCCTCAATTTGAAAACATTTTATTCAAAATTGCAAGAGGTGTCTTCGCATGGACCTTTCAATTGTGGTCTTGGTAGCGTGGAAATGGTTTCTGAAAAACTAACTGGTTATAAATCAACTTTTACGCTTCAATGCAAATTATGCAACATGAAATTTTGCATCTCCAGTGATGAAAGTAGCGAAATGGACATCAATAATTGTGCAGTGTTAGGGACAGTAGCAATTGGTTGTGGTCATTCACAACTCCAAGAGCTATCTGCCTCTTTAGATTTGCCTACAATATCTCTTAAAATGTACCAAAAATGCCATGAGAACATATCCAATATGTGGGAAAAGATTTCAGTAAAAACAATGAATGATGCCGCGAAAGAAGAACGAGAGTTAGCCCTACTGCAAGGTAGTATAGATGAAAATGGTGTATCTATTATTGATGTTATTGTCGACGGTTGTTGGAGTAAACGCACCTATAGAAAAAATTACTCTGCATTATCAGGAGCAGCAGTCATTATTGGAAAAAAAACAGGGAAAATTCTGTTCATTGGTGTAAAAAATAAATACTGTTGCATTTGCGCACAGGCAGAGTATAAAAAAGTGATACCTCGTGAACACAAATGTTTTAAAAACTATACGGGTCCTTCAACAGGAATGGAGTCATCTATACTTGTTGAAGGATTTAAATGTTCCATTGACATGCACGAGTTGATTTATGGAAGGATGATAAGTGATGGAGATTCCGCCACATATTCCAAAATCCTTCAAACTCGTCCATACTGCAATACAACAGTACAAAAAATCGAGTGCAAAAATCACATAATGCGAAATTTATGTAATAAGCTATCACAATTGAAAACTGACACCAAGTATCCTCTGCGTTACAGAAAAAATATTACAGATAAAAAAATTAAGGGAATTAGATTTTCAATACAAAAGGCAATTGAAAAGCTAACATCTGATTTAGAAACTGAGAAACGAGCGCACGTTGAACTTCTTTATAACGATATATTGCTGGCTCATATACATGCCTTTGGTGACCATAGTTCTTGCAAAAAATATTTCTGCAATAAACCTAATACGGAAGACACTAGCGATGATGAATTTAGGACAAGCACTCTTTGGAGCAAAATTTGCCAAATTATGTCATACGTTGCCTCTCACGCACCCAGTCTCATACATAATGTGGAAAGTAATAAAGCTGAAAGTTACAATAGCATAATCGCTAAACTAGTTGGCGGAAAACGTATAAATTACAGCCTAAAAGGTGGATATGAAAACAGATGCAAAGGTGCCGCAATATCCTATAACACTCGTGCATTATTATCAACGACTTATAAATATGCCACCGGAAAAAGTCCTAAAGGAAAAGTGAAGCTGCTTGAGCAAAGAAGGTTACTGAAAAAGAAATACTGTAAAACAAAAGTCGTGAGAAAAAGGAATAGATTATTATTTAGCAAAGGGGAAGATGTTAATTACGGTGAAAATTGTGCTAGAGAGGATATAGTTCCAGAAATAATGGAGAGAGAAAAAAATACTTTCATCAATAATTTAAAGAAAAGCAAAGAAGAAAGAGAAAAAATTGAAAAAGAGACTATTTTACAAAGTTTATGCAGTGAATGGCTGGAATTGAGAAGAAAACTGTTAACAGCCTCAAACTTCGGCCGAATTATAAAAAGGCGTTCAAATATCAGTTGTAGTAACCTAGTGAAAGATTTACTATATAAAGATAGCATTAGCCACGTTAAATCAATAAAACATGGCACTGAAAATGAAAAAAATGCTCTTGATCAAATTTCAAAAGACACTGGATTAGATATACAACCATGCGGTTTATTTATCGACGACGAATTACCTTATTTAGGCGCTACTCCTGACGGTATATGTGTCGAGGAGAACATGGTAGTAGAAATTAAATGCCCTGTTGCAGCTCACCAACTAAGCTTTACCGAAGCAGTTACTAAAAAAAAAATACCGTTTTATAAAACTGATAAAACTGGTACAGTTATAATTAATACCAATCATAATTGGTATTACCAAATTCAGGGCCAGCTTCACATAACTAAAAAACCAAGATGCCTTTTTGGACTATGGCTGGGTGAAAATATTCCCATGAAAATAGATGTAATTGAAAAAGACGACAATTTCTGGAGAGACGTAATGGAAAATAAATTAAGTAGGTTTTATTTGGATTGCATACTACCGGAACTTATTGATCCAAGATATACAAGAAAAATGGAAATTAGAGACCCTATTTATATAGAAAAAGCTGTGGAAGAAAACGCAAATAAACCCAAATTAGCCAAAAAAAGAAAAAAAAAAAGATTTAAACCAAAATAAAAAAGAAAATGAATTACAAAAAGACGATATGCAAGAGAAAGAAGAAAATGACAAAGATAAGGAAATAGAACGAAAAAAAGAAAAAGAGATGGAAGAGAAAAATGAAGAAAACGAGATCGAAGAAGGAAACAAAGAAAACATAGAACAAGATTTTGTCTGGATGTCAAAATTTCCAAAAGTAAATATATGTGAACACGGAGAAATAAGTGATGATGAAGAAGCCCAACCGAGCAAAAAAATAAAAATATTTGGTGAAAGAAAATTAAATTTTAGTGAGTTTTAGTTGTAATCCATTTGTTTATAAAAAAATAAACAAATAATATGACAAACACTAGTGTTAATTATACTACCTACCCTACCTATATACCTACCTACCCTAGTTACCTACGCTACCTACCTACCTACCTTTTTTCTCGTCCTTAAAACCTTCCTCAGACTTCAACGAATATTTGAAAAAAAAATTTAGCTGAATTGGTCTAGCCATTCTTGAGTTTTGCGCTTAGCAACACATTTAACTGTTCATTTTGATTTATATATAATTTAGCTAAAAAGATACATCAAGTCGTTTACCTCATGTTTCAAGTCAGGCTGATTTATGCTAAAGGTATAGTTAAACAATTTTACTAACAATAGCTCGAAAAGAACATCCATATCAATAGATAATAAATAAAAACAAAACTGAACCAGTTTATATGCGGTATACATAAAAATTAATTTAACTTTCACTATGACTTGACCTTCTGTGATTTCGATACTCTGTGACGATACTAGGCAAAGCGACGCGTGATGTCGGCGTGGGCCGCGCCGTTCCTTTTAGGTTGCATGCGGGTAGCGGAGTGGCGCGGAGAGGGGTCGTTAGCTCCGCCCAAATGCTGAAGGTCCTTAGCGTGTACATAAGCCTTAAGAGACATGAAATTTGAAGTGTTCTTTTTTTGGCTAGAAATGGATTCTGCTGATCATTACTATGCTATAAAATGTCGTATGAGGCAATTGCGTGTTCAAATGAAGGAATTACAATTTTTTTAAGAAAAATTTGTATGGCGCTGACATAAAAAATAAGGTTATCTCTGGAATCATAAGGTTGGCCATTATATCCTTACACAGTTATTGTACCATTTATTTGTAATGTTTTGACATACTTAATGTTGCGGCACCATATGCCATTTTTTTTTAAATCCTCAATTAAAAAAAAAAATATGTTGATGATTCATTTTAATCTTTAAATGCTTTAAATATGAGTATGCTAAGTCTAGTTCACAATATTTTTTTATACTATAGGCCAAGACTGTCTAAGAAATCACAAAAGTTAGTTTTACTAAATTGAAATGACATGGTAATTATGAATTACCTTTTCAATGTAATCTCTAATTGTCAAGTCCGCATTAACTAATGACCTCGTTGATATAATCACCTCATATGTCTAAATACAAATGTTCATAAGTATGAATGAATTAAAACGAATGAATTTTTCTAATGAATTACTAGTTAAAAGGATACAAACAAAAATAGGGTATACATACGTTAATTTTGCAATTAGTGAGTTTCCTGATAAAACTGCAGCGATCACTGGACTAGATGAAGACGTGATCCGCAGGTTTGCTGTGATTCTGCACTGCAAGCTATCACATCTGGAGAGGTTATAGATGTGCCTAAATTTAAAGATTATACCAAAATAACCGCGGAAAAATACGTGGAACTGTATAATTGGTCCTACATGTCGTCTACCGTACACAAATTATTCATTTATGGAGTCTTTCGGAAGAAGCTTCAGAGGCCCAAAACAAAGATTTTAGGAGGTTCAGAGAACACCATTCGAGGAAGAAGAGCAGGCAAGCATCAAACGAGGATATCCTCAATATGCTTATCGTCTCTTCTGATCCTCTTATTACTTCAATAAGACCTAAATTAGATGCCCGTAAGCGGCAGACATACTTTAAGGAAACTTTAGACCTACTTAAACTTCAGGATCAGGAAGCTCCGATAGAGTTCTTAGATGTAATGTCAATTGTAGAGCCTGATTCTGAAGTGGATTCTGATAGTGACGAAGAAGTTTAGAAAAAGTTAACTTTAAAAGTTATTGTTTATGGTAGAGATATATTCTTAAATATTCTATTTTTTCTTTTGGTTGACCTTTATTTATAAGATATCAATAATAATTCAGTTACAACTTCATTGTTTTTAATATGTGATACCTAGTTTTATTTAGTCACTAATTCTACTGTTCATGTTTTTTTTTTTACAAAATACAAATTAATTAAATGTACAACTATTTATAATCATACAATCCAATACAATTAAAAGTACTAGATACCTACTAACTATGAATAGTAGATATCTCACATAGGTATAAAACGAATTTGTTATTTCTTAGACTGTTTTGGCCTATGGTATAAAAAAAATATTGTAAACTAGACTTGGCATACTTATATTTAAAGCATTTAAATGAATCATCAATCATCTCTCATTAAGATGATCCTGCACTAATTGCAAAATAGACGGATATACTAACGTAATGAATTAACTAGTTAAAAGGATACACACAAAAAATAATTAGAGTAATATAATAATTAGGGGAATATGGTTGCGCGCAGGTTTGCTAGCTGCTCGAGGGAAGTGAAAATTACTCTTTTCAAGGCGTACTGCCAATCGTTATACTCGAGCAGTCTGTGGGTAAATTTTACACACCGTGCTCTGCGTGTGCAATACAACAACGTCTTCAGGATGCTGATGCGGTTGCCTCGCTATTGTAGTGCGTCCGGAATGTTCGCGGAGGCGCGAACGGACGGCTTTCATGCGGTTGTACGGAAGAAAGTAGCCTCTTTGTTACAGCGCGTGCGAGGCAGTAGCAACAGCATCCTGCAGATGGTTGTATCTCGTGCGGATTGCCCTATCCAGAACAAATGGATGTGTATTGTGATGGGTGTTGACTAACATAGTATAAGATTTGACTAACACAATATTTCTAATAATTTATTTCTCTGTTTTTATAATTTGTAATTTGTATGGATTGATTTTTTATCTGAAATAAACTGATTAATAATAATAAAATAATTATTTGATGATTGCATGTTCAGCAACCTCCCAGTGAGCCCACCTGCACCACACTGCGGATGTGCGCGCGCGGATGCAAGGCCCGCAGCACGCGCGTGAGATGGCGCAGCGCCAGCGCACTCTGCGCGCGCGCCCCGCCGCCCGCCAGGCGCAGCGTGCCCGGCACTAGCGCGATCTGCCCGCACGTGCCCATTACTTCGCCCACCTGTGTGCAAACACACAGATTATTCTTATACATTAATTGACTTCCCATCAAAAACATAAATGTGAAAATGGGAGCCAAAGTGCCGATTGCGCCGACTAAAGAATTAAAATCTAAATGGGTGCCAACTTCAGTACATAATCCTGAAATTTATTTACGACAACATACAACATCTTATATAATTATAAAAAAATGAATCCATATTTCCCTTGGTCACGGCATCACATCAATCATCGACCAATTTTGCCAATTCTTTTTTTGTTGTGTTTGTTATTGTCAGGAGAAGGTTCTTATGAAAGAAAAAATCAAGAAAGTGGCGCGTAACAAATTCAATATTCATAGTTAAGACAGGATAACGTCTGTCGGGTCAGCTAGTTCTAAATAAAATAAAATGCAATTAAACACAATATTTTGTCTTTTTATGTTTGCTATTGACACGCTCCCGCGTGTCTAGCTAGATTAGGTTTAAATATGTATATCATTTGATGAAATTCTGATCACCACATATAATAAAACAAAGTCCCCCGCCGCGTCTGTTTGCCTGTCCGCGATAAACTCAAAAGTATTTGAAATTATAACATAATCAATAATATTGAAACAGACTGCAAAAATGGTGATCACTGTATGCCATCATTAGCATATTTTATGCCTGAAATATTGAATTTATTGCAGAGTCCATTGACACCAGATCGCAATTTGATACAAAAATAATTTACTAAAGAAATAAAATGCTAAACAGTATAACGTACCTTCACAGCCTGACTATAGGGTCCAATATTCGCTGGTGCCCAGTGTGATATGCCTTGTACGTGCATAGTGACCCGCTCCTTCGTAATAATACCCTCGCAGTCGTGCGTGTTGTTGAACGTAGACTTGTGAGCCATCTGGAGAAAGACATAGATATTAACATTGTAGTATGTAATTGAAGACTTGAAAAAGTGGGTAAATGAGAAGTTATAGCTCGTTCGTTTTTCGGCGGAAATCTAACCAACGAAGGAACTCAGTCTTAACTCAAGCAACAGCAACAGTAGCTTTTCATACGAATATGAACGTGAAAGAATTTGTATGAATCAATATGCATATTCCTATAAGCAGCTATCATCAAACAGATCAAACATTTCATATGAATTGAACATTTACTTCCAAGGTCCACTGTCGTATGTAATACTACATACTGTACTTAGCTTGAGTAAGGTCTAAGTTCACTGTGTAGATTTTAGAACTAATTATCTTTTATGCAGGACAGGGCAAAGACAAGTGGTTATGATTATCATTATATTCATTAATGTAAATTTAGTATAATTTACTAGTGAAGTAAAATAATGTATTTAAATTAAGCAATACCTTATTCTTTTCCTAGATTTTTCAAGATTTGAAAAATGCAAATTCGCTTGACCTTGAACCCCAAGAAACCCTTCTTATCAGGTAAATACCAAATCACAATCTTTGTTATCTTGTTAATTGTATGTCATTGTATTTATATCAGTAGGTCTCTATCTATTACACAATGCGGCATTTTTATCAAAGTTCAAGATTACTTTTACTCTGTATTTGAATATATGTGAATTTACTTATTATCACATTGTGTATTGTGATACGCACAATTAACATAGATTTTTTTAATGTAAGTATTTCATATGATAGTAAAATAATAGTCCTAGTAGACAGAATTTCTGACATAGCGACCAATCTTAGCGAAGCGCCTCCGGCGCGGGAGGTGTTAATAGAGCTCACGAGTGTGTGTGTGGGAGAGACACACATACATAAGTATACGACTACATCGGCACTAAAGTAATTTATTCTGATGTGAATGAAAAGAAAATGTAGGACATCTGAATTTATGTTAATTCTTAACTTCTTATCATGAGAACTGATTATTTTGTACTGATCTAATGGCAACACTTGCTATCGTCCAGAAATGCTGATAGTGTTTTTGTATTCTAAAAAAATATCCGCGAATACTGTACGTCATCGGCTATTTATCATTTAATAATGAACTAATCACTATGTTTATATAACTTATTCAAAAAGGCAACACAATTAAGAATGGCATGAGTCGTAGGTTGTTCTACATTCCATTATACCCGCTATTTAATACAAGATAAGGTTGGTTTTTTGCACGCAATCATGCGTCGCTTATTCCGAATTGCATTTTATCTTTTATGAAGCATTCAATAAGGTCGAACTTCACTTACAGTGTCTCTATTAAGTGCTATATTATCAGGCAGCGTGCATTGAACGCACACGTGGGTCAGCTTTTCGCCATTAAATATGCACAATTGTGTATATATTTACATTGCATGCCATAAGGTTCAATTTCACTTACAGCGCTATAATAATTACTCACATAACACATAATCAGCGTATAGCTTTTCCAATGCTGGGACACACGCCTCCTCACTGTGCGAAGGAGCTGATTACACAGCTGGTAGTTTAGCATAGAATTTGACACGCTATGTGTTACATGATACGGTTAATTTTTACTTACAGCATCAAATATAAGTCCAACATCACCAGGCAGGGGGCATTGGACGCACACACGCGTTGGTGGATTAGGAAAGCTAAACGTATTGATGTAAACTTCGTTTAAAGCGGCGTATTCTTGCATGTCCCTCATATAGATGTTGACTGAGCATACGTCATTTAGACGTAGTGACTCGGAATCCAGCAAGCCTGAAATGTGGGAAGGGCATAAATTATAAGGGTTCTTTTGTATTATTTTCTATGTATCGAACTATAATAACTAATATAAATTAAAAGGAATAGTCATTATGCTAATAAAAATGTTAGAAAATCAATAACTTTTCCAGATATTAGGATTTTGATGGTCTGCGGGATTTTTGCGTAACGCACTTTACGATGGCAATGTCTCGTTCATTGACATTTTAGAGCGAATGAATTTTTCAAAAATACTGGCTGGTATGGACATCGACGCGCAACCTGTTTCAGAATCACGTGATTCTGAAACCCCCATGCGTTGAAATTTTTCGTCGGTTAATAATAATTATTGTGTGTTATGTATTTTTCTATAAAATAACAGATTTTTGATAATCGACGAAAAATTTCAACGCTAGGTGTCTATCTAGACTCATGTGCTTAATGAAAAGTTTCAGTTTGCGCGTCGGTCTCTCTGCCACCTTTGTATGTATAAAGTAATAGATTAGCAATTTTCTTCAAAATTCTTCAGATTGTAATAAAAAGTGTGTAACCATAATATCAAAGTATTGGTTGTTCAACCATCAGAGTATAGTAGCATTAAAAAATTCCAAAATCTCCAGTTATTACGGTAAGTTTAATATTGAAACTGAGTTTTGAAAAATGCACAACAAATCTAAAAAAAACAACAGAAATACAAACTACATAAAATAAAGCTCGTGCACAAGTTTACCTACTAATGAGTTTTTTCATAGCGTTCTCCGTAGCTAGCCTCGTATCGACGCCCTCGCCGACGATGCCACCGATGAAGTACCATCCATGTTTGTTCCCGTATATACTCCTATGGTCCAAGATCGGCTGGCTCTCATGCTTACTGTGAGCCTGCTCGTAAGTATAACCAGCCGGCGGCACTTCTATACTATCCTCGTCGTTCTCACATTCAACCTCTACACTAGTAACCTTATCACCAGAATACGTGAGCAAAGGGTTCAGTTCATTCTGTTTTTTCTTCTCCTCCTTTTCTAACTTCTCTATAGACTCTATCTCCGTCTCGCTCAGTTCAATATCGCTTATATCGCTAAACACCGAATCGCTTAAATCGCTTATAAAATCTAACGGGTTTTTTACAGTGGGAGGTAGTTTGATTGCTTCGTCGAAGTTATCCTTTGGCGCTAGATGTAGTTTTAAGTTAAGATAGCCGACTGGAGCGACGGGGTCATCTGAATGTAACACCAGTTCTTTGTTATCTCTGTAGGAATAAAAAATAAATATTTGTACAGTTGACTCAATAATTGATTAATAAATGTATGCTGTTTGTTAACAAATGATATGCAAAGTCGTAGTTACATACGAGTAAATACTTAAGAAAAGCATATAAGTAGGCAAATGCAAAAAAAATATGTTTATGTTTACAATCTGTGACCATCCGAACCGAATAATAAGAAACTTGGGAAGGGTTTGCCTAGGAGTGGGACATTACTGATAATGAAACGAGTCTAATTTTGCAAGTAAATTCAAAAATCAACCTTGAAAACGTACTCGTACATCTATATTAAATAAAAAGAGAAGTCCTGACTGACTGACTGACTCATCAACGCCCAGCCCAAACCCTTGGACCTAGAAAGCTGAAATTTTGCGCAGAGGTTCCTTTTATAATGTAGACAAGGAATAAGGAAGGATTTTTCGAAATTCAACCCCTAAGGGAGTTAAATAGGGGATGAAAGTTCCGCGCGGGCGAAGCCGCTGGCAAAAGCTAGTAATCTATATAAATAAAAAGAAAAATCAAGACTGACTGACTCCTCAACGCCCAGCCCAAACCCTTGGACCTAAAAAGCTGAAATGCAAAGAGTTTCCCTTTATAATGTAGATAAATAGGGGATGAAAGTTCCGCGCGGGCGAAGACGCTGGCAAAAGCTATTTGGTATTTTGACATATAATTGTAATCTGAAGTCAGTGACCACGATTGTATAAGATAGAACAAACGTCACACGCATGTGACATGATCGATAAAAGTCCGCAGTCTATTCAATGATTACAGCCGGCCTAAGCTAATCGAACATGTCCACAGATAGCGTATATTGTGACAAATCTGTATTTATGGGGGAGATACAGTTCTATGACGATAAGACACTTATTTGTTTCGCTTTGTTAATAAATTGCTTACTATTTGTATGGACGTATACGTCTGTACCTAAGCAAAGCTATAGCTTTGCTTAGGTACAGAGGCCAGCACATTAAGCTACCCCAATCTGTCAAATTTCTTTGATAGTTTTTCAACTTTATCACAAAGGAATAAAGTTCATGTTCAATTGGTGTTGACAGTTTGGGATAACTTGACCTGCTGGCGTCTGTACGTTTTTTCGGGCAGATCCGACTACTTTCGAATAGGATTGGAGAGATACTTTATCTATGTGATTCTCGCGAAGCAATTTTCAATCCGCTACGTGACAAAAGCCGTCTTCAATTCACTAATAAACTCGCGTTATAGCAAGTTTTGTGTGAGTTTTACAGATACCTAACTTCTCTCAGTTAGTATGACACTCCATAGTCACTTAGAACGGTGTTTGTAGGTGATTATAAAACGGATGGCATATTGTTATGCCAAAAAATTGATTTGAAAATACAATAATTTTTTTACCAGCCTATTACTGCCCCACCGCTCTTCATATACAGAAAAGGCACGAGCATGCTTACACAAGGCAGATTGGCGATTTCAAACTTATAGATATTAATTATAAGTAGGTTTCCTCACGAAATTTATCTTCACCGATGTCAGTTATGTCCAAGATGTTGGCATATACTTACAATTTAAGTACATGCTAACTGAACAAACTTTTTACAAAAAATAAACCACGCGACTTAAAAAAAAAATACATGCTTTCTTGTAAAAAGTTTTTTCTATTCATATGGTACTTACTTAACTTCTAAAATCTAACCTTTTCCTTATTCGAAGTTGGTTAGAAAGAAAATGTATACTTACATGACTAATTTCTTCTTAAACAAGGGGCAGTCGAGTGTGAAGGTCTCGTACTCGCCGCCCTCGCCGCAGATGTTGAGCCCGTACTTGTCCTGCATGACTAGAAGGTGCGGCTGAATCTCACGGAGGGACAGGCCTAGGTGTATCTTCGGATCTAAACCTAGTGCTGCCACCTGTTTTACGATGAGACAATTTTTGTTAAGGCACTACTTGCTTTACTGACTTGGATTTGGGCGAGTATATCTACACTATTAAGAGCGCTGTCACAGATCCACTAGCGCCACTCCTTTAAAAAATATTATCTCGTGACTGAAAAGGAATTCTGAAAAACGGCGCAATCAGCTGTCTCGGTAAGTGTGTCTAGAATTTTCTAATTCCTTTTATAAAGTTTCATATTGAGACACGAAGCATCAAAATTCGATCTAAAGAAAAACGGCCACATTCCTCTAGATCATATTTTGTTATCCAATCCTACTGAATGGCCAGTAGGGCTAGCTACCAGACGGGTAATTGTACAGACGCCAGCACATCAACCTACCCCAAACTGTCAAATATTCCCATTTGAACATGAACCATAAGCTTATACAATAAAGTTGAAAATCTATCAAAGAAATTTGACAGCTCGGGGTAGCTTGATGTGCTGGCGTCTGTACACACTAACAGTAGGAACTAGGAATGGCTTTCATTTTGAAAGTTCAACAACATTCACTGCGTTACTTACGTTCTTGAGCTGACAAATTCGAACAGCAATAACATAATGGATTAGCAATCTCTTTGAAAATGATGGTTGGTTGAAATGGTTCCGATTTATAGTGTTACGCAATTATTACCTTTCAGTTCATCGTACTAAGGTATCATCTCTCCTGAAGTCCCATTTACAGTAGGTATCCCAACGACGATGTCGAAAATAGTAGAAAATTAGTTTTTGTAGCTGCAAGCATTACTTTGCGTCTATTTTTGTTTTGTCATAACAGGTTAATAATAGTTACAAAACATAATAAACAACAAGATGATCAAAGAAACGAAACAAACAGGCATTTCATTTTGATTCTATTGAGACAAGTGGGTGCCTGATGATGATTCCGAATCGTATCTTCAACATGTTCAAACAAATGACAGTCTGATTGATCAACGTCAAATAAATTGAATAAAACTATCATTGACGAATGACGTATGGCCTCATGTGTAAGGAAGTTATTTTTGACCTATCATTATTGTAAAGACTATTGCGGAGACTAATATTAGTATTCGTAAGACTAAATAAAGAACACAATGTTTATGTCGCCCAATGACGATACAAATAATTCACATATAGGTACACTACACCTCGCAGAATAGTAGGATACTACGTACACTCGGCTACACATCAAGCTATACATTTCCAGTATCAGTAAGCTGATCTCGCATTGTTTAGGATTTCCGTACAGTGCGAGATCAGCGTAAACTGGAAATGTATAGCTTGATGTGTAGCCGTGTGTACGTAGGTGCTCGTAGTTACATTGTATGGTACTAGCAGGTGCATTCAAATAGCTTTCTCGAGTGGCGTTATTATATGTAAATTCAAGGAAATTAACCCCCATATTTATAACGTGCGTCTGTTTAACCATGGATTTTTGACGTTAAAACGTCTTATAACTTTAAGCAACGTTTATAAATAAGTGAGTAATTGTTTAGCCAATTGACTACCCAGTTAAACTGGCGGATGTTCAAATCACAATTGTAATTCTTTTACAGTTGTATGAAATGGCTAAAGCACGACTAAATGGTGTAAGGTGTCAATTTGCGTAACTTTAAGTGCCGTGACTGCTGGCCCAGGTTGATACTGGTACAATGGTACGTTTTCGCGTACCATAAACCTTTATCGACCACACAACTTAAGCGGGTAGGGGGGGGGGGGGGGGTATAAGACGGTAGAAGTTGCAGGCAGCTTCGACTGCGAAGGCGTTGCTGCCCTTTCTCGAGGAGCTGGGGTGAATCAACCGATTCTCCCGCCCGTGCGCAAAATAGGCGGTTTGACGTGGAGTTGTGGACACCAGCCAGTATTACCTATTACCTAACTTCGCATGCATCTGTTTTGTATCATATTTTTATATACATATCCAGGATCAAAAGTAGCGTATATTCTTCTCCAAGTTAGGTTATCCACCTATCTGGTCATAATATCAGGCAAAATTTCATAACGATCGGTTCAGTGGTATATGCGAGAAATATGACAAACAAGAGTTACTTTCACATTTATAAAAAAAAAAAATGTGATAAAAAACAGGAGTACAATTTAATGTTATACATAATATTTGTATTTATATGTTATAATATATTATTAGTAGAATGGATTATGGATAATACCTACAGAAGCCATTTCAAATCGGACCCTTTCAAGTAAAGGTGTGTGACCCTGTTTTCTGTTTACTTCAACTGCATATTCAAACAGTTACACAGTTACAGTTATCTGAGTCGTGATTGCTATGGTGGGCATGGTGGTAAATCATATTTCCTCGATACTGATATCACAAAGGGTATTGACACTGTAAGTACCTATGTCGTTTGCATGAATGGCTTTGAATTGCAAGAGCTATTGAGATTAGCTTGACAAGTATGCCTTGCGAGTGCAGGTAGATTCGATTTTACTTCAAAAAGATGCGCCAAGGTAGCCAATGAAAAAAAATTTTTTTTTCTTTTTACCCGACTGGGCCAGAAGTAGGGTTATTGTTCTTGAGCGTATGTATGTATGTATTTTCTTTGGCACGCTCTGTAGCCCAAACGGCTTGATAGATTTCCGCTTGAGAGGTGCCGTTAGATTCGTTTTAATTGTGATAGTGACACTGGGTATATGATACATAATTGAGAAAAAAAAAGAAAAATGGCCGATTTTTCTTTCTTCCAAAAATTGTTTTTTCTCAAAACCTATTGAGTGGGGTGTCAAAACGAAGGGTTTCATAAATAGGTCTCATTAAATGTCAAAAATATTATATTAACTAAAAACTGTGAAAAACAAAAAATTACAAAATCAAAAAACCCGACCGCATAAAAAGTGAACTTTAACTAAAAAAGATAGAAACAAGATATTTGTTGACTGACTATTAGACTGAATACTATATGCAATCTCGTGCAGTCGAACGCAATAAAGGTCTTTATTGTTAAATTTAAGAAGATGCCTCCGATTGCATGAGATTGCTTATAGTATTCAGTCTAATAATCATCCTTTTAAAACAAGTTTCTAGTTTCCATCTTTAAAAAAAAAAGTTCACTTTTAGGCAGTCGGGTTTTTTGATTTTGTAAATGATTTTTGCAATTTCGGGTTTGTTGTCAGGTTTTATACAGTCTATTTTACGCAAAGGACGTTCAATGGGATTCAATGAACTTAGGGGGTTGTATTGATGATTTGAATGGTTATAATTTTGTAACGCCGTATTTGTTACGGGTGCGAATCGTATTATAAACGACATACAGGATACATTTTTAACCAGTGCGCAAACTGTAACCATGAACTCAGCATATCATCTAGACTCCCCAGCTACCCTGGCGCTTCCCCCTTAAGAGTGGTAATTTGATTGCCATTATTTACCAGATTTACCGATCTGAGACTTTATTAGGCTTTCAGGAACGGGTTATTGGGGGCTATTAAAGTGAATTGGTGGATGGTCGGCTTTTATTAATATTCTCGATTATCAGTTCTTCTCTTCATATAATATTAATGAACTAGTAGTACCAGATAGTTTCATGATAAGATATCAGCTTAGGGCAAAATTACACCTATATGCACAGATCAGCATTTTTCTGTAAGTATACAGAAAAGTGCAATACCTACGCGATCTAAATGTATGGAACAGCTGATTTATTTTTGTATAACCGACTAAACTGTAAACTGTCCAGTTAGGTAGATCCAACTTCGGGAAACAGGTCAATCGTCGAATCCGACTCGGTTGGGTAGCATTCGGGAAGCTTCGCAATATCTTCTCGTCCCACATACCGCAGTGTCTCATGACGAAAGTCTTTGACCAGTGCGTGTTGCCAGTTATGACATATGGAACCGAAACGTGGTCGTTCACAATGGGCCTTATAAGAAGGCTTTAAAGTCACCCAAAGGGCGATGGAGAGGGCTATGCTTGGAGTTTCCCTGCGTGATCGAATCAGGAATTAAGAGATCCGCAGGAGAACCAAGGTAACCGACAAAGCCCGAAGAATTGCCAAACTTAAGTGGCAGGGCACATTGGTCGCAGAACAGATGGCCGATGGGGCCGAAAAGTTCTGGAGTGGCGACGCGTACTGGAAGACGTATAGTTGGAAGGCCTCCCACAAGGTGGACCGATGACCTTGTGAGGGCCGCAAGAGTCCGCTGGATGCGAGAAGCACAGAACCGGTCGAAGTGGAGGAGCTTGGGGGAGGCTATGTCCAGCAGTGGACGTCTTTCGGCTGAAATGATGATGATGAAGCAACTAAAAATATCTGCTTTAGGGGGTCTAGAATGATATGCTGAATTCATGGTTAGCAGTTTGCGCACTGGTTAAAAACTTATCCTGTATCCGTCTCTTCAGACACTTAGAGGCGTATTTCACTAGACCAGGAATTCCATCTCCTCGTTAACGACCTTTCAAAGCAAATGAGTGCGGATGCTTGCAAGAAGACTTCTCGCTCTAGCGAATGACGTTTCTAAATGACAGAAAAAAAGAGATAGGCAAAGATGCTTAAAGAAATGCTGATCCATACGTGTAAGTGTGATTTTACCCTAATTGACATACACACGCCAGCACATCAAGCTACCCCAAACTGTCAAAGTTTCCCAGTTGAACATGAGCCTTATGCTTATGCAATAAAGTTGAAAATCGATCAAAGAAATTTGACAGATTGTGGTAGCTTGATGTGCTGGCGTCTGTACCATCTACCACCACCACCACCACATCACATCCACCTCAATGGTTGGACTGATGTGTATACCTAGTAGTAGTATAAGTGATATGTCATCATGAAACTTTTTAGTACTACTATTTTAAAAATGAACGTGGAAAGTCAATCAATCAAGAATATTATCTATACTAATATTATAAAGAGGAAAGATTTGATTGTTTGTTTGGATTGAATAGGCTCTGAAACTACTGAACAGATTTGAATAATTCTTTCACTGTTGGGAAAGTTCACAATACCCGGGTGACATAGGCAATATTTTATCCCCGTATTCCCACGGGAACGGGAACTACGCGGGTGAAACCGCGGAGCGCTGCTAGTAATATAATAAACCGAAACCCTGCTCCAGAAAGGCGCGCTCCTGAACTAAAGGCGCGGGCCCACCGAGGCGCATGCTGTGCACGGGCACGCGGCGCATTTTAGCTGCGTGTATTAATTTGTTTGACAACGTGGGTCTACGTTACCACTGGAGAACACGAAGACCCACGACTATGTATAGCGTGGCACGGCACACGGAGAGGCTACGCACGTGCCACTGCAGTCCAATGAATCCAAAACTGCGTTGCGATTATGCGAGCTGTACATAGTCGTGGGTCATATTCGTGTACTCCAGTGGAAACGTAGTCATACGTTGACAGCGTTGAGCTATGTAAGCGCCTATTCGAGTAAGCCATGCATGCATCAATGACGTCAATTCATGCATAGTCTCACCGTGGGTTGCAGTGGACACAACCACATACATTTTCTTACAAACCGAAGCTTATTACATGTGCGTAGCCTCTCCGTGCGCCGCGGTGGGCCCGCGCCTTAAGACATCATTTAAAAAATGCATTGGCGGCGCATGTCTGGACGCATCTTAAGGTTACTGATTGTTTACTGACCTTAATAATAATAGCTTCGACGCCGCTTGCTATCATCTCCTGCAACAGTTCCTTTTGGTTTCGTCTCCATAAGTACGCAAGGGAGACTAGACCTAACCGGTGACATCTACGAAAAAAACAAATAATTTTATCAATATGTTTATTGTATTGAAGATCTATCAGTAAAAAAATATGACAATAAAGCCCTATTTCGCGTGTTGAATTTTCGATACTCGTCTCAGCGTCGAAAGTCGAAATTCCAACAGTGCTTTTCTATTTAGGTGCCATCTAGTGGTACTGATAACGGGCATAAGTGACTGCATCGACGCTTGACTGAACAATGTCAAAGGCGATCTAATTTCTACGCACATCTTTTTTTAACTATGGCGCCTTTGATATTAAGTTGGGTCAACTGAGGGTTACTTGGTGAAGTGGAAAGGTATCGCCTTAACCTGTGCTTAAACAGTTGGCAAAAATGTAGATATAGTGTGTCCTAAAATCGTACTCTATGCACAATTTCTTTATATACATCATTCATACTTACAGCCATCTTAATAAACGTTACCCACAGTTAAGAGAGACGCTTAAACGTCTTATATGGATAAACGGTCCTTAACCATTACTTACTTTAAGCAAAGTTTATACATAAACCCCCTAATATCATCATCTGCCTAGCCTTTTCCCAACTATGTTGAGGTCGGCTTCCAGTCTAACCGGATTCTGCTGAATACCAGTATTTTACATGGAGCGACTGCTTATCTGACCTCCACAACCCTTGTTGCTGGGTAATACGATACCCCTTAGTAAGACTGGTTGTCAGACTTTTGGGCTTCTAACGACCGTCAAAGATCCACAAATGACAGCCGGGACCAACGGCTTAACATGCTTTCCGAGGCACGGAGGGGTCTTGGTATGTAAAGATGGTCACTCATCCACGGACGAACCGCGGCAAGCGTAGCTTAACCTGATCGATCGACCCGTGCAACTAATTTACTCAGCCACAAGCCCCTCAAATATAAACCCCTTTGGATTCTAACATAATTTTAGGAATAAATATAACTACAGAACTTGTGCTTTTGCTCCGTATGTTTGGCACTTCCTCGGTATGAGGGTAGGTCTTAAATTTGAAATATTCAAAAGGAAATCACGGCAGTATGACATGGGATAGAAATACGAGTGAGATCTATCAATAAATTATCGAGGGCCAAACACTTAAATACCTATTAAAAATGAATTATGCGTACGCGCAGTTCCCGCTATACGCTCATTTGTTTTAGTGCTGACATACATTTAAAACTATTTAAAGCTAGGTCGAATGATACAAACAAAATCAATTGCAACATGAAGTGGCTTAGGTAAATGGCTATTTACAAGTATTGTGTATAAAACAAACTCTTATGATAGCCTACTTAAAATCACAAAACAATCTTACGCTGGATACATGTTGTTGAGAAAATCCAGTAATATAAACAAACGTCATTAAGATTAGTAGGTATCTATACAAACAAATAACATTGAAGTGTCTGTTTGTATTGTCTAAATAATAGGTTTTAACTAAATGCATATGACAGTATGGAAGGTACTGATAACAAAAAAATTTACATTTCTTTAAATTGTCTATGTCTGTTTGTTTGCTGTTGGCTGGACTGATTTTGACGGGAATTTTACTGGCGCTGGCGGATAACTGATGTTACAAGAAGTAACTTAGGTGGTTTTCCGACATCCACGCGACTGAAGTCGCAGCACGGCTAGTCTATACTAATATTATAAAGAGACAAGATTTGATTGTTTGTTTGCATTGAATTTTGATATTGCAGCAACATTGTTATAATTAATTGGTTATCATGACGGCACCTCCGTTTCACAGTCTAAGCAATAAAAGAATGTTGTAGACATCTATTCCAAAGTTTACATAATATTTATTACTATGCAAATAAAGCAAGCAGATAGATGATGAATTTCATAGATTCACTATTCATGTATTTTGTTGCAGCATTCAAAGACATTAAGACATATTTAAGATCTTCCTTCCTCTTATAAAATCATACATTTATCTTAAGGTGAATCTAGTCGACATTTTTTCCATATAAACTTCGGGAGTGTATTACTACACTGTTCGACAGTGTACATAAAAAATTAAACATGGTATAGTTTTATCTGATTATTGTCTGTCCGGAAACAGAATTCTAAAATAAAAAGTTATCATAAAGTTAGGAGCCAACAACGATTAGTTTTTCTTGCTAATTTAACCTAACTTTGGGAGTGCTTAAGTAATAAAAGGAGTGTAAAATCTCCAAAAGCAAGTCGGTACCGACAAAGCTCAAATATCGATTATGGAGTGTTATTTTCATAAAACCCGATCTTCCGAAGGACATTTCTAAAAAAATTACGCGCCAGTTTTACTATAAATGATCCTGCATCTCAATCAATATCTTTGTGCGTGTAGACTAGCGTCTAATTGCTCATCACTGATACTACCTCTGTCGGACACGGTGCCTGGTGAGACAGCGTGCAATCGAGCCCGCGACTAGATTTCCCTTAATGACTTAAGTCATTCAGTAATAAAATAAATAATAAACTTGATTTGTTCATGATATGATCTTTTCATTTTGTTGCTTCAGAATTATTCATATAAAAGGATATGGTGCTAAAATAAAAATTAAAATTATTACTTACACATTTTCAACCCTAATTCTTTGGTAATCTGACAAGATGGCTCCAACAGCCACTGCTTCTACCTCTAAATCATTCTGAAAAAAACATTAAATAAAATACCTTCATGTAACAGACAACTTACTTATCAGTTCAGATTTTATTTACATTCAGATTATTCTGTGGACATTACTCTCTGCAGTAAATAAATATTATTAACACAAATTTACAATGTCAATGGAACCTCTTTCAAAGTCACATATTTTCTTGACAATTATAATGAATCACTTGTCTGTTAGGTTTTTGTTTGTACTGATAATTCCCGCAGCAAGTGTATCATAGTTTGTGCATCATCACAAAACTGTTTAAAAACAGGATGTACGAATTTACAAGAAAGAATTAGGATGACTCAAAGAATTAAAGATATTTTTAATTTTAGTTGACTTGTGGTGCTTGAGGCAGTAATTGAGGTATTGCCTAGAGTTAGTGTTAACGGGCATTTGTCTTACTTTCACCAAAATTCACATGATTACAAATAAATACAGTACAATGATTCATACATAATTTATTAGTGGGACAAAATGCATTCATATCCATGAATGCATTTTGTCCCCAAAAATGTGGTGTGTATTCTGGGCTTCAAATGAAGCAATCCATCCGGATTGCTTCATTTGAAGCCCAGAATACACACCACATTTTTTTAGCAATTTATTGCCAATGATAGTAACTTACAGTTGACTCAGTGATACATAAGCAGTTTTGTACTATATTATGAAAGTATTATTATCTTTTCATTACACAACCTTTATGAACTGTTGTTGATAAATATGTATATTAATGTTTCAGGAACACAGATTCACTACTTCACTACTTTATTCCATGATCACCCACAAAACAATGAGGATTATAATCAGTGAAAGGTAAAACATGTGGTTTACCATACAGGAAATTATTTAGGACTAAATGTATTTGTTTCTTGATTTCCACAGAATTATGAGCATACTATGACACAGACATACACACAGATCATACTAACAACCTCCTTTTTGAAGTCAATTGAAACATTATACTGTACCATAAAGTTACAACAAAGCAGCTACGTCCTAAACATTATTCATAATTGACTACCACAATCACTAAATTGACTGGTTCAGTATTCACTTAAAGCGATAATTTAAAACCTGTTGCATGACTGTTGTTCCTGTAACTATGTATGTACATGTGTTGTACATGTTTATTTCATGTACTTTGCTGACCTCCTATGTACATTTCATCTTGAATCAGACAAGTTTTTATGATCTGTGCTACTAAAACAATCTCATTTTCTTGAACTCCACAGAAGAGAAGTGGGCATGCATTCATGTGATTTAAGTATTTTAGCTTCTTTTTTTCATAAAATAAAATAAGGTTAAGCACAAGATACCTTAACTTTAGAAAGGAGTCTGTACAAGTCCTCCACCTCATCATTTTCTGTGGGGTGATAGTTCTTGCCCTGGTTGATTGCATTGCCAGTTATTGCTTCCCTGTATAGTGGCAGACCCATAGCCTCAGCATACAGGTCTATGCCTTGGTGCCCTACAGTTTGGTACATGTAGCTGTCCATCTCATCTGAAATATAATTTATAAAATGATTTTATCATGTACAATTAACATGATACTCATGATTAAGCCATAAAAAATCAGCACTTGTAATATTGTTGTGTCATGTTCAAACTTCAAAGCCTTTCTTAATTAAAACTGCACTGCATCAATTTGTTAGCTCTGCACAGGTAAACTGACAACAAAAACAATTGATGCCAAATCACAGGTAGGCTTAAAATAACTTCGGATGTTTTTATTTTAAGACATATGTTACAAAAGTGGGACTTTTCATTCATGCAATTTTTTTATTTTATTTCATGGCTATTTCCAGTCCGGTTGAAATACAACAACAATCATTAAGCGCTAGGCATAGTAAATATACGCATTTAAATCGGATATCGAGACGAAATTAACCTTTATGTATAGGTTGGAGGTTGGCCAGTGCGACGATCGTGTGCCCGGCGCCGACACACTGCATCATGTTGTAGCAGCTGTCCTTACCCCCGCTGATCAACGCCACCGTCCTCATCTTCCCCACAATGTTATAAGCACTCACGATAACACTACAATACACATTACATAACGTTCACAATAATTGTGCGCCCTTTTTGGCAAAATAAAGAACAAAACGCGGTCCTGATCACGACAGTGGCATTTCTCTCGACGCCTCGTTAGAGTGTACTTCTTCCTACTATCTTTGACGCGACTTTACCACCTGTTCGCGAAAGAATTACAACGCAACATAATCGTTATCTATTTTGATAACATTCTTGAAACGTAAAGCAAAATTAAAATGTTCCCAAAAACCTCGGCAGCAGCATCTGTCAAACTGCGTTTCGTTCTGAAATCTGCCATTATCATAATGTTTGACATGACATTTCATCCGTCAAAACGCTCCTTATGATGACTTTTTATCACGTGATATCGTGACGTCAGCTTTGTGTAAACAGCACCAATACAAATACTTAGTTTGGCACAGTTATAGAAGTATTTGTGCACAGAGGCACCGCACACCAGTGATTTCACTTTCTATCCATAAAAAATCTTTTTAATTATAAACACGACACTCACTTGTTTACTTTTAACTACTTCAGTTTACACAAAGTTGACGTCACGTGATAAAAAGTCATTGTAAGGAGCGTTTTGGCTGTAAATTCAAAACAACGAAAAATAATTTTCGTTTATATCGTTTCTAATTGAGAAAATAGATATTAATCAATTTACTTTTATTTTTCTGTTTGTTTCTGTTACATATTTCGTCCCAATCTTCAAATTAGAATAGTTTTTAATAAATTGGAAAATACCCTATTGGAAGTCTCCCAGTCCAGTAGGTAATTATGCACCTCTGAAAACAAATTAATGCAGAGTACGGTATTCAACAAGTAGTTGGAAATTCCGACGATACAACCGACGCAAGGCATTTTCTCTCTGCGCATGATCGTAAAGAAATCAAAATCATTAGTAGGTACTGCCGTCCATAAAACGAAAGAAGCATTGCAGAGAATACATAATAATATGCATTCTGTGACGGCAGTGCAGCACCGGGGAAACCCCAACAACTTTATTAGTAGGTTAGGTTAAATTTGTTGGGGTTGGAGTCTTGCCAAGGCATAGAATATTCTTAGATTTTAAGTTTTAAATTATAACTTAAAATCTTGCTAGGAGCACAGAGTAATTTATTATGGAAGGCAAGGAGTGACTATTGTAGACGATAAAGTGACGAGATATTAAATAAGATTGTATAATTTATCGTGAAGGCACTACTAAACAGGTACCTACGTTCAGGGTTACATTTGGGATTCCGTCACCGGGAGCCCTGTGGAGAGATGATTTTAAATGTTTTTATTTTGAGATTATAAAACAGGAGGATGAAAACAACAATCTAAGCTGTTCAGGGTTTCGTATTTCGTATTTGTTGGCCTCTGTATTTTGGGGGACCCGTATTGATCATCGATACAGCTGATATGATTTCTAATTGGCGGTGGTTGGCTGGGTGTAATCTACAGCAGTGTTGCCAACTCCAAAAGTTCAAATTATCGAGTTCTGATCCGAAAATTATCGTATTCCGGGCAAAATTATCGTACAAAATCCAAATCACAAAAAAAACGTCATTAATTCATTTAAATTGAAAACAAACGACAAGTATAGAGTCAAAGGAGGAGTATTTGCCAAGTTTCACCAGCAGATCAAACCGTAACCGTGTTTTGTCGTAGTGTTCAGTTAATTAATGTTTTTTTTAGGGTTCCTTACCTCTAAAGGAAAAAACGGAACCCTTTTATGATCACTTTGTTGTCCGTCCGTCCGTCCGTCCGTCTGTCAAGACCGTTTTTCTCAGGAACGCGTGGAGGTATCAAACTGAAATTTCTATATGATACTTAGTTCTACTGTCCCTGGAAGCTGTAGAAAAATCAACCTTCTAAGTCAACGCAATCAAAAGATACAGCCATTTAGGCCGCAAAATTCCGCAAATTTTCGAAACTCGCACGGGAATCAAAACCTACAGGGTACTTCCCGTGAACTTAGAATCTTGAAATTTTGTACGAAGTCACGTCTTATAGTACAGATATAGGAAAAATTACGAAAACCGAAATTTTTTAGTTTCGTCATATAAAAAGAAATATTTTTGACAATTTTGAACTTTTACTTATATACCCACAGGTTTGTACGGAACCCTCGGTGCGCGAGTCCAACTCGCACTTGACCGGTTTTTTTTTTAATTTTGTTCACAGTATATGATTAGATAAAATCATAAATAAAGAATCATTACTTAAGTTTTTCACCAAAAAGCTATTTGACGTTTCGTTTACGACTATTTGCTTATTGCGGATGGAAACATATAAATATTTTCAGGTTTGTGCGCTAGTTAATATAAGGGAAAGAGTTAAAGAGAGACATTTACTTGTCGACGCTGTCATTCTTTACATTTGCCATTGAGATTATGTTTCGTTTATTTTTTCTGACAACTACTGACCAAAGCACAAAATTATCGTACATTAGACATTCATTATCGTACATCGTACCATTAGCCAAATTATCGTACGCCCCCATAATTATCGTACGGGTTGGCAACACTGATCTACAGGCACCAGGCACTGCCACACATAAATAAACTACGCAACTGCTTTATGTAAACTTGTTTTAGTTGTAGGTACCGCTTTAAAATTGTTAAGGCACCAAAAATCTAGATAGGTAATGTATTTTTGAATGTAGGAGTTTCACCGCTTTCAATAAGCTCTCAAGTTTAGGCCCTCGACTAAGGAATAAGGATGCTGAATAGCGCCATCTCTTAAAATAAAAACAAAAGCAGTAAATATTTAACTAGTACTTGGTTAGAGGCGTTTTACTTGAAAAGTAATAATTTTGATGATAAAAGTTGGCGCTTTAGATGTACTAGTATTTGATCATTTATAAATGAAACTATATCAATTATACGGACGAGGATAATTGCTCATAAAACGAATTAATTTAAGAGAGGTGTATTGTTTCATTTCCAAAAGTCTGTAATAAAAAGTTACTAGTGTCAAAAATAAATAAACGTTCTTTACGGGAATACGATTCGGCTTTTTTTCTTTAATGGATTATTTTTTAAACAATCTAAAAAGAGGTAATAAATAGGAAAATTGTGCAAATATAAAATGGCACAGTTATTTAATTCATCAGAATGAAATAAAGTGAATGCTCAGCGAACTACAGACGCCATTAAATGAACCATTACGTTCCGTGGCTGGTTTGTCAAATTATTGATGCGGTGGTTTGAATCACGTTTGAATTTAAGTGCGAAGCTCTTTAATTCTTTTATTTTCTTTCATTCAACCACAATATCCTCTAGATGATTTTTTAGATTGTGTGTTAGTTAAGTGAAATCTGTGATCAAGTGAGTAATCATGGTTTTGGCCGAAAGAAGTAATGATGTTCGAAACGGGAAGCGGTCAAGGGGGCCAAGCCCCAATGGCCATGGAAGTCCAGATTCCAGTTCTGAAGACGAGAATGGTATGAGAGATTCAAATTACTTAACGCTTTAATATCGCTTTGGATTATTCTAATATGGGTAATCGGGAAGCTTTTAGCATGTTGATTGGTAACTTACGTTTTGTACAATAAGTACGTATACATGTACTTCCTCGATTGTAATCTTGATGTGAATATTAACCCTTAATGTGTTGCTTCTGCAATACGTTCATGCGGTGCAGACATTAATCATCATCATCTGACATTCGTGCTTTATTTTTTATGCTTACACCACATCATCGCCTTCCTGCTGCGTTCATCTCATCCACAATATTGTAACACGAAACCAAGCAGTAATACCGTTTGCAGCTGAGAAAATAAGAGTGGGCAGAGATTATCAGGCTGTATGCCCTGAACTGGAACCAGTAGACCAACGAAGACCTGAACTTATTTCTGACAGAGCTTTGTTGGTTTGGTCACCCACTTGTGACATATCTGATATCAAATGTAAGTAAAAACTGGTTTGTGATTTTTCAAGTTATGTATTTTCAATATATTTCAACTATCATCTTTGTATATTTTTAGTGGATGAATATATTACCACAGCAAAGGAGAAATATGGATATAATGGGGAACAAGCACTGGGGATGTTATTCTGGCACAAACATGACCTTAACAGGGCTTCCATGGACCTTGCCAACTTCACTCCTTTCCCTGATGAGTGGACTGTTGAAGATAAGGTGCTCTTTGAACAGGCTTTTCAGTTTCATGGCAAAAGCTTTCACAGAATACGACAAATGGTAGGTCTTAAAAAAAGGGGTTCAATTCTGATGTTTAACTTATAAATAAACTCTATAATCCTAACTTTTGTTTTCTGTAGTTGCCAGACAAATCAATTGCATCGTTAGTTAAGTATTATTACTCATGGAAGAAAACAAGAGCACGTACTTCACTGATGGATGTAGTCAGTGAAGGTCGCAATCCTACCAGCTCAGGAACTGGCAAGAGAGAATCAGGTGCTGGCTCTGAACCTGGAGGCTCTGACAAAGACTCCGATAATGATGAAAAGGTATGTACTGCTTGTGTGTTATGTTTCATGGCTTGTAAAGTTGAATCAAATATAATTTGCTCCTTTTTATTGTGTGCAATGTCATTGTATTACCAATGTACCTAATTACAGAAACAATGTCAACTGTATCATATTCTTCACAATTTAAAACTACCTTAATTTGATAGTATATCTGGATTGTCCAAATTATTAATTGTGTACAACTTCTAAGTGGCAAATTTTTTAGTAAATAAAATAGCAGAGTAGCAGAAATTAATTTTCACAGAGCTATAAATAAACAGGGGTTTATTTTGTAGCTGTAACAAATTACTTTCTTGATTCCATAAATTATATTTACAGAGTGGATAATTTGTGTCATTGTAAATTATTTACTCTGTATGAGGGCATTTCATAATGGGTATAATGATTTTCAAAAGAAGTGATTCACTATTATTATAAGTAAAATGTACATAGTTTAGCAACATGTTGGGTGCTTAAAGGGTGAATATTATTCTGAGTTATGGACTTGTGTTCAATGTGACAGAAGTGGACTTTCCACCGTGGTATTGTCCGAGGAGGGAAGTCCCTCGCGGCAGGCGGGGCTCCACAACGCGCCGCCGGCCAGCAGGGCGCCCAGGTGGGTGCTTTGCTTCCCCACAATGAGTATATCTTTGCTGTCACCATGGAAACTTGATGTTCAGTGTCTTCTTACATCCTCTCACATATATGTCTATTCAATCGGTGTTTGTCATCCATTACTTGATATTGATATCTTCTACTTAGAAATGTTGGTTCCCTGTTTCAAAATCCAATTCCATAAAATGTCTGTTTTAGTTATGCCATGTCATAGCAATGCACTTCATTACATTACTTTGTTATCATGCAAGTTTTGATTGTGGCAACATGAGCTTGTGTACTAGTTTATATACAGCAGTTATTTGAATAGTTAAGAGTCAATCAATGAGTATGTTTAAAAATGGTTGCTTCAAATAACTGTTAAATATTTAATATTGTATTCATCTGTCATTATTGTAATTATCATTATCCTAATTATCATTATTCTAATTATCATTATTTTAAATTACATATGTCCAAATGCTTTATGTATTCTGATAATGCTTGTTCATTTTAATTTTGACCGCTCTGCATTTTATTTACAACTATGGTTGCTACCACTGATATGCAGCATTCATTTATATATTAATTTATATTATATTCTCTTGTATTCATGATACATCCAAATACTAGATAGTATACACACAATATTATTGTTACTACACATTCTTTATCAATGTATTTCTTAACTATTGAGCTGTGGCACTTATCTTATTTACATGTATGCAAATGCATTAAGTTTATTTTTCTTTCTTTTGTTGCAATATATTTTTGGTACGGAATACGATAATATGCATTACTGAAAAAAGGAGAATGTATGTTCAAATAATTGTCTGTTGTTGAATGACGCATCAAATATACTTAATTATTGTGTTGTGACTTGTGAAACTCGATGGACCTTAAAGGCTATATCCATTAATATTAGTGCTATAACTGTGTACCCACTGTGTTTCCGCATTGTACTAATTTCTAACATGTAGTTTGCCTCCTCCCCTCCTTCCAATTTCCTATGATATTCCCGCATGCTTCCTTTAATAGCCCCGATCAATGAAGGACTACTTGTTTAATATATCTAATGTGTGCAGAATATCATTTAATATTCTAATGGGTTTTAAAAGAAGTGTGTGAGAAGTCATTGTGTACGTCTTTGTCTGTCCTTACATGAGAGCTCATAAATTTTGTGTAGCTGGTGGTAGTCGTAATGTGACAGGAATGTAAAATGTTAATTGGGGTTTAGGGCGAGGGCGGCGGCGAGAGCGCGGGCAAGTGGTGCACTGTGTGCGGCATTCTGTGCAACCAGATCACGGCGCTCAATTCGCAGAAGTTGTGTCAGGCATGCCTCGTGCACGCCAGGTCGGTAACGATACTATTCATACTACAGTTTTATTAGATTATCCGCTCGTTACAATCACTTGCATGTTACACAATGCAGCTCAAATTATTTTCCGAGTGTGGTTTAATTAATTGTATATAGGGATGGTTGTTTGAATATTGGCGGTGATGTAACAGACGCACGGGGACTATGAGACCGCTGTGCGGACCGTCCGGGAGACGCGGGCCGGGTTCCAAACAGCAGCGGTACAAGCACCGGTTGCCGCGTGGCATTTACATCAATCACGACGATCTCGTCGCCATGGCTACCGGGCCTCAGCCAGGCGACCCCCCGCAGCCAGGACTTATCAATCATGGCGATGCCATGCTCAAAGCTATGGACAGAGAAGTTATATCTCTAAAGAGACAAGTAAGATGCAACCTGCTACGATGTCGCTATGTAGTGTCGTTGCAAGACGCATTCTCACCCTTACGTCGACACTCTGTATCCCTCTAAATACGTTGGTATTAGTCATAAGTCCAGATAAGAGCATGGATGTGACTAAGCGTTTGTGTGATGTAATGTGAGAATGTGATAATTCAACTAATTTTATTTATTCAATAGTCAATAATTTTGTAGTATTTCATGCTAATTATACTACAATACTGTAATAGGTAGTATTGTGGGAAAATGTATTCTGCACACATAGATTAGTTGATCAACATTTTGTTCTATTGATTTAAAACTATTAAACCCCCAAAGTTGCAGCGCTTCATATGTTGCTGTGCGCCCAAATCCTAAGTCCTACTATGTAGTTTCTTGGATAATCCAGATATGCACTTTATATCCTATGTTCTGAATTTCTTAGTTCTAAATTGTGTTTGAAGTGAAAGTGTGGATAAATACGATGGTTTGTGTATAGTGAGTATAATTATTCAAACAGGTGCAACAGAACAAACAGCAGTTGAGTGCGATGAAGCGCAAGGTGGGTGATACCGGCGTTGAGGAGCTGAGACCCGGCGAGCCACCCGCCAAGATAAACTCACGTTGGACCAACGACGAACTACTCATGGCGGTGACGGCTGTTAGGAAATATGGTGAGGGATTCCCGCTAACTTAAATTACGTATGTACTTATAGGGAAAATTCAAAATGTGACGTAATGAATTCGAGTGATTTCTTGTTTATACCCATTATTATTATCATTCTGTGCCTGAATTCACTATGACCACTTAACGATTCCTTACTCGTAACCACGTCAATCACACACGATTTCTGCTAATATCGTATTAATAATATCGACAAATTGCCTTGGAATATACAGATTAATTATGACATTTCTATTCCTTACCGTTACATTGGTTTCTAAAAAACACATATTGACGTAGTTTGAACGTAGTAAGATTCCACGGGGAATCATTATAAGCATACATAATTGGGTCCCTGATGGATGCGCGTTTGTTTTTTTTATAGAATTTCTTTCACAAATAAAGAAATTGCAGGACATGAAAACATGTATTCTTTGAAAAAGATGATGGGATATTACATAAAATAAATAATAATAGCTTTGTTTTCCTTATGCACTTAGTTTTTTATTACCTACGTAACAATCTTTATTACCTAGGTGTACAAGTACCGCTATTGATAGCGGTAAAAGACTCCTCCCTATGGGATTACCCATCGGCATAATTTACGAACTTCCTGCAAACTTTTATCCCCTATTTAACCCCTTTCGGGGGTGAATTTTCAAAAATTCCTAATGCTCGCTTAGCTCACTTACGCTCGCTAAATAAGGAACTTGTGCAAAATGTCATGCTTCTAGACCCAACGGTTTAAGCCTGTGCATTGTCTGTCAGTGAATTACTGAATTTAAGAGTTTTTTTATACACAGGTAGGGACTTCCAAGCGATCGCCGAGACGCTGGGCACGAAAACGGAGGCGCACGTACGTTCGTTCTTCATTTCCTACCGGCGGCGATATAACTTGGATGCTATGGTGCGCGAACATGAGGCTGAACGCGGAAACGCCCATCACATACAAGCTGGTTAGTATACTGCTCACACAACTTTCAATATGTACAGTTGTGGTCATCTATTTAAGAACGATTTGAAGGTTTAAAAAAAAATCTAAATCATGTCATGTCTAGTTGTTATGTGTTCCTTCTTAGAAGGAACTAGTTATGTTATGAAATAGCCACATACATGAAGGGCATCCAGCGTGTCAGTCTATGGTCCCGAGCCCATTGTGCCCATACCCTTCAACCAACTACGCAGGTGGCTCCAGGAATACATCCACAAACAAGCCGAGAGCTAGTGGACCCTGACACCAGGCTGCAGGCAGTCTAGGGAAGCAATGCCATCCCTGGATGGCAGGCTGACCAGACGTCTGTTACGCCTGGACAGAATAGATCTGCGTCTGGTGACTGGAACCATCACAGGACACTGCTCATTGAACAAACACTTCCACACAATAGGCATAACGGACAGCCCCTTGTGCAGGGCCTGCATGGAGGCTGAGGAAACCGTTGCGCATGTGCTTTTCGTATGCACAGGCGTAGCACAGATTAGAACAGAAACTCTCGGGGCACCCAAATGTTACACGGATATTCTGAACAAACCAGGAGTCATAGCCAACTTCTGGAGGGAGGTGGGCTGGCTGGAATAATACCAAAAGGCCGCCATGGCCCACGCACAATGGTCCACTTGAAGGACTAAGTGCGGAAACCAAACCCCATAACATAGAACATAGCCACATACATGATTATAGAAAACGGGATTAGGAGTATAGAAGAAAATAAATCTAATAATTTTTTATAAATTATTTATATTCTCTAAAGTAACAAATTCAAATGACTTTGGCCGACTAGCCAACTACTCTGCTGCAAAATGGCCGACTAGTCTGCCAAGCCGATCATTGATTTCGGTTGAGTTCGGGTGACATCGGCCATGTTCAAAATGGCAAACCCTACATATTGCCAATTGTTTGCTATAGGAGTATCTTCTTTTTTGTTAGAAGTATTAATTAATTTTACTTTCGGTATTTAATTTCTGGATCTAAGTCCAATTAATTAATGGACCAAACGAAGGATACCTATTCCTTACTATCCTATTTTCCTGATTGCACTGAAAGTAAACTGTAAAATTGATTCTATAAAAATAAAATTAACAGTAAAGATTTCAATTTCATTTCAATCACCGTCTATAAAATTTTAAAGCTTATTAATAGGAGTAAAGAATGGGCCGACTAGTCGGTGGTTTTAGCCGTCATCGCTATTAAGAACGATTTCTTAAACAGCTCGAGAGCTGTTTTATATCAATCTTAAGATTACATAAATCACATTAATGTGAAGTGCGTAAAGAAAAAGCATTAATACATTTTGTACTAATTACCTACTGCTTTACACCGGCGGCGGCGAGGCATTGACTCTATAAATTTTTGACATTTCGCAAGAGAGATAAAGTTCCATTCTTCTAAAAAAACGTGGTACAGCTCTCTAAAATTGCCACACTGTCAATTTGAAACCTTTTTCTTGATTTGGCACCGAAAATGCTAATCAATCGTAAGACAGAAAATGATTGCGTGGTGAGAAATTCCTTAACGGTGCGTGCTTTGGATTATGTCGTCCTGGAATGTCCAAATTAACGGGAAACACGTCTTCAGCATAAAGCAACATTGTTTCTTCCAGTATATTTTTGTATTGGAATTGATCCATGTTTCCTTTTATCAGCTTAACAGGTTCAGCACCATGTCCAGAAAACCACCACCAAATTTTCACATTTTTCCCCATCATGCTTAATGTCTTTTTTGTGTACATAAGGTCGAAAGATTTATTCGGAGGGCGTCGTACATATCGTTTTCCATTAGAACATACCCTGTTTATTTAGGTCTCGTCAAAAATAACTACATTTTTCCACTGTCGTACGTAACTGTCCAGTTTTTATACCTTGCAAATGCAAGTCGGGATTGCCTATGACAGCGTTTCAACATGGGCACCTTCCTTGCTACTTACTGCGTGCCCAGATTGCTGAAGGGTTGTTTTCATCCAAATATTCTTTTCCGAGCTTATTAGACCCTTTATAAGGATTTTGTTTTGCCAAACGACCGATATTTCGACGAGATGGCTTTCGCTGTTTAGGTACACGCGGAACATTTGAAGTAGTTTGATACGTGGCAAACTGCTTCACAGCGTGGAAAACCATAGTTTTTAGGGTTACGTAGCCAAATAGCAAAAACCGGAATCCTTATGGATTCGTCATGTCTGTCTGTCTGTCCGTCCGTCTGTCCGTCCGTCCGTATGTCCGTCCGTATGTATGTCACAGCCAGTTTTTTCCGAAACTATAAGAACTATGTTGTTGACATTTGGTAAGTAGATGTATTCTGTGAACCGCATTAAGATTTTCACACAAAGCAGAAAAAAAAAAACAATACATTTTGGGGGTCCCCATACTTAGAACTGAAACTAAAAAAAATATTATCAAACCCAATGTGTGGGGTATCTTTGGACAGGTCTTCAAAAATGATATTGAGGTTTCTAATAATTTTTTTTTCTAAACTGAATAGTTTGCGCGAGAGACTTGCAAAGTGGTAAAATGTGTGCCCCCCCCCCCGTAACATCTAAAATAAGATAATGATAAAACTAAAAAAAAATATGATGTACAGACGCCAGCACATCAAGCTACTCCAATCTGTCAAATTTATTTGATAGATTTTCAACTTTATACCGTAAGCATAAGGTTCATGTTCAATTGGGAAAATTTGACAGTTTCGGGTAGGTTGACCTGCTGGCGTCTGTACATTACCATGTAAACATCCACCGAAAATTGGTTTGAACGAGATCTAGTAAGTAGTTTTTTTTAATACGTCATAAATCGTATTATGTAACTTGCTGCTACGGAACTGCTCGTATATGCCGCAAATTTTCGACACTCGTAAGGGAATAAAAACCTTCAGGGGTACTTCCCGTGAACTCAGAATCTTCAAATTTGGTACGAAGCAACGTCTTATAGCACAGATAAAGGACAAATTGCGAAAAGCATACATTTTTAATAATCAATAAGAATACCATAAGTTTTACTTATATACTTACAGGTTTGTACGGAACCCTCGGTCCGCGAGTCCGCCTCGCACTTGGCCGGTTTTTTAGCTGATATGTTGCCTATGTTATTATTATTAGTGAAACGGGAAGGTCTAGTAACCCAAATACTGACTTCAGCCTATCTATTAATGACAACATCAGACTCACAAATCGCCGCGGCTTTTGAAAATTTATTTTCAGATATTCCCGTTTCAACTACAAAATCTCTAAACTCATCACCATATATTGCTGAGCCTTAGGAAAATGTTAATGTTTGCGATTCGGAATTTCATTTTGAACATATTCGCTGTAGAGATGTAATTAAAACCTATCACACTTTAAATGTTAAAAAGACTGCAGATCTGTGGAGTAATTCTGTAGAAGTCGCTAAGTCTATTATTGACATTGTAGCACCTACTTTAGCTCTTATATTTAATAATTGTATCGACTGTGGGGAGTTTCCTGACCTAATGAAGAATAGTAAAATAATGCCTTTGTTTAAATCAGGTAGTACATCAAACCCCTCTAATTATATACCTATTTCAGTTCTACCTACCTTTAGTAATTTTTTTGAGAAATTAAGTTTAGACCAATTGCAAAGATTTTTTAATAAACACAATTTATTACATAGCAAACAGTTTGGTTTTACAAGGGGTCGTTCAACTACTGATGCTGGTGTTGAACTCTTAGGGCATATTTATAATGCATGGAAAAAAAATACGATGCCTTGGGCATCTTTTGTGATTTATCTAAAGCATTCGATTGCGTGCTTCATGAAACTTTAATCAGAAAACTCCGCCACTACGGGATCCGGAACACCGCTCTGGATCTTCTTATTTCACACTTGTGTAATAGGATTCAGTTTGTTGATGTAAATGGAAAAGATCTCGCGGATCCATAGTATCAATGGGAGACTCCCATTGATACTATGGATCCGCGAGATCTTTTCCATTTACATCAACAAGGGAGTCCCACAGGGCTCAATTCTTGGTCCTTTCTTGTTTCTTATTTATATTAATGACTTGCCTTACCTCATAAAGGATAATCATGATATAGTGTTGTTTGCGGATGACACTACACTTTTGTTTAAACTTAAACGTCAGCAGCTGGTTAATGAAGATGTAAATAGCGCAATCTCAAAAGTAGTTCACTGGTTCGATGTTAATAATATACTTCTTAATGAAAAAAAAAAAAAAAACAAATGCATTAAGTTTACGCTACATCACGTTAGGCAGGTGAAAACGAATGTGTTGATGAAGAATTGAATCCTGAAAATAGCACTGTATGACTGTATTCTTGGGCTTAACTTTGGATGCCAAGCTTCAGTGGGGCCCACATATAGTTAAATTGTCGAAAAAGCTAAGCTCTGCAGCATACGCTCGCTGTCAGAAAAATTCGTAATTTAACTGTATAGAGACAGCCCGTTTAATTTACTTGAGCTATTTTCATAGTGTAATGTCGTATGCTATTCTGTTGTGGGGAAATGCCGCCGATATTCACACTATCTTTGTCTTGCAGAAAAGAGCTGTTGATATTCACACTATCTTTTTCTTGCAGAAAAGAGCTGTTCGATCAATTTATAAACTAAGTCCGAGACACTCTCAGAGAGAAATTTATGTATGTTGTGTACGTTTGTGTACGTATTATAATAAACTTCCAAGCAATGTTCAAGATAACTCTCAATAAATTTAAATCATTCATTAAAGTTGTGCCTGAAAGCCTTTTATACCGTTAAAGATTGTATTGAGGACAAAAATGCTTGGGATTGACCTGCTCCAATTTTTGCATACTGAATGTTCTTTTTTTGTTTTTGCAAACTTATACTCTTTGACATTTGATAATTATTATATACACTGACATGAATATTTACTGTGAGAAGTATGATATTATTATTGTTTTTACTATTGTGAATGTGAAGACCATGTGGGCCATGTTTTGTTTTTGTGTTTCATCTCTTTCTCAGGTAGTTTTTAATGTTAATTTGGCAGTTTGAGTACTTTATGCGGCCTACCCAAATGTCCTTTGGTATTGTTCGTCAAATCGTTGAGCTCCTCGAGTTCTGAGTTGAGCTGCATTGATTACTGATAAATGCGTGCACTGATTGGACAGGTTCACTCGATCTGTGTGGTTCTTTCCTCAATAGACCATTTCAGACACCAATCTACATGGTCTGACCAAGATTATGTCTGGACTTTAAAAGAGACTGTGTCCTCTGAGTTTGTTACGGCCTTTCTTCTCAGAGTAGTCAGATAGGAAACGCCGACCTCATCTAGTTTAAAAAAAATATGATTGACGTGTAAAAGTGTTTGTACAAACCTACTTACAGAAATAAAATCATTTATCATTGTAATTTATCAAGGAATGTATCGCTAATATGGTAAAAAAGTTTTGAGATATCGAGAGAAATACAAAAAAATACATTCAATTAGTTATAATAGTTATACTCGTTTCTTTGAAAAAATCTTCCCTTAAAATAAGTGTTCTTAATTAAATGACCACCACTGTACATCT
Source organism: Polymixis flavicincta (assembly GCA_949987655.1). Taxonomy (NCBI): domain Eukaryota; kingdom Metazoa; phylum Arthropoda; class Insecta; order Lepidoptera; family Noctuidae; genus Polymixis; species Polymixis flavicincta. The sequence goes on from OX465184.1 coordinate 16,333,380, forward strand.
AGTTGTAGTATATACTAAAAAACACAAAATGGAAAAAAAAACACTTTCAAGTATGAGGAAACCTGAAATTAGATAGTAATGACATGTTGAAATTACAGGTACCACAAGTACAGAATCGGCTGAAACTGGTGACAATGTTAACAATGGAACAGACTCTCCACAGTCCTTAAACAAAGATGAAAAAGTGAGTACAAATCAAAAAATGTGACAAAATTATTTCAATATTAGTTACCTAGAACATATGTTTATACTTTATACAGGACAAATAAAACAAGCATTTTTTAAAACCATCGTCTCATTTGGGTTGGTGCAACAAAGTCACTTAATTGTTTCTTTGGTCTACCTTTACCCTTATAGCCACCCATCATAGTGTGTTGCAATAGCATAATCAGCCTATAATGTTCCCACTGCTGGGACACAGGGCTTCTCTCTTCGAGCTTCGGCTACATCTACCACATGAGGCCCAGTGCGGGTTGGTAGATGTCACATGTCCTTGAATTTTTGGTTCTAGGATATGCCGGTTTCCTCACGACGTTTTCCTTCGCCGTTTTGAAAGCAGAGATGAAATTATTTTCACAAAGTAAAACGCTTTCCTGGGTTCAATCCACGACTTCAGAAGTCGTGGGCTCAGTGGCCACACTCCCACTCACAATGTATTAATTTGCTAATAATAAATTGAAGTTTCCACTACTAACAATTCCTTTTTTCTGTCAAAGACGGAGGTAGACAGCGAAGGTGTAGCAATCGGCGCGTCGGCGGAGGCGGGCGGGCCGCCCACGACGCCGCCCAAGCACAAGCCCGCCAAGTGATGCGCGCCGGCCACACTGTGCTACCTATGACCCCACCAGACATTCGGGTATCACACCCCATTCCATATGATATTACAGCGTGTCCGGACTTACTACCGCTTACTATCCCATTATTATTATTATATTAAGACAACAGCAGAACTCGTTTATACCTCAAGTAGCGAAAACAAAACGGTATTTTTCGCAAGCTGTAAATTAAAATGCTGTTTTCAGTATTTAGTCTTGTATCGCCAATCGGCTTAATATCGCAACTCGGAACTCGCTATGTAATGTATTTTTAATGGTGCGGATTCTATTATCAACTAGACGTACTAATCACAATGTCTGGTTGATTATAAATCCTTGAAATATGATGGAATAGGGACAGAAATGTTTGTATACGCTTTAGGGAAGCAGCGGATTTGTGTAAATAATTTTATAACGTATGCTAATAGGTTTAGTTTCCAGTTTAGGAAGCTCGTGTAAAAATATAATCATAAGTGTGTCCTGTCTCTGGTTTCTTAATGACTGACGCCCAGGAGCTGTGCTCTGTTCATGAATTGTCGTGCTTTGTCCAATATTTCTTCAGATTTCTCGAGTGTGATAGGTTTAATATAGAAATAACATATTAATCACTTGCCTTATGTAATAAGTTGTCTCATGTACTCGCATGTTTATAATATGACTTACCACAGAAGATAGATTCAGAGGCCCTATTGTGAGTTTCATCTCGACTCCTATGCGTCGACCGCGTTCGGCGCTCCAATGGGGTATTTTCCAATTTGATAAAAACTATTTTAATTTGTAGATTGGGGCAATATATTTAACAGAAAAATAAAAAATAATTTATTCATGTTCATTTTCTCTATTAAAAACGATTAAAATCAAATGTATTTTTCGTTGTTTTGAATATACCGTCAAAACGCTCCTTACGATGACTTTTATATCACGTGACATCCTGACGTCAGCTTTGTGTAAACGGCATCGGTACAAATACTTAGTTTAGCTCAGTTTTAGAAGTATTTGTGCACAGAGGCACTGCACATCAGTAATTTAATATCATTGTCTATCCAATAAAAATCCTGTATTTAAACTCGACATTCACTTGTTTACTTACTAACTACTTACTTTAGTTTACACAAAGTTGACGTCACGTGATAAAGTCATCATCGTAAGGAGCGAACGAAAAATAAATTTGGTTTAAATCGTTTTTAATTGAGAAAATGGATATAAATCAATTTACTTTTATTTTTCTGTTACATATTTCGTCCCAATCTTCAAATTAGAATAGTTTTAATAAATTGGAAAATACCCTATTGGCCCTGGCTTTGTGAATCTGGGCCAATCGGAGCGTGGAACGCAGTCGATATGGTTAGCCACTAATCTAACAACAGCCTACTGTGGTATTGTAACAGTTTTCATGTAAATGATCCTAAGGGATAATAGTAGCTAGATATTTTCATGTAAGACTTATTATGTTATCGATAAGGATACTATCAATCTTAAATTATGATGTCCAGCTGTAGTTTTATAGGTAAAAACGAAGAATGTTTAAAGGGTGACACAGATTTCTACTATGGATACTCATAGGTAAAATAAGGTGGCATTTATAGTTGCGAAAGTAAAAAGTTCCATTACAACGCCATAGAATATTGGCTTGATTAAATAAAAGCAATATTATATCGAATAATACAAGAATTCTTATGCACACGTAGAATAGCTATATCATAAAAATTTAATTATTGAAACGTTTTCCATACATTTAAATAGAGCGATAGTAGATATTGATGATATTTTTGTACTAGTAAAAAAATACCTCCCAATGATTAGAATGTTTTGGTGTGATTAATTGATGTTTTTTTAATGATGGTATTAACTTTAATTTTTTACTTTATATTTTAGGTATTATTTAGTGTTATGGACTAGCGCGTCGTTTATAGCATAATTTACTGTATAGTTTTATAAAAATATGTACCTACATCACAAAATGAGATGAGCTATTCGCGCCGGTTGATACGAAGCCGAAGATGAATCGTTACCGAAATATCAGTTTTCTTATTCAGTGTGTACAGCCAAGTTTAGTCAACTTGGATGTACATAAATATGTAGTATTATTTACTTATAAACTTCTCGGTGCATTCGGTATTGAAATTATGTTCCGTACAACTAAAATGAGATTTGGTTCACATTATTTTTTTGTTAAATTTAACGTCCGCCTAACATTGCAAGCAATATGTTTTTGAAAATTAAATTATTTCTAGTTGCTGTTAAAGCATATTTAACCACCAGGAAACCTACAGACAAGTCTGTAATAATAATTATTTTTGGGAAATGGGTTTTAAAATAACGCCTGTAAATATAAGTTTCTCGAGATAAATATAATTTGTCACTAATTTGTGGTCAGACAAAAACTGGTTTTACTATAGATTTAGTTTCAAATCCTTAGCATATTTACGAACGGCGTAAAACCTTAATCACTCCAAAGAGATCCACAAAATGAAGTCATCTTATTTATTGATGCTAATTAGGGCTAGTAGGAAGATTGTTACTGAATTTAAATTATTTTTATTAGAATTATTGTTTTCTGTATATTAAGAACTTAAATCAATTGACATTGTGTTTTTATTAATTAAGTAATGCTCAAACTTTATTGTTTTGTCCCATCACTTGACAGTGGTCTCCACAAATTATTTAGTAGCTATTACCGAAGTTAAGGGAGTTTTCATTTTAAGAATAATAAATAACTTATAAGTATGGATAAATATTGCATTTTATTTTAATTTTCATACTTACCTGGTTTCAGGCTTCCAGGGTTGTTTATTTTTTATAAAACCTATGGTTCAGAATGTTTTAAACAAGTGTTTTGTATGTGTTTCACTTTGAGTAATAGGGTATTTTCCAGTTTAATGAAAAGTATTCTAAATTGAAGATTGGAACGAAAGATGTAACAGAAAAATAAAAGTAAATTGATTTAGATCCATTTTCTCAATTAAAAACGATTTAAATCGAATTTACTTTTCGTTGTTTTGAATTTTACCACCCAAACGCTCGTTACGATGACTTTTTATCACGTGAAGTCAACTTTGTATAAACCAAAGTAGTTTGTAAGTAAACAAGTGAATGTCGAGTTAATAATTAACAAGATTTTAAATGTATAGAAAGTGGAATTACTGGCCTACAGTGCCTCTGTGCATAGATACTTCTAAAACTGCGCCAAATTAAATATTTTTACCGGTGCCGTTTACACAAAGCTGGCGTCACGATGTCACGTGATAAAAAGTCATCGTAAGGAGCGTTTTAGCGGTAAATTCAAAACAACGAAAACGGAATTTGATTGTAATCGTTTTTAATTGAGAAAATGGAGTTAAATAAATTTATTTTTATTTTTCTGTTAAATATATCGTTCCAATCCTCAAATTAAAATATTTTTTATTAAATTGGAAAATACTCCATTAGTCATCAATTTCAAATCAATTGAGCAAAATTTTATTGTTTTCTAAACGATTTTAAAACCCGCTTGAGCAAACATTTACAAAAATCTCAATCAATATTTATCATTTCATTCGATACACACTGCGGAAGACTGCATAACTTAGAGACACGTATGACTCGTATGTGGACGCGATCCTCAGCATTCAGGGAACGACGGGGATATGTAGAAATAGATCGATACTGAACCCTTTACATACACCCTGTATGTTCCGATTATATAGATATAGATCGATACTGAACCCTTTACATACATTCTGTATGTTCCGATTCGTTACACAGTTAAAATATATTAAGGGCTGATCTTTCAATAGTCAATTAAGTCGGTTTGACAGCTTTTGTATAGAAAATAATTATACCAAGATTCATTCTTCAGATATAACTATAAGTTATCTGACGGTTGAAAAATCAGCCCTAAATAAACTATATTCTGGATTGGATTGGATGGATTTTAGAATAGATCAGTAAGTAGGTATCACTTCTTGTTGTCCAGTGATTTTTCTCAATTGTTGCATTCATTTACTTTTAAAAGTCCAAGTAGTCATCACAGCGAGGATTGTCTTTTACACATTGACATATAAATAAGGACCGGGCGGACCGCATGTTACAATGACGCCTCGAACTTGGTCCCAAAATGGTCTTCCCTATAGCGAAGTGAACTAGAACGCGATCGGCTGTCTACGGAGCGGTCGTAAATTTTTGCAAGCAAAAATACCAAGTTGTGCCGTGAAGGGTTGCGTGAACTACGACAAAAACCACATTTAAAAAAATGATAACATTTCATATTCCCGGTAAGTTAAAAATATGTCATTAAATCGACTTCTAACATTATTTAAAACAATTTTCTTTCTTACGTTCGTACGTCAGAAAACACTACGAATCCAAAATGGAAAATATGTCCAGAATAACAAAAAGACAAAAAAAATGTTTTATTCGAAGGCCAATGAAAACTTAATAACACAAACAAACTGCACCAAATATAAATTTTGAAAAATATAAGGTTTTTATTTAATTTCTTTGTACCTACCTCGAAAAATACCACACGCCGCTCTTACAAGGTTACGTCTAGGAGCAGACACGCCGTAGTTCATACTAGTTCTAATAGATGGCGTTAGTGTTTTTGTAGGGCGACCGCGTCCGTCAAAATGTTCTGACGACCGTATCTTTACTATTTAAATCAATGCTTTTACAGTTAATTGCTTTGTATGAGGTCCATAGCATAAACATATTATTGAAGAAATGTACAGATGCCAGCACATCAAGCTACCCCAATCTGTCAAATTTCTTTGAATAATTTTCATCTTTGTGACTTAAGCATAAGGTTCATGTTCAATTAGGAAAATTTGAAAGTTTGGGGTAGCCTGATGTGCTGGCGTTTGTACATTTCTTCAATTCGTTCTAAAGTCATAAATGTCGTATGACGAAAAACTGACTGATTTTTTTACCATCTAGAATAGGTGTAATAAAACAAAACTGACTTCTGTTTAGTATCTCTATGTAGTTTGTGGTGAGTTTGTGCTTCTGTTCTTGGAACTGTCAACTGCCAGAAATTGAATTTTTCAGTTTCGTGACGATTTTGGGTTTTGATCATCAGCTGTATAGTTTTAGTAGGTTTTAGTAACAACAAAAAATTGAGAATTCCAAGAAATATGTCGAACCCACCGGGAAGGCCAGAAAAGACGCGTTTTGGCACTGTGCGATTGGCTACTGTTGCAGATGCACCTCATGTACTGGAGTTGCTGAACGAATCAGTATCCGAAAACTTCAGGGTCAACTGCGTCTACGATATCACTAAGCTCATGTAAGATGATCGTAATTTTTTTTTTGGAAACTCCGCCCCTAAGACGACCCACTGACCAAATGAAGTACTGTTCCTACTGGTCCTGTGGCGGTTCTTGCGGGAAACTTGTGTACTAAGGCTTCCACTGGCCTTTTGGGTTAGTAAAATGATGATTAATGATGGTTCATCATGACTTAACAAGTAAAACGAGCTATACCTCAAGTTGGACAGTTACAATTTACATGTAGGTAAGTCAGACCAGAGAATGTGGTACGGAGCTCTTGATTTATCGTCTCCGTTGTAGGTTATTGCACCAGGAACCGTTGATGGCTGCGTGTACGTTACCCCAGCAAGAAAGTGTCTCCTAGAGCTAATTGAGTAGAACGTATAATGTGTGCCTTATCTGCTGTAAATGTGCCCCCACATAAAAATGTGTGCCCCCTGTCGTTTTGGAGAAAAACGGAAAAAACGATTCTTGCTAGGGTAACGTTTTTCTAGCAGGAAAATTCTAAACGAATGATCGGAGAGAGAAAAATTGTGCATGGCCAGAGAGCTTATATGTGTGCCAAAATGTGCCCCCAAAAATAAAATCTGTGCCCCTTCAGGTTTTCGAGATATTGCATTTCCTGCTGGAGTAACGTTTTGAGGAATCGTATATCTCTAAAACTATTGCATGTGCCCCTGTAGAATAAACATACACGAGTAGCTCTTAAGGGGCACACCTTAGTGCCCTAATTAGATTTAAGAAAATATTTATAGTTTTCAAGTTATCGCGGTTTTATGAAAACCCGAAAAAACATCGCAGCGCCTAAATGAGACAAGGCACAAGTTCGCTGAAAATTGTATTCGGTCCTTCTTGACGCTATTAATAACCATACAAAGTTTCAAAACTGTTCATGCATGCGTTTTTGAGTAATCTTCCTAAAAGTCAAAACGATGGTGTCTTAACTTTGACGGCAAAATACAAGGAACCGGGTCAATCTCAGATGTGTAGGTGTGAACCAAAATTGTGTGCCTTTAGTCAAAAATAATTATGGTGAAAATATTCAGCTTGGAATGTTTCGCATTAAGTTAATATTAACAAAAAACCAAAATATGTAAGCAACGGCTGGTTATCCGACCAAATTCCAATGACTACTAAAAAGCGACTGATTTATACATATCAATGACCTTCTTTATTTGACGCATTATACCTAAGCGTTGTCCGTACAGTCGCGTTCAAAAGATTTGGGGGCTAATTAAAAATATTATATATTAAATGCACCTTGTGACTATTAAATGAAACAGCTTGTTGATGTGGAAATTATTATTTTTATTCCCTTAATTTTAATTCTTAAAGTAAGTACTGCATCAAATCACAGATTAAATTTCCTAAAAAAATAAATAAATAGGTAAAGTAATGAAAAAAATCCAAGTACTTGATAAGTGTACAAGTATTTTTAAATAAGTCAAAACGATGCCATTAAATACTTACCACCGCAGATTTTTTTTTTTTGGGTGGGAAATCATCAAATAACTTCTCCCGCTCTGGGTGGAGCAGGAGGGCGTGTCAGACTTTTACTGACTAAAACCCACCCGTGTTCCTTCAGTAGCCCTTAAGCCAGGGGCTGTGGTGTCTCTTTCGAACAAACCCGCACCCCTGGCAGGCATCGACCCTTGCGGGCCCCATCAATTTTTGTGCTGACATCTCTTTGAGGCGCGCGTGGAACACAACGCGCCGTCGACTTGGGCTAGGTCCTTACCGGACAGCGAGCTACCCATTACTCGCCGTCCGCAAGCCCATGCCTACGGTGGCCGGAAATCGGCCTGGGATTCCCGACGCCCAGGGCGTCTCCGTATCCTGCGGCGGCTAGGGTCGCGAGGGCGCATATGCTGCCTCTCCCTCACGTGCGCCGCCTCCCTCTTCGCGAGCATCACTGCTTCGCTGAAGGAGGTGACGGCTCCCCATGCCCTCTCGCTCCGTACCATGGCCTGGACCAGGGCCGGACGCGAGAGATCGCCGCCGCCGATCGCCTCCACGAGGACACGGCGGTGCTCCGCCCAAGCAGGGCAGACCGCCACCGTGTGCTCCACCGTGTCCTCAGGGCGATCTTCGCAGTGGAAACACCCGGGCGTTTCCTCCCGCCCTATCCGAAACAGGAACCTCCCGAAACAACCGTGTCCGGTGAGGACCTGCGTCAGGCGGAAGGTGAGGACGCCATGCCGCCTCTCAAACCACTCCTCAAAGAGGGGACTTACCGCCGCAATCGTGGCGTGCCCAGCACTGGGTTGCGACAATCGCTCTCTCCATGTCACCATGAGATCCCGCCGGAGCTCTGTCCGCTGTGCCGCGATTTCCCGCGGCAGCGGAGTTACGCCCCGGCGTTTGGCCTCCTCGCGCCACTCCCATATTTGCGCGAGGACCTTTGCCTCCAGGGGCCTAAGTCTACTAATTTATAAACGTCACAATGGTCTCTCAATGGTAAGTTTTTGACAGATTTGCCATACAAAAACTGTCAAAAACACACCATTGAGAGACCATTGTAACGTTTATAAATTAGTAGACTTAGGCCCCAGATCCCATGGCTACCACCGCAGATCGTGCCATAAAATTCACCACCCCTACAACCACATAATTGTTCTAAAATGCTTAATACGCCACTTTCAACCAACTTAAAAAAAAGTAAACAAACAGTATCAGTGCAACTGCGTGACTCGAACGTAACAGTGTCCTTGGCGTCATAACATACCTGTAACTGTTTAAAGCTAAAGTAAAATCCAACCTTTGCGCAAAGGCATACTATTCTATCAACGACTACTTAAACGATAAGAATAGTTGGTCGCTGTGATTAACTCAAGACAATGTTTGTGTTCTTTCACCAGAGTTTCCTTGCCTACTGACAGGTCATATCTTTATTAACATAATTGTTTGTTTTTTTATTTGACTATATAAATTCATTTCAATTTACTTAGTGTTGACATAATCTACTCATTGTTTTTTATTTTTAATAATGAGTTAAATTGCAAGATGTAGCTAGCTAGCGACCCCGATAATGGATCTATTATATCTAGAACTAATTTCAATTTCGATATTCTGTAACCTACCATTGTATAAAATCAAGTTCTTCTAACATAACAGACAGCTGTGCTGCTGGGGAGTTTGTTGCGCCACTTCTTCTTCCCAGCTAAAGCACTAGGAAGTGTCGAAGGGTGGGCGTTTTTGGGGGACTGTCTTTTGTAATTTTTGACGTTCAAAAAGTGCTGACACCAGCCTAGTTTGAATAAATGACTTTTGATTTTGATTTTGATTTTTGATTTTACCAATACCAAGTAATAATCCAAACGGACTTCCTAGTCAATAAAACTTCGTGCCTATTATTCATATTAGAGCGACGTTACACGTACTCGTAACTGTTTCTGTCACACTAACACCGTATGCGTACTAGCTGTCTCACTTTCTCCAAGCTAGACAAAGCGACTCCTACACACGACACGACGTCAGCGGATGCCGCGGGGCCAGAGATATCTGCAGCGGTGTGAGGAGGCGAAAAAAAGGAATCTTCTATTAAGGTGAATGCTCCAACCAGCCCGCGAAATTCAAATTTTCTTACGTTTTTTAGAATTTGCAGGCCAGTGCTAGGTTGTATGTTGATTAAAATATTATTCACGGCTGTAAGACATATGTAGTTACAGAATTATAATCATCAAAATCATCAATACTATGCTCTAAGTTCATAAAGCTATAGGAATGACTTTTTGTTTTTTTTTTTGTTCCTACGCCTTATGAACTTGGAGGGTTGTATTGGTGATTTTGATGCTTATAATTCTGTAACTACATACGTCTTACAGCCGCGAATAATATTTTAATCAACATACAACCTAGCACTGGCCTGCAAATTGCAAAAAACGCAAGAAACTTTGAATTTCGCGGGCTGGTTGGAGCATTCCCCTTACTGATGAAAAACTTACTATTAATTTATCTAACCTACGGCTTATCAATAAATATAATAGAAACAGCTAGTAGAATATAATCCAATAACAACTTTATTTTATTACTTATTACTTTTCTACTTCAGTGTACTCAGGCACAACCGGTTAGTGAGTAAAGTAAAGAAGGTCATCGATATGTATGAATCCGTCGCTTTTTAGTAGTCATTCAAATTTGGTCGGATAAGCTGTTGCTTACATATTTTGATTTTTTGTTAATATTAACTTAATGCGAAACATTCCAAGCTGAATATTTTCACCATATATTTTTGACTAAAGGCACACAATTTTGGTTCACACCTACACATCTGGGATTGAGCCGGTTCCTTGTATTTTGCCTTCAAAGTTAAGACACCATCGTTTTGACTTTTAGCAAGATTATTCAAAAACGCATGCATGAACAGTTTTGAAACTTTGTATGGTTATTAATAGCGTCAAGAAGGACCGAATACAGTTTTCAGCGAACTTGTGCCTTGTCTCATTTAGGCGCTGCGATGTTTTTTCGGGTTTTCATAAAACCGCGATAACTTGAAAACTATAAATATTTTCTTAAATCTAATTAGGGCACTAAGGTGTGCCCCTTAAGAGCTACTCGTGTATCTTTATTCTACAGGGGCACATGCAATGGTTTTAGAGATATACGATTCATCAAAACGTTACTCCAGCAGGAAATGCAATATCTCGAAAACCTGAAGGGGCACAGATTTTATTTTTGGGGGCACATTTTGGCACACATATAAGCTCTCTGGCCATGCACAATTTTTCTCTCTCCGATCATTCGTTTAGAATTTTCCTGCTAGAAAAACGTTACCCCAGCAAGAATCGTTTTTTCCGTTTTTCTCCAAAACGACAGGGGGCACACATTTTTTATGTGGGGGCACATTTACAGCAGATAAAGCACACATTATACGTTCTACTCATATAACTCTAGGAGACACTTTCTTGCTGCGGTAACGTACACGATGGCTGCAGCTACCTATATAGTTATACAGGGATCAATTAAATAAGCTAGCAAAACTCGAACTAAACAATAGAACATAAAACATGTGATTTGATACCTAAGCTTTGGGGTCAACGACCGCAGGTAAAGTAGTAACTTGGAAACAGAAGGGAACATTTTTTTTTATTGTTTGTTATTTACAGACGTGTTGAGTATCGATTTCTTAACATTAAAAGTTAATTGCTAAACTCATTCTTTAAGTATCCTACATTAGATAGGTAGGTACACGAGGTCGTTAAGTTGACCCCTTGAAAAAATCAGCATCATAATCATGTTTAGATAGGTAGCTAGTGGATACAGTACCGGTTACTTCTCAAGAACTGGAACTGGACTTGGAACCGGGATTTCCCGAGAAATTCGGTACTTTCTACTTACGTACAAATGTCGCTATTAATTTATTGTAATGTAAGAAGGGAAATGAAACTTGGCAAGGCACTGTAGACCCTTACAAGATACAAATAAACATTATCCCCCTTATTACAGAACAAGGTTTTTCTTTAGGTATGGTTTAAACCTTCGAGCCTGTTTTTTAAATAAGAACCTAAATGAAATCGAAATACAGCTCCTTTTACAAATCTGACAAGTTAGTCCAGCGCTAAATTGTCAGTTTTGGAAAAGGAGCTGTAATTCTATTTCAGTTCTAAGTTCTTATTTCAAAAACAGGCTCGGTGGTTTAAACCATATTACCTAAAGAAAAACCTTGTTTTGTAATAAGGGGGTAGAAGTTAGGCTCTAGACTTCCTATTTTAAGTACTTGGACCTAATAACCTTATTTTATTTTTACGTGTATATCTTTTGAACTATATATTTTTTCCAAATTCTGTTTTCACACACTATATACACAAATTCAAAGCAACGTGCGTAAAAAATCACAACTCTGCACTAAACTGTTGTATTGTAACATGATTTTCATCAAATAGCTAAACGTCAGCGCAGCGGCAACTTGATTATCTCCGCAGTTTAATGACACACAAATTTCATTTAAACATACACATTTACCTCTCGTTGCACACGAATTATTGTATGTATGTTTTTTATTGTACGTCCATACGAAAAGAAAGTGCCGCTCTGGGATGACGTAGTTCCAGCGGAAACAGTTTTTGTTGAATAGGTCCCCAATGGCTGGATGCACAAATTTTTATTTACCATACACAATTACACGACGTCATACACTAAATATCTGCTAGACTGAAATTAAGAAATTCGACATTTTTCCGCTGTGACTACGCACACCAAAAAATTGAAAAATTCTACTTTGAGAATAACAAACCGTATTTTCTTTAAAATAAAAGTAATGCAATAAACGAAACAAATCTAAACTCAACTTATATCTGTTATATTACTGACCACTTATTTACATTGTTGAATAGCTTTTTTCTCTCGGTAATAAGTTCTGAGGAAACCTATAGCATTTACACTTCTGTCACTCAACGATGTTCTCAGCGTTACCATTATTGTATAAAAAGTAGTTTATTTAATATGATTTTTACTATGTATTGAAAAAAAGAAAGAAAATAAAGTACCAAAAGTATCGAAAGAACCGGGACTCCGGGATAAAGACATGATACCGGATTGTGGAAAAAATCCCGGTTATTCCCGGTATTTTCGAGACCGGGATTTCCCGGGAGCATGCCCTAATAGGTACGAGTACCCATCACGTCTGTGGAGTTTCGCCAGATAATTTGATTTCAACTTTTATATGTATATACATAAAAGAGCGCTTCTAAGGGTCATGCCGAAGACGCCTCACTGTGATACCTCGCGAATTCGCGATTACATGGAGGTGAAATCGAGGTAGCGAGTTACTACCTCCGTGTCACCTCGCATGTTTAACACATGCTAATAGACACGCACGTTCCGTGTGGGTTCCGTGTGGTGGCGGACGTAAAAGAATACCACCATCCCATTTCTTCCTGTGGGTGTCGTAGAAGACGACTAAGGGACTTACTAGAGCATTCTCTGCTGAACGCTGAGAGAACGCTGCATTGGCAGCAGCGTTCTCTATGTATTTGACCACCATACTGCGTTCGCCAACTCGCCTCCCAAGCGTGTCGATTATGGCAAATCCGCCGCTTATGTCCAGCAGTGGATGTTATTTGGCTGATATGATGAGACACGCACGCACATACCGAAGGATATCTCACTTCGATAAATCGCGGGCTGCTTGGGCCCGCGATTTATCGAAGTGAGATATCCTTCGGGGTTTGTCTCGATCCCTTTGTGAAAACAAAATATTTTTTCTTTACATCGCGTCTGCAAGCATTGATGTGATCTGGCTTATGATTGGTCAAATCGGTTCAACTTGTTCTTCTGGAGTAAGATTATAGCACAAACACTGGATTGAGCACCTGAGCTATCAGCTGCGATTGAACCGACGTGTTCCCTACGCCATCTATCTAGAAATACTTAGCAACTTTGGCAAGTATTGATATCAAGGTATCGAGATAGCGACTGCGGTCGCGAGCCTCTTCGGTATGTAATAACCATAAATGAGCATACGTATTATGTTATTTGTTTTTCAGTGAGAATTGTACATTGAGTATATGCCAGCTAGACCAAAGGAGAACCATTATTGGGTTCATTACCGCTCGGGATCATCCATTGCTGCCATCAGTGCATCCAGGTGCATGGGAAGAGTATGTGTGGGCCAAATATAAGTAAGTATTATATTCACCTACCTTAAGGTTTTTTTTGCAAGTTGCGGGTCAGAAAAATTCATTCAATGTAATTTAAATTGAATTTAAATTAACTAGGAAGGTTGTATTGACGAATTTAATTATTAAAATTCTGTAATTCTTCCACTTTCTTGCCTTTACATTTTTTAAAATTTTATATTTATAGAAAGGTATTCGCACATGTTCCCATTGTATGAACACATTTCTAAAAGACTCAATAGCAAAAGCCCAAATAAATTACTTGCGCCTAGTTAAAGACTGCATTTGTATAGCAGAAACTCTAATTACATGGCAAATGGCAATCAAAATGTTCAACAGTTTACCTTCACACATCAGAGTGCTGCCTACTAGTAAATTCAAGAAAACAATATTTGCCTGGCTTTTGGACAACTGTTTTTATTCAGTTCAAGAATTTTTAATTATAAATTTTGACATTCAATTTTATTGGTATGTAGGTACTTAGTGAGTGAATTGACTTTTTAATCATACGGCATTTGACATTTCATTCATTTTTCTTTTTTTCGTTTAATTTATAAAACTTGACAATGGTGCCGATTCTGTTGTACACCGAACTAAACTGTAACTAAAATTCCTTACTTTTGACTATGAGAATCTTAACGCTCTCCTAAATCTCTAATTTTATAAACCATTTTGACACAACTAAAATCGAATTTGACAATCGCGACTCGCACGTATGTTTTGGCTTCGCAAGGTGGTACTTGTTTGCCCTACCCGTGATTTTTTTTAGAGCTAGAGGCGCGCAGGAGCGGCAGCCACGACGTGATTTTTATGGAATTTTCACTTTTTGCATGGAAAAGATGAAAAACTAGCTTCCGCCCGCGGCTGCGCCCGCGTGGAATCGGAAATTATCCCGCGGGAACGTACTACCGGGATAAAAGTATCCTGTTTCAATATATGTCATAATCTATCTGTGTGCCAAATTTCATACAAATCTGTTCAACCGTTTTTGCGTGATTGAGTAACAAAGATCCAATCATCTTCACAAACTTTCACATTTATTAGGGACTACCCTTTTTTACCCCAATAGGGGTAGATTTTCGAAAAACCCTGATATACGTTATTCTTTTTTCTTGGTTTTAGGTATAAATACTGAGTTTCAAGTTAATCAGAGAGCGCGTTAAAATTCTTGCATACAAACTTTGACACCTCCCAATCCCCCTTTAGGGGATAGTTTAGAAAAACAATAAATTACTTACTAACTTTATAATTTACTTAGATAAGTATTTTTGCCAAGTTTCAAGTTTATTAACTCAAGGAATAAGATTTTTCATACAAATAAAATCCCCCCTTTTCACCCCCTTATAGGTCGAATTTCCAAAAACCCGTTCTTAGTGCTCCCCTACATTATAAAAGGAAGCCGTGTGCAAACTTTCACGTTGCTAGTCCTAGTAGTTTCGGCTGTGTGTTGATTGATCAGTCAGTCAGTTTCTCCTTTTATATTGTATATAGATTATTACCCACGTGTTGAGTTTCAGAGGTGTATTACGGTTTTATAAAGGGGGTCGACATTTTCATTATTTTTGCGATAGGACACACCATTTTCGAGATCTATGCAAAAGAAAAGAAAAAAAAATACAGTACTATTTATGCACCAGAAGTCGAGGTGTCAGTGTGAATTTCTTGACAACTAATTTTATTCCACACCTATTTAATCGCGATTAAAAATAGTCAGATTTAGTTAGACAACCAAAATTTTAGGTTGAATAGAGTAGGTAATGAAATTGGAAACAACAGAATAGCAAAATTGCCATTTTCAATAAACTAATAACTCAGTGCAATCTTAGTGCTGTCAAACTAAAATATAATAGTCTTGTGCCTGCTCGGTCATTTTTAAGATCGCTCCGTACTAGTTCATTTCGGTCAGTGAACTAGTTCATTCTATTAGTTCTATTGGCTCTATTCGGTCTTCGCTCTGTCAGTACTTCCATAGATCACATCACAGAACAAAAAGTCTAGGTCCGCACGGCTACACATCAAGCTATACATTTCCAGTATAAGCTGATCTCGCATTGTATAGGATTTCCATACAGTGAGAGATCAGCGTAAACTGGAATTTTAACAGACATATTTTACAGACATTTACTTAATTTAAAATGGTAAAAACTATCTCGGTTAAACTACATTATTTGTTCACAATTTATAGTATTATTGTAATAAATGATTTTACACAATACCTATTTGATTTTCCTTCATACTTGAACAGGCTTATGACTGTCATTCTAATCTATCACTTAAAAAAATTATAGGTAGGTACATACATAAATAGTAAACTTATAATTTATTTGCGAACACAAATAAAACTTACCTTGCGTCATTTTATTCGGGTGATAAGCAAAAATAGGCATTATGGCATTGACATACGTTAGTCTATTGATATTATAACGCGCATCTCATTCTATCGAGTTCGGTCGGTCGGTCGAGTCTCGGGTATCATCGTCATTCGTCGGCTATTCTTTCTCGTTCTCGTTCAGAAACGTTGAAATCGTATCAGTCAAATCAGTCGCTCGCTATCATTCTCATTCTTGTTCGGACACGAGGAGCTGTTAGAACTAATAGACCGATTACAAGTCAGCATTCGGAAACGTTTCTTTTAGTTCAGTGCAAAGAAACGGTTCCTATTCGTTCATCGTTCACGAACTACACAAGACTAAAATATAATATGTTGTGTCACTTTAGTCAATTTCAGAATGGGAAATCGTCGTTTGACAGGAATAAACTAAATTTCGGTGATTTTTAGTCTAGTTTAGAGAATTTTGTGACAACAGAATCGGCACCATATAATTACCCATTTTTCTTTTCAAACTAATTTACTTACCTACATCTATTTCAATGGGGACATTAATAATTGTACTTTAATATTTCTACACCGGCAACTGTAGTCTATGTGAAACTGTTTAATAATATTAAGATCTTAATAATGTGCCATATACTCAGAAATACATAAATAAATAAAAATAAATGCATAGGTACTGACGTCAGCACATCAAGCTATCCCAATTGTCAAATTTCTTTAATACATTTTTAACTTTATTCCATAAGCGTAATGTTCATGTTCCATTGGGCGCACTAAAATGGGCGAGTGCGGGGTGATGTAGCCGTGCAGTCTTTAATCGGTCGCATTTTTAATTTATTGTAACAAAAATAATGCATATTTGTAAGAAGTAACAAAATCAAATCATTTTCTTTTGTATTGCAAAGCAGTAGACATTTTTATTTTACTCTTTTGTGAAAAAATGAAGGAGTAAAATGGTTTCATCTCAACGATTTGGAGGTGATGTGTTGTTTTTTTTTCTTATTATTTGATACCCATAGAAAAGTTATGCCTAAACCAAATGACGTATCCTGCCAGGGGTGCCGGTTTGTTCGACAGAGATACCGCAGCCCCTGGCTTACGGGCTATTGAGGGAACACGGGTGGGTTTTAGTCAGTAAAAGTCTGACACGCCCTCCTGCTCCACCGAGAGCGGGCGAAGTTATTTGATGATATCCCACCCAAAAAAAAAAAAAATTGTAAAAATTAATACAGGATAAGTTTTATCCAGTGCGCAAATTGTAACCATGAATTCAGCATAATTATCATTCTAGAACCCCTAGCGCAGAAATTATTCGCCGGTTGTACAAAAAAAAAAACTGCTGTTTCATAGAAAAGTGCAATACCTACGCGGTTAAAATGTATGGAACAGCTGATTTTTTTTGTGTATCCGGCGAAAAAATTCTGCACTGGGTCTAGAATGATATGCTGAATTCATGGTTACAATTTGCGCACTGGATAAAAACTTTTCCTGTATAAATTTTTTTTTCAAATGTAGGTAATTTCTTTGTAAATGCCGACGAAAAGTGGTTTCTTCTGCATGCTGTTTTCAACCATTTTTTGAGAAGGCAGCCTTAACATACAGCGTCATCATCATAATCAGCCTATAATGTTCCCACTGCTCGGACACAGGCCTCCTCTCCGTGAGAGGGAGGGGGCCGTAATCCATCACGCGGGCCCACTGCGGGTTGATAGATGTCACATGTCTCCGAATTTTTGGTTCTAGGACATGCCGGTTTCGTCACGATGTTTTCCTTCACCGTTTGAGAGCAGCAGGCCTAGACAAAACACATTTCTGTTAGCGTTCACGCCAAACGCTACGCCAAAATGTATGGGAATGACATTACCTACCTGTGGAACGGTTACGTCGTCGTGTCCTTTCCGCAGGTAATGTGTTTTGTCTCTAGGCCCAGTGTTGATGAAATAATTTACACAAAGTAAAGCGCCTGTCTGGGTTCGGACCTACGGCTTAATCTTGTACCGCCTGATCATGACCTGCAAACTGCAAAAAACTTAAGAAAATTTGAATTTCGCGCGCTAACCTAGCGCTAGGGTTACCCTCCCTTTAACTTTCGAGTAACCTGTTGATATGCCTCTACGTTTCGTTGCCTTGAAAAACGACGGTTGATTCGCCCTGTGTACACGTGTAGGCTGCGCAGTCGTCAGTTCTATGTCCGGTGGTTTGTGGTGTCATAAACAAGCACAGAAGATTATCTATTCTGCGGTGCGGCTAGCACGCTGTACCGTAGAGAATCCGTGCCGTATACAACGCGCGTTAGCTTGCCCAAGTTGTGTTAATTTTTGGATTTTTATCCGACCGCGCGACAACAAAGACATGTTTGTTTTTCACGAAGGTAGGTACACTTTAGGTATGGTGGGCTACTGCCTCAAGATTAAGGTCGGGACTTTGTCAAAAGGGCTAGTCGCTTACTATACTCTGAGGCCAAGAGGGCCTTATCACACTAGCGGTTTGCGAGCGGCTGCAGGGCGGGGCAGGCGCGCAGCGAAGTCATTGCGCGTCCTCAACGAAAAGATATTTAGCTGCACCTGGTTGGACTGGAAGCCGACATGGTTAGGACAAGGCTAGGCAGATTGATTGATGTGTGAATGTGATCAAGTCACAATATCTATTCAGCTTATTTCAGCTGTATCCGACTGGACTCGAAGCCAAAGCCAACATAGTTGGGAAAAGGCTAGGCACATTGATTGATTTGTGTTGTGTATGTGGTCTAATCATAATAAATAAAAGTCGTTGGCGTCCTGAGCACGTCGTTTAATGTCAATAGCCGCGGCGTTAAAAAAAGATGCCTAAGTGACTTAACAATTTTTTCAGGGTGAAAGAAATGACCTCCCGTAACACCTTGTTTTTACACTTGTTGTGCTGGGACCCGAAATACGGCCGTGAGCTTGTCGATAACATGCTTAGGACAATTTTCATGCACGATGCCTACATTCTACACATCGCTATGATTAAATCGTTGCTTAATTATCCAAGTAAGTACCTATATATTTATTGCGTATTAACTGTTAAGTCATGTCATTTATTCATCTGTTGAGAGGAAATAATAACTGGTGTAATTTTCATCCGAAAACGAAAAAAAAGCTTCGGCTTTATTTAGACATTAAAACAAAACTAATATTTTTGCTGTAGGTACATCGAAGTCTTGTTTGTTTTTACACTTAGGGAGAGAAAGAGCAAATATAGGCTTAAATAGAAATAAAACACGATAATTCCATGAACGAATGAATGTCTTTAACTTTTTAGATTTTCGACTGGCCGAGCTTCGGCTGGTTTATGGCCGAATCATGATTTTTGGCCCAAAATGGCAGAAAACCGAAAATGAAACTTCAGTCGGTCATAATAACACAAGAGAGGGGCTTTCACTGCCCAACCCTCGTTACGCCCATGCTCGTAGGTAATACAGGATAAAATTTTAACCAGTGCGCAAACTGTAACCATAAATTCAGCATATCATTCTAGACCCCCTAGCGTAGAAATTTTGAAAGTTTAAATTTTATCATGTAGAATGAAATGAAAATATTTTTGTAGACTTGGTAGTCGGCCAGGCTCGGTCGGAGGGTTCATTCAGACACGTGACAACGATGGACCGCGGCGTCTGTGTCGACAAGCTGCCTGTGCTGTGCATTGCCGACCGCTCGGAGGTTTGCCCACGACTCAAGATTAGAAGAGCTGTGTAAGTCTAGAGTCTCTTTTGCAAAGTAAGCCAATTTACAAACCTTCAACATGGACATAGGTTAATATCTATACATACCTGTATAGTTCGTATGAAAGCGAACCTTCCACTCTGCACTCGGTCAAAATCGCACAATAAATTATATTAGGTAACTATGAGCCAGGTGCTCGATGAGAGGAGTGGCCCAGCCGTAACGCGACTTACGAGTTGTAGGTTGTAGGTTCGAACCCAGACGCTTTAGTTTGTGTAAATTATTTCATCACCACTACTCTCAAAAATGTGAAGATAATATCTTGAGGAAACCAGCATGCCTTAGAACCAAATATTCGAAGACATGTGACATCTACCAACTCGCACTGTGCCCGCGTGATGAATTACGGTCCACTCCCTCTCACAGAGAGGTCTGTGTCCCAGCAGTGAGAACATTATAAGCCGATAATGCAGTTGCTCGATGGGATATGCCATGGGCAAAAATAACGAACTTCCTCGAAGTATAAAGTTTCATCCTCTATTTCCCCATAGGTGATGGATTTTCAAAAATCTTTCGTTTTAAGTAGCTCATTTACAAAAGTTCATGCTTCTAGACCCAGCAGTTAAAGGCAGTGCGTGGACTGTAAAGGCTCCTACACTATGCCAGCGGTACAGCCGGCGGGTTTTTGCCTTGCGGGTATGCTGCAGGTGTTATTAGGCCGCCGGCTCTTGCCGCAGAACCCGAGTATGCCGTCAGGCTTGTTGGCGGCATGCTCGCCGGCCGGGCCGCCGTCATAGTATGTAGGAGCCATATGCGAGTACAAGATTTTTATTAAGTACATTATTTGCTATGACATCACGCAGCGAAGAAGACAACGACGATTTAGTGCCAATCTTGGAGCAGCACTCCGAGAGATTGCGACAGCTTTACGGTGACTTCTACATCAGTGAGCTGATAGCCAGGCATCCAGAATCAGAGAGGGTGCTACTCGTTTGTGAGGTAATTTGATACACGATCATCTTTTTCGGGTTCCGTGCGCAAAAATGTGCCAACGGAACCCTATTACCTACTAAGCCTACGCCGCGCCGTCGTAACTGTCCATCTGTTTGTCACTGGTCACTGTACATCCGTAATAGTAGAGTCTTTTCCAGCATAGTGAATTAGCAGTTGGAGTGATGTGTCTTGGCACAACGATCAATTACGAATCTTTGGAGGACGCTTATGTGCTATTACCGTTTGGCGGTCTTAAGCATGTGGATAAGGCCCCGAAAGACATGCCTATAAGGATTGATTCAAACTCCAGGTAAATGATATAGACAAATCATTTGTACGGCATTCCTACTGTACCTACCTACTGTAACTACCTAAAAGAATTAAAAGAAACATTTTGATCCTCTTAATATTTATTTAAAGATGCTTCCACGAAAGCTTATTTTAGAACTGTCGTTCCTAAAATTAAAACAACGGAAATAGACTTCATTTAATTATAAATATACTTCTGTGAAATCAAGTAAATCAGCGAAATCGACAAAATTTCGTCTATGCTATTTAAAGTTTACGTATTCAACTAGAATTGTCTTTTTTTAATAAATTCGAATGGAGCAGGTACATTATTTACATATGTTAGGTACCTAAATACTGACTAGATATTTACGAAATGATCTTATTTATTACTGTTTAGTATGTTTCTTGGTGTGGATGGTGCTCAGAAGCTGAAGCAGGAAACTAAGGAAACTAAGGTCTTCAAGGATTCAGATCTAGGATCCAAATCCAGGGTAAGCAACGAACTGTGTGCTACGTTTATTAAAAGAACAGTTATACTCCATTTATTATAGCATTGGAAAAAAGAGGCTCGTAAGAAGCAGGAGTGCAATAGTACATTATGGTACAAGTGTGTAACGTTGGTGATTATCGCCGAGGCGCCATTGAGAACCGAGTCGTCAGGCGAGGGTCTTAAGACAGCCGAGGCCGGTAATCATCAATACACACGTGTATCATACGACGTTTTTCAACACACTTGTGAAGAAAATAATACAAAAAAATCATTTTTCAACACACTTGCTCATAAAATGGCTCTAATTTCACCGCAATTAGGCACATAATGACACCTATTGTCAAACTGTGACTTTTTCATTACTATTATTCACTAGTGAGTTATAGCTTTTTTTTATTGGTTGAGTTGCTTTGTTCTTGAAAAGTTTCGATACAAAAAGGTCGTGCTCAATAGTACAAATAAATTAATAAACCTATTGCTTGCTCATTTCATGCAACGTGCATGTTTTTTTCTGTAATAAAGAAAACTTTGAATTCCCCATTTTGTACGTGGCTAAAGCCCTATCCGCGAAAAGCAAAAAAAAAGAAACGTCATTCTTTTAGGCCACGTTCCGAGTTACAATAATATCGGTTTGACCGCGCTCACACACGACGTCCCGCGAATCGTCATAGATGACGTCATGACATGCGCCATCTTGTCATTAATTTAGATTTATTTGAAATAGTGTTACTATCTAAGAAGAAAAAATGTGTGGTGTATACAAGTTTAATATGGTGAATATATGTTTTAACGTTGAGTGAACATTTTAACGCGATCACGAGCGTTCCGTATTGATGACAAAAATGACGGTTCTTAGCTGTCAGAATCGTGATATCTAACTCGGAACGCAAAATATCGATGTGAGCGCTCACAGCGTTATTTTTGTAATTCGGAATGCGGCCTTAGTATATGGCCCATCGCCATTGTTGTTGGATGCGCGCGCATTGGAAAACTGATTACTATTTCCCGCCATTGGCAAAAAAAAATCTCAACTCGTTTTCACTGTTGAAATTATAGTTATTTATTCATTAAAATGACTACAAGTACTAGTTATGAAGAAAATTATTTGTGTTGTAACTCCGCCCGATAAAAGATGTGAAGCCCTTAACATTATGGAAAGTTTACTACCTAAAAACTCCAAGGACAAAATGATTTTTTAGTATTATTTTCTTCACAAGTGTGTTGAAAAACGTCGTATGATACACGTGTCTATTGATGATTACCGTCCTCGGCTCAATGGCGCCTCAGCGGTAATCACCAACGTTATTGTACCATAATGTACTATTATTTTAAAGTTAAATTATTATTTTTTAGATAGATTTAAGACAGTTAAATACTGAAATAAAAGTCATTTTATTTTAAGTAATACTTGATTTATAATAACATCTTCATTCAAACACAAACAATCACATGATGATTTGAATTTAATTAAGATTAAAGGAAATAAAAACATATTTTTTTACAATAGTTTATTTAAATAACAAATTACAACAATGCGTTGGTAAAAATTCTTCGTCTTCTTTATCTAATTTAGTCACTAAACGTTTGTTGGTATTGTTCACTCCTGCTTCTTTTAGGTTTTTAGCATTGATGCTTTAATTTTAAATTAGAATGTAATTTTATGTCTAACTAAAAGCCTTTGATATAAGATAAATAGTTAAAATGATAACAATAAAGTGTGGCAGCTGGTATATAAATAGATTTGAATAAATTTGGCGTTAATCGTAACTGTGTACTTTTTAACCGACGAAAAAAAGGAGGTGGTTCTCAAGTCGACGCGTATAATACGAGTATATTTTTTATGTATGGCCACGCATAACTTTTTTCAGAGTAGTCCGATTTTGATAGTTCTTTTTTTTATTGGAAAGGGTATACCCCGAAGTTGGTTCCATACAAATTTCGAAAAAAAAAAATCTAACCCTAAGGATAGAAAAACAGGGGATGATTGATTGTTCACTCCCAGATTTTTTAATGGTGAGTTGTGTATTACAAAAAGTAATCAAAAATTAAGGATGTAGTATTTAGTAGATTATCGCCACAAAAAATTATAAAATAAAAACTTTTTAACAAAAAATTAAACCGCCGAAAAAACTGAAAAGCAAATAATGACAAAGTTCGCAAGTCGGTGACTTTCGATATGTATTTCAATTTTATGTCACCGCCTTCCGAACTTCGACTTAATTATTTTTTGCTTTTCAGTTTTGTCGGCGCCGGCGGTTTATTTTTTTGTTAAAAAGTTTTATGACACAAAGTGTACATTAAGAAGAACCTTTTTTAACTTCTGTCTAATGTTATTATAAATGGAGTATAGGCAACTAACTATACAAGGTGTTAAATGAAATAACTGTGAACATCTTAAGGCGATAGAGCGCTGCTTAAAAAAAAAAAAATGAGTTATGTGATCATAAATTTATGGAGCAGTTTCGTTTTTCGCGATAACGGGATTCGAATGGGACCCACATACATGGGGCTGCATACTGCCGCCGGAGACGCAACTATAGCTGTTATTTGTTATGCAAGGCTGCAAAGTTGTTTTTTCGGCGCGAGTACTTGTATTGAAAGCTGAGCAAGTGTAGGATTCTAGGATTGAACAAATATAGAATCTTGAGCGTAGCAAGGTACCAAAGGACGCAGAGTACCTTTGCTGCCGAGCTAAACACACAATTTTTCACCTCACTACAGCGAGGAAAATGCTAGGTGCAAGAAAAATAGCCTAAAGTTTAGTTAGTTACTTAGTATGATAGCATTGCACTGCAGTCTTCGAAAACGTTTTCACGCCTTTAGAATCTCTCCATGCATTGAACAAATTATACGCTTGTAACGGAAAAATCGCCTGAAAAGTACAAAACTTTTCCGGAAGATAACTCACGGCATTATGTAACGCTTGCACTAACTCTGCAGGTGTTAAATTTATATTTATTTCTTACTATTTTATCAAAACACAAACTAAAATAATGGAAAGCGAATTGAATAGAGACGATTTTTTTTTCATGCAGTCTACCTGTTGGCCAGTGCGATTATTCAAAAAATGGGGTTGGCGCACTGACATGAGTATTAATGCATTTTCAGTGTACTGGCTGCACATAAAATTATTGAATAGATAGGTTCGAATTTCAAAAACTCTTTCCACGCTTTAGCGGGTAAAATGCACTTTTGCACGCAGATTTCGAATGACAAACAGAACCTTTCCGAGGTCGTGAGGTGAAAAAATATTGATACAAAGAAGTATTTTTGTTGCTAACCTGTCCTTTCCTACCCTGGGTAAAGGAATGTCCAGAACACAGCCACACAGGCTATAAATAGAAGGTACTTTGTGAAATGTTCATCTTCCACTATTGTACACACAGGTTACATGGGTTTTCGAAGATGAAGATGCTCTCAATTTCAAAAGCGTAGGAGTGTTGCCTAAAATGGAAGGGGTGAGTTTCAATTTGTATTCATTTTTACTATAAAACGTTAACTTGCGAAATTTGTGTGGCAAATCAACAGAAAAGTTTGCTAACACGCGACTAGCTCACTGAACAACAGCCTAATTGCCCCATCACATCGTATGACTTCGATCTTAGTCATTTAATTTCAGTTTTTTTGACAAGCTGGGTACCTACATGTCAGAAGGGTTATAATCAGCCTGATAGAAAGCGATGGAGGTCCATGATGGAACGCGTGTACCCAGTTTACAAACGTACCACTTTCCAATGACACGACATTAAAGTCGATATTGATATTATGATATTAAGGTCGTTGTGCTGTTGTTGGGATGCCTCACCAATCGACGGCTTTTCGACCACAGTACCACAGTAAGATCGCAGGACGCGCGGTCTTTCGTTGTCGTGGTAGTCGGTATCGTCGTCAGTCTATGGTATGTCGCAAGTGTGTATTGCGTTCAATTCGCGACTGCGCCTGGAGAGAGTATCTTTTGGAAATGTGGTTCGGAAGTACTCTGTGCGTAAACGGGATGGACTGATACAGGATAATGCGAGTGAGCCAAAGCGAGATAGCTTCATTATTTTCTGTCTCTATCCTCAGTAAGCTAACAGAGGCGGATTTAACGTTTTGTTGTTAGTGTTTTTTTGCCTTGTTTGTACTTCTATTTGGTACAGTTTTATGTTTTGCTGGATGAGTGTTGTTAAAATGCCAATCAAAATGGTTAAGTTATTATATAGGTAGATACAAGGTCTCAGAGGGAAATTTAAAGAGATTCATTCATCTCTTTAAATTTCTCTCTAAGACAGTGTTAAGCAGTGTTTAGTGCTAAGAGGGCACATCATTGCATTTAATGGTGTGCCTTCTTAGCGGGTTTGACGCAAAATGAGCACTTGACGCAAAATTTGCACTTTGCAAAATGTGCACATCTCACAATAGCACTTCTCAAAACGAGCACTTCAAAATTAGTGTGAATTTTATCACAATGGGTCACACCAACAGGAATGTAAAAATCTTCTGAAATAACAACACTTAAATTAATCATTGTACCTACATACATGTGTTACCATTTGCTTACGCACGTTTCTTTAGTAAGTTTTTTTTTATATATTAACATCGCCGAACGTGGTATATTTCATTATTACGTACGCGTTTCCAAACGCGTCTACTACGCTATATTTTTTCTGTCATGTTGCCAACCGCGGTTTTGAACTACCCATCTCCTTCCTTCCTACTACGCTCCCATGCGCCAGAAAGAGAAGGAGTGTCGCCGCCTACGCCCAATCAGGGCGCGCTTTCGCAGTGACAAGAAGAAGAATCACGCCGTGATTGAATACTCGCAAAAAAAGTCAACTGCTTAACACCTCACGCAATACTGCTGACCACCAAACCGCATTATACTCTAAACTAAAAACAATCTGTGAATGTCGGCCGACACGGTGAAACAAACTTAAGTGCAGGAAGAATCCACCAGAACACGCGCTGGGCTTCAGCACCTCCAGCGGCATCAGCCATCTTCCCAGGCGATCATCTTCATCAGCTTCCAAGTAAGTCCTTGTTCCCCCTACATAAAACTGCGTGCCGGCAACATTTTATTCCGCATAAATTAATTTCCCGCCAAAATTTACAACCCCGCGAGGTCCTTCGAACCGCTATCCCAACTTATCACCATAAGTTTTTGGTCCATTTCGAGCCGGATTCAAAGAATCAGCATTAATAGGTCTCATAACTAGGATTTAGGTCAAATACATAAGTTCGTAAAACCGCAATATTGAACGCGTACTAACGTTCGTACATCCCGCTAGGTACATATTCATTGGGAACTATTGTACCAACTTAATATTGCTCCTCCTGCGTTAAAATAGCTTAGGTCAATATTAATAAAACCGCTAATTATCGTGAGTTAGCTCGGCAAACTTGCCTACAACATACTCAACCGCAATTACTTCTCAAACCCGCTTAGAATAAAATTATTATTATAAGTCTACCTGCTATACCTAAATTATTTTGTCCGTTGTATTTTCTAGAATAATCCATTATGGAAGAACTTAAAATGAAAGTAAAATTACTTCAAGCTAAAAATCAAGCAATCTTTGAGCATTTATCGTCGTTATACGAAACGTCAAAGGAAATAAATAGGCGACTAGTATTGAGCTTCGTTCGTCGGAAACGTTCATGTCAGACATACAAATACTCTCAGTCACTCGTCAGGAATTTAATAATAATCTAGATAAAATAAATACATATTCTTTACAAATAAATCCAGTTCATAAAATCGATTATAACAGTCAAATATCCTTTGACGGCGTTTACACTCGTGTCGAGAGAGTGCGCGCACTTATCGCCGCGAAGTCTTCAAGGTCATTATATGACTCAATGTCTCAGGACAACGCGAAACATTCTAAAACTTCTATCAAACTACCTCCAATTCAGATTCCGTTCTTTGATGGTAGGATTGAAAACTGGCCTGCTTTTTATGAATCATTTAAGTCAAATATCCATAGTAATATAAATCTCACAGACTCTCAGCGAGTGCAGTACTTAATAGGTAACCTAAATGGAAACGCATTGCAGATTACTGTAGTTTTCTATGACGTAAAACCGTCCCGAAGATGTTCACTACAATAAGACTTCGCTAACTTCATGTGGTAGGAACCCAAAGCAAGAAACATGATTAGGTTTCATCATTTTAAAATCGGTGATCATATTGTGTATGGTTTTATTAAAATAACTTTGGCGCAGAAGCTTGAAATCTCGCTTGAAGCGACCATTGACACAACTTCTACCACCCAACGGCACATAGTCAGTTGAGTTGTCCGTCGATCTTGCAGTCGACCGTCCCTTGCTCGTTGATGCGCCAGCCCGCGCCGCAGCTGAGCCAGTAGCTTTAAATTCCCCGTCTAATAATCATGAAAACAACTTGATCCAGCCTGTCCCTGATAGTACTAGCTGCCCCCCCCCCGCCAGCGACTCCCTGAGCCGAGGTTCGTACCCCACAGGGGGTGCCCTCAGTGCGCAGTCGTTTTAGGTTTAAGTAGGTTTACGCCCTGGCTGGAGGCTTTTAGAATCCTAAAAACCTTCACAGGAAAGTCCGGTTGAGCAGTCACGGCCTCTCAAGGTCAAAAAAAAAAAAAAAAAAAAAAAAAAAAAAAAAAAAAAAAAAAAAAAAAAAAAAACGATCTTGCATTACACAAACAACCGTCCTTCCGACCGCTCGCCGCCGAGGTCCTCGCACCCCGCGAATACCCCGAGTTAACGATATGACCGCCTACCGTCCCTTGCTCGTTGTTGTGCCAGCCCGCGCCGCAGCTGAGCCAGTAGAGTTAAATTCCCCGAATGTTAATAATCATGAAAATATTTTGATCCAGCCTGTCCCCACTAGCTGCCCCCCCCCCCCCCCCGCCAGTGACGCCCTGAGTCGAGATCCGTACCCCACAGGGGGTGCCCTCAGCGTGCAGTCGCTTTAGTCTAAGTAGGTTTAATGCCCTGGCTGGAGGCTTTTAGTTTACTAAATATGCCTTCACAGGAAAGTCCGGTTAAGAAGTTCGGCCTCTCAAGGTCAACTTCGAGATGTCATTTCAAAAAAAAAAACGATCTTTGGTTGGTAGCATATGCGCTTCATAACCACATGGTTGTAGGTCTCCTATTGTTTACAATACGGCGTACTCAACACGAGCGAACGAACGAATTGTAACATGGCACACGGAGGAACGGCTGTTCACCTCAATATGGATAGCAGATGCACTAGGCAAAAGGAAAATAAATGCGCACTAGCAATTAAACACTCACACGCAGCCAGCCATTTGCGATTTAAGTGTGCCCAAAAAAAAAATACAAATATTTAAACTCACATACACAAACAGCCAGACCCGGAACAACTACTTGTAAGTCATACAAATACTTGTTCCGTGCAGGATCGAACCCGCGACACGCAGTGCAGCAGTCAATAACTAAACCACTGCGCCAACCGTGCCCTTCGGTTTGAGTATGGGTAATGTTTGCTTAGATTGGAATCACTATTGGGGCAGTATAAAAGTTAGTATAACTCCGAAAGTACTGACTTTTAAACTTAGTCGCAATACTGAGTTTTATTCTGCATAAAAATACCTATTCATTCATGGTATCTTATTTCTATTGAGAGGTGGGCCCACCATTCCCATTGTCCTTTAGCTTTGAAAAAATTAGATCCCGCTACTATACATTTATTCGAGATGAGGAGATTCCTACTTATACGGATCTCGTTGAGTTCTTAAAATCGCAAGTTAAAATATTGGATAGGACTATTTCTTCTCGAACTGCATCAGTAAACAAAAATAACTCATACCGTAACCAGTCACGTGATAGTGCAGTGCATACCTTTATTGCTTGTGACAATAACCAAACTTGTTTATACTGTAACAAAAATGATCATTGGAAGCTGTACACCTGTCCAAACTTTCAGGCACTATCAGCCAACGCGCGTTTGGATTTTATTAAAAACAAACGTGGATGTGTAAACTGTCTTAGTGCAAGGCACACTGCTTTACAGTGTAAATCTATACATACTTGTAGAACATGTAACAAAAAGCATCATTCGCTCTTGCATCTGGAGCAAAGTTCGCCGCCGCGATCGATATCGACTGACGCTGTATCTAGTTCCACGCATTCACATTTTCACAACAGGTGGCGCTGTGTGCATGTTCACGCTTAGGCACAAACATATCGCTCACTACTGTACTATTGTGGACAGCACAAGTCTACGTTGACAATAAACATAACAAATACGTTTCTGTAAGATGTTTGATCGATAACGCTTCACAGAACAACATAATTACTTCAGCTTGTTGTAAGAAACTACAATTAAATATTATACCGCTTTCAAATTCATTTATAAAGGGTGTAGGAACCTCTTCACGGCCTATTAAAGGTTACGTCGAGATAACAGTTACTGCTAAAAATAAAACTAATTCTTTTAAAATAACCGCTCTTGTGGTTGATTGTATAACGGATAAATTACCATCACACATTGTGGATACTTCTGCTTTGCAACATTTGTTCGAATTACCGCTGGCAGACCCCCAGTGGCATATACCAGGTGCGGTTGAGCTGCTTCTAGGGGCAAAGCTGTTCCCGTATTTATTACTCCATGATAAAATTATCTCACCTACCGCGCCTTCCGCAATTGAAACCGTGTTTGGTTATATTCTTATGGGTGAGGTACCCGCTAGTTTATCTAATAATAAAAATAATAATAATAGGTTTTGCTTAGCCCTGAATCCTTTAAGCACACTGCTGGAGGATTCAGGTCTAGGCTATCGGCTGAGGGGAGGTGGTGAGGTTATATCTCACCTCCTATATATGGATGACCTTAAACTCTTTGCCCCCAACAAATTGCAACTGATGGAGCTACTGAAGGTAACTGAAACTTTTAGTAGTGCCATCAGAATGGAATTTGGTGTGGACAAATGTGCAGTCATGCATGTAAAGAGAGGTGAGATTATGGAATCCGAGGGAATTCAACTCTCGGATTCCATAAACCTCAAATCCCTCTCTTCATCCGAAAGCTATAAGTATTTGGGTATGTCGGAAGCGTTAGGCATCAACACTTCTGACATGAAGCAATCGTTGACGGGGCGCTTCTTTGGTCGCCTGAAGAAGGTATTAATTAGTCTTCTTTCAGGCGGAAACAAGGTGTGCGCCTTCAACGGTTGGGTCATGCCAGTTTTGATGTACTCTTTCGGCATACTCAAATGGACTTAGGCTGAACTCGACGCCTTGGATCGACGGGTCCGTACATTGCTGACTGCAAACCGGATGCATCACCCACGATCATCGGTGATGAGACTGTACATCCTGCGGAAGTGCGGGGGTCGAGGCTTTCTGAATGCCAAGACCCTCCACAACCGCGAGGTGTGCAGTCTCAGGGAATATTTTATAAAAGCCGAAGTGGGTATGCACCGTGATGTGGTCGCAGTGGACAAGGGACTCACCCCACTGTCCATGGCGCAAACCTGTAATACTAACAACCGATGATCGCAAGGAAATATGGCGAAACAAGGAGCTTCCCGGACGCTTTTATCGGGCTCTCCATGAGCCCGGTGTTGACTTCTTAGCGTCCGTATCCTGGCTACGTTTTGGTGATCTTTTCGGGGAAACTGAAGGTTTCGTCTGTGCAATTATGGATGAGGTTATCTTGACGAATAACTACCGGAGACATATTATGAAGGACGGGACGGTGGACGTGTGTCGGGCATGTCACCGTCCGGGTGAGTCCATCAGACATATTATCTCTGGTTGTTCTCGTCTGGCTAACGGCGAATACTTGCACAGGCACAACCAAGTAGCCAGGATTATTCATCAGCAACTTGCTTTGCAATATAAACTTGTGGATTCTGAAGTACCGTATTACAAGTATGTGCCCGACCCAGTTCTTGAAAATGACCATGTCACGTTGTACTGGGACCGATCTATCATTACTGACAGGACTATTGTAGCCAATAAGCATGATATAGTGGTGATAGATCGGTTAGCGCGCCGCACAATTATAGTCGATGTTACCATTCCACATGACGGGAACCTCGTGAAAGCTGAGAAAGAGAAACAAATTAAATATCTTGACTTAGCACACGAGGTTGTTGACATGTGGAATGTGGACTCGGCTGTAATTGTGCCGATAGTCGTATCAGCCAATGGACTGATGGCCGAAAGCCTCGATCAACATCTCTCGAGGCTCTCGTTAGGCGGTTGGATCAAAGGCCTGATTCAGAAGGCAGTACTCCTCGATACGGCTCGCATCGTGAGGAGGTTCCTGTCTCTGGAACCCTAACCACCGGTAGCTTGGACCCTGCTTCCAATATCGGCGGAACCCTATTTTATATATTTTTAAATGTTATTTTTAATTTTTTTGTTTTATAAAAATATTTAAAAACTAGCTGACCTGACAGACGTTGTCCTGTCCGTCCAATAGTCATTCATACAGAATCCCTACCCTACCTACCCTACCTACCCTACCTACCCTACCTACCCTACCTACCCTACCTACCCTACCTACCCTACCTACCCTACCTACCCTACCTACGCTATAAACCTCATGGAGCCCGAGACCTTTCCAACGAATGCAAAACCGTGGAAATCGGTTCGTGCGTTCTGGAGTTATAGCGTCAGGAAGGAAAACCCGACTTATTTTTATTTAGTAGATGTAATAAAATAAGTACTAAAATGAATAAAGGAAAAATAATAATACCGCTTCATATTTTTCTACCGCGTTGAATATAGATGACTCGTATTGTTTTCTGTCGTTAGACGAATCTTTGCATAAATTCTGGAATATCGAAGAAATTCCTTCAAAATCTTTTATGAGCCCCGCAGAACGGGAGTGTGAACAGCTGTACGCTTCTACGGTGTCACGTGAGTCCAGTGGTAGGTACTGTACTGCGTTGCCATTCTGTAAAGATCCAGATTCACTCGGAAATTCATATGCTGTCGCTTATCGACGCTTAATTAATTTGGAAAAAACTAAGCTTCGCGACCCTGCTTTGCGCGCTAGTTATAACGAAATTATAGAAGAATATATTGATCAAAATTATTTAACTGAAATTACACCTAGCGTTGCTGATCAGACTATAGGTTATTACATACCGCATCACCCTGTCATTAGGAATGATAAACAAACTACGAAAGTGCGCATCGTTCTTGACGCGAGCGCCTAAGTCTCATAATGGCGTGTCATTGAATGATTTATTTCACACAGGGCCGAATTTACAGGCTGACATATTTTTATTACTTTTATATTTCCGTTTGTTTCCTATTGCAGTTACAGCCGATATAAAACAGATGTATCTTCGAATTGCTGTTATTGATGAGCATCGAAAGTACCAGAAAATATTGTTTCGATTTAATACAGCTGAACCTGTCCGCGAGTTGCCTTTGGTCTTAAGCCCAGTCCCTTTCTAGCCATGCTCATTGTGCGCGAGCTGTCAAAGTATGAAAAACATCGCTTCCCGCGCGCATCCATTGTCGCTTCTCATGAGCTATATATGGATGACTTGGCTAATTCTACCCCTACTCTGGAGGAAGCCAAGATTCTCTCCGCTGAACTTGTCGCCTTATTTAAGGCTGGGGGCTTCGACCTTACTAAGTGGGCAAGTAATTCCTCGGAACTACTAGAGGCTATTCCACACTCCAACCGCTCTTCTATTAACTTCTCTGACGAGGATAATTTAAAAATTCTTGGACTCAAATGGATTCCTTCCGAGGATTGTTTCACCTTTACTACATCTAATGTGGACAAAAGTTGTACTAAACGCTCCATACTTTCTACTGTTGCCCGTCTGTGGGATGTTCTCGGTCTAGTAGCACCTGTAGTTCTATTCGCGAAATTACTCATAAAAGAATTATGGAAATTAAATACAGATTGGGATGAGACTCCACCCGATTCTATAATACTCCTCTTTCAAAAATTTAAAGAGCAATTGCCTCTACTCTCTTCTTTAAAATTGCCGCGTCATGTAGCCGTTACTATGGGTTGTGTGACAAATATAGTAGGTTTTGCTGACGCAAGCATGAATGCGTATGGCTGCGTCATATATTTACATGTCACCGACGCAAATGGTAACACACACGTAAATTTGGTGTGTGCTAAATCCAAAGTTGCACCTGTTAAGGTCGTATCTCTGGCTCGTCTAGAGCTTTGCGCTGCTGTTCTTTAATCTAATTTAATTAAACTAGTTTATGACACTTACCGCTCTCGTACCGCTATTAATAAAATATGTGCCTTTTCCGATTCTACAATTACTCTTTCATGGATTCATTCCTCACCGCACAAATGGAACATTTTTGTTAGCAACCGTGTCGCTAAATGTCAAGAAAATCTTGATCCTAAACATTTTGATCATATTAACGGTAAAGAAAATCCTAGTGACTGTTTGTCTCGAGGTCTTCTACCTGAGCAGCTACTAAATCACGATTTGTGGTGGCATGGCCCTGAGTGGCTTCTGCGCCCAACTGCTGAGTGGCCTATCACTCCGTTTGTTTCCTCATGCAGTGAGCAGTGGCCTGAGTTTAATAATAAATCTCTAACGTTAGTATCTACCGTATCAGAACTTAATTTGATATATAGCCTTTCTCAAAAATTTACATCGTTAAATAAAATATTGCGCATAATTGTATACATTTTAAGATTTTTACATTTTATTCCTTATGACAAGTCACATAAGACAATTGCTGTCCGTGAATTGGATACCGCTGAAATTTATTTAATTCGTTGTATTCAACAATTTCATTTTTTAGATATTTATGACGAGATTAAAAGTAATAAACTTCGCTCATAGTTTAAACGATTCGATCTCTTTATAGACGAGCATAACATAATCAGAATCGGAGGCAGGTTGTCAAATGCGAACCTTCCTTATGAAGCGCAGCATCCCGCTCTTTTACCTAAACATGATAACTTTACACATGTTATAATAGATTATTATCACCGCATTTATTGTCATGCCGGTGTAAGCCTTCTTAGCTCTCTATTACGCCAAAAATATTGGATCCTCTCTTCTAGGGGTGTCATCAGACAAAGAGTACACGCTTGTAACTTTTGTTTTAAAGTTTCTCCTTCTCACCTCAGCCCAAAGATGGCTGATTTACCCGCTTGTCGCGTGCAAGAGACTAAAGCTTTCGTGCATACGGGTGTGGATTACGCTGGTCTCATCAAAGTAACTTTATGTAGACGCAGAGGTCAAAGAAGTCAGAAGGCTTACACATGCTTATTCATTTGCTTCGTTACCAAAGCAGTTCATATTGAATTAGTTACCGACGCGACGTGTCATCGGACACTTTTATTTCTGCTTTTAAAAGATTCATTTCCCGCAGAGGACCTGTTTCTTATTTATATTCCGACAACGGAACAAATTTCGTTGGAGCCAAGGTTTTTTTTTTTTTTGGGTGCGAAATCATCAAATAACTTCTCCCGCTCTGGGTGGAGCAGGAGGGCGTGTCAGACTTTTACTGACTAAAACCCACCCGTGTTCCTTCAGTAGCCCGTATGCCAGGGGCTGTGGTGTCTCTTTCGAACAAACCCGCACCCCTGGCAGGCATCGGCCCTTGCGGGCCCCATCATTTTTTGTGCTGACATCTCTTTGAGGCGCGCGTGGAACACAACGCGCCGTCGACTTGGGCTTGGTCCTTACCGGACAGCGAGCTACCCATTACTCGCCGTCCGCAAGCCCATGCCTACGGTGGCCGGAAATCGGCCTGGGATTCCCGACGCCCAGGGCGTCTCCGTATCCTGCGGCGGCTGGGGTCGCGAGGGCGCATATGCTGCCTCTCCCTCACGTGCGCCGCCTCCCTCTTCGCGAGCATTACTGCTTCGCTGAAGGAGGTGACGGCTCCCCATGCCCTCTCGCTCCGTACCATGGCTTGAACCAGGGCCGGACGCGAGAGATCGCCGCCGCCGATCGCCTCCACGAGGACACGGCGGTGCTCCACCCAAGCTGGGCAGACCGCCACCGTGTGCTCCACCGTGTCCTCAGGGCGATCTTCGCAGTGGAAACACCCGGGCGTTTCCTCCCGCCCTATCCGAAACAGGAACCTCCCGAAACAACCGTGTCCGGTGAGGACCTGCGTCAGGCGGAAGGTGAGGACGCCATGCCGCCTCTCAAACCACTCCTCAAAGAGGGGACTTACCGCCGCAATCGTGGCGTGCCCATTGGAGCCAAGGTTCAATTGCAAGAACTACTTGCTAACCGCTACCGCATAAAGTGGAAAATGATTCCACCCCGCGCTTTTGGAGGGTTGTGGGAATCTAATATTAAATCCATTAAAACACATTTATACCGTGTTATCGGTTCTCAACTCCTCACTTACGAGGAGCTTTCGACTGTTCTCAAATTGAGGCAGTTCTAAACTCTAGACCGCTCTGTGTCCTGAATGAGGATCCGTACCCAGAACCGCTTACTCCCGCGCATTTTATAATGGCTTCTCCGTTAACTTCGTTGCCTGTCGTGAACGTTCCCGAAACAACGAAGCCTCTAACTTGCCGCAAAAGGTTGCTTGACCAAATGGTTTGTAGCTTTTGGAGAAGATGGCGGATAGAATACTTACATAACTTACAAGTTAGGCAAAAATGGTTGACTGCCGCAGACAATATTAGGATTGGTACAGTGGGTCTCATGCATCAGGATGATGTCCCTCCTTTGCGTTGGCCAATGGGCATAATCACCGAAGTTTTCCCCGGCAGGGATGGGACAACTCGCGTTGCTATGGTGAAGACATGCAGTGGTTCCTTTAAGAGACCCGTTGTCAAATTATGTCCTTTACCTTCCCAGTAACATAACCGCGTAATTAATAACCAAACATATTTAATTTCACATATTTAGATTATTATTTTTTCTCTTTCTTAGCCCGCTTTAATATAATTTCTTTCCCTTTTGGGAATACTACATATCCTCAAATCCGGGAAGGATGCTTACGCAAGTTTCTGTAGTAAGTTTTTTTTTATAAATTAACATATCCGAACGTGGTATATTTCATTATTACGTACGCGTTTCCAAACGCGTCTCCTACGCTATATTTTTTCTGTCATGTTGCCAACCGCAGTTTTCAACTACCCATCTCCTTCCTTCCTATTACGCTCCCATGCGACAGAAAGAGAAGGAGTGTCGCCGCCTACGCCCAATCAGGGCGCGCTTTCGCAGTGACAAGAAGAAGAATCACGCCGTGATTGAATACTCGCAAAAAAAAAGTCAACCGCTTAACACCTCACGCAATACTGCTGAGCACCAAACCGCATTAAACTCTAAACTAAAGACAATCTGTGAATGTCGGCTGACACGGTGAAACAAACTTAAGTGCAGGAAGAATCCACCAGAACACGCGCTGGGCTTCAGCACCTCCAGCGGCATCAGCCATCTTCCCAGGCGATCATCTTCATCAGCTTCCAAGTAAGCCCTTGTTCCCCTACATAAAACTGCGTGCCGGCAACATTTTATTCCGCATAAATTAATTTACCGCCAAAATTTACAACCCCGCGAGGTCCTTCGAACCGCTATCCCAACTTATCACCACCATTGTTCCAATTAAATGTTAAATGTCAATGTGTGTTAAATATTAGCTGTTTTATAAAACTATTTATAAAAAGGTACCTGCCTGGGCACCTTCATAGACATCGAAGGAGCCTTCGACAAAACCAATTTCTCAAGCATCGGCAGCGCCCTCTCCAGACATGGGGTAGATCAGGTACTAACGGACTGGATTACTAACATGCTTAGCAAACGAGTGGTTCGCTTGGAGGACGAGCAGCAGCTGGCCATGATAGCCCGAGGCTGCCCCCAAGGTACTGTCCCCCCTCCTATGGAATCTGGTGATTAATGATCTTATCACCTAACTCAACGCCAACCATTATTTTACAATAGGTTAAGCGGACGATCTCGCAATTCTTGTTTCGGGGAAGGTGACGGGAACGATCTGCAACCTCACACAACAAGCACTATAAGTATCGTAGAGAGATGGTGTAGAGAT
Source organism: Polymixis flavicincta (assembly GCA_949987655.1). NCBI lineage: Eukaryota > Metazoa > Arthropoda > Insecta > Lepidoptera > Noctuidae > Polymixis > Polymixis flavicincta. The sequence continues at coordinate 16,370,800 of OX465184.1, forward strand.
TTTGAGTTATCAGTTAACCCCAACAAAACTGAACTAGTCATGTTCACTCATAAACGAGCATTAGGCCCTTTCCGCCTACCGAAACTGTTCAACACGGAACTTCAGCTGGCCAATGAAGTTAACTATCTCGGGGTTACTTTGGACAGCAAGCTAAACTGGAGCAGTCATTTAGACACCAAGCTAAACAGGGTCAGCATCACCTTCTGGCAGTGCAGGAAAATGATAGGTGGGGCCTATCCCTCAAAATTATACTATGGCTGTACACCGCAGTAATCCGCCCCATGATCACCTACGGGGCCGTGGTCTGGTGGCCCCGCACCAAGCTAGTTACAGCCACCAACAAACTACAGTGCATGCAAAGACTAGCCTGCATGGCTACCACGGGCTGCATGAGGACCACTCCAACTGCAGCTATCGAAGCCATGTTGGGACTACCGCCGCTCCACCTGTTCATACAGCAGGAAGCAACGATGGCAGCGGCGCGTCTGATGGCAGCACATCTCTGGAGTAAGAGAGACACTCAACACACCGCGCTTCTTAAGGGACTCAACAGTGAGTTTCCCATTCCAAAGGCAATAAATTACCGGGTGCCCAAACAATTTGTCTTTGACAAAAAATACAAAATACAACTTCATGAGGATCGACGATGCGAGGGCTTGCGCCCCGCAGAGCTACGGATCTTCACGGACGGATCAAAAACAGGTAGTGGCACAGGTGTCTTCTCGGAGGACCTCAACATACACATAGCCACACCATTGGGGGTCCAGAACACAGTGTTCCAAGCTGAATGCATGGGCATCTCCCTTGCCGCGTCTGCTATCATGGCCAGGGATGTTAAAGACCACTCAATCCGCATACTCTCAGATAGCATGGCTGTTCTGCAAGCGCTGAACAGTCACACGGTTGACTCTGGGCTGATATACGAGTGACACCAGTGCCTACACCAGGTAGGTAGCCTCAATAACATTACCATTCATGGATCAAAGGACACAGCGGTTCGCTAGGTAACGATGCAGCCGATGAATATCATTATTTTTTATTATTGTTTTTTATTTATTATTTTATTTACTTTTATGACATAAGCTATATTTTATCCCCGTGTTCCCACGGGAACGGGACCTACGCGGGTGAAACCGCGGAGTGCTGCTAGTTTATTATAATTAGTAAATAATAATGAATACAGCATCATCCACTGCTAGGACACAGGCCTCCTCTCTGTGAGAGGGATTGGGCCGTAATCCACCACGCGGGCCCAGTGCGGGTTGGTAGATGTCACATGTCTTTGTTTTTTGTTCTAGGACATGCCGGTTTCCTCACGATGTTTTCCTTCACCGTTTTGAGAGCAGTGGTAATGAAATAATTTACACTTACCACTGCTCTGAATACAGCATAATATATGAATTTACTTCCTAATTTGACTTTTTCCTATTTTTGAGTAAATTAAGTACAAAACTTACTAAATAATATGTACCTATATTTTTGTATAGACAACTGTATTCTTTGTAAGTGTGAACAACACGATAAGTCTGTAATTAGGTAAAAACAATATTTGTTTATTATAAATAATGCAGCTAGATGCAGTGCACAGCATACTTACTACAATGAAGAGGACATATTGGAGGACTTATTTTTGTATGTGTAGCTGACATTTATTGAAAATACATAATCAAACATTTCCTGAACGTGATTACTTGTTACAAAGAAACTGCTGATATCGTGCAAAAAATCGTGCAAATAATAAAAAAAAAAGTTTTTTTTTACCTATTGTGATAAAATTCACACTCATTTATAGTAGTGCTCATTTTGAATAGTGCACATTTTGCGAAGTGCGTACCTAGGTATTTTGCGAAATGCACATTTTGCGTCAAGTGCACATAATTATGTATTGCGAAGTGCTCATTTTGCGTCAATCCCCTATTTATAAAAATCTATTACTTGCTCATAAAAATATAACATTGTTTAAAATTCAGTGATATCCATAATATGAATACCTACTAGGAATACATAAAATGTAAGCTATCTTCTCCTTTTGACTAATAACGAAATGAGATTTTTTTCTCATCATCTACGTAGCTGGTCCAGGTCATGGTACGGAGCGAGAGTGCATGGGTAGCCGTCACCTCCTTCAGCGAATCAGTAATACTGGCGAAGAGGGAGGCGGCGCACGTGAGGGAGAGGCAGTATATGCGCCCTCACGGCCCTAAACGCCGCAGGAGACGCCCTGGGCGTCGGGAATCCCAGGCTGATTTCCGGCCACCGTAGGCGTGGGCTTGCGGACGGCGAGTAATGGGTAGCTCGCTGTCCGGTAAGGACCAAGCCCAGGTCGACGGCGCGTTGTGTTCTACGCGCGCCTCAAAGACATGTCAGCACAAACGTGATGTGAGGGGCCCGCAAGGGCCGATGCCTGCCAGGGGTGCGGGTTTGTTCGAAATAGATACCACAGCCCCTGGCATATGGGCTACTGAAGAAACACGAGTGGGTTTTAGTCAGTAAAAGTCTGACACGCCCTCCTGCTCCACCCAGACCGGGAGAACTTATTTGATGATTCCCAACCAAAAATTAAAAAAAAAAACTTATCTCTACTAAAAGTGTTTTTTTTTTTACCAATTAACGTTAATTATAAACGGATGCTTGGCGTTAAGCGAATGAATTGAACAAGAAATGAGTACCTACATACAAAAGAGGAAGTGTGAAAGCGGCGACAGTGACTCAAAATTTGCGTGGATATTGTTTGTCGTTGTGTGGGCAGTATGATATGTGATCCGGAGAAATCAGGAAAAACTCGTGAGGAAAGCTTTGAAAATGAAAGTAGATCGTTTTAGGAATAGGGAAAACCAAAGGACCGATGGATGGACTGATTAAATGATAATATGGCTAGAAACGAATTGACTACCGAGATAGCGACTAATAGATAATTATGGAAGGAAAAGCCATTGCGCTGACCTGAAATAAATTGGGATAAGAACAAGAGAATGAGTAATATCATTTACATTTTAGGCCAGTAATGACGCACTGAAAGAAAAACAGAAATACAACTTCTCATGGGTAAGTGATTTATGGTTTTATAGTCTCTTTTTTCGAAAATTTACATATTCCCAGAGTCTTTATGTATATTATGTATCTACCGTTTTTCTGGGTCATATTATGTATATGTCACCACAAAATTGTAAATAGGTACCGTCTGATTATAATCTATCTCGGGAGATTGTGAACTGTCGAAATATTGTGGACCGTAACATACTGCTTACAATTTAAGGGCAATGACATACTATAATAATAAACGCAGTATTACGTCTCGGGGGTGTCCTTGAATTAACTACCTACGGCGATTCGACAGGTATACACGAACTAGGTTTATTCACTGACTGTGTCTCTGGAGTTGTAACTGAGTATATAGTTACACCTCCAGTGTCACTGTATATCTTGCGATTAAGTAGTTATGCACTGTATATTAAAATCTTTTAAATCTGTTAGCTTGTGGTTTTAAGTTTGTATGGTAACTTATCAAGGCACATCAGCCGACGCCATTCAGATAGTTTACAATAGATACCTAATATCAGATTTATTCGGCTTCAGAAAAAAAAACGATAGGGAACGTGCACGAACACAAATCGACACGAGAGCCACGGTGTGGTCAAAAAAGAAACTATTCAGAGCAGTCATCGTGTTGCCGCCAATGTTTATGTTAATGTTTAAATCGTTTGTAATGATTAAAATTATAAAATATGGGTTCCGGCCGATTAATAGTGATCGCCAGCGTGGTCAAAATATGTCCAAAGGCCAAAAATTCTTCGAGTCCGGGCATATCTTAGATGTAGAAGAAACAGTAATGACTCCTGAAAATGCAGTAATAACTGACAAAATTGTAGCTCAAACGACGATTTCTAATGTTTATGACGTCAAAATAACTGTAAAGTATATTCTCGGTCTATATTATTATTTATTTTCATGTCGCCTTATTTCAGCTTGATCGCAATAGAAATATTGGATTATTTATGTTCACGTCGCCTTCTTTTCAACTCGATTGCAATAGAAATATTATTGCAAATGTAAGGCGGGCCTATCTGAAAAATGTAAGCACATCTGTGCTTTAATTTACTCAAAAAATTCTGCAGATGGTGCTTTATCGAAAACTAACAAAATTTATTTGAGGTTAGGTTTACTTAGATTTTATTTTATTGGATAGTAGTACCTACTTCATACAAATCTCAAGTATTTTTACAAATAACATTATTTATTTAGTACTTAATTACTAAATGTTTTGAAACTCATACTTACATTTTTTTTACTGCATTTATCGATTTTTGTCGTTTATCACGTAACCAAGCAAAGTGAGTAATATCCGTGGGAAAGTAATAGAATTTCACACCATTTGAGTTATTTTGAGTTTTACTATGGTTTTTTTTCACTTCTTAAATTTGATTATTTTATTAGGATACGTGAAGTGTCAATTTCAAGTAATGATTCCGAGTAAATTTCGGATTTGCGCCACCATGGCAAACCCTTCGTCGTGCACGTTCCCTATACGAAAGTTATATAAAAGGGCCTATTTAAATGTTTGATGAATATGGAAGGAATAGTTTACATTTCATGAATGTTTCTGGTCGCGGGAGGCACGATAAGGACTTTGTGTGGCAGAACGAAATGCACGCGAGCGAAGCCGCGACTAGAAGCTAGCATATAATCATCATCATCAGCCTATAATGTTCCCACTGCTGGGACACAGGCCTCCTCTAATAAGTATATTTTGTTTCACCACTCGGGCATCAATCGCATGAAAAAGAGAGATTCTCACCTGTTCAACGCTCGCTAAGCTTTAATAAATTTAAAAATACCTGTTCGCATACACAGAAATAAATAAAAACTAAAACAGACAGACTGAGTCAGTAATTTAAATAAAACGTTTTTTCTGGTTCAAACACATGCATGAAACACTGAAGAATACGGTTGATAATTTCGTGCCATTATTTCAAGTAAATAGCGCGGAAGCATCTCGCACCGTTCTCCGCGTCGGTAGGTAACTGCGGTACTCTCGATAATGTTGAGTACTAACTGTACACCAGGATTTCGAAGCGCGTCGTTTCGGCCTTTTTGTATGAGGACATAATACTGCTTACTATAATATACTGTAGCAATGAGTCATCGTGGTCATACGTGTGAGTGCATTACACAATTCCATACTAATGTGGTAGTCACCAAAGACAACGACTTTTCTGTGGTTTTTGTGACGTTGGTTGGAAATTGTTAGGCAGTTGTGAGTAAGGTGTGAGAGATTTATTAGGCTATGTTACTTAAAACTGAATTGAAGTACCTACTTACATATTTTCGATTATCGTACAAAACATTTCTTTCTCTATCAGCTTTTGTATTTTTTTTTTAAATTATTTAAACCGTACATTTTTTTATGATAAGAAAGTTATCGCACTAACTGTAGAAAGTGAAATGATGTCTGTTAAATATTTTAAGTATGGTACCTAATTCTTTTTTATAAATTACTGATCATGTTTCACTTCAGCTGACATTGGATGAAGAGTTAATTCAGAATCAAAGTGATATCCTGGACCTTTTCCAAGATGAAGACGAGGAATTCGAGTTTGATATAATTAATATTGATACTGACCTTTTGAGGGTTCCTGAGATGGTAATATACGACGCTTTTGAGTCCGGGTAAGATGTTACGTCACCTAAGCGTTACGTTATCTAAATATTTTATAGCTTTGCTACAGGTACATAATCCGCATACAAAAACAGCTCGACTCCGTTTCCATCTGTTTTTACTTAGCGTACAAAGATTAAGCGAAATCAAAGACAGAAAGATTCCATACTCTAATATCCAACTTTCGTTGCATGCATTTATTTTTAAAATTTTCGCAGACCTGCAGATAGTGTCCTGAAAATCATAGACGGACAAGGACGGGGAGAAACAGCAGTTCCAACTCCGGAAAAAAAACCCGAAAAACCAAAAAAAAGCCGTATGTCTACTCAGCTTTTAGTTGATGAAGGAAATAATAGTCACTGGTTTGCGTTTCAAAATCCCTAAAAAACAAACCGACTGCAGCGCGTAGCACGGGGAGCTACCCCGTAACGCTGCGCGTAGCACGATGACCTACGCCGTATCCCTGCACGCATCACGATGAACTAGGTCGTCTGCGCGTACGGTCACGGATTCGAACCGGTTGGTGACGGACAAAACCGATGTATTTCATATGCAACGATTTGTTCCGTATTTTAACTAAAAAATAGTACTGCAGTCCTAGCACGAAAGCACGAACTAAACGGAACGTTAATTCGAACGTTTTTCAAATTCAAAATATTAGTTTCGCACATACCATTCATTTAATTCGAAGACTTTATTAATTTCAATGCATTTTCTATGGGTGACATCTGGGTGATCCTGTGTTTCAAATCAAAATACAAATGGATAGTTGTAGCCTTGCAGGTATGTTTTCGAGAAAAAAATCGAGTTGAATCAAATACATAGTGTGGAACGGAACACTTTGGGCCCTCTGTCAACAACAGAAAGGCAGTGATTGTCCACGTTTCTTCATGACGACTTGGCCGCCATGGCGATCCCAGCGTACGCTTACTTACATAAAATATATATTCAATTTGCAGCCAACGCGTCTACAGTTTTCGAAATGCCGGAGCCGTTACGATATTCAGGGACGCCGAACGCCTTTATTCTTCAATTGTTCGCTATTCATCCCAATTACGACGAAAGGTAAACGGTAATCTCTCGATGTCTTGATTTTACGGTAAATGACGAAAGTATTTGAATAAACAAAGCAGCATGAGCGTGAATGAACCCAAAGAAGTTTAAGGAATAAGTAATTAGCATTCTTGAACAGTCGCGGATCTAGGTTATCGTTCAGGGTTTGTGCAAATGTTTCTCTGATGAGGAAGGAGCGGAGTTCAAAAGCCCTGCAAGCCTTTTATAAACGTTTTTAATCTCGAGAAAATGCGCCCCTTTTTGAGGATGACTACGATTTAGTGTAGTCTTAGTCAGGCCTGAAACTGCGTTAAACGGACGCCCGCACGGTTTCATACAAATGTGCCCCGTCGCGGTCGCAAGCGCGCGCGTCCGTCGCAGGGTAGGTAGCACGTTCCCGTGGGATAATTTCCGACATCCACGAGAGATCCGCGAACCCGCGGGCAGCAGCTAGTTGTAAATAAAATGTCCCCGCGACTGGCATCATTACGATCCCACCTCGCGTGTCCACGCACATAGACCCGCGACGGTTGACAGTCGCGGGCGCCCGCGTATCGCAGTTTCAGCCCTTAATATACTGTACCAACACAGAGTTAAAAGTACAGATTATAAAACTATGTTTGCCTAATTTACAGTTTTAGACTCAGTTTGGTCGATCTCTAGCAGCCCCAGCAACGCGCCTGTTCTTGTATAGTAAAATTTTTGTGATAATTTTCTAGGTATGGGTTCGATATGCTAGAAGTGGCATTCGAGATGTTTCCCGACAGAGACTATTGTGTCGTGTGTCTGCCCACGAACCAGCCTGCATTTCCGTTGTTAGAGCATTTCACGGTTGGTATAACACGGTGTAGTGTATTGGAGTATTGCCCTTCCACTTCAGTAATATTGAAATGACAAGGAAAGTGCACGTGAACAAGAAATATACAAAATGTATACTTAAGTACCTAGTGATTTAGAATGTAAAACTTTGTGCGTGCGGGACGCAGCAAGTTTTTTTAGTTTCACCCGCATTTATGTCCTGATCCCGTAGGAATAGCTAGAAAAGTATCCTATTTCCTTGTTAGGTCATGGTCTACCAATATCCAAAATTTCATCCAAATTTGTTTACGTTCACATACAAAAAATCTAATGATCTAATCGTTTTTCTTTATAATATCAGTTTTGATATAATATTTTGTATTGTAATTTGGAGCTTGCTTTCTGGGTTGCTCCACATTGATGTACAGACGCCAGATCAAGCTATCCCAAACTGTCAAATATACCTTATGGTATTGGAATAAAGTTGAAAATCGATCAAAAAATTTGGCAGATTTGGGTAGCTTGATGTGCTGGCCTCTGTACAACTAACGTGTATCCATATATTCCTACGTACTTTTGTATTCACAAACATTATAACGATTTTTTATATATATTTCAGTTGGTGACTCCATATGGTTGCAAAAAGAGGTATATAAACGAGTCGTTATATGTGGCGCACGTAAATTCAATTCGAGGGTAAATATAACAACACATTATAATCAACTTTCTTAGTATTAATAATATTATATTGAATATATTCTTTGAGTAACACTCTAACTAAAGTATAAGGCTAGCGCATATTTGGGCGGACAAATCCGAGTAAGCCATTGGTCACTCCGTCCGTGTGCTCGGATTTTGCTTAAAAATGATGTGAAATTTGTGAAATTGCTAAAAAAAGTAACCCGTTACGTCGGCCGAAACTACGGATTTCGTGCTTATGGAGTAGGCCCCTAGGCCGAGTTTGTAGCAGTCCTCTAAAGATCTTGACTACCTAACCGGGACTTTATTTACAGCCGAATGTCAGTTCGACCTGGTGAAGCTTGTGATTTGACACCTCTGAAAGACGTGCTGGAGTACGCACCGCGAATAGACAAACTACTGGACCTATTTCGGACCACACTGAAAACAAAAACACTGCAATCCTATACTTTGCTCAGTGAGAACCAACCTATTGGCGTCGTTGTTCTAGGGTGAGTATTGCCACGATACTCCACTATCTTGGAAGCCTATTTTAATGCTTTTAACTGGCAAATAAGCTTATGGCCAAGAGCTTACTTCAATGAAACTACTGTTAAACACGACACGCAGTGCAGGGTGTTTTTGGGTGGGAAATCATCAAATAACTTATCCCGCTCTGGGAACCCACCCAAACCCACCCGTGTTCCCTCAGTAGCCCGTATGCCAGGGGCTGCTGTATTTCTTTCGAATGAACCCGCACCCCTGGCAGGCCAGTGCAGGGTGTCAGGGCAGCATTCAGTATATAATTCTGAAAACCCTAGCGAAAAATTTGATCCTCGGTTACCAAAAAAATATATCTGCTGTATAATAGAAAAGTGCTACAATATATTCATATTTATTTATTGCATTCCACATTGTAAAATATATGTTACAAAGGGCTTAAAGATAGGTGCAGAAATATAGACCCTGTAAGAGCACAGCAAAATGATAAAATTAAGATTAAGTACCTTCTAAGAATAAAATTAAAGCTACTACTTATATAAAAATAAAACAATTAGGAAAGTATTTAAATTAATTTAGAAATAAAATAAGAAAATAAATTGCATTCAACACTCCGTTCCAAAATAAGGTCTTAGTGGATATAGAAGAGCTATTTTTTTAATTATTGGTGAAAAATGTCAACGCCGAGGGGTTCTGAATCATATTTCGTCACGACAAGAAGTAGATGTCTCTGCCACTTTATAATTATACCTATGCATGGAGTTTGACGTTAGAACGAGCTTTGAGCATGTGTCTATGGCCACGTTCCGAGATACGATAATATCGATTTGAGCGCGCTCATAGCTGTTCCGAATTGGCGTGAGCGCGATAACGATGTCCCGCGAAACGTCATAGGTGACGTCATGACATGCGCCATATTGCGATAACGCCGACCATGCTTTATTCTAACTCTTAGGGCATATTTACAATGCATGGGAAAATAAATACGATGCCTTGGGCATCTTTTGCGATTTATCTAAAGCTTTCGATTGCGTGCTTCATGAAACTCTAATCAGGAAACTCCGCCACTACGGGATCCGGAACACCGCTCTGGATCTTCTTATTTCATACTTGTGTAATAGGATTCAGTGTGTTGATGTAAACGGAAAAAGATCTCCGGGATCCGTAGTATCAATGGGAGTCCCACAGGGCTCAATTCTTGGTCCTTTCTTGTTTCTTATTTATATTAATGACTTGCCTTACCTCATAAAGGATAATCATGATATAGTGTTGTTTGCGGATGACACTTCACTTTTGTTTAGACTTAAACGTCAGCAACTTGTTAATGACGATGTAAATAGCGCAATCTCAAAAGTAGTTCACTGGTTCAATGCTAATAATTTGCTTCTTAATGAAAAAAAGACCAAATGCATTAAGTTTACGCTACCTCACGTTAAGCAGGTGAAAACTAATGTGTTGATAAAGGGCGAAGAATTGAATCCTGAAGATAGCACTGTATTCTTGGGCTTAACTTTGGATACCAAGCTTCAGTGGGGCCCACATATAGCTAAATTATCGAAAAAGCTAAGTTCTGCAGCATACGCTGTTAGGAAAATTCGTAATTTAACTGATGTAGAGACAGCCCGCTTAGTGTACTTTAGCTATTTTCATAGTGTAATGTCGTATGGTATTCTATTGTGGGGAAATGCCGCCGACATTCAGACTATTTTTGTCTTGCAGAAAAGAGCTGTCCGATCAATTTATAAATTAAGTCCGAGACACTCTCTCAGAGATAAATTTAAGGAGATAAATGTAATGACTGTGCCTTCACAGTATATTTATGAAAATCTTTTATATGCTCATAAAAATATTAAATTGTTTAAAAAATACAGTGATATCCATAGTATAAATACTAGGAACAAACACAAATTTGTTGTACCATCAACAAGGCTCAAGAAAATAGGTGGGTCATTCAGATGTCAATGTATACGCTTTTATAATAAACTTCCAAGCCATGTTCAAGATCTAAGTCTCAATAAATTTAAATCATTCATCAAACGTAATGTTGTGCCTGAAAGCCTTTTACCGTTAAAGATTATATTGAGGACAAAAAAGCTTGGGATTGACCTGCTCCAATTTTGTATACTGAATGTTGTTTTTTCTTTGTTTTGCTTTAATTATTGTGAATGTGAGGACTATGTGGTATTTTTGTTTTCGTGTTTCGTCTCTTTCTCAGTTCGTTTTTAATGTTAATCTGGAAGTTTGAGTACTTTATGCGGCCTACCCAAATGTCCTTTCTTTGGTATTGTTCGTCAAATCGTTGAGCTCCTCAAGTTCTGAGTTGAGCCGTATGATTACTGATACATGCGTGCACTGAAGGGACAGGTCCACTCAACCTGTGTGGTTCTTTCCTCAAAAGACCATTTCAGACACCAATCCACATGGTCTTCACATGATCTGACCAAGATTATGTCTGGACTTAAGAGACTGTGACCTCTGAGTTTGTTTCGGCCTTTCTTGTCAGAGTAGTCAGATAGGAAACGCCGACCTCATCTAGTTTAAAAAATATGATTGACGTGTAAAAGTGTTTGTGCAAACCTACTTACAGAAATAAAATCATTTATCATCTAATATCAACGTGAGCGCTGTCAAAAATGACAGTTGGGCTATTTTGTTTTGATTCGCATCGTACCTTTAGCTAACTTAAATTTATTTGAAATAGTGCTTTAATCTAAGAAGAAAAAATGTGAGGTGTATACAAGTTTAATATGGTAAATATATGATTTTAACGTTGAGTTGAACACTTATCGCGATCACGAGCGTTCCGTATTGATGACAAAAATGACAGTTCTAAGCTGTCAGAATCGTGATATCTAACTCGGAACGCAAAATATCGATGTGAGCGCTCACATATTTTTCTAATACGGAATGCGGCCTATGTTTTTGTGGCATACGACGCACAACATTTTTAACCCTGGAAGGACCATGCAGGTAGATCTGTATGATTCTTCATCAACATTTTGTTAATAATTTTATAAGCCCCATGTTATCCTAGGTACCACGTAGGTTTATTATAATTAATAAATTATATGTATTCATTACAGTCCATTAGACAACGTGGCATCTATACGAACACATTACGACTTGGAACCGGAGCCACGCAGGCCAGGCACCGATGCAGCGGTAAGGGTCTTATGATACGTGGATGTCGGTTATCGCGTAAAAAGCCATTGTCCTCCATATCCCAGGCTATATCTCTAACAAATTTCATGACGATCGGTTCAGCGGTTTAGGTGTGAAAGCGTAACACAGAAATACAGAGTTACTTTCGCATTTATGTATAATATTAGTAGGGATGGGATGGACCATAGAGATGGTCTATGGTCTACATTCTGCCGACATGATTGCATGATTCACAATATCTATGCGGCCGCTAATACTGGATACCGAGTTTTAGAAATAGATGTGTCAAATTAAGGGGAATCTAGTCGCGGGCTCGAACTCACTGGTGGGACTGGCTGAAAAGCACGCTATCTCACCAGCAGGCTTAGCATAACGCTTTTTATTTCTACGAAGAATAGACAGTGCTTTTTAAATACAAAGTGACATTTCGTTTCTCCATTTTTGACATCGCACCGCAATTATCCTTCTACAATCTGTAATTTTGTCTTTCGTTTCTAACGATCTTTGTCTAGTTCCTTATAAATGTAGACTATTTCAGAAGAATATTTCTTCCCAAACTGTCAAAATCACACTGACATCGAACTTTCTACTCGACGGCCACAAAGTATTTACGATTATCTACAAAATAATTATTCGATTAGAACGCTTATCTGTGATAATTAATAGAAAAACATAGCTATCTTCTCCTATTGTACATCATTTAGTTAATAGTCATGTCTATTCTTCCGTCGACAAATCGGTGCTTGTGCTAAGCCTGCTGGCGTGGTGTCTGGCAAAGGCAGTATCAGTGATAAGTAGTTAGACGCTAGTCTACACGCACAACGTTATTGATCATTTATATTAAAACAGGCACGTAAAAATTAAGAAAAGCCCTTCGGAAGATCGGGTTTTGTGTAAAAACCACTGCATAAATCAATGGACCAACAATATTGATTGAACATTTTGATATTTCAACTTTGTTGGTACCGACTTGGTTTTGGAGATTTTATAACATGCCCAAAGTTAGGTTAAATTAGCAAGAAAAACTAATCTTTGTTGGCTCCTAACTTTTTATTTTAGTATTCTGTTTCCGTACAGACAATATTAATAATGAGACAAAACTATACCATATTTAATTTTTTATTTATATTGTCGAACAGTGAAGTAATTACACTCCCGAAGTTTGTGTGGAAAAAATGTCGACATGATTCACCTTAACTCCCGGGTACTGTGTGTTGGCTTTGTTGATAAGGGTACTGGGGAAACATATTAACAGTAGAGATGGCTTTCATTTTGATAGTTTAAAAATATTAATTGCGTTATTTATGTTGCTGTCCAAAAAAAAATTTTGGAACATATGATGCAATGAATAGCAATATCCTTAAAAAATTTTCAGATTCTCATTAATAGTGTTTTTTGCAAAGAGGGTGCTGATTACAACCGCTAAGCACACGTTGGGCGCACGCTAATTTTAAAAACTTCTGTTCTGCCATCATTCGAGATTTTGCTACCCAACAAACAATCATTCCTATCAGCTGAACGTAGCTTAGCCAGAAGACGCAGAGTTGGAAGGCCTCGAACAAGGTGGACCGAAGACCTTATGAAGGCCGCAGGAATCGGCTGGATGCGGGACGCACAGAACTGGTCGAAGTGGAGGAGGCTTGGGGGAAGCCTATGTCCAGCAGTGGACGTCTTTCGCTGAAATGATGACGATAATGAACGTAGCTTTTCCCTAAACTGTAATGTCGTATATATTTACATTACGTATTGCCAAAAATTTCTTGAAGAGCCCTCATTTATAACTTAAGGTTCTTTGTTAAGAGATTTTATTGGTTCTTATATCTATTTTGGGAACGATTTTGTTTACGCAGCTAGCGGTAGGAGTAAACTTGTAGAAATAATCACGTAACGAAAAAGAAAATCCAAGGTGGAGAAACATGGGTGTCGTTTTCATGGTTTTTGAGGGTGCTAAAGCCGATTGCGAAGTCATTATAAAATCAAAGATGGAAACTTTATAAGAGCTTCTAAAAACTTACAATAGAAGGCTCTGTATAAAAAACGCGTATTAAATTCAAATTTTCTCTCTCTCTCTCTTTTTATTATGTACGAGTGGGTGCGTGCGAATATAGCGTAAGGAACTTCGCTCCCGTCGGGGATCCCCCGAACTTACACGTTTTTACATGTTTTTTTTAGATATTAGCCGGTGTACTTTCACCTGCATTTGAGCCTCACGCCCGATGGTTTTTGAGGGAGCTATTACGACTTTCGCAATATACTACTCTCTTCTGGATTTGTAAGCTGTTCGCTAAAGGAGATGCGGTACGTTCAACATGCTTATTTTGTGAAGGGAACAATACCATCGTCAGCTGTTTATTAATATGTTAAGTTACTACGACCCACAGTTCCGTAAACTCATCGCTTTTTTCTGGGCTTAATAAGCTGGAATCATCAATATACAGATCCTAAAGGCATAATTTTTTTAAACTTCTGTTTGTAACTCTTATAGAGTCCATCTCGTAATTTGATGTCGCTGGCTAGTCATATGTATCCAGTTCACCCGCGGGTCTCATTACCCAATATTAGTGGAAACGAAGAGCTGGAAAAAGTATATCAAAACTTGTAAGTTGCTTTTTTTTCTCTTATTTTTTGAAGCACAGAAGATGAACAGGAAAAATTTTGTTTTCTTGTCTAGGGGAATAACATCACGTTTTACAAAGGACATTCAAACAGGTATTAGTGACAGAGAATTGAATCTATGCACTCAGGGTGGCAGGGAAATCTAAGTGTAACTATGGATTCAGTACATGATTAAGTATTTGATTTGTTTTTTTTTTAATAACCGACGAAGAATTTCTACGCAGGGTACCGACCGCACGTAGAAATTCTTCGTCGGTTATTAAAAAAAAAAACATCGTGAGGAAGTTTCTTACCCCTATTAAATAACATAAAAGCTAACAAACACTCATATTACAGAGGCTGTCCATTTGCGTTGTGGGTATGCGAGCGGCCCTTGACCAGTCTGCCCAAAGTCAACGTCAATACCGGTATCGTTGTTGTTGGCGCAAGTCGCACAGGTCTCGCGTTCCTTGAGACTTTGATCCTGGGGTAAGTGTGAACCTTTATCATTTTTTTTTGTTTCGTTTTAATCATGGTCTGGCAGTTTGAGTAATGTATGCGCCCAACCCAAATGTTTTTTCTTCGGTATTGTTCGTAGATTCATTGTTCTCTTTAAGCTCTGAGTTGAGCTGATAGATGCTTGCACTGACTGGACAGGTCCACTCAATCTTTGGGATTCTTTCCTCAAAATTTGATACACCAATCTACATGGTCTTTACATGATCCGACCCAGATTATGTCTGGACTTAAAAAAAAAAACTGTGACCACTGAGTTTGTTTCGGCCTTTCTTTTCAGAGTAAACGCCAACCTCATATAGTTTTTAATTTGATTGACGTGTAAAAGTGTTTGTACAAATACAAACCTATTAGCAGATATCAAATAATTTACAATATAGTATTTTAATTTAATTTTTTACATTTTCTTTCTTATATTCTTGTATATACCTTCGTTATGTATTAGTCTTGGAACAACCTACCCTCTCACTAGGAGTCGGGCGTTGGTAGCTGCGCCACAGTTTTTAACTTTTGCAGCTATCATCGTTTAACATTGGTTGTCTTTGCATGTGTGTTTTTTGTTCCAAATAAAACGATTATATATTATTTAGTACAATAATAGGTCTTTACCTCTGAAATTGGAGATTTGTATGAAAATTTTAATAAATAAATTTTTTTTAGCCAGAAATAATGATTAATGAACACCTCCATTGTATTTCTTTCATAATTCCACAGGCCAGCGTCCCAGTACTTAACGTTCACCAACTTGACCCTTATCTCGGAGCATGGCGTCCCGGATGTAGGTGACTGTCTCAAGGCAGCGGACATATGCGTCCCGAAAGATGGCCGTTATACCGACCGCTACCTCAAGTGCATGCCTTTCTACTATTATTTGGATATCATGTCAGCTGTTATGGTTAAAATTGACAGGTAATTTTTATTCTTAACTTAGTCGACGTCCGTTCGTGATTTTTTTCACGCACTAGACTCGCCTTGTTCCATGTTGCGACGTACGTGAAAGAATAGCACTATCCCATTTCTTCCCGTGGGTGTCTTAGAAGGGGACTAAGGGCTTACTAGAGAATGGGCAGCAGCGTTCTCTATGAATTTTTCCACCATACTGCGATCGCCAACCCGCCTGCCAAGCGTGGCGATTATGGCAAAACCCCCCTTTTGAGGGAGGCCTATGTCCAGCAGTAGTCGTCTTTCGGCTGAAATGATGATAATGATGATGATGACTAGATCTTCAACGCACTGCTTAGCGCCGAGTCCTCTTTTTTCGACGCTCTGGGACATAACCTGATACTGACCTGCAAATTTGTTAGACGCGTTATACAATTTTAATTCAGTGAGGTACCCTGGAGCTTCTCCCTTGACCTGCTACAACTAGAAGCTGGATTATCACTCCTTGGCTGTCTGGATTTTTTATAGCATCATCAGCCTATAATGTTCCCAAGCCTCCTCTCCGTGAGAGGGAGTGGTCCGTGATACACCACGCGGGCCCAGTGCGGGTCGGTAGCTGTCTTATGTCTTCGAATTTTTGGTTCTAGGACATGTCGGTTTTTGTTTCTGCCGTTGCGAAACATTTTCGCCGTGCTAAACTAGACCGTTGATTTGGTGTCCTGCATTTTTTCTCCTATAAAAAACACGTGCAGTTCGGGCACGCAGTCCTATCATTTGCCTTACCTACTTTAAAATAAAACTTAATTTGATTGCAGAAAGAGAAAATGCATTCATTTAAAAGGTGGCGGTTATAAGTTCTACGACGAACTGGTGTTGACCTGCGGCGAACAGTTCCAACATCCTGATTATTTGAAGGAGTCTCTTGCACTTGTTAAAGAAGTTGCGTAAGTGAAAACTTAGAAAACAAACAAATAGTAGATTGGCATCTAGAGACGACACTACAATTAAACTCGTGGTGTTGAAAGTGTATTGAACGCAAAACTTCTGTCATCTGACTGCCTTCAAAGCTGTCAGTTTCTATAGGTACAGTCGCCAGCAGGTTAAGCTATCCCGAACTGTCAAATATTCCCAATTGAACATAAACCTTATTCCTTTGGAATAAAGTTGAAAAACTATCAAAGAAATTTGACAGATTGGGGTAGCTTTATGTTCTGGCCTCTGTACGTCATATATGTCGTAGTGCGAGTAAATGATGACACGTTTAGTTTGTATGGAAAGTGTCTCCATGCTTAATACTCTAAAGAACACTTTATGGGCGTTGAAGCCGAAAGACATTATTTTTTGTATATAGGTGTAAAACTCTAAATTCTCTTTAATTTGTTCAGAAAAGGCAAACACTGCGAAAGAGTACTGTTGTCTGATCCCAAGAATATACCGGATACTGTCCCAATACCTCCCGAGATGCCTGAGAATGTGTTTCTGATCAGCTCTCTGTACGAAGCCAATCTTTGTTTGAGGAAACTTATGCGCATGATCAATGAAGCTAGTTAGTAGAAGTACTTTTAAAAAATTAAGATTTTTACGAAATTAAGAAATAAGTTCTGTGCTGCCCTATGGAGGCGCGTTTGTTTTTTTTGAGCGCAGCATTCATGTTTCGTCTGCTTCGCTATAATGATCAACTAGAATATTTGAAACTGGGTGGAAACGGCAGCTTCTTCAACTTTAGTAGGTACAGTCACGAGCAATAACATGTAAACACATCGCCAAATTCAAAAGCGATTTTCTTTTAAATACTGATTGCAGCCTTTAGATAACTTAGATATTTCATTACAGTGTGGGTTCCAAAATATTATTTTCATAATAAAATAAGATTACAATTAGTAAAAGTGGAGAAAATTACTTTTAAAAGTTGGTAAGTGTATACATATTATTGCTCGTGACTGTACAAGGAAATGTCCATAAGTCGTTCATAACTATTTAGTCTGGGAAAGAATAGGCGGATTATGAGTAGGCTAACTTCGCCAAATAGCTGCATTCAAGTGTTGAATTGTTTCCACTTTTGTTTCAAAATATAAATATTAGGTCTTTACCTATGAAATTGCCGTTCTGCAGTACTGGCCATTTCAAATCAAAATAATTTTTGTTTGGCTAAGAATTCTAATTTCAAATTAATTTTATTTTAAAAACATGGATTTTTTTTTCTAAAAGTAGTCATTTCTTTATTGATTAGTGTTACATTTTCATCGCATTTCAATCTTTTTCGTCATCATGGATACGTTAAAAATTCGAGTAATTATGGAATATGAGTACCGTCGTGGCAGCAACGCGGCACAAGCGGCACGCAACATCAACGACGTTTACGGAGCTAACACTACAAACCAACGCACCACCTGTTATTGGTTTGCTCGCTTCCGTTCTGGAAATTTCGACCTGAAAAATGAACCTCGCGGTCGTCCGAAGACTTTGGTCGACAATGACGAATTAAAGGCGATTGTGGAAGCTGATGATACACAATCTACGGCTGAATTAGCAGCAGCTTTCGACGTTAGCGTCAAAACAATATTGGTCCATTTGCGTCAAATTGGCAAGGTAAAAAAGCTTGACAAATGGGTGCCCCACGAACTCAATGATCGCCAGCGCGAAGTACGCTTCGAGACGTGCCTTGCACTGCTCAACAGACACACAAATGAAGGAATTTTGAACCGCATTGTTACCTGCGATGAAAAATGGATTCTGTTTGATAACCGTAAGCGCTCAGCAAGTTGGTTGGATCCTGGTTCAGCACCTAAACAATGCCCTAAACGAAAACTTACCCCTAGAAAAGTGATGGTCACTGTTTGGTGGTCTAGCGCCGGTGTGATTCATCACAGCTTCTTACCAAACGGGGTGAGCATTACTGCAGATGTGTACTGTGAAGAACTGAACACAATGATGGAGAAGCTGGCGCATCTCCAACCAGCATTGGTCAATCGCTCGTCTCCGCTGCTCCTGCACGACAACGCGCGACCTCATACTGCACAGCAGACGGTCTCCAAGTTGCAAGAACTGGGGTTGGAAGCTCTCCGTCATCCGCCCTACTCACCAGACCTTGCGCCTACAGACTACTACTTTTTCCAGAATTTGGATAACTTCTTGGCGGGAAAAAAATTTAATACCCGAGAGGCAGTACAAAATGCCTTTGAAGAATTTGTTGCCTCCCGTCCAGCTGATTTCTTTAAGAAGGGCATCAATAAACTGCCACTGCGATGGCAAAGATGCATTGATTGCATGGGTGATTACTTCGATTAATACAAATAAAAAATTCATGAAAAAAATTCGTTTAAATTTTTTCATACAAAACGGCAATTTCATAGGTAAAGACCTATATATCAAATCGCAGAGCAAAATATTTAAATATATAAATAAAATAAAATTGTTTATTGGGTCTCAAATAATTACATTTTCAGATTTTTAAATCAAAATTAGATTCAGATCAGTTTTTTTTTTTGGCTCAAAACTTAATTTTATTTTTTGCAGAAGACTCATTAGCCTTAAGCAAAGATAACCAAGTGATTGTATACGGTGACCATATTGAAGCGTATAGCTGTATTGCGGCACTGTTGGAACTGGGGTTGTCGCCAGAGATGATTGTGTTCGTCGAGCCGTTCCCTTCGATTGAGGATCCTGCTCCTCTGAGGGTCAACTGCTTCAATGATGAGACGGTATGTATCGTAAAGCCTATAATTTACTTGGCTAATTAGTATACATCGTTTCAAACTCCCGTGCTAGCCACACCCGTAAGACTAATGGTTGGAATGCGGATAATTCCTTGTATCACCTATCTATTTTGTCAAAATGACACCGTGAAAACTTATGTGATGTGAGCTGTCAGTGAGCTGTCAATAGTGTCAATCCTTGCCATCAGGTGGTAGGACAGTGTAGTCTGAAAAATCTTACCTTTCGCGGTGAGATTTTTATAGACGTGACCACCAAATCAAATATTTGCGGATAACGTCGTTTAAATGATAGGCTTATTATTTTGGTTGGCTTGTACGTATGTGATACTGCATAATGTCGTTGGACAAATAATTTTGTCTCGCCATGCATCACAGTTGGATAGTGAACTAGTGTACCTGGGGTTATTATTGAACGAAACGTGAGAAATTGATTAAAATTTGGTATTTCATTACCGTTTGATCAGGGGGAACACAGCAGGCTAAAGGGGAGGAGGCCTATAAACACCAGAAGGCCGAAAAAGACTGCAAATATTAGGACACTGTGGAGCATACGGCGGAGCATACGGCGGAGGTTTGCTCTGCCTGAGTGGAACACCGCCGTGTCCTCGCGGAGGCATTCGGCGGCAGTGATCTCTCGCGTCCAGCCCCAGTCCAGGCCATGGTACGGAGCGAGAGTACAAGGGAAGCCGTCACCTCCTTCTGCGAAGCAGTTATGCTTGCGAAGAAGGAGGCGGAGAGCATGAGGGACAGGCAATCCTTGCGCCCTCACGCCCCTAGCCGCTGCAGGAGACGCCCGGGGCGTCGGTAGTCCATAGCGGATTCCCGGCCACCGTAAGCGTGGGCTTGCGGAAGGCGAGCCACCCATTGCTCGCTGTCCGGTAAGGACCAAACCCGGGTCGACGGCGCGTTATGTTCCACGCGCGCCTCAAAGAGATGTCAGCAATCATTGAAGGGGTCCGCTAGAGCTGATGCCTGCCAGGGTTACGGATTTGTTCGAAAGAGTTACCGTGGCCTTGGCACAGACAACTGAAGGAACTTGGGTGGGTTTTAGTCAATAAAAGTCTGACACGCTCTTCCGGAGCGGGAGAAGTCATTTGTTGATTTCCCATCCAAAAAAAAGGCTGCCAATATTGATGAGGATAAAGACAGTTCTATAAAGTTAAAAACCACTACTATACTATATTGATTTCAAAACCCTGATTGTAGATTGACGCAAAAGTCCAAGTCACCGTGGAAAGCCTTCGCATTCGTGTACTACGCCAGTGCCATTTGGCAGCATGGCATCAAATTGACAACCGTGTGGAATCTATTGATTTCATGGCACCTCTAACTTCAATCTCGCTAAGAAGTTTTGCACTTTTCTATTATGGATTACGTGCTATTAACTTGTATGCTTTTAAAGGTAATTGCATTTTATTTCTTTAGTTAATATTTATTGTAAGACACCGGGCCCATTGCTTAACATAAAGGTCCTTGATGACGTTTAGCATAGCCATAAGGAGAACGTTTATGCCTTCTTTTTCTTAGCGTGTCGATAGCAATATAAATACAGTAGTCCAGAATTTGGATACGATTTTGACACTTTCAGCAGCGTCCACCTTTCAACTCCTGTAGCGTGCAGACAGCAGGACACGCTGGATAAGATATTAACTGTCCTAGTTTATGCCTTGCAGTAGGATCAAAAAAATGTAGATGGTGATGACAATTAGTGTTTTTGAGGCAATCACTTCAGTGTTCGTAAAAGGCTGAAAAAAAAAAACAAAAAAAAAATTGTGACACTCTTAACACAGAAAATAATGTGAATAGTATGGTGCTGGGAGTTTAGTAGAGTACTTTTTTCAGCTTTACAACTAAAGAGCTTTAAGATGATAGTTGAATCTTCGGTAATAACTTTACAGCTTATGACAGAAATACACAGTAACTTGAAACTTTAAATTATTTAAATGTATCACAGACAAATATACCTTTTTGGTTAGACACATCAAAACTGTCTAGGTATAGGTACTGTTTTGCTTGCTACTAAAAATCTGTTTTTTTATATGATATATTTTTTCACTCCTATGGATATTTTTTTAGTATTTTTTTAAAATAGGCGTATGGTTTGTGACTATTCAGTAAATACTTCTGAGTGGAATCTATGCAAAATAAAGTTATTGTGGAGTTAACTTTTAGTTTTTAATAACATGCAACTTGCAAGTGACATTCAACCTTCAAATAATTTCACTGCTACAACGATCTTTTGGTGCCCAAATGACGTCGCCCGGGGAGTGCTGTTGTGTTAACATTTGTGCAGTATTTGAAAAAAGAAAATGGCGGCGTTAGTTCCGAGCGCCAAACGATCCTTGCGCTGCTATACGAGGTCGACTACCATTTTGCTATCTATTATAGAGATTAATAAGTTTGTTTTACCCTGAACAGCTATAAATGAGTGTGGTTTAGTGTACGACGGCGGGCTGGTAGTAGGTCCCACATTCGAGACCAACGACCCGTGCATATCCGGAGCGGGAACGTGCGTGCGGTACTCACGTCGCTTGTACGCAAGTCGCAGCATGCATCGGTACCATTGCTCGGAAGACATTGGAGAAGCGGTAACGTTCATACTCGTACATCACAAATTATCTATCAATCACACCAACCCATTACTGTCCCACTTCCAGGGCAAAGAGCTCTTCATGTACCTACAGAAGAGGCACGATCAAGACGGATGGGCGATTACAGACTTACGTATATTCACCATAAGTTCAGGTTTCCTCTGTATATTAAACTCGCATAATATAATAAAGATATGTCGAAATTTTGTCAATGAAAAACTGTGTGAAGCTGGGAGGCTGGTATCAACATAAAGAATGGCTGTATATTCTCAGAATTATGCAGATATGTATATGTTAATAATATAGATGTGTTAATATTCTCACTAATGAGACTCCTTTTTGTGTGAGAGAGCGGGCCGTAATTCATCAGCACCACCAATTGGAATGGTTGGCTTTGAGAACAAGGCGACTTGTTCATCTTTTTAAGAGCTCTTAGCTGGTGAAAAGAAAGAGGTGTATAGTATAAGTCTCATGCAACAGGGAACAGGAAACCGGGAAGCAGCTGAGAATTTTCTAATCGATAAAACCCAATATAAATTTGCCGTCGTTATAGAATCTAAGACTCCAACACTAAAAACCACTACACGAGGTATTGTTATTGTAAGAACACGGTTGTTCTGATAATCTCGAAATCTATATTTTTGTATTTTTAGCTGGGAAGACTATTTTTGCACAAGTTGGATCCATTCATGATGGGTGACCCAGAATTGTGTAGCGCGCCGGACGATCTCTTGCCCAGATACAGTTCCACTACTTTAGGGTAATTTAAATTAGGTGTTATTTATTTTCTTGTATAGCAAACCAACTAAAGGCTTAATTTGAACATTTTTTTTTATTGAAATTAACTATCCCATTGCAGTTTTGTTCAAATTATTCCTAAAATCACAATTAGTATTTCCCAGGCTTAGCATGACGCTTTCATTTCTACGAAGAATAGACAGTGCTTTTTCTATACAAAGTTACATCCTCCTCCATTTTTAACATCGCATCGTAGACATCCTTCTACAATCTGTAATTTTGTCTTTCGTTTCTAACGATCTTTGTCTAGGTCTTTTCATATGTAGACTATTTCAGAAGAATATTTCATCCCAAACTGTCAAAATCACACTGACAATAAACTTTCTTAAAATCATGATTCGTCTAAAACGCAAAACTGTGATAGTTAACAGAAGAACATATCTATCTTCTCCTATTGTACATCATTTAGTTAATAGTCAGGTCTACTCTTCCGTCGACAAATCGGTGCCCGTGCTAAGCCTGCAGACGCGGTGGGTGAATAAATTTTTCTTTAGAAGATAAACATAGCATTACGCCTTAATTCCCCGAAGCGTTAGCTAGGCTTGTATGCATGCTATACAGGAAAAGTTTTTATCCAGTGCGCAAACTATATATCGACGGTTAAGAATCAATAGTGTCTATCTCAATAATGTTAACTTTACAGGAGATAAAAAAAACATTTCTCGGCTTTGAATAGAAAGATACTTGAAATGTTTATATATGTAAAAATAGAAAAAATATGCTGAAATACGATAGATATCCTAGCATTAGGTTAAGATTTGCCTATTTAAAATTAACGTGAGTTAGGTGGTATTGGTTTTATTAGTGTAAATATTTTTTAAATAAGTAGAAGTTAGCTGTTTTTGAAATAAAACAACACAATGAAAAATCATATTTTTAATAAGGTTCACAATGGAAGATGAAATACTGTGTTCAAAATAAGTAAAAAGACTTTAAAATAACTGAAAATAACTTCTAAAAAACTAAAAAATACTTAAAAATAACTAAAAAAATCTTCAAAATAACTGAAACAGAAACAAACAACAAATACACTGACACACACACACTCACACACACACAAACTCTCACTCACACACACTCTCACTCACACTCTACAAATGGGGCAGTGTATCATAAAAATTATGACATTCACTTGGTAGAACTTGTTTGAGCTCTTGGAGGTGCTGGTACTTTGAGGCAGTTATGGGAATCATATTTTCATGTAATGTCAAATAAGACACGTTGGGGTTATATCTTTTTGGTCTTTGTGGCAAGGCAAACCAATCCTGGTCGAAATGTAGTTTTACTTTAATGCTGTCTTCTTGGTTGTAAAGAATAGCTCTTAAGTCTGTTACAGTAGGGTCACCAGCTTTGCGTCCTGGCCTTATAGTTTTGTAAAGCCAAGTAGATGCATCGGCATAATTTTGCACAAAACTATGGTCAATCTGAATTACTTCGTAGGGATTTGATGCCCTTGCTTCTTTAGTTACCGAAACATAATCACATGGCAAATGAATTACACGATTTGAGAGCTTCCGTTCAATCGCACTGTGAACCGAATCACACTCCATTTGAGTATGACCACGTTCGAGGAACTTTTGGGTGATGGTGATTTTGTGCTTTATACTTAAGTTCAAAAGCGCATTTGCCATTATAACGTTCCGATTTTGGTACGTGCAACCATCGGAATAAATAATTATTGGCATTTTCTTCGGCAAGCAATGGCGCTCTAAGTAGTCTATCACAAATGACGCGAAAGTACTCGCAGTAAGGTCTGCTGCCGTTTCTGTGAACCAGTAACATGTGCAATGGCGTGAAGTCAAATCGAAGAGTGTAAAATTATGGCATGTTAATTTCGTTTTAAAATATAAAGCGCTAGCCGTGGAGTAAGGGCAAACTTTAACCGATTCTAAGTCCATCGTTAATAAAATGCAATGTCCCAATGCTGCATCCTCTTTATCCTTTGCCTTCTCTTCCCTGGCTCTATTTTTTTTAATGAGATGCTCTTGATAAATATGATCATCAATATTACCTTCATTATGGCCAACACAAATATCACACATATCTTTTTTCAAAGTATATATTGCTAAATTATTATGTTTAAAACTTTTATCAAATGTGTATCTAGATACAGCAGGTATATTTATGTCATTGCAATGTTGTTTATAGGCGTTAAATACATCAGATATAGTACGATATACAGGCTCCAAGTATAGTTTTCTAGTATCCTTACGAGCGTAGTGTGATGGCATTTTCGGGATACTTTTAAAATAGTTATTTAAGGCTAACATCTTTGCATTTTGTCTATTTACCTGGCTATTCTCCTGATTTGCTGCGTCCACATTGAAACTAGCGTCTTTAACCCACAGCTGAACAGTGGTAGGCTTCAGTGACAGAGTATTCAAGAACATCTGCTTACAAACTTGAATTTTACCTTCATTCCCTGGTTTAGGCAAAAAATAACTTAATGTGCCCTCTCGGCGAGAAGGTTCGTCACCTTTCGTTTTCTGAGTAGTCCTAGTACGGTTCACATGTCCTCTGACATACATTTTTCTTTCACCCCAATTAAGATTTTTCCAGAAGTAGCTATGAATGGATTTGCGTGTCTCTTCATCAAAATTATTACAACCTCTGAATTTGCTTCTTCTGCAAAATTCCGAAGTGCATGCTTCACCCATTTGCTTAGCTGGTCGTATCTGGTCTTGCCGCATTTTCTCGTTTCGAGGCTTTGAATACCCTAAATATTCTTCGCCGTGCATTCTTTTTCTTTGGGCTCCAAGTTTTTTCCATTCATCTTTTTTAGCTATATTACGACGTTTTCGGCCTTCATTAACATTTCCGTAATCATCTTCACTTGTTTCACAGTCTGTTGTACTTTCATTTATATTTTGCACCGGTGCAGGTGGTTCATTAACTTGTGGGTAATCGTTAAAATAAAAGCCAAATGCAATTGAAGGGCTTAAACAGGAATTGTCTAATATTATATCTGCCGGAGGCACAGACAGTGGTCTTTTGGTAGACTGTTTCTGGTCATCTTGAGTTAAATCACTTAGTGATAAAGATTTCGGATTTTTTAAACAGATTTTGAAAATATTTTGTTTTTCCAGAAGAATGCGCTCATGCTTATCTATAACAATTTGTTTCATAGGTGGATCAAAGTTTTTGTTATGTGTTAGTGCAGATGATCCAGGTTTTATGTTTTTTGTTGTATTATCTGTAAAATACACAGGTACGTCAGTTACAAGTATATCAATTAATTAATAAAATCTCCTACCTACATACATACTTGCATACGAACTTTGCAAGTAAAATAAAACCTTGTGATAATAAAAAGTGTCCCGTATGTGTCGCCGGGCGTATAAGAATAGCACCTTCCCATTTCTTCCCGTGGGTGTCGTAGAAGGCGACTAAGGGACTTACTAGAGAATGGGCAGCAGCGTTCTCTATGCATTTTACCACCATACTGCGATCGCCAACCAGCCTGCCAAGCGTGGCGATTATGGCAAAACCCCCCAAATTGGGGGAGGCCTATGTCCAGCAGTGGACGTCTTTCGGCTGAAATGATGATGATGATGATGATGATAATAAACAGTAACTCACCGTCAGGTCCAACATTATTAGGTTCATGTTCAGCCTTCAGTAAACACAAGATCTTGTTTGATCTGAATCCCTGGTTTAACCGATTAGCCATTTTACTGGAATAAAAATGATATAATCACAATTACAAACATGATTCTTCGAAATAAATTCTGGAAATAATATCTATCTCAACACTTGGTGTTTGTTTATCAACAATTGCACTTAAAACTTACACAACTTTTGAATAATTTTCGGATAAATATGTAATCAAACACAAAAACTTTCTTCTCAAACAAAAATTGTATCAGTAGAATCATTTTAAATGGCTTTTTTACTGATATTATAGTTGCAAAATTACTTACCTACCAAACTTGTCGAAACTCGCACAGAAACAACTGACCACAGAACATCTAGCGAGCAACTGACACTACTCCCTTGCGACTTTTGAATACAATAAACTGTCTCTTTCTAATCTATCACTGTTGCATCCTCGCACCGCACGCACTGCCTGCCACTTGCCAATTTCAAATTTGTCAGTCTCACGCTAAATGCGGCGAGATACAGCCGCAATAGAGAAGAGATAAACAGTATTGGCAGAAAAATATACGCGCTCTTAACTTAGATGGAATTTCCATAGCGAATAACTACAACAATTTTGTGAATTTTGAGATAAGTGCCTCAGTAGGCCAAGCCAAATTAAACTTTAAAGCTACCTGCATTAAAAAGTGAAAAACGTAAAAAACTGAGATAGACACTATTGGTTCTTAACCGTCGAATGCTGAATTCATGGTTACAGTTTGCTCTCTGGATAAAAACTTACCCTGTATATACACCCGCATTGCGTCGGTTATATTACCATGTAACAAGGGGCGACCGACATAGCCCGGGCATCCAGACTCCAAGGTGCTAGATGGAAAAGTCCATTAAGAGGGAACAGGGCGTGCGATTCTCCATACAAACGTATTCCCCTCTTTTTCCCTGAATAATGCCTCTAGAGCAATTTTTTTTTCTCATAAAATCAAGGTCTAATTAGTGAAGAAAATATGACCCTCTAAAAATTACAACAACTGCCCTATTTTTGCCGCCGTGATTAGAGGACTACCAGACAAATTAGAAAAGTTTTTAACACAAAAAAAAAATATAGGATGCTAATGTACTGACTGAACTGAATCGGCTCAGTTTTAGAGAAAAAAAAAGAGGAATACGAAGCGTCGATCTCGTCAACATTTTTGTGATAATTCCGGGCGGAGCTGCAGTCCTTATCACACACTACGGGGGCAGACTTAGGTACTGACAGCACGACGGCAATAGTTTCTTCAAATCTATTTTTAAAATTCCTCGCAGGCCCCATCCCCTCTTAACACTTACCGCGACTCGGGATTTCCACCCAGCGGGGAAATTGCGTAACCCACTACCATTAGGAATGCCTTTCATTTCGACAGTTAACAACATTTGTCATATTTACGTTGTTGAGCAGACAAATTTTTCGAACATATGAGGCAATGGATTTGCAATAGGTAATATCCTTGAAAATAACTTGGATTATGATTGATAGTGTGTTACGCAATAAGGCTGCACGACTTCATACTTATGTAGAAGTAGCGTTTGCGAACACTAAACCCAACCGGAGAAGTTTTCTTTTTATTTTGCATTAAAAATAATGTTTTTGAATATAGTTAACTTGGGATTTCCAGGTTCAGTCGGTCAGGCAGCGCGGGTAGTTTTTCACGGCTTGCAGGAGCGGCGCTGCAGAGACGGTTAGTGCTTACGTCATTGTAGCATTCTTTATATTTATGGCATTATTTTTATTTTATTTATTTGTGGCAGTTGGATTGTCGAATCCGCTGTTTTACAAGTCGAGTTTACAAGTCGAGAACAGTGGTGTCCTAGTGGTAAGGGCCGCGACTTGAATTGAGCTGAAAGTCGTAAGTTCGAACCCAGATAGGCACTATTTTGTTTAAATTATTTCATCACCACTGCTCTCAAAACGGCGAAGGGAAACATTGTGAGAAAACCGGCATTTCCTAGAACCAAAATTTCGAAGACATATGACATCCGCCAAGCCGTTACTCGGCCAGCGTGGCTTCTTACAGACAGGAGGCCTATGTTCCAGCAGTTGGAACATTATAGGCCCATTATGTTGTTTTACAATACTGCTATAAAGTTGTTTTCCTTAACAGCTTCGTTACACATTGACAATTTCAACATAATGATGTAACCAACTTTTTGTAACAAAATCATGATTTTAAAAGAGTGTCCATGGAGTTTCTTGCCCGTTCTTCTCCATAGGTACCTACGCTTTGGAATGGGCAACTAGCTTCATCTTTCTAACTCACCGACCTTGACAATTCAAAAGTGCCTGTAATTGGTTTATTTGAAATAAATGCTTTGAGTTTGAGTTATTTAAGCCCGAGATTTCTTAAAAACGGTCAGAAAGGAGGTTTTTTAATCTCTTTAACCGTAAATAATTTTGAAAGCAATTTTTTATATATTATTTTTTGCATACAGTGATACAACTCAAAACATAATTAAACATAAACATACTTTAATGAATTAAAAAAAATCTTCAGTCACCTCTAAATTATCTTTAAAAGCAGTTTATCCCTTCAATAACAATTACATTAAAAATTAAAAATATACCATGTTTGAAATACCAAACTGATTTAATTTGCAAATTTACGACATGCTTGGTCATTTATTATTCGAATTTATTACAACAGATTTTAACCCATATCTGATTGCAATAAGAACTATTATCACGCATAACGACACTATTTAAAGTTAACATGGCCTTAAAACAACTACAAAAAGTATTTGAAACATAACACGATGCAGTTATTGTTAGTTACTCATGCGGTTATTGGTTGATAGATGGCAACCTGTGATGAAGTTTGAGTCACCGTTGGCCAAGTTTGCGGTATTACCAGGACCCTTGTACTACTTGAAGCTAAGGAAGCCTGGCAAGGAGATCCCTATGGCTGTCCAACAGACCTTGCCGCGACAGGTATACCAACATTGTCTGTTTAATAATTTGTATGTGTGATAGTGGGGGGGGGGGGGGGGTCAAAATCATTTACTGAGTTCATGGTGCCAGGTTGTGCATCGATCTCCCTAATATTGAATGGACATTATGAATTTTTAATCTTTAATATTGTAACCCACAAAAACGGGGGCCTCACCAAATGCCATTTGCGGTGTACACAGGGTGGCAGGACATCGACACGCAAACTGTAACTAGGAATTCAGCACATGATTCCACACATCAACTGTTTAAAAAATTTAGACACCAAACAATTATAGAATAGTGCAATACCTACGCGGTCAAATGTATGGAATAGCTGTATTTTTTTATGGCGATGGTTTATGTGAATCGAGCTGGAACTGAACAAGATTAAAATCTTTTTTATCCAAAACCCGTACCGAAATTATCTTTAAAAAATATATGTTATCTACACAATACATGTACCCTTAGAATAATAACTAAAGCATGTACCATTCACTTTTTTTGTGTTATATATATCTATATCTATTATACTATTAATAAAGAGGATAGATTTGATTGTTTGTTTTGCATTGAATAGGCTCCGAAACTACTGAAACGATTTGAAAAATTCTTTCACTGTTGGGAAGCTACACTATCTCCGAGTGACATAGGGTATATTTTATCCCCGTATTCCCACGGGAACGGGAACTACGTGGGTGAAACCGCGGCGCGTTTCTAGTCATTAATATATACATGCAAAGTATAAAAATGCGTTAATAAAAAACCTTTTTTCTTCTAAACTATTAAATCGCTACGTTTTTTTTATAGTCATCATGATATTACATACTACAATACCTAGGGAGTCTTCTGCTTATTTTTTTAAATAACTTTCCGCATAATTTCAACGCAGGGGTGAGCAGCAGCGGAGCAGTAGGGGTTAAAAACATGTAGTGAGTTCATGGTGCCAGGTTGCGCATCGATCTCACTGCCACTGTTCATACTGGCACCTCCAAGTCGAAAATTGACGTGATGTTAACACAGACTTCAGTGTGACCGTTAACAACACGTCACATTTTTTGTCTAATATTTATCTGCCCTAAGCGTGTCTGTTAGGTTATCCCGAGGTGCATTTCTAGAAGTGATGCCTTATTTCTCTGCATATTGTCAGGGAAATTTAAAACTAACTTAAATCGTTCGTATAGTCAAATCACAACTGTTATTCTTTGACAATTGTATAAAAGTTTATTAATTATCCTCATAGACATTAGGATCTATGACGAATGTATCCTTAAACCGCTTCTCACGCCTTCAGGGCCATAATTTGGTAACGAACAAGAATGACAACTACTTCCGTGTCCATCTGAACGTACTCCACGTGGTTGATGGGGTCACGTGCCTCTCCCATAAACGTTTCGCTCCAGAAATATATAAGCAGCTGTATGGCAAACATGAGGGTTTCTTCAATAAACTGTTTGTTAGATATCAGGTAAGAGCGATAGGTGCGAGGCTTTATACCTTTCATTTATCATGACTATTTATGGTTATATTATTATAGCGTTATAAGGTTCTTGTAGGACTCTCTTTTTAAGGTCCATGGAGGACCTCAGTACAATGTTCGATGATCTCAGTAGAGCTTCCGGAAGAGTGGGTCTTAAAATGAACAAGGACAAGACAAAGGTCATGTCCAATGCCCATGTAACACCCACTCTCATAACCGTCGGAGGCGCTGCACTCGAGGTTGTGAGCGAGTACGTTTACCTAGGACAAACTGTCCAGGTAGGTAGGTCCAGCTTCGAGAATGAGGTCAATCGTCGAATCCGACTCGGTTGGGCAGCGTTCGGCTACGCAATATCTTCTCGTCCTAGATACCGCAGTGTCTCAAGACGATAGTCTTTGACTAGTGCGTGTTGCCAGTGATGACATATGGAACCGAAACGTGGTCGCTCACTTTGGGCCTCATAAGAAGGCTTAAAGTCACCCAAACCGCAATGGAGAGGGCAATGCTTGGAGTTTCCCTACGTGATCGAATCAGGAATGAAGAGATCCGCAGGAGAACTAAGGTGGCCGATATAGCCCGAAGAATTGCCAAAGTTAAGTGGCAGTGGGCAGGGCACATTGCTCGCAGAAAAGATGTCCGATGGGGCCGGAAGGCTCTGGAGTGGCGATAGCGTACCGGAAAACGTACAGTTGGAAGGCTTCCTACAAGGTGGACCGATGACCTTTTGAGGGCCGCAGGAGTCCGCTGGATGCGGGAAGCACGGACCCGGTCGAATTGGCGCACACACTCCACACTTTTTTTTCAATACTTTTCACAAAACAATTGCATGACCAACAACGCCGCCCTGTCAACGTCATTCGAACGCCTAATGTTTTTTGTAGCAGTGTAGGTTGGTACCCCAGCTTCTTTTTATGATCTCAGTTTGGTACAGTAGATACCTACCCAACCTTAAAAATGGAAGGTACAGCGAGCGCTGCATCTGTTAATCCTACCTACTACTGTATTTGTAGAAAAATCAAATAGACGATTTCTACGAGTTCTTCACTCAACCTTGGATGTCGGCACTGTACCAGGAGACGTTCAGAGATCTTGTAAATGACATTAACGACCAAGACATTGGCACAGTAAGTCTTATTAATCTACTTACAATTCCTAGTAGTTTACCTTCCTTTTTCTGTTTCTTTAACTATCTCGAATTAGGTACCCTTGAGCAGTGGTGGCCCAGTGGTAACGGCCGCGACTTACGAATTGTAGGTCGTGCGTTCGAACCCAGTCAGGCGCTTTAGTTTGTCTAAAAAATTTCACCACTGCTACTCTCAAAACGGTGAAGGAAAACATCTCGAGGAAACCGACATGTCCTAGAACCAAAAATTCGAAAACATGTGACATCTACCAACCCGCACTGGGCCTGCGTGGTGGATTACGGCCCACTTCCTCTCACGGAGAGGAGGCCTGTGTCCCAGCAGTGTACGTACGTTTTTTTCAAATTTGCCGGTCGGTGTTCAACTATTTCATGAAATATTCATTCAAAGGGATAATGTGAACTTAGAGGGTTCTATTCATGATTTTAATGATGATAATCCTGGAAGTCCATAATTTGTTACGGTCGCGAATCATATTTTAGTCAACATACAACCTGGCACTTTCCTGTAAGTTGCATAAAACGTAAAAACAAATTGAGGGCTTCCTTGGCGCTTCACCCTAACGCTACCAATGCTCCGTTGCGAAAAAAGGATGGTGCTATCGGTTGTCTATAGCCATCTCTCTCGCACTGGATTAACATAGCTCATTCGCTTACGTGTACCGAGTTTGAAACTCGTATAGTAAGACTGAGTTGAAGAGTTGTAATATTTCAGCCATCAAACGCCATCTCGCGTCTGTGTAGTAAAGTTCACCCAAACTCTATGTATGTAAACCTTTACACTGAACTATTTGCAAGCAGGGTGAGCTTGGAAGGTAAGGCAGAGTTATGTGAATGATTTTTTGGTCTGGCTAGTAGATGGCGTTAGGTGCGCAAAAATCTTGTTCTTATTCCGAAGTTTTTATGAGTGTTTGATGGTCAAATAATAAATATGTTTGCGCTGATTTTTTTCCTTATATTTTCTTGGATCTTATGTGTATATTAATAGATCATTAATAATCATGAATGTCCTCAATATTATCTATATAAATAAAAAGAGAAGTCCTGACTGACTGACTGACTCATCAACTACCAGCCCAAACCCTTGGATCTAGAAAGCTGAAATTTTACACAGCGGTACCCTTTATAATGTAGACAAGGAATAAGGAAGGATTTTACGAAATTAAAGTCCTACGGGAGTTAAATAGAGGAAGAAAGTTCCGCGCGGGCGAAGCCGCTGGCAAAAGCTAGTGTAAATATATGTATGTATGAAGGCAGTTTGTGGAGAGAGTTGAGAATTGCCGAGAATTGAGTTGAATGACGTGCAATTGGAAGGGCCTATGTCCAGCAGTGGACTGCTGTAGGCTGATGATCATGATGTAGGTAGTTTCATTTTTAACATGATTGTTAAGATTATTGACATGATCAGATAGGGCAGCACAATTTCCTTGTTGGTTTAAAGTAATTAAAACTGTGCTGTGTGTGTCAACAGTTCTTTTTTGTCAAGCGAGGTGATCATACGAATTTTATAATGATTTTTAATTATATTTTTATTGAATTTCAGATAAAAGATTTAGTGAAATCAAAGTTCGCTATGTACGATACGGATCTCAGTCAGATTAAATCAACATTGATGGATGCGCAGCAGTCCTATGGATCCATTTCATCTATTAGCAGTTACCTTCATGTTCGTAATTACTAGTTTCTTTCGCATTTTAACCAAATAGGAGGCCATATTTGCACTTGCATATGAATTGAGGTCTTGTAGGTTGAGCCCTTTTCCCTGGCTTTGCTTAAAGCACAATGCAAGTTTCTTGCCTGTTCCATGCAACAAAAATTGAATACATCTTGGACCATCCAAAGATTCAAACACTGAATGGAGAGTGCTAATTTTATTGCTGCCTCAGATTATTGTATTAAACAGGAAATTGTATTGCTCCTTGTAAACCAGCCTTATAGTTCATCAAGGGAATGATCATCCATCATAGCAAACACAGAAAACCACAAAGTTCAAAACTCATTATTATTTAGCATTACTGTATTCGAACATAAACCACCTCGGGGCGTAAGTCCGCTGCCGCGGGAAATCGCGGCACAGCGGACAGAGCTCCGGCGGGATCTCATGGTGACATGGAGAGAGCGATTGTCGCAACCCAGTGCTGGGCACGCCACGATTGCGGCGGTAAGTCCCCTCTTTGAGGAGTGGTTTGAGAGGCGGCATGGCGTCCTCACACGGTTGTTTCGGGAGGTTCCTGTTTCGGATAGGGCGGGAGGAAACGCCCGGGTGTTTCCACTGCGAAGATCGCCCTGAGGACACGGTGGAGCACACGGTGGCGGTCTGCCCGGCT
The DNA here is from genome assembly GCA_949987655.1 of Polymixis flavicincta. NCBI lineage: Eukaryota > Metazoa > Arthropoda > Insecta > Lepidoptera > Noctuidae > Polymixis > Polymixis flavicincta. The sequence goes on from OX465184.1 coordinate 16,405,253, forward strand.
TGGGCGGAGTACCGCCGTGTCCTCGTGGAGGCGATCGGCGGCGGCGATCTCTCGCGTCCGGCCCTGGTCCAGGCCATGGTACGGAGCGAGAGGGCATGGGCAGCCGTCACCACCTTCAGCAAAGCAGTAATGCTCGCGAAGAGGGAGGCGGCGCACGTGAGGGAGAGGCAGCATATGCGCCCTCGCGACCCCAGCCGCCGCAGGATATGGAGACGCCCTGGGCGTCGGGAATCCCAGGCCGATTTCCGGCTACCGTAGGCATGGGCTTGCGGACGGCGAGTAATGGGTAGCTCGCTGTCCGGTAAGGACGAAGCCCAAGTCGACGGCGCGTTGTGTTCCACGCGCGCCTCAAAGAGATGTCAGCACAAAAAATGATGGGGCCCGCAAGGGCCGATGCCTGCCAGGGGTGCGGGCTTGTTCGAAAGAGACACCACAGCCCCTGGCATACGGGCTACTGAAGGAACACGGGTGGGTTTTAGTCAGTAAAAGTCTGACACGCCCTCCTGCTCCACCCAGAGCGGGAGAAGTTATTTGATGATTTCCCACAAAAAAAAAAAAAAAAAAAACAGGACCCACCTCGGAGTTCCAAGTCGTGTTTTAAAATCCATGATAGCGCATAAGAGTATTTTGAAAATACCAAAGAAGTCTAAACTTGGACTAAAAAATGATGATGATGGGCTAACTATGGCATTGGCCGATCTTTGACTAACAACAGTGAGTAACAGTTTACTCACTGTTGTTAGTCAAAGATCGGCCAATTCGGCAACTTCGTATATTTAATGCCGTTCAGTAACGGCATTAAATATACGAAGTTTAAATTATGGATGTATCCTTACGTCAACTTCCGCTGTTATTAAACTTTAATTTTAGTCAAAACCTTTGTTATTTAAATGATAACTTAGCACCGAACTAAGCTCTCATGTTTGTCTAAAGAACATGCGTTTCTATAATAATTAGGTTGTTAATTCAATAACTGGCTCGGTGGTTTGAACCTAAGACCTAAGTCACCTAAAGAAAAACCTTGTACCTATGTAATAAGAAGATGAAGCTTGTTCCAGGTTTTTTACTCAGAAAGAAAAAAAACTAATATACTAATAGTAGTGTTTAGTGCGTAGATACATTAGATTCCTTGAATATTGAGATCCATGTTGTTTACATAAAACGCTGTAACATTTCATCAGTTTTAACATTTTCTTTTCTTCACTGTTATAGGATCCTCGTCGGCAGGGCACATTCCGTTCTGTGATTGATAAATTCGTTGCTAAGACAGCCTTTGTAAGTATTATTTTATTTCTCTCTGAACATGTTAATATAGTAGAGTGTAAAGTCGACGTCCGCTGCTTGGTATTAGTTCTCCAGAACGAATAAGATCCATGGCGGCTAAAGTCAGCGGAGACCCTTCGATCCGGGAGATACACACGAGGATGGAGGAGACACAGAGGTGTTCTCTCTTTTTCCGTACCCTCATGGGCCGATCCGATGGGAGGGCAATCCAACACGAAACGAATCGAGATCAGGCGTAGAACCAACGGCTTTACTGACTGTGGGGGTACTAACACCGCCAACTTCATACTACGGGTTGCTACTGAAAAATAGATAATGGATAATCCCAATTGCACGGCGTAATTGGTGGCAGTGCACAGGTTACTTTTAGCTGCATATTTTGGGGCACAAACTGTAGGTAGTGAAGCAGATTTTGTGCCATAGCTCTACATTCACACCTTGCTGCCATTCCGTCGGGGTAACCTCACTATACGAGGTTTGATATACACCTTACCAATTGCATGAAAATGCTCGTTTGGTGGTAGAAAGTGAGTGCGCGGAGGAAAGATACTCGTATCCTACCACAGTTGCAACGGGTGTCGACCGGAGTAATTTAGTAGAGACGGTGTTGGTTTCAAAAACTGTGCCTCCTATTTAGCGGTTGCGTTGGTAGTTGAGCGCCATTTAATGGGCGTCTAGTTTCAGACTCGTGTTTGTACTTGTCCACTGCCCTTGCAACTGCTGCTCGGACCTGTGGAGGTGCGTTGACCGAGGTTGGTTTGAGGCTGCCTGTGATTGTTCGGTACCTATTTACGAAATACTGAGCAATCAAAGGCATCATCATAAAGCGCAACATCTACTTCCATAGCTTATGTTATGAGAGTATGAAAGAAGAAAACTGAGTGAGATTTTTTATCTTATTGTGCCAAGTTTCGAAATAGTATTCTCGTTTGCCTTCTAAGGAAAATAATTCTTATTACATAGGAATTTAACTCGTAACTGCCCAGAATATGCATTTTTACCATTAGTAAACTGCTAAGTACTGTCTACGAAGCTCGCATACTGAAATAACAAGATAGTCAATGTTTATACCTGGATTTTAATAATGATAACTTTTTATTTGCAGACTAGATCCCTTCTTTCACAAAACAATATACCATCGGTAAGAAGAATTTTAATTTTTTGAAAAAAATATACAGGGTTAGTGGAAAAATACAAACAGCTTCTCGCGAAACCTGAAATCGAGAAAAAAAACTGATGTTCCCTACATTTTGATTAGTTATACGAACATAAATGTAAGGAACAGCTGATTTTCTTTCGCGATTTCAGGTTTGGTCCCTTAAAAGTTGTTCATAATTATGAGTGCAATGACCTCTTAAGACGTTTTTGGTGTTTTTTCCAATAACCCTGTATATTTAATTCATATGGTACCTACGTTTTTATGGGCATAGGAAAGCAACGAGACTGCCTTGTACAATTTTTATTGCATTTAAACTTTCTATGTTCAATCAATGTTCTTCTATTTTAGAAAAATGCCTGTCCACTTTTTTCCTCTTTATCACGGTATCGGCAGGTTGCTGTTTTCAGTTATTTTATTCTTGTTTAGTTATTGCGTGGTGTTTCTATTATGAATTTGCTTTCATTGAAACCTTGTCCCCGTTTCCTGACAGCCCAGATTAAATTCAGTAAATCTACTATCTAAGTGTCAAATCGTAATGTACCTAATGTTACATGTTGTGATTGGGTTTAGGCGCTATGGGGTATACTCTATCATCTTCCCGCCCTTACGGTTATCCACATTTTAATACTCCAACTATTCAAATGTTCCTCTATTATGCCAGTTACATTTTACTTACCCGTTGTCATACTTCGATCATGGGACTGGCATAAGAGCATGGAAACTGACACGAATAAAGAGAGGCATCGGCCTGGCAGTAAGTGAAGTCGTGCCTAGGGTAGATTGTTTGCTAGTACTTATTACGTACTAAATACTTATAACTTAAACTTGTGCAATTTGTGAAATGCATTGGGGTTTATAATACAGTAGTAGTGGCCGCGAAATTCCACCATAGTAAATTAAAAAAATATCAACAATAATATACAAACAAAATCTTTCTGCACTCTTTCTCCAAAATTAACTTTAACTGTGCCGAATTTCATATTCCTCCACCCACATAATTTCGTAAAAAGGAGAACACATTTTATGCACGTATTAATACAGGAAAAGTTTTTATCCAGTGCGCAAATTGTAACCATGTATTCAGCATATCATACTAGACCCCCCCCCCCCCCTAGAGCAGAAATTTTTCGCCGGTTATAGAAAAAAAAATCTGCTGTTCCATTCATTTTGACAGCGTAGGTATTGTACTTTTCTATGAAACAGCTGATTTTTGTTATAATAACCGGCGAAAAGTTTCTGCGGTAGGGGGTCTAGAATGATATGCTGAATTCCTGGTAACAGTTTGCGCACTGGATAAAAACTTACCTTGTATATAGATTAGTACATAGCCCACATAGGTATAGTCGACCCCATCATTGCTTAACCATCCTCAGTTCATCCTCAAGTTCAATCTTTCTTTGCGCCGTGAGATAATTTTAATGAAGTTTCAATTATTATCAAAGTTTTATTCGGCTATACGCACTGACGATAGGACATTGTTTCAATTTTTTCTTGTAAGTACACAATATTGTGTGCATATTTTTTGGTATGAAGAACCAATAAATATTTTGATTCGATTTTGTTTTTTTTTTCTACAGGAATGTGGTCAAAGCAAGCAAGTCCGCACTCAGGCAGCTAGCTTCTGGAAAAAAGCTGGCGGTGAACGCATAGTGTTGGCGCATGTATCTCGATATATTGAAAAGAACTCTGTTACTAACCCGCACTTCGCCACACCTAGAATTGAGAATTAGAGATTTGCAGAAACTGTTATACATATATGGAAAGAAGGTACATAGTGTGATTGATCATATTAATATGGTAAGAAGAGACATCTATGACCATCATCTGCATCTGCCTAGCCTTTTCCCAACTATTTTGGGGTCGGCTTCCAGTCTAACCGGATGCAGCTGAATACCAGTATTTTACATGGAGCGACTGCCTATCTGACCTCCACAACCCAGTTACTGGGTAATACGATACCCCTTGGTAAGACTGGTTGTCAGACTTTCGGGCTTCTGACGACCCGTAACGACTGTCAAAGATCCACAAATGACAGCCGGGACCAACGGCTTAACGTGCTTTCCGAGGCACGGAGGGGTCTTGGTATGTAAAGATGGTCACCCATCCACGGACCAACCGCGGCAAGCGTAGCTTAACCTGGCCGATCGACCCGTGCAGCTATTGTTATTTAGCCACAAGCCCCTCCATTTTATAAAAAAAATGCAAAGGAAACGATTTAAAATAATGTAATAATATTGACGGTCATTTTAATTTGGAAAAGAGGACAATTGTAATACGAAAGTAAGATTACTATTATGTAAATAATTAAATATTTGATTTGGAGGTTTTTACGCAAATGAAGTTGGAATGACGAAAATATGCAAAGGTAATTCAAATGTTCTTATATTTTTGTCGACACATATTCTTAATACATAATATAGATTTGGTAGTCCTTTGAAGTGTTTTTTTATTATTGAATGGATTTTTTATTTTGTAAGAGTGTTATGTATGTGGGGTAAGTTTGTTACAGTAAATTAAACCAGTCAATTACATTTTAGACAATTTATTTCATTTTACACATGTTCATTATTAGACAAGTTTTCTTACATATTATATTTACATTAAAATGCACAGTATGGCCACTGACTGTGAATGGAAATCGCCGAAACAGTCTTAATTGATATGATTTTGTTTTTGTACAAAAGCCGAAACAATTATAATTATTTTCATTTTATTTTATTACTAAAATTACTTCACTATGAGATCAAAGGGTGTTGACAAATGTGTATAAGTTTGACTAGCAATCTTTGGATTTAGAGCCTTTTCACACTAGTAATATGAGTGCGATGCGACATCGAATCGCGGCTAAGATAGAGAGTACAATGAATGAGTATGAGAATTGCCGTGCCGCGCGTGTCGTCTCGACTCTGTGATCGTCTGAAAAGGCTCTTATAATCTGTTAAAATTGTAATGAAAATGGCCTCTAATTATAATTTGACTAAACAATATCTAGTTAACATTACAATATCGTTGAGCTGTTAACACCTTAGAAATGATCATGCAAACCGCTTTATATTTACACAGGCTGTATTGCAGTGTTATTTCACACTTTATTCTGTGACAGCTCTATGTTAGTTAATTAGAATGTAATCAACACTACAGTTTTCTCCTGGTTGGGGAAATACCCAAATGAAGCCTGGCTACGGGCACTCACTCACGAGAGAAACAGGAAATTTGAGGTTCTGGACCAATGTGAACAATAATATTGACACTGTTGGTGTAGCTTCATTCAAAAGTAAGAAAATTAAGGTGAGGCTACTGCATAATCAACATAAAATTTTCCCACTGCTGGGACACAGGCCTCCTCTCGGAGAGAGGGAGAGGGTTTGTCTGGGTTCGACCATATGTACGTCCTACAACTCTTAGGTTAGTCGCAGGTGAGGCTAAACTGAATGAAAAAGATAATCAGATTTTGTGTAAAAACAACTTTGAAAAGGAACACTTGAAATGTGAAAGTTAAATATAATGCATGTGTTACAGAAAAGTGTTAGGCATTGTCTTACCTATCAATTTTGGCACATATTTAATTAATTCTGTTTACAAAACGTTAGATTACTTATGTTTAGGTAAACATATATGAGCCAAAAAATAAAATAGAGCCATCAAAGATATAAAGGTGCATTTATCTCAATTAATACAACAATCAAGAAATACATTACTTATCTTATTCGATTTAAAATGTCTGTACAATAATGACTAGCATACACAATTTACGTATATCGTGAAACAAACGTTTCAGACCCGTATGAATAAATCACTAAATAAATATACTATATAATCTTCGTATTTACTTCAAAATTGTACTTGAAAAAGTCTCTTGACGAATACTGTTTTAGAGGTCTTCAAAGGTTCCTGCAAATGCACGCATCGTTACTACTTACCAAAAGTAGGTACTGTCATATTCCTCAAGAAATATGCCCCTGAGTACACAAAAGCCACTTTAAAATGTTCATTAGAGTCATTCTGTCGCTACAACGTATCTTCAAATGACAAAGACAACATGAGACTAAATAGGCGCTTCCAAAGTGGTGTTTGTGTTTTTGGGTGAAATAATATATTTAGTCTAGCAGTGGCGAAGGGTTAATAAAAACCGATTCCCATCGGCTTACTTTTAAGAAATCCCACTCCCATCGATCCACCATTAATTAATTTGAAAGTACAATTAATTTGTATGTGTTTTTAAGTTTTACTGAAAAAACGCCTGCGCGCTTCGACAACCAATAATCTTCCGTACGAAATTCTCTAATTCCCACTCAGTATGAGTGAAAGTGGGGCTTTATCATCTGAAGAAACTAAGCTTGACGCGGTGAGTGCTTTTTTTTTTGGAATGGCTTACCCGGGCCATAATTTCACCCCTGTAGTCTGGAATACTAGTTTACAAGACAACATTCATTGTGTTATTTACGTTTTTGAACAGACAATTTTTTCCAACAAATGAAACAATGGATTATAAATAGAATTCAAAATTATTTAGATTCTGATTGATAGTGTATTAAGTTTTTGCTAGTATTTACCCAAATATGCGTGTTATTTCATTAACAAAACGTGAACTTTATCTCAATAAGTAAGGATATATTTTTAATTGATCAAGTTACGCGAATATTTGGGCAAATATCTACGCCAAGTGATGTGCCAGCATTACGCAATCGGGTTGCAGTTTTCACCGACATTATAACTATTCTTATTTAAATAATTAGTAGTCCACACCTTAAATAAGATACCTATGAGTGGTTTACAAATACGGGCCTCAATAAATTAAAACACTATTTGTACCTATGTATAGACTAAACACGAATCCACGCGTGAAAGTAATTCGATATATATTTTAGTTTGCGCACCAACTTGTGACATTTTCACACAAATCATGTTAGAAATTATGTTTTTTTTTTGGTGGAAACAGACGCATCACAGTGGTTTGATACATATTTGGAAAAATGTTGCAAGTAAGTTAAGTTTAAAGACTTATGTACACAGGTTTGGGTCTGGGCTTATCGGGCGTCGACACCTGCTGTCGTGTACGTACGGTAGAAGAGTATGAAAATGAATTTGATTCTTTTTTCTTTTTCTTTTTTGTAGTATTTGATGTATTAGAATTGCTCAGTAGCGGCCTGGAGTCTCTCACGGTACGGTTGGTCCATGTATTCAAAGTTGCTCAGCGAACTATGGAACGAGCTATGCTCGGAGTATCTCTGAAAGATAGAATCCGGAAGGAGGTGATCCGGGAGAGAACCAAAGTTGTCGTCATAGCTCACAGAATTAGCAAGCTGAACTGGTAATGGGCCAGCCACATTAGCCGTAGAACCGATGACCGTTGGGGTAGACGTATTCTTCTAGTGGAGACCGCGAATCGGCAAACGTTAGGTTGGACGCCCTCAGGCTAGGTAGAGTAACGATCTTCGCAGGGTGACTGGTAGCAACCGGATGAGAGTTGCCGAGATTCGAGCTGAATGGCGTGCAATTGGAGAGGTTTATGTCCAGCAGTGGACTGCTGGTGTGGTGGCTGATGATGATAATGATCGAGTCTGGATTCGTACCCGGTGGATGGAATAAGGTTCGCCCCCTATGTTATATGGGACTTACAATGTGTTTAGTTCCACCACATCACGCTTATAATACCCGAATGGTTGGTGGAATGGTACAGGTGTGATGTCAATCATTTCTCCATACCGACGCAGCCCTGACAGGATTCTGAATTTATGTGGATTGTCCTTATTCAGACATTTAAGTTCTATGGTAAAATCTTTGAATATGTTTAAAAGTTCACAACATTTATAAATTAATATTTTTATAGTAATTCCCGAAAGCTGTTTGATTAATATTATTTACTGGAATCGAGAATGAATCGTTATAAAATATAAAAACGTCGATATATATATTACAAATATTATGTTAATTAAAAATACTAAAAACACTGGGTTAATTATTTAGTTATCTTGTTTGCAATTTTTCAGGACCGTTAATTCTCAACACATACATAACAGATGACGTGAATTGTCTACATTTGGTGTGCAACCAAATGTGAAAATTCATCAATAAGTACATACTCGCTAGTACAAATGACCGCCACCATTCCAAACAAAAACAAAGATTACCGATCCTGAAAAGAGAAAAGGGGACGTATAAAAGAGATGGAGATATACAAGACATATAACGCCATCTCTTTCACACTATAATACGTCCCCAAAAATATGACATAAACGGTAAATGTACACTTGAAAAATTTTAACCTCAAAAAGTTATGCGACGTTTCCACATGTCACAGTGTTTTGCAATCCAATTGCGCGCTGACTACGGGGGTGCGTAGTCATGCGCCGGCGCCGGCGAGTAATCGGCGCCGTGCAGCAACGATTAGGTCTGGTACTGCAGCATCGGCGCAGCCGCGAGGTTTGCGTGATGGCCGCTGTTCATCCGGAGTGCGGATAGCGACTTGTTGTACCATTCGTCCTCTGCGCTCATGCCTGTTGAGGAAAAACCATTTGTAGTTATTAAAACACCATTAAATACATTCCTAATACAATTAATTGTAAAACTACCGACCCGGCCCAGCTTCGGACGGTTTTTATGACTGGACAAAGCATCGAGATTTCTTTGTGCTACTCTTTGTGTTCCATACTGTTGTTACCAATTTTTTTTTTTTTGTTATATGTAAGTATAATAATATATTAGAAACTAGGTTTTGCTCGCAGCTCCCCCGTGTGGATGTCGGTTATCGCGTAAAAAAATTGCCTATGTTCTCCATATCCCAGGCTATATCTCTGCCTTTCATGACGATAGGTTCAGCGCTTAGGCATGAAAGCGTAACAGACAGACAGAGTTACTTTCACATTTATAATATTAATATAGTAGGGATGATTTTGTAAGCCGCATGAAAATCCGTTGCGAAGTTTAGAAGAAAAACGCGATCACGAAAAGCAACTTTGAATTACATTATATATTGATGTTATAGGCCAGTCAGGCGTTCAATGTCAATCTGCTGTAAAATCTAGATATTACTAAAACTTACGTAAAAGCTAAAAGCTAACTTATAACAGGCTTCTTTAATAATTATATTAATATTATAGTTATTGGGTTATCAATTTTATCAATTGACTTGAGATTCGGATGTAGGCTACTTTCAATGGGTTATAAGAAGTAAGTTTTCTTTTTCCTTAATAAAGATTTAGAAATTAGTTTTATTTTCACTAGAATTCCTAACTCGCTTTCTACTAAATCATTCAATGCATCTAAAATTGAACGCGAAATGAAAACCGCTTCATCAATACAAGACAAAACACTAGGTTAGAACACTAGCTCAAGTCATATTTAACTTCGTTCAGTAAGACATTAGACATTGTTAGTACGAAGAACATATTAGCAGTCTACGAGAGTTCGTAGCAAGTTCGTAGCACGTTCGGCCCGTAGCTCGTAGCACCGAGCCCCGCTACGTAGCTATATATTCAATGTACGTAGAGGAGGGCAGGGAAGCGAATAGTGAGGTACCGAATCGACCCTCGCGTTTTCTCAAGATGCAATCTCGCCGCAGGAAATAAGATATTTGCCAAGACGCCGCGAGGACGCCCGCCAAAGTAAATGTAGTGGAAATTTTCTTATTAGAATATCTACGCTACGATGCCTCGCCTCCATTACTGGCTCGTTTTTTCTTACGCAGGAATCTTTGCGCCCGCGGCCGCTTCGCATTTCACGGTTTATCGCTTCGGGCTTTTTTTCTCGTTTCTATTTTGAAATAGAGTGCAGTAAATGGATTCTGGATACGGAAACCTATTAAGAATGTAATGTTGAAATTCGCGAGTCTATTCGAAATGGAAAACTACAAGAAATTGTAACATTTATTATTGTATTTGCTGAGAGCGATAAGGCCGAGTTTGTCCTGTTATTAGTTCACCTATATTAGGTCACACATAAGCGTCTTGATTTGAGTATGGCAAATGATTAATCTCCGGCCGCATGCTCAAGACGCGATCAATTATACAACGCATGGGTTCGAGGCCTACATCAAAACTGTAAGTTCCAATATAACATTGCAATCAATATGTAGGACGCCGTGTGACAACGGTCGCGAGTATAGGCGAAGACAAGTTCAACTGGGTTTTGGTGTAGCATTTGTGTGTTATTTGAAACAAAAATTTCGTATGTAAAACGAAATACCAGGGGCCTAAGTCTACTAATTTATAAACGTCACAATGGTCTCTCAATGGTAAGTTTTTGACAGATTTGCCATACAAAAACTGTCAAAAACACACCATTGAGAGACCATTGTAACGTTTATAAATTAGTAGACTTAGGCCCCTGATTGTATGATGAGTTTCCAGGATTGAATTGATTGATTCCCAGGTTAGGTAAAATGTTAATAGGTTTTTCTACTAGGATTTTTTAAATAAAAACCCGGAGATTGGAGGTCGGTGGTGTGATACTCCCGTGCATTGGAAAGCCGCTGGTCCTGCACCTGATCTATTTGTGGTCGGGTCGGATTGTCGTCCCATCGGACAATTTTTATGTATAATCATGTTTCTCTTAATTTATTTTTTTGTGTATGCGATAGTTCATTTGCGTATTTCTCATCGCTGTTTTCGTGTGTTTGTTAATGTCACTCACGTTAATCGTCAGTGGAATCTTGTAATTGGCCATCGTTTATACATTGTAATAGATATCGAAATGTATTAGCTGCATGTTTTCCTAAAATTAATAAAATAAAATAGAGCGAGGGAAGAGAGAGTGCACTTGTCTACTCCTTACTTATGCACTATAATATCTCACGCGTCCATGGCTAGTCTCTGCTGAGATTGGCCGCCATGGCCGAAATGTTGCCTGGAGGACTATATTGATGAGTTTGGAGAAGCCTTGTTTTCAAGAAAGATGTAGGTACCTAATAGATAATTTTGACTTATATTTTAAGTGTTTTCCAAAAACGTTCGTACGTGCAAAGCAGTAGGTAGGTACGCAGATTATTCAAATTTATAATCACGTTACTAATAGGTCTTTACCTATGAAATTGCCGTTTTGTATGAAAAAATTTAAACGAATTTTTTTCATGAATTTTTTATTTGTATTAATCGAAGTAATCACCCATGCAATCAATGCATCTTTGCCATCGCAGTGGCAGTTTATTGATGCCCTTCTTAAAGAAATCAGCTGGACGGGAGGCAACAAATTCTTCAAAGGCATTTTGTACTGCCTCTCGGGTATTAAATTTTTTTCCCGCCAAGAAGTTATCCAAATTCTGGAAAAAGTAGTAGTCTGTAGGCGCAAGGTCTGGTGAGTAGGGCGGATGACGGAGAGCTTCCAACCCCAGTTCTTGCAACTTGGAGACCGTCTGCTGTGCAGTATGAGGTCGCGCGTTGTCGTGCAGGAGCAGCGGAGACGAGCGATTGACCAATGCTGGTTGGAGATGCGCCAGCTTCTCCATCATTGTGTTCAGTTCTTCACAGTACACATCTGCAGTAATGCTCACCCCGTTTGGTAAGAAGCTGTGATGAATCACACCGGCGCTAGACCACCAAACAGTGACCATCACTTTTCTAGGGGTAAGTTTTCGTTTAGGGCATTGTTTAGGTGCTGAACCAGGATCCAACCAACTTGCTGAGCGCTTACGGTTATCAAACAGAATCCATTTTTCATCGCAGGTAACAATGCGGTTCAAAATTCCTTCATTTGTGTGTCTGTTGAGCAGTGCAAGGCACGTCTCGACGCGTACTTCGCGCTGGCGATCATTGAGTTCGTGGGGCACCCATTTGTCAAGCTTTTTTACCTTGCCAATTTGACGCAAATGGACCAATATTGTTTTGACGCTAACGTCGAAAGCTGCTGCTAATTCAGCCGTAGATTGTGTATCATCAGCTTCCACAATCGCCTTTAATTCGTCATTGTCGACCAAAGTCTTCGGACGACCGCGAGGTTCATTTTTCAGGTCGAAATTTCCAGAACGGAAGCGAGCAAACCAATAACAGGTGGTGCGTTGGTTTGTAGTGTTAGCTCCGTAAACGTCGTTGATGTTGCGTGCCGCTTGTGCCGCGTTGCTGCCACGACGGTACTCATATTCCATAATTACTCGAATTTTTAACGTATCCATGATGACGAAAAAGATTGAAATGCGATGAAAATGTAACACTAATCAATAAAGAAATGACTACTTTTAGAAAAAAAAATCCATGTTTTTAAAATAAAATTAATTTGAAATTAGAATTCTTAGCCAAACAAAAATTATTTTGATTTGAAATGGCCAGTACTGCAGAACGGCAATTTCATAGGTAAAGACCTAATATTACAATGTCGTGACATTAAACTCGTTTCAATACAATATGTGACAGTTGCACGTGTATAAAGATTCTTAGATAAGTATTTAATGCCTTTCAATATCTCTTACGAAAGATTAAAGCCGTAAGTCCACAATCACGGACCCCGGCAAAGAGTAATAACAAAATCCAGAACGGGTGATATTAATAAATTGTAATCGAGTTCTTTTTCTTCGCGATCATCTGTCGGAACTGGCGGCCGTGTGGCGAGGAGTAAGTTTTTCCATTATTACAAGGGATATTTGTATAAAAACGAGGCATCATCTTCGCTCCAGCCAACTTTATAATTGCCTTGACGGCTCTAATAGAAACTTGATGAAAGCTGCCGCTCTACGCCGTCTACCGCTTTTTGTTTTACGCTACAAACTTACATTTTAGTTGGTATCGCTCTTAGTGTAATTTGTTGTATGAAAATGTTTTGAATTTTAGGGTAGTTACTTATTTTTTTAGTCATTTTGGTGGTTTTGATTGATTTTTGGTACTTTGGTACTTGGATATAAGTACTTTCTTTTTAAGCTATTGCATACCTTTTATCTCGGGCTTTGAGCGCGGCGACCGAATCAAGAAATTCCGTAACTAAAATAAAACCTAACAACCCCCACTCCGCCTACCATGTAGCTCGGCCGAGCGTTCGCTTAACGATGGTACGACTGTACGATATAATAAAATTTGTTTTCTTATCGGTCAGCACGCTCAAAAAGTGTAACTTGAATTAATATCAAAGAAAAAAAAATACTGCATTAATAAAAAATAAATAAATAATTATAATTGCATAAGTTGATAAAAAATGCTATACAATAGCTTTACCGCGGCAGTCCCCAAGTGCCACACGTATTTTTTCTATTTAAGGGTGAATCAGTTCCGTATTAACAATAATAATAAGTACATATAGGTGCATACGGAACTAAATAGGTATCTATATACCCTCACTGCTTATTGGCAACTTGAGTTGAAATATTTCACAATATTCTTTGTATCTAATCAGCTTGTATAGTCTCACTGCAGTGCAAAGGTGCTCTCCCTTTTTTTGTTTCTATGATATTGTTTAAATTCGCACAAATCGACTTGGAAGAACAATTTGCAAAGATTATCAAAAACAAGCGAGAGACAATGATGTAAAAAGATTTTTTTTATTTTAATGGCGATAAAACGCGTTTGTTAAACTATGACCTAACAATGTAGAACGTAATATAGAAATCGTTCTGCACGTACAGACGCCAGCAGGTCAACCTATCCCAAACTGTCAAATTTTCCCAATTGAACATGAACCATAATCCTTTGAAATAAAGTTGAAAAACTATCAAAGAAATTTGACAGATTGGGGTAGCTTGATGTGCTGGCCTCTGTACATTCAACTTCAATAATATCGGAACGAATCAAACTGGTCAAAATGATCTAAACAACTATGAAATTTAAAAATTAACTCAATGACACAAGGTATGTTTCAGAATGAAGACAGTACACGACAACTGTCATTCTGACAAGAATTTTATCCAATTTAGATAAAGTTTAATTTTATTAGTTGTTGAGATCATCTTGAACAGTCTATTCGTCCTGATATTTTTGACGCTGACTGTACCATAATTTACGTGCGTTTTTTTCACGTGCCATTCACCATCCAAACAGTCGATTCAAATCAAACCTGATTTTTTCTCCACCTACTGCTATCTATCAACTCTTCCAATAGTCCTCAACTTACCCATGGTATCCTGCCTCATGCCGACGGCGCTCATGTTGGCGCCGTGTCCCATGGAGAAGCCCTGCGGCATAGGGTAGGAGCCCCCGCCCATCTGCGATAAGGAGAAAATGTCCTTCTGCAACTCTTCGTAGCTGCCGTGGTGCTGTGTGACAAAAAAAATATATTAGCCTACGTCTTTGGTAAGCATAAAAAAAGGTTTTATTTATGCTTCAGTTTACAAAAAGTGTTTGGTGTTTGGGGCCTTCTTTTAAGCAAACAATGCCTGTATTAGGTGACTTTGATTTTCTAAAACGATAATTCTACGTATAGCAACATTTAGCAGTTATGCAATTCTAAATCAACGATAGAAAGCCCCGTATTCTTAATGCACGGTGGGCTGCATCAATTGGGTACATTGTGCATTTGGATTCAGTGATCTTTTTTTATTTTTTGGCAAAATCTGATTGTACATTTAGTCAAAAATAGTCAAAACTCATAGCCCGATGCAAAAAAAAAAATTAGTCTCAAGGGTCTTCAGTTATTGCCTAAAGTGTGGATCACTCAATTCAGACATTTTGCAAAAACTGCCATCATCTAAATCTCAACAAAAACTTATTCTACCGACTAAATTTATAAGCAGCCCACTGTACACGACGATACTTTAGTTTAAAACCAGCGGGGTATTCAGAACCCACTAACAGTAGGAATTTACAGTTCAACAACATTCATTGCACTGTTTACGTTAGAGCAGACAAACTCGAAAACAATAAATGTAGCAATGAATTTGCAATACCTTTCAAAATAGATCAGATTCTGGTTGATAGTGTGTTAAGTTCTGGTAAAATAAGAAATAAGTAGCCCAGTGAGAATGTGGTGCTTGGTGTACCGACCGCAAATCTTTTGAAGAGAAATTCTTTTTAGGCGCTTTGGGCATTTTTTGAGACGGGAAAAAGCAATTGAACTCGCGACACTGTTACCGACACCACTGACAACACGAACTTACGAACGAATAACGTAGAACGTACAGTCAGCGTCTAAAATATCGGGACGAACAGACTGTACTATGAAAATTAAATATTAAGTCAATGAAACAAGGAATGTTTCAGAATGAAGACCGTACACGATATCTGTCATTCGGAAAAGAACTTTATCGAATTGAGAAAAAGTATAATTATCATAGGTAGTTGTTTATGTCGTTTTGAACAGTCTTTTTGTCCCGATGTTATTGACGCTGACTGTATGTTGAACGCTGAACGTTGTTTTTTAATCTGACGATTCAAAAAATGTTCCCTGACGATTAAAAAAATATACACACGTAATTGTTCAAGTTTTCACTTCTGTCGGCACTCCTGGAGTGCCACGTTTTTTTTTTTTTTTAGGTATGTTAGAATCAATTTAAGCGTACTTGTGGTTGAAACCTGGTCATATAATTAGTTACGTCTCCACACTTTGACCAGTCAATTGGAATTATTTGTTACTAGAAATCAACTAAACCAATGACAGCGGGCGCTAACAAATTTAGAACGACAATGTTAAACCTACAAAAAGCCAGATCGCACAAAAATCGTATTTCTTCAAACACTTTAACAACACACCAACATTAACATGCACAAACCTACCTACTATTATAATAAGCTGTAGTATTCGCAATCTCGTCATAGCATTATGCCACGCAGCTTCGCGCGGCTGCGAACATAATGATTTTTCCCGCCCTGTTTTATGTTAATCGCGTAAATGAATCCGTGGCTTTATGTTTTATACCGATTAACACTTGCGTTAATGGGATAGCGGTGCGGAATTACGTTAGGTCGGCGACGTGACGTGGCGGTGGTGGTTGGGTCTGCTTTTATGACTTATTTTAATACTTATTGTTATTTGTCAGTGGAACAGGTGAGATGACAAGTTGAAGCTGTGTTGTGTGAAAATGTATGGAAAATCTTTTTGCAGTCACTGTTGTTGTACGGTAGAAAATGGAATTTATAGAATTTTTCTTTTAAATAGTTTATGGTTTTTTATTAATGCTATAATGCCAATAAACGCATTTTTCTTTATTTCTTTTTTTGTACGGTATGGTTATATTTTATACAATTGTAAATACGATTTGTAAATGGCTTGTTTAGTGTTTGTTGTCACGACTGTTGTTAAATAAGGTGGGATTTTGCGCTCATGTCAACAGTCAAAACGTATTTTGTTTTCAAATATAAAATACTATCTTTTGCCCGCGGGTTAGCTTGCGTGTAGTTCGGAAATTATCCCACGGGAACGTAGGTAAAACTATCCTATGTGTTAATCGAAGCTATAAACTATCTGTGTGCCAAATTTCATCCTAATCCGTTCGGCTGTTTTGGCGTGATTGACTAACAAAAATCCGAACATATTTAATTTCACATTTAAAATATTATAGTAGGAAGTTCGATGCGGTAGATGTATTATGAGACTGAAAGATAACTAATGAAATATGAGTGTAAAAATTACACCTATCGCTCTGCCTACCTACGGAGAAACAGGCGTAGTGTTATATAACTCGAGACTGTTAGCGACTAGTGAACAGGTTGTCAGTTCAGATAAACACCTAACCGTGAGGCTAACCCTAATTCATTTCACACGATCCCAATCAACGATTCAACATATAAACTACGACGGATTTGCTGAAACCAACCTAGAATCTATATGGCGATACATTTATTTATACAGCTCCAGAATTATTGGAACGTGTGGCCGGTATTTGCATTATTTTCGTCGGTCAGTCGGTGCGAGCGTTCAATCGCATTATGGCGTAATCACGGAGACTGATTAGCGCCGCATAGTAATGGCGTCCAAATTGTGGCGAAAACGAACACAGCCTGCATGTATGTGTGTGTTTTAAGTTCGTCATTAATTATGTCACCGAAATGAGATTTCTGAAAGCTTGATCAGCGGTGTTATTCTGTAAAAATCACACCGTGAAAATTTGAAGTAAGCTGTCATTGCATCTGTTGGAATTGACACAATTGACAATTTACTTCACCTAAATCGCGTTGATACTTTTTAAGTTTTTATTAAAATATATTTCAGCCAAGTCGTAGATATTTATAACTGTTTTTAACATTTATCTATACTAATATTATAAAGAGGAAAGATTTGGTTGTTTGTTTGTTTGCAATGAATAGGCTCCGAAACTACTGAAACAATTTGAAAAATTATTTCACTGTTGGGAAGCTACACTATCCCCGGGTGACATAGGCTATATTTTATCCTAGTATTCCCACGGGCACGGCAACTATGTGGGTGAATATTTATATAAAAGTATTTAATCGCTTGACAGAAATCTTGACTGAATCACGAAAAACCACTTCAAATACGACGTTGCCAGCTCGCGCAAGATTAATGCTTGAGTGCACAAATGGGATGCTTGCGGCTAACGATTTGTGGTCAATCAAATTACCTGTGGGTATCTGTTGATGGTGTTCGGGTGTGGGTACGGCTGGTATCCTCTGTAGCCCTGGATGTTCCTCATCATGCCGTTACAGCCTGGTAGCACGGCTGGTGCCAGCGCCTTCTGTAACTGCTTCTCTTGCTTGCGGTACTTAGCACGACGGTTTTGAAACCAAACCTGGCAAAAAAAGGATATATTATAGTTTTTGCAGAGAACATTCGTGATGGTGGTGGTGGAGGAGGTGGCCCAGTGGTAACGGCCCCGGCTTTCGAGTCGTAGGTCGTGAGTTCGAACACCGACAGGCACTTTCTGTATTTCATCACCACTGCTCTATAAACGGTGAAGAAAAACATCGTGAGGATACCGGCATGTCCTAGAACCAACATTTCGAAGACATGTGACATCTACCTACCCGCACTGGACCCGCGTGTTGGATTACAGCCCACTCCCTGAGATTTGTGTCCCAGTAGGGGGAACATCATAGGCCGAGTGCACCTCAAGGTCGTTTGGAAGCATAATTATTAATAACAATAAGCAGTTAAATTATTAAATTAATTGTTAAATTATTCAAATTATAGAGTGATATAAAAATATATCTAAGTAGGTATACGTACTACTAGGTAGCGTCTTATTTTCGGTCGTACTCGTATATAACTAGGTTACAAAGTTATGAACGTATATCTTCCATGTTTTTAGAGTTTATAGATTTACTAGCTTCAACCCGCAGCTTCGCCCGTGTGGAAGTCCGAAATTATCCCCCGGGAACGTACTACCGGGATGAAAGTATCCTATGTGTTAATCTAGGTTATAATCTATCTGTGTGCCAAATTTCATCCAAATCCGTTCGTCCGTTTTTGCGTGAAAGAGTAACAAACATCCATACATACATCCACCCATACATACAAACTTTCATGTTCATAATATTATTATTTATATTGTTTATTATTTTATTTATAGCTTTATGTAGCTAAAACAATGCCCAAAACACACGAGCCCCTAATCTGTGTGTTGTCAACGGGAATGAAAGCGTGCGTCGTTTGATATGGTGATTAGAGCTGATTAGAGGGAGAGGGTGGAGTGCCCCCCTCTCCATTCCACCTCGCAAGCCCGAGAGGGCGGAGCGCCCTCCGTACGCACTCTCCATATAAATAAACCGATATACCCTATACCTAACAGTTAGCGAAGCCACCCTATCCAAAATATACATTATGTAGGTATTTGTATCGGCGTTTCTCAACATTGTCTTCTGTGATTTTATGTTCTTATTAGCACACTAAAACATCGTTTTTTTTTTTAATTATATGTATCGTATTACCCAGCAAATGAGTTGAGTAGGCATGTAAAATACTGATATATTCAGCTGCGTCCGGTTAGACTGGAAGCTGACCCCAACATAGTTAGACAAGGCTAGGATGATGATGATACATAGGTACCTACAGGATAAGTTTTTGACCAGTGCGCAAACTGTAACCATGAATTGAGCACATTTATGTATAACCGACGAAAAATGTCTGCGCTGGGGGGTCTAGAATGATATGCTGAATTCATGGTTAGTTTGCGCACTGGTTTAAAATTTATCCTGTATGTATTATCATCATCCTAGTCTGTAGGTAACAAACCTTCTGAAATAAATTTTCTAAATGATGGTAAAAGCCGCAATTGAATCAGTTGGGTAGTTTATAAGTACAACGCACTGACACAGACATTTAAAGCAACTTTAATATAAATTATAAGTCTGTATAGATATAGGTTTTTTTTTTAGTTTGTCGAATTCAGCTGAAGACGCAATTATTCTAGCCTTCATTCAATCTCATATGAAACTGTAGAAGCATTGCATTGGATGCTTAATAGTTTGATATGCTTCTTTATAATGGCAAGAAATGTTCGTTGCCACCACTCAACATTGAGTTTGACGACCCAGTACTGCTGGTATCAAGTCTGTCTGTGTCACCGCATTGTTCTTCTATCTTTTATCGGTTTTCACCATTACTTTGAGAATTAATCTATGTGGTATCTGTGTACAATACTTATAATAACTTACATGCAATAAATAAATCTCCATCTTTTGTCACCCTAATTGCGAAACACACTTTGAATCACAACTTGAATTATTTAGAAGGTTAATGGATTACCATTGCTTCTCAAATTTGAAAAAGTTGTCTCCTTAAATCGTAAATAACGTGATGAATGTTGTTCAACTCTCAAAATGAGAGCCATTGCTACTTGTGTTACGCAATCACTCCGCTGCGGGCTTAGCATGACCCTTTCTGCTCAAGTCATTTCATTGACTCTACTGTAGAATAGAAATCACTTGTCTACATTTCTCAGTGAAAAACTGTCAACTGTGTGGAAACGTTATTTTTGTCTAGGTACTCTTCCGACGACAAAACGCTTGTCTATGGTTCTCGTGCAAAGCCGCTAGTGTCTCCTCTCTTTCTACCAAAAACACGCGTCTTTCCATATTTATGTTTCCGTTTAGAAAGGGATGATCCCCACAGATTGGGAACCGCTCCCTTCTTATAGGTATAGATGGAGGGAGGAAACATAAATGGGATATTAGTTTTTTCGCAAAGCTACCCGACTTCCGCCCGCATTGCGCGTTGTAATGAAAAACGAAGCGATTTCCTAACAGTTTAAATAAACGTAGCTTTATGGATTCGATTAGGGCAGTAATATCGAAACTCTTTTGTAGTTATAAGTTCCTTAGTTTTTGGAACGATCGAATGTAGGGAGAATATTTGCAAACCTGGCAAAGGTTTAAATAGTATGATTAACATGGAAAAATAGAACAACCGGCGAGACACCCGGAAATTGTTGGTACATATGAAAACTAAATAAAAAAAATGTATTTGTCTGAAACATCATTAAATTATTTTTAAATAGTTGTTGTAATCAGTAGCATACAAAAGTACTATCTAAATATGATATGCGATGGGCACGCCGCGATTGCGGCGGTAAGTCTCCTCTTTGAGGAGTGGTTTGAGAGGCGGCATGGCGTCCTCACCTTCCGCCTGACGCAGGTCCTCACCGGACACGGTTGTTTCGGGAGGTTCCTGTTTCGGATAGGGCGGGAGGAAACGCCCGGGTGTTTCCACTGCGAAGATCGCCCTGAGGACACGGTGGAGCACACGGTGGCGGTCTGCCCTGCTTGGGCGGAGCACCGCCGTGTCCTCGTGGAGGCGATCGGCGGCGGCGATCTCTCGCGTCCGGCCCTGGTCCAGGCCATGGTACGGAGCGAGAGGGCATGGGGAGCCGTCACCTCCTTCAGCGAAGCAGTGATGCTCGCGAAGAGGGAGGCGGCGCACGTGAGGGAGAGGCAGCACATGCGCCCTCGCGACCCCAGCCGCCGCAGGATACGGAGACGCCCTGGGCGTCGGGAATCCCAGGCCGATTTCCGGCCACCGTAGGCATGGGCTTGCGGACGGCGAGTAATGGGTAGCTCGCTGTTCGGTAAGGACCAAGCCCAAGTCGACGGCGCGTTGTGTTCCACGCGCGCCTCAAAGAGATGTCAGCACAAAAATGATGGGGCCCGCAAGGGCCGATGCCTGTCAGGGGTGCGGGTTCGTTTGAAAGAGATACCACAGCCCCTGGCATACGGGCTAATGAAGGAACACGGGTGGGTTTTAGTCAGTAAAAGTCTGACACGCCCTCCTGCTCCACCCAGAGCGGGAGAAGTTATTTGATGATATCCCACCCAAAAAAAAAAAAAAAAAATATATGATATGCGATCAAACAAATCAATCGTTTGAAAATACATATCGTTTTTAATGAATAAAGTAAATCCAAGTTCCCGTATTGAAATCAAAATCAAAAGTCATTTATTGAAACTAGGCTGAGAGTCAGCACATTTTGAACGTTAAAATTACATAAGAAAGTCCCCCAAAAACGCCCTTCACCACTTCCTAGTGCATTAGCTGGGAAGAAGAAGTGGCGCAACAAACTCCCCAGCAGCACGTCTGTCTGTTAAGTTAGAAGAACTTGATTCTATACTATAGTAGGTAGGTAAGTAATTAACATTACGAAACATAAAAAAAAAACCATTATATTTACCATATGTTAGCTAGCACACGCCAATATACCAACAAAACATTGAAAACTATAGGAACTACTAGAAATAAATAATAAAAAAATAACGTAAATAGAACTTATAACCTAAATAAAAGCCTCTAGGCATACAGGGCATGCCCGCTTCCACTTGCAATTCTGCATTAAGTAAATACTGCTGTAACTTGAACTAACAATAGTTAAACTAAGACCTTTTGAATAAAATTAATAAACAGTTAATACAATTAACAATAACATTGATAGCGCTTTAAACATTCTCAATGACAAGTAGAGCAGCTCGACGATATGAATATATAATACATCATTATTATTTCCCTTGCCTTTTCCCAATGTTGGGGTCGGCTTCCAGTCTAACCAGATGCAATTGAATAGCAGTATTTAACTTGGAGTCTATCTGACCTCCACAACCCAGTTATTGGGTGATATGATACCCATTGGTAAGACTGGTTGTCAGACAACTGTTTTTTTTTGGGTGGGATATCATCAAATAACTTCTCCCGCTCTGGGTGGAGCAGGAGACCGTGTCAGACTTTTACTGACTAAAACCCGCCCGTGTGGGCCTCAGTTGCCTGTGTACCAGGGGCCACGGTATCTCTTTTGAACAACCCGCACCCCTTGCAGGCATCGGCTTTTGCGGGCCCATTAGTTGGTGTTGACATCTCTTTGAGGGTCAGACAACGGTTTAAAGTACTTTCTGAGAAAAGGAGAGGTCTTGGTATGTAAAGATGTAGTACGTCCGTGGAAGTGTGGGACCACCAAACACATCCACGTGCCAAACGGCAAGCGTAGCTTCGGTTTAAAGACATTTATTTCTCAAAAAACAAGAACGTTACAGCCTGACAACCTGATCAATCCAACCCTGTGGATTTTATTACCGTGGCTAAGTAGCCCTTCACATCACATATCCTACCTATCTTTCTTGTGCTGTCTACCTAGACTAAACCTAATCTTGTAAAAGTGACGATGTAGCTAGATGTAATAATACCCAAACTGATAAAATAATATAGGTATCTAATTAAAAAAAACTATATCACTCCTTAAATTATTTATCAGAGGCCAAACCTTACCTATCTAACCAACTAATAAATGTACATCATAATATCTACAACATCAAATAATTCCAAACAGAACAGTCCCAATCAACAAGAAACAATTTAGAGATAGAGTTAACTTAGTAAAGATCCTTCTCTAAGACATTTTGTTCTATAGTATAGATAGCTATCTAATATCGTGGCAGAGGACCGAGTTATCCGAAGAAAACGGTCGCCTTTAAACTGAAAAAGCACGGGATCCAACAAAACATTTTCTTATTTCCAATTGTAGAATTCATTTGAGGGCAGAGACAATGTCGGGAGGCGCGCGGGGAGGATGAGCGGCTAACTTCGTTACGGATCCATTTGATGGGATTGCAATGCCTCAGGGGCCACCCGCCCCGCCCCGCTTCCCGCGACCCTCGCACACCCGGCGACGTTGTATTTTTATATCGAAATTTCCTCTAGAAGGAGGGAGCTCGACGACGACGTCGTCTTTAACGTTTACATTCTTATGTAGCGTCGCCTAAACGTTAATAGCCTCCTCCGGAGCGCGCGTGCACGGGCATACAGTGCTAGACATACATCATGTATCGGCTCGTGTGTGTATATACACTCGTACCTACTCACCGGTACTCACGCTCGCCTACGCGCATTTCACGTGCTTTTAGCGTCGCTACCGACGTAAAAGTATGAAATAATGTCGTTTCGCTCATAACCTTTCGTTCCTAAGAAAAGCTTCGACATTCGTTGCGCTTGAAAAAAAAGAGTAATTGTCGTCTTGATGGAGCGACGGTGAATAAAATATCACTTGAAAGCTATTTCATATATATGAGAGTTAATACGTGATGATTAGATTAGGTACTTTAGAAAGAAGAATTTCTTTGTAAGTTTCGCGTTCGTAAAAGATAAGAGCAAGTCGACAAAAAAATCATAGGTAGACAGGCAGACGCGGAGTTAATAGAGGATGCTAAAAGTCATGTTCTGAATAAAACATCTAAAGCGACAAATTAGGTGCTCCGGGGACAAATCAATATCGAGGGTCCCGGGGGATTGAGCAATTTTAAAACTGAGATAAAGATCTCGCGCGAGTTACTGTAAGCATTTCGTATTCATACGGTCGAGCCCGACAGATGCCACTTTAATTCAATCCGCCTCCGGCCTACGCTCCAAATTGTATTATCCGAGTATTCGCGCATCATTGATATTTCGACAATTCCATCCAAGAACGACTGGCGTGATACCATTGTGCTGCCTGCAATATTTTGTACGTTTTTATTCGAACCGCGGGTGGTCCATTTTTGCCGACATTCCTGTGTACGTTAATTGAATCGTGAATGTGGTGAATATTTTACATAATGCATATGAATATAAATGCACGTGGGTGTTTTCTTTGGAAAATTAATACGCACGTACGGTCACCAAAAGAGATGAGTAACCAGGGTCGTCCGATATAGTTGTAGTAAGAAATCGATGAATTTTGTCGAATAAAATTTAGTTTGATAAATGAATTGTTTTGGTTTCTATTAATTAAATTATATTCGAAAACATTCATCAGATTATTACTTTACTTCAACTATATCCGACGATCCTGGTTATTTATCTCTTTTGGTGACCCTACATATTTCAGACCTTTATATGGAGTTGATTGCTACAGAAACAAATGGGCTATGGGTGTAAGGTGGAAGTTGAAAGGTGTTATTTTCGAAAATAATGACATATCTTCAGTTCAACGAAGGTGAGCCTTGTATTTTAGTGAATGTTGTTAATGAAGGCATTTAAAACAATCACGTAAAACTATCAATTCATAAATAAGAAGTTTATTTAATAAAAACAATAACCGGATTTGAAAAAAATCTTTTTCCTGAATTTTTTTTTCCGAAATTAAAGTTACGTTTAAATTTGTATTTAAAAGTAACTTTAATTTCGGAAATCGGTGGCAAAAAAAAAAAAACTAAATACAAAACCAAAGACACTCAAACTCAGTCACTTGTAAAATTAAAGTTATTTTTTGTAGTGTTTTTTTTGGAAGTCGGTTGTTTTTTTTTAATAATCCGTTTTAATATGTACCTTTATTAGATATCTGTAATGTTAGATTTTTTTTTTACAATGGTAAACGCACGCATGAATTTTCTTGTGAGTCGCAGTTTAAAACCTAATAAACCCTGTGGTCATGCGTTGCAAATATTATCTGTGTTCAACACGGTTGCGGTGTAGAAACGAAACATAATTAATTATAATAAAGAATAGGTAACTGACCTGTATCCTCGCCTCGTTGAGTTTCGTCGTCCGTGCCAGCTCTTCTCTGCAGTAAATGTCGGGATAATGTGATTTGGCGAAAGCCGCTTCTAATTCTGCTAATTGTTCCTGTCGCAATAAAAACAACAGTAATTTAGTTATAGTAATTAACCTGTTAAGAATCTGGAATATGAGAATGACTCAGATATTGTTTTACGTAGTTTTGAATGAATAAGTCAGGAGACGGCCCCAAAAATGAGTCGTATGTAGGTCGTGTATTCGAATCTATGGAGGCGCTGTACTTAATGTAATTTATTTCATCACCACTGCAGCTCGTATTATCGGTGAAGAAGAACAAGAAATTCCTGATAGAAAAACCCACTAACACTTTTCCCAACCTGGGAATCGAACCCAAGACCTCATGGTCAGCAGTTGCGCTTGCGATTATTACACCAACAAGGCAACGAGGCAGTTAACACATCAACATCATCTGCCTGGCCTTTTTCCAACTTTGTTAGGGTTGGCTTCCAGTCTAACCAGATGCAGTTGAATACCAGTATTTTACATGGAGCAACTGCCTATCTGACGTCCAAAACTCAGTTATTGGATAATACGATACCCTTTGGTAAATCTGGTTGTCAGATTTTCAAGATTCTGACAACCCGTAACGACGATCAAACATCAACGAATGACAGTTGGGACCAGCGGCTTTGCGAGCTTTCGGCATGGAGGAGTCTTGGTATGTAAATATGGTCAGCCATCTTCGGAACAACCGTAACAAGCGTAAGTTAACCTGATCGATTGACCCATGTAGCTGTTATTAATAAGCCACAAGGCATTTTATTACACATATTCCTTTTATAAAGGCAATTATACCTGTGTAAAGGTGGTCCTATGTCGACGACGTGCCGGTGTGGGACAGGACGCTGTGGTAGGTGTATGCCCTGCGTGTTGAGGACCTAAGGCTGGAGACAGGGCTGAGGCACCACCAGACACTCCACCGCTACCCCCACCCGGCTCTGGCTTTAATTTTTTGAAGGCGCCTTCCGCTGTTGGAGATAAAAAGAAAATATTATTTTAAAAACGATTCTATAAGCGTATAGAAACTAACATAAAATTAAAATAAATTTGTGAATATGTTCATAGATTCAATAGCAATCATGTTATTTGGTTTTCATTCACCTATCTTTTATATTATGTAGGTTCTTTTATATTTTGTGAATGTGAGAACATTGTCGGCCTTGTAGACAGTTGATTTGTAGACATTTACCGATAAATTGGTGCCGATTCTCTTGTACACCGAACTAAACTAACTAAACTATCACTAAAGTTCCTTACTTTTGGCTATGAGAATCTATTCTATTAAAGCTATTATGCGAAAAAAAATCTCTTAAAATCGAATTTGACAATCGCGATGTTGTTTTCTTTGGTTTAGGAACGTGGTACTTCTTGCCCTAGCCCGTGAAAGTTTTTAGAGCCGGAGCATAGCGTAGCGGGGGCAGCCTCGACGTGTTTTATGTGGAATTTTTCAGTTTTTGCATGGAAAATTAGAAAAATTATTACCTACATGTTGAGTATATGTGCATACTATAGGGGGTCGAAATTTTCATCATTTTTGCGATAGGACACACCATTTTCGAGATATAAGCAAAAAAAAAAAAAAAAAAAAAACAGTATTGTTTTTGCACCTAAACTCGAGGTGTTGGTGTGAATTTTAGTTCTAGACAAATAATTTTACTCCACACCATTTTAATCGCGATTAAAAATAGTCAGAATTAGTTACACAATCAAAATTTTAGCTTGAATAGAATACTGAAATTGACAACAACAGAATAGTAATATTGCCATTTTCACTAAATTAATAAATCAGTGCAATCTTAGTGCTGTGAAACTAAAATATAGTTAAGTCGTCTCACTTTAGTCAATTTCAGAACGGGAAATGGTTTTTTTTTTTGATTCAGCCGAAAAAGGCCTCTCACACGAATGCATTCGTTGTTGTCATCATCATCATTTCAGACGAAAGCCGTCTACTGCTGGACATAGGCCTCCCCAAGCTCCGCCACTTCGACCGGTTCTGTGCTTCCCGCATCCAGCGGACTCCTGCGGCCGCCCTCACAAGGTCATCGGTACACCTTGTGCCCCGCCTTCCAACTTTACGTTTTCCGGTACGCGGTCGCCACTCCAGAACCTTCCAGCCCCATTGGCCATCTATTCTGCGAACAGTGTGACCTGCCCACTGCCACTTAAGTTTGCCAATTCTTCGGGCTATGTCGGTTACCTTGGTTCTCCTGCGGATCTCTTCATTCCTGATTCGATCACGTAGGGAAACTCCGAGCATAGCCCTCTCCATTGCCCTTTGGGTGACTTTAACTCTTCTTATGATTGTTTTAATCTATATAATAGGTCTTTACCTATGAAATTGCCGTTTTGTATGAAAAAATTTAAACGATTTTTTTTCATGAATTTTTTATTTGTATTAATCGAAGTAATCACCCATGCAATCAATGCATCTTTGCCATCGCAGTGGCAGTTTATTGATGCCCTTCTTAAAGAAATCAGCTGGAGGGGAGGCAACAAATTCTTCAAAGGCATTTTGTACTGCCTCTCGGGTATTAAATTTTTTTCCCGCCAAGAAGTTATCCAAATTCTGGAAAAAGTAGTAGTCTGTAGGCGCAAGGTCTGGTGAGTAGGGCGGATGACGGAGAGCTTCCAACCCCAGTTCTTGCAACTTGGAGACCGTCTGCTGTGCAGTATGAGGTCGCGCGTTGTCGTGCAGGAGCAGCGGAGACGAGCGATTGACCAATGCTGGTTGGAGATGCGCCAGCTTCTCCATCATTGTGTTCAGTTCTTCACAGTACACATCTGCAGTAATGCTCACCCCGTTTGGTAAGAAGCTGTGATGAATCACACCGGCGCTAGACCACCAAACAGTGACCATCACTTTTCTAGGGGTAAGTTTTCGTTTAGGGCATTGTTTAGGTGCTGAACCAGGATCCAACCAACTTGCTGAGCGCTTACGGTTATCAAACAGAATCCATTTTTCATCGCAGGTAACAATGCGGTTCAAAATTCCTTCATTTGTGTGTCTGTTGAGCAGTGCAAGGCACGTCTCGACGCGTACTTCGCGCTGGCGATCATTGAGTTCGTGGGGCACCCATTTGTCAAGCTTTTTTACCTTGCCAATTTGACGCAAATGGACCAATATTGTTTTGACGCTAACGTCGAAAGCTGCTGCTAATTCAGCCGTAGATTGTGTATCATCAGCTTCCACAATCGCCTTTAATTCGTCATTGTCGACCAAAGTCTTCGGACGACCGCGAGGTTCATTTTTCAGGTCGAAATTTCCAGAACGGAAGCGAGCAAACCAATAACAGGTGGTGCGTTGGTTTGTAGTGTTAGCTCCGTAAACGTCGTTGATGTTGCGTGCCGCTTGTGCCGCGTTGCTGCCACGACGGTACTCATATTCCATAATTACTCGAATTTTTAACGTATCCATGATGACGAAAAAGATTGAAATGCGATGAAAATGTAACACTAATCAATAAAGAAATGACTACTTTTAGAAAAAAAAATCCATGTTTTTAAAATAAAATTAATTTGAAATTAGAATTCTTAGCCAAACAAAAATTATTTTGATTTGAAATGGCCAGTACTGCAGAACGGCAATTTCATAGGTAAAGACCTAATATATTAAAATGAATCGACGAAATGTATGTACGCGCACAACTTCCGAAAGACTGCACCAAATTGGATGATTCTTTTTTTGTGTGTTTCTTATTGTCAGGAAAAGGTTTGTATAGTTAATGCCAATTCAATATTCATAGCTAAGACAGGACAACGTCTGTCGGGTCAGCTAGTTAACAATAAATAAATATTTCTGTAGGATCACCAAAGTAAGATGTTAATCTTAGAAGAATCAATAGTGGTGACAACCCTTTCAACAACCAGTGTGAAGCTCTAACACTATTTATCCCCTAACATAAACACAATCAGAATTCTCTTGCTATTATGCCAATTTATTTAGAAGTCAGCGCAACACGTCTTCTTTTTCCATACTTCACCACTTGTTGTCATCTCAGTGGTTTATATCATCTTTCACACAGCCTAATCGACCTCAAACTAACAAGCCTAATGAATTAGATATTATTTGATTAATTTTCAATCGGCTTCGGTTACTTAAGAGGCAGTCAGGTAGACCTTCCAATTGACCTTAAACAAAACATCATCCACTAGCAGTCAATCCAGATTACCAAGAAGACCCCAAGTTGCTTCCTCCTCCTTCCCAAATCAAGTCAACTGCTCTACTAAAGAAACGTGCTTATTTGCATACCGGGCGTTGCGCATCGACCCCTTGCCGTAGGTCAAGATCGCGCGGCCCGCGTAATTGTAATTGCGTTGCTTTAACTAACGCTGTTAAGAGGCTAATGATTCCCGACCAGAGTCGAGCCGCAAACGTTTGAGTTGGCCTACTGCTGTGAAATTGTGCTGTGGAGATTTTTGTTGTTTTGAAAACTTGATGATACCTGATCTTATGGACGCGTTTATCTTTCTAAGACTTCAAGATGGTAGTGTATTAATTTCAATAACGGACGGAAATCACAACAAAAAAAAAAACTATTTTAATTCAGGATTTTTTGTAATTTTTTTGTCTTTTTATTAGATGCTGACATGGAATTAGTAAGTACTACAAAGCTCCTTGATTGGTGGATGTAGGTATACTCTGATTCATAAGAGACTATTACAGCAGACAGATTACAGAAATGTAAAAATGATTGTGTGATTATCAACTGGAAATTATGTAATGAGAATCTGTTTATAGAAAAATATAGACCGAACGAGCAGAAAAATAAATTCACATTTTAAAGTAGTTATTCCTCATAACGAATTCCAAATAGCGATCCTTAGCTCGTTTTAATTGTATTCCCACATGGCCGTCCTACGCTGGAATGCCTCAAACGTTCATTTTTGTGAAAAATTCGCATATTGGCGACATAATCACTTTACCTTCGGTTTCTCTGAGCTTCTGAATTAAGTGGGGGAGATTTTAAAAGCACCGTCGGAGGTCGGTTTGGAAGTATTCATGCATTCCCTTTGACGCTGTTCCTGGCTACTTACTAATTAACATGGAGCTAAGTGTTTGCGTCCGCGGTAAACGGGGGCCTTTTAACGTTTAAAAGGTTGTATTTTTTTCACTCGCTTCCATGTTTTTAGGGGCTTTGATGGCGAATATATTGGTTTCGCTTTTGACCTGACATTTTTCCGAGATGCGATTAAGCCATTAGAGTTAGAAATTAAACATGGATATTTTAGATGTTCCGTGAAAATGTTCTGTTTTTGTGAGGTTTGTGTGCCCATTAGGGCTGACGTGATTAAATCGTCTCCGTTAGTGGCGGCTATTACCTGTCAATTAGTTACCTATCTATTGATACAAATGTACGGCAACTTGAATTGATAAACAAGGAAGGTCACAACGATATTGAGCAAACAGCTTCAAAATAATTTTATTTTCCCAATTCTAACAAACAATTTTATCTCGGCGAAATCACTAGGGGTAGTATCAATTAGAGTCAAAATTGCGCCTGACTCGTAACAAGTCAGGGAACAGTATTTATTTGTTGAACATTTGTTCGGGGGCGTAAGAGAGATTCAATGTAACATGTCATTAGGGGGTGCCCGGCTGTAATCCCCTAATTATGACGATTGACATGAAAGCGCCATCTGTGGCCGTCGAGAGTGTCGGGTGACTGCGCGAAGTGTCGCAAATAATAGATTTTGTGTAAACTGAGGCGTCATGTCTTGGGTATTATGTTAGTGGAAACTTGTTGCTTTGGGTGGTAATAGAACAAAAAGATGTTGTAATTTTTGTATACAAGATGTAACAGAATAAATGCGAGTCTTGAATGTAGTTTGTTTATAATTAACTAGGTACTAAATCGATTTCAGTAACTGATAATATAGACATTTAAAAAAATTGCCGTACTCACCGCCGATTGTTCCGAAGAGAATTCAATGTTATTTCAAGGCAATAAGCCTCAATTTTAAATGCATAAAATCATGCTGGAGTTAACACGAACAACAGTTACTTTGCTTTGAAAAAAAAAAGGCTTTGGTCATTTTAATATATTATGCTTTTTACTCAATACTTTAATCAGGGTATACACCCGTATGTATGAGATCTTACAAATAATTATGTTACTATGTTCATGGTTTTTTTTGTAAGAAGAAAAAATAAACTTGGGACCGCATTCATCGTAGCAATTCAGTGTTCGAGACGGGTATAAGTAGGTTTTATTATTATAAAATTAGACACCTAAACCAAAGTTTAAGATCCTAGGGCGAATTTCACCATTGGAACTGAACGCGATCAGCACCGCGTTCAAGAGCTGTCAGTGTCATCATTGTTGTGGATTATAAACACTGACAGCTCTAGAATGCAGTTTTTTATTTGTGCTGATCGCGTTCAGTTTCATTGGTGGAATCAGCCCTTAGTGTGCAGATCGGTTATAGACTTGTGTCATTTAGTATGTCAACCCAACTGGTACGGGGTTACTTTAGACAAATCTAAAAGTAAAATAACCTTTACTTAGTGTGAAGCTAAGTATACCTACCGCGCCAAAACATCGCTGGGAAAACTTGGTCTAAACTAATATTTTAACGACAAAAGATTCGATTTTTTGTAGGTTTGTTTGTTACGCTTTCATGCTAAAACAACTGAACGTATTTGTTTGAGATTTGGCACAAATAAAATCAAAATATTTTATTTCATATAAACCTGCATAGGCACTTATGAAACGTCAGAAGCTAGGTATCACGGTTCCGAATTGTCGCTTCCCATGGAGAAGAGTTAGCAAGAAACTACCCGGTTACCTACTCTTTAAAAAATAATTGGCTTTAACAAAATTTTCAAATTACAGTGAATAGGTATGGGAGGACAGTGCAGGCTTGTCAATAAGTACCTACCAGGTACTAAGAGGAATGAAAATACAGAATGCAAAATCGTCTACAAATCTACAGTCTCTAAGGTTTACAACGTTCTCTCGTTCACAATATGTAAAATAATCTACATAAATAAAATGAACCTATTTAAACAAAGTGACATGATTTCCATGACAATCACTAAAAAATAGTCGATATTAAAATTGATGTATAATGTCAAATAATGACGAGATTATGACAGCACATGACCTGGTACACATATTCTACTTTTCATCCTGACTCGCATACGAAGTTGCGGGCAAAACCTAGTAGGTAATATTAGACTGAAATCACCAACATTAACGTAGGTACGCACGGCTACACATCAAGCAATACATTTCCAATATAAACTGATCTCGCATTCTATAGGATTTCCGTACAGTGCGAGATCAGCATAAACTGGAAATGTATAGCTTGATGTGTAGCCGTGTGTACAGCGATAAACCATTCTGAACAATTGTCGTCGTTTTCTGTACGTAATTTTAACTACTGTAGGAGTAGTCCTACAGTAGTTCTGTAGAGAACAGTAACATTTTCTTAGGTTTTCTATATTATTTTAGTAGTATTTTAAGATCTGATCTGATAAAGAGGATTGACATTTCAACGATAAACATCAGAGTAGAAAAAAACAATTTTCATTAAAAAGTCTATTTCTACTTCAAAATTGTAAGTATTTTTGTGAAGGGGACCCCAGTGGCGACCGCCTCGGGCGAACCGCGGGGTACTCGCAGATCGTCCATATGTTCTGCACAATAATGCACTTGTGATTGACACAAATGCCGCAAATCCTACAGATTGCTGTTTAATTGTCAATTTAGAACGAGGGCTATAATAATAATCATAAAGATGAGTTGGTAAAGTAGAACAATGCCAGTGAAGACTATTTAATTGTATTGTTTAGAATGAAGTTCTTCTATCGTCTCATCATATCAGCCGAAAGACGTCCACTGCTGGACATAAGCCTCCCCCAAAAGGGGCGGATTTGCCATAATAGCCACGCTTGGCAGGCGGGTTGGCGATCGCAGTATGGTGGTCAAATGTATAGAGAACGCCGCTGCCCATTCTCTAGTAAGTCCTTTGTCGCCTTCTAAGACACCGATGGGAAGAAATGGGATAGTGCTATTCTTTTACGTCCGGCACCACACGGAAACGTCCGGCACCACATGGGACGTCTGTTATCAAATAAATGTTGTTGTTTCGTTCTTTCTTTTTTCAAGCAACGGCATTTATAGAAAAAAGAAAAAACGGGCGTTTTCGAAGACTGTCTTATGTTATTTTGACTTTTGATTAAAGATCTCCACCTCTTTGTGAACATGAGTGAGAATCAAAAAATGTCTTATGAGAATCAGAAGGTCAATAGAGCAAGCTACATACTATATACGAGTACGTAGATAACTGTCTTTGCCAACATGTTAAATTAAACTAAAAGTTTTTGTAACATGTTTTAATAATATGGGATGTTTTTATTTCAAATAAACCAATAACAGGCATATAAAAAAGAAAATAATCATAAGGCATCAAAAAATACGTCCGCATCGTTGTCAGTGGGAAAAGTGCCCAAAAGGCTGGCAGCATTGCCACGTTGTATGGCAATGCTGATTCTTCGGCCGAAAAAGGGCTGGCCTATTTTTCGGCCTAAGAATCAGCATTGCCATACAACTAAAAGATGAAGACCATTATTGCGTAGCTTAAGTTACGCCTATTAATAGCCAACAGCAATCCACATCTAAACTTAAAGCTTTAACACTAGAATCGGAATCAAGGCTACACCTCATGTGGCTACACCGCCTTAATTTTGTAACCCGTCTAATACTAGTCAAAACAATTGGATACACATTTCTAACCCGTTAAATAACTTTTTTTCGAGTGCCAGCTGATTCCGAGGGTCGATGTGTGATGTGTAAATCACAATAGGTTTAGCGGATTTGTACGGAGGGTGCGCGTGCGCTTACAATCGACACTCCATTATGTCGAGAGGCTCTTACAGCGAGATTATTATGCGCATATTGGTTAGCTGTTTAGGGGAATTACTGGTACTTTTATTTACAGTTTAGGTTTTTTCCTTGGTCAATGTGCGAGAATGGTGTGTTGTGGTTTTTTTTTGTTAGTGTATTTAAAGGTGGAATAAATGACCGGAGCTAGAGCTTCTTTGGTGGCAATGTTAAGAATTAATTCAAAAGAACTTTTTTGTGTATGTATCTATTATATAGGATAGGATATGTATATATCTATGTATTTATTTTAGTATATTGTATATTAATATTTATTATTTGCGCCAACAACATCCCCATTTTAGATCCAGACCAATCGCTGTCCATGCCAAGGTTGCCTGGAAGAGATCGCGGAAAGCGATTAGGCCGCCCATTGTATATTTTGTAGTGTACCTTATTTTTTTGTAATGTATTTTTTGTGGTGTACAATAAAGTATATATAAATAAATAAATAACTTTTTGTGTGGGACCAATTATATTAATTCGTATATTTTTTTTACTTAGTCTTATTGCAGATAAATGAGAATAATTTGACTATGTACTTATTGCTTTCCAGATAATAAAAATGCAACCAAAAACTTCATTTAAATCCGGTCGCCTCTCTCAACAATACAACATCTGCATTTCACCAAATGTTTGACCACTTCCGTCCAAAAATTTCGAGCATTACTCGTAAAAGGGGATAATCATAAGCTTATAGACAGGTGCGAACTGCACACGACCGCCACGCGACACGGATTAAAATGGTTGATACGGTATTTTGCTAAATTATAGTGGAGTGATGCTATAGGGCAGCTTTTTCCCAACTACATATGTTGAGATCGGCTTCCAGTGTAATCGGATACGTCTGAATACTAGTATTTAAAAAATAGTGTCTGGCTATCTGACATTCACAACCCAGTTTCTGGGTAACACTTTGCCCCTTGGCAAGACTGGTTGACAGACGTTTGCGCTTCTTACTGCTCGCAGCGATCGGGGCAGCTTATGCGCGGTTAAACGAATGCCATATGAATTGAAAAAGAACCAAAAGTACTGTTCCTCAATGTCCGGACAGCCGGTATCCACATGTATCCCAATATCTGGCTTTCGCCCGATCATTCAATAGGGACTTAATAATAATAATAATAATTAATAATAATAATTTATTTAATAGAAACGTATACAAAAAGAGTACATTTAGCCTACAGTTATACATTTCCCATAGTAGATAGTGCCTAAAAATAAACTATTTCTAAAATATTTTTATTACAAGAGCAAGTGACAATGTTTCGGAATTAGAAATTTAGATAGCGACCCGCCCGATCTAGGTTCATTTAAACCTGTGTTTCGGGCCATCACTTTACATTTTAATTAAATTAGGACATTAACATTTAAAATTAAATTGATATAAAATTATCTATTAACAACTATGAGAAAAAGCATATTGGTAACATTAATAACTACAACTAAGCAATGTAAATAAAACCGAAGTAAATACTTACGAGGGAATAATTAATTATCGTCATGACATAATTTCTAGCAGTTTTTCTGTGTCTGTGTAATTGAGTAACGCTAAGTATTCTGATAACATAGTACTACATTTTTTATAGCTTAAACTATAGATTTTCATTAATTTGTTAAGTCTATTATACAGAAGGGGACCTAAAAACACATAAAATCGATTGGCAAACGCATGTCTGGTTTGGGGCTTTATGCAAACTAAATCCTTCCTTCTCTTGTCGGAAGGTACTGGGTCAAAAGGAAGTGCAGTGTGCTGGTGTAATACTATACTTAGAATGAATAATTGCCGAACTGTTAGTACATTACATGCAGTGTAGAGCTGGTGCGTGGGAAATCTAAATGGGCGAAAGGTAGCAACTTTTAGAATTGCTCTTTGAGCACGCTCTAGAGGGAGTAGAATTGTTTTTGCTGCACCTCCCCAGGAAGTTATGCAGTAGCTAAGAATGGATTGACACAAAGCTAAATAAACCTTTTTAATTAATTTATAGTCGGCTATGTTCCGTAAATTCTTAAAAACATATATTAATTTGCGTACTCTAGTACATAGTAAATCGATATGTTTACGGAAATTTAGATTGGAGTCCATAGTGATACCTAGATATTTCAAATGGTCAGCTTTAGCTAAAGTAGTGCAACAACATGCAGTGTCAGCGTAAGTGCTACAATTATGTGCGTAAATGTTTAGATTAGTTTGCGGTATGTTAGTATTTCTCATTGCAAATAAAATATATTTTGTTTTATCTGCATTTAACGTTAGGATGTTGTTATGGAGCCATTTGGACACTATGTTAAAACCATTTTGAGCATGTTCATAGACCTCAACTTTTGATTTAGCTGAGAATAGTAGAGCGGTGTCATCAGCATAAGACATTATGATACCATTTTCAAGTGGCAGGCTGCACAGTTCATTTATATAGATTAAAAATAATGTGGGCCCCAAAATGCTGCCTTGTGGAATGCCAAAACCACTATTTTTAAGTGCAGAACTTGTATATTGACCTATTTTTACGCATTGATGACGCTCGCTGAGATAATCAGCAAATAGTAGAAGTTGTGCTCCTCTAATTCCAAGTGTTTCAAGCTTGTGCAAAAGTAAAGAACAAGAAATAGTGTCGAAGGCCTTGGCGAGGTCTAGAAAGATACCAATTGTGTGCATACCACTATCTAGATTGGTAGCAATATAATTGGTTAATTTGTGTACTGCTTGGCCAGTTGATCTTTTGGGCCTAAATCCAAATTGATTATCTGAAAGTAGTTTGTTATCTTCCAGATATTTTATCAACCTACAGTTTATAATTTTTTCTAAAACTTTTGAGAGTCCTGTTAACACTGAAATGGGTCTGTAGTTATTCATACAGTTTTTGTCTCCAGACTTGAATACAGGAGTGATCATAGCTTTTTTAAGAAGTTTGGGGAATATTCCTTTAGATATACATAGCTGAAAAATGTGGGTTAGCGGAGGGGCAAGTATGTATCTAAATCTTTTAAGTATATTATTGGGTATGTCATCCCATCCAGTAGCACATACATCTTTTAAACCGAATAATAATCTTACAACTTCATTTACGTCGGTATCTAATAAAACAAAAGACTTTAATGTAGAGGATGTCGCAGTAGTGTTTTGAGGGGACAAAGTAGTAAAATTCAAAGATTTTTCAGCCAAGTTTTTACCAACGTTAGCAAAGAAACTGTTCACTTTATTCATTGCTTCGGATGGATTTATCTCTGTAGATAGTAAATCAAGCGGAGGCTCAGGATTTTTCGTTCTAAAAGTATTCGTTTTTATAAATTTCCACACAAGTTTACTATTATTTCCCGCCTTCTGTAATTCATTTTTATCATATTGATGTTTTAGTTTTTTCAAAAGATTATTACAGAAGTTCCGGTACCTTTTATATGTAACAGAAAGTATTTCGTTATCAGGTGCATGTTTAAATTTTAGGTGAAGTTTGTCTCTATGTCTTATACAACGAACGAGACCGGGTGTGATCCAGGGTTTGATACAACTATACTTTCTGGGCATCGTCTTAGTAAATGTGTTTTTGGTTATTGAATATTGTAGCGAATCTATGAAATACTTTAAAGAAATATTTGCATCGTCTGAATTATAAACAAGGTCAAAATTAATTGCGCGTATGTCATTTTCGAGATTTGTCATGTTTACTTTAGTATAGCTACGCATGCAGTTTTTTCTAGGTGAACTTATTTGTAATATTAGTAAAACAGCTTGATGATCGGTAAGCGAGGAATTAGTAACCAATGTTTTGGATGGATTTTTTGATTTTAGTATAATGTGGTCTAAGCATGAACCACTCTGATGCGTAGGGTGATAGTGAGCTGGTAGAAGTCCATGAAATTAGCAAATATTCAGATAATTATGTACATGGGTATCAGTTTTCTCAGAAGTAATGTTAATATTAATATCACCCAAAAGTATTATATTTTTAAAAGATGATAAGGATTTTAAGTTTATGTCGAGTGAGTCTAAAAATCTGTCTATATTTTGTGAAGGAGGCCTATAAATAGCCATGAGTACTGTATCGGGACTAATTTTAATGATTAAGCAATTACTGTCTTGTGATACCGGCTCTTCTTTGATTGCAAGTAGATTATTTTTTATGTATACTACTAATCCTTCGTTTTGGTTTATATTTCTCTCAGTTTTATATGAATTATAACCGTCAAGAGATGGCAAGTTGACCGTTTGTTTTGACTTGGGAAGTAATAGATAAGCTTAATTCGGCTTGGTGATGTGACTGGTATTTTCAAATCTTTATGGGGCCATGATTTCACCTTACCCATGATTGAAACGGTACCTAACCGCCAGCAAGAACTATTTGACCACCTGGTTTCTTAATGGCCCGTGCTCAACAGGCGCCACAGCGCGCTAATTAAAAGATTTTCGTATATGGACGAGATTTAGAATTTTATTCTCATACAATTAGCACTCACATTTCGTTGAGACATTGTTACAAGGGGAGTGGAGTATTCCGCAGGATACTGTGGTATGCCGCGAAAGGCTTCGGCACGCTGGAAAAAACAAATCTTAATGCTTTGCAGTGCTATGCCACTTCGTGCCACCTTGTGAGCGCCAGACAGCCTATACATTAAACCAGAGAGGTAATTGCGTAAGACACTAACAGAAAAAATGGCTTTCATTTCGACTACACACATACTCAAATCCTACATTTATTCACCTCACCGCAAAGTTAAACGTTTTCATTTTGTATTTTATTTTACACCAATTACTTATTATTGAAACGTCCTGATTTATTTGCTACGAAGAATCACTGACTCCTAAGACACATGCACATACATCTAGTTTATCAGTCAGAGTATTAA
This sequence comes from Polymixis flavicincta, assembly GCA_949987655.1. Classification (NCBI taxonomy): domain Eukaryota; kingdom Metazoa; phylum Arthropoda; class Insecta; order Lepidoptera; family Noctuidae; genus Polymixis; species Polymixis flavicincta. Next base: position 16,444,259 of record OX465184.1, read on the forward strand.
AATTATTGTGACCTATCTAAAAGCCAAATATGCACTTAGTCTATAAAAATTGTAATGTTGCTGACTTTTTTGGTGAAAATAAAAGAATTAAAGAATAAAAACAGCTCAACTACTTTCATTGCGTTATTTAGTCAGGCCTCCCTAAGCTCCGCCACTTCAACCGGTTCGTGCTTCCCGCATCCAGCGGATTTCTGCGGCGCTAGTCATTTAGGCGGCGGGTTGGCGATCGTAGTATGGTGGTCAGCAGTAATGGAAGGGGTCCGCTAGGGCCGATGCATGCCAAGGTCGCGGATTTCTACGAAAGAGTTACCGTGGCCCTGGCACAGGCAACTGAAGGAACACAGGTGCGTTTTAGTAAGTAACAGTCTAACACGCCCTTCCGCTCCGCCCAGAGTGGGAGATATCATTTGATGATTTACCATCCAAAAAAAAGTACCTATGGTTTAAAAAATGTATAGAGTATGCTGCTGCTCATTCTGTAGCAACTCCCTTAGTCTCCTTTTACTACACCTACGGAAAGAAATTACCAATGTGTCAGTCATTAAACACTTCTTATTCAAATACAGATAGGTTGTAGTGAAAGTTATTGACAGCTTCATTATGAAAAGTTTTCTGTCATATGTCAGCATGTGCAAGCTTGTGTCATGAATACAAACGAGTTTTTTAGAGAATTTGTGAATAGGTAAATAACAGTTTTCTAAAAATATTATTGATATTTTCTATACCAATAACAGCTGGTCGAAGATACTGCAGTTTTTGTATATACTTTACAACAAACTTTCTAACCAAGAAGAAGCCACTTGATAATATTGCTATAATTGTAATTGATTTGTTAATTAGACCTACGAAGTAAGGGACTATTAGCTCGGTTGTGCATCAGTACGAATTAAAACATTGTTCAAACGACTATGGAATCAGTTCATCTGTTATTCGTCGTGTTTGTGATCATTGGTAAGTGTTATCATTATTTGTATTAATTTAATTTTTTTCGAAGGTATCATAAATATTTTATCATATAATTGGTTACAACGGGCACATTTAGAAGTAATCATAACATAAATCTCTAAAATGATATAACCATTTATTATGTAACGAATAGTTACCGGAAAACTCTTCCATTTAAGGAGGAAAAGGTGCCAACAGATTTCCCTCGATTTTCAAATACTTATTCGATTATTTTTCGTAACAAAAATCTTTCTGGTGATGTAAAACTGTTATTTGAGCAAATAAGTTTTAAGGCTAACGTAGCGCACATATAATAATCTCTGTTTTTGACAACAGAACTTCCCCGCTTGTCTCGTGGTTGCAAGCGCGACTGCTGAGCGTAAGGTCTTGGGTTCGATTCCTAGGTCCGGCAAAGTGTGATTGGGTTTTTCCGTTAGGAACTTCTTAATAACAGCTCGGAGTTTGGAAGTTAGCGGTGTGTGACCCCGTGCCTCGGAAACCACGTTAAGCCGTTGGTCCTGCGCCTGATCTCTCCGGTCGTGTCAGATTGCTTGTCGTCTCATCGGGCTATGAGAATGAGGGAAGAGTGAGTGCACTTGTGCACTTCCCGCGTCGAAGGCTGGGCTCTGTTTAGATCGGCCGCCATGACCGAAATACGGTCTGGAGGTCACGGCGCCGAAGTAGTCATACATACATTTACTATGGCCGCGTGTCGACCACACGTCCTTTGCTCGGCTATCATACCGGCCCCCGAAGTGTCGAGTAGTTGGGCGCGACCGGTAGATCTTGGCCCAAGATTGTAACCGGCCGATATGCCGGCAATACAGGATAAATTTTTAACCAGTGCGCAAACTGTAACTAGGAATTCAGCATATCATTCTAGACCCCCAGCGCAGAAAACTTTCGTCTGTTATGTAAAAAAATCTGCTGTTTCATAGAAAAGTGCAATACCCACGCGGTCAAAATGTATGGAACAGCTGATTTTTTATTGTATAACCGACAAAAAAGTTCTGCGCTGGAGTGTCTAGAATGATATGCTGAATTCATGGTTACATTTTGCGCACTGGTTAAAAAAATATCCTGTATAAAACATGTTTGATCATGTCCATATATTGCTGTCGCACCAGAGCTGTTCGCCCGGGTTTTGTGTTATCATAACAGACTTAATCGTCGAGTTCGATAGTTGTGGACAAACGATTGCCAACACCGGGATGTCATGTTCGGCACTGGATCTTCAACGCACTGCTAAGCGCCCACAGTTGAAAATCGAATAGTAAAACACACTGTTCGACTTTCTGAGATACACTTTCTTGGCTTCTCAATGCTCGGTTCCACAACGAGTGTTGAAACGTCATTGCGCGAAAAAATCACGTCGCGATTTTATTACGTCGAATTTTGCACCTCAAATGGTTTACCTTAGTTAAGTCAGGGAAATTTATTGTTCAGCAAGTGAACTACTAACTTTAACCCATTCTTGACCACTGCACCAATTTGGGAACACATAATAAATGAGGATAGGAAAAAGACGTTTTGACAACTGTTAATATTCTTTTTCCTGTCCTCATTTATTAAGTGTTCCCAAATTGGTACAGTGGTCAAGAATGGGTTAACTGTACGTATATTTAATACACAACTGCTTTTCTATGACGGTTGTATTAAATGGATCAGACACTGCTAATTGACGTATAAATAGGAATCATTTATTTGCTTATTTTTAAGTATAAAGATCCGAAGGAATTTGCATAAATGCCTGCTCAAAATGTTCAAACAATAAAAAATTACTAATAGAATTAAATTAATATTATTATAACACTAGTAGTATTGTGTCAATTTGCAAAATAATGAACTTCCCTGACCGTACATCAAAGCAAATCATCAGAACAACAATCTAGTAACCTTTTGGGCTTCGTCGTACTGATCAAAAATGCTTTTATAATGATGATACCGTACATGTACATATTTTTTCAGGTCACACAGCTCCAGCAACTGAAGCCGGAATATTGGATCCGATCAAAAATATTTTCGGTCCGGCCCGAGGCCGTTCTCAGAGTAGACAGGATATTGATAAATGGTTTTCCCGATTTCGAGATAACAGTGAAACATTGGATGCAATCGACTCCACTGACTTTTATGGAAATAATCCGACGATAACTCCTGATCCGGACTATCCACAACTACAATTTGATTCTTTTCAAAATCAGGGTTACAGACCTGTTGGACATACATTAATATTAAATAAAAATACTGAAACTCTAATTAAAACAAATGCTGATAAGCCAAAACCACCGGTGGAGTGTAAAAAAAAACCTAAGGAAAAGAAACCACCTCCTGAATGTCCGAAACCTTGTGAATGTCCGAAACCTTGTGAATGTCCGAAACCTTGTGAATGCCCAAAACCACCACCACCTTGTGAATGTCCGAAACCACCACCGCCTTGTGAATGTCCGAAACCACCACCACCTTGTGAATGTCCGAAACCACCACCACCTTGTGAATGTCCGAAACCACCTCCTAAATGTCCGAAACCACCACCACCTTGTGAATGTCCGAAACCACCACCACCTTGTGAATGTCCGAAACCACCACCACCACCTTGTGAATGTCCGAAACCACCACCACCTTGTGAATGTCCGAAACCACCACCACCTTGTGAATGTCCGAAACCACCTCCTAAATGTCCGAAACCACCACCACCTTGTGAATGTCCGAAACCCCCGCCACCTTGTGAATGTCCGAAACCACCACCACCTTGTGAATGTCCGAAACCACCACCACCTTGTGAATGTCCGAAACCACCACCACCTTGTGAATGTCCGAAACCACCTCCTGAATGTCCGAAACCACCTTGTGATTGTGCGAAACCAACTTGTGTCTCCGCGAAAAAAACTCTCTCCCTTAACTCGAAAATTAAAGCAAAATTTAGAGATAAAACCAAACTACTTGGTAATTCAAGATTACCGTCTATCAGCCCATATAAGCAAAAAATATCTACTGTTGATAAATATCATTCTAAATTAGTATATGATCCCCTTACTAATTCAAGATTACCTTCTAATGGTCCGTTTAATTCAGGAATGCCATCTGATGCTCTAAGTAACTCACAATTACCTTCTGACTCTTTAAGTAATTCAAGATTTCCTTGTGATGGTCCATATCATTCAAAGTTACCATCTGACGGTCAATTTGATTCAGAACTACCTTTTGACGGTCTTACCGATTCAAAATTACCGTCAGACGAACCATATTATTCAGAAGTACCTTCAAACGGACCATTTAATTCGAATTTACCTTCTGACCGTCAAGGTGGTTCAAAAATAATTTCGGCTGGTCATAGTTATTCAAGATTACCACCAGGTGGTCCAGATATTTCAAAGCTACCTAATGACGGTGCAAGTAACTCAAGGTGGGATACTGACGAGCCCAATGATCCAAATTTCGATGATATCGACTATACGTTTGACAGCACTAATATGTGGCCGGATGAAAACAGAGAATTATCAGCAACTACATCAAAGAAAATACCACAGGAAAAAGATTATGATGCCATCATAGCTCAGAAGTACCCTGCTGCGGTTAAGCTGCTCGATAAGTTAAGAAAATTAAACAAACTGAAAGAATTACAGAAAATGAACGACAATAATCAAAACAATAAAGATAATAACATAAATAAAAATGTCAACAAGAATCACAATACTGGAAACGGTGGAAAAAATGAAAACTCTAAAGCAACACCTCCATCAGCGACAGTTAAATCTGTTAAAAAATTTAACAAAGAGGACATCAATACGCTGTTGCAGCCCGAAGGCATTTATATGAAAGTCACAACTAGTGCAAGCATTAAGACTAATAGACGCGTTATGAGAAAACTCACAAAAAGAAGATTTTATCATCAAGCGCGACCGGTTAGACCTGAAAATGAGATAACTAGTAGTAATGAGACTATCTATTTTATTGACTAATAAATTGTAATAAAATTTTAATTAAGTTCTTGGTTATATGCGTTTAGATGAACATTGTTACGCTTTTGAATATACGGCTATGAGTTTTGAGGTACAGCTGGTTTTGATTGTTTCGACTGTTAGATTTCGATCATGGCTTACTGTTTAATTATTACAATAGTATCATTAATGTATTTCGTAATTATTAACAGTACGTTATGCAGTTCGCTTTTCATTACATTATCATGGACATTAGATTTTACTGTTGTATCAAATTAATAGCATCATCAATAACATTGCCTTTTGTAATTTTCATGTTTGTACTTATGTCTGTATGCTATTATAGTAAAACATTCATAAGGTGACAGAATATGAACATACCTACAGAGGCTATACAGAGCCTTTCTTTTTTCGAGCTTTTCTAGTGTTTCTGCCATCATTTTTAGCCCGAATTTCCATCTCAAGTGACGTGTTCTTTTCATGGTTCCATTACTTTCTTTTGTATTGATAGATAGATGAATCATTTAGTCAGTGCACCCAAAAATACATATCACAACACACAAATGCACAATTAAATGATAACAAATAAAAATGAATTTAAATGAAAAACAAGGTACCAATATTCCTACAAAAAGAAAAACATACATGTAGAAATATAGTGTGACACAATGATATACTTCAAATAAATAACGAAGGTGCAGTGCAGGTCGCACCAAATGAGAGTCCAGCTCGGCATGTGGCAGGAAAATTTACCTGACACCATTATTTATCGGCCCTAGGGCCAATACTGGTAAAATTTTGTCGCAGTCGCACCTTAGCGACAACCAATAACAAAAACTTGTCAAGATTGTAGGGACTGTAGGGAACTTGAGGTATTTTTGACAGATTGAGATTGAGGTCGGACTGTGAACGTTTTCTCTGGTGTTCAAGCGCGTATTTTGCGTACTTATCTTATTTTCAATCAGTACCAGTTTTATTGTTTTATAATAAATGAGCTCTGTGCCAATGGGATTTCCCTCCTATTTAAAGGGTCTTTCAAACAGGCGCGACACGATAGCGCGATACGACGCTTGTAGAACAATTTCTATGAAGTTTTCATAGAAATTGTTCTACGTGAGTCAGGTCGCGCTGTTTTGCAGGAGCCTTAACCCGTTAAGGGGGTGAGTAAAAAAAATCCGTCCTACGACTTTTACAAGACCCAGTTTAGACTCTGTACTGTCTGTCAATGAATGGATTTAAGATTTTTATTAGAACTATAGCAAGTAGTTTTACAATATTGCAGTGACTATTTTGAACGGATGCCGAATTTTGGACGCCCGTATTCACAGCCAACTGATGAGGCACGTTTCTATGACCATTGTTAGTGCTTGCCTACGTGACCAGCTGGCGTTGTCCGTAGATGTTTACTTTGTCAATTGTCATGTACGTGTTGCTCATCGTCGATGAATATAATTATGCATTTGCTGCCAACCGAACCACCAGTTGTGTTTAAAAAAAAGAGGGTTTGGCTGTATCAAATATTGTGTCACACAGTTTGTATCATAGCCATCCAAATACAAAGTCTGGATGTTGTTAGTTTTAATCTGATGTTTGATGCTTTAGCTGCACCTGTCCAACCATAAAAATACACGAAATGTGGATTAGTCCAACATTACGACTAAGTTGTTGATTCAAATGTAAAATTACTTAATTTAGCTGAAACCTATTCAACTAAACAAAGTTTGAGTAGATAAGTATTTCCTACACAACGTTACCGCCGCACATTTTCGTCAATGTTACAATTATTATTCAGCGTACATTAAACGTGCAGAGTGTATATTCAGCTCGGCAACCCGACTCGCTTGAAAATTCAGGCTTCGCTCGCGGCGGGGGCGCAACGGGTGACGGGCGGGAGGTGGGGGACGGTCGTTAGTGACATTTCGTATTCATGACGTCACCCGCGGGCCGATTGTTTGCAATATTACTCTAATTGGAATTGTAATTATACGCACATATCCCGCGTAGAGGCTACCTACGCGCTCGCTTCTAGCTTCAGCGAAAATTGCTATTTAAAACAACGTAGCAGCTATAAAAAACATATTTTTAGAAAAAAGAAATGTATGTAGGTAGGTATACCTACAGTAGATCAAAGAATGTGGGTTTTCTGGCAGCACTGATACGACAGATCCGGGACCTGTCAAGTGTCAAAGCGCCTACGGACAGAATGATGAACGAATGAATGAAACGAATGACATCAAATATTTTAAGTTCATTGTCGAACTGGAAGACCTCTTGTCAAAGTGACGACAAGGCTTGAATATTCAAGAACAACATTGACACCACAAACGATGCCTGCCAGGGGTGCGGGTTTGTTCGAAAGAGATACCGGCGCCCCTGGCATACAGGCTACTGAGGGAACGCGGGTGGGTTTTAGTCAGTAAACGTCTCACACGCCCTCCTGCTTCACCCAGAGCGGGAGAAGTTATTTGATGATTACCCAAACAAAAAAAAAACGCTCAAACGTCAAGCAACAACGTCATGTACGCGGAATTATGGCGCATCAAGTTTAAAAAAGTTTGACATATATAACTGTAGTATGTTTAATATAACATCACGCCTTGTTTTCCCGAAAAGTTGCGCAGAGATGTCCCTACAGTACCCACATTTCGCCAGTTATTTTTAAGTCCCATGTAATAGGGGGCGCGCCTATTCCCATCAGCCGGGCACAAACCCAGAGTCTGTGCTGCAACTAAGAAATTCAGGACCTAATGCTCAACAATATGCTTACGACCACTAGACTTATGAGGTAGACCATCGATGTCTGTATGATACGCCTTTTTAAAACTTCATGGAAATTGTTATCTAAGTGTCGTATCGCACTGTCGCATCGCGCGTGTTTGAAGAAGCCTTTAACATTTGTATGATTTCTTGTGTTGCTGACTTGTCAAGCAGATTTTATAGATAACCTGATCCAGACGTAATGGATTTTCAGTTAACAGAAATTAAGGGCTTAAGCTGAGAACCAGCGGCAGCGCTTCGCCTTGAACCGTTGGCTTGCGGCATTATAGTTTTGGGTAAGTAGCTACCCACTACTAACTTTAAATAATAGAGACACTAAACGTTTATTCTATTTGAATTCTATTCCTTCATTATAATCAGCCTGTAATGTTCCCACTGCTGGGACACAGGCCTCCTCTCTCATTTCGGGTTGGTAGATGCCACATATTGTTTAAATTTTTTGTATGTAAGACATGCTGGTTTCCTCACGATGTTTTACTTCGCCGTTTGGAGAGCAGTGGTGATGAAATAATTTTTACAAATTAAAGCTCCCACCTGAGTTCAAGGACTACGACCTACAATTCGTACTTAAGTCTACAGTCTACCACTGGGCCACAACTGCTCTCTATTCTATTCTATACGATCATATAATGTAGGTATGCCTGGACATTGTTGCCTGCAAATTTGCCTTAGGGTCACGCAGATAGAACAGCACAATACATGAGTTGAATAAATAAATAAATGAGCATGTTCTTTGTTGTCAAATTTTCAGTGAAAATGAACGAGTATACGTGAGGGAATGAAATAGGAGTTTCTGGTTACGGGTAAGTTTTGTTTCTTAGTCGTAACTATCGTGAGGCAATTTGGTAACTTTTCGTCTGGTGCCGGAAGTAAAAAGCACCATCCCTTATATTCCTGTGGGTGTCGTAGAAGGCGACTAAGGGATTTACCAGAGAATGGGCAGCAGCGTTCTATATGCATTTTACCACCATACTGCGATCGCCAACCCGCCTGCCAAGCGTGGCGATTATGGCAAAACCCCCAAAACTGACAAGCAGCCCTGCAAAACGGCCCCTACTACTCGGCGGCCCGGCCAAGGTTACGGTGAGGCAAGGGTTGCTAAGAATCTCTGGAAGAGATCTGGCTACCACAGTAAACGAAAGCTGCACCTGGCAACGTACAACACACGTACACTCCGGACCGAGGAGAAGATTACCGAATTCGAGGAAGAATTGACCAGGTTACGTTGGGGTATAGTAGGGTTATCTGAAGTCCGAAGAGAGGTAGAGGACTCGATAATCCTCAAATCCGGTAACCTGCTCTATTTCCGGGAGTTTGACCAGCAGTCTCAAAGTGGTGTCGGGTTTATCTATTTACTAATAATAAAGAGGAAAGATTTGTTGATTGTTTGTTTGCATTGAATAGGCTCCGAAACTACTGAACCGATTTGAAAAATTCTTTCACTGTTGGGAAGCTACACTATCCCTGGGTGACATAGGGAATATTTTATCCCCGTATGTCCACGGGAACGGGAATTACGCGGGTGAAACCGCGGGGCGCTTACGCTTTACGCGGACCTTATTATACTCAGAATATCCGCAAGATATTCGCTGAAGGTCATACAAGTTTACGCTCTGACCTAGTCACGCCCCGATGATGAGGTGGAGACCATGTATGAGGATATATCCAAAGCCATGCATCGCTCTAAAACTCACTTTCACCGTTGTTATGGGGGACTTCAACGTGAAACTGGGCAAACGGGACGATGATGAGCTGAGAGTGGGGTAATTTGGAGTTGGACACCGGAACCACCGGGTCACTTGATGAACTCCTTTTTCGGAAAACGTGAGCACTAAAAGTGGACCTGGCAGAGTTCTGATAGCTCAACTAAAACCGAGATTGACTTCATTATGTGACGAAGAAACAAATATTCATTGATGTCTCTGTGATCAACTCGGTGAAAACCGGAAGCGATCACCGCATGGTAAGAGGCATATTGAATATCAACATCAAACTAGAAAGAACTCGGCTGATGAAGTTTACGCTCCGTCCAGCACCGATCTAACTCCAAAACCCCGAGAGGTTCCAGCTGGAACTCCGGAATCGTTTTGAGTGCCTAGGGAGCTCCGCGGACGATTATAACGAGGGTTTCGTGGAAACTGTCCACTAAGACCCGTCGTACTAATGGCAAAAAGAAACTCTGATCCTACTCTGCAGCTAATGGACGAGAGGAGTGAAATTATCCTGCAGTCTTCAGACGATGCGCTAAAGTACCGACAGCTCAATAGACTGATCTCTATGTCCTTGAAAAGCGACCTTCGCCGTTTTGATACGGATCGCATCATGGAAGCGATAGAGCGGAACAAGGGCTCTAAGGTCTTTGTAAGAGATCTGTCTATTTGGCAGAGTCAGCTTACGAAACTGAAGACCGATGATGGCAGGATCGTATCCAGACCTGAGCTGTTAAGAGAGATCGAGACGTTCTATGGACACGTCAACAAGCAACTCCGTTACGAATCTGGTAAACGACCCAAGAGCCAGATTGACCCGACACTACACCGAAGACATCAAGGACGTTAGCTTGTATGAGATTAGGATGGCTCTGAGGCAGCTCAAAAACAACAAGGCGCCAGGTGATGACCGGCGGGAAAATCGTTCTTAAGGCCCTCCAGGAGCTGTTTGATTCCGTCATACTCGAGGGCAAAACGACAAAGGCATGGAACAGAGGTGTAGTGGTTCTTTTCTTTAAGAAGGGTGATAATACCTTTCTTAAGAATTATAGGCCAATCTTACTTCTGAGCCATGTCTACAAGCTGATTTCGAGAGTCATCACAAACTGTCTCACACGTAAGTTAGACGACTTCCAGCCTCCCGAACAAGCCGGATTCCGTAAAGGTCCAGATTCTCTTCAACGGTGCCAGATCGACTATCGGTACATTGAGGTGCTGAAGTGTCTGTACGAAAACGCTACTATGTGAGTCCGACTCCAGGAATAAACTTCGAATCCTATCCTTCTGCAGCGAGGTGTGAGACAGGGAGACGTTATTTCTCCGAAACTGTTCACCACTGCACTGGAGGATGGATGATGTCTTCAAGGTTCTGGACTGGAAAGGGGCTGGCATCAACATCAATGGCGGCACATCACTCACCTTCGGTTTGCCGATTATATAGTTGTCATGGCTGAGACCATGGAGGACCTCAGTGCAATGCTCGATGACCTCAGTAGAGCTTCCGAAAGAGTAGGTCTTAAAATGAACATGGACAAGACAAAGGTCATGTCCAGTGCCCATGTAACACCCACTGTCATGATTATCGGAGGCGCTACACTCGAAGTTGTGGACGAGTACGTTTATCTGGGACATACTTTCCAGTTAGGTAAGTCCAACTTCGAGAAAGAGGTCAATCGTCGAATCCAACTCGGCTGGGCAGCGTTCGGGAGGCTTCGCAATATTTTCTAATCTCAAATACCGCAGTGTCTCAAGACAAAAGTTTTTGACCAGTGTGTGTTGCCATTGCCACAGCCAGTGACCTATGGTACAGAAACGTGGTCGATCACAATGGGCCTTATCAGAAGGCTAAAAGTCACCCAAAGGGCAATGGAGACGGCTATGCTCAGAGTTTTCCTACGTTTTGTAATCAGAAATGAAGAGATCCGTAAAAGAACTAAGGCAACCGACATAACCCGAAGAATTGCCAAACTTAAGTGGCAGTGAGCAGGGCTACTGGACATTGCTCGCAGAATAGACGGCCGATGGGGCCGAAAAGTCCTGGAGTGGCGACCGCGTACCGAGAGACGTAGAGTGGGAAGACCTCCCACAAGGTGGATCGATGACCTTGTGAAGGCTGCGGGAATCCGCTGGATGTGGGAAGCACAAGACTGGTCGAAGTGGAGGAGCCTGGGGGAGGCCTATGTCCAGCAGTGGACGTCTTTCAGCTGACATGATGATGATGAACATGGCAGCAGGCGACTTTTACCGACAGATGTACGTTAATACAAGACTTTGTCATCATGTGAACCTCGGCGATCCAACACAGTGCAAGTGCTGACTGAATAATTGTGTCTTCCAGTGTTTAGGATGGATGTGGGCGATTCCTTAATTTTGCAACTAACAACTTCGCAGTTTGTTATAACTAGTTAAATTACTTATAAGCTTATAGGCTAGATTGTACTGTGAATGTGTAAACTCTGATACCATAGAAAAGGAAAAATAGATTTTGTATGCTAATCTTGTGGAAAACATTAAAATTGGTCTGTACGATTTCCGTTTTATCATTATACAAAGTGTACACTTAAGATGAAAACAAACAAACAAACAAAACAAAATGGTTATGCTTTTTAACTGGTGGATACAGTTTAAATACTGTTTATTTCGACTTTTTGTAAGTGTAGCTGGCATCTGGCATGTGATGTGCAAAAATATTTATTTTAGAATTAATAATATTATTTCGCAAAAATATTATTTAACGGTTCATCTTGTCCACGCTTAGCGGAAACTGGTGATTTCCCGAAATCAGGAAATAATTATACTTACTTTCGCATTTATAATATTAGTTAGGATTTCATGCAACTACCAACAAAGACCCGTATGTGTCGCCGGGCGTAAAAGAATAGCACCATCCCATTTCTTCCAGTGGGTGTCGTAGAAGGCGACTAAGGGATTTACTAGAGAATGGGCAGCAGCGTTCTCTATGCATTTTACGACCATACTGCGATCGCCAACCCGCCTGCCAAGCGTGGCGATTATGGCAAAACCCCCTAAACTAGGGGAGGCCTAGGTCCAGCAGTGGACGTCTTTCGGCTGAAATGATGATGATGACCAACAAAGAATGACAGTTGTGATTTAAACAGACAGCCGATGTATTCTCAAAAATTCTCACCATGAGAACTGAGGTGAAGTGACCGTGAAGTTAGCTGTCAATCCATCTGATGCTAGGGATTAATACTAATGACAGGTCACTTTACGCTCACTTCACCCAAGTTATCACGGTGATATTTTTACAGAATAGCACGCTTACTTCACCTACGTTTTAACGGTGAGATTTGAACAGAATAACTCGGCAGATGGTATGACAGCTACCTTTAGGCTCACCTCACGTAAGTTTTTACATGTAGGTTCTTACAGATTTGTACCTACTTCATCTTCGAACTCAATTTAATTAAATATGTGTTAAATCCGTGTTTTTGCTCGCAGGAGGGGATTCATCGTGAATTTCAGTGTATACTCCCCTTATTCCAAATCCAGTATTTGAATTAAAAACCGAATGATTTAGGAGGATGAATAGATGCAGTTCTTTTTACGAACCTGACCTATTTAAAGGGTATCTGTGACGTTGTACTGTTTGCTGATGATACCTCTCTTATCTTTAAAGTAGACAGGAATAGACAAGATTTTGACGACGTAAACAGTGCACTCTCAATGGTTACGGATTGGTTTACCACGAATAATTTAGTTCTCAATGCTAAGAAAACTAAATGTATAAAGTTCGCTTTGCCGAATGTAAAAATTCTGGGACCCAACATCGTCTTAGAAAATGAGGTGCTTGAAACTGTAGACTCGGCAGTTTTTCTGGGTATAACAGTAGATGCCAAACTTCAGTGGGGATCACACATATCAAGCCTAGCGGGAAGGCTCAGTTCGGCTGCCTACGCTACTTCATCTTCGCTAACATCTTATATATTAGGCAAAATATACACTTAAACACTAAAAACAGTGATATTCATAATATTAATACCAGAAATAAGGACAAACTACGTGGTCCCTTTCACCGGCTTCATAAAGTTCATAACTCATTCGTTGGGCTCGGTATCACCTTTTATAACAAGCTTCCCTCTTCTTTGCTAGATTTACATTTTAATGCATTTAAAGCTAAAGTAAAATCAAATCTTTGTTCGAAGGCATACTATTCAATCAACGACTACTTAAACGATAAGAATTGTTGGTCGCTGTGATTAACTCAAGACAACGTTTGTGTTCTTTCACCAGAATTAGCTTACCTACTGACAGGTTATATGAGTTACTCCATAGCACTGTTTATTCTATTTGACTGTCTACACCATTTTTTTTATTTTTAATAATGAAATTTCCATTTTTTGATGAAATTTAATTACTTACCTATTACTGTATAGAATCAAGTTCTTCCAACTTATCAGACAGCTGTGCTGCTGGGGAGTTTGTTGCGCCACTTCTTCTTCCCAGCTAAAGCACTAGGAAGTGTCGAAGGGTGGGCGTTTTTGGGGGACTGTCTTATGTAATTTTGACGTTCGAAAAGTGCTGACTCTCAGCCTAGTTTGAGTAAATGACTTTTGATTTTGATAACTTCATTCGCAAAGATATTGTTTTCTCATTATTTTATTTGTCTTTAGCAAATTCGTTTAAGGAATGTTTATTTATTTGTGCTCATATTTATTTATAGTTAGGTATTTACAGATTAAATAGATTTATGCGTTTATATTTAAAATATTTATTCCTCAAATTTATTGTAGGTACTTACCACTGTTTGTCTTTGCATCACCCAAAGGTTGAGTGGTGGGAAATGCCTATCACATTAAGTCCGCCTCTGTAAAGTGTACTTAAAGTTTTAAATAAATAAACTTAGTCTGGTGCTAAGTTGTCATTTCACTTGAACTTTAACGAAATCGAAATAAAGTTGGAAATGCAAAAACTGGCTTAGGCTAGAACTGAAGATGATCGCGTTTTGTAATACGACGGTTACGTATTGTTTTTTTAGTTTTATCAAGCTTCCAAATGTTACAAACCCAACCTCCTGTTCAATTTTTTAAAGATCGTCAAAAGGTTTAATTTACGAGTATGAAGGAAGATCATTTTTCTCCCGGGAAAGAGGCTTCATCATAAAGAAGATATAAAAAGTAATTTGTTTAATTTAATTAATCCTTGCCATTATCTTGGTGATTTAAATGAACTGCCCTGATAATAGTAGGTCTAAGTTATTGGAAAATAATGTAGCTAGCAGGTAGCTACAGCGACGAAAGACGAATCACACGGTTTTTAAATCTTCATTTTATTAAGGTAGTGGTAACTCAGTAGTATCGGCTCCGATAATGGCCCGGTTCTCAACAATTCTGTGTTTATTTAGATGATGTGTACTTAAAAGTAACAGTGTTGATCATGATTTGCGTGTGTGTTAAAAGAATAAAGAAAACTTAGTGGCAGGTTGATTTGTAAATAACTAGCTTTTGCCAGCGGCGTCGCCCACGCGGAATTTTCATCCCCTATTTAACTCCCTTAGGGGTTGAATTTCAAAAAATCGTTCCTCCTCCGGAACCTCTGTGCAAAATTTCAGCTTTCTAGGTCCAAGGGTTTGGGCTGGGCGTTGATGAGTCAGTCAGTCAGTCAAGACTTTTCTTTTTATTTGTATTTGTTTATTTGTATAGATAAATGAATTTATTTCTGTAAGCAGGTTTCTACGAATACGTATGTCTTAAAATAAAACTAGATGAGGTCGGTTTCCTATCTGCCTACTCTGAGAAAATGATGTAAATAAT
The DNA here is from genome assembly GCA_949987655.1 of Polymixis flavicincta. Taxonomy (NCBI): domain Eukaryota; kingdom Metazoa; phylum Arthropoda; class Insecta; order Lepidoptera; family Noctuidae; genus Polymixis; species Polymixis flavicincta. The sequence continues at coordinate 16,459,403 of OX465184.1, forward strand.
GAATAGCCAGAAATAAAGCAGTACAATTTTAAATAATAGCCCAGGAAGAAAAAACTTGATTTTTTGGAATTTTTTGGTTCACTTTATATAATTATTTTAATGTTTTTTTTTTTGGGTGGGAAACCATCAAATAACTTCTCCCGCTCTGGGTGGAGCAGGTGGGCCGGGTGTCAGAGTTTTACTGACTAAATCCACCTGTGTTCCCTGAGTAGCCTGTATGCCAGGGGCCGCGGTATCTCTTTCGAACTTAATATACATGAAGTGAGCCATTAGATTAGTAGGTTACAGTCAATATCCATGTTATGTGAAAGCTAAGAATTAACATAAGAATACAGTTTTATTTATTTTTTTACTTTTGATTTTATTTGTTCAGACCTTTTACTTCTAGTGAAGGATGCCGAACGAAAGACACAAGTTAATTAAATTGCAGCTATATGTATCTGCTTTAGCAAATTTTTGTTGATTTACTCAGAAATCGAGTAGGTGAGACAATCACTGTTTAAGAGATATGTATAGCGACTAATTAATCGGTAGAGGGAGATAACAAAATCATATTATATCTAGGGTCTATGTCACAAAAAATTTAAATCATTCATTAAACGTAAGTTATGCCTGAAAGCCTTTTATACCGTTAAAGATTATATTGAGGACAAAAAAGCTTGGGATTGACCTGCACCCTAATTGCGTAACTCACGATTCATCAGAATCTGTATCGTTTTGAAACGGATTGTTAAACCATTGCTTCATATGTTCGAAAAATGTGTCTGTTCGACAACATAAATAACGCAATGAATATTGTTTAACTGTGAAGACGAAACCAATTATGATCAATCGTGAGTTACGCAATTAGGGTGCTGCTCCAATTTTGTATACTGAATGTTGTTTTTATTTTTGTTTTGCTCTTTGACATTTGATTATTATTATACATTTACACTTTGACATTTGATTATTATTTTAAACACTTTGACATTAATATTTACTTTGAGAAGTATAATAAATTATTTTTGTTTTAATTATTGTGAATGGGAGGACTATGTGGTATTTTTCTTTTTTGTTTAATCTCTTTCTCAGTTCCTTTTTAATGTTAATCTGGCAGTTTGAGTACTTTATGCGGCCTACCCAAATGTCCTTTCTTTGGTATTGTTCGTCAAATCGTTGAGCTCCTCAAGTTCTGAGTTGAGCCGTATGATTACTGATACATGCGTGCACTGAATGGATAGGTCCACTCAATCTGTGTGGTTCTCTCCGAAATATACCATTTCAGACACCAATCCACATGGTCTTCACATGATCTGACCAAGATTATGTCTGGACTTTAAAATATATTGTGACCTCTGAGTTTGTTTCGGCCTTTCTTCTCAGAGTTGTCAGATAGGAAACACCGACCTCATCTAGTTTAAAAAAATATGATTGACGTGTAAAAGTGTTTGTACAAACCTACATAAAGAAATAAAATCATTTATCATTTATGAGTCATAATATTTATAAGCCAATGTTATACAGGGACATTGATGCGCTGTAACCAATAATTCAACACATCATTTTAGACCCATAGGCATAGCCATATTTCGTCGGTTAGCCCAAAAAATCCTGCGGTTTCATAGAAAAATGCAATATCTACCTATTTAAACAGTCAAGACGCTTATTTATTGATAACTTTGGATATTTGTTTAGGCTGACCGTATTTCAATTTGGTACTTCGAAATGAATTAACCGAGTAACAATCGGTTTCCGAATTCAGAAGTTGAAGTTATGGACTTTTCAAACTCTAGAGTTACTTACGAGGCCGTATACGGAATTTTGTCGATTTCGCTTATTTACTTGAAATTAAAGACGTATACGGCCTCTTAAGGTGATTCCAATTACAATTTTTGAATAGTGTTACTATAATTACAAAGATTAACTCGATACTTGCATTAAATACTGAAAATGCGTTCCATCTCTAGAAAAAGTAGGCAATTCATGTTCCAAATGTAGAGAATATTTAGCAGGCAAACGAAAACTTCAACCTTAATGTTGATCTAATTCACTTTTGTAAACCAACAACAAATCAACAGTGAAGAAATATGTCAATTAAAATGCCTGTGCAGCCCTGTCCTTACTCAATAATATTAGATAGATTTTATCTTTATTAAGAAATCTGTTGATTAAGATGCCTGTGCACTTTGAATAATATATGTATAATATAGAATTATATACCTAAGTATTATATACTAGTGGTCGCCCAGTTTAATTTTTTTACCATAATTAATTTAAAACTTAATGCAGTCCTAATTATACTACTACTGATACTACTTAGTTAGTTAGTTGTAATAGTAATTAACGTACATAACGTAACGTATTATACTACTAATATTATCAATATGTGAAAGTTTGTGAAGATGTTTTGATATTTGTTACTCAATTACGCAAAAACGGCTGAACGGATTTGGATGAAATTTGGCACATAGATAGATTATAACTTAGATTAACACATAGGATACTTTTTATCCCGATATTACGTTCCCGTGGGATAATTTCCGACTTCCACGCGGGCGAAGCCGCAGGCGGAAGCTAGTTATATATAAAAATATATTAGCTTTCTGCACTCTTTCTCCATACAAACTTTAACTGTGCCAAACACACTCCTCCATCCGCTTAATTATCGTAAAAGAGGTACAACGTTTTTGTTTGACGCATAATTTGTAGAATAGGTACCTGTGAATTGTTCAAACTGAACCAAAAACTAAAAAGTCTTACCAGTACCCTAATTGCGTAACACACGATTGATCATAGTCGGTTTCATTTTGACAGTTCAACAAAATTCATTGCGTTATTTACGATGTTGAGCAGACACATTTTTCGAACATATGAAGCAATGGTTGAGCAATCTGTTTCAAAACGAAACAGACTATGATTAATCGTGAGTTACGCTATTAAGGTGCAGTTGTTTCATAGAAAAGCCTACGAGTAATGTATAACGACTTTAACACGTAGTTTACTAACACGTTACCTTCGATGACAATGACTATGGTTTAATTCTCTTTGTTCTGTGAGCTTAAGCTAAGTAGTAGGTACGTATATCTAAGCTGGATGGTCAGAAGAAACAGTCTTGTTTAGTAAGTTGCTCATTTAATTTAGTACCTAGTGTAAATAGTTAGTTGTGTAATAATTATATACCCTATAAGGATTTAAACGTTCCTGTGCGAGTTACAATAAATACTTTTTCTTTCTAAACAGTTTCGAGGGACACTAAACGCTGTTATAACATTTAAACTTCCATTGTGTCTCGTTCAGTGTCCTTCAACCATGTTGATTATATATAATGACTTAGTAGCACATCTTATATTACATCTTCTTTAATTATTTTGTCCTTATAATGAAAATGATTTGACTTTTCTACGAGTTTGTTGTTGTTGTATGTTCCTAAATATCTACATAACAACACCATGTTCGTGTTTGCTACGAAAATAATAGAGCAGGATTTCCAGATCGCGAGTTCAATAACATTGGCCTGCGCTCTTCATGCTGTTTGAAATACGTTGTAGGTTACTACTATGCGTGATATTTTCAAATGGAGAATGTTACGTATTAGGAAGGTTAAGTAATTTTTTTTTAAAGTACCTGGTACTTTTTGTTAGGCCTACACTGTTCTCCCATAAATTAATTCTTTTAAAAGTGTAATCTTGGAGTTTTTTGCCGCCTCTGCTTCGTAGGAAAAAACCAATTGGAACCGTGCACCTAGCTTCTGACTCTTCGTATAACCATGTAGGTTTATGTGTAACAAACTATTTTGATTTTGATGGAAGGTGTATATCAATGGGGAAGGTACATACCTGTGTTGTCTTGTAAGGAACGGCTGAGTGGCGGCGCAGGCGGCGTAGCAGCGTGCTCGCCGCCGTACAGCCCGCCGAACTCCTCCGCAGACGATGACGACGCGTTGCTGCACTTGCGGCCCTTGTCCGGCGTGTACTTGCTCTCGCCACCCGAAGGATGGAACTTGGCATCCTGTTGATGCTCGTCTAGGAGCCCTGGCACACCCAGCAGCCCCCCGACCAGGTTCGGTCGCAACTCCTCCATTATCTTCGAACCTTGGCCGCATCCGCCGCCGCCGCTGAAGTTGAGCTGGCGGCTGAAGAAGGCCGGGAAGATGTTGAACTGTTGCGGGTCCGGCAGCGCGGCGAGCGGCGCGGGCTCGCCGGCGCCCGCGCACGCCGCGCTCTTGAACTCCACCGTGCTGTGGCCGGCGCGCTGGCTGAGCGACCAGCGCGGCTCTCCCGCGCTGCGGTGCTCGTGCTCCGTGCCGTCGCCGTCGCCGTCGGCTCGGCCCCGACGCTCACTGACTAACCACATTATAGTGACGTCGCACGTCGCGCCGCACCGACCACGCCGCCCCGCGCGTTAATTGTTCGCGACTGCGCGAGAGGAACTCACGTCGCCGCCCACGGGCGAGACAGAAACGGCCTGCTCCCATACCCCCATAATCGATGTAAAATCTTTATAGGGATGCTGCGTCTCATTCATCCGCGGCACAGAGCGCGGTTCGGCTGGGGCGGGTCGAAGGGGCGGCCGAGCTCGATCGCTGATTGGTCGCCGGCTGCTGCGCCCGCCCCTCGCCCCGCACCGCTCCGGGCCAGATACGCTTTTCTTTGTTTTATTGTCCCCACGGCTCCTCGTCGATCTTGCGTTTAAAGTTTATGCATTGCACTATGTTTTGTTTCACAAAACGCAAAATCATGTATGGAAGTTCTTGAGGTAAAACGTGAAACAGAGAAGGGTGGATGCTTTTAATGTAGCTAGTGCTTTGTGTCGGTGATTGTGTCTGTATGTCTGTCTGTACTGTACGGGGTGTACCGGTTGTAACGGGTGTCCCGGCCGTAGTATGCGATGACAAATCTTTGTTAAATGTTAAACGCAATTATGTACGTAGGTAGGTACGCCTGTATCACCTGCGAGCTTTTGATTTGCTAACTTAGCCGGGCTCTTCGTCCGTTACAGCATATTTTGACTTTGAAGAATAAAAACATTTACCGACAATGCAGTGGTGTACTTTTCATATGCAGAATCATAAACATAACTCTTATCTATATTCATTTATAATTTTCATCTATATTTTTGTACTTACTGTGTTGTTTACTTAATAATTTACTGTTCTACCTAAATAACATACGCGCAATGTCTGATTATCTCATATAATATGGAAACAATTGAATATGTAGATATGTCTTTTTGATGCTAGCATTGTTTTTAACAAACCACACATAGACACAAACTCACGCCTTCTTTTCATAGGGGTAGGCAGAAGCTACAGAACACCACTTGCTTATGATTCTTACATAATCCGTTTGGTTTCAAAACACATAATCCTTACAAAACGGCACGGCATGGTTGGCGCAGTGGTTAAGCGATTGACTGTTGCGCTGCATGTCGCGGGTTCGATTCCCGCACGGAAAAATATTTGTATGACCTACAATTAGTTTTTCCGGATCTGGCTGTTTGTGTATGTGAGTTTAAATGTTTGTAAACGCACCTACAATACTGGAGAAATTCCTAGTGTGGGGCAACGTTTTCTATAAAAGAATTAAAAAACAAATAGGACACACAGCTAAAGTATGGTTAAAAACTTCAAATTAAGTAAGCAGGTAACTCTTCTGAATAAAATATTGAATCCAACATATGTGTTCCAAATAATGTTATCTCCACCAAATCTTTCTTTGAACAAGTGTTCAAAAAACAACCCTTTTGCATACGACCCTTCATTGGTTATGAATATCATTACCAGTATCAAGTTTGAGAGATTCATTACCAGATGAAAGATATCTAATTGATATTCAATTTCTGTTCAGATCACTTTGAGGGCTTCACCGCTAAATGATTGATGATATTCTATTAATTATTCTGCGGATTCTAATACAAAGTGACATTTGCTTGGAATTCAAAGGGTTTTTTTCCGGGGTTGGTGTAAATGTATCTTGGTTTGAAGCATCTATGCACGTAATAGGTGTAAAAAGCTGAGACCTGTGAGAACTGACTAGCTATTCATAACTATTGGTCAGGCTTCCGAGTGAAAAATAACACATTTTCGGTTACCTGATTTGCCTTGTGGCCCGTAAATAGCCGGCGGAGGATTTTTTTTATATTAGTGTAAAAATATTGTTTGTTAATTTTTTTATTTTATTTATTAGTTGTTTAAAATTAAGAATTTAAAATTAGTGGTCGTCTATTTGGTTGAAACCGTCAAAGTTTTTGGATTTCTCTGTTTAGAGGACTCCTTCGATAAAATTGATTGACGTTCGATTCGGTTCGGCAGGATATCGAGTGGTGTGAATAGCCATGCAGGTAGCCGACATGTGGTAGAGGTAGCGTTAGCAGGCCAATAACCAGCACCCTAATTGCGTAACTCACGATTCATCATAATCTGTATCGTTTTGAAACGGATTGTTAAACCATTGCTTCATATGTTCTAAAAATGTGTCTGTTCGACAACATAAATAACGCAATGGAAATTGTTTAACTGTGAAGACGAAACCAATTATGATCAAAAGTGAGTTACGCAATTAGGGTGCAGGTGGGTATAGACGAACTACAGAAGATTGTGGAGAAAACCTGGATGAGACTCGCCTATAGATACCAGGGAAGCATGGCCGTAAGGCTGCCAAATATGATAATGATGATGATGAGCTGAGAGTTCCATAGTGTTTTGTCAAAACTGCGGGCCCTGTCGGGATACGAAAGCTGCAGCATTTGTTTTTTTTTTAATATTGCAGAGTCATGCTTAGATAGGACCCTTTTTAGCCTTGGGTCACAGGTCTTCCTTTTGTGTTTTCTCATCAAATCATGAAAGTAATAAAGTTACCTACTTTCATAATTTTGTTAGGTTTAATATTCTTTTTCATTGTTTGTATTTCCTGTGGTCCCAAATAAAACAAATCTTCTGTTTTCTGTTGTTCTTTCCAAAACAATTTTTGATAATCTGAATTATAAGTTGGCACAGTTACTGTTTAGCTCAGCGTCTGTGCCTCTGCTATGGGACGCAAGTTTGGTTTCCGCATGACAATGGCTTGAGGATATATTCGCTCCTTTAAAATTAAAGAGACATGATGCGAAATTAGCCGAAAGCAAAATACGTCTCTATAATTCTGAATTATAGAGGCCTATTTTGCTTCCAGCTAATTTCGCATTATGTCTCTTTAATTTTAAAGGAGCGATATATACCTAGTTACTGTTCATGATCTGGAGTATATATAATGGGCAAAGTGTGATTTTTCTTTTGGACAAGACACAGATTAGACTTTTCTAGTATAGAGTAGAATTTGTGTTTGTAGATGTACCTAGAACGGGGTGGATAGGGAAGTAGGCGTAAATTAAAAAGGATATTAACATTTAAAAAAATATACAGTTTCTTGCCTACACGGGCACTTACCTTGGCATCTATATTCACCCCGTTTGTAGGTAATTTAAAAGTAGGTATCCAGGGCGTCCCACGACTTTGTCACATGGAGGGAAAGTAGGTACCTACCTTAAATACTGTAGCTAGAAAAAAATACTGAGTGAAGACTTCATTCTAATTTTAAAACAATACGAACTACATTTAAAGAATTTTAAATAATCGCCTGTCTGAACCGGGAATCGAACTCACTAAATGCGAAACAATAACCTGTAATTTTACTCACCGACTGAAAGGCTCAATCATATACATTTATAAATAAATAACATAGTATTTCAAAATAAAAATATTTTATTTCACATAAACCTAGCTTCTGACGTTTCATAAGTGCCCATCACTTATGAAACGTCAGAAGCTAGGTGCACGGTTCCAATTTGTCGCTTCCTATGGAGAAGAGCCGCCAAGAAATTCCACGTTACTCTTTTAAAAAGAATTGGCTTTTATAATGTTTTCGAATTACAGTGATAAGATAACAGATGTGGGAGGATAGTGCAGTCCTGTCAATAAGTACCAGGTACTTAGAGGAATCAGAATATAGAATAGAAAATCGTCTACAAATCTACAGTCTGCAAGGCCCACAATGTTCTGTGTAATGAAATAGAAACTACATAAATCAAATGAACCAATTTAAAACAAGTGGCATGATTTCCATGTGTAATCCATAATAAATAGTCGATATTAGAATTGATGTATAATGTCAAATAACGACGAGAATGTGTCAGACATTATAAAAAATAAAAAGAATAAAATATGACATTGTAATTTGGAAGCAGTTAATAGACTTTCACATAGTTTAGATGGTTGTCTATTGTTTGCCCGAAGATTATATGCCATAATCATAATTTTCCCGAATTTCATTTGCCCGAATGTTTCATTTGCCCTAAAAGACATATGACATACTTATAATTGCCCGAATTTTAGATACCATAAGATACGAATGCCATAAGTATTGTTTGCCTTATTTTTATGTGCCATAATATTTAAATGGCATACAAAAGAAGAATTTTTGCGTGCTTTAGCATCAAATTTGTATTTGCATTAAAAAAGAAATTGTACTACCTAATTATAATTATATAGTTTGATTATTAAACTTGTTTTTAATTCTAATACTTACCTAATTATTAGCTTTCTGGCTGTCGATGTCGATGGGTGCGCAATGTTTGGTATAATAAGAATAAACTTATTTATTCTGTGCATGGTTTTTTTTTCTGTGCATGGTTGATGGTGGGCTAAATTTATTAATTAAAGAGCAGCGGTGGCCCAGTGGTAACGGCCGCGACTTACGAGTTGTAGGTCGTGAGTTCGAACCCAGACAGGCGCTTTACTTTGTGTAAATTATTTCATCACCACTGCTCTCAAAACGGTGAAGGAAAACATCGTGAGGAAACCGGCATGTCCTAGAACCAAAAATTCCAAACAGCACTGGGCCCGCGTGGTGGATTACGGTCCAATCCCTCTCACCGAGAGGAGGCCTGTGTCCCAGCAGTGGGAACATTATAGGCTGATGATGATGATGATGATGATGATATCATAATTATGGCATGTGATAATTAGGGCTTACAATGATTATGACAAATGATGTTATGGTAAGTGACTTTATGGGAAACAATGATTCTGGCACGTGACTAATATGGCAAATGAGAGTAGGGCAAATGTCGTATGATATTATGGCTGTTGACTATTATGGCAAATGATATTAGGGCAAATAAAATTCGGGTAAACAGCGGTATACCAGTTTAGATGCTGTTAATGAGGTACCATAAGCCACATATGCAGAAGGAATTAATGCCAAACTTACCTGTTTTCAACGTAGTCTTTTATCTTATAATATGCTTTTTTGATAAGGATACGTTTGATGTGAGTTTTAAACTTTCCATCACTAAGTTCTGTTACCGACTTTGGCAACTTGTCATAGAAGCGGATACTGTTTATTAGAAATGACTTGCTAATTTTAGTGAATCTAAATTTTGAAATCACAATTTCGTCTTTACTACGTGCACTTAGATTATGGAAATCGCATCTTTATAAGTTTTGTTAACATACAAGATATTTTCTAAGATATAAAGAGAAGGCAGAGTTAGTATTTGTTTGAATTTGTTCGTTGAATTTGTTTCTAATAGACTCGCGAGACCCCAATTTACAGATTTTGCAGATTGCCCTCTTTTGCAAAATGAAAATTGAATCTACGTCAGCAGCAGATCCCCACAGCAGAACGCGATAAGACATAATGCTGTGGAAATAAGTAAAGTATACTAACCTGGCTGTGGCTACATCAGTCAACTGCCTTTTTAGGGTTCCGTACCTCTAAAGGAAAAAACGGAACCCTTATAAGATCACTTTGTTGTCCGTCCGTCCGTCCGTCCGTCCGTCCGTCTGTCAAGACCGTTTTTCTCAGGAACGCGTGGAGGTATCAAACTGAAATTTCTATATGATACTTAGTTCTACTGTCCCTGGAAGCTGTAGAAAAATCAACCTTCTAAGTCAACGCAATCAAAAGATACAGCCATTTAGGCCGCAAAATTCCGCAAATTTTCGAAACTCGCACGGGAATCAAAACCTACAGGGTACTTCCCGTGAACTTAGAATCTTGAAATTTTGTACGAAGTCACGTCTTATAGTACAGATATAGGAAAAATTACGAAAACCGTAAATTTTTAGTTTCGTCATATAAAAAAAAATATTTTTGACAATTTTGAACTTTTACTTATATACCCACAGGTTTGTACGGAACCCTCGGTGCGCGAGTCCAACTCGCACTTGACCGGTTTTTTTTCTAACTGCTTAAGCAGCTGAGCTTAATCTACTTGAAAGACCTCATGTGGTGACCCCCACCACATTGCAATTTTGATTTTAAATAATTCTTAAAAATACAGTTTCTGAAATAGCAAGTTTCTTGCCTTAAATTTAGACGTACTTGGGGTACATTGGTAATGAGAACTTAAGACATTTAGTTTTGTTCGCATTGAGTAAAAGATTATTGGCCGAAAACCATTTCAAAAGAACAGTTAAATTATCGTTGACATGTAAGACATCCGTATCTTTTCTATCTATTCTAAAAATAAGAGAACTATCATCATCGAATAAAATTATATCCGAGACGTTAACCATCAGGTAAGGAAGGTCATTAATATATAAACTAGAAATAAAAGAGGGCCAAGAATTAAACCTTGAGGTACGCCCATCGTCGCCCCGCAAATGTTTACTTTTTGCTGTCTGTTTGATAAATAGGAAAGTACAAGATCAGCAGCTTGTCCACGAATTCTGTAGTGGTGTAATTTACAGATCAGTGTATTGTGGTCAACGCAGTCAAACGCTTTTGAGAGGTCACAGAAAGGTTAATTATTTTCAAGATAACTACGATCAAAAGACCTACCTTTTAAAATATCTAAAGATCGTTTCACCGATTTTTGTAATAACTAATGAACGAAATCCATAAAGGAGAAAGCGACAAGGCCGCCCATTGTATGTTTTTAGTGTTTATTTGTTTTATTTTTGTTATGCATTTTCTGGTGTACAATAAAGCGTATATTCGCTACGGTTTTTTCAACTACAATTAATTAAACTAAGGTTTTTTTTTTTTTTTTTGGGTGGGAAATCATCAAATGACTTCTCCTGCTGAGTAGAGCAGGAGGGCGTGTCAGACTTTTACTGACTAAAACCCACCCGTGTTCCCTCAGTAGCCCGTATGCCAGGGGCTGTGGTATCTCTTTCGAACAAACCCGCACCCCTGGCAGGCATCGGCCCTTGCGGACCCCACCTGTGGTTGCTGACATCTTTGACAGCGCGCGTGTGGAACACAACGCGCCGTCCCGTCTACCACCCCTCGGCCGCAGAGGATAGGGAGAGCGGCTGACGCTATACCGACACTCCTCTTCCCCTGCGGCCCCACCGCGTCCGCCATCAAACGGTGGCGGCCCCGTCCAGGCCACGGAAGGGAAGAGCGCTGCTCAGAAGCACCGGCACTCCTCCTCTACCGCAGCCCGTAACCCTCAGCCGCGATGCCTCCCATTCGACATCGCGGCCCACCTCAGTTGCGGTGCACCTCACCGCAACCTACGTTTTGGCCGCTACGTCAACGGCTTGAAGGCAAAAGCCCTGACGAGCGGCCCCACCTTTGGGTTCCTCGGAATCCACGGTTACTGAGCCCCCCCGCAACGACAATGCGGGAACCCACTCGGGGGGTTTAAACTAAGGTTGATTATACTAACGGTCGATTCACCTACTGTTGATATATCTGTGGTCTTGTGTTTGATTTACTGGTGATTTTGTTTATGTTGATTGCATGATTTGCTAATTCGAATTTTCGCAAAAACCCTAGGGATATTGTGAAAACACGTATAATAATTAGTCAATGGTAAAAACTTGGAAGTAGCGCTCGCCGGCCGCTGCCGCGGCACCGCTCGCAACGCTCGCTCGGCTCGCGCGCGGTTGGTCACTGTTTTAACCTAACTTAACCTATTTCACTCAGTTCAAAATGACGAATTTCGATCGATTTTAAGATTTATCTTCATTAATTAAATATTTAATTTGCTTAATCTGTACAATATCTATGTCAATTCGAATAGATTTGATTATTATAATTGAATTAATCATCTGGTAAAAGCCTTTTTTTTAACTATGAGCTCTGTCACGTTAATCGATTATCATTTAATTCGTCACCTTAATTTTTGGATTTCGCATTTTCCAGATTGTAAATTGGGCTGATTTTGAAATAGAATAATATAATTCATTTTTTAAACCATCCCTCAACTTATTACAATCAGGCCCGGAAATCCCCGTCTCCTTTTACTGTTAAATTAAAATCTTGTTCAGAATAATAAATACTTAGCCTTTTCTCTGACTATGTCGTGCTTATAACACTGAATTTATGTATTACTTTCTACTTTATTGTCGATCGATATTTATGTGGGGACTATGCTTTTATTCTTTTTTTTGTTATTGTAAAAAAAAACGATTTCCAAAAAAACACTAAGTACAAAGTGAAAAATAACTTATTTCGGAAGTCAGTGGCAAAAAAACTTAATCAAAGACACCGACTTCCGAATTTAAAGTTACTTTTTCACTTTGTAGTGTTTTTTTTTTGAAGTGGGTTGTTTTTAGGGTTCCGTACCTCTAAAGGAAAAAACGGAACCCTTATAAGATCACTTTGTTGTCCGTCCGTCCGTCCGTCCGTCCGTCCGTCTGTCAAGACCGTTTTTCTCAGGAACGCGGGGAGGTATCAAACTGAAATTTCTATATGATACTTAGTTCTACTGTCCCTGGAAGCTGTAGAAAAATCAACCTTCTAAGTCAACGCAATCAAAAGATACAGCCATTTAGGCCGCAAAATTCCGCAAATTTTCGAAACTCGCACGGGAATCAAAACCTACAGGGTACTTCCCGTGAACTTAGAATCTTGAAATTTTGTACGAAGTCACGTCTTATAGTACAGATATAGGAAAAATTACGAAAACCGTAAATTTTTAGTTTCGTCATATAAAAAAAAATATTTTTGACAATTTTGAACTTTTACTTATATACCCACAGGTTTGTACGGAACCCTCGGTGCGCGAGTCCAACTCGCACTTGACCGGTTTTTTTCATATATTTTTGATGACAAAAGTCACTGAGGCTGGTGTGTGCGACCACGGCTCTTCTAGAAACCGTAGCCTAAGGCGCCGTTCACACAGCTATAGTCAATACGATATTTTACGGCAAAACATTGGGATCACATGTCAACATACCAGAACAAAAGATTTAAAAAAATGGAGTATAAAATTGATGTGATGTGGTCACAAAATTATACAGTAACTAGCTTCTGTCCGTGACTTCGTTTCCGTGAAAGTCGTAAGATACCCAATATACATTTGTCGTTCTTTAAATAAATTAATATCATAACATCTTTCACAGAAACTTATATGGGCACTATTATCTTACATCAGAAGCTAGGTGCACGGGTCCAATTTTATTGGTCGTTTGAGATCTGTTTTACGATTATTATATTATATTTTTGAATAAGTCTTTTCTTCCCAAAACATTTTTACTTAATTTTTTTCTGGCTTGTAATTATTATGTACCAATACCCCTAATTGTGCGACAAAAAACTGAGCATATTAGTCCTAGGAACGGAACCACACTGATATATTGTGTTGGAGTCGGACAAAGTTTTATTGGGATTTTCGTTAGAAAACTCAATAGTAGCTCGGAGTCTAGATAAGTGCACGATTAAGGTTCGCAGGGTGCGATGGGACTAATAACTGGCGAGATGAGGGTGTCCTAAGTAACCTATCTCTGCTTTCACCGTCCGAAAAACAGGCGTGAAATATGTTTCTTGTGTCTATAAATTGTAATAAACGAAATAATAATACTAACTTTTTACTGACCCACTGCACGGTAAAGAAAGGTTTATTCTCATAAGAGAAGATATGTGCATTAAACATTTTGATAATTTATTTTCTGTCATCTGTCATTGAAATTATCTGGCGAATATTATTGTTACTGGGAGTGATAAGTGTGCATGATAGATAACCTCTAACATCACTTAACCACGTCAACATCATATTGTTACTGCATTATCAATACAAGATAAGACATGCATACCTGTTCCATATGGCGAGAAAATTGTATGCTAAGCATTTGGTTAACTATATCTGTTTAATTTGTGGTTTAAGCAATTTTTTCCGCGATCGTAGTCCGTAGACAGTATACCTCGTTACTACGGCGTAGACCTTAACGCTACGGCGCGGCGTAGACCTCAGAATGCTTTTTTTAAAGGACTCCAGTGTACCTTGGGCTGTCACTAGTTACTAACTTTGTCGTCTGCAAAAGCAGTAGTAATCTACCTACTTGGGGAAAGGTGCTAGACCTTAACGCTACGGCGTAGACCTTAGAACGATGACTCAGCGTACCATGGACAGTCACTAGGTTCTAATTTTCCTGTCTGCAAAAGCAATAGTATTACTCGGAAAGGTTCTATAAATTAGTCTTCGGTGTATAACTTGTGTAGTTACCTTCTCAAACTTATTCTACGGACAGAAACAATCACTTCAAAAAAACATTATAGTATGACCTACACAATTCATGTATTTACTATTTATTTATACATATTTTATTATAAACCACAAAAATACATAACAAAAAACAAAGTACAAAAGGTATTTGTTCACATCCAAAACACTTCGCGCCCCTAATTAAGGACTGACGGAAGGCAAAGCAAAATAGAATTCATCTTACACTAAAGATAACTTTTTGGGGAGTAAGTAGAGGGAGAAGTGTAGTCTTAGGAGTTTATTAGTAGTTTTAATTGATTCCCCGCTTCTTGAAGTAAGACGCTTTGGCTAAGTTTCGTGTATGTATAGGTAAGGTTGGCGTTCGTATATATTTCGAGGAAATGTAGGGTCGTGACAGTAGGTACTTATAATTAGGTTTTTGTGTGTCTGCGTAATGTAAGTTGGTAATCTTTGACGTAATAGGGCGGTGTGCTCTTTTATGTAGATGTCAAATTACTTATCTAAAATATTTGTAACAGTGAATCATGGATATTTATTTAACGGTGCAGGATAGTGGAACAATAAGTGGCTGGTATTATTATTGTTTTAATATAAAGATTGTCAAATGTTTTTCATGTGCTGTATAAAATAAGTGGAATGTGGGTGTACGTACTGTTGTCCTTATTTCGTGCTTACTGCATCTTATTGACACGTGCAGCCAGTGGGTAGATTACACTCAAAAATCATACAGCGCTCTTCGCATACAATATAATAATGCGTTCCTAGTGTTGATGGGGCTGTTCCGCTTCTACAACGCATCAGTGATGTTTGCTAAAGCTCGTGTCGAGTGCTTCTACGCTACAATTCGAATAAGATGCACCTCCCTGGGGCGCGGGGTGCTGGCCAGCCCAAACATTATACGGCGGGCAATCGCGAGCAGACTGGACTGCCTGTGTGTGAATAGTTGCTGCAAACTCTTCACTTCGGTGTTGAGCTTGTAGCAGGCATTCGCATTCTACTTGTAAGACAGTGTAGGTTAAGTTTACTAACATAGGTGTAAAATATAAATGTTACCAACACATTCAGATCCTTGGTTACTTATTTCTTTAAAAATGAATATATAAATACACAGGTTCAAGATAAGAAAAAAACTGGATAAACAAAAATAGGTTTTGCGACCCTGCCAGGATTCGAACCTGGAATCTTCTGATCCGTAGTCAGACGCGTTATCCATTGCGCCACAGGGCCGTATGATAACAGCTACAAAAGTTTTGTTATAAACACAATCTATTTCTATAATAGGACGGCCGGTAGATATTGTGTGTGTAATCTCATTGTTATACAATTAGACATCTATTTATAATTTTGTTTTACTTTTACTAAAATATATTTTATCTCTGCATTGAAATACAAAAAACTCAAGACACACAATCAGCGTCCCAAAAACGTCCGAATCCGGCTGGTGTCAGTAGTATCGTCAGTCATCATCCAGTTAGTCTTTTTGGACATTGCTTTGTAAAAACCACTTTAAGTCACGCGTGTAAGGTTGAAGTTACTGGCGTATAATTGGGGACAGTTTTGAGTGTTACTTTTGTTCGAGATTGTGCATCTTGGGTTTTTTGTACATCAATGGTGTCAATCTCATTGACCAGTCAAGCCTCAGCCGCACCCGAAACGGGTTCGGAACAATAGAAAACCAATTGTGTCTCATTAGTGGTACTTCACAGGTTGCTACTATACAATTTGACATTTATTCATAATTTTGTTTTACTTTTCCAAAAAAAAAAAAAAATTGTCTGCGAAACTATTTTTGTTTTGCAAGAAACTCTAGTGATGTGTGACAGGTCTCCATCTTGGACCAAACTTGCACAGACGTAAAAAAATGCTCGATGCGTTTTATCGAGATAGGTAACTAAAGCCCTGAGCATTGATAATCTACAACTTGTGTGCATTCTTGGTTGCAAATAAATAAATTTTGTATTGTATTAATTGATGACGTTTCAGAGCGTCGAAAAAGCAGACTGTTCGATTTTCAACCCTCGGAAATAATTTGCATTGCGTTGAAGAAACAGTGTGCGAACAAATCATGCCGTAATATTTTTATGTCTATATGCGAACTAGTAAGGTGAATCTAGTCGAAATTTTTTCCATACAAACTTCGGGAGTGTATTACTCCACTGTTCGACAATGTACATCAAATATTTAACATGGTATATATAGTTCAATCCATGAAGACGCGCCCCACTCTTTGACACTTGTACTGAGAGTGGTCAAAAACAAAGGAAATGGGCAAAGAGGGGCGCGTCATCGTGGATTGAACTATCTGTATGTTTTGTCTCTTTATTATTATTGTCTGTGCGGAAACGGAATACTATAATCAAAAATCAAAAAAAAATCGGAGCCAAAAAGATTCGTTTTTCTTGTTAATTTAACGTAACTTTGGGTAATAAAAGAATTTTTTACGCGCTTGTTTTACTATAAATGATCCTGCATCTTACTCAATAACTTTGTGCGTGTAGACTAGCGTCTAACTGCTCATCGCTGTTACTACCTCTATCGGACACGATGCCTGGTGAGACAGCGTGCTTTTTAACTAGGCCCACCAGTGAGTTTGAACCTGCTGCGACTAGATTCCCCTTAAGGTTATTTTTATTTTATTTATTGGAAATGAGTTCTTTATCGCAAGTTATTCTGAACACTATTGATGAATGAAAGCTTAACTAAAACAAATTTGTGTTGACTGTTGACCGACATTACACTTTTATTTTACCCGACTGCGCCAGAAGAAGGGTTATGTTTTTCGAGTGTATCGACAGAGCCCCAGCGGTGGGTTTTCAACGATAGCTGGCGTTGACGTGATGACGTCAACCGGTGCAGCATACTTAATAAGACAAAAACATATTAAAACTTCAAACTATTGCGTAATTAGTCCATATACCATGCTGTAACGATGAAATAAATTAAACACTAATTGTCACATATCTAAGTATTCATTTTTATTTAATGTTTAGGTACGGTTTTATGTTCGTCAATAAAACTGCAACACGATGTATCGTGTCCACGCTCGCCTATACATAAGTACACATAATAAATAATCAACCTAAGACGTTCCCACTGCTGGGACACAGGCCTCCTCTGGATGAGAGGTAGCGAGCCGTAATCCACCACGCGGGCCTAGTGCGGGTTGGTAGATGTCACACGTCTTCGAATTTTTGGTTTTAGAACTGTTTCTTCACGAAGTTTACCTTCTCTTTTTTGAGCGTAGTGGTGATAAATTATTTACAAAAAATAAAGCGCCTGTCTGGATTTGAACTTTCGACCTACAACTCGTAAGTCGCGGCCGTTACCACTGAGCTACCACTGTTCTACAAAATGGCCCGTGGATGGGTGAACATTTTTACGAACTCAGACAGTTCTGTGACTCGGAAATCACGTTAAGCCGTTTATCCCTGCTGTGCTGTCATTCGTGGGTCTGTGACAGTCGTTACGGGTCGGCAGAAGCAGACCAAAGCCACTGCATGTAAAATACTAATCTTCTGTTCCCAACAATGTTGTCAACAACTTAACTATACAAAAAAAGAAAAAATGGAAAATTAGGGAAAAACTGAAAATACTTTTTTGTATAGGATTTTTATATTTATTGGGACAGGACAACATGGCAGGTGTACGTGTGTACCTATTAAAAAGTTAAAATACCATTATTAATTCCTTGGTTCTATGTTCACCCACAGACCGCCTAAAGGAGTTACAGCAAGCAACTTCGATGGATCGTACCGCACCGGCTTCGTCTTCGCTGAAGGCGTTACTTTATATTTGTTTAAAAATGAAGCGATGCACATGAGAACAGATACTTTCGCGATCCTTGTACCTGTAATCAGAAATAGTGAAATGCTGAAAACTTTACATAACGTGTGTTTTTCTGAAAGAGCCAGAGGCGTATCGTAAGTAAAGTTCTTAATAGATCTTTTGGCGCCTATGGGGAAAGCGGGTTCACGGATGGCTCAGACCTCAAGTTCTTATACGGTGCTTCCCCGCATTGAAGCAAACTCAATAACTACCCAACCAAATTTTATATTTATATGTGACGCATACCTTATGCATTAAAAAATAACATTCAAAATCGATACACAACTGCCAGAGATATCCCGTAACATAAAACAAAAAAGGAACAACCGAATTGACGACCTCCTTTTTGAAGTCTGTTAAAAAACATACTTTTAGCCTTCCAGTGCTAAATGCCGAATCTACTCCTGATTTCATCAATTCGGCCTAGACGCTAAAAGTACTAGTCACCAGTAGGTACGTTTGTTTGTTCGGAACCCTTTATTAGCGTGGTTATAAGAGTGGGAGTGAGAGTGGTTATAAGTTTATTAAATAGATAAATAAATAATGTTACAGACCTAAACATTTTCTCGGTCCTTCCCCAAATGGAAAATAAACATATGGATGAATCTTCACTTTGTTTTCAGGTGAAAACCGTTCTGGATCAAATACATTAGGATTTGTGAAGTACTTCGGATCCCGGTTAAGTCCATGAGAAGGTATAAAAACGAAGACTCTCTTGTCTATTGTTACATTAGTGTTCGGGAATGTGTATTTGGACACACATCTTCGGTCCAGGCAGTGCGCCACAGGGTGCATCCTCAAAGTTTCATCCATAGTCATTTCTAAGTATTTCATCTCAAACAACGCTTCTGAATTTAGTACCCCGTCATATTTTTTAAACACTTTCCTGACTTCTTTGCAACATTTCTCCTGAATGTCCTGATTGAGCGCCAACTCGTGGATCATGAATGCTAAAAGGGTAGGTGGTGATTCGTAAGTGGCTAAACTTAGAGTCATAATTTGCTGCATAATGTCTTCGTCATCTATGTCTGCCATTACCCGGCCGTTTCTCATTTTAGAGGTTTCTTTTAGTTCTATCAAACTTTCTATAAAGATAGGACTTCCAGTTTTGTTAACTCTTGGCTTATAAATTAACGGCATCAACCAATTGCGGAACGCACTGTATACTCTTTTATCAAATTCTCGTCGTATTATAGGCATAAGCATGTCTACAATAGGAGGACATATGTATGAAATTGTGTGAATAGGCGAAGATTGTAGTTGTGGATCCAACACAGCATCCATAGCATTCTGAAATTCATTGTTGTCATGGAATGCGTCGAGATTTACACCAAAAACTAGATTTCCAATTATTTGTATGAATAATTTTGTTTTTAAATCACGTATTTCGTGCTCAGTCTTATTGCTTACCAAATGGTCTACAAATTGTAAATAACTATCCGCAGCCTTTTGTACGTATGGAATCATTTTGGAAACCTTTGCTTTTGTGAAGCTCGGCGAGAGAGTTAGTCTCAGCGCTTGCCAGCGTGGGCCTCCTTTCATCACGAATATACTTTTGTTGAAAACTTGAACGGGTTTTTCCAAGCACCTATCGGAAAAGTAGTCATAGTGTTTCATTAACACACATTTTATAAAATCCGGGTCTCTTATGACAAGGACAGGTCGTACTCCCTTGTATAGTCCAATAAACTTTTCGTTAGGATACTGTTCATAAATTTTCTTCAAAAAATCTCCTTCAGATTCCTGTCTAAATATGACAGTTCTGTAATTTCCTACAACTGGGTAAGGTGTGGGTCCATTAACTCCTCTCTTTTTCCAATAACAGTAAATTCTCACCATGTGTTGCAAATAAATAATTATTGCTAATATTATGATGATTAATCCTAACTGAACAATCATTTCTATTGTCTTTATCGGAAAGTAGACTGGTAGGTTCAAGCCTCGTAGTACCTATATTGAATTCAATGTGTGTACACTGATGGGTAATTTATTATTTGGGTTCCGTTGGCTTGGTAATCATTTTAGTTTTTATTTTATTGATTTAAAAATCTGTGTGAAAAAAAAAAACATTTTATATAAAAACTAAGTGGCCTAAAAAAATTAAAACGCTACTTACAATGTGAACAATAACTTTGATTTCGGAAGTCAGTGTCTTAGGTTTTGTATTTTCGTTTTTTGCCACCGGAATTAATGTTATTTTTCACGTTGTAGTGTCTGTTTTTTAATTTTTCACTTTTTTTTTTCACTTTTATCCACGCTTGCCAGTGATAGGATACTTCCTGTCACTGTTGTTTTATTAAACGCTTAGCTCCAATTCAGTTCTAACGTATTAGAACATCGTCAAGATACGAAAAGTGGATTAAATACGTATTTTATTACCAAACTGCGTTCATTGGCACACGATGCACCTATTATTTATTATGATTACATATGATTAAATAAATATAAAGTTCTACAAAACGCATAGCTCTCTGCGTTTTATAGAACTTTATATTTATTTTTAATTATAAACGCATAGGCTTTATGTGTTTAATAGAACTTTATATTTATTCAATAATATGGAATCATCTGTCTATCTATATATATAAATAAAAAGAGAAGTCCTGACTGACTGACTCATCAAAGCCCAGCCCAAACCCTTGGACCTAGAAAGCTGAAATTTTGCACAGAGGTTCCCTTTATAATGTAGACAAGGAGTAAGGAAGGATTTTTCGAAATTCAACTCTTAAGGGAGTTAAATGAAAGTTCCGCGCGGATGAACCCGCGGGCAAATGTAGTAATAAATAATAAATCTAGTAATAAATAATAGGTGTATCGTGTGCCAATGAATTCAGTAGGAAAAAAAAATACGTACCTACGTGTGCCAATGATATCTTTAAATAAATGCGGAACCATCTACGCATCTGTTTTTGTTTATATGTATATATTTTACATATAGTCACGCGTTCAAAATAGCCATAAAATTTGCCAATAATAATATCATGCATAATATAACTATACGACTATTAAAAATTGTGTTTTAGTCACTTTTAACATCACGTCTCCAATGAAACGAGTAGATAAGAAATTTAGGTATGTGAAATCATTTCAATTGGCTATAAAACACTTTTTACCTTTAAAATCACGAACCTATGTAAAAAGCGGTGAAAATGTCGTGAAATTACATTTTGCGTTGCATGAAATTACACATGCGACGTCTTACGATTTTTAAAGGTTGACAAAACGGAGCCGTCTTGAAACGAGTGCTATAATTTGGAGCCCCCATGAGACTAAATACAGAGTCATGCTGGAAAGAATCCAGAACAAATTCACTCGGTTTCTGTATTTCAAGCAGTACGGCGTCTATCCTTTCTTTCCGCTGTTGTACCCGAGTCTCTTCGTAATAGGGATGGTAGGGTACAGTAGGCTGGCTGTGCGGAGGGACGTCGCTCTTTGTAGCTTTGTGTTTCGGGTGCTGCGCGGTTGGCTGCACCACCCTGAACTACTGGCAGAGCTAGGGCTGCGCGCGCCAGCCGGAGGCGGCGGCTCGCGTCGCCCGACGCCAACACTGCTGGAGCCATCCTCTAGGACAAACCTGAACAGGTTTGCCCCCTTGTCACGAGCCATAAGATTGGTGAATATTATTTCTATGGAGGTGGATATATTTCAGTGCAGCTTGAAGAAGTTCACAGAAGTAGCACTAAAGTGCATTGAAAATATTTAGAGGTAGATTAATTTCTTGTTATTTTTATTTTATTTTTTATTAATGTAAGTAAGAGGATTTTTGGAACTGTTTTGTTTGTAGTCAGTAATAACATCGCATTGGCGCATTAGCTGTTAAGGTGTTATGTACGCAATTTTAAATAAATAAAAAAATAAAAAAAAACATCAAGTTTTTTTTTAAGTCAATTTATTTACCTACACATAAACCTTCCGGAATTAATTCTCTAAACATTGGTGAAGACCGCATCAGAATCCGTTATGTAGATTAGAAGAAAAATGCTATCACACAAACAGACACAAAAGGTGACTAACTTATACGTAGAATAGCTTTTGCCCGCGGCTCCACCTGCGTTGATGACGATTATTGCGTTAAAAGTATGCCCTTGTCCATATCACAGGTTATGTGTCTGCCAATTTTCACGATAATCGGTTTAAGCGTGAAAGCGTAACAGACAGACAGACAGAGTCACTTTCGCGTAGGGATGATGAAGGATTTTTCAAATGCTGGCCAAACTATTTTCGAAGTTATTTTTTTACCTCTGAGTTTGCATCACGGTGATCTTTATTGTCCTTGTTATAAGGTTGCTGTTTGATTGCTGTCAGCGGTAAATAACATCTATATGTTATTGTGCACATTCATCGATGTGTGTGTTAGTAGTTCGTTTTGTATATGTATGTCTGTTATACTTAGTTTACATTAAACTTGCTTGTTTTGCTTAGTTTGTTTGTTATGTAATTTCCGAAGTAAATGTTATTATGTATGTTTAGCTTAAGTGTTTTGTTCCACTGGAGAGCAAATGCGTCCATGAATTCAGACATATATGACAGAATAAAATTAAGATTGTCAAACATGAAGTTAGAGTGACATTTGTTGTGACCATGTGTCGGGTCCGCCCATACCCGCCCTCGCTCTTACTATAATACTATGTCATATACGCTACAAATAGAAATCCGTCATTGTGTAGGCAAGGGGCTGTGCAAGCAAATTGCATAGCTTTCACGTCCACTTATCGGTGGCACGTGGCATGTGTATTCTTAGCTTTATTTATACAAAAATATGACATGTTTTTATTGTGGATAAATGTTCCTGTTTCCTGATCCTGAGATCGTGTTCTTTTGTATTCGAAAATACTGATTTTGAAATGAAATAGCCATATCGTAGATTTGCTCATTTCATGAAATGCTCTAGAATTTCATGAAATGTTCACATTTCCTGAAATTCTCGTCTTCTTCTGGTTCTTATATTACAGAAGAAGACGGTCGACGTCAGGTTGACGGAGCCCCACTGCGTGAGGCTCCTATTTCTGTCTGCAGGGTTTAGAAGAACCTAACCAAACCGAACTTCGGGGTGCCCCTGACGTCGACCGTCTTCTCGAGAAAAAAATGGCAAGCATGTCATGAAGTGAGCAAATATACGATATGGCCACGACATTCTCAATCTATGTATAATTTTCCCCTAATGATAAATGGGACAAAAAATATAGAAAACATTAAAGATAAAAAAATCCAGCAACACAAAATCAATTTCTTCCGTTAATTTAACGCTAATAATCTTCGGCTCCCTATATTTTATATTGGAATAGTGAAAATATAGTGAAATAAATTCCGGTTCGTTGCCGGCGACGTGTCTGGTTCCGGTGGCTAGGCAGCCGCGGCTTCCGCCGTCGTGTCGTCGTGTCCGACAGGAGACCGGCTGTGGGCACGCAGCTTTATATATAGTCGGTGGTTACACGTGCTGGTCAATCAAACTTTCGTGAGGATAATAGATCAAATAGCATTTGTTTTGTGTTTGGACGGGTTTGTGTTTTGTGTGGTAAGTTGCACAGATGTACCTATACAATCACATACATGAAGGTATTACTGATTTAATTATAATGAAATCCCCTAAACGCTCGGTAAACGCTAATCGTTTTCGGGATGACAAATCAGCACCTTTATTGCGTTACACTATCAATTACAATCTGAATTATTTTGAGCGATGTTGCTAATTCATTCATTCATTAATTTCAGCCGAAAGACGTCCACTTTTGGACATAATCGTCCCCCCAAAAGGGGGGTTTTCGCCATAATCGCCACGCTTGGCAGGCGGGTTGGCGATCGCAGTATGGTGGTAAACTGCATAAAGAACGCTGTTGCCCATTCTCTAGTAAGCCCCTTAGTCGCCTTCTACGACACCCACGGGAGGAAATGAGATGGTGCACGTAAAATAATAATTGTCCGGCACCACACGGAACATGTTGCTAATCCACGGCTTCAATTACGATCGAATTTTGAAGTTGATTATTCCGTTTACCTACATTTAAAACTAGCTTTTGTCAGCAGATTTGTTCGCGTGGATTAGGAAAATTATCCCACAGTAACGTACAACCGGGATAAAAAACATCCAATGTCCTAATCTCGGTTATAATAATCTCATACAAATACGTTAAACGTTTTTGCGTGAGTAACAAACATCTAAACATACAAACTTTCACATTTATAATCTTAGTAGGACTATCTTTTGCCAGCGGCTACGCCTGTGTTAGATTGTTCATTTTGATAATCTATTATTGTTTGGTAGATAATGTCATTTGTCACGTTGACGAAGCCTTGAACAAGTGCAGAAGTACCTAATTTGACTAGTTTACAAAAATAACGGTCTCAATTTGTGAAAATAACTTGGATGTTGTTACTATAAATGATTACGTAGTATTTAATTACACTTGTAATATATTTGGGTTTTCTAGTATTACTTAAAATAATAAATAGACTGATTCAATTGACTAGCACAATACTGGCAGTTCATATTGATACTTTTAAGTGTCTTAAATTACGAATCAGTTCTTATTAAATTGCTTAATTACCATAAAATGTTTTCTAACGGTTTTACTACATAACCTTTGTTTATTTATCTGTGTTAGAAGTTATTAAGCCAAATGAGTGACGTTCTGTAGCTTGTTCAAAATGGCGGTAGTTGTTTAATGTAAATTGACATTGGGAAGTTATAAAAAGGATTAAAAATAACGTTATTGGGTCAGTTGCTTGGTAGATGTTCAGGAGGTTAGTCCTAGTGCCGTTGTTGTGTGGAATAAATCAACCAGATGTCATGTAAGTTAAGTAATTTGATATTATATAATAATTATTATAATTATTATATAATTATTAAGATATTATATATAATTCTAAGTTCTCTTGGACAATGGTCCAAGAGTTGAAATTAAATGTATGTAGGAAAATAATAATTCATAGTAATGTAAGAGATGTGTTGATGAAATACTTCAATACTGTTTCCATGGAGTTTCTTGTCCTTCTTCTCCATGAAGACCTAGTTTTGGAACGGATGACTAGCTTTCTGATTCAATATTGACAAGCCTAACTGAAATAAATGTCTGGTCTTGTCTTTCTGTGCTTTACTTCATGAAATCCTTTCCCTACAAACCATATTCATAAGAACCTGCATATACAGTAAATAAGCAGTAACCATTCTGATATTCAAAGCTTGATATTTGTTTTAAATGTACACACTTTTATATGTATATATCCCCATTATTCTGACATCAGAAGTGGGATGGTTCTCTGGCCTTTTAAAACCACTTACTAATGCATTTTATTTTGCTATTTTTATGATCAATGTTCGAGCTGCTGACGATATTTTGAAAACCGTTGGTGGGACGCTGACTTCACTCGCACCATAATGATGACATCCCGCTGCCCCTGACATCGGAGCTGCGGAGCTGCAAACTATGTGAGCTTCGAGACTGGAACCTCAGCTGCTGTGAGAAGTATCGGGAAGCTTTCCAGGAATAAGAAGTAGCTTAAGTTGGTAAGGCCCTTAGAGGCTGTTTAATATTTACAAATGGATACGATGATAAATTGAAAGATTAAGTATTGCGAAATACTTTTATATCATTTCTATTGTTTATCGAGCATTTATTAGTATGTTTTTACTGTCAATTACTTTTGTATCATTGAACCAATTACTTTAAAAGATAATCAGAGGATACAATAGTTAGAGGAAAGAGAGAGGAAGCAAAATAGTGATTTTGACATTCTTAAATGATACAAGAACAAAGTTACTTTCTTCCGTGATACATACCTAACTAATTGCTTTGTACAATAAACACTTGTGATTAGGTTACCGGGTAAATAAATTGATTAAATCAGTTATCTTCATAAGTTTAAAGATGCTAAATGCAATTTAATTTGTCTTTCTCCATGTCATGATAAAAAAGAAAAATATACAACCATCTAATCTGCGTTTGCTAATTAATTTCCACAAATAAGAAGTAGAAAAAAAAAGAAAAAAATACTTAGTACCTACATGTAAAACTCGATTTGATAAATTTCAAATTGCGCCACGACTTGCCTGGAATTCAAGTGGCAATAAAATCAATTTGATTACACTATGGATTTTAAAGTTGTTGATACTTTCTAGCTTATTCAGTAGTAGCCTCGAAACGTGTCATGAACAGCTGTGTATGCCTAAGGTAGTTTTTTTTTTTTTTTTTAATAATTGCTTAACGGATTATGAATGGTAAAAATATTTTCGGATGTGGTAATAAACCCCGAATTTATAGTTATACTTTTTTATGACTTTAGTAGAGTATGTACTTATTGCAATTTTGCGCTCCGCGATTTCACCCGCATAGTTCCCGTTCCCGTGGGAATACGGGGTTAAAATATAGCCTATATCACCCAGGAATAGTGTAGCTTCCCAACAGTGAAATAATTTTTCAAATAGATTCAGTAATTTCGGACCCTATTCAATGCAAACAAACAAACAAAAAATAAACAATCAAATCTTTCCTCTTTATTAATCTTATTGGTATAGATTATTACAGAATAGATAAATTAAAGTAATGAACATATTTTGAATGTGAGTGTAACAAGTAATTTATAATCGATGTTATTTGAGAATTATATAAATGCTATTTTAGTGGTCACGGTAATTTAAAATTGGGTACTTGTGTAAGGTTCTGATGTTTACAAAATTATTTCGGAGATAATTTTAACGAAAACGAAATACACCAAGTCTTAGCAGAAAGACGGAATAAATAGTTGGTACTTTATTTATCGTCGTAAAGGTAATTCAATGAGTCCCTCATTACTGAAGATCGTGGTCACTGGATAAGCGGACAGTCATTCTCCATCTACTCCGGTCCAAAGTCACCAACACCACTTGCTGAAATTTATTGGAGGGCGTGGCTTCTTTTATTTATTTACTAATTAACAATAGATGACTTACAGCTGAAACAAACAATAAATAAAGAATGGTATGTGATACTGACAGCCAATTAAGTAGAAGTCAATCTAAAAACACACTATTGCTAGAACTAATTCATTGTGATTTTTTTCAAAGTAGTGAGCATCACATGGTTATTATTATTATTAATTATTTTAATTCAGAATTCATTATTACATTCCATAACTTGTTAGTAAAAAAAACAAAACTTAAAACTATGTTTGTAAAATTAATAATTATAAAAAATTGAGCTTTTAAATTTAACGTAATACAAAATTGAACTACTTCACATTATATAGGGCACCACCCGAGTACCACCCATGTACAAAACTAAGATTTTCCTTAAGATTAACTTGTTTGAAATAATTCACTATACTTTGGTTTCTTGTTAGGTGTTATTAAAAGTTATTACTTCCAATGTAAAAGTATTGTTCGGAGTGGCCATGTCAAAAATGTATGAAATTGTTAATAGAAAATGTGTTTATTGAATAGTGTTCAATAATATTGTCAGATTGACCGAACGATGAATTATTCGAATTATTTTCATGATCACTGGTCAGTGCTGCGATGCAGCTGTTAAACATGAATGACTTACTGAACAATTCTTTTGTGAACTTAATTATACCCTTACGTTAATAGTTATGACAAAATTGTTAAATGTTTATACGACATTAGGGAGGTAAAAACTGTATCAATATGTAGACGGATAAATTGTTATATGCCCGGAGCACATAAAATGAGAAACAATGTATAAATTTTTGTTGTATTGGTCACTATTAAGTTCTGTCGTTTTAGTGAGAAGGAGGATTAATAGGTACTTCGAGGACGAAGTATTTTCAGTCTGGCCGTGTTCGATCATTCATTTTGATATTATAATAAGTATTGTTTGTTGGATAATGACATCGGTCACATTAACGAGGCCTTGAGGTACCTACCTAATTTGACAAGATAGTATTCACAGGAAATAACTGTATTGACTTGCAAAAATTACTTAAATCTATAATGATTAAGTTGTTTTTAATAATACCTGTTTAAATATACTTTACCTTAGGTTTTGATTTGATACTTTTATATAATGTGTAAGTTTAACTGGTCAACTATCAAGTGCTGTTGTTTTTGTGAGACGGTGGATTCATAGGTACTTCGAGAACGAAGTACTTGTCAGTCTGGCCGTGTTAGATTGTTCATTTTGATAATCTATTATTGTTTGGTAGATAATGTCATTTGTCACGTTGACGAAGCCTTGAACAAGTGCAGAAGTACCTAATTTGACTAGTTTACAAAAATAACGGTCTCAATTTGTGAAAATAACTTGGATGTTGTTACTATAAATGATTACGTAGTATTTAATTACACTTGTAATATATTTGGGTTTTCTAGTATTACTTAAAATAATAAATAGACTGATTCAATTGACTAGCACAATACTGGCAGTTCATATTGATACTTTTAAGTGTCTTAAATTACGAATCAGTTCTTATTAAATTGCTTAATTACCATAAAATGTTTTCTAACGGTTTTACTACATAACCTTTGTTTATTTATCTGTGTTAGAAGTTATTAAGCCAAATGAGTGACGTTTTGTAGCTTGTTCAAAATGGCGGTAGTTGTTTAATGTAAATTGACATTGGGAAGTTATAAAAAGGATTAAAAATAACGTTATTGGGTCAGTTGCTTGGTAGATGTTCAGGAGGTTAGTCCTAGTGCCGTTGTTGTGTGGAATAAATCAACCAGATGTCATGTAAGTTAAGTAATTTGATATTATATAATAATTATTGCTTATTATAAAAATGTTGTTGTACAAGTTATATTATAGTCGGTTTTCCTAATGTTTTAAATCATAACAATCATATTCATGTTCTATTCCTAGCTATTGTAATAATGTAATAGCAATGTTATAATAATTCTAAGTTCTCTTGGACAATGGTCCAAGAGTTGAAATTAAATGTATGTAGGAAAATAATAATTCATAGTAATGTAAGAGATGTGTTGATGAAATACTTCAATACTGTTTCCATGGAGTTTCTTGTCCTTCTTCTCCATGAAGACCTAGTTTTGGAACGGATGACTAGCTTTCTGATTCAATATTGACAAGCCTAACTGAAATAAATGTCTGGTCTTGTCTTTCTGTGCTTTACTTCATGAAATCCTTTCCCTACAAACCATATTCATAAGAACCTGCATATACAGTAAATAAGCAGTAACCATTCTGATATTCAAAGCTTGATATTTGTTTTAAATGTACACACTTTTATATGTATATATCCCCATTATTCTGACACCTGCGTGGTTGTCGAAAATTATTCCACGGGTACGTAATATCGGGTATACCTAGGATACTTTATATTTATTTTATTTTATTTAAAATTTATTTGTTAGAACATTGTTGTTATAAAGGTGTTACACATAATATGACGTCCATAATATTCTGATGTTTCCAGCGTACAAATATTTCAGAGAATTAAGATTAAATGTACAATATAATACGAGTAAGTCAAAATTAGTTGTTGAAACCATACAATGTCCAGGATATAGAAAACTACTATCAAAATATACAGTGTCAAGTATTATTAATTATAATGTCAAAAATTATTAGATACAATGTAGAGAATTATTCAATACAATGTCATATCAAATTCCATTCAATCAGGGATATACAGGCAAGTCGTCGTCTAATTTAAATTTTGAGTCAAATTTTTCATTTACCGTGTGGTGCCGGACGTAAAGAATAGCATCATCCCATCTCTTCCCGTGGGTGTCGTAGGAGGCGACTAAGGGACTTACTAGAGAATGGGCAGCAGCGTTCTCTATGCATTTTACCACCATACTGCGATCGCCAACCCGCCTGCCAAGCGTGGCGATTGCATGGCAAGCCTCCCCAAATTTGGGGAGGCCTATGTCCAGCAGTAGACGTCTTCCGGCTGAAATGATGATGATGAAGTTACCTAGGATACCTGGAATAACATATGTTATACCTGGAATAACATATGGTATACCTGGAATAACATGTGTTATACCTAGAATAACATATGTTATTCCAGGTAAAAAACTATCTGTGTGTCAAATTTAATCAAATCCGTTAAACGTTTTTGCATGATTAAGTAACAAACATCCAAATATCTAAACATCCAAACATCTAAACATACAAACTTTCACATTTATAATATCAGTAGGATAGTAGGATATGCTTCTTCCAGAATTTAGCTACTTTAGTACAGTAGTTGCTATATCAAAGCAGCAAATCCTATTCAAATTTGAACATTGAATCCATCACCTTGTTCATAAGAAATTAACGAATTTTGTGCTCATTCTTTTTACAGTAAGATCACACGCGTAAAATACGTCCTCGATTTTACTTACAGCTAACACTAGCTGGGCGACAGGTGGGGGCGTTGCGTTGCGGGTCTACTCAACTTGGGAGGGAGGAGTAATTGCTCGAGATGATGTTTAATAAGTTTTTAATGGCTGTGACGGTGCGGACCCCGCCGTTTAACCATGCCCGAATACATCAATTTTTAGAACCAGCTTTACTAGACACCCCTACCTCCTCTCCACTTGCCATTCCTCAGTCGATGACAAGGGGAGAAAGGGGAGCTCTACAGGCCAATTTAAAGTAGACACACAATTTATCTGTCGTTTCAAGAAACGTTTCAATTTTACTTTATAATGTAGGTACCCCTTCTTACCCTTTAACTTTTCGATTTGTCTTCACCAAATTATTGATGCTTGTGCTTTATGTAAGGGAGATTGCTTTTATTTAGGGTCTTTTAATTTTAATTATTTCTTCTTCAATAAAACAAGTTTTCTTTCGTAAAATTCTTTTCTAATTCTACTTATGTATTAAAAATATTTTAGAAAAATTATGTTTTAAAATCGACACCAAATGTTGGGATACATTTATGGGGCACCCTTTTATTACGAAGGGACTGAATTTACCGACGACTGAGTGTAGGCGACCCTTGAAAGGGGTGCCTTCACCTGTCCTGCAACCTGGAGTGCAAAAAGAGACAGAAATATCGTGTGTAAAGCTCTTGAAAGCATACCCTTTTCGGTCGCCACGAAACGTTTGAGAGGTAATTTCATAATTCATCCTTTTTGGACCATTTTCACTGATTAATAATTTATTTAACGATCCAGATTTGTTAGGCAGGTCACTTAGGGTAATGAATTATTTCCATCGCATTTATTTTTAACTTTTACCGTGTCCGTTGAAAGAAAAAGGCGGTACATTGACTCATTGTGCAGCGTATTGTGTTTTAACAATAAAACGTAACAACTAACTATTATGCTAATTGTGGTTTTGTTTTGTTATTTGAAAAGTGGGTGTTAAAAATCTTGTTGAATGCGAACAAGTCAATTGTTTGCAAAAATATTTTGACAGGAAAATTCTAAGTTACCCCGCTGTCAAAATTGCCGCCTAATTTGGTGCGTGCGCTCGCTAACGCCCACTGTTAATTTGAAATTAGAACTCTTAACTTTTTTATTGCAGCCACGTGGCTTTGCCCGATGCCATTGTGTTTTGATCATGTTGTTTTGATACATTTTTTAAATGTATTTTCTTGTCGCGTGTGCTCGTGTGCTCCGAAATCGTACACATTTGTGTTGTACTCTAGTATATATTTTTTATATATTTGGTGGTGGTAAAACAAGAACCTAACGTTCCTAATCAAGTTAATCCTTATTCGAAGAAAAGTTTACTCTGACGTTCGATTTTTGTAGTGGTTTGTACAATCACGTAGAAAAGTATCAGTAAGTTCCTACCAATATTACTCAATGCAAACAATGTGAGAATATTTAATTCTAAAGTGATCATCTGATGTAATAAGTACAAAAGTATTACCTATTAATTTAAAATAAATCGAAATACAGTATACTTCACTGAAATATCAGAAAAACAAAACTAACACAACCAAAAACAAGCTAACGAAATCCCTTCTCGGAAAATACAACCTCAATTTTGAGTACAGAGTTTTTTATGCAGACTCAAACGGCGACCTGGCTGACAAGTTTTTTTTTTGTTTGTAGTTATTTTTTCGCGGCAAAACGGCTCCATATTCGTTTTAGTCGTTGGAAGTACACGGACGACGTCAAACGAACGCGCGGCAGTCTTAAAAGCTCACCAATTACGGGCTAAAAGCACCTTCGGGCTCAGCCTGCTTCGCGGCTCGCGTGGTTACGTTCTCTCATCAATTTTGTACGTAGCTCTCTCGCAACTTTACATTCTGGGTAGAAAAAAATCACATGAGTGATCTAAATTTACGGTTTTTGGAAGTTGGATGACCTTACCTTTTTAATGAGTTGAAACTCTTTAAGGTTAGGTAGGTACCTGCCAGAATTACTTGAAAAAAAAGATAAGCTTTTGGTTTATGTTGCTTACTACCGATGATATAGCGTAACAATTCGACATAAAAAAAAGTTTTCTTATATTTTCTATTTATAGTATATAAAAGGAGAAACTGACTGACTAACTGACATATCAACGCATAGCTACTAGGATTAGGAACGTGAAATTTTGCACTCGGCTTCTTTTTATAATGTAGAGGATTATGAAGGATTTTTTGGAAATTTGACTTTTAAGGGGTGAAAAGGGGGGATATTGTTTTTCTAAACTACCCCCTAAAGGGGATTGAGGATGTCAAAGTTTGTATGGAAGAATTTTAACGGGCGGTCTGATTAACTTGAAACCACATAGGATACTTTTTATCCCGGTAGTACGTTCCCGCGGGATAATTTCCGACTTCCACGCGGGCGAAGCTGCGGGCGGAAGCTAGTCTATTATAAATGCGAAAGAAACTCTGTCTGTTTATTTATTTATGTACGCTTTATTGTATGTACACCAGAAAAAGCGTGACAAAATAAAACATTAAACACTAAAAAAACATACAATGGGCGGCCTTATCGCTTTCTGGGATCTCTTCTTCTTCTTGTGTTTGTCTGTTACCATTGCACGCCTCGTCCACGTAATTAAACGATTACGAACTGAAACGATTATGCGGATTTGGGTGAAATTTGACATAAGCTCTGGATAGTTTTTATCCCGGTAGTTCGGCCTCGTAATGAAATTACTTCTGACCTGGACGCGGGTGAAGCCGTGGGCAAACCTAGTTGTCTATAAAGTGGGTAGAGTAGAGACAAGAATAACTACGAAATTATGTTGAGTGTGACAAGTTACTGTCCTCGACAAAGTTGGATCAACAAACATGTAATATCGACGCATTTTTATTACTAAAATATCTACCATGCAATATTCATTATTGCATAATAATCACATTTACTATAACTATTTTACACTTTTAAATACATATTCAGTATTTATACCTACAGTTTTATAAAAACCGTTTAACTGCATTAATGTCTTCACATACAGGTAAGTGGCGAGGTAAGTGTCTCGACATTTTCCAACATTAAATGAGCGTGGAAAATGTTTCATCTTTTTTTGAAGCATGTCGAGCACTTTACAGGGAAATATAGGTACTTTAAAGCTACAATATTGCTGTCTGGATTTATTTTGACTTTTTTGTACAGAGTAAGTTTTTAACCAGTGCGCAAACTGTAACCATGAAACCGTGTAGAAATTTTTAGTCGGTCATACAAAAAAAATAAAAAAAGATTGCTGTGCCATAAATTTTGACCACGTATTGCACTTTTCTATGAAACAGCAGATTTTTTTTGGATAACCCATAAAAATTCTAGGCTGGGGGGTCTAGAATGATATACTGCATACATGGTTACACCATGTTATTATTACTTGGTATAATTATAGTAGGTAGCTAAGTTTGATCGTAGGTTAAGCTACGCTTGCTACGGTCGGGTCGTGGATTGGTGAGCATCCATTACTTACAGAGGGTTCTGTGCGGAAAATATGTTACGCCATTGATCCCAGCTGTAGTCAGAAACCCAAAAGTCTGACAACCAGGGGTACAGACGCCAGCGCATCAAGCTACCCCATTTGTCAAATTCCTTTGATAGATTTTCATCTTTATTCCATAAGCTTAAGGTTCATGTTCAATTGGGAAAATTTGACAGATTGGGGTAGCTTGATGTGCTGATGGCGTCTGTACCTACTTATCGTATTACCCAATAAATATATTGTGGATATCAGATACGCAGTCGCTCCATGTAAAATACTGGTATTCAGCTACATCTGGTTAGACTGGAAGCCGACCCTAAAGTAGTTGGGAAAAGGCTAGGCAGATTGATATAATATAATATTATATTACAAATAATATAATCATATTATTAATTCTGAATTAGGTGAGTACTTGCAAGGAGAAAACTGCACCTAATTTCAACAGAAAAACTGCTTAGCGGAGTACCCGCTAAGCAGTTTTTGCAAGTACTCACCTAATTCAGAATAAATAATATGATATTTACAAATCAAATCATCCCTCTCAATGCTAGTAGAAAATATTTTTCTTTCGCTTCTCTAATTGGATTAGACGACGCTTGGTTCGTATCCTATGTTAAATTTATATATACATTTTACGAGTCAAAGAATTTCCTTACATCTGCTTAAACAGATTAGGTAGGTACCTATTCTGAGTATTTTTCTCAAGAACATTTTAGGGGCACGTGTACCCCTATTCATGTTGTTTTCCTCAGAAAGAGGCTTAAAACAAAAAGATGGCGAATCCGAGAGCCACAAGCAAACCTTAAAAACTTTCCGACATGAAAGTTTAAAAGTGATCCGGGTAGGGGGAGTAGGGTGGTGGGGCGAGCGGTTGCCTAGCAACGCCGCCCACACCCGCCCTACGCCGCAAATCTCCGTTTGATACAGAAAACCGAAAATTTATTGTTCCTAACATTGAGATTTATGATTCATTTTGTGATGTGTTTTACTTATAAATCAAATACTGTGGAGGTTTAAATTTATTTCTTATTTTCTTAGACACTTAAGTACTAAGATCTGTAATGATCTAAGTACTAAAGTTTTTAAATATTTTATATTCTAATGTTTAAAAGTATAATATAAGTGTATAAATTGAAATAAAGGAAAATAATAAGTGTATAATAGTTTGATGTGCCTATCAAACTATTATTAATACTAGTGGTCGCTGAATGGTCGACCATAATTTATTTAAAACTCACTTACTGTATTTCTAATGCATTATTATATAAAAAAATATTTACTTTATGTACTTCTTCTCTACGTAAAATGTAACTGCGCCAAATTTCATACTTCTCCATCCGCATTTTTTTTTAATTTTCATTTCAATTTTCGTAAAAAAATAAAGTAAAGTAAAGTAAATTCGCTCGCGTGAACGTTGGAAATTATCCCACGGGGAGGTACTGCTGGGATAAGAAAAGTATCATCATCATCATTTCAGCCAAGAGACGTCCACTGCTGGACATAGGCCTCCCCCAAAAGGGGCTTTTGCCATAATCGCCATGCTTAGCAGGTGGGTTGGCGATCGCAGTATGGTGGTAAAATACATAGAGAAAGCTGCTGCCCATTCAAAATCAAAATCAATCAAAAGTCATTTATGATTTTACTTTAGCTTTAAACGCATTAAAATTCAAATCTAGCACAGAAGAGGGAAGCTTGTTATAAAAGGTTATACCAAGACCAATAAATGAGTTATGAACCTTATGAAGCCGGTGAAAGGGAGCACGTAGTTTGTCCTTATTTCTAGTATTAATATTATGAAAATCACTGTTTTTAGTGTACAAGTGTATGTTTTGCCTTATATATAAGATGTTGGCCAAGATGAATTGCGATGCCACGGTGAGTATACCAATATCTTTAAAAAAATCTCTTAGAGAAACTCTAGCACCTAGTTGATAAATTGCTCGAACAGCTCGTTTTTGAAGAACAAAAATATTTTGAATATCTGCGGCTTTGCCCCACAGCAGAATGCCGTAGGACATAATGCTATGAAAATAACTAAAATATACTAACCGCGCTGTGTCAACGTCAGTGTATTGTCTTACTTTCCTGACGGCGTAGGCGGCCGAACTGAGCCTTCCCGCTAGGCTTAATATATGTGAACCCCACTGAAGTTTGGCATCTACTGTTATGCCTAGGAAAACTGCCGAGTCTACAGTTTCAAGTACCTCATTATCTACGACGATGTTCGGTCCTAGATTCCTAACATTCGGTAAGGCGAATTTTATACATTTCGTTTTCTTGGCACTAAGAACTAGGTTATTTGTGGTAAACCAATCCATAATCATTGCGAGTGCACTGTTTATGTCGTCAAAATCTTGTCTATTCCTATCTACTTTAAATATAAGAGAGGTATCATCAGCAAACAGTACGATGTCACAGATACCCTTTAAATAGAATGGTAAGTCATTAATATATAACAAGAATGGACCCAGTATTGACCCCTGAGGTACACCTAATTTAACTGGTAGCCCGGAGGATTTTACACCATTAAAATCTACACATTGATGCCTATTTTGCAAATAAGAATTTAATACGTTGAGTGCTTCGTTTTGAACACCGTAATGACGTAGTTTACGCAAAAGCGTGTGGTGCACGCAATCAAAGGCTTTGGAGAGATCACAGAAAACTCCAATAGCATTTTGCGAGTTCTCCCATGCGTCAAAAATGTGTTTCAGCAGAGCAACACCTGCATCGGTAGTCGAACGACCTTTTGTAAAGCCATACTGTTCATCGTGAAGGAGTTTATTTAAATTAAAATGTCTTAGCAACTGCTTTAGTATCAGCTTTTCAAATATTTTACTAAAAGCCGGTAAAATAGAAATAGGCCTGAAATTGCCAACGTTATTTTTGTTGTCCGATTTAAATAAAGGTATGACTTTACTACTCTTCATGAGGTCAGGAAAAGATCCTAAATCAACACATTTATTAAAAGTAATAGCTAGATAGGGGGCTACGATATCGATTATATTACTTACTTAAAAGTTTAATAGAGATGCCCCAGTAATCACCAGTGTTTTTAGACTTAAGTGTGTTAAAAATATTAACTACTTCACGAGGCGTTACAAGTTCGAAACTAAATAAACGACTACATTTGGGCACACTACTATGCAAAAGGTTTTCAGCTTTAGACGGGGATGAATTTAAAGAGTGAGTCGTAGTTATAGGTATGTTTGCAAAAAAATCATTAAATGCCTCAGCTACGTCAGCAGCTTTATCAACTAATTTGTTGTTGACCATAATCTCTAATTCTTTTTCTTGTTTAACCGATTTACCCGTTTCACTGTTAATAATTTTCCATGTGGTTTTTACTTTATCATTAGATGTTTTTATAGTATCGCTTAAAAATTTAGATTTAGCAAAAGCATAGATTCTTTTAAATAATTTCTGATATATTCTAAGAAAGGAGTGTCAAATCTGTATTTTTTTAAACCGTATAACTCGTATAGTCTTGCTCTACTTTTATAAATACCTGGGGTGGCCCATTGGTTGAAGCCAACGGAGGTACCATTAATATCAATGGTTTTGGTCTTAAAAATAGATTGGTATTCCTTTTGCACAACATCAAAAAGGGCTCCATAGATTTCGTTAGGATTCTCGTGTTCTACTATAGATGATGTAATTCTATGAGCTACATTATTTTTAAATTTGGTGCAACGACTAGCTGTACATGGCCTGCATTCTATTTTATGCGGCTTTTTATGTGAAGGCAAAGGGAAGCTAGCTAATAAACCGCAGTGGTCGGACGTTAAATCACTTAAAACCAATTTATTTTTGGCATCACAATCACTAAATATATTATCAAGGCAAGTCGTCATTCTCTAGTAAATCCCTTAGTTGCCTTCTACGAAACCCACGGGAAGAAAAGTATGCCATGTGTTAATCAATAATTCCGCTATAAATCATTTTATATAACTCTATTGGTTTACGCGGCGCTCTTTGGTTAAGCTCCCAGTTGGTATGATTTTTTCCGACATCTTCAATCATCATATTTCAGTCAATTTACAAAAATACCTTAATTAATTAAACACCCAAACCTTCTTCATGAATCAGTCCGTCGCCGTCGATTAGACAGACAGACAGGCAAATGCGGCAAAAGGACTTTGTTTTATTATATGGAATGGGTAATATAATATACATGACTAGCTTTTGCCAGCGGCTTCGCTCGCGTGCAGGTCAGAATTTAGATATCCCATAGGAACGTATTACTGGTATAAAAACCACCTGGTTCTGTGTGTTAATCACGGTTATAATCTATCTATGTGCCAAATTTCATCTAAATCCGTTCAGCCGTTGTTGCGTGATTGAATATCAAACATCAAAACTTTCACATTTATAATTCTAGCTTTTGCCCGCGGCTCCGCCCGCATGTCGGTTATCGCGTAAAAAAGTAGCCTATTTCCTTCTCCATATCCCAGGCTATATCTCTGCCAAATTTCATGACGATCGGTTCAGCAGTGTAGGCTTGAAACCATAACATACAGACAGACAGAGTTACTTTCGCATTTGTAATATTAGTAGGGAAGTAGGGAATAATAGGATATTTAAAACGAAATATGTACACTATGAACATTTTCCCATATGAGAATATAAATACTATTTAGATGAAATTGTATTTATATCAATAAATACATATTAATTACATTTTCAAATATTAATATAAAAAATATAGGAATATTTAAAATTGTTATGAAAATGATTAATGTATATACGGTGTATATCCGTTGTAATTAATAATAATAAATAAATAATGATTATTCTTTTAGTATCTGCTGAAAATAATCAAGGTAACATGTTTACACTTTGCAGAATTGTTTTGTGACGCGTTTGTGTCATTTGAATTCAGTGTCGATCAAATCCCTGGAGTGGTCTCGCCCTTGAAAAATGAATTGATTTCATAGCTGTCTGTCAGTTTTATATTTCAATTACATCAATAGCCATCATGGAATTGTTGTGTTCAAGGATAACTAACTATTTAGAGTAACATTACATCACACCTTGTTTCCGCAAAGGTTTAAGCAAAAGTGTAACTACACCCACATTTCGCCAGTTCTATTTAAGTCCCATATAAAAGGGGGCGAGCCTATTGCCATCAACCGGGCACAAACCTAGCCCCGGAGTCTAGATTTGTCCCCGGCATTTATGCTACTGAAAAATTCCATCAACATTCATTTCATTTATTTGCATAGTGTGAATAATAGATGTTACATCAGTACAGTTTTGGACCCAGTTAGGACCCAGCAATATAGTATCAAATTACAATAAAAAAAAAAAAAAATTACAGTTCATTATTCTTATTCTGAACTTATAAAATATGTATTAATAGTTACATATAGTTATTTACATAAAATTAATGTTAGTGTTAATAATATAATTAAATTTAGATTACCTAAAATAAAAGTAAGTAGGAAAGATAAAAAATAAAAATTAGAATTGTAAAAGTAAGAATAATGTCAATCAAAATCAGTCATACATAGGTAGTTTATATTTTATGTAATGATATTATTATTTTGTAATCCTATTTATTTATTTATTAAAACTTAATGCACAAGTACAACAAATACTGTACAAAGGCGGACTTAATGCCTGAGGCATTTTGTACCTGTCAACCTAACCTAATCATGTAATAATAGTTTATCATTTAAGTATTAGTTCATTTTATAGTAGTATTTGCTTAATTTAAATAATTCTAATGTATTAATAAAACTATTATATTTATTTGTGTTCCATATAGTAAA
Source organism: Polymixis flavicincta (assembly GCA_949987655.1). Taxonomy (NCBI): domain Eukaryota; kingdom Metazoa; phylum Arthropoda; class Insecta; order Lepidoptera; family Noctuidae; genus Polymixis; species Polymixis flavicincta. The sequence continues at coordinate 16,499,190 of OX465184.1, forward strand.
CCCCAATAACACGACCTGGGGCTCGAACCCAGGACCACTTGCTCCCCAGTAGCGTTTAAGAAGTCTGGACCGACGAAGCAGTCAACAACTATTTAGATTCCTACAAATCTCGATTACAGATACATTCATTTGCATTTGAAAAATGCACCCAACGCAATTAGATTTCAAAAAACATTTCTTCTAAAGAGTCCCACTATTTATTACTCGTCCCACTAAACTGCTCGTCTACTTCCCAACAAGACGCTAATTCGTCTCAATTTACGTCACACACGCTACGACAAAAGGAACGCAGCGAGGGAAGTCAATTAGCATGCAAATGTAAGAAAACGACCATTAGGGAAGCCTTCGGAGGACACGCAGCCTGTTCGTGTATTGATCATACAATCCCTCACACGCTTACATACGCCCGTCTCTTTTTAACTTCCCATAACAGATCGCTATAAACATAAACATTCTCATGCTAAAAAGTCTTCTATGGAACTACTTTACAAACAAAAATCAACTCTTACTTCAATCTATTTAAGATTCAATACCAATCTTACTGTCGGATGAGGACATAAGACGTTGTGCCCGTGAGTAAAAAGCCTTGTTGTGCCAGCAAATTCTGTTCCTATCTTTAAAGGAATAAAGATCTATTTCAAAGAGGAGTTAAGAGAAAATGAGTCGTATATAGAAATTTCAAAGGTTATTATCGACGGAGAGATTGAGATGAGTTTTCAGTTGTTGACAAGTATATCGCTATGGTGTACATATGTATGAGTTGTTGGCTAAAATAGAGGGTTGTAAACACCATGATGAGTTGCGGATTTTACACGTAGCTACTTAGATTATGTTAGTTGGTTTTGATATTGGAAGACTATTTATAGTTAGTTAAGACCCTTTTAGTTCTTTGCTTTTATATAAATTTTTAATTTACATCATGTGTCAAAATAAGGAGCAGTGATGGTCCAGTGGTAATCGCCGCGACTTACGAGTTGTAGTTTGTAGGTTCGAACCCAGACAAGGGCTTTACTTTGTGTAATTTATTTCATCACCACTGCTCTCAAGACAGTGCAGGAAAACATTGTGAGGAAACCGGCATGTTCTAGAACCAAAAATTGGAAGATTTAACCCGAACTAGTACCGCGTAGTGGTTTACGGCTTACAAGGAGTAAGCGGCTCACCGAGAGGAGGTCTGTGTCCCAGCAGTAGGAACGTTATATAGGTTGATTATTAGTCTCAAATAACTTCAACTTTCAGTTATCAATGTTCTAACTGAAATAGGTTTATCATGATTTCATTTTGAGAGACTGTAATCACACGTAATGAGGCCAAAACAACGACACTGGACTTAAATTCTCATATATTATATTATATTACCCAACTGTCATATTTTAATGATTATACCAACTACTTCGACTTTTCCATCTTCCTTGAGCTGGAAAACGAAATCATTTAAAACCTTCGTTCATTATCTACTCCGTGGTCACACTATCAAAAAGGGCCGAGGTGACATCCCTAATCTTTTTTTAATTACAAAAATTAGAAATTCCAACTTTTCGCCTCGGCAACTCTACTCAGAATCGTGTTCTAAATCCATGGATACTGGATGTGCGTCGATGTCCCTGCCGCCCTGTTTATTATTTAAAATAAAAAGTATTCTACAGAGTCTAATACGTCAAAATAAGCAGCGAGTTGTATGATACCAAAACCACCAAACTCCAGACGTCTATGTAGGTGCATATGTAACTGATCGGTACTTAAACAAAAAGTTAATAATACCTATCGTTTCAAAATCAACCGAAGTGCAGTGAAAATTTGCTCCACGCCATAATGTGCACTCTCCTGGTTTCCCTTACTGACCCATTCCCCCGAAACCAATTAAGTTCTGTGATTTTCAATCTACGGCTATTTCGATGAGAGAAAATAAAAGCATGTTACGATTTCGTCCCTTCTAAACTCTTAGTGACATCTAGCGGAGGGTATTGGAAACAACGGCACCCTCAAAAAGATGAAACTAGACATGCGCTGAAACTGATCATGAAACAAGCAATAATAGTCTTTAGAAATCTACAAATAAAGTATTGGTTTGCTTGTACTGTTTGCGCGTGCGCTGTTAAATTGATTTCTAATGTCAGCCCTTGACAGATGCCTCAAAACGTGTTGGTAGAAAACTGTGATGTTATTTTGTTTTTAAAAGGAAAACAAGTGAGAATCTGAGTGATGCAATAGACATGAAAGTAGAGGGTAAGAATTTGATTCTAGTCTATTAGTTTTCTTGGTTTGGACGAAGTAATTCAGAGTTAACTTCACTGTATCCATATGAAGATCACGGAGTAACCTAAAAACTTTTAGAATCACTTAATAATATCTATTTGAGTTTCATTAACATTTTCTTTGTCTTTAGTTGAAACCTTTCAAAATCTTGAAAATCTTACGGTTAGTTTTCTTTGGAAAGTCACAACTTCAGTTTTTTTTTTTATTTTTTTTTTTTGTTGTGAAAATTCAATCACAAGCATTGATCAATTTACGCCTTCTGAACATCCATCGCCATGAAATCTTTTAATAAGCTTACTTCACTTTTAGATCCCTATCTCCAATCCCACTTCATTAGTCCATTATTTGGCATTGTAGTCCAAAAACCAAAATGTAACCAAGGATCAGGACAAAATAAAGGAGTCTGTGACCCGTGGCGACGGATCCATTGTAATCGCATGGGATTAGGGTGTTATCAGACGATAATATGGCGGGCTGGAGGCCGCGAGACCCTGGTGCATTCATACTTGTGACATACTGGGGGACTGGATGGCGAATATTTGGATTAAGAGAATTTGTAACATCATAATGAACGTGAACTTAGTTATATAGATCACTATATGATTTGAAAGCACTGTTTTTGGCAAATCAACATTACTTTATAATAATTTTCTTGGCCCTATCCGAATTTACTTCGGGTCGGCACTACATGTCGTTTTCTTTCGTACTTCTCTAATAGAGAAGTCGTCTTTCTGGCGATTTTCAAGAGAATATATAATATAGTGAGCCCTGAATGTTGAAGTTTTGGCTATTAAGGCGGGGATAGATGAGTTTTAAGGACTTTAAATTGAAAATCACCTCTAAACGGCTTGTCTCGTGTATTTGGAAAAAAAATATGTTAAACTAGAAAATTTTCTTCGTCATTTCATATGTGAATATTTTAAATAATATTTTATAACATAATGTAATTAATTGGTTAAGTAATGTCTATCGCGGACATAAAAATGATAATCACGCAAAAACTATCGGGTGTATTTCCATGAAACTTTCACCATCTAAAAGACAATTTAATCACCCAAAATTTAGTATACGGTTTTTCTTTGAATTGTGTTTGATAAATCAACATGGGTTGTTTTTCGAAAAACTTGATGCGCGTTGAGGCGGGGTCTCTTGCGCGCGACGGGCGGCAGTGCATCGCTGTAGGTAGCTGTCATCTATCGACGCCTTAAATGCCAAGATTTCGTCTTTTAGAAGCCAGATTTCCAATTAGAGGAATAAAATTAGTTATTGGATGAATATTATCCTATTAATCATTCAAAGTTGTAGTTGGGAGACCTCTTCTTAGCGTATCGATAGCAATCTAAATACAGTCAGCCCAGAATTTGTCTACGAGCTTGGCGTTGGCACTTTCAGCAGTGTCCATCAGATCTTGCAGCGTGCAGATAACAGGCGATCTCGTTGCCCGCTAAAAGGAGATGTAGTAGGTATATAAAAATACTTGAAATTTGAGTCATAAAAAGAGCTTGTAGAGAAAATCTGTAAAGTTTTAACAGACAACTGACATTTCTATTTATCACATTTCGCCTAAATACCCGCTTCGTTTTCGTTCATAAGCTGTGCTCAATTATTTCATACATGTTTTACTAATTCGCCATTCTACCCGTCCCGTATGTCCCTGTGTCCATAGCACCGCTTGCTACGGACACCCCGACATATGTACAGCGCACTTGTCACAGCGAGTGCATAATTTGTCCCCCATTACGGCTTTATACTGCTCTATAATAAAGTGGGGTCCGATTAAAGACCAGTCTCGTCTTTCTCTATGCCAACTGTTCACAAATCGAGGGGATAAAATAAATTATGCATTCGATACATTTAAAGTTCTTTGTAATAGATTTTTTTATCTAAAGGGTGACGGCACCTGTTCTTTTTGTTTTAATGGATGTTTGTAAGAGGATAAAGTTATCATATTCGGGGCACGCGAAATATTGGGGCATTTTTTGTTTGAAATGTTTGTTATTACTGCAGAAAACATAATATCTATCTATATTAAGCCGTGACTTAAACATAAACAAGTGTGGACAGAGGATGTGCAACATAAAAGTATGGTTTCTAGAAATCTTGTTTAAAATAGACTATGTGAACCGCCCGTGATAACTATCAAGATTATTTGTAAAATTGAAACACTTCAAACGCCACTTTTTCCAAACTCATCGAATACATGCATTATAAACGCCATTTGAATTTAAATAAACAAGCAATTTTCAATACAGCTAATTTCAAACAAAAATCGAAGCAAATATTCAATTTGACGTGCTTTTGACTAGGCGATGACAAATGTAATGGGCAGGACTCATGTGAAATGAGGTGTGAATATTGGGTCCCGGCGGGACGCCTGTGGGCCGCATGGGGTACGAGCGGACCCCAGCTGCCACCCTTTATGTTGCAAACTACAATGCAGTGCAAATTAAAGACAGGTATTAAGTACTGTTAAGAACTGTTAGTAGGTGTGTTAGTAGGTGTAAGTAGGTGTTAAGAACTGTTAGTTCTTTGATTGTTGTATTATTTGTCACTGTTATTTGTCGACTGATGCGACGAATTTGTGACGCGTGCCGATTGTTAGCGTTTGGGTCTGAATCTATGAGTTTTGACACACGTATTAAGTTGTACGTTATTTTTAACACGCTTTTATTAGCTTGGTATGTGTGTAACGGAATCTCTGAACGTGATTTTGACTTCTCAACGTCGAATTAAATTGAAACTTTGCACACTTATAAAGTACCGATGACAGTTCAATAACTTCATAAATAAAATATTGAGATTTGCCATCATTGGCCTATATGACGTTTCACATGAATTATAATTAGGCGATGAAGTGGAGTTTCCTAATTAGGATCTCTATCACCAGAGAATTTTGGAGTTTATTTTTAAAAGTTGCTTAAAGTTAAGAGACGTTTAAAAGTCTAAAATGTATGGTTAAACAGTCGTAAATCAGTACTTATCTTTAAGCAACGTTTATAAATACAGGGATTTTTGATTATTTATACGTTTATTCTGATTAAAATCCACAATTTCTATTCACCTTCCAGCATGTCTAGTACTAATGCTGAACGCGCTGACGTTGGGCATGCGTCGCGGGCCGCATCACCCACACGGACAGACCCCGGTTGAGCAGAGACACCACCACTACAAGCCACGGGGCTCTGAGTCACTCACTGGAGATGTACAATTGTTACACGATACCAAGTGAGTCATATAACAAGTTGCTAGTTTGAAATTAAACATAACTGGCGAAATCTGGCATAACTCTGCGGGGAATACAGACGTCATGTGATGTTATGTGTGGTCCAAAATTAGCACTTTGTAGTTATCAATATAACTTAAGACGAAGACGAATCATGTTATATTGGCAAGTTAGGTAAAATTTATTATTCCGTGTCTAATTGGAAAAATGAATTAAAAGGAAATAAATGAGTGCCAAATAAGCTAACTAAATGAGTAAGAGGTGGAGGGGTCACGGCATCGAGAGTGGTATATATGCTTCAAGGAATTGAGTAAGAGACATAAGCTATTGCCTTACAACAGATAATCAGTCAGGCGGAAATGATGACACGAGAAGGGTTTCCAAAATTCGGACCCTATGATTGGTACATACACCATCTCCATTGTTAGATCTCAACTGAGTACCAGCTCAAGGGTAACTGTCTTGTCTTGGACGATTCTTATTAGAAAGACGCAACTGTTGCACGACATTAAGTAAGTGATTACAATAGTGACGACGTACTGGTCTGCGGCGCGGAACGTAAGATTGTTAGCAAATATATAACAAACGTGATATTCAATGATTCTACTCATTACAGACATATAGAAGAAGATACACATGTCCTCACAGCAGAAGCGCTGTCAAAGATGACGCCAGAAGAATTGGAGTTCCATTACTTTTCAGCTCACGACTTTGATAAGAATTCGATGTTGGATGGTCTAGAGTTGTTAAAGGTGAGAAGAATAATGAAGTAGCCGATAACCTTTTTTTTTGGGTAGGAAATCATCAAATGACTTCTCCTGCTGAGTAGAGCAGGAGGGCGTGTCAGACTTTTACTGACTAAAACCCACCCGTGTTCCCTCAGTAGCCCGTATGCCAGGGGCTGTGGTATCTCTTTCGAACAAACCCGCACCCCTGGCAGGCATCGGTCCTTGCGGACCCCACCTGTGGTTGCTGACATCTTTGACGGCGCGTGTGAGGAACACAACGCGCCGTCCCGTCTACCACTTTTCGGCCGCAGGGGATAGGGAGAGCGGCTGACGCTATACCGACACTCCTCTTCCCCTGCGGCCCCACCGCGTCCGCCATCAAACGGTGGCGGCCCCGTTCAGGCCACGGAAGGGAAGAGCGCTGCTCAGAAGCACCGGCACTCCTCCTCTACCTCAGCCCGTAACCCTCACCCGCGATGCCTCCCATTCGACATCGCGGCCCACCTCAGTTGCGGTGCACCTCACCGCAACCTACTTTTTGGCCGCTACGTCGTCGGCTTTGAGGCAAAAGCCCTGACGAGCGGCCCCACCTTTGGGTTCCTCTTGGCTTCACCGTGGCCGGAATCCACGGTTACTGAGCCCCCCCGCAACGACAATGCGGGAACCCACTCGGGGGGGAGCCGATAACCTTGAAACTTCTTTTCGAATGATCATAATCAACCTAAAATGTTCCCACTGCTGGGACACAGGCCTCCTCTCTTCGAGAGGTACTTTTCGAATCAATTCAGACGAAAAACAGACAAACATCCACCAACTCGCAGTGGGCTCGCGTGGTGGATTATGGCTCACTCCTTGACACAGAGAGGGGGCCTGTGTCCCAACAGTGGGAACATTAAAGGCTATGTAATGTATTATGTCTAATATATTATGTTTAAGCTAAGACTCAATGAGAAAATAAGTTCTGTGCTTGATGATCAGATGATATTTTGGGGAGGCCTATGTTCAGCAGTAGATATCTTTCGCCTGAAATGATGAAGATTTGCCTATTTTGTAGAGTTTAAACCTACATATAGTAATCCTACTTTTTTAGACGTCAATATTCTTTATAAATGATTTTAATCTAATGCATTTCAGGCAGTATACCACACGATAGAGCATGAAGCTCCTGATCCAGATGCTGATTCATCTATAGAGCCTGAAGCAAATGATCTGGATGCTTACATAGGTAAGTTGTATAGAGTAAAAACCACAGCCAAATTATTCAATAAAATTCCGACTTGTGAGACACAAACTATGTATACATATAATCTGCAATATATCAAAAAGGGTAAAAAATATATGAATATTATACTAAATGTTTATTATGCATGATGGCTAAATAAAAATAGCCGCACTGATCGATTCGTTCAGGTTACATTTGCCGCGGTCTGTCCGTGGATGGGTGACCATCTTTACATATTGAGATCCCTCCGTGCTTTGGAAAGCAAGTTAAGCAGTTGGTAGACTGTCATTTATGTATCCTTGACAGTCGTTACGGGTCATTAGAAGCCCGAAAGTCTCACAACCAGCCTTACCAAGGGGTATCATGTTACCCAGTAACTGGATTGCGGAGGTCAAATAGGCAGTTGCTTCATGTAAAGTTATTAGTTATAAAAAATAGTTGAGAAAAGTCTTGCCAAATAATGGTTGATTATGCGTGGTGAATAGAGAAACATTTTCTACTAATGATGCTAATATGGTTTTTTTAATCCCATGTCCAAAAGTTACCTTATTTTATACATGAACTGACATGAAGATAAAGTACTTTGTTACAATTTCAGCTCTGGTGGATCGCACCCTAGAATCTGACGATAAAGATGGCGACGGTTATGTATCCTACGCAGAATACCGAGCAGCTCGAGCCAACAACCCTCCGGATCGAACTCCCAGAGTGCTGGCTGCAAACGCTCCTTAGTTCTTCAAAATGTTGTGATAGGAAATATGCGACATTGATATGAATATTCAATAGTGTTTTTAAAATGTTTTGGAGACAGGTAAACCCGGTTTCGGAATTGAAAATATGAAGTTGAGAACTTGTCAAACTATACTTTAGTATTATTTAAGGTAATTTCTTAAATGTAGCCATGAATTTTTCAGGTTTATTCCAGACATCATTCAGTTTACGAATATTTGTATCCAAAAATTAAAATATAGTCAGGAAAAACTTACGTTTTTCTTATGGAAAATAATGACCTCGACCATTTTTAAACGTTACAGCAAGAGTATACAATTAACACTTCCGTGAAAGTACTAAAAATAAAATATTTTGGTTAATGGCCAAGGGCAAAAACTTTTTGAGAAAAAGAACATAAACTTTAAAAAACAAGTTATAACTAACTTTTTCCTTAAAGGCTTCTTTTTCTCGGAAGTTGATTTCGATTGGACTGTTTTAGGACTAGAATCATCTTGCAGTTCCTCAATCTTAAAAGAATGTCCAAATATTGTTGGAATAAATATGATTTTGGTACTTTCAAATTCAAATAGCAGCCAGGGGATTAATTGTAGACTTTCATTACAATTTAAAAAAAAATGTTAAAATGTAATTTCTCATAAGAAAACGGCATTTTTTCTAGGACTGCGCTTTACTTGATGATGTCCTTTTGAATTACGCAGGCTGTCACCTTTAGTAATGCTAAAGTAGATCTTGACAAGTGGGTGTAAAGCTTTAGATTCCTAATACAGTAAACGATCATACAATAATGAGTGAAAGCGCTCTGTAAAGTCTGATGAATTAAAATTTTCTTACGTTTTTTGCAATTTGAATGTCAGTACCAGATTGTATGTTAATTATAATATGATCCGCGACCGTAACATGTATACAGGGTGTAGCAGAAACTATCTGTACTAAACAATCTAGTTTAATATGTATTACTTGTGAGAAACATTGTGTTTTAATAAAAAAAAAAAGATACATTGTGTTTTCATGCGATGGCCAAGTCAATTTATTTATTTAAAACATAAAAGATTTTAAATATTGATATTGATATGATCAATATAAGATGTTGTTATGTTAGCTAATTACGTAATAACTTAAAACAGAAGATTCTTTAAGTAGGAACTGATTAAATTGACCGACTTGGTATTATATGGATCTCACAACTTTTTACGATAGAAGAACTGAGTTGCGAGACTTGTTTTTTTTATAATTTATGTTTTTGATGGCATGATATATTATCTTATATCACCATTGCGAAAAACCCTAACAAAAAGACAGTGTCAGTATTCCATCGCAGATACTGTTGAAAACCAAAACACAAACGCCAAAAAGCGAAAAATGAAACAAGGGTAAAATGACTTGACACTGACCTGCAAAGAAACGTAAGAAAATTTGAATTTCGCGGGAGACCCTGGAGCTTGGGAAAATTATAGAATTTCATGACGGTCATTATAATATGACGGAACCGTTATCCTAGAAACCAAAGTAGTGCACAGACGCCAGCACATCAAGCTACCCCAAATGTCGAATTTTCCCAATGAGGGTTTTCATGAATATTCAAGCTACCAGTTGGCGCCACTTTGACAAGAGGTCTTCCAATTCGACAATGAACTTAAAATATTTTATCTCATTGGTTTCATTCTTTCGTTCACCATTCAGTCCGTAGGCGCTTTGACACTATTGACAGGTGCCCGGACCTGACGTCTCAGTGCTGCCACCTCGTCATTTCAGAAAACTCTCATTGAACATGAACCTTATTCGTATGTAATAAAGATGCATCTAATAAATTTGACAGATTGGGGTAGCTTGATGTGCTGGCGTATAAACACTGAGTTTTACGGTTCAAATGACATATGATCATCTAGCAAATGTGTGGACCGTAAAATTCCGTGTAGTGCACAAGTGTACAAGCGGCCTTAAGAGGCAAATATTTTGTAAGGAGTCTAGTTAGACAATGATGGACCTATAACTTGGAAGAGTACGTGTAACTTAGACTGATTTGGGCTAATATTGTAGAGTGTGTGAGAAAACGGTGAGAAGGAATCAGTTTTTTTTTGTATTCGAAAAGAAATCTTTAAACGAACTTAAAATTAATGTTAAGTGAGGTTACAACCGCTTACCTGTACAAATTTAGTTATAGTCATAGAAATACGAATTCGAAATAAACTACATTTTATGAAAGTAAAACCTTTAAATTATTTATAATAAAATTATGACGTAGAATTTTTATATTTTAATGAATTTCTGTGACTTACTTAGAAACATATATTTAGTACACTAGAAACAGATATTATTGTAAATATTACTGTGCTCAAGTCTTTTATATTCATGTTTTTCAGTATACAACTTACACACATTTTAAACTCAAGAAAAAATAGTTTGTTCTTAACTTGGTTTAGATTACATTTAACACAGTAATAATACCCAATCTGAATGAAAAACATCACCAAAATCATCATCTTCATTACCAAATTTATTAGACCTATCTTCTTCATTCCTTCGTTTATTCTCCACATTTGTATCTGGTCTCGCAGTTCATCCCTCCTTCACCCCATTCAGCCGCTTGCTTGATGCCCATCGATATTACAGCATATGGTTCCAGATCTGCACTCTCCCTGTAATTTAAAGAAAATATTCAGGTCTGGATCAAGGGTTATCGTACTACACAGTAACTGGGTTGTGGATGATGATGATGATGGGGACTCCCTTTTCCGCACGTAGACTCCCATTCGGTTCGTTGTGCGTGGGGGTTCTGACTAACAAAGCCAGCCTAGCTACGCCCAAAAGCACAGAAGCTTCCTGGGAGCTTCACAGGCTTCGCGGAGCGACCTCACTGTTCCGAGGATTGGGCACGCCACGATTGCGGCGGTAAGTCCCCTCTTTGAGGAGTGGTTTGAGAGGCGGCATGGCATCCTCACCTTCCGCCTGACGCAGGTCCTCACCGGACACGGTTGTTTCGGGAGGTTCCTGTTTCGGATAGGGCGGGAGGAAACGCCCGGGTGTTTCCACTGCGAAGATCGCCCTGAGGACACGGTCTGCCCTGCTTGGGTGGAGCACCGCCGTGTCCTCGTGGAGGCGATCGGCGGCGGCGATCTCTCGCGTCCGGCCCTGGTCCAGGCCATGGTACGGAGCGAGAGGGCATGGGGAGCCGTCACCTCCTTCAGCGAAGCAGTGATGCTCGCGAAGAGGGAGGCGGCGCACGTGAGGGAGAGGCAGCATATTATGCATCCTCGTGACCCTAGCCGCCGCAGGATACGGAGACGCCCTGGGCGTCGGGAATCCCAGGCCGATTTCCGGCCACCGTAGGCATGGGCTTGCGGACGGCGAGTAATGGGTAGCTCGCTGTCCGGTAAGGACCAAGCCCAAGTCGACGGCGCGTTGTGTTCCACGCGCGCCTCAAAGAGATGTCAGCACAAAAAGTGATGGGACCCGCAAGGGTCGATGCCTGCCAGGGGTGCGGGTTTGTTCGAAAGAGACACCACAGCCCCTGGCATACGGGCTACTGAAGGAACACGGGTGGGTTTTAGTCAGTAAAAGTCTGACACGCCCTCCTGCTCCACCCAGAGCGGGAGAAGTTATTTGATGATTTCCCACCCAAAAAAAAAAAAAAAAAAACTGTTCCGAGGATTTCTTCTCGTTGAGAAGCCACGGCCTCGCATTCCAGGATGACGTGGGCGGCTGATTCCTCAGCGTCAAGGCAGCCCCTGCAAAGCGGGCTGTCTGTGGCGCCTATATTATAGAGGTGTTTGTTAAGGGGGTTATGGAGATCACATAGACAGTTGTAAAATACTTGTATTCAGCCGTATCTGGTTAGACTGGAAGCCAAACCCTGCATAGTTGGGAAAATGCTAGGCAGATTGATTCAGGTCTGGATGAAATGTGTACTTTCTTTACGCTAATCATGTCCTAATCTACCTGCATTACCAAAAAGATAGGTCACCGTGAATATCTTACAACAAACACAATATTAACTGGCTCATGATTTACAATAATGTGATTAGTGATAGGAACTAGCAACTGATTGGGTCAACAATATCTAATAATTAAATCAAGGGAACAAAAAATAATTGATGTCAAACGCGAATTTGTGACGGCATATATCTATGATTTTTTCTACTCTTAGATGTTTCAGAGGCCTTAGTGTGAATTTCATTTAACCATCTCGATCAAATGTATCGAGCGCGTTTGGCGTTCCGATTGGCCCTGGATGGATCAATTAGAGCGCCGAATGCGCTCGATGCGTTTGATCGAGATGGCTAAATGAACTCACATTAGGGCCACTGGTAGTCTTGCGAAGGGATATATAGTTACTCCGTTTTATTTTATCGGTTTTGGCAGTCGCTCCTATTATAATACTGATATTCATCCGGTTGGTAGGCATCCGGTTATACTGGAAGCCTAGGACTTAAACATAGTTGGGAAAATATCATAGGATCATAAGTACATGTACCTACGTACCCTTGCAACATCTTCACTCCTTGCAGCAACAGTTCAGCTCCCGAGGAATACAGTGCAGCCTGCTGAGGTTTCTGGCACGATAGCAGATACATGCAGCCGTAGTCCTTCTTCTGCTGGCCAGCAAGATAGCTGAGGTACAGCAGGATTTCATCCTCGCTTATGTAGGTCGCGTTTTTGTTGTCTAAAAAAGTCATGTAGAAGAAAATACTTTGATAATTTACCGAATACGTCCAACTTCCAAAAAAACACTACTTACAAAGTGAAAAACAACTTTTATTTCGGAAGTCGGTGTCTTTGGATCTGTATTTTAGTTTTTGCCACTGACTTCCGAAATTAAAGTTATTTTTCACTTTGTAGAGTGTTTTTGGCAGTCAGTTGTTTTTTTGATGTAAATGAGTATTTATTCGCCACTTTATAGTTATGATAATCAACTGTGAGTCAACCTCACACCAATTCTGCCAGGGGTGCGGGTTTGTTCGAAAGAGATACCACAGCCCCTGGCATACGGGCTAATGAAGAAACACGGGTGGGTTTTAGTCAGTAAAAGTCTGACACGCCTTCCTGCTCCACCCAGAGCGGGAGAAGTTATTTGATGATTTCCCACCAAAATAAAAACCCCCCGCACCAATTCGTTAACCACTATTTGCTATGTAGACAACAGTAACAAGTTATTGACATCATCAAGATACACAAAGTGGATTTAAGACGCTTTATTGAAGCTAATGCAAAAGCTTCCCAAGCAAGGTTGATAAAATAATAGGTCTTTACCTATGAAATTGCCGTTTTGTATGAAAAAATTTAAACAAATTTTTTTTCATGAATTTTTTATTTTTATTAATCGAAGTAATCACCCATGCAATCAATGCATCTTTGCCATCGCAGTGGCAGTTTATTGATGCCCTTCTTAAAGAAATCAGCTGGACGGGAGGCAACAAATTCTTCAAAGGCATTTTGTACTGCCTCTCGGGTATTAAATTTTTTTCCCGCCATGAAGTTATCCAAATTCTGGAAAAAGTAGTAGTCTGTAGGCACAAGGTCTGGTGAGTAGGGCGGATGACGGAGAGCTTCCAACCCCAGTTCTTGCAACTTGGAGACCGTCTGCTGTGCAGTATGAGGTCGCGCGTTGTCGTGCAGGAGCAGCGGAGACGAGCGATTGACCAATGCTGGTTGGAGATGCGCCAGCTTCTCCATCATTGTGTTCAGTTCTTCACAGTACACATCTGCAGTAATGCTCACCCCGTTTGGTAAGAAGCTGTGATGAATCACACCGGCGCTAGACCACCAAACAGTGACCATCACTTTTCTAGGGGTAAGTTTTCGTTTAGGGCATTGTTTAGGTGCTGAACCAGGATCCAACCAACTTGCTGAGCGCTTACGGTTATCAAACAGAATCCATTTTTCATCGCAGGTAACAATGCGGTTCAAAATTCCTTCATTTGTGTGTCTGTTGAGCAGTGCAAGGCACGTCTCGACGCGTACTTCGCGCTGGCGATCATTGAGTTCGTGGGGCACCCATTTGTCAAGCTTTTTTACCTTGCCAATTTGACGCAAATGGACCAATATTGTTTTGACGCTAACGTCGAAAGCTGCTGCTAATTCAGCCGTAGATTGTGTATCATCAGCTTCCACAATCGCCTTTAATTCGTCATTGTCGACCAAAGTCTTCGGACGACCGCGAGGTTCATTTTTCAGGTCGAAATTTCCAGAACGGAAGCGAGCAAACCAATAACAGGTGGTGCGTTGGTTTGTAGTGTTAGCTCCGTAAACGTCGTTGATGTTGCGTGCCGCTTGTGCCGCGTTGCTGCCACGACGGTACTCATATTCCATAATTACTCGAATTTTTAACGTATCCATGATGACGAAAAAGATTGAAATGCGATGAAAATGTAACACTAATCAATAAAGAAATGACTACTTTTAGAAAAAAAAAATCCATGTTTTTAAAATAAAATTAATTTGAAATTAGAATTCTTAGCCAAACAAAAATTATTTTGATTTGAAATGGCCAGTACTGCAGAACGGCAATTTCATAGGTAAAGACTAATATATTTGGGACCACCCCTTAGACATCCATAAAAAAGTATTTTTTATCGAATCGATTTTTTTTCGTAATCAATTCGACAAATCGACAAATTAAGAACCTCCTCCTTTTTGAAGTCGGTTACAAATCACTGCTAATTATTTGATTCATTCTGAGCAGTGTAGAATTGTAGCGAGATCACAACTACTTAGATGAGTTAAATGAAGCAGTATACATTTCAGATCTTTTGAAATTGACCTGTGTTTATGTGAATAGTATAGGATCATACATTCGAAAAGGTTGACTAGGTATATTAAAGGTGGAATAATTGAAAAACGTTAAGTGTAACGTTGTCTTGAATCGCGATCCCACTTTTGAATTGGTCGTCAAATAAGTTAGTCATGTCTTCATAGATATTATTAAGAACAGTGAGTTACGAAGAATGTGAGCGACTCCATAAATACACAGAAGCAAATCAATTATCTTCACTACTAATAACAATGCTCATAGAACACATCATTGAAACATCTATGTTAAAATATAAATTGGCTTTCTCCTGTTACGAGAGAGCATACTTATCTGCCGGGTTTAGTAGTAACAGTATTTAGAATCGAAAGTTTCAAGTAACATTGTCCATTTGTTGATACAATTTGCTGGTCATTTGGCGGGTGGGTCTGGAGATAATCCCGTGGCAATGGGATTACGAGCCGGACACGGCAAACCCATCGTCCGGTATTATTGGATCATGTATTATGGTCAGTTTGTTTGTCTCCCGCCCTTGAAAGGTGGACGGCAGATGGAGGATAGGTTGATTCATCATCATCTAATTTGTGTCCGATAAAGGGTTTTGGATGTGTCCGTTAGAGTAGTTATTAAATAAATGCGAGGAATTCATATGTATAACGATGGACAGTGCTATGTGAGACATCAAAATCACAGAATAACGCAAAAGTTTTCACGTTTCTTTATGTCCTATGATTGGAGTCATTAACATGACAAAGAAGAAGAAGGTTTTAAAATTAAGTTGGAGAAAACTCCAAGGGAAAAGTTTAGTAATTTGATAACGACATATCTGGGGGGAACGACGATTTTAATAGTCTTCAATACACTCTAGTACACCACTTTGTACAGTTAGATTTATCTACAAGCCTAACTGTTATGTATTTAAAATGAAAGTCTCACTTACCATCAAGACTCCTTCCGTAGTGATGTCCGCCTTTCCATGCGCCCGCGCCGAAGAAACCCGCTGCTAAGATCAACGCTTTTAGCACGATCAGGATCACAAGGTTTGTCAAATTTAAGCTTAGAACCTGCAAAAGTAATAAGTTAAACCATAAGGAAGTTAATTGATGGTTAACATGTAGTTTGAAAATGATGGTCTATGGTAATAAAGTTTTATGACTAGACCTACTGTCACGAAGTGTACAGAATGGGTCGTCATTAATTTCTATATTTGAAAAGGTTTAAAAACAATTTTCCAAGAAAAAAATGGTGCCAGCAAAGACTCAAAATTCTC
The DNA here is from genome assembly GCA_949987655.1 of Polymixis flavicincta. Lineage (NCBI taxonomy): Eukaryota > Metazoa > Arthropoda > Insecta > Lepidoptera > Noctuidae > Polymixis > Polymixis flavicincta. Next base: position 16,515,366 of record OX465184.1, read on the forward strand.
GATTTTTAAATAAAAAATCACCAGCAACTGATGATGGCTATTCAACACTAAGTATTGAGTTATTGTTGCTACTTAGATAACAAATAAAAGTAACGGTAAAAGATAAGAGAGACTTCAAAAAAGGCACATTCTCAGTAACGCAGCTGATTACGTCATCCCCTACCCTTTGCTGTTGTGACTCACACTAAAACGATTCAACTTCAAGATTCCAGACGAAAAGCAAATTACACATGCAAGAAACGCGTGCAACTTTATGAAGAAGTGCAATAAATACGAACCTGGGAAGCGCAATCCAAACCAACCTGACTGCTGCCTGTGGACCTGGCGATGAAGTCCCTTGCTATGCTGGTCACCACTTGTCCCCCTGTTCCACTTAGGAAGCTGCCTGCCGCATCAAGGAATGACGATCTCCCGTACTGAGCCGTGGCATTACCGTCGTCAAATCTCGCAATAGATTCTGGATCTTCCTGTTCTTCTTTGAAAATCATTGGTGGTTTCTCGCGAGGCAGCAATGCGTTTGTATCGTAACTTTTTTTCGGATACATCTTTTTCGCGTATTGCGGTGAGGAATATGCACCCGTATGCTCTGCGGATATCATCGCAGTGATTAAGGTAAGTACTAAGAAGATCGCAACCATTTTGCTCGGTGGTTGAGAAGCGACTGGGACCAGGTAGTGTCCACAATGGTGACTGATAGTTTGAAGTGGTTTGTCCGTGTTCCGTTGTTTTATCTCTTCCCGGCTGCTTTTGTTTGCACGCACGATGACATCTCCTAATGGTCCTATTGTTGTTGGGTTTTAGTGGCGAAATGCCACTTTTTTACGAATAAATCGAATGAATGGGTAGGTGTATGTGCACATATATAAGATTTGGAGTAATGGTTTGTTTATTGAAATAGGTAAGTTATTTGGTTCGTCATTATTCTTCGATACGTTTTTTTGGGTCAATTTACGGTTCGATTTTTTGTAGACCGGTTAATGGCTTATGAAAAAACAAATTAAATTATTTATCAGCTCTATTTATTATAGGTGGTACTGTTGAACCAAGTCATGCTAACAAAAAATAAAAGTGTTCGTATTTCCCTTAAAACCATGCATTAGCTTGAGTCATTATACTAAAAATAAGGGGGATGCAGTCGATTACTTGATACTTACATACATACCTGCTTAAGAAAGATAAGTCATTGAAACCTAATCTACTGATCCTGCATCAATTAATGAGGGATAGCTGACCATTCCTGGCCAGTGGTGCTACTTCCCTACACCTAGCTGTGCTCAATACTTTAGTTATTGCCACCGATCCACCACCATATTATATTCCAGTAAGTATACCATGCAAGAAAACAAAAGTGCACAACCCACAGTAGTGTCAAAAGTAGGCGACAATGTTAAACTGAGTGGAACATTTGTTTACCTCGCTGACTGTCTGTTCCGTAAGGCACACATTTGGGGCGGCTGCTGTAATTGTGACATAACAATATGTCACGACGATGTTATGATACTATTGACATCGTTTATGACGAAAGTAATAGAGTTCAGTCACTGTGAGGAAGGCAAATGGTTTTAAAAGTTATGTGCAGTGGATTTCTGAGGAACATATTTTTTTTTGTGGCGTCGCCCGTTCCTAAACGTTCGTATGAGGAAAAATGGGCTAGAACAACCATAGTAACTCTTTTATAATGTTTTATAGTATTTTGTGCACTCAATTTATATTTATATGTGAATAAAGTTAAGGAAAACATCGATAGGAAACCGGCAGTGATAGAACCAAAAAACTTTGAAAAAAAAACAACCACCTTCCGGGAAAACAATACAAAGTGAAAAATGACTTCAATTTCGGAAGTCGGTGACTTTTGATATGTATTTTATTAATTTCTTGTCACCGCCTTCCGTAATTAAAGTTATTTTTCACTTTGTTGTGTTTTTCCGGAAGTTGGTTGTTTTTTTTTAAAGTTTTTTGGTTCTATCATTATATATGTATATATATCTACATATAATTAGAGGAAAGAACAATAACATTTTAAGGAAACCAAACTGTGAATTATTTGAGTTTCGATCAAATGCATGTTATAAAAACCTATTAAAGATTTACCTTTTGATACGATGAGAGCACATGACTTTAAATCTTTTGTAGGAACCAAGGGCAACTAACTAAATACATTCTTCTGGTTCTACACACACAATCAACAATAGAATGAAAAAAATCAGTAGACAATGATAATGCCATAGCTGATACAATACTTTAACGTCTAAGTAAGTATAGACAAGGAAAGTAACATTTTCTGCCTGGTTACCTGTATTGATGGCATGTTTTCATTGAAATTGTAAGTGAAATGAGCATAACAAAGCGTCAGAGCAAACTCTTCAGCTATGAATTTGAGATTATAGGTAAGTAGTAGTAGTAGGTAGAGCCTTAGAATTTATCTTTTTATACAACACTGATGGCCCAATGGTAACGGCCACGACTTCCTGAGTTGTAGGTCGTAGGTTCGAACCCAGATAAGCGCTTTCTTTGTGTAAATTATTTAATCACCACTGCTCTCAAAACGGCGAAAGAAAAAATCGTGAGGAAAGCGCGATGATGCGTCCGTTCGATGTGACCGTGCGTTCAAACGTATTGATATCTACTGAATATCCTATTGAAGGTCGTGCGATCATGCGATGCGATAAAATTGTTTAGGTTACGTCGCGCGACCATCGACGCATCGTATTGATCGGACGATCGGACGATATTTTTTTTTTTTGCGCTGGCAACACTGGTGACAGGTCGTGAAAAAACGACCTCGTAGTTAAATAATATTAAATTAGTTAAAAAATTGTGTTTAATTTATGTGAAAACTATTGTTTATCTTAGAATCTAAGTATAAAGTGTTTCACAAAGTGTTTGTGCCGTGTTTTTGTCGTGATTATTCATAATATTCGACACTCCGAAAAATCATCTACCGGCTGTCAACTTTTGAAACTTTGGACTACGGATTTGAATTCATCAAACCCGGGGAGTATTTTGTTTTATATTATTCATTGTTTTATTAATGTTTACTCAATACAACATCTGAAAACACTGCTCAGGGCTAGCTGAGCAACGTCCAGTACACACTGGCACCGTTTGTCTCCTTTCGCTTGACAATTATTGTGGAAGCAAAATCGAAGACGAAAACACTTGCCCCAGACATAAAACCTACACTACAAACTTTACTTCACACATATTTATCCCTAATTGATTGACTTTTATTTAATTGAATGGTAATTTGTTATGTACTAATCTCATGTCCAAATAGATTATTACATTACTCTCTCTCTCTGTGGAAATTAGCTAGTCTAGTTATCCTGTAAACAGTTAAAATTGTGATAAGCCCCAGAACAAATTGAATAGCTTCCTTTTTCTTTTTCTTATAAGTACCTCCATTTTTATTTTATTTTTTACTAGCTGTGCCCGCGACTTCGTTCGCGTGCATGTCGGAAAACAATAATGTGTCGCTTTGACGGTGTAGGTACCACTCCTCCGTCTTCCGATCTATCCTGGTAGGAATCTACCACAGCTTTCGAATGCAGTCCAGAGCCTAGAGACAAAACACATTACTCTTCGCGTTCACGCTAAACGGTACGCCAAAATGTATGGGAATGACATTACCTGCGGAAAGGACACGGTAATGTCATTCCCATATATTCTGGCGTAGAGTTTAGCGTGAACGTTAACAGAAAGGTGTTTTGTCTAGGCCTGCAGGCGTCTTTAGGGGTTATAATGATATTGCGACGAAGTCTCACTCAGATTTTTAAGAATAAATATAGATCAAAGCGCCTGGTCGAGGCTCATTTTATAATAAATGTGCACCTGCCGTAGGTACAGTAAAAGCTCTTTATTCGCGAGGTATACGTTCCGTAAAATACCTACCGCGAATACAGAAACCGTGACTATGGAATGGTAATTTATATGGGATTATAGGGGATACGTTCCTAAGTGACAAAAAAAAAAAACAATTTAATTGAAGTTTTTGACCATATTGATTAATTGTATGAGCGTGATATGGATGCAAGCGACTCTCCAAGGCGTAAACGATCAAGCATTTCTATGCGTTAAACAGATTTTTTCGCGTCGAAAATCGTTTTTAAGTAAAAAAAAAAATTTCAACATTTTGCAATAAATGGAAAGATGAAACAATAGGTAAAACACGCAAAGCGGCTCGTACCAAAGGATGGAATGTCTATTAAGTCGCAGCATTTATAAATGTGGAGGAGACAATTGATAACCTCCTTCTTTTTGAAGTCGGTTAAAAACACCGACCGCGGCGAAGGCGGCTATTGTAGATGTCAAAGGCCGAACCAATACAGCGGCGATATCATTTGACAATGTACTTTAGGCGAAGTTGTAATAAGGTCTATTTCACTTTTTAACCCCCGACGCAAAAACGACGGGGTGTTATAAGTTTGACGCGTCTGTGTGTGTGTGTGTGTGTGTGTGTGTGTGTGTGTCTGTCTGAGGCAACGTAGCTCCCGAACGGATGAACCGATTTTGATTTAGTTTTTTTTTGTTTGAAAGGTGTATTAGTCGGGAGTGTTTTTAGACATTTTTCATCAAAATCGGTTCAGCCGTTTGAAGATTATCAGCTCTTTTCTGGTTGAAAAACGGATTTTAGCCTCTGATCAACTCAAAATTTGGGATTCTATTACTTCAATGATATTAGACGAATAAAATAACCTTGAACTGATGCTGGAGCAACACCTGGAATTTCCAGGAAACCCAAGTTATTCACCAACAAACAGCAGAACTATCGTGTTTGGGCTCATTGAAAAGGTCTCAATGAATAGAGTATAGATAAATGGTGATTTAAGGGAGACATTAAGTTTAAAAAGCAAGAAATAAAAATTAAATTTAAAATTTAAAAAACCCCCGACCCAAACAAAAACTAAAAAAAGTAAAAAATAATATTTATAGGCCTTTTAATTTTAACGTAATATTTTGATCAGGGCATTGTCAAGTCGGGGGACGGTCAATGAAAACGCCAAACAGAGGCCTAGCCGTCCCCCGACTTGACAATGCCCTGATCAAAATATTACGTTAAAATTAAAAGGCCTATAAATATTATTTTTTACTTTTTTTAGTTTTTGTTTGGGTCGGGGGTTTTTTAAATTTTAAATTTAATTTTTTTTATAGTCCATCTGACGACACGTTTACAAAGGATATTGGGTTGGAAACCTATTGGAATCCTTTTTGTTATTTGTTAATATGTATGTACCGATGTACCCATTAGACCCGCAAATAAATAAATCTTTAGCCGCGGATATAGGAATTGGGTCGCATTTTTTTAATCCGCGAATAGTGAAAACGCGAATGAAGGAAGCACGAATAAGGAGCTTTTACTGTACTTACTCAATAAATCGACTGCGCGTCTGGTTGAGTGTGCTGAAGCATTATTCCACGCGGGGGCAGGCGCCTATCTCGGCCCGTACAGGCGCGTGTCTTTTAGCTTTGTTTATCAAACGTTGACCACTGAATAAAACCACAGCAGTGGGAATGCTCTGCACGGACTGCGATAGGCCTCGACAGGTAGCAGTGCAGTAACACCTGACGCCACCTGTCAGTTAACGGCCCGTGGGACCATGGCGTTATCACGATGAAGAAAGATCACGCTGTAAAGGTGGATACTGACCGGCGTCACGGGTCAAAATGCACCTAATATGTTACCAAGCAAGTATTCGTGCAGTCAGTAGTACCTACGGCAAAACATGCGAGCGAGCAACACTGATTTTAGCACACGGCGTAAAGACATGCTCGCTGCGAATGTTACCATTACCTACGCCCCGTAACGTCGGTCATTATCCACATTAAAAGCGCTGTTGAAAAAAATACCAAACCAGGCAAAAAAAACTATTTAATTGTATAGCACGGGTTTTCTATGAACATAGTAAGTACGATGTTGTTGCTACGTAGTGCCATACCGCGCGCGCCCCCACCTCTCTCCCCGCTGCTGACGCAGGCAGCAGGAAGAGAGAGAGCCCGATCCCGAGGATAATGGACGTAACAGAGCGATCCTCCGCGACTCTCAGTTACGATGCCTTTTTATTGTAAATTGTAATCAAAAATGTTTCAGTGTTTCTTTTGTTCAGCCATACATTTATTTGTAGACCAATAAATAATTATATTTAAAGAAGCGACTTTAAAATTGTCAATATTTTACTATTGTGATTTCTATTGTTCCTGTGTAGGTAATGTATCCTTTGTTGGAGATGCCAAATGGATAAATAAATACATTTTTAAACTTGTTTTAACTAAGAAAATGCTTCTCTATAAGCGATGTTGCTCGGAAGAGCATCGACATAACTACAGTTGCCCGTGTGAATCCACCAGTAGTTATGGTCGCAATTTTGGATTTTTTTTCCTGACTTTCACCATCCGACCTCGCTTGAACCCCTCCCCACCTCGAAAACTAACATCACGAAAATTAGCACATAAGTATTTACAACTCTTTACTCCCAAAACTCCCATTATTTGAATCGAGTAATGCTGTAAACACGCATTTAAATTTAACATTATCAAATTTCGCGCGAAATCAAGTTGTTGTCTTTGCATGTTTGCTATTCAGACCTAGATGGCGTTACTGACGCTAGAGATTAAGAATTTCTATGGAGATGTTCCTCTAGCCGCTCTAATTTTTCTATATTATGCTAGATGGCGCTACTAAGACTTTTATCACAATTAAAAATGAGATTTCTTCCCCTCTATTTGTATTAATTTGATTGATAAAACTAATAAATATTTATCTAACATTGCATTCTAGGTATATGACTCAGAACACCACGTCAGTTAATATTATCACAACTTTTTATTTGAAATTCTTTTAGCTTTTTTGATTCGTGGGAATCAACCACCAACGGAAAGCGATTTTAGTAATCAGTATCATTACTTTTTGAAATAACACAGACACAGTAAGTAACTTAAATGAGAATGACGTGGGTTAAGTATTCGTTAGTACCGTTTCACGCCAATAGATGTCGCTAAGTGTTTCAACATTACGTAAATAAATTCTTCTTGAACACTTTAAATTATTTAGATAGGTTGACCGAAGCGATTGCGATGAAACAAAGACTAATATAAACTCTGAGTTATAAACAATATTTGAGTATGAAAGATAACCATATTAGTTTCGTTCTTTTGACGTGATACTTGATCTATTCAACACAGAAACTGAAAAACCGAGCTACAGACAAAAAATTTGATAAGGGTTAAAATGTCATCTGTTGATTATCCCTTACCACCCCAAGCAATTATTTTCGAAATATTTTAAATGTACAGAAAAAGTTCCTTTACAGATTTATTATATGTATAGATATAGAATAGAAGATAATCTATTCTTAAACTTCATCTTTTGTCTGTTATTTTTATTTATTTTTAATTACCTACCTATTTCTTCCAATTTTACTCTCATAATTATCTTCCCAAGTTCTAAACTTATCTAGCTTCCTCATACACTTAGCTGTTTCTTGTCACATTCCAGGTGCCACTTGGGGTAATTTTTAAACATGATGACCCGCGGAGCCACTGTTCGTGACATGAGTGACAAGCTGAAAGCAGCACTGAAGGAGCTGGAGGCATCAAGAAAAGAATGTGACCAGCTGCTACAGGAAAGAGAGGACAGTGAGATTGAAGTGAAGAAGATAATTGACAAAAACACTCAACTCAAGAGCCAGCTTGTTGAACTTCACACTCAGCACATGGACATACTTGACCAGCATCGCCATCTTCGTCAACTAGTGTCAGACTTCCAACATTGCAGTGACACTCATGACCAGGCACTGAAACGGATATCAGGCCTTGAAGCAGAATTATGCAAGGCCAACAACAAGATTTCCACCATCAACTCTCTGAAAGCCAGCGAACAGGTTGCCAACACCAGTAACCTTTTCGATGAGCTGGTTGGTAGTATATCCGGACTGGAGTATGTGAAGCCCACCGTTGCCATAGACCTGACTGGGGACGATACCATAACTAGATGTCCAACTCTAAGTAGTCATAATAAAATTAAGAAATATATTAAAATTAGTAAGAATATTAAAAAGTATAAGAAACTTTTGAAGACACAAAGTGTTTACAAATTTAACCTAAATCTTAGGAAAGAACGTGTCAACTTACAAAGCCAACTAAATGAATGTAATAATAAGTTGGAAACAAGTAGATTCATGTATAATGTTGACATACAAAACCTTCAAAAGGAATTATTGAGCAGGGAAAATACACTTAAAGAAATATCCTGTAAGTATGAGTCTAGTCAACAAATGTTAAGCGAACGTTTGCAGGAGGCCTGTGAGTTGGTGGACCTGGTTAAGTACAATGCAGAGAGGTATGAGTCACTGACAAACAATCTCACCTGTAGTTGTGCTCCTCCTCCGCCACCTCTCATGTCACAGCATGTTGTTTCTACCGCTTCACCCATTTTACCTCATACACTAGACAGTGTCTATCCCACTCAAAGTAATGTTTTGGTATATTCTGATAGATTAGGAACAGGTTTTGGACCATTGTTAAATAACCGCTCTAAACTTACTATAACTAATTGTTGTTACCATAACCTGCATTTTAATGAGCTTGTTCATAAAATAAAACATACAAAATTGAATGAGCAGACAACGGTAGTTCTTTTAATTGGTAACAGTCTGAGCTTAACTAAAAGGGACATAGTTAATGGTATTGACACCCAACTTAAATTAAAATTAGGTAAAATAATATTATGCGCTTTGCCATATTCAAATCATTTGAATTATGAAGAAAATGATTACATTTTTAGCCTAAAAAATTTAATGCATATTTTGACATGTCGTCATAGTGACCGTTTATTGTATTTTGATACTAACAATTTTGTTAGAGATTTTGTACTAGTTCGGGAACATATGTTTCTTCCCAAGACTAGTCGACATGTATTAGCTACTTTGTTAGCTTACAATATACACGCAGTTATAGATAATTTAACTGAGACTAGGTTAAGTGACGAAACAGTATTATCTAGTACTTCTAATAATACTGTAATTAATTCTTTAAACTTTTAGACGCGACAAAAGAGAAGCATAATAAGTGTATTTTACTGTATCACCAAAATATAAATCGCTTCTCTGGCAAAATTCTAGACGTGGAAATTTTAATAGATAAATATCATATGGATATCTTATGTTTTACTGAAACTTGGTTAAAACCGGATAGGATGTTGTTTAATGTAAATAATTTTTCAGTTGCCAGTGCGTACAATAGGTCTTCGATAGGGGGTGGTACTTTGATATTGTGTAATAGTTGTTTTAGATATAAGGAAAGAAAGGATATCACCGCTTGCTCTGTTGATCGCTTATGTGAGGTAGCATGTGCAGAGGTTGAGGGCCATACTTTCTTATCTGTGTATAGACCACCGGCCACGAATTTGTCATCATTTTTGATAGTTATGGAAGAAATATTAGGTAAACTTTTCAAAGATAATAAATTAGTTTTTGTGTGTGGTGACTTAAATATTGATTTATTAGTTAATTCACCAGAAAAAAGTAAGCTTATCTCTTTGTTTAAATCATTCAATTTAAAATGTATATTTAATGAAGCGACTAGAATAACAGCAACCACAGCTTCATGCATAGACAACGTATTTACTAATTGCAAAATAAAGGACTCATCCTTAATTAGTGGCGTCAGGTCAGACTATACTGGTCAGCTTGTATTGTTTGACTTAGATCAAAAGTTACATCTAGATAAAACCATTGAATTGAGACCTCTGACTAAAAATAAATTGAAATCTTTTAATAATAATGTTCTTAGCAAGCTCTCAACAGCGAGTTTTGATTCACAAGACCCCAATATAAACTATGGCACATTTTTTTCTACAGTATGCAAAGAATTCAATAAAGCATGTCCTGTAAAAAAAGTTACGATAGCTGCTAAACCAAAATTTAGCGAATGGGCCACTGCTGGCATTAGAAAAAGCAGAGATATTTTATATAATTTGTATCACGAAAAATCATTGACTTCTGATCAGGCCCTTCATAATTATGTAAGAAACTATTTTAAGATATTCAAAAGAGTCTGCGCTCACGCTAAATCTAAATTAATAAGTAACAAAATTAGTATCTCTAAAAATGAAATAAAAGCTGTGTGGCAGGTAATTAACAAAGAAACTGGAAACACAAAACAGCGAGATCAGAATGAGTTAGCTCTAAAAATTGATAATGAAACCATTTCAGATAAGTTACAAGTTGCTGAGACTCTAGAAAATTTCTTTACCAACATCCCAATAGAAGTTACGAAATCTCTCCCCTCATCATCTGTATTAGCTGAATTTCTTCTTAAAGAAAACTTCAGCAAGGACATTCCAAGTTTTGAATTCAAACCCATCTCTATTGCCACAATTAAAACAGCATTTAAAAGTCTTAACATAAAAAACACTGAAGACTTATGGGGGATTTCCGTTAAGGTTCTCGAAAATATCATTGACACAATTGCCCCTGTCCTAACAGGCATATTTAATCAATGTTTAGACAGCGGTACGTTTCCTGACTTAATGAAACATAGTAAAGTAGTACCAATTTTCAAATCGGGTAGTAAGAGTGATCCCTCTAATTATAGACCTATATCTGGGCTTCCAGCATTGAGCAAAATTTATGAAAAAATCATGCTGGACCAGATGTTGTCACACTTTAACTCGAATGGGATTTTACATAGTCGACAGTTTGGTTTCACGAAAGGTAGGTCGACGACTGACGCAGGAGTAAAACTCATCAGTCACATTTTGGAATCCTGGGCGAATTCCCAGGACGCCATTGGCATTTTCTGTGACCTCTCAAAAGCGTTTGACTGCGTTGACCACAATACACTGATCTGTAAATTACACCACTACGGAATTCGTGGACAAGCTGCTGATCTTGTACTTTCCTATTTATCAAACAGGCAGCAAAAAGTAAACGTTAATGGGGCGACGTCCTCGGGGTCTCTAGTTAAGATGGGCGTGCCTCAAGGTTCAATTCTTGGCCCTTTTTTATTTCTAGTTTATATAAATGACCTTCCTTACCTGATGGCTAAATTCTCGGATATAATTTTATTCGCTGATGACACTTCTCTTATTTTTAGAATAGATAGAAAAGATACGGATGTCTTACATGTCAATGATAGTCTAGCTGTTCTTTCGAAATGGTTTGCTGCTAATAATCTTTTACTCAATGCGAACAAAACTAAATGTCTTAAGTTCTCGTTACCAAATGTACCCCAAGTAGGTCTAAACTTAAAACTTGATGGCAAGAAACTGGATGCTATTTCGGAAACTGTATTTTTGGGAATTACTTTAGATTCAAAATTGCAATGGGGTGCTCACATTAGAGCTCTTTCAAGTAGATGAAGCTCAGCTGCTTACGCAGTAAGAAAAATAAGGCAGTTGACTGATGTAGCCACAGCTAGGTTAGTTTACTTTGCTTATTTTCACAGTATTATGTCTTATGGCGTTCTGCTGTGGGGATCGGCAGCTGACGTAGATTCAATTTTCATTTTACAAAAGAGGGCAATCCGCGCAATCTATAAAATGGGGCCTCGCGAGTCTCTTAGGAACAAATTCAGCGAAATTGATATATTAACTCTGCCTTCTCTTTATATCCTAGAAAATATCTTATATGTTCGCAAAAACTTAGGCCTTTTCAAAAAACGATGCGATTTCCATAATTTGAATACACGTAGTAAAGATGAAATTGTGATTCCAAAATTTAGACTGACTAAAACTAGCAAGTCATTTCTAATAAACAGTATCCGCTTCTATAACAAGTTGCCAAAGTCGGTTACAGAACTTAGCGATGGAAGGTTTAAAACGCACATCAAACGTGTCCTTATCAAAAAAGCATATTATAAGATAAAAGACTACGTTGAAGACAGGGAAGTTTGGCATTAATTCCTTCTGCACATGTGGCTTCCCTGGTACCTCATTAACAGCATAACTATGTGAAAGTCTATTAACTGCTCTCAAATACAATGTTCTTTTTTATTATTTTTATTTTTACAATGCTGACATAATCTCGTCATTAATTGACATTATACATCAATTTTGTTTAGGTTCATTTTATTTATGTAGATTATTTTACATATTGTGAATGAGAGAACGTTGTAGGCCTTACTGACTGTAGATTTGTAGACGATTTTCTATTTTGTATTCGTCTAAGTACCTGGTACTTATTGACAGGCCTGCGCTGTCCTCCCATACATTTAATCTCTGTAATTTGAAAATATTGTTAAAGCCAATTATTTTTAAAAGAGTAACCGTGGAGTTTCTTGCCGGCTCTTCTCCATAGGAAACAACAATTTGGAACCGTGCACCTAGCTTCTGACGTTTCATAAGTGCCCATGCAGGTTTATATGAAATAAAAATATTTTGATTTGATTTGATTTGATTGATCGTCCGATCAAACATACTGATCAGTAGGTACTGAATGTCCTAATGGCGGTCGCGCGGCCAAAATATGTCTCATCAAATGTGTCTGTTGACTTAGACAAATATTCGTAAAAATCTTCGTCTTTTTTCCGTACGTCGAAATACTGATTGTGAAATTCACTAAGCTGATTTCTGTTTTTATACAGTATATTATATATTGTGTGGTCTGCGTTTCCTTTTTTAACTAAAAAAAACTTTACAGTCAAAGAAATATTGCTTGACAGCAGAAATTATGCATCTCTGTTAAGAGCCATTTCGAGAGTGCGTTTCCTTTTTAATATTATTTACAATTAAAGAAATAATGCTTGACAGCAGAAACTATGCATCTCTGTTAAGAGCCATTTCGAGAGTGAAATACTGATTGTGAAATTCACTAAGCTGATTTCTGTTTACATACAGTATATTATGTGGTCTGCGTTTCCTTTTCTAATACTAGGTATTTACAATTAAAGAAATATTGCTTGACAGCAGAAACTATGCACCTCTGTTAAGAGCCATTTCGAGAGTGATGGCAGAGTTCCAAAATAGGAAAAACGTTTTCGCATCCCGCGAGCGGTTTCATCGCACGATGAAATTAGATCGCATCACGAGCGATGGCAATAGGACGGCGTTTTAGAACCGAAAAGTCGAAGACATGTCACATCTGCCGACCCGCACTGGGCCCGCGTGGTGGATTATGGCCCACTCCCTCTCGAAGAGTGGAGGTCTGTGTTTCAGCAGTGGGAACACTATAGGCTGATTTTGATGATGAGTAGTAGGTCAGGTTCGTGTCTGCAATTTCACGTCAAAACTTTACGTTCGTCTTCGCGTATTTTGTGTCCGGTGTGAAAATTATTCATTCGATCCACCTCAGCTTCTTAAGAAAGGCCAGCAACGCTTTGGTGGACACTCAAGGAGGGTATCTCAGTTTACGAAATACTTTGTCCTCAATATGGTACTTATGTTATCTCGTTTTCCTTCATGCAGGTCCTGCAGAGTGTACTGTTTGTGAAGATATGGGTAGAATTCATGTCCACTATTCCATTGAACTCAGGGATTATTTGCCAGTTAGGTATGTAGGCATTGACACTTGCAATTAATTTCTACATAACTACCTATTTACCTTCAATACTCTTGGATAATTAACGTCACTTCACAAAAACTCCGTCCGAATATCATAAAATTACATGATCATGCAAACCCATACAAAAGTTACACCGGTCTACAAAAAATTGACATAACTGACATCTAGTGATGTGTCTTAGAACCATTTCACAAAGCACTTTCCTGCAAGCTTCGTACTACAGTTCTAGATGGCGCTTTAGACGATTAATTCAGAGAACTACTTCTCATACTGATGTCAGTATATACCAATAGATGGCGGTCGGTTTTAAATTAGAGCTAATGTTTGACTGCTGTTGTATAGTATAATTGGCCAAGTAATTGCTTGATCACCCAAAGATTGAAACTATATTAAGTTAAGGCCTCTTAGTGTAAGTGATGTCAAAAGTGGTGAAACAACTACGAGTTCAACTATACCCATTCTCGAAAGTGCTAATGCACTGATTCACACATGTGTCTAATTAATTTATTAAAAAACAATTCAGTAAACTTTATTACAACATATGCAGAGACTTGTTTAGCATTGAGGAAGACAGCCAAATAACCCACACAACGTAACGTAGAATAAAAATGAAGATGGAAAGACGGACTTTCTTTTCAGCTAAATTCAGAAATAAGAAGTAAAGTCAACAAAAGTTAATTCGAAAAATAAACGAAGTGGTAACCGAAGGGGTCGCGCCCGTTTGGTAACACTCCCTTTTGGCAATGGTACTCATATACAACGTGGTGAAGATAATATGACTTTAATTGAAAACACTGGCATTGCTGGTTCATAGAAACATTTATAAACTATCAAATAAATCCTAGCATCGAAATTAATCAAAACGATTTTTTCAAACAAACTAAATAGGATAAAACTGTACACAAAATAGAACACCATTTAGATCTATTGGTTCACTGACCTGCGGTAAGAATGGCAACACAGCGCGGTTTCATAAAGCGCACGTGCAGTTCGCGGCGGCAGGCGCGGCGACGACATCGCGTAGCGACCGGCGACGTAATGTTTTGGCGCCATTAATATCATCATTAATGCTCAATTTCATTACATCAAATCACAGATTATTAACGAAATAGTCAGGCACCCGCGAGATATTCACTAATCACAATAACTTTTCGATAACTTAGATAAGTAGTCAGTTTTTATTTTTTTTATTTTCTACATGTCCACTGCTGTCCGAACATTTGAGACAAACGCTCTCTTGCAGACACCACTGAATGAGCTGGTGCTCCGTCTAACTGGTACCACATCTGCCTGTACACGTCTAGCGAAAGTTCTTCCGTGTACTCGGAAACGGGTCCATTGAGGAGTTCTAAGAATTTTACGGCATTTAAATTGCCATCAATAAATACTGGACCAATTATGGTATTTCTGTGTATGCCAGCCCACACATTGACAGAAAATCTGTACTGATGCGAAGTCTCCCGTACTAGATGCGGATTCTCGCGGCTCCAGTACCGAAGGTTCTGTCGGTTCCATAAACCATTCCTTGTAAATGTACTTTCATCAGTCCACATCACATTGTACAGGAAGTCAGGATTCTCGAGATGTTTGGTTTCCATCCAGCGACAGAAAGTTTCTCTTACTGGCTTGTCTCTCTGTAATAACGCTTGAACTTTCTTGTACTTGTAAGGCCTGCGTTTGTCTCGTTTCAAAACTTTTTGTATAGTTTTGTGATTTACACGAAAATGGCGACCTGCTCTACGCAGACTGGACGTCGGGTTGTGATCAAAATAATTTAAAACCCTTTCATCTGGGATCACAATTGCACGCGGAGGAGCACCATCTACATGCGGGATTAAGGATCGATTTTCCCGTATCCTCTGGACAGCTTGTACAATAGTCCGCCCGTGGGTCGGACACATACGGTTGTTCCCATACCTCTCTCGGTATGTCCGTATTGCTAAAGCGGCGTTTCCGTGACACTCCCCATAAATTAAAATCATATCGGTGTACTCCGAAGCCGAGTAATTATAACGAGGCATGGTGATTTATAATAAAAATAAACTTCAAACACAGTATGTTTTAAGCGTCTAACTTCGCAAAGTTCACTTATCAATTTAACCAAGTACCTATTCTACGTTATGTGTCCTGTCACTATTAAAACAAAGCGTCAAATTTCGCACAATTCACTCACATAAGCGTCTTTAAAAAGATACGAAAACACTCGAGCGGCGGCTTCCGAAGAGCGCGGGCGCATCGGCAATTCCAAAGCGGTACAGAATGCGTCACAGACAGGAAGTACGTCCGGTGATACACTGACCGAGTGACCGTAACCTAGATAGACGATGACTACCCCTTCCGTATACCCGCGCGGCGCCCCGCGTTTGCCTTTGTACAAAAAATACGCCATGGAAAAAAACCCTGGAAGAAAGTGGAAGGGGTGTGTTTGCGCATATGTACATTCGCGCACGAAAGTACTAGGCCTATTATTTTATTTTTAAACTAGCCTTTCGCTTGCTACTTCGGTTATTGGTAGGAAGGAAATGTTGGTCATTCTGTAACTTCCTTTGCAACCTGTCTATGGTATTCTTCTGGTAGGCAATTATCTTTCAGTGACGTGGAAAATGTGGATGATTCTTTTTATAACACCCTTGCCAAAGCTGTCAATGTCTGTTATTGGTTTTTTTTTTATTCTTTTATTTTTCCGGGAGTTCGGAAGACAGTAAAAAGTTCCAAATCTTTTGAACTTTTTACAATTCCTCTCACTGTAGACTCGGAACATTTTTTTGCCAATACGGTCCGTTTCATACATTATTCTTAATTATGAACTAAATTATTATCAGCCTCTTCATAAAATAATACGTCATAATTCATTTTTCTCAATTATCTATGTAAAACCATTTCGGAATTAAACACTTTTGTGTGCGATGGTATTTTGAGAACGAACCAATAGCGCACCGGCAAAAATGCGGCGGGTTTTTCCAGTACCTAGCGAGCTGGCAACGTGTGGGCTAATACCGTTGCGTCTGGGGGTCGTTTACCTGTCGCGTGCTCTCCTGTTAACGATACATCATGTAGAAAATGCTTAAAATTAAAAATAATGTCCTGTGGCTAAACTACTGGACAATATTTGATTGATTTTTTGTGTGCAGGTTGGGAATATAATGACTTATACGAAGTTTGATTTAAGGTCATATAGTCCTCTCCACGCTGTACATTGGTTATGTTTAAAGTACGGTCAGAGTCAAAAGTTCCGGTGTGCCGAATTTATTTAATATTCATATTATTTACTACAATATCATATTAATAACTAAGTATTGAACAGAAAACAATTTAAGTAACCTATCTAAATGAAAATAATTACATATGTTTAAGAATCACAGGTAAAAATTCTAACGAAACAAGTGCAGGTACAAAAAGTTACGAAGTACGCCCTTATCCCTAGTGTTTGTTATTGAGCTGTAAACGAAATCCGGTTTTATAACATTTTTATTTTGCGAAACTGTTAGATAGAGACAGACATAATTAATGTGCTTTCACATTAATTTTATCACTGTCTTACAGTTTGAAAGAAAAGACTACCTATTAGTTCAATGCGTAATTTAGTACACCTACGTATTATACAAATTTTATTACTTACTTGGCTACCATGGCAGGAGGTAGTAGTGGCCCATCCGTATTAAATAAAATTAAAAGTAAAAGGGGTGAAGAATTGTTGTTATATGCGGGAGGCACAGTTAATTTTGAGTCGCAAAAGAAAATTAAAGTGCAGTGGTAGTTTAAGTACAACAATGAACAATACAATTTTGTAATGAAACGAAACATTCGGCATGTTGTATGCCAGATTTTGAGTTACATCAAAAAAGACTGTCCGGTTTAAAAAAAAAAATGCTTTATACAAATCTGCAATGCAGTGTTCAGTTCTAATTTTAGGTATATATTCGACATAATGTTTTATTTACTTGGTTTTTGTATACCTGCATCACAATTGCGTAACTCACGATTAATCACAATCTGTTTCGTTTTGAAACAAATCGTTAAACCATTGCTTATGTTCGAAAAATGTGTCTGCTCAACAATGTAAATAACGCAATGAATATTGTTGAACTGTCAAATTGAAACAGGTTATAATTAATCGTGAGTTAAGCAATTAGGGTGTTGGTCACAATTAGGTATTCAGCTGCATCCGGTTAGACTGAAAGCCGACCCCAACATAGTTGGGAAAAGGCTAGACAGATGATGATGATGAGTCACAATTAGACACATTTTAAATGTATAAACAAAGTATAGGTACGTATTGTATATTGTACTAAATTAACTTGTCGATTTTTCTTTGCTTAGTTTAAATAAATAATAAATACAAACTACAAAAATCTTAACTTATTTATTTAATTTCCAACAAATATTTCCATTCCTTATAATTTGACGTAAACGTAACACACTGACTGTACCTGGTGCATGCGATACACCGCTATAGGTAAGTATATGTAGCGTTACCAAACCGGAGTGTTACGAAACGGGCGCGACCCAACCGAAGATACCACGATATTCCCAAAGGGATTTATCGCGACCTAACTTAATCCGAAATATAAATACTTTTATCTATCTTGGCTCGATACTAGGTTGGTCAGGCGACTAGTGGGAATACACTTCAATCACTACGGAAATTTAGAACTCATTATGTTTACTTCTTCTCTTGTATCGACAAGAACTATTTAGGGATTGGTAATTCCGAGCAGTGGTGGCCAAGTGGTAACGGCCGCGAATTACGAGTTGTAGGTCGTGAGTTCGAACCCCGCCAGGCGATTTACTTTGTGTAAATTATTTTCATCACCACTGCTCTCAAAACGGTGAAGGAAAACATCGTGAGGAAACCGGCATGTCCTAGAACCAAAAAATTCGAAGACATGTGACATCTACCAACCCGCACTGGGCCCGCGTGGTGGATTACGCCCCAATCTCTCTCACCGAGAGGAGGCCTGTGTCCCAGTAGTGGGAACATTATAGGCTGATGATGAATTCCGACATAGCGCAAAAAGATAGTGGGATTGACTAGACTATTCAGGGATTGCCCGGCCATTAATGACGCGCTTATACAGGTAAAGTACCTACCTTTATGTAATGAGTACCTATGGCCAAGGATGCAAGGAAGGGTGTTTTTATCTACGTAAAGTATATACCAATGAGGTCTTCACTGACTTTTCTGAAGGAAAAAAGGTATCGAAAACCTGGACTCATATTTTGATATCGCCAATCCACCTTGAGCAAGCGCGATGATAAATGCTCATGCCTTTTCTATTCGAGAATGTACCTTCCCCTGCAGTAGAATATAATTATAATAATAGGCTGCTATTGGTGAAGTAGAACGTAATGTAGATGTAGATAAGAAATCCATTCTTAACCTTTGATAAACTTGCCCGAGAAGGGATCAAAGGAAAGGCAACTTACGTTACCCTACATCAAAGAGAGAGCGTCAAACAAAATGTAAGTAACTATAAAAACCTAAACCCTTTCAAAGTTCAAGAGTAATTCATTTCATGGTCGATGCAGTTGTCATGGCCACATAATGCGTTTATTATTATTTTAAATCACTGCGCGGGCGCCGTGAGAGCGGACGGTGAAAAGTATCAGAAAGTGAAACCGCAGCGAGCCTTGACCGTCACGCCGCCAACCAACGTTAAGTTCAAGTTAAGTTGTACTTAAGTCTTAAAGTTACACGATTGTTATCTAACGGATTATAAAGTAAAAGTGTCATCTTTGTTGTTTTTTTTTTTCGGTTATGCTTTTTGAATAATGATTTTGAGTGGTGAACTTAAAAATTGTCTGGTCTTTCTCTTACGGAATAGACAGAATAACTGCCATACCTAAGTACCTATTTAAGTTTGTGGATAAAACGAATGTAGCATAAGGGATCGTAGTTAGAAGTTAAATTGTATTTAAAATAATGGGACGAGACACAAAGAAAATATAAAGATTAAATTTTTGAGGATAAAGAGACAGATTTAAGTTGTAGGTTGCATTTGATTTGAAATCTTTCATACGACGTCTTTAATTTAAAATAATTAAGAACAATTTTTTTAATAACTTGCAATCAAGTTATTTCATCCCAATTTTCTGTGATTGTTAATTTACATTCATACAAATAATTTACAAAAATATTTTTCGACTCCACAGACGCCTCTAGTCTATTCATCCATTAAAAACTATTTTGGTTCACGAAGTCGTGGAAAGTGTTTTGTTTCTCGCTTTTATAACATTTGGTGGCAATTACGCTTTCGACCGTGATGCAATTGTACTCAGAATAAAGACGGATACGTAATAAGTAATAAACAATAACGGTTCACTTGTGCTGGGGACACAACGGTTTGTTTACGATGGCCTTAGAAATGTAGCGGTTGTAATAGAGTAGATATTTATGTAGTTTATTTGCTATGAATTTAGATACTAAATCCATACCATCCTTATTGGAATCAGTGAACATTTAACTTTTATATAGCCGTACATTTTATTAGATTATAAGAACTAAATGAATTGTTAATTTAACATCCTATCGGCTAAGAAAGCTTGTTCCTACTGAATAATATATAATTTCTACCAATAGAGAGAAGAGAGAAAATAAGGAGAAGAGCGGTTGTATAGCAGAAAACAGGAGAACTATAGAAGAAGAAAGATAAGTAAGGAATGTCAGAGATACAAATAATAAGAGTGCCCTTGAAAATAGAAGACTAGAGGAATATAATATAATAGGAACAGATATAAGTCAAAATCAAAAGTCTGAGAATCCAGCACTTTATGAACATCACGAATCTATACAGGGTAAATTTTTATCCAGTGCGCAAACTGTAACCATTAATTCAGCATTACATTCTAGACACCCCAGCACAGAAATGTGTCGTCGATTATACAAAAACAAAACTGCTGTTCTATACATTTTGACCGCGTAGGTTTTGCACTTTTCTATGACAGCTGATTATTTTTTGCATAACCGACGAAAATTTTCTACGCTAGGGGGTCTAGAATGTTATGCTGAATTCATGGTTACAGTTTGCGCACTAGATAAAAAATTATCCTGTAAAAGACAGTACCCCAAAACGTTTGCCTTTTACCTTGTTGTTCTAGTGCTTTGAAGTGCATTGCTGGGAAGAAGAACTTGCTCAACAAACTCCCCAGCAAGTAATAAGGAAAGGGATGAAATAGTTAAGAAATGTACACAACGGAGACAATATATACACGATAAAGTCTATCGACCAATCCATTCCCATAGTTATTACGGTTAACGGAAGATTCCCAAAGAGTGGTGTGTGGAGTTCCCATTGAGACTAAAGACACTGCTCAACCTCTGCATCTGATAAGTTTCTACTACTCTTTTTCCAAACCGAAGCCATTCCAGAAAAACAGCTTTTTAATTTTGCACTTTGGTATTCCCTGTCGAACCAACAAGACATTCAGATTCATTCGTCACCAGACACTAATCTTCGGCTAACCTCTGCGTGTTTTGTAACAGACAACAATATTGAAGTCCGCTGTTGTGTTCCTGCACTTTGACAAAGAAAGCGAATACAACAATGGTCGCCGTAGAACGTAAACAGTTCGCTGGCTGCAATGGCGCTTTCTTTCTTTTATTTACAAGTATAGCTGTGAAATATTAGGATTATCAGGTAGCGACACGGCCATTTTGAAGGGAGCCCTGGAAATTTTGAAGAATACTGCGAGTTTTTATGGATGGTATATAAAAAACAGTCACAGCGAACATTCTTAGCAAAAATACCGAAAACGTATAAGTATTTGCGAAGAGCTCTAAAAATTCCTCAGGGAACTTTTAAAAAATTCACCAAATAATCATAGATGTATGTATGTAGTACCTAGTTGAGGACCTTTTAGGAAAGTCGAATGTGGTTAAAAAAAAACTCCTAATTAAAACATAAACCCCCTTATTACAGAACAAGGTTTTTCTTTAGGTATGGTTTTAACCGTCGAGCCTGTTTTTTAAATAAGAATCTAACTGTAATCGAAATACAGCTCCTTTTACAAAACTGACAAGTTAGTCCAGTGCTAAATTGTCAGTTTTGTAAAAGGAGCTGTAATTCTATTTCAGTTCTAAGTTCTTATTTCAAAAACAGGCTCGATGGTTTAAACCATACCTAAAGAAAAACCTTGTTTTGTAATAAGGGGGAAAGAGTTTTTTGTAGTTGATCCTGAAGTTGAACACATTGTAAATTGTTAATCTATCAATTAAAAATTAATATAAAGGGGAAAGTTTTGTTGTTGGCGGGTTATTCAATAGTTAATGAAACTTGTGTCTGACTGTACTAAGGTCGATAGAGAAATGGGTCATGGAATGAAGGCCAATCAGTAATTAATTTCTTGTCTTTGAAGGTAATAAAGGACGGCTTGTCTATGAATAATTTGTTGTATTTGTCACTGTTCGATACTTGAGTAAGTATTTTGCCGGTATATTGACACGCTGCGCCGTACCATACTGGTGAGCAGTGATGGCTTTTTATAAGCCCTGACTTACGAGTTGTAGGTCTTGAGTTCGAACCCCGTCAGGCCCACAAAGAAAATCGCCTTTCGGGATTCCAACCTACGTTCTACATAACTCGTAAGTCTTTACTCATTGGTAAGTGGGCCACCACTGCTTTCAACACAACCTGTATAATATACTGATAATAAATATTTAACAAAGTAGTTTTTGCCCGCAGTTTTTGCCGCTCCACCCACGTTATCGATTATCGCATAAAAATTAGCCCATGTTCTTCTTCATATCCCAGGCTATATCTCTGGCAAATTTCATGACGATCGGTTCAGCGGTTTAGGCATGAAAGCGTAACAGACAGACAGAGTTTCTTTCGTATTTATAAATATTAAGCAGGGATAAAGAACTACTTAGCGATGTTTTTGCAAGTCGCTAAAACCATGCGAATCAGGGGCGGTTTGCTAGTAAAATCATTAAACTAAATCAAACTAGGTAGGTTGCTAGCAGTGGCGAAGCGTCAATACAAACCGATTTCCATCGGCTTTCCTTTAAGAAATCCCAGCTCCCACCGATTATTTCAAAGTAAAGTTATTTTTTATGTGTTTCTAAGTTTTACTAAAAAAACAAATGCGCGCAAAGAAAACCAAACCATCTTACAAAATCCTCTGATTCCAACTCATTATGAGTGAAAGAGCGGCTGATCCTCTAAGGAAACTAAGCTTGCATCAAGCGGTGAGTGTCTTTTTTTTTGGAACGGCTTACCCTTACCATAATTAGACCCCTCGCCACTGGTAGCTGGGTACCTACCACACGATGGTGCCAACTCGGTATCTTGTCACGGTCGTGGCGACACTTCTCCTATTCTCATTTAACGCCAGCTAATTCCTTTATGCTTTCTACAGCTTACAAACGGGCAACAGTTTGATTTCTAAATCTTATTTATTTGATTTCTACATGCTTTTTCCTTCCATTTTAAAGTTCCATCCTGCAGCCACAGAATACCAAACTACTGAAACCTTTCAATATTTTTTTTTGTATTACATTTAACTATAAATTATCACATAAGTACTTCGCTCGCGTGGACAGTTATATTTTAATGATATTATTTCAAACAATTAACACAAAATCTTGACAAATTGTTACTGCGTTAAGCAGACGCCCGCGCGGTTTCATACAAATGTGCCCCGTCGCGGTCCCACGCGCGGGCATCCGTCGCGGCTTAGTCTACTTTAAGTCGCGGTAGCACGTTCTCGTGGGATAATTTCCGTGACCCACGCGGATCCCGCGAACCCGCGGGCAGCAGCTAGTCGTAAATAAAATGTCCCCGCGACTGACATCATTACGATCCCACCTCGCGTGTCCACGCACATAGAACCGCGATGGTTGACCGTCGCGGGCGCCCGCATAACGCACTTTCAGCCCTTAAACCTTCCTCATGAATCATTCTATCAATTGGTGAAAACCGCATGAAAAACCGTTCAGTATTTTTTGAGTGTGATCGAAGAGCTTAATTGAGAAAACATCCCTACTTATATTATAAATGCGAAAGTAACTCTGTCTGTCTGTCCCGCTTTCACGCCTTAACCGCTGAACCGATCGTCATGAAATTTGGCAGATATATAGCCTGGAATATGGAGAAGGACATAGGCAATTTTTTACGCGATAACCGACATGCACACCGGCGGAGCCGTTGGTAAAAGCTAGTATTCTATTTAGCAATTTATAATGAATTCATTACGTAGTCATTATTCAAGACGCGGGAGCGGGTAATAGAGGCCTAATCATTGTACATTGACCCATTAGGGGTAATTACGTCTTCGCTCGCTTGAACGCATCTTCGTTCGAACCTAATGTATGACATATACGAAGAAATCTCTAATAACCACTGTCCTATTGTATTATTCTTTATAGTTATTTCCTTTCTCCACAATATTAACGTTAAATTGCTGTTACATAAGTTTTGGTCCAAAAATAACGTGGGAGATAATTTGCGAATGTATCAACGTCATCATAATTTATCAAAAGTGTGATGATGACGAGTGAGTGGTTGTGGTTCAAGCAATTTTCTGTTTTACATATTTTGTTTTATGTCTTAAAACCGCACACGGTCTGGTCACGACATGTTATTTATGGAGAAAGATGAAAATAATGCATCTATTACATAACATAACATCACGCCTTGTTTCTCCGAGGAGTTTGGCTATAGTACCTATATTCACATTATGTAATGTATATATCCTAAACAGGATAAGTTTTTAATCAGTGCGCAAACTGTAACCATGAATCAGCATATCATTCTAGACACCCCAGCGCAGACAAAAACAAATCAGCTGTTTCATAGAAAAGTGCAATACCTACGCGGTCAAAATGTACGGAACAACAGATTTTATTTTTGTGTAACCGACGAAAAATGTATGCGCTAGGCGGTCTAGAATGATAATAATGCTGAATTCATGGTTACAGTTTGCGCATTGGTTAAAAACTTATCCTGTACAGGATATATACATAACATAATGTGGATATAGGTAGTATACGTACACCTCAGCCAAAGCCCTCGGGGGAACAAGGCGTGCTGTTATGTTATTTAATAGATGCATTATTTTCATCTTTCTACATAAATAACATGTCGTGACCAGACCGTGTGCGGTTTTATTTCTGTTGCCATGAACTGGGCACAAATCCAGACTCCGGGCTGCTACTGAAAAATTCCAGATAGGGAATCGAACACAGGACCTCATACTTAGCAGTACCGCTAGCGACCACTAGACCAACGAGGCAGTCTATTATTCCGTCAATAATCATTAGAAAAGACAGCAAAACTGTCCTCGATAAACTTAATAAAACACAAACAGAAAGTCATCCGGATATTGCTCTTAATTTGTTCTAAATTGCCTCGTACATCGCAAACAATAACAATCATATTTCTAAGAGAGAAAATACATGACCAACAATATTTCATATCGCTCCACGTGCTCTAAGGAGCCAGACCGGCTGGTAAAAGTGCAGCGTATAATTAGAGCGAAGTTGATCAGCATCTAGATATGGATAATAAGTGGGCTTGCTATTATGGAGAGAGCAACCACGACACGAAGGAAATAGACTAAGAGAGCCACACGTTTTAGGTCACCCACTGCCTAGATTTGAAAGCCTCCACTCGATTATGTCACTAGGGTTTGAATCAATCGATTTCATCGCTCTTATATGGACTCCTGACATTGAATGTGCTGTGTTTGCTACGGCACCTATCTCTGCGATTGCATAAGCAAGTGTTTTCAAATCTCAGACTTTTTATCTCAGCTTCTGTATTCTTATTGTTGCATCATGAGCTTATTAAGTTCCTTATTGTTGCTTTGTTGTTGTGATTTGTGGTAGAAAGTCTGTAAAAGTTGATAAATAGCATTTAATTATACCTCGATTTGAATCATGCATAATAAAGCAAATGAAAAGCAGATCATTAGTACATGTTTGAAAATAATTACTGTAGATAACTGCTTTGGTATTTTAATACTTAATTGTACGTTACACACGAACGGTTTTACTGTTCAAGTACTAACAAAGAGATTACAAGATTGTACTTAGAAACTTAGGCCTGTATGTCTTCGTAGTCGATTTGCGTAGAGATTTGAATCATAATTTCACTGAGTCGTGTGTGAACCGCGAAACTTTCCCATTATCCGTGGAGAAAATATCCCATAAAATGAAAAACGGTTTCACCCGCGCTTGGGTCACGGCTCTGAGAGTCGCGATAGTCAATTAAGATTATAAGGAGGCAAACGACAATCGCCACATAATTTTCTCGCTCATTCGTCGTGACCGAACTGAATCAGCATTGCATTAGAGCGCAGGGAGGGTTACTATGCATCCACCACAATCAAAACTATATCAGTGGGCTGCGGCGCTCGCCGGCGCTCAGTACTAGCGCGCCTTGCCCGCGCGCCGACACGCGAACCAACGAAAGTGAAAATAACACAATGAAAATAACAGTGCAACTATTTGTTTTTTGCGTTCTTGCCCTTGCGCTTGCGAACACTGATGATCCAACTCAAATAGAAAAATATGACAAAAAAATTAAAACCTACCAGCTGGATGTGCCTGGAAAGGATCCCATCACGATTATAGAAAATGCACGCGATGCCAGCAGTCCTGAGGATAAATGGGAAGAGATGACTTATGAACATAAAAATAAGGATAACGCAGAAATTAAGAATCTTATGACCCACATCGTGCATGACTTTGATGGAAATCGCCCAAGATGTTACGGCCCTTCTTGTCAAGATGGTTTTAATAGCGAAGAAGAGGAAGTATTGGATGATTATATTCTAACTGCGGATAAGCTTAAAGACTACGGTGACCTTCCTCAGGATCGTTTACAAGCTATATCTGCTCTAGCTGCAAAACTTAAAAAGGATAAAATAAAAGCTGACCAATTCACTTCAATGAACAGTGACGCTGACGAAGAAGACGGAAATGGCAAGGTTTACACTACTTGGAATCGTCTGAAAGTAAAACAACACAAACACCCTTACGATGATAAAGACGGGTGGGTAACCTTAGAGCCTGTCGCATGGTCTACGAGTAAAATTTCAAAATGGAAACCCAATGTTAAAAAACAGAAACCAAATCACTGGAACGAAGATGAAAATCGATTCCCCAGTAATGACAGGTTTCCTAGTGGTGATAGATTTCCTAGTGACGATAGGTTCCACGACGATGATAAGTTTCATAACGATGACAGGTTCTATAATGACGATAGGTTCCATAATGATGACAGATTCAGTTCATCTCAAGATTCTGGGAATAATTACAACTACAAGCCCCAGAAGAGACCATCATCCAGTCGACCCGGTTATATCAATAATAAATTGCACTTAGCTTCGGAATATGAATCGGAAGTCCCATCAAAACCATCATGGACTAAACCACAACAAGCAAACTATCCATCATCATGGGCCCCGGATGAAGGCAGACGTCCACACAAGCCAAACTGTGATCATCAAGACCATTATTCAGATGACGATGCAATGTACCACGGCATGTCTGATTCTGTAGTGACCGACCATCGACCCGCTAATTTCCCTTACGAGTATGAAGCTCTTCACCAGTCCTCAAGTATACCACAGAAGCGCCCTTTTAGAAGACCCACTCAAGTAGTGTATGCTGGAGGTCCAGAATATGAAAATGATCGTGTCTCAAGACCGCCACACGGTGATGGCCAATGGGTTTTGTTGTCAACTACTAAAGGATACAGAAACAAGAAGCGTCAGCGTTCCTTAAATCCTGCCGTTGCTGCTGACGATCGTTCAGATGTTTCAACTATGACGTCACATCAAGCTGTTGCGTTAACAGTGCTACCTGTGGATAAAGCTCACACCAATATGACGACATCACATGGTGGTATGCTGGAAGTTGAGAAGAGTTTCCAAACTGTTGAAGAAGCTAAAAGGGACATGGACAAGAAGAATGATTTAGAAGTTGCAATGACTCAGTTTAGGCCTGTGATTAATAGAAATAGGCTTGTAAAAAGGAAAATCGTTTCTAATGTGTCACCAGATAGTTCAACACTACTTGCTGCTGTTGGTGCCGGCATGGTGCCTGCTACAATGGCCATGGTAGTTCCCATGATGCTAGGTAAACGAAGGAGAAGAGAAATAAATAGAACACCAGCAGATTCTCAATTAGATAATTTATTATTATATAAATATCGATAGACTTCTAGTTATGTAAGATATTATTTATTGCTATTTATTAAATAATTTATTTCGTATGATTGATTGATTTGGAATGTTTGAGCGTTAGTATGATAGTTATTGTTAAACCTGTTTTGCAAAATGCGACTTATCTCAGTTAGATTATATAAGATCGTTGTGATTTCTAGAGTTGTGTTATTTTTTAATAAATAAAATGTGTCTGGGACTAACAAATTATTTACATCTTCATCATATATGATATTGTTACCTATTATTCTGTGTATGAAATCTTATAATTATAATCTTTCGGAATATCTTCAGACTTGAGACACCATGTGTTGTGTATTTTGAGAGTTTACAATATTTTGCAATTCACATAAAATTTACAGTTATTCAGAGTAACTATAACGAACAGATAATATACTCTTTTTATAATCTAGATTGTATTGAAGCAAGATGACATAGTTTGATACGTTGTCTCCAGGTACAGCATCAATCGAGACGCTTTACTTTCGAGTTACTAACGGTAACATACAGTTATAGTCCAACTAATGAATTATTAAAACACTATATTTGGGCACGTCGCTAATAAAGCTTGACCATAAATTGAGCGTCCATCTTGACTGGATTTATTCTTAGAAAGTTAACAGTTACAAAAATATTGATATTTAAAAATATACTTAATATAGTACAACCGACGACATCCATAGGTATTAAAAATATTAAATTCATTTCTACATCTTAAAAAAATGAAATAAATTTATGTACCTATATTCTTCTGCTTAAAAATTCAAGCTTAGTTTTTGTTTACCTAAACTTGAAAAGGGGTCATTGTACTCCTCATTATGAACAACTTCTGTAACAGTGAAAAAAAAACAGCTGTTCTCTACATTTCCTGGATTTATGTAAATACAATTTATTTAACTTAAACATAAATAAGTTTAATTTATTATTATAACATAAATAAGTTTAATTTATTTAACTTATTTATGTAAGTACATTACTTACCTAACTTTAAAGTTAAGTAATGTTTAGCGACTGTTTTACATTTTTGACGATTAAACATCTCTTAACTTTAATCAATGTTTGTAAATAAACCCCTATATGTATGGAACGGTTGATTTATTTCACGATTATTAGGCTTGGTCCGATTACAATGATGAGAGATGAGTACAGCGACCCCTTTTATCAGGTCTTTGAGCCATAGGACAAAGAATAAGTTGTCAGGTCTAAGAAAATAATAATTATAAAAAAATAACTTTCACAAACTGCGTGTTTTGTGACTCGGTCAAAAGAGGTCTAATAAAACGCGAAATTCTAATTATCTCACGTTTTTGCAATTTTCAAGTTGTATGATGATTTAACAAATATTTATTTACTCTTAGAAGTACAATTATAAAAATCATCAATAATCATCATTTGCTACTTCTACTTCAAAACTAATTGCTGAGTCTAATTAACAGGCCTGCACTATCCTCCCACATCTATTATCAATGTAATTTGAAAACATTTTATAAGCCAATTATTTTTAAAAGAGTAACCGTGCAGTTTCTTGCCGGTTCTTCTCCATAGGAAGCAACAAATTGGAACAGTGCACCTAGCTTCTAACGTTTCATAAGTGCCCATGCAGGTTTATGTGAAATAAAATATTTTAATTTTGATTCTAATGTTTATAAAGCTATAAAGCCATATTTATTACGGTCGCGAATAATATTTCAATCAACATACAACTAGGCACTGACCTACAAATTGCAAAATACGTAAGTAATTTGGATTTTGCGGACTACATTAGCACATCCCCCTTCACAATAAATTAATATTTATAGTAAACTTCTCCGGGCCGACTGTAGATGTTCCCTGTCCGAATCGCTTCCATCAGATATTTGACGCTAAACAGACAAACTATCAGGAGCACTGAAAAAAAAATGATAAATTATTATAATTGTGTCATGACCCTCGAAAAGGCTGGTGGTGTACGCAAGGGCCTGCCAGTGGAGCGGGTTGTTCGAAAGAGTTACCGTCGCCCCTAGCACACGGGCAACTGAGGCAACACGGTTGGGTTTTAGTCAGTTAAAGTCTGACACGCCAAATGACTTCTCCTTTTTTTTCTTTCCGAAGAAAAAAAAAAAAAACGCGCTGTGCCTCTCATACACAAGGTTGTGGATTCAATATCCGGGCAAGAACTAATGTGATTTTTTCAATTCAAAAGTACTTTCCGAGTTTATTTGGTCATTACGGATTTTGGTGAAGGAAAACATCGTGAGGAAACCTGAATTTGAAATCATCAGCCTGTTTTGATCAAGTGTGGTGCTTTCTAACTATCCATCAGTATCAATATTTTCTGTGAGAAGAAACACAATAATAGGCTAGTGTCATTAATTTATTATTATTAAAATAAAGATTATTTAAAAGAAAAAAAAAAACGAAATTGGAGCCTAAAGGCGAAGAAAAAAATATTCTCGTTTAAGAACTGCTTGAGGGGTTGTTTATTTTAGAGATTAATCAGTAATTGCGTTCGCGATATTTCATAACTTTACGTCAGATCCAGCTGTATGCATTTAAAAAAAATATCACGTTAACTATCTCAGAGATCAAAATCTATGTGATCATTATTATAAATTAAAGTCGCTTTTTGTCTGTCCGTGTGACTGCGTTATTCTTCTGAATTTCGCAACCAAACGGATCTTTTACAGAATTTATTCATAAAATACAAGTAATATATTCATCATTTCAGCCGAAAAACGTCCACAGCTGGACAAACGCGTCTCCGAAAAGGGGGGTTTTGCCATAATCGTCACGCTTGGCGGGCACCGGGCGTTCGCAATATAGTGGTGAAATGCATAGAGAACGCTGCTGCCCATTCTCTAGTAAGTCCCTTAGTCACCTTCTACGACACCCACGGGAAGAAATGGGCTGGTGCTATTCTATTACGTTCGGCACCACACGAATTAAAGTAATATAATGAAGAAGAACCTGTATGACCAAATATATGAACGTAAAAGAGGCAAAAGTAGTATGTGAGGATCGTAGTAGGTGGAGCTGTGTAATCTTTGCCTACCCCCATGAAAAAATGGCGTCAGTGTATGTAAGTAAGAAGAAATCTTCATATTTTGTAAAGTCGTAAAAATTTTGCAGTTTTACAAGAAAAAGTATTGTTAGATTATTACATAAGTTAGAGGATGGGTGACTATATTTACATACCAAGACCCCTCCGTGCCTCGGAAAGCACGTTAAGCCGTTGGTCCCGGCTGTCCTTTGTGGATCTTTGACAGTCGTTACGGGTTGTCAGAAGCCCGAAAGTCTGACAACCAGTCTTACTAAGGGGTATCGTGTTACCCAGTAACTGGGTTGTGGAGGTCAGATAAGCAGTCGCTCCACGTAAAATACTGGTATTCAGCTGCATCCGGTTAGACTGGAAGCCGACCCGAACAAAGTTGGGAAAAGGCTAGGCTGATGATGATGATTTTGTAACATGAGTTATTACAGGGTACGTAGTAACGGTACAAAACTCCAAGCTTGTAAAAACAACAGCGTAAAATGACTTAGAATCGAGCTTGAAATGTGGTACCCTTCATATATAACTCCCTTGTGATAAAAGAAACTAGCCACATACACAGTAATTAACTTACCTATGCGGTAGTTTCGGCCCAAGTTAACTATCCGTATGATATTACCGCTAATAGAAGTTATACTAGTTTTAACGTAAGAAATTCCTGTCTTCAGGTTTTTTCCGATTTGTAGGCTATCTATGCAGCATAAAGCTACCATTTTGTAAAAGGAATCACAATCAATCGGACTGCGTACCTTTAAATGGGAAGGTTGATTTTTTTTTCGCGTATTCAAAATTGGTTCCATAGTAAAAGTTATTCATGTCAATGGGTATTTTACCCATTGAATTTTGTCGATCGTTTCCAAAGTCTCCCTGTATATCAGTGAAAAATTTTAGGTAGACGGATCAGTACTGCCAGAGATTCACCATCATCAACCACTCCCTGACTTCATCGACTGCTGGACATACATTTCTCGTTACTTGTGGTTCCAGAGATTACGTCTTACAAACAAGCAAGCAATAGATTTCATAGACTCACGATCAGACAGGGCAATCAATCCAAGCTGTATCCATCCATTAGATAGCGCCTCCCAAACGATCAATATTATCGAGAAGAAGAGGTGGAAGAAACTGTACACGAAGAAAGTCGTCACCAGACAGTGGTTTGCCTGAAATTTAAAACAAAAGAGAAATCAGTAACGTTACATTATAGGTGAGTACAAGAGGGGAAACACACTAATGTTTGGATTGACATGATTCCGGCACAGGCCGGTCGAGAAAAACAAATGAGTATTTTGCCTCCCGGCTTTGCCGAATCATGCCGAATCAAACAACAGTGCAGCATGTCTATAGCTCCTGCCCCACCGAAGAAATGGCTACGAGCTATCCACGATTCTCTCGCTCAAGAAACGTAAAAAATATTGTAGGTATCGTGCAAGTAAAAGAGTGTTTGATCACTATAAATGTTCACACTACCGGCGGGGTTCAGAACTCTTTCTCCACTAGTTTGTCGCAGCGACAAGAACTACCCAGAACATTCGCTTACAGACACACGCTTGGTACGTACCAAGCGTGAGTCTGTAAGCGAATGTTGTGTACGTACACATCATCATCATCATCATCATCATTTCAGCCGAAAGACGTCCACTGCTGGACAAAGGCCTCCCCCACGCTCTGCCACTTCGAACGGTTCAGTGCTTCCCGCATCCACCGAATTCCTGCGGCCCTCACAAGGTCATCTGTCCACCTTGTGAGAGGCCTTCCAACTTTACGTCTTCCGGTACGCGGTTGCCACTCCAGAACTTTTCAGCCCCATCGGCCATCTGCTCTGCGAGCAATGTGCCCTGCCCACTGCCACTTAAGTTTGTCAATTCTTCGGGCTATGTCGGTTACTTTGATTCTCCTGCGGACCTCTTCGTTCCTGATTCGATCACGCAGGGAAACTACAAGCATAGCCCTCTCCATCGCCCTTTTGGTGACTTTAAGCCTTTTTATGAGGCCCATTGTGAGCGACCACGTACGCATATCAGCGAGTAATCGCACCTTGCGGGTGATATCGGAAATGTATGATAACACATCCAACAACTACTTTCATCAATTGAAACTGTGGTGACATCTACATCGTCATATGCGAACTATGCATCACACTGACGTCACGCTAAAGCCTGCATCGCCTAAACAGTGTTTACCGCGCGACATCGGGTTATGCTTAAATCATTTCATGCATTAATCGTCGGGCAATTGACCACCATCCACAACACCATGTCTGGTCAGGGATTCTCGTTTTCTATGCAGGATGAAGGAACTTTACACTCTGTTCCTTATACCTCTGTAAACTAAGTAAGAACTTGTGTTAAGCCTCTCAGAGACCTTAATCTTATGGTTTTCAAAAAGGTAAGTTTTCAATAAATCAAAAAATCGCTCGCTTATAATAATCGGTGACCGTTAAATCGTTTGACTGATTTCTCTTCCTTCTTTCTATTCGGATTACAAAAGTATCTATAATACCTAATTGCTGCATCGATTAGGTTTGTTTCGTAACGCCAATCTCCAATGAAAGTTGATAAGTATTTACCAGCTTTAATAGTAGGAAATTTTGTGTGAAAACTAATTCCGTATCTTTTACTTAATTTATTTCAATAGTTGTTATTTAATTTGTTGTCGTTTATTGAGGCCTCTCTAATTCCGCAATCGAGTTACGTAAGGTATTGGCTTTGTGCGTGCATCGATTGACGTTATTGGCTGTATGATGGCGTGCCTGTGCCTCGAATCGTAGCGATTCACGATTCACGTCATGGAACAAAAAAGAAGTTGAATGGACGCACGTCAGAAGCTGAACCTTACAACCTAAGTTGTAAATAATGGATAGGTACTTTTCAGTTTATGAAGGCGACTTGTTATATGTATATGTACTGATAGCTTTCAAGTTACATAATAACAGCACAGTAATAGTTACAACACAAAATATTAAATTGTTTAAAAAATACAGTGATATCCATAGTATAAATACTAGGAACAAACACAAATTTGTTGTACCATCAACAAGGCTCAAGAAAATAGGTGGGTCATTCAGATGCCAATGTATACGCTTCTATAATAAAATTAATAAACTTCCAAGCCATGTTCAAGATCTAAGTCTCAATAAATTTAAATCATTCATTAAACGTAAGTTGTGCCTGAAAGCCTTTTATACCGTTAAAGATTATATTGAGGACATTTTTGTCCTCAATATAATCTTTAACGGTATAAAAAAGCTTGGGATTGATCCAATTTTGTATACAGTTTTTTTTTTAATATTTTTATTTTGCTCTTTGACATTCGATTATTGTTATATACACTTTGACATTTGATTATTATTATATACACTTTGACATGAATATTTTCTTTGAGAAGTATAATATTATTTTGCTTTAATTATTGTGAATGTGAGGACTATGTGGTATTTTTGCTTTTGTGTTTCATTTCTTTCTCAGTTCATTTTTAAAGTTAATCTGGCAGTTTGAGTACTTTATGTGGCCTACCCTAATGTCCTTTCTTTGGTATTGTTCGTCAAATCGTTGAGCTCCTCAAGTTCTGAGTTGAGCCGTATGATTACTGATACATGCGTGCACTGAATGGACAGGTCCACTCAATCTGTGGGGTTTCTTTCCTCAAAAGACCATTTCAGACACCAATCCACATGGTCTTCACATGATCTGACCAAGATTATGTCTGGACTTTAAAAGAGACTGTGACCTCTGAGTTTGTTTCGGCTTTTCTTCTCAGAGTAGTCAGTTAGGAAACGCCGACCTCACCTAGTTTAAAAAATATGATTGACGTGTAAAAGTGTTTGTACAAACCTACTTACAGAAATAAAATCATTTATCATAGTAAGTAAGCAGCGCAGTGTTTTCAAAGTAATAGAGTACCGACTCCACTCGATGTTTTCTCGATCCGGCACAATTATATCGAATGATCTTGAATAAAATATCGATAACAGTGCAGCATCGGAGCTGTGTGAACACTTCCATTGTTTGTCGTTTCTCCTTTTAAGTAAAGAAGATTGTATCACAGTGAGATTCATACCGTGTTGCTAGGTTGGTCCTAAGGCTAAGGACACACTGCAATAAAAAATCGCGCGAAGTTTTTATCGTCATTCTGTAACACGTGGTATCATAATTCTCCTTAGGTAGGTTCTCGTTGTGTCTAGTTGTTGGGTGGTCTTCTCATTAAATTCAAATTCACCTTTAGGTAAAGTTACTAACAACAGTATTTTAAGTGCATACCTGTTACCTACTAGCAATTTATTGATCTTTTCAGTTAGGCAGCTGTCCGAAATAAAATATTTTTATTTATTTACAACTATCTGACCCGTGCCCACTTCGTTGGGCGGTAAACATTTTTAATTGTAATGAAGTTGAGTGTGGTTCGGTTAGTACAGAGCAATTTATTTCTAAATAAATTGACGTGTTGTACATGAAAAAATACCGTCTAATAGAAGGATCACAAAATAGATTACGACACGGTTGCGGTTCCATACCTATGTCGAATTATCTCTTTAACAATTCGTCCAAATTAGATGCAGTTTAAGGGAAAAGTCTTTTGTTTAAATACTTGAGATGATAAATTTACTTATTTTGATAAGAATTCAAATTTGTTGATAGTATGACCAATAAACATGACCCAACGATTAAAAATATTTTTTTTTAATAAAAAATACTACCTACTTTTTGTGACTTCAATATAAAAGTTAGACATATGCTGTTGCTTTTTTGTAGGCATTAACATATATTGTTCTACAACTTTTCTCTAGAATTCAATCATATATCTCTCATCGTTCGTAAGAAACGTTTTCGTTCGACCGTATTTTCTTGCATTTCACCTGTGATCTGCATTGCACTGAGAAAAAACGCGACGGATTTTGTTCGAAAAATTTCGTACAGTGATTATTAACCAAAAAATTAAAAATCCCGAGAAAAACGTGAGATTTCGCAGTGCGGGCTTACCCTAAGTAGAACAATGCTTAATCTTTTCTTTACTCGAGCAGCCGCTAGATTCTGACGACATTTTCTGAAGCCATTATAAAATTAAATGAAGTTCTTTCTCCTTTGTGGAATGCAGATACGCCGCAGGTATTTAATTGCATATTATGTTTATAATTTTAAGGGACCTAGTACCTAATGTAGTGGACTGGTAGAAAACGGTTGACCAGTCGCCCTATCGATCTACCTACATACCTACCTACCTACCTGGATTGATAAATCAACAAGCTGGTAGCTCGAACCTCTCATGATTGAGGACTTACATACATCCATTCTTAGCAAAAACATATTCTGATAAGTATAAGAGATTGGCAAAAATAATTACTAGAAGTAATACCGACCTTATAAAAATTCCCATTGCTTCTATTAATTATTTTCTAAGAAGAGGCATATGAATTGATTCGAATTCCGCCCGAATCGGTCAAATCTACACTTTTAAATAATATATTATTTACCTACTAGAGGCGACTCACACGAAAATAATTTATTCGAGTTCAATCCAATGATATTATAAGTGTCATCCTTTTACACCTAAAATATCATTGTTCAAATCGATAACTTCAGAAAAACAACTTATTAGGCAATTGGAAAATTTCATAACTTGCCAGTTGCCTACAGAAAAAATTATTATTAAGACGTGACGATTTTTTCATAAATTCATGTAAATCGCATATTAAGAAAAAATAAAACAGTGTCTCTTACCTTATAAGCACCACAAGTGAACATAATCCCAAATAGAAACAGCATCATTGCTATAGTGATATACGTTAGGTAATACGTGAGCACTATGACCATCTCCAGCGAATCCTTTGTGGACCCAAATATGCTCTCCAAATTCTCAAAGTTTCTGAACTTATCATCTTTCTCGAAATAGTTGTTGGTCACGTTCAGACCCAGCTGGTATAAGTGGAAGGCTACAGTGGCTATTGCTATCAGCTGTAACAAAGAGATTTTGTGTTTTAGAACATTAAAAATAATAGTAGTTTGTAAAACGGCTGCATAATGAGGGGTATTCCGTGTTTAATAATTTCACACGACTATTTGAATGCCTAGTTATCTGCAGTTTCAAACACTACTTTATTTAATCTCATACATTGGGATTTAACATACTAAATAAAATAATAAGAAATAGTTTTGTAAAACTATAAAAATGGCGCAACCCGCATATGCGGAGAGCAATAGAAGGAAAAACTCTAAAAAAAAAATATGGTAGATAACTCCTTGGTGATATTAACTTCTTGGATTTGTCCTTTATCGTATTGGTAAAAAAATTGGTTTTAACGTTATTTTGTTACAGAAAAAATGCCATAGGTAATATGATTCTAAGTATTTTTAAATTTCGCTAATGTGTTTAAAAAACACACGAGTCAATTTAATTCGTTTTGAAGTTGAGTGAATTTTACGATATGAGAGTACGTATATATAAAAATGTTTCTTTCAATTAACATAATACCTATGTGCGTTTCTTTACGACGTTTGTAGTCGACTTTTAAGCAAGCAATTGCTTGAAGTAGGAGACTACGCAGCTTACACGGGGTACTTTCCAACAATAAAAAACGGTGTAGAAAATAATAATACAGAGTGAAAACAGACGTTGATGGAGAGAGTTTGTTACTATTACGAAACATTTCGAAACTCGTTAAAGGTAGGCATTTAACATGAAAATAAATAGGTTTTTGGACTTGATTTACTTCAAGTTATTCGAATTACCTACTCATTATTATAACCTGCTAACATAAGCTATATATAATACTATGACAGGAAATATACGCCATTTAATTGGACTGGCCAGTAAACTAC
The DNA here is from genome assembly GCA_949987655.1 of Polymixis flavicincta. Classification (NCBI taxonomy): domain Eukaryota; kingdom Metazoa; phylum Arthropoda; class Insecta; order Lepidoptera; family Noctuidae; genus Polymixis; species Polymixis flavicincta. Next base: position 16,552,874 of record OX465184.1, read on the forward strand.
AACTTACAAGCACTTGAGTTGGTTAAACGCCTGATAGAATAATGAAAGCAAAGCCACAAAGCCTCAACATGTTCATGTTGAGGCTTCGTTCACACATTTACGGGTGTGTCGAGTATACCACCTACGATAGGCGCTTTCAAATCACATGTGTACAATTAGGTAGTATTCAGCTGAGAAGTCTATGCCACATTTATTCTAGAATAATGGGTAGTTATGAATATGTTTGAACACTTGTATGAGAGTGGCGCTGTAATGCTTATTTGAGGAGAGACTGTAATAATATTCTAAATGAGCAAGTATTGTCGTAAAAGTGCAAATAAAATCGTATAAAATTAGATATTAACTATTTAATAAATATTAATCCATCACTGGATGCAGTTTAGCATTTGGCATTCTATGGTATATTTTTAATTTTAATAATAATTGTTATTCAAAATCAAAATCAAAAGTCATTTATTCAAACTAGGCTGAGAGTCAGCACTTCCGAACGTCAAAAAAAAAAAAAAAACATAAGAGAGTCCCCCCAAAACGCCCACCCTTCGACACTTCCTAGTGCTTTAGCTGGGAAGAAGAAGTGGCGCAACAAACTCGCCAGCAGCACAGCTGTCTGTTCAGTTAGAAGAACTTGATACTGTACAATACAATAGTAAAAAATAAAATGATTTAAAGAGTCTAATAAAATAAACAATTAAGTATATGAATGTAATTCATACAACCTGTCAGTAGGTAAGCTAATTCTGGTGAAAGAACACAAACATTGTCTTGAGTTAATCACAGCGACCAACTATTCTTATCGTTTAAGTAGTCGTTAAGTATTATTAAGGTATTGAAGGAATAAACTGGTTTTAAAGATAATTAAGAGGTGACTTTGATGATTTTTTTGATGCATTAAAGTACATATATTTAATTATGTTTTGAGTTCGATCACTGCATGCAAAAAAGACTTGAAAATATCGTATATTTTTTTGTTTCCAAAATTATTTAAGGCTAAAGAGATACGCTGGTTTAAAAAAACCACCATTTTAAGTCTTTTGTGTTTGCCTTTAGTAGACAGACAAAAACCCAAGATACATAATTAGCTTCTCAAAAACGTCCGCATAAATAGGGCGTAATGTGCGCAGTAGTGTCAGTGTCAGTATCAAATAGTATCGTCAGTCATCTTTCAGTCCCTTTTAGACATTGCTTTGTAAAATACACTTTAAATCATGCGTGTAAGGTTGAATTTGCAAAAACATGTATTTTATTACTAGTATAATTAACCACTGAAGTATAATTGCAGACAATTGAGTGTTACCTACTTTTGTTCGAGAATGTCCATCTTGGGTTTTTTGTAAATCAATGTTAGTATAGGAGTTTGACATTACGTACACCTGTCAAATTAGTAGTTGATAAAAAAAACGGTAGGTAATACAAAAGGTAGTTTCGATTAGATATACCACTTCTAAAACCCTTGAGTAATATGCTCCTATGGCTCACAAAAGAAAGGCAATACACTTTCATATAAATGTAAATAAGGACAAGTAATACTTACTATAACAATGTATCCGAATATAATATTCCCCACCCTCAAGGGGAAGCAGAATAGAAACTTTCTCGTCATCTTCTCATCGGTATTCCTGAAAAGGGTAAAAGGTAAATATGAAAATAGGTACCTACTTATACTTATGAAGGTAGATCCTACAGTTTTACATGATAACAATAAATTATAGGTAACTTGGTGCTCACCAAAACTCCTACAAAGTGCAGTTAATTGTCAATGAACTGTAAGGGAAGGTGCCTGTGTCTGTAACACAGTATATCCTAGCACAGACACAGACGTTCGCTATGTCTTAAGTAATGCATTATGTTTGTTTGAGATGGACAAATTGTATTTGGCTTTTTGATACTAAACATTTGTTTACTATCTATTTATTAACTGCGTAACAAAAATAATCATCATCTACCTGCCTCTGTCATAGATTATTTGGGGTCTTGGGTTCTTCAGAAAGGCGCGAAGCGACAGCGGGACACGGGTCGTGTCCCGCTGTCGTTTCGCGCCTTCTCACGACACTTCTCATGAACTTTTCATAGAAATTGTTCTAAGAGAGGCGCGCCTGTTTGAAGAAGCCTTAACACGTTTTCTTCTTCCATTCTCCATTGTCAACCTTCACGCTATCATTCACACCTTTTTGCTATCTTACCATTACCTACTCATTCAATCCATCCTTCTTTTCTTTTCTTCATATGGGCTATTCAGCGTTCTTTCAGTCACATACATTTAATTCCTCCTTCTCCATACCAACACCAACGATTTAGATTGTGTAGTAACAAAAATGATCAGAGAGGAGTAACCAGAAAGGTCCACTCTACGGTTCTTCCTCAAAAGACCATTTTAGACACCAGTCTACATGGTCATCACATGATCTGACCAAGATTATGTCTGGAATTTAAAAGAGACTGTGACCTCTGAGTTTGTTTTGGCCTTTCTTGTCAGAGTAGTCAGATGGAAAACGCTAATCTCAACTAGTTTAAATAAATATGATTGTCGTGTAAAATGTTTGTACAAACTTACTTACATAAATTAAAGTTACATATCATTGTGTGACACACTAACAATTACAATGCCTTTCATTTTGACAATTCGACAGTATTCATATCAAATCAAAATATTTTATTTCATATAAACCTGCACGGTCATGTATGAAACGTCAGAAGCTAGGTGCACGGTTCCAAATTGTCGCTTTCTATGGAGAAGAGGCAAGAAACTGCACAATTGCTCTTTTTAAAAATAATTGGCTTTAACAATGTTTTCAAATTACAGTGATAATAGGTATGAGAGAACAGTGCAGGCCTGTCAATAAGTACACAGGTGCGGTCCGAGGGGTTATGAAGTAAGTAATAGTAGTATCTTGGTAGTACGTTCTCGTGCGATAAATTCCGACCCCTAAGCGTGCGAAGCCGCTAGCAAAAGCTAGATTCATTGCTCATAAGTTTTTTGTGCAATAGAGTCTTATTTACTCTTTTTTTTCCTTATTACTATGTAGTCTTTGTCTGTGATCGGACCCCCAAAGTCTTTGGCTGCGACCGCGCCTTTATTCATATTGTTACTACGTTAACGAGCGGACGACTTTTTAAAACGATTCGAATTTTCCATCAAAATCCATCGGATTGTGGAAGAAAGCGTGTTAATTTACAACCTATGTTATCCGACTTTTGAACAAATATGTACCTAAAAATGTAGGAACATAAAAATTACCTACATGCTTCCTTCGATTTTTTTTTTGAGTTTTATGTATAAATCCTATCGATCATGAATCGATAGATTTTTAATAACGTGTAAGGTACTCGTAGTATGAAATGGAATGAAATGCACCGATCCCAGCGTGGCTTGACCAGACTCGGTTAATCGAATTAACCCCAAGATTTGCACTAGCCCCTGATGCCTCATGCTTCATGGTGTTACAGAGGCCATTGCATATCAAGAAGTAGACCGGGGGGCGCGGTAATGGTCAGGTAGACGTGCCCTTAGAATAGGAAAGGATTGCGAGCCTACCGGATATGCATCCTTGAGTAAGCATTGGACTAGTGGGGAGACGGGTGGTATTTATTTTCACGACGTCGACCGCATGTTGATTCAGGTCGAGTTTTTAACAACGTATAAGGTAGTAAGGTTTTTATTCTTAATCATAACCATTACTGTTCCAGCGTACAGATTACTTGCATACATAAGCACGAATGCGATAAGTAGTAAGTACCGATCTACCTACCAGCCCTAGTTTTCTATGATTAAATCTGCGTTTTTCAAACTCAAATTACCTTTCTCATGCGTTTCATACTGCAACAAGGATCTTTTGGCAGTTAATTGACATTGACAGCAGGACGCTGTAGGTAAACATTCGTGCGATTGTTTTTTGAAATTTATTATAAAAGCAAAATGGTGGCTTCGTTTTGATTTCGTACCCGTGTCTTAAGATCCCTAGTCTACGTTGGCATGCACGTAAACATACCGCGATGGGATTTTTTTACGTGCACTGGATCTTTGACGTGTTTTAACTGTCGCTTCCCTGGTACGTCATTAACAGCTTATCAATGTGAAAATCTATTAACTGCTCCCAAATTAAAAAATTTTTTTTTACAACGTCTGACATATTCTCGTCATTATTTGACATTATACATAAATTCTAAAATCGACTTGTCATGGAAATCATGTCACTTGGTTTAAATAGGTTCATTTTATATATGTAATTTCCTTTACATATTGTGAATGAGAGAACGTTGTAGGCGTTACAGGCTGTAGATTTGTACCTAGACGATTTTCTATTTTAATTTCTCTAAGTATCTGGTACTTATTGACAGGCCTGGGTGCTTACTCTCGAATATTATTCCGATAGATCGACATTGGAATTGTCAGTCAAACGTTAGTAATTGGCTGGTCTCATTGAGTCTAGCCAATCCCTGACGTTTAACTCAACCAATCTTCGATCAATAATAGTACTATTGATCGAAGCAACCAACTGACGTTTGACCAATGTCGATCTATCGAAATTATATTCCAGAGTAAGCACCCAGCTCTGTCCTCCTACACCTATTATCTCTGTAATTTGAAAAAAATTGTAAAATCCAATTATTTTTAAAAGAGTAATCGTGGAGTTTCTTGCCGGCTCTTCTACATAGGAAGCGACAAATTGGAACCGTGCACCTAGCTTCTGACGTTTCATAAGTGCCCATGCAGGTTAATGTGGAAATATTTTCATTTTGATTTTGAACGCACTGCTTATGGCGGAGAGTTGGAAATCGAACTGCGTTTTTTCTCGACCCGCTGGGATGCACTGTGTTGGATTCTCAATGCTCGGTTCCACACCGAAAGTTGGAAATCGAATGCGCGATAAAATATTGCCGCGATATTTTTACGTCAATGCAAACGTGGTAATACACAGCTGGCTATCTATCTATCTATATAAATTAAAAGAAAAGTCCTGACTGACTGACTAACTCATCAACGCCCAGCCCAAACCCTTGGACCTAGAAAGCTGAAATTTTGCACGGGGTTCCCTTTATAATGTAGACAAGGAATAAGGAAGGATTTTTCGAAATTCAACCCCTAATGGAGTTAATTAAGGGATGAAATTTCCGCGCGGGCGAAGCCGCTGGCAAAAGCTAGTTTCTTATAATTTTGATTTAGATATGCTTTAAAATGGTATCATGTTAGCTGTGAAGATTGGTCGACCGAAGATTTGACAACAGAGGGTGCGAGACAGAAAGGGAACAAGTTAATTTTGAAATCACCACGGGTTAGTACAATATCAACGTGGTAAAAACAGTGGTGGCCCAGTATCGGCAACGACTTACTGGTTGAAGGTTGGGAGTTCGAACCCAGGAAAAGGCACTTAACTTTATGTATTTGATTTCATCACCACTGCTCTAAAAACGGCGAAAGAAAACATCGTGAGGCAAGGCAACCGTCATGTAAATTTGAAGACATTTGTGACAACCACCACCACCAACCCGCACTGGGACCGCGTGGTGGCTTTTGGCACACTCTCTCACCGAGACGGGGCCTGTGTCCCAGCAGTGGGAACATTATAGGCCGATAGCATTTTGAATACAATATCACCTAGAACGGTCTTGAACTAACCTAGGTTCATTGTTCGCTATCCACTGCTCCTTCACCCAGCCACTCACAGAACAAACCAACACAAAACTATCTATGCACAACACACAACCGAAACGTTCGCTATCAAAACACGATGTGCTATTTCAGGTACCTAGGTTAGCACACCTAATCGTCGCACTACACGACCAAGCTCATTTGGTCTGTAGCGACGTTAGTTTTGAATAGATTTACGGTTTAGTTAATAATGGTCGTTGAGGAAGCGACGCTACGGTTCGCTGAACGCTGTAAAGGTTGCAGGAGGGAGAGGGTCCGGGTGAACGGGCCAAGGTCGGGACTTTATAAAAAGGTAGCTAAGTAGCTAGATAAAAGGTGGCCTTCTCTACTTTATATTCATACTAGTTTTAGCTAGTGGCTTCGCCCGCGTGGAGATTGGAATCTGTTCCACGGGAACATACTCGTACTACCGGAGAAAAAAGTACCTACCCTATTTTTTTATTTTTGAAACTTTGCCCCACACTAAGAATTTCTCCTGTATTGTAGGTGCGTTTACAAAAATTAAACTCACATACAAACAGCCAGACCCGGAACAACTACTTGAAGACCATACAAATATTTGTTCCTTGCGGGAATCGAACCTGTGACACGCAGCGCAGCAGTCAATCGCTTAACCACTGCGCCAATCGTGCCTATGTTTTAATCCAGGCTGTAAAACATCTGTGTGCCGAAGTTTTTACGCGATTGAGCAACAAACATCTAAACATCCAACTTATACATTTATACTATTAGTACAATTATGCGGGGAATTTGGACACCTGGCCTTATAAGTAGCTATTGCATAAATGGGTGTGGACACGTGTGTCTTCTGTTTGTTCCAATGGACATTGTGATTTGTGAGCAATGAAAACTATAACCATGACCATATTAGAATTCAAACACATAGTATTTGGCCTAGATACGACACCGTTTTGTTAATTTAAGTCTTCTCTTTTTAAACCATCGTGCGATTAAACTGCAGTGGGTCAATATCTAGTCAAACCGTTACACCCGCCTAGCTCGAATAGCTCTCATACTTCGAAAGCATTTAATATTTTCAGAATACCAATTTCAGATCAAGTGAGTTTGCCTTGAAGTGAGACCAACCAAGCGAGATTTGAATCCAAGAATACAGATGTCATTGTTGGTTGAAGTCAGGGGCCACAATCGGCAAAGGAAAACATATTTTAACCGCAATAGTCCTTTGCCAATAAGTTATTAGTGAGACGTGATTGTGACAGACAATAATGAAATAAATTGTTCACAGTGCCTTGTAATGCTTAAAAATGGGGTTTGAAGTTCCAAGGTCTAAGGTCGAGGTCAATCTAAGTCGCAGGAAAAAGCAAGTTAAAAAATAATTTTGGCCCGGGTTTTATTTTTGAACCGACGAAAAAACGGAGGAGGTTACTCAATTCGACGCGTATATTTTTTTATTTTTTTTTTATGTATGACCACGCATAACTTTTTCCAGGGTAGTCCGATTTTGATAATTCTTTTTTGATTGGAAAGGGTATACCCCGAAGTTGGTCCCATATAAATTTCGAAGAAAAATTCCAACCCTAAGGGTAAGAAAACAGGGGATGATTGATTGTTTACTCACAGATTTTAATACTGAGTTGTTTATTACAAAAATAAAACAAAAATTAAGCACGTAGTAATTAGTAGAGAGCTGCAAGATCAACTTTGACTTTAAACTTTACCAAAAGGCCGCTACAGAAATAAACTGACTTTAGGCACCTGTCCCACAGCCCACAGGGAATCGACTAGCTGTTAACGATTATCTCGCTCCAGAAACGTACAAAACAGTGTAGGTTCCGTGTGAGTGAAAGAAATACAGTGAATCCACTGTACATGATTCTGAACCCCTCTGCCGATATTTTTGATAACCGACGAAAAATTTCTACGCTTTCTAGGGGGTACGCTACGCTAGAATCAAGTGCTGAATTCAAAGTTATAGTTTGCTCATCGATGTTCCGATGTCGATCCCAACAATGTGTTAGACGTAGAGAGTAACACTAGCAACTAGAAACGAGTGGGCGAGCAGGTGAGCTCGGATAGTTTAGTCGGTGGGCTCATAAGCGAGTGTGCGAGAGCGGCCGCTTAAAAATCAAAAGATATTAGGTCCCATGTAAGGAAAAGAGAAACATATTATGTTAATAGTTTATCACTGACTGTTCACATCGCCCGCGCCGGGGTGTACTCGTTTGTGGCAGCAACAAGAGGTATCGTGGAAGGTACTCATTTAGGGACGCTCGCTTGGACTCTTGTTTCGGAGAACTCTCGCTGAGAGAGTCACGCTTGGTACTTTAAAGGTTGTCAGGCAAAAATGCGACCTAATGTAGTGTAGGCTGACAAAAAAATAACTTATATTCGCCCGGTCAAGCTAATTTAGAAATGGAATGGCAGAAAAAATTACGGTAGGCGTCAGGTGAGCTCACAAGCGAAGAAGACAAGATAAAAAAGGAACACGACAAACTGTGGTTTATTATACTCGTCCCTGTACGGAGAGCTCACAAGACCCTCTCACAGTACCTACACATGCAACGAGTAGTAAAAGAGTAACCGTGGAGTTTCTTGCCGGCTCTTCTCCATAGGAAACAACAATTTGGAACTGTGCACCTAGCTTCTGACGTTTCATAAGTGCCCATGCAGGTTTATATGAAATAAAATATTTTAATTTTGATTTGTTTTGGATACTCGCTCGTCGCTGTCGCGCACTCGTTGCTTGTTGCTCACCCAACTCGTTCACCAATTTTTAGTTGTTAGCTCTACTTCGCTTTTCGTTAATCGTCGGGCAGTGGAACAGGTGCCTTGGGCTTTCGAAGCTTTTGCGAATGGGATAGAATACAAGTCTTGTTTATTTCTGTGTTGTTATTTTGGTTGGTTTTGTTGTCTGGGTTCCAAGTTGGTCTCTCCTTATTTGGCTTAAGTTAAGTAATGGTTAACCTTCAATTTATTGACGTTTTTTTACTATAAGCAACTTTTATTAATAAGATAAGAGGGGACTATTTTTTTTTTAAGTTCCATGGGTTCTAGTTTATTGTTTTACGATTTTTTACGTACCTACTAGAAAATAGCCTCGTACTAGAAAAAAAAGTGACATTTTTTTTGATTTAGCTTTGCCTGCCTTACGATAATGAGAGAAGAAAGATTAAACCAGAATTTAGGTATTATTTGCACGTAGGAAGTTGTGACCTTGGTTGAAAATTGTCCTAAGTTGTATAATATAGAAAGGATAGGGGAAAGCTTTTTACCAGATTGCACGACTGCAAAGACACGTTTTGTTTTTACGCGTATCCACATTATGTAGGTAACTTTGAATATACCCTCGGAGATATTGACTTTGTTAGGTCGCGCGATGGTTATGCACTAGGTTTTTTTTTTTGGAAAATCAAAATGCTGGATTTTCGACTTCAATAATGAAGGTCTTCATTAGAAAATTTTCTCTTCAAGACTTCTATCGAAATAAAGGAGGAGACGATTGCAAAAATAGAACACAACAAAGGAGAGAAAATTATTGATATTCATATCTTTATTTGCAACTTATCTCATAAGTATTCATATCTTATATCTTAATTAAAAATCCGACTGCAACTAAAAAGTTCAAAAAAGCTCACTTTAGTGGCAGTCTGATTTAGGGTGACATCAAATCTGAGACTGAACTCAAATAATTGCCGCGAGCTGCATCAGAATACTTGCAAAGTGATGCAAAGTGGTTGTTTCGAACTCTATAGTTGCAGTCGGCTTTTTGATGATATATTTTTTTTGTTTCATTATTTTCTCCAGTCCGTCCACCTGGACTGGAGAAGGTGGACAGATGACCTTGTGAGGGCCGCGGGAGTCCGCTGGATGCGAGAAGCATAGAACTGGTCGAAGTGGCGGAGCTTGGGGGAGGCCTATGTCCAGCAGTGGACGTCTTTCGGCTGAAATGATGATGATGATGTTTTTCTCCAGATTTGTATCAAGTCAGTAGTGCATTCTAATAAAACTAATGAGTTAGGTTTTTAGTGAACTAAACAGGCGTATGTACTAACTATTAACCTATAAGATTAATATTTTGTCTCAGTTTTCGAAACATCCTGCCATAAACAGCAAACAAAATTATCCTAAGGTTTGTTTACTATGTAAATAAACTCCTCGACGCATTCTTTTCGGCCTATTTACGTCAATTTAGTTCACAAGCACACTTGTCTGATAAGCTGTTTGCGCCATAAAACTAAGCCGCATTAAAAAGACGGCGCCATTTTAATAACTATGTTTAATGGCTATTAAAATTCTTGCCTGTAGGTACTCAAATTGTTCAAGGGTTATTTAGTGAGGACCTATCCTACGATTTTGTACGGTTTTGGATTATAAGTTTTATTTATTTAACCATTTTTGTACACATATATAAACAGACAAGAAGAAAGGAACAAATAAATGAGTACAAAGGTGATGCTTATTTCTAGAGAAATCTCTTCCTGCATACCTACCTGCGATAAAAAAGTAGATACTAAATAAATGTAAATAACGTGTGTAAGATTAGAAGGGAAAACAAAACACATAGGTAATCCAAAAACGATTCTCTAATAAACATACAAAATAAGAATACACTTACATACCACTAAAGCAAATATCACTAAAATAAATTTATTGTAATTTGAATAATAAATACATAATGGAATTATGATATACCCACTGTCCATTCACTCTTATTTTTATTTTCTTTCTCTTCTTTCTTTTTCCTACTCCTTTGATAATAAGTACTTATACTTACTCAATTAGGGTAATGCCAATAGTAACGGTTAAAACGGAGATTAACCGTAAGATATCGAGTAAAATTATACACTAGTACAATGTTTTACATTATAAAGCTGTATTAGGCGCCTGTCCCACCGCCGACGATAAGCGACAAGCGAGTAAAGCTAGAAATTAGAAACGAGTTGACGAGCAACGAGTAGATAACTAACGAGTAGTTTTAAAACTGGGCTTATGGGCGAGTGCGATGACTAAGAAACGTAAAATAGAAACATATCAATTAGAGATACAATCAAAATTAGTTGATAGCTCATCACGCCGCCACCGGCTACCACGCTAGCCCACATTCAAAATTAGTTGATAGCTCATCACGCCGCCACCGGCTACCACGCTAGCCCACATTCGTATCGCGGGTAGATTGTATCGCATTACTGGATTTTCAACTCTCGGTGTTCAGCCAAGGATTGAGAATCCAATACAGCGCAACCCAGCGTGTCAAAAAACCACACTGTTGGATTTGAAACTCACTGCGGCGCTAAACATTACAGTAAATAGATATCCAGTCAGCAAAAAAATCCCGACGCGATATTTTTACGTCTGTGGCAAATCTCTCTGCTCACATCCTGCTTACGTAGCAGTGGATGGCCAGCTTTAACGCTTTTGTCTATCAAAGAAAATACACGTTATACAGGCTGTCCGGTATTTAATGGATAACCTTGAAACGGTTCATGGTAGAACTAATGGCCATTCAGAAAAAAACTTCATTTATTTGTATTTTTTCTGTGAGAAAAATCTAAAAAAGAAACAACCTACTTCCTAAAAACACTACAAAGTGAAAAATAACTTTAAGTTTTTTCGGAAGTCGGTGGTTTCTGAAAAAAAAAAAAAAAATACGGATAAAATACAAATTACAAAAAGTTTTTTCTGAATGACCGTTAGTTCTACCATGAACCATTTCAAGGTTATCCATTTAATACCGAACACCCTTGTATGTACATAGTAGACCACCATGTATGTAGTGTGCTTTTTTCGAGGGTGGGAAATCATCAAGTAACTTCTACCGCTCTTGGTGGGTTTTAGTCAGACATTCACTGACTAAAACCCACCCGTATTCCTTCAGTTGCCTGTGAGCCAGGGGCTACGGTATCTCTTTCGAACTCGCACCCCTGGCAGGCATCGGCCCTAGTGGACCCCACCAGTTTGTCCTGACATCTCTTTGATGCGCATACTAATAGACAATTACAGGAAAACAAGCAACAATTCATGCGTCGGCTTTTTGCCTACTAATCAATGGCATACAATAATTATTCACAATCGTACCATTGGGACAGTGATGCTCGCAGAATGCATAATACATTTGTACCTATCTGCATTTGGTACTTTCAATGATGCACACGGCATAGTGCAGCTGCTAGCACCATTTGCATCACAATGTGCACCTGATGGCCTGACGCAGATTACCAGCCATTTTCAGTTATACCCGGTCAAGAGCAACTTGTACACGGTATGTTTGAAGGTTTTCTACAATTTTTACCACAAGGTGCGACAGATGTGGATAAATACACTTGCGGTCAAATAATACGGGTCGATGACGAAAATCCCTGTAACCATGCAATAAACTAACTTTATATTATAATTTTGTTTCAAAAGTTCGTTTTATGTATTGTATTTATTATTAAACGTTAAAATTATTGTTTTTTTTTAAATGTATGTTTAATAATTACGTTAAGAATGTTACCAATTTTTGGTGTTGTTTACTTGTTTTATTAAGCAGTTAATTATCTACAATATACAGTTTCATTCATGCTGCTAGCTCTATTATTTTAAAAGTAGTATTTAAGTTACTAGAAAATTATTTGTACGGGAGTATTATTAAAATTCTACTTTCCTACTTAATATTATGAATGTGAAAGTTTGTGAGAATGTATGGATGGATGGATGTTTGTTACTCTTTCACGCAAAAACTATTAAACGGGTTTGGGTGCATTTTGGCACACAGATAGTATAAACTATCTGTGTGCCAAAATTCATCCTAATCCGCAAAGCCTGGATTAACACATAGGGTACTTTTTTATCTCGGCAGCACATCAAGCTACCGCAAACTGTCAAATTTTCTCAACTAAACATGAGTTCAGTTGAGAAAATTTGAGAAAACCTTATTCTTATGAAATAAAGTTGAAAACCTATCAAAGAAATTTGACAGATCAGGGTAGCTGGCCTCTGTACGTTCCAGGGGATCATTTCCGACCTCTACGCGGGCGAAGCCGCTGGCAAAAGCTAGTCAACCATATCATATTAATATGTTCAAAGTAAAAAAAGAACATGAACAGCGCCTTTTTGCGTAGCAGTAAGGACGATTTTCGTCAATCAAGTGCTCTTGACTTTACCTAATTGTTGCCAGTAATTATGTTAGTAGGTACAGAGAAGTTTAGTGCTTTGAGTATTCGTGGCGTTTATAGCAATTAAGTTACTTAGTCGAGTGTGTAAACTGGCTTATTGTCTACAAAATGAGCTGGCAACATTTTGTGTTGTATTGTATTGTAGAGTAGGTAACCCATTATTTACAATAAGTATTTATTTGCACTGTTTTCAGGTGATGAAAAGATGCATTACAAACTGCATAACTAAAGTAGTTTCTATGAAGATTTGTTTTTCATAGTTTTCTTTTTTTTATTTTCATTATTGAGACTTAGGTACCTATATCTACAGCAGTTAAATTAAATTCATTCATTGCATAGAAGATGGTCCTTTATCGATAGTTATTTTCCCTTTACTTTTTTAAATGCAGAACTTTTCTATATATTCGTGAATTTTATAGGTTTTTTCGTGCTGTTGCACCTGCCATGTTTTGTCTCTTCTCTAAGATTAACTGGTACGAAATACCTCAGGTATTAATTCCACCTTTGTACCGAATCATTTTACTTACTTCTCCGTAAGCGAAAATTCTGCAAGAAAATATTCTATGGCCCTAATTGGCTTCCAGAACGATATTATCGATATTTACAAGTAGCTAGTTATTCCCAGCACATTAAAATATCATTTGTTTTTCAACATTACGACTTGCAACGGGGCTAATTTCAGTATGGGCGTAAAACGGCTACAACATTTCTTGATAATTTTTATAACTTACAGAAAATAAACTGTTTATTTTAAATGTGACATTACAATTTTAAAGTACCACAATGTACGTAAATAACAACTAATTTGTTAATAAAAATCCCTAGTTATAAATGGGAAAGTAACTCTTGTTTGTCTGTCTGTTACGCTTTCACGCCTAAACCTGCCTTAGCCTGGGATATGGAGAAGAACATACTTAGGTTACTTTTTTACGTGATAACTGATATCAGCCCAGTTGAAAACCAACGTCAGGCACTAGTTGTCTGGCATTTATGCTGAACTGGGCCTTTTTAGCGCAGCCGTGAGGCACACTTTTACGCACTTTACACTTTTTGTTGGTTTTTATCTTTATTATTTTGCTGTATACATATTGTGTGCCTTTTTAGTCTGTGCTAAATAAATGTATTTTCTTTCTTTCTATTTCTAATGTATATCCACGCGGGCGCAGCCGGGGGCAAAAGCTAGTCAATAAAATAGTATTTCATTGGTAAATAAAAAAATAATAGATATTATTATCGTTATTCACCACAGGTACCTATTGTATATTTTTTTATGAATGGTATTATTTCTAAATATTATATTTTTGTGGGATTTTATCGAATGAAGTAAACAAAAAGATAGTATACGTCATTTCGCAATTCATTATAGACTGGCACTTCTTTATTTCAATTTTTAATTTTGAATGTGACGAGAGAAGAGAACAGCAGAAGTTGCCAAAAAAGAAACACAGCTCTTCACCCTAATTAAAAATAACGAAAAATGTATGGCATTCCGTTTAGATCACCAATTTGAAGATCACCCAACCTACTTTTACCCACGGTATTCTACATGGCACCCCCACAGTGGTAGCCACCCCCCCCGAGTGGGTTCCCGCATTGTCGTTGCGGGGGGGCTCAGTAACCGTGAATTCCGGCCACGGTGAAGCCAAGAGGAACCCAAAGGTGGGGCCGCTCGTCAGGGCTTTTGCCCCAAAGCCGACGACGTAGCGGCCAAAAAGTAGGTTGCGGTGAGGTGCACCGCAACTGAGGTGGGCCGCGATGTCGAATGGGAGGCATCGCGGCTGAGGGTTACGGGCTGCGGTAGAGGAGGAGTGCCGGTGCTTCTGAGCAGCGCTCTTCCCTTCCGTGGCCTGGACGGGGCCGCCACCGTTTGATGGCGGACGCGGTGGGGCCGCAGGGGAAGGGGAGTGTCGGTATAGCGTCAGCCGCTCTCCCTATCCCCTGCGGCCGAAAAGTGGAAGACGGGACGGCGCGTTGTGTTCCACACGCGTGCCGTCAAAGATGTCAGCGACCACTGGTGGGGTCCGCAAGGGCCGATGCCTGCCAGGGGTGCGGGTTTGTTCGAAAGAGATACCACAGCCCCTGGCATACGGGCTACTGAGGGAACACGGGTGGGTTTTAGTCAGTAAAAGTCTGACACGCCCTCCTGCTCTACTCAGCAGGAGAAGTCATTTGATGATTTCCCACCCAAAAAAAAAAAAAGATACATTGGTAGCCACAGTTAGAGAGGGGTATTCAATAGAGAAAATCATCGATGGCAATGTTTTAATTTTTTCCACTCTCGAAGTATGTGACCCGTAGACAGAACTTTTCCAGCATCTCACAGCCCACTCTACAATTGCAAAAGACTTAGAAAAAGCACTATTCATGTCCAAGGAAATACAAGTGATATCTAGGAATAAAATTATTCGTAGAGTGATATCATCATTTCAAGTGTCTACGTATAAATGTCAGCACTGCGGGAAAAAAAATGTAGAACATAATATTCCAAAACTGGGTATGAACGAATAATTATGTATATTGAGTAGGTACCCATAACAAGTTTCGGTGAGACTTTTAAAAATCTTTTTATTGAACGCATTTTATTATCTACTAATAGATTATTCATTGAGGGGATAAACTAGTGTGTTATGTCAAGGAGAGTCTTGTCACGGGCGTTTTTTTAAATCCAGCCATAAGAAAGGTTTCTAGGTTCTAGGATTCTTACGGTGTTAAGACTAGAATCCAGTGCGAGGAAATTTCACTAAAATCCCTGAGGATTCTAGCTTGCCAAAAACGAAGACTCCTTTATCCCTGAGGAGAATACTCTACTTTACACGCTTTACCAAGGTTTTTGGTAAAAGATTTTCAGACGATGTTTTTGGTTGCTGGACTTACAATGAAATTGTTATCTAGCTAGACGTTAGGTTTGCATGACATTGACGTTGACACTTTGACATTATTGAGCAGGTTGTGTGAAAAGGTCATAAAATACCTCATTAGTGTTCATCTATCCGTTCTTAATCTTTAATAGAAGCCAAATATCAAATGGCGCCAATGTAACGATCATAAAATTATCATTTGATTACCGCTTGTCTCGCCAACAGCTAAAACACGGGGGCAACGAACTGGTTTCATCTTTAATTAATTAATTCTATTCTAGATGTGCCCATAAACATCTTCAAACAGGATCTATGACACTTCTACGAAATATAAGTAGACAAAGTAATATTGAGTTTTTTTCTCGAATGCGGGTATTATCGGATTTAAAGTTACCGACTTAAAAATGAACACTATTTGTAACAATCACTTTAGCAATAATTATTATAGTTTCCTTCCATAAGAGTATTCTAATTAATTGTTTATTAACCCTTATTAACCAATAAGGGTTAACCACTTAAGTGTCTATTTATGACCATGCATCTATTCTTTAATAGGATTCTAAGTAGAAAACTATAAGCGCCGAAATAGTGCCTATATCTATTAAGAACTTACTGGTTCCATACCTATTGAAAAAAAAAAAAACTCACTTCGTCCCACGCAAACTTGACTAGGTATTTCTCACAAAACCAATCACTATTTGTGTATTTTACTTTCAACTGAATTATATCATCATTACTCCACAATCACAGTTGCATCACCGAACACTACGCCTTCATAGAATCACCGGCATTTAACACTAATAGCAACGATTAAATTTATTATCGATTTGTTTCGCGTGTTTAAAGAAATTCGATTTTCGAACGAGATGCGCTGCGCTCGCGCGGTCGCCGGCTCGAAGACTCGAAGGCATACAGGTTGGTTACGTCATGGTGGCAAGGCCGGTTCAGCGACGCAACCTACTGACTGTCCCGATCGGGGAATTAATCGTCATCGTACAAGGTCAAGTCGAAAATGGTACCAGTTTAGTTTTTATTGATAAAGTTCCGCCATGATGACGGATAATTACTGTGTCACGGTATGGTATGTATTATGAGCCAGAATGATAGTGTTTTTGTAATACAAAGACGATATAAATTAGAAGAAACATTTTGTTATTAAGGAATCTTAGCGAAATTGTATGTATACTGCACGATATCAATAGGTTGCTGTGTGAACGCTCGAGCAGTCAGGCTCAGAGGTGACACGCAGTATGTGTGCGGTATGTGGATCGGCCGCACTTGGTGATGGGGCTCGCTAGGCATGGCGGACTGATATCAGTCGAGGGTGCGGTGAATGTACAAGTATCTCCCGGGTCGTATACTTGTGCAGATACTTGTGTCCTCCCATACTTGAACCCCACTGTTCCATGATACATGGTAGTAGAAGGAACAGTGGGGTTTTAAACGGTAGAAATCCGACATAATAACCTCCGTTCTAGCTAAATCCTCATGGATGCCGTCCGTCTGGGAAGAACGGAAGGTAAATAAGGGTAGATAATCTAGAAGTTGTATGTGAACAGTTAGCAACTTATCAACTGGGCCAAATGAAGCATCTGAGGAAACTGGATCTGAAAGTCTAAGCGTGACCTCGCGCAATTTCTAAAGCGAAACATACGTTGGTAAAAACTGACGATGTTTAAATAAAATTTGACATAGCTCAATCGCGAGCAATGTAGAGGTGCAGTCATGAACAAATGAACATTAAAGTGTCATGGTTAGGGGTCATTGCATACATGTAGGTAGGTACTATTAAAACGCATGGTGACAATGCGCACTGCTGTCAATGCAATTTGTGTCTCCATTGTATGAAGTGGGTATACCTATCCAATGTTTGTTATACCTAACATTAAATAACAAGTTCTATTCTATATATCTATGTGTATTATGACCAGTGGTACCAACATCAATAAAAGTTGGCTTCTTTTTACCGATGACGTGCGTTCTACTGTGAGCGTCGAAAATATATTAAAAATTAAAAAAAAACTGGAGTGCCCACTTAATACTTATACCAAACACGATGGCAGATATTTTAACTTTTTTTGAGTGATTTACCATCAAACTTTTATAACCAAACTTTGTCGATTTTTTTATAACCGACAATTTCCGTATCGAATGTCTATCATAAACGCATAATTCGCACGGACGTAATATCGCGGCGGGGTTTTAGTGCGCAACTCTCGGTGGCGAACCGTGCGTTGAGAATAGAAGGCATCCCAGAGCGTCTAAAAAACACACTGTTGTGAAAAACATTCGGCGTTGAGCAGTACGTTGCAGATCCAGTTCGCGAAAATGTCCCACAGCGATATTTGTACGTCCATGCGAATTTGAACTTGTGCAACGTGCAACTATGAACTGCCTTAATCTTATTCACACATTGCGGGTTCGTCTGACACAGATCCCTGTTTGCGATAAGTTATAACATCGTTTTCTCTAGCTTATCTCTCTTGAACTTGGTGCACAAAGAAGTTCTATCTTTTCCGTCTGTCGTCGACAGAAAGAAAGAAAAACGTGCAGACTGAGCGATAGACATGAAAACAATGAGATAGCTCCTGTCTCTCACGGTTATACGAAGCTATTGTTGTATTGTTCCTTCGTTACGCTTCATAATTGCTTGTTACGATGTTCCATGTTATATGACCTCACTCATTACGTATTAATTTGAGAGCATTCTGTACTACGTATGACTAAGCCTATAGTTGTTGGATAGATCGGTGTATGCGTATGCTGCGTCACGCATCTTTTCTCATTTGCCCTGGCTGTCTTGAATTCTTGATACAAGATTCGAAATGAAATGATCAAATTATATTTATTTCTATGAGGACACTTTTACTCTTAAATATTTTGGTCAATATTTTAAAACAAAATGTAGCCGGCATTTCCTAGCTGCCTGATTGATCACTGAGAAGAAATGACGAAATAATACAAAAGAGCTTATGGTGTCTTTTAAGTCCAAACGTTTTATGGCTTATTCCCAAAGTGCTCCATTCTTTTGTTGTAAAAAGATGAGAATCTCATACATTCACTCCCGAATTACTCCACGGAAATATTATTATTTAAAATACTTATTATTTTGTTCCCATTCTGCTCCATAGGTATCTGGGATCATTCTCAAAGTGCTCCACCGATTATTCGTTATCAGTTCCCAAACTGCTCCATCTACATAATTACGTATAAAATATATACCTACATAATAATTACAGTCAGTCACAAAAATTTAGCATTTTGTTATAACATCAATCCATATTTAAAATTATAGGCTTTTTAAGATAATCCCTGGCAAAAAATATGTAGATTGTGAGATTAAAGTCTTTTTTCGAATCACAGTATTTTTTGTGCGTCATCTATCGGATAAACTCGACACTTTTAAATTCAACTTCGTTTGCACGCCTAGAGCTGACAATAGGGTCATCATCATCATCATCATTTCAGCCGAAAGACGTCCACTGCAGGACATAGGCCTCCTCCAGAATTGGAGGTTTTGCCATAATCACCACGCTTGGCAGGCAGGTTGGCGATCACAGTATGGTGGTAAAATGCATATAGAACGCTGCTGCCCATTCTCTAATAAGTCCCTTAGTCGCCTTCTACGACACCCACTGGAAGAAATGGGATGGTGCAATAGCTTTTACGCCCGGCGACACATACGGGACAATAGGGTATTACTCCCATTTTTGAAGTGTCTTAGTTAGATTCTATAATGCTAATAACCCACTTCAAAACGTAACATTTTTATTTAATCGATTAGTGCCATAAAAATACATTTAAATTTTAAATTTTCATATTTCGCGCGTAATTTGATGAAAACGCTGGACGCAGTGGACGCCATATTGGCCTGTGGGTATGACGTCAGATTGCTGTGTGAATAAATGTGCTGATACTTTGTATGATAATTATTTATAATTTAAAAGAATAGTTATTTTTCTTCTTATCGTTGGTTTGCTGTTCCTGAATGTATATTTTTTCAATAAACAATAACATCGGTTACAAAAAATAAAATTACAAAGTGGGTCAGTTGATTAGTTTATACAGTGGTATGACGCATAACCTGGCGGCTACTATTTCACGGTGTGCAAAAATACAACAAATTAAATGAAATCTTTGAATTGAATTTTAATATTTATTGTGTGATTCACTAGCTAGAACTAACATTTTCCGACTGCTTATTGCCTGAGCAATCTCAATAATATACTTGTAGATTATTATTTTTTGTTTAGAGTAAAACACTTGTTGGGCTTAATTGCCAGATACCATTTAAATTTTATTATTTGTTTTTCATGTTTTTAGACTTTTAAATCCAAAGCCCTACTTTTTTACTTTTGTCAGTTGATTTTTGAATATTTTTATTTGTTGAATTAAAAAAAAAAAAACTGATTGTTGAATTATATTATAAAGTGTTTTATTAAAAAAAGAAAATCTTAAAAATGTATTTGCGAAGCTTTTGAGCCTGACTATGCGTCAGCTACCTTTTATAGTAATACGGTACATATTTAAATGAATTTTTCGATTAAAATGCGGTGGAGTACTTTGGGAACATTTTAATACTATCATGGAGCAGAATGAAACCTCATTAAAAATAATATTTTTTCATGGAGCACTTTGGGAACTCTTTACGGAGCACTTTGGGAATAAGCCCGTTTTATTATTAAAAATGTATGTGAGTCTAACAACAAAGGGATCAAAGTATTTTTCAAATTATTTTGTTGCACTATTGAAATTAATTACAAATGTCTATTAAAATTGATTAAATATGTGTTTTCGTTTAAGTAGATCGACGTAGAACTCTTATGTTGCAGGATTTTTCTTACGGATTTTTCATCATAGTTAATCCTGACACATTTATTTTTATCTCATTATTAAAATATGTTAAAAAAATAAGATTAGATTTTATCTGTTGTTTGAATCTCCCTTTTCAAAAGACGAAATTAACTTAAAAATAAAATCCATATAATTAAAGAAAACAGATTTTCAGTAACTAGCAAAAACGTGATAGATGTGAGACACTTTTGGTTTGTTTAAGAGTAATATTGTACCGGACGGGCGTGATCGCTTGGACACGAAGGGTGTGTAGGGAGGGTGTATTCCTATCCAGGTTCTATCCCGGTGTGTGTAGGTCTCCCAGTCCACGCGGCGCTGACGTCCTGCACCTATAGGTTCCAGATATCTTCAGGGGCGGCTACTATCTTCCGTTCTTCACGACGTTACCAACGTTTTGACGACTGACAAAGAAACGGGTTCCAGACTTTCGTCTAGGAAGGGGTTGTTTTTGAGACACCTCTGTGAAGGGGTACTTTACCTGAGTAAATAACACACATTTTGATTCAATCTTCAGGAAGCAATTTAGAACTTTTACTTGTACTACATGTTAATTAATTTAAGTTTAAATAACAAATTTATCTTGCCGATGACTACGAATTAGTTTTATTCTATATTTCTAAGGTGCCTCGAAACTTTACCGTAACGAGGGCCGCAAATTGCTTCCTGTTTTAACTTTTATTTATTCTATTTTTGACTATCGTTACAATGGAATATTGCATACAACACATTATTAAATTACTGTACATATGGCATGTTATATATCCCTGTATTCCCCCTGAAATTTCCCATCCCCTGAGATATCTGTATGCACTATATCTTCCCGCACTGAAAGATGATTTCAAGAAAACCCGAAAAATTATGAAAAATGTTACCAATAAATATTTTAAAAGTTGATTTTCTCGAAAACTACTAAACTTATTTCAATTCTGGTTACAGATACCTCAGGGTGGTTTACAGACCCAAAACAATCTAATATTTAAAACGTTACACATTTGATTTTCAGGGCGTGACGCGCCCTGAAAGATGGCTAGCAAAACTCAAAACTTAAAAATTACTTAGCTAAAGCAACACGACTTTCAGAGCTCAATTAAGTGGGTTTATCTTAAGTTTACGTTAAGGGAAGTTACGCCCAGGGCTAGGTCTCGGTTCTAGGTTACCTGGACGCACTTGAGACTATAAATTACGGCTATACAGCCCACTTAAATGAGGTCTGAAAGGGTGGTACTTACGGTTTTCTTATAGTAGGCACTTATCACCACTGTTTATTGGTTTAACTATCACTCATCTTTATGAATTTAAATTAATGTCAAAAAACAAACTATTAAGCTATATAGTGACGCATCGTCGCGAACAAATATCTAGACACACATAAGTATTCTAAATTGAAGTCACTTTTGGTTTCTGTCTGTGTGACCACGTTCTTCTAACTTAAACCATGTAACGGATTTCTATACAGTTTTCAACAAAACTGAGAGAATTTAAATATTTAACTTAGATAATTATAATAAGGAAATCTTCATGTTTTGTCAAGTCATAAAAACCGAACAAAGCAGGGGCGGGTTGCTAGTCTATACTAATAATTAAGAGGAAATATTTGATTCTTTGTTTGTTTGCATTGAATAGGCTCCGAAACTACTGAACCGATTTGAAAAAATATTTCACTGTTGGGAAGCTACACTATCTCCGGGTGACATAGGCTATATTTAATCCCCGTATTCCCACGGGAACGGGAATTATGCGCGTGAAACCGCGGAGCGCTGCTAGTTAATTATAAATAAAAACACTAGGTACTTGTTGTCGTGTGCTCAAGTTATAAAGTAAAAGAGTGGGCGTCTGGAACGGGTTAAACTGGTCACCGTGCCTACTTGTCGGGATAGTGACCAACTTACATGTGAACACTATTGCGACCATTTACTTAGCTAGTGGTCGCCTCATTACTTAAAAGGAAACTTGTTTGATACTTCCTGCTGTAAAGTAGGTGAGTGTTGATAGACTGTACTTACTTATATAATATCTGGATGACCGAGCATTGCTCGGTTTTTGTTTGTTTGATGTTTAAAAAAAAAAAGAAACCCAGCTAGATAGATTCTTCGCCCCGAAACCCCCTGCATTCTAAATTTCATGAAAATCGTTAGAGCCGTTTCCTAGATTCAGATTATTTAAATATAAATACCTAATGGCCCCGTGTGGTGCCGGACGTATAGAATAGAACTATCCCAATTCTTCCCGTGGGTGTCGTAGAAGGCGACTAAGGGACTTACTAGAGAATGGGCAGCAGGGTTCTCTATGTATTTTACCACCGTACTGCGATCGCCAACCCGCCTGCCAAGCGTGGTGATTATGGCAATTCCCTACCCGTATGAGGGAGGCTTATGTCCAGCAGTTGACGTCAACGGCTGAAATGATGATTAGCATTGTTCAAATAAGAGTTTTGAGGTCCCTTAAACAGCGAAGAAGATTATACTTATATTATTAACGAAAAATGATCCTATTGAGGTGCCAACTCGAATATTTTCATTAACTAGGTACCTACAGATAAAATAATTTCAGTTAAGTACTACTTGCCTCGTCTTTGGAAGCTCATATACGCCATGGGGGCTCGTTATAGTGTTATCATAAACAGCCATAAATAACATTGTTCCGATGATACGTCAGTACCAAAATAGTTTTTCTATGAGCTATGTTATTAACGAAAAATGATCCTATTGAGGTGCCAACTCGAATATTTTCATTAAGTACAGATAAAATAATTTCAGCTTGCCTCGCCTTTGGAAGCTCAATAACGCCATGGGGGCTCGTTATAGTGTTATCATAAACAGCAATAAATAACATCGTTCCGATGATACGTCAGTACCAACATAGTTTTTCTATGAGCTGTAGAGTATAAACCTGCGACATATTGATGAAAAAAATTAATGTGCCAACGCCGAGTGGGCAGGAAGATGGTGATTTTTAATTTTGTCATAGGTATTTTTACTTCAATTGAGCTGCATGCTGTGTTAGCATGCATTGACTTCCTGTGTACAATGTTGTCATTTAATTACAAATGTTCTAGCAAACACTGCTTTGACTTCCTTTTCAAATAATGTTTTAAATATTATCTCTAATAAATATTGAATACTGATTTCCGGTTATCAGAATGACACCTTAGGCAGACATTGCTAGAGGAGCGCCCTATTGACTGGACCGTCGACTTGTGAGGTCGATGATTACTACTGTGTATGAGTACAAGTGTAAATGTAAGAAGTTGATTAAAAATTCAATATTCGAAAGTGAGTTGTGTTTTTATTTGTAATCTACAAGTATATCACACCCGAAGGAAATAAGATTGCAGACGTTCTTATACCTGTTAGGCTGGAAGCCGACCGCGTTTGGTCCGTAGATGGGTGACCATCTTAACATACCAAGACCCCTCCGTGCCTCGGAAAGCCCATTAAGCCGTTAGTCCCAGCTATAATTTGTGGATATTTGTCAGTTGTTACAAGTCGTCAGAATACCTAAGTCTGATAACCAGCTTACCAAGGGTTATCGTATTACCGAGTAACTGGGTTGTGGAGGTCAGATAGACAGTCGCTCCATGTAAAATGCAGGTATTCAGTGGCATTTGGTTTTTGTTTTATTTTTACTGTCAATACCTTTACATTATTTGTTATTAATTATTTGCCTATGATACCTACCTATCTTTTTTTAAATTACTTAATTTCAATATGTTCATCGATGGCAACGAAAACCTTTGAAGTGAGATCTTGAGCTACTCATACTTTGACAGAAAATAAGTATATTTAAAGTGGTGGTGGAAAAGAACCGGAGTTACCGACATAGCTTATAGAGTGAGCAAGCTGAAGTGGCAGTGGGCTGGCCATGTTTGTCGAAGGACCGCTGGACGGTGGAGCAGACGAGTCCTGGAGTGGAGACCGCGTCTCGGCAAACGTAGTGTGGGACGCCCCCCAGCTAGATGGACCGACGACCTTAAAAAGGTGGCTGGGACAGACTGGATGCGGAAGGCGGAGGATAGAGTATTGTGGTGCAGCCTGGGAGAGGCCTATGTCCAGCAGTGGACTGCGATAGGCTGAGTTGATTGAAAGTGGTTTACCACTTTAAATATACTTATTTTCTGTCACTTAAAAATTCTTATGAAAACTTTTAACTTTTCATAAAAAAAATTAAGTTAAGGTTCCTTAAATCTTGTTATTGGCCAGTGGGTTATAATGAAATTCAGTATATTATTGCCCGCCTAGAGCCTAGGGCTTTGGTGAATTGCTTTTGGTTAGATTTGCATGACGTATAATTTGACAGAATAGACCAAGGCAACTCTCGTAATTTTAAGAACGTTCACAGTCAGAGGGGCAATTCTGATAATTTTAAGAACGTTCACAGTCTGATCTAAGTGTCAATCTGTCAAAAAATCCT
Organism: Polymixis flavicincta; assembly: GCA_949987655.1. NCBI lineage: Eukaryota > Metazoa > Arthropoda > Insecta > Lepidoptera > Noctuidae > Polymixis > Polymixis flavicincta. The sequence goes on from OX465184.1 coordinate 16,577,758, forward strand.
GGAGTTTCCATACATTTCTGACAAATTTTTAAAATTCGATTGTCGCTGAGATGACACTGCGAACGTTTTTAATTACGAGAATTGGCCTTCTGATCTTAGTCTCAATCTGTCAAAAATCCCTCGAGTTTCAGTTACATTTTTGACAATATTTTGACATTTGATTGTCGCCAAGATGACACTTCGACAAGATTTTGAACGTAGTTACTAGAATTGGCCTTAAGATGGTGTAAAAATATTTTTCTCAAAATATCTTGTTAGTTGAAAGAAAACAAAACCGTATTTATATTTTTACCCACTAAATAAAAATGGTCCAAGAATAAATCTGTTTGTTTTGTGGTTGTATAAAATTATGTTTACCCCGTTTATGACTTACTTCGTGGACATAAAATACAAAATTAACTAGAATCTATAAATAACGCTGACAGTTATTTTTGTAGGTAAGTCAAACAGAGATGATTTATTAGAACAAAACTAAAATAAAACTCGGTAGTTCTTTGTTTTTAGGCGTGTATTCGGTATATTTACATAAGTATCTGTTATACCCGATAATTCCTTTGAAACAAAACGAAACAGGGGAAAAATATTTGCAACATTTCACATAGGTAGATTGTGTGTTGAGCCAAGAAAATGTATTGTTTAACCAAAAAAAATATTTCCTTGACTTTATGTACTCATACAGGAAATATAAATTGTATTCTAAGCTAGCTTTTGCCAGCGGCTTCGCCCACGCGGATCTTCCAACTTCATCCCCTATTTAATTCCCTTAGGGGTTGAATTTCGAAAAATCCTTCCTTATTCCTTGTGTACATTATAAATGGAACCTCTATGCAAAATTTCAACTTTCTAGGTCCAAGCGTTTGGGCTGGGCGTTGATGAGTCAGTCAGTCAGTCAGTCAGGACTTTTCTTTTTATTTATATAGATAGATAGATATAGATTTGTTTGATTCACAACCAACAAAATTCTTGGATAGTTCGATATAATATAAAAATGGGAAACATATGACATAGGCTATATTAGATAAAATATAACCTAAGTCACCCGGGGATAGTGTAGCGTCCCAACAGTGAAAGAATTTTTCAAATCGGTTCAGTAGTTTCGGAGCCTATTCAATGCAAATAAACAAACAATCAAATCTTTCCTCTTTATTATTAGTATAGATAAGCCATTTAACATGTTTATGTTCCCTTTGCAGGAAAACCTTTTACGCCTATGACGTCAGCAGCCATTAAACCAGGTACATATAGATATAGGTACGTTGTTTTACCAGGCAAAAGGTATTAAGCTTTATGATCCGAGACAAGTTTAGTGATACTTAGTCTTTATTTCCTCATCAGGTTCTTCGATATAGGATAAACAACTCATCATCTACTTGCCTTTTCCCGACTATGTTAGGGTCAGCTTCCAGTCTTACCAGATGCAGCTGAGTATCATGGAAATCATGTCACTATATTTAAATAGGTAGATAATTTTACATATTGTGAATGAGAGAACGTTGTAGGCCTTACAGACTGTAGATTTGTAGACGATTTTCTATTCTGTATTCGTCTAAGTACCTGGTACTTATTGACAGGCCTGCACTGTCCTCCCATACATTTTATCTCTGTAATTTGGAAACATTGATAAAGCCAATTATTTTTTAAAAGAGTAACCGTGGACTAAATTTCCTGCCGGCTCTTCTCCATAGGAAACAACAATTTGGAACCGTGCACCTAGCTTCTGACGTTTCATAAGTGCCCAAGCAGGTTTATGTGAAATAAAATATTTTGATTGATTGATTGATTGAGTACTTTACACGGAGCGACTGCCTATCTGACCTCCACAACTCAGAAACTGAATAATGCGATATCGTTGGTAAGACTGGTTGTCAGACTTTCGGGCTACTGACGACCCGTAACGACTGTCAAAGATTCACGAATGAATAGAATAGAAAACATTTATTCGACACAGACACAACACAACAGCAACAAACACATTAAAAAAAGAGAACGTTAAACATAACAAAAAACATTCAGTATCAGTTGTGCTGAGCGTGTCCATGCCAAAAGGGTTACCATTTCAGCATTTGCTGGGCGTGACACCCAGCGCTGGTTTGAATGACAGCCGGGACCAAAGGCCTAACTTTCTTTCCGAGGCACGGAGGGGTCTTCGTAAGTAAAGATGGTCGCGAATGGAAGGGTAGTAGGTAACCTGATCGATCGACCAGTGTGGCTGTTATTACTTAGCCGCAAGCCTCTAAGGTATAAGTAGGTAGGACTTCTGTACCACTACCACTGAAGACGCATGTTTTCTGACTAGTTCAGGTCACGTCTAGAAACATTCATTTGATTTGTAGATTTCTGTGTAGTACAAGATGCTGCATGTATACTGCGTGTATGGTCTGTTTAAAAACTTGTTTCCAGTTCACGTAATTTCCACAAAATTTTTTTTTTTTACGCCAACATTGTCATCATCACCATTTCAGCCAAAATACGTCCACTGCTGGACATAGGCCTCCCCAAGCTCCGCCACTTCGGCCGGTTCTGAAGAACGCCAACATACATAAAATAAAATATTCATTTATTTCAAGAAATTATTTCCTTAAGCATTACAAGTTACATAGAAATATAAATAAGGATTCATTATACATTAAACAGCCCTTTGCGGTGGTCCGACCAGATAAACTCTTCTCTCGAAACGAAATTTCATGATGCGCTTTATTTGGCCAAGGATAGACAGAGATGGCGAAACATCGTCAGGGAAAAGTGATTTCAAGAGAGGATCACGACCCTCAGAATGAGGAGCAAGACTTGAGGAGGAGGATACATTAAACATTGCACATTAAAATCATTGCGTTAAAAATAAATTTAAGTTAATAAAAAATAAATTAATGTTACAGTTCAATTATTACTCAGGTTAACATCTGTTCAATCTAAAATCAAACCAGGTGGTACTTACATACCAAATCAAATAGCATGTTCACAAAACTACACATTAACCACTTTTTGCCAACTTTTCCACAAAGCGCCGCGCCGCCACACACTGGTCTGAAATCTCGCTGAATACGAAGTGGCTTTGAGTAACAAGAACGTTGAAACACGGACGAGTGTGTTAGTAGATGAGTGCACTTGTTCTCTCGTCTCCCAACATATAACGGCGTATAATGACTGAAGTGTATCTTCAGATCTGGAGTTGTTCAACTGTTGCTGTCTTTTTTTCAATGTAGTAGGTCGAATTTATTTTTCCTGTTGTAGAAAGAGAACTGTTAAACTGTCATAAATGCGCTATTTATACTTCACCCCATATTTATAAACGTTGTTTAAAGTTACGTAATGATTAGCGTCTGTTTAACCACACATTTTTGACGTTTAAACATCTCTTAACTTTAAGCAACGTTTATAAATATAGGGGTAAGTATAAACAGCGGTTTTATGACAGTTTAACACAGGTTTCTCTTTAAGAGGGTTAATGTTTATTTATAGTTTTGAAATATGTGGGATAAAAGATAAAGAGACCAACTCATACATAATTTGTTTTTATAGAACACCAGATAATAAAAACTTTGATGATTTTATAGACAGATTAGAACAATTATTACAGTATTTTTTTGATAAAATATGTTTTATTTGCGGGGACTTTAACATTAATTTAATGAAAGATGACATTAAAAGAAATACATTTAAATCACTTTTGACATGCTACAATTTTAGGTATTTAGTTGACTCGGTTACATTTGTGCGAAATAACTCTGAATCATGCATTGATAATATATTAACCAACACCTATGACAAAAATATAATCTCTGTGGACATTGACCACAATGGATTAGCAGATGGGCACGCCGCTCTTTTCTGTTCAGTACGTCTTATAAAGATGACTTCTTCAAAAGATTGTGTTCATTTTAGACACATAAACAGAAGATTTTATAATCAAAAAAATAATAAAACGTTCAGAAAAAAAATTTTTGAGCATGATTGGAATAATTTAAATATTGATACATTTATTAAAAAACTTGAAAAATTACACTCGCATACATTTAAAAAAAAAAAAGTTAAAATAAATATGAATAGAAATGGTCGAACAAAGTGGCTAACTAAAGGCATTAGGATAGCTAGCAAAATGAAGAGGGTACTAAATTTCATACATAAAGCTGACTGTGACTCATCAATACTAGAATATCGTGCTCGGTATCTTAAGATCTATCAAAAAGTAATAAGATATGCAAAAAAAAAAGAGATAACAAATCAAATTAGTAAAGCAACTAACTCCAGCAAAGAAATTTGGAAACTAGTCAATAATACTCGAAAAAATATAAACAACTTTGGTAGTAATAATATAATACTTAAAAATAACAATAAAATGGTTCATAACCCAAAAGATATTGCTGACATTTTTGCAGAAAAATTTGACAATAGTAAAGGCATAAATACTTGTAATCGGGAATTGGCTAAAGAATACATTGAGAAACATACAACTAGAGTTCAGAATTCTATGATTTTTGATCCCGTTACACCATGGGAAATTTTCAAAATGGTAAAAAATATGGAGAATAAAAAGTCATTTGGACACGATGAAATACCGCTTAGTATAATTAAAGATAATATAGATATATTAGCACATCCAACATCCGAAATAATAAATCAATGTATAAATGAAGGTGTTTTTCCGGATAAATTTAAGTTAGCCAGAGTTCTGCCACTACATAAGAAAGGATCTAGTACAGATCCAGGCAATTATAGGCCCATTTCATTACTACCAGTTTTATCAAAACTGTTTGAAAAGGTGATCAAATCCAGACTTGTTCGTCATTTAAATAATCAAAAAATTATAAATTATAATCAGTTTGGATATCAAAAATGTATAGGAACATTGGATGCAATAGACTCATTAATTCATGATGTCGTGAATAATCTTAATAATAAACTAAAGGTCGCAGGCGTTTTCCTAGACCTGAGTTCTGCTTTTGATACCGTAGAACACTGCATTCTACTGGACAAGTTAGAGCATTACGGCATAAGAGAAAATATTTTACAACTTTTAATTTCTTACCTAACGAATAGAAAACAATATGTTGAAATTAAAACAATTGATGAGGGTGTGGAACAATTTCACAAATCAAAATTATATACTATTAATAGAGGCGTTCCCCAAGGCTCAGTGTTGGGTCCTATTTTCTTTATAGTATTTGTAAGTGATTTAACTGCTTATATAAAAAGTGTTTTGCCGGATATTAAATTAGTTATGTTTGCTGACGATACCAGTGCCGTTATAACTGCTGATGATATAATGACCTTGGAAGACAAGGTAAATAGGTTTCTAGCTGCTTGTGAAAACTGGTTTTCTGTAAATAATCTGAAACTGAATGTAAAAAAGACAAAATGTATGCTTTTTAAATCTACAGTTAGGAAAAATACTCCTATCAACGTATTATCTTTGGGAAATAAAATTGATATAGTAGAGAATCTAAAGTTTTTAGGAGTACAAATTGATTCTCTCCTCAACTGGAAGGCAGAACTAAATTCAGTTACGAATGTAATAAGTAGTGCATGTTATGCTATCAGATCTCTTAGGGACGTTTTATCAATTGCTCAGCTTCGTACAGTTTACTTTGCCCTAGTTGAATCGAAACTTAGGTACAGCATTATGTTTTGGGGTAACAGTTACCAATATAACGTGAATGCTGCCTTCGTCATGCAAAAGAGAGCTTTGAGAACTATGCTTCGTTTAGACCAAACTGAATCGTGTAAGGAACATTTTATCAAGCTAAATATTTTAACAGTACCTTGCCTTTACATCTTAATTCTCCTTACTCATTTACATAAAAATCTTAACAAGCTGGAGACCGAGACTGAGAGAGAATATAGAGTAAAAACTCGGAGAAAAGATCTGCCTTCTGTCCTTCAAGCAAACCTTACTATTGCAAAACACTCATCAAGTGTGCAGTCAATTAATTTATTTAACAAATTACCACCAGAATTAAAGAATATTCCGAATTTGAATGTATTTAGAAACAAACTTAAGACATTATTGATTCAGAAGTGTTATTATAGTACTGACGAATTTTGTAAGGATAAAAAAGTAATTATTGGTTAATTATTAGTTTTAGAATGTATAATGCAATAATTTCATAAATAATATTTTGACATATAATAATTAAGAAGATTTGATATGTATGTATTCTCGCTGTAGTGTTTTTATTTTTTGCTTAGTGTAATCACAATATTAATCTTAAGTTCGTGGTGTATTCCTATATTTCGACACAAATGTTTTTTGTTTATGAAATAAATGAAATGAATTTGATGTTTTTTTTTAATAGTTATTATTTGTCGCTGTCTCTATGTTCTACATGTTTTTTTTTTTGGGTGGGAAATCATCAAATAACTTCTCCCGCTCTGGGTGGAGCAGGGGGGCGTGTCAGACTTTTACTGACTAAAACCCACACGTGTTCCCTCAGTAGCCTGTGTGCCGGAGGCGGCAGTATCTCTTTCGAACAATCCGCACTCCTGGCAGGCATCGGCTCTTGCGGACCCCATCGGATTGTGCTAACATGGCTTTGAGGCGCGCGTGGAACACAACACGACGTCGTCCTGAGCTTGGTCCTAACCGGATAGCGAGCTACCCATTACTCGCCTTCCGCAAGCCCACGCCTAAGGTGGCCGGGAATCAGCATGGGATTCCCGACACCCAGGGCGTCTCTTGCGGAGGCTAGGGCCGTGAGGGCGCATATACTGCCTCTCCCTCACGTGCGCAGCCACTCTCTTCGTGAGCAGTACTGCTTCGCAGAAGGAGCCCAAGCAGCAAATTAGCGAAGATTACATCCATAAACAAGCTATATTCCAGTCAAAGGCTCTTATGTAGCTGTACTAATGGATAAGACGATTCTTGGGACTGTATGGGGGGTGATCTCTACACTGTTAAACTAATGGCTGTACAATGGACAAAAAAATAACAAAATGCATTTTAGTAGAACTTGAAAGAACCATTGTCCAGCGTTTGGCTACGTATAATGCTACTAGCTGGTTAAGAAGACCAACGCTTGTAAACAGCTGGTTAACGCGATAAAGTTACACCCTTTCTAAGCTTTGAACTGTATTAGAGAATTAAATTTAGCCATTGGTATTTTTTTATGGTGTACAATAATTGAGCTGTAAATTAGTGTAGTATTACTCTACTTTAATTCCAAAGCTTGTAGTGTAAACATTAGCTATTTCACAGCCTCTAGAATTATTGAAGAGTAGACTTAGGGGTGAGTAGTGCTATGATAACGTCAATTTTGTCATAACCCCGTAACGCGATTTAATCACATAGATTTTGTTACCAATGATCATAGTTCCGTACAATTAAACGATTCGGTCAGTGACCTTCCTAAAACAATGATTGTAAGTAGAAATGGTGAAAGTTTTGAATCAAACCAGACATGAGGGAGATAATATTAATATGAAAAACACTTTATTTAAAGAATCTCTTCTTTAAATAAAGTGTTTTTCATATAAATATTATATTTTATGGGCAATAAAGAGAAATATTGCTCAAGATGCACTGATTTTTTTTTTTTTTTTTTTGGGTGGGAAATTCACAACCAACAAAATTGTTTGACAGTTAGGTATAATATAAAATGCCCATAACACGTTTCCCACCATAAATTTATACATTATGTCTAAAAATGAACCTCCCTTTTCCTTGGTCACGTCATCACACGTGAACGACTCGACCAATTTTGCTAATTCTTCTTTTTGTTGTATTTGTTATTGTCAGGAGGTTTTATGAAAGAAAAAAGAAATTGTAACATATATAGGATGTAACATAAACCCTATTGCTATCCTTAAGGACTAAAAATAACAGCTGGTATTGAATCACTATAAATAGTTTCAGCTCAAAATAAAACACTTACCAAATTTTCGGTTTCATTATGTTTCTTAAATTCAAATCATAACAAACCTGTCGCACTACGTCGATCAATAACTTTCCACGTTACTTGCCAATATCACGATAAATCTCTTCCGAATGATGTGTTTATTTGAATTTGAAAAGTTTGGTTTCTGGTATCAATGTATTAAAAATTCTCACAACTTCCGAATATATAGAGATAGGATTAAAAAACCTTTCCAATATCATTTGATATCATCCAGAGAAGCCGTGCCCTTGGTACGTATATACCGGGTAGGTATGTCTATACATATATAACGTGTATACACGTTGTATATGTATACAAAAAGCGAATTCAATATTAATAGTTAAGACAGGAGAACGTCTGTCGGGTCAGCCAGTAACAAACAAATATATTAATATATTTTGGTAACATTCCTATCATATTCGCGAACGCGGAAACGTAGTAGGATAGGAATTTATACTACTGTCTGCAGTTTCACCCACGTAGTTCCCGTTTCCGTGGGAATACGGAGATAAAATATAGCCTAGCTCTGTCACCGGGGATAGTGTACCTTCCCAACAGTGAAATAATTTTTCAAATCGGTTCAGTAGTTTCGGAGCCTATTCAATGTAAATAAACAAACAATCAAATCTTTCCTCTTTATTATTAGTATAGATAAGCCATTTAACATGTTTATGTTCCCTTTGCAGGAAAACCTTTTACGCCTATGACGTCAGCAGCCATTAAACCAGGTACATATACCTATAGGTACGTTGTTTTACCAGGCAAAAGGTATTAAGCTTTATGATCCGAGAAAAGTTTGGTGATACTTAGTATTTATTTCCTCGTCAGGTTCTTCGATATAGGATAAATAACTCATCATCTGCTTGCCTTTTCCCGACTATGTTGGGGTCAGCTTCCAGTCTTACCAGATGCAGCTGAGTGTCATGGAAATCATGTCACTATATTTAAATAGGTAGATTATTTTACATATTGTGAATGAGAGAACGTTGTAGGCCTTACAGACTGTAGATTTGTAGACGATTTTCTATTCTGTATTCGTCTAAGTACCTGGTACTTATTGACAGGCCTGCACTGTCCTCCCATACATTTTATCTCAGTAATTTGGAAACATTGATAAAGCCAATTATTTTTAAAAAGAGTAACCGTAGACTAAATTTCTTGCCGGCTCTTCTCCATAGGAAACAACAATTTGGAACCGTGCACCTAGCTTCTGACGTTTCGTATGTGCCCATGCAGGTTTATGTGAAATAAAATATTTTGATTGATTGATTGAGTACTTTACATGGAGCGACTGCCTATCTGACCTCCACAACTCAGTTACTGAATAATACGATTTCCTTGATAAGACTGGTTGTCAGACTTTCGGGCTACTGACGACCCGTAACGACTGTCAAAGATTCACGAATGAATAGAATAGAATAGAATAGAAAACATTTATTCGACAGAGACACAACACAACAGCAACAAACACATTAAAAAAAGAGAACGTTAAACATAACAAAAAACACTCAGTATCAGTTGTGCTGAGCGTGTCCATGCCAAAAGGGTTACCATTTCAGCATTTGCTGGGCGTGAGACACCCAGCGCTGGTTTGAATAACAGCCGGGACCAAAGGCCTAACTTTCTTTCCAGGCACGGAGGGGTCTTCGTAAGTAAAGATGGTCGCGAATGGAAGGGTAGTAGGTAACCTGATCGATCGACCAGTGTGGCTGTTATTACTTAGCCGCAAGCCTCTAAGGTATAAGTAGGTAGGACTTCTGTACCACTACCACTGAAGACGCATGTTTTCTGACTAGTTCAGGTCATGTCTAGAAACATTCATTTGATTTGTAGATTTCTGTGTACTAGATGCTGCGTGTATACTGCGTGTATGGTCTGTTTAAATACTTATTTCCAATCATCATTTCAGCCAAAAGACGTCCACTCCTGGACATAGGCCTCCCCCAAGCTCCGGCACTTCGGCCGGTTCTGAAGAACGCCAACATACATAAAATAAAATATTCATTTATTTCAGGAAATTATTTCCTTAAGCATTACAAATTACATAGAAATATACATAAGGATTCATTATACATTAAACAGCCCTTTGCGATGGTCCGACCAGATAAACTCTTCTCTCGAAACGAAATTTCATGATGCGTTTCACTTGGCCAAGGATAGACAGAGATGGCGAAACATCGTCACGGAAAAAGTGATTTCGAGGGAGGATCACGACCCTCAGTAATGAGGAGCACGACTTGAGGAGGAGGATACATTTTACATTGCACATTAAAATTATTGCATTAAAAATAAATTAGTTACACTACAATTATTACTTAGGTTAACATCTGTCCAATCTAAAATCAAACCAGGTGGTACTTACATACCTATTATACATATATTATTATTATTATACCAAATCAAATAACATGTTCACAAAACTACAAATTAACCACTTTTTGCTAACTTTTCCACAAAGCGCCGCGCCGCCACACACTGGTCTGAAATCTCGCTGAATACGAAGTGGCTTTGAGTAACAAGAACGTTGAAACACGGACGAGTGTGTTAGTAGATGAGTGCACTTGTTCTCTCGTCTCCCAACATATAACGGCGTATAATGACTGAAGTGTATCTTCAAAGCTGGAGTTGTTCAACTGTTGCTGTCTTTTTTCACTGTGGTAGGTCGAATTTATTTTTCCTAGTGTAGAAAGAGAAGTGTTAAACTGTTAAGAGATGTTTAAATGTCAATAATGTGTGGTTAAACAGACGCTAAACATTACGTAACTTTAAACAACGTTTATAAATATGGGGTTTATTTTTTGGGTTGGAAATCATCAAATAACTTCTCCCGCTCTGGGTGGAGCAGGAGGGCGTGTCAGACTTTTACTGAATAAAACCCACCCGTGTTCCCTCAGTAGCCCGTATGCCAGGGGCTGCAGTCCGCTGGATCAGGGCCGGACGCGAGAGATCGCTGCCGCCGATCGCCTCCACGAGGACACGGCGGTGCTCCATTCAAGCCGGGCAGACCTCCACCGTATGGTCCACCGTGTCCATTGGGCGATCTTCGCAGTGGAAACACCCGGGCGTTTCCTCCCGCCTTATGCGAAACAGGAACCTACCAAAACAGTCGTGTTAAGTGAGGACCTGCGTCAGGCAGAAGGTGAGGACGTCATGCCGCCTCTCAAGCCACTCCTCAAAGTGGGGACTTACCGCCGCAATCGTGACGTGCCCATTGTTTTAGATATGTTTTTTTTTTTGGGTTGGAAATCATCAAATAACTTCTCCCGCTCTGGGTGGAGCAGGACGGCGTGTCAGACTTTTACTGACTAAAACCCACAGGTGTTCTCTCAGTAGCCTGCGTGCCAGGAGCGGCGGTATCTCTGTCGAACAACCCGCACCCCTGGCAGGCATCGGCCCTTGCGGGCCCCATCAGGTTGTGCTGACATCTTTTTGAGGCGCACGTGGAACACAACGCGCCGTCGACCTGAGCTTGGTCCTTACCGGATAGCGAGCTACCCATTACTCGCCGTCTTCAAGCCCACGCCTACGGTGGCCGGGAATCAGCCTGGGATTCCCGACGCCCAGGGCGTCCCCTGCGGTGACTAAGGCCGTGAGGGCGCATATAGTGCTTGTCCCTCACGTGTGCCGCCACCCTCTTCGCGAGCATTACTGCTTCGCAGAAGGACGTGTCGGCTACCCATGCACTCTGGCTCCGTACCAAAGCCTGGACCAGGGCCGGACGCGAGAGATCGCCGCCGCCGATTGCCTCCACGGACACGGCGGTGCTCCGCTCGAGCCGGACAGACCTCCACCGTATGCTCCACCGTGTCCACAGGGCGACCTTCGCAGTGGAAACACCCGGGCGTTTCCTCCCGCCTTATGCGAAACAGGAACCTACCGAAACAGTCGTGTCCGGTGAGGACCTGCGTCAGGCAGAAGGTGAGGACGCCATGCCGCCTCTTAAGCCACTCCTCAAAGAGGGGACTTACCGCCGTAATCGTGGCGTGCCCAATGTTTTAGTTATGTTTGAGGGCAATTTTTATTTGATTGGATTTTTATGTAATTTTAAACTCTTATTATCTCACTTTACTTTCAACTTGGATCTTTGGTTTTGTACTTAGTTATTAATTGTATAGTACCTAGCACAATTATTACGTTTCTGGGGCTGCGGTGCTAACCTATTACAAAATTGTAACACTAACCTTAGATTTTGGCAAAATATTACATATTTTAAAATTGTATCGGTCTAAACAATTGTTGGTAGACCGACAAAAAAAAAAAAAGAGAAAGAAAAAGCTTTTATTGAAATAAGATAGTGTCGGTTTGTATTTTCAGTTTTATTTTAGGCCCTATCTATTCTAAGTTTGTCATCCTATCGCTGATTGTAAATAATCTTTAAGTGACGGCTCAATTAAATAATCTCAAATGGAGTATACCTACCTTACTAGGTACCTACGGTAGATAAGAAAAAATCTAATAAAAAAGAAGCTTTCACAAAACTGAGCTCTGATTAGAATTACAGGAATTTATATTGTTGTTATACTCAGATTATAAAACAAACGCAGATAGACCGCGCGGAACACCAAGAATGAGGCCAAAAAACCAAATACTAAAGCGTCGCATTTTATGTAACATACAATGCGACGCTTTAGTATTTGTATTTTTTTGGTTTAGATTATAAAACAAAGGCAGATAGATCGCGCGGAACACCCAAGAGTCAAAAAACCAAATACTAAAGCCTCGCATTATATACAATGCGACGCTTTAGTATTTGGTTTTTTGGCTTCACTCTAATCTGAGTTGTTATACGATTCGCCTTTTCGACACAGGCCAAAAAAAACGGGTAATCTAATCACCTTCTCAGGGTAAAAGAAAAAAAAAAATATTAAAGGTATTCTCTGCAGGAAAATTGGCAGACGATGCTTTGCAAACGAAGTTTAATAACGGCGGATAAGCTAAGAAACCGGCTGACATTGATTGATCTGCGTACTGAAAGTATTAGTCGTTTACATAATTGATTGTAAGTGGCTATTGAACGTCATTAGTGAAGCGCTCTTTTTCTTGTCTTCGTCGTTTTGAGCTGCGACTGAAGAATTTTTGTTTTCGACTTACCTAAGGGCAAACTAATTAGTCTGTTCTTTGTCTAGGGTCAGAGTAGTATATCGTTGTTAAAACTAACAATGAAAGCTTGTTCGCAGTTTCAAGTAAATTCGAAATACCTACAAAGCTAGTTGGTCTAAGCCATTACTCTCTAAATCCGAAAAATTGCAGTAATCTGAAACAAACCTTAATGAAGAGCAAAGATCGTCGTTTTTTGTTTGTAACTTTCCTTCTTTTATATTTCCAACACTGGTATTTAAAACTGCATTATCATTTTAGGTGAAAAACGTCCATTGTTGGACAAAGGCCACCCTCGAGCAATACGACCGGTTCTGCGATTCTCGCCACAAGCGGATTCCTGCGGCTGTCAAAAGGTCATCGGTCCACCTTGTTGGAGAGCTTCCAACGTTGCGTCCTTCGGGAAGTGAGCGCCACTCCACATCAGAACTTGTCTCGTGAAAAAAGTAAAAATATGTTGGATCTTTGATCTTCAATATTTCCATAACCAAAAAGAAAATATCACATTGCGCTAAGTTTGTTTGTGTTTGTTTTGTTGACGTATGAGAATAGCTTAAACAGCCTAATAAACTTGTAGCTGCATGCGGTGTTTGAGTCAGTTTTGCTCATACAGAGTGCGTAGGCGCGTCGTGGTTAAATCCGTCGTATTGGGTGGTAACTTGGCACCTTTAGAGGATAGATGTTCTCTATTTGTACCGTGAGTGATTTAAGGTTGTAGAAACCTGAGATAGAAACATAAAAGAGGAAACAGAAAATCATAAAGTTGAGGTTATAACATAAAAAGGTTAAATATTTCATAAATCCCTCTCACAATACGAGTACCTACCTACTTCTGACAAGCCAATACCATCTTCGTCCGTTCATCCGCAAACGAACCACTTTTGGATTACAATTCAAAAGATCATTAAATTAAATCAAAATTAAAATTAAAAATGTTTATTGCATCAACTTAAAATATCTTATTCTAGTTACAATGAGGAGAATCCTGTTAAGCAAATAGCTTGCTTGTGTTAGGGTGCTCCGCCCTTCCCCAGGTTACTTATTTTCTATTAAGTTTTTAAAGAACAACAAAATATATTATATAAACTTAAACCAACAAAAATAAAAGAATGATTGCAGCCAGGTACTGGAGACTTAGCATGCGCAACGGCGCGACACGGATGCACAGGACACGGACACAGCCTGCGCTTTATGCCACGGCAGTAATTGTTTTGGACAAATAAGCGAGCTAGCATACTATGCAGATCAGGCGCATCACTAGTGCCACGGAGCGTCTTACAGGCTATGGTGAGCTCGTCTCCTGCTCGCCTTATCAGCCTACGTCCCTGTAGAAAGTTTATTATGAGATCCAACTTTTATTTTTAATAATTTCCTTACAAGCTATTGGCTTACGTGCTTCGATTTTTTTAATTGTATCCCTCGGCAGTACGAAAAATCACTCCATACACTCCACTCAGTATATGTGTAGATATTTTTTTTCATAATTTCGGTTAACCATTGTTTATAATATCTACACGTTCTTTCCAATTTTCATCAAAATAGTGCAGTAGTCCCCGAGTAAAAATAGCTGTCTGACTGCCAAACAGTTTTTTTTTAATGGAATACAACCGCTTACCTATTCTACATTGAACGGATGCGTATACGTACCGTATGTTGCGTCCAACATAATTATTTGTTTTTTAAGTGTGTCAACATACACACAAAATAAGCCTGTTACTAACTCATTTTTCTTCGTCTGATTGCGGTCTTTTACTTTTTCAGTTCCGAAAGGAAATTGCCAACTCGGCGGTTGATGAGTTATTTTTTTTATCACCCTTAAGTTAGTACTTGCCTGCAGAGTTTTTTCGGAAATGAAATGTTTACTCACTTCGAAACAAGGTGTTGAATACCTTACAGCGTCTGCTTTGAGTTGTTTCTACGTGAGTGATTTCATTTTACAGCCCATTAGATCGGTTCACTCGGTTGAGCTCTTCTGGTTGGTAGTAAATGAGGTAAATAAATTGGTCGCTTCCTTGCTTATGATATCTACTTCAATTTTCAGTGTGTCAGGTGTTCTGAAATGGTTTCTTTTTGGTGTATCATTATAACATAATATATTGCTCCGTATAATCTTCCTTGCCTCCGTTCAGTGTATTTTTAGCGGTCGCCTCCGCAGTCAAAATCCATGACCTTACACCTTACTTCATTTCAGCGTAAGCCATATTGATATTTATTGATTTATTTATTTAAACTTCTCGCACACAAAAAGGTACAAAGGCGGACTTAATGCCTTAGGCATTCTCTACCAGTCAACCATGGGTGGTGAAGAGATTAGATGGCAGGTGCTTTGGAGGAAAGGAACAATGATTAAAAAAAGAACCATAAAATATATCATTATGCTATACAAAAAAGATTGATACATAAATTGGTTATAAACATATAAATATAATAATATATGAGAGTGATTGAATTATTATTGTTATTATTTGATTGATTTTTGTAATTTTTGTCCGCTATATATTTTGTGTCGCATTAGAAGTATATTAAATAATTATTAACAAAGAAGATGAAATGTTTTAGTTTCAAAATTAATACATAGTTTCTTGTGAAAAAAATGATCAAACCTCACCCTCATGACATTTTTCAGGAAACATGTTGCGGATATTAGGCAGTCGCTCCATGTAAAATACTGGTATTCAGCTGCATCCGGTTAGACTGGAAGCCGACCCCAACATAGTTGGGAAAAGGCTAGGCAGATGATGATGATGATGTTGCGAATATTAGGTATGCAGTAATATGCCGTTATTACATAAATAAAGGTCGTCTGGCGGTCAAAATTCAACCATAATTAATTTAAATAAACGAATTTTGGCCATAATTAAAAAATATTAGCTTCCTGCTCTCTCCTTAAAAACTTTAACTGTGCCAAAGTTGAGACTGTGCATCGACTTCTAAAAGAATGAGGTTATCAATTCTTTTTTTGTTCGAAAGAGGTTAATACATGGTCCTATTTAAATTTCATATCGACGACGACTTCTGTACATCAATTGCTTTAAGTCTTCAATCACTACAAACCTTAAATTCGTTAAAAGACTTTTTTTTCATGAATTAGTCAGTCAAATGAATTAAAAGAAATTTGATGAATTGATTACCATGTTTATAATTATGTTAAGCCATATTTGTTACGTTCGCGAATCATATTTTAATTAACATACAATTTTGCACTGACTTGTAATTTGCAAAGATCGTAAGAGAATTTGAATGCCGCGGGCTAGCCTGGAGTTTTGATGTGAAAATTGTTATTCGAGTAACGACAGTTAAAACGGTTCTATAGCCTTTGGATTTACTCAAACGTAACAACGAAGATTTGGTTACTTATTGACTGGTACTTATTGATTGGTACTTATTGTAGGAATGAAAATAAAGAATAGAAAATTATCTAAAAGTCTACAGACCGTAAGGCCTAGAACGCCATTCATAATATGTAAAATAATCTACATAAATAAAATGAACCTATTTAAACCAAGTGACATGTTTTCCATGACAATCACTAATAAATAGTCGATTTAAGAATATAATTGATGTATAATGTCAAATAATGACGAGAATATGTCAGACATTATAAAAAATAAAAAGAATAAATATTGACATATTTAAAAATTGATAGATTAATTTGGAAGCAGTGAGTAGATTTTCACATAGTTATGCTATTACCAGGGAAGCCACATGTGCAGAAGGAATTAATGCCGAACTTCCCTGTCTTCAACGTAGTCTTTTGTCTTAAAATCTGCTTTTTTGATAAGGACGCGTTTGATGTGAGTTTTGAGTTCTAAGTTCTTACTTTTAGGTAAGTTCGAAACCCAGTAATGTATAAGACAGCCGAGGCACCTAATGTAGGTACCCAGTCAATCTTCTGGCACTGAACCTGGAACCATTAACCACTGTCGTGTGAACATATTGAACAAATTGGTCAGATCGGCAATTCGGCACGCAGAGTGCGTCTATTGCGATCGAGCGATCAATCAGATAGTGATACGTGCTAAGCCTTAGGATTATTGAGTGATTGCAGGGATATTTTTTTTACTGAAACTTTATCTAGGTACTTTTACTTATCCTATTTTTGTCTACATCCTTTACTTACTTATCCTTTTTTGTTTGCAAATACAGGATCAAATTAAAGTAGCTGGTAATACTTTACCCACGTGTTTGGTTTCCATATCCATATCTTTCGAACTTTGTTCAAAACTGTGACATGTCCATTATGACAGCCCCGAACGTCTGTTATGTTATGAAGCAAGTAGCTATCAACGACTTTCTCGCTTAACAAGTGTACAAAATATTGTAGGACACGTGTAAGTAAAAGAGGTACATATATTAATAGATGATTGCAGCCACGAATCAAAGTCAAAGTCAAAGCATTTATTTCAATTAGGCACTTAAAAGGCACTTTTGAACGTCAATATTTACATTAAAATAGAATTTATTCTAGTCGCCCATTCCAAAATGTAGTTTCGTATGGAGAAGAATGGGCAAGAAACTCCACCGTTACTCTTTTAAAATGTTTTAAATACAATTTAACAAAGTACATTCATTATATAATTATGTGTGAAAAACGATGCACCCAGAATAAAATTACTACTATACCAAAATAGGCAAAACTAAATAAAAATAATGCAATTGAAGCAATACAGATAAATTAATTTTATGATGGATACATGGTGCTCACATATTTACAAACATTGTAAGAGTAAATATACGATTTTTCTAGAATATAACAAGTAATAAGTC
This sequence comes from Polymixis flavicincta, assembly GCA_949987655.1. Lineage (NCBI taxonomy): Eukaryota > Metazoa > Arthropoda > Insecta > Lepidoptera > Noctuidae > Polymixis > Polymixis flavicincta. The sequence goes on from OX465184.1 coordinate 16,595,493, forward strand.
AGTGTGTGAGTTAATCAATGTCATAAATATAATTATTTATACAATTCAATTAGCAACCAGTTTGATTTTGTCTAGACTCTAGATTGTCCCATGGAGCAGGACCAGCATGTTTCCAAGCATTCTTGTCTTGGATTTAATCCTCTAATTTATAATACGCTTGTTTACAAAGTTTACTTTTAATATGACTTTTAAATTTCCTTTCATTTAATTGCAATATATCACAAGGAATTTTGTTATAACATTTTACACAGTATCCCATAAAAGATGAATGTACTTTATTAGCTAATCTGAAAAATGGTTGATCTATTTTGTCTTTGTGTCTAGTATTAAAATTATGTCTATCACATAATTTATTAAAAAGATGTAGATTTTTTCTTACATAGGTGATATTTCCATAAATGTATTGGCAAGGTACCGTCATAATATTAATCCTTTTAAACAGTTCCCTGAGGGATTCGCCATTTCAACCACGCGGGGCCAGTCTTTTTGGTTCTAGCACATTTTGATTTCCTCACGATGTTTTTTACCAAAGCATTTTACAACAAATAGAAATGTAGGCCACAAAATATGGACCAAAAGAGAATTCACACTTTTAAATCCATTTTTCTTAGAGAAAACAAATGCAAATGATACAATCAGTACTTGTTTATCTGCCTATTGTTGAAAAAAGGAAAGGAGGCACGAAGTTTTAGTAGTGGAATTGGCTGAAACGAAGTTAACATTGGCACGCTATGCTGTTTTCACCAATAAAATGGCGTCGTGTCTGCATAACGTTCTATGGGGGTGACCTTGGATATTTGGCAAGCCGCACTCTACGATGGCGGGGTGCTGAGTCATGCTTTATTTACCCTCTGCAATGTCACGAAGCCCGTTATGCTTGGGTAGGTATCAGGTTTTCTAGAAAAATCTCTAAAGCCCCGTTTCTGTGGTCCTAAGATGATGTGAGTACAATACATATTAGGTAAATATACCGATACTGGTATTAGGTTAGACTGGAATGCGACCTCAACATAGTTTGAAAAGGCTAGGCATAATATGATGATGATAGCCTATTAGGTTTATAGACTATACAGGGTGGCCCGCCAGGGGCGCGGGTTGTTCGAAAGAGATACCGTGGCCCCTGGCACACAGGCAACTGATGGAACACGGGTAGGTTTTAGTCAATAAAAGTCTGAGACGCCCTCTTGCTCCAAACAGAGCGGGAGTAGTTCCCAACATAAAAAAAAAGGCTGGCAGGGACGCGCAAAGTGTCAACACATGATTCTGAAACGGGCGGTGATAGCTACAGTTACAGTTTGCATGTTTGATGGCCCTGCTCTGAAAGAACAATTATAGGGGGTTGTCTTTGAGTGTACTTTCATAATGCATACAAGTATCTATAATCATCAGTTGGTGCGTCCTCCCATTATGCGTGTCTAAAGCGCCTCTGCGAGATGGCATTCACCATCGAATGATTACTAGTAAACATGGCATCTAAACTTGGCATGAGTATATTTATCCGATTAAATAATAGAGGTTTTAGATTTTTTTTTTACTATTCCGAGTTTAAGGGGTGTCAAAGTTTGGATGAAAAAAAAATGCTCTGTCGAAATTCGGTACTAATACTAAAAATAGAAATAAAGAAAAGGCGCAATAAAGTGGGGACTATTTTACTGCTTGGTTCAATTAACTCGAAAATCTTTTTCCATTTTTTGTATACACTGTAACAAGACATTGTGGTGGACCAAAGTTTATGAACTGTGGAACAACACGCCACCCTATGATACTCTGGCAGAAAATATGCCACCTGGACACGAGCTGCAGTGGCCAATCTTGAAATTTCTTAACCGATTGCGACTTCCGGTTGGCCGCTGTAGATACACTCTGGCAAAATGAGGGTATTGATGACACTTCCCTAACACATTGCTAGTGTCGAGCATTCCTACAGGATGCCTCATCTTCTTTCCTGCTCACCATATACAACTACCTGCAAATTCAGGTCCAGGACTTAGTTACTGGTCTGTGCTGTTAATTTTTATCCTTGATCTTCACAAAAATAACTTTTATCTTAATCACAGTCATCAGAAATGAATAAAGATAAAATATTTTGTCCCGATACTTAGATTTCAAAAGAAAACGTCTAATAAAATCGTGATGGCGCCGGAGGGACGCGTCTTCTTGGCGCCAACCCTCCCATCGTAAGAGCACTGTATTATTACGTTCATCCCTAACAAGAGGGCTAAGAGACTAACGATATTAAGGACTAACGAACCACCCCTACTTCTTGTGCTATGTACTAATGTGGCGACAATCGATACGACAAAACATTGAAACTTTTGTCATATTTCGTGGTCAAATCATCATTTGCCTAGCCGTTTCCCAACTGTGTTGGGGTCGGCTTCCGCTCTAACCGGGTTCAGCTGAATACCAGGGGCCTAAGTCTGCTATTTTTATTATTTGCATTATTAACCCGTAAGTGGAAATGATTTTCGAAAAAATACTACTAAATTTAAACATTTATTCATGCCAGATTTCATTTGTATGTATATATTTTTACATTTTATTTTTTAACATATTATTTTACACTGTCAAAAATTACCGCCTAGTCGTAGTAGATTACCAAACTTGTCAAAATCAACAATTATGAAATCAATGATATAGTCTGCTATTACAATAGTGTCAGAATGACACTATTGTAATAGCAGACTTGAGGCCCAGTAGTTTACATGGAGCGAGTGGCTATCTGACCTCTACAATCCACTTACCGGGTAATACGATACCCCTTGGTAAGACTGGTGGTCAGACTTTCGGGCTACTGATCACCCGTAACGCCTGTCAAAGATCTATGAACGACAGCCGGTACCAATGGTTTAGCGTGCTTGATGGTGAAAGCTACATCAAAATCTATTGTGCAGTTAAAAACCAAGCGAACACACGGACGTATGCGTAAAACTACTTTGTTTTATACCATTAAAAGATGTGGCATTAGCGTCGCTTCCATTAAATCTTTTGTCATTGATATGCTGTAGCTAATTCTTTAACACACATCGTGTGTTTTAAAATTCGTTATAATAAACTTGTATTATGTGCATATATGCATGGCGACTGCGTACCGGAAGACGTAGAGTGGGAAGGCATCCCACAAGGTGGACCGATGATCTTGCGAAGACCGCGGGTATCCGCTGGATAGCTGGCTGTGGGAAGCACAAGACCGGTCGAAGTGGAGGAGCCTGGGGGAGGCCTATGTCCAGCAGTGGACGTCTTTCGGCTGATATGATGATGATGTGCATATAACCGCTAGACGTTTTACAAACCAGCTTCGTTATGGAAAACAGATAAAGCAATGAAACGCAGCCAGAAAGGAGACAACAGAAGCTGAAGCAATAAAAATATGCAGACAACCCCGGTCTAATCTTTTAGTTTACATGCGTCAGACATTCAAATGAGCGAAACCCCTCGGCTTTTTATTATCATCATTATAAGTTGACCGTATTATGGCTAGCTCGTAATTTCAGCCATAACGACAGAGTCGCTTGCTGTCTGCACGCAAATGAAAATGGCGGCTAGTAAAATCCTCGAGCCGTGAAGACTTGTTCAGATCGTAACACTAATGAATTAACTTAGACACTTTGTTTTTGTAGGTAAAATGAAATAATATGATATTTAAATAAAACAAAAACCTATCCCATTTTGGCCTGCCGGACTCAAGATGTGGATTTGGAATAATGTCGGAACCGATGATTGCAAGTGAATAATTGTACCTATTTTTTAAATTACATTTTCAACTCTCAATCTCAAATGATTTATTTCATGTGAACCATGCACTTTTTTACTGTGGAGGAGTTGATCAGCACCCTAATTGGGCAACTCATGATTAATCATAATCTCTTTCGTTTTGAAAAAGATTGCTAAACCATTGCTTCATATTATGTTCAGAAAATGTGTCTGCTCAGCAACGTAATTAACGCAATGAATATTGTGAACTATCAAAATGAAACCGATTATGATTAATCGTGTGTTACGCAATTAGGGTGCAGTTCAAGCGATTTGCCAAATCCAAAGCGCCAACAGGTCCGTGGTCTTTTAATAAAAATATTGTGTAACCTTTTGGTGTGTTATATTTTCGGAATCGTCTCCTAAAGTCCTTTATTTTCATAACCCACATGGTCACAGTACTAACATTTAAAAAAAAATCAACTTGTATATTTTATAAAATAAACAAAACCTAGCACAGACTATCGCGGGCCCTAGACAAGTTTATAGACACCATGCACAGATACGCGTGAAGAACATTACTCTGTCTAGCTGTCCTGCAATCGAGTAAAACATTTAACTAATGATATATCAGTATTTCGTTATAAAACTTAAAAACCTCAGTTTATTTATTATGAACATTTTCCGCCCTATTAGGGGAAGGTGTTCTTACAAAATAAGCCAAGTAATCAAGTTTGAACCTCTAAGAGTGCTAAGATTATTAGCATGTGTAAGACTAGCTAGAGCAAAAGGGGAATAAAAGCGTTGATTTAAACAAAGCATGTTTTATTTACTGGGTTCAAACACTGGGTAGAATAAAAGCACAAATATACAAATTCTCAGTACTTACATGGGTATCACAAGATCCATATACTTTCACATCTCAATCGCTTCTTCTTGTTAAAATGGCGCTACCAAGTAACTTTTTAAAACTCCTCTACTTTATCAGACACAAACAGTCGGATGATTTTAAACAAATTAAATGACTTTTTACGAATCAAAAAAACATTGTGTTATTTTAAAAATACTGTTTATATTTTAATTAAAATACCTTAACATTTACAAAAATAGCTAATACATGTGAGACGACACCGCGCATCGCCATTAGTACCGGTCGTCGACTTGACCGTTCTCATCTGAATTCATTATCCGTTATTTAATGGGCACACTTTTTTGCTTAATTGTTTTAATTGCATTGTGGTAAGCATATCTGTGGTGCCGGGTTACGGTGGGGAGTAACCTACTGTGAAGTATTTTCGTACCAAACAACACATAACAAAATAACCATGCCTTAATTGTTTCCGCGAAGAGTTGGACAGTGGTCTACCTATAATAGGTTCACCAACCAAAAATGTAACCCAAGAAATGTCTCAGAGACTCAAATGGTGTGTCTGGGGGCCTAATCCTTAAGCACGAAGTCCGTCGTTTCGGTCGAAGAAGTAACGTGCGTTTCCAACTCCGTATCACTTGCGGATAGAAGATTAGTTTCGAGCCCGAACTAAGAATTAATGACAAACGAATTGACAGCTGTCCCTACTCCCGATATCTTTTTGCCTGTTTAAAAAAGTTTCAAAATCAAAATCAAAATCAAAAGTCATTTATTCAAACTAGGCTGGTGTCAGCACTTTTTGAACGTCAAAAATTACAAAAGACAGTCCCCCAAAAACGCCCACCCTTCGACACTTCCTAGTGCTTTAGCTGGGAAGAAGAAGTGGCGCAACAAACTCCCCAGCAGCACAGCTGTCAGTTATGTTAGAAGAACTTGATTTTATACAATGGTAGGTTACAGAATATCGAAATTGAAATTAGTTCTAGATATAATAGATCCATTATCGGGGTCGCTAGCTAGCTACATCTTGCAATTTAACTCATTATTAAAAATAAAAAACAATGAGTAGATTATGTCAACACTAAGTAAATTGAAATGAATTTATATAGTCAAATAAAAAAACAAACAATTATGTTAATAAAGATATGACCTGTCAGTAGGCAAGGAAACTCTGGTGAAAGAACACAAACATTGTCTTGAGTTAATCACAGCGACCAACTATTCTTATCGTTTAAGTAGTCGTTGATAGAATAGTATGCCTTTGCGCAAAGGTTGGATTTTACTTTAGCTTTAAACGCATTAAAATTCAAATCTAGCACAGAAGAGGGAAGCTTGTTATAAAAGGCTATACCAAGACCAATAAATGAGTTATGAACCTTATGAAGCCGGTGAAAGGGAGCACGTAGTTTGTCCTTATTTCTAGTATTAATATTATGAAAATCACTGTTTTTAGTGTACAAGTGTATGTTTTGCCTTATATATAAGATGTTGGCCAAGATGAATTGCGATGCCACGGTGAGTATACCAATATCTTTAAAAAAATCTCTAAGAGAAACTCTAGCACCTAGTTGATAAATTGCTCGAACAGCTCGTTTTTGAAGAACAAAAATATTTTGAATATCTGCGGCTTTGCCCCACAGCAGAATGCCGTAGGACATAATGCTATGAAAATAACCAAAATAGACTAACCGCGCTGTGTCAACGTCAGTGTATTGTCTTACTTTCCTGACGGCGTAGGCGGCCGAACTGAGCCTTCCCGCTAGGCTTGATATATGTGAACCCCACTGAAGTTTGGCATCTACTGTTATGCCTAGGAAAACTGCAGAGTCTACAGTTTCAAGTACCTCATTATCTACGACGATGTTCGGTCCTAGATTCCTAACATTCGGTAAGGCGAACTTTATACATTTAGTTTTCTTGGCATTGAGAACTAGGTTATTTGTTGTAAACCCATCCGTAACCATTGCGAGTGCACTGTTTACGTCGTCAAAATCTTGTCTATTCCTATCTACTTTAAATATAAGAGAGGTATCATCAGCAAACAGTACGATGTCACAGATACCCTTTAAATAGAATGGTAAGTCATTAATATATACTAAGAACAAGAATGGACCCAGTATTGAGCCTTGAGGTACACCTAATTTAACTGGTAGCCCGGAGGATTTTACACCATTAACATCTACACATTGATGCCTATTTTGCAAATAAGAACTTAATACGTTGAGTGCTTCGTTTTGAACACCGTAATGACGTAGTTTACGCAAAAGCGTGTCATGGTGCACGCAATCAAAGGCTTTGGAGAGATCACAGAAAACTCCAATAGCATTTTGCGAGTTCTCCCATGCGTCAAAAATGTGTTTCAGCAGAGCAACACCTGCATCGGTAGTCGAACGACCTTTTGTATGCCGATGGTTTGTTAATTGGCTGTAGGATTCACTAAGAAGTTTCGAATTACAGAATTTCGGACGGGCCCGTATCTTCGTTGACGGAGTTAGAGAGAAAGCTGCTTCTGAACTTTCTGCGTTTTTCTCAAAGTTGGTTGAACTAAGCTAGAGCTACCCGACTAGGTAGGTAAAGTTGGGTTAGGGTAAAACTGTAAACATCAACAAGAAACGAGCGGTGCCGCGGGAGCGTCCGGCCAGGGCTGCATCCAAGTTGGTCGCAGTTAATTGGTAATTTAGTATTATGGGACAGCTAAATAGGAATTGTTTGAGGCCCACAGAAGAGGCACATTTATCAAATTAGTGCATATTAATATTTTTACATTACAGTGTGTGTACAATCAAAATGGGAAATATTAGACTAGTACTTGTTGATTGGCTAATACTTTGACTGCCATATGAGGAAAATAAGATCCTACTAATATTATAAATGTGAAAGTTTGTATGTTTGTTACCCAATCAGGGAAGAAACAGCTCAACAGATTTGAATCAAATTTGGCTTATAATTTTTTATTTCGTTAGGACACAATCAACATATTTTATTTCACATTCTTTAAACCTACATAGTGTAGCGTAAAAAAAAGAATTTGAGTGTTAAGTGAAACACAGACCGCTACTTAATACGTTTAATTTTGTTTTTTTTTTTAAAAAAGGTAGAAAAACAAGAAATTAAAGAAAATATAAAAAAGGTAAAATTAAGTTTTTCCTTAAAAAAAAAAATACGTAATTTTTGGGACCTTTCCGTTGGCGTGGGTCAACTTAGTGAGGTAAGTGTTTATTTTTTTAAAATTTTACGTAAAAGTTTATTTTAATTCGACCTAACAAAAAATCGATTGCAATCGGTTAACAAAACACTTAGCGAATCCAACGCGTCTTGATAGGCTTCAGGTTAGAGTTATTAGAATTTTAGACATGAAATTTTTTGAAAAGAAATATAGAGTTTTAGACACGAAAATTTTAGAAAAGAAATATTTTAATCAGGTGCACTTTTTAAAATAAAACTCTTGCTATGTAATCACGGATAAATCCAGGACGGCAGAACACGTCTGTCGGGAGAATCGTAGAAAACACGGAGTCACAGAGCTGCAGAGCCCGCGTCTACCTCGTACTCGTCTCAATCCTTGGAGATGGACGTCACGGCACGTGACGCGCCTGGATTTTGGGCGAGAGCGCCTCAACCTCCGCCGTGGGTAAGTAACGTCCTTATACCCGTAGGGTGAAGCCAAAAATTGGCTTATATCGGGATCTAGACAAAAAGGAAACTTCAGACCACCGGTACAAGCTGAATCTTTGATTAATTATGAATCTAGAGAGAATTAGATCGAAAAGAGAAAAAATAGGCGACAATACATACCAAAAATTACAACACGAACACCGGTACACTCGTGGACCGGTATTTTATAGTTTTCACAAACTTGATGTCTCTATATTCATCACTTAACTTAATTCAAAATTTCAATATTATTTACGAAAGCAAAGAAGACCATCACGCATCGGGTCCCAAAACGTAGTGCCGCCGTCAAACTGCAAACAACCGACGATTTTTTTCACCATTTCGAAGTTTAAATGTGATTAACCTCGATGAAGAAATTGTTTATTGAAAAGTTTGGAATAGAAATGGAAGAAGTTTTAACCGTAGCGGTTTTACGCTACAATAGGCACCTATGAAACTTCAGAAACCTGGTGCACGGTTCCATTTTGTCGGTCCCTATGGAGGAGAGCCAGGTAGAAATTCTACACTTACTCTTTAAAAAATTATTGGCTTTTACAATATTTTAAGAATTCAGTGATGGACATGAGAGAACAGTGCAGGCCTCTCAATAAGTACCAGGTACTTATTAAGAGATATGAAAATGAAGAATAGAAAATGGACCACAAATCTAAAGTCTGCAGGACATTCCCGTGAGATTACTTCCGACCTCTACGCGGGCGAAGCCACTCGCAAAAGCTAGTGTTACAATAACTCTGACGACCCAAGTGTGTGTCTGTGTGTTATGTTATGCTCAAAAGGATATCGGTTAGGAAACCAATATGATCGACTAAACGTGTTACGTCATACTCGATACTCGAGTTACGTTCATGAGTTAGTGTATCTGTGGAGAACGTTGTTGGTTGCACATTTATATAACTCCATACGTACTATTTATTTGTAAAATATAATGTGTAATTGTTTGTTCTGCAAAAAATAAATAAATTAGTAATGGTTTAGTCGTAACCATACCGTTAACACGTGTGCACGTCAAGGTATGTCATATTGATTAAGGACCGTGTTTCCGTTGTGCTTGTAAAAAACCTTTACAAAAAATACAAAATAGGACATCCGAACCTCTTTTTAACCATTTATACACACAATTAGCCCATAATGTGCCCACTGCTGGGACATAAGCCTCCTTTCTGTGATTAGAGGGAGTGGTCGATAATCAACCACGCGGACCCAGTGCGGGTTGGTAGATGTCACATGTCTTCGAATTTTTGGTTCTATGGCATACCTGATGAAATTAAATACACTAAGGTAGGTAAGTGTCTGCCGGACCGATAACCTTATGAAGACCGCGGGAATTTGCTGGATGTGGGAAGTACAAGACCAGTCCAAGTGGAGGAGCCTGGGGGAGGCCTATGTCCAGCAGTGGACGTCTCTCGGCTGAAATGATGATGATGAAGTGCCTGTCTGGTTTGGAACTTCGCTAGGCCACTACTGTTGTCCCAACTATATTTGACCATGCTTAGCTATCACAAAATAATATTATCCCTGTGTTCCTGAAGTGTTGAGCAGAGTTGTATAGTAACACGTAACAAACAGCCACATTTCGTCAGTTATGTTTAATTCCCATTTAAGGGGCGAGCCTATTGCAATAAATCGGACTCTAGTCAAAACTCCAGGTTACTGCTGGGCAAAATTTGTAATGGAACAACCCAATAAAACTCCACCTATACATTTGTGAGCTTAAAGTATTGAGTAAATAAACACTTTAGCCGACCTGGGAATCGAACACTTCCACAACAACGACCCTCAAATATTTATACATCTACAAATAATCGTGATCAGTGGTGGCACAGTGGTACGGACCGCTGCTCATCGAGTTGTATGTCGTAGGTTCGAACCCAGACAGGCGCTTTACTTTGTGTAAATTATTTCAACACCACTGCTCTCAAAACGGTGAAGGAAAACATCGTGAGGAAACTGCCATGTCTCAAAACCAAAAAAATTAAGAAATGTGACATCTGCCAACCCGCACTGGGCCCACGAGTGGATTAAAGCCCACTACTTCTCCCGAGAGGAGGCCTGAGTCCCAGCAGTGGGAATGATAAGGCTGACTACGAAAATACATCAACGTGACTATAACGTCACTATAAACAGACGAAGAATAACATCAATTAACACTACACACCTCAGGTGAGAGCTGCATGATTGCTAAATTTGGAGCTGCTCTCACAGCTCATCTGTTGTCAAGAGTCGTGTAGGGTTCATTAACTCCGTGGAGCCATGAAATTGATGAGTCGGTATTATTTCACTTCAGCGAGTGTGTTTTGTTTTTGTTTCATTTGCTTCTTTCTAGTGGTCCTCATCATCTTCTCAAAAATGTTGTGGTTTGCTTCTAGTCTAACCACTTATCCAGCATTTTACATGAAGTGACTGCCTATTTGATCTCCACAACTCAGTCACATGGTGTTTTATACGTTACCCCTTGGTAAGATTGGTTGTCGGACTTTCTAGAAGCTTTTCTGTTTATGAATGAGTTTTATTGAGGAAGCATTTAGACTTTCACAACATTTTTTATGTAAGTTAGATCCGACGTATTACAGACTGATGTCTAACTTTAGTTGAAGCTTTAAACCTTCGAGCTAGTTATTATTTTTTGACAACTTACACACGTGCTTTTTTTTTTGGTTTTTGCTTTGCACCTTTTGTGCATTTCGCCAGTGTCAAGTAATTTAACTTTTCAATCAAGTAAATGGCCCGATATCAGGCACGAAGTTACAAAAAGCCACAGTCAGTCAAGTCAAAGTTATTGTAAAGCGGTAGTTATTTTACAACAACCTATTAGGAGTTTTTGGGGGGAACACGAAAAGTCCACATTGGTCACTTATTTTCACCTTCACTACACTTGTGCACTCACACACGTAACTAAATTGAATAGTTCACTACCAAAATTATACAGTTTAATTCGCTATTTCACGAAATTTCCTGAAAATGAAAATTCGTGCGAAATGTTACAACGCGATCCCGCCAAAAAAAACGACTCGAGTTTTAACGCCAGATCGAGTCTTGAGGTTAGTTTTACAAAACCTAAGGACTTCCAGCCGTGGGCGTTCCAGTATGATTAATGGCCGCCTGACATCACCCCTTATTGCCAGTTTCCTTCATGTTTTAGGAACGAAGGTCGACAAAATGGAATTAGCTGAGTCTATGGCACCTGATCCTTTGACGACCAAGACTACGACCAGCTATACGAGTATATGTCCTACGAAGGGTATTATAAAGTTCTAAATTGAGAAAGCCAGTACTTACTTGAATTAAGTAACTAACCATAACATACAAGGTGAATTTTTAGTCACCAGTTAAACTTTTCAGGGTGATAGTACCCGTGAAATTGAAAAACTTTTCCAAGGAACATGGGTCTAAATACGAAGAAAAAAAAAATCTGACGACCTCCAATGCAAAAGCAATTGTCAGCCGATCGATTTTGTATGGGAGGTCCGATAGTTTTTCTATATTTCGATCCATGTTCCTTGTAATTTTTAGTCGCCGTTTAAATTCTTCAGAGTTTTGAAAAATTTCCCTGAAAAATTTAAACGGCGACTAAAAATTCACTTTGTGTGGTAGCAGTAGTATATAGCTTTTAGTAATTAGGAGTAACTGCCAAGTTAAGGGGGATGCACTAGGGTGCCAGGGAAATACAAATTTATGAACGTTTTTTGAAATCTGCAGGTCAGTGTCAGGTCGTATGTTGATTAAAATATGATTCGTGTCCGTAACAAATATGCCTTTGCAGAATTTTGTAATCATATGAATCAGCAAATCAAGTCCGAATAAAATCATGAATTAAAATCAGTAATAAGTACAGAAGTAATAACTATTTCATGAAATTGTCATTCAGTAGGGTAATATGATCTTAGAGAGATGTATTGATGATTATAATTATTATAATATTAATAAATAAATGTTACGGCCGCGAATCATATTTAGATCAACATACCTACAACCTGAAGGCCAATTATCAAAATTTAAAACGTTCAAAATCTTGTCGCAGTCGCACCTCGGCGACAGTCAAATGTCAAAAACTTGTCAAACTTTGACATTTTTATAATCTACATAAATAAAAAGAAAAATCCTGACTGACTGACTCATCAACGCCCAGCCCAAACTCTTGGACCTAGAAAGCTGAAATTTTGCACAGAGTTTGCCTTGGTAATGTAGACAAGGAATAAGGATGGATTTTTTGATATTCAACCCCTAAGGGAGTTAAATAGGAGATGAAAGTTTGTATGGAATATCGTCATTTTTAAACCATGAAAATCTGGTGATTATCATTCTGATTAAAAATTAAAAACCATGTGTTTTAGTGGTTTTAGGAAATCAGCCCCTGTGGGAAAAATGAAGGATGGGAAACCGGAAATAACTGAACGCCACCTCTCGGCTCAGTCCACGCGTAGGGCCAACAATTTTCCGACATCTACGCGGGCGAAGCCTCGGGAAAAAGCTAGTATTAAATAAACAAGTAGGAAAGTAGGAATATTAGAATAATAGACAAAGTTCCTATCAGAAAATCTCAACAACGTTTTTTTTTTATTTAGCCTACACTGTCCCACTGCTGAGCAAAAGCCTCCCCCAAATCCTTCCAGGCATCCTTTTCCAGGGCCTCCTCGATCCAGCCCTTGCAATACGTCTAGGTCGTCACGCCACCTTTTCTTGGGCCGGCCTCGGCCTTAAAAATACAAGCATCATCATAGATACTCGGAGAGACCAAGCAACCACATCAAATAAGGCGCAATGCGATAAGTACATACAGGAAAAGTTTTTATCCAGTGCGCAAATTTTAACCATGAATTCAGCATATCATTCTAGACCCCCTACCGCAGAAATTTTTCGCCGGTTATACAAAAAATAAACAGCTGTTCCATACATTTTGACCGCGTAGGTATTGCACTTTTCTATGAAACAGCTGTTTTTTTTTTTGTATAACCGGCGAAAAATTTCTGCGGTAGGGGGTCTAGAATGATATGCTGAATTCATGGTTAAAATTTGCGCACTGGATAAAAACTTACCCTGTATTTTAATAATAAAATCTAAACCCAGAAATTCTATTTTCTTTGTTCAATGTCAGCATTTGTGAATATGATAAGTCCGTATTGATTGCGTAATAGTGACTGTTGAGTGCCTACAACCCCTAGCTCTAATAGGGGTTAGCTCAACTCAATCAATTGAGTGCCCATAGCATGCTCATGCTATGTATAGGCGCTCGATTGATTGTGAGCAATAACAATAGGTATAAATAGTAATAGTACTATTATTCAATGTGCAAAGCCAAGGGTGTGAGGGACTGGAGTATCTAGCTGTTGGGTCTTTTTCTGTTCCGATTGCTGTGCAAAAACTGACTTTTCTAAATTTGTACCATATATAAGTAAGTTATTTACAATCATAGATTAAATAAAAGCTTATAATCTTAAATGAAACAAAACAAATACAAATTATTTCAATAAAACGCTTAGTCGCACTGCGAAACCTATGAATATGGATGTTTATAGGCACTGCAGAAATCGATATAAAATTACTCTAATTCACTTCCCTCGTGGGTGATTGTCTACAATGCATACGCGCTCCGCTGCGGTGGCGTGAAAGCCTTGCCGTTGCCATGGTTACGAGACGCTGCAGTGCTTTCTCTGCCCGCCCTCCACCGCAGTAAGCGCCCAACCCTCGCATAGAGAGGTTGTGCTGGCCGCTCTCGTGTAACTGTCGATGTTTCTCTTGTTTTGCGAACATAATTGAACATCGGATTCATAATTTTGAAAAGAGAAACATTTTTTTTTTAATTCAGTGTAAAGTACGAATATGAATTACCAAGGAGTTTTGTCGAAGGAGTTTTGGATGCAGTTGCAGTGTTTAACAGTGATGCATCTGGTGTTGTGTGTGTGAACCATGGATGAACATTGTATTGTATTTTGTAAGACGGCGACATGACAGCCCAGGAACGAAGCAATATTTTCACCGATGACGACGAGGACTTGGTGAGTATCTGTTATGGTTATATAACAGGATATCCTTGAGTTTTGGATCCGTTCCAAGAATAGCTACGACTGCTGTTACATAAAGTTTCGAGTGCCTGCAGTGCGAGATGAGCTGCTCAAATAAATTGAAAGTAGTTTGAATTTACAATGCAGTTATTTGTTTTATTTTATTTAAATCGAAATATTAGGTACATACATTTAATTTATGTACCGTTGTTTTTGCGTTGATTACACTATTTCTGAGATTCCGAAAATAACACAGGTGACGTAATATGTAATCGTATTTCTATACAAAATTTCCCTCTATTTGGGGGGAAGAGATTTATTTACCTAAATACTTTTAGGTAATTTAACAAAAGTGAAAGTTATTAGATCTTTGTTACCTCTGTCACCAAAAGTTGTTGGCGTCTTTATTTATGTGTAATTATTATTATTATAGATAGATATCTTAGGTTTCCAATCAATAAAAATGGTACAAAAATCACTTATGCTTTTGTAATCTAAACACCACATTTTTCAGCACTATCGTCATCTATCTAATCTTTCCCCAACTTCGTTAGGGATCCGCTTTTTTCAATAAACTTACGAAATATTAATAAGTAGGTAAAACTACGTTACATTTAATAATGCAATCGCATTTCGCGAAACTATCTTCATTTATTCACAGCAGGATAGCCGCCGTCCCTCATTGAGTGTCATTACCACAGTTTATCGAGCCGAACAGCCCGTGTCAAAGCCACTCAACTCCAAGTTGTTTCATTCAGACTTTTTTATAAAGACCTTTCATATCTAGATTGAAGTCATAAAAAGAAAAACTTTCTGCTCATTTTCCATCATAAAGTCTTGGTCGGTTAATTCTCTCATTATTTTCATGAATACAGATCAAACAGCTGGATTATTAAATCCAAAAATATCATTATCTCAACAAAGTTACGACTTTATAACACATTGAATTTAATGAAATGGATCTAAGTACCATTAAGTTGGTATAATGGCAAGTTTAACAGTCTAATCTCACAAAAGCCACTGAAACAGTGGAAGGCATTTAAACTTAGTTAAATGTGGCTCCAAATTCAAAGTTGAGACTCATTACTTCGGTATTCGGAAGTGCACATTACGCGTGAGTGGGGACATAAATCCCGGGCCCACAATGATACGGGGCTATGTGACCTCGTATTGTTGGCCCAGCCGTCCCGACCCTAGCCATATTCACCGGTTCATAACTCCGGCAAGGAAACTTTTGTGATAGAAGCAACACACACAACTGCTGTTTATCTCCGTTATGATCATTAGAAAAGTTGCGAGAGTTTTCAAGGCACTGCTGTGATTAAATTTTACGCTATATTTCAGCGGAGCGCAGCGCGGTAGGAAATATAAAGCGGTTAGCGAACAGAGTTGATTACCAAAATAAGCGCGAGGCGTAAATGTAATATTTTTTATGTCTCTCTGGATGGATTGGTATTTCGGTTGAAAAGTAAAATTAGTATTGATAAATGAATTTATTTCTGTGAGTACGTTTGTACTAGCGCTTTTACACGTCAATTATATTTTAAAAACTAGATGAGTTCAGAGGTCACACTCTCTTTGAAAGTCCAGACATTATCTTAGACAGATCATGTGAAGACTATGTAAGTTGGTGTCGGAAATGGTCTTCTGAGGAAATAGAAATGGAATGGATTGAATTGAGATAAACACTTCTATTTAATGTTAAGTAGTACACTCAAACTTAATTTTATTAATAAGTAGCTCATACACAATTTCAAATAATAACCTAGAAATAAACACCTGCGTCATAAAAGGGTTTGTAATGTATAAACCAATGTGGGTGAATGCTAAGCTCTTTTGTCTAAACCCTTTTGGGTGTTACAGGCGTGATATTGTGCCAAAACACATTTTCTTTTCCGTGTCCGCATAAGGTAATCATAATTTTACACAAAAAAGAGACGAAGAACGTCCCGAATATTTAAAAGGGTGTCCACACAAACCAGGTAAACCGTTCCAAAAATATGACAGGACCTTGGGCGAACAAATGATCAATCTAAGTTTTGTACCGAGTCCTCAAGTTAAATGAAAGTGTGAGACAACTTTCCTATCCTTCGAAATTGCTTCCCTTGAGCACTTCAAAACAAAACGTGTTTAGAATAAATAAAGTATTTTCTCTTCCCTGCTATTCTAAACATTTACTTTATTCATAATTCTAGATTTATTTCTTAAAACCACAATTCTGCGACGTCGTTTACATTGGTTAGGGCACGTTTGCGTTTGGGACAATAAATATCCTCTGGTCGTCACTGGTCATCTCTTAGCTGCCAAGGCTTATTTATATTTTGGAATTGATTTGTTTTTGTTGCGGAAACTTTTAATGATCACGTCTTTTTACATCGTTCTCACATGTGTTATTTCAACATTAATGATTATGTAGCCAATTTATGTAACAATATTTTGATTTAAAATATTCCCGAGGAGTATTTTGCCCGTTCTTCGCCATAGGGGCCACATACCACGCGTTGGAATGGGCAACTAGCTTCATCTTTTTATCTGACCGACCCTTTGACAATTTAGTAGTACCTGTAATTGGATTATTTGAAACAAATGCTTTGAGTTTGTGTAGTCACGGACGAAAATAAATATGTTAGGCTCTTCATTTCAAATTTAATAAGTGCTTGCAGCAGTAAGCCAGGAATTGAAAACAGATTTCACTACAAAAACAGCACCTTCCTACATACACAGTATTCCCTGCAATACTTACTCTATCAATGTAAACGCGTGTTATAGGGTACTTCAATTATAGATATAGGATGTACTAAAACGGTTTCCACGACAACGAGTGTTCAGTCGCGGAATAACACTGAATATTTGTTTGAGAATGGGTTTAGGCCGTTAAGATAAACAGACAAACGTCCCGGTTTCGAGTTGGGAACGTAACGTGATAAGAATAAGGCTGCCTTAGGAATAAGGACAAATGAACTGTCAACACTGGGTGTAAAGTTTTGGCAAATTGGATTTGATTTAGGTCGGCTTCCCGGAAAACTTGGGTAATGTGGTATCCTTGATTTTGGTAAAGTTTGTTTTAGTAATCACTCTATTACCCGACTGCTCAGGGGCATATTCATAAACGATGATTAAAGTTAAGAGGTGTTTAAACGTCAAAAATATATGGATAATCAGTGGCTAATCATTACTTAACTTTAAGCAGCGTTTATAAATAAGGGGGTCAATGTTTATTTTTAATGTTTTAGTAAAAAATCATTGCTTTTCTTTTTTTTTGCGGATGGGCCCGCTTTTAACCTCGATGATGACTGATGACTGAAGATGAAGCGATTGATGAGATCTATGATGGAACGAGCATGCCCTGAAGATGCCTGTTCACTTTTGTATGAGGGTAGACGGGTTAAATGTGGAAGGGAAGACAGACGCAGGCAGAAAGTTCCGCACTTTGGCTGTGCGCATAGTAAATGTGGAGGAGAAGCGCTAAGTACGACTGGCTGGTGGTTGGTACGATTTAAATTGAAACAGTATTTCAAACCAGCGCTGGAATCCATTAACACGGGATTTATGTAACATAATCGCAATGCAATCACTGTCCTGTCCGGTATCCAGTACCAACCACGGTTGGATGTTAATAGCAGCTGCAGCAAAAAAAAAAAAACAACTTGAGATAGATTTGATCAGCGTTTCAAAATATGGGAGTAATACTCATATGCACCGTGTAGTGCCGGACGTAAAGAATAGCACCATCCCATTTCTTCCCGTGGGTGTCGTAGAAGGCGACTAAGGGACTTACTAGAGAATGGGCAGCAGCGTTCTCTATGCTTTTTACCACCATACTGCGATCGCCAACCCGCCTGCCAAGCGTGGCGATTATTGCAAAACCCTCTTTTGGGGCGGCTTATGTCCAGCAGTGGACGTCTTTTGGCTGGAATGATGATGATGAAAACTTATATTTTGCTTTCAAATTTTGAGTACTCTCGAGCTATGTAACAGTATGATTATTTTCTAAAACCCAGAGAAGTGAAGAGTGTGAGAAACCCCACTAATCCACGATCGCTGTTGAAATCCGTGGATATCAGTTTCGTCCGATACCGCCCGGTATTTTGCGTTCCCGTGTGGATCTCACCAAAACCGATAAGTAATTTACTGAGCTCGATTTAAGCTGCCGGTGAGAGTGACGTATCGGGGAAGTGGCCTAAAAAAACATTATACTTATGTAAATCTTATCATTTATCTTCAATTTTAGGTAGCTTGTTCTATGTAGATGTAGGTTGTGTGGGGGAGGTACGGTTACCAAAACATATTACTAAACAGGGTCGTTGGCTATAGTTGAAGTTAGTAAGAAACCGATGGATGTATTCGATTTTTTTATTTTTATTAATAGAAAACAAAAAGTTAATTTATGTAATTCAATTCCATTCGACATCATCCATCGGTTTCTTCCTAAACTTTCACTATATCCGACGACCCTGGTTACATTTATCTCTTTTGGTGACTGTACATCAGTAAAACAATATCTTTCAGATAAAATAAATTGGGAATCGTTTTACGTTTTTACATCATGAGTTCATAACGTACGCCTTTTTCTAAACCATAGAGTATAGTAATTGTTCTAAACCGACACCGAATTCTTTTTTCTGCCTTCTAAATTCGTTTTTGACTTATCTCATATTTTTTTGCCATATTCATATAATTACTACAAAAGGTTGCATGTTGAAACCTTATAGGTCAAGTAGCTACTGGGTGGTCGTAAAATCTTAACGATCTTGCTTTGCAATGAATAACAATGTTTGTATATTTTGGTTCATTTAATGACCATAAAAAGTTTCATTGAACATTTCAAGTAATGGATTTTTTTTCCAATAAATTGATTTAATAGCAGGCACTGCGCTTTGGCGTTGGTCAAAAAAATTAATAGGCAGAAGGATAATGAATTTCATATCCATTCTGCCAATCATCATTATTAGATACTAGCTTCTTCCCGCAACTTCGTCTGCGTCAAATTTCTTGCTCCCCGACCCACCCCGTCGCATTGAATCGCCTGGCCGTGTGAGTACTTCGTATTCGTGACTTTTTTCTTTTTGCTCGGCTTCTAAGGGCTCTAGCGTGATGTTATATAGCCTATAGCCTTCCTCGATAAATGGGCTATCCAACTCTGAAAAAAAAAATCAATTCGAACCAGTCATCATCATCATCATCATATCAGCTTAAAGACGTCCACTGCTGGACATAAGCCTCCCCTAAAGGGGGGGGGGGGGGATTTGCCATAATCGCCACGCTTGGCAGGCGGGTTGGCGATCGTAGTATGGTGGTCAAATTCATAGAGAACGCTATTGCGCATTCTCTAGTAATTCCCTTAGTCGCTTTTTACGAGACCCACTGGAAGAAATAGGATGGTGCTATTCTTTTACGTCCGGCATCACACGGAACCAGTAGTTCCTGAGATTAGCGCTTTCAAGCAAACAAACAAACTCTTCAGCTTTACAATATTATATATATATAGTAAAGATTATTATTTCAATACAAATTAGATCCACTCGTTTGTACTAAAAAAACATAATCTAAATATACCTATTACACAATTAAATTATTACCTATTATTTTATTTAAGTATCCATACACTCGTTACGTTGCAGTATTGGTATAAAGCTGTATTTATATCCGTCACCTCATACGTCAGCACCCTAATTGCGTAACTCACGATTGATCATAATTGGTTTCGTCTTCACAGTTAAACAATATTCATTGCGTTATTTATGTTGTCGAACAGACACATTTTTCGAACATATGAAGCAATGGTTTAACAATCCGTTTCAAAACGATACAGATTATCATGAATCGTGAGTTACGCAATTAGGGTGCAGGTCCAGTTGAAAACCAGCGTCAGGCACGTTGTCTGGCATTTATGCTGAACTGGGCATTTTTACCGCAGCCGTGAGGCACACTTTGACGCACTTTACACTTTTTTTTGATTTTTAAATTTTATTAATTTGCTGTTTAGTGTGTGCCTTTTTGTCTGTTTTAAATAAATGTATTTTCTTTCTTTATATTACTTATTCAAATATCTACAATTCTTGAGCAAGTGTGGACGCTTCCTAACAGTTTACGCTGCAATTTTTTGCTGCTGTCGGTTCCAGTTTGTAATATATTCCGTGGTCGTTATAAAAACTAGCAGGTTGTGCTCTAGAGCGAGCATAAGGTATCTTTCATAGCAATAGGATTGAAAAAATAGCAAACAAAGTGCTTCCGTCGTCTCATGTTGTCGTTTTTGAGTGTAATAGAGGAAAGGAATAGGTAAAGTTAGTTCAAAGATATTGAATGAAACCATATATGGTACATTGTTAGTAGTGCTTTCTGTGTAAGGAATGTAATTTTTAAATAATTATTTTCTTACAATAACTTTCAACTTTGCATTAACTAAAATATACTTTTGAATATTCAGTATGGTGCTGATCCATCATCAGTGTAATGCTATAATAATGTCGGTAATATTTATCGGGTATTTATTCATTAGTTTGCATAAAACGCAGTTGGGAATTCTCAGTATCATTGTATCAAGCAAAAAACAACTCTACGAAATAAATGCTACGCGTGGACTCGTAGCCATCTCGTAGCGCGTTTCGTAGCAGCGTAGCACAGTAAAAGTCTCGTTACTTTTAAAAACACATTTTGTAGACATGTTTACATGTGAACGGACGCTGAAATGTATTTTTTTAACTATTTCCAAGCACGTTTCTACTGTAAACCATTAAAACCAATGTTTTTGTGTATTGGCCTTTAATCGATGTTTTTTAACCGAAGTTTTTTCAATTCACCATATATTCGTGCCAAGTTCGCTCTGAATGAATAATCTGAACCATTTTTCATTCGACAATCTGGTGAAATATTTGAAACAGAAGCAAAGAAAATTAATGTATTCAGATACGAAATTTGAATTTCAACCGAATTAAATAAATAAGAATAATTTGATAGCAGGAGTTGGATTTTTTCGTACATACCCACAGATAAAATAACTTTAAACTAATTTCAATAGTTAGATACCTATTTGATTATTTTTCACATTCAAAGACTTATTTTTGAACACGTGGCATATGAAACGATAATAATATACCATGGAGGGTTTTTATGTACAGCTCCATCACACACTGACTCACTCAATCAATCAATCAATTAATTAACCAGCCGGTCAACCTAGAAAACCCTATGTATATTCAGACGAGTATACATAGGATATTATGCACTATGTTTAGTCAGATAGGGTTCTATTTATATACAAAAGTCTCGTAGTTATTAGAGATTGAAATCGAATGACATTTGTCAGTCCAAAAAGTGGAACGTATCACAAGTCTGCACCACGGCGAAAAGACGTTTTCACGTCTAAATCTTTGCCAGGGGTGCGGGTTTGTTCGACAGAGATCCCGCAGCCCCTGGCATACGGGCTACTGAGGGGACACGGGTGGGTTTTAGTCAGTAAAATTCTGACACGCCCTCCTGCTCCACCCAGAGCGGGAGAAGTTATTTGATGATTTCCCACACAAAAAAAAAAAACGTCTAAATCTTTCCGTGAACATTTATAGAAAAGGCACAATTTTCTTTTATAAATGAGTCTATTAGTATTGTACATGGTAGTAAAACAAGAAAGACGATCAGAGGGTGGATGGTGGAGGTGCACTCAGTTTTTCTCGAATAGGTATGCCAACAACTTCCTGCAAGAAGCAACAAAATTATGTAATGACAACCACACGGGTCGATCGAAGGCTAAGGCTACGCTTACCGAGGTCAATTCATGGCTACATGGGAACTCTCCGTGCCTCGGAAAACACATTCAGCGTAAACCATATCAAAAGCTAACCACTAAAACTTATTAAATTGTTATTCTGTTTTTGATCGCACAAATTGGCATCGGCAAATTGCGATAACCACACTTGCGGCCGACATACTTTTACTCGCGGATTAATTTAATCAATATTGTAGGTTGCATGTAAAATGTATTAATAATTAAGCTTTTATGATACTATATTTAGAATTCTATAAGTCGATTTATTTTCATTGTTCGAGTAGAAATAACTTTAAGTGGTTTTATTAATTTATCATACATGTGTATGAATTTTTTTACTGATCATATATAATATATGCTAAGGTAGGTATAGACATAACATCACACCTTGTTTCTACGAAGGGTCGGGCAGAGGTAAACCTCTAGTAGACCCACATTTCGCCAGAAATGAAATGTTTATTTGTGTAAGTAGATCTTAAATGACACTTTAACACCTCAATATTTTATTGAACTATTTTCAAACTCGCAAAAAATGAAAGCGGTTGTTCTATGGGATTTTTGTATAAATACTAATACACCATGACTAACAGTTTATTAAAATTTGGATAGGAGAATATCTATCAGGTCAGGTAGTAAGTGAATAAAAGTCCCTTTCCCTATAGTTTCTTTGTGAGAGATTTTTATTCACACCAGGTTATCCTGTGTAGTAGTTTACCCGTTTCAAATAAAATATATCACGACACCAACACAAAACTACAACTATTTATTTACAAAGTGGAACCTTGGAAGGGTAGGTTTACACCTGCGGAAGATAACATTGGTCATCTGACACCGCGAAGGTTCCCCTTGAAGAATACATTAAGGTCACCCCTAGGTACGTGTGACCTCCTTGTATTATAAATGTCTCCCCGCGCCCCTCCGCCTTACTTCTCACGTCTTATTGCGAAGTTTCTTTAAATTATAATTGGGGCTGGCTGAAATCAGTGGTGGCCCAGTGAAAATGGTCGTGACTTACGAGTTGCAGATCGTAGGTACGAACCCAGATAATCGCTTTAG
Source organism: Polymixis flavicincta (assembly GCA_949987655.1). Lineage (NCBI taxonomy): Eukaryota > Metazoa > Arthropoda > Insecta > Lepidoptera > Noctuidae > Polymixis > Polymixis flavicincta. The sequence continues at coordinate 16,618,546 of OX465184.1, forward strand.
TTTGAGTGAATGATTTCATCACCATTGCCCTTAAAGCAGTGAAGGAAAAACATTTTCAGGAAATCTGCATGTCCTAGAACCAAAAATGAGAAGATTTGTGACATTCACCAACCCGCACTGAGCTGGCGCTGCTTGGTGGAATACGGCCCACTCTCACTCACCATGAAAGTTCTGTGTCCCAGCAGAACACTGTAGGCTGAGTAATTATATGTATTACAGCTTGTTCAGATACAGATAAATAGACTTTCAATTGTCCTAGAAAACCTTTGAAAAGACAGTTAAAGGTAACATATACGTATATGGTCAAGTTATCATATGTCATGGCCATCTTTTATTTGCTTTCTTTTACCTGCGCCCGCGTGGATGTTGTAAAATATCCCACGAACGAACCACCGGGTTAAAACACCCTATTAACATCCAGTTAACTATCTGTGTGACAAATTTCATCAAAATCTTTTCAGCTGTTTTTGCGCCAGTCTGGACAAACAGACAAACGGACAATAATTCTTCGTTTCTATTTTATTAAATGAAGGTATAGGTTCTTTCATCTGGCTGAGGGTAAATAGATGTCAACTATGTAGAGAAACAAGGGGTATGATCAATCACTGGAGTGAGTAATTCCGATAACAAAGAAGCCATTATTTTAAAATTATTGCGACTGTTAAAAAATCTTACATTAATGGCCAAAAATTTGACGTAGAACGCTCTAACTGAAGCACGTATAGTCGACCTCGTAAATGTTTATATAACCAAGGCAACCGACATAGCCCGAAGATTTGCCAAACTTAAGTGGCAGTGGGCAGGGCACATTGCTCGCAGAACAGATGGCCGATGGGGCCGAAAAGTTCTATAGAGGCGACCGCGTACCGGAAGACGTGGATTGGGAAGCCCTCCCACAAGGTAGACCAAAGACCTTGTGCCGCAGGAATCCGCTGGATGTGGGAAGCACAAGACTGGTCGAAATGGAGGAGCCTGGTGGAGGCCTATGTCCAGCAGTGGACGTCTTTCGGGTGATATGATAATGTTGTTTAACGTGCTAAAGTAATGACGTGTTCAGTCTTAACTTATAAAAACATATTAACAAGCAAGTTTTGTACTAACAGCTTTCAAGACCAGAAGGTAATTGAAACCACTTAAACAGAACGCCAGTAATTTTAATAGAGTGCTTTCTAGCTATAGCTTCGTAACTTTAAACTACAAAATTAAATTACTGATTCTGTATAAGGTAAATAAATAATTCCAACGTAGATTGCTTTAGCAGCGTTTGCAAGTTTTCTTCACTAAATAAACTTCCAAAGCGGACTTTATCGAAACTTACATTTTAAAACAAGCGAAAAGTATATCCAGCATTGAGAAAATCCACCGAATTCTTGGATTTTTTCGAACACATGAAAAAATGGAATAGCAATAACCATCAAAGTGATTCAGATTCTGGATAATAGTGCGTTACACAATTAGGGTGCTGTTTTACGTTCCGAAAGATCAATGAACATTGCCTGCATATTAACCTCTTTTATCGACTGTACTTTGTTTGAACTTGTTTGCTGAGCACTCGAAATACGTCTACGCAGAGAATTAAAAAAAAAGCGACACGTGAAACAGTTGTCAACACTTGGCACAGCGTAGGCCCTTCACTGCCAAGAACACACAACTTCCCCAGCCACCGGGGGAGGTCGTAACTGCGAGAATTTTCAACATTCGCTAAGTCCACACTCTGATCTTTGTTGAAACAAGACTTTAAATTAAATCAGGACTTCTATCGGAGAAGTTCAAAGGTTTATGATAACACTGACAATGATAAGACTTACGTATCGTCCGAATATTATAAATGTGAAAGTTTATGTTTGGACTTTTGTTACTCAATTACTCAAAAACGGCTGAACAGAATTGGATGAACTCATAAGTGATATTTTTTGTCCCGGTAGTATGTTCCCGTGTGATGATTTTCAACCACCACGCGGGCGCAAGCCACTGGCAAAAGCTAGTTTTTATCATTCAGAGCTTGACTCAGTATTTTCTTTTCAATTAATTCCTACGGTACTCTAGATGAACTACTTCTATAATTATCTATTTAGTTAGATGGAAATGCGCATATTCGTTCTAGAACAAAAGCTTAAACAACAATAAACACGCCTTTGTTCTCCTCTGTACCAAGCCAAAACTCCAACAAGATTTAAAAACTAAATATTTCACAGTCAAAATAAATCTGTCTCGTTGGCATGGGCAAACGGATCTATCTTCCAAATAAAAAGAACTATAAAAAAGTTTTTACGTAACCGTAGAAATATTTTTCCTCAGATAAAGTCCAAAAGGGGACGAGAAAATTTATAGGCAATTTACACACCTACTACACACTCTCAAACTTTGTCCTTTTATTGTGAGTGCCCACTCCTCCCCAATTTTCCTGGTTATTCTGGCATTTGTACCGTTTGTAACCTCCGTGGAAATAATTGCTTTAAGTCTGACCTCGTTCTTCGGATTTTCCGAAAAATGTATTTTTGTAAAAGCTTTCTTCACTCTTGAGCCGATTAGAGAAGTGTATTTTTTTGTAACGTCCTCGAGACTCTTGTATTTGCCTCATTAAACCTTTGTTGACGGAATGTCTGTTATATAAAACTCTTGAGATATTGAAGTGAGGTCTTACAGTCGTGAAAATGACTTACAAAACTAGTTATCTCTTTCGAATGAACATTCAACCGCTCTCATTACCTAAGTTTCTAGACCAGTTAAAAACAAAGTGAAGAATACGATAGAGGGCAAACCGCGGCCGCCTCGCAAGCCGCACCCAGTCACCTTCAAAGCCGAACTTTCCTCAAAGCTAACTAGACATGTTTATTCCAATTCAGTTATTCTATTAATGTTTGAAGAGAACGTAAATGAGCTCTTGTAAGTGAAGGATTCAATTTGCTCACACGCTAGCGGGCTGACTTACCGTGTATCCTTTGAGTTCAATGTTCCTTAGTAATTGGATTTTTGCCTAACTAAGTGATCCAAATAGAGTTATCAGACATGCCTGAAGTTGGATCGATGGCTGAAAGTCGGGCTTTCATGTTAACTTGTGTTATTTAGTTGTTTTTGATAAACTTACATGATATTAACTTCTAAAGTCGTTTATATTTAAACATAGCTTTTGCCAGCGGCTTCGCTCGCGCGGAACTTACATCCCTTCAACTCCCCTTTAACTCCTTTAGGGGTGGAATTCCGAAAAATCTTTCCTCATTCCTTGTCTACATTATAAAGGGAAACTCTGAGCAAAATTTCAGCTTTCTAAGTCCAAGGGTTTGGGCTGGGCGTTGATGAGTCAGTCAGGCAGGACTTTTCTTTTTATTTATATAGATAGATAGAAGATTTTTGTATTTGTTAATCCACAGCCTAGATTTGTGCCCAATTGATGGCAATAGGGTCGCTCCATATTACATGGGACTTAACTGGCGAAAGGTGGATGTAGGTACTTCAAGTTCACCTAAACAAAATTATGTACAGATATTTGTCATTTGTCTGAAGAATTAAAAGTAATGCTTTTTGTTTCGCGACTATTAAGGCTTGGTTTTGAGCATTCTAAAATAAATACAACTCTATTCATATATACGCGAAAAACTTCCTCTTAAAATAATTAAGTTCAAAAATAAAACGTTCCGAAGTTTCTTCGAACTTTATCGGTCACTCTAATTCAAAGGGACTTCTTTATATTTAGAGTCGCTTTCAAACTTCGGTGTCTAAATAATGACATTCAAAATCGTAATAAGTAGGAATCTATATTTAACAAAGCTTTGTTTGTCAAACACTGGCTGAAAATATATAACGCCTACACGTTTGAATAACAACAGAGGTTAATGGCTTGAACGGCAGTAGGTAGGCAAAGTCTATTGTTAGCCTGATGACTTCGTATCCAAAAGTAAAGTAAATAAGTTAGATGGCAGTCATCGACCTAAACAAATTTGACATACTGAGGGGTCACTTAAATTTCTTAGATCCTAGGTCACTTCACGCTTCTGTAACCAACTCACCGCGTGAAGTGAGCGTAGAGTGATCTGTCATCCCACTGATGCTAGGGACTGAACAAGCATTAGGTGATATAACACTCACAGCTCACTCCACGCTCACTTCACGCGGTGAAATTTTTACAGAATAGCAATGCAGTACATGTGTTTGCTTAAAGTATAAAATAAACATGTGGGTTCTAGTTTTGTGGCACGAATTAGCCCGTGACACTCGCCCTGAGCGCACGTGCTAATTGTTCCTGCCTACCGCTGCGTGACTCATCCTCCGCCGCCAACCTGACTCGCCGCGCCCCGCTGCGAACACTACGAATTAATAACCCAATTAATTTAATTATTGACTGGGTTATTAATTACACCAAAAACTGTCTTTTTCAAGGCAAACATCTGTTTCTTTACGGAAGTAAATCGTCAAGTAAATTCACTTGGCCCCTTCTGGGTAAAATCCACAGTTTCGTGGTTCTCGGTGGAAACCTTACGGTGCCAACGAAACCGAGAGGGTGTTGTCCCAACACACCCGCCGAACCTCTTCAAGGCAAGGCAGTGAATTGGACGGGTCCCAGACCGACGGCCTTGGGGGATCTCCTAGTCGTCACTGGTGACAGTGTTCCTTCCACAGCTACACACCTAGTGTCTTTGGGGCGTGTCTACGCCCCTCGCGCTAGACTGACAGGGCCCTGTTGCACATTAAGATTGGCAACAGGTTTACAAGCTTAGGGCTCACCCGAGGTACACATCTCCCTGTCTATACCCGACAGGGAGGAATCACACATCCCCGGGCATCCCCCCGGGGAAGTAGACGTTAGGTTGATAGGAGTTATTAGGGACTCAGGCTCACTCCTTATGAGTGGGAAGTAGGTCACCCCCCACCCCTTTTCAACATGGACGTTTCCGACGACGCCTTCTGGGCGTCGTTCGAAACGAACATGAAAAATCCCGTGTTTCGCGCACGGGTCAACCGTATCTTGGGTTACGAAAAACCCACTTTTCCCACCGCGACCGCGACCGAGACCGCGTATAAACCCCCCGCGCCCGTTACAACTTATAACGATTCCCCGGCTTCACCGGCCTTGGCAACCCCGCAATCCCAGGAGCTTTTCTCCGACGCAGCGTCCGACCTTATGGACGCTGAAGATTGCCCTTGCACCCCCGAATCGCCAGGAACAGCTTGTTTCTCCTCTCCCTCCTCGAACGAAGAGGAAGTGGCAGAGACTCAAGTGACTCAAGAAGAGGGCTTCACCCCAGTTGAGTCAAAGTCGAAGGGGAAGAAGAGAAAGAAGAAAGTCTGCGATTCCTCGCGATCTTCTAAAATTACCGCGCTCGTAACCGACCGCCCCCCCACCCCTTTCCCGACCGAGTCGACCCCCGCGACCCCCGCAACCCCCGCGATCCCCGCAACCCCCGCGACCCCCGCGACTGCGACCGCGACCGCGCCCGCACCCACCGCCGTACCCCGCGCCGCTGCGGGGAAAAAGGTGCCCGTTCCGCCCCCTGTCTTCATCCAAGACAAATCAAAATGGACCGACGTGTCCAAATGGTGCTTAGAGCAAAAGATTGCCTACACCAGCGCCCGCACCACCCTCCAAGGGATAAAGGTAGCGATCCCGACGGCTAGCGACTACCGCAGCCTTACCAAACTCCTCCGAAACCGAAACGTGTCCTTCCACACGTACGCCCTTGCTGAAGACCGACAGACACGAGTTGTCCTCAAGAGGGTTCCGGTCGAAATAACCGTTGACGAAGTCAAGGCCGACCTTGACTTTCAAAATATCCCTTACACCGAAGTGCACCGGATGCACCGCGCCCGCCGCGGAGTGCCATACGATATGGTGCTCGTAGTATGCCCGCCCTTTGAGGGCCATAACCCGATTTTTAATCTCCGCACAATCTGCAACCTGTCCGGCATTCGGATCGAAAAGCCCTACAAGACGGGAACAATCGGCCAATGCCACAGGTGTCAATTGTACGGACACGCGCAATCGCACTGTTACGCCACCCCGAGGTGCGTAAAGTGCTTAGGCAGTCACGGTACAGCGGATTGTACCAGGCCTAAGGACCGCTCCTTGTGCACGGAACCGCCGAGCTGCGTCTTATGCGGCGAAGCCGGTCACCCGGCCAACTATAGGGGGTGCTCGAAAGCACCCAAAACCACTTCTCCCAAGCTGGTGAAGCGTGCCGACGCCCGCCAGCAAAGGGAAGCCCCCTCAGGGTACCTCCCAGAAAGGCTCAGTCCTCAGAGACCGAGCCCCTGGAACTTCCTGAACCACCAGCAGGCATTCCCTGCGATGGCTTCAGCCAGGCCCGTCCCCGCGCCCATCCCTCAGTCCAAGAACCCGGGTTCAGGCGCTCCCGCGCCCCCTACCGCACCTCTTACCGCGACCACCGCCGCCGCGCCCCCCGCCGCCGCGACCCCCGCGTCCCGCGACCCCCGCGTTGGAGCACGCCCCGAGGCGCGCCCCGCACCCACTTACGCCGGTCCCATGACCATGTCCCCCGCAGTCGTGCATCAAAAGCTCGATAACGCGTTTTTCACTTTCTGCACCCCCCGTGCCCATCAGATGGCCATGGAGGTAGATGCCGCCACAAAGGCAGGCGATATCCTTAGGATATACGCCATCTATGATGCGTACCCTGACATTACGCAAGCCCTTTTAAACGCTAGACTTTCCGTGAACCACAATGGATAATACGGCCCCTACGCGTACTAAACCCCGATCCCTAAAAATAGGAACTTTTAACGCCAACGGTATCCGTACCCAAAGGGATGAGATCGCCACGTTCCTCCGCGACCATCACTTGGATATCCTGTTAGTTCAAGAGACGTTCTTAAAACCCTGCTATCGTGACCCGAGAATTGCCAACTATAAAATAGTTCGCAACGACAGAGCACATTGCCATAAGGGTGGAACTCTCATTTATTACAAAAAGTCCCTACACTGCATTCCTATGGATGCCCCCCCCCTCTCCCGATTAGAAGTGTCAGTCTGCCGACTGGGCATGACGGGTCATCAACCCATCACACTAGTCTCAGCCTACCTTCCTCCCCAGACCGAATCCGAGGACTTTCAACTGTTCTCCAATGACCTCACCGCCCTGTTGAGCATGAGCGACTCCGTTATCATAGCGGGCGACCTCAATGCGAAACACCCCGCGTGGAATAGTTCCAGGGAATCGACCAGAGGGAGACACCTGTTCAACCTCTGCTCGACCCTGTCCTTCGACGTCATCGCCCCGATGTCGCCGACTCATTTCCCCCACACAGTGGATCACAGACCTGACGTACTCGACATTGCAATTCTGAAAAGGATCAACCTACGGTTGAATTCCATAGAGGCAATAAACGAGCTCACCTCTGACCACCGTCCGGTAGTCGTGCATCTGGCCCCCCGCACGGGTCTCCCAGATACCGACCAACCTCCGCTCACCAAAGTGGTAACAGACTGGAGGAGAGTAAGCGATTCGCTGAAATCCAACACATCCGCCCACTTGGACGCCATCCCCGACCATTTCGACTCTCTAGCGGACACAACGGCCGCGATCGACTCATTCACGGGTCACGTACAATCTGTCCTGAACGACTGTTCGAGGCGGGTTCCGGTAGGGGAAGACCCCCGCTGGAAGCTGCCGGACGATGTACGCGAACTGCTGAATGAGAAGAACGCGGCCGTTCGTGCCTACAGCAACTTTCCCTGCGACGCGAACAAAGCTCACATGCGCTATTTACAGCGAGCTGTAAAGACACGCATGTCGGAGCTACGGGACGCGGGCTGGGACAAGATGCTGAGCGAGTTGGAACCCACGCACTTAGCTTTCTGGGAACTCCAGAGGAAACTCAAGTCCCGAGAAATAGCCACCATGCCCCCCCTGACCCGGCCCGATGGCACCGTTGCTTTCGACGACATCGAAAAGGCCGAATGCCTCGCCGATAGTCTTGAGGCCCAATGCACACCCAGCTCTCTACCTGTAGACCAAGCACACCTCGATGAGGTGGACGCTGAAGTCGAACGTAGAACCTCTCTCCCGCCCGTCGAAGACCCTGATGATCCATTACCTCTCGTCACCCCGGACGAAGTTCACGAGATCATCAAGGGTCTGAAACCCCGAAAGGCCCCCGGAGCTGACGGCATCACCAATAAGGTGATCCAGATGCTACCCGCCCACCTGATCATGCTCTTGACCACCATCTTCAATGGAGCCTTGAGCAATAACATCTTCCCCCAAGCCTGGAAGCAAGCCACGGTCATTGGCTTTGAAAAACCAGGCAAACCCAAAACGGAGCCCGCGAGCTACCGGCCCATCAGTTTACTGGACAGCCTCGGAAAAATCTATGAGCGACTTATTTACAAGCGACTCAGGGACTTCGCCGAGACTAAAGGCCTGATACCCAACGAGCAGTTCGGCTTCCGAACCCAGCACAGTTGCGTACAACAGGTACACCGGATCGTAGAGCATATAGGCGTTGGTCTCCAACGCAACTATGCGACCGGTGCAGTATTTTTCGACATAGCGAAAGCCTTCGACAAGGTCTGGCACAACGGCTTGATTTACAAGCTGTACAAACTCGGCGTGCCGGACCGACTCGTACTCATCTTACGAGATTTTCTGTCGAACCGCACCTTTCGCTATCGCATCGAAGGGGCTCTCTCATCCCCCCACCCGATTCGCGCCGGCGTCCCTCAGGGCGCCGTGCTATCCCCTCTCATATTTACGCTGTTCACCAGCGATATCCCCAAGAGTGGTAAGGCTCAGTTGGCTCTGTTCGCAGACGACACGGCCATCTACCACTCTGGGCGTAGTTCCAAAGCGATAGCCAAATCCCTCCAGACCGCAGTCAACGTACTCGGTGCATGGTTTAGGAAATGGCGAATCGAACTAAATCCGGACAAGAGCCAGGCGGTTCTCTTTAAGAGACCGCAGCGCCGCCAAGACCCCCTCCCGGCCATCTCCATATTCGGCAAGCCGATCCCTTGGGAAAAGCAAGCCAAATACCTTGGAGTGATTCTAGATCAGCACCTCTCCTTCTCTGAGCATATCAGGAAGGCGCGCTCACGCGCCGCCTTCGCTCTCGGAAGGTTGCATTCTGTTCTGAACGCACGTAGCAAATTGTCACTCAAGTGCAAATTGCGTATTTACACGGCGTGCATAAGGCCCATCATGACGTATGCATGTGCAGTCTTTGCACACACGCACCCCCGACACATCCATAGGATGCAGACCCTCCAAAACCGTTTCCTCCGCCAAGCCACAGGCTCCCCATGGTACGTTCGGAACGAGATCCTCCATCTCGATCTGAAAATGCCCACTATTGCTCAATTCATGAAACGCAACTCGAAGCGTTTCTTCGATAAAGCCGAGATACATCGCAATCCCTTGATTGTGAAGGCCGCTAGTTATGTCCCCAGTAGAATCAGTAGTATTCGCAGGCCGAAACATGTCCTCTCAGACCCAGACGACCCCATCACTGTTCTCCAAGAAAAGAATAGGGCCACCAGTACAGTACACAAAAACAAACGACGACCGTCCTACCGACCTCGCCGCCGAGGTCCTCGCGCCCCGCGAAGACTCCCGAGTAGCGATCAGACCCCCGACCGTCCCTTGCTCGTTGATGCGCCAGCCCGCGCCGCAGCTGAGCCAGTAGCTTTAAATTCCCCGTCTAATAATCATGAAAATAATACCTTGATCCAGCCTGTCCCTGATAGTACTAGCTGCCCCCCCCCCGCCAGCGACTCCCTGAGCCGAGGTTCGTACCCCACAGGGGGTGCCCTCAGTGCGCAGTCGTTTTAGGTTTAAGTAGGTTTACGCCCTGGCTGGAGGCTTTTAGATTCCTAAAAACCTTCACAGGAAAGTCCGGTTGAGCAGTCACGGCCTCTCAAGGTCAACTGCGAGATGCCATTCACAAAAAAAAAAAAAAAAAAAAAAAAAAAAACTAGTTTTGTGGCCTAATGTATGGTAACACCCGTTTATCAGGAACTTTTAACAAAATCACTATTTCGTAGCTTCGGTATCATAGAGCATAAGTAGGTATATACTACGTTTTGCGAACAAACTTTCAGTACATAAACATGAAAGTCCAGTATAATTATACTAATGAAAAACAAAAGCCTTGTTGTAAAAGTTGTACGTATTCCGATAATAGCGTGTTGCGTGTCAATGTTGTTTTTCTTATTTTTTATGTATTACTTTCGTGAGACATAAACACGTTTATTGTTATTTATGGATTTACTCACGTGCTTGTTTTGGGATTGCCTTTAGATTCGCCATTCAGGAGCTATAAAAAGTGAAGATTTTGCCGTTCTCCATAAACTCGAAAATCGAATAAAGTCTAAAGGTGTGCATTAAAAAGGCAAGTATGATACTTGTCCTTTGAACTTACTTCCTTTAACTTACCTCTTGATCCCTCAAATGACATCACACTATCTAATATAAATTTTGATTTTTTCCCCATACATAATACCAACTTTAATCTGTTTGTAGTTAACGAATAAATTAAAAAAAAGGTTTGCATTTTTGTATGTTACGTTTTCACGCTAAAACGGCTGACCTGATTTAGGTGAAATTTGGGACATAAGTATACCATGAGCTGAATTAAAACAAAGCACTTTTAATCCTGATGTTCCCCCGGGATCAAGACTTATGCGAGTGAAACTGTGAGGTGCAGCTAATGGTCTAAGAGTTTTTTTTTTTGAGGCTGGGAAATCATCAAATAACTTGTCCAGCTCTGGGTGGAGCAAGAGGGCGTGTCAGACTTGTACTGACTAAAACCCACCCCTGTTCCCTCAGTTGCCTGTGTGCCAGGGGTCACGGTATCTCTTTCGAACAACCCGCACCCCTGGCAGGCATCGACCCTTGCGAACCCCACCAGTTGGTGCTGACATCTAGGTTAGACATTTAGAAAGTAATGGTCCATAGTTCATACTACAGACTTGGTTTTCATAAAGCTTTGTTGTTTCATTACTTGCCAAAAGAAGCAAGTTAGACATAAACATGAAGTTATATTCAAATCTGTTGCCGAGTCTTTGACCTTTGACCTTTAAGAGGGAAAGGGCACCGGTGCAGGTAAAATTTAATATCAGGTTGCCTTCATATGGGTATCAGAGGTCACGGATAAAGATGCATAAGCATAAACATTTAGTCGCAACATTTCTGCCAAAAGTGGTATCTGTGTATACAGGCACAGGGTAATAATTTTTTTTGTATAACCAACAAAAAAAAATCTACGTTGGGGCGTCTAGAATGATTTTTGCTGAATTCATGGTTACAGTTTGCGCACTGGTTAAAAACTTATTCTGTATTAGCTTTTGCCAGCGGCTTCGCCCGCGCGGTACTTTCATCCTCTATTTAACTCCCTTAGGGGTTGAATTTTGAAAAATCCTTCGTTATTCCTTGTCTACATTATAAAGGGAACCTCCGTGCAAAATTTCAGCTTTCTAGGTCTAAGGGTTTGGGCTGGGCGTTGATGAGTCAGTCAATCAGTCAGTCAGGACTTCTCTTTTTATTTATATAGATAGATAGTGACCTTCTTGGTGATGTTTTTCAGAAAGGTCAGGTGCATAGAACTCGCGTGCGAGTAAGAACGTAAGCGAAGCAAATGGAGTAAGTATGTGAGGATCGTAGTAGGTAACGTTCTGTAGTTTCTGCCTACCCTAATGGGAAGAAAGCGTGAGTTTATGTACGTATGTTAGTATCTGTCTTTTTTATAATCTGAGGTGGCAATGCACAATTTCATTTTCACACACACACAACACAATTTCTACGCTACGTCTAGAATGATATGCTGAATTCATGGTTGCAGTTTGCGCACTGGTTAAAAAATTATGCTGTATTACGTGAAGCAAAAACTTTGTGCCACTTTTTACGAAATAATTACGTGGACCGAGGAGTATGAAATTTGGCAGAGTTACAGTTTAGATGGACAACAAATGCAGAAAGCTAATATCACTGGGCGACCACTAGTAACAATAATTATGAGATCCAATAAACATAAACAGACATAATTATGTCAGTAAGTCCAGTCACCAAGTCGAAACACTACGTCTTCGTGTCGTATTCCTTTTTGCTTAATGTCACAAGCCAAAAGGAAAACGAATATGTTTTGTGCATAGGTATTGAATATTGATTCAAGCTTTTACACTTTTTTTTTTCTAAACTAGTTTTAAAATTGAGATTGACGCTTGGTTTCTTTTTTAAACAGCCCTTACGTACCAACATTTACAGTTCTATACCACAACAAACGATAGCATAAAAACGTTTTGACGGTACATAGCAGGTTTGTAAACAAAACCCGCAGGAGCAAACACAATAAAATTGTAGCCAAATATCATAAAAAATAGATTGTGAGAGGAAATTCAATTCGCCGCCTTTCAGAAGGCGGAACACAAGGTTACAAACAAACAAACATAAGTAAAGTTATTTATTCAGTAGATATCGATCGACGCAGGTCAGGGGGAGACGTGACCTGTGTGAATAACTCCAACTTTCTCCCTAAATGGGCTCGTTTATAACGGCTATGCTGCTAATAAGTCGCTTCAACCCACGAATATTTATCTTTGAGCAGCTCAAGGTAAAGTAACCCTACACCTTAATGTTATGGAACTGAGTTCCGTTTTGCTTTGCTCGCGAAAAGTTTTAAACTATTTGAGTGATGGTGGCAAAAGTTCAGTTTAATATTGCGTTTTGAAATCAAAAACAAAAGAAAGTTTCACATAATTTAATCTGCTTTTATGAAAAACAGAACAAGGGAAAACATTCTTGGCTTCAATTTTATTTTGTGATATTATCTGTGGCAAGTAGGTATAGGTTATTCAAATTTTTGGGATATTCGTTCAAGTAACATCGTTGAATGTTATTTTATCATTGTGGGGTGCCGTCTCGAACATGTGTCTACATTTCGTTCCACCTCATATCAAACGAAGCTCACTTGAGTAGGTACTACTATCCCAACCAGATTTATTCACGTCGGTTGCATTTTTATTCAGTTTTGTTTTCCCTTTTGGGTAAAGGAGAACACCTCTTCTTTTTTAAATATATGATATTTTTTCCAGAGCTTGGCTTTTGTATTAATTTATTATGAAAAAATAAGGACAATTTATTTTCTGCTTTCATAAACGTCAGTGCAGACGACGTGATATTGTTAACCATTTTTCCTTGGAAAAGTTGTTACGAAATAAAAAGTGAGTTAAATAATAAAAAAATCAATGACAACAAGAAACATATGCAAAGTTCCGCTTTGTTCAGCGTTGTATTGTGTGGCAGTCTCTTTCCATAGCTGTATAATGCGTTTCACAAAATAATTCCTTTCGCCGTAATTTTGGCACCCCTGTCTGTAGAGTTAAGATACCTGTTAAGGGGAACTTTTTCAATGGGATTATATGAACTTAGAGGGTTGTTTTTTTGTTTTGTTTGTTGATTTTTTTATTAATAAAGATAAGGCTTTACAGAATAAAAACCGTATTTTTAACGGTCGCGAATCGTATTTTAATCAATACATACTTACAACCTGACACTGATCTGCAAATTGTAAAAAAGCAGAAGAACATTTCAATTGCGTGGGCTACCTTAACGCCAACATTATGGAGGTACCAACATTATGGCGAACGAATTCTTTCATGAAACGCACTCTACAACGGTCTTTTGGCGCGAGGTCAATATTGAAACTATCGACGCCATCTTGTTTTTCAATACAATTTCACAAATGTTTACCGACAACGCTCTCATGGAGTTTTTTGGCGCGATCGCGTTGGAACATGTCGCACGAATTTTCATTTTCATGAAATTTCGTGAAATAGCGAATTAAATTGTATAGATTGAAAAGTAAAATTACTTGACACTGGCTAAATGCACAAACCGTGCGAAGTCAAAACCCAAAAAAAAAAACCCTCTCCTGTCAATGTCATTGAAAAGCCAAAAGATTCTGTAAAACTCAATCTAAAACCCTATTCACGCCCGGGTACCTAGACTAGAACTACATTTTCGTGAAAGCCTTTACCAAAAATGTTTGGGTTTTTCATTCAGGAATTTCTCAATAGCAGCCCGGAGTACAGGTTTGAACACGGTTGATGGTAATAAGCTCGCCCCCTATAACATGGGACTTAAATATATCTGGACAAATATCCGGGTGTGCTGTGGGTACCTACCAGGGTTGTTGCGACCTTCAGCATCAGCATCCGCGGAACTTCAGCGTCATTTTTAACATCAGCATCAGCATACGCATTAATCGATACTGATAATTAATGCTGAAATTAGAGTCGTGACATAACCGCAGAGAGGGCGGGGCTTATAGCACGTGTTGTTTTCGGTTGCGAGTTTTGACCAATCCAGAGGTCTACTAGCTAATTATTACTAAACTAGGTACTAAGTTTAATTTTATTTTCATTAAAAGTCACAAAATGATTAAACCAACCTTTTATTTGAATACCAAGGAAAACTGTGCAACTTTTAGGTATAAATTCATAATGGTCACTGCTTTTTTAAAGAAAATAATTAAAATCTGCATCAGCATCAGCATCCGCTGATGTCAATGATAGAACATCAGCATCAGCATCCGCTGATATCAATGATAAAACATCAGCATTAGCATCCGCTGATGTGAAAAAAATATGCTTCAGCAACAACCCTGGTACCTACACCTTTGCTTAATTCGTAAGTGGATTTCAGACGTGATGTTATATTTGAAAGTAATCATAAACACAAATTAAAAGCACCCTTAAATGTTGATGAATGTACCGAACTCGCTTCTCGCCACATTTTCGTCATTAGAGCAATTTCTCCCACAATCTGCCAGCACTTGCGCTTAACTATGGCATTCAACGTGCGAGGTATATACTAAGGAAACAAGTTATTAGTGCTTACTTTGAAGACTGAGAGAATAATTTAAACTGAACGTGTTTCGGTATGAGGAATGGAGCAGTTTCTAAATGGAATACAGGATAGAAATATGAAGATTCATTTTAAAGATGAACGAGAGCTTATTTATTAAGCAAGTATGATGATGAGCAGTGGTGGCCCAGTGGTAACGGCCGCGACTTACGAGTTGAAGGTCGTGCGTTCGAACCCAGCCAGGCGCATTACTTTGTGTAAATAATTTCATCACCACTGCCCTCAAACGGTGAAGGAAAACATCGTGAGGAAACCGGCATGTCCTAGAACCAAAAATTCGAAGACATGTGACATCTACCAACCCACACTGGGCCCGCGTGGTAGATTACGGCCCACTCCCTCTCATGGAGCGGAGGCCTGTGTCCCAGCAGTGGGAACGTTTATTGGCTGAGTATGTTATGTATGATGATAAAGATGGGGTTGTAACAAAAGACAAGTAATAACAATTACATGGGTCGTTCGATCAGGATAAGCTACACTTGCCACGGTTGGTCTGTCATGGGTGACACCGTGCCTCGGAAAGCACGTAAAGCCGTTGATAACCGCTGCCATTCGTGGGTTTTTGAGAGTCGTTACTGATCGCCAGAAGCCCGAAAGTCTGACAATCAGTTTCATAAAGGGGTATCGTATTACCCAGTAACTGCTGCCCCAACAAAACTAATTACTCTGAAATATTGAATCACTTCAACCTTTCGTCCCTCGAAAACCGCAGAAAAGTGATGGATCAAATTATGCTCTTTAAAATGATTAATGAATGGACTGATCCATGTTCCAAAACTTCTCGAAGATATTAATGTAACCTATACATTAATGTCGTAAAAGAGAGGACGCCCGGTACGTAGGTGGCATGACGACCTTAAGGTGACAGGTGGAATGATGAAGATGTGGAAGAGGGAACCCATGACCAGGAACCATGGAAGAATATGGGGGAGGCCTTTGCTATTGCAAAACAATCATCGGAAACCGATGTCTGAAGAGGAGATCATCATCATCATTTCAGCCGAAAGACGTCCACTGCTGGACATAGGCCTCCCCAGGCTCCTCCACTTCGACCGGTCTTGTGCTTCCCACATTCAGTGGATACCCGCGGCCTTCACAACAGGAGGACAGGAACAGGAGGAGGATAAGACAGAGGAATATATTTTTCTTTTTGTTTGTGTATTTTTCTTTTAACTATTATTATTATAATAAGATAATATATGCAGCTGATCAGCATTCTCTTAATTAGTTTTTAAAATTAATAAATCAAATCAATCAATAAGCTCACCTCCTTGCATGGGACTTAAACATAAATGGCGACATGTGTCGATGGACTATAGGTGCACCTCTGCCTTACTCGTCGTGGAATACGAGCGTGGTGTTATTTTTATTCATAAGGGACAGAAACAGAGAAATGCTAAATAAAACACCGAAAATTCTACAGCAAAATGCCTGCTAAAAGTGAAGTGAAATGAAGTTATCTTGTATAGTGCCTATCAGAAACTGTATAACCACAAAGATAAACCAATCTCACAGTTTCGAGGCTATTAGTCACAATGCAAATAAGGCACAATTTGTTAAAATTACAACACTCCAAAGTTACTTAAGGCTCGTTTCCGAAGATACCCGACTCATTACGATACTCCCCGAAGTCCTTATTCATGAGCTCTTCAAGCGAGGTCGTGGGACGGAGTTACAAATTGCGGTATTACTAATGCTAAATGCTAATGAGGAGACAAGGTCATGTCAGATGGATGGGAAAGATGAACCTTGACCCGACGAAAGTAATTACAGGAAAAGGATGGTGAGTAATACTTTGAGCAACAATGTAGGTCGAGAAAACTGAGAGGGAAGCTCGTATGTCACCTAGAATTCCCCTGGTACTGAAAGCTTAGCAAATTTCTGATTGGAAACTTCATGATGGTAGCTGTGATTAGGTATAATCAGTATCCAATCAAATATTTATCATGAAATTTCACGCCAAGCTATTAAACACGTTGGTAAAACGATAGAGTTGTGGCGGCATCAACAACGCCACATGCGAACTACGCATCAAAGACTTGACGTCACACAAATCCTACATCGCGCAAGCAGAGTTTACCTCGTGACTCGTATTATACAACATCCTGCCATCAACCGTCGGGCAGTTGCCCACCAGACACAACACCCGTCTGGTCGGAGGATCCTCTCTTTTCCATAGAGTATGAGTGAAATTTACACCCTGTTCTTCATACCTCTCTATAGTCATAAATTAAAAGCCGTTACTAAACCGCAACTTGCGAATTGTAGGTCATATACGTAGATTCAAACCTCAACAGACGCTTTACTATATGTAAAATATTCCATCAACACTGCTATCAAAACGGTAAAGGAAAACATCGTGAGGAAACCGGCATGTACTAGAACCAAAAATTTAAGAAATGTGACATTTACCACCAACCCCATTGGGCACGCAGGGCGGATTATGACCTACTGGACCACAAGCCTCTTCTCTGTGGGAGGGCCCACAGAGAAGAGGTTTGTGGTCCAGCAGTGGGAACATTATAGGCTTCATATGAAATCTCCTCAGACCCCATTCACGGTCTCGTCGAGGTATGAGACTTGCGTAAAGTGGCATGTGCGTTCGTCACTTGTTTCCATCCGTCATTCCGCAAGTCTCGTCGCGGTAACTCGTGGCATGATCTAAAAAACATCTTTCATTAGTTTGCTCCACAGTCGCTGTCGTAAGACGCTTCTCGCTTGAGCGTACGGCTCGTGGCCTCAGGGATTCAGCTTAAACTATTGGTCTGTGTTGAACATTGAGTTATGTCGGTCTCAAAGTTTGGTCACGAAGGATTGAGGGCAGATTTTCGTGTACTAATAACATATACTTTTAGCACTTTGTGTGTAGCAATGTAGAATTTATTCCCGAATTAAAAAGGACCATTTTTTTATTTTATTTTTTTGGGTGGGAAATCATCAAATAACTTCTCCCGCTCTGGGTGGAGCAGGAGGGCGTGTCAGACTTTTACTGACTAAAACAAATCCGTGTTCCTTCATTAGCCCGTATGCCAGGGGCTGTGGTATCTCTTTCAAACGAACCCGCACCCCTGACAGGCATCGGCCCTTGCGGGCCCCATCATTTTTGTGCTGACATCTCTTTGAGGCGCGCGTGGAACACAACGCGCCGTCGACTTGGGCTTGGTCCTTACCGGACAGCGAGCTACCCATTACTCGCCGTCCGCAAGCCCATGCCTACGGTGAAGAAAAAGGACACATCAATCGGATACTTCAACCTTTTACCGTACTAACGGACATACAGACAAACAGAGAGACTGTACGTTTTTAGATAGGTATGTAAAGACTAAAATGCGTACTTTACATTCAACGAAATAAACAGAAGTTACTTTATAAACTAGCCTATGAATTCTTGCATAACTTACTTAACTAAAACATAGTCTCGTGTTACAACTCTCAGAGGATGTTCTCATTCAGTTTTCATAGATAACTTGCACCACTAGTTCCTAGGAATTTCTCGGATTAATACCTAAAAGTTTTCTTTACACTAGTAAAGAAAGCCTGGAAGGTTGCAGCACTAGAAAGAAAGGTTTTAGTAAGACTACTAAGTCTTTAAAACACTTTATGTATCACCAAGGAGCCTGTGGAGACGGACTAACGGATAAATTGCCAATGGAATTGAACGCGATCCGCACATTTAAACGTTATTCAAGACCTGTCAGTGTCATCATTGTTGTAGAATATTGACACTGACAGTTCTTGAACGCAGTTTAGATGTGCTGGTTGCGTTCAGTTACATTTGTGAAATCCACCCTTATAGAACTGTTTTGATTTGATTAGATATTTGTGTGAACGGAACCTAAAATAATGCTTCTATTTTTGAACACTCAGATACTTAGAGTATTTTATTTTTACCGAATACTCAGATACATAATTACAAAAAACCGAAGCAAAATTTTATATGTAATGAAAAATTAATTACTAAAATTCATGGCAAAACCGAAGTAACAACAAATTAATTTTAACTACATAGAGGTCCTTAAACTTGTTTTAGTATGTTGCCAGCTGAAATTGACGCCCGCTTTCTCAGGGGGTTCCCTAACTTTATTACACGAACGGTTCGCATATTGATGAACTAACCGAACAAGGCAAATACAATGTAATTTATACAAGACAACACATAGGGGTGGACACGTTGTTCTATCAACATAGTATTTTATTTTCAGGACATTATTTAGACGTAAAATCATTAGGTAGTCATTTATTCAAACCTGGCTGAGAGTCAGCTCTTTTTGAACGTCAAAATTACATAAGACTGTCCACCAAAACGCCTGCCCTTCACCACTTCCTAGTGCTTTAGCTGGGAAGAAGATGAATCAATGCATTGCGTCAGTGCGTTTTATATAGGTAGCTATACGTATGGCTGGAATACGTGAACCGGGATCCCATGTGTTAAAACAAATGTCAAAGGGAGTTTCTATTCATTTTAATGTATGTAGTGAAGATTAAAACCAACTAAAACTATTTTGTTATATTTTCGTTGCCACTTCAGGATATACCTTTAACTTCCGTTTATCCTAATCAGTCATTCATTTTCGCATGATTGAGTTACACTGCACTAACTTTCATGTTCCTACCGTATCTTAAGATACTCTATGAAAAACAATACAAAATGTTTCATTTCACATAAACTTACATGGGCATGGCAACGTCAGAAGTCTTAGTTCCAATTGGCCAATTTTTATTGAAAAGAGCAGGCAAAGAATTCCACGGTTACTCTTTTTAAACTAATTGCCATTTCCAATGTCTTAAAATAACTGTGTGAAGAGTTTTTATTTTTTTATTTGGGTGTGAAATCATCAAATGACTTCTCCCGCTCTGGGTAGAGAGCAGGAGGGCGTGTCAGACTTTTACTGACTAAAACCCACCCGTGTTCCCTCAGTTTCCCGTGTGCCAGGGGCGACGGTTTCTCTTTCGAACAACCCGCACCCCTGGCAGTTATCGGCCCTTGCGGACCCCTCGGTCACTCTGCGACGGGTCAGCACAGTGGCCCCGCCGCCTACCACTTTTCGGCCGCAGGGGATAGGGAGAGCGTCCAATGCTATACCGACACTCCTCTTCCCCTGCGGCACCATCAAGCGGTGGCGAACGCGGCCCGTCCAGGCCACGGAAGGAAAGAGCGCTGCTCAGAACCACCGGCACTACTCCTCTGCCGCAACCCGTAACCCTCAGCCGCGATGAGCCATTCGATATCGCGGCCCACCTAAGTTGCGGTGCACCTCACCA
This sequence comes from Polymixis flavicincta, assembly GCA_949987655.1. Taxonomy (NCBI): domain Eukaryota; kingdom Metazoa; phylum Arthropoda; class Insecta; order Lepidoptera; family Noctuidae; genus Polymixis; species Polymixis flavicincta. Next base: position 16,638,681 of record OX465184.1, read on the forward strand.
CAACCTACTTTTTGGCCGCTACGTCATCGGCTTGAAGGCAAAAGCCCTGACGAGCGGCCCCACCTTTGGTTTCCTCTTCGCTTCACCGTGGCTGGAGGATCACGATTAGAGAGCGTGAAAAGTGTAGTTCGCGTCATCGCGACAGTGTACTCGTAGCATTAGAACTTTATAATAACGCTACCATGGCAATTAAGTACCGCCATATTTCCAAGAATTTTACGAAAATAAAAATCTGTTTGCGTGATCACTCAAGATATTGAAATTTGACTCTTTTGACGCGTGTTTTCGTACGACGCGACGGCTGTAAAAATGTACGAATAGAAATGACAAGGAGTACGTGCTCATCATAAAAAATACTTTTAAAAGTAAGTACCTAGGTATATTTTTTAATTCTCCGTACAATCAGGCTTGGAATATCAAGATATATATTTTATTGGGTGGCAGACATCACGTACTTACTTATTTTATAGAAAAAGTGAATGTTTTATTTCACGACTTCACATGAATTCTTTAATACAAGTGTAGATAGGTAGGTATTTTGAAATGTATGTAAAGATATTGAAAAGATTTGTGGAAATCTGTTGTCATAGTATGGGCAAGTGATGCGGAGGAATGAGGAAAATGTAGTTTGCCATTTCGATAGTCTTATTATGTCAACTTATATACCAACAGCAACTTAACTCATTACATAACGGTCCCGTGTAGTGTCCGGAGACCCGTGTGGTGTCCGGGCATAAAAGAATAGCACCATCCCATTTCTTCCAGTGGGTGTCGTAGGAGCCGACTAAGGGACTTACTAGAGAATGGGCAGCAGCGTTCTATATGTATTCTACTACCATACTGCGATCGCCAACCCGCCTGCCAAGCGTGGCGAATATGGCAACCCCCCCCCCCCCCTTTGGAGGAGGCCTATGTCCAGCAGTGGACGTCTTTCGGCTGAAATGATGATGATGATGACTTAACTCATTCCTCCAAAAGCCCTAATTTATCCACCATTTGAGTTCAATAGGTAAACCAAAGAGGTACTAACTTTTTGTTCAAAAGCATTTGGTTAAAACCACCATAGAGTAAATAAACGAACCGACAGCTCAATCGAAGTTCAATTCTCTATTGATTATACTGAAATAACAATTTGGGTTAGTTAATGGGTAACGGTTTTAAGACGAACTATCGAGGCTACTCGGCGAATAGCCGCTAACGATCAACGTTGGCAGCACTTTCAACTAAGTTAATTACTTGAAACACTCGGAGATATTTGAGAGGCAGAATAATAAACGTAAACCGATGTTAGTTCCCAACGAGACGATATTTTAAACAAACTGAAATGGTGTTTTGAAAATTGTTTATCAGTTACAGTTATTATGTTTTCTCTGGGAACATGTTAAAACACTGATAATTTTAGAACTTCCCTTATTGCACACTAGATTTGCAATCGTTGGAAAAAAGGGTTTAAAACTTTGAATTGAAGTTGTGTGTGTGATAATGAAATTGTGTATTGCCACCTTAGATAATAAAACAAAGGCAGATAGACCGCGCGGAACACCAAGAGTGTGGCCAAAAAACCAAATACTGATTCAAAACTAGAGTTGGTACGCCACGAACCGTCGCATTGTATGTAACGTACAATGCGACGCTTTAGTATTTGGTTTTTTGGCCTCACTCTTGGTGTTCCGCGCGGTCTATCTGCCTTTGTTTTATAGATCTAAGATTACCACAAAAACATGAAAGTTAAAAGTTAACACAATCTCGGATCACTGATCTAGATAAACTCACGCTTTCTCACCATTGAGGTAGGCAGAAACTGCAGAACATTGCCTGTGTCAGAATCGGGGGTATATATACATTTATAAGTGTGTATATATAAAACAAATATCAAGCTTTGGATATCAGAATGGTTACTGCTTATTTACTGTATATGAAGGTTCTTATGAATATGGTTTATAGGGAAAGGATTTCATGAAGTAAAGCACAGAAAGACAAGACTAGACATTTATTTCAGTTAGGCTTGTCAGTATTTAATCAGAAAGCTAGTCGTTCGTTCCAAAACTAGGTCTTCATGGAGAAGAAGGACAAGAAACTCCATGGAAACAGTATTGAAGTATTTCATCAATACATCTATTACATTACTATGAATTATTATTATCCTAAATACATTTAATTTCAACTCTTGGACCATTGTCCAAAATAACTTAGAATTATTACAACATTACTTTACATTACATTATTACAATAGCTAGGAATAGAACATGAATATGATTGTTATGATTTAAAACATTAGGAAAACTGACTATAATATAACTTGTACAACAACATTTTTATAATAAACAATAATTATTACATATTATCAAATTACTTAACTCACATGACATCTGGTTGATTTATTCCACACAACAACTGCACTAACACTCACCAACAGAACGTCTACCAAGCAACTGACCCAATAACGTTATTTTTAATCCTTTTTATAACTTCCCAATGTCAATTTACATTAAACAACTACCGCCATTTTGAACAAGCTACAGAACGTCACTCATTTGGCTTAATAACTTCTAACACAGAATAATAAACAAAGGATAAGTAGTGAAACCGTTCGAAAACATTTTATGGTAATCAAGCAATTTAATAAGAATTGATTCGTAATTTAAGACACTTAAAAGTATCAATATGAACTGCCAGTATTGTGCTAGTCAATTGAATCAGTCTATTTATTATTTATTTTAAGTAATACTAGAAAACCCATATATATTACAAGTGAAATTAAATACTACGTAATAATTTATAGTAACAACATCCAAGTTATTTTCACAAATTGAGACCGTTATTTTTGTAAACTAGTCAAATTAGGTACTTCTGCACTTGTTCAAGTCTTCATCAATGTGACAAATGACATAATCTACCAAACAATGTTATGTTATCAAAATGAACAATCTAACACCTGCTACTATCCTCACATACTTACTCCTTTTGCTTCGTTTAAATTCATACTAGCAGGCCGGTCGCGAGTACTACGCACCCGATCTTTCTGTAGAACATCAACAAGAAGGTCACTATACAGTTTTTAACCATGCGCAAACTGTAACCATGAATTCCAGAAATTCAAAAAAAGAATCTGCACTGGGGGGGTCTTGAATGAAATGCTGAATTCATGGTTACAGTTTGCGCACTGGTTAAAAACATATCCTGTATGTCCTTCTGGGGCGTCTCCCGGAATTTCCACTCACATCTGCCTTATAAATACTTGTTGTTAGTCGCCTTTCATTCATCCTCTTAACATGATGAAACCATCTGAGCATACTCTTCTCTTTCAATTTCTGTAGGATTACTAAATCGATGACAAAGAAACATCACTCATCTAAACAGCGCCTATGTGAACGCCCTTTAAGTACAGGAGCAATGCTAAATAAGCACGGCAGACGTATTTGCTTTGCAAATTATGAAAACAGATGTCTAAGACGGACAGCTAATTAAAGTTAGTGGGAGCGCCCCGGTCGCTCGGAGATTGCTCGCTAATCCGCCGAGTGGCCACGATGGGCCATGACTTACAAACTTTTCATAAAGATTACCAAGTGCCTGAACTTGAAGATTTGATGTGCTCGGAATATTGATAAGTAGGAATTATTTAGTGGTAGTTATTAGTAAGAACTCTTAATTAACTGGTCTTGGATAGTAAATTGACAGCGGCAACACCCGCGTTAACAAATTTTAACAACACCGTAACAAACTAAACACTTAAACCTTTCTCATGAATCAGTCTGTCTTTTGGTGAAAACCGCATGAAAATCGGTTCAGTACTTTTTAAGTTTATCGCGAACAGGCAGACAGACAAACGAGTAGGGGGACTTTGTTCTACATATAATACGTAGTGATGATAAAAAGCATCGCTCACGTGACTGTGTGCTTATAATTACATTGATTTCGTATTACATTATGAATAGTATTTTTAAAGTTAAAACTTCTTTAGGCGCGTTGAGTATTTTTCGAACCGACGAAAAAACGGAGGAGGTTACTCAATTCGACGCGTATATATTTTTTTTTTTTATGTATGACCACGCATAACTTTTTCCAGAGTAGTCCGATTTTGATAATTCTTTTTTTATTGGAAAGGGTATACCTCGAAGTTGGTCCCATATAAATTTCGAAGAAAAATTCCAACCCTAAGGGTAAGAAAACAGGGGATGATTGATTGTTTACTCACAGATTTTAATACTGAGTTGTGTATTAAATCAAAAATTAAGCATGTAGTAATTAGTAGATTATAGCCAGAAAAAATTATAAAATAAAAACTTTTTAATAAAAAATTAAACCGCCGAAAAACCGAAAAATTAAAAATAATAAACTAGCTTTGTCCAACCCCAATAAATAAGTTCGGAAGTCGGTGACTTTGGATATGTATTTGATTATATGTCACCGCCTTCCGAACTTATTTATTGGGGTTGGACAAAGCTAGTTTATTATTTTTTATTTTTCGGTTTTTCGGCGGTTTAATTTTTGTAATGGAAAAAACAATTCAACTCGCGACACTGTTACCGTTACCGACCCCTGTGTGTATAAATATGTACATATTGTGTATCTACGTACATAGATACATATGCATGTACAATAGCGTACTCGTAAATGAAAATTGTAAGTTTAATAAGTTTAATTACAATTAGTACGTATATGTTTTCACTTCTGTTGCCACTCCTGGAGTGCCACTGTTTTTTTACATAATTAATTCACTTTCAAGTCCTGGTCTCTGGTCTGGTTTGTTCAAACCGCGGGATTTAAACGAGCAGTTCTTGTAAATATATATTATATAATCAGAATCGCGGAAACGGCTCCAACGATTTTCATGAAATTTGGTGTGCAGAGGGTTTCGGAGGCGATAAATCGTTCAGCTAGGTTTCATTTTTAGAAAACGTCAAACAAAACATCTGGTCATCCAGATATTGACTTGTAGTTTGGCGATCATATCAGCCGATGGGTTTCTTTTTTTCTTAAGATGGCAAATCATCCAATAACTTCTCCCGCTCTACTAGTCCGACTTTTACTGCCTAAAACCCACTCGTTTTTCGTCAGTTGCCTGTGTGCCAGAGGCCACGGTTTCTCTTTCGAACAACCCACACCCCTGGGAGGCATCGGCCCTTGCGGACCCCATTATTTGATGGTGACGTCTCTTTGAGGCGCGCGTGGAACACAACGCGCCGTCCGTCGACCCGGGCTTGGTCCTTACCGGACAGCGAGCTACCCATTACTCGCCATCCGCAAGACTGCGCATACGGTGGCCGGAAATCAGCCTGGGATTCCCGGGTGTGCACGATGCCCTGAGGTCACTTCGTACGTAGGTGCAAGTAGCGCCCAGAGCGCCAACGAACGCAGGGACATTTCGTAATAAGATTCGCTTGTGTTTTACTTATAATTTGTGTTTATAGTGATAATTTAGGTTTTATGTTAATGTAAATAACTAATAGAGCCATAGTCTAATGCATAGAATACGAAACCATAGCGATTTGTGGTATAAGTTAGCGTTAAATTGTAAATGATGTCCGATCCGTAGGAAAATAGTATGTAAAGACTTGATATGTGACTATTTTTCTTTATTAGAGTAATCAGAGTAGCATAAATATGTTTATTTGATATAATAAAGCATCGTAACATCGTGTGTTTCATTATCCTACCTCTGCGACGCCCAGAATTAGAATGACGCAGGGCCGCGCGCTAGCGTTCACTTTTATACTAGTGAGGCGGGGGGCAGGGAAAAATTAAACATATCCTCACGCTGTGGCCAAACGGGGCGTCGCAGAGAGTAGGAACATACGTCATTAGATGGGTACGATCTTTAGCTTTAAGAATACAATAGTTTTAAGTCTGTAAATATATTTTGTGCCACTTTATCAATAAATATGTGGTAGCGGGGGTGAGGAAGGGGCGGAGCCGGCAGGGGGGAAATTCTGTGTATATAAGGCGGGCCATTTTTCGCATTCGACACACTCCAGTTCGAGCGCTCAAGAAGAAAACTACTAAGAAAAAGAAGTCTGCCAGCTCCCCATTAGTTCCTCGTCGCCGTTTGCCTCCAGAATAAACTGCTTGCTCGTGTTTTAATTCATCGAGGTCCAGCCATCCCGTACATTTTGGTCCTTCGCAAGCCGGATTGCAGACCTGCGACTAGAAGATGGTTTTAACGCGAAGTCAAGACGGAGAACAAGTGAAACGTCGACAGGAAGAGCTCAACGCGCTTAAGGCCGTACAAGAGGCCCCGTCAGAGAACTCGCCTGCGCAGGGCACGTCGGGCACCGCTACCGAGACAACGGGTACTAGCAGCGGAGCCAGTACATCGACTGCTACAGAAGCAAGCACCTCTACGGGAACTGAAGATGTCAACTCCGCGTCAGAAAAACAGCGGACCTCTCAGCGCACATTGAGACCCGCCGACGCACGGTCACGCCGCTCCGTAGCCTCCCGCAAGAAACTCCTCGCGGAGTTGGAGGCGAAAGAGCGACTAGCCGACTTGAAGCTTAAGCAAGCACAGCTAGAAGCTGAAACAGAAAAACAGCGACTACGGATACAACGTCTTCAAGCAGAAGCAGACACCTCAGAAGATGAAGAAGAAATAGAAGATGACCTGGCTTCGGTTCGCATCAGCAACTGGTTAAAAGGCACCGAGTCGAACCAAACACAGCCAATACATCAAGAAGAGGTCAAGAAGACACAAGAAAATCACGTAGAAGCAGAGAAGAAGCAAGAAGATAGCACGAAAATATGTCAACCATTGATAGACGTGGCAACCTTGGCCGCCGCCCTCTCTCAAGCGGTAAGAAGCACAAGGGAACCACCGAAGTACATTCAAGAGCTTCCACCCTTCAACGGGAGCAGCGCAGATTGGCTCAGCTTCAAGACAGCATACGAAGAAACACTCAAGTACTTCACGCAAACGGAGAACATAGCACGCATACGACGAAGCCTACGCGGGACTGCAAAAGAAGCCGTCAACTGTCTCTTGGTGAGCCAACCAGATCCAAGAGTCATCATAGAAGCACTTGAAAGGAGATTTGGAAGACCAGAAGCACTCATTCACGTCGAGATGGAGAAGCTGAAGTCACTGAACCGGGTCAACGATAACCCCCGCGATTTATGCATCTTCGCCGGGCGAATAGCAAACATAGTGGGCACCATTGAAGCATTGAAGAAGCCGCAATACCTGCACAGTCCTGAGATGGCGCGAACAATTATAGAGAAACTTACTCCTATACTGAAGAGCAAGTGGTATGACTATGCAGCAACGAAGAAAGAAGGTACTCCAGAATTAAAGAAGATATCTATTTTCTTGAACGAAGAAGCGGACAAGTGTGGCGCCTATGCCTTGCCAGAAGCTACAATCGATGAAGTCGGGGGAAGAGATCGGAAGAACAGAAGAGCAGAGCGCACGTTCGCTACGGAGAGAAGAACATCAACAGAAGATCAGTGCCCTCAATGCAAACAAGATCACAAGCTACCAGACTGCAAGCAGTTCTCCGCCCTCGACATTAACGCAAGATGGGAAGTAGCAAAGAAGAACTACATCTGCTACCGCTGTCTTCGAAGCAAGCATCGACGACTTCAATGCAAAGCACCACCGTGTGGGAGACATGGGTGCGTCATGAGACATCACAAGCTGCTACATCACGACAAAGAACAGAGTAGCACTACTGACTCAGAGAAGAAAGAAATGACAGCATCCACGGTAGAAGTCACCTCGATAGCTAAACCAGGCAACAACCGACGTGCATACTTGAAGATAGCGCCCGTAATTATTAAGGGGTCGCATTCCACCATTGAAACATATGCGCTATTGGATGAAGGAAGTACCATCACCTTATTAGACGCATCGATAGCCGACGTCATCGGAGCAGATGGACCTGCAAACACCATGTGGATCCAAGGAATCGGCAGCGAGATGAAGCACGACAACAGCAAAGTCGTCAGCCTCAGCATCAGAGGAAAATATGCAGAGGAAGAATACCAAATAGAAGCTGCACGCACTATCGACAGACTGAGCTTCACACCAGAAACGGTACGCGATCAGCAGCTAGAAGACTGTGAACATCTGATCGACATCAAAGACCAGATCACCTATCAGCACGCTTCACCCAAGTTGTTAATTGGACAAGACAACTGGCATCTTATCGTGTCAAGAAAGCTGCGCACCGGTCGTCGTAATCAACCGGTCGCTTCCCTCACGCAACTCGGCTGGGTGCTACATGGCTGTCACAGTTCGCTCACAGCCAAAGTAGCGTTCTGTGGCCGGCTACAACAAAAAGAAGAAGAATCGACATTGGAAGAGCTGATCAAGAACCACTTCAGACTCGAATCCTTGTGCATCGAGCCAAGAAGACCGAAGGAAGATCCCGAACAGAAAGCTATCCAGATTCTAGAGGAAACCAGCAAGCGACTACCGGAGGGAAGGTTTGAAACCGGCCTGTTATGGAAAGAAAAAGACCGCCAGATACCAAACAACTATAAAGAAGCGGAACGACGTCTACGTTCTCTAGAAAAGAGACTGGATAAAGAAGAAGATCTCAAGCAGAAATATGAGGAGAGGATGAATAACCTATTCCAGTCAGGTTATGCAGAACCAGCTCCGACTCCAGCACCAGAAGGGAAGACGTGGTACCTACCGCATTTTCCAGTCATCAACCCAGCGAAGCCTCACAAACCACCGAGACTGGTCCATGACGCATCAGCCAAAGCAGCCGGTATATGCCTCAACGACCTGCTGTACTCGGGACCAGACCTGCTTCAGTCACTCCCCGGAGTTATCATGAGGTTCCGGCAATACGCATACGCGGTCAGCGGGGACATAAAAGAGATGTTCATGCAGGTGAAAATAAGAAAAGAAGATAGAGACGCACTACGGTTTCTATGGAGAGGCAAACGGCGGGAGGACAAACCGGAGGAATACAGAATGACCTCTGTCATTTTCGGAGCTACTTCATCTCCATGTACAGCACTATTCATCAAGAATAAGAATGCCAGTGAATTCGCGAGCGACTACCCAGAAGCTGCAGCAGCGATACAGAAGAATCACTACATGGATGATTACGTGCAGAGCTTCTCTACCATACAAGAAGCACGCGAGATAACGAAAGCAGTCGATTTTATTCACAAGAAAGCAGGCTTCGTACTGAACGGGTGGACATCAAACGACACCCGGACGATAGAAGAGTTTGGACTTTCCAAAGAAGACAACTCCACAACAGTAAGCCTGGGAGGCAAGGATACGGAGAAAACGCTGGGTTTACTCTGGCACGTGAAAGAAGACTGCATAGGTTTCAACACCAACTCCATGAAAATACCATCAGAAGTGGAAGAAAACAGGCGCTCTCCAACCAAAAGAGAAGCCTTGAGTATCATAATGGCTCTCTTCGATCCACTAGGAATGATTTCACCAATCACCACACCAGCGAAAAGGATATTCCAAGACACCTGGCGCTATAAGACTGACTGGGATGATCCGCTACCAGCGGAACTAGGAGAAAAATGGAAGAAATGGATCACATCACTCAGCATTATCCAACAGCTGAGAGTACCGCGGTGCTACGACTACGAGCAGAGTGTTTCAAGTCAGTTACACACCTTTGTCGACGCGAGTGAAGAAGCATACGCCGCTGCGGTATACTGGAGGACGGAACGCTGGGATGGCAGCGTGCACGTGTCACTAGCAGCTGCCAAAAGTCGCGTCACACCCCTCAAGCCAATCTCCATGCCCAGGTTGGAGCTACAAGCAGCCCTACTAGGAGCACGCCTCGCGCAGACGGTGATTGAGGAGCACGACTACCAGATAGAGAGCAGAACCTACTGGAGTGATTCACGCACAGCATTAGTGTGGATCAGGTCAGAACCGCGCGTCTACAAGTCCTTCGTAGCCCATCGACTGGCTGAGATCGAAGAAACCACCAAGAAGAATGAGTGGAGGTGGCTCCCTTCAAAGGACAATGTGGCCGACGATGCGACCCGCGATATTCCGGACAGCTTCAGCGCGACGCACAGGTGGTTCCGGGGGCCGTCATTCCTGAAACTACCAGAGTCACAATGGCCAAAAGAAGAGAGCGTGGTGAAATACGACACGGGAGAAGAAAGGCAGAAGTGTCATTCGTGTCAACAAGAAGACAATCACGAACAAGATTACCTGCCGAAGATCGAGAGGTTCTCGAAGTGGCTTCGACTCATAAGGGCGACAGCACGAGTTCTACAATTTATAGACCTGTGCAGAATAGACAAAGATACAGTCGCAGCCACCCGAAAAAGAACAAAGGCAATCGAAACAAAGGAAGTGGATTGGCGCACCCACACAAGCACGCCGCCTAACCGAATAAAAAAGGCCGTACCTCACGACGCCCGCAGCTACCTAAATATATCTGCAGCATACTTAATAAGAGCGGAACAATTATGGGTTCGGGCCAGCCAGCAAGAGAGCTTCAGAACTGAGATAGAACGCATCAGAAGAGAAGGCGCACCCAGCAACAGCGACCGCCTAAGTCATCTCAGTACCTACATCGACGCAGAAGGCACCGTACGTCTACGAGGACGAGTGACCGCAGCACAAGAAATAGCAGAAGACACGTCCAACCCTCCGATACTGGACGGCAAACAGACATACACACGACTATACATAGCTCATGTCCACGAGAAACTCCATCACGGTGGCGTGGAAACGGTCGTGAACGAATTAAGACAGCGGCTATGGATTTCAAAAATACGCCCAGCTGTAAGGAATATAATAAAGAGTTGCCTGCCATGCCGCATAAGAAAAATGAAACCAGCGAGCCCTCTCACCGGAAACCTACCACCGGCACGCCTCGCACACCACACGCGCCCATTTACGTTCTCCGGCCTCGACTACTTCGGTCCTATAGAAGTGACGGTCGGCCGCCATCACGAAAAAAGATATGGCGCCCTCTTTACGTGCATGACGTCACGAGCGATACACATCGAAGTTGTATATTCATTGAGTGCCGACTCGGCTGTATCGGCCCTAAGAAGATTTATAGCGAGAAGAGGCTGCCCGAAGGAACTGTGGAGCGACAACGCTACGTGTTTTAAAGCAGCGGATAAGGAGCTCGGCACAGCGGCACTCGAAGCGCTAGAACACGAGACCACGTGTCGTCACATCACCTGGAGGTATATCCCTCCCGCAGCCCCATTTATGGGAGGGACATGGGAACGAATGGTACGTTCAGTAAAAGAAGCGCTGAAAATTACGTTGAACGAGCGATACCCAAGCGACGAAACATTAGTGACGCTGCTGACAGAGGTCGAAAATACAGTAAACTCACGACCACTTACCCATGTTTCGGTCAACCCTCAAGACCCTGAGGCGTTGACACCGAATCACATACTCATCGGTCCTAACTCACACGTACCGATACCAGGTCATTTCGAAGAAAAAGACGTGACAGCCCGCCAGCAATGGAAACGAGCACAAGTCCTGGCGGACATTTTTTGGAGAAGATGGGTTAAGGAGTACATGCCTCTACTGCAACAACGGCGGGAGCCTATCAGTGCAGGCACCCAACCCAAGATTGGTGACCTCGTCATCATATGCGACGGTAATCTACCTCGCAACACCTGGCCAAGAGGTCGCGTCAGCAAACTGTATCCAGGCACCGACGGGGAAGTTCGAGTGGTAGACGTCATCAGCAGCAGCGGCCATGTCCTACGGCGCCCTACCAAGAAGATCATCGTGCTACCAACAGAGTCGCAGAGTAGCGACGGCGGGAGAATGTGCACGATGCCCTGAGGTCACTTCGTACGTAGGTGCAAGTAGCGCCCAGAGCGCCAACGAACGCAGGGACATTTCGTAATAAGATTCGCTTGTGTTTTACTTATAATTTGTGTTTATAGTGATAATTTAGGTTTTATGTTAATGTAAATAACTAATAGAGCCATAGTCTAATGCATAGAATACGAAACCATAGCGATTTGTGGTATAAGTTAGCGTTAAATTGTAAATGATGTCCGATCCGTAGGAAAATAGTATGTAAAGACTTGATATGTGACTATTTTTCTTTATTAGAGTAATCAGAGTAGCATAAATATGTTTATTTGATATAATAAAGCATCGTAACATCGTGTGTTTCATTATCCTACCTCTGCGACGCCCAGAATTAGAATGACGCAGGGCCGCTTTTTTTTTTTTTTTTTTTTAAATTGGCATCTCGCAGTTGACCTTGAGAGGCCGTGACTGCTCAACCGGACTTTACGCAGGGCCGCGCGCTAGCGTTCACTTTTATACTAGTGAGGCGGGGGGCAGGGAAAAATTAAACATATCCTCACGCTGTGGCCAAACGGGGCGTCGCAGAGAGTAGGAACATACGTCATTAGATGGGTACGATCTTTAGCTTTAAGAATACAATAGTTTTAAGTCTGTAAATATATTTTGTGCCACTTTATCAATAAATATGTGGTAGCGGGGGTGAGGAAGGGGCGGAGCCGGCAGGGGGGAAATTCTGTGTATATAAGGCGGGCCATTTTTCGCATTCGACACACTCCAGTTCGAGCGCTCAAGAAGAAAACTACTAAGAAAAAGAAGTCTGCCAGCTCCCCATTAGTTCCTCGTCGCCGTTTGCCTCCAGAATAAACTGCTTGCTCGTGTTTTAATTCATCGAGGTCCAGCCATCCCGTACACCGGGATTGGGGGATTGGGATTGAGAGCGCATGCACTTCCTCTCCCTCATGTGCGCCGCGGCTCACGATGATGAAAAAAATTATTTAATTATTAAGTGTTAATAATCACGTCTACTACTAGGTTTTGTTTTATGGGACTGGTTTGTAGGTAGGTCACATGCCATTTAATCAACATAGATTCTGGATCTCCAATATATAATACTAGCTTTTGCCAGCGGCTTCATCCGCACGGAGGTCGGAAATTATCCCACGGGAACGTAACACCGGGATAAAATGTGTTAATCCAGGTTATAATCTATCGGTGTGCCAAATTTCACCCAAATCTGTTCGGTCTCAATCGTGATTGAGTAACAAACATCCAAACATCTAAATATCAAACATACAAACATCTAAATATCAAACATACAAACATCTAAATATCAAACATCCAAACATCTAAATATCAAACATACAAACATCTAAATATCAAACATACAAACTTTCACATTTATAATATTAGTGGGATAGGATTAATTGTCAGGAATTGGTTTCTTTGCGTCTCTACACCGTCTAAACTTATCTTCTTCATATGAAGAACTTACCTAGTAATACATATAATCAATTACATATTCACAAGAACTGTTTAATACTTACGTAGAACTTTCCTTTGGTATTATGTATACCTATGTAAATTAATTATACCTACGTAGCGTAAATACAATACTGCATAACGTTGTTACGGAGTATAAAATCGAGTTAATTAGCGTTATTATCACGTGTGCCAGGCGTTGGAAGCCAATAGCTGGAGGTAAAATTATATTTATACTGAATCAGTAGTCGATTTCATGTTAAAATTGATGTTATTGATTCTGATCGAGCTCATAAAACAAGTTAGTGTTCTTTATTTGTTTTACGATAATTGGAATCATTTTGTTCAGTGTTTTACTTCGAAATAAATTGGTATAATGTAACAGTTATTTAAATTTACGTAGGTATACATCCTTAGGAGTGAAGAACTTCATGAAAACTTTAATCGTTTATTACCTATGTGTCCGGTTCTAGGTCGTACTCGTCGCGCTTTCCAGCTTAGTGTCGGCAGAACCAACACTCTCGCATCAGTGATACTGCTACTCGTTCACAGATCTTTACTTTAATTTAGGTACTATAAATAATTGAAACCAAACCTTATATGGCTTATGGAAGACGGTTAGTACCTATATTTAGATAAAATTATGGCATAAAAGTTACATGGTTACGGAATTCAATTATTCAGCATGTCTGTTAATCGATCATAAAATGTACCTGTGTCTACCTGTTTTTTTTTTAAATTTATACAGTATTTAGTAAGCGGTCCATATAATTGTAGTCTTGAACTACAATTATGTTGCTATGGACGCTTACAATTATTATCTAATTTCACAGTTATGACATTATACAAGGGCGCGAAAAAGAAATCTGCTGTTCCCTACATTTATGTTCGCATAACTCGTCAAAATGTAGGGAACAACTGATTTTTTTTTCGTGATTTCAGTTTTGTTCCCATAGTAAAAGTTGTTTATAATGATGAGTACAATGCCCCTTAAGAGGTTGTGCGTTACTTACGTTACAACTTGTATATTGTTGGCGAGCAGTCTATTTACAACTTGTATATTGTTGGCGAGCAGTCCATAGTAACATATCGTATTCCTATCTTGTGAGTACGGCACATATTTATAACGCAAGACATGTCCGATATTATTGCATTCTAAGATCAGGGTGACACATCTTTTTGAAGCCGATGCAGTTCAGAAAGTGTTGGTGTTGCTTCGATGTCACATATTTGTGCTGCCACTTGTAATTCCTTCGACAAATTTTCTCATGGATATATTTGCCGTCAACGTGGCTACAGATATTAATGGATGAATCATGAAATCAGATATTGTTGCCAAACTGTATAGTTACTATACAGATACACCCTCTTTATAGTTCTAAGAAATGGTCAAAGCATAGTTAGTTCACTGAAAGACTCTGACGTCACGCTGACAAGAATATTCCTTGACATCACATGAATATTCCTTGACACATTCTTGATACCCTTTTCAACATTAATTCACGTAAACATGTTTCTGTTGAAGCATGTCCAGCAAACACGCTAGCTAGCTAGAAGGCGTGTAATGCAATTACGTGACAAGCTTGAGCCCGTGGCGACTGCCACGTTCATTAAGGGCTCTCGGACGTTCTATAATGGTCGTAGATTAGAGGTTTTAATTGGCTTGACACGATAATTTATGGAGGGTTTTTTTATACTGACATGTATATAAGATTTTTGGACTTTCTTCTAATGTTATAACTGGCGGATTGTTGGTGACCTAAGGGTACTGCTTAACATTCCGGGGATTACAATTACAAGCCTAATGTTAAGCTGTTTTATATTACAGATAAATACAGAGAGCTCAAAAGATGGGCTTCCATTTTAGCACTATTCCTCTATCCATAATTTCAAACAGGGTGACAGGGAACATCGACGCACAAACTAAAACTTTTTTAATAATAACCGACGAAAACGGATTCAGGATATGATTCTGGCCTCATAATAACCAACGCGCGCGTTTATTAGGTTATTAGGAATCCGTGATAAGAGGCGTGTCGATGTCTCTGTACCCTGTATATTCTTGACACCCCTATATTAATACCTACCTACTATTCGTACCTTCAATCTTTTCTATATTATTCCCATAGGTACTTAGAAAACAGTACATGACTTGCAAACTCAGACTCACGTACTGAAAGTAAACACACACACAGCTTAAGCCACATGCTTTAAGTTTGTTGAAACGCTCTGACAAATAATTTTTCAATCGTCACCATTAAAGAGAAAATTGTTTGTGGAAAAATCTGCATCCCGTAGTTACGCCATACATGCATACGCAATCGTGAGTAAAGGCTTGTGTTAATTTGTTTGAAATTGTTCCACTGAGTCTGTTCTGCAAACAAGCTAGCTAGAATACATGCAACGCTTTGAGCGTGACAAGTTGAAGCGAGTGGCGATTGTGGTTAGGGATTGAAATGAATAGCAGAGTAGTACGGTCATTTTCGAAAGCTCTGTATTATAGGTCAGGTTAATAGAAAGAAATTTTGCGATAAAATCGTTATTATAACATCCATTAACACTGCCAAAACCATAGCAGAACAAACACCCAGTATGACTCGAGGAGTTAAACTGAGTGTTACTAGAGGACTTTGTAGATAACTTGACTTTCATGATTTTGAAGGGAGACGAGGATTTTGTTCGATAACGTTACTTACAGTACTATAAGGCCCATTGCAACGGTCTAAGTTTCTGGAATGAGCAATAATTGCTCTTGTCTTTTATCACGTTAAAGTAAAGTAAAGTAAAAAAAATATTTGCATAGATTGCAGGTACAGTAAATAAGATGACAGTTAAAATATGGGTGATCCTTGTACAATCTACCTTATAATAGGCATGCAACATTATTACAACATTAGAGATTTTTTAGATAGGTATTACAGTTCAACAATAATAGGCACGTTCAATCATTATCATTCAAGAATTGCATGCAAGTGTGTGATTTCCAAAAAACGTCAAATTATAATTGAATGCAAGTTTTGCCATTTAATAAATTGTATACGACTTTTATTTACAAGAATTCAATTATTGCATGCAACTTTTACCTCGTCTAAACACAGAGTGGCACCTCTTTGTACACTTGATTGAAGTATTGCCTATATTGTGCTTATATTGAACGTCTAGTCAAATGTTTCGTTCGCTCATGCCTGAACGAGATGCGCCTCTGAATACACACATTACAAATTATAGAAAGTGAGACTTACATAAATAAGAAGGTTAACTTTATTTCGCTTGGCTATCTCAAATTTTTCAATAGCACCCTGGACTGGGCTTATGGTTAGTTGATGGCAATAGGCTCGCCCTCTGTTACATGAGACTTAACTGGCGAAATTTAGGTGTATTATACCACCGCCTCTGAATAACCTTCCGGGGAAATAAGACGTGATATTAATGAACCAATCTCTTCCTGTTACCTTCAGATTGTGTCTATTAAAAAAAAAAAAAGACCCATCCCACAGTTCATCCATAACAGATAAATCCCAAAACTTTCCGCCCTTACAAAACAAAGCGTTACCGCCCTATTTCCTATTAACTTTAAACCAGTAATGACGACCCGAACACAAAACAAAATGGTATTTAATTTCCTTAAGCCTTTCGACTTGTGTAAGCTAATCACTTGTCAAAGGCAGCTTGTCTTGCGAAGTTTTATTGAATAATTATAAAATGGAATTGTTTTGCTCTTCTATAGGATATTGTTGTTATTCAATTATGATTTCTTGGAAATGTTTTGTCAAAGCTTTAAAGGATTCAGCGATCATAAAAGAAGATTAAAATTAGTAGTCTTGCTACTAAAATTGTCAGTAACAAACATCGGCCAAGATCACGTTCGCAAGGACTTACAAATATCGATAAAATCGAGCCGCAATATTTTTACGTGGACTAATATTCGCTTAACATTCCCCGCCCACTTATTAATTGTAATTCTGATACCTACAATATATTTACTTATAGATATATGAACGTGGGCGAAGAAAAAGTACAAAGTTTATGCTTCACGTATTAATAAACAATTATACTGATTTATTTCTGTACATTTATTTGTGCTTTTGTTTTGCTAGTTTGTAATAGGTATATATCATCATCATTTCAGCCGAGAGACGTCCACTGCTGGACATAGGCCTCCCCTAAGCTCCGTCACTTCGACCGGTTCTGTGCTTCCGCATTCAGCTAACTCCTGGTGTATCTTTATACTAAGGCACATAGATAGACCATGTCCCGGTTAAAGAGATGGACTAATTTCCATCCTGGATTGCAGATGAAGTCGCGGGCAACAGCTAGTATTTACTTTTAAGTTAAATTGAGAAATTGTTTAGTTGTTTTCACTTGTTCGTCTCATTCTCATTGTCGTAAAAAACATTTATTAGACGTTTTTTGTAATTGCACCTACCACTGTTTGTCTCTGCACCACGCAAACGTTGCCTGGTAGAAAATGTGCATGACATTAATGGTACACTAGTCGCGGGCTCGAGAGCAGTGGTGGCCAATTGGTAACGGCCGCGACTTACGAGTTGTAGGTCGTGAGTTCGAACCCAGACAGGCGCTTTTCTTTGTGTAACTTATTTCATCACCACTGCTCTCAAAACGGTGAAGGAAAACATCGTGAGGAAACCGGCATGTCCTAGAACCAAAAAATTCGAAGACATGTGACATCTACCAACCCGCACTGGGCCCGCGTGGTGGATTACGGCCCAATCCCCCTCTCACCGAGAGGAGGCCTGTGTCCCAGCAGTGGGAACATTATAGGCTGATGATGATGAGTCGCGGGCTCGAACTCACTGGTGGGCCTTGTCGTCACATACCTTTTAATGACGAATGTCTGAATAAGCCTGGGTAAAATATGATTATGATCTGAATTATGACCGCTGTTGTTATGTGAACTGATTTTCACTGAATAACTGTTACTGAATGATCATCGCAATGATATTGGGGGGTGTCCCCCCAAAGTGGCCTCCAACCTCCCCTTATAGCCACCCCGAGCCTCTCATCTGAATACTGGTCTGATTTGGTATCATTTCTGAATCTGATCGCTGTTGGAATAAATACACACATACACGAATTGATAACATTGAAAGACAATAGTAAAATGAATATCTGGTAAATCTGAAGACACATGCACTGAGTAATGATAAGGTCACTCACCAATATACTGACTGCTAGCTCCGACCATCAGGCCCAAGTGAAGCGGGCGCGCGCGCCGTCTATTCCCGCGCGCCACCCCCCTACCTTTTCCCCCACCTCACGGCAGGTCTTAACTAGTTATTATCTGTACCTATAGGGTATATTACTTCGCATTCGCGACAGGCCTGGCTAAAAAGAACGCTGTCTCACCAGGCTTCGTGTCCGACAGACATAGTATCAGTGATGAGCAGTTAGACGGACATACGCATAACATTATTAAGTGAGCTGCAGGATCAGTTATAGTAAAACAGGCGCGTAAAAAATTAAGAAAAGTCCTTCGGAAGATCGGGTTTTCTGAAAAACTCACTGCATAAATCAATGATCAATTAAGTTTATTGAACTTTTAGATAATTGAGCTTGGTTGTCAAGATTTTACACTCCTTTTAATATTTAAACACGCCCAAAGTTAGGTTAAATTAGCAAGAAAAACAAATCTTTGTTGGCTCATGGCTTTTTAGTGGCTTTTTATTTTAGTATTCTGTTTCCGTACAGACAATATTTAATGAGACAAAACCATGCCATGTTAAATTTTTGATGTACATAGTCAAACAGTTGAGTAAAACCCTCCTGAAGTTTGTATGGAAAAAATGTTGCCTAGTGTCACCTTAAGTCTGGCTCGAAGTGTTTAATAAATAAATGCACACCAAACAAATGTAAGAAAGCTTGGACCTTCAATCTTCTGATTCCATATAATAACCCTTAGCATCCCTCTACTCACTCAGACTCATTACATCCTATTCATCATTTCCGAAACTGTCTATTATACCGAGCCTTCACAGACAGATAACGATCACTCTTCAAGCGATATTATTATCGTTATCATTTGGCAAATGGGTTTCATGATAGTAGTAAGATTTTATCACTTCACAGGTAGATGCTTTTGCCCATCGGATTATAATAAACTCCGGTTATCTTACACAGAATGCTGTACTATCGACTATTACGATGTCTTGAACATTATTGGGTTTTTTGCTGATCTAGGTAAGTTGTATTTAGTTTACGGAAGAGTTTTAGGTGAAGAAGGTATATACGGGGCAAGTGGTTCAATAAAAACAGCCACTCGTGTCGATCAAAGGCAAAGTTATGCTTGCCGAGGTCAGTCCATGGATGGGTGAAATCGAGCACCCTCTGTGCCTCGGAAAGCTCGTGGTCTCGGCTGTTATTTGTATATCTTTAACAGTCGTTTTGAGTAGTCTTAAGCCCAAAAACCTGACAATCAATCATACCAAGGGCTAGATATTTCCCAGTAAAATATATATATTTTTTTTAACGTTGCCCCACACTAGGAATTTCTCCTGTATTGTGGTTGCGTTTAAAAACATTTAAAACTCACATACACAAACAGCTAGACCCGGAACAGCTACTTGTAGGTCATATAAATATTTGTTCCGTGCGGGAATCGAACCCGCGACACGCAGCGCAGCAGTCAATCGCTTAACCGCTGTGCCAACCGGTTAGACTGAAAACTCTGATAAAAAAAGCCTGCAAATAATGCTATTGTGATGTAAAGACGCCAGCACAGCTACCACAATCTGTAAAATTTTCCCAATTGAACATGAACCTTAGATATGTTTATGTAATAAAGTTGAAAATCTATCAAAAAAAAAATATGACAATATATTACAATCTGTACAATACTATCAACTGACGCGACGCTCCAGTTTAAAATTTCCTTCATTACCGGGGAGTTATCTAGTCCATTGTGAGAATAATTAACGCGTTTCCAGTTTAGTCCTGAAGACAATGAACAACACAAACTGGTTCCCTAATTAAATATGAATACGCTTAAGCTACTTTTAATAGGTTTGTTTTGAATTTTCTCTCGTTAAAATGCCTTGCGTTCTACTTGATTCTATTGATTTTTAGGTTCTGTTCTATTTCTACGATGTCATTTAAATGTCTGTCACAAGTGTATGCTCCTTGGAGTACAGCAGTAGTGCTATTCTGTAAAAATCTCACCGTGATAACTTGGGTGAAGTGAGATTAAAGTGAGCTATCATTAGTGTCAATCGCTAGCATCAGATGGGCAATTCTGTTAATTCAGTCAAAAATACCTCGAGTTTCCATATATTTTTGACAATTTTTTGAAATTCGATTGTCGCCGAGATGACACTGCGAACGTTTTTAATCACGAAAATTGGCCTTCAGATGGAATGACAGCTCACTTAAAAGTCACTTCACCTAAGTTCTCACGGTGAGATTTTAACAAAATAGATCGGCAGTGTTATTCTCTAAAAATTTAATGAAGTGAGCTTGAAGTGAGCTGTCATGAGTATCAATCCCTAGCGCCAGATGGAATGACAGCTTAGTTCACCTTCGTTCTCACAGTGAGATTTTAACAGAATAGATCAGCTGTAAGGGCGAGTCAGTTGATTTGTTCCAAGTTTAAGTTTTAGTGCGTGTCCTTTTTTAACCTGTTTTGTTCCACTGCTAGCCAAAGGTCTCCCCTGTCATCCTCCGGGGTGCCACTGAAAAATTCCAGATGGAAAAACCCAAGCGAAATAAAGTTTACCTTATTATATGTCTCGTTTTCTATAGTTTGTAATGTGTGTCATCATCATCATCATCATTTCAACCGAAAGGAGTCCACTGCTGGACATAGGCTTCCCCCAAAGGGGGGTGCTGGTTTGCCATAATCGCCACGCTTTGCAGGCGGGTTGGGGATCGTAGTATGGTGGTTAAATACATAGAGAACGCTGCTTCCCATTCTCTGGTAAGTCCTTTAGTTGCCTTGTACCTAATGTGTGTAGTCGAGAGCAAATAATTTGATACCACTATAGATCGCCAAATTGCAGATTATTAGGATGTTGAATTCAGCTAAATGTGACTTTTAAGTCAGCAGTATGAGAATTATACACAGAACGGAACAGTCCAGGGTGGTGTATTTGTAGATAGTTTAATATTATCACCTTACTGACTTTGATCACCGGTGTCGAATTTGGGAGAAAATCGATTGTGATTGTCTATTATAGTAACATAGTTGATTGGACGTGAATACATAAACAATAAACGAAAGGATCTTTTAAACTTGAAAGCTCCTGTGCTTTCTAAACTTATGATGCACAACGATAAATATTTATGACAATTTATGCAAAACATGTGTATCGTCATTAAATGGTGGTAAACACGCACAACGTCATCATTGCAACTTTATTGCGTCACTGAGCCCTAGATTGTGATGCCAGAGCTTGTAGCGTTAGTCTCATACCTTGGTTTTGATTACAGAATAAACTAGCAAAAGATAAATTTAATTTTCTACAATCTTTGTTCAACATACCTAATATAGCCGACATAAACTAAGTGCAAAAAATACGTATTATTGAAACTAACTCAAAAACCAGTAATTAAAACTTGACCAAATTTAATGTAGCACGCGCGCCCAGTGCAGGTTTGGTAGATGTCGTATTTCCTCACGATGTTGTCGTTCAACGTTTAGAGGGCAGTGAAGATGAATTAATTTAAAACAATAATTACAAATAACAATAATTTGAAACAAGAAGTAGATATATTGAAATACAGACATGCTATTTGATCATGCTAATGATATCCAAATCAATTTGGATCAGAACCAAACTGATAGTAAAACGCACACCTATTTAGAACCTACCCTCTTAAGAAAAGAACTTACGCCATTTATGTATGAAAAATATGTACTTGAACAGTTTGGGACCGCGGATTGTCAGGGTACACACCTTATCCTCTTTGAAGAATACCCTTTTCACTTTAGGGCATACTACACCTTGTTTATCTAAGGGTTTATGTTTGTACCCGAGCTCACCTTTTCAAAGTAAAGACATTGAAGTAAACCTTTGGATCGGTCTTGGTAACCTCAATAAATGGTGACGCGTGGAACTATTGACGTATTTAGTTTTGCGTCATAGTTGGGTACCTACATGTCACGGTTACGATAACCTAATAAAACGAATGTTATAAAAATGTAAAAGTTTGTGAAGATGGATGGATGTTCGTTACTCTTTCACGCAAAAACGACCAAACGGATTCGGATGAAATTTGGCACAGATGTAGTTTATAACCCGGATTAACACATAGGATACTTTTAGCCCGGTAATACGTTCCCGCGGGATACTTTCCGACCTTCACGTGAGCGAAGCCAAAGCTAGTCACTTATAATCCTAGAAAGGGTGCGCAGACTTGTTGGGATACATTAGTGGTTATGGGTCTGTTTTGTTTGTTTTAATTCTGCTTTTTGGCTTGTGAATGTCAGACCGTCGCTCCATGTAAAATACTGGTAATCAGCTGCATCCGGTTAGACTGGAAGCCGACCCAAACATGATTGGGAAAAGGCTAGGCACCTTAATTTTAAAACATCACCAGTAAATGTTATTTTATTGCAATGTTTTCGGCCAGATTTGCATTTGAAACTTCCAGTATTGGCCAGTGTCTAATACTTATAATAGCCTTTTATCGTGATATAACTGGGAATGTCCGTGCGTGCACTTCGGGTAAATGCTATATTCTGCGTGCTCAATATTAAATTCTGGGTTGTGACACAGAAATACCCAGAGTAAAAAAACCCAATTTGATTTAAATCAAACACGCCCGGCTGCCGAGGTTGCCCCAAATTTGGAGTTCTCCACTGCCCCATTGATTGGGCAGGTGAAAATTCTAGATTTTTGTAACAAGCTTTTTGTTAAAAAAAAAAAAAAAACTGCTTTGGTAGTTTACTTTCTCATAAATGACATGAGAATAGCTGGGCCTGCTTCCACATGTCTCAAACACTATACTTTATCAACAAATTAACGTGCTCGTAGATTTAGAACACGAGCCACATTCTGGTATTAGCAATCAGCCCCTATTTCGTACACCAAATATCGAGATTTTTTTAATCAATGTTTGGTACATTGTATATAAAGGCGGAATCAATCTACATGATGGTGACAATCAAGTCAAAATTCATTGCGTAGTTTAGGAGAACCCACGCGGTCTATTTGTGTGCTCGCGTTGTTAAAATAATGAAAATTAGGAATTATTAGAGAGAGAGAAAAATTTTACTATAAAATGTTTAGATAACGTGTTCAAATTCGGAAAAAAACAAATATTTCTCTCGTGACAATTATTAAAATAGGATAAAGTTATCAACTGAATTTTGTAACGAGCTTCCAAAATAACCGGATTGGGATTGAATTTTATTTTTTGTTACGTTGTTTATGTAAATTGATAAGTTTATTTCGTGTGACCTGGGCTTTGTACCTATGTTTTATTTAGTTTAGACAAAGTTTCAATTAAACGTAGCTAAAATAAATGATTTTAACTGTAGGTAGGTATGTGTGTTGGTTTTTAATTTGGAAAAACTATTTATCTCTGGGATCATCTGCAACGAGTATTTCTCCTTGATTGAACCAAAAAATAATCTATCGAACATTTCAAGTTTCGGTCAATTAACTTCGGAAAAAATAGGCTGCGTGTTTTCATTGAAACCAAATATATCTCTCAAGCCGTAATAGGTATACATTTACACACGACTACCCACATATGTATTTCAACTGTGACGCAGAAGGGTGTACCTACTTATCTACACAAATATGTAGGTCTAACAATGAAGATGTTTCTGGAAACTTCTAACTCCCACGTTCGACATTAGATAATCTGGAACTTACTTTTGGATGTCGAAGTCGTAAGATTAGTGTAAGTCTTCTCAACCCTCTTTAGATTTATTCTACTTAAATGTTACGAATTGTTTTCTGTACGTATAATAAAATCGTAGCGAAGTCAAAACTGTACATTAGATATTTAAAAACAAATACATATTTTTTTTTTAATTTTGTCTCTTTAACTGTTTGTCTAAATCAAAATTAAAAGACATTTATTCAAACTGGGCTGAGAATTACGACTTTTTGAATGTCAACATTAGAGTAGACAGTCCCCAAACACGCCTGCCCTACATCACTTCTTAGTGCTTTCGATGGCAAGAAGAATTGGCGGACTTAAGCAGTCCCAAGCGGTTTAAATATATGATAGATATTCCCTTCAAGTCTGAAGGGTAATTGGGTTAAAGACTATCAGTAGGACTCGGTTTGATTTTGACAGTTCCGCAATATTCATGGCGTAGTTTACGTTGCCACGTAGACAATGTTTTCGAACATATGAAAGAATGGATTGGCAAAAACTTTCAAAATTATTTGGAATCTGATTAATAGCGTGTCACACAATAAGGGTGCGAGTCAGTCTGTAGACGATAAATAATCACGCTATTTGCTAGCACTTATTTTACTTTTATTACGAAAACAAGTAGATATTGTTATGACGCTGTTTTAATACCCACAAGGCCACAACTCCGTTGCATACACCCAAAACCACAATGTTTTGCGTGCGTAACATTACGCGCTGCTGTCCACCAAAAATTAAAGTCGTTTCCCAGCAATAATTTCGTCGCATCGGGCATCGGCCCTTGCGGGGCCCCTTCAGATGGACTTGACATCTGTGTGAGGCCTACGGTGGCCGGGAATCAGCCTGGGATTCCCGAAGCCCAGAGCGTCCCCTACCTAGGGCCGTGAGGGTGCATATATTGCCTCTCCCTCACGTGCGCCGGCTCCTTCTTCGCGAGCTGCTTCGCAGAAGGAGGTGACGGCTACCCATGCACTCTCGCTCCAAACCATGGCCTGGACCAGGGCCCCTCCTGCCGTTATTGGGAACCCGTCGGTGGCGCATTCCGAGAACCATGGAAACACATGGCCTCGGAATGCGCCGCGGCCGAGCCGCTATTGAAATGATTCGATGCATATGGTCTCGTGTGATCTCACAGTACAGCGGCCGGGTCGCACATCCGTGCCACTTCACCTGATTAGGTCCTAAGTCGGCCACCGCCTGAAATTCTACCCCTTGGGGATGAAAAGGGGAAATTTTGTTCATACGAAACATCTAATCCCTGTGGTTTATAAACTTGCAACTTGGTAAGAATATGTATGAAATGAAATTGTTTTATTTTTACTTTATGGAGTAAATGTGGTGTTAAAGTTTGTATAAATGTTCATCAAATTTGCCAATAGAAAACCCCATCAGGAACACGCGGCTCGTCTTGTTCATAAATCGCAAGAAAATTTATCTGTAAAACAAAACAAAACATAAAGGTAGAAACTTTTATTTGTTAAAAACGTTCCAAACAATTTCGTTATGGAAGCGACAAAATTCGAAATTGTGAAAAATTCTCCGAACCCGGCTGTGTAGTGATGTCAGTCTATTTAAATAGCCTCGCATTGTTTTGGACCCTGCACGTGGACGCTTTGCAAACAATAGATTTCCTACCTGGTATTTCATCCTTTATTCACCTACGGATTATTTTATTACATCGGAATATTCAGCACAGATTAATTACTGATAATTTAAATTGGTTTATATTTCGCAGATTAGCGGGATATTGCGCAGATTAGCGGGAACCGTTTTAAATCCATCTATGCTTTTGTGCGAACAAAGAGATTTATTCTTTAACAGACTTCAGCGATGCAAAAAGGATGGTTATGATTTTGACCGGTATGTACAGTAGCCCCCACTAATGGTGCCCCAATCTCAAAAAGCAATAGATTGACACTTCGCTTTAACTTACGACCTTCTTATAATAAGCAATTTCTATAGGCTATAATACTATAGAAACACACACTCTCATACGTTTACAAATGAATGTATTTCCTAAATTCAACCGATATAGCAAATGGCATGATAGCTGAGCGGTTACCGCACTTGATTATCGCGTTTGAGCGCAGCGAGTCGCGGTTTCGAATCCCACTCGCTGTGTGATAGTCTTTTTATTGTTTTAAAAATCACTTTTGAGTATAGTTTCTTGTTCTGTTCGTCGTATTCACTAAACTCGTAAAACTTTATCATTATACCCACAGAAACCTAAATAAATTTAAATGATTTACGACTCATTCACCGCGACTTATAGAACGGTGTTGGTTGATATTGTGTGCTAGTGACGTGTGTTTCATCTATTAGCGTTCTTCTCATTTTAAAATGTAAGCAAATTTAAACATAGAAATGAAAGCGAATATTATTGCGCTGCATAAAAGTGGACTTAATACCTATATCACAAATACCTATGTGATGAAACCGGACTGAGTGTGAGTATTATGATTTAAATATTTTATTAAACATTTATTTAATTAAAGTATAACTGCTGATCCTTGTAGTTATTTTAAAACGTTTTATAAATATCATAATGTATAAATATAATAAAAATATAAAAATTCGATGTAAATTTATTTCCTAGATTATAGAATGATGAAAATAACATTAAACTTAATATTTATGTGAAATTGCCCTTTTAAATAATTTTGTTTCTAAATAGCAGGTAATACATAAAGTGTGTATTTTGCTTAGTAGCCTAACAGTACCCCTTTTGTGTTTTAGTGAAATACTGTGAGTCAGTGGGTGAAAAGATACGAGGAAGGCGGTAGCCTTGCCCGTGGAAAGCAAAGTGGAAGACCCCAGCTCCTATAACAGGCACACGTTCAGCGAATTTGAAACAAGTGGTTTCAAAACGACAAGACATTTTGCCGAATTATTCGACACATCTTTACGAACCGTGCGCCGTGCACTCAACGCAGAAGGTTCAAGGCATCATCGAAAACCAGCTCGAGAATCTGCTTAAAAAAACCGGTCAAGTGCGAGTTGGACTCGCGCACCGAGGGTTCCGTACAAACCTGTGGGTATATAAGTAAAAGTTCAAAATTGTCAAAAATATTTTTTTTTATATGACGAAACTAAAAATTTACGGTTTTCGTAATTTTTGCTATATCTGTACTATAAGACGTGACTTCGTACAAAATTTCAAGATTCTAAGTTCACGGGAAGTACCCTGTAGGTTTTGATTCCCGTGCGAGTTTCGAAAATTTGCGGAATTTTGCGGCCTAAATGGCTGTATCTTTTGATTGCGTTGACTTAGAAGGTTGATTTTTCTACAGCTTCCAGGGACAGTAGAACTAAGTATCATATAGAAATTTCAGTTTGATACCTCTACGCGTTCCTGAGAAAAACGGTCTTGACAGACGGACGGACGGACGGACGGACGGACGGACAACAAAGTGATCTTATAAGGGTTCCGTTTTTTCCTTTAGAGGTACGGAACCCTAAAAACATAGTAATATAGAAAAAACATTAACATTAAGGAATAAATTACAAATATTTATTTATTTTAGTAATATTCAAATAATATTTTGTCTTATCCGTAATCTGGATTATTTTGAGGTTTAGTTTCAATCTTCTTTTCGGAATGAAAATGAACACTTAAGCTATAACCTCTTTAAGTCCTATTAAATACGATTTGTTAACTTTGATGTTTGAGTTAGAACGAACTCACTCACAGTAGAATAAAAGTAGTACTACTGAGTCATTTAATTGTATTGTGACAACTTATCTGCATTTGTTACTTTTACGTGGGTAGATTTTTGTAGAATATTGTGATTTATTTAGAGTACCGACACACAGTAGTAATCAGCACAATATTATTATATTACTAAGATACAATAGCCTGATTATCATCGTTCACCAACTAGCTTATTTACTTCAATAAATTGTTCTTTATGAGAAAATAAACTGTTTTAACAAGAAGTTATTATTAGTTATTTTTATACATTCTTCATGAAGTTATAACGAATAAACATTTTGTAATCATTTATTATTGTTAAACCTTTATTTAAATAACAATACGAGTAAAAAAAAAAAATTGTTACATTATTATTCTGGTATATTAATAAATCGAATAATAAAAGAACAGATGAAGATGATTGTTGAAAAGAAAAATTAAAGCTTCATCGCGAGATTTGAACCCAGACCTATGAGTTTCTTAATCCAAGACGATACGCTGCACGCTACCGGAACCCTAATTATACAAGTTAATTTTAGCAATGGTATGAACCGACCAAGGTAATGTCTGTGCGTCGCCGACGGTATGTATAAAATACAGAACGCTTGTGTGTGAGTGCAGCGGTGAGTTAGGCGTTCTGTGTTAATACATCACTTATACACACAGCTGTAGGTACGGCCTGGACCGCCACTTCATAGCAATATAGCCCTTAGTATGCGACTGCTATTGTGAATCTTGATTGTACCTATGTATGTAAATATTTTTGTGTTTTGGGTACATGTGTATGTAATAATTTGACAAATGAGGTATCATTGGAACTGTCTTGATCGCGCGCTGGTTGTCTATGTGAGGTCAAATTTAATGGAATATAGCGCTCTTTGGAGGAAATAAAGTGATGAACTAAAAAAAACATTATCTTTCAATGGTGTCTTGTTGGGTATCAAATGAAAGGGTAAGTTAATCAGCACATTCTAAATAAATACAATATACATGTATACAAGGTGTAACGTAAATAACGCACAACCTCTTAAGGCGACACTTTGCGCGGGCTCGAACTCACTGGTGGACCTGGCTAAAAATCACGTTGTCTCACCAGGCTTCGTATCCGACAGAGATAGTATCAGTGGTGAGCAGTTAGACGCTAGTCTACATGCACAACGTTATTGAGTGAGATGCAGGAGCATTTTTGGAAAAAAAATCTCGAAAAAATTAAGAAAAGTCCTTCAGAAGATCGGGTTTTCTGAAAAAACCACTGCATAAATCAATGACGAATAAAGTTTATTGAATTTATTGTTAATTGAACTTTGTCGGTACCGTCTTGGTTTTCGAGATTTTACACTCCTTTTATTACTTAAACACGCTCAAAGTTAGGTTAAATTAGCAAGAAAAACTAATCTTTGTTGGCTCATAACTTTTTAATGGCTTTTTATTTTAGTATTCTGTTTCCGTACAGACAATAATAATAACGAGACAAAACCATACCATGTTTTATTTTTGATGTACATAGTCAAACAGTGGAGTAAAACCCTCCCGAAGTTTGTATGGAAAAAATGTGGACAAGTGTCACCTTAAGGGGCCATTATGAACAACTTTTACTATGGGACCAAACCAGAAATCGCGAAAAATAAAAATCAGCTGTTCTCTACATTTAAGTTCGCATAGCACGTCAAAATGTAGGGAAGGCTGATTTTTTTTTTTCGCGATTTCAAATTTGGTACCATAGTAAAAGTGGTTCATAATGATGAGTACAAGTACAAGTACCCCTTGAGAGTTTGTGCGTTAATTACGTTACACCTTGTATATGGTATGAGCTATTCCCCAAAATAATTTACGTAAAATAGTTTAATTAAAATTTTATACAAAAGTTTGGATAAAATGAAATAGGTAGTGACATCATTTCGAGCTTAAAGTGGTACGCTTCTGCAGCAATTTGTTTCCCGTTGCTCTCACTAGAATAAATTAACGTACACAGAAACATCTGTTAACTCAAACAAGAGCTTGCGCAGAGTGAATAGTGCCGCAGTATAATTCAAGCTTCACATTACATTACCGTCTTTATACGACAGTTTATTGTATTCAGCCACGTCTCTATTATGTAATCACCTACCTTGGACTAGCTTTTTTTGTTCTAAAGTATCACAAGGAAATGTCAACAAATGGATCTGAAAACGTGCCTGTAGATGCTAATTTGTTATCAATCAATCAATCAACTCGCAGTCCAGTGGTGAACAAAGGCCTCTGCGTCACAGCATCCTGTCTTCCGCCTTCTACATCCAATCTGTCCCAGCCACCTTCTTAAGGTCGTCGGTCCATCTAGCTCAACGGCGCGGTCCCATACAATGCTTGGCGATACGCGGTCTCCACTCCAGGACTCGTCTGTTCCATTGTCCATCGATCCTTCGAGAGACCAGGCCAGACCATTGCAACGGTAACTCTCAATTCTTTTCCGGATAACTTTATTCCTTATTTTATCCTTCAAAGAAACTCCGTGCATAGCGCGCTGACGACTTTGAATTTGTAGTGCCACTTACAAAAAGAGTGTTTTGATTTGATTATTTCAATACTTAAACCCGATATTATAAATTCAAATTCCCTTACAGATTTTTTTTAAATTGGGCAGTTGAGGTCGATTGAAAGGTTTCAACGGAGTCGTGGAATAGAAAGCCACTGTCTTAGTATTACATTTTATTTCATAAATGTTTAGGCAAACATCCCACGAGAACCTACAGCCGACAAATTGCTTTGCAGTTTGGATGTTATATTTAAGTAAAATTTTGTAATAGCATGAATTAAATAGATATAAAAGTCTATCTACATTAGACGTTACATAACGTCAAAGCTTCCGAAACTCTTGAATTATCCGAAACCTGAATATCCGACAAACCCGGAACATTTGAGTAGTTACGTGGGTAGTCCCGTTTGTACCGTGAGAGTAACCACTAAAGCCTTTGACGTAGTTCGAAATCACGCTAGATGGAAATTAATTTCTGTCTAAATTGTTTATGTGGTATCTATCGCAGACTCTGGTAATGTTTGGATAATGTTGGTACCAGGATTATGTTTGGATAAACATGGTTAAGTATCTACGAGCTAATGGAGCCTGTAGGTACCGAAAAAAATGCGCACTGATTTAGTTATTTACGTTGAATTTCGGTAGCTACCTATTGTTAGTAGGCTCGGCGGTAACAGTCTTTTCGGCCTCATTTTTTTGTCTGTTATTGCTCAGTTTTCGATAGGAATATAGCCTATGGACCTATTTTAAATTACTGCCAGTTAAAACAACTGACATTATTTCAAACTTTGCATGGTTACCTACGTGTGTCTCTAACTATAATCTCAATAGTCGTATTTACACTTCCTGTTAACATGTCGGCGTTAACAAATATGAAATCTTTTGTAATTGTTCTATAAAACCAATTTATTTAAAAACCATGTTGAACAAAAGCCACTTTTATTTCCTTTCAACAAAAATATTGCACGAAGTAACATTAATTACAGTTTCACGTTACATTTTCAATTCCCTACGCGTCGTTTGTAGCAT
The DNA here is from genome assembly GCA_949987655.1 of Polymixis flavicincta. Lineage (NCBI taxonomy): Eukaryota > Metazoa > Arthropoda > Insecta > Lepidoptera > Noctuidae > Polymixis > Polymixis flavicincta. The sequence continues at coordinate 16,669,968 of OX465184.1, forward strand.
TTTGCCGAGCATCGCAATATTAACCGTATTCAACTTTTAGCGAACTATCGGAAAACATTCAAGTGTGCATTGCATGGATATAATAATTATAAGTTTTGCAGCGTGTAGTGGAATGAAGTTTTCGTATTTAAGTAAAGTGTGGAACTAAAGTGGTATTGTTGTAGATAAAGAAAGAAAAAATATTGATTGGACTCGCACAGGAATATCACAAACTTACTACAATACAATACGATTATTAAACACATAAAAAAGAAAAACTAAAACCAACCAACCAACAAACCAATTTACAACCAACCAACCAACTTTTATACCTTACCGAACAAAAAACTTAGCAACAAAAAAAAAAAGTAAAACAAAATCCTGTACGAAGCCAAAAGGCCACTATCTCAGCATGATGCTGCGACATTAAGTTTATGTTTCATGCTTCGTATTTCATGCTTTATTCTTTAGTTAAATTATGGTGGTCAAATCAACTCAGCCTATCGCAGTTCACTGCTGGATATAGGAGTCTCCCATATCTCTCTATCCGATCTGTTCGTCGGTCCATCTAGCTGGGCTGCGTCGCATGCTGTGCTTGACAACGCGGTCTCCACTCCAGGGCCTGAATTCATTGGGCACGCCACGATTGCGGCGGTAAGTCCCCTCTTTGAGGAGTGGTTTGAGAGGCGGCATGGCGTCCTCACCTTCCGCCTGACGCAGGTCCTCACCGGACACGGTTGTTTCGGGAGGTTCCTGTTTCGGATAGGGCGGGAGGAAACGCCCGGGTGTTTCCACTGCGAAGATCGCCCTGAGGACACGGTGGAGCACACGGTGGCGGTCTGCCCTGCTTGGGCGGAGCACCGCCGTGTCCTCGTGGAGGCGATCGGCGGCGGTGATCTCTCGCGTCCGGCCCTGGTCCAGGCCATGGTACGGAGCGAGAGGGCATGGGGAGCCGTAACCTCCTTCAGCGAAGCAGTGATGCTCGCGAAGAGGGAGGCGGCGCACGTGAGGGAGAGGCAGCATATGCGCCCTCGCGACCCCAGCCGCCGCAGGATACGGAGACGCCCTGGGCGTCGGGAATCCCAGGCCGATTTCCGGCCACCGTAGGCATGGGCTTGCGGACGGCGAGTAATGGGTAGCTCGCTGTCAGGTAAGGACCAAGCCCAAGTCGACGGCGCGTTGTGTTCCACGCGCGCCTCAAAGAGATGTCAGCACAAAAAATGATGGGGCCCGCAAGGGCCGATGCCTGTCAGGGGTGCGGGTTCGTTTGAAAGAGATACCACAGCCCCTGGCATACGGGCTAATGAAGGAACACGGGTGGGTTTTAGTCAGTAAAAGTCTGACACGCCCTCCTGCTCCACCCAGAGCGGGAGAAGTTATTTGACGATTTCCCACCCAAAAAAAAAAAAAAAAGGGCCTGAATTCATTATGACCACTTAACGATTCCTTGCTCGTAACCATGTCAATCACACACGAAATCTGCTAATATCGTATTAATAATATCGACAAATTGTCTTGGAACATACAGAATATGTCATTTCGATTCCTTGCCGTAACATTGGTTTATAAAAAAACACGATATTGACGTAGTTTGAACGTAGTAAGATTCCGCGGGGAATCATTATAACCATACATAATTGGGGCCCAGGAATCATCTGCTGCACCGTCCATCCGTCGTTTGACAAACTTGGCCAGCCCACTGCCAATTCAGATTAAATATCAACAGTTGACCCGGAGGAGGATTCGTAGGACTCATTTGAGCAAATGATGACCAAACGCTTAAAACGAATGTCTTAAATTATGCCGTGGAAACGTAATATTGGGATAAAACGTATCCTGTGTTAATACAGGTTAAAATCCATCTATGTGCCAAATTTCATTCAAATCCGTTCTGTAGTGTTTGCGTGAAAGAGTAAAAAACATCCATCCATCTATTTATCCTCACAAACCTTCACATCCTACTTTCCTACTAATATTATAAATATAAAAGTTTGTGTGGACACACAAACAAATACATGTCTTATCTTCTCTTACCTTATCTTGGATATTTAGATGTTTGGATGTTTGTTACTTAACAACGCAAAACCGGTACAACGGATTTGGATGAAAACCGGTAGAACGGATTTGGATGAAAACCGGTAGAACGGATTTGGATGAAATTTGGCACACATAGTTTGTAACCTGGAATATCACATAGGATACTTTTTATCCCAATAGTACGATCCCGTGAGCTTTTGCCGGCGGCTTCAGCCACGTCGAAGTCGAAATTTATGACTTCGACGTGGCTGAAGCCGCCGGCAAAAGCTAGTCGATCTTATAATTAAATCTAATCTTTGCATAAGCAATGTCGGTAACTCCGGTTATTAGTGTCGATCAAAATTATTTTGCCTGCGTATTTAGCTTCAAAAATTTGGGTAGGTACATCGACAGAAATTAATTAAATTGTCTAGTGTTTGTTCCATAATATTTTATGTATTATATATATGGGGTCTAAAATTATCCCATAGGAACGTAATACCGGAATAAAAAGTATCCTATGTACACCTATAACTATACAGGTTAAAATCCATCATGTGCAAAATTTCATCCAAATCTGTTTAGTAGTGTTTGTGTGAAAGAGTAACAAACATCCATGTATCTATTCATCCGCACATCACATTTATAATATTAGTGGTAGCAGTATTGGTAGCTACAGGACCTAGGTATTATGGAACAAAAATTTTAGACAGTCAAAGGAATTCTAGGTTATATAAAAACATACATCGATAGATTACACACTATCACATTTTTTGAAGCTGACTACATCTGTGTTTAATATTACTAGCTTCCGCCAGCGGTCTCACCCGCGTGGGTGTCGGAAATTATCTCCCGGGAACGTAATACCGGGATAAAAAGTATATGTATATCCTATGTGTTAATCTAAGTTATAATCTATCTGTATGCCAAATTTCATCCAAATCCGTTCGGCTGATTTTGCGTGAAAGAGTAACAAACATCCACACATACATCCATACATACAAACTTACGCGTTCATAATATTAGTAAGAGTATTATGCCATATATTATGATGACAATGGATTATTTTCCAAGAGGAAAATGGAAAAGTTATCTTACATCTAAATATCTGATCATGGGCTTAAAACAAAGGATACAAAAATAATTACGTAATTCAAACATAATCATATTAAAATCTACTTACTCCCTGTATAATGTCGTAACTCTTTTGTGACGTAGGTTTAATTAAACATTGAGATACCAATGCCACCGACATTTAAAAAGAGCCCTTTAAAAAAAGGTTACAACGAAAAATATAATTTTGATCTCATCCAAACTTTTATTCCAATTAAAATTATGTCGTTTTTCAACCGAGAAATAACGAAGTGGAATGGCCATTTCGGCTGAAGAGCAGAAACTGCAGGTTTTTTTAACGATGTGGTTTCAAAAGTTCGATTAGAGGTCCCCTCTGGTCGCCCTGAGAGACCCTCTGCATATAGGGGTATATTCATAAACGTTGATTAAAGTTAAGTGATGTTTAAACGTCAAAAATGTATGGTTAAACAGTCTCTAATCGTTACTTAACTTTAAGCAAAGTTTATAAATAAAAGGGCAGGTATTAAAATTTTGTAACTAATAAATACTCATAATTCTAATTCATATTTATTTTATTTCACATTAGTGATGCTTCGCACGGTATTAACGGTATGATATAACATCGTGATTTCTTTATTAAATCGTCGACAGCTTGACATAATTCAAACATAACATTTATTGGGTATGATGATTTGAAAAATTGATCGCCGGTAAGATCGCAGTTTAAGTTACAGGCAGGTTTATGTGTATAATGCGTCACATTACCGATAACATAAACCAATCGCAATTAGTTCTCTAATAAATGATGTTGAAAACCGCTTCGATCCTTTGCCTAGTTAAGAAAAACAACTCGGTCACAGAGACAGAAACGAAAAGCGTCTTTAATTTAGTTCAAGTTCAGTTTATTATTCTTTGACAGATAAACCTACATTGTCACTTATAAAACGTCAGAACCACATACCTACTACAAATAAATTAAATTTAAGTGTTTGTAATCCAAATAACAGCTTTTTATTAAATGCATAGGAAAGTATACAGGGTTATTGGAAAAACACCAACAACCCCTTCAGAGGTCAACGTACTCATTCATCATTATGAACAACTTTTACTATGGGACCAAACCTGAAATCACAAAAAAAAATCTGCTGTTCCTTACATTTATGTTCGTATAAGTCATTAAAATGTAGGGAACAGGTGATTTTTTTTTTAGTTGTTCATAATGATGAGTACAATGACCTCTTAAGAGGTTGTTGGTGTTTTTTCCAATAACCCTGTTTACCTAATAAAAAATAAAAAAATTGTCTGTCTTTCTGTTTGTGCCGAATAAACTTCGAAAAAGTATTCGGTTCCGCAATGTTGCTTGGTAACACATTTACATTTTCCTATTACTGAAAGTCAATTCACTTTCTGCTTCATATCTTGATGGTAACTGCTTTGAGTCTGGTCAAACCACAAAGCTTATTCAGAGTGGGTTGGAGGCTTGTACCTATTGATAAACCTACCAACAGCTATAGTGGTGTATGGCTTATGCAGAACATGGTCTGGCTTAGGTCTGGATAATAGGACGATGCATGAAATTCTGTTCAACAGATTTGAGTTCAGCTACATTAATATCACGCTAAAAACGTTTGCTTTCCGCACCCGCATCCCGTTTGAATTTTTCCCATACACTGAAATACCCAATCAGCCTTACAAAATTATTCATCCATCAAAACCTGTAATTTACCGAACGAAACAAAAAAAATAAAATAAACGAAAGGATGTTTTTTCAGTACGAAAAACATTCACCCCGACCTTTTTAATATTCAACGCACACATTCGAAAAATAAAACCGAAAATTTATTGCGCCATATCAAAAAAAATAAAATATAAATGAAATACTTGGCAACACAAACGTTTAGCCGAACAATCTCATTCTCGAAAACAATTGGTGGTGGGATGTCGCGTCGGAATGTTGGCTCCGCGGCCAAGTCCGTTTGTCATCGAGGTACGAGCCAGCAATAAAGCTGTTTAGCAGCCATTCGAGTGATCGAATCAATGAGAGGGATTCGCAGTCTATCCAAACAATTGGCTCTGATTGTCGACATTGTGGAATGGCTTATTGTTTAGCCGCGCTTTCAGGTCAGACCTGACGCTACACGGCTATAATTAATGATTGGGTAGTTGTGTTAGAGCCAATTGGTTGGCGCAGTGGTTTAGCGATTGACTGCTGCGCTGCGTGTCGCGGGTTCGATTCCCGCACGGAACAAATATTTGAATAAACTACAAGTAGTTGTTCCGGGTCTGGCCGTTTGTGTATGTGAGTTTAAATGTCTGTAAACGCACCCACAATACAGGAGAAATTCCTAGTGAGAGGCAACATTAAAAAAAAAAAAGAATTATAGCTGTTTAATTAAGCTAATCTAATGTCAAACCAAGCAATAAACTAGTATAAACTACGTGTTTTAGAATTAATATTGACATTTATTAACTTTGATTGATTTACGTGTCTTATCCTATGAAATCATCTTTTTACACTTAAAGCGAAATAGACTGTACATGTGAGTACCACGCTGGCTAGATTGAATAGGAATAGATGACTTTATGTATCTGTCGAAATGGCCTCTGCAAATGTTCTATAGATCTGAGGTAGCATCTTGTGACAGCTCGTTGAGCTCCCTAAAATAGGGTTGAGCTACCCGATGACTGATGCATGCATTTCGTCTGTTGGTCGGCTGAAAGTTGCAATGGCTGTTCATAAGGAGTCCAGGCATGGCCCCGCATTGATTTATATAAAATCCTAATAATATAATGTTTGTGCCACCGTAAGATTGTGAAAACCGTTAGTTTATAATCAATCTCGCGAGATTAAAAACTGTCGATAAATTGTGAACTGCAAAAACCATTTACAATTTAAAAAGTCAAATTGTGAACTGGTATCGAGACGGATAGTACTTTGCGCTATTACTAAATAGTCAAGTAACTGCCACTAACTTGGAAGTAGCGCTTGCCGGCCGCTACCGAAGCAGCGCTCGCTTCGCTCGCTCGGCTCCCGCGCGGTTAGTCGCTGTTCTAACCTAACCTAACCTATTCGGTCGGTAAGCAGTACTCTTATGTCATGCAGTTCACGATATATCGACAACTTATAATCTCGCGAGATAGAATATAAACTAACGGTGTTCAAAATCTTACGGTGACATCAGGAGACCATGGCTTCTGAGTTAGTTTCGGTATTCCTTCTCAGGAATCAGTCTAGGAGTACTTTTAAGATATTGACCAACAAAATATTGAGGTCTAAACGTTTCTTATATAAGATTTACTTACATAAATAAACATTTCTTTTAAATTTTATTCCATTGGCTTTGAACTTAAAGAAATGTGTGTTTTCCTTTTTAGCGGTTAAAATCATTTTCAGACCAAATTGATTTTCTGTCAGCACTTGAAAGTAAAACTGTTTTGTGTAGAAAAATCTTTCATTTTGTCCAAAAAATATATTTGAACGCGACCCTTAAGGGTCCGGAGCAAAGTTATTAGGTCAATGTAAATAAAGGGTGATTCTTCGCAATTGGGTTTCTGGGGTTGTCCCAACATATTCATCGGTTTGTGCAAACATTCCTCAGCCTTCGTGAGGATATGTCCTCTCCAATATAGAGCTGAAATCTCAATAGTTAAAATATTTATTACTAGCTTGTGCCAGCGGTTTCGCCCGCGTTGAGATGGTTTTTTTTTCGATGAGAACGTTCTACCGGATTTAAAACGTATCCTATGTATTAATCCAGATTTTTAAACTATCTGTGTGCCAAATTCCATACAAATCCGTGAAGTCCTTTTAGCGTGATTGGGTAACAAACATCAAAACATATAAAATTTCACATCTATAATATTAGGATGTTGTATAATTGTAGGATGACCTTCTGAAAGCGTTTTACGAGCCTGATTTATTAAATATTTTTATTCTAAAAGACTTTTGATATCATGAGACATGTTCTAAATCTTGAAATGAATAGACTTTCGTTCTTGAAAAATACTAAAAATTTCTTTAAAGTAATCGGTATAATGTGATGAAAAGATGATCGAAAGCTGGTGTCATGGATTCAATATTAAATCCAACAATGTAAAGTTAATATTACTTACAAACATAAAATATTTCTGAATTACATTTATTGAAAAAAAAAAAAGTCTTATAAGAAATCCACTATGGATTCTTAGAGTAAGTAATCTACAATCGCTGAAAATGTGAACAATATACATAAAAATGCGTTTCTACTTAATTATACTTTTTTTCTACATCATCATCATCATTTCAGCCGGAAGACGTCTACTGCTGGATATAGGCCTCCCCCAATTTGGGGGGCTTGCCATAATCGCCATGCTTGGCAGGCGTGTTGGCGATCGCAGTATGGTGGTAAAATGCATAGAGAACGCTGCTGCCCATTCTCTAGTAACCTCTAGTCCTTTTTTTCTTGATTAAGTAGAATTAATATACACATAAATAAACGTCATAAGCACGGGTGTCTCCTCGTCACACAACAGGGATTCAATCAATAAAATTATTGATCAAAGCAGGAGGTGAATTAGTTCTCATTGAATGTTGTTAACACACAGCAGGACGTTACAGCCCTTACTGGCATTCGTAAAGAGTTCTTCACGCTTTTACCTGTTCCATAACACAATTTTCACGATATAGATTATTGACTTCAAAATGTTGTCCTCAGCGGCCGCGGCAGCAGAGCCTTGGCGGGGTCCTCAGGCGGGAGGGCAACTGGAAATGCTTCATGTTGACGCTGATGATCGTCGGCTGCCTCGGCTCTGTGGCGTGGTGTAACACCGCAGAAATTGATAGGGATCTCATCGATTTTAGCAAGTGAGTATTTATAACTCGTGTTCTCTACTCATTGTTTCTGCATTTGAAGAAAGTTTATCTTGAATAACGCACCTAATATTTAAAACGCATTAAACACCAATGGTTTCAATAATTAAAGCCTTAAAATATAATATTTTGACGTAAAAGAAAAACAATAGGTATGAGTAAAATATAATTTGTATTTCTGTAAATTTGTATCCACAAAAAAGTATATTTGATAGACAAGCATAACTTAGTATGACATGTATGTATAGTCTAGGTCCCTAAGTAGTAAGTTCAACCTTACATAAGCACTTACAAGTTTTTGTCAAGCAATAAAATAAAAACCCCATTAAACATTTTATTTGCATAGCTTCGAACAATTACGACAGTTCCAATTTTAAATGCAACTTAATTTGAACATACCGTTAAATTGACGTTTTTCGAACGTATTTCATTTGTCTCTTATTTAACAAACGGGATTGTTGCCATTGGAAATATTTTATTCAGAATATTTAAGTTTTCAGTATTTGTCGGTTTGACGTACAGCATGCTGATTTTAATTTGTAACGAACGGAAGTTGGTCAACAATTTATATTATGAAACTTGTAAACAGGAAGTAGTTAAATGTAATTTATTTATAATGGTTAGTGCAATAAATAAAGTTCTGGTAAATATTCACCTTATTATTGCATTAAGGCTCCCGCAGACAGGCTTTACGTGGCCTTACAAAATCTATAAAGCCTCTTCATTTTAAAAGTATACCTTGAAATCCACGAAAAGTTGCGCAATAGACTTTACAATTGGGAGCGATTAAAATCACACTATAGAAAGTCAGACGCTAAATACTATCCTTTTATTTCGCACGGATAAATCGGCCAATAATGTTCCTCTGCTGGGACATAGCCTTTGTCTCGGTGGGACGATGTGGGCTATATTCCACCATGCGGGACGTAACGTTTTTTTGGACAAATCTAAAGATTTATTTTGAACACTTTGCAGGACACTAAACGCTTCCAAACGTAACAACAATGTAACTTCTATCTATTATAAATAATTATACCTCGTTCAGTGTTCTTTTCAAATATTAAAATGTAAGGAAATCTTCAAATACAGCGGAACTAACCACTAAATCAGTTTCGTGTCCGTCAGGCACCCGATCAAGCGGACGGTACGCGAATCACCCTGCGACGTGGGGTACGCGTATATTCCCATCGCGTTCGTACTGCTGCTGTACCTGGTGTACCTGGTGGAATGCTACCACAGCACGGCAAGGATCCAGCTGGCGAGGAGAGTGGACGTGGCTGCAGTCAGCGCCAGGGTTCACGCCATGAGGAACGCTACGCCTCGAGTTTGGTAAGAGTTTTTTTTATTTACATGCCGCGTGTTCGGTGGTATTTTCCATCGGCGTATGTGACGAAATTTCTTACAAACTACATCCATGATTCACCACAACCCTTAAGGGAACGAATTTTCAAAAGTCTTCCTTAGTGCTTAATTTCGTTTCAGAGTGGCAAGGACATTGCCGCGCCACATTGGATTCAGTAGGTACATTATTTTTTTAAAGAAAGAATGAGAAAAAAGTTTGCTCTCCATACCTATATTTAAATTGCGTAGATTTGCACTGAGCAGCAGATATATATTTTGGTAACAGACTAAAAATTAATACTGTAGAGAGTCTAAAATCAAGTGCTGAACTCATGGTTTCCCAACCTCTATAGAGATCTTTTGCGCAAAATTTCATGCTTCAAAAAAGAGAAAAGAGGCAGCTAACATTCGTACCACACATTGAGAATGTAGTTAAAAAAGCCTCCAGAATGCTTGGGTTCGTCATAAGAAATGTTGCCTGTTTCCGTCGCAATAAGACCAAAGTCCTGCTTTATAATTGTTTGGTCCGCAGCTCGTTGGAATATTGCAGCACAGTATGGAGACCTCACTATACCACCCACACACTAAGATTGGAAAGGGTTCAAAAAAGATTTATGTGGCATTTGGCATACTCTTCCGGAATAGCTAAAAAGAAACGATCCTATAAAGAGAGACTTCTGCATTTCAAGATGATTTCCCTACAGAAGAGGAGAGATATACTGGACTCATTATTATTATTTAAAATTTTGAGAGGTAAAATTGACTGCCCCCAATTGTTGAGCAGGATCAAATTTCGTGTACCCACGAAAAGCCCACGTGCTCCTATAACCCCCTTACGTCCTCCTCCGCGTAGAACTGTCCTTGGTGCTAATTCTCTAATCCCCCGCCTTTGCAAATTATTAAATAGCTGCAGTGATCTTGTGGATGTGCACTCTGACTCACTTGGTAGGTTCCGAAGTATTATGTTCAAAAACCTGTAAAATCATCTTAGTATAAGTAAATGTATTCTTTAATTTTAATTTTAATTCTTTTAAATTTTATTGTTGATTTGGATTCTGATTTCTTTTTGATTTTTAATTCTGGTTCATTTCGGTTTTTAATTTAGATTTTAATTGTATTTTAATTTTAATTGTATTGGGATTGTTATGTAATGTTTAGTTGATTTTATTGATTTTAATAGTGATTTTTATCATGATTTGATTTAATGTTGATTTTTAATTACTGAAATAATTTTGATTTTAATTGTATCTCGGTTTTAATTTTGATTGTAATTGCAGTTGGTTTGTTATTTTAATTCTGTTTTTGATTTAATTTTGTATGATTTAAATTTAGGTTATATTTCGAACGACAAACAAGTTATGCATGATGTGCTTACCTGTAAGAAATTGGTACACTATTCTATAAGTTTAGTGGATGTATCTCATTTCTTGTATCAGTGTATTCAATTGTTGGTGAGCCGAATAAATAAAAAAAAAATAAAGAACCAGTGGCTTAGCCTGTGCGTTGTCTGTCAGTGAACGGATTTAAAATGTTTAGTAAATAGATCATGAAAGTAGAGATCACGAGTCTCGAGTTTAGGTTCAAACGTCTACTGTAATGTAAACTGCCAAAACTGAATGCAACAAAGCTTTGGCGCGAATAACTGCGCCTAAGATGCTTTATTAAGACAAAAACTGGGAGGTGTTAGCAGCACACGACACACGTAGAAATATGGAGACTTACATTCCAAAACCAAAAAAAAAGTAAGTAATCACCGTTATGAATTGACCCAGGAGAGTCGTTAACTACTTTATTACGAAAATTTCTGTGAAAATGTTTTCTATCTCTTGCCTTGAAATGCTAATAAATTACAGCACTTAATATCAGGTTCACTTTCGTAAATTCATTTCGCTTTACTGATTAAACTTTTGAATTACTTACCTACCAGCTTTTATGGTAATGAGTTATGTAGGTAGTCATATGATTTCCCTACGCCTCAGATCCCGGGAAATGGGAATATGAAATCATAAAAAACGAGCTACGAAAATGTATAACATTTCAACTTACCATCTGGGTCACCTGGAAAACCTAATATAAAATGCCTCAAGGATTTCTGCCGGGTTGTTTTATTCCTATGTTATATACAGAACCAAAGTTTATTTCAAACGTGAAATGCAGTTTGACCCAAAATATTCGACGTTTGCTGCTGGCGCATTTTCGTGTAACGCTATTCACGATACGAAATTGTATTATGCTCCGTCATGTGACATCCCATACATACTTTTACGAAGGCTGGCAATTTTCTGAAGTATTTTCTGCCAAAAAGCAATATAGTCGAGCACAATATTTACGACTTTATCGCCAAGTTGTGCAATTCTGATTTCATGTTGCTATTTGAAATTGATATTGGTAAAGGAATTGCATTTTAGACGGTTCGGTTCGGTTCGTCTTGTAGATTCTTACACATTGTGTTTTTAACTGTCAAGCACAAATTGGAAAAATAAAAATAACTACACGGTCGACCGATTAGGTTAAGCTACGGTTGTCGCGGTAGGTCCTTGGATGGGTGACCATCATTACATACCAAGACAAGGAGTGGGGATGCTTCGGAAAGCATGTTAAGCCGTTGGTCATGGCTGTCATTTGTGGTGCTTTGATAGTCGTTACGGATCATAAGAAATCTTAAAAGTCTTACCAAGGGGTATCTTATTACCCAGTAAGGAAGGTTGTGGAGGTCAGGTAGGCAGTCGCTACATATAAAATATTTGTATTCAGTTGCAACCGGTTAGACTCGATGCCAACCTGACTTGATACCGCACGATCTCTGGTGACGCGGCTGGTCTCCTTGCTGGATTGCCGCCAGGGGATCTGGAGGTAAGGGTCCTCACGCACACTTGGGTGTAGCGCGAGGAGGCAATACACCGGAGCGTAATTCTGCTGCCGCGAGAAATCACGGCACAGCGGTCAGAGCTCCAGCGGTTTCTCATGGCGACATGGAGAATGCGAGTGTCGTGTATAAGTTCTGTCCCCTCTTTGAGGAGTGGCTTGGAGGATTTTTCTTTTAGTGGCTTGAGAGGCGCCATGGCCTCCCCATCTTCCACCTGACGCAGGTCCTCTCCAGACACTGTTGTTTCGGGAGGTTCCTGTTTCGGATAAGGCGGGGGGAAACGGCCGGATGTTTCCACTGCGTAGATCGCCCTGAGGACACGGTGGAGCATACGGTGTAGGTCTGCCCAGCTTGGGCAGAGCACCGCCGTGTCCTCGTGGAGGTGATCGGCGGCGGCGATCTCTCGCGTGCCTGGTCCAGGCCATGGTAGGAGCGAGAGTGCATCGGTACCCGTCATCTCCTTCTGCGAAGTAGTGATGCTCGCGAAGAGGGAGGTAGCGCACGTGAGGGAAAGGTACACGTAGTATATGCGCCCTCAGCCCTAGCCGCTGCAGGAGACGCCCTGAGCGTCAGGAGTCCCAGGCTGATTCCCGGCAACCGTAGGCGCGGGCTTGCGGACGACGAGTAATGGGTAGCTCGCTGTCTGGTAAAGACCAAGCCCGGGTCGACGACGCGTTGTTTTCCACGCCCGCCTCAAAGAGATGGGAGCACCAACTGGTGGGGTCCGCAAGGGCCGATGCCTTCCAGGGGTGCGGGTTGTTCGAAAGAGATACCGTGTCCCCTAGGCTGGCACACAGGAAACTGAAGGAACACGGGTGGGTTTTAGTCAGAAATTTTTTGACACGCCCCAATTGCCACTTTAAAAATCATTTCCTGTATATATCGAGGAGCAGAAACATCGCACAACCTGTAACCAAGGATTCAGTAGATACATGATTCTGAACCCCACATGAATTAATATTTTACATCAGTTATTTAAAAAAAATGCTCTGCATACATACATTATGACCGCGTGGGCATTGCACTTTTCTGTGCAGCAGTTTTGTTTGGAAACCGACTAAACATTTCCATGCTTCTAGAATCATGCGCTGAATTCACGGTTTCAGTTTACGCGTCGATGTCTATTTACAGCGAAGAATTATAAAACATATTTAATTAAGCAAGATTATAACAGCACTCGGTAGGATAAAGTGTTCTCTATGTCTATTTATCGTATGCCGTTTTAAACCTAGACATAAGGCATTCCACAGTAGTGTTATTGTCTAAGTAATCTCAAACAATCCTGGTTAAAACTCTTGAGAAGCCACTTTTGCTTGTAACGTCCAGTACAGGCGAAAACACGCTTTAAATAGTTTTTCAAATTCTATTGTAGGATTTAACATCAGCCATGTTTTTGTGAAAATGGATTTAAATAAGTGGAAGCGGTTTAAAAAAAGTGGATCTGATAAAAGAAAAGTAAAAAAAACATATAAAAAAATGTTAACCGCAGTGAGCAACGATTTTTTAAATTTAACTGGTGAAGACCGTATCGCGAATTCTAGCGAGGGTTCCGGACAAGATAATTGTAGTACTACTTTAGATGGAAGAGGTTCAGACTACGAAAGTACAAAATCTTTGAGCGATATTGAAAGTGTTAATCAGGAAGAACTTTCGGAAAAATAACGCAGTTCAAAAATTTTGAACTGCGTTATTCTTAACTTGGCCTTAGACTTCAATATTCGTCAGTGTTCATCAGGACACTATTAGCACAGCGGTTTGATCAAATGTTTGAAAAAAATGTATGACAATGTTCCTTGTTTACCAAATGAGATTTCTCTAAACATAAATGTTGATGGATTACCAGTTTTCAACAGTTCGACATACCAGTTTTGGCCTATATTATGTACACTGATAAAAGAAACCACGCTGTGACAACCGGGACATATCTCAGACAACAAGAAATGTGTAACACTCCGAGGCCATTTTAAGTTATTTAAAGGTCGTAAATCTTTTTTGGTCAAATATCGATCGATATCCAGGAACATCGGCATAGTCTTGTTTAAATCGTCGGCAACCTGTTATATAATTAAGTCAAATAAAAACAATGTTTAAACTGTTGTTTAACCTAGCACGTAGAACAAACCCTTAAAATATTCCTTTAACTTACTTATCTTATATATCAATAGATTTTCATCTGACCATTCCGGAACCCTAATCGGTAACAATGGCGAATCTTTTTCGGTTTTGAGATAACCCAATATAGAACCAATATACTTATATTGGTACTATGGAACGCTTGGAAATGCTAAAAATACTTATTTTAGCACTATGTCATACTTGGAAATGCTCACCAAGAAAATGGCAGCTGCCTTAATAATATTTATTTAATATTTATTAATACTAAAATGTAAATAAGCAAATTTCAAGAGGCGCTTTAATTTTTTAATCAAAACCATGATAGATTTCACAGAAAATTTACATTCCCCGACGAATAAGCTATAAGACTAACAATTTCACAACAATAAGATTTTGTTTTTCTACTAAGGTTGACATTATTAGATTCTGATTAATATAAATACTACCCTAAAAATATTTTTTTACAGAGCCTTGAGTATGAGTAAGTGATACCTTCACTTCGACTATTGACAATATATTATAGAAGCATTTCTAGGCGCGTATTAATCTCATTTTTGACTATAACTTACTTATATTGAGATTTACAGGAGTAATTGCATTGACGTAACTCAATTACAGGAGCATTATGCGTATATGTCATTTCAGAGGCCTAATATAAATACCTTATAAGTAAAAGTAGACTTATAAAGTGGGCCCTTTTCGAGGTTTATATGTGGATATAAGTTTCATATAGTCCTCGATAAATGATGGTTCTAGGATAGTTTAAAAACCACGTTTTGCTAGTTGGGACTCTCAGTTAGGTACTCTACAGAAAGTTTCAGTAAATTCCTAAAAATAAGTTAAGCGTTTGTTGCTGTTTGACTTTAAGGGTACACTAGTCGCGGGCTCGAACTCACTGGTGGGCCTAGCTAAAAAGCACGCTGTCTCACCAGGCTTCGAGTCTGACAGAGTCTACACGCACAACATTATTGAGTGAGCTGCAGGATCAGTTATAGTAAAACAGGCGAGTAATTAAGAAAAGTCGTTCGGAAGATCGGGTTTTCTGAAAAAAACCACTGCATAAATCAATGACCAATAAAGTTTATTGAACTTTTAGATAATTGAGCTTTGTCGGTACCGACTTAGTTTTGGAGATTTTACACTTCTTTTATTACTTAAGCATGTCCAAAGTTACGTTAAACTATCAAGAAAAACGAATCTTTGTTGGCTCATAACTTTTTAATGCCTTTTTATTTTAGTATTCTGTTTCCGTATCGACAATATTAATAATGAGACAAAACCATACCATGTTTAAGTTTTGATGTACATTGTCAAACAGTGGAGTAAAACCCTCCCGAAGTTTGCATGGAAAAAATGTGGACTTGTTTCACCTTAAGAAAGAAAACTGAATAAATAGAAGTCTAAGCTACCTTGTATCATTTAAGCTAAATCATCGGCAAACGTTTCCACGTCGACAGACATGATGCCATCATGTCTGTCGACAAAGACCTCCTCTGAAAATTTTCACATAATCCTGTATCTTGCTACACGAGTCAGTAAATTGCTACCTGAAGTTGAATATTAACTAAACCAAATTATACAATATTGTGTACATCTCCAAATTACCGATGTAAATTCAAATGTTGAAGACAAATTACTGAATTATTGACAAAGTTTTATGTACATATCCTGTGTTTCCCGTCAATAGCTATGTTATTTGACGTGTTTTGATTCAACGTGATATCGCGTCTATCAAATTGGCACGTGCTCCAAAGCAATTTATTTCTCTAATTAGAAAATTTACACATCGGTTAGCGGCGAATTAATTCAACGTTTTATGTTGTAGGGGTTCGTGTTGTGTAACATTCATCAATTTAGAAAGTAATATTTGTTACAAATATTTACATTTCCTCGTAAATTCATTGTATCATTTAAAATACTGTCTGATATTTTATAAACTCTGGTGAGTTTTATCGTTCATTTATTTAAGCATGTATTTTATCAAACCTCTCATAATTAATTCCAATTTCACGTTCCAAAAATATTATTAAACGCTCAAATAAAATGATTTCAACTCTTTTTGTGATACTCAAATGATTCCTATTTTGAAGGCCTAAAAATAGTAAATAACTGTAAACAACTTGGATGTTGCGCTTGGCACCGTTCGCTCAGCTCGCGCGTGGTTGGTCACAGTTCTAACCTAACCAATTTGGTCGGGGTGGCCTAGCTTGGTGACTGCAATCAAATATTAAAAAGTGTGCATTACCAGAAGCGCATAAAGTTTTTAGAGGTTCAGGAATAAAAAAAAAATGCCATCATTAGAAGGGCAAAAAGTGTTCAGAGGATCAGCTAAATAGTTCACATATAATCATACAATTAAATGTACGGCACTTGGATTTACTGCAAAATTAAATAGATACCTACAGTCCAGTAGTAAAGAAGAAAATTCAGCTAGCAGCGCTGCATCGCCTAGAACCGAATTCGATCAAAAAGAAAAAAGGTATGTTGAAACTTTTCTTTGACCTGATGGGAAAACGGATCATTTAAATTAGCTGGTACAAAACGAACGCAAAATAAACTGTAGCACGGTACTAGATGGACAGATAGATACCATGTATTCTTCATGTACTGCAGATCTGCACGATCTGCTTCGTTGAGACTGTTTTGATTTATCAATGTTTTTCGCATATTTGTACAGATAAAAGTTCTTTTAAATTTTTAATCTGTCATCCTAAATTATGTGTCCAGGGTTCATTAGAGATAGAGTGATTCGGGTCTGCTTAAGGTTGGTGAAAGTTTTAAATATGTGTCTGCCTGTCAGTCACTTTTTTCACGCCATATTGACTTAACGGATTTCAACGAAATTTGCGGAATACAGGTAAATCATGACCTCAATTAGGTACATGACAGTTACCATGGGATAAATTGTCGCCCTCCACACGGGCGAAGCCGCGTGCTAGTGGCGTATTACGATCAGAATAATGAACACATCTGATCAATTTGTTCACTGCCTTAAGAAACCGTCTTGCTTCCAATCCCTAGCTGTTAAGTCGTAAAACACAGCATCACCTTTACGACAGCTCGTCAAAAACTTTACAACAGCAACTGTTTGCACCAGGTAATCGTTACCCTTTTAATCAAATGTTATACGACCTACGTCTACGCCCCCGCCTGGGCTATAAATAACGCTTTTCATATACTCTGAATGAAAACATCGTGACGGTGAACGGTGAAGGAAAACATCGTGAGGAAACCGGCATGTCCCAGAACCAAAAATTCGAAGACATGTGACATCTACCAACCCGCACTGGGCCCGCGTGGTGGATTACGGCCCAATCCCTCTCACCGAGAGGAGGCCTGTGTCCCAGCAGTGGGAACATTATAAGGCTGATGATGATATACTCTGAATATAAGTAGATTGTTTGAATTTGTATATAGGTATTCTGTTTATCAGGGACGTGATATATCTCAGAGTAATAAATTACATAGACCGTCTACCTATGCTAGTTAATTGTAGCCATATTGGTTACTATCTCAAAGGCCTCTTCTCTGTGAACAGGAGGAGTGGGCCATAATCCACCACGCAGGCACAGTGCGTGTTGGACGTTATCATTATTTTATGTAAAAAAGACTAATTTCATGCGAGGAAGTCACGGGCAGAAGACAGTTATTTATTAATTAATCAATTCAAAAGATTCAAGCTACACTGAAACGGTCCCTGTTGCTCTATCAACCGTTGTGTCCCTGACTGATTCTATAGACGTTTCATCGATAAATGCTCGACGTATATCAATCGAGGAATGTCACAGTTCAGAGGAGCTGTTTTATTGTCTGAACAGAATTTCCTCTGAGGGCTCTGTATCTTTATCTTTTAGTTATTTATTAGGGTTTTTAACGATTTCAATTCGATTGATTGTAGTAGCATTTTCAGAAATTTATTTATCTAATTTATGTCTTTTCAACAAGTGACAACACTGAAATGTCTCCATTTAACTTGCCCTTTCCATCAAAATACTGAAAAAAGAAATTTAATAGAAAAACTTTGATCCCTTGTTTCTGTGACGCCATCTAGTGTTACATTGACAAATTACATAATAGCAAAGTTTGACATGAAACAATTTTTCCCACATAATGTGAGGGACCTTGACCTGTAGGGTTACCGAGTAGATTTCCTATCTATTGAATTAAGATACTTAAATGCATGGGTTGTTTTAGCAGGAACCTAAATCCTAAGCACTACTTCGGATATTATCGGATACACTGATCTGAGGGATGCACTAACATCATCTGCCTAGCATTTTCCCAACTATGTTGGGGTCGGCTTCTACTCTAACCGGATGCAGTTGTACCTAACAGTATTTCACATGGAGCTACTGCCTATCTGACATCCAAAACCCAGTTACTGGGTGACACGATATCCCTAGGTAAGATCGGTTGTATATCGGTTAATAAAGAACCAGTGGCTTAGCCTGTGCGTTGTCTGTCAGTGAACGGATTTAAAATGTTTAGTAAATAGATCATGAAAGTAGAGATCACGAGTCTCGAGTTTAGGTTCAAACGTCTACTGTAATGTAAACTGCCAAAACTGAATGCAACAAAGCTTTGGCGCGAATAACTGCGCCTAAGATGCTTTATTAAGACAAAAACTGGGAGGTGTTAGCAGCACACGACACACGTAGAAATATGGAGACTTACATTCCAAAACCAAAAAAAAGTAAGTAATCACCGTTATGAATTGACCCAGGAGAGTCGTTAACTACTTTATTACGAAAATTTCTTTGAAAATGTTTTCTATCTCTTGCCTTGAAATGCTTATAAATTACAGCACTTAATAGCAGGTTCACTTTCGTAAATTCATTTCGCTTTACTGATTAAACTTCTGAATTACTTACCTACCAGCTTTTATGGTAATGAGTTATGTAGGTAGTCATATGATTTCCCTACGCCTCAGATCCCGGGAAATGGGAACATGAAATCATAAAAAACGAGCTACGAAATCATAAAAAAGGAGCTACGAAAATGTATAAAATTTCAACTTACCATCTGGCTCACCTGGAAAACCTAATATAAAATGCCTCAAGAATTTCTGCCGGGTTGTTTTATTCCTATGTTATAGACAGAACCAAAGTTTATTTCAAACGTGAAATGCAGTTTGACCCAAAATATTCGACGTTTGCTCCTGGCGCATTTTCGTGTAACGCTATTCACGATACGAAATTGTATTATGCTCCGTCATGTGACATCCCATACATACTTTTACGAAGGCTGGCAATTTTCTGAAGTATTTTCTGCCAAAAAGCAATATAGTCGAGCACAATATTTACGACTTTATCGCCAAGTTGTGCAATTCTGATTTCATGTTGCTATTTGAAATTGATATTGGTAAAGGAATTGCATTTTAGACGGTTAAAATATGATTTGTTCGTCTTGTAGATTCTTACACATTGTGTTTTTAACTGTCAAGCATAAATTGGAAAAATAAAAATAACTACACGGTCGACCGATCAGGTTAAGCTACGGTTGTCGCGGTAGGTCCTTGGATGGGTGACCATCATTACATACCAAGACAAGGAGTGGAGATGCTTCGGAAAGCATGTTAAGCCGTTGGTCATGGCTGTCATTTGTGGAGCTTTGATAGTCGTTACGGATCGTCGGAAACCTAGTTAAAAGTCTTACCAAGGGGTATCTTATTACCCAGTAAGTGGGTTGTGGAGGTCAGTAGTAGGCAGTCGCTACATGTAAAATATTGGTATTCAGTTGCAACCGGTTAGACTCGATGCCAACCCCAACATAGCGCCATCCGGATGATCCGTGGATACCGCACGATCTCTGGCGAGGCGGCTGGTCTCCTTGCCGGATTGCCGCCAGGGGATCTGGAGGCAAGGGTCCTCGCGCACACTTGGGAGTAGCGCAGGGAGGCAAAACACCGGAGCGTAACTCTGCTGCCGCGAGAAATCACGGCACAGCGGACAGAGCTCCGGCGGTTTCTCATGGCGACATGGAGAATGCGAGTGTCGTGTATAAGTTCTGTCCCCTCTTTGAGGAGTGGCTTGGAGGATTTTTCTTTTATTGGCTTGAGAGGCACCATGGCGTCCCCATCTTCCACCTGACGCAGGTCCTCTCCAGACACTGTTGTTTCGGGAGGTTCCTGTTTCGGATAAGGCGGGGGGAAACGGCCGGATGTTTCCACTGCGTAGATCGCCCTGAGGACACGGTGGAGCATACGGTGTAGGTCTGCCCAGCTTGGGCAGAGCACCACCGTGTCCTCGTGGAGGTGATCGGCGGCGGCGATCTCTCGCGTCCCTGGTCCAGGCCATGGTAGGAGCGAGAGTGCATCGGTACCCGTCACCTCCTTCTGCGAAGTAGTGATGCTCGCGAAGAGGGAGGTAGCGCACGTGAGGGAAAGGTAGTGTATGCGCCCTCAGCCCTAGCCGCTGCAGGAGACGCCCTGAGCGTCGGGAATCTCAGGCTGATTCGCGGCAACCGTAGGCGCGGGCTTGCGGACGACGAGTAATGGGTAGCTCGCTGTCCGGTAAAGACCAAGCCCGGGTCGACGACGCGTTGCTTTTCACGCGCGCCTCAAAGAGATGTCAACATCAACTGGTGGGGTCCGCGGGTTGTTTGAAAGAGATACCGTGGCCCCTGGCACACAGGCAACTGAAGGAACACGGTTGGGTTTTAGTTAGTAAAAGTCTGACACGCCCCAATTGCCACGTCGGCAATACCTAGTTGCACATCTATATATCGAAGAGCAGGGACATCGCATAACCTGTAGGATGTATGGTTGCCAAGGATTCAGTACATACATGATTCTGAACCCCACATGCATCAACATCTTTCATCAGCTTTTTTTTTTATGCTCTGCATACGTATATTTTGACCGCGTGGGTATTGAACTTTTCTATGCAGCAGTTTTTTTTTGGAAACCGACTAAACATTTCTATGCTTTTAGAATTATGCGCTGAATTCACGGTTTCAGTTTACGCGTCGATGTCCATTTACACCGGAGAATTATAAAACATACTAAAACATATTTAGTTACTCTCAGTTACTCTACAGAAAGTTTCAGTAAATTCCTAAAAATAAGAAAAGCCTTTGTTGCTGAATAAATACAAGTACCTACCTTGTTACATTTAAACTAAATCATAGGCAAATGTTTCCACGTCGACAGACATGGTGCTATAGAGCATCATGTCTGTCGATAAAGACCTCCTCTGAAGATTTTCACATAATCCTGTATCTTGGTACACGAGTCAGTAAATTGTTACCGGAAGTTGAATATTAAGTAAACCAAATTATACAACATTGTGTACATCTCCAAATTACCGATGTTAATTCAAATGTTGAAGACAAATTACTGAATTATTGACAAAGTTTTATGTATATATCCTGTGTTTCCCGTCAATAGCTATGTTATTTGACGTGTTTTGATTCAACGTGATATCGCGGCTATCAAATTGGCACGTGCTCCAAAGCAATTTATTTCTCTAATTAGAAAATTTACACATCGGTTAGCGGCGAATGAATTCAACGTTTCATGTTGTAGGGGTTCGTGTTGTGTAACATTCATCAATTTAGAAAGTAATGTTTGTTACAAATTTTACATTTCCTCGTAAATTCATTGTATAATTTGAAATATTGTCTGATATTTTATAAACTCTGGTGAGTTTTATCGTTCATTTATTTAAGCATGTATTTTATAAAACCTCTAATACTTAATTCCAATTTTACTTTCCAAAAATATTATTAAACGCTCAAATAAAATGATTTCAACTCTTTTTTTAATACTCAAATGATTCCTATTTTGAAGGCCTAAAAATAATAAATAACTGTAACCAACTTGGATGTTGCGCTTGGCACCGTTCGCTTAGCTCGCGCGTGGTTGGTCACAGTTCTAACCTAACCAATTTAGTCGGGGTGGCCTAGCATGGTGGCTGCAATCAAATATTAAAAAGTGTGCATTAACAGAAGCGCATAAAGTTTTTAGAGGTTCAGTAATTAAAAAAAAAAATCCATCATTAGAAGGTCAAAAAGGTTTCAGAGGATCAGTTAAATAGTTCACATTTATTAATACAATTAAATATACGGCACTTGGACTTACTACGAAAGTAAATAGTTACCTCCAGTCTAGTAGTTAAAAGAAAAACCTGACAGCGCCGTTGTATCGCTCAGAACCGAATTCAATCAAAAAAAGGAAGGATTTTAAAACTTTTCTTTGACCTGATGGGAAAACGGATCATTTAAATTAGCTGGTACAAAACGAACGCAAAATAAACTGTAGCACGGTACTAGATGGACAGATAGATACCATGTATTCTGCATGTACTGCAAACCTGCACGATCTGCTTCGTTGAGACTGTTTTGATTTATCAATGTTTTTCGCATATTGGTAGAGATAAAAGTTGTTTTACAATTTTTAATCTGTTTCCTTGAATTATTTGTCTAAGGATAATTAGAGATTCAGGTCTGCTTAAGGTTGGTGAACGCTTTAAATCTGTGTCAGTCACTTTTTTCACGCCATATTGACTTAACGGATTTCAACGAAATTTGCGGCACACAGGTAAATCATGACCTCGATTAGGACATCGGATACCTAATTTTAACCCGGTAGTGTGTGACCGTCGGATAAATTATCGCCCTCCACAAGGGGGAATCCGAGTGTTAGTGGCGTATTACGATCAGGATAATGAACACATGTGATCAATTTGTTCACTGCCTTAAGAAACCGTCTTACTTCCAATCCCTAGCTGTTAAGCCGTAAAACACAGCATCACCTTTACGACACCTCGTCAAAAACTTTACTACAGCAACTGTTTGCACCAGGTAATCGTTACCCTTTTAATCAAATGTTATACGACCTACGTCTACGCCCCCGCCTGGGCTATAAATTACGCTTTTCATATACTATGAATATAGAGTGTTTGAATTTGTATATAGGTAATCTGTTTATCAGGGACGTGATATATCTCAGAGTAACAAATTACATAGACCGTCTACCTATGCTAGTTAATTGTAGCCATATTGGTTACTATCTCAAAGGCCTCTTCTCTGTGAACAGGAGGAGTGGGCCATAATCCACCACGCAGGCACAGTGCGTGTTGGACGTTATCATTATTTTATGTAAAAAAGACTAATTTCATGCGAGGAAGTCACGGGCAGAAGACAGTTATTTATTAATTAATCAATTCAAAAGATTCAAGCTACACTGAAACGGTCCCTGTTGCTCTATCAACCGTTGTGTCCCTGACTGATTCTATAGACGTTTCATCGATAAATTCTCGACGTATATCAATCGAGGAATGTCACAGTTCAGAGGAGCTGTTTTATTGTCTGAACAGAATTTCCTCTGAGGGCTCTGTATCTTTATCTTTTAGTTATTTATTAGGGTTTTTAACGATTTCAATTCGATTGATTGTAGTAGCATTTTCAGAAATTTATTTATCTAATTTATGTCTTTTCAACAAGTGACAACACTGAAATGTCTCCATTTAACTTGCCCTTTCCATCAAAATACTGAAAAAAGAAATTTAATAGAAAAACTTTGATCCCTTGTTTCTGTGACGCCATCTAGTGTTACATTGACAAATTACATAATAGCAAAGTTTGACATGAAACAATTTTTCCCACATAATGTGAGGGACCTTGACCTGTAGGGTTACCGAGTAGATTTCCTATCTATTGAATTAAGATACTTAAATGCATGGGTTGTTTTAGCAGGAACCTAAATCCTAAGCACTACTTCGGATATTATCGGATACACTGATCTGAGGGATGCACTAACATCATCTGCCTAGCATTTTCCCAACTATGTTGGGGTCGGCTTCTACTCTAACCGGATGCAGTTGTACCTAACAGTATTTCACATGGAGCTACTGCCTATCTGACATCCAAAACCCAGTTACTGGGTGACACGATATCCCTAGGTAAGATCGGTTGTTCGGGCTTCTGATCAGAAACGACTGTCAAAGATCCACGTTACCGGATACGGATATACAATCATAAGAAGTCGATTACTACTACTTCATCTATTCCTTCTGTATATTTACGTTTAAGATGAATTTTAATAGAATCCCATCGTGTTAAAGTCCTTTGAAGACGTACTCGTAGCTACTAATTTATTAATATCAGTAATGTGTTAATATCTCAAAGGTGAAATGTGAAGGCGCGAAGGTAAGGGTAATATATTTATCCTTGTCGATCAATTTACTTGAGTACCTACGTGCCTAATCCATCAGATATTTGAGATGATGATAAACAGGCCTTCAGAAAAGACGTAGGTACAGAGAAATGAACGTGTTTGTAGAATTTTTCATCTTTAACTATGTGTAAAGTTTTCAATAAGAACTACTTTATAATACATTAGCAGCGCCACGCGGTTTCACTCGCTTAGGTTTCGATTCCGTGGGAATATCGGGATAAAAATTTACTGCTATAGGGAACAGCTTTCTACCTAGCAAGTTTCATTGCTATCGGTCAGTTAGTTTTTGCGTGAAGCAGTAACAAACAAATGATGTACATACTTATTTGATTTGATTTGATTAATGGAGAACTACTATATAAAAATATGTCGGGTTTTCCTTCCTGACGCTATAACTCCAGAACGCACGAACCGATTTCCACGGTTTTGCATTCGTTGGAAAGGTCTCGGGCTCCGTGAGGTTTATAGCGTAGGTAGGGTAGGTAGGGTAGGTAGGGTAGGTAGGGTAGGTAGGGTAGGTAGGGTACGGTTGGACGGACAGCACAACGTCTGTTAGGTCAGCTAGTACAGTATAATAATCTTTCACAGCGAATATTTACTTAAGCATATTGAATGGAGAAAATAAATATGGGAAATATAACTAAATAAAATATAACCATTCCGCAGTCCGGGTACAAAGAAAGAAAATAATAATTAAATGTAAATACCTATAAAGAATCATTTCAAGGCTTCTACAGCGAACCCTTGAAATGATTCTTGAACAATATTTGATGTGCTATTCGTTAGAAGCAAAATAAATTGATTTTCCGGAGATCCCACGCGAGACAGGCTACTCGTAACTTATCGTTGCTCATGGGAGAAGCATTATTTTCATAAGTTGTTGGCCGACCAGTGAAAATTTGTTCCTGGGATAAAAAAAATTTTGGCAAATCCGTCGGTATCATTGGAATACGCTGAATGTATGCGAGCTGTCCGGCTGCGGGTCCGGTGATAATGGTGGCTACAATGAAATTGTCTTGAAGTTCTTTGATTTAAACTCTGATGGCATTACACAGGCTTGTAATAAATGAACAGAAGAACTACACAGATTGAGTGGACCTATCCAGCTACTGCTCGTATTCCTCAGTATTCGTGCAGCTCAACTCAGTATTTAGGAAGCTCAACAGTAATTGGCAGAAACTGTCAAAAGCCAAAACCAAATGAAAGAGAAAAATAAAGAATTACAATTCCTATCAAACAAGATAATACACGTCTCCGCTCTCAAGGTTATTGATTGCGCGAACGTTGTATGACTACGTAATGTATTCAAAATATGAAATGTGATCGTCTTTGCAGGTGGAAGGCGATATGCTATCATTACGTGAGGCGTAAGCGGCAAGTCACGCGATATAGGAACGGAGATGCTTATACCACCACTCAGGTAAGTACTGTTACGGAATTATACATGAAAGGTGTACCTATACAGTATTAATTTCTCATAATTACTGCCTCATAACCACTAAACTGGTCGAAAACGCTACTGCTGAGCACGAGCTCTTGGGTTCGATTCCCAGGTCGGGCAAAGTGATATTGGGTTTTTCTATCTTGATTTTCTCAGCCGCAGCGTCTGGATTTGTGCCCGGTTAGTGGCAATAGGCTCACCCCCTATTACGTGGGACTTACTTAAACATATTGGCGAAATGTGGGTGTACACACGGCCACACATCAAGCTATATATTTCGAGTATAAGTTGATTTCGCATTATACAGGATTTGCGTACAGTGCGAGATCAGCGTAAACTGGAAATGCATAGCTTGATGTGTAGCCGTGCGTACTATAGTATGTAAGGGTTATCATCGTTGTCACTTAAACCTTGGGTTAACTTAAATATAAAATAAACGAGCAGGTTAAAAAATTAAAATTACGCGCGAGAAATGAGTGGCTGACTGACCCATGCGTCGGAGTCGGGACACGCGGTCCCTGCGCCCCACGCCCCCTCCCGTATTGAGACGCTTTGTTACTCTCACGCGTAGGGTAAAATTTTCTTGTGGGAAAAAACTGATTTTCTTTTTTTTTAAGTTGTTTTTCATTGATTTAGCGTTCTATAAACGAAACCAAACCACTGGTTTCAAAGATAACAGTGTTTGCCCTTACATACTGTACAGGTATACCTCTGCATAACCCAACGGGGAAACAAGGAGTAATGTTATGTTATCAACTTTTCATTTTTATTTCTGTGTTTAAGTGGTTCATTTTAAATCATGACCCGCACTGTCAGCTCTACAAGCTGATCCTCTATGCCTTCCTATTCTTCTAAACATGATTAATAGTATTTACCTCATTATGCATGCCATCAACTTATAAAATACTAGCTTTTGCCCGCGGCTTCGCCCGCGTGGAAGTCAGCAATTATCCCGCGGGAACGTAATACCGGGATAAATAAATAAATAAATTGTTTATTACCACAAAGTTCAAGTACATTGCACTGTATACAGATTTATAGATCTTAATTTAGCATTTGGTAGGTAAGCACAATAGGTTCAACCCTGTCCCCTAAACTAGGCTAGGCCTGTATCTTAGGGGGCAGTACCCGGAAATAGGATATGCTATATGATGTAATTTTGGCAGATGTGCCAGTGGACTGTGTCAAGTGGGTGCATTTGTTATATTGTGGTAAGCTTAAAAAATGTGATATTGAGAGAGTGAAGAGTGAATTGTATTGTATTAGAGTAAATGTTTGATGAATGTGTGGGGAAGTGGATGGGGTGTTTTGTGATAGTGTTGTGTGTAGTGAATGAAATGCGTGTGCGTTTGTGGTGTTTTATGGATGTGCGAGTGATTAGTGCGTGTGCGAATAATAGGTGGATTACACATAAAGAGGTGTATGATAAAAAGTATCCTATGTGTTAATCTAAGTTATAATCTATCTATGAGCCGAATTTCATCCAAATCCGTTCAGCAGTTTTTGCGTGAAAGAGTAACAAACATCCATACATGCAAACTTTCGCGTTTATAATATTAGTAAGGATTCGCGAAGATCGGTTGTCAAAGCCAACCAGGTGAAAATACTACAGTATTATTTGTATTCTGTCACATCACCCTATAATGTAGGTACCCACTGATGATACACAATCCTCTTCTAGCTGTAGATATATATTTAAACTAGCTTTTGTCGAAATTAGATATCCCATGGGAACGTACTATTGCGAAAAAAAGTACCTTATGGTACCTTACCTACCAGGTTACAAACTATCTGTGTGCCAAATTTCATCCAAATATGTTCAGCCGTTTTAGCGTGATTGAGTAATAAACATCCAAACATCTAAACTTCCACATTTTTTATATTAATAGGATAGTAAGATCTATATCGAAGTAAGTATAATCTCGGATATGTATTTAAATCATATTCGAAGATGAAATAGAGTTAAATGTCAGTTCCCAAAAAAAAAACAAATAGGTAATTGGTTTCTTTAAGCCGAGCTTATTCAAAGGTTCGAAGAAGTTCATGTAGTGGAGCTTTAGGTTCCATTTTCAAATGTGTCCGTCGGTTATTTATTATCTGGAATAATATAAAATGACCCAAAAACGTATCCTAGTTAAAATAACATATGCATAAACTTCACGTCAAACTCTCAAAGATCTTATCGTCTAAGCAGTATCTTATTCAAAATACAATGAACGATCACTTCACGTATAAGTACCGCTATATCTCAATTTACGACCGACCAAATTGCCCATAAAACCAATAATTGATAAAAGTCAATCGTCTGCAAAACACATTTCAGCAAACGATGACGGTAGATACCTATTTCTATTGAGATGCTCTAGCTCAATATTTTTTGCTGCAAACAAAATAAAAATGAGGAGAAATCAGATCCAATAGCCGCGGCTAATAGAAATGTCGTAACGTCCAATATGTCAGCACAATGAATGTACGACGTTGGACAGTGGTATAAGGGTACCGGTGACAGTTTGTTACTCTGAGTATAAATGAAACAAGCTTGGATTGGTTCAGAAAGGAAGATGGCTAATTAAGGCAAGGCTGTTAGAATACATAGGATTGAGGTAAGAGTATTGCAAGTCGGCTAAGCCCATTTAAATTAGACGAAACTTCAAAATCGACGAAGCACATAAATCAAGAAACGATTATCGATCACATCTCGCACAAGTAGCTCTTTATCTCAATTTGAAGCCACAAAACTACCAATCTTCTTCAACTTTTATAAAAAAACTAACTGCCTGGTTTTAGTCTCGCAAAAAATCAAAAATGCCTCGCCCGAGAAGGGTTCAATTCGATAACGGTTTAACTGTCATTTTTCCACAAAATGAGTTATAGGTACCGTTAGATTCAGTGCAAAATTATCTACATTATGACATTCACAAAATAGCAAATTTCGGCTTAAATCTCGAGATATTCAGTTTAAAAACGGTTTAACTGCTATAAAATTTGAGATCGCTAGTGCAAAAAAGATTTATTATTCGACAACTCCATGAAATATACATAATTCTACTTTGTTCTAATACAGAAATGGATTATTGAACTAAAAGCCGTTTTTATGTTCTTAAAGACAATAATTGACCTAAATAAAGTTTTTGAATACGGGATTAAGGTAATTTAAATCATTCTTGCATTAACTTTTTATACACAAACCATGCAAATTTCTGGTTATAAGCGATAATAAACCCTTTTTGTACTAAGCAGACCGCTCGCGCCAAAATGCGCGCGATTATGTGTCTCTTTCCCAGGAGAAAAAGAGACAGGTTACATTATATTTCTTGTAGAGTGAATGCGACAGTCGCGCGCTTGATGTTATTTTGTTTAGTAGTAAACGCTTGTCAACAACGTTGGTCGTGCGTAATGATTGAGTTTGAGTGCACTAGCAGGTTTTTTACTGTGAATAATATTGTTTTAATGTAAAAAGTGTTGTGACTTAATGAGATGTCAAGAAACCAATTAAAACGTGGCCGTGAACTAGTTGGATTGTGCAACAATCGAAATAGTGGCTTCTCTGGCGAAGAAAGTAAGTACCTAACATTACTCATATTTTTGGCGGGTTAATTTTCTAATTACCTTCCCAAATCAAACCAGAGAATATCATGTTCGGATATTTTCTGGTTCCAACTAAGCAGGAGATAGTTTGGCACTCAGGTTTCAAATAAGTGGGAATTAGTTATGTGGTGTATTTTCTTAAGTTTGAATATTTTTTGTACCTACTTAATTGTTTTTTTTTTTCAGTGGCTTCATCAACACATAGTCATTTTAACATTGAACCACTACCGTATGAATGGCCGCAGAATGACCCGTCTCTAGAGGTCTCGGAACAGAACAATTTACCTTCTATTGAAAATACAAGAATTGAGTTTGCAGAAAAAAATATTGAAGTACCATCGCCGGAGTTAATACAACTTAGTGAACTTATTGGCCCATATGAAAAATCAAGTTACACTGTAGATGAGGGAGAAAATTTAGTAGAAGTAATATCTGAAAAAAACCATTATGGTGATATAATAATTGAACCTGCTGACGGTATGACTTTATTTTAAACTAGCTGTTCCCCGCGGTTTCACCCGCGTTAAGTTAGGTTTTTGGTTGGTCCGTTCCCGTAGGTCATAGCGTGATGTTATGTAGCCTATGTTACTCAGGGTGAATGTAGCTTTCTAATGGTGAAAGAATTTATGAAATCGGCGCAGTGGTTTTTTAGTTTATTCATTTCAAACATAGACACACACAAAAATACAAATCTTTCCTCTTTATAATATTAGTGTAGGTTACTGTTACTATTTTGAGGATGACTTGTTGGAACTACCTTTTTTCATGAAATGTTTTTTATTTGCAGATGATTATACAAAGAGTAAAACTATACAAGTTTTAAATAACATACCTGAACTACGTATTGAGTATATCGATTATCAAATTGAAGGAAATGTTAACTTGATTCGAGATGTCGTTGGCATACAAAACGATTCAGAGGCAAACGAAAGATGCGAAATGTTAATGCCAGCTGATGCTGAAAACGAATTACCAGTAGCTGTCGAAGATAACCAAAGTGACCAAATTGAAGGAAATGTTAACTTGATTCGAGATGTCGTTGGCATACAAAACGATTCAGAGGCAAACGAAAGATGCGAAATGTTAATGCCAGCTGATGCTGAAAACGAATTACCAGTAGCTGTCGAAGATAACCAAAGTGAGCAAATGTCCAGAAAAGAGAAAAAGATTTCAAGAAAAAGAAAACTGAATAAAAGTGAATGGAAATTTGAGAAAATGAAGAATGCTAGGGCTACAGGCAAAGAATATGTAACAGTAAAAGGAAAAGTCATTGCTGAAAAAACAATTTGTCACGGTACTCTGTGCTCCAACAAGTGTAGGTTGGATTGTTCATCGTATTTTTGTGAAGAAGAGCGTCAGCGTTTGTTAGACGAATACTATTTATTGCCCATTAATGCAAAGAATGCAATATTATTTAAAAGCATGAAACCAGTACCAGTAAAACGACGTTTAGTTGCAGCACAAAAGGTACGACGACAGACCTTTACATATCATGTTAAAAAAAGCAATAATGTAGAACAAACTATTTGTAAGAGAGCTTTTATGAGCCTTTTTCAAATAACTGTGAGAAAAGTACAAGTGATTCAAGAAAAACACATATCTGGGCAGATACTTCCTAAAAAAGATATGAGAGGAAAGCACGATAACCGACCCAAGAAAGTAAAGGCTGAAGTCAAAGAATATGCAATGACTCATATAAAGAGTTTTCCAGCTGAAGAGTCTCATTACTCTCGAAATGAAAATCCTAATAAACTGTACCTCTCACCATTATTGAATATTAGAGAAATGCATCGACTATACATCCAGAAATGCGAATCAGAAAGTATGGACAGTATGTATCGCGTAAAGGAATGCACATACAGGAATATATTTTGTAGTGAATTCAACTTGTCTTTTGGCTTACCAACGAGCGACGTTTGCTCAAGGTGCGAGAATGAAGATCATGAGGATGATTTGCAAGTACACAAAGAGACTTACAAAGAAGCGTATGAGCTGATGAAAGTTGATAAAAATCAGTGTAAAAGAGAGGAAGGAAAACTTTATTGCACTGTTGACATTCAGCAGACAATGCCATTACCTAAGATGCCTGTTGGGGATGCTTTTTATTTGCGGCAAATTTGGTTTTATAACCTAGGTATACATCTGGTCAGTAAAGATAAAAATCATGCTTTGATGTGCACATGGACTGAAGATGTTGCAAAAAAAGGAAGCTTTGAAGTATCTTGCGCTTTACATTATTTGGCTATGTATTTAAAAACTACATGTGAAAACAACGCAATGAAACACTTGATTATATGGTCGGATTCTTGCTCAGGGCAGAATAAAAATTTTAATTTAATATGCCAGTATCAGTATATGGTCCTTAAAAAATATTTTGATGTTATTGAACACAAATTCCCAGTTGTGGGACATACCTACATGGATTCTGATCGGGATTTTGGCCGTATAGAAAAAGCGTTAAGAAAACATGAAAAAATCTATACACCCGAAGAATATAGATGCATAATAAAAAAAAATACATCGAAGAACTCTGTAGTGGTAGATATGCAAGAACATCTGTATGACGTTGAGGGTGTTCAGAAAAAAATGAAACTGATAAACAGATTGAAAAATACGTTGGGACATAAAGTAGACTTTAGAGATGAAGTAAAATGCATAAGAGTAGAACATTTTGGAAGCTATATGTATAAAAAGAGCTATGATCCTAACACCCCATTATTAATGGTTGACTTATTGAGAAAAGGAGCTACCGTAAGCCCTGATAGTGTAGAAATCCAAAGACTGGCCGGATGTCGAGGTGAGATCTCGGAAAAAAAAAAACAAGATATTAGAAAACAACTTAAGTTTATTCCCATGGAAAAAAGATTTTTCTATGAAACCATATTAAATGCATAAGTGTGCTAGTGCCAATTTTTTTTTTTTTTTATTTGATTTAATTATAATAATTAATTTCATTTTTTTATATAATTACTAAGAAAACAAGCCTGCAATTGTGCAATTCTTTAAATATATTAACAGGTTATTGTCCAGTTACCTAAACAGCAAATGCCAAATTGGTGATATATTCCGAGTGTAAAAACGGTTTGTTCCGTTATAAACCGTTTTTACACTCAAGAATTGTATCAATATCGATAAACACTGTTGGTTTAAATGAAAAATGGTCGATATTACAATAATAATGTATCTTTTAAAACTACTTTTGTATTGCATTTTATAATAAAAGTATTTTTTTAAACACTTGAAAGTTTACTCCTTTTTTTGGCACTATTTTCATTATCCAAATCAACAAATAGTCACCAATATTTTAAGGACCAGTTTCTCAAAATGGCTGATTTCACAGTTAAACCATTCTCGAATTGAACCCTTCGATTGTGATTAAACTTTTTAAAATTGTTGCGTGCGCGCCGGAGAAGCATCCCAAAAAATGGCATTGCAGCCCATACCGGGCATTGAGTAAAAGCGCAGCTAAACACGTTTTGATTGAATTACAAGAAACAGATGATAGACAAAAACAAACGTGTCGGTTTTCGTCACCGAAATCTGCGATCCTATTTAATTAGCACGTGCCCACGGCAGGTGCCACTCACCAGCCTCACACAAATTTCATTGATTTACTACCACGAAATGACCATTAATTTATAAAACTCAATCAGCAGAAGAAGGTAGGTAACTATTTCTATAAAGGTCCATCCATTGCTCTGAACAAAACAAAAATGTAAAGGAAATCAGATCGAATAGCCACGGCTAATAGGAACTTTGTAACGTCCAATATGTCAGCACAATGAATGTACGACGTTGGACAGTGGTATAAGGGTACCGGTGACAGTTTGTTACTCGGAGTATAAATGAAACAAGCTTGGATTGGTTCTGAAAAGAAGATTACTAATGTACTTGTAAAGGTACCTGCTGTTAGAACACACAGGATTAAAGTAACAGTATTGTAAGTCGGGACTAAACCATTTCAATTAAACGAAACTTCAAAGATCTTATCGACGAAGCATATAGCTCGAGATACGATGATCCCACACCTCTAGTTGAAGTACCTACCTTTGTATCTCAATTTAGGATTAGGAGCCACCAAATTACCAATCTTACTATATTAGTTATACTATGTTCAAGTTTGTACCTATGTCTGGATGTTTGTTACTCCATCACGCAAAACCGGCTGAACTGATTTTATAAAATTTGGCACACAGATAGTTAATAAACTGGATTAACACGTAGGGTACTTTTTATTCCGGTGTTAAGTTCCCGTGGGATTATTTCCGGCTTACACTTAGGCGTAGCCGCTAGAAAAAACTATTAATTTATAAAACTCAATCAGCAGAAGAAGGCAGGTAGGTAACCATTCTTATAGAGGTGCATCAATGCTATGTTCGAAATTTTATCTCCGAACAAAACAAAAGACAAAGAAATTAGATCGAATAGCCACAGCTAATATACATTTTGTTACGTCCAATTTGTCAGCACAATGAATATGCGACGTTGGACAGTGGTATACGGGTACCAGTGACAGCTTGTTACTCGGAGTATTATAAATGAAACAAGCATTGATTGGTTCTGAAAGAAATAATGATCACAATTCTATAGTTACTGCTGTTAGAATATATAGCATTTAAAGAAACAGCACCGCCAGTAAATTGTAAATTAAAAGAAATGTCAGAATTTTAATAACATTAATTTGTATTGGAACAGCTTCAGCTCTCTTATTAGGGTTCCGTATCCGAAGGGTTACCAACGGAACCCAATTACTAAGCCTCCACTGTCCATCCGTAGGTCCGTCTATCTGCGGGCTGTATCACATGATCCGTAAAAGGTAGACAGTTTTCACAGAAAATGTATTTCTGTTGCCGCTATACAACAAAAAATAAAATAAAGTTGAAAATTAAACGGGGTCTCCATACAAGAAACGTTTTTTTCCTTGGCACTGAAGCCTGAAGCCCGGTTCTTATGAAAAGTCCTAACAACATTACAAGTACTCTAAATCTTGGTTGACCTGTCTTTGTATACCCAAGTGGTTCCCCCAAGCGATATATTTAATAAATCCATCGCTTGATAAAGCCACTTTAGTTACCTTCTAACATGTCAAAAACCAATCAAGCGCTTTCACTGCTGAACTGGGTTAGACACACAGTAATTGTTTGGTTGTGCAAAACGTTTGAGCGTGGATCGAAAGCAGCGCCCTGCATATTGATGTCGTATGCATGTACTCATGCTATGGGCAGCGAACATGCAACTTGTGTACAAATGACCTACGTCGTAGTACTCAAAGTGATGTCGTCATCACTTATATTGATTTGGTTGCGTTATTTATTTATAACTTATACGCACTTACCTTGTGGGCTTATAGCTATGTATTAACAGCCGCAGTCGATCGATTAGGTTAAGCTACACTTACCGCAATTGGTCCGTGGATGGGTGACCATCTTTACATGTCAAGACCACTTCGTGCCCCGGAAAGCACGTTAAGCCGTTGGGTACTTGGCCCCGGCTGTCAATCGTAGATCTTTGGCAGTCGTTACGAGTCGTCGGAAGCTCGAAAGTCTGTTAAACCAGTCTTACCAAGGGGTATCGTATTACCCAGTTACTGGGTTGTGTAGGTCAGATAGGCGGTTGTTTCATGTAAAATACTGGTATTCAGCTGCGTCCGGTTCCAGTAAATTTTTTTTTATCAGCTGAAAAAAACGCGAATTATTTATTCCGTGTACGTATAGGTACAGAAGATCTGTTTTAAATCAATTTCATTGAAACTCAATATCTCATCATATTTATCTTTTTCCACGTAGCTTTTAAAATAGCCTCTTACTGAAACCTTAACTCATTGCTCTTTCTGTGGAATTTTAAAATCGCAATTTACATTTCACGAAATGACTTTTCAACATTACATTTAAACACGAGTGTTTTAATGCCTAGTTACGTGAAGTTTTTTTTTTTTGAGGGTGGGAAATCATCAAATAACTTTTCCCGCTCTGGGTGGAGCAGAAGCGCGGGTCAGACTTTTACTGACTAAAACCCACCCGTGTTCCCTCAGTAGCCTGTGTGTCAGGGGCCACGGTATCTCTTTCGAACAACCCGCACCCCACACCGCAGTAGTTACGTAAAGTTTTATACACTATTTTATCTACTCTCATACAATGTGATTGAACCTACCAAATAAATTTTATCAAAGTTAAAACAGTAAAATATTGTTTTATAATGCAAAAAAATGGCTAGCTCCTCGTTGAAACTCCTTGGCGATAGGTATTAACTTCTTGGATTTGCTAGGGCAAATAATGTGGATTATATAACAATTTTTACCAATACGATACACGATACAGGTATCGTAGTGGTTAAAAAGATATTTTATAACAATATTCTGTTAGAGAAAAAGTGTTATGATAATGTTTCGTTTTTCAATTTATGGGATTGTGTTTATAAAGTAGGTTTATCATTATAAACTCGTTTTGAAGCTAATAATTCGAATTTTATGATATGAGTAGATAAAATAAATATACTGCAAAAACAATTGTGTGCCTTATAATGTAGACGATCGTATTGACATTGTCCTCATATCATTCATTACACTTCTTTTTTCACCAGGTTTACTATGAGCGGGTGAACACTCATAGTGCCAGTACTTCCTTTGCCCACGCCTGCTGTGGGCAGCGGGATGCATCCAGAAACTTGGTGCTGGACTCCAAGACTCCCATCACAAAAGTTCGCTTCAGCAAAGGATTCGCATTCGCCAATATTGAAGCTGCTAGTGGTGAGTCGACAAATAAAGTCAGTCAAATAATTTATATGAAATAATATAAACATTTAAATGAATGAAATGCAATGACCCAAGCGTGGTTTGACCAGACTCGATCATTCGAATGAAACCCCAAGATTTGAACTAGCGCCTGAGACCTCATATTTCACGGTGCTATAGAGACTGTTATTACAATTAAACATTTGAAATAATGATAAATACAAAAGACAAAGAATACAAAATTAAAAAGTCGAGAAAGTCAAGAATTTTACATAATAAAATAATTGTCTATTCTAACACGTAATAACAATAGTAATTGTTATGCCTCACTGCCTCATTTTTCTATTGACTCTGATAATTTGAAGACATTCACAAATGATTGCTTATAAATATTCTCGAAGATGTAAACAAATCTCAATTTAAACTAAGTAACCTTTACATCGAGACAGTTTCTAAATCATACCCTTATTCCCAGAATTCGAAGATCAAAGATCAAGATTCTTCGCTGAACACGAAAGGTTTGACGACTTCATGGAAATGCGCGAAGGTTTAGATCTCATTGGAGTCAGTTCATTCAAAGAATATATGGTGGCTTATAGGTAAATATCAGAAGGTTTCCATCAATTAACTTTAATATTGAACAATGTTGAAGTATTTGAGGATGTAAGTCATTTGTATTACAGGGACGCTGATCGTTGTCCGTGGTACTCGTCTCAGCTTCTGTTCTGGACTATGTCGTGTCTTCTTCTTTCTTGGCCTCTTCGAATACTGATAGAGTGTAATACGGCTTATGTGCATTATACGGTAAGTTGACTCCTATGGCCTATAACTTATGGAGATTATTAAAATAGTTAAATAAAATACTTGGAGTTTTTTTGAGTTATACATAGCCCGTCTATTGCATAGGCTAGAGATCTTTGCTATTGTGAATAGCAATTTAAATTATAGTTTTTGCATTATAATGTCACCAATTTTCCTTGTAATCATAATTATTATTTGAAGCACATGATCACGAATAACGAAACCATTCGTATTTTACGTCCACAATATTTTGTACAGTTACTATATTACTAAGTGATATCACCCTATTTCTTCCCGTGCTTATTTCATAAACAATAATCCCATTTCGAGAACACAATAAGCTTTGATCTCATTATTTGATACAACCGGATTGTAATACAATTTACAAATATGTTAACTAAAATTGCCTCGAGCCTCTGCTTTAACCCAAATGTTTATTTGAATTCCTGTTATTTTGTTACAGATTACGAAAATATTTGGCACAAACTACGAGTTAGATCCCAGCAGGCAGTTAGATATTGATACTCACTTATCAGATACGTTCCCACCAGTGACTGCCAACAACTACGCGTGGGCACTTGCTGATGAGCAAAGTGCTGTGCTTTGTTCAGCTCCCCGTCCACCTCGCACCTTACCCCTCTCACATGCTTCCACTGTCGACAGTCTCGAACTGTTTGCTGCAATACGTGGAAACTGTGCCTTAGTACCTTCCTACTCTGAAGCTATGCGTATTGACGCAGCTCTTAGAGAAGAGCCAGCAGCAGATAGCAATACTGACAATGCAGCGGCTGGTGTTGTAATAGATATGGAGCCCGAAGCCAGGTCCTCTCCACTTCGGACAGCTAAGGCGGCATCGTTTGACGAGCCTCCGCGAAGACCAAAAGTTACCATCGCCACCACACATTCTACTCATAACATTTCTGCAAGTGCCAGATCTAATGAGGCGAAGCAGCAAAATAGACGTTCTTGGGCAGGTGTCCTTACAACTGCCAGGAGTGCTAGACAGATATTAGAAGACTTTAGAGCTACTAATTCTCCAACAAGTTACGAACAGATGCCAGAACCTCAAGTAAGTGAGAACGGAGAAGGGACATTATATTTCTCTAGAGAATTATCACCAACTTGTTCGAGGGATCCGTTTGGGGGTCGTGCACAAACTACGCCTACTGACGAGCCGCCTTCATATGAAGAGGCACTAAAAATGCCTGCGCTAAGAAAATTAACGAGGTCTATTACAGGGACTAATTTGGCTGGTTCTAGGCGAGCATTCTTGCGAGATGTGCTCACAAATAGGAGGTCGTGTCTGGAGGGTGTCGGCGTGTTAGCAGGTTCTAAAGTTGTTAGGTTACCATATAGCGAATCCGGTGACGAGACGCCTCTATAGCGCTTCTATAAAGCCTGTGCAATTACTGACTTTATATGGTGCAATAAAATGTTATTAGGTACTTGAATTGGAAGACTACCGTATTGTGTGAAAAAGATAAAGCTGTTAATAGTGATAGTGTTTGTACTACCGTGTTTATACGCTTCGGAATTGGGATATATGACGAATGAGCTTGCGCAGAAGTAGTTTAAGATTTAATTGTAAAACGGAATTGACGGCGTAATTTCAAATTCTTGTACCAAAACAAGTAATATTCTGCAGAAGTCTTTTAATTAACTTAATTTGTGTCAACAAAGAACACCATTTTCATTAAAAATAAGTACG
This sequence comes from Polymixis flavicincta, assembly GCA_949987655.1. Classification (NCBI taxonomy): domain Eukaryota; kingdom Metazoa; phylum Arthropoda; class Insecta; order Lepidoptera; family Noctuidae; genus Polymixis; species Polymixis flavicincta. The sequence goes on from OX465184.1 coordinate 16,708,653, forward strand.
TAAGCTGTATACTAAACTTGGCTTAGATTAATAAAATTAGTACATGTATGTTAAGAAACAATTGTGACTGGTGGGATCTCGCTATTCAAATACTGTATTTTATTCTATACAATTCCATTAGACCAATGTTTAGATAGACGAGTGAATTAATTGAAACCGTATTCATTTGGTCTATCTATCTATCTGGTGTAATTGGTTATTTAATTGAAGCTTGCTGTAACAAATGTACGTATTTCTGTTTCATCATTCGAGTCACAACGAACTCTGAAACATTTGTCGGCGCGGCGTCGAGATGACTTTCAAATAACGCATGTTTTGAGTATTAAATGTTTTGTATTTCAACTGAAATCTCCTGAAAGGGCTTCAAGACGTCATCGCTTCAATATTTACTTCTTAAGAATTAATGTGAGTCTTTCCCTTTTCAATAAAAATAACAGGAAATCTGAAGTTACTACGAATTTTTGTCAGAAATGTCAAGTAACTTTAATGTATAGTATTATTTATAAGTACAATGTAGGTATAAGGCAGTGCCTTATATCGTTGTTATAGTTTAATGCGAACATAATATTTATAACGGAAATTAAGTATATTGCAATTATTGTATGTATTGTAAAAACTAGATTTTAAACGCAAGGCGTAAGCTTAATGCACTATTTAGGTAGAAAATATTATGCATAAGCAATATTCTTTTGTACCAGAATGTATGTAGGTGCACAAATTAGCGCCGAAAACATTGAAAATCTTACCAAAACTAGAAAAAATACGGATCAATCTTGGCCGGTCCGAAATATGTAGCTCAGTTGCAAAATGACCACTTCCCAAAATCTCTACCGGTCGCAAAATGTATATTAGTCAGAATGCCTCTTTCGCAAAATGACCACTTCATAAATTCTCAAAATGTCTACCGGTCGCAAAATGTAGGTATATTAGTCAGAATGCCTCTTTCGCAAAATGACCACTTCATAAAATTACCCTGTCGTAAATTCAAAGTTTCTCATAATGTCTCTTTCGCAAATTGTCCCATTTCACCCATGCACATTAAATCTTTCATATCGGTCAAGTTTCGCGCGGATTCGTGCACAGTTTGCGAAAAAGACATTCTGAGAAATGGACTTTTTGCGATCGGTTGACATTTTTAAAAGTGGTCATTTTGCAACTGAGCCTCCGACATTTGCGCAGAAGGCAACCCGATCAGGAAAGTGTGAGTGGAGAACATGCGCGAAAGTTCGGGGAGGCCATATTCAGCGGGCGTATTGTACGAAACCTAATATTAAATTATCTTTTATTGCTATGTTCGTATTTTTAATGCCAAGAACCCTTTGCTTACCGAGACCAAGCATTTTCATTGTGCCTTTAGGCTTTAAAATATTTTCAGCAAAAACACAGACAAAGAATAATTACTTCAATTTGTTTTTAAGTGTCAGATTACTTGAACACAGATAATGCCTTTGATGTTCTGTTCAAATATTCTTTTAGAAAAGATCAGTTCAATGTTGTACTCCATTTCAAGGTTGTTTCATTGCTGTTTCAATATTAAATGATGTTAATAAATAAATCCTATTTATTTTTTCTTAATAAGTGAAAGATTTTACTGAATATTTTAAGTACCTTTTCCCTGTACTTCAATTGTAAAAATATATTAGATACTTTTGTCTGATAATTATGATGATTTTTACCCTTAATCCTAACAAGTTTAAATATTCTATAAATGGTAGGCAATCGCCAAAGTGATATTAAAATAAGTAGCTTACTAGGCCACTCGATTCAATTAATATGGCTTATCCATGGAACCAATTTAAGGTACTCGGTATTGAATATTTTTTATTCGTATTTATAAAGTCATTTTATTCGTGAATACCAAATATACATGTACTTATATGAATACTATGTATATCTATGTAAAATATGTAAGGCATTATTATAAAATTGTGTATTTACGGTAGGGCCTCGATTAACCAGAATATTGAAAAATATTGTATTTCTAAAAAAAAAAATGTATTGGTTCATTAAGTTTCTGTTGTAATTGCAATCATTACGGTTACTTTCGGTTCTACTGTTTCAAGTAGTATATAATGAGCGACTATTATATGTATTAAGTAACTTGGTATATGATTATTGAAAATAAGTAGGTACCTAACAAGTTTTGTACTACTAATTTGGCAATTGGTAAATCGTCTCGGTAGAAACACAACAAGGTTCGAGCCCAACAAAAATGTCGACCAACTTATGAGACGTGATCACACTTACAAATAAATAAATTTGAATTACCTAAATATTTTATATGGCTTCATTGTAAATAAATTTTATGCTTTTTTTTCATAATTTACATTACTTTACTATTATCTCTCATCTGATTTTGATACCTATTAATAGGTTTATTCTCGTACAGTTGTCGAAACATTGATGGAAATTAGCAATCAATCATTTCATCAATCATTTTCGTTTAAAGAAGATATTAAGTCCTTTGCTATCTAAATATTATTCTCATGTGTACCCGTCCAAAGTATTCTCGAATGTATTGTATACATAATAATATATTGTAAATGCATTATTCCAATAACATTTCGACGGATATGAAAAATTCGCAGTAATAATATATTTTATAGTTATTCCTAAAATTACCCAAATATTTTTTTAAACTTTTATTTGCTGATTTGAAAATGCTTGTAAATAAAATAGAATTTAAGATGATGGAACAAAATGATAAAATTATATAAAGTGCCAACATAGTCGTGTTAGTTCTAGAATACAACATTTTAATTTAAACATGATGTATTGAACGATTCGAAGGACGAACTTCGAGAGGTACTATGAGAGCACGCTCTACAGAATTAGATTTTGTATAAGTTTCCTGCGGTTTCCCTATGATCGCCAAGTTAAAAACTTCGTAGAAATAATATGTCGTTTGTGTGGAAATTGGATCAAACTCACTTTTTGGCTGCGAGTTTTCGTAGTTACTCCGAGTTTCATGATACCAAAAAATTCGCATAAAAAATATTATGGCTGTATAATATACCAAACTATGTAGATATAATTAAGTATTACACCATAGATTAAATACAATGCTTTTATTGTTGTACGTAACAACTTTTTTTTTTTATAAAATTGGGTACTGTTTAGTTAGTAACGCTGAAAATGTAATATTTTTGACTGTAAGATAATGGGCAAAACCAAAGAAGTTTATTATTTTCAATAAACTGTGTTACAAACACTTCAGCTTTTTATTAATTATCCCCAAAATAGACACCTATAGCAATACCTTCCTATGGAGACGTTTCTCATATCAATTATTACATAAAAATAGAAGCACAAATTAAATCAAGTAAAAAAAGGTATTCTTTCCAGAAAATACCTGTTTTTTGCAAGGTCAAGGTCACAGTAAAATACAATTGAATGGAGACGCCCTTGAAAGGTGCTTTCTACTTCGCCAAATTGGAAATACGAGAATGATAATGGAATCTAACAAATATCTTCCTTGTCAAATATCAGAAAGGAAAATATTTCAATCAAGTATCGTGTGCTGGAATCAGATTTTTTTAATTACGTTGTAAAATATTTAATTAAAAGGTTTTATTAATGTAGGAATAAGTAGACGACGCCTTTCCTATTTTAATGGCGAAAATACACATATAATGAGAGTAAAATCTTAACTACAAAAGTAAGTAGCTATTTACACCAAAATTACACAAAAAAAAAAAAAAAAAAATTGCCGGAAAGTTTTAATCACATCTGTCATTCTTTGAAAGTTGTGTGAAACGGTTAAAATACATCAAACCGACGCGACGTAGAAATCCTATGCGCCAAAACCGGGCATGTGTAGATGCAGGAGAAAAATATTTTTTCGTAAAACCTGGAACTTCAAAGTAAACCTATTATTATTGTATCAATAGCATAAATAATAATTATTGACCGAATTGTTAGGTAAATAATCATAATTTATGCTATATTGTATGCTGTCACATTCGGTTTCTGAGGGTTTTTAACCGGACTTTATCAATTTGATAGTATTTATTGGTTCGATTTCTTCTTTCTCATCATTCGGTTAAGCTAGAAATAAAATAAAAATCCTTGTTGCGTTTGTCCAAAACTTCAGACCTTTTGATTCAAGATTTAAAAAAAAAAACGACTATCATACCTTCATACCTAAATACATTTATTTGTTCATATTTCTTTGTTCTGGCAAAGAACAACAACAACGTTATAAATAACTCGATCCCTCCTAGTGTCCGGATAATATTTTCTCACAATAATGAACTCACACAAAATACTCGGCTCAGCGGATTCCTGAAATGTGTTGGTGCAGCAAAATAAATACACGTCGGGACCATTTTAGTGACACCACGCGTCTGCTGGATAATGGAGTTGTTTTTCATTCGAGGTTCTTCGTTTTCGTTTGTTTCGCATAGGATTTAGAACTCCTTTGTATAAGAACGTATGCGTTCCTGTTTCCCCCAGGTATAATACACTTGTGAATCTATATATATAAAAGCGAAAGGTTTCTCATTCATTCACTTACTGATTAAAGAAATCTCAAAAACTACGAAAATGAAATTTGGCACAGAGCTATGAGGATACCCCCCGTAAAGATAGGGGGTGGTAATTTGTATGAAAAAATGAAAACAAACAAAACAAATTTTCAACATTGTTGTGGGCGGACCCGCGGGTCGCAGCTATAAGAACGTATACGTTGTTATTTTCTCCAGGTGTAAATATAATCGTAGATTATCTACAAATAAAAACACAAATCAGTTTTCTAATACTGAATTTAATCATCCACTTCTGTAATATTATTTTACACTGGTACACACGGCTACACATCAAGCTATACATTTCCAGTATAAGCTGATCTTGCATTGTATAGGATTTCCGTACAGTGCGAGATCAGCGTAAACTGGAAATGTATAGCTTGATGTGTAGCCGTGCGTACACGAATAAGAAATTATCGACCTGTGAAGTCGACGGTCAGTGCGCTCCTGCGGCAATTTCTTCCTAAGAAGTCATTCTGACAACCAGAAGTCAATATTTGTTAAAGTAAATATTTAAAACGTTATTTTAACAGGAAGTCAAAGCAGTGTTTGATATTAGAACATTTAAATTTATTAAATGGCAACATTTACACAGGCCCCATCGGCCATCTGTTCTGCGAGCAATGTGCCCTGCCCACTGCCACTTAAGTTTGGCAATTCTTCGGGCTATGTCGGTTACCTAGATTCTCCTGCGGATCTCTTCATTTCTGATTCGATCGCGTAGGGAAACTCCGAGCATAGCCCTCTCCATTGCTTGGTTCTGGAGTGGCGACCTTGCGAAGACCGCGGGTATCCGCTGGTTGTGGGAAGCACAAGACCGGTCGAAGTGGAGGAGCCTGGGGGAGGCCTATGTCCAGCAGTGGACGTCTTTCGGCTGATATGATGATGATGATTAACACAGGAATTGAATGTACGCTAAGATTTGCTTTGCCTTCATTATTTATTTTGGAAACACGGTTTTGATATTACTTCAGATCTTGCTTTTGTTGCATGGCAAATTACCTAATCTTAAGTTCAAAACTTCCGTGCAAAGTATCTTTTGCAGAACAGCACCCTAATTGCGTAACTCACGATTGATCATAATTGGTTTCGTCTTCACAGTTAAACAATATTCATTGCGTTATTTATGTTGTCGAACAGACACATTTTTCGAACATATGAAGCAATGGTTTAACAATCCGTTTCAAAACGATACAGATTATGATGAATCGTGAGTTACGCAATTAGGGTGCAGTTATAATCAAGTTCTGAAAATCTGAATACATCGATTTCCTGCAAAGTCCCTTGAGAAAACAAGTGCGCTGCAATGAAATTCAGCAACGAGATTCCAGTCAGACAGGAATTAATCTTTAATATCTGAGAACTTGTAAAACCCGCCGTAAAAAAGACACCAGTAAGGCTCAAGGCGAGAGCTAATTTACGACCTTTACATGGGGTGAATAAAATCTGTGAATAAATCAAAAGTTTATTTTCATACCGCTTTTTTACGCCATTGAACAATTTCCCTTTTTGGGGTTGTGTTGTGGTACCACAGTTATTTGTGGCGGGTTGCTCCAACGTCTGTTAGAGAAAAGAGATTGGCTTTTCTTTTTGGGTGAGACGTCATCAAATATCCCGCTCTGGGTAGAGCAGGAGGGCGTGTCAGACTTTTACTGACTAAAACCCACCCGTGTTCCCTCAATAGCCCGTATGCCAGGGGCTGTGGTATCTCTTTCGAACAAACCCGCACCCCTAGCAGGCGCCCTTGCAGGCCCCATCATTTTTGTGCTGACATCTCTGCGTTTTTGTGCTGACTTGGGCTTGGTCCTTACCTGACAGCGATCTACCCATTACTCACCGTCCGCAAGCTCATGCCTACGGTGGCCGGAAATCGGCCTGAGATTCCCGACGGCCAGGGCGTCTCCGTATCCTGCGGCGGCTAGGGTCGCGAGGGCGCCTAGCCTGCCTCTCCCTCACGTGCGCCGCCTCCCTCTTCGCGAGCATCACTGCTTCGCTGAAGGAGGTGACGGCTATCCATGCCCTCTAGATCCGTACCATGGCCTGGACCAGGGCCGGACGCGAGAGATCGCCGCCGCCGATCGCCTCCACGAGGACACGGCGGTGCTCCACCCAAGCTGGGCAGACCGCCACCGTGTGCTCCACCGTGTCCTCAGGGCGATCTTCGCAATGGAAACACCCGGGCGTACCCTATCCGAAACAGGAACCTTAAGGAGATTGGCTTAAGGTTTAAGTAGGTATAGTGAAAGAAACAGGAATATTTACTAAGGTGGAAGCTCCAAGTTGCCCGCAAAATTCCAGTATCCTTATTATGTTTTTTTGCAATTTTCAGGTTAGTGCAGCACCTAATTGCGTAACTCACGATTAATCATAATCTGTTTCGTTTTAAAGCAGATTGTTGAACCATTGCTTCATAATTATGTTCGATAAATTTGTCTGCTCAACAAAGCAAAGAACGCAATGAATATTGTTGAACTGTCAAATTGAAACCGATTCTGATTAATCGTGAGCTACGCAATTAGGGTGCAGGTTGTGTGTTGATTAAAATAAACTTCGCGACCAGAACACGAATCATGATCATCGGCCTATAATGTTCTCACTACTGGGACACAGGCCTCCTCTCTGTGAGAGGAAGTGGGCCGTAAATCCACCACACGGGGCCAGTGCGGGGGTAGATGTCACATGTCTTCGATTTTTTGGTTCTATTTTTGGTTTCCTCACGATGTTTTCCATCACCGTTTTGAGAGCAGTGGTGATGAAATTATTTACACAATGTAAAGCACCTGTCTGGGTTCGAACCTACGACCTACAACTCGTAAGTCGCGGCAACCACTGGGCCACCACTGCTCCCACTCAATGAACCGTAGTAATACAGGGTGTTTGGTGCATCGTGTGCTAAATTGAAATGGTCGACTGATGAGATCATCTGCTATCCTTTCAGACCTGTCTGATCTGTTATCTCACATTTATGAGGTAAAATCTGTCTCGTATCTCTATCTTTTCGTGGGTTTTACTTGATTTTTTTTTCACACTTATTTCATATTTTTACAAATCCTGATCAAATTGTTGGCCTCTGGTGCGTACGCAGGCCTGACATCTGTTTCGTATTTCGACAGTTGTTGTACGAAGTCGTATTTCCTCCTTAATGGTATTGAAAATCGTTTCTATGCGTTAAAGTCAAAGTCAAAGCATTTATTTCAAATAGGGGCTCTTATAAACGTCAACATTTACATTAAAATAGAATTGATTCTAGTCGCCCATTCCAAAATGTAGTTTCGTATGGAGAAGAATGGGCAAGAAACTCCACTATTACTCTTTTAAAATGTTTTAAGTACAATATTTAACATAGTTAGTAAATGATAAATGATGAATGATTTTATTTCTGTAAGTAGGTTTGTACAAACACTTTTACACGTTAATCATATTTTTTTAACTAGATGAGGTCGGCGTTTCCTATCTGACTACTCTGAGAAGAAAGGCCGAAACAAACTCAGAGGTCACAGTCTCTTTTAAAGTCCAGACATAATCTTGGTCAGATCATGTGAAGACCATGTGGATTGGTGTCTGAAATGGTCTTTTGAGGAAAGAACCACACAGATTGAGTGGACCTGTCCATTCAGTGCACGCATGTATCAGTAATCATACGGCTCAACTCAGAACTTGAGGAGCTCAACGATTTGACGAACAATACCAAAGAAAGGACATTTGGGTAGGCCGCATAAAGTAGTCAAACTGCCAGATTAACATAAAAAAACGAACTGAGAAAGAGATGAAACACAAAAATAAAAAACCTCAATATAATCTTTAACGGTATAAAAGGCTTTCAGGCACAACTTACGTTTAATGAATGATTTAAATTTATTGAGACTTAGATCTTGAACATGGCTTGGAAGTTTATTATAGAAGCGTATACATTGACATCTGAATGACCCACCTATTTTCTTGAGCCTTGTTGATGGTACAACAAATTTGTGTTTGTTCCTAACACATTCCTAGTACATTCGTTACATAATTATGTGTGAAAACGATGCACCCAGAATAAAATTACCATACCCAAATAGGTAAAAATTGAAGCAATACAGAAAAATTAACTTTATGACACATACATGGTGATCACATATTTACAAACATTGTGTGTTGGACTAGTACCTCCCTAGTTGGAACCTCCGTGGCGTATACCAGCTCTTTGGCACGTCCCCAGACATAAAAGTCTAACGGAGTTACATAGGTCTGGGAAACGTGGCATGCAACAGGGCCATTGCGCCCAATCCATGCATAGGGGGAACGCATTGTCGAGATATTTTCTCAAAGTCAAAAGCCAATGCGCGAGTCATTCTGGAATACTATAGGCACACGTTCAATAAATACGGGCACCTCGGCCTCGAATTCGGGCAGGTCATTTTGTAGGAATTCCAAATAGTTCTCGCCATTGAGATTATCGGGCAGGTAATTCGGTCCAATTACCAGATTCTCAATCACTCCTGACCAAACGTTTACACTAAAACCTTCTTTGAAAAGATTTCTGTCTTTTAGCACGTGGCTTTTCCGTTTTCGTTATCCGTGATGCAAATTGCGTTGATTGAGAATTCCTTCTTTTGTAAATATGGATTTATCCGTCCACAGTGTTCTTAAAAAATAATCAGGATTCCGTGTATAAAAGAAAACGACAAAAATGCACTCGTCTGTCAAAGTCACCACCCTCAAGACCTGCAACAAACAAAAAACTCTTTTGAATTCCTTTTGAGCAGTAAGTAATTGCACAAGAAGTTTTTTAAGGACCAGCTGTACGGGCTAACAGATTCACTACCTGTAAGTGACGTCATACCATACCCTTATTTTTTGGGTGGGAAATCGTCATATATAACTTCTCCCGCTCTGGGTGGAGCAGGAAGGCGTGTCAGATTTTTACTGACTAAAACCCACCCGTGTTCCCTCAGTTGCCTGTGTGTCAGGAGCTGCGGTATCTCTTTCAAACAACCTGCACCCCTGGCAGATACCATACCCATTACCTGCTAAACAAAAGCAACGTCAAACAAAGCGTGAACGGGTTTAAAGTTAATTTAAAATTACGTACCTTGCACCGGAGTGTGGTGAAATGGATGCTTTTCGTTTTGATTAAGGACTTTCCACACTTTCCATATTGAAAGATCAAGATCTGCTTCCACATTTCTAATGCTTCTTGTAAGGTATTTCTCAAAAAGTGCCAGTATTCTCTCGTCCACTTCAACATTATGTCGCACAATATGGCCCCTTGGTTCATTAAAAGTGACACTGCCAGTCTCGCGTGAGCGTCGGTATGTGTCTTGCATGACTCTGTAGCCAGGTAATTGTCTACCAGGAAAGCGTTCCTGGTAAAGTCGTTCCGCTGCACGAGCGACACCATGGATGGCTCCAAAAGCCGTCATGATCGCACAACGGACCGAATGGGAGTCTACGTGCCGAAAAGGGAGTCCCATCATCATCAAGCCGTCATGATGTCCGCATATTCTTCGTTATGCCGCGGCCACACCAACGAGAAGTGCCATTGATTATCGCGATGTTGGACGTTAACCGTAGGTGTAGCCACAATTTATCGCGATAATTTTACAATCGGTTTCGCATTGCCATTTGACGTTAGGCTATCGGAATCTTTACTGCGTTGAGGGCATAGACTTTTTTTTTGGAATGGCATCTCGCAGGTGACCTCATTAAATACACTCTATAAGAAATAGAATACCTTAAACTATATTCATAATATGAATTATTATCATTAGAAGCAGGCAACCCTAAAGCATCAAAACCAATATATGCTCTACCAGCATGAGCATTATTTACAACGTCAGGAGTACCCATTTCTATTACATATTCAGAAATTCTATCCTTAGAATTTAAAACACTAGTCTCAACACGCTTCTTACACCTAGGATACTATGTCCACTTAATACTACAACCTTTACGCAAAGGAGTCCTCTTAATATTCTCATAAGAACCAGTCAACTCAGGCGCCCCAAAAGACCCATGATTAGCAGTAATATAAGAACAAATATCAAAAGAATCTTGAGAAAACAATGGGTCAATCCTTAAATCATTAAAATGCTTATTAATAACTTCTACTTTACCCTGATCATAATACCTATTTAATTCCATATTCCTAATTACATATTCAACTTTGTTAAGAATCATCATTCCATACTGATTTTGTAAATACTGTTTTACATTCTTATTACCCAAACCAAACAAACTAAACAATGGAACCTCATTATACTTCACATCACTCTTTCCACAACCAAACTGCCAATAAACATGCTGAATTGCAGCACCATTATACACATATTTCACAATACGACCCGGAATAGACATAACACTCCTAATTGGCGGACCCAAAGCAAGATTACAGCGAAATCGCCGAGGGCGCCTCATCTTCCGACGATATACTGATCGTTTCTTGCGACCACGGAGGCGAATCCTCCTCAACCTTCGGAACACACGTCCGTACCGCTTCCCAAAACGGCTCCAACGCACTAACAAACAACAAACGATTATTTAAAGCATCATCCATACACTCATCCAATTCATTAGACACAAAAATTATAGGACCATGGAAACTCATTACCATATCACTCTCACACTTAACAGGAAAAGCATACTTTCTACCTTCCAATAACCTCTTAAGCATACTAGGTACACAAAATTTATAAGAAAACTCTTCAAACAAAATAATTTTATGATAACCCTCCCTAAATCCTTGCATGAAGAATTTACCCACCCCAGGATAAAAAACATACTTCATATTAACACGACCAATCAAATACTCAATAAAAGACGATTTCCCAACATTAGACGGACCATACAAATACAACTGTTTCCTCTTATATCCAACAGTCCGAATATAATCATTATACCACATACATACTTCCATGGTCCAATTACCATAACAATCATTCAAAGGTCGCAAGACAACATCAACAACTGGTTCTTTAATATCATAAAAAGCTTTCTGAAGAAAGCGATAACAAAACCTATGCTCCTTAACAAAAGGATCATCAAACCGAAATCTAGGAGTACGCCTAATGAGGCCGTGACTGCTTAACCGGACTTTCCTGTGGCTGCCTTATGTCAAATCAAATCAAAATATTTTATTTCATAATAGGTCTTTACCTATGAAATTGCCGTTTTGTATGAAAAAATTTAAACGAATTTTTTTCATGAATTTTTTATTTGTATTAATCGAAGTAATCACCCATGCAATCAATGCATCTTTGCCATCGCAGTGGCAGTTTATTGATGCCCTTCTTAAAGAAATCAGCTGGACGGGAGGCAACAAATTCTTCAAAGGCATTTTGTACTGCCTCTCGGGTATTAAATTTTTTTCCCGCCAAGAAGTTATCCAAATTCTGGAAAAAGTAGTAGTCTGTAGGCGCAAGGTCTGGTGAGTAGGGCGGATGACGGAGAGCTTCCAACCCCAGTTCTTGCAACTTGGAGACCGTCTGCTGTGCAGTATGAGGTCGCGCGTTGTCGTGCAGGAGCAGCGGAGACGAGCGATTGACCAATGCTGGTTGGAGATGCGCCAGCTTCTCCATCATTGTGTTCAGTTCTTCACAGTACACATCTGCAGTAATGCTCACCCCGTTTGGTAAGAAGCTGCGATGAATCACACCGGCGCTAGACCACCAAACAGTGACCATCACTTTTCTAGGGGTAAGTTTTCGTTTAGGGCATTGTTTAGGTGCTGAACCAGGATCCAACCAACTTGCTGAGCGCTTACGGTTATCAAACAGAATCCATTTTTCATCGCAGGTAACAATGCGGTTCAAAATTCCTTCATTTGTGTGTCTGTTGAGCAGTGCAAGGCACGTCTCGACGCGTACTTCGCGCTGGCGATCATTGAGTTCGTGGGGCACCCATTTGTCAAGCTTTTTTACCTTGCCAATTTGACGCAAATGGACCAATATTGTTTTGACGCTAACGTCGAAAGCTGCTGCTAATTCAGCCGTAGATTGTGTATCATCAGCTTCCACAATCGCCTTTAATTCGTCATTGTCGACCAAAGTCTTCGGACGACCGCGAGGTTCATTTTTCAGGTCGAAATTTCCAGAACGGAAGCGAGCAAACCAATAACAGGTGGTGCGTTGGTTTGTAGTGTTAGCTCCGTAAACGTCGTTGATGTTGCGTGCCGCTTGTGCCGCGTTGCTGCCACGACGGTACTCATATTCCATAATTACTCGAATTTTTAACGTATCCATGATGACGAAAAAGATTGAAATGCGATGAAAATGTAACACTAATCAATAAAGAAATGACTACTTTAAAAAAAAAAAAATCCATGTTTTTAAAATAAAATTAATTTAAAATTAAAATTCTTAGCCAAACAAAAATTATTTTGATTTGAAATGGCCAGTACTGCAGAACGGCAATTTCATAGGTAAAGACCTAATATAAACTTGCAAGGGCACTTATGAAACATCAGAAGCTGGTGCACGGTTCCAAATTGTCGCTTCCTATGGAGAAGAGCCGGCAAGAAACTCCACGGTTACTCTTTAAAAAATAATTGGCTTTAAGAGGGCTATTACAAATCGAAGTGCTCAATTTTAGGAAAATTATACGGCGCGTGGTACCCGATCGCGGGTGTGTGTCTAGTGAAGTACGCTACGCACATATGATAACCGCTATGCGTTGGACGCCCAGGAACAAACCAGCGCGGACTAAAAGCTAAATCCCGCGTGTCCCGAGTTTTATTACTGATTTACAGCGTTGCATTCAACAATAGGGTATTTTCCAATTTATTAAAAACTATTCTAATTTGAAGATTGGGACTAAATGAATACCAGAAAAATAAAAATAAATTGATTTATATCCATTTTATAAATTAAAAACGATTTAAACCAAATTTATTTTTCGTTGTTTTGAATTTACTGCCAAAACGCTCCTTACGATGACTTTTTATCACGTGACGTCAACTTTGTGTAAACTAAAGTAGTTAGTAAGTAAACAAGTGAGTGTCGTGTTTATAATTAACAAGATTTGTTATGTATAGAAAGTGAAATCACTGGTGTGCGGTGCGTCTGTGCACAAATACTTCTAAAACTGCGTCAAACTAAGTATTTGTACTGGTGCTGTTGCTGTTGTTGGTGGTGCTGGGAGGACAGTGCAGGCTTGTCAATAAGTACCAGGTACTTAGAGGAATGAAAATACAGAATAGAAAATCGTCTACAAATCTACAGTCCGTAAGGCGCAAATCTGTCTCTCATTCACAATATGTAAAATAATCTAGACAAATAAAATGAGCTTAATTAAGCAAAGTGACATGATTTCCATGACAATTACCAAAAAATAGTCGATATTAAAATTGATGTATAATGTCAAATAATGACGAGAATATATCAGCATTGTAAAAAAAAATAAAAAAAAAATAATAATAATAATTTGGGAGTATTTAATAGACTTTTACATAGTTATGCTGTTAATGAGGTACCAGGGATGCCACATGTTCAGAAGGAATTAATGCCAAACTTCCCTGGCTTCAACGTAGTCTTTTATCTTATAATATGCTTTTTTGATAAGGACACGTTTGATGTGAGTTTTAAACTTTCCATCGCTAAGATCTGTAACCGACTTTGGCAACTTGTTATAGAAGCGGATACTGTTCATTAGAAATGACTTGCTGGTTTTAGTTGATCAAAATTTTGTAATCACAATTTCATCTTTACTACGTGTATTCAGATTATGGAAATCGCATCTTTTTTTGAAAAAGCCTAAGTTTTTGCGAACATACAAGATATTTTCTAGAATATAAAGAGAAGGCAGAGTTAGTATATCAATTTCACTAAATTTGTTTCTAAGAGACTCGCGAGGCCCCATTTTATAGATTTTGCGGATTGCCCTCTTTTGTAAAATGAAAATTGAATCTATGTCAGCTGCCGATCCCCACAGCAGAACGACATATGACATAATAGTGTAAAAATAAGCAAAGTAAACTAACCTAGCTGTGGCTACATCAGTCAACTGCCTTATTTTTCTTACTGCGTAAGCAGATGAGCATAATCTACTTGAAAGAGCTCTAATGTGGGCAGGTCATTGCAATTTTGAATCTAAAGTAATTCCCAAAAATACTGTTTCCGAAATAGCATCTAGTTTCTTGCCATCAAGTTTTAAATTTAGACCTACTTGGAGTACATTTAGTAATGAGAACTTAAAACATTTAGTTTTGTTCGCATTGAGTAAAAGATTATTAGCAGCAAACCATTTCGAAAGAACACCTAGGATATCGTTGACATGTAAGACATCCGTATCTTTTCTATTTATTCTAAAAATAAGTGTCATCAGCGAATAAAATTATATCCGAGAAGTTAGCCATCAGGTAAGGAAGGTCATTTATATAAACCAGAAATAAAAAAGGGCCAAGAATTGAACCTTGAGGCATGCCCATCTTAACTAGAGACCCCGAGAACGTCGCCCCATTATCGTTTACTTTTTGCTGCCTGTTTGCTAAATAGGAAAGTACAAGATCAGCAGCTTGTTTACGAATTCCGTAGTGGTGTAATTTACAGATCAGTGTATTGTGGTCAACGCAGTCAAACGGTTTTGAGAGGCGACCGAAAATGCCAATAGCGTCCTGGGAATTCTCCCAGGATTCCAAAATGTGACTGATGAGTTTTACTGCTGCGTCAGTCGTCGACCTACCTTTCGTGAAACCAAACTGTCGACTATGTAAAATCCCATTTGAGTTATTAAGTGACAACATCTAGTCTAGCATGATTTTTTCATAAATTTTGCTCAATTGTGGAAGCACAGATATAGGTCTATAATTAGAGTGATCACTCTTACTACCCGATTTGAAAATTGGTTCTACTTTACTGTTTCATTAAGTCAGGAAACGTACTGCTGTCCAAACATTGATTAAATAGGTATGCCTGTTAGGACAGGGGCAACTGCCTCAATGATATTTTCGAGAACCTTAACGGAAATCCCCCATAAGTATTCAGTGTTTTTTATGTTATGACTTTTAAATGCTGTTTTAATTGTGGCAATAGAAAAATGGGTTTGAATTCAAAACTTGGAATGTCCTTACTGAAGTTTTCTTTAAGAAGAGATTCAGCTAATACAGATTATGAGGGGAGAGATTCCGTAACTTCTGTGTGCTATGTTAATAAAGAAATGTTTTAGACTCTCAGCAACTTGTGACTTATCTGAAATGATTTCATTATAAATTTTTAGAGCTAACTCATTCTGATCTCGCTGTTTTGTGTTTCCAGTTTCTTTGTTAATTACCTGCCACACAGCTTTTATTTTATTTTTAAGAGAACTTAAAGCCTCCAGCCAGGGGCGTTAAACTACTTAAATTACTAAGTGACTGCACGGTGAGGACACCCCCTGTGGAGTACGGGCCTCGGCTCACGGCGTCACTGATAGGGGGACAGCAAGGGACAGGCCGGGCCAAATCATTTTCATTATTATTAAATCTTGGGGAATGTAACTCTACAGGCTCAGCTGCGGCGCGGGCTGGCAGTTCAACGAGCAAGGAACGGTCGTGTGGCGTTGACCGTGGTGTGGCCCCAGCATTAGAGAACGTCGCCATTGCAACAATAAAAAAGTCAACAAAAAAAATACGGGGTCTGCGGCAGTTCGTAATTTGTTCAAACAGGTTTACGCTATGCAAGAAAGAGATAGAAGATAGATTTTACTTCGTAAGAGTGAGAAAACAAATTGTAGCGAATTCACAAAGTTGTTAAAAGATTTTTATGGCATGTGGCACATGATTAGCAAGAGGATAGACTAGAGAATTTTTGAGGGAGTTGGAACATCCCGGTCGCTTTTTTTTTTTTGTTCGCGTTTTTTGTTTTTGCGAGAGGAGGCGGCGGCGGTCGTATTGCCTAGTTATTTTAAGTTTCTCCATATTGCATGATATTGTGTGGCCGTATGTGGCAACAGGTTGCTTGCTGCATGTTGCCATTGCCCTAAATTGCTGGCACAGTTGACGAGAATTGACCAGCACCCTAATTGCATAACTCACGATTAATCATAATCGGTTTCAATTTGACAGTTCAACAGTATTCATTGCGTTATTTACGTTGTTGAACAGACACATTTTTCGAACATATGAAGCAGTGGTTTAACAATCTGTTTCAAAACTAAAAAGATTATGATGAATCGTGAGTTACGCAATTAGGGTGCAGGATGGAGTAATTTTAGTTGCTCTTGTAAGCGCCGTAAAGGTAAACCTTAAAAAAACCATCACAAAGAAATTCATATTCGATTCTTAAAAATAAACATATGCATCGAATACCGTCTAGTGTTGGTTAGGAATTGGTTTTGATTTTCACGAATCTGATGTGATTTTCATAGCGAAAGATGTTTTTTTTTTTATTATGACGGTTAGAATGACCTACTTGACGGGTGGAGTTGACTAAATCACCACTCTGTAGGTATGAAGACTGCTTCAGATTTTTTTTTTGTTTTGTCTAATTTATTCAAGTGGCGAGTAATTTAGTGACTAAACAATAAGTCCCAGTTTATTTTGATTTAGTCAAATCAATCCATTAAGCTCCATTTTTTCGAGTCCCCATGCGTCACTGCTCCCTGGATGATCGACAAAACAAGCCTGAATCTGTCGAAATTAGTTAAGTATATTAGCTGCCGCAAAATGTCGTTTTGCTGAAGCGAAGAAACAACTTTGTTTCTAAATGTATGCATGTAATGTATGTAGAATATGAGTGCTTGTGGATTCTTAAGTTCCCACATTATAAAAATAAACAACAAATGAAGCAAGTTTTTTTGTCTTCATCTCACAATTTCATCAACCTGTTTTATAATAGCTTCATTATTCACTTGTTTTCTTTGCAGCCCATTCTTATTGCAAATTACCACTAAACTTACGTACTGTACTCGACCGTTAGTAGTGCAGACAACTTTTGGTGAGTTACTAAACGTTTAGTTACTGAATTACTCGCACTTGACTAAATTACTAACATAGTTCGAACCAGGCTTTAGACCAACTCCTTATGTGACCTGGGCCCCAATTCTGTATGGTTATAATGATTCCCCGCGGAATCTTACTACGTTCAAACTACCTATGTTTTTTTTTTTTTTTTGGGTGGGAAATCATCAAATAACTTCTCCCGCTCTGGGTGGAGCAGGAGGGCGTGTCAGACTTTTACTGACTAAAACCCACCCGTGTTCCTTCAGTAGCCTTTAAGCCAGGGGCTGTGGTGTCTCTTTCGAACAAACCCGCACCCCTGGCAGAAACTACCTATGTCAATATCGTTTTTTGTAGAAACCAATGTAACGGTAAGGAATCGAAATGTCATATTCTGTATGTTTCAAGACAATTTGTCGATATTTATTAGCAGATGTCGCGTGATCTAAGGAATTGACGTGGTTTCGAAGTAAGGAATCGTTAAGCCCTGGGGGGCTTTCCACCACCTCTTGGACTCGCCCATGAAGGGTTCTGTAGCAGCAAGTAACATAATACGATTTATGACGTATTAAAAAAACTACTTACTAGATCTCGGTCAAACCAACTTTCGGTGGAAGTTTACATGGTGTTGTACATAATATTTTTAGTTTTTTTAGTTTTATCATTCTCGTATTTTAGAAGTTATAGGGGTGGCGGGGGGGGGACATTGTACCACTTTGGAAGCGTCTCTCGCGCAAACTATACAGTTTAGAAGAAAAATGTGTTAGAAACCTCAATATCATTTTTGAAGACCTATCCATAGATACCCCACACGTATGGGTTTGATGATTTTTATTTTTTTGAGTTTCAGTTCTAAGTATGGGGGACCCCCAAAATTTATTGTTTTTTTTTTCAGTTTTGTGTTAAAATCTTAATGCGGTTTACAGAATACATCTACTTACCAAGTTTCAACAGTATAGTTCTTATAGTTTCGGAAAAAAGTGGCTGTGACATACGGACGGACAGACATGATAAATCCATAAGGGTTCCGTTTTTTGCCATTTGGCGACGGAACCCTAAAAACCAATGGAACAAAGGGCGTATACTCACGTACTGCTTAGCTCCATTTCTTTCCCATAAACCAGATAAAAATAATGCGGTTGTGATAAGCCTTACATCTGAGTGCGTACCAGCACCCTTCATAACAGTAAGACTTTTATCTTACTAACGTAGGTCTTAAGTGCAATAATATATTGTTTCGATCATCAAGATTTCAAAAACAACACAACTTTAATAATTATTTAATTTATTCACAGGTAACTTGCAATGAAAAATTTAAGCATGTACAGAGGCCAGCAGCACATCAAGCAACTCCAATCTGTCAAATTTCTTTGATAGTTTTCCAACTTTAATTCAAAAGAATAAGGACCATATTAAATTGAGTAAATTTGACAGTTTGGGATGGCTTGATATGCTGGCGTCTGTACTTACATTACTTATCTGTAAAAACAATGGTCAAGTGCGAGTTAAATTGTTGCAGTAAGGGTACCGTTCCATGAAATTGTTATACTTCCCTTCGTTTTAATATTTGAAATCTTAATCAAACATAGGGGCCATAGCAACTCGTATTCCTCAACAGACTATCTATTACTTTTAAATAGATATGGCTCTGTTACACACAGATGATTCTGGCTTAGTAACTGAGTACCGCTGGGTACCTTATAAACTAGATAAACTTACTTAATAAAGCTAACCTTATAAATAAACCACATAGGTACACATGGATGGTGACTTGGAGACCCAAATTTTAAATGCAACTTGTACGTAAAGACTGAGGTAGACCGTTTCATATTTATAGTGATTATAATTATCCAAGGTCATGTCATCATTGAAGGTCAAGTTTTCGATCAAGGTCGTGACCTTTATCGATAACTTGACCTTGAATCGACCTCGACCCACACACTGGGTGACTTTCCATGAAACCCTTCTTTGCCGCAGTCTGTTCCACTTGTGATTCGTAGATCTTTGACTATCTTTACCAAGTTTTAGAACCCCAAAAATTTGACGGTCTTACCAAATGGTATATTACATATGGAACTGGGTAGTTGAAGTCAGAAAAGCAGTCAGTCGCTCGCTGAAAAATTATACTGTTGTTCTTCTGCATCAGGTTAGATTGGAAGCCAACCCCAACCAACATTGTTAAAGGGTAGGCAAATGATGTTATCTATTACCCAATTCGATTTAACGTCTGAAGTCTATTTCTGATACAACTCGTAATTATATAAGGATATGCTTTCTGCCAACCCTTGTCACGAGCATATTGTAAAACGTAATCCACAAGTGTTTCTCTTGCCCTTAAATCCAGGCCAGGTTTCATAAATGTTAAATTTCTTCGTGAATTACCAGTGAATGAACACTTTTTTAAAGCTTCATCTGTAAAAACCTCTTCAAGCAAGGCTCTCGTAAATTTTGTTGTCTCATTGTTTGTAGATTTGCACACATTTAGACCTTTTTCAGAAACATATACACCAGAGTGAGGCAAAAGTTCTATAATTCCTGATCCTTGCTCAGGATATCTCAAAGTCCATTTACTGTCTTCATTATTGTAACTTGGTCGTTCCTGTAACAGTGGCTGTGGATGGGAAAACATATTGGAATTTATAGCAACGGGGTGCTGAATTTTCGGTAAAGGTGATTGTATTGCTTTGGCAGCATCATTATCTTCATGTGTAGAAATGAAATTTTGCAAATAATCTGCAGCATTATCTAGAATTGACATAGTAGTTTGGTATGATTCATTGAATTCAACATAAAAGTTATAACAGTGAGCATAAACTTGGTCATTCAATAGACTCAAGTCTTGATCCAGCGAATTATTATTAGCTGCCAGAACTCCAGCTGGTAGGGTATCTGGAGAGTAATTTGAATCGTCAGACCTATCAAATTCTTCGTCTGAAAATTCTACATAAGAAATATTTTGATGAGTGGATTGCCTTCTAGGTCGTGCCGTTATTTTTTCAGCATTTTCCTTATTCACGGGCGTTTTTTCTGAACAATCATCTGTTTCATTTGGAAGTATTTGCGTTGTGTCTGGTATTTGAATGTTACGTAAACTATTTGACGTTGAGGAAGATACCGTTTCTTCGTTATCTCCATCACTCGCATACGTGCGAATAAGTTCATTTGCTTCCAATAATATTAACTCTAACGCTTTTTCTGATTCGTTTCCATTGTTTTTATTTTGAAGAATGTTTTCCTGATTAGATTGTTTCCGTTTACATCGGCGATCAGATTTTTGCGAAGATAACTTATTTGGTTTTATTCTTATTTTATTCGATATTGTTGTTTCTAGTTCTTTGTCATCATCTGAAAAACAATTGACGTCGTGATAATAAAAATAAATGAGGTAGTGAATGATACAGGTGAACTGGGAGTGGAAGAGAAAAATCTATTTTTCCGTCCCCAATATCTGACATTAGACAAAGGACTATCTCCTCTGTCTGATGGGTCTGATAATTCAGAATACGCTCCAGATATCGTACATACCGTATCAGCAGGAGGATCTGGCTTTTAGTTTAAAAATGCTCCTTATTTCAAAAATAAATCTACCCATTACAAATACTGTCACTAGAATGGTCTTACAGTTCTTTGCCTCTTCAGACAACTACATTTTCACCACACGTTCACAGATTTAAATAACATTTCTTTAATAACCATATCATATAATAAACGATAATATAACATACTAGATACCTTGTTTATTTGTGTCCTTCGACTGATCACGGTCTCTTCCACGGTCTAGTTTTCTTTCAAGACATAGAAACGCTTTTTCTTGAGAATCTATAAGTAAGACGTATAAATTTGTATTTAATGCATCGATCACTATCATTATTTATGTACAAAGGACATAGTTCATGGTGAATTTATAAGAATTCTTAAAGTTAATTGTAATATTTAATTATTCATTTAGGAACTCCAACAAATGATACACAATGCATGACACATAATTGAAGGTCAACATCAGGTATTAAGTCGGTAATATTATTAATAGTTTAAATTTTCTAAGATAAATAAAACCAATTTTTGAAAAATGTTGAGAAAGTTAATAAATTTTAAGACAACAGAAAAGAAAATTTAACATTTGAGGTTATTAAATTTAGTCTATCATACATTTCGTATATTTTGACAGAGACTCGCAGATCCCGCAGATGTCTAAATTCGTAGTTTTAGCTAACATGTAGGTATATTTTATGTCTCAGATTGTATGTGTATAATGCCTACAAAGTCTTGGCATATGCGTAATGAGGTCATTATGTCCTGTCCAAGTCGGAATCGTTTTCAAAAATATTACGATGCTTAAGTGTGTAAAAATTGCGTTGACTTTGAAAATTATTTGAATAAATTAATATAACATGGGTAGGATAAAAGGTGTAGGTTAGCAAAAAAAATCTTACCTGTGTCTAACACCACTTCACCATAAAGTATGGGCCATGTCTTATTTAGTGACTGGTATTCTATTACTCTCAATCTGGTGTCTAATCTGTCTTCTAAAGGATAGCCAAATACCACATAGTTATCATAACGATCTTTCACTTTAACCCAACTTTTTGGTACACATTCATATTCATTAAGAAGATCATGTCGATTTGGAGTTAATATTTTGACAACTAAATATGCTCCATATTCTTCCATTATCTGTAAAAACATACGTTATTTATAGAAACAGTCGTGCACGTGATTGTCTGCATGCAAATACCTATGTCTGTAGAACGTTCTGGCGTGCAATGTGAGTTTATGTGAGTTTCGACTCATTCGACCGGGTCACTATTACGTCATCCAATGGTTGAGGCGCCCGGCCCGCCGACTGCAGCGTTCGCAAATATTACTATTATTTCTTAGGACGACATGGGAACTGTATTTTTATCACTGACATCCTTTAGGGTTCTATAGATACCTATTAAATGATAATTGTATTATATTGTCCGAAGTTTTATTATTTATAGTTTTCATGGCAACACTATAGATATTCGTTGCAGCAACGATATGGTCGCCAGACATTATACCTCCCAGACAAAACAATGTCTGTGTTAAATTTATTATCAAAAGTTAGAGAAATCTTAAGTCTATAAATAGTCAAATCAGTACTTAATTAAACAATAACTTACCTCAGCAATAGGTTCTGTTTTCAAAAACGATAATAATTTATTGGATAATTATGGCGATGGCAAAAATATTTAGAGCACTAATAAATTCAACACAGACGTGCCGTCCCGACCGAACTCCCGACGCGACGAGCCGTGAGCTGAGCCGCCCGCCAGCCGGTGACTGAGTTGGGAGATAGTCTATGGTTGAGAGCGCTCGTCCTTTTTTTTTTAATCAATCGGGGGGGAATAACCGGTCATTGATGAATACCTCGTGCGCACTTGGCCTCAAGTGGCAAGACATGTATCACGAGTTCGCGGCTGTATTGTGTCTGTATTTTGAACAATAGGTTTATCTAGATGAATTTTACTTCTCAAAAATATTTTGTGCTTGCAAAATGTACCGGTATTTTGTGCGGAAACTATATTGCACATCGACCTTTGGAAAGAGACAATCGGCTAATTTCGGCTTCGTAGAGCGTTATCTCTGTCGCTCGAAACACAAACAGTCCGGTATCTATTAGGAGCTGATAAAACAATTTGTATAAAATACACCAATTTTTCTATAAGTGATGGCTTTAGGTTGGGGTAAAATAAAATGCCTTATACACCAATGCCATAGATGCCATAGTAAAACTTTAAATTATTTAATTTTTTTGTTATTAGGGATTCACAATATCTGTTGCGGCACATATAGGGGGAGGGGCTTGTGGCTAAATAACAACAGCTGCACGGGTCGATCGACCAGGTTAAGCTACGCTTGCCGCGGTTGGTCCGTGGATGGGTGACCATCTTTACATACAAGACCCCTTCGTACCTCGGAAAGCACGTGAGGCCCCGGCTGTCATTTGTGGAATCTTGACGGTCGTTACGGGTCGTCAGAAGCCCGAAAGTCTGACAACCAGTCTTACCAAGGGGTATCGTATTACCCAGTAACTGGGTTGTGGAGGTCAGATAGGCAGTCGCTCCTTGTAAAATACTGGTATTCAGCTGCATCCGGTTAGACTAGAAGCCGACCCCAACATATTTGGGAAAAGGCTAGGTAGATGATGATGATGGGGGTGTTAACACCTCTAATATTTTGAACTGGGTAAGTATGCTATTTTTATAAATTCGTCATTCCAACACAATCCCATTGTCATTTTGCTAAAAGTTCGTAATCTGCTAAATACATAATGGCCGATCAGTGGTCGGTCAATGTACTCGTAATATAATTGTGTTGTATTGGCATTGTCGTATTGCCATTATTATAAAAACCGTTAGAAGAAATGATTTTCGAGTTCATTTATATGTATATTATTTTTACATATTATTTTAGGAACTATATTTTTTTTTGCAGATAACCGCTTATGTCAGTAATTCATTTTTCATTAAGTACGAGATTACCAATAAATGACATTTCTTTCAATGGTTTGTCAGTGGCTGATCATTGGAAAGTCATAAAGACGCCATTATATTATTAGTAGATTACCAAACTTGTCAAAATCAACCATTATGAAATCAATGATAGACCAATCTGGCGCTATTGTAATAGCAGATTTGAGGCCCTGGACGCAACCGCACTCTATCGCACTTGAACAACGACTAACAAAACGTCACTTAGGTAGTGTGCGACAGAGATAACGTTCCACGAAGCCGAAATTAGCCGATTGTCTCTTTCCAAAGGTCGATGTGCAATATTTATCGCCGGGTACTGTACCTGTGTTTACGAGGCATAATATTTGAACACGTTAGCAACTTTGGACTAGTATCTAAAGTTTTTTTTTAGTTCTGCGATATGGTAGTATGTTTAAGTTCAGTTCAGCTCGATGTTACAATTATAATTATAGACTAAACGATTCGAATTTAAATATTTTCCGTTTGTTGTTGTTATGGAAAAAAATACTCGAAATTAGTAGTTAGGTTTAGTGATAGATAACTCGGTAAAAAAGGAAGGAAAAGATAATTGCTAAATTTCTACCCTAAAGGATTCTTCTCCGCCATTGATAGAATTTTTTTTTTTGTTTATCAATGATTTCCGCTATTTTGTTGATAATTATTATTCATTTATTTATCAGATAACATGATCCAATATGGTTAGTAACAATAGGAGCTTATTAACTATGTGAGTAGGAAAAGAAAAATAATTTAAATATAGGTAAATAGTAATTAAAACATTCTACAATAATCATAATACATTACGTGTTAGCATAGACATAAATTTCGGCAAGACAAAAGGAATATGACAGTCGTTTGACGTTTTGTATGAATTGAAAAATCGTCCCAGATTTTCGGTAGGTACCTTGGTACCTACCTATTATTGATAAATATAGCAAGTATAATTAGCAGTTATCTGGTGATCCACAGGATGCAACAGTGATTGTGATAATATGTGCGTGCTATTAATAGGCCAGCACCCTAACTGCGTAACTCACGATTGATCATAATTGGTTTCGTCTTCACAGTTAAACAATATTCATTGCGTTATTTATGTTGTCGAACAGACACATTTTTCGAACATATGAAGCAATGGTTTAATAATCCGTTTCAAAACGATACAGATCATGATGAATCGTGAGTTACGCAATTAGGGTGCAGTTTTAATTAAAGTGTTCACGTGTGCTTTCGTTCCTGGGTCTCACCTCTTGTTTATAGGCTATACCTATTATTGACTTGTTTTTTTTTTTCAATGCAATATATTATGGCCAAAATGGTTTAAATGGTTGAAGCAAACTGGAACTCTGGAAAACTGCCCAGAGATATCATTAATTCTTCAGCAACACTAATATTGTCTTAGCAATTCGAAGAGACTGTCAGTCTAAATAGGTACCTACTGATAAACAGCTGCTCTCGAGAATATCACGCCGCGCCTGGAGGTTATAACCGTTCCTGTTTAGCTGCATCAACTGGAAGCCAATTCTAATATTGTAGAGAAAAGGCTATGCAGATGATCATTCTGGATACCTCTTCTGTATTATCATCATCATTTTGAAAGGACAGCCTGTCCTTGCAAAAATAGTTGACTAGTACAGAACACCTAAGGCATTAAGTCCGCCTTTTTACTTTTTTTGTGTGCGGAAAGTTTGAATAAATAAAATGGTTATGCATGTTATCCAATTAGATTGTCGAGAGCTATGGAGTAAGTAGTTTTATAGCCGGTTTTATTATCTTAGTGAAGATGTACAGACGCCAAGCACTTCAAGCTACCGCAAACTGTAAAATTTTCCCAATTGAACATGAATGAACCTTTTGCTTACGACATAAAGTTGAAAATCAGATTCGGGTAGCTTGATGTGCTGGCGCCTGTACAAGATAAAATGGTCTCATTCACAACTATATTTGCATTGAATTTAATTGAAAGCAGATAAGTACTATTATGTATTTTAAGTTATGACATTGCAACAATCTTCTTTATAATATTCCTTTGTCTTACCGGTTATATACAGGGTGGCAGGGACATCGATGCACAAACTGTAATCATGAAAGAAACCTCATTGTATACCCCCTAGAGCATAAAAATATTCGTTGGTTATCTATTTAAAAAAAAAAACTGCTGTTTCATAGAAAAGTGCAACGCGTGGACAAAGCGATAAAAAATTTCAGCGTTGAAAAGTTTCAACGTTGCGCAACCTGTTACCCTACGTCGCGTAACCCTATGGTAACAGGTTTCGTGACGATGTCCCTGCCACCCTGTACAGTTCTAAAGCTGGGAAGTCGCAGTATAAAATTGGTTCCTGAATCTTCCTGGTACTTCAAGCCAGTGTGTTAAGATGCAGTACCTACCTACTTAGGTGATAAACTGAGGAAGGAGTAACGGAGCGCCATGTAGACAGTTAATATAACTTAGGCCGAGATCAGTAAACGTAACTTAGCACGAACTTTGGGTAAGTGTTATTCCTATCACTGTTGCACTACTGTCAAACTGCAAGTGCAAGATAGAGACGGAAACATGGGAGTATAAGCCAAAGCTTAAGCAGGAAATCCGTAGTTTCGGCTAAAGTTAAGGGCGTTTCCTACACTGCATCACCTACAGAGAACACATTAGTTAGGGGTCCAAACTGAGAATGAATGACAGCAAGATTTAACAATTTGTTCTTACCCTCGATGAATGGTTATTCTTCCGAAAAAGTTAGTTTATGAGGATTAGGGTTGACTCCGAAGTATCGTACTACTTATGGACGGGCCCGTTTCTTCGTTGAAGGTTTTAGAGAGTATGTCCCCTGGAGTGAATGCATCATTTATTCATGAAAGTGTAATAATATAGAAAAACAAATTCAATGTTCAAAATATTTATTTGAATCTTCTGAAGGCCAATTCTCGTAATTAAAAACGTTCAAAATCTAGTCGCAGTCTCATCTCTGCGACAATAAAATGTCAAAAGTGTATGGAAACTTGAGGGATTTTTGACAGATTGAAACAGAGATCAGACTATGGACGTTCTTAAAATTCCGAGAATTGCCCCTCTGCTTCTGGTTCCTTTTCGTAGGTACATTCGTTGATGCTTGGTTACATGGAAATTTATACAGGATGACAAGGACATCGATTCGCAAACTGAAACCACGAATTCAACACATGATTCTAGGCCCCCTAGGGTAGAAAGATTTCGTCGGTTATAAAAAAATGTAACACCTACTAATTATTAAATTTTGTTATTAATTTAGTGATTAAGCAGTGTTATCGAATGTCAGTATCAATACAAACCATCTCTGGTTTAATGATACAAATAAAATAAAAACTTCAACCTCTGCGTTGAAATATCTGCGTTGAAGAATCACGAACTGAATCCACGATAATAGGTTTCGTGTCGATATCCATGCCACCCTTTACATAAGAAATATTAATTATACATTCAAAAAACATGTACACATTAAAACACTTAAATCCTAGTGGAGGCCTAAATGTTAAATGCACTTTTAAGTACTACTTTATCTAGGGATAACCTCAATTTTGGTAGACGTTATTGAAACAATAACTGTTAAAAGTTGTGAGGTACAAAGTTGAAACTATCTAAATGCAGATGTATGTTTTGATTCCCTTTAGTGAGTAATTGCGTAAGAATTTCACCTGCACCCTAAATGAGTACAAACTTTATTAATTACAGTATGATTCATTTTGAAGGATCTTGCTGATGATACATTGCTTCATAAGTATTCGAAAGATTCGAAAAATTCATCTGCTCCACGTCGTTAATAACGCAATGAATGTTATTGAACTGTCAAAATTAAAAAAATAACTGGTTCAGCGAAGTATTTTTTTAATTTTGACTGTGACCCAGGTCTGTTCACAGTTTTATCTGATACTTTTAGAACAGACTATAGTTTAGTAGATAGCATAACGTATTGGTTTGGTCTTGGGCGGTTGCTTTGATTTTTGATACGCCTCCGAAAGTTTACTTCTTATACAATCCGCAATTATTTTAGTCTGATTTTTCTGATTTTCCCCGTTCCACCAACCCTTTTCACTGCCATATTGTTCGATATAAGATACCAATGTTTCTCTAGCCACTAAATCCAGGCCTGGTCTAGTTGGAAGATTTTTACTTAGCTGTCTTTTAGGTGGTTGTCCAGTGTACGAACACGATCTTAAAGCTTTTTCTGTAAAAACTTGTTCTAAAACGCGTTTTGTAAATTCGGTAAATTTGACGTATTTAATTTTGCACTCCCTTATGCCTCTTGCAGAGACATACACACCTGTGTTTGGCATAAGTTCTATAGTTCCTAGGTCGTGCTCAGGATATCTTAGAGTCCATTTACTGTCGTTTGGTGTCTCGTCATCGTGTTTCTGTTTTGTTGGTAACGGTGATGAGATATTTTCTTTTGCTACCGCAGTAGCTTTATGTGTAGAAACAACGTTTTGTAAATAATTAACAGTATTGTCTAGAATAGACATAGACTTTTGATAGGATGCATTGAAATCGACGTAAAACTTATAGCAACGAGAATGCAGTTGCTTTTTAGTATTCAATTTTTCCGATTCATTTTTTGTATCTAATTCATCTGCAATTTTTTTCGTTTTGTTTTGGATATTATTTTGATGTTTATTTTCTTGCTCGTATTGTTTCCTTTTTATTCCGCTTCGTTTAGGTGGACCCTCTTCTGCACAATCTATGAGAAAGAAAAAAAAAAAAAAAAAGAATAAAAGTATTGTTTAAGTCTTTGTTTTTCCCGGCGACTTCGTCCGCATAGAAGTCGGAAAACAGAATATTAGTATTACGGTGCTGAATGGGTCGCTCTTGATAAGTGCAGTAAAAGAATAGCATATCAGTCTTACCAAAGCCTTCGAGGATATTTGAATTTAAAAACGCCAAACGAGATTCATCATTAAATATGACATAACAGTAGTTATTCAGGGTCGTCCCATTCAAATTATTTATTATTATAATTAGTGATCTGTTTTCTAAAAACGACACGGACGAAGTTTCGGGAAAACGCTATTCATACATATTTAAAACAATCATAGATTATTTTAGTATCCACGTAACATTACGCCTTGTTTCCCAGAAGGGTTTTTTGTTTTTGAGCGTGGGAAATCTTCAAATAACTTATCCCGCTCTGGGTGGAGTAGGAGGGCGCGTCAGACTTTTACTGACTAAAACCCTCACGTGTTCCCTCAGTTGCCTGTGTGCCAGGGGCGGCGGTATCTCTTTCGAACAACCCGCACCCCTGGCAGGCATCGGCCCTTGCGGGCCGCATCAGTTGATGCTGACATCACTTTGAGGCGCGCGTGGAACACAACGTGCCGTCGACCCGGGCTTGGTCCTTACCGGACAAACTTTTACCGACTAAAACCGACCCGGGGTTTTAGTCAGTAAATTTTGACACGCCCTCCTGCTCCACCCAGTGCAGGAGAAGTTATTTGACCGATATCCCAACCGAAAAAAAATATATGTGAGTCTTGATCTGTCAAAAATACCTCTAATTTACATAAATTTTTGACAATTAATTGACATTGATTGTCGCTGAGACGTCATCGAGACTAGATCTGGCCTGATCTGGAACTTTTTTAAATACGGGAACTGGCCTTCTGTTAAGATTACGATAATTATCGTAGTAATTACCTGATTCACTTGTTGTTTCACCCATCTCTCTTGCATGTCTTCTTACTCTTTCTTTTTGGTCTTTTATAAATCGAAATGCTTTTGCTCGTGAATCTGTAGAGCAAAAATAATATTTTTATTGAGTTACAATCGTTTTATTCAACACTTAGTTGACGATAATTTTAAGGCCACATCTCGCCTGTCAGCGGGAGCCTTTTACTAGAAAACGTCAAGATCATTACATTTTATTTTCTTTATTTAGTAGCATAGGCCCATTTAAGGACCCGATCACACGTACCGCAATTACACCACTACGACAACACGTGAACGGGCACTAATTTGTATGAAAACTAATCATTTACTCACACGGACGTAAATTCCACTAAGTTAGAGTGAGAGAACAGTTATACGAAGTAAAAAAAAAACGTTATAAAAGTAACGTCAAGGATGCGAGTTGTACGAGGTTCCTCGTAAAGTATGGGATTTATGGTACACGCTGGGTATCTAAATTTGATACCGGTACTCGGTTGGAACCGGTACCCAGGTGTAAACAAAATGTTCTAAAGTAAAGTGAGACTTCTCACACAGATTTATGAAGCCACAACCTCTCATCTCATCATCTCACAATAATCAGCCTATATGACACGGCCTGAAAAAAAAAATCTGCTGTTCCATACATTTTGACCACGTAGGTATTGCACTTTTCTATGAAACAGATGTTTGTTTTTTTTTTGTATTTAAAAAATATTATTATTATTATACGGTTATTAAAAAAAAAACTTTTTCTACTACGAAAAACACACCAGCACATCAAGATACACCAATCTGTCAAATTTATTTGATAGATTTTCAACTTTATACCGTAAGCATAAGGTTCATGTTCATTTGGGAAAATTTGACAGTTTGGGGTAGTTTGACCTGCTGGCGTCTGTACATTAGGTGGATCACAAAGTGCAACGCGTCACGCAACGGCAACGCAGGCGGCGCAGATTTTACATAAATTTGTAGCAAAAAAAAGCAGTTGTACATAAAAAATCTACATAGCTTTGATGTGGTTTTTATCATCCCTTAAAACGACTTAAAAATATATCAGCAGGCATCTACATATAGTCATCCTCATAATTCTTTTATCACCCTAACGTTGAATATCACTTGCATGTCACAAAACAACAAATTAAGATTACGAGGAAGATGCGACCATAGGTAAGTATTATTACGTCAACTATGACTCAAATGGGTGCTTACTTGTGTCAAATAGCATCTTTCCAAGGTATTCAGGCCAGTTTTTATTCGGCGGTTGGTTTTGATTAAATTTTATTCCTTTGCCTAATTTATCAGATGAGGGAAATAAATAAGTGACAGTGGTCCTATAAGAAAGACCGTATTTGTCATCACGTACGATCCAACTGCTTGGTATGCAATCATATCTGTCTTTGAAATTTACGTTTGCTCTGACAACCGCAAACGCTCCCCAGTCGTATTCAGACTCCTGATTTGAATCCTGGTCAGAATCCTGTACGGACACCTGATCTGAATCCTGGTCTGTTTCCTGATCTGAATCCTGGTCAGAATCCTGTTCGGACACCTGATCTGAATCCTGGTCTGTTTCCTGATCTGAATCCTGGTCAGAATCCTGTTCGGACACCTGATCTGAATCCTGTTCAGAATGCTGATCGGTTACCTGATATGAATCCTGTCCTGCATCCATTATCAGCTGTAAAAAAGTAAATAATTAGCTACGTGATCCACTGTTTACAATATTTAGAACATTCTGCCAATGCAGCAATGAGAACGATTCGGCGTCACTATTGCGTCATCCATCGAATGGCGTCCGAATTCAGCGCCCTTGGGTTCACTTTGTACCAAAATGTTTGTAGTAGGTATTTAATACTATCTTTTTCTAGCGGCTTCGCTCTCGTGGAGTTCGGAAATTATCCCGGGGGACGTACCACCAGGATAAAAAGTATCCTATATGTTAATCCAGGTTAAAAACTATCTGTGTGCCAAATTTCATTCAAATCCATTCGGCCGTTCTTGCGTGATTGACTAACAAACATCCAAACGTCTAAACATATATTAAACTTTCACATTTATAATATAAATAGGATTATTAGGATGTGACAATTAATTAAATGCTCCGAAGAAGCCCGTAAAATTCAAATTGAAATTCAAACACAACCACTCTTTAATATGTTGGGTTGAAAAAGCTAATAAAGACCTGCATGTTTTGAATTTCGCGAGCCATTTTGATACTTAACCTAGGGTATGCTTGGTATAAATATTGTGTGTTTTCTATCTCTAATAATAAACGTAAGCAAATGATACATTGCCAAACATTTTTGTATCACCAATAAACCGGCAATTTATAGAATTAATCAGTACATAAAACACACGTAAATATGTATAATTATTTGGCACACAAACAAAGACGACCATTTGACCAACCAAGCAGGGGCGCAGCTGCATACTATGTGCGTCGTCGTAATAGGAAACGAACTTTATCATCGACAACAAAAAGATGTGTGTCCATTTTTCTGTTGATTTAAAAGACATCTAAAATTATTCTCAAATAAACAATATCTTACCTACCTATTACAAAAAACTAGTTCCGGTGTCCTTGAATATTTTGTCCTTAATTTGATATTTTGACGACGAAAATATTGACTAGAGGAATACTGATAATAATGCAGTTATGCGTGGCGCCGCCGCGGCGTACGACGATAACTGAGCCAAGGCATGGAGCTAACCGCGCGCACGCCCGCCTGGAAGGCGGGACGAGCGCTCGCCTATAGAGCAACGACGTCAGAAGAGCCGTTGTGTGGTGACTCAGTGGTAATGGCGCCAACTTACGAGCTCCATAAGTAGCGGGTTCATTTTGTAGAAAGTTGAGTTTAAACGTGTACGAATTTAAACTTAGATATCACGTTCCCGTCTGTAAAAGATCAACTTAAATTAGTTACCTGTCCGACTCGGAGGCTACAAGTCCCGAGCTCGCTTCGCTCGCTTTTGCATCCTAAGTTCTCATTGTTTACCTATAATGTTCATAACAAGTCGAGATGTGTCGGGACTTGGGGCACCCGGACTCGTACAGGTTAGGTTCGAAGGGGCTGGCGGGGTGTAGTGAACGCACGAAGGGAGTGAAAGAAACAACAAACAAAGACCCTGGCACCCTCTTCGTGGTTATTTCTGTTTTAAACCATTCCGTAGTGAGCCCTGTGTCGTCAACTACACCTTGCGTTTCCAATCGAATTATTGTCGGCTGCCATGATACACTACAAAAATAAAATGTTGCAACTGTCTACAACTATTTTACGATATACATATTGTTTTAAACGTTGCCCCACACTAGGAATTTCTCCTGTATTGTGGGTGCGTTTACAAACATTTAAACTCAAATACACAAACAGCTAGACCCGGAACAGCATGCAATAGAAGTGCGTTTAACTGTCCATATCGTCAAACATTGAGTATTCTATGATCTGGCCAGACCGCATCATGATGTGCCCAACGGTTGATGTTCTATTTCATGGAATACAAACATTTCATGGAATACAAACATTTCATGAAATCGTCGACAATTTCATGAAATGACCAATTCTAAGACGACGGTTACGACATTAGTTAGTTAGTTTTTCAAGGTATACCTTGACTTGAAAAACTTGTCCCAGCATAACACCCACATTGTGTTTGTTCTTGTAGTTTGCCAGTTTTGAGACAGGGATAGGCAAAGCACGTACTAATCTCGGCTATTATAAGCCAATAGTTTAATATTTTGAAGAATATTGCCAATCCTTCGCTCCATATGTTCAAAAACTGTCCTCTTCTCAACATAGTAAATGTCGCAATGTATGATGTTTAAATGAAAGCCATTTCTTCTGTCAGTTTGTTACCTAAAAAATTACCCTGCTGGTCTGTATCGCACGAGGACACTTCCTCGCGTTTACTACAAGACTTACCAAAGAGCCCCCAAAGCTATGGATGCCACATACATAGGTAGAAAGTTGGTCTACAGATAATAATCAATGTCTCTCAACACAGTTATCAAAATTTATTTCAATCATAATTATGATGATCTACACATTCATTTACATGTACAAAAGTCATTGTAACATGACACGTAGTAAATACATACCTAAGAGTAGTATAGACTTATGTCTTAAAATAGTTAAAATTTATGAAGTGATGGCACGGAGACTTAAATGTAAAATTCGCTTACACTACTGACTATATTTGTGCTCTTTTTTATTGTTTCTGTATTAACTAAGGAACAATACAAAATAGAACAGTAACATCTAAACCTCAATAAGTTTTTCCGGATTTTGAAACACTTACTTATAAGTAATCTTAATAATAAGGTAAAATCATTATTTGTAATGAACACATAGTTTACAAAACATTGTGAGGTAATTAATAAGTACATAATAACTAAAAAACAGGAACAGGTCATTAATTTTTTATACCGATGCCTTCGAACCAGGTCGTCATGACTTACTAGAAAGCTCACCTAACATAGGTGTGTTAGCTAGAAAAGGGTGTGCCTTCGAACAATTTGGAACTTCAAACGCAAAAACCATTATCTAGCTGACACACCTATGTTATGTTTTTTTTTTTGGGTGGGAAATCATCAAATAACTTCGAGCTCCTACCAAGTTCTGACAACCTGGTATATCAACTACTTCTTTTTTGAAATTCGAGCAGAGATCGACTTTTTTTAGTAAGAAGCATCGCCCTTTTGCCGATTTAGACAAACATCTTCTCATCCCAAACGCATATACCTACTGTCAGAGACAGTATTTCCGTCGTGGGTAAAAATACATCTTTCTTGGAATTTTCTATGAGTCTACCACTGGTACAATTTTAAAATTTACTTAAAGCTCATGATATCTACATAGGTGTCAGCTACAAAACGGTTTATGAATCTTTAGTACTAAGTTGTTCGGAGGCATAAATCGTTTTCTAGCTGACACACCTATGTTAAGTGAGCTTTCTATAGAGTCATGAAGACCTAGTACTTCGAAGGCATCGATTAAAAAATTAATGACACCTGTTCCTTTAATTTGCTCTGTTTTCAAGGCCAAGGGAACAGCGGTTAAAACTGATCTTCCGCTGTACCACCGGGTATAGCTAGGGGTACACAGGAAAACGACCGCATTTTACCAATCTCCATACAAAACTGTTAAACAGATGAATTGCGTGCTGTGAACGTAGATCATTATATGAATTATCAGTTGTAAAATGGTCACACCATCTCAAGGTGCTCTTACACGGGCAATTTCTTGAGCAATTATTGCTCGGCAACACTAAGGGATCAATCTGGATTAATTAAGTGGAGCAATCTGGAGCAACAACAATAAGTCGGTTAAAAAAAAAACCCAACCGATCGACCGGTGCGGCTATTTTTTTAGTCACACAAGCCCCTTATAAGCAAACAAATTATCATCATCATCATAAGCCTATAATGTTCCCACTGCTGGGACACAGGCCTCCTCTCGGTGAGAGGGATTGGGCCGTAATCCACCACGCGGGCCCAGTGCGGGTTGGTAGATGTCACATGTCTTCGAATTTTTGGTTCTAGGACATGCCGGTTTCCTCACGATGTTTTCCTTCACAGTTTTGAGAACAGTGGTGACAAAATAATTTACACAAAATAAAGTTACTGCTTGAGTTTGAAGTCAAAACCCAAGCAGCAACAACAACAACAAAAAACATGCAGCAACTCCAAAGTCCCGGCCGTTACCACTGGGCCACCACTGCTCTCAATATTATATTCATTATCATCATCATCAGCCTATAATGTTCCCACTGCTGGGAAACAGACCTCCTCTCGGTGAGAGGGATTGGGCCATAATCCACCACGCGGGCCCAGTGCGGGTTGGTAGATGTCACATGTCTTCGAATTTTTGGTTCTAGGACATGCCGGTTTCCTCACGATGTTTTCCTTCACAGTTTTGAGAGCAGTGGTGATGAAATAATTTACACAAAGTAAAGCGCCTGGCTGGGTCCAAACTCACGACCTACAACTCGTAAGTCGCAGCCGTTACCACTTGGCCACCAATGCTCTCAAAAACAAATTATAACTAATACTAATTACAGTCCAGTCGTCGAATGAACGTGGTCCTGACACCTGTCAGTGCGACAATTCTAGTTACTTATACTTAAAGATCAAATTCGCAAAACACGTAAGTCTTTTGTATGAAACTGACAAGTGTTATGAACGCATTCGCTCGATGGCCGACTAGTAGATACAGTCATACGGTCAACTTATAAAAAAAAAAACTATATTCGCCGTTGGCAGAGATTTACAATACCATTTACGAACTAGATACGTAAAAATATCAAGTACCTACATAAATCATGGCATAAATTATTTAATAAAAAATTGTTAAAACAATTTAAGCATTGATTTATTATACATTTCAAATTATAAAAATCATTAAAACTTAACTAAAGATGATGTCATCCACAACATTTGGATACAGATTATTTATAATAACCGCAGAGTGTTACGAAACGTAACGTTAATATAAAACAAAAAAATGACATTGACAGACGTCACATCACAACATCAGAAAAATAAAAACAACTACTGGTAAGCCAAACGTTGCGGGAAAATATTAACGTAAAGTACTAAGCTGTATAAAGAAAAACGTGTGGCACTCGGAGACTGCCGCGGTAAAGCTATTGCATAGCATTTTTTTATCAACTTATGCAATTATAACGAAAATAACCTAACACCCCCAGTATAAAATGGCTAAAATACTGCTAAAACGGTAAGAAAATTTCATAAACTATCCATTAATATACGATGTTGTGTATGTGGGATCGTTTCAGAATTTTCATTTTAACCCCACCAGTGGGCTTAGAACCTCCAAAAACCGTTTCATTTTGACTCCACCATCAGCTTTCTTCTTCTTATCCGGTACGCTCTTGACAGAGCGGTCGTGATCGTTAAGTACTCGTAGGAGTATTGGAAGGAGCAGATGTGATGCACTTCACGACATTTCGCCACCGCTGCCTGTTAGAGGTCATCCTGCTGCATTTGTTAACCGAACCCCCAATGGCAGACTTGATCTGGTCAGTCCAACGTGTGGGTGACCTTCCGCGCGGTCTAGTGCCTTCTACTTTCCCTTGGACGACAAGGCGTTCTATGGACTGATTGTCACGCCGGGAAACATGTCCGAAGAATGTCAGGATGCGAGATTGTACTATCGAAAACAGACGCTGCCTGATACCGAGTTCTTGAAGTATCGAGACGTTCGTGCGAAACTCGGTCCACGAAACCCCAAGCATTCTTCTCCAGCACCACATTTCCAGAGCATCTATTTTCTGCCTTTCCACATCTCGCAAGGTCCACGTTTCAGCTGCGTAAAGAAATATGGGGAATATAAGCGTCCTCACGAGCCTGGTCTTTGTGGCTTTAGTTAAGTTTCTATTCGTCCATATTTTCCGCATCTTGTCCATCGCTGTTCTTGTGATGCCCATACGTCGTTTAATCTCATCGATGCACCCGCCATTGTTTGAAACTAGAGCCCCAAGATAGATGTAAGATTGGACCACCGTGCAATTCGCGATTTGTGTCACTTCAGGCGAGTTATTCCTGGCACGGTCAACAATCATCACCTTGGTCTTGCTGCGATTAATTTTTAGTCCAAACTCACGGCTCACTCGTTCCATCTTTGACAGTAGCTCTTCCAAGTGTTGCGAACTGGTTGCAAATAGGGTGGTGTCATCTGCGTAACGCAAGTTTGCAATCCTGTATCCACCAATTGTCACACCATCCGTCCAATCCTCCAAAGTGATACGCATTATTAGCTCTGTGTACGCATTGAATAAGAGCGGTGATATAATGCACCCCTGGCGTACTCCGGCACTAGGATGGAAGTCACTTGACAGGACATCATCTGTGCGAACTGAGGCTAGGCCCTCTTCATATAGACGTCTCAAAAGGTGTACAAGATGTTTTGGTGTGCCCATGTCTAGCAAGGTCTTCCACAATACCGGCCATTTCACCGAGTCGAATGCTTTGGAAAAATCAACAAAACAAAGGAGTACAGGCTTATTGAACTCTCTTGACTTCTCGATGATCTGGCGTACGATGAGAATTTGTTCTCGAGTGCCCTTCCCCTTTACAAAACCGGCTTGTTCCGGAGCGATCTCTTTAGACAGGTAAGTTTTCAATCGCTCGTTGAGAATATGTAACATTATTTTGCTAGCGTGTGATATTAGAGCAATGAGGCGATAGTTGTTACATTTCTTCGTCGAACCTTTCTTGTGCAGAGGTGTGAATACGGTATGTGTCCACTCCAAAGGCCAAACTCCTGTCTGCCATACCTTGTTGCAGATAAGATAAAACATTTGGTCG
This sequence comes from Polymixis flavicincta, assembly GCA_949987655.1. Classification (NCBI taxonomy): domain Eukaryota; kingdom Metazoa; phylum Arthropoda; class Insecta; order Lepidoptera; family Noctuidae; genus Polymixis; species Polymixis flavicincta. The sequence continues at coordinate 16,746,565 of OX465184.1, forward strand.
CCACGTTCTCCTAAGGCTTTAATTGTCTCTATAGGAATTGAATCTTTACCAGTTGCTTTTTTGCTTTTCAGATGTTTTATGGCAGCTCTTACTTCGGACAGAAGGATGTCTGGTTCCAAATTCTCTCGTTCTGGGTCTGTACTTTCAAACTGTTGCGATTGCAGGTCCAGAAATAATGACTGACAGTAGCTCTTCCACGTTTCAGAGATTTGTTCGAGTTCTGTTACCACTTCATTTTTGTCGTTCTCAATAGTCCAGGTTCTAGCAGGTAGAGATTTAGTAATGAGACGAATTTTGTGATAAAGGTCTCTAGACTCATGCTTCATAGCGTGTTTTTCGACCTCTTCACAAATGCTACGAAGGTGGGAATTGTGGTCTCGCCTGCAACAAGCTTGGATGATAGCAGACAACTTATTCAGCTCTCTTATGTCTGTTCCCGCGGCTTTCTTATGGCGCCTCTCTTCTATTAGAGCAAGAGTACTATCTGTCATCCAATGTTGTCGTTTGCGCGTTTCTGATCTTGGATTAGACTCCACCACTGCGTTTTGGATGAGCTGTTTAGCCTTATTCCATAGCATGTCTGGTGTTGCTTGATTGTGGTTCACATCGGTCCATTCTTTCCAATTCCGCTCAATGGCTGCATTGAACTTTTCATTATCTACAACTTCAATCCGTCTTATTTTCTTGGAGGATCGGGCAGCTTTGAGTTCCATCAGCTTTAGATCACCGAAAAACCCTGAAAACGACGATCATGATTGAAAATTTGTCAATTTTCTCGGCCGCCGTCTTGGATTTTTATTTTGACCCCACCATCAGCTTTAGATCCCCCAAATACCCTGAAAACGATACCCATGATGGAAAATTCGAAAATTTTCTTGACCGCCATCTTGGATTTTCATTTTGACCCCACCAACGGCTTTAGATCCCCAAATACCCTGAAAACGACACCCATGATGGAAAATTCAAAAATTTTCTAGGCCGCCTTCTTGGATTTTCATTTTAACCCTACCAGCGGCTTTAGAACTTCCAGAAACCCTTAAAACGACACCCATGATGGAAAATTCGAAAATATTCTCAGCCGCCATCTTGGATTTTCATTTAGACCCCACCATCGGCTTTAGATCCCCCAAATACCCTGAAAACGACACCCATGATGGAAAATTCATAATTTTCTCGGCCGCCATCTTGGATTTTCATTTAGACCCCACCATCGGCTTTAGATCCCCCAAATACCCTGAAAACGACACCCATGATGGAAAATTCGAAAATGTTCTCAGCCGCCATCTTGGATTTTAATTTAGACCCCACCATCGGCTTTAGATCCCCCAAATACCCTGAAAACGACACCCTTGATGGAAAATTCGATAATTTAACCGGCCGCCATCTTGGATTTTCATTTTGACCCCACCATCGGCTTTAGATCCCCCAAATACCCTGAAAACGACACCCTTGATGGAAAATTCGAAAATTTTCTCGACCGCCATCTTGGATTTTCATTTTGACCCCACCATCGGCTTTAGATCCCCAAATACCCTGAAAACGACACCCTTTATGGAAAATTAGAAAATTTTCTCGGCCGCCATCTTGGATTTTCATTTTGACCCCACCATCGGCTTTAGATCCCCAAATAACCTGAAAACGACACCCATGACGGAAAATTCGAAAATTTTCTCGGCCGCCATCTTGGATTATCATTTTGACCCCACCAGCGGCTTTAGAACCTCCAGAAACCCTGAAAACGACACCCATGATGGAAAATTCGAAAATTTTCTCGGCCGCCATCTTGGATTTTCATTTAGACCCCACCATCGGCTTTAGATCCCCCAAATACCCTGAAAACGACACCCTTGATGGAAAATTCGAAAATTTTCTCGACCGCCATCTTGGATTTTCATTTTGACCCCACCATCGGCTTTAGACCCCCAAATAACCTGAAAACGACACCCATGACGGAAAATTCGAAAATTTTCTCGGCCGCCATCTTCGATTATCATTTTGACCCCACCAGCGGCTTTAGAACCTCCAGAAACCCTGAAAACGACACCCATGATGGAAAATTCGAAAAAATAAAAAAATCAGATAAAGCAGACAAAATTGCTATTTTAACATATCATTCCTCCGTTGCTATGCAACAGTCCGACCTGTTGGTGTTAGGTTATTTTCGTTACGGAATTTCTGGATTCGGTCTCCACGCTCAAGGCCCGCGATAGAAGCTATGCAATAGACGAATGTATTACAAAATGGTCAGTGTAAAACATGCAAGAAGACATATAAATCAATAAAGACAGCGATGAGCCTTACTCGCAGCTTTATTTTTTTGCGGCTGTGGCTACAGGCGGTTTAGATGTCACTGTTGACGAGGTGGAAGCGGCAGGCGCGGGCTCAGTGGATGTTTTCGCTTTCTTTGGGTTGTTTTTATTTTCAGGTTGCTCCCTTTTTGTTCCACTTGTTTTGGGTGCTTCCTTTTTTTTTCCAGTACCTAAAGAACCTAAGAGAAATACGCGTTATGTATTATTGAGTGCCTTTTATCTTTTGCCCACGATTTCGTCTGCGGGGAAGTTGGAAAAACAGATTATTTTTGCGTGCTTACACCCGTTCCGAATCAATAACGATGTTGATGATTTGTCGTGTATAAAGTTTACTGATTTGAGGGGAGTAGCAGCACTGTAAATCGTAACGCAAATATTTATGTGAGCTCTGTAATCGATTATGGCATAAGTCGGAATGAAACCTTTTTTTTTTTTTTTTTGGGTGGGAAATCATCAAATAACTTCTCCCGCTCTGGGTGGAGCAGGAGGGCGTGTCAGACTTTTACTGACTAAAACCCACCCGTGTTCCTTCAGTAGCCCTTAAGCCAGGGGCTGTGGTGTCTCTTTCAAACAAACCCGCACCCCTGGCAGGCATCGACCCTTGCGGGTCCCATCATTTTTTGTGCTGACATCTCTTTGAGGCGCGCGTGGAACACAACGCGCCGTCGACTTGGGCTTGGTCCTTACCGGACAGCGAGCTACCCATTACTCGCCGTCCGCAAGCCTATGCGTACGGTGGCCGGAAATCGGCCTGGGATTCCCGACGCCCAGGGCGTCTCCGTATCCTGCGGCGGCTGGGGTCGCGAGGGCGCATATGCTGCCTCTCCCTCACGTGCGCCGCCTCCCTCTTCGCGAGCATCACTGCTTCGCTGAAGGAGGTGACGGCTCCCCATGCCCTCTCGCTCCGTACCATGGATGAACCCTTAGAAATAATATCTGCGACCTCAGGGTCTCGAGAAATGTCAAAGACGAAATAATAAATAAAGAAGGTGGTGAATATGCATAAACGGTATTAGTAATATACCTATGTGTAAATTATTCAATGGTGCCGATTCTCTTGTCACAAAATTTTCTAAACTAGACTTTAAAATCACAAAAATGTTGTTTATTCCTGTTAAACGATGATTTCCCATTCTGAAATTGACTAAAGTAACAAAACTTAACATTATTTTAGTTTAACAGCACTAAGATTGCACTGAGTTATAAATTTAGTGAAAATGACATTTCATTATTCTATTTAACCAAAAAATGTTATTGTCTAATTGAATCTGCCTATTTTAATCGCGAATAAAAAAGATTTTTGATGATTTGCCATAACTGCGCTGGTGATGTCTTACAAATATAATTTATTTGTTTACGCTATTTCCAAATTGATAGCGATGATAGTGCTGCATATGAATCTTATAACCCGGTTAAATCTGGATATATTGCAGATGATGAAGGAAGTTGGTCTTCTGACTGAGATGAGGTGAAGAGAGATGTGATAAGAGTGTTTTTATTGTGATTGTTATATAATAGTCACTTACAAATGATAATTTATAAGATCAAAAGTCTAGTTTTGTTATTTTATATTTTTATACTAATATTTAATAAAGTTGATTGAATATTTAAAAAATACTTTTTTATTGCTTAAATTACATTTTGTTTGACGTTTATTTTTACAACTAAGTTTTAAATGTGTTGCGTTTCAACTCTTATGTCGTTGCAAATGACCCCTTTTAAAGTATAATTTGCAACACGATATATTTTGTTCAATAGAAAATCATGTTTCAAATTATCTTCTTCTGAGGTGACTGACAATGACTATACAAGTATACAAAACTTCAGTTTAAGTAACAACTACGAAATAAAAACAATATGACTAATATCATCCGGAAACGTGTTGCTAATCACCCCGGATTACGGTACTGCATCTTTTTTTTCTTTTGTGTTGCTTAAATCTCGAAAATGGTGTGTCCTATCGTAAAAATAATGAAAATTTCGACCTCCTTTATAATGCTCATAGAACTTTAAGATTCAAATGTTTTTTTTTATTCTTTTTATTTTTACAATGCTGACATATTCTCGTCATTAATTGACATTATACATCAATTTTATTTAGGTTCATTTTATTTATGTAGATTATTTTACATATTGTGAATGAGAGAACATTGTAGGCCTTACTGACTGTAGATTTGTAGACGATTTTCTATTCTGTATTCGTCTAAGTACCTGGTACTTATTAACAGGCCTGCGCTGTCCTCCCATACATTTTATCTCCGTAATTTGAAAATATTGTTAAAGCCAATTATTTTTAAAAGAGTAACCGTGGAGTTTCTTGCCGGCTCTTCTCCATAGGAAACAACAATTTGGAACCGAGCACCTAGCTTCTGACGTTTCATAAGTGCCCATGCAGGTTTTTAATAAATAAAAATATTTTGATTTGATTTGATTTCATTCAAGATGTTGGTAATAATTTTTCATATTTTCCCAATGATATTATAAGTGTAAAAAGGTGTAGATTGGTTATATGAGCTCAGCAAGCGGCACGTTAAAATGTAGACAAGTGACCAAATTGGACGTCAGTGTCGCGTCGCCAACGTCAACGTATGGACTTCACGTACGGAGTGCAATTAAAAGTAAAACTGACCCAAAAACACCGAAAATGCCGTCGTGTGTTATGAGATATTGCACAAATTATACAATAAAAACTTCTAAAACTCAAGAAATCACATATCATTCATAAGTAAATTTATCTTAATATTTTCAAAAATCAATCAATAAATTCGTAAAATATGGCGTCAGATCTTTTCTGATAGATGTCAAATATTACCGATCATAGAATAAAATTATGCCTTAGAACAGATATGTCAGTCTCACAGTAGGTAGGTACAAATGGTGGCATGTAATTTTTATTATTATGGCTATGATGAGTTAGGATAAATTAAATATATACATACATACACTACTAAATTCAAATCAAAACATTAATAATTTAAGTGAGTCGTAAAGGAGAATATATTTTTAGGTGTAAGTATTAAATTAATTAATTGTTTCTAGATTTCCAACAAATGAAAAAGAAATAAATTAAATTAATTTGAAGGTCACTGATGCGATTAGATAAGTTTATTACAGCTCTCATCATCTGCCTAGCCTGTTCCCAATTATGTTGGGGTCGGCTTCCAGTCTGACCGGATGCAGCTGATTATCAGTATTTTACATGGAGCGACTGCCTATCTGACCTACACAACCCAGTTACTGGGTAATACGATACCCCTTGGTAAGACTGGTTGTTAGACTTTCGGGTTTTCTGACGACCCGTAACGACTTCCCTAGAAAATGGTTGAGCTGGATGATGCTGATCCACGCGTCAAGGTCGTGAACGGGTGCCGTTGGTTGAGACTGGTCATCTCCTAACTGCCATGGCTTATTTAGAATCTATTTTTTTTTTTTACTTTGTTCTCACTTTTATAGAAGCACTAACAATAATGTTCCCAAGATTTTGTAATACCCATGATTTAAAAGAGTGTCCTTGGAGTTTCTTGCCCGTTCTTTTCCATAGAGATCTATGTTTTGGAATGGGTAAGTACCTAGCTTCAGCTTCGATTTTTAACCGACGAAAAACAGAGGAGGTCACTCAATTCGACGCGTATTTTTTTTTAATGTATGACCACGCATATCTTTTTACAGAGTAGTTCGATTTTGGTAATTCTTTTTTTTTTGTTTGACAATTCCAAAGTGCCTGTAAAAGGTTTAGTTGAAATAAATGCTTTGAGTTTGAGTTTGACTGTCAAAGATCCACAAATTACAACCGGGACCAACGGCTTAACGTGCTTTCCGAGGCACGAAGGGATCTTGGTATTTTAAGATAGTCACCCATCCACGAATCAACCACGGCAAGCGTAGCTTAACCTGATTGATCTATTGATATTCATTTTTTCAATTCAATTTTACTAGTTTATTATTTTGACTACATGAACTCAAGAGTGAATCGTATTTTTAGGCATAAATCACGGTTTGATGTAAAATGTCATATCTGATTATTATTCTATGTCGTTTCTAGTACACGAGACGACGTACTGTCGCAAATTATATTTGTCTCTTTTTCACCCGCGGTAATTGAATCATGCCATCCAAATTTAACGTCTAATCGGAATGTAGTGTGCTATTGCAATATTAAGTTATCTATGTGTGCATTATTGTGCCGTTTCTGAAGATCGAATGATGTGTATGTAACCCATCTACACCTACTTACTTATAAAATCATTGGTTGCGAAGCCAAAAAATACCACGTGCGAGTCGCGATTGTCAAATTCGATTTTAGTTGTGTCAAAATTGTTTTTTATGAGATTATTTTTTGCAGAATAGCTTTAAGATGCTCATAGCCAAAAGTAAGGTATTTTAGTGATAGTTAAGTTAGTTTAGTTCGGTGTACACACGGCTACACATCAAGCTATACATTTCTACTATACATACATTTATACTGGAAATGTATAGCTTGATGTGTAGCCGTGTGTACAAAAGAATCGGCACCATTGCCGGTTTATTTTTAACCGACTTCGAAAAAGGAAGTGCTTCTCAATTCAGTTGTATTTATATTTTGTGTCTTAAGACCCAACAAATAATAATTGATATCAAATAATGATGATTCTGGAGTGGCGACCGCGTACTAGAAGACGTAGAGTTGGAAAGCCTCCAACAAGGTGCACCGATGACCTTGTGAAGGCCGCGGGAATCCGCTGGATGTGGGAAGCACAAGACCGGTCGAAATGGAGGAGCTTGGGGGAGGCCTATGTCCAGCAGTGGACGTCTTTCGGCTGAAATGATGATGATGAATGATGAATAATAAATATCGGCATTAATTGTCGTAATAACTACCCATTTCCTTTCGACGATTGTATGCCATAATTCGAGAAATTTCTTCGTCTCTTTTTGTTTCATCTATTATAAATTGTAATGCTGCTGCTTCAGAATCTGTAGAACAAAAATTGTTTTTTATTGAATGACACTCATTTGATAAAACATATGACGATATTTCATGAGAAAACGTCAAAATCCTTACACTTTACATTTTACTAGCTTTTATCCGCAGCTCCGTCCGCGTGGATGTCGGTTCTAAGTAAGTATGTATAGTTGTCCTCGTAATTGTTTTATCTAATAAATTTTGAATGAACGTCCAAAACAGGTCAAAGAAGCATAAATAGTTTCAAGCTTTTGAAGTTAAAATTTTCTGGAAATGACTGTCAAAACTGGTAGGGTAATTCCGAGGTCGACTACACGAATCCGATGACGCAAATGTGTGCTTACCCGACTCAAATAGCATATCGCCAAAGAATTGGGGCCAATCGTCGCCCGGTGGTTCATCTTTTGTAATTGTTATGTCCTCGCCTAATAGTTCTTCTGAGGGAAAATAATAATCGACAGTGGTCTGGTCACCATTATCATAGTCGTAAGCAGATATGACCCAAGTGCTCGGTATAACATCGTAACATCCTGAATCTTGTTCTCTGACAACCAAAAACGACAGAAAGTCGTAATCAGAAGACTGGTCTTCTGAGTCCTCTTCTTCTTCCATATCTGAATCCAGTTCTGACTCCTCTTCTGAACTCATTATCTGCAAAAAAATGTAGGCACGTTCGTTGTCTGTTTACAAAATGTCCCTAAAACGTTCTGGCAATGAGTACGATTTGACCTTGCTATTGCGTCATCCATTGAATGAGGCCCTCTTTGGGTTCACTTCAAACATTGTTTAAGTACCTATTTAATAATATATGATAACGAGATCATTAAGAAAATGCTCCAAAGTTGCCCGCGAAACATTTTATTTTTTATTTTTATTGAATATCGGTGTTTGTTAAAAAGATCTAATATCACCAAACACCCTAATTAGTTAATTACATAAGATACTAGCTTTTGCCAGCGGCTACGCCCGCGCGGAACTTTCATCCCCTATTTAACTCTTTTAGGGGTTGAATTTCGAAAAATCCTTCCTTATTCCTTGTCTACATTATAAAGGGAATCTCTGTGCAAAATTTCAGGTTTCTAAGTCCAAGGGTTTGGGCTGGGCGTTGATGAGTCAGTCAGTCAGTCAGTCAGGACTTTTCTTTTTATTTATATAGATAATCAAAATACATAATTACATAAGATATAATCAAAATACATAAAATAAAATTTTATTGTTTTGTAGAAAACATTGCATATTAATTGGTCACACTGATTGTGGGAGAAAATTGTGGTCACATTATAAACGTACGCACGCACACACTTCAACCAATTTTATCTGCTAAAACATAAGTAGTACTTCGTCCATTCTGGTTTGTTTTCATTGTACAGCAGAAGTGTGACTATAATTATTTACGTAGGTACCTAGTTTTAATTATTTTGGCATACAAAATTACTCACGTAGTTAAATGATTATGATTAAAAATGACAGAAATATGTTTAGCAAGTAAACGATTCTGAACATTTCATAATGTTCATTAATTTAATTACACATTGTAGAGCTGCAAATTGGGAAAAACTAAAGTATTTTGAACTTCGCGAGGTACCTTGGTAGAGCCTTAAATTAGATCAATAAGGTTTTTTTTGGCCATAAATATTACTGTTCTCTGCGAACGTAAGCAGATTAATGATGCATTGCCAAAAAAAAAAACTCTAACATTTCAGAATTAATTGAATAAAACATGCGTAAATATGATTAATTGACACACAAAGAAAGACGACCAGCCACCCGTGGTTCGTCGTGAATGAAACAAACTTTATCGTCGAAACCAAAATAATATTTGTGTCCAATTTCCTTAAGATAAAGAAGATAAAAACGTGTAAAAGTACAGTAAACAATATCCTACCTAAAACTTCTTAGTTTCGGTTTCCTTAAATATTTTGTCCTTAATTTGTTATTTTAGCGTCAGAAATTTTGAGTTCAGCAATAAACGGCAACACAGTTAGGCATGCGTGACGCCGCCACGGCTTACAACGATAACTGACTGAGCGCTGAGCTCGGGAGGCCGGAGGACGGAGGAGGGCTCGCCTATAGTAGTACAGTCACGAGCAATAATATGTATACACATCGCCAAATTCAAAAGCGATGTTCTTTTAAATAGCGATTGCAACCTTGAGATAAGTTGGGTATTTCATTATAGTGTGGGTCCCAAAATATTATTTTTATAATAAAATAAGATTACAATGAGTAAAAATGGAGAAAATCACTTTTAAAAGTTGGTAAGCGTATACATATTATTGCTCGTGACTGTACATCGACGCCCGAAAGGCAGTGGATCAGTCGCACAGACTACTTAAGATACTAGTAGTAATAGAGTCAACTTATGAGCTCCATAGGTCGCAGGTTCGTTTTGTAGACGACTCAGTTTAAACGTCTATTCCCAGCCTTGGGCCAATATTTATGAAACATAACTTACCGCGAATTTGCGGCTTAGATGTTATGTCTCTACAAGGTCAAATTAAATTAGTTAGCGAAATTCCACGGAAGTGATGGATATCGTTAACTAAACACGATAAAACAATACATTACAGTTTATTTATTTATTAGTATTACCGTCTATCGTAAACTGCCAAAAAGACAATAACAGCATTTTTTTTGTTGTTGTTTTATCGGCTTATTATTCGATTCGCACTAATCTTTCGATTTAATTCGATTTACTCGACCGAAACGTCGAGTTTCAGCACTTGAATAGAATATTATTTTCTATAGCAGATTAGCACGACGGTAATTTATTAGTGAGCGAATCGATAAATCCAGATTGTATAATTCAAAACATACCAATTGCCTAATAAGTTCAATTTTTTAATGGTGTTCAAGGGTTTCACCAATGAAGAAAGTTTTAAAATATTCGCAGCTGTCAGCTTGGATTTTCATTTTGACTTCACTATCGGATTTAGCACCCTCAAAAACCAGGAAAACGACACGCTTGAAGAAAAATTAGAAAATGTTCCGCTGCTGCCACCTTAGATTTTCGTTATAGTTATCTATTAAATAATAGATACACAACACATGACCGTGGACCATTTGGTAATTTTAAGCTTATATATTTTAGAAGGCGTATTAGATTTAAGGAGTTAAAAACAGTTTAAAAGAAGTGTAGGTACACGTTTATTAGAACAACAATTGAAAGTAATGACTTTCAATTGTTGTTCTAATCTAAAGATCGACTAGATTATTTACACCGCGCAATAAAAAGATCGCAATGGGAATTTCTGCCGATCATGTTTAAGAGTACATTTTTACGTGAACAAAAGTCATGGAATCGCAGTCATCGTCACCGATGAGTAGCGCGTTTATGTTTTTTTGGAAAAGTCCCTTTCTTTCATTAGGAAATTCTAATTCTTTTACCCCTTTCTTTCCCTTTGTATTTTTAACGTAAAAATCTGTGCTGGTACCTTTAATGGTTGAAGTCGATCGCTCGTTTATAATTTTTTACCGAGAGCAATCACGACCAAAGGACCCAATGTGAAATCCTGTATTGACGATTAAAAAATACACACGTAATTGTTCAAGTTTTCACTGCTATCAGCACTCCCGGAGTGCTACTGTTTTTTTTTTTTTTTTTAAGTCAACCATTAAGATGAAGCTCAGGAATTTAAAAAGTTCCTCAATAGTATAAAAAGGTGCTCATCTTTGTGAAATTCAAAAATTAGTTGGCTTTAAAAAATTATGAATGATTCGTTTTAGTTTTAACTCAAATTAAAATTCGATTTTTATTGACTTTGTTAGAGCTCAATTAATCACATATTTTTTTTGTTTGACTAATCAATCGATCGAAAAATTTAGTGATTGAACCAACACTGATGCATAGTCTCGGTTTTGAGATGTGAATTTTAGCCAAGAACGACTGAGACCTTACCCGTTTATGTTTATTTTTGAAAATACCAAAGCGCATAAAACTATAGCTACCGAGAATAATGTCGCAGCTGCTTTTTTCAAGATCTAAGTCTCAATAAATTTAAATCATTCATTAAACATAAGTTGTGCCTAAAAGCCTTTATACTGTTAAAGATTATATTGAGGACAAAAAAGCTTGGGATTGACCTGCTCCAATTTTGAATACTGAATATTGTTTTTTATTTTGCTCTTTGACATTTGATTATTATTATTACACTTTGACATGAATATTTACTTTGAGAAGTATAACATTATTTTTGTTTTAATTATTGTGAATGTGAGGACAATGTGGTATTTTTCTTTTTCTGTTTCATCTCTTTCTCAGTTCGTTTTTAATGTTAATCTGGCAGTTTGAGTACTTTATGCGGCCTACCTAAATTTCCTTTCTTTGGTATTGTTCGTCAAATCGTTGAACTCCTCAAGTGCTGAGTTGTTGTTGAATGGACAGGTCCACTCAATCTGTGTGGAACTTTTCTCAAAATACTATTTCAGACACCAATCCACATGGTCCTCACATGATTTGACCAAGATTATGTCTGGACTTAAAAAGAGACTGACCTCTGCGTTTGTTTCGGTCTTTCTTTCGGCGTTTCTTAATCTTAACTGACTACTCTGAGTTATCAGATAGGAAACGCCGACCTCAACTAGTTTAGCGGGTTAGTTTTGCGGGTTGGTCGAAAGAGATACCGTCGCCCCTGGCACACGGGCAACTGAGAAAACACGGGTGGGTTTTAGTCAGTAAAAGTCTGACACGTGCTCCTGCTCCACCCAGAGCGGGAGAAGTCATTTGATGATTTCCCACCCAAAAAAAAAGAAAAAGCTCTAGTAGAGTAGAATTTCCATGAAATATTTATAGAATTTGTTCAATTTGAGTCGCGACGCGCCTGTCTGCGGGAGCATTTATTAGAAACCGTCAAAATCCTTACAGTTTATATTTTAATTTGTGGCGTGTGATAGGACCCTTTAATGTACATTAAAGGGTCCTATCACACGCCACAAATTAGACCACTACGACAACACGTGGACGGGGCGCTAATTTAAATATTTAAATTAATAGTTTATTCGCACGGACCACATTTGCCCGTCAAAATCAACTGTCATACCGACTACATCAAGGTCACGTCGTTGCCACAACACAACAACCAGGGCAACCACGATAGCCACGATAACCACACACGAAATCTGCTAATATCGTATTAATAATATCACCAAATTGTTTTGGAACACAGAATATGACATTTCGATTACTTGCCATTACATTAGTTGGAGGCAAAATTTCACGTTCCTACTTCTATTTTTATGATTCCTAAATTTCAATATTCCTAACGTTTATAATTACTACTCTCAAAATAACGAGTTTCAATAGATCGAATAACAAAAAGTCCGACTTAATGATATTTCTAAACATCAAAAATACGAATTCCGATTATTAAAATATCGATTAATACAATTCCGAAATAAAAACGCCTTGTAAAACTGAATAGCAAGACAAATAAACACATAATTGCTCGTCAGATAGAAAGTATAATATTATGTTTAGTATGAGGAGTATGCAGCATGCAAGCAAGCATGCAAGCAGGCATACAGCATGCGTGCAGGCAAGCAGCAAGCAAGCAGGCATGCAACATGCAGCAAGCAATTTTTCTGTCACGGCTCCGGCGCTGCGAGGTTTGGGCGGCCCCATGCGAGCTCTTCGTCGCAGATGGTTGCAACACTCACCACCGCAAGCCGGCCAGCCTCAGCCGCGGCGGCGGGCCTTCAAACCACCGCTCCTCAGCTCGCGGGCCGCCTCACCCCTCCGTGCCTACACGGGCTTAAATTACTTACACTCTAGGGTAGGACAGACTACGTGAAGTCGGTTTTGCAGCGATTCGTTTCTGTCACTAAATTTTGTAGCACAACATGTTGACTTTTAGTTTATTCGAAGCATTGATATATATGTTACACCTCAATGATTCGAAGTATTGAAAATCGGAATGTCGTTTTTTGGACCGAGAACCCTTCGAGCATTTGATTTTTCGAACGTATAAAAAAACGAACAAATCGAATTTACGACTTTCGGTAAAATAAATTTTGTGATTTTTAATAATAAATAGACATTACAATTCTTAGGTATTATGAAATTCGTACTTTTGAAAACCAAAACATCGAAATTCGGAATAAAATATTTCAGAGTATTTGGGTGTTCCGATTATATATAAAAGTGTAGCATGTTTTGCGTCTATAAACAGATTTGTTTTAAAAATTGTAATTAACATGTGGCTATCCGATAACCTTTACCTTTCTACAAAACAGTTTTTGCCTAGAAGTCCTGAATTCACCACAATACATGTAAATTAGGTGGTGGCGCTAGTGGACGAATAACTTAAGTTAGTTAATTAAGTGTGAGTTGTTATCTACGTTGTTAATTATCAATAGAGATCCTATTTTTAACGTTCAACTCGTACCAAACTACAGTTTGAGTAGTAAAAATACACTATTTAAGATGGTCATTATCTCCAAAGTACCCAGAGATAAGCAAATAGTTTCTTCGAGTGAATTACTCAGAATGACTAGTTTTCTAACATATATGATTGCCATCTCGACATCGTTTAACGTTTTTGAGAAATTGAACAAAATGTAATAATTCCCATACAAAAAAAAAAAAACACTAAACATTATTTAAGGTACGACCATAATATTTTTTTTGTCTTATTTGTTATGTGTACGTTACCCTAGCAAGAAAGTGTCTCCTAGAGTTATATGAGTAGAACGTATAATGTGTGCCTTATCTGCTGTAAATGTGCCCCCACATAAAAAATGTGTGCCCCCTGTCGTTTTGGAGAAAAACGGAAAAAACGATTCTTGCTGGGGTAACGTTTTTCTAACAGGAAAATTCTAAACGAATGATCGGAGAGAGAAAAATTGTGCATGGCCAGAGAGCTTATATGTGTGCCAAAATGTGCCCCCAAAAATTAAATCTGTGCCCCTTCAGGTTTTCGAGATATTGCATTTCCTGCTGGAGTAACGTTTTGATGAATCGTTTATCTCTAAAACTATTGCATGTGCCCCTGTAGAATAAACATACACGAGTAGCTCTTAAGGGGCACACCTTAGTGCCCTAATTAGATTTAAGAAAATATTTATAGTTTTCAAGTTATCGCGGTTTTATGAAAACCCGAAAAAACATCGCAGCGCCTAAATGAGACAAGGCACAAGTTCGCTGAAAACTGTATTCGGTCCTTCTTGACGCTATTAATAACCATACAAAATTTCAAAACTGTTCATGCATGCGTTTTTGAACAATCTTGCCAAAAGTCAAAACGATGGTGTCTTAACTTTGACGGCAAAATACAAGGAACCGGCTCAATCCCAGATGTGTAGATGTGAACCAAAATTGTGTGCCTTTAGTCAAAAATATATGGTGAAAATATTCAGCTTGGAATGTTTCGCATTAAGTTAATATTAACAAAAAACCAAAATATGTAAGCAACGGCTGGTTATCCGACCAAATTTGAATGACTACTAAAAAGCGACGGATTCATACATATCGATGACCTTCTTTACTTTACTCACTAACCGGTTCACACGTGTTGTGTCTGAGTACACTGAAGTAGAAAAGTAATAAGTAATAAAATAAAGTTGTTATTGGATTATATTCTACTAGCTGTTTCTATTATATTTATTGATAAGCCGTAGGTTAGATAAATTAACAATAAGTTTTTCATCAGTAAGGGGAATGCTCCAACCAGCCCGCGAAATTCAAAGTTTCTTGCGTTTTTTGCAATTTGCAGGCCAGTTCTAGGTTGTGTGTTGATTAAAATATTATTCGCGGCTGTAAGACGTATGTAGTTACAGAATTATAAGCATCAAAATCACCAATACAACCCTCCAAGTTCATAAGGCGTAGGAACAAAAAAAAAAGCCATTCCTATAGCTTTATGAACTTAGAGCGTAGTATTGATGATTTTGACTTCGTCTAATATGAATAACAGGTACGAAGTGTTTATTGACTAGGAAGTCCGTTTGGATTATTACTTGGTATTGGTAAACAGTTGCAGTTATGTTATGATGCCAAGGACACTGTTACGTTGAGTCACGCAGTTGCACTGATACTGTTTGTTTACTTTTTTTTAAGTTGGTTGAAAGTGGCGTATTAAGTATTTTATAACAATTATGTGGTTGTAGGGGTGGTGAATTTTATGGCACGATATGCAGTGGTAAGTATTTAATGGCATTGTTTTGACTTATTTAAAAATACTTGTACACTTATCAAGTACTTGGATTTTTTTCATTACTTTAACAATTTTTTTTTTTTTTTTAGGAAATTTAATCTGTGATTTGATGCAATACTTACTCTAAGGATTAAGAATTAAAATTAAGGGAATAAAAATAATAATTTCCACATCAACAAGCTGTTTCATTTAAGTCACAAGGTGCATTTAATATATATTTTTAATTAGCCCCCAAATCTTTTGAACGCGACTGTACGGACAACAGCTTAGGTATAATACGTCAAATAAAGAAGGTCATCGATATGTATGAATCAGTCGCTTTTTAGTAGTCATTGGAATTTGGTCGGATAACCAGCCGTTGTTTACATATTTTGGTTTTTTGTTAATATTAACTTAATGCGAAACATTCCAAGCTGAATATTTTCACCATATATTTTTGACTAAAGGCACACGATTTTGGTTCACATCTACACATCTGGGATTGAGCCGGTTCCTTGTACTTTGCCGTCAAAGTTAAGACACCATCGTTTTGACTTTTAGCAAGATTACTCAAAAACGCATGCATGAACAGTTTTGAAATTTTGTATGGTTATTAATAGCGTCAAGAAGGACCGAATACAGTTTTCAGCGAACTTGTGCCTTGTCTCATTTAGGCGCTGCGATGTTTTTTCGGGTTTTCATAAAACCGCGATAACTTGAAAACTATAAATATTTTCTAAAATCTAATTAGGGCACTAAGGTGTGCCCCTTAAGAGCTACTCGTGTATGTTTATTCTACAGGGGCACATGCAATGGTTTTAGAGATATACGATTCATCAAAACGTTACTCCAGCAGGAAATGCAATATCTCGAAAACCTGAAGGGGCACAGATTTAATTTTTGGGGGCACATTTTGGCACACATATAAGCTCTCTGGCCATGCACAATTTTTCTCTCTCCGATCATTCGTTTAGAATTTTCCTGCTAGAAAAACGTTACCCCAGCAAGAATCGTTTTTTCCGTTTTTCTCCAAAACGACAGGGGGCACACATTTTTTATGTGGGGGCACATTTACAGCAGATAAGGCACACATTATACGTTCTACTCATATAACTGTAGGAGACACTTTCTTGCTAGGGTAACGTACACATTTGTTATCACTGCCACAACATTAGAAAAAAAATATCAGCGCTCTAGGATCAATGTCCATTTTTATTGAATCGGGACCAGTGTGCGCCAGTCAGAAGAGCAGTTGTGTGGTGGCTCAGTGATAATGGCGCCAACTTACGAGCTCAGGTAGTGGGTTCAATAGTGAGTTCATTTTGTAGACAGTTGAGTAAACGTGTATTTATCTCAGCCTTGGGCCGAAATTAAAAAAGTAACTTTCCAAGAATTTCAACTTAGATACATATCATGTTCCCGTCTCTACAAGGTCAACTTAAATTATTAGCGGAATTACTCAGGGCCTGAAATCATTATGACCACTTAACGATTCCTTACTCGTAACTACGTCAAACACACACGAAATCTGCTAATGTCGAATTATTAATATCGGAAAATTGTCTTGGAACATACAGAATATGACATTTCTATTCCTTACCGTTTACCTACATGGGTAAAAAAAAACACGATATTGACGTAATTTGAAAGTAGTAAGATTCCGCGGGGAATCATTATAACCATACAGAATTGGGGCCTTGAAGTGATGGATATCGTTGACTAAACACCTGCATTGTCTACCTACAATGTGTCCATCTGTAACAAATCGAGATGTTTCGGAACTTTTGGCATCCTGACTTACACAGGTTAGGTTCGAAGAGGCTGGCGGGGTCTAGTGAACGCACGAAGGGAGTGAACAAAGACCCTGCGACCATCTGTGGTTATTTCTGTTAAAACCATTCCGTAGTGAGCCCTGCGTCGTCAACTACACCTTGCATATTAATAATTGCTTTTCCAAACGAATTATTGCCCGCTGCCATGATACACAACAAAAACAAAATATTATTAATAATAAAAATAAATAATCAAAATCTTTATTTCAGACATGAACAAATACATGAACAGTCCATAGGTTGGTTAGTTATGGGTTAGTAACAGAAAGTACTTATAGTCTATATGAGTATTGTTAGTAAAGACAAAAACACAGCTAAATTGTCTAAGCCCAACCTGGAGGCTCAGTGTGAAAGCGCCATAGGTACATTTACGCCTCCGTCTAACTTTTGGAGAATCACAGGCATGAATTTATGTGATGAAATTATTTATTTACGTGGACCTATAGCTATTTCCACCCAGTGCCGTTGGGACAGTCTGGCCTGTTAACAATCATCTTCAGGATGCCGCACACTGGTCCCAAATTAAAAAAAAGTGGACATTGATAGTAGACCGCTGATATTTTTTTTTTATTGTTGATACAATGAAAACAGATAAGGCAAAAAAATATTACTTCAAATACTTTTCTGTAAAAAAAATATTTCTTTTTTTTTGTTCGGGAGCGATTACATTTTACTCAATTTCTCAAAAACTTTAAGCGATGTCGAGATGGCAATCACATATGTTAGAAAACTAATAATTCTGAGTATTTGGCTCGAAGAAACTTATTGCTTATCTCTGCGTACTTTCGAGATAATAGTGACAGAAAATAACAATTTTTTTTAATGTTAATTGTTTGCTTTTTTTTAATCATAGCCTTACTTTAGCACATAATTATAATGTATGCGTAATGTCAAATAAATAAAAAGAGACTTCTCTGTAAAAGAGGTTATGGGGGCTCACTAATGACTGAAAAGCTATGACCTTTCTGAAGGAGTATTTTCATCAGTTTTAAAAAACAATCAAAATGAATACAAATAAAGCTGCAAACATAAAGTTGAATATGTTCACAAACGATTCTGAAAAAATATTATGGTGAAAGATTAATATTTGGGTCTATATTCTCTTGAGAAATCTCTATTTCCTCGTTTTCCAACGAAAGCAATTCATTGTTCAAGATCAAAGCACTAGCCTCTGGAAACAACTGTTTATGTAAACGAGCAAACTTTGGTTTGATATGGCTGATGTAAGGATCTGAGCTAATTAGAAAGCTGTGGATAATGTCTAAATTAGTCTGAACTCTACCGATTTTTCTTGTATGTGCCATTCTAACATTCCGGAAATCTTTATTCCTCGCTTCGGAAGCTTCTTCGGAAAGCATGCCTATCGGAATAAAGGAGAAATTTTCACAAATATCAGCACCGTGTATCAACAATTTATGGACACTTGAAGGCATGTAATACCATGGATATAAGTTTACATACAGCATTGCTGTTTCTTTACAATATTCCCTAAACAAGTTGGTAATATATTAATAAGTTGACCAGATGAAATTGTTTGTAAAATGACTGCAAATCTCTTGATTAAAACAGGGTGGATACCCGTTATTTCAGCAGATACTTCATAATTTTCAAAAAACCTTCTTGCCGTGTTACCGTCATTGGTTGTACCAAATCCCTGTTTTACTATGTCAATTAACAAACCAGTTCTTTCCCGGAATTCTTCTTGTGTCAAATTCTTTTTAATTTCTTTTAACAATTTATCTTCTTTTCGTGCAGCCCACTTTTTGAAGTCTAAGTTGTACGAAATGTGTAAAATACATTCCATACATCTTATCCACATATGAAGCGAAGACAGACCATATTTATACATATCTTCTCTGATGAGTCTTTTGGATACAAACTCCAAGTCATTCATTTTGCTAGGTAGGGTATTGCAAATATTACAAACAGCTGCAGAATAAGTATTGGAAATCACAGTAGAAATTTTCCCATCAATCATAGTCATGTACAAAACATGTTTAATATCAAAATTATCTACAATTGTGGGAACAAGATTACGAATTTCTTCCTCTAAGGATGCACTTTCCTTCTTTATCAATTCATTTGTTTCTTTTGCAAATATAAAGCCAATTGGACGACAATAGTTTGTTGAAGAGGGAGCAGGATTTTGCCACAAGATAGTACCACTCTCTTCTTCCAAACGAAGCGGAACCAAACTAATCATGAAAACTGAAGAATCGTCAATTTTAGTGTCGGAGTGTGACTTTTGTTTATAATTACTTTGAGAAGATGACCCGTCAAAACCCCATTTGCTTATTAGTTTTAGCGATTTTTTGTCGGCAGAGTTGTGCTGAATTGTTTTTAATATCCTATTGGTTGTCAAATCTAGAAGCGATTGAAGTCTTATCTTAGAATCAGATTCAGTTACAGTTATGTCTGACTCTGGAGGATAACAATTTTTTTTAGCTTCCAGGAGCTTTTGATAGGATGGAAGACCATACATTTTCTCTGAAGCAAGAATAGTTCTTAAATTTCGATATTGCCATTTTGACAAATTTGTTGAGGTGTAAAGCGCTAACGTTTTATCATCTGGTAAACACGGTTTGTCAGTCTTTTTAGCGAATAGTACATCATGTACCATCTCACATTTTTCCTTGTTTTGGCTGAGTTCGTTTAATATAGCTGCAATTTTTTTTTTTTTTGACCCTTTTAATTTGGCACATAAAGCATAAACTAATTCCTCCTCCGTGTGATCTAGAAGTGTTAGAGAACGCCTTTTCTTCTGTTTATCAGATATATCAACAAATGGTTTTTTACTTGTACCACAACTTAATTGATGAGTATCCACTTGCGTTTCGAAATTTGGAATTACTTCCTCGGCAACTTTAAAAATGCTGCTTAAATCGATATTTTGACATTTTGGCCAAACTATTTGGGATTGTAACCAGTCTGAATTTTTGTTAAGAAAGGTCTTTTGAGCTCTACTGGAAGCAGACCATCTTTTTGAGATATTACTTGAAAAATTACGACAAAATAATTTAATATTACTCAAATCTTCGGAAGACAATTCAACACCAATACGTTCAATAAGGGCATTAAATAAAAAATCGACATTTTTAAAACCACCTCCTGATTTAAGAACAACGTATAAGTCTAAGTTGGTGACAAATGCGGACATATTATAATTTTAAGGAAAATTGAAAACAAATTAGAATCAAAGATATCAAAGACAAAGTGACTTTGATTTTAACAAAAAAAAATTACGAAAACAAATTCGACGAAAGAAAGACAAACAAAAATTATTTGATTTTAAAATCCAAAGATTCAAAATACAACAGTAACAAAACAAACAAACAACAAGCATTTCTTCAAGCGCACAGAAAAAATAAGGACACGTCTTATCGCAACCACATTTAGTTGTACACTGAGGTGTACGCGCGCGATTCGTGACCGTATTACGTTACGTCATGAGAAGCGGCCATCTTGTTATCCCGGCAAACTCTCGTCGAAGCTCCATTTTGCTGGCCAGCGGACCTATTGCGATATGAGTAAGGCTATGAATAAAAAAAAGCGAACAATTAACATTAAAAAAAATTGTTATTTTCTGTCACTATTATCTCGAAAGTACGCAGAGATAAGCAATAAGTTTCTTCGAGCCAAATACTCAGAATTATTAGTTTTCTAACATATGTGAATGCCATCTCGACATCGCTTAAGGTTTTTGAGAACTTGAGTAAAATGTAATCACTCCCATACAAAAAAAAAGAAATATTTTTTTTAGAGAAAAGTATTTGAAGTAGGACAATAATATTTTTTTGCCTTATCTGTTATCATTATATCAACAATAAAAAAAAATGTCAGCGGTCTACTATCAATGCCCACTTTTTTTTAATTTGGGACCAGTGTGTGCCGTTCCGAGTGTTACGCAAGCGCTGTGGCAAGGAAGCTGCTTTTTTGCGCATGATAGCGTGAACACCGTCTGTGTGAGCTTTGGCAAACATGCCAGACGCACCACAACGCCGCGGTAGCCGCAACAGCATCCTGAAAGCGTTGTTGTACTGCACACGCAGGACATTGTAGCCTCGACTTGTATATGACACCCACAGGCCGCTCTAATAAAAGGACTGGCAGAACGCTGTAAATAAGGTCCCACTTTAGCCCACTCATAGGTGGACTAAGCAGCACCATGTCATCCGCGTAACTTATGTTATTGACACAAGTGCCGTCTAAGTGACAGCCGACATGTGTGCTGCTCAGTCACTCGATGAGCTGGTTCACATATAAATTGAATAACAGAGATGAGCTTAATCCCCCTGCCTTACACCACACTCCATTTTGTACTCATCCGACAGTGTACCGACCCATCTCACACGATTTGTCTGGTAAGCATAACAGTACTTGAGCAGCGTTGTGTATTCCGCCGGCACACCCGTGCCCCATAACTTGTCCCACAGCACATCATAGGAAACGAGATCGAAGGCTTTCGACAAGTCAAGGAAACACGCGTAGACCGTCCTCCTCGAGGTATAGTACTTGACTGTGTGTTTCAGGCTAGGTATGGCAGTCTCCATGGACACTGCCCTAAACCCGAACTGGGCATCATGTATTTCAACGTGTTCTGAAAGGCATGGTGGGTCGATAGTTATTTATATCAAACGTGTCGCCCGTCTTGTTTTTAACAATAGTTACTACAGTCGTCCACATAAGCGGTTCGGGAAAATAAGAGTGACCGAAGCACAGAGTAAAAAACAGAGAGAACACTCTAGGCAAATGAACCCCCGCATAAACTGAGATCATTGTGACCCCGGCGACTTTCCATGTTGCATTCCGGAAATATTTTTAGCAACTGTCCTAGCTGGTATTTTGGTAATCCGCCCAGTCACAATAGCCTCAGCACATCCTCTGTCAAAACTCCCTACGTTCAAGAGCGACTGCACAGAAAAGTGGTCCCTCAAAGCATCAGCAATATGCTTGTAGTCAGACAAACCACCGACGCCCACCGAGAGTCATAACAGTCTACAACTAACTATTTTACGATATGACCACTAATGTTTGGCAACATCATGCAATGGAAGTGCGTTAAACTGTCCAAATCGTCATACTCAAATTCTATGATCTGGCCAGACCGCATTATGATGTGCCCAATGGTTGATGTTCTAATTCATGAAATACCTACAAGCATTTCATGAAATGGTCGAAAACTTCATGAAATCACCAATTCTAAGACGACGGTTACGACATAATGCACCTGTGTTATTCTTATAGTTCGTCAGTTTTGAGACAGGACAGGCAAAGCCCGTGCTAATCTCGGCTATTATAAGCAAACAGTTTTATATTGTGAAGAATATTGCCAATCCATTGTTTCATAAATGTTCGAAAACTATCCTCTTCTCAACAAAGTAAATAACGTAATGAATGATGTTTAAATGAAAGGCATTCCTTTTGTTAGTTTGTTACCTACGCAATTACCCTGCTGGTCTGGATCGCACAAGGACACTTCCTCACGATTACCTACTTACTAAAGGGAAAGACCCCAAAGATATGGATACCAAATACATAGGTAGGAAGTTCAGTTATCTATATAAATAAAAAGAAAAGTCCTGACTGACTGACTCATTAACCCAGCCCAAACCCTTGGATCTAGAAAACTGAAAATTTGCACAGAGGTTCCCTTTATAATGTAGACGAGGAATAAGGAAGGAATTTTCGAAATTAATCCCCTAAGGGAGTTAAATAGGGGATGTAAAAAGCTGGTACAGAATAATCAATGTTTCTCAATGCAGTCATCAAAATGTATTTCAATCATAACTGATCTACACATTCATTTACACGTAGTAAATACATACCTAAGAGTAGTATACACTTATGTCTTAAAATAGTTAAAATTTATGAAGTGATGGCACGGAGACTTAAATGTAAAATTCACTCACACTACTGACTATATTTGTACTCTTTTTATTGTTTAAGTATTAATTAAGGAACAATACAAAATATAAAAGGAACATCTAAACCTCAATAAGGTTTTCCGGATTTTGAAATACTTAAGCAATCTTAATACTAAGGTAAAATCATTATTTATAATGAACACATTCGTTTATAAAACATTATGAGGTAAGTAGTAAGTTCATAATAACTAAAAAAACAACGATGGTGCTGGTGAAACAACCCGTGGATGCCAATATTAATTGAATGAATTTTAATCAGTCTGCCTAGCCCTCTTCTAAACCAGTTACTGGCTAATATGATACGCCTTGGTAAGACTGGTTGTCAAACTTTCGGGCTTCTGAGTACCCATAACGACTGTCAAATACGCACAAATAACAGCCGGGACCAACGGCTTAGTGTGCTTTTCAAGGCAAGGAGGAGTCTCAATATGTTATGGATGGGCACCCATCCATGAACTGACTGAGGTAGATTGTTTTATATTGTGACGATCGACCTGCGACCCAGCTTCGCATGGGTGCAATGGTGACATGTCAAAACATTGAGATTCTTGTGCGACATAAACCTTCCGGAAATAATGCTCTAAATCGTTTAGTCCACTCTAGGCCCCTCAACTCCTATAAAAGATTTGTTTATTTGTTTCCTCTCACCCTTAAACATAGTTCACATTCGACCTCCAGGGGGTGAGACTGCATATTCATACAAAGGACACGCGTACCTCGTCCACTTTCAACCCCTAGTTCGGTAAGTACCTAAAATTAATATTTTGGTACATTAAGGTACAGACATGTAACTATAGGGTACACTGATGATTTATAATCGTAACTATACTTTGGGGGTCGAGAGAAAACTAAAACTTGGCTGGAAAATAAAATCCACTCTTAACCCCCAAGGGCGAGAATAAACTATAGTCAGAGGTCCAGTGGACACATTATTTATTGGAGGTCGACGGGGCCGAGAGTAGACTAAACGCTCTAACGGTGAAAACCGCATCTAAATCCATTTTCTAGTTTAAAAGTAGTTAATCTAAGTGGTCACACAGACAGATAGGCAAAGTTTTATAAGATGTAAAGATACTCGTATAGATTGAAATATTGTCACAGTAAGTGAAGTTATTACGGCAGACCAGAGGTCGTTCTGTCGAGTGCAGGAGGCCTAAAAACGCAACATAAAGCAATTCCTCTAAAAGCGATTCATTTCCTGAATTCCATTATGACTCTGCTATTTGACATTATTTTACTTCAATAAAGCGATTGGACCATTTTACGAATCTCCATACAAAACTGTTAAACAGATGAATTGCGTGCTGTGTACGCAGATCATTATATCGATGCTTCCGACAACAAAGGTCGTAAACACCAAAATAGCACTTTTGGTAATCAACGAAAAACAAAAAATAATTTCGTTTTTGGCTTATATCTTTTTAACTTTAAAAGTTGTAAAATTGTGTTCTATCCAAGAAATACGTAAAATACGATGGTGTTTCATAATATATTATTGCTATTTATGTCAAAGCCTTATTTTAAAAGTTAGCTTGGACATACACCCCAGAAAATTCAAGAAGTTGGTATTTACGACCACTAACAAATCAATGGAGAACGATTTGTCTAACGGAAGTTAGAAGTATGCACCAGTTTTTAAATACAATAGTTCTGGGTTTGGTTTTAAAAACCATATACTGAAATAAAAATGAGTGTAAACACCACAATCTGATGCGATGGTATGTAACAAACATGGAAATATCTGAAGCAAATCAATGAATTTAAGACTGTAAGTTGAGTTTTCATTACTGGTAATAAAAACAATAAAATAAAACACAAATTGACATAATTAAAAAAGGTTTTTTATTCATTGACCGTCATCGTTTAATCAAAATAATGGTTAAGCAAGGCACTAATACAAATTCAAAGTAAAAAAATGTCTAAACCAATCACTTAAATTTCCATTAGAGGATCTTACGTACATCAATCATCATTCATCATCATTGTTTGTGTCGCGGCTCGAAATTTTTATACCTTTAGGACCTGGCAGGTCCTAAAGGTATAAAAATACACTTAAGTAAGTATATTATAGGCATCGTCCCGTATAATTTAATCAAGCGTTTGTTACAAGATGCCTCTATTGTTCTACCTCCAACGGCGTACCTAACCAGCCAGACATAATTCAAAATGTTAAGTAATCATTTTGTTTCATTGATTTCAAGAAGATTTTATAATCACGACATTTTTTTAAAACGTATTGATAATGAATTACAAAAAAATATAAGTAAACATTCTACCAAGCTTACTGCTCTAATAATTTTAATAAACAATGCCCATTTTCACCAACGCCCTTAAAAATTTAGGTAGTTCATCTTTCTAGATCTTGTTTGTTCGGAAAGCTTCTGTACTATGGTCTACCTAACTTTTAGTGTCGTTGGTGAAAATGGGAAAGTGTTATCGACAGGATAATAAAAAACTAGATGCAAAACATAATACGACGACGAGTTATAGAAAATCAGGTCTTCAAATTTCTGATTAATAATCTTCTGTCATTGGATAGAAGATTATTAACCAGAAATTTGAAGACCTGATTTTCTGATAGAAGATAATTAATCAGAAATTTCATCTTCCTCGTCAGTCTCAGGAAGAGTATCAATGACATTATGAGACTGAAAAGGAAGCTGTTTGTATTCGGCATGAAACCGTTTGTGTATTGTCCCCTGATCACACAATCGTTGCAGATCTTTGTATTTAGCTGCGGTAATTGGTAGTTTATCTGTATATAGCTGTTTTGGAGTCAACTGCTTTACTCGATTATATTGTAATTCTAACATTTCTTCTGTATTTTCTTTTGATTTATTCTTCCCTTTTCCCTTTCTTTTACGCTTGACATCTTCGAACAACTTGATTCGATGTGTAATTGCATCTTCTTTCATTGAATACTTGAGTTCTATTTGGTTTAAATTGGTCTTTCTGAAAGTTGCTACTCTAATGTTTCTCCAATTAATATTCTTTAAGGTTTCTTTTGTAAAAGTGTTTGAGGAATTTCACTCCAGTTCAAAAAATCTGAGTAGTCCATCACATTGACTATATAAGGCCTTGGCCGCTTTCTAGCTGATTGAAAAAATGAAGGCCACTGAGATGGACTCCAAACTATGATTCTTTTAACTTCCCTCTCTATTGTAGCGTGCATTGAATCTGCTGGCATATAAGTATGTCCCGACAGTAAAAAGTTTATTTGGATAACTTGTAAGTTTTTAGAAAACATTAAATAATAATTTAATGTGGCTAGAACGGTTTTATTTTTGTTTTGTCCCCCACACGAGTCGCAATAGAACAGTAAATTCCGAATGCCTTTTTCATCAGCAATTTTTAAATATCAATACAAACAAGTTGCGATTTCATCGCTGCCCTTTTTTCCATCACTTTCTCCCCATGTGAAGCAATATCAAACCAATTCTCCAAGACCAAGTGCCATTACGACAATTGTCTCTCAGCAGAGCTTACGTTTTAAAAATGATTGTGGGGTGTAATTACAATTAATTATGTATTCATGTTTTTACGACCGACAGCTGTTTGTACGTTGTATTATACGACCTGCACGGTTATTCGGTTCTATGCAATATGAGTTATACAACCCTCTTTTCTAAAAAATCTTGATTATACTAGTAAAAATTTTGGGTGTAAAAGTATTTTTTTAGGCGAATATTTTTTTCACATTTTTAGATCGACGCAGCGCCAAAAATTAAGTAGGGCTGCATTCTTAACTCATTTTCGCCAAAATGGCGTTTACGACATTTGTTGCCGGAAGCATCGATATGAATTGTCAGTTGTAAAATGGTCACACCATCTCAAGGTGCTCTTACACGGGCAATTTTTTGAGCAATTATTGCTCGGCAACACTAATGGATCAATCTGGATCAATTAAGTCGAGCAATCTAGAGCAACAACAATAAATTGCCGATGTGTTTCGGCAATATTGCTTCTGATTGCTCCATTGAGTTGCCGACTTGGATAGTCGGCAACTCGGTTTGGAAATGTTTAGTCAATTTTCTTTCTATCTCGTTTGTACGTATAACTACGTCTCGTTTTTGCGAGAGGAACCGGTCGGTGGCGGAGTCGGCGGTGGAGGCGCATTACCTATAGTTTTTTATAAGTTGCTCCATATTGCTCCATATTTTGTGGCCGTATATCTGGCAACAGGTTGCTACATGTTGCCATTGCCCTAAATTGCTGGATGTAGTCGTGACGTCACATTTGACGAGAATTGCCCAAGATGGAGCAATTTTAGTTGCTCGCGTAAGCGCACCTTTACGATATTAAATTATTAATAATTATATTATCCCATTATGATTCTGACTAAGCAGCCCTTTAAAACGCCCAGGCGCTCTGTCCACACGGCTACACATCAAACAATGCGAGATCAGCTTATACTGGGTAAATGTATAGCTTGATGTGTAGCCGTGCGTACCTAGTTAAGTAGCGTTTGATTTAAAATTCAATTTCCCAACTAAGAAATATTTTTAATGGGCTTCCAGTCTAACCGAATGCAGACAAGTACCAAGTGTTTACATGGAGCGACTGCCAATCTGACATACACAACCCATTTACCAGTAACTAGTCAAAGATATAGGTACGAATGACAGCCGAGACCACCGGCTTAAAGTGCTTTCCGAAGCACGGCGGTGGTATGTAAAGATGGAACAATGCACAGATCAACCACGGCAAGCGTTGGTTAACCGAATCGATCGACCGGTGCGGCTATTCTTTTAGCCACAAGCTCCTCATGAGCAAACAAATTATACCTAAGACTAATTACAGTCCAGTCGCCGAATGAACGTGGTCCTGACACTTGTCAGTACGACAATTCTAGTAACTTATACTTAAAGACCAAATTCGCAAAACACAAAAGTCTTTGTATGAAACTGACAAGTGTTATGAAGGCATTCGCTCGACGGCCGACTAGTAGATGCAGTCATATGGTCAACTTATAAAAAAAACGATATTCGCCGTTGGCAGAGATTTTACAACACCATTTACGAACTAGATACGTAAACATATTAAGTACTTACTTACATAAATCATGGCATCAATTATTTAATAACAAATTGTTAAAACAATTTAAGCATTATTGATTTATTAAACATTTCAAATTATAAAAATCATAAAAAATTTACTAAAGATGTTGTTATCCACAACATACAGAATATAATACGATACAGAATATTTATAATAACCGCAGAGTGTTACGAAAGGTAACATTAAAATAAAACCAAAAAATGACACTGATAGACGTCACATCACAACATCAGAAAAATAAAAACAAGTACTGGTAAGCCAAACGTTGCGGGATTTTTTCATCGTAATGTTCTATGCTGTTTAGAGAAAAAGTACCGACATTAAACGAATATATTACAAAATGTTCACTATAAAACATGCGAGAGGACATCTAAATCAGTAAAGACAGCGATGACCCTTACTCGCAGCTTTTTTTTTTGCGGCTGTGGCTACAGACGGTTTAGATGTCACTGTTGACGAGGTGGAAGCGGCAGGCGCGGGCTTAGTGGATGTTTTCGCTTTCTTTGGGTTGTTTTTATTTTCGGGTTGCTTCCTTTTTGTTCCACTTGGTTCGGGTTCTTCCTTTTTTCTTCCAGAACCTAAGAGAAATACGCGTTATATTTTATTGAGTGCCTTTATCTTTTGCTTCGGATTCATCGGCGCGGAAGATTTATTAAACATTTCAAATTATAAAAAATCATTAAAACTTTACTAAAGATGTTGTATCCACAACATTTGGATACAGAATATTAATAATAACCGCAGAGTGTTACGAAAGGTAACATTAAAATAAAATAAAAAAATGACACTGATAGACGTCACATCACAAAATCAGAAAAATAAAAACAACTACTGGTAAGCTAAACGTTGCGGGATTATCGTAAAGTACTATGCTGTTTATAGAAAAGTACGACATTTAAACGACTGTATTACAAAATGGTCAGTGTAAAACATGCGAGAGGAAATCTAAATCAGTAAAGTCAGCGATGAGCCTTACTCGCAGCTTTTTTTTTTGCGGCTGTGTCTACAGGCGGTTTAGATGTCACTGTAGACGAGGTGGAAGCGGCAGGCGCGGGCTCAGTGGATGTTTTCGCTTTCTTTGGGTTGTTTTTATTTTCGGGTTGCTTCCTTTTTGTTCCACTTGGTTCGGGTTTTTCCTTTTTTCTTCCAGAACCTAAGAGAAATACGCGTTATGTTTTATTGAGTGCCTTTATCTTTTGCTCGCAATTTCATCTGCGCGGAAGTCAGAAATCCAGATTATTAGGGCACAGTCCGAATTGCGCTGTTATCGATTTTTGCATGCTTACACCCGTTCCGAATCAATAACGATGTCCCCGCGAATTGATTTTCATGACATGGACAGTTGTGCTGTTTTATTTCGAAATTGTTCTTCTGGCCACCAAAAAAGAAGAATAAAGTCATGTATATTTACTGATTTGAGGGGAGTAGCAGCACTGTAAATCGGAACGCAAATATTTATCTGAGCTCTGTGATCGATTATGGCATAAGTCGGAATGAACCCTTAGAAATAATATCTGCGAGTTGCCATCAGCCCTTGTACGCGTTACAAAGGTCTGAGACCCCAAGGTCCCGAGAAATGTCAAAGACGTAATAAAAAAAAACAAGGTGCTGAGTGGGACGATTCTGATAACATAAATTAAATAAAAATAGTTTAGTCAGCAGTCTTGCCACTTCTTCAGTGGATATATGCTACTGTACGGTAGCAAGTAGGTAAGTAGGTAGAAGCTAGTTATGCATAAACGGTATTAGTAATATACCTATTTATGAATTCTTCAATGGTGCCGATTCTCTTTCGAAATTCTCTAAACGAAATTTTCAGTATTTTTGCGATAGGACGCACCATTTCCGAGATAAAATCAAAAGAAAAGAAAAAATTTAGTTAAGAATTTATTTTGTTTTCACAAAATTCTCTTCACAAAGTTGTCAAGAACTAAAATTCACACCGACATCGACACCTCGACTTCCGGTGCAAAAATAGATGTTTTTTTTTTTTTTTTTTGCTTATATCTCGAAAAAGGTGTGTCCTATCGCAAAAATACTGAAAATTTCGACCCCCTTTATGATACCCCATACACCTCTAAAACTCAACATGTGGGTAATAATTTGTCATATATTCCAAACAAAAAGTGAAAACTCCATATAAAAAACACGTCGAGACTACCCCAGCGCGCCTCGGTCTAAAAAAAATCGCGGGGTAGGGCATACAAGAACCGCGTTGCGAAGCCAAAAAATACCACGTGCGAGTCGCGATTGTCAAATTCTATTTTAGTTGTGTCTAAATTGTTTTTAAATTTAGAGATTATTTTTTGCAGAATAGCTATATAAGGAATTTTAGTGATAGTTTAGTTAGATTAGTTTGGTGTACCAGAGAATCGGCACCATTGCCTGTATATTTTTAACCGACCGCGTACTGGAAGACGAGTGGGAAGGCCTCGGCCACAAGGTGGACCGATGACCTTGTGAAGGCCGCGGGAATCCGCTGGATGTGGAAAGCACAGCCAGCCAGTGTCGAAGTAGAGGAGCTTGGGGGAGGCCTATGTCCAGCAGTGGACGTCTTTCGGCTGAAATGATGAATGATAAATATCGGTATTCATTATCGTACCTACTAATTACTTACCTATTTTAATTCTAGTTTGGTATTCTTTGTCCCTCATTATACTACTTTCTACGCTTGATACCATTAGTTTTCGTCTATATTGAAATGCTGCTTCTTCAGAATCTGTAGAACAACATAATGTATTTTTATTGAATGACATTCATTTGATAAAACATTTGACGGTATTTCATGAGAAAACATCAAAATCCTTACAGCTTACATTTTACTAGCTTCAAAAAAAAAAAATTGCCCATGTCCTTCTTCATATCTCAGGCTATATCTCTGGCGAATTTCATGATGATCGGTTCAGCGGTTTAGACATTAAAGCGTAACAGACAGACAGACAAACAGAGCTACTTTCTCATTTATAATATTAAATAGGGGATTAAATAGAATAACTTCATATAAATGAGTGTTCTAAAGCTGAGTTCCTGTAAAAATGAATCGTTTTGCTTACCAATACTAGCATTTTTATTGCCAAACTGGGCTAAATAGATTCGTTGGTTAATTTAACCTGTGATAGCTACTTCCGTATGGGAGGGTCTTTGCAAAGCTATGAGGCATTTGCACCATTATTGGTAAAGACACAAGAGTCATCATTTTCACCAATAACGGTCCGTAAAATATCGTCATCATATAAAATATCAGCGCATTTGTTTAAATAGCAAACCGACGACGCCATACCCAGAGCTATTATGGCATCCACTGCGTCCAGGGTTTTCGTCAAATGACGCGTGTTTGAAAACGTAATATTTAAATGCAATTTAACGGCGCCAGTGAGTCTCAGCGCGCCACACATTGTTCAACAGAGTGCAGCGCCAGTGAGTCTCAGCGCGCCACACGTTGTTCAACAGAGTGCAGCGCCAGTGAGTCACAGCGCGCCACACGTTGTTCAACAGAGTGCAGCGACAGTGAGTCTCAGCACGCCACACGTTGTTCAACAGAGTGAAACGCCAGTGAGTCTCAGCGCACAACACGTTGTTCAACAGAGTGCAGCGCCAGTGAGTCTCAGCGCACCACACTTTGTTCAACAGAGTGCAGCGCCAGTGAGTCTCAGCGCGCCACACGTTGTTCAACAGAGTGCAGCGCCAGTGAGTCTCAGCGCGCCACACATTGTTCAACAAAGTGCAGCACCAGTGAGTCTCAGCGCGCTACATATTGTTCGATTTTCAACTCTCGGCGCTACGCAGTGTGGTAAAGATCCGAAAAAAAACCCAAATCCAATGAAATCCTGCCGGTATTTTATTACGTCCGCGTGAACGTTGACTCTATGTCCAACATAAGCGAAAACGCGATAAGGACTCGATCTTGTTTTATATAATTTAATACCTTTTGCCAGCGGCTTTGCCCGCGTCTCCACGCGGGCAAGACCTCTAAAGCCGTCGGAAAAAACTAATGTATAATATTATAGTAGGATTTCTTTAAGCATACAAATGTACAAAGGCGGACTAAATGCTATGGGCGTTTTCTAGCAGTCAACTTTAGGGTGGTGCAACATGGGTAGGTGCAATTGCGAAAATTGAGGAATAAATATTTATCTATACTTCTATACTTATTATATAAAGAGGACAGATTTGATTGTTGGTTTGTTTGCATTGAATAGGCTCCAAAACTACAGAACCGATTTGAAAATTTTTTACACTATTGGGAAGCTACACTATCCCCGAGTGACATGCTATATTTTATCCCCGTATTCCCACGGAAACGGGAACTACGCGGGTAAAACCGCGGAGCGCTGCTGGTTTAAATATAAAGCGATAAGACCATGTCCTTACCTATTAAAAACTATGTATCCATAACAGAGGTAGGTATATAACTAGTTATACATACAACCTTATTAGTATATGCGAAATCCGAAACACGTGTCTAGTATTCTTATGTATAGAATCCATGTACAAAATTTCAAAGCGGTATCATGAAAAATCACAAAGTTTTAAGCTTGTTATGTTACCTAGTTGTCTACACAAACATGGTCACCATAGGACCCACACACCACCCGCGCGTCCAGCGTGGTTTGTGCTCGCTCATTGATAATAATTAGGTAGTAGGTACCTAACCATATGGCAATTTTTATGTAATTAACTAGTGATAAATTAAAAAAAAAATTAAACCTTGGGAAAAAATATAACATCATCATCATCTGCCCAGCCTTTTCCCGACTGTGTTGGGGTCGGCTTCCAGTCTAGCCGGATGCAGCTGAATACCAGTATTTTACACGAAGCGACTACCTATCTGACCTCCACAATCCACTTACTGGGTAATACGATACCCCTTGGTAAGACTGGGAAAAAATATAACATACACCATGTTTCACCAAAAACTATTGGAATCGATTCAGTTCCTATATTCAGGTTTCGCATATACTAAAAATAATGTTGTATACAGATTACAGGGTTACTGGTTAAGTCGACCTAGATCCTTTAAGAGGCTGTAGTTTCCATCTTTCCAGACTGACTTTACTATGAAACATCGTACAACAAACAAGAACCATTTGAAAAAAAAAAAGACAGGAAAAATGTTTTATTAAACACGTTTCCTTTGACACACAGGACTTTCACAAACTAAACTGAGTAGGTACACAAAAATACAAAAAAAAAGTAAAATTCAAATGAAAACAAAGTCCTGTACGAGGCCAAAAGGCCCTTATTTCAGCATAAATAATGCTGCGCTGCGACCTTTAGAAAGTGTCGCAGCGTTGGTCTTCTGAAAGCTACCGTTGTGATGCCAGTGGCAGATACAGAAATAAAAAATAAAATTATTATCATCCGCGTGTCTGTACCCCATTTAGCTAAGTAAGTAACTATGTATAGTTGTCCTCGTAATTTTTTTATCTAATAAATTTTAAACGAACGTCCCAAAACAGGTCAAAGTAGCATAAATAGTTTCAAGCTTTTGAAGTTTAAATTTTCTGGAAATGATTGTCAAAAGTGGTAGGGTAATTCCGAGGTCGACTACACGAATCCGATGACGCAAATGTGTGCTTACCTGTGTCCATTAATACATCGCCAGAGAATTCAGGCCAGTCGTCGCCCGGTGGTTCATCTTTTGTAAAGGTTATGTACTCGCCAAATAGGTCTTCTGAGGGAAATAAATAATTAACAGTGGTATGGTCCGAATAATCATCGTAGTTAGCATGTACGACCCAAGTGCTCGGTATAACATCGGTACTTCCTGATTCATGTTCACTGACAACCACAAACGACTGAAAGTTTAAATCACAAGACTTGTAATCATCTGAGGAATATTCTTCTTCCACTTCTGAATCCAGTTCTGACTCCTCTTCTGAGTTCTTTTCTTCTTCCTGATCTGAATCCAGTTCTGACTCCTTTTCTGAACTCATTTTCTGCAAAAGAATGTAGGCACGTGATCGTCTGTTCACAATATGTAGAACGGCAATGAGTACGATTCGACCTTGCTATTGCGTCATTCATTGAATGAGGCGCTCTTTGGGTTCACTTCAAACATTGTTTTTGTATTTAATAATATGATTATGAGACCATTAAGAAAATACTCCAAAGGTGCCCGCGAAAATTCGAACTTTTCATTTTATTGAAAATCGGTGTGTGTTTAAAAGATCGAATATAGGTACAACATGCCCCGCAATTAACCCACACCACCAAACACCTCAATTACATAAGATATAATCAAAATACATAAACTAAAATTTTACTATTTTGTAGAAAACGTTACGTATTTATTGGTCACACTGATTGTGGGAGAAAATTGTGGTCACATTACAAACTTACGCACGCAAACAGTCGCACCCGTATTTAAGGGTGTAGCCTAGTAGGTACTTCAACCAATTTTATCTGATATAACTTATGTAGTACTCCGTCCATTGTGGTTTGTTTTCACTGTATAGCAGAAGTGTGACTATAATTATTTACGTATGTACCTAGTTTTAATTATTTTTGAGATACAAAATTACTCACGTAGATAAATGATTAAAAATGACAGAAAATTATTTAGTAAACGATTCTGAACATTTCATAGTGTGCATTTTAAAAATTACACAATGTAGAGCTGCAAATTGGGAAAATTGTAGAGTATTTTGAATTTCGCGAGGTACCTTGGTAGAGCCTTAAATGAGATCAACAAGGTTTTTTGGCTATAAATATTACTGTTCTTTGCGACTATGAATGTAAGTATATTAATGATACATTGCCAAACATTTTATATAATCAAAAGCCGGCAATTTATAAAATGAATCAGTAACATTTTGGAATTAATTGAATAAAACATGCGTAAATATAATTAATTGGCACATAAAGAAAGACGACCGGCTGCGCGTGGTTCGCGGCCGCATACCACGTGCGTCCGCGTCGTCGTGAAGGAAACGAACCTAATCGTCGAAAACAAAATAATATTTGTGTCCAATTTCCTTAAGTTATAGAAGATAAAAACGTGTAAAAGTACAGCAAACAATATAATATCCTACCTAAAACTTCTTAGTTTCGGTTTCCTTGAATATTTTGTCCTTAATTTGTTATTTTAGTGACGGAAATATTGAGTTCAGCAATAAACGTTAACACAGTTAGGTATGCGTGACGCCGCCACGGCTTACGACGATAACTGAGTAGCAGTAGTTTAGTGATGGGCGTTGAATCAGTGAACTAGTTGAATCAACCGTTGATCTCCTGTCAACGTATTAACGTTAACTGTTAACGAATCAACTAGTTAAATTCGTCAACGACGCCGACGTTTGTGAATTTGAGTCGTTTATTATTCAACTAAATTCGAGAACGCAAACGTAACGAACTGAGCAAATTAAAAAACTTTAGTTGAAAATGACATCATGCATTGCGAGCGACGGTTACCTATGTTAGAATTTGAACTGTAAATAACGCATGAAAGACTTCATTTTTGAAATATTTCTTTTAAGAAAAATAAACCAATATATCGGTAGAATGGCGCGCGTCGCGTTTCGTTGTTTACGTTTACGATGCAAGTTCGCTTTCTTTAATTTTTGACACACAGTTTGTGACAAGTTGCGCGCAAGATCAGAGAACGTCGCAGCGTTGAATGAAAACGGTTCGGTGAATAAACGGTTTACGTTGTAAGTCGACATTTAACTAGTTGATCAACTAGTTGACGAATGTAAAGTTGTTTGTTTTTGTCACAAGAGTTTTTAATCACTCGGTTCTTCATCCTCCATTTCTTTAAGAATCCACATTACAATTTCGACGTCTTCTTTTACTCGTTTGTCATCTATGAAATAAACAATGTCGTTTGTTGAGTGACATTTACTTCATTTAAATAAACAATATCTGGACGCCCGAGCCTTACTCGCTTTATTTTTTTGTTTGACGTTTTCTAAAAATTAAACCCAGCTAGATCGGTTTATCGCCCCCGAAATCCCTGCAAACTAAATATTAAAATCGTTTGGAGCCGTTTCCGAGATTCAGATTATATATATATGGTGACTGGTAATTAGTGACCGACATTTAAACACATGATTGTACTCATCATTATGAACATCTTTTACTTTGGGACCAAACCTGAAATAGCGAAAAAAAAAATCTGCTTTTCCCTACATTTATGTTCGCATAACTCGTCAAAATGTAGGGAAAAGCAGATGTGTTTAAATGTTGGTCACTAATTGCCAGTCATCTTATATATCCTTCCGACCGAAACCGTGACTGAGTGAAGACGTGTATTTTATTTTATTAAGAAATATTAATTAGTATCCACGCTATTTTAACCCTAAACGAAAGGATTGAGTGACCAATTTCACGTCCATAAATTCTACGAGTTCTATCGTCCAAGCTTGTGCCCCCGCAGCAGCCCTCACCTCCGCGGAAGCAGCCCGGTGGTCATAATTGCTATCTCGCTCCATCAAGGACCGTTACGACGCAGGCGCTTGCTGTGACGTATCTTATCGCAGCCCCTACACTACAAGCTGCTGTGCGCTTACCTACGTGAGTACTTCGGTCTATTTTACTTTGGCTCGTCTATCACGATGTCCCGTGTGCAGCGCTCACCGCCAACGAACACTCCGAAGGCGGTTCTTACGATGTCTGACTCAGATATCCCACAGCTAATGTCGAGTAGCCCCGGAGTGATAATGTTAACTCTGCAGTTCGCTCTAATAAACGACCTCGGGCATGTTTCTCTCCGGGTACCGAATTTCAAGATTTTAAAACGGAAATGCACCAGGTGCTAAGAACGTGGAAAGAGGATCAGCAAGCATATCTTACTCAGTTTTGCGAAGGTCAAACTTCTTCTTTAAACAAACTAATATCAGAAATGGCTGAAATAAAGCGGCAAAACCAAGAAATTCAAAAGTCACATCTCGAATTTGAAAAATCCCTTAATTTCTTTGGCAAGCAATATGACGATTTGATAAAGCAAATTGATACGTTGCAGAGAGAGAAAGAAACGTTCAATGAAACTGTACGAAATCTGGATACTAAAATTCTTGATCTGCAACGTTTATCCCGGCCTTCAAGTATTGAAATCCGGAACATACCCGCCGATGAAAACGAAGGAGCGCCGGACCTCCACAAAATTATAGCTAAAGTGGGCTCCACAGTTGATGTTTCGCTCAATAATACACAAGTGCGTGACGTTTACCGGCTCCCGGGAAAACCTGGCACTGTTAGGCCGATAGTTGCCGAATTTTTGGCTGTCTCGACTAAGAACGAGCTGTTGACTGCAGTCCGCAACTACAACAAAAACCATCCAAATGATGACCGCCTCAATACGCAGGTCATTGGCTTGGCCGGCGAACGGCGGCCAATTTACATATCAGAGCACCTTCCTGCCAGCATGAAAAAGCTGTTCTTTGCTGCTAAAGAATTCGCAAAACTTAATGGATATGTTTTTTGTTGGACCACTAACGGATGCATTTTCCTGAGAAAAATCGCAGGAGCCAAACCAGTACTAGTTAAATCGGAGCAAACCCTTCATGAGCTACAACAGCAAGGGGCCCAATGACTGTACTTCTTAGTGGTGTACCTATTACCCTACAAACTTTCTCTTCTTATATTGGATGAACCGTGTAACATTATAATAATTATTTTTAATGTAACAAAACTATACAGCAAACAACCTGCAGGTTGTTTTTCAACCACAACATACCACGTCAGACTCCTTTACTGGGCTAATCACTCTAATTCAAAGAAAACACATTCACTTGTACCACTACATATTACACATAAAATCCCAAATACTCGTAAAATCACAAATTTACGTAAAATCCCAAATACGCATGTAATCTCAAATACACCTAAAATGCCAAATACACATACAATCCCAAACACACATAAAATCCCAAACACACATAAAATCCCAAATACACATAAAATCCCAAATACACATAAAATCCCAAATACACATAAAATCCGAAATACGCATAACATCCCAAATACACATACAATTTCAAAATCTCACTCCTTCATCAAGACATTTCGAATATCCTACACCTTAATTTTATGTTGTCGCGTAATGCCAAATGACTATCTGTTCATAATCTGCTTTCTTTTGTTTAAACCTCCTATTGCAACCATACACACTGCCCACAGCTTGTTCCTATATCTCTTTTCTGATTTATTGCCGCATATTGTTCTATGCTTAATAAAGACCGTTAAAGTATATTTATTTCAAAAGAGAGCAATCTAATAGAAATAGCGAATGACCTTGATGGATTAGCTGTCGCGACTGCATCCTATTGTAAGGTTGATTCCTTTTCTGTTGATAATCCTCATCAAACTTCATTCAAAATTGTTTGTCAGAATATAAGAAGTATTAGTCGTAATTTGCCCAGTTTTATGACTTTAATGGAAAGATCGCAAACAGAATGGGACCTCATCGTACTGACAGAATGTTGGCTTCCACGAACTCATTGTATTCCCCAACTACAGGGCTACGAATATCTTAGTACACTCAATAATTTGACACAGAACGAAGGGGTGGTGGTATACTACAAGCCAAAAATACGGTTAAAATCTGAGGAGCCTGTACTCATAGACGCCAACTGTCTCATTTTGGAAATTAACGAAAATACCATTCTTCTTGCAATATATAGGCCGGCTGGTTTTAGAAATATAGCTAGATTTATTGAGTCCCTAAATAACATTTTAAGTAAATATTGCGGTTATTTAAACATCATACTTATTGGAGATATTAATATCGATATTACACCTCATAATACTGATTCTAATTCGTCTTCGTACTTAAACCTGTTAGCCTCCCATGGTATGTTACCAGCACATACACTTCCCACACATAGTTTAACATGTCTAGACCATGTGATGCTTAAGACAAGGCTACCTGCTTATTGTTACATAGCGGAAAGTTCTATAACTGACCATGATAGTATATTCTTTGCAATTGAACTAAACCCTCGAAACCGTAAGCCTTGTTCTAAAGTTAGTAAAAAAATAAACTATGACACCTTGGACAATGACATGAGCATAATCGACCTCTCTTCGATATTTAACGTCAATGATGTCAACACTGCTACAAATTATTTTATTTCCACCCTGAATCAAGCAATTAAAAATAATACTTCTACGATAAAGACCTCAAACAGGAAAAATATAAAAAAACCCTGGATTACTAGAGGTTTGTTGAAATGTATGAAAAACCGCGACCACATGCATCAAAAACTTAAAGATCTTATAAAAAAGGACCAGCATAACGAAACCCTTGAGATAACGTATAAAAGATATAGGAATTTCTGTAATGACCTTTTAAAAAAGATAAGAGCGGATTATGAGAGATCCGAAATCAGTAAAGCTGCCTCTATTAGCAACAAAAAGCTCTGGGAAGCCATTAAGACAGTGACAAACACAAAAAAAATTAAGGACGTCCCGACTGAACTACTATCTAAAAGCAACCCGCACGACGACTTGAACAATATAAATTCATTTTTTGCAAATATGGGTAAAAATCTCGCTGAGAAAATACCACCTAGTAATAATCGATTCCCTGAAGTACATACTAAAAACTCATTCACACAGTCATTTGTTTTGCTTCCCACAGATTTGGAGGAGGTGGAACAAATAATCCAAGGTCTTAAAAACGACTGTGCGGTTGGTCGTGACAATATCCCTGCTATCTTTTTAAAGCGCTATAGAGAGATTGTACTTCCACCTTTGACTTACATTTGTAATCTTGCGTTCTTGACTGGCACTTTCCCAAACGCTCTTAAGCTTGCTGAAATTCACCCAATACATAAGGGAGGAGACAGGGGCTGTGTCGATAACTTTAGACCTATTTCTATTTTGCCTACCCTATCCAAGGTTCTAGAAAGGTTAATAAACAAACGTTTGACTAAGTACCTCGAGTCAAACAAACTCTTATCACCCTCTCAGTTTGGATTCCGATCCGGAAAGTCAACTAGTGACGCCGTTCAAGAACTGGTAAACTTTGTTTCCACAAATCTCGATGGTAAACAGAAGGTACTGGCGATCTTTCTGGACTTAGCAAAAGCTTTCGACACAGTCTCTGCCCCGCTCCTCCTTGAAAAGCTGGAGAGGATTGGAGTGAGAGGCACGCAACTTGAATTATTTTCTGACTACCTTTCAAATCGCAAGCAGAGAGTAAGAGTTGGTGTCATGTGCAGTGATGATCTTGACATCACTTATGGGGTACCACAGGGCAGTATCCTTGGCCCCACATTATTTTTGACGTATATCAATGCCCTTTGTAACCTAAAATTGCGTGGTGGAAGGATCGTCACTTTTGCGGACGACACAGCTCTGCTTTTTCACGCGGACTCATGGGAGGAAGTCTATTCAAATGCTCAGCTCGGTTTCGATATGGTCGGAGAGTGGTTACAAAACAACAAACTCACTCTTAATGTATCCAAAACAATGTATATTCCGTTTTCCTTAAAAAATTACGCAACGCCTTGTAATACAAATCTTCCAATAACATCACACACATGCTCTATCCTCCAAGCCCGTCCTTGTTCATGTCCTACTCTTAAAAAAACAGCTGTTATTAAATATTTGGGTATTCAGATTGACAATAGTCTCAGTTTTCAGCCGCACGTAGATGCACTTACTGCGAGAATACGAAAATTGATATTTATTTTTAAAAATTTACGACATGTGGCGGAAAGTGAGACTATTGATACCGTATACTTTGCACTAGTTCAGTCAATCTTATCATATTGCATAACGGCATGGGGCGGAGCCCCAAAGACACATTTGCTGAAGTTGGAGAGAGCACAGAGAGCTATCCTTAAAGTTAGTCGTAAGCTTCCCTTTCTCTTTCCAACGAAAAACCTTTACCAGCAGTGTAACGTACTGACAGTTCGCCAACTATTCATTTTGAGCACTATCATTCGCAGGCATAATCAACTTCAATACAATCCTGGTGAAATGCTCAACAAGAGACGCAAACACGCAGTCTGTAAATCAAAGTCTTTCAAAACCAGCTACAGTCGCAGATTCTTTTGTTTCTTGGGTGATTATCTTTACAACAAAATTAATAAAGCCATTTCCATCTACTCCTTATCCAAATTCAACTGTAAGTCTAAAGTGCAAAATTGGCTTCAATCTCTTGATTATGAAGCCACAGAGAGATTATTGGAAGTCGTTTCATAATAAAGTTCTTTACATTTAATC
Source organism: Polymixis flavicincta (assembly GCA_949987655.1). NCBI lineage: Eukaryota > Metazoa > Arthropoda > Insecta > Lepidoptera > Noctuidae > Polymixis > Polymixis flavicincta. The sequence continues at coordinate 16,787,932 of OX465184.1, forward strand.
ATCACATTAAAAGCTAGTTTTGATTACCACATACACCCAGCACACCCACACCCACACACCCTACACACCCACACTCACACTCTCTACACACCCACACCCACACACTCAACCTTGTTGTATAATTAATGATTTGTTGTGTTTATTCTTCTTTGTTCTATTAAATTGTTTTTTGTCTTCCATCCCAACATTATAATATGTACTATTAGTAGATGTTTCTGTGGCTTGTCCGGATAGTTTGGAGGCCTGGAGACCTGTAACACAGGTATTCCTAGTACAGGCTCCAGTCTCCACAACATCAATGTATTTTTGTAAACACTATTATGTATTGTACTAAATTTTTTCATTATGTGGTGGAGAAAATAAAAGTTTTTATTATTATTATTATTATATCAAGAATTGCTCGTTTAAAGGTATTATATAGTTGACGATAGTTGTATCCTTATTCATTTTTATTATATTTTAATGCTTATGAAATATGAATGACCGCGATATAAAATCCGGCCGCAATATTTTTACCTCCGTGTGACCATCGATTTATGCTGCCATTTGTTTCTACAATTGATAAAGATCGGTTGGTAGGGTTATTACTATACACGGTTAATTTTAGATCGTTCTGGAGCCGAAACACAGTAACTCCAAATGAGTAATAGTTACTATTGGCATTGTTATTATATTTTTAAGACGTCTAATAAAGAAGTTAGAAATTTATCACTTTTTTTCTGTCATTCGAGTAAAATTTTAGTAGCACTTTCACTATTTCATTCATAAACGCAAGATCGTACGCGATCTGATCGGTGATGACGTAGCGCGGCACAGCTGTGCGTGTGCGAATCAGTTGATTGCGTAGGTACCTACTCGCGGTGGGTCAATAGACGTCGGACGAAAAACCAGCTGCAAGTAAGTACCTACACAAACCTCAATCGTTGGTTGGTGTAAGTTCATTTACCTCCATCATCTCTCATTGTATCGGAAGCACGGGATTTACAATCTCCTCGTAAACGAGAGAAATTAATTGACATTTAACTCACCCCTCTCGCATCACGATATCACCTAGTACACAAGGCTACACATCAAGCTATACATTTCCAGTTTACGCTGATCTCGTGCTGTACGAAAATCGTTTACAATGCGAGATCAGCTTATACTGGAAATGTATAGCTTGATGTGTAGCCGTGTGTACTAACCGTCAACTAGACACGACGAGTACGCTTGGGAGTTGCATTTAAGGCCTTGAATCGAGTGTCGACCAATCGAGCTAATAGGTACTTAATAAACATACAAGTACCTACCTACCATAATACTAAATACTGCCTTAAAACATTTTTTTGCGACAATACTTGCGGCGGCTTCTACAAAGGCAGGCAATTCAAACAGAAAAATGAATCGTTTAGTGAGTTGCATAGAGTTCATTATTAGTTGGAGGTGTCCCTTACTATGAAAATATTGAACCGAATTAAGACCTTATTTAAATAACTTTAACCGCGTAATTCGGTTGTGAACCTTGAACCCTTGTACAGCCCGGTCGGACACGAGACAATAGATTTCTCAGAATATTTTTAGTAAACTGCGGACCTACTAACCTAGTTTGGTGAAATTTCTATTTTTCCCCGTTAACGGTTATGAAATAAAGTCTAAATTCGCTTATCTTATTTTATTTGTGTACCTATTTAACGATTGCGTATTTATTTTTAAAAAAGTCGGCGCGTAGGCAAAGGTAGCGGCGATCAGCGAACTCTGTCATCTGTGAACTAGGTACCTACGCTTAAATAAATAGACATAGTAAAACGGCAGCCATAGGTTTAGAAACACGTACCTATGGATGTAATTTAATCCATTCGAATTCATTTTCCATATTTACTATTGGCTAATTGGTCCCGTGTGTGTTGCCGGGCGTATAAGAATAGCACCATCCCATTTCTTCCCGTGGGTGTCGTAGAAGGCGACTAAGGGATCTACTAGAGAATGGGCAGCAGCGTTCTCTATGCATTTGATCACCTCACTGCGATCGCCAACCCGCCTGCCAAGCGTGGTGATTATGGCAAAACCCCCCCTTTTGGGGGAGGCTTATGTCCAGCAGTGAACGTCTTTCGGCTGAAATGATGACTATTGGCTAACATTGAATCGCCTGGCCGCCATTGTGGTACTACGACGTGGGTAGCGTTCGAAGTACCTACCTACTCCAGTATATCTTCCTCTAACGCGGTCCGCGTTGCACGTGTGCGGGCGCTCGAAACTGTCCATGATCGAGGAGGCGCTGAGTTGCGGCCAGAATGGTGGAGGTGAAGGGAACTTGAGGGTCGTTGATTCCACGTGCGCGCAGTGAGTTCAGGTATTCCGGCTGACCATACAATCCTCTAGCCTCTTCCAAGTTATGGTTCGCAATCCCATAAAAATCCACATTTCACACACAGATTGCACTCATTTTTGGCGCGTAATTAGGTTGCGCGTGCGGTGTATGTGACCTAATACAGCGAAACGCGACACAATACTGGGAAGGAATTCGGAACAAGGAAGGGCGGGCGGTCGGCTAGACGGGGGTCGGGGGCGTGGCTTACGGATCATGCTGTCTGATCGATGAATGGATTTTTCAATGGATATCGTTCGCATGTGTTGCCGTTTGTCGATACGTTTTATACGCACGTATACATTGATCGCAAGGAAGCGTTACTTCGAGTTCTCATTATTTCACTCAAGAAAACAATAAATTTAATGATTCGTGTTTTTTTTTTTTGTTGTTTATTTAAAATAATAGTCTCAATCGATTCTAGTTCGATGATCGAGTTCATGGCTTTCGGTTCCAGAACGACCTAAAAATAACCGTGTATATAATATTTATTAATATATTAATTTTGAGAGGATATACACACCTATTTTTGTCTCTGCTCCATTTACTGTCATTTGGTGTCTTGTCACACACACCTGATTTTGACAGAAGTTCTTTAATTCCAGCTTCTGGCTGAGGACGTCTTTGGTCCAATTTACTGTCATTTGGTGTCTTGTCATAAACACCAGTTTTTGACAGAAGTTCTTTTATTCCAGCTTCTGGCTGAGGACGTCTTTGGTCCAATTTACTGTCATTTGGTGTCTTGTCATACACACCAGTTTTTGACAGAAGTTCTTTAATTCCAGCTTCTGGCTGAGGACGTCTTTGGTCCAATTTACTGTCATTTGGTGTCTTGTCATACACACCAGTTTTTGACAGAAGTTCTTTAATTCCAGCTTCTGGCTGAGGACGTCTTTGGTCCAATTTACTGTCATTTGGTGTCTTGTCATACACACCAGTTTTTGACAGAAGTTCTTTAATTCCAGCTTCTGGCTGAGGACGTCTTTGGTCCAATTTACTGTCATTTGGTGTCTTGTCATACACACCAGTTTTTGACAGAAGTTCTTTAATTCCAGCTTCTGGCTGAGGATGTCTTTGGCCCAATTTATGGCATTTGGTGTCCTATTATCGTGCTGCTGATGTTGGTAACGGTGATGATAGTTTTGCTGTGGCTGCCGCATTTTCCTTATGTGTAGAAATTATTTTCAGTAAATAATCAGCTGTACTGTCTAGAACCAGATATCGACTTTTGATACTATGCATTGAATTCGCCATAAAAGTTATAGCAGTGAGAATGAATTTTCTTTTTAGCCTCATTTTTGTCTGATTCTAGTTTCTTATCCAATTTTTCTGCAATTTTATTCGATTTAGCTTGGATATTTTTCTAATTTTCTTCCTCAGATTGTTTCCTTTTGGTTCCGCGTCGTTTAGGTGGATTCTTTTGTCCAGAATCTATGTACGAGGAAGATATATCAACATTATTTTTAAAGTCCCATTTATTTAATGACTTTATTATAGACGTTGAAAAACACAATATTAGTAGTATTAATAAACAAGATGCTAGATTGAACGATCCTCACGATTATGGATTAACAGTCTTAATAGTCAGATGCTCGCTGGTTTTCTAATGAACCTAAAAAAAAAAAAAAAAAAAAAAAGCCACCAGCCACCAGCCAACAACCAATTAACGTATTCGTATTCGTGATTATAAATAATTGGAGAAGAACGATTAGTTAAAACATCGACGTTAATTTTCATAATAATTATAAGTGTTACCCGAGTCGCCATCACTCGAGCTTGATCTACAACCATCCTCTTCGTCAAATTTTCTTTGTTGTGGTTTGGCGTTTTTTATGTATTGAAATGCTTCTGCTTGATAATCTATGAAACAAACAATATTTACTATTGACTGATCATCATCATTTTAACCGAAAACGTCCACTGCTGTTCACAGGCCTCCCCCAAACACCGCCACTTCAACCGGTTCTGTGCTTCTCGCATACAGCAGATTCCTGCGGTCATCGGTCCATCTTGTGGGAAGCATTCCAACGCCATTAACTGATATTTTATTGTATTATATGTAGTTGGCCATATTATTATGAGGAAACGTTGAGATTCTTTCAGATTATTTTTTTATATTAACCTGTAGGTAGTATCTACCGCTAATGAGAGACAATTGGTTTTCTATTGTTATGGATCGAATTGGATCCAGGCCGGACTTTTAAACTCGGTTATGTTGTAATTAGGCTCGTGCCTAAGTAATAGCAAGGGTTGATCGATCGGATTAAGATTCGCGTCCCTGCATGGGTGACCATCTTTACATACTGAAATCTCTCCGTACCTCAGAAACTACGCTAAGCCGTTGGTCCTGGTTGTCATTCTTGGTTCTTTTACAGTCATTACGTACAGTCAGAAGCCCGAAATTCTAAAAACCAGTTTTTTCATGCTTAGTTACTTATTTTCATGAAAGGATAATTTGTTTGTATTCGAAGATGGAGGTAATTTTTTACATTCATTTAAGGATTCGTTTTAAGAAAGTACCATCGTTCCTAAAATTGTAAAGAAAGTCTGTTGCTGTGTGTGTGAGACGTGTGTGTGTGTGCGCTGTGTATTAAAATTATGACTTACTTGTTTCCAATAGTATTTTACCATCAAACTCAGGCCAGCTTTTTTCAGGGCGTTTGTTTTTATTAAATTTTAATCCTTTACCTAGTTTAGCCCGTGAGGGAAATTGATAGGTAACCGTGGAGCCATGTACTTGGTATATCATCGTACTTATCATTGACATATGCCTTGACTACCACAAAATGACGTCCAGGCATATTCAGAATCATCTGTGCCCATTTTTTTCTGCAACAAAAAAAGTATTTTTATGAGGTCACGTGACGACAGTTTAAACGATTTATCGTATAGGCGTCACTATTGCGTCATCCATTGAATGAGACGCCCTTGGGTTCGATTTGTACCCAAATGTTTGTAGTGTCTTATACTAAGTGACGCTCATAGAGCACGGAGATGTATCTGCCTGAGGCCGTTGTTAATAGTTTTATTTACTTATGTAGATTTACTAGGCTTCTCAACAATGAGTAAGTTAACTTTTACTTTACAATTATTAACATTACAAACTAAAGTGTAACCGCTTCGTTACATACAGAAATGCACGTCATGTGCCACATTATGCGCAGGTAATAACACAATTAATTAAGAAATACAAGTAGATAACACAAAGTTTGTAAAAAAATATCGCTAAGTAGATATATATATATAAAAGCTAAATTGATTACAAAAAAATATGTATAATAATATAGATAAATTACATTAAATTAGATTTGTACGCAGTAAATTACCTACAACACAAATGAGTATGACGTATAGAAAACTCATGGCTATGGTGGTCCGTAGGTGCTTGTTCAAAATACGCTAAAGTCCCTTCAATATTTTGTTTTTCCAAAGAGTCGTGTCATCAACAAACCGGCAATTTTTATAATCACTAACAATTAATTTAATAAAACATGCGTAAACGTAAGTAGGACCCAAAATACTTAATTTAGCATACAAACAACGCGGGTGTGGCCGACCAGCATGTGTGTACGTGTCGTATGTAATAGGAAACGGAATTCATCCTCGTAAACAAAATTTGCGTTCAATTCCTATACAACTAAAAGATAATACGAATCTAATAGTCAAAAAAACAAAACCTAATCAAAAATAAAAAGCAACCTGTATAGTAATTTTGATATCGACTAGAACCGTTCTTGAGCAAATTCCATAAACATGGCGTGTGACTCACGTAGGTAAGGTACTTACTGATAGATGTTTACGGCTACCGTAGTTTGGCGTGGTTACGTGCAAATTTGTTTTGGATGTACCTACGTTGCTTACTTAATAGTGAATTAATTAAGAAATGTAGGTACATACACCCAAAATTTTGTTATTAATTTAGTGCTTAAGCAGTGTTATCGAATGTGAATGTGAGTATCAATACAAACCATCTCTGGTTTAATGATACAAATAAAATAAAAACTTGTATTAAGTCTATATTATATACGATTAAATAAAAATAAAAAATAAACAACATCTCATTCACCCCAGAAAAATAGTTTCGCCTTCCGAAAACTTTAAGATATTTTTGTGATGAAAATATTGCGTAGATTTTATTAATTTGCCACATGCGTGCTGACTCACGCACGACGACCACTAAGCTGGCAGGACACGCTTGTCGCCATTTTTTTATGACATTGAAGTTTAAAACATTTCACGTTGGTTCTAAGCATCCACATAGAAATTACTCTTTGTGGAGCAACATTTGCAAATGTAATTATAAATAACAATAAGTTACAGAACGTAACTTAAAATGTTATCATGTTGCTCTACAAAAAGTAACTTTAGTGTGGATGCACCTTAATATTTTGACTCATTTTCAACTTATCCGAATGTACACGTAGGCATTGAAAAATAAACTGTTATTAACTGTTAACATTATAAACAAAAACTATATGAATTATGAGTCACAGTAACAAAAAACGGGTTTAATTTGTTACATATGTTACGATAGATAAGAGAATTAAATTATTATTAAAGTCGGTCGATTCTCCACGTGTGTGTAAATATTAATATCGAGATGATCTGTTGTTTCATTTTTGTGCGTATATATTATTTTTCCTCCTAGTGTTATCAGTATGTTTTTGCGTACAATGTCAGTACCTATACCAATACAGTATAGCAGATGGATCGTCCAATAAAACCATTTCCTTCCTTCCTTGAATTAAATACTTCTAAAGATGAGTTTTAAAACACTCCTCCAATTTATCATCTTTGAAATAAAAGATTCGACACAAATTATTTTGGTACATCAAGGTCAAATGTTTTCGGCTTCTTATTGGTGTGACTCATTAATACGGCCCTCCTAAAGTTACTGTGTTTTCATTTCATCAGCATCATCATTTCAGCCGAAAGACATCCACTGCTGGACATAGGCCTCCCCCAAGCTCCGCCACTTCGACCGGTTCTGTGCTTCCCGCATTCGGCGGACTCCTGCGGCCCTCACAAGGTCATCGGTCCACCTTGTGGGAGGCCTTCCAAATTTACGTCTTCCGTTTTCATTTACGAGGGCAGAATATATATTTGTGTGTGGTAAGTCCAGGGTTGTCTACTATGTTCTTTTATTACATAGAATTTGGATTTAATAAAAATCATTAGAAGGAAAATTTCACTATATTTAATCATCTGTATTACCTATATGAACTTGTTTTAATATAATAACATATGATGAATAATAATATCAGCATTCAAAATCTGAGCAATGACAATCATTCAATTAATTTAATTAAACAATCTGCTTAAATGATTACCTGTCAGCACACTTACGACTCAGAGCAAGAGTTGCAAGAATCAATGTGCTCTATTAAGAAAAATATAAAACTCAGTGCTAAAGTGGAAAAAACTGGTCAAGTGCAATTCAGATTCGCATACGAAGATTTCCTTACAACAAGGCAGAAAACACCGTAAAACACGTGTCTTTTATGGAGACCCCTTTATTTTTAACTTTATTTTATTTTTATTGTTAGTGTTGTAGAAATACCAACTGTCTACCCATTACGGCTCATGAGAAACACTCTGCTGGGAGGCAGATGGACCGTAGAGGCTCAGTAATAGGGTTCCGTTGCCATCCTTTAAATACGTCACCCTTAAAATTTAATATTTTTAATCAGATGTTTGCCAGCCCGAAGTGTAGGTTAGACATACGGCGCTCGATTTTCGTTTGTGTGGTCCTATTATAATAATATGACAAACATTATTTAAAACACGTAAATCGCGACACGTTCGTCGCTGAGCGCGATAAAATTATTATTCAAACACACACACTATTAACTATAAGCTGAAGTAGCCCTAAACCGGCCATATTAGCCGTAGAACCGATGATCGTTAGGGTATAAATGTTCTTGAGTGAAGACCGCGAATCGGTAAACCTAAGGTAGGATCAAGCTAGGTGGAGCGACGACCATCGCAGGATGGCTAGTACCAGTTGAATAAGAGTTGCCGAGACTCGAATTGAATTGTGTGCAGTCGGAGATGCTTATGTCCAGCAATGCGCTGCTGTAGGCTAATGATGACTATAAAGTAAAAGCTAAATGAAGAAAAAATGAAAATTACCACAGAATCATGTGCATATAAATGGACAATTTAATTAAATTAAATTATACTTAGTACCCATAAAACAAAAAAAATGTAATTACAGTCTGATAAGAGGCTTAGCATAATGTGGTGCCATCGGGGACGCACAGCATAGCGCTGATTTTCAATAAATCCCGTAAACAACATACAGAAACCAATAATTCTATAGAATTATCTATACTTATATTAAATACGTGAAGCAAAATTTTTGTGCTCCTTTTTACGAAAATCACGGGCCCGGAGTAGTATGTGGTACAGTTAAAGCTAATATGGAGGAGTGCAGATTTTTTTATACCTGATGAGAATTTTATTTTGGGCGAATTTCGACCACTGAGCGACCATTAGTTAATTTATTAAACAAATAATAAAATTAATCAGTCCTTAGTCCTTGGACATATTATTTAAACTCGTAAACTTGTGTACGTACTACTATTCTCTTATACTTGCTATTGCCCGCGGCTTCGCCTGCGCGGACGTCGGAAATACTACTTCTACCACAGGAATTAAAAGTATCCTATATCATGGTCTACCTGTGTGAAAAATTTGATCGAAAGCCGTTAAGCATGAAAGGTAACTGACAATCAGTCAAATTTCCTTTTGCATTTGGGTCATTCTCAGGAGACTCATTATTTGGTTGACTTCGGTGTATTTTTTTTTTAATTTAGGCCTTGTTAACATGAAATATCAAATCTAGAGTTAATTTAAAGCATGTTAGTAGTAGAGTGTTAAATCTAGATTTGATATTTCATGCCTAAATTAGATAACAAAAATTACACCGAAGTCAACCAAATAATGAGTCTCCTGAGAATGACCCATTTATTATATTAAAATATAGATGTTAAGAATCAAAGGAGAGGAGGCAGAGAAGGGGGCGACAACTTATAAGTAAGTACGGTGTTCAACAATGTACTTCCAATCAATTGATGACGTCACCAGCTTCGTATTTTGAAATTCAATCAGCCATTTCCTCACTTCGGCTGAGAGGCTTCGTTCTCTCCGCTCCTTAAATTAAGCCTTCTTGTTTTGGTTACGTGAACGCTTTCTACGCCTTTTTATTAAAAAGGTGTGGTTACGAAATGTATGAAAAATTACCTGTTTTGTGCAAGTCACGGTCGTGTCCGAGGGCTGAGGTTCAAAAATGTTTTTTTAGTGAATAAAGTTACAACCAGCCAAATTTGGTCTGATGTCTCATGATTTATACTAACACTTTTTTTTCCATTACTCAAATGTATTACTTATTATCTATATGTTTTATGTTTACTTAATCTTAAACTATTAACAATGAATCTGCCTAGCCTTCTCAAAATAGTGTGTTGGGGTCGGCTTCCAGTCTTACCGGATGCAACTAAATAAAAGTATTTTACATGAAGTGACCTGCAAACCCAGTTACTGGGTAATACGATAGCCCTTGGTAAGTCTGGCTGTCAGACTTTTGAGCTTCTGGCACCGGTAACGACAGCCAAAGATCTATGAATGATAGCCGGGACCCTTTCTGAGACACGGAGGTGTCTCGATATGTAATGGATGGTCATATCGAGTATTCCGTGTGTTGTCGGACGTAAAAGACGAGCACCATCCCATTTCTACCCGTGGCTGTCGTAGAAGGCGACTAAGGGACTTACTAGAGAATGGGCAGCAGCGTTCTCAATGCATTTTACCACCATACTACTGTCGCTAACCCGGCGGCCAAGTCCCCCCTTTTGGGGGAGGCCTATGTCCAGCAGTGGACGTCTATCAGCCGAAATAATGTTGATGATGATGGTCATATCGAGACCCCTCAAACGATGTAGGTACTGAAAGACCTGAGGGTCTTAGGTACCGGGTTTGATAAATGAACAGCCATGTGTGTAAATATGTGACGTGGAATAAGCAATATTATTTGTTTATTCCACGTTTTAGATCTTTACAGCACTGCGCCTGTTCATCAACTTTTTATCTGCGAAACATATCTTATTCTAAATTATTTGAAGGTTTTTTCTAGATCTTTCTGACAGTTCGAATATGATAAAGCCATTTCGTTGGCTGTCAGTATGAACCTAAGGTTGTATTCGGTATATAACCAACCTTTACAGTACTAACAATTAGAAAATAAAAGGTTACTGAACGAAACAATATTGCAAAATATTGCAACTGGAAAGCACACATTGACAAATTATGCACTAAACTTCAAAGACTTGTATTTGTTTTATACAGAACAACTCGTGTAGCTGGTATCAATGCAGCACTTTATGCCTATCATGGTTACGTAGCATCAATTCTCCGCTACGGCATTATAATATGGGGCAACTCTGTTGAAATTATTAAAGTATTCCGGGCCCAAAAAAAATGCATTCGATCAATAACTAAAGCCCAACCATTAGAAAGCTGTGTACCACTATTTAAAAATTTAAAAATATTACCACTCCCATCGTTATATATATTCGAACTCTGTATCTTTGTACATAAAACATAGCTCTATTTCAAGTACATAATGATGTTGTAATAAGAAAAAGTCGAAATATCCACAGATTATGTGTACCCCAGCAAAGAATTAAACTATTTTCCAATAATGTTTACTGTATGGCAATTCGTGTTTATAATCAATTACCAAATGTTTTTTAAAAATCTCAACTTCATGACATTTAAAAAGAAATTATTTAACTTCCTATTACATAAGTGTTACTACTCAACAAATGAGTTTTTAAATGAAAAATTTGACTCAAAATTTAAATTAGACGACTTGCCTTTATATCCCTGATTGAATGGAATTTGATATGACATTGTATTGAATAATTCTCTACATTGTATCTAATAATTTTTGACATTATAATTAATAATACTTGACACTGTATATTTTGATAGTAGTTTTCTATATCCTGAACATTGTATGGTTTCAACAACTAATTTTGACTTATTATATTGTACATTTAATCTTAATTCTCTGAAATATGTGTACGCTGGAAACAGCAGAATATTATGGACGTCATATTATCTGTAACACCTTTATAACAACAATATTCTAACAAATAAATTTTAAATAAATAAATAAAACAGACCGTTTAAACCGCGAGCGTTTCTAATAAAAAAATTAAAAAAACGCATACAAACAGAGTAAAGCGCTGAGCAGATGATGGAAGATTTGTCCAAGATAACAGAAAGTATGGAAATCTGCATAGATTTCAGCAGTCTATTTGTCTGTCGTCTGTGTTATTGCATAATAACACACACGACAGACAAATAGACTGCTAGTTTTTCCACACGTTCTATAGTCACGGATAAATTGTCGTTCGTCTACTTAACGCCTAAGTAGAAACAGATTACAAAGTCACAAACTCAATTACTACCCAAGACAGTGACAGACTGCCATCTACAGCGAACGTTCACAACAGGGTGACTGCCAATTTGCATGACAATTACTAGCCGATTCATTTTCCCTTTAATCTCGGCCAACGGGAAATACATTAAAATTCCGTATTTTATGAAATTCCCTCCGGCACTCCGGCTCGAATGTTTTTATGTTGAGGGGCTTGTGGCTAAGTAACAATAGCTGCACGGGTCGATCGATCAGGTTAAGCGCTTACCGCGGTTGGTCCGTGGATGGGTGACCATCTTTACATACCAAGACCCCTCCGTGCCTCGGAAAGCACGTTAAGCCGTTGGTCCCGGCTGTCATTTGTGGATCTTTGACAGTCGTTACGGGTCGTCAGAAGCCCGAAAGTCTGACAACCAGTCTTACCAAGGGGTATCGTATTACCCAGTTACTGGGTTGTGGAGATCAGATAGGCAGTCGCTCCATATAAAATACTAGTATTCAGCTACATCCGGTTAGACTGGAAGCCGACCCCAACATAGTTGGGAAAAGGCTAGGCAGATGATGATGTTGATGATGATAGTATCGCAAGGTTTACTATTTTGTGTGATGATTATTTTCATAGAGAAAACTCAAAATAACAGCTTTTTGCTTTATCACTGCAAGCAGTCAAAGCAAAGGCCTCTTCTCATACAAAGAAAGCACGAGCATTGATCACCACGCTTGTTCAGGTTGGCGATTTCAACTAGCAGCGCTCCGCGGTTTCATCCGCGTAGTTCCCGTTCCCGTGGGAATACGGGGATAAAATATAACCGATGGCACCCGGGGATAGTGTAGCTTCCCGACGGTGAAAGAATTTTTCAAATCGGTTCAGTCGTTTCGGAGCCTATTCAATGCAAACAAACTATCAAATCTTCCCTCTTTATAATATTAGTATAGACTAGCAGCGCCCCGCGGTTTCACCCACGTAGTTGTTGTTCCCGTGGAAATACGGAGATAAAATATAGCCTATGTCACCCGGGGATAGTGTAGCTTCCCAACAGTGAAATAATTTATCAAATCGGTTCAGTAGTTTCGGAGCCTATTCAATGCAAACAAACAAACAATCAAATCTTTCCTCTTTATTATCAGTATAGATAAGTCCAGATTTTCTCACAATGAGTTCTTTTACCGATGTAAAATGAAATAAGCCCCTCAGGTATGTACTTTTTCACCCATAACATAACATTTTCAGGACTCAATAAAGTTTTCAAAATTACGACTTCACTTCACGACCTTCCTGAGAGATTAAAAATCCAATCTAATATTGAAGCAGCAAATGCAATCGTCCAATAAAGTCCTAACAATACGATTAATTAATCGAAACGTACCAGTATCCAAGCAACATTTAATTGTGTAATTAATGAGCTTTGCGAACATTTTATTGGTTTAACATCACTCTGGCGCATTAACTGGCATTTTTTGGTAATCCATTTAGTAACTAGTGTAGTACCATATAAATTATGACTAAATAGTATGTTAATGTTTATGTGAACTAGTCGTTGGAGTGCCATAACAAATAAATAGTGTTCTAGTACCTAGTATGTGATGGCCATTACCTTCAAAGTTTTTTATTTATCATAGATTTTTTGAATTAATTGTCATTTTTAATTATTAGGGTAACTACCCTACCTAACCTACCTACCTACTACAGTACTAAACTTAGTACTGTAGTAGTTAGGTACTGTATTTACCTTCTCGTTATTAGTAACTCCATAAAAATCTTTTCATACAAAGGTAGAAATATAAGTAAATCTATACAGATAAATAAAATTGATACGTCTGTTTATAATGTCAAAATAACAACTTTACATCCCTAAGAAATTATAATAATATACGGCTCGTATTAAAAAAAAAAATACACGTTGTTTTGTTCCGTCTTAACTCCGAAAAGGCGGGACCGATATTGACATGATTTTCACTAGCAGGAAGGTGATTTATAAGGACTAAGATAATCTAGCTGTCCCGGTAGCACAATTATTCTTACATAGGGTTGTAAAAATAATATCAGAACTTAGTGTGAACCAACGCTGTAATGTCCCCCCCCCCCCCGAGTGGGTTCCCGCATTGTCGTTGCGGGGTGGCTCAGTAACCGTGGTCTCCCAGTTACGGTGAAGCGAAGAAGAACCCAAAGTTGGGACCGCTCTTCAGGGCTTTGGCCTTCAAGCAGATGACGTAGCGGCCAAAAAATAGGTTGCGGTGAGGTGCACCGCAACTGAGGTGGGCCGCGATGTCGAATGAGAGGCATCGCGGCTGAGGGTTACGGGCTGCGGTAGAGGAGGAGTGCCGGTGCTTCTGAGCAGCGCTCTTCCCTTCCGTGGCCTGGACGGGGCCGCCGCCGACGTTGGCCGCTCTCCCTATCCCCTGCGGCCGAAAAGTGGTAGGCGGGACGGGCGCGTTGTGTTCCACGCGCGCCGTCAGGGATGTCAGCAACAACTGGTAGGGTCCGCAAGGGTCAATGCCTGCCAGGGGTGCGGGTTGTTCGAAAGAGACACCGTCGCCCCTGGCACACGGGCAACTGAGCGAACACGGGTGGGTTTTAGTCAGTAAAAGTCTGACACGCCCTCCTGCTCTATATCCAGAGCGAGAGAAGTCACTTGATGATTTCCCACCCTCCAAAAAAAAACCGCTGAAATGTCGCTAAAACTACCTTGCTAGATTTTGCCAGCGGCTTCGCCCGCGCGGAACTTTCATCCCCTATTTAAATCCCTTAGGGGTTGAATTTCGAAAAATCGTTCCCTATTCCTTGTCTACATTACAAAGGGAACCTCTGTGAAAAATTTCAGCTTTCTATTGATGAGTCAGTCAATCAGTCAGTCAGGAGTTTTCTTTTTATTTATATAGATAGATAGATAGATTGGTATCAAATTGAAACCAAAAACAGAACTCTGCATGCGCGTACAGAAATTCCATAGTAAGCCGATTAGGTATAGTTAGGGAAATTAATCATTAATCATATTTACACACGACCTACGTTAATTTGCTGTGTTGACGCCATTTCATACAACAGACAAAGAATGACAGCTGTGATATGAATATACGGACCATTAAAGTTGATAATCACTTTGCTAACCAATAAAATTTTCTGACTTTAACATTTTCTAAACGGAAGTTCAACAAACCCTTTGACGCTTCGTCAGAGATAAACTTGAATACCGCACGGTTGAACGTCTGCGGCAGATTTCAAATCTGTAATCGACATTCAAACTCTTTGGCCAATTCAGAAGCCTGATAAATTGGCATCCCCTATGGCTCTAGTAATCCGCCTATTGATAAAGTAATATTCTGATTTTGATAGCTTAAGTAGAGGTGGACATAATAGTTTGAATCTACAAGTTTGATCAGCCAATCACGAAAACCAGCGCTGGGTGTCTCACGCCCAGCAAATGCTGAAATGGTAACCCTTTTGGCATGGACACGCTCAGCACAACTGATACTGAATGTTTTTTGTTATGTTTAACGTTCTCTTTTTTTTTAATGTGTTTGTTGCTGTTGTGTAGTGTCTGTGTCGAATAAATGTTTTCTATTCTACTCTTTTCTATTCTATTCAATCTATTGCATTACACAAACTCCATGTTAGCTTTACATTTTGTCTCAATGACAATAGATTTCTATATTTTTATATATAAAAACGAATCCCTATTTCTCTTGACCTTGGCTGGACCAATTTTGCTAATTCTTGTTTTGTTTTGTTTGTTATTGTCAGGAGAAGGTTCTGATAAAAGAAAAATTTAGAAAATTGCGAATTCAATATTCACAGTTAAGACAGGACAACGCCTGTCGGGTCAGGTAGTAATAAATAATAAATAAAAATCGACCATGACTTTGGCTGTTAAGAAAAACGTTACACGTTTAAAGCCTTATTCCACCTGTCATCACCGCACGTTGTCAGAGAGGTAATTGCGTAATTACACTATCAGTAGGAATCGCTCTCATTTTGATAGTTCCACAATGTTCATGGCGTTATTTACGTTGCTAAGTAAACAATTTTTTCGAACATATCCATCAATCATCAACCTCAATATAATTTAGATGTTATTAATAGTGACTTACACAATTAGGGTGCTGGTATGGTAAATGTACGGTGTGGTGCCGGACGTAAAGAATAACATCATCTCATCTCTTCCCGTGGGTGTCGTAGGAGGCGACTAAGGGACTTACTAGAGAATGGGCAGCAGCGTTCTCTATGCGTTTTACCACCATACTGCGATCGCCAACACGCCTGCCAAGCGTGGCGATTATGGCAAGCCCCCCCCCCCAATTGGGGGAGGCCCATGTCCAGCAGTGGACGTCTTCCGGCTGTAATGATGATGATGACGGTACATTAAGTTCTTAATATTACTAAACAGCTTCACACATGTATACTACCGTTTTCCGGAGTAGAAATATTAAAATTAAAGTACAATTAATAGTAAAATAACTATTTATTACTTTGAAATGAAATTGGGTTTTTTAAAATAATTAAAGATAACATCGTAAAGGCTATCAGAAACCGGGAGAAGTGTTATCAAACTACCAAATTAAAATAGTTAATGTCAATGCTCTACGCGTATTTCATTGCCATAGATAAGAGACTTGCGTAACTACGAGTTCAGACCGCACACGTCCATTTCAAATTCGTTTGATATGGTTCTAACCAATAGGATTGAAGCGTGGCTGAGCTTATCAAGTTTGCTTACTATAAATCCATTTTGACTGACAGGATAGGGTAAACCCACATAAAATAACATCATGCCTGTTTTCCCCGAAGATTTAGGCACAGCTGCACCTGTCGTAGGTACAGCCAAGTTTCGCCAATATTACGCTTAACCCAGGGGCAAGCCTTGGGCACGCCACGATTGCGGCGGTAAGTCCCCTTTTTGAGGAGTGGATTGAGAGACGCCACGGCGTCCTCACCTTCCGCCTGACGCAGGTCCTCCGGGTGTTTCCACTGCGAAGATCGCCCTCAGGATACGGTGGAGGTCTGCCCGGCTTTGGCGGAGCATCGCCGTGTCCTCGTGGAAGCGATCGGCAGCGGCGATCTCTCGAGGCCGGCCCTGGTCCAGGCCATGGTACGGAACGAGGGTGCATGGGTAGCCGTCACCTCCTTCTGCGAAGCAGTAATGCTCGCAAAGAGGGAGGCGGCGCACGTGAGGGAGAAGCAGTATATGCGCCCTCACGGCCCTAGTCGCCGCAGGAGACGTCCTGGGCGTCGGGAATCCCAGGCCACCGCAGGCACGGGCTTGCGGACGGTGAGTAATGAGTAGCTCGCTGTCTAGTAAGGACCAAGCCCGGGTCGACGGCGCGTTATGTTCCACGCGCGCCTCAAAGAGATGTCAGCATCAATTGATGGGGTCCGCAAGGTCCGATGACTGCCAGGGGTGCGCGTTGTTCGAAAGAGATACCACGGCCCCTGGCACACAGGCAACTGAGGCAACACGGGTGGGTTTTAGTCAGTAAAAGTCTGACACGAACTCCTGCTCCACCCACACGTGAGAAGTTATTTGATGATTACCCAACCTTAAAAAAAGGGTGTGGGTCTATTACTACCGGGAACAAATCCAAACTCCGGGCTGCTACTGAAAAATTTCAAATAGAAAAACCCAATAACACTTTGCCCGACCCAGGAATCGAACTCAGGACCTCATGCTCAGCTATACTGCTTGCGACCAATAGACCAGCGAGGCAGATAGGGAAAAGCTTTAACAGGAAAAGAGTACCTACCTGTAAGAGTTATCCTCAATAGCCGCAGCTACAGTATCAGCTAAAAAAAAAACATCAACAACACTGTTGTGAAGATTTAATTGGGAAAATATCATTATTAATTTGAATACTTGTACGATAAGGGTTAGGTGAGTGAAGGAAATAATGTGGGCGTACTGTACAGTCACGAGCATAAATATATTATTACTAGCTTCTGGCGCGCGTCGTTTTCCCTGCCAACGTGTTTAGATTGCTATTACGGCTTCAAAAAGTGGCCAATGGTTCAACAAATGATAACTGTACTGTTCACTTTAGCATTTTTCTTCGAGGAAAAAAAAACCACCTTAAAACTATTAAAAAAACAGCAAACAACACGTAGGAATGTTGTCGTTGAATCATGTCCAGTCAGTCTACACTCGGTTCCAAAAATAACGGGTCAGTCACAAAAATTGAAATACCTCTAGAACTGTAAAAGTTAGATCAATGAAATAAAAAACAGAATAAAGACTTTTTAGTTGCGCTTCTAATAGCATATTATTTAAACTGGTTGATGAAAACAACTTCATTAGAAACACAAAATTTAAAAAAATGACTATTTTAAAAACAATATTTTTGTTTCATGTCATTATGGATGCTTTCCATTTCTATTCTGTAACAAAAAAAAATATCGTGAACGTCTTCCACGTGCATAATTATTATTCTGTGAGGTGAAGCATGGCAGTCACGCTAGAGGAATGTACCAGAATCCTAACTTTTTTGGAACTTGGGCGGAGCCAGCGTGAAACAGCCAGAAACATTGGTGTATCTTTGTCGACTGTTCAGCGGGTAGTCCAGCGGTGCCAAGAGACCGGATCACACCTTAGAAGACCAGGAAATGGCAGACCAAGATGCACAACGGCCAGGGAAGACAGACAACTGGTGGCTACAATGCTCCGAAATCGTTTTCAAACTGCTGTTGGTCTAAAAACTCACTTTATTCGCTTTGGAGGTGGCAATTTAAGCGCTCAAACAGTAAGAAGACGTCTTGCTGAAGCAAATTTGAAACCATTGAGGCCCGCAAATGGCCCCAAACTGGAACGGGGACATCGAATTGCAAGACAGAGATACGTGCGCGAGCACCTAAACTGGACACTAGACGATTGGTCTAGGGTAATGTTCACGGACGAGTCTAAATTCATGCTTTATAAGCATGATGGTAGGCAGTTGGTGTACAGAAGACCAGGGGAGCGCTTCCATCAAGTGTGTGTGGAGGAAAAAGTGGCGTACGGTGGAGGCTCCGTACAAGTTTG
The DNA here is from genome assembly GCA_949987655.1 of Polymixis flavicincta. Lineage (NCBI taxonomy): Eukaryota > Metazoa > Arthropoda > Insecta > Lepidoptera > Noctuidae > Polymixis > Polymixis flavicincta. Next base: position 16,806,728 of record OX465184.1, read on the forward strand.
GGCTGGGATTTCTGCTGAGGCCCGCACCGAGCTGGTACTCATTCAAAATGGAACTCTAAATGCAGAGAGGTACGTGGAAGAGATCCTCAATGAACATGTAGGTCCTTTCATGGCCAGGATGGACCGGCATGGCATATTAATGCATGATAATGCGCGTCCCCATACCGCCAGAATTGTACATGACTACCTTGAAGAGGTCGGTATCGAACTCATGCAGTGGCCAGCGCGAAGCCCGGACTTAAACCCCATCGAGCACGCCTGGGACGAGCTTCAGAGATGCATGAAAGGTCAAATCCCCCCACCAATCACGCTTTCCGAGCTCAAACAAGCGCTGGTGGAGGAATGGGAAGGTATTCCTCAGCACCGGCTCTGAAATTTGGTGTACAGCATGCCTAATCACCTAGAAGCTGTCAGAAGAGCTCGTGGAGGCAATACAAAGTATTAAATGAAGAAAGTGATGAAAAACAGCAAAAAAACAATCATAAAAAAAATGTAATCTTAAGAAAAATATGACTACTTTAGTTTTTTTTTAATTTAGAGATTAATATTGTGGGTGCAACTAAGTTTTATTTTATTTTTTATCTGGATAATTAAATTCTCAATTGAACAGTCTTCGTTTCATTAGGATGGCATACGTAGTTCGGGAGATATTCGGGTTTATGTGACTGACCCGTTATTTTTGGAACCGAGTGTAGTTAAATCTTTATAATAGTTACAGTTATTTTAATGCTGAAAAACCCGTATTTATATTTGAACTTTTTATGGAAAGAATTTATATCTGATTTCGATACTAGCCAATATTAGTTTTAGATGTTTTTGTGTTTTATTTTACCATCAATCAGCCCTTTGTCCCTCGGAATAATTCATGAGAGTTATTTATGGGATGTCACGTATTGGTGCGATGTTTCATTTATTTTCTACCTTCTCATAGCGGGCTATGTATTGGAAAGGGTGCCATATTGGGCAATGGTTTAGTAGTGTCTCACCATTTCATTGTAGAGGTGATGATAACAAAGACTAGTTTGATGGGTACCCCAACCTCATTTAGTTTTTAAACATTTACCCCCTTTTTTAAAAACGTTGCTTAAAGTTAAGTAGTTATTAGCGACTGCTTAACCATACATTTTTGACGTTTAAACATCTCTTAACTTTAAGCAGCGTTTATAAATAAGAGGGTAATTAGTCAATAGTCTTGCGCATAGTAGTTCGCGACTGAGATCGCTCAGTTTAGTTCGCCGCTCCTAAACGATCAAGTTCGCTCTTTTCGTTCATCAGCTCCCAGCTCGAATCAGAGGAAGACAGATCGTTCGCTCGTTTTCATACTGCTCTTGCATGGGCACGCGACAAGATTATGGATTGCTATACTTTTACCTACAATTTTTACACTATAAACAGCAAAAACCTCTGAATGAATATTCTTAAAAAGTAAATCATTATTTTTAATAATACCTAGGCTTATTGGTGCAATAAAATAAATACACTCCTTAGTTTAGTTAGTGAATAAATGTTTTTTTTTAGATTTTTTTAAAGTTTTGAAAATAATCAACAATTACATAAACATATTATTCTGTTCCTTGACAGATTAACTCATTACATATGTAAAACACGTTATAATCAACTTTTAATAATCTTTTTTTTTTTTGTTTGGTTGACGCCGCCCTCGCTCATTCGGTCACGAACTAACGAACTATGGAGCGGGGAATGACGGAACTAGTTCGCGTAGTTCATCTGTGGGAGTGCTCTTACGACCTACTTATTTCGCGAACTACACAAGACTACAATTCAAAATACTATTTTTGACGCATAAAAATGTCTTTTAAAACCTAAATATTTACAGAAATAAATTAGTTATTAAAAAAACGAAGGGTGATTTATTCTGTACAAACAAAATACACATTGCAAAGAAAACACATGATACACACGTAGTAATACAAGTAGCCAAAAACCAAATAGAAAAAAAGTGACACAAGTTTATTTTGGCTTGCGATACTATTTTAGTAAACTGCAGGTTGTGTACCCCTAGTAAACGACCTGCATATTTTGCTCTTCAAAAAGAATAATACAATTCACTTAACATCAGATATATTTTTTGAGAAAAATGTAATCTTAATAATTAAAACACAAACTGAAGAAGAACGGTAATTACTCCTAAATAAACAAGTAGGTAAGTGTTCCTATAGTTCGACTTTTAACTGTATTCAGTAACTTGACAGTGCAATGAAAAATAATTTTACGATACTAAAACTAATAGTGTTGAAGTAGTGAACGATTTTACGTAAAGAGCGAATGATAAAAATGGTTTCCTTTTAAATTACCTAAACCATTTTTATCATTCCTTATAAAACTTTAAAAGTTAATTTTTAAGATGTGGAATATAAGAATAATTAATAATTTATTAATAAAGGTAATTTTTAGAATTTATTCTAATAGAAATGAACTAAATAAATGACCTTACTTCTGAAAACAAAATATGTAACAAATTCTACAATTTTTTATACTGCATTTCATGTTTTTGAGAGAAGTTATTAAAAAAAATAAAAAATTGCATTTAAGTACATTATTTCAAGTTCATTCAATTTCGTTCATTCTTACACCACCTCACTATCTTTTTTTTGTCAACATCTGGTAACCCTGCAACTGTCTATTTACTGAATACAATTATTTGTCGAACTTTAGATGCGCATGTTTTTTTTTTTTATTAGAGTGCTGTGAGTAACAAGAACAACTGAGAGAACCAAAACATATTGCTTTTTATATATCAATTCAATAGCAATTACACATTGTTTATAGTAGCAAGTTGTCAATATTTTATTTTGTTATTATTTCAAAACGTTATGATAGTTTAGTAGACACCTAAATATATTTTATACCTTGGTATGTGTAACGTAGTTTTCGCCGTCCCATATATTTTTGTTCTACTTCGCTCTACACACGATTTTAATTAACCAATAGACTAGAATCCTCCACCAAGAACATATTACGATGTCTGAAACTTACCTGCAAGCCTCAGCAGTAACCACAAACTTTTATGTAAGACCTAATTACTTTTCTATCCGGTCCGGGTTAAGGACCGCATTCCCGCAGTCCCGGGGTCCCGGGATTTCAGGCCCGCCTCAATTGTCACACTTACAAGTGATATACGAGAAGGTAATGATCCTTTTACCTTTTCGCTGAGTATCAGTTCCTTCCTTACTGGAAACAGAACTGTGAGGTTTGAAAATAATTTCTTATTTCTTTTGTTTTTTGATTTGGACGTGTAGTAGAAGTAGTGGGGGTTTGTGGGGCTCCTGGTGGTCATATAACTGATGAACCTGTGTCTGTCGTTACGGGCAGTCGGAAGACCCTTATTTCTAGTTGATAATATTGTTGGTGCACTGAAAAACCGAATAGGTTGAATTCCATAATGTTGATTTCATGTAAGTTGCGTTAACCTAATATTATGTTTAAACAACTATTTTATGACATTTATTTCTACAAAAATAAAATTGTTAAAAACCAACCACTAAAAGAGGTTAAAACGACACAATATTCGAATCTAAGTAAGTCTAACTGATAATATAGTCAAGTCAACATATTAACGAAGTAGAGTCAACAAAATAACTAAGTTAAATAATAGGTCTTTACCTATGAAATTGCCGTTTTGTATGAAAAAATTTAAACGAATTTTTTTCATGAATTTTTTATTTGTATTAATCGAAGTAATCACCCATGCAATCAATGCATCTATGCCATCGCAGTGGCAGTTTATTGATGCCCTTCTTAAAGAAATCAGCTGGACGGGAGGCAACAAATTCTTCAAAGGCATTTTGTACTGCCTCTCGGGTATTAAATTTTTTTCCCGCCAAGAAGTTATCCAAATTCTGGAAAAAGTAGTAGTCTGTAGGCGCAAGGTCTGGTGAGTAGGGCGGATGACGGAGAGCTTCCAACCCCAGTTCTTGCAACTTGGAGACCGTCTGCTGTGCAGTATGAGGTCGCGCGTTGTCGTGCAGGAGCAGCGGAGACGAGCGATTGACCAATGCTGGTTGGAGATGCGCCAGCTTCTCCATCATTGTGTTCAGTTCTTCACAGTACACATCTGCAGTAATGCTCACCCCGTTTGGTAAGAAGCTGTGATGAATCACACCGGCGCTAGACCACCAAACAGTGACCATCACTTTTCTAGGGGTAAGTTTTCGTTTAGGGCATTGTTTAGGTGCTGAACCAGGATCCAACCAACTTGCTGAGCGCTTACGGTTATCAAACAGAATCCATTTTTCATCGCAGGTAACAATGCGGTTCAAAATTCCTTCATTTGTGTGTCTGTTGAGCAGTGCAAGGCACGTCTCGACGCGTACTTCGCGCTGGCGATCATTGAGTTCGTGGGGCACCCATTTGTCAAGCTTTTTTACCTTACCAATTTGACGCAAATGGACCAATATTGTTTTGACGCTAACGTCGAAAGCTGCTGCTAATTCAGCCGTAGATTGTGTATCATCAGCTTCCACAATCGCCTTTAATTCGTCATTGTCGACCAAAGTCTTCGGACGACCGCGAGGTTCATTTTTCAGGTCGAAATTTCCAGAACGGAAGCGAGCAAACCAATAACAGGTGGTGCGTTGGTTTGTAGTGTTAGCTCCGTAAACGTCGTTGATGTTGCGTGCCGCTTGTGCCGCGTTGCTGCCACGACGGTACTCATATTCCATAATTACTCGAATTTTTAACGTATCCATGATGACGAAAAAGATTGAAATGCGATGAAAATGTAACACTAATCAATAAAGAAATGACTACTTTTAGAAAAAAAAATCCATGTTTTTAAAATAAAATTAATTTGAAATTAGAATTCTTAGCCAAACAAAAATTATTTTGATTTGAAATGGCCAGTACTGCAGAACGGCAATTTCATAGGTAAAGACCTAATATATATAATCAGTTTAAACCAAACTGAACACAGGTTAAATTTACCTTTATAGTTCAACTATTTTTATTTTGTTATTTCAACAAATCATATTGGTAGGTGCTATATTAACCTAAAATATAGGTTGAAAAAAGGTTAAAACAAGCTATTCGGTTTTTCAGTGTGATATTGATAAGACAACTCCAATATGCATATTTAAAAAAAATCGCTCGTTGACTTGAGAACCTCCTCCGTTTTTTCATTGGTTAAAAAACTACATACCATTTTTATAAAATAGCGACACCGCGGTGGCAGTTCGTAATTTGAAACTTGAATACACTATCTACAGCCATTAGAGATAAATACGTAAGTTCACCATGTTAAATGTAATTAATGTAATTAAATTAAGCTAATGCAGAAAATGTTCAAACTCGAGGCATTTCCAACGCAACGTCAATAACGTACCACAAGATTTCCTCAAAAGTTTAGTTATGTTAATAATGCCCAACAGTATAATTTGACCTTCTTAGTACACAAGAAAGCTTGTAACTGGAAGTGCAAAAACAAAATAGACACTCAGAATTCTATCACAATTTAACATTTTCATTACATAAATACTTAAGTAACACTGAGAAGCGTTATCGAAAAGCTTTTATGATATTAAAAATGTAAAAAAACATTTTCTGTGAAAAAATATTTAACAGAGAGCTACTTGATTTATGACTTGAAGATACGGTTGGATAGAGGCGTAATCAATAAGCAAATACTTTTACTTTCTCGTAGCTTCGTAGTGCGTCGCTACGGTTGGGGCGCTACGGCGTAGCAATGCGATTGTCTCTACGATGGTTAACATGTTTCCACTGCAGAATTTCTTTTTTACACTAGAGAATTGCGTTTTAAAATCATTGTAAATGTTAATAAACTTTAAATAATAAATTTTAAATATTTCGTAACAATACCAAGCCTATCTTACCTGAAAATAATCGTAAATATGAGTGTAACCTTTGGCCATTGAATTGAATCTTGATCAGCCATTCAAAAAACGCCACGAAGAGAAATTATAAGGGAAAACATAAATATAAACGTGGAACCATTGATTTGGATAATTATTTTACAGATGGCTAGATTATTTTCTCTTCAGTGAATATTTTGTACGTGTTTATTTTTCATGAGGAAATATTTTGTAACGTATATTCGATCTACTCGTAGTCCCACAAAATACTCCTAATTTCCCCTTATTTCTTAAACCATCTCCAAATCATCATCATCTGCCTAGCCTTTTCCCAACTATGTTTTTTTTTTTGGCTGGGCAATCGTCAAATAACTTCTCCCACTCTGGGTGGAGCAGGAGGGCGTGTCAAACTTTTACTGATTAAAACCCACCCGTGTTCCCTCAGTAGCCTGTATGCCAGTGGCGGCGGTATCTCTTTCAAACAAACCCGCACCCCTGGCAGGTTCCCAACTGTGTTGGGATCGGCTTCCAAATTTATTCGGATGCAGCTGAATACCAGTATTTTACATGAAGCGACCGCCTGTCTAACCTCCACAACCCAGTTACTGGGTAAGCCCTTGGTAAGACTGGTTGTCAGGCTTTCGGGCTTCTGACGACTGTCAAAGTCCACGAATGACAGCTGGGACCAACGGCTTAACGTGCTTGCCGAGCCTTTAACTATCTCCAAATAGAACATTAAAATGAGTATTTTAAACTGTAGTTAACTTGATGCCTTTCGTAACAGCATTTATAATCAAGCTTTTGTACCAAAAAAGGTCAGTCCGGGACATTGTTACAACATAACTTCACCCCGAATTATATATATAGATTTGAACTAAAGTTTTGATTACAATAGCGTTCGGGTCCATTGGGAATTAAATGGCAATCCAATCTCATTCCGTTCGCAAGGGAAGCGACCTGATCTGTACCTATGGAATATATATAATTGAGAAGAAGTTTGAGATAACAAAGTTAATATTGGTAGATTTTCTATTAAGTAAGAGAAGCTCCATAGCATAGAATGAACGTTAAAATAAAACATGAGTCATATTATTCATAACTAGCTTTTTCCAGAGGTTTCGCCCGCGCGGAACTTTCATCACCTATTTAACTCCCTCAGGGGTTGAATTCCGAAAAATCCTTCCTTATTCCTAGTCTACATTATAAAGAGAATCTTTGTGCAAAATTTCAGCTTTCTAGGTCCAAGTGTTTGGGCTGGGCGTTGATGAGCCAGTCCGTCAGTCAGGACTTTTCTTTTTATTAATATAAATTAAATGAATAAAAGTGGGTGCCTGAGGATGGACGGCGCTGCCGAGGCCGGCCCAAGAAAAGGTGGCGTGACGACCTAGACGCGTATTGCAAGGGCTGGATCGAGGAAGCCCTGGAAAAGTATGCCTGGAAGGATTTGGGGGAGGCCTTTGCTCAGCAGTGGGACAGTGTAGGCTAAATGAAAAAAATAAAATAGAAAAGCCCACTATATTATAAAACGAAGTCGCCGCGTTTGTCTGTCTGTCTGTTTGAACGTGAAAAACACAAAAATTACCGAACGGATTTTCATACGGTTTTTACCAATGCATAGATTGGTATATGAGGAAGGTTCAGGTGTGTAATTAATTAAGGTTTTGTGTAAATTGGCTGAAATATGATTATTATTGTTGAAGATGTCGGAAAAAACTGAGTAGGAGCTTTCCTGGCGTGCGCCGTGTATACCAACAGAGTTACATGAAAACAATGGTAGTACGTTCATGTGAGATATTTTGGACATGGACGCGGGTGAAGCCGAAAATGATAATTCCACCATAAAACTATATCACACAATTTTCCCCTAGAAATACAATAACAAGCGTACGAAAATTCTAAATAATTCAATGAAATTCAATCAAATCAAATTGAATCACATGCATTTTACAAACAGATAGTGTAAGACCTAATTGTTTAAAAAAATAAGATTAACAGCCTGCGATCATTGGAGTCGTATTCATAATCCTTGTTTAATTCACAAGAATCTTGTAAAGTGAAGAGATTAAAAATACAATAGCTAAGGTATTCATTAATTCTCCTTTGCTCAGCAAATGACTACATTTTTAGCCTAAATAATTTAATGCATATTTTGACATGTCGTCATAGTGACCGTTTATTGTATTTTGATACTAACAATTTTGTTAGAGATTTTGTACTAGTTCGGGAACATATGTTTCTTCCCAATACTAGTCGACATGTATTAGCTACTTTGTTAGCTTACAATATACACGCAGTTATTGATAATTTAACTGAGACTAGGTTAGGTGACGAAACAGTATTATCTAGTACTTCTAATAATACTGTAATTAATTCTTTAAACTTTTAGACGCGACAAAAGAGAAGCATAATAAGTGTATTTTACTTTATCACCAAAATATAAATCGCTTCTCTGGCAAAATTCTAGACGTGGAAATGTTAATAGATAAATATCATATGGATATCTTATGTTTTACTGAAACTTGGTTAAAACCGGATAGGATGTTGTTTAATGTAAATAATTTTTCAGTTGCCAGTGCGTACAATAGGTCTTCGATAGGGGGTGGTACTTTGATATTGTGTAATAGTTGTTTTAGATATAAGGAAAGAAAGGATATCACCGCTTGCTCTGTTGATCGCTTATGTGAGGTAGCATGTGCGGAGGTTGAGGGCCATACTTTCTTATCTGTGTATAGACCACCAGCCACAAACTTGTCATCATTTTTGATAATTATGGAAGAAATATTAGGTAAACTTTTCAAAGATAATAAATTAGTTTTTGTGTGTGGTGACCTAAATATTGATTTATTAGTTAATTCACCAGAAAAAAGTAAGCTTATCTCTTTGTTTACATCATTCAATTTAAAATGTATATTTAATGAAGCGACTAGAATAACAGCAACCACAGCTTCATGCATAGACAATGTATTTACTAATTGCAAAATAAAGGACTCATCCTTAATTAGTGGCGTCAGGTCAGACCATACTGGTCAGCTTGTATCGTTTGACTTAGATCAAGAGTTACATCTAGATAAAACCATTGAATTGAGACCTCTGACTAAAAATAAATTGAAATCTTTTAATAATAATGTTCTTAGCAAGCCTCAACAGCGAGTTTTGATTCACAAGACCCCAATATAAACTATGGCACACTTTTTTCTACAGTATGCAAAGAATTCAATAAAGCATGTCCTGTAAAAAAAGTTACGATAACTACTAAACCAAAATTTAGCGAATGGGCCACTGCTGGCATTAGAAAAAGCAGAGATATCTTATATAATTTGTATCACGAAAAATCATTGACTTCTGATCAGGCCCTTCATAATTATGTAAGAAACTATTCTAAGATATTCAAAAGAGTCTGCGCTCACGCTAAATCTAAATTAATAAGTAACAAAATTAGCATCTCTAAAAATAAAATAAAAGCTGTGTGGCAGGTAATTAACAAAGAAACTGGAAACACAAAACAGCGAGATCAGAATGAGTTAGCTCTAAAAATTGATAATAAAACCATTTCAGATAAGTTACAAGTTGCTGAGACTCTAGAAAATTTCTTTACCAACATCCCAATAGAAGTTACGAAATCTCTCCCCTCATCATCTGTATTAGCTGAATCTCTCCTTAAAGAAAACTTCAGCAAGGACATTCCAAGTTTTGAATTCAAACCCATCTCTATTGCCACAATTAAAACAGCATTTAAAAGTCTTAACATAAAAAACACTGAAGACTTATGGGGGATTTCCGTTAAGGTTCTCGAAAATATCATTGACACAATTGCCCCTGTCCTAACAGGCATATTTAATCAATGCTTATACAGCGGTACGTTTCCCGACTTAATGAAACACAGTAAAGTAGTACCAATTTTCAAATCGGGTAGTAAGAGTGATCCCTCTAATTATAGACCTATATCTGTGCTTCCAGCATTGAGCAAAATTTATGAAAAAATCATGCTGGACCAGATGTTGTCACACTTTAACTTGAATGGAATTTTACATAGTCGACAGTTTGGTTTCACGAAAGGTCGGTCGACGACTGACGCAGGAGTAAAACTCATCAGTCACATTTTGGAATCCTGGGAGAATTCCCAGGACGCAATTGGCATTTTCTGTGACCTCTCAAAAGCGTTTGACTGCGTTGACCACAATACACTGATCTGTAAATTACACCACTACGGAATTCGTGGACAAGCTGCTGATCTTGTACTTTCCTATTTATCAAACAGGCAGCAAAAAGTAAACGTTAATGGGGCGACGTCCTCGGGGTCTCTAGTTAAGATGGGCGTGCCTCAAGGTTCAATTCTTGGCCCTTTTTTATTTCTAGTTTATATAAATGACCTTCCTTACCTGATGGCTAACTTCTCGGACATAATTTTATTCGCTGATGACACTTCTCTTATTTTTAGAATAGATAGAAAAGATACGGATGTCTTACATGTCAATAATAGTCTAGCTGTTCTTTCGAAATGGTTTGCTGCTAATAATCTCTTACTCAATGCGAACAAAACTAAATGTCTTAAGTTCTCGTTACCGAATGTACCCCAAGTAGGTCTAAACTTAAAACTTGATGGCAAGAAACTGGATGCTATTTCGGAAACTGTATTTTTGGGAATTACTTAAGATTCAAAATTGCAATGGGGTGCTCACATTAGAGCTCTTTCAAGTAGATTAAGCTCAGCTGCTTACGCAGTAAGAAAAATAAGGCAGTTGACTGATGTAGCCACAGCTAGGTTAGTTTACTTTGCTTATTTTCACAGTATTATGTCTTATGGCGTTCTGCTGTGGGGATCGGCAGCTGACGTAGATTCAATTTTTATTTTACAAAAGAGGGCAATCCGCGCAATCTATAAAATGGGGCCTCGCGAGTCTCTTAGAAACAAATTCAGCGAAATTGATATATTAACTCTACCTTCTCTTTATGTCCTAGAAAATATCTTGTATGTTCGCAAAAACTTAGGCCTTTTCAAAAAACGATGCGATTTCCATAATCTGAATACACGTAGTAAAGATGAAATTGTGATTCCAAAATTTAGACTGACTAAAACTAGCAAGTCATTTCTAATAAACAGTATCCGATTCTATAACAAGTTGCCAAAGTCAGTTACAGAACTTAGCGATGGAAAGTTTAAAACGCACATCAAACGTGTCCTTATCAAAAAAGCATATTATAAGATAAAAGACTACGTTGAAGACAGGGAAGTTTGGCATTAATTCCTTCTGCACATGTGGCTTCCCTGGTACCTCATTAACAGCATAACTATGTGAAAGTCTATTAACTGCTCTCAAATACAATGTTCTTTTTTATTCTTTTTATTTTTACAATGCTGACATATTCTCGTCATTAATTGACACTATACAACAATTTTATTTAGGTTAATTTTATTTATGTAGATTATTTTACATATTGTGAATGAGAGAACGTTGTAGGCCTTACTGACTGTAGATTTGTAGACGATTTTCTATTCCTAATTCGTCTAAGTACCTGGTACTTATTGACAGGCCTGCGCTGTCCTCCCATGCATTTTATCTCTGTAATTTGAAAATATTGTTAAAACCAATTATTTTTAAAAGAGTAACCGTGGAGTTTCTTGCCGGCTCTTCTCCATAGGAAACAACAATTTGGAACCGTGCACCTAGCTTCTGACGTTTCATAAGTGCCCATGCAGGTTTATATGAAATAAAAATATTTTGATTTTTGATTTTGTGATTCAAACAATCAGACTATATTAGGAGATCGAAATCTGAAGGCACATTATGTAACTAACACTTTGTCCACGACTACGCCTGCGTGTAATGTATAGCTCATGTTACTCTGGAATAATGTAGCTTTCCATAGATGAAAGAATTTTACATACAATCAAATCTTTGTCCAGTTTTTTATTTTTTATTATTTGAATTCTTTATTCCACCAAAAAAAAAACAAAAAAATATTCAAAAGCTAAGAGCATAAAGGTTTATAACTAGGTCACAATAATTTTAATACTCTGACTCTGGTGTATGTGCCTGTGCCTTGAGAGTCAGTGATTGTCCGTTACCGTTACAAACAAAGCTATATTACAGCAAATCAGAACGTTTCAACAATAAGCAAATGGTGTCAAATAAAACAGGATATAGTATTAGTGTAGATGTGCACTTTTATAATTTTGTAAAATATCACGTATGGTAACGTGCACGTTTTCACGTTATCGTGGACGAAAAGCGTCTTCATCTTCCATACCATTTAACTAACCTGTTTTAATCGACGTTATCGTGATGCCGTGGACGAACGATAATATCGTCACGTAAGAAATTAGAAAAATGCACATAAGTAAGGTTATGATTAGAAGGCGAACAAAAATTTCCAACATAAATTCATTTCTAAGGTCCGTAAACTTTTCAGGCAAGTTAATTTCGCTCCTTTTCTTTTATTCATTCTTCATAAATTACCTATATGTGTTACGGGTTCCTGAGATTAATATTACGATAAAGTCCAAAGTAAGAAAGTTACCTAGATCATAAAATACATCATCCAAACTTTTCGTTATAAAAATAACCCTCTTTGTAGTATGCTCATGAAATTTCAATTTACCAGATTCTCGCTTAAACTTTCGTACAATTTGAAGTATTTCTTGTTAAAAAATCTTTGATGGAAGGAACTACTAAGGAATAAGAATGTAAAGAAGCGATACTCCTGCTCCAAATGCCTACAGATACGTAGGTACGTTCAACATAAACCGGGTTGACGCTTGCGGTCCGGCACGCGTTAGGTATGCTCCGCGTCCCACACGAGACGCGTGTTTAACACTGATTCTTCTTGCCAAGACTTGTGGTACGGGGTTGTCATACAGAAACTTTTAGGCAGACCAATTTTCAATACGACCTACATTTGCAATTATATTATGCTTCACACATGAACTGACTGAGGCGAAGAAGGAAATGCGTTTTGTTGCGTTGACGTGTTTACCACAGAGAGTATCGACAACCTCTGTTTTGTTTTGAGAAGCTGAGGAAGAGAAAACATCATACAAATCTACTCTGTGGCGTTCATGCTCATTTGAAAACCCGAAGATTACCAAAGCGCAAACCGTTTCTGGTTTAACTGTACCTCATACAAGAATATAATTTCTGTAGGATTATTCTTATTCGATGATCCTATTGTGTTGTACGGTCAACAAATTTTATTAGGATTTAATCTTGTTAAATATTAGTGCAGCTTCACTGATCGAGGCATATGCGTGCCATTTGTATTCCCATGAGGCTCAATTCACACTGTCGCTCTGATATACGCGATTATGGGTTAACGGTCCGATAAATGTATTCTGAAACAGATGAGTACGTCGGTAGTGGCATTATTGATATTATCAACAAAGGATAACGGGATTGTGAACAGAGTGAAAGTGAGTATGTGTGTGAGTATAATAGCACAACACATTTTACCAAATAAATATCTGTCGAAACTAAAGTTTGCTGGTTTGTTTGAAACCGCTAATTTTTGTTTTCTTCTCACGGAAATATAGGTTTCATATAAAAACTGTAAAAGTGTTCACACTCAAATCAAATCAAAATATTTTATTTCACGTAAACCTGCATGGGCAGTATGGGCACTTATGATACGTCAGAAGCTAGGTGCACGGTTCCAATTTGTCGCTTCCTATGGAGAAGAGCCGACAAGAAACTCCACGGTTACTCTTTTAAAATAATTGGCTTTTACAATGTTTACAAATTACAGTGATAATAGGTATGGGAGGACAGTGCAGGCCTGTCAATAAGTATTCTTCGTCCACAAATCTACAGTCTGTAAGGCCTCTCATTCACAATATGTAAAAGAATCCACATATATAAAATGAACCTTTTTAAACCAATTGACATGATTCCCATTACAATCACTAATAAATACCTACTCGATATTAGAATTGATGTATAATGTCAAATAATGACGAGAATATGTCAGCACAGCATTGTAAAAATAAAATTAATAAAAATTAACATTTTAATGACTTTTACATCGTTATGCTGTTAATGACGTACCAGGGAAGCCACATGTGCAGAAGGAATTAATGCCAAACTTCCCTGTCTTTAATGTCATAATCCACCAAACAGGCCCAGTGCGGGTTGGTAGACGTCACATGTCTTCGATTTTTAAGTTCTAGAACATGCCGGTTTCGTCATGATGTTTTCCTTCACCGTTTTGGGAGCAGTGGTATTGTACTCATTCACACAAAGTAAAGTGCCTGCTTGGGTTCGAACTCGTAAGTCGCGGCAGTTACCACTGGGCCAGTGCTGCTCTCGATAGATAGATTCCATATTGTCCGCGTGGATTTTTTATTCCTCCGACCCACCCCATCGCATCACATCCACCACCTCCGGCGCTAGTTCTGGGGTTTTCGCTTAGCGTTCTTTCTACCTTTCTCCTTTTGCTCGGCTCTTAAGGCTTATAGCGTGATTTTAAATAGCCCGTAACCTGTCTGGAGAACTGGGCAATTTTTTTTTTTCAAATATTATGTGAAAGTGTTTCTCTTTTCTATACTTTTTTGCTTATACTACGTAGTATTATAACATTCGTTTTGCATTTGGTATCAATATAGGTAGATCTAGAAGGTATTTAATATACCCTAATAAAAAGTAAATAGTATTCTGATAAATATTGAAACCCATCAGTTCGATCCAGTCTATCCCATGCTGTACCAGCGATGCCCTAAGCTGAGGTCCGTATGCTCAGGGAGTGCCCTTAGCGAGCAGTGGCATTAGTTTTAATCCCTGGCTGGTAGCCTTAATTTATTAAGGTTATCAAGTCGTCTTAAGCAGCCGATAACCTCAAAGGTTCACCTGCGACATACCATTCCAAAAAAAAAAAAAAAACACCTGTTTTAATTTCGCATTCTTTCAGTATTCACATTTTTCTCCACAAACTCATCATTCATTTGAGTTATATAAATTTATCACAACTCCATTTTAGTTGTTTTAGTTGTTGCAAAACATGTGCTTTGTCAAATTACTACATATCAGTTAACATAAAACGTTCATTCGTCGAAAGTCCAGCAGTACCTACTGCTGTTTCCAGCGGGCTAATCGGATTTATGATAGAGTACTCATTCGTCTAAAATATGTACCTGAACATAATATTGTGCTTATTGATAACTAGCTACTGCACGAGGCTCCACCCGAGTCAAAGTTGAAAATTTGACATAAAAGCTTCCACCCCCTATTTAACCCCTTTACGGGAGAGTTTATTAAAATCCTTTCTTTGCTGACGTTTCCTACTCATAATCTACCTCTGTGCAGTTTCATGTTCGTAGATCCAGTAGCTTTGGAGATTTCATGATAAATCAGTGACTGCATGAAAGTATGTATGAGAGATTCTTTTGTTTTTATATAAATACATTAGTAACAATACTGCTTCTATTTGATTTCTTGAAATAATGTCTAGACTTAAACTTAGACCTTGTCCTTTTAGTTCACTTCTTATGGGTGGTCAGGTAAAGGACATTGGATAGAAAAACACCATTTAACGTGTAAAACGTGTAATTGAATTTACAATTATAAATAAACATAAGTTAAGCCAACGGCTTCACTCGCGTGAAGGTCGAAAATTATCCCACGGGAACGTACTACCGGGATAAAAAGTATTCTATATTTTATTCCAGGTTACTAATTATCTGCGAGCCAAATTTCATCCAAATCTATACCGCCGTTTTAGCGTGATAGAGTAACAAACATCTAAACATGAAAACTTTCGCATTTATATTATTAGTAGGAAGACGATCATTTCATACTTTACAATAAAAAAAAAAACTTTAATTCGGATAAGCAACATCCATATGGGTTAGTAAACAAAAAGATAACTCATACTATGTTAGTAAATTTGGAAACAAGACTTGTTCGAAATACATCTTCGAACAACCTCCTCTCTATGGTCTAATATAATAATTTTGTTCCATTTATACTTATGTTTCAAATAAACTTCGACCAGCGGGGTAACTGCGTAGTAAATTAACAAAAGGACTGACTCCAATTTTGACAGTACAACAACATTAATTGCGTTATTCACGTTGTTGAGCAGACAAACTTTTCTAACATATGAAGCAATGAATTAGCAACATCCTTCAAAATGATTCCTCGACAGCGTTAGCGTTGACCTCATCAAATTTTTACAAATCCCTTTCTTCTTCTACCGTACCGTTCGCAAATTGGATTAGTAAACAACACTTATACCGCAGTAAAAAGATAAGCTAGTCAGGTTAGCAGCGAGACTGACTACATATTCATTGAATTTACATAAATGTACATACATTTATACGCTCGCTGTTATGAGCCCTGCCTTAGAATAAGACTTAATTTCATTCCGTGTCGTATTTACAACAATTTGGCCTCGTTGCAAACAGCACTTAAGGCACTAAACTTGAAACAGTATTATACCACTACTGAAAGATGATCATTTTGTTAAAATTATACCTAATACTAGCTTTTGCCAGCGGCTTCACCCGCGTAGAGATCGGAAATAATCCCACGGCATATCACAATTATACTACGTTAGTAGCGGGATGAAAAGTATTATATTTGTTATTCCAGGTTATAATCTATCTGTGTGCCAAATTTCAACGAAATCTGTTTAGCCGTTTTTGCGTGATTGAGTAACAAACATCTAAACATACAATATTTCATATTTATATAATATTAGTAGGAACTAGCATATGGTCGGATGAATAAATTAATGAACTTGGGTGAAGGATGATGAAACTGTTGAATCTCCCTTGGTACCTATTAAACGGCATTTGCATCTATCACCCAAAGAGAAAGTAGTTAGTATGTGCTTAGAATTGGCTTAGGATCCTCAAACTTCAAAACAGAACGGTAAGTACTTAAGAAGTAGCATAATGAATTATTCTCCTTTCCTGCTGAATGCTCGCAAAAGAAGAACGCAAGCAGTATTTTTAAGTCGGACAAACTATATAATTTGCTTTTTTACAAAAATATTAAGATTGTGAGCAGTGGTAGACCAATGATAACGGGCCCCGACTTACGAGTGGTAAATCGTGGGTTAGAACCCAGATAGGCGATTTACTCACCACGGCTTTCAAAACGGTGAAGGAAAACATCATGAGTAAACTGGCTGATCCTAAAACCTTTTTTTTTTAAACATGTGTCATCTACCATCTAGTACTGTGCCCTCGTGGTAGATTACAGCCCACTTCCTCACGTAGAGGAAGCCTGTGTCTCAGCAGGGGTGACATTAGGTATAGGCTGATTCTGCCTATGCTATTAAGATTGTTCAAGCGTCCCTGTAAGAACGGATTTCTACTTATCTATATAAATAAAAAGAAAAGTCCTGACTGACTGACTGACTCATCAACGCCCAGCCCAAACCCTTGGACCTAAAAAGCTAAAATTTTGCACAGAGGTTCCCTTTATAATGTAGACAAGGAATAAGGATGGATTTTTCGAAATTCAACCCCTAGGGGAGTTAAATACGGGATGAAAGTCCCGCGCGGGTGAAGCAAAAGCTAGTTCCACTACAAATCACAGAACTTAAACCAAAAAAACTCTCAAACAAAAAAAAAAAAGAGTGTCACTCCGGGAATGCCGACAGAAATGAAAACTTGAACAATTACGTGTGTGTTTTTTTAATTGTCAATACAGGATTTCAGATTGGATCCTTGAAAAATGATAAACGAGCGACCGATTCAGCCATTAAGGTGACACTTGTCCACATTTTTTCCATACAAACTTCGGGAGGGTTTTACTCCACTGTTTGACTATGTACATCAAAAATTAAACATGTTATGATTTTGTCTCGTTATTATTATTGTCTGTACGGAAACAGAATACTAAAATAAAAAGCCATAAAAAGTTATGAGCCAACAAAGATTCGTTTTTCTTGCTAATTTAACCTAACTTTGAGCGTGTTTAAGTAATAAAAGGAGCGTAAAATCTCGAAAACTAAGTCGGTACCGACAAAGTTCAATTAACAATAAATTCAATAAACTTTATTGGTCATTGATTTATGCAGTGGTTTTTTCATAAAACCCGATCTTCTGAAGGACTTTTCTTAATTTTTTCGCGATTTTTTTGGCAAAAATGCTCCTGCATCTCAGTCAATAACGTTGTGCGTGTAAACTAGCGTCTAACTGCTCACCACTGATACTATCTCTGTCGGATACGAAGCCTGGTGAGACAGCGTGATTTTTAGCCAGGCCCACCAGTGAGTTCGAGCCCGCGCAAAGTGTCCCCTTAAAGGTAACATTTTACCATAAAAATACAAAGGGAAAGAAAGGGATAAAAGTATTAGAATTTCCTAATGAAAGAAAGGGACTTTTCCAGAAGACATTAACGCGCGACTCATCCGTGTTTTTTTTTTTTTTTTTTTTTTTTTTGGGTGGGAAATCATCAAATGACTTCTCCTGCTGAGTAGAGCAGGAGGGCGTGTCAGACTTTTACTGACTAAAACCCACCCGTGTTCCCTCAGTAGCCCGTATGCCAGGGGCCGTGGTATCTCTTTCGAACAAACCCGCACCCCTGGCAGGCATCGGCCCTTGCGGACCCCACCAGTGGTTGCTGACATCTATGACGGCGCGCGTGAGGAACACAACGCGCCGTCCCGTCTACCACTTTTCGGCCGCAGGGGATAGGGAGAGCGGCTGACGCTATACCGACACTCCTCTTCCCCTGCGGCCCCACCGCGTCCGCCATCAAACGGTGGCGGCCCCGTCCAGGCCACGGAAGGGAAGAGCGCTGCTCAGAAGCACCGGCACTCCTCCTCTACCGCAGCCTGTAACCCTCAGCCGCGATGCCTCCCATTCGACATCGCGGCCCACCTCAGTTGCGGTGCACCTCACCGCAACCTACTTTTTGGCCGCTACGTCAATGGCTTGAAGACAAAAGCCCTGACGAGCGGCCCCACCGTTGGGTTCCTCTTGGCTTCACCGTGGATGGGAGACCACGGTTACTAAGCCCCCCCGCAACGACAATGCGGGAACCCACTCGGGGGGGGACTCATCCGTGTGCTCATTCACGCATATATACACAGTTTAAAGCTCATAGAAAACGTTCGGTGACGATAACACGAGTTCCATGATTTTTGTTCACCCAAAAAGTAGTCAATGCGCCTACAGAAGTTTTCACTTCAATAAAGAACCCACAAACATGAAAGTAGATTGAATATTTCTTATAAGTAGCGGCCAAAGGAAAAATGAGCTCGTTGACACTTAATAAATTTACAAAGGCTTGTCCTTGTACCCGCGTGCGCGGCTGGTAATGAGCCTTCCACAATATCGGACATTAGCCCCAACGCCACGACATTTGCTGGACGATGACATTTTTCTTTATGGCCCAGATTTTGTTATTCTCATTGTAATGTATTTTTTATTCGCGTGAATATACGTACCAAGACCCACTTTATTATTTTTGAGGGCAAATATTTATATTTCTATTATATTCGATTTATTCGTAGGTCGGTAGCTAATTATCTACTGATTCGTTGGTTAACGAAGTGAGGGCAGATTTTTTTTCAATTATAAACATCTATTGTAGGTACTTATCTAATTTAACTGCTGTAGCTTAAATTTCAACGAAAGCAACATGACCTTGCCATTTATGGGCACGCCACGATTGCGGCGGTAAGTCCCCTCTTTGAGGAGTGGTTCGAGAGGCGGCATGGCGTCCTCACCTTCCGCCTGACGCAGGTCCTCACCGGACACGGTTGTTTCGGGAGCTTCCTGTTTCGGATAGGGCGGGAGGAAACGCCCGGGTGTTTCCACTGCGAAGATCGCCCTGAGGACACGGTGGAGCACACGGTGGCGGTCTGCCCTGCTTGGGCGGAGCACCGCCGTGTCCTTGTGGAGGCGATCGGCGGCGGCGATCTCTCGCGTCCGGCCCTGGTCCAGGCCATGGTACGGAGCGAGAGGGCATGGGGAGCCGTCACCTCCTTCAGCGAAGCAGTGATGCTCGCGAAGAGGGAGGCGGCGCACGTGAGGGAGAGGCAGCATATGTGCCCTCGCGACCCCAGCCGCCGCAGGATACGGAGACGCCCTGGGCGTCGGGAATCCCAGGCCGATTTCCGGCCACCGTAGGCAGGGGCTTGCGGACGGCGAGTAATGGGTAGCTCGCTGTCCGGTAAGGACCAAGCCCAAGTCGACGGCGCGTTGTGTTCCACGCGCGCCTCAAAGAGATGTCAGCACAAAAAGTGATGGGACCATGGACGCATGGGTCGATGCCTGCCAGGGGTGCGGGTTTGTTCGAAAGAGACACCACAGCCCCTGGCTTAAGGGCTACTGAAGGAACACGGGTGGGTTTTAGTCAGTAAAAGTCTGACACGCCCTCCTGCTCCACCCAGAGCGGGAGAAGTTATTTGATGATTTCCAACCCAACAAAAAAAAAAAAAAAAAAAAAAAAAAAAAAAAAAAAAAAAAAAAAACCTTGCCATTTAAGGGATAACCCCTAATAGATTAAAATTTGTTGGAATTTAATATCAAGAAGACTCCGCTTTCGGAAGCAAGGAGGCGATTAGTTAAATCGGATCTTGGAAAATTGGGACTTTACTCGAAGGGTCAAATGAGACGAGCGGAGGATTTAACTAATAAAAATATTAAGGGGCTGAAACAAACTCAATTCCGTCCATAATGAGTGTTTAAAGAATTAAAGGTTTTGTATAACCTTTAATTACCTATTTATCCTGTCTTGAAAATACAGCCTGCCTCAATTGACTCGTTTATCCAGTGATCCCAAGCGCTACTGCTGAGCACTGAGCACGGGTTCGATTCCTAGGTCGGGCAAAGTGTTACTGGGTTTTTTCCATCTGAAATTTCTCAGCAGCAGCAGCCCGGAGTTTGGATTAGTGCCCAGCTGATGGCAATAGGGTCGTCCCCTAATACATGGGAGTTAAACATAACTTGCAAAATGTGGGTGTACTATAAGTAAACCTCTGCTCAACCCTCCTGGGAAGAACGGCGTCCTCGCCTTCCGGCTGACGCAGGTCCTCACCGGACACGGTTGTTTCGGGAGGGAACCTCCCGGTTTCAGATAAGGCGGGAGGAAACCCCCGGGTTTTTCCACTGCGAAGATCGCCCTGAGGACACGGTGGAGCATACGGTAAAAGTCTGCCCAGCTTGGGCGGAGCAAAGCCGCCGCCGTGTCCTTGTGGAGGCGATCGGTGGCAGCGATCTTTCGCGTCCCGTCCTGGTCCAGGGCATGGTACGGAGCGAGAGTGCATGGGTAGCCGTCGCTTCCTTCAGTAAAGCAGTGATGCTCGCGAAGAGGGAGGCGGCACACGTGAGGGAGAAGCAGTATATGCGTCCTCGCAGCCCTAGCCTCCACAGCCGGCCACCGTAGACGTGGGCTTGCGGACGGCGAGTAATACTCGTAGGTAGCTCGCTGTTCGGTAAGGATCAAGCCCAGGTCGACGGTGCGTTGTGTTCCATGCGCGCCTCAAAGAGATGTAAACTGATGGGGCCCGTAAGAGCCGGTGCCTGCCAGGGTTGCGGGTTGTTCGAAAGAGATACCGCTACTAAGTGATGAATTCCAATCCTTAAAGAAACTCTCTGGGTAAACAAAGCGTGATGTTGTGTGTGTGAACTGTGAAATACAGAACGGTATATAAGTTACAAAAATGTGATAATTGACCCCAAAAATATTTATACACATTTTGAACAAACAAGCCAGTGAGGTAATAAAACAATTGTAAATTAAACAATTGCAGACTTTTTTTTTTGTACGAATGGTCGTGAAAACGCTTTGTTATTTTTATCCAAACATACAAAGACATCGTTTGTTATTCCCGCTCAACAGAGCTCTTTAAAGTAAACACTAGTCCCTAGTGCCGTTAATTTGACTACTTCAAATTAACGGCACTAGGTACTAGTGTTTACGTACTTGGTTACTATTGATGCCACTTTCTTACATTTTCTTTTAAAATGGCGAAGATAAATAGCGTTGAATGTGGTAAACTTTCACAGAATTATGTCTGTGGCAATAAGTACGATACGACGGCGGTATTAAGACTTGAAATCCATTGGCGTACTATTTCATAAAAGACTTAGATATTTAACATACACATTAACATCACGCCTGTGATCCCCTTTTATTGTATACTAACTACACTACTGCACTGTTCCTTAAACAGCCAGTTAACAGTTCCGTAACGTTTTTTTTTTTTTGTAATTATTTTCGTTCGTGTATGTCGGCGCCTGCGACCCTTTGCTTGTCACAGGAATGCCACAGAGTGTCTCTGGCACATAAGGCATCGACAAATAATGAGGTCACGTTTCGCGCTGACGGTATTTTTGTTTTATTCGCTAACATATTTAGATTATAGGTATGTAACTATAATACTGATTATTTATTTATTTATACTGTAACTGCCCGTGACATCAAATCGCTCGGGTCCTACCAGAATACCAGCGCTGCGACACTTTTTAAATGTCGCAGCATTATGCTGAGGTAGGAGCCTTTTGGCCTCGTGCGGGATTTTCTGTTTTATTTTTAATTATTTTTTTACTTTCAAGAAATTTGTTCTTTTTTATATTTTTTGTACCAAAGTGTGTTTATTTTATGATGTGATCTTCCTGTGCGAGTCACAATAAATACTTTTTCTTTCTTTCTTTCATCCCCGAATGGTACGGCAGAAGTGTAGGTACCATATAGTACACAAACATTTTGCCAGTTAAGAAAAAGTACCATGTAATAGGGAGCGAGCCTATAGCCATTGAGCATTGGTGGCCCAGAGGTATCAGCACCGACTACGTCGTGGTTTCGAATCCAGGCAAGTACTTCAGTTTGTGTAAATCATTTCATTACCAGTGCTTTCAAAACGGGTAAGGAAAACATCGTGACGTAACGTCATCGAAGACATAAATGACATATCATCTACTATCCCGCACTGGGCCTGCGTGGTAGATTACAGCCCACTCTGTCGAAAAGAAGTGGCCTGTGTCCCAGCAGTGGGAACATTATAGGCTGATGATGCTATAGCCATCGACTGGGCACACGTCTAGACTCGGCAGCTACCGAGAAATTCCTAAGAAACTAAGATACTAGATTACATAAATTCTTGCCGCACAAACGCACCATTGAAATTACCGTGTTGCTCTTTCGTGAATATTGATAGGTACGAGATTGTTAAAAATAATAAAAATTACCTACAGTAAATGACCTGATAGCGAAGCCTCGACCAACACCTCTGGAGGCTCTCATTGCACGGCTGGATCAAGAGCTTGATTCAGAATGCAGTACTCCTGGACACAGCACGTATAGTCAGGAGGTTCCGCTCTCTAGAACCCTGACCACCGGCAGCTTGGACCCTACTCCTGATGCCGATGGGATGGATGTAAAAGTTAGTATGTTTAGATATTACGCAAAAACGGCTGAATGGATTTAGATGAAATTATGCTGGCAGATCATTTTATAATCTGGATTAACACATAGGATACTTAATATCCCAGTAGTACATTCCAAGGATAATATACCTACATGTCTTTGCATGATTTTTGTAAACATATTTAAAAATCTACTTAATATGTAAATAAATCAATAAACGAAAATAATAAGTACCTACTACAACAATGTAGCGAAATCTATAGAATAACCACATATATAAAACCTTAATAACTGTCATAAATATTTTTTCAACTTTCATCACAAGCGATGGCTTACACAGCTTAGGTGATTATGTACACGTCTTTCACGATAACGCTTCAATAATGTGTACACAACGCTATATGGTCTCGACACTCTCGACTATGAATAGAACACCGGATTATTTCCCCTGGGAACCGTACCGGAGATTATATCCGCGGGACGGGCAATAGTGTCAAGCTGTGAAATATTAACATCACAGGTAACTTTGCTACAGGTATAAATAGGCAAGAATTTTAAGAATAAATCTGTAAAAATTCACGCCAAAACGTAAAGTAAAATCGCATAGTATGACTACTTCTATCTCTTCTCTACAAACAATGTAGGCAATAACGAGCTCGACTTGGCGGGAATTCACGTTGAGCACGTGAGAAAAGAGAATTCTCAAATGTTCTTCTAAAAGTTGGAGAAGGCTATCAGAAGAGAGCGGCCAAGTAAGTCTAACAAAAGCTCTTGCTAGAATAGTTCCCACTTTAGAAGATCTGATTCATCAGGTGTACGGACATCAGTCGAATACCGTACCAAGAGAATTATTGGGGGTGTGCACAGACCATGTTAACGCAAAAAATGATCCAGCTACAGCAATCAACCTCCTCCTCTCGCTAATTGAAGGGAGCGAAGTGATGTACCAATTAACACTGTTGCGGAACAAGATGACGCCACACATTACCCCGTCGAATTTCTGAAATTGCTAAAGCCAAGCGCAACACATTACCTATCCAGCTGAAGGTCTGAGTTCCGATTACATGCTCTTTCGGAACATAACGCTGCCGAAATTATATAACTGAACCACACTCAAAGTCATGTCTTTGCAGAGAAACGTCATCGAGGTGGAAATTTTAGCAGGTTGCAGTGTTGGCGAGACAGTGTTTATACAGCGTATACCACTAATTCCTTACAATTCACTTTCTAGTTTAAGCGCGTGCAGTTCCCTGTGAGCGTATATTTCGCAATGATTATCAATAAGTCACCGGGCACCCACTGAAAGCTGCGGTTGTCGACCTCAGGACAAGCTGCTTCTCACACGAACAACTGTACGTAAGCTACGTGCAGTTGTCCTACGTGACCAGTCCTGACTCTTTGAATATTTTGGCTACAGAAAACAAAACTACAAAACGTAGTATTTAGGAAAGTTTTCTAAAATTATTGAATTATATTGGGGGTTTTTACATGCGAATTAAGTCGCAGGCAGAACCTATTAGGCATTTAGTTAGGCAAGAAAGACTACCTATAGGTACCTATACAAGGGGACATTAAACTTATTTTCTTGACAATTTGGTCATTGTGCTGTAGTAATCTTTCTACAATCTGCTATTTTGTCCTACGTTTCCTGTAGAGTAGTCATTTTACGCATGCTGTGGCTTGTATCTACGTATACGTCAAATAAGAGAAGCTTTTCGTGTCAGAGATTTTACCTTTACCAAAACCCATTATTGAATCCATCGGCTCATATATTTACATTTGAATTTATCAATGAGAATTCATTCAGCTGTTTACAGGTGTACGTCCGTGTTTTACAAACAAATCGATAGGTCGTATAAGCCAGTGACCGAGTGTAGGTACGTACGTGAACACAATATCGGGGGCGGTGAGTCGCGGCGAGATCAAAGCGGGCGCGCCTTTGATGTGCCGCCGAGCGCGCCCGCCGACCGCGTGCCCTGCCAAACACTGCCTGATAATAATCCCTTTATTAAAATTATTTCAATACGTTGTTGAGTTTTGAGTTGACTCCCGAAATCTTTTACAAAGGGGCAGAAATATGTTCCCCCTACGCAAGATTATGAGCTGAAATTAAGTTGAAAGAGACGTTGATCCTTTTCAAGAAAAAATATAATTAGGAGGAATTTGTGAAGAAATCTGCAAGTTATTATAGCAATAGGATGAATAGGTACCCATTTCCTCATATCCAAAATATTTGAGGTGCAAAGAAGGACAGATGCGCAGCTTTCTGGTCTTCCCAAATGTAACGGAAAAAACGTGGGACGATTTCAATATTTGTCATATTTATTATATCTGTAAAAGAACGACGCATACCACTTCACCTGCCTGAAAACCCTTCAAATTCACCAAGAGCTACAGCGCAGGCAATGGACAAACTCTAAACATCAAATAAATTACGCCACAACAAACCAACCAATCTATCTATATATATAAATAAAAAGAGAAGTCCTGACTGACTGACTGACTGACTGACTCATCAACGTCCAGCCCAAACCCTTGGACCTAGAAAGCTGAAATTTTGCACAGAGGTTCCCTTTATAATGTAGACAAGGAATAAGGAAGGATTTTTTGAAATTCAACCCCTAAGGGAGTAAAATAGGGGATGATAGTTCCACGTGGGCGAAGCCCCTAGCAAAAGTTAGTCATAAATAAACCACAACTACACGACTTCTGTTACAAAATAATAATAAAGGTGTACACTCACACACACATAAATCCCGTAAACGTTCCCGCGTGAACAAGGACAGTGTTCAAAGCCACCCGTATTTACTACATACTTGAATTCTCATGTGCAATCCTCCCGATCTTTTATTCCAGTAAAGTTGTCAGACCTAACTCTAGCCGTCAATTTACTTCGCAAAGGAATTGAAACAAAGCGTTTTATTTCAAAGAAACGACATTCACAAAACGTGACTAATCTTCAATCTCTAATGAAATGACGTCGAAATTGATTTAGAAACAATTTTGGGGAGTTATGGAAATTCTGTTCGTTTGTTTATATCTGACTTACCTATGTCTATTGGAGCTTATATACAGGATGTAAAGGGAATGCTTCCGAAGCCAGAACATAGGTTATAGGTATACAATCTAAATGCAAACGAGCCTATCAGCAGATTTTTATCTTTGAAAACATTGCTTGCTAGAGTTGTAATTTTTTTTTTTAATGTGTTTAATCTCAAATCATAGTGAATTTAACTGTTCTCGCAGTAAAAGTGTACAAAAAATGTAAAAAAAATAATTAGTGAAAATTGAAAAAATCACTAGGTACCCCTATCGCCCGTCTTCGTTTTCGGAAGCGTTTCCCTTACACCCTGTATATTGACAAAATAAAGCATTTTTAATTATTATTACTACTTAAGAGTAGTTTAAGAGTGAATTAAAGACATTGAGAGAATTTAAAAGGATTGTTCATGGAGTTTCTTGCCCGGTTTTCTCCATAAGATACCTACTACGCTTTGGACTGGGAAACTAGCTTCATCTTTCCGACTTTTTGACAATTCAAAAGTGCCTGTAATTGGTTTATTTGAAATAAATGCTTTGAGTTTGAGTTTATGGAAAATGCGCTAAGGTAACCCGCGAAATATAAAATTTTCTTACGTTTTTTTTTTGCAAATTGCGGTCAGTGTCAGATTGCATGTTCATTAATATATTTCGTGCAATAGTCATTAAATGGTATTAAATGAACTTTGAGGCTTGCATTGACGAGTTTAATTATTATAATTCTAAAAATACTTACGTGTTAGGGACTATAGAAAACAACGATTTTGTATGAGATGCGTATGCATCCGTTCAGCCGCAGAAAGCTGAACGGACTTTATACAAAAGCGTTGTTTTCTATGGACAACAGCTGCACAAAGCTGATAAGTGTAAGTAGTACCTTACGGTCACTGTTCGGGCGCTTCCGACCACCCGGCAATCTTCGGCTGCTGTCGTGAGACAGCGGAATGCGGCGGGCGGCGGCGAGAGGCACGCTAACGGTCCGTTAACGAAGGTCCTTAAGGTGACACTTGTCCACATTTTTTCCATACAAACTTCGGGAGGGTTTTACTCCACTGTTTGACTATGTACATCAAAAATAAAACATGGTATGGTTTTGTCTCGTTATTATTATTGTCGGTACGGAAACAGAATACTAAAATAAAAAGCCATTAAAAAGTTATGAGCCAACAAAGATTCGTTTTTCTTGCTAATTTAACCTAACTTTGAGCGTGTCTATGTAATAAAAGGAGTGTAAAATCTCGAAAACCAAGACGGTACCGACAAAGTTCAATTAACAATAAATTCAATAAACTTTATTCGTCATTGATTTATGCAGTGGTTTTTTCAGAAAACCCGATCTTCTGAAGGACTTTTCTTAATTTTTTTTCCAAAAATGCTCCTGCATCTCACTCAATAACGTTGTGCATGTAGACTAGCGTCTAACTGCTCACCACTGATACTATCTCTGTCGGATACGAAGCCTGGTGAGACAACGTGATTTTTAGCCAGGCCCACCAGTGAGTTCGAGCCTGCGCAAAGTGTCGCCTTAAGAGTCACCAATCATATTTTGCCCAACACACAGCATGACACTGGCCTACAAATTATAAAAGTTGTAAGAAAATTTGAATTACGCGTGATTTTCCGGGGATTCCATTTCGCTTCCATCTTAAAAAGAAAACCTAAAATTCGTTTATACATAGTTCTTTGGCATGTATTATAAATGTTTGCATCAAAACGCTGCTTCAATTCAGGCGAGTTTCCACCACAGATATGTACAGGGAAATCGAAAACTTATAAGGAATTCTCTCATTTAACTAATGGCTATGAAAACCAATACCTAGCTACTAACTTATCATAGACCTACTTACAATCATTGTTTCAAACAGGATATGGTTGATAAGTGGATGAACCTGTTTGAACTTTTCTAGAAGATTATTTCATAAGAAAAGTGTGTCTGTGTAACATCTACATAGCTTTAATAGTGTGTATGCAAACAGTTCTAAGCCATCTGTTTGACACATTTTTACTATTAATGCTGTAGAGCAGATCATAAATGACGTCATTGTGACCCTATGTTCAGTGATAAGGATGCTTTCATATTGGCACATCACTGTATTTCTCCATTATTAATATCACTTGACGGGGCATTATCCGAATTTGCCAGTTATAGAATCAATTCAAAATGGTAATTTTGAGGCGGCAGACGTGGCGCTTCAAAGGCCGCGGTCCGGAAAACTTCGCCTTAATAATACCAGCTATTAATTTCCCCCCTAGGGCAAAGTCCTCTTCTCACAATAAGAAGGCACGAGCATTGCCAGCCAAGCGAATTGGCGATCACTTCGAAATTCGAACGATGTCTAGTTGAAAATCTGTAGAGGATTATTTTAAAACAAATGAATTCGTGTTCGTAATCACGCTCACTTGAGTGAAGTTTGAAGTAAACTTTGAATAGCGCACTACACATAGCACTTCAGCTTCAGAAATACTGGTCGAGTTAAAAGCTTGAATTTACATTCATATCGATATTGTTGGTAGTTCTAGCTAACTGGACTGGTCTGGAGCGATCACATTGCGCTGGAAATTGTATCTTCTTTCATTTATAAAAATGTTTTGTTTTTATGTTTTTTTTAGCTAAATGAATGTAGGTAGGAACAGAAGCGTCACCTTATCTACTTTAAGAAAAAAAAAAATTAGGTAACCTTAAATAAATCTAGGTACTAATCACGATAGTTGTGGCGAATTTTGCGTAGGTAACCATTCTTTGTAGCTGTAATTTTGAGTGTCCTTATTCAGCAGTGGTATTTATTCCCTACTCTTGACTACTTTGATCTCTACTAATCTTACAAACGCGAAAGTAACCCTATCTGTCTGTTTGTTTGGCAGAGATATAGCCTGGGATATGGAGAAAGACATAGGCTACTTTTTTACTCGATAACCGACATCAACGCAAAACGCGGCAAAAGCTAGTGGGGTTATAAAATACTATATCAAACTAGTTACTCTACCAATGTAACTACGACCTTATTAGATGACGGATAGCGGTCTATATGAGCGAAGGCTTTGGCGCCTGACTGTCGCGACGTGTTGGCGTGGGTTGGCCCTTCGTCTTTGATCCCACACATGCCACCAGTACTAACTACGCTACGACATAAATAAATCCAATAGGGACAATTATCGTGGATATAAAAATAATAATAACACAATTATTACGTAATAATAATGAAATGAGCAGTGGTGGCCAAGTGGTAACGACCGCGACTTACGAGTTGTAGGTCGTGAGTTCGAACCCAGACAGGCGCTTTACTTTGTGTAAATTATTTCATCACCACTGCTCTCAAAACGGTGAAGGAAAACATCGTGAGGAAACCGGCATGTCCTAGAACAAAAAATTAGAAGACATGTGACATCTACCAACCCGCACTGGGCTCGCGTGGTGGATTATGGCCCAATCCCTCTAACCGAGAGGAGGCCTGTGTCCCAGCAGTGGGAACATTATAGGCTGATGATGATGAAAAATGAAATGGTTTATGAATTTCTATTTCGAGATTAACTTGTCAATGTACTTTACTGTTTTCAACTAAATGATAAATTATATTTATATCCGTAAATTGGTTCAAACAAACACTTTTACGTGTCTAAAATATATGATGTTCTAAAACTAAATAGCGTGTCAGTGTTTTCTATCTGATTTCTCTGATAGAAACACAAAAACTAACTCAGGGGTCACAGTCTCTTTCAGAAAGAAAGCAACTGAAGAAAAACAAAAATAATTTTGGCTGCCTAATAGTTCTGTAAATGTTTTTTACATTTAGAATGTGTTTTTGACGTTTCATACGCAGAATTCAAATAAGGTTACAGACAACCTAGACCTTCGTAGCTTTAAAAAAAAAAAATTGCATACAAAAATATTTCAGGACAAAGTATCAAAACAAAAAAAAACCTCTCCATTTCACTCACCACTGTAAACGAACAACCTTTTTGCAACAAAACAAATCGTTTCCCGAACCAAGCAAACACTCAACTGTCGAATTGTTTGTTTATCGATATCAAAGCTACACATACATGTATCGATAAAAACATGATACACCCCGACAGGCAAACCGCGCTGTGGTAAATAAACACTACTTGATTTCCAATTCAATTGGTTACCGATATTTATTGGCACTCGATTTTTAATCGAACAACAGTTTTTTTTTTACAGTTGAACAATAAATGAAACCCTCTGAATAAGCATTTTAATCGATATATGGATATAGCACTTTTGTAAAAGTTTATACATTTTATGCCAGGTCATGCCAGACGAAAGTCTAGCCTGACATGGTTTGAATCCGACACGTCCTTGCAAACATCATCCCCACACAGCACGGAGCTGCCTCGTGGCCCTGCCAGAGGCGGCATTGTCAACACTTTCTTTACAAAACAAGCGTGACGTCATTAACTCTCAGAAATGATGAGTACCTCTAGAATCTGAAGGCTCTGAATGACAGTCCACGACAAAAGTTGTGCAGTCATCGCATTTTCGATGCCACGAATTTTATAAGTACTGGCGCCTCTAGACAGGCGCGGTGGTTCCGAGATCATCCCTAATCGGTCCACAAATACTTGCATACGATACATAAAGTCACGCCTTCTGCATGAGGCAGAATCTACAGATCATCATTGCTTCAACCCTTATTCATTTTGCTTCGTTTACATTGAAACATCTACATCACCACTAATTAAGGTTCTTCTAGAGCGTCCCTTGCCACGCTTCCACTCACATCATCATCTGCCTAGCCTTTTCCCAACTATGTTGGGGCCGGCTTCCAGTCTAACCGGATGCAGCTGAATACCAGTATTTTACAGGGAGCGACTGCCTATCTGACCTCCACTACCCAGTTATTGGGTATTACGATACCCCTTGGTAAGACTGGTGGACAGACTTTCGGGCTTCTGACGATCCGTAACGACTGTCAAAGATCCACAAATGACAGCCGGGACCAACGGCTTAGCGTGAGTTCGGAGGCACGGAGGGGTCTTGATTTGTAAAGATGGTCACCCATCCACGGACCAACCGCGGCAAGCGTAGCTTAACTTGGTCGATCGACCCGTGCAGCTATTGTTACTTAGCCACAAGCCCCACACGTTTCCACTCACATCTGCCTTGTTAATGCCTTTCGTTAGTCGCCTTTCATTCATGCTCGCAACATTACCAAACCTTTAAAATTACTTTTCTGAATAAAAAGTAGCTTCCGTATACCGTATTTGTAAACATAACTCGATTCGTTCCCATAAGCTGTATCGATTAAAATGGCTTACTTGGTATTCAAATCTCGTCGCCGTATACCTGTGGATACGATCTGAGGGAATCGATACACACGTGCCGATAATCTGTGATTGGACACGTGTAGGATTATGCCATGGAGTCTGAAGTAGGGATTATATGCAGTAAGGAGATCTTTGTCAACAGTGTCGTTTGGTGGTGTGTTTACAGAAGGGAATGGTTGTTATATAATTGGTAAATACGGTAGTAGTATATTATTGGGCATTCTGTCCCACCTGTCGCGCAGTCGAACAGGTTCGCCTACGCTCCGTTGTGACTGAATGCCCAATAACATACGGAGTCGGTCTTTAACCGCAAAGTCGAAACTCATTAGCAATCATTCATAGATGTGTGACATAGCTGCTCGCACATCAACAGGCCACCGCCTATATCAGCAACTTAAGGATGGGTCTGTTTTGATAGACCAAGAATTGCATCGCGAAGAAGACAGTGTAGCGGCAAATCGCTTCGTAAAATAACATTAGATAAACATATTTGAGAGTTAGAGCGGAGAGCAGTGGTGGTCTAGTGGTAACGGTTGCGACTTACAAGTTGCAGGTCATGGGTTCGAACCTAGGCTAGCACTTTACTTTGTGTAAATTATTTCATCACCACTGTTCTCTGTGAGAGAAACCTTTGTGTCAGTAGTGGGAAAAAAATGATAAATTGAAATCTTATACGTAATCATAAATCATATTAACCTAGCCTTCAGGATCTTTTCAATCCGGATCCGGATCAATCAGGATCCGCTCATGTTAGCATGTGGGCGTATCGATATAAACACATTTTTTATGACGACCAGACGGTTCTTTTATAGTCTTAAGACGCGGAAAACTTTGCTTGTGCGATGTAGGATTTGATGTTTTAGTTCATCCGATGTGTCATAGATGGTGCTGTAGTACTTTTTGGGGTATATACTCAACAAGGAATCAGCCACGCGAATGCGCCTGAATTTTATTACCTACCTGTCCCGAGTTGACAGTGCGCCTAGCCTAACGATAGATGGTGTTGACAGCGAATTAGATCTCACTATGGTTTCGTTACCGTTGTTAGAATATCTAATTTTTTCAGTGTAAATAATTAAAAAATAATTACTTTTACTCATTGTTAATCAGTTTGTTGACCACAGTAATCATGAAATTTGTTAAACAACCACAATCGCTGCAAGTAAACACAGTTTGCGATGTTTTTTGTAAAACTAGTTCGCGTCATGGAGAATTGTTACCTAATTCAGTACGATGTATCATTTGTGGACCATCGAATTGTGGCAAAACAAATTTACTTATTGGACTTCTTATACATGAAAACGGTTTAAGGTTTCAAAATGTTTATGTCTACTCAAAAACCTTACACCAACCTAAGTACATTTTTTTAGAAAGAGTTTTACAACGGGTACCAATTATCTCACTCCACAAATATCAAGGGAATGAGGAAGTTATAAGCGTTCAGAACGCAAAACCCTACTCTGTGTTTATATTTGACGACGTTGCTTGCGAGAATCAAACTAACATGCGTGATTATTTTGCAATGGGAAGACACAAATACATCGATTGTTTTTATCTAAATCAAACATATAGCAAAATCCCTAAACAGTTAGTAAGAGATAATGCTAACTTAATTATACTATTCAAACAAGATAATATTAACTTGAGACATGTTTATGAAGAACATGTTAACACTGATATGACATGGATTGAATTTTGTGAAATGTGTTCAAAAATATGGAGTGAGCCCTTTAATTATGTTGTAATTAATAAAGATTGCAATAAAAATAACGGATGTTATAGAAATAAATTTGACACTTTTGTAGTCTTTGATTAGAAATACAAATATTTAAGGCTATGGTACTTACATGATATCATTATTCCATGACCGACTCTTAATCGAAAACTATCTTATTCTACTGTAATGGAAAAAACATTGAAAAGACAAATTGTGAACGCTGCAGAAGCCGTAAAGAAAAAAGTACGAAAGATGCGAGATTTTGAGAGTGAAAATAAGCAAGCATTGGAATCAGTTTTTAGACCTGTAACAGAGTCTCTCAATTGCATAGCTAATATCAATAAACAAACTGACCTCTTGCAATCTAAAGAAGTTGAAGAAACAAAAGTTCCGTTGAGGAACGATATTTTGCAGAAAGAATGTTCCAGTAACGAAGGAGACAGTAGCGCGGAAGAAAATGAATGTGATACCGACAGTAACGAGTCGTACCAATCATTAGTAGAGAACAATCAAGAGCGTGATACATCATCCTGGTCAATATCTTCAGAAGCATTGATAGATAATCCATTTGGTGTTCGAGCGGAGCGAGGTCAATTGATGTTAGGTTCTGCTTTCATAACGATCGGGGATGATTATATTACCGTTGCAGGACAGAAATATCGAAGCACTCCCGGACTGAAACAATTGTTATTGAAAAAGGATGTAGATTTAAGCACGGTTACAGAGTCTGATATGCAGTATTATAAGATGATGTTGATTGCCACAAACGCACATCGTCGAGACTTTGACTCAAACAAACCAATAAAAAGTAATAAGGGACAAAAATATTTGCAAGTTATAAAACCTCTTTTTAAACAGTCAAGTACTATTCAAAGCAGTCAGTCAAAGGGGAAAGGAGTATCCTTGAACAAAATGTGGAAAAAAAATGTTGATTTTGTTTATTGGAATGATCCTAATGAACTTGTAGATAGGTTAAAATTATTAATTGCATCTCGAGACGCTGGTAACACAGGATTAGACAACGAAATTATATCTATTATTGAAGAACTGCGTGAGAGTAAATTGATTAAGTAATAAATAAACTGTATACAATTTTCAATGTTCATTGTATTATCAACCTCTAAACATAATACACCTTAAATATGAATGTAGATAAATTCGGGCACAATGTTCATAAGAGATTGCGTTTCTCTGAATTATTAGAATTCAATGAAAATGCACTGCTAAAATCGGAAAGTGGAGATTTTGACTTGGATAAATCTAGATTGAGAGGAATTAGATCTCCTGTAGAATCAGACGATGCCGTGAATAAGGATTACGTTGATCGATTGTGCGACCATACAATAAAGGAACTAAATAAACTGATTGGGTTGTTGCGTACTCAAATCATAAAAGATGCACAAATAACAGTCCAAACCACTTTAAAAGCAAAGATACCTGAAGTTTTAGTTCAGTTGGAAGATAAGTTTTATAACAAAGAGGAAGTACAACAATTACTTAAAAAAACTCCGTGATGGCAAAACAACAAATTGTTAATGAACTACACAAGGCGGCACGAAGAAACTTTGTTAGACGATCAGTTATTTTAAAAGGCATAGATGACTTATGGCAAGCTGATCTAATAGATATGCAAAATCTAAAAAGGTTTAATAAAGGTTATAATTACATTTTAGTGGTGATTGATTGTTTCTCAAAGTATACCTGGACAGAACCAATAAAATCCAAAAGTAAACTTGATGTTACTCATGCATTTGAGCGAATACTAACTACCAGCAATCGAAAACCTAATCATTTACAAACTGATGCAGGAACAGAATTCTATAACGTAACATTCCAAAAGCTTATGAAGAGCTACAATATTAACCACTACTCTTCGTTTTCTACCAAGAAAGCATCGATTGTAGAACGGGTGATTAAAACAATTAAAAATAAAATGTATAAATATTTTAGTCTCATTGGGAACTACAAATGGATAGATCCAGCATTAGAAGTTATTCTAAAAACATACAATAATACAAAACATCATACCACTAAATTGAAACCAGTCGAGGTAAATAAGATGAATGAGTCAAAGATAAGAGAAAATATTCAAAAAACTCAAAAACATACATCAAACCGATGTCGACCTAAATTCAAAGTAGGTGAAAATGTTCGGATCAGTAAATACAAACATATTTTCGATAAAGGTTACACTCCTAATTGACCAATTATGTACCCGTAAATATTTCTGTCGACCGACAGAAATATTTACGGTAAAAAGGATTAATAATACCATACCAGTAACATATCATATAGAAGATCATAGAAAGCAGCCTATTAGAGGATCTTTCTACGAACAAGAACTTCAAAAAACTAGCTATCCTGGCGTTTATTTGATAGAAAAGGTTCTTAAAAGAAAAGGGAAGAAACTTTACGTGAAATGGTTAGGCTTAAGTAACGAAGAAAATAGTTGGATTGATAAAGATGAAATTGTAGGTTAGGATTATGAATATATAACCATGTTTGGAAGAAATATTTCATTCATTACACTTTCTACTATGTAAGAGAATGGATGGACTAGTTAATAGTGTAATTAATAATCTGCCATTCGAACTTCATTTACCTGGTTATAACTATTGCGGACCGGGAACAAAACTCGAGAAGCGATTGCGGCGAGGTGATCGAGGTGTGAATAAGCTAGACGAAGCTTGTATGCATCACGATATTGCATATGCAAACCATACAGACTTACCCAATCGTCACAAAGCTGATTTACAACTACTAAATATGGCTAAACAAAGACTTAAATCGAACGATGCTGGGAAAGGCGAAAAACTTAGTTCATGGTTAGTGAGCAAAGTTATGAAAACCAAGCTAAAATGTGGTTCCGGTGTTAAAACGTTTAAAAGTTTCGTGTCAAAAATAAGAGCGAAAATAAAAAAACTGAAACCAAAGAACAATAAAACTTTAATTAACGCTGCTTACTTGGCCGCAAAAAAAATATTTCCAAACATTCAGAAAATTCGAGTACCGCGAGTGATTCCCTTACCAAAGACTGGAGGTATTCTACCTTTAATCCCAATTTTTGCGGGTTTATCAGCTTTAGGAACTTTAGCTGGTGGTGCGGCTGGTATTGCAAAAACTGTTAACGATTACAAAGCAGGTCAGCAAAATTTGCGAGAAACACAACGACATAATAAGGCTATAGAGTCTTTAAAGTTAGGCCAGGGTTTATACATTAAGTCACATAAAAATGGTAAAGGTTTATTCATAAAGTCTTCAAAAAACTGAAAAATAAGCTACCTAATCGTGCTCTAACTAATGTAGACATAAAAAGACACGCACGCGACATCCCTCACTTTCGAGGAGTCTACATGAAGGATCAGTTACCAAGGATGCCAAAACGGATTGAATGTGGTATCGTAAACTTGGACGATTATAAGAACGAAGGTACGCATTGGGTAGCTTATGTGAAAATAAACAAATATTGTGAATACTTTGATAGCTTTGGAGATTTGAAACCTCCAATGGAATTAATGCAGTACTTTAAAAATTGTGATGTTTTTTATAACTATACTAGATTTCAACAATTTAATACAGTAAACTGTGGACACTTATGTCTAGAATATCTATGGAAATTTTGGAATAAATACGTATAAATTTTATGTATTTCTTTTATTTCAATCATTTTCATCATGTCACTCACCCTATCGATAACTGGAAACTCGTCCGATTTATGTACATATTATCCTAATACATTACAACTTCATGGTCATTATGAATGTGCCTTATTGCATTTCTCAACATTTAATTCAATTCCTAACATTGAAAAAATGAATAATAAATTATATTATGGATCCAATGAAGTCCTTGAATTACCTGAAGGTACTTATGAATTGCAAGATATCAGCGATTATTTAAAATTGGAAATAAAAGACTGTTCAATAAAAGTACGATGTAATAACAATACTCTAAAAACTTTGATATACTGTACTAAAGATATCGATTTTACTAAAGAGGGGACTTTTAGGAAATTATTGGGGTTTAAGAAACAGATCTTGAAAGCAAATAAATGGCATGTGTCAGAGTTACCAGTCAACATTTTACCTACGACCGTGATCAGGATAGAATGTGATATTGTAAGTGGTTCGTACATAAACGGAAATCCCAGTCACATTGTACACGAATTCGCCCTCAACGTGGCGCCGGGATATAGAATTATAGAAATTCCGAAAAACGCCATATACTTTCCAATCAACCAAAACAACATAAGCAGTATACATATCAGGCTATTAGATATAAACAATCGCTTAATAAACTTACGTGGTGAAGAAGTGCAGCTATATTTACATCTTAGAAAAAATGATTGACTACAATAAATATGTGCATCAACAAATTGGAAATGTCAGTTCTATTAAAGTGATCAAGCAAATAAGACCTCGGTCAAAGAAAAAAATAAAATTAACACGAGACAATAAGGAATTTCTTAAAACAATCGGTTTGCTATAATGAATATCTTAGAGATTTTATCTGCTCCAACTTACGACAATACTGTTGAGGGAATCGAATTTCATTCTTACAAACCCTACATAACCAGCTTCAACAGGAACGATGAAATCCGCATACCTATTAATCAACAGGATCTGTATATATTACCTTCAGCAAGCACTTTGTATTTGGAAGGAACTATAATCGTTAGCAAAAAAGATTCAAAAGAAAAAGCAAGCAGCGTTTTTTTAACAAATAATTTTCTACTCTACTTGTTTCAAGATATACGTTACGAACTAAATGGAGTAGAAATAGATAAAATAAAAAACGCTGGTGTGACTACTACGATGAAATCATTAGTGTCAATGAATGAGAGTGAGTCAAAGATATCTTATGCATGGGGTTGGAATATCGATGGCACAAAAAATATTAATGGAGGTAGTTTTTCTGCTTCTATACCACTTTGTAATATTCTCGGGTTTGCAGAAGATTTTAAGAAAGTAGTGATAAATAGCAGACATGAATTGATATTGTTACGAAGCAATACAAACCTGAACGCTGTAAAACTGAATACTGGTGAAGTTGTAGATGATGTTCTGATAAATAAAATTGTTTGGCGTGTACCGCACGTTAAAGTGTCAGACAAAGAGAAAATAAGTTTGCTAAAATTGTTAGAGAAAGACCGTCCGCTCCAGATGATTTTTAGAAATTGGGATCTGTACGAATATCCTACTTTACCTAAAACAACGAAACATACTTGGTCTATTAAAACATCATCACAAATAGAGAAGCCTAGATATGTCATTATTGGTTTACAGACAAATAGAAAAAACATTGCAAGCTCTGATATGTCTCTGTTCGATCACTGTCATATTCGTGACGTTAGAGTGTACCTCAATTCAAACTACTTCCCATATGAAAATCTAAATGTGAATTTTGCTAATAACAGAATTGCTTTATTATACGAACAATATACTAGATTTCAACAGTCATATTACGGACGTCGCGCGGAGCCTTTATTAAGCGAAAAACAGTTTAAAGACTTGGCACCGCTCTTTGTTATTGACTGCTCTAGGCAAGCGGACAACTTGAAGACAGGTTCGGTTGTGGATGTAAGAGTGGAAATTGAAACTGATTTGGATATACCCGACCAAACTTCTGCGTACTGTCTTATATTGAATGATTGTATAATTGAGTATAAACCGCTAAGTAATACTGTGAGAAAAATATCATGAATCCGAATACTATCATAGTAGATGTTCAAGGGTTTAAAGATCTATGTAATAATTTTATAATAAAGGAATTAGCTTTTGCTAGTCGCAATTATACGCAGTCATTTTTAATAAAACCACCATATTTGTTTAGATACTTAACAAGTGATGAAAAAAGACAAGTTAAATGGTTGGAAAGGAACAGAGGCATTTATTGGAATGAAGGTTATATCGACTACAGAGAATTCCAACGTATAATCGTTCCATATCTAGAAAATAAGGAAATCGTTGTGAAAGGTTTTGAGAAAGTGAAATGGATTAAGGATCTTTGTGAGAATTGTAATGTGTCTGACCTCAGTGGAAAAAACTGTCCTAATTTCTCTGTGTTGTATAACAAGTACTGTGATGAAAAGAATAATTTAAATTGTACTAAACATTTAAAGATATGTGCCTTAAAAAATGTTTTGTGTATTAAAAAACATTTGAATTTGTAAAAATATGTATTTCGGGTTTATGTACTTAAATAAAAATCATAAATCTTAAAAGTGTGTTTATTTCATTTGTTTACCTGCTACAATAAAAATATTTAAATTAAAAGAACAACTTTAATTACCTAACCAAAAGTTATAAAAAACATTAAAAATCACTGTCAATCAAAGATTTTGATATTTTTTTAACTAACGATTCCGTATCGTCCATAACACCATCAATAGGGTCTTTAACGATGTATTGTGCATTTATTATCACGTTCTCACTATCACTATCACTGTCACTGGTATTGTTATTGCACAGATCGATAACTGATATTTTTATCAGTTTTATCCCACGTTGATGCAGTTTACTCATCACGAAAGATTTTGATGGTTGTTTCTTATGAGAAGGTTTTTCTCGACGTTGTCGTTTGGATTTTTTTTCCTTCGTAAGTTGACTGCAGTTAGGGGGTTCATTGTAAATCATCTCAGATAGTCTTTCGTAAGGATCCTGAGCGTACTGGCTGAATACAATTTCTGAATCACCAATCTGAAATAATAATGATAAAAAAATTATTAGCATCATTAGCCTCTAATAAAAAATAAAAAATAAACAATGAATAAATATTAATTAATATTTTACTCACTGATGACATAATTATGATGCACACAGATAGACCAAATATTTCTTATTTTGTACAAGTACTCGAGACAGAACCGCTTAAAGGTAGCTAATTTAGGTAAATGAAACAAACATTGCGATATTATAAGATAGAGTCTGTTCATCTACACCTATTTGTTAAACGGCAACGGTTTTCATTATATCGACAAAGCATGTTATATGCATAATACATTTTTCTGAAATTAGATTTTATCTATGTAATAATAAAAGCGAAATACCATTGACTTAATCATGAAACAAAGTCTTTTTATTGTTGATTTAAAGCGTGTATGAACATGATCAAACAAAAAATAACAGGTTTGCATTTATAGTGTCATTGACATGCAGTATATCATATTTCGCTATCGTAAACTAGTATCGCCCTGCGACGTTACCTGCGAATTATTGATATGAACCTAATTCGCATATAATTTTAATGGTTAGCAATAATTAAACGATGAATTGACAAATAAAACAATGAAAATTAATAACTTACTTCATTTAATAAACATTAATTACATTTATGTACTTATAATCTACAGTTACAGAATATTTACTATACATAATTATATTATACTAGGATATCATTAACAAATACAATTGTTGGGATGCAATGGTTATTTATTCTAGTTAGTATGCACTAAAATTCTCGTACATAATTATAATAAATTAAGACGAAAAATTACATTTACATTTTTTAATTAACCTATGCTGTCCTATTGCTAGTTACACTGATTTTCAGCTTTCCAGTCTCCAAGGGAATGGAATGTTAGATAACATATAAATTACTTATTTAAAAAAAAATGAGCAATGTCCCCAAGCCTGGGTTGCGATTTTACAATTAGATATCGCGCGTTTATCATCATTATTAGATAGTGCAATTTTGTTTACACTTTGCGTAAATATTTCATGTTTAATGGATTTAAACATAATATTTTTCCTACGAATGACTTCACTATTAAATAAAACGTTTTCGTAATCTGTGATACTTAGATCACGAATAACACAAGATTTAACTCCTTTTGCTTTTTTAATTATTTTGTCCTCTGTTTTTATTGAATAAAGTTTAGATCTTAAACCAACGAAATCTGTTATAACTTTTCCCCCCATTTCATCTTTGAAAAGACCCGGAATTTTGTTATTAATTTGAGGTAACTTATATTGATTTTCTACATTATAATTACTGGTGTCAAAGTATAACAATAACTGATGTTTTATATCGCGATAAAAATCATTAGTGATTATTTCGTAAACAAAAGAATCCGTGTCTGTATAACATAATTTCACTCTTCCCTTATACATAGGTCTAATTATATTATAGTGAAAGTGGTACATGTGTGATTTAGACAGTTCTAATACGGTGAAACCAATATATATAGGCTTGTCTAAAATTACCTGATCTGGTTTCATTTGTATCGTTACTAAGTTCTCGGAAAGAATTGATGCGCTATGAAAATAAGGGTTGTTCACGAGTCTCTCAGCGTAGGAAGACTTTTTAGTTTTGTTATTCGTATCATTCCACTGATTAACCAAATGAACGGACACTCTGTTTTCAGTGTTTTCCAAAGTTTTTCCGAAAACGCTATTATTTAACAACTTAAAGAAATCTTGTTCAAATGTACTGTTTGCCTTTTGTCGTAGTTGTGTATTTAATTCGATGTATTGCTTTAAATAAGGACTTTGTCTAAAGGTGATGACTCTATGAATTTTGCGTAGTATCAAACCATGCTCCAAACATTTTTTTAAATGCACATAATGAATCACATAGTTATATTTATTATATAGATTTGAAACCAGTTTTTTAGTTTTACCTCCAGGTGGTATGCATTTTTCAGGACAAAAAGGTAAGTCATTATGTTCGCCGTGTAAGGATTCAGGGTAAAGCAGATCGACTTCTAGTATGAAACCCCATTTCGCATTATCATCAATACATTCAACATGTAATTGGTCTATTTCATTTTGATTTAAAAATCTAAAATCTGAATAAGGTAAATATTGACACATACTGTAACCGTAAAGGTTATTGCAGTCCAAATAAACTATAAAAGATTGAGGTTTTGAAGCATCGCATTTTGATAAATACTTATTATTAGCTTTTGCATAGCGATGTGAGCACATACACAAACCACCTCTAATACCGTTTTGAATCATTCGTACGATAGCTAAGTCAGAAACGAGTTCAAGTTGAACACCTGTTTTCAGTAGCATTGCGTCAAATGATAAACTAGGTGCGGTTATGTAAAATGCAGGGTCCAGTTTATAATACTGTTTACAAGTTTTTCGAAAGTTCTGGAATATATCAGTTAGTAACAGAACATCTGTTTTCAAATATAAATCCGTATATTCACCTAAATCTTTTATATGGAATTCATTCCAAACCAAACAAGCATGTTTATAATCTTCATCTGAAATAACTTGGTTAGTTAGAACGCTGAAAAAATGTTGTCTCGATGGTAACTTTGTTTCTTCGTAACATTTCCAGTTCGTCATGTAATCATAAGGATACACCCCCTTCCTTGTGAGCAAATTAAATTGATTATTGTTAGGAAAATGAGAACGTAGAGTGATGAAATCATCATTATGCATAGTTTTCGCAAGTTTGTCTAAGCTAGCTCCTAAAAAATTAAAGGAATCCAGAAATCGTACTTGAACGTATTCATTATCAGCAATCTGTATGAATTTGGAAAAAGAAATATATTTTTCTTTAGTCTTTGGAATAATTCTTATATTTCCAGGCATTTCACCCAATTTCTGTATGAATAAATGACAATCGTATCCTGATAAGTTGTGGAAAAATATCGGAATGAATTTAGGTATTTTATACTGTAGATTACAATGTCTATGAGCAGCGCCACGGTATCGTCCTGTTATATGACAATGATCTCTAACTTTATTAGTCCAAAGTAGGTTTTCACATATGTAACATTTATAAGCTTGTTGAAAATCTTGCGCGTCGTCTTCTGTAAATGTCATGACCTGGGTCTCAGTAAGTATTTTGTAAATCTTTTTGACATCAGCATAAAGAAATTCTATAAATTTTGAAACACAGTCAAAACCGCGATAACTTTTAAATAACTCATTATTAAAAGTATAACTTAACGAAGAAACAATGTTATAGGCGAATGCTACAGGCACGTGTCGTTGTAAAATTGATGTATTAGCAGTATCGAGTTCACTAGCGGATGTTGGTTCCAGCAGTGTTTCGAAATCAGCGTATATGGCGAATGGAATATTTTGTTTCCTATCATAATTTTTAAACTGTAATACAGATCCTTTTTCAGGTAAAATAGTTACGATTCCTCCACATAGATGATCATCGATTTGTTTAGGAGTAGGAAA
This sequence comes from Polymixis flavicincta, assembly GCA_949987655.1. Taxonomy (NCBI): domain Eukaryota; kingdom Metazoa; phylum Arthropoda; class Insecta; order Lepidoptera; family Noctuidae; genus Polymixis; species Polymixis flavicincta. The sequence continues at coordinate 16,850,064 of OX465184.1, forward strand.
AAACAATAAGCAACTTTCGCAAAAATATAATTTACTATGATGTTTCGTGATTTGGGTTTTAACAAGACGGGGCAAATCTTTGATGAGACAATAATGGGATGAACTATCATTTTCTAAGAACAATAGATGAACACTCTTAGATTTATTCTTACACGATTCAGGTCTGTACAGAGGACCTGTTATCAGCTTATTATTTTTTAAACCGTATACGTATATATTTAAAGATGGATTATTTCTTTCAAAAATAACTATATCTGAAAGAGTCATGGGAAAAGAAATATCCTTAACATTTAAAACATCGCGAAAGTGAGGATAAGATGTTATCCGCTCTGGATGTCGATTTGTTGGGTACAAGGCAGCCACAACGCACCACAAAAAACAATAATTATCATTATTGTGAATATTTAAACACGCTTTTTTGTTTTGTATGAACTTAGGTAAATCTATAAAATAAGATCCCCCAAGTGGCTGATACTTATTTACATTGACTTCTAAATGTAAATTACTTAAGAATGTCCATCCACTGTCTCTCTCTTCAAATTCTTCAATTTTTTTTAACAACGACGTGACAACCGTTTCATAAATAGTATTAAAATCATAATTAAAATGTATGACAAAATTTTTGGTGGCAAAAGATTTGATTTCTTGTAAATCATTTTTGTACAATAGAAATAAAGAAAAAAGTTGAAAATTAATTTTTATTGCATTATGTTTTTTAAGTGAATCATCGATTAAAGATTTAACCTGTTCGCGAATATTACCAAAAAAGAATTCGGGAAAATTATTTGCTTCATCTTTAGATGCAATAACTCGATAACTAATAATACGTCCTTTAAACGACGATCGTAAGATTTCAACGTTTTCGAGAATAGGCATGGTACTGTTATTTTTGTGTTTATTAGTTCGTAAGTGACTGGTCCAGCAACGGCTATCTAAATAAATATCGCAAACCGAGCAATGAGGCATTTTGCTAAAATTATAGATGTATTAACATAAAAGTACTATAGTTAAACTGATAAAAAAATCGTTATGAGAATAATTAAAAGGTTAAAAATCTGAAGGATGTGCTAAAATTTCAAATGTTACCTAATATCTTGAACGAAAACACAATTTGTGTGCCGAATCTAACAATATACAAATAACCACAAAGAGTACAAAAAATGGAACTTGGATCCTTTAGATTTTCAACCTTTCAATTAGTACAAAGCAATAAAAAGAGTACCTTAAATACCATTAATTAATGTACTACATGCATCTTGTATTTGTATCCAATTTCCAGCACAACTCCATGTTCTGTATTTTCAGCTTTGCAAGTATGAAATGCAAATATTGTACTGTGATCCCAGTAGAAAAAAATAACCGACAGTCGATCAGATGCTTCCTGAAAATAACATACAAAAATATTTAATTAAGTATGTAGGTACCTCCTACTATTTATCTCCCTGCTTATTCCCTTGGGAGAAAGTAAACGCTTAGTATCATATTTACCTTTTAATTTTCTAATTATTTACGTTTATTTCCTAGCCAAACTTCTTAACGTCATGCGGTGAAAAATCTTGAATTATTTGGAAACAACTTCGCGCGTTTTTAAAATCATCTTTCTGAAAATTAAAAAAAATAGATAAGTGCTATAAAACGTCATATTACTACATTACCTCTGTTTATCACGCATTAAAAAATGTAAGTAGGTATACTTTTTATTTTCCTCAAATTATTGATAATGATTTCACTTTGCGTAACGGTAGTGCAGACCAAACTCCTAAACACGCTTTTCAACACAAATCGATGTACTTATATAACGCTTCCTGAAAGAAATATACATATTATTTAATTAAGTAAATACTTCAAATGTAAATACGTTTAACAAGTTAACACACGTGATAAATTGTAATTTAGTTACCTTTATTTTCCTAAATTATTAACGTCATTTATTTTGTATTAATAAATCACTCAACCATCCGCACCGTTGCTTATGATAATGAAAGCCTATGTTTTAGAATATTTGACTTATAAGCGAAACAATTTTTTTTCGATAGTTTAATAGGTAGGTACATAACTAATTATGTACCTACCTATTAAACAATCAAAAAAAATGTCTTACGACTAATCGTATGAGCCTGTTATTAACAATAATCATACAACATTTTTTCCAATAAAGTAGCCATTTCGTATTTTAATATTACCTAAGCAATACTTATTCAATAGTTTTATTGGACTTTAGTCAACCTTCATATTTTTTTCTGATCAACAAAGTCTATTCGTATAAATCAGCGATATTAGGTAGGGATGGCACGCATACACATTTACTATATGACAACATGGTTAGCGCAGTGGCTGAGCGATTGACTGCTGCGCCGCGTGTTGCGGGTTCGATCCTCGCACGGAACAAATATTTGTACGACCTACAGATAGTTGTTCCGGGTCTGGCTGTTTGTGTATGTGAGTTTAAATGTTTGTAAACGCACCCACGATACAGGAGAAATTCCTAGTGTGGAGCACGTATTTTTTTTTTTTTTTTTGATAATGTTTTAAATAACGTTGTTTGTTTATTAATAATATAGTTTAGTTTGTCAGCCCTAAGTTTTTTTGCTACATCTGCATCGTTCGATACTGATTTGTGTCGAAACTGTTTTGTTGGTCTAATTCCTTACTCTTCATTTTTACGTTGGTAGACTACATACTCGTACAAGAAAAATAGTTGATTTATTCACTATAACTTAGTGGTTTGCAACAACTTTGTAATACAGTAGGATTATCACACGATTTCGTTTTTATACATCATGTTTTCGAAGACCTAGATACAGTCGAATTTAAGTATTCAAGTGTGGATACTGCTAATCTTTCATTAGTATACAACTATCGGTTGTTGTTACTTTCGTTGTTGATTGCTGACCTGCTGCCGCTCGCTGACATCTTCCGCTCCGCTTGCTGTCATCAACTCATCAAGCTACCTTCTCAAATAAACAACAGTTGATTTAAAAAAATGTAAGTATGATAAGTAATGTAAGTGTTTAAGTTTTACTGTGTACAATCTATCTCTTTACTTGTATAAATTGTTATGTTGTCCTTCGTTAGGTTGTCTGGAAGAAATCGCCTAGACCGCGATGACACCGTGACCGTGATTTTTTGTTAAATGTTATTACGTTTATATTTCAGGTCCGAATCTGAGTGCGAGGTTTATCATCCAACTGAGGTCATTGAAAAGAAAACTACACACACACGCAAGCATCCTGTCATCAACAACAACAGGAAGCGCAAGTCAGGATCATCAACGAATTTATTACAACCAAGGTACCTAATTAAAATTTATTGTAAAACAATGTTGAGTTTTCGCCTAGATGTTCAGATTAGAAGTACAAGCATTCAATTAATTTTAAAATATAGCTTCGAGCGCACATACATTTATCATCATGGCGATTGATGATTTTGTGACTGGCATTGTTGCTAGATATATGGTGTTTTAGTGACTTGGTGCGTTCGATCGCTTCGATGCTGCAGTGCTTTAGTTGATTAACTGCGTTCAGTTGTTACTTCAAGCGTTCAAATGACAACATGACCACCGCAACTAGATTTTGTATGTGTGCTGATTGAGTCGTTGGAGATTTCAAAAACCTACTGTTGATCACTGATTCGTTTGACCCTGATTATATTATTTTCAGAGACATTTGATTTGAGTAAGAAATAATGTAATTAACCATTTTGTTTTCTATGTTGTTTCAGAAAGAAAACAAATACCAGTCCTATCGACGTGTTCGGGATCAGTTGGAATAATGAAACTGATACAGCGCTCAACGATGGGTCATCGAGCAACCAACCGGTTTTATCATCGTTCTTTGTAAACCGTGTGGCTAATGGCAACGAGCAACGAACTGCAAACACCAACGGCGAATACTATGTTGATTGTAAAGTTTACAAAACGAGTGATGCGCGTGACACTGATTCCATGATGTTATGGAAGAAGGCACTTGTTCGTATCAAGTTCCAAACCGATACGGATACGTTGCAGTGGCGTAAATTGCAAGATTTCGTGCATTCGGTTGACAAATTGTTTGAAGAACCTCCAAGGTTTTATAATGATAAGTAAAATAAAATAATTAAAAGATCTTTGTTTTTGTTTTATTAAGTAAAATGAGGTGATTGTTCAAAATCAGTCTTAAGAACCAGTTAATCCGTAAACGATACCAAAATACATACAACACACAACAAACTTAACACTTTTTTGTTCAATAGGTTTAAATGTATCCAAGTATTCGTTGTAAATATATTCAGTGTATGGCATTCTATCCTACTATCGACAGCGAAGCGTGTCTTGAACTAGTCTGTACAGTAATATACAAGACAGTCGAGCCGATTGTATGTTATTGGGCATTCAGTCACAACGGAGCGTAGGCGAACCTGTTCGACTGCGCGACAGGTGGGACAGAAATATATTCAGTGTATGACATTCTATCCTACTATCGACAGCGAAGCGTGTCTTGAACTAGTCTGTACAGTAATATACAAGACAGTCGAGCCGATTGTATGTTATTGGGCATTCTGTCACAACGGAGCGTAGGCGAACCTGTTCGACTGCGCGACAGGTGGGACAGAATGCCCAATAATATACTACTTACGGTTGGTTAAATCGAAGAATATGATTGAAGATGAAAAAGATTGACCATCTATTTTGTAGCTTAAGACAGGTATCCTTAGGTTTGTTCTGTTGTTGAAAGTATTTTTGACCACCGTCTTACCTACTAAGATAGTTTCCGAAACTTTCGCAACTTGCAAATACACCGCTCAAAGCAAAGGCCATGCAAAGGCTGCGAGGGAAGGTACGTTAAGTTACTGTTATTGCTAGGCACGAATTTAAGCACAAGTCTAAACATCCTTCTGAGGTACCTTCTTCTTTTTAGCGTGTTCACGGGAATGTAAATCGACTCTGCCCGGAATTCAGCTACTTGGTTAGCACCATCACTAGCGTCCATCAGTTCCTGTTACGTGCAGCCAACAGGACACGCAGGATCTGATATTTAGTGGCTTATTGTTGGTGGAACAGTACCACATTACCACATTTTGGGCACGCACGATTGCGGCGGTAAGTCCCCTCTTTGAGGAGTGGCTTGAGAGGCGGCATGGTGTCCTCACCTTCCGCCTGACGCAAATCCTCACCGGACACGGTTGTTTCGGGAGGTTCCTGTTTCGGATAGGGCGGGAGGAAACGCCCGGGTGTTTCCACTGCGAAGATCGCCCTGAGGACACGGCGGTGCTCCACCGTGTCCTCGTGGAGGCGATCGGCGGCGGCGATCTCTCGCGTCCGGCCCTGGTCCAGGGCATGGTACGGAGCGAGAGGGCATGGGTAGCCGTCACCTCTTTCAGTGAAGCAGTGATGCTCGCGAAGAGGGAGGCGGCGCACGTGAGGGAGAGGCAGCATATGCGCCCTCGCGACCCTAGCCGCCGCAGGATATGGAGACGCCCTGGGCGTCGGAAATCCCAGGCCGATTTCCGGCCACCGTAGGCATGAGCTTGCGGACAGCGAGTAATGGGTAGCTCGCTGTCCGGTAAGGACCAACCCAAGTCGACGGCGCGTTGTGTTCCACGCGCGCCTCAAAGAGATGTCAGCACAAAAAATGATGGGGCCCGCAAGGGCCGATGCCTGCCAGGGGTGCGGGTTTGTTCGAAAGAGACACCACAGCCCCTGGCATACGGGCTACTGAAGGAACACAGGGGGGCTTTAGTCAGTAAAAGTCTGACACGCCCTCCTGCTCCACCCAGAGCGGGAGAAGTTATTTGATGAATTCCCACCCAAAAAAAAAAAACAGTACCACATTTACATTCCGTCTTTGAATCTCCACCTGAACAGGTTTTCCTTGCTTCGGACAATCTGGGTTCAGAGTCTAAAGACTTCCAGGTTAGCCAAGACAAGAAGATCTTCAGCGGTTACCTTAGAAGTGAGAATATCTAACCAAAACACACTAATGTGCGATTCCTATAATTTATAGACAGTTGTAGGTAAGACTAAGAGTTGTACTAAGACTCTTGTATTTTTACTAATAATGAAGCAAAGACCAAATACATAGTAGGTTATTTGGAAGTAGTTATCACAGGTAAAATTAGCTTAAGAAACTATTTATTTGCCCGGTTCGGAAAAAAATATTGTTACCATTGGTAATCTAAACGATCCGATTTTTAACGACTTCCAAAAAAGGAGGAGGAAATATGTTCTACTGTATGTTTTTTTTTTGTATTTTCATCGATTTTTTCTCAATTTGTGGACCGATTCTCAATTTTTTTGATTTTATTTGAAAGAGTTTACTCCTGAGGTGGTCCCATTGGTACCAAGTCAGGATATGATGATGGAATCCTAGGGAAATCGAGGGAAACCCTCAAATTTTATAGGTATTAACAATGTTTTTCATATATTTTCTAAAGCTATTGAGACATTTGCGCTGGCTGATTTCTGAGCTGATGAAAATTCTATATTGTTTGAAAGAGGTTTATTTCTGAATGGTCCCATTTAAATTTCATATAGATCGGATGATGAGTTTCGGAGACAGACAACGGAACTCTTCGAAATATGACAGCAAATTAACCGAGATTGCTGTTATAGCATACATATATTATGCATTGTTTTGACTCCATGGATGATGAAATTTCGAATTGGTGTGGGGTAGGTAGGTACTACTATAACTAAGAAGTGAAAAAAAAAACTTAAAAAAAAAAAGCAACCGACTTCCAAAAAACACTAGAAAGTGAAAAATAACTTTAATTTCGGAAGGCGGTGACAAGAAATTAATAAAATACATATCCAAAGTCACCGACTTCCGAAATTAAAGTTATTTTTCACTTTCTAGTGTTTTTTGGAAGTCGGTAGTTCTTTTTTTAAAGTTTTTGTTTAAAGGAACTGAGCATAATAGACACCATTACAAAACAATGATGGGGAAGCAAGTTGCATTCAAACCCATGAATTTCGCAATCCTACAAATAAATTCCCTTACAAAATACCGATACTTAAAATCGCAGCAGAGTATTGTACTAGGAATGCAGAAACTCTAGAAATCACCCGAGGGAGCGTGGCGAGCCTGGAGCGATGCTAAACTGGGGCATCACTTGATCGAATAATCGTACCGATTTGCTCAGCCATAGTCGATAGATATCTTGTCGCTTATCGAGATAGCAGTTACGACGAAGTTGTCGAGAACTTTAGTATGAATTCTACAATATTGAGATAAATATTGTAGATTTGTTTAGGTATATTAATCGTCTATTTTGTATTAGAAATGTTTGTACATAGTTATGGCCGCCTAATCATTTTTAGGGTTCCGTACCTCTAAAGGAAAAAACGGAACCCTTATAAGATCACTTTGTTGTCCGTCCGTCCGTCCGTCCGTCCGTCCGTCCGTCTGTCAAGACCGTCAAGACCGTTTTTCTCAGGAACGCGTGGAGGTATCAAACTGAAATTTCTATATGATACTTAGTTCTACTGTCCCTGGAAGCTGTAGAAAAATCAACCTTCTAAGTCAACGCAATCAAAAGATACAGCCATTTAGGCCGCAGATTTCCGCAAATTTTCGAAACTCGCACGGGAATCAAAACCTACAGGGTACTTCCCGTGAACTTAGAATCTTGAAATTTTGTACGAAGTCACGTCTTATAGTACAGATATAGGAAAAATTACGAAAACCGTAAATTTTTAGTTTCGTCATATAAAAAAAATTTTTTTTGACAATTTTGAACTTTTACTTATATACCTACCCACAGGTTTGTACGGAACCCTCGGTGCGCGAGTCCAACTCGCACTTGACCGGTTTTTTCAGAACTACCGTCCCGTCCGCGCCTTCGCCCGCGTCGTATGTTGATTAAAAGTAGCATAGTAAGGACATATGCTACTTTTAATCGACGTACGACGCGGGCGAATAAAAGGTTAAAGGGTTCAAAGCATCCCTAAACCAAATTTCATCTAAATCGGTCGAGCCAGAACAAACAGACAGACACAAATTTGTTTTGTTTTGAGTACCGTATATACTTTCATATGCTGATATTTTGATATTACAAACAGACTGATTTGTACGTACCATAATCAGCCTATAATGTTCCCACTGCTGGGACACAGGCCTCCTCTCGGTGAGAAGTAGTGGGCTGTAATCTACCACGCGGGCCCAGTGCGAGTTGGTAGATGTCACATGTCTTTGAATTTTTGTTTCTAGGCCGATTTCCTCATGATGTTTTCCTTCACCATTTTTGAGAGCAGTGGTGATGAAATAATTTGTACAAAGTGAAGCGCCTGCCTAGGTTCAAACTCACGACCTTAGAACTCGCAAGTTGAAGTTGATACCACTGTGAGACTACTGCTCTCTGCATTTGTACGTACATACCTATGTATGAAATACTCCCATGAGATGTTCTGCCAGGGGTGCGGGTTGTTCGAAAGAGATACCGTGGTCCCTGGCACACAAGCAACTGAGAAAACACGGATGGATTTTAATCAGTAAAAGTCTGACACGCGCTCCTGCTCCACCTAGAGCTGGACAAGTTATTTGATGATTTCCTACCCTCAAAAAAGAAAAAACCGTGAGATTTTTTTCTAACATTTGATATGAAATGTCACTATATCACTAATTTCTGATAAAATAAACATTAGACGCTGTGTAACATCTTACAAAGTTACAACACACATGAAAATTCCAATACTAATTTTAATTAAATGCAAACATCGTTTTCTCCACGTTTAACCGAACGTGGAGGAATCTAGCAGTACATCGTTGGGTTCGTAAATAAAAGGATGGTTAAGTATTAAAGTGAGCAAGCATTGAATTAGCGACAAAGCGTTTGTGTATAATTTCATCACTTCGTGTTCATGGGTTTATTACACTTTAGAGTTTACTTTTAAAACTTGGCACAGAAGCGTGACTGATTTGAAACTCGTTGAAACAAGATTTCCTTCCTTGATTATACTTATAATATATTATGAACTTTGAAACAAGTTTCATGAATGTGAAAGGGCCGGATGTTGTCTCAATGATTCATAAGAATTGTTTACAGCTCCTTCGGTTTTACAAGCCAAAATATGTTAAAACATTCATGAAATTCAAGTATGTTTTTGTAATATCCGGATCATACATATTAATCGAACATAATACTTTATTAATAAAGTTTTCAGAGCGTTTGTTTAAGGTTTAAGGTTCATAATGTAGCTTGTGTAGGGTGACAAAGATGCAATCGCGTGTTTTTTTTTCAACCATACAATAAAGCATACACTGAAACCTGAATCCGTTACGGAATTACCCCGCAAAATTCCGTAACACACTGATAGTAGTTATTGGTTTCATTTTGACAGTTCAAGAACATTCATTGTGCTATTTTAAGGGTTCCGTACTTCTTTCTCCATATAAGATCACTCTCTTGTCCGTCTGTCTGTCCGTGTGTCACCGCCGATTTTCTCAAGAACAGGTGGACCTAGCAAGTAGAAATTTATACCAGATACTGAGGTCTATATTCCCTATTAGGTGTATAAAAATCAATGTCCTGAGTCAACAAAATAAAAATATATGGGCAAATTTAGATTTTCGCGAAAACTTGTATGTACCAAAATTAACCTTAATTTTCACCTTTTTATTTTTGTAATTTTGTAATTTTTCCTTTATTTGTACCTACCTTGCTTTTTGCCAAATTTCTTGATTCTAGGTCAACGGGAATTACCATATAGGTTTTCGACCCAAAACCTATAGGGTACTTCCGGTTGATCTAGAATTGTCAATTTTGGTTAAAAGTAAAATTTTGGTACATACTTACAAGTTTTCGCGAAAATCTAAATTAGCCGATATCTTTTTTATTATGACGGTATACTGGGTAGGTACGAAACGGCCGCCGCACGAGTTCGACTTGCAATTGACCGGTTTTTGTTGTAATATTGGCTAGCTGACATATAATTAAATGTTAACGTTGTTATGCTAATTTCATGTTTTGTGTTTCGTAATGTTAAAAAGGTAAGTAGGTATTTGTTATTGTATTGAATTAAATTATTATATATTGATCAGCTGCGCTGTTGGGGAGCTTCTTAAGCCACTTCTACTTCCCAGCTAAAGCTCTAAGAAGTGGTGAAGGGCAGGCGTTTTGGGGGACTATCTAATGTAATTTTGACGTTCCAAAAAGTGCTGACTCTCAGCTTAGTTAGAATAAATGACATTTGATTATGATTTAATTACGTTGTTGAGTAGACAATTCTTACAACGAATCTTCATAATGATTTAGATTCTAACGCAATTAGAGATTGTTTTACATATTGTGAATGATTCTCTCGTTGTAGGCCTTACAGACTAGATTTGTAAACGATTTTCTATTCTGTATTTTCATTCCTGAATGTACCTGGTACTTATTGACAGGCCTGCACTGTCCTCCCATACCTATTATCACTATAATTTGAAAACGTTGTAAAAGCCAATTATTTTTAAAAGAGTAACCGTGGAGTTTCTTGCCGGCTCTTCTCCATAGGGCATTGTCAAGTCGGGGGACGGCTAGGCCTCTGTTTGGCGTTTTCATTGACCGTCCCCCGACTTGACAATGCCCTGATGAAAATATTACGTTAAAATTAAAAGGCCTATAAATATTATTTTTTACTTTTTGGAGTTTTTGTGTGGGTCGGGGGTTTTTTAAATTTTTAATTTAATTTTTATTTCTTGCTTTTTAAACTTAATGTCTCCCTTAAATCACCATTTATCTATAATCTATTCATTGAGACCTTTTCAATGAGCCCAAACACGATACTTCTGCTGTTTGTTGGTGAATAACTTGGGTTTCCTGGAAATTCCAGGTGTTGTTCCAGCATCAGTTCAAGGTTATTTTATTCGTCTAATATCATTGAAGTAATAGAATCCCAAATTTTGAATTGATCAGAGACTAAAATCCCCTTTTCAACCAGAAAAGAGCTGATAATCTTCAAACGGCTGAACCGATTTTAATGAAACATGTCTAAGAACACTCCCGACTAATACACCTTTCAAACAAAAAAAACTAAATCAAAATCGGTTCATCCGTTCGGGAGCTACGTTGCCTCAGACAGACACACACACACACACACACACACACACACACACACACAGACACGTCAAACTTATAACACCCCGTCGTTTTTGCGTCGGGGGTTAATGAAAACCTTCACGAAAGACTTTACAGCCGCTTTGAACTCGTTTTGATCGACAAGTTTATATTTTAAATAGAATAAAACAAAAGCCGTGTTTTTCAAGAAACAAACTGTACCTCTTTAACTGTGAAATGTTTAACAGATTATATTTTACGTTGAATATTTAAATTTAATTTTCTCGACATTCGAAGCTCTTTACTCCGTTCGTGATCACGGTAAATGGATAAAATAACTGGCTTACGGAGTAAGTAATTTCAATGAAGAGCCTTTGAATAAATATTATTCTCGAAACTGCGGATAAAAATGAGTCCAAATATTTGTACTGTTTGATGTGCTTGGTACAGTGGTGCATAATTTTTTAATCGGCTTCAAAAAGAAGGAGGTTATCAATTCGACATGTTTATATTTTTGTTTTTTTTATTTATGTTCGGGCATAACTCTGTCATATATAGACGGATTTGCAACATTCTTTTACGTCCGAAAGGGGTTTATTCCGAAATGGTCCCATTTAAATTTCATACACTTAGATCATATAAAAATGGCAGCATATCAACCGCGATTGCTACTATTGCATTGTTTTGACCCCAAGGATGATGAAATTTCGAATTGGTATGGGGTAGGTACTATAGCTAAAAAAAAATTAAACTTTTTCCGAAAAAAAAAAACAACCGTCTTCCGGAAAAAACACTACTAAGTGAAAACAACGACAAAATAAATAAAATACATATTGAAAGTCACCGACTTCCGAAATAAAAGTTATTTTTCACTCTGTAGTGTTTTTCCGTAAGTTGGTTGTTTTTTTTTTATGGAGGAGTGAGAAATGCACTGTTTAGTAATAACAAGACTTAACATGGCTTGATAACCTCTAAGAAATATTCATTGATTCTTTTAAATAAGAACTTTAAAAACAGAGAAAATATTGAATGTATTGACTGATATGTTGAATACATAATCATGAATATCTGCTTAGCCTTTTCGCAACGATGTTGTGAGCAACTGCCTATCTAAACTCCACAACCCAGTGGCTTGGTAACACGATGGATGCCCCTTGGCAGAACTGGTTGTCAGACTTACAGTCTTTTGTCTGCAAGTACCAACTGTCGAAGATCTTTTAATGAAGTGCAGGGAGGAGTCTCGTATACAATGTAATAGCAGCGCCCCGCGGTTTCACCCGCATAGTTCCCGTTCCCGTGGGAATACGGGAATAAAATATAGCCTATGTCACCCGGGGATAGTGTATCTTCCCATCAGAGAAATAATTTTTCAATTCGGTTCTGTAGTTTCGGAGCTTATTCAATGCAGACAAACAATCAATCAAATCTTTCGTCTTAACAATATTAGTAGATAGATATTAGTATAGATTACTATCAGCCAATATATGCCCTCGGCATAAAGTCAAAGTCAAAGTCAAAGCATTTATTTCAATTAGGCACTTAAAAGGCACTTTTGAACGTCAATATTTACATTTAAATAGAATTGATTCTAGACTAGATTCTAGATTGATTTTTGCATGTAAAACATGCAAAAAGCAGTAGATAGATTTAATATTTTGTAATGTTTTTCAAAATACATTTCTCAAGTGTGGCTCGAACCCCGCACTATCTATGTGCCAAGTTTTGGCTTTAATTACCATGAGTTCTGCATGTAAAAAATAATTGTATATAAATTAATAAGTAAAGTTTTCTACCACAATATCTAAAATACATCATCATCATCATCATCTGCCTAGCCTTTTCCCAACTATGTTGGGGTCAGCTTCCAGTCTAACCGGATGCAGCTGAATACCAATATTTTACATGGAGCGACTGCCTATTTGACCTCCACAACCCGTTACTGGCTAATACGATACCCTTGGTAAGACTGGTTGTCAGACTTTCGGGCTTCTGACGACCCGTAACGACTGTCAAATATCCACAAATGACAGCCGGGACCAACGGCTTAACGTGCTTTCCAAGGCACGGAGGCGTCTGGGTATGTAAGTATTTATGTAATATCTACAATACATAATATCTCTAATATACTGTTCATATATTTTTCTAATGTGGTTATCGCTTGGAGCTCTTGTTAATAAACTGTCACGCCATACAAGCCCCTATACAAACTATGAGATTAATCTCCGGCGCAGTTTATCCAGCTTTGTAGGCGAGACGTCGAGAGCAATGTAGTTAGTTGTACACACAGGTCAACGAGTTTAATTAAATGTTAACAGCGGCAATGTGTCCCTTGTACAGTTGGCCAAACAGATACGTATACTGGCAACAGAGTACACGTACTTTTAAACGCCCTCAAAAATAGAATCAAACTTCTAAGAAACGGTCAAGACTTACGAAATAAATGATGGTTCGATTCGAGCTAAATGTATTTCAGTAAATGATAAAAAAAAACATAATCGATAAGTGTAAAAATATATACGATAATTAGTAACAGAACAACATAACATAAGAACAGAACAAGAGTCTAAGGTAGGACAGCCTAAGGCAAGGTGGCGTGTTCGCAGTGCTGGTAGCAGCTAGTTGAGAGTTATCGGTTGAGCTGAAATGCGTGTTATTAAAGAAGTTTATGTCCCGCAGTGGACTAAGGTGTTTCTTAAGGGTGGGAAATCATCAATAAACTTCTCCGTGGGCCGAGGGCGTGTCAGACTTTTACTGACTAAAACCCACATGTGGTCCTTCAGTTACCTGTATTCCAGGGGCCACGTTTTCTCTTTCGAGCAACCCGCTCCCCTGGCAGGCTTCGGCCCTAATGGACTGGACCCCACCAGTTGGTACTGACATCTCTTTGAGGCGCGTGTAGAACACAACGCGCCGTCGACCAGGGCTCGGTCATTACCGGACGCCGAGCTACCCATTACTCGCCGTTCGCAAACCCGCGCCTACGGTGGCTGGGAATCGGCCTGGGATGATCCGGGCTTCTACTGCGGCCACTAGGGCCTTGAGGGCGCAGAGATTGCCTCTCCGTAACGTTCGCCGCCGGCTTCTTCGCGAGCATTACTGCTTTGCAGAAGGAAGTGACGGCTTCCCATGCACTTTCGCTCCGTACCATGGCCTGAACCAGAGCCGGACGCGAGAGTTTGCCGCCGCCGATCGCCTCCACGAAGACATGGTGGTGCTCCGCCCAAGCCAGGCAGACCTCCACCGTATGCTCCACCGTGCCTACCAGGCGATCTACACAGTGGTACCACCCGAGCGTTTCCTCCCGCCTTGTTCGAAACAGGAACCTCCCGAAACAACTGTGTCCGGTGAGGACCTGCGTTAGGCAGAAGGTGAGGACGCCGTGGCGCCTCTCAATGCACTCCTCAAAGAGGGGACTTATCGCCGCAACTGTTGCGTGCCCGAGTGGACTGCGGTAGGCGGTAGGCTGATAATTTTATCTGCATGCCTACGTAATAATAATTTTCTTGTTCGAATACTTCCCTGTTTTGTTGACTGTACGTCGAGGACGCATTATTATTAGATGAGCCTGGTCCTTTATAACCGACTTTGGAAGAAGAAAGATTATTCATTACTCAGGGCGAGTTCAGGTAACTTTTGCCTTAAAGTTAACGTTTACCTATGTTCAAGTTAGCTTTTATAAAGGCGAAAGTTGAAGGTTTGAAAGAATCTTTCAGCCTACCTTTCCAAACCCACCATTATTTTTCTTTTAAAAACATGATTTAGTTTCTATAAAATGTTTAAGAAGATTCCTTCTAAAAAGCAACGCAGATTTCTGCGGGATGTGCCGCATTGCAATTATTATTCTACAACACTATTCAACATTTTTGTAAACACTGTAGGCAGACTGCATATTTACAGGTATTTATTTAACTTGTAATGTTAGTATTTAAGTTGTCCTCTTCAAAATGCAAGTTAAATTTCACCCACTGAAATTGGGCTGAAATCTGGCACACGGCATAAAAAGCTTGCGGAACTGATAGTGTACAGTAATAGACCTATAAAACGGATAGCGTACATCAGTACCGCAAGCTTTTAAAATTCGTAACATAATTTTCATTTTTTAAAGATCTTAATATACGTAGAACTTAACTAACGACGTACGCCTATATTATGATGATAACTAACCAAGAGGAGAGTGGTTATTGTGAACCTAGAAAATTGAAACATTTTTATGACAAAAATCACTTAATTTTTTTTCATTTAGTTCACTTTTTTGTGTAGACACTAAGAGCTTGGTTAGCTAAAAACATATGTTACTCGTAAATTATTCTAATGAAGCTCACTGTGCGACACAGCTGTAACGTGTGCCAGCCTTTAATGTGAAATTCCTTTCTTGAATCCAATACAAATGTAAACAGACGATGAACTTTATCCACTCAAAAATATAATGTCATTCACCTTTCCGATCAAGGTTTGAACCTATGAATTTTTTTTTTTTTTTTTTTCATTTAGCCTACACTGTCCCACTGCTGAGCAAAGGCCTCCCCCAAATCCTTCCAGGCATCCTTTTCCAAGGCCTCCTCGATCCAGCCCTTGCAATACGCGTCTAGGTCGTCACGCCACCTTTTTTTGGGCCGGCCTCGGCGCCGCCGTCCATCCTCAGGCACCCAGTGTGTGGCGACAATTGCCCAGCGCTCGCTGTGCATGCGACTAGTGTGACCCGCCCAGTCCCATTTTAGCCTGGCAGCCTTTTTGCCTACGTCTAAAATTCCCGTTTTGGAGCGCAGCGTGGTGTTTCGTATTCGGTCGGTTCGTTTAACGCCTAAAATGCTGCGCTCCATTGCTCTTTGGCAAACCCCAAGGCGGAACTTTTGTGACTCGGTGAGCGACCAGGTCTGTGCACCGTAGGTTAGAACGGGCAGAATACACATATCGATGAGTTTTCGCTTCAGGGAAATCGGTAGATCGCCCTTCATTAGCGTCTTCATGGACCAGTAGCTTCTCCAGGCATTTTCGATGCGGCGATCAATTTCCTTTTCTTGTCTGTTGCCGAAAGAAACTAACTGGCCCAAGTAGATGTACTCATCAACATACTGTATTTCCTGCCCATCTACCTCGACCCTACGCTTAGTATTGTTGGTCATGGCTTTGGTTTTAGACCGATTTATCGCGAGTCCAACCTTGAGGCTTGCTATGCTTAGGTCTTGAAGCATAGTCTGTAGTTCCAGAGCTGTGGGGGCAAAAATGACAATGTCATCGGCAAAACGGAGGTTTGTAAACCTCTTACTACCGACTTCAATGCCCTTGGTCGTCCATAAGGCTGCCAGTGTTCTAAATATCTCCTCGAGAGTGCTTGTAAATAATTTCGGGGAGAGCGGGTCGCCCTGTTTAACACCCTTTTGTATCCTAAACGACGGTCCCGCAGTATTAAGTTTGATGTTTGCGGTGCTGTTGTGGTATATATTTTTGAGGAGGTCTATATATTGCTGTTCCACTTCTTGATTTTCTAACGACTTAAATATTTCGGAGTGTTTAATACTGTCAAAGGCCTTCGTATAATCTACGAAGGCTAAATAGAGCGGTTTATTAAATTCCGAAAATTTTTCAAGTAACTGGTTCAAGGTGTGTAGGTGATCAGTTGTTGAGAAGCTAGGTCGAAATCCGGCTTGTTCTGGTGGCTGATGTTCATCCAGTTTCCCGTCTATGCGGTTATGTATTACCTTGATAAAAGTTTTATAGATATGAGATGTTAAACTGATTGGACGATAATTGTTCATATCACTTTTGTTGCCTTTTTTATGCAGAAGGACTATATTTGAATGGCACATTGATTTTGGAACTTTGCCAGATTTTAAAATGGTGTTAAACAGGTTCGCAA
Organism: Polymixis flavicincta; assembly: GCA_949987655.1. NCBI lineage: Eukaryota > Metazoa > Arthropoda > Insecta > Lepidoptera > Noctuidae > Polymixis > Polymixis flavicincta. Next base: position 16,866,934 of record OX465184.1, read on the forward strand.
GGTGAGGCAATAAAGTTGTAGAGCCGATTTTGAGCGCTTCCGTAGTAATACCATCTTCCCCAGGACTTCTATCATAACGCATTGTGGTAAGTGCTTTATGCACTTCATACCCGTTTATTGGGGGAATGGAATCTGAAGGATTGTATTCGGTATTGACATAGAGTGGGGAGTTATCGCAATATAGCAATCTATAGAATGTGGTTGAGATTTCCATGATTTTGTCTCTACTGTAATGTTTTTTGCCGTCACTATCTACCAAACAGTTAATCCAGGTCTTTCCTTTTGTGACTCCTTGTTTTAAAACTCTTAGGGATGTATGGTTTACTAAAGCTGTTTTAACCAAATGTGTATTTAGATTTCTTAAATCTTTTCTAATGCTTCTTTTAACTTCTTTGTCTATTGTTCTGTACTCTGTTGTTCCTATTACTTTATTTGTTCGTTTTTCTATCAAATCAATGCTATGAGGTGTTAGCTTATTTCTATTTCTGGGTTTATTTTTTATGGTTTTACAAGTATTGCTTATTCCGGTCACTATTGCATTGTATTGTTCTTCTGCATTTGTTTCATCAACTATCAGTTCTTTAAAATAGTTTGACAGTTCTATGTTGTAATGTTCGGAGTTGTTAATAAGTGTTTCTTTAGAAAGTCTTTTTAATGGTTTTGTAAACAATTTGGCTCGATGAATTTTAAATTCTAGTCTGATTTTTGCACGGATTGGTCTATGGTCTGAACTATATTTAAATCTATTAATGATGCTAATGTTTTTGATAATATGACTGTCAGATGTTAAAACGTAGTCGATTTCATTGCGCGTGAAGCCGTCAGGTGACACCCAAGTCCATCGTCGTTGTGGTTTCTTCAAGAAGAAACTATTGGCTATGTGCATGCTCTGTCCGAAGGCGAACTGGGTGAGACGAGCATCTCGCTCATTGCGGTCTCCTAACCCAAAACAACCGACTGTATCTCCACTATCCAGTTCCTGCCTTAGTCCCACCTTTGCATTGAAGTCACCAACTACCATGTTCCAAGTGCCCCTATTTTCGTCGCATGCTCTATTAACAAGATCGTAAAAATCTTCTACGTCATCGTCCGGATGTGCAGATGTTGGTGCATATACTTGTACGATAGTCAGCGTTTTGTTAGGTGTAAGTCGAAACTTCAGCACAGCGACGCGTTCAGAGTAGCCTACGAATTCGATGATATTATCCTTCCACTTCTTTGCCACCATGAACCCCACTCCATAAAGGCCACTGGTTTCTCCAAAGTGAAAAAATACAGCATCATCTCTTTCTTCTGTGTTTTCGCCCGCTCTCCTGACTTCTGAAAGGCCCAAAATGTCCCAGCTGATGTCTTTTAGAGCGTTCTCAAGCTCAATTAAACGTTCGTCTTTCATCAGCGTTCGGACATTGTAGGTGAGAATATTTAATGTATCGGAGTCCTTTATGTAATTTTCCTTGGTCGTTTGACGGTTGATCGATCTCGCCCGGAGATTCTTAGCTCCCCTGACCCCAGGGCCGCGCCCGCACCCGTCCACGCCAGCGCAACCACTGGAGTCGCCGGGCACTTGGGGCCTGTCTCTTATACTCCTATCCATGGGGGGGTTTGGACCTTAACCCGCCACGCTGGTCCAGTGCGTGTTGGCAGGGCGCCATTGCCTCGTTTGTTTGTCGGCAGGATGCACCACGTGCAGGTGAGGTTGGCTTGAGTCCCGAAAGATTGAAATGTGCAATATATAATTTTCACCCGGACCTAGCTCACATATTCATAAAATTCCTCTCACCAGCAGGCTTAGCATGACGCTTTCCGTTTCTACGAAGAATAGACAGTTCTTTTTCAATACAAAGTCACATTTCGCTCCTCCATTTTTAGCATCCCATTGTAGATATCCTTCTATAATCTGTCATTTTATCTTTCGTTTCTAACAATCTGTGTCTAGGGCCCTATAAATGTAGAGTATTTCAGAAGAATATTTCTTCCCAAACTGTCAAAATTACACTGACAACAAAATTTCTACTCGACGGCCACAAAGTATATACGATTATCTACAAAATCATGATTCGTTTAGAATGCATAACTGTGATAATTAATAGAAAAACATAGCCATCTTCTCCTATTGTACATCATTTAGTTAATAGTCATGTCTATTCTTCCGTCGATAAATCGGTGCTCGTGCTAAGCCTGCTGGAAGCTTTGTCTTCCAAGCCTCTTAAATAAACTCTAACGTATAAACTCGTATATGTTTTTTTGAACGCACTAATCTCTGGAAATACCTGTCTGATTTAAAAAAATCTTTTTAGCATTTGTAGGCCAATCCTTGAGGGCAGTAACGAGCTTAGGTAAAACGGGCTGTTGTCCGCAACTCCACGTCAAAGCGCGTATTTTAAACGAGCTTATTTAACATCAGTCTACGACACTTAGAAGCTGAGCAAGAAGAAAACAGTCAGAGAGAACGCTAAACGAAAACGAACTAATAGCGCGGGCAGGCGATGTGATGCGACGGTGTGGGTGGGGTTAGCAAGACATTCCAAACGGATGAAATCGCAAGCAGAAGCTAGATAGTTAAAGTTCCAACGTGCGGGTCACTTACGCGTAGTTCTAAAGAGCTGGAAGGCTGAACTTCCAAGTTTGTTGGCCTGTGCCGTACTTTAAAGTTTCGACGGTAATTTAATCACGTGCTGCGTTTTCAGCTTTAAATACTTAACAAATTAATTATTTCCTAGTTTTTGTATATGTCATTCATCATCATCATTTCAGCTGAAAGTCATCTACTGCTGGACATAGGCCTCGCCAAAATGGGGGTTTTGCCATAATCGACACGCTTGGCAGGCGCCATGGAGTTAGGCGCGTTGCCGATCGCAGTATGGTAGTAAAATGCATTGAGAACGCTGCTGACCATTCTCTAGAAAGTCACTTAGTAGCCTTCTACGCCACCCATGGGAAGAAATGGGATCGTGCTATTCTTTTACGTCCGGCACCACACGGAACGTATATGTCATTGCCTGCTAATTTACTTATATGTTTTTCAATATTCTTAATAAAAACTTGTTTCAAAAAAATAACAACCGACTTCCAATAAAACACTACAAAGAGCAAAATAACTTTAATTTCGGAAGTCGGTGACTTTGGATGCGTATTTTATTTTTTTTGTCACCGCCTTCCGAAATTAAAGTTATTTTGCTCTTTGTAGTGTTTTATTGGAAGTCGGTTGTTATTTTTTTGAAAAGAGTTTATATTTTTCACTTTTTAGTTACCTACCCCACACCAATTCAAATTTTCATCATCCTTGGGGTCAAAATCTTGCTGCAAAAATTTGCTGTTACTTTTTGAAGAGTTCCGTTGTCTGTCTCCGAAACGCATCATCAGATCTATATGAAATTTTAATGGGACCATTTCGGAATAAACCCCTTTCGACCAAAAGAACAATTTTTCAAATCCGTCTATATACGCCGGAGTTATGTCCGAACATACATAAAAAAAAAAACTATAAACATGTCGAATTGATAACCTCCTTCTTTTTGAAGTTGATTAAAAACTCAGCGGTTTAGGCTGTGCGATGTCTGGACATCGCACAGCCTAAACCGCTGAGTCTAGAAGCATGAAATTATGCACAATAGTGTTCCAGATATAACGAAAATGAGAGGGTGGAAAAGTTATGAAAATTCAACTCCTAAAATGGTTAAATAGGGGATGAAAGTTTATATGGAAGGTCGCCATTAATGCCGAAGCGAATTTACATCGAGTTTATTTTACAGATTTTGATATTAAATAATAACAGCTGGTTTGCTCGATTGATCAGGTTAAGCTATGTTAGCCGCGGTTGAGTCGTGGATGGGTGACCAGGATCACCTTTTAAAAATTAAGAATAAAACGAAAGCATGTTGAGCCATTGGTTCCGGCTGTCATTCGTAAATATTTGATAGTACGGAACGTCAGAAGCCGTAGGCCCGGAGGGGCTTGTGGATAAGTAACAATAGCTGCACGGGTCGATCGATCAGGTTAAGCTACGCGTACCGCGGTTGGTCCGTGGATGGATGACCATCTTTACATACCAAGAACCCTCCGTGCCTCGGAAAGCACGTTAAACCGTTGGTCCCGGCTGTCATTTGTGGATCTTTGACAGTCGTTATGGGTCGTCAGAAGCCCGAAAGTCGGACAACCAGTCTTACCAAGGGTATTGTATTACCCAGTAACTGGGTTGTGGAGGTCAGATAGGCAGTCGCTCCACGTAAAATACTGGTATTCAGCTGGACCTGGTAAAACGGGAAGGCCACTCCAACATAGTTGAGTAGTTGATATAGCATATAATATTCAGCCTAACACGTTCCCACTGCTGGGACACAGCCCTCCTCTCGGTCACAGGGAGTGGGCCGTAATCTAACAGTGAGGGGTTGGCAGATTAATTTCTAAAAAAATCCATGGTGGTCGAAATATTGAATCACTTTGTTCAGAAAGAAAAAAAATATATTTGCTTGAACATGTGTATACACACAGAATTAAAATAATACGTGCATGCAACATCTTAAAATAAAGAGTGACTCACGACATGGCTGCCATTTCTCATGGCGTGCAAATATTTTAGGTACAATTATTATTATTTATTATTTTTATATCAATGATTTGTAACTTTTACATTTGTACATTAAATATCAGTCACATTCAAACAAATTTCTTAGTTTAACTTGTTATTTGATAAATTCAAACCCCAATTTCATTTTTCCAAGACGATCACATAATGTGTCATTTTCGATACAACCTCCCTGACGATAATAGTCGAACGGTATGAAAGGGATCACGAACCGAATCTCTTCCCAGTTTGTTTTGTCATTCCACTTCCGACCCTCGGCAATGGCTTAGTTTCCCTTCCTGTTCGGGGGTCGATAATAACAGTAATGCGTGATTGTAGTCACGTAGTTGACCTTTGAGGTTGGCCGTTTGAGGATGAAACAGGGGTTTTGTTCATAAGGACCAATTTACAACGAGCGTTAGTAATTATTAATAACATCACGCCTTTAATGGTTAGGCAGAGGTACCCACATGTAATACACCCAAATTTTGCCAGGTACGTTTAAGTTTCCTTGTTGGGGGCTCCCCTATTGCCATGAATTTGATGGAAAAACCCAATAACACTTTCCCCGGAAATCGGCCCCAGGATCTCATGAGCTGTGGCGAGGTAATGATTAGTATTGTCTCACCTGAACTACACCACTATGGCGGAGGACATCGTGGATTACCTGCTCCAGAAGGCGAGGTACGTGCCAAAGGTGCAGTGTCTGGAGTCACACTGCAACGTCAACTTCAAGGCGTTTATGGTTACCGAATAGTTATCTGCCCATCGTAATGGAAAAAAGCTTATGGCCGCAGGACGTGGTGTTCCGTAACTTCCGCGGACAAGTACCACAGGACAGCACAAGGACAAGCTAATGAAGTGAAGTGAGACTAAAATAGTGCAACTACATTTTATGAACACCAGTTTCGTTTTATCTATGTTAGTTTGATGGGTGATCTTTACATACCAAGACCCGCCCGTGCCCCGGAAAGCACGTTAAGCCGTTGGCCCTGGCTGTCATTCGTCGATCTTCGATAGCATAATCTACGTGTCGTTAGAAACCCGACAGTCTGACAACCAAGACTGGTTGTCAGACTGTCGGGTTTCTATTATCAATCAATGGGTATCGTATAACCCAGTGACTGGGTTGTAGAGGTCAGATTGCCAGTCGCTCCATGTTAAAGACAGGTATTCAGCTGCATCTGGTTAAACTGGAAGTTGATATCATAGTTGGGAAAAGGCTAGGCAGATGATGATTATGTTAGTTTGTAAGGTAGATAATAATAAATAAATAAATGACGAGAACCTCGTGAAAGCTGAGCAAAATAAAAAAATCTAATATCTTGACCTGGCACGCGAGGTTGTCGACATGTGGGATGTGGATACAGCAGTAATTGTGCCGATAGTCGTGACAGCCAATGACATTATAGCCAAGAGCCTCGACCAACACCTCAGGAGGCTCTCGTTAGGCAACTGGATCAAAGGCTTGATACAGAGAGCGGTACTACTGGACACGGCGCGTATAGTGAGGATGTTCCTCTCTCAGCAGCCCTGACCACCGGTAGCTTGGACCCTGTTCCCGATACCGGTGGGCTACTATTTTATATTTTTAAATGTTTTTTTTTAAATCATTTATTTAGGATTCACCACAAGGTTACATCCATATATCTAATTGTTAACTTACAAGCTCGTAGTAGTTAATATGTCTCTAGGGCATTTTGTAGCTCAAATTATATGTTAGATTTATTTTAAACAAGCGTAGCTGATGCTTAGAATTTAGAACCTAAAGCTTATGTGAGTTCTATAACTGCAAATGCATTTTCAAAATTAGGGTTGAGCATTAATTTCTCTTGCTAGGCAATAAACTATGTGCGGCATAGTGTGGTAGCTGCTGTCGTACGGGAATTATGACAGCAAACTGTGTTTGACGTTATATGTAGTTAGCTAAATCTGGGACTATTCTACTTAACATTAAACTAGCCGCCTCGTTGGTGTAATTTTTTCATGCGTAACTACTGAGCATGACGACCTAGGTTCGATTCCCAGGTCAGGCAAAGTCTTATTGGGTGTAGAAACACCCACCCACCCACTGAGAAATTCTAGATAGAAATCTAGAATTTCTCAGTAGCAATCCAGTCTGGATTTGTGCCCGATTGGTAACAATAGGCACACAAATGTGACGTGATCTTGTGTTGTAAAATCAAGACATCGAGTAATGGGTAGCTTGCTGTCTGATAAGGACCAAGCCCGGGTCGTCGATGTTGTGTTCCACGTGCGCCTCAAAGAGATGTCAGTACCACCCGGTGGGGTTCTCAAGGAGCGGGTTGTTCGAAAGAGATACCGTGGCCCCTGGCATACAGGCAACTGAGGGAATTATGGGGGTTATAATCAGTAAAACTCTGACAAGCCCACCTGCTCCACCCAGGACGGGCGAAATTATTTGATGATTTCCCACCCAAAAAATCCATCATCATAATCCAAACGATTGTTATTTTATCGTGTGAAATAAACGCAACAAAAAAAAAGAACACAAAAACGGGCTTAACAATGCAAAAAAAAGAAGAAAAGGTCACCGCTTTGGGACCTCTGCGCTGTCGCAAATATAAAATTAATTTCACATTTTCTTTCGCGAACAATAGAACCAGTTCTTTTGTACAATTGTTTTGTGGTGTTTTAATCTTAATATAATGTACTTTTCTTTGAAATCTGGAATTTAAATGTACTTAGAAGTTATTTATATACAAGTCTTGTTTAGTTTATTAAGTTAAGTCAGTGAGATTAAAGTGATGAGTTTTCTCTGAAAGGTCAGACTGAAATTGTATGCAGATTTGTATTTGAGTTTATTTGATGCTTCGTTTTAATTGAGTTGTGGATTAAAGTAAGATAAAATTAAACCCTCCGTTCGTATTATGAAAATTACTTTTTTGTTACTAGTTATATGTTTCTTCTAATGATTGCCAATTTCGTTTTTTTTTTTTTTAGTTTTTCACAATGGATACTTCGCAGTTCCATTGCATTGTAGTTGTAACCATCATATTTTATATTTTCGTAATTTATACACATATTATAAATTAAAATTGCCTTATGTGTCTGTCTGTGTGATGACATTGTCCTTCATAACTTCTCAGTAAGTTTTTGCCGCGGTTTTTACCATAATTTAGACAACCTATTTTTAGATGATATATTATGTTAAACTAAATACGTTACCATTAAACTTAGATTTAATAAAGAAATACCGATGTTATAACAAGTCGTTGAAACCTTGCAAACCAGAGGCGGGTCGCTAGTTAAGTATGTATGTAAAACATTTACAGCAGTACCTACCAAAGTCAAAGCCAAATTAATCTGTGGCCAAAGTCAAAGCATTAATTGAAATCAAAACTTCTTTAGGCACGTTGGGCATTTTTTCAGATGGGAAAAAACAATTAAACTCGCGACATTGTTACCTAACCACTGATAACACGAATATACGAACGAAAACGTTGAACGTACGTTGAACGTTGTTTAATCTGACGAATCAAAAAATATTTCCTGAAATATTTTTAACCCCCGACGCAAAAACGACGGGGCGTTATAAGTTTGACGTGTCTCTGTGTGTGTGTGTCTGTCTGAGGCAACGTAGCTCCCGAACGTATGAACCGATTTTGTTTTTTTTGTTTGAAAGGTGTATTAGTCGGGAGTGTTCTTAGACATGTTTCATCAAAATCGGTTCAGCCGTTTGAAGATTATCAGCTCTTTTCTGGTTGATGAAGTGATTTGAGCATCTTCCACGGGGCTGATCAACTCGAAATTTTTTATTCTATTACTTCAATGATATTAGACGAACAAGGTAACATTGAAATGATACTGGAGTAACAGCTGAAATTTTCAGGATGCCCAAGTTACTCACCAACAAACAGCAAAAGTATCGTGTTTGGGCTCATTGAAAAGGTCTCAATGCATAGATTATAGATAAATAGTGATCAGGACGAGGAATGAGGATAAATTAGTAACAAACTTCACTGTGGGAAAAATAAGCAACGATGCGCAGATTTAAGCGAGCGAGACATTAAGTTTAAAAAGCAGAAAATAAAAATTTAATAAAAAATTTAAAAAACCCCCGACCCTAACAAAAACTCTAAAAAGTAAAAATATTAATATTTATAGACCTTTTAAGATGAAGGTAATATTTGATCAAGGCATTGTAAAGGCGGGGGACGGCTAATGAAAATGCTAGGCCTCTGTTTGGCGTTTTCATTGACCGTCCCCCAACTTGATTGAGATGACTAATTTCAAATAGGCACACACGAAAGGCATTTTTAACGTCAACATTTTCATTAAATAGAATTGAGTCTAGTCGCTCCTTCCATGAGGTAGTTTGAATGGAGAATAATGGGCAAAAAACTCCACCGTCACGCTTTTAAAATGTTTTGTCGAAATTGATAATATTATCACATATGATAATATGATTAATTTGGACAAAACATGAACACACACAAGAAGATGCACCTAGAATAAAATAACTATACCACAATAGGTAAAAAGAACTAAAAATGAAACAAACCCAACTATTATATTACCATCACATTCATAAAATTCCTTTGATATTCTGCAAAACCACGAACAATGTGTACCTGTACATAACATGAATGTTTAATTCATCCAGTTAAGCAAGATTATACCGTATCAAAGGTGCGCAAACACCATGTCACACCTATGAATATTCCATTAGTGTGTGGCAGACCTTACACAAGCGTGTCGGTTACCGAAGTACTCTTGTGTTATGACCTGGGTTGGTAGCAATCAGTGGCGACTGGCGACGGATCAGTATATCCCACCTTCCACCGATAATTATAGTATAATTTTTCATTATTTTTCAAATTATCCTATCCTACTATCTTACTAATATTATAAATGTGAAAGTTTGGATGTTTTTTACTCAATCACGCAAAAACTGCTAAACAAATTTGGATGAAATTTAGCACACAGATAGTTTATAACCTGTATTAACACGTAGGATACTTTTTATCTCGGTAGTACGTTCCCGTGGGATAATTTTCAACTTTCACGCAGGCGGAACCGCTGGCAAAGGCTAGTAATTAGTAATATTTTATGTGCCTATGCAAAATACTGTGTCTGTGCAAATAAAAGCAAATCTTTCGTACAAAATTCTTTGATTAAAAATCAACGTCAGTGAAACTGGGGCTTTATCTTCTGAACAAACTTTCAGTTTAGATCACGTAAAGAGTGTTATTTTTGGAACAGCTTACACTGGCAATAATTCCACCCCTTGATACTGCCATTGGCGACAGGTCCCATACAAGGTCAGTTCCCATCGACTTACCTTTAAAAACCCCATCTTCCACTGATCCACTATTTATTACTTCAAAGTAGAATTCTTTTATATGTGGTTCTATGTGTAACTGACAAAATGCCTGCACGCAAAGAAAAGTAAATCTTCCGTTCGAAATTCTCTAATTCCAATTCAGTATCAGCGAAAGCGGGACCTCACCTTCTAAAGAAACTTTAAGCTTGCAAAACGCGGTGAGTATTTTTTTGGAACAGCTTACCCAGCTATAACTCCACCCTTCGCCACTGGTAGCCACTATGTCGGTTCAAGATACTGCGGCCACGTCAGCTATTTGGATGTGAAAGCGGTTTTTAATAAGTTTCGTCTTTGTATAGCAAGTGACATTGGATGTTTGACAGTCGTTACAGGTCGTCAGACGCCTGAAAGTCTGACACCCAGTTATACCAAGGGGTATACTCGTAGTGTTACTTAGTAATGGCTGACTCCTATAATTTACAGACACTTGTAGGAAAAAATTAAGACTCATAATGAAGTAAAGACCTAATTAATATTTGCCCAGTTTGGAAATAAAAAATTCTACCATTGGTAAGCAAAATTATCCATTTTAACCGACTTCAAAAAGAAGGAGGTTATGAATTCGACATGTTCGTATATATATATTTTTTAATGTATGTTCGGGCATAACTCTATCACAAATATAGACGGATTTGTAAAATGATTTTTTGTTGGAAATGGGTTTATTCCGAAATGATCCCATTTAAATTTCATGTAGATCTGATGATGCGTTTCGGAGACGGACAACGGAACTCTTCCAGAAATGACAGCAAATCAACCGCGATTGTTGCTATCGCATAAACATACATTGTTTTGACCCCAAGGATGATGAAATTTCGAATTGGTGGGAGGTACTATAACTAAAACTGAAAAAGTACTTTAATTTCACAAGGCGGTGAAACTTAATTTTTTGTCACCGCCTTCCAAAATTAAAATTATTTTTCACTTTGTAGTGTTTTTTCCGGAAGTCAGTTGTTTTTTTTTTTAGTTTTTGTTTACAGGAACCGAGCATAACTGGGTTGTGGAGGACACATAGGCAGTCGGTCCACGTAAAAACTGATAAATAATCAACTGCATACGGCTAGACTAAAAGCCAGCCCCAAAAATAGTGGGAAAACGCTAGGCTGATGCTGATGATATATGGCAAGTGACATCGCTGCATGGCCAGACGAAGATGGTGGGATCAGCTTGTTTTTAGTATACTCGTACTATGGCTGCTGTGGAGCGCAGTCCCGCGGTTGAATTATGGATTTGGGCACCATATTTACTATATGAATTATTGTATTTTGGTGCAATCGCTTGAGCTTCGTGAAAGCATTGTATAGGTACAACGGCTCATACCTAGGTATTAAAAGAATGTTATAATACTACAATAATATAAACTCTTACTCGTAATATTAATAAGTATGTTTAATAAGTAGTTTCATAAACTGTAACTAAGATAATATACACAGCTGATTTTTCTTTGATAAGGTCTTTTTGAATTATAAACTGACTAGCTGACCTGACAGACGTTGTCCTGTCCGTCCAATAGTCATTCATACAGAATCCCTACCCACCCTACCCACCCTACCTACCCTACTACCTACCCTACCTACCCTACTACCTACCCTACCTACCCTACCTACCCTACCTACCCTACCCTACCTACCCTACCTACCCTACCTACCCTACCTACCCTACCTACCCTACCTACCCTACCTACCCTACCTACCCTACCTACCCTACCTACCCTACCTACCCTACCTACCCTACCTACCCTACCTACCTACCCTACCTACCCTACCTACCCTACCTACCCTACCGACCCTACCTACCCTACCGACCCTACCTACCCTACCTACCCTACCTACGCTACCTACCCTACCTACGCTATAAACCTCACGGAGCCCGAGACCTTTCCAACGAATGCAAAACCGTGGAAATCGGTTCGTGCGTTCTGGAGTTATAGCGTCAGGAAGGAAAACCCGACTTATTTTTATATAGTAGATATTATCAAGAATATTTAATTAATTCACAGTGAAAACAAGGAAAAGTGTGAGAAAACGAAATAAAGTTAATTAATTTGAACTTTTTACAATTATAATGTGACCTTCCGGGAAGGACCTCGGAACCCGGTTTTTATCTTGAAAAGCCTGACGAAGCGAGTTGAATGTAAATTACTATAGCCTCTGTTCTCATTTATTTTGTGTAGATTCTAGCTTCTGATAAAATATTGATTTGATGGACAAGTTGAAATAGTATTGTGCTGGCAGTGATACCTAATACAATTACGTCATCATCATCATCATCATTTTATCCGAAAGACGTCCACTGCTGGACATAAGCCTCCCCCAAAAAGGGGGTTTTGCCGTAATCGCCACGCTTGGCAGGCGGGTTGGCGATCGCAGTATGGTGGTTTAGTGCATAGAGAACGCTGCTGCCCATTCTCTAGTAAGTCTCTTAGTCCCCATACAATTACATACATAAACGTAAATTCACTCCTTCTTCCCAGGGTAGGCAGACTTTAGAAAACGCCACCTGCTTCCTTCCTATCCCTACATACTCCTTTTGCTTCTACAATAAATTAATAGACAATAATTATTTAAATTATTCGATACCTGAGATTTGTTAAAATTGTATCGTACTCTCAGTCATATAACCTTCCCTTTGAATCACTGTCTACTAATAATGAAAACCGCATTAAAATCCGTTGCGTAGTTTAAAATTTATATGCGTATAGACACGAAAACGAAAAGCGACTTTTTTATACTATGTAGAAATATGTTCATACCTACATCATGTTTCATATCATACGCCACTCCTATTCTTATTATACATGACTTTTATCTTTCCACATCAAATCTTTGGAATCCCTAAAATAATTCATTTCTAAGCGAAACTCTGCGAATATCTTATAAGCATGTGGCTGCCTTCAGGCATATGGGATGCCCAAGAGATTCGTAAACCGTCACCAACACAGAAACCCTCTTTGCCGCTGAGAAGTCCATATCAGGATAAGACAACCCTCGGGACAGTCTCGTGGACATTAATACGAAAATTTTGTTAACACTGCTAAAGTATATTTAGACGTTCATGTGTCATATGCATATAAGTTTTGAAGAGTAATTAGAGAATGTTATAGGGTTAATTGCACGGATAATGATAATGTTTATTTTCCAAAAACAGTGCTTTACGATCCTTTACGATCAGTGCCTAATGATCTACATTATAATAACTAAGTTCACATTAAGAAAAATAATAAGACGGATGAAGGAAGCGTTTTTCTTTTGAACTCCACACTAGGTCGAGCCTGTCTCGTAGAGTCCATGGGTGGTATTACCGCTTGTTATATTCGAGAAACACATAAAATAGTGTTATTACTGTAAAACAATTAAAAACATTAAACATTCTCTAAATTTAGAACACTGAAATTAAAACTAATTAGTTTAGAAAAATATATTGAAAGCAATGTGTGATTTGATTTGATTTGTGCACTATGCGGATACGATTCATTAATCGTTTTTAGCCGAAAAAGTTCCAGCTGCAGACATAGGCCACCCCCAAGCACCGCCACTTCGACCGGGCAGAAGCACAGTTTTCACCTCCAGCGGATTCCTGCGGCCTTCACCAGATCTTCGGTCCACCTTGTGGGAAGTCTTCCAACGCTACCTCTTCCAGTACGCAATCGCCACTCTAGATCCTTTATGAGTATTTATTTGGAAATTCAATATAATTCTAGTTAAAATTACATAAACATAACATCACACCAGTTTTCAACGAAGGGACAGCGGAGTACGTTTTAGTACACCGACATTTCGCCAGATAAGTTTAACAAGGTTTATTACGAAACTATTTTTTTTTAAATTAAACCATCATGTTCTTTACTGAAGTTTGTACTATGACAGTTTACTTGAACTCGCATACTAAATAAAAACCTTCTCACTTACTTTACTTTGATGAAGCTTCCACGGCGCGCATACAACCACATATCAAAGTTTGCTCACAATCGGTTGAGCCATTTTCGAGCACACGTGCCAGTGATATTTAAATAGCACTAGCTGACCTGACAAACGTACTTTTGTCCAAATTTCAACAATTCATACAAAATTCCGAAAGAAAATGCAAATTCAGTTCTTCCGATTTTTTTGGCTGTTAGTTTAAAAATTAGGTAAACCAAATGTGGTTTACCTAATTTTTCAGTGTTTCCAAATCTATTACAGCGGACAAAATAACGAAGCTGAATTCGAACAGCAATTGATTTTATATACATATATAGAAGAAGATTGCCTAATTACTCATTTTGTATCATAAAATCACAAATTAGTAACACGCACTCAACGAAAGTTTGTTAATGAAGTATCCTCATAAAGTATAATTTCCCTACAAAGTTCAGGAACGCTACGAGTACATGAAAGTATAACTCCTGTAACTTCAATCAATTCATTACTTCAAGCACTTTTGTTAATGAAATGCGGGCTTAACTTTTATTACCTACCCTTACAATTGCTAAGTCCTCTTTATGACTTAATGAATTTAGTTCAACAATAAATCAATAAAACTAAGTTGTTTATTCGTTTGTTTACATCAAGTCTTTTGACAACACAAAACATCTACCGAAAAAGACTTACTCTATCACTTTCTGTTTTGTTAGTTTTCAGATTTTGTTATCCTTGTTGCACGGCTGAGTCATTCTGAGATCGACATACAGGCGTTGTATTGGCGCCTCACAGTCTGGACATGGATTTGGCCAACTAAGTTATTAAAAACGACTAGGTTCCCTCTTATTCTAAAACACATAAGGTTCCTTTTGCCTTACACTAACCGCAGGCAAAACTACCCCACCATAGGAGCGCAGGATTACGTCATTCACAATCTTGCCAGGTCATAGTCAACCAAAATAGCATGGCCTACCATATTATACGATTTAAATAAAAATGGTAGCTCCCATAAAATAGTTGACATAAAACTATTTTTGAGAAAATGGGCCCAAGGTTGTGTTCTAGATGTATTTAACAATATTGGAGTTTGGTCAAAACAAGACTCAGAGGATGGAGAAAGCAACCTTGATCTAGTGTTTTGAACGTGGAATACTGTGCCTAGATAATGTTTTGGTATGTCTTGGCAGAGTACACGACCTGCTTTTAAATAGTTCATGATAGCACGTTATGAAATCCTGAATAAAGAGCCTTCATTTCGTTTGGCAACTGGAAGACATACACGTAAGTTATTACTATTTCTCAAATTAAGTCTATCAAGTTAATGTCAATTAAGTTATTAGCAGTGGTGGCCTAGTGATTACGGCCGTGACCTACGAGTTGTAGGTCATAGGTTCGAACCCAGAAAAGTGGGTTAACTTTTTTTTCAGAATGGGCTTGCTCTTGACCTCGATCACGCCTGATGGAAAGCGATCGATGAGGTCTATGATGGAACGAGCTTACCCAGAAGATGACCGTTCACTCTTGCTTTGAAGGTGGATGGGTTCAATGAGGTAGGGAACACAGACTTTGTGTAAATTATTTCATCACCACTCGCTCTCAAACCGGTGACGAAAAAAATCGTGGTCAAACCACAGACATGGGACATCTACTAACCCAATCTGGACCCGCCTGGTGGATTACGGCCCACCCCTTCTCACCGAGAGGAAGCTTAGGTCCCAGTAGTGTGAAAATTATAGGCTGAATTTGATTAATGTTTTTAGCGTTTTCCAGTTACCGAAAAAACTGTACGAAACATAAAAAACCAAAACAATCAATGTACAGTCCCGGACTTTAATTGATGAGCCACTTTTAAACTTTCCAAATTTTGCAGTTTTATTATACACATACATTCACGAGATTACAGAAACAAGATGAAATCTGTGGACTTTATACGAGTATAACCGACTAAACCCGATTTGTATTACACGACTAAAATAGGAACTGTAGCAAGTGGCTCATCAATTAAAGTCCGTGATTGTACCTACTGTCCTACGAAGATATCAATAAATCAGTCCCTTTCTACCAAGAAGCAATGTAATTTGAAATGCTAGAATCTCTCTTCCATTTTCCTGATAAATAAATATATTTTTTTAGAAACGCAACTATAAATAGGCAAAAAGGCTGTCAGGCTAAAATGGGACTGGGCGGGTCACACTAGTCGCATGCACAGTGACCGCTGGGCAATTGTCACCACACAGTGGATGCCTGAGGATAGACGACGCCGCCGAGGCCGGCCCAAGAAAAGGTGGCGTGACGACCTAGACGTATTGCAAGGGCTGGATCGAGGAGGCCCTGGAAAAGGATGCCTGGAAGGATTTGGGGGAGGCCTTTGCTCAGCAGTGGGACAGTGTAGGCTAAATGAAAAAAAAAAAAAAACTATAAATATGCTGCTCGTTAAGTTAAGTTAAGTCAACCGCACATCAATGACAGCAATCTGACATGCTTCTTCTTCTTCTCCTTTGTCGTATAGATGATTCTATTTGTTGGTTCTAAAGAAGCTTCGGACCAGAATTCAGCCATTTCAATAGTGTTATCGTTGGCGTCGCAAAGGACTTCCATAGTGCAGGAAGTTAGTGCACATCTGATATTGACTGCGCCCTTATGCTGTAGCAGTACCTAATTTCGAGGTGATTTTTCGTAGTCCGCGGTGCAGGGTTCTGTATGTACGGTATACAGGGTGACTTAGAAAACAATCGATAAAATTGTACCGGGTGTTCTACCCATAGACATGAACTTTTAATATTGCACGAATTTGCAAAAAAATAGACCTTCTCAGATAAAGGTCCATATCCAATTTGGACCATTTTGTATAAGAAGGTCGAAATTTCACCTTGTATAAACTTTTTCTGAAAACATTTTTGAGAAAACGTGAAGTAATTTAAGGCAATAAAGGCTACAACAATGTGAGGGAAGGCCTGTCTAAGTAAGGCAGGTTAAAACAATGTCGGTACAGCATATAACCCTGAAAGACGGTAGGCAGGTTATAATCCTTTATACATTAAACAAGCGCCTTAGTTACTTGTCTTCGGGATTATGTAAAGGTAACATCCTTACATTTACGGGTCTTAGTTTAAACCTACTGTTGGCTATGATATTATTAATTTGTTTGGCAATTTAGCTGTTTGTTTAGCGTCAATCTCAAGCTAATTTTTCCTGGTTTTTAGTGAGGCGCAATTTTAGCTGCTGTCAAATCTTATATTCAATTTCGGTCACAACTATGACATTTCACTATACCGCAGATTATTCTAGAAAAAAAAACTCATTATCATTTTTTTATTTGAAATATAACAATTACAGGCACTTTTGAATTGTCAAGGGGTCGGTTAATCAGAATGATGAAGTTGAAGTTACGCATTCTAAAACGTAGTTGGTACTTATAAACAAGAAACTCCACGGACACTGTTAAATTAAAACAGATGATCCCAATTATACAGAAAAACAGAAATATAAACGTTATCCTTTCAAATCCTTTTCTCAACACAAACAGACAATGCCACCAGACAAAAAGCTATCCCTTCATAAAAAGCGCAGCGTCGTGTCGCACAGGGTCCCTCAGTACATACGGAAACACACCAACCTATACATGGCCAGTATAAGGAGACCTCTCATCGAACGTAAAGCCTTCAAAATGCGAGGTCAGGTTAAACTGGAATTGATAGCTTAATGTGTTGACGTATGTACAGTCGAACAAGCTATTTGGTATACAGGCAAAAATATTTATTTGAAGCAGCTTTTGCCCACGGCTTCACCCACGTGGTTGACGGAAGATAAACACTAAAATAAAAAACGCCATTTTGATTTAGTACAAACAAAAATCCATCCAGTTTAAAATGACCCACTTACTAAGATCTATAGATACTAGTGAAAAACTTGACCCTGTTGTATTTTCTTTCGCACAGTCGGGTAAACAATATTCATATTCATAACTTTATTTGCAAGAAGTAGAACCTTGAAAGAAGAAGGACAATGGAAGGGACATGTGGAGCATGTGGACTAAGTAGTTGCAAGTTTGTAGCCTGAATACCAAATAGCTTATTTCCCTTTACGTACGGTACGCGAACAATATGCGTGATGAGTTCTCTTGTTTTACACGCCACACAAAAGATAACCTACATCACCGGTGCGGCTTATACCGAGCCGGTTTAACGAAGTACTGACGCAAATTAGAAGTGGGTATGATGATACCGTCATGAGGATGTTACGGACATTGTGAACATAAGTTGGTTCACAGTTAATGAACAAAGCGCAGTTCAATTATTAGTATCCTGCTGTCGATTTTTGTAGCGGTTTTATGTAAACGTATTTGCTTGATGTAGTATTATATTATTGTTTTTTTTTTTTTGAAAGATGAATAAATAATATTAATGCCTCTTGACGAGCATCCTAACTAATATTGTAAATGTGAAAGTAAGATTGCTTGTTACGCTATTAAGCTGAAACGGCTAAATGGATTTAGATGAAATTAGAAACCTGGTTAAGGACATAAAAAACTTCTCATCCTGGATTAACAAAATCGCGTGTAACAGCTAGTGAAATAGTAATATCCTAAAAATACGGGCCGATACGAAATAAATATGTGAAACATATAAATAGGAGGTAGGCTATCTATCATATAGATGCAAATAACTGCAACCTCTACGCTTTTCTCTGCACACTGCTACGCCGTAGCACGTTACTACGATTGCTACGACCGCTACGAAGCTACGAACTGCGCAAAACATCATACAAAATGCATGTATTGTGAATTTGTTCGCATATAAATTGCGAAAGGTCCCTCATATAACGTTTTTTATGCTTCCCTAGTCATTGTTCGCGCAATTTGAACTCGGCTATCGAGGGAAATTACTTTTTCTTAATAGCTCCGTGTAAACTGACGGGGTCTGGAATCCATTTGAACATTTTAATTTTAACTTTTATAAGCAGCTCTGGAATTTACTTAAAGATCTATAGTGTACCCAGTGAAGGTCTAATTACGAGCGAAAAAATGTCTCCGAAAGGTATTTCTTAAGTGATTTTAGCAAAATACAATCTTAGATTTTTTTTAATTTCATCCAATTTCTAAATTTTACTTTCATATTACAAACGTTTCCTTTTCATCTCAAAACTGTGTGCCAATGTCAATTAATGACATATCGATACGATAACTTTTAAAATAATGCATTACCTGTATTTACTGATTACTTCTTTCCACGTAGGCACAACAATGATCAATTCAGGAATGAAGAGATCTGCAGGAGAACCAAGGCAACCGACATAGCCCGAAGAATTTCCAAACTTAAGTGGCAGTGGGCAGGGCACATTACTCGCAGAACAGATGCCCGATGGGGCCGAAAGGTTCTGGAGTGGCAACCGCGTATTGGAAGACGTAGAGTGGGAAGGCCTCCCACAAGCTGGACCGATGACCTTGTGAAGGCCGCAGGAATCTGCCGGATGTGGGAAGCACAAGAACGGTCGAAGTAGAGGAGCCTGGGGAAGCCTATGTCCAGCAGTGGACGTCATTCGGCTGAAATTATGATGATGAGGTTACACGAAATGCAAACGTGAGTTGTTTGTTTTCAAATAATGCAATAACTAGTTTCTAACCGCATCTTCACCCGTGTGAGATTTCTTTTTCCCCCGACCCACCCGGTAGCATTGCAACGCCCGCCCGCACTAATAAAATAATAGAAAGAAAACTGCGTTTATAATATAATGCCAATTATATCAGTAATAAAAACCTTAAATTATTTAAAAAGAAAAGAAAAAAACACAGAAAACAATGACCTCAACAATGATAATAATGCCAAAAGGGCAACACAGTATGCACCACCTGACGCTGATAATAATAATAAAATATTTTTATTTATGCTTCAGTTTACAAAAAAGGGTGTCGTGTTTGGAGCCTCCTTTTAAGCAAACAATGCCTGTGTTAGGAGACTCCGCTCTTCCATATAATTAATCTTAATCTATTTACAACAAATCCGTAGGCTTAAAATTAAAAATAATAAAAAAAGTGCGAGTGTGATTCCAGTCTGACAATGTCTGTGTCTACGTACAGTAGCCCTCACTAATGGTGCCCCAATCTCAAAAAGCAATAGATTGACACTTCGCTTTAACTTACGACCTTCTTATACTAAGCAATTTCTATAGGCTATAATACTATATACACACACACTCTCATACGTTTACGAATGAATGTATTTCCTAAATTCAACCGTTAAAGCAAATGGCATAATAGCTAAGCGGTTACCGCACTTGATTATCGCGTTTGAGCGCAGCGAGTCGCGGTTTCGAATCCCACTCGCTGTGTGATAGTCTTTTTATTGTTTTAAAAATCACTTTTGAGTATAGTTTCTTGTTCTGTTCTTCTTATTCACTAAACTCGTAAAACTTTATCATTATACCCACAGAAACCTAAATAAATTTAAATGATTTACGACTCATTCACCGCGACTTATAGAACGGTGTTGGTTGATATTGTGTGCTAGTGACGTGTGTTTCATCTATTAGCGTTCTTCTAATTCATTTTAAAATGTAAGCAAATTTAAATATAGAAATGAAAGCGAATATTATTGCGCTGCATAAAAGTGGACTTAATACCTATATCACAAATACCTATGTGATGAAACCGGACTGAGTGTGAGTAGTGAGTAAATCATAATTTAAATATAAATATTAAACATTTATTTAATTAAAGTGTAACTGCTGATCCTTGTAGTTATTTTTAAACGTTTTATAAATATCACAATGTCTAAATAGAATAAAAATATAAAATTTCAATGTAAATTTATTTCCTAGATTATAGAACGATGAAAATAACAATAAACTTAATATCTATGTGAAATTGCCCTTTTAAATAATTTTGTTTCTAAATAGTAGGTAATACATAAAGTGTGTATTTTGCTTAGTAGCTTATCAGTACCCCTTTTTTGTTTTAGTGAAATACTGTGAGTCGGTGGGTGAAAAGATATGAGGAAGGCGGTAGCCTTGCCCGTGGAAAGCAAAGTGGAAGACCCCAGCTCCTATAACAGGCACACGTTCAGCGAATATGAAACAAGTGGTTTCAAAACGACAAGACATTTTGCCGAATTATTCGACACATCTTTACGAACCGTGCGCCGTGCACTCCACGCAGAAGGTTCGCATCATCGAAAAACAGCTCGAGAATCAGCTCAAAAAACATAGATAGCGGAAAAAACATTATATTTAAACATTTATTATACATATAAATTACAAATATTTATTTATTTTAGTAATATTCAAATAATATTTTGTCTTATCCGTAATCTGGATTATTTTGAGGTTTAGTTTCAATCTTCTTTTCGGAATGAAAATGAACACTTAAGCTATAACCTCTTTAAGTCCTATTAAATACGATTTGTTAACTTTGAGGTTTGAGTTAGGACGAACTCACTCGCAGTAGAATAAAAGTAGTACTACTGAGTCATTTAATTGTATTGTGACAACTTGTCTGCATTTGTTACTTTTACGTGGGTAGATTTTTGTAGAATATTGTGATTTATTTAGAGTACCGACACACAGTAGTAATCAGCACAATATTATTATATTAATAAGATACAATAGCCTGATTATCATAGTTCACCAACTAGCTTATTTACTTCAATAAATTGTTCTTTATGAGAAAATAAACTGTTTTAACAAGAAGTTATTATTAGTTATTTTATACATTCTTCATGAAGTTATAACGAATAAACATTTTGTAATCATTTATTATTGGTAAACCTTTATTTAAATAACAATACGAGTAACAATAAAAAAATGTTACATTATTATTCTGGTATATTAATAAATCGAATAATAAAAGAACAGATGAAGATGATTGTTGAAAAGAAAAATTAAAGCTTCATCGCGAGATTTGAACCCAGACCTATGAGTTTCTTAATCCAAGACGATACGCTGCACGCTACCGGAACTCAAATTATAAAAGTAAATTTTAGCAATGGTATGAACCGACCAAGGTCATGTCTGTCGTCGCCGACGGTATGTATAAAATACAGAGAGTAACGCCAGTGTGTGAGTGGAGCGGTGAGATTTGTGTTAATACATCACTTATACACACAGCTGTAGGTACGGCCTGGACCGCCACTTCATAGCAATATAGCCCTTAGTATGCGACTGCATTAGTGAATCTTGATAGTACCTGTGCGTAGTGTGTTTGTATATGAGAGTGTCTCATCATCTGCCTAGCCTTTTCCCAACTATGTTGGGGTCGGCTTCCAGTCTAACCGGATGCAGCAAAATACCAGTATTTTACATGGAGCGACTGTCTGTCTGACCTCCACAACCCAGTTACTGGGTAATACGATACCCCTTGGTAAGACTGGTTGTCAGACTTTCGGGCTTCTGACGACCCGTAACGACTGTCAAAGATCCCGAAATGACAGCCGGGACCAACGGCTTAACGTGCTTTCCGAGGCACGGAGGGGTCTTGGTATGTAAAGATGGTCACCCATCCATGGACCAACCGCGGCAAGCGTAACTTAACCCGATCGATCGATCCGCGCAGCTATTGTTACTTAGCCACAAGCCCCTATGAGAGTGTCTGTGAGAGTGTATGTGTGAGTGTATGTATGGACAATCACACATATACTCACACGTACACTCTCATAGACACTCTAGATAGAAACAATTCTATACTTCATTATCTCTAAGCGTTCTTTCTTAGTTTTTTTTTTATTTTGCTCGGTTCCTTAGGCTTGTAGCGTGATGTTAGGTATATTTATAACATAACTACCAGCGCTCCGCGGTTTCACCCGCGTAGTTCCCGTTCCTGTGGAAATACGGGGATAAAATATAGCCTATGTCACCCGGGGATAGTGTAGCTTCCCAACAGTGAAAGAATTTTTCAAATCGGTTCAGTAGTTTCGGAGCCTATTCAATGTAAACAAACAACCAAATCTTTTCTCTTATATTATATTATTATTCATATATTAGTGTAAACATATATAAAATAAGATAACCTAACCTAAACCTAGCTTCTGATGTTTCATAAGTGCCCATGCAGGTTTATATGTTTTTTTTTTTTTTTTAATCCTTCCATAAGAACTGGGCTATCAAATTTACAACAACAATCGACTGGTAGTTCCAGAGGTTAGCGCGTTCAAACAAGCAAATAATCTCTTCAGCTTAGTTTACAGAGATAAATAACACCAATCACATTTACATACGCCACAGTCTACATAATCCTAAAAATAGCCCATTTCCTTTGGTTAAACACAGCTTCCACTCGTAAATTACAATATTATTGCTCACACCCACATACATGTGCCTATGTTGGCTTAGTTGTAGAATATAACCTAGATAAGTGGGTTGTTACGGCCCCGCCGCCGCCAGATGGCGCACGGCAGGACTTACTGTCGCCGTGTCTGCGCGCAGCCATGCCGCAGCGCCGGCGTTTCCTCTTCGCACCGCTAGGGGCGCTGGGGGTCGTAGAAAAAACCACTTATTCATTATGGCAGACGTACGAAGCAGAATCCTTTCATAAGTATCATCAGAACAAACCAGAACCTTACATCAAGAATACATATTTTAACCAGCAATACAGTCCATCATTTAACTCGAAGAACCTTAAAACGACACAACAGCGGCTACAGCCGGAACAGGGTAAATGTGGCTGTACACCTCTGCCTAACTATTCTGGGAAAAAAGGCACGATGTTATGATAAGATAACAAAAATCGTTTTAGGGTTCCGTATCCGAATCCGCGTAAACTGTGACTTTTTAGTTCTCATGAACCGTGATAGTTAGACAGTTGAACTTTTCAAAGATGATGTATTTCTGTTGCCGCTATAACAACAAATACTAATAAATATTTAAGGGGACCCCATACTGCAAACGTGATTTTCTCGCTCGTTTTTGCTCGATATTGATAACGGCAATAGGTAGATGCTTGAAATATTCACAAAATATTTAGATAAACATTCACTTTAAAATAAAATAAAAAATTAACTTAAAATAAAACAAATATTTAAAGGGGGCTCCCATACAACAGACATGATTTTTTTGCCGTTTTTATAGTATAGATAATGGTTCGGAACCCTTCATGCGCGAGTCCGACATGCACTTGACCGGTTTTTCATATTATATCTTTATTTTGAATCAGCATTCATTATTTAGTTACATACAGGGTGTTAAAACACCGAAGCTATCATCTACGCGTCGTCTGCCAGGGGTGCGGGTTTTTCGAAAGAGATACCGTGGCCCCTGGCACACAGGCAACTGAAGAAACACGGGTGGGTTTTGTTATTAGTCAGTAAATTTCTGACACGGCCTTCCGCTCCACCCAGAGCGGGAGAAGTTATTTGATGATTTCCCACCCTAAAAAAAACATCTACGCATCTTTACATCAAACAAAGTAATGTGGTGCAAAAACAATTGCTTAGAAATCGCGGGTTTGAAAATTCACTGTTTACGGCGGTGCAGAGTATACCACAAGCAAAATATTGTGCTTATGAGTGCATGCTACAGTACAGGGATTGCGGAAGCATTTAAAGTTATTACATTTAAAACATGTTTTATTAAAAAAACATCAAGACAGTTGGTACTTTGACCGTGACTCATTTGGTGAAGTGGTTGAGCGATTAGCGAGAGATTTGTGTTTGTAAGCGCCGACCGATACCTGGGCTGAGGAACGTTTAATACAGGCCCCAGTTATGCATGGTGTCCTTTCATTAGGAAATATTTACTCCGTAAACAGGAGGTTGATGAATTGCCAAACTTAAGTGGCAGTGGGCAGGGCACATTGCTCGCAGAACAGATGGCCGATGGGGCCGAAAGGTTCTGGAGTGGCGACCGCGTACCGGAAGACGTAGAGTGGGAAGGCCTCCCACAAGCTGGACCGATGACCTTGCGAAGGCCGCGGGTATCCGCTGGATGTGGGAAGCACAAGACCGGTCGAAGTGGAGGAGCCTGGGGGAGGCCTATGTCCAGCAGTGGACGTCTTTCGGCTGAAATGATGATGATGATGAAACAGGAGGTTCGCGGGTATGTTGGTGTACAAAAAAAATTATCAATAGCGACAAGTATTAGTGGCTTTGTTGAGGGCATACATTAGGTACCTAATACTTTTGAGACGGGTCGCAAAGTGGTAGCATAATATTAAAATTATGGCACATGGCTATATTTTTTCAGTGAGTGATACACGTCTTTTCGTAAATATACTCGCGAAATACGATGTTTCCAGAACCCAGCATTCTTGCATATAAACTTTTTATATCATAATCTGATCGGGCGGTTGAACATTCAATAGGCATAAAGCAATATAATATGAGATAAACCCTAGAAAGTAAATAATCGTTAACGTTGACCCAACCATATACAGTAATAAACCAATGAAAAAAATAAAAAAATAGTATGACATTATTTTTGGACACAAGAAGACATTTTTTGAGATCTATATTATTTGATTAATAAAATAATATAAATATATTAATATAGATAGGTTTTCTTGGATAACTTCTGTATAAGATGAAATAGACTATTACTAAATATGGAACACTGGTTTTATATGTCAAGAACATGGATAAAAGATGAGTATTATTTTCATGGATTTTCTAAATGTTAATATTTCTAAAGATGAAAGAGAACTCCGTTGGCATTAGTACTTATTTATTTTTTACTCGGTTAATCGTAAAAGTCAAATAAAAGCAAAAAACATACCTGCTTAAGAAATCTCTTTCTCAGAATCTGATTGCTGTCAGTAGGTAGTATTTAGGATCACGACGTAGGATCTGCACCATAGTTGCGTTACACACTATCAATCAGAATTTGAATCACGTACAAGGATTTTGCTGAACCATTGCTTGCACATGCTCGAAAAATGTGTCTGCTCAACAACGTAAATAGTTAACGAAACTAATTTTGTTGAACTTTCAAAATGAAAGGCATCCTAGCTTCCGCCTGCGGCTGCGCCCGCGTGGAAGTCGGAAATTATCCCGCGTTAACGTACTACTGGGATAAAAAGTATCCTATGTGTTAATCTAGGTCTATCTGTTTGCCAAATTTCATCCTAATCCGTTTAACCGTTTTTGCGTGATTGAGTAACAAATATCCAAGCATCTTCACAAACTTTCACATTTATAATACCTATTAGTTGGAATGTAGAATATAAATAACTTAATTTAAAACATTAAAAACAGGTCACAATTTATTAAATTACAGCAGTTTTGAAAAATTACATTTAATAAATTATACTTAATACGACACTAATTTCATGTCACCAAAGGTTGCGTGCCACACGGACTTACGGGTGTTAAACTTTGTTGATAACAAACACCACTGATTTTTGTAGGCAGCTAAAAACATGCTTTTTATTTCACTTTAAATGTTTTACTACGGGATGTGTTTTACGTGGGATTTCCAAGGTATTTTATAAAGTTTGATTTAGATTTATATTTTCAGATCTTAACATTATTGGTGCCGTGTGGTGCCGGACTTAAAGAATAGCATCATCCCATCTCTTTCCGTGGGTGTCGTAGGAGGCGACTAAGGGACTTACTAGAGAATGGGCAGCAGCGTTCTCTATGCATTTTACCACCATATTGCGATCGCCAACCCGCCTGCCAAGCGTGGCGATTATGGCAAGCCCCCCCCCCCCAATTTGGGGGAGGCCCATGTCCAGCAGTGAACGTCTTCCGGCTGAAATGATGATGATGATGAACATTATTAAGGTAAAGTTTTGTCGATGTTTTGTGTTTTGTACACAATAGTTGTCCAATACTATAGGAATTATGTCCAGTGGTGGTGATTATAGCCAGTGGAAAAACCGAGTCCTGGAGCAGAGACCGCTTATCGGCAAGCGTAGTGTGTGACGCCCCGCAGCTAGATGGACCGACGACCCTAAGAAAGTGGCTGGGACAGACTGGATGCAGAAGAACAGAGTTTGTGTGTGTGTGTGTGTGTTGTGGCCATTGGTTGACTTCGATAGGCCGAGTTGATTGATTTATTGATAGGAATAATGTAAGAATGCATTATGGAGGTATGAGGAACAGGGTGTAAAGTTGGCTCATACCTATGTTGGTAAAGGAGGATCCTCCGACCAGACGGGTATTGTGTCGGTGGGCAACTGCCGGACAGTTGATGTCGGGATTTTGTATATAGCCGAGTTTCGTGGAAAACTCTGACTGTGCGATGTAGAATGTAGGATTTCTTGATTTAGTTAGCCTGTAGCAATGTAGATGGCGCCACTTCTCTTTTTGTGTTTCTTGATTTTGTTGCGAAGTATTTATTTGGTAGTGCCGCTACAGCATCAAGACACAAATGAACTTGTTAAGGTGATGAATTAACGAAAATAGACACGCGGTTTCCTGGTAAAAAGGAAGGAATTAGGATTCTGTTATCAAGTTGACTTCGTGCCACATTTCATTGCCAAACTAATCAATCGTTAATTTCTACCCGCACTTTCAGTATCATAAGAACGCAGCCTCCCCAAAGCTCCAATGGTCGCGCCAAACCGGCGCCAACCGGCCAAGGACACGTGGCGCCATCGAGTCTGAACCCCGGGAAAGCGGGAAAGTTATATTGAAAAATAATATGACGAATGATGATTGTATTGTGCATCTAATATATTGTTCTGACAAATATCCTTCCAAAAAATGATTGATGACAGAACACAATCAGCCTATAATGTTCCCACTGCTGGGATACCTCTCTGTGAGGAGGAGTGGGTCGTAATCCACCACGCGGGTCCAACGCGGGTTGAAAATGTCACATGTCTTCGAGTTTTTAACCGACGAAAAAACGGAGGAGGTTCTCAAGTCGACGCGTATTTTTTTTTAATGTATGACCACGCATAACTTTTTTCAGAGTAAACCGATTTTGATAATTCTTTTTTTATTGGAAAGGGTATACCGCGAAGTTGGTTCCATATAAATTTCGAAAAAAAAAATGCAACTCTAATAGTAGGAAAACAGGGGATTATTGATTTTTTACTCACAGGTT
Organism: Polymixis flavicincta; assembly: GCA_949987655.1. Classification (NCBI taxonomy): domain Eukaryota; kingdom Metazoa; phylum Arthropoda; class Insecta; order Lepidoptera; family Noctuidae; genus Polymixis; species Polymixis flavicincta. Next base: position 16,894,721 of record OX465184.1, read on the forward strand.
TTAAAACTGAGTTGTGTATTATAAAAAGTAATAAAAAATTAAGCATGTAGGAATGAGTAAATTATAGCCACAAAAAATATAAAATAAAGACCTTTTAACAAAAAATTAAACCACTGAAAAAACGGAAAGGCAAAAAAATAAACATTTTTTGTTTAACCTTAGTAACGAAGTTCGGAAGTCGGTGACTTTCGATATGTATTTTAATTTTATGTCACCGCCTTCCGAACTTCGTTATTAAGGCTTTTCGGTTTTTTGTTTCTAGGATATGCCAGTTTTCTCACGTTGTTTTCATTTACCGTTTTAAGAGCAGTGGTGATGAAATAATTAAGACAAAGTAGCAAGCGCCAGTCTTAGTTCGAACTTACGACCTAAGACAGCTGTTGCAATTGGGTAATCACTGCTCTCATTAATAATTAGCACCAGCCTAATATCAATTCAAGGCCGTCTTATTTATCCAATTCCAGTTTGATAGTAACTTTCTGGTCTTGTGCACGTGTAAGTCAATATTTTCTAGGCTCGTAACTGTCCTTCAAGAGGAAGGATCAATACGACCCTCTAAGTTCATATAACCCTATTAATTGAAATTTCATATCAAATACCGATACTTAAATAATGAAATCTAAACTAGAGGGGTGTATTGATCCTGCCAGAGGTGCGGGTTGTTCGAAAGAAATACCGTGGCCCCTGGCACACAGGCAACTGAGGGAACACGGGTGGGTGTTAGTCAGTAAAAGTCTGACACGCCCTCCTGCTCCACCCAGAGCGGGAGAAGTTATTTGACAACGTCCCAGCCTAAAAAAAAAGGGTGTATTGATGTTTGTAATTATTATAATTCTGTAAATACGTACTTCTTATGGTCAGAATCAGAATCAGAATCAGAATCAGACTCTTTATTTGTTAAACATAGTGTTAACGCTAAATCGTTAATTTTTTGAATTCAAATTGGGTTGGAAATTGCACATTATGGCTGGTAACGTCCTATCTTTTTCCCTCTCACCCATTTACTCTATTCCCCACCTTGTCGCACTTGACAGAAAAGGTATAGCCGTCACCACGAATCAGTTCGTGTCACGTCATCGTTCAAAGTGCATCTCTTGGAAATATATTTTAAAATCAGTAATAAACCAAATAATCGTGTGTTACATAGCAATCGTCATTTTGTGTGACAATTTTTGAGCATTTTGTGGAAGACAAGGGGCGCCCCGAGAATCCAGGGATCAAGAAGATCGTCGGTGCGAGGTACCTACCTTTTTCCTATTAATTTCCTACTTGCCATAATAGTTATGTGTGCCTAAATTTATTTAGCATTATTTTCGAGTATATTCAAGCATCGCGCATTCACATAGGTATTTACACATTGGTGTTAGGTTAACATATTCGAGCGCTATGTTTTGCCATTTAGGCATACAAATTTTAATTAAAATGTAACTTAACAGACTAAAATACTTAAAAAATATATAATAGGTCTTTACCTATGAAATTGCCGTTTTGTATGAAAAAATTTAAACGAATTTTTTTCATGAATTTTTTATTTGTATTAATCGAAGTAATCACCCATGCAATCAATGCATCTTTGCCATCGCAGTGGCAGTTTATTGATGCCCTTCTTAAAGAAATCAGCTGGACGGGAGGCAACAAATTCTTCAAAGGCATTTTGTACTGCCTCTCGGGTATTAAATTTTTTTCCCGCCAAGAAGTTATCCAAATTCTGGAAAAAGTAGTAGTCTGTAGGCGCAAGGTCTGGTGAGTAGGGCGGATGACGGAGAGCTTCCAACCCCAGTTCTTGCAACTTGGAGACCGTCTGCTGTGCAGTATGAGGTCGCGCGTTGTCGTGCAGGAGCAGCGGAGACGAGCGATTGACCAATGCTGGTTGGAGATGCGCCAGCTTCTCCATCATTGTGTTCAGTTCTTCACAGTACACATCTGCAGTAATGCTCACCCCGTTTGGTAAGAAGCTGTGATGAATCACACCGGCGCTAGACCACCAAACAGTGACCATCACTTTTCTAGGGGTAAGTTTTCGTTTAGGGCATTGTTTAGGTGCTGAACCAGGATCCAACCAACTTGCTGAGCGCTTACGGTTATCAAACAGAATCCATTTTTCATCGCAGGTAACAATGCGGTTCAAAATTCCTTCATTTGTGTGTCTGTTGAGCAGTGCAAGGCACGTCTCGACGCGTACTTCGCGCTGGCGATCATTGAGTTCGTGGGGCACCCATTTGTCAAGCTTTTTTACCTTGCCAATTTGACGCAAATGGACCAATATTGTTTTGACGCTAACGTCGAAAGCTGCTGCTAATTCAGCCGTAGATTGTGTATCATCAGCTTCCACAATCGCCTTTAATTCGTCATTGTCGACCAAAGTCTTCGGACGACCGCGAGGTTCATTTTTCAGGTCGAAATTTCCAGAACGGAAGCGAGCAAACCAATAACAGGTGGTGCGTTGGTTTGTAGTGTTAGCTCCGTAAACGTCGTTGATGTTGCGTGCCGCTTGTGCCGCGTTGCTGCCACGACGGTACTCATATTCCATAATTACTCGAATTTTTAACGTATCCATGATGACGAAAAAGATTGAAATGCGATGAAAATGTAACACTAATCAATAAAGAAATGACTACTTTTAGAAAAAAAAATCCATGTTTTTAAAATAAAATTAATTTGAAATTAGAATTCTTAGCCAAACAAAAATTATTTTGATTTGAAATGGCCAGTACTGCAGAACGGCAATTTCATAGGTAAAGACCTAATATATAAAACAAACATTAAAAACAAAGCGAAAAATACTAAACATTAAAAATTATCATTTATAAAATCATGAACACTATAATAACATTTTTCTATTAATAGAGAGGTGAGAACTTTCTTAAATTTTGTAATGGGCAAGGTTTTTATACTCTCAGGTATTTTATTATAAATTTTTGAAGCCATTCCAAAAAAGCTCTTTTTCATCAAACTGGTTCTGCATTTTTTGTCGCATAATTGATTTTGATATTGGGAACGCATTGGAGTTTTTTTAACATCGGAAATTTTTGTAAAAAGGTGTAAATTCATTTTAACAAACAAAGCAGTCTCGTAGATGTACATAGCTGGCAAAGTAAGTAATTTAAAAGATTTAAAAAGGGGTACACAGGATTCAGTACTTTTTAAACCACACAAAGATCGAATACATCGTTTTTGCGCTTTAAAAACAGTTTCTCTATCAGTAGATTGCCTCCAAAAAATAACACCAAATCTCAGAACTGATGCAACCAAACCGTGATACGCTATTAAAAGTGTATGTTTACTAACTTTTTTTGACAGCTGAGATAGTGCATATGCAGATTTATTTAATTTTAGACAAACTTCTTCGATATGTGGTTTCCATGTTAGTTTACTATCAATTCTTATACCTAAAAATTTAGCATCGTTTGTATCTTCTATTTTGTGCTTTTCATATGCAATGTGAACTGGAGGTTTTCCACACCTTTGATGAAAGTGCATTACTTTTGTTTTGTTTAAATTAATGACTAGGTTATTGCTAGTAAGCCAGTTAATAATTTTACTCAGACAACCATTAATATCACTCTCGTAACAGACAGGATTAGTACACTTTACAACAGCTGTACTGTCATCGGCAAACAGTACCATATTCTGCGATATGACCTTTGGGAGATCGTTGATATATATTAAAAAAAGTAACGGCCCTAGCACGCTACCTTGAGGCACCCCGTATTTTATAACTCTTGGTTCAGATGTGTGTATGGTTAATAAATTGTTTTTTGGACAGAGTTGTGATATTTCTGTGCACTGGGTTCTGTTATCCAGGTATGACTCCAAAAGTTTCAAAATATTCCCTCGTATTCCATAGCCATGTAGTTTTTTTAGCAAAATTTTATGACTCACGTAGTCAAACGCTTTCGTCATGTCGGTGTATAGAGCACATACCGGAGCTCTTTCATCGACAGACGTCATAATATGAGAAAGGAGGTCGAACAGTGCCATATTAATGTTAATATTTTTGCGAAATCCCTTTTGTTCGTTGGAAAATAACTTATATTTTTCAAAATAATTATAAATAGAATTGTAAATAACCTTTTCGAAAATTTTAGAAAAAATAGGAATTTTTGCTATGGGTCTATAATTTTTTACATCTAATTTATCATCTCTTTTAAATAAGGGCTTAATAATTACTTTTTTTAGACTATTAGGAAAAACACCACTTGTAATGCATAAATTTATAATGTGTGCTAGTGGTTGTGCTATTACTTCATTGGTATATTTTACGACTTGTGTGCATATTCCATCATAGCCCACAGTGTTAGTATTTTTAAGATTATTAATTAATTTGATTAGGTCAGTGGGTAAAACTGGTTGCATATATAATGATTGTGAAGTTAAGTTGTTAAAAATATTTTGACTAGCTTGAGTAACTTTACTATGTATATTGTTTTCAATCACATCTACAAAAAAGTTATTAAATTCATTTTCAATCTCCTTGGGATGTGTGATTATGGTATTGTCTTTCTTTAGGGATGGTATTAGTTGTTGTGGTAGGCGATATTTAGACTTGTTAATCACTTGCCATGTAGCTTTTGATTTATTTTGAGAAGTGTTTATGAAATGGCTATTTTGAGCTTTCTGTGTTAATTGTATAATTCTTTTGTAAATCTTAGTATAATTCTTAAAATAAAGTTTATTTTTAGAGTCAGGTTTAAGTCTATACGACCAAAGTAATTTTCTTTGCTTCCTACTACAGATCTTTATACCACGAGATATCCATTTGGTTCTAGTATTCGTTTTTATCATTACAGTTTTTGTTGGAAAGCATAATTTATATAGCATCAAAAAATCCTCTATAAATAAGTCAAACGACTCATTCGCATCATTTGTGCTATATACTTGGGTGAAAGACAAACTGCTCAAATATTTTTTAAACTTCTTTAAATTTTCGGATGTTATGTCTTGCTTCTGAGTTTTCCAATATCGGTCGTGAATCATATTTTGGTCAACATACAACCTGACCTACAAATTACAAAAATAAAAACGAATTGAATTTCGCAGGCTACCCGGGCGCTTCCCAAACAATAAAATGAATGCGGACCCTCTCTTTCGACAACATAGAAAGCAAGTAAAGGATAATTTCAATAGTAATAATAAGCCTTATTTATTCTGCTGTACAAACTTGACCAGTTAACGGTCGAATCAATATTTAAAGGGCACTCAACTGATCATTATGCTATTACAGGCTGCCACGGTGTGCAAACTATACAAAAAAAATACTCAAGTACCTACACAGATCACTCCGTTCGCAATATGCAAATAAGCGAGACTCCTCACGACACCCACAGAGTGGGTGCATCAGACGTCAGCACTTAAAGACTGTGATCCTAAAATCCTGATGGGTTTTTTTCTTTTATCACTGGCAGACATCAAATAACTTTTACCTCTCAACAATTCAAAAACCTTTTTCTATAACGCTGAGTATATCCAGCCAGCTAAGATACGTCCCTGGAGCGCCAGTTGGCGCGCCACAGTGGCGCCAAACGGCCAAGGACACATGGCGCCGGCCAGTCTGCACCCCTGAAATGAGACGCTATTGGATGCCACGCTGGTGTGCACAAGGCATTAGTTAGCGTGGGAGTATTGTTCTTGTGGGTGGACACTTGGGTAGTTATCTGGATTAAAATGTTAGGAACTTTTTGCTTTTACGTCGGTATTTTATGACGATGTTGGCATAATTTTTAACCTCTTGACTGTCGAGCCTCTGTTTACCCAAACGCGGGAAATGTCGGTGTAATCTCAAGACTTTATGATTTTTGGTTAGGCCTTCAGAAAAACGGAGAATTCGTCAATATACAGGCATTAACACGGTACATATTATACCTTCCTGGCTTCGTTATGAGTTAACCGAACTTGTTATACTATTCAATAAGCAAATAAAACTGACCTAGCCTCGCAGTGATGTAATATGTTTCCATTTTGTTAATTTTCACTCACATAACCTTCAAACTTTATCACAATTCTAACGAATTCACACACAAATTCACCAAAAAGAACTTTATTACGATAACACAATATCTATAGGCAATGACACAACTCATTTTACTATAAAACCACCATCAAAACCACCATAAAAACTATTTGTTTACACAACGAAAAATATTCCGCGGCCGGCGCGCGCGCTGCGGTCGTAAACACTGGCGGGCAGCGACATAGCACCGTCAGAGCAAAAAAACGGCGAACGAAATATTTCTGTTATAATTTTCAAGTACGATTTTTCTTATTTTTTATTAAAATTATATATGTTATTTTACTTATTCTGTTACTTTCTCTTTATTTTGTCATTGTTTTTATTCTAATGCATTCTAAAAGGGCAATTTCGAAGTCAATAAAAAAAACATTAATCTCGACATTCATCATTCTTAGACATGACATAATAAAAATCCAATTAGCACAAAAATATCATAAATATTATCAGTAAACATTTTTTGCAGTTAGTACTTACTCCCGTCTACCATGAACGCTATGTCATGGTACGCGGGAATTTCGCCGATTTTACTCTTGGAAATACGATTACGATGACAATAGGCACTAAAATCAGTAGCTATTAGCCAAATTATGTTCGTAGATTAATAAGCTAGATACTTATGTGCATTTCAAACAATAAACAAGAATATTTATCATAAAAACATTACCAAATACGGCGGTCATCAGGGTCAAAATTAGTTCATTGTAAAACTTTTGTCACTTTTTCACTGACATATTTATCACTTTTCGATAAACTATCACTCAATACGAAATCTACTCTTAGTTCTCAGTAATTCTGTATCAAATCATTCTAAGATTACTCACTGTTTTCTTCTTGCGTTCATTTTTCGTTACACAAACAACACCGTTTCAAAACAAGTTTTGACAAATATGGCGACGTTGCGTCACACAACCACAGATACATTTTGTTTTATTTTTATTTCGTTCGTTCTCTTCGTGTTACCACTAAAATGTTACTAAAACCGGTCAAGTATGAATCGATTAGTCGAATGATACAGCCGAATCGTGTTGCATGTGGAAATAAAAGTAAAATACCATCGTCCAATGGCGACCGTGAAGTTGTGAACCTATGCGGTTCAGTTGACATTTCGAGCGCTTTCTCTTATGAACCTATGCGGTATCATGCGACACTTAAGAGGTTAAGAACACTTTTTTGTTTCAATACGGTGGAATTTTGACGTTATTTTTGATATATTATATGAACGTGGTACATTGTGTGTGTTTACTGAAGCGTGAAATATTTACGATCTTGTAGTGAATTTCTTATAATGTGGTGACACTTGAACTGCGAAAATCAACCTTACTTGCTACGACACAAAGGCGCTGTCTATGTGACATAATTACCGGTTATGTGCGTTTGACCCACGGAGTGTATGATATTGAACAAACATATGACATAACATCACGCCTTGTTTCTCCGAAGGGATGGGCAGAGGTACCTATACCTATAGTACAAATCCGTTTCGCCAGTTATATTTAAGTCTCATGTAATTGGGGGCGAGCCTATTGCCATCAACCGGGCACAAATTCTCCGGGCTGCTACTGAGGAATTCCAGAAAGATACACATACCTTAGGAATAATAGAGTAGGTACTTGTAGATATGTGATATTTTAATAGGTATTTCTGACTGACATTCGATTACCATATTTTCATCGTAACTATGCCCACCAAAACATCAAAACACAGCATATGAAAAGTAAAAAAATACATTAAAATGCACAACAATCCCAACTCCACAAGTAAGGGTTTGTTAAATAAAAATGTTTCACGTCACACGACACGAGAATGTTCCCTGACGTGAAACATAATGATAACGGAGCGACTACTGTTGTGTTAAAAGCAAGTTATTTTTGTTCGCTTCGTGACGTCACAAATAATTCCGCGGAACTCATGACGTGGGATATTTTATTTGATAAAAGACTGAACAGTTTCATAAGAAAAAGAGAGAAATGTTTTGAAATAAGATAACATGGGAAATTATCGTTGAAATGGTTTTTGTTTTTTTTTTTACTTGCACTGCTTTCACATCAAGGCATAAAACATACTCGTACATGTATTCTACATGTTGTGTATTCGTGTTTCTCTTATCGTTTACAACTAAAACAAGTCGTTAAGACTAGTTGTATAGAAAACTAGTCAAAAAGGTGAAAAAAATATTTCATTAAACATGTCGGAAACAACGTCAAAACATGTGTCATACATGTTTTTGGCACGTCTTTTATAAGGCTTGTCGTAAACAAGTATCATAGCTTGTATTATCGTGGGGTTAGGTTTGGAGAACGTGCACTATTACGGCACACAAATTTCTGCCATAACAGTGAAACTACTTGTAGAAACCTGAAAACAGTCAAGTAGGAATAACCTTTAGCAGAGATAAAAACAGAGGGATCTTTAAGATTAGAAGACTATCTTCAGTCCCAAGACTTTGCAGACTTCTAAACAATTGCGATGAAAAGATTATTTGTTTGAAGAATAGCACCGTCCCATATCTTCCTGTGGGTGTCGTAGAAGGAGACTAAGGGAATTACCAGAGAATGGGCAGCAGCGTTCTATATGCATTTTACCACCATACTGCGATCGCCAACCCGCCTGCCAAGCGTGGCGATTATGGCAAAACCCCCCTTTTGGGGGAGGCGTCATGTCCAGCAGTGGACGGAAGATGGAAGTGGATATGAAGATGAATGATGACACCACTTTAAAAATTCAAGCGCGAAGTGTACCAAAATAAATAACCATAGGATGGAACGCATGTTTTCCAAATATTCGTGTTATTTTTTTTTAAATCATGCGTCATTTCTGTACTAGTTTGCTTAAATATCAATAGTGTACACTTGGCTTGTATGTTGGCTTGTATTAATTGGTTGAATAGTGTAACGATTGTTGATAGACCAATAAATACATTAATTAATTAAACGCAGCGGTGGCGATAACCTAATATTAAGCCTGAAATAAAAATGACACTGACATAGTTTGTTTCAAAAGAGGACTAATATAACCAACATTCATTTCCCGTTTATCCTCGATTTATTAAGCAATAGATACCCCATTTTCACACAATATATCCTACCTTTTTAGCACGAAAACGAGGTAAAAACGATACTATTATATACGAGGCTGTAAAGTCCCCATTACGACTCTGATACGTGGGTAATTTCCTCCACTCACACTGAATATTAAGTAGGCATTTGCAATATGTTAGTTTTCGTGGCACTTACCACCTACCTACTGACCGAATATTGCGACTGTTATTTTGATGGTTATGCTAGGCATGCGGTTAAAAGTATTTTACTGCATTATTTCCTATGATTTATGGAGCATTTGTACTGAAAAATACGAATCCTTACTCAATTTATTGACATCATTCGAATAGTTTTAAAATAGTTGATAGCTAGCGAATTGGAATAGTTAGTGGACTGTAAATAGAGATGAAATGATAGAAACACGTATTAGCAAGATTATAAATTTATTAAAAATATTATGACAATGCTCTAATAATGAACGAAACCTGACAACTGCTCAGACGTGACAAAACACTATCTTTAAAAAAACATGACATTTTATCTACAAAAAAGGTCGCACTACAGCCAGTCGCCAACAATAGTTATACCTAAACGACAATGTGAAGAAAAGTCATTTCATTTGAATCTCAACTCAATTTCATACCTCAGTCAAGATTCATTCTTGACCATTATTCTGGTAGGTTTACCGGGTGAACAATCTCAAGTCGTCAAAGATAACTTTAAATTTACAAAATTAGCTTCTGCTAGCAACTCATCATCTGCTTGCCTTTTCCCAACTATGTTGGGGTCAGTTTCCAGTCTAACCGGATGTAGCTGAATACCTGTATTTTACATGGAGCAACTGCCTATCTGACCTCCACAACCCAGTTACTGGGTAATACGATACCCCTTAGTAAGACTGGTTGTCAGACTGCAACAACTATGTTAACATAAAATATTTCCTGTACCCCGTGCCCTGTTACTTCGTATTCGCTTAACGTTCTTTCTGAATTTTATCTTTTTGATCTGCTCAAGGGTTATAGCGTGGTATTAAAAATTCATATCCTATACCTCAATAATTGGGCTATCATATGCAAAACCTAAATTTCAAATGCGACGAGTTTTTTTAGAGGTTTGCGCGTTCTAACAAAAAAGCTCTTCGCCATATTATTATGTTAATATTATTACGAGTATGTTGTATAGATTTCATTAGTCAAAGAATATAAACTAGTTAACAACACGACTACACATACGTCATCAATTCCTCTACTCAATCCTGACTAATAAAATACAAAGTCTTTGAAACCCACTTGACAAGTTGCTAGTATAAATGTGAAAAACACCAGCTTCCATTCTAATAAGGCAGATGGCCCATCCCTATCTCGCATCATTTCGTTAGAGGGGAGCGGCTCTCGGCAAGGTAATGTTTGTAAAATGAAAAGGAAACATGCGATGTTGCGCTTACTAGGAACTTGGGAACCACCGTGTGGAATGAAACACGGCAGGGGCTCATAATAAATCTTTTTTGTTAAGAGGAAAGCGCCAGGGAAGCCCACAAAATTCAAATTTTCTTACGTTTCTTACAATTTGCAGATCAGTTTCAAGTTTTATGTTGAACAAAATATGATTCGGGACCGTAACACAGAATTGTAATTAGTAAAATTCTTAATATAACCCTCTAAGGTCATTTAATCTTCTTGTATTACTATTTCATGAAAAAATCGTTCTTGAACGAAACACATCATTCAACGTGATAATGTCGCGTCTTTTGGGAACATTACCAGTCGACAGCGATGCAAAGTTAGCATATAATTTTGTTATTTTTATTAAAAAAAATTGTTAGTAGCTGTTATTTAGATACAATTAGATTAAATAATACGTAGGTTGTGTAAAAGAACTTGAACCTTAGCTAATTTCGCGCGCTTAGCGCATCACCTTAAATAGCAGGGTTGCTCTTTATGCGAGTTTTTGTTCGTACTAAATGATGAAAACGTGTTTATGGCTGTGAAAATTAAGGGTATTGTAGAAGTGTGTTGGTAATTGTTGTGAACGTAGTCTTGTGGTCAAAAACGCTAGTGCTTAGCATTATGATCTGGGTTTGATCCCCGATTCGGCTAAACTACTATCGGGTGTTTTAGTAAAGGCGGTACGTACCTCACTAGAGACAAATATAATTTTGGAACAGTGTGTGTAACTTTATCACATGAATGATATACTAACTTTTGCAAACAGATTATTAAAAATATAGAAAATTATTTGCTGAAATCGTAATTTAAAAAGATATTAAATTCGAATAATTGGACCTTTATTTTTCAAGAGTTTTGATTTTATGTTATACCAGTGTATGTCGTGAATTACCCCACGGGAACACGCTATCTTTTTACTAAATCCGTTCAGCCATTAGTGCGAGATTAAGTAACAAACATCATACATTATTATGTCCAAACATCTTAACATCCAAATATACAAACTTTCACATCATTATAGTAGGATAGAAGGATATTTCCCTTTCGGAGAATACAGGCGTAATGTTGTTATTCTTTTCGATAATTTACTCTCACACCACATCAGCAAGTTTCTTAGCAATGTTGACAGCGCAGATTCCGCACAAATGTTCTGTGGCCCTAGTGTGAGTTTCATATACCTAACCTTCTCGATCAAACGTATCGAGCGCGTTCGGCGCTCCGATCGGCCCGTCACTAATCCAGGGCCAATCGGAGCGCCAAACGCGCTCGATGCGTTTGATCGAAATGGTTAAATGAAACTCACACTGGGGCTTCTGTTAAGTTTACCCGATTTGGACTAATATTCGAGTTTTTTGGTAATCGCAGCTCATTTCCTGACAATTCCCTTTCGAGTTGCTCGAGCCTACTTCCTGCTGGGAATGAGATGAAGTACCTATGTACTTAAATGTCGATTACCTGCCTCTTCAACACTGTTTATTTAGGAGATTTGTAGCATTTTCATTTCCTCTTACCCAATGCTTTTATAACTTCTTCATTATCTACCGGTAATCATTTTTAGTTTTAATAATGAAAGCTTAGCCAACAGCTTAAAAATGAATATTAGTACTTGTAGTTGAAACGATTTTTGTCAACAAAGTACCTACATAGTTCCTGGGTCCACTGGGAAATCTCCCCTGAAATTGGCAGGTTCAATAACAGCTACCTCACAGCCTATTAAAAAGTTATAACTCTGGGGCTTAGAAAAGCTTTTAATCACACATGGCCAACTCAAGGTATATTTTATCGTACCTATGGCAGCACTAGCAAGTGTAAAAAGTTAGAATACATTATCCTATCACCTCTCCACTTTTATGTGGGTGTAGAAAATATTAAAATAAACAGTTCATTTATAATAACGATTTTATATAATAACGATACGACCATAATTCATGTTCAATTAAGTTTGAAAATAAAAATATTAGCTTACTGCACTCTTCCACATGAACTTTAGCTTTGCCTAATTGCTATATATTGTGTGCCTTTTTTAGTCTGTGCTAAATAAATGTATTTTCCTTCTTTCTTCTTTCTTTCTAATTTCATACTCCTCCGTCTGCGTAATTTTTGTAAAAAGGGGTACAAAGCTTTTGCTTCTCGTATTTACTATCGTAGGTAATTATCAAAAATAATCAAAAGTACTTTGGATACCCGCGCTGCTTATGTCAAACGTTCACGCCTGTCAAACGTTCTCGTGTAGCAAATTCATTGATGCCACATAAACTATGAGTGGTTGTGATGATGATATCTCATGAAATATCTACTAAATCGTAAAACTCTTGCCAAACCGACTATATTCAAGCACAGATTTGATTCAACCCAGCATCACCAAAGTAATTCGTTTTAGATATATGATATACCAAGAATTTCTTCTCACAAAATGGCCGACGATTCCCGCCTTTTATAGGGAACTCAATGATAAATATCTTATAGCTAAGGTGGGGCGAGAATAAATCGGGTAAAACTTGTATTCTTGATAGATGATCACGAATTTTTCACGATCCCTCGTGTAATCTTAAACAGCTGGTTTTTATTTCTTTCTTCAATTTCCGGGTAGAATTTTGTGTAATCTGCTTTAATTTATGGGTGGCCACTTATTTGGCTTTTAAGGGATTGAAGATTGGTTCGAGAACTACGTTGAGTATATGTAGGTATACTGTGATAAATTCCAACGTTGGTTTTTATTTAGTCAATTAAAAGCCGATTTAAAGATGACTTTTAATCTGCAGAATAAAAGTTGTTGTTTGACAGCTTTTGCATAGAAAACACGTCAACAGCCATATTATTTTTGAGATAAAACTTGTTTCACGATAGGAAATTTGGCCCATAGGCTTTATTAATACAATAATAAGCACTGGCTTAATTATTAAAAATACTACGTTTATAAGCAGCCAAATTGACTTATTTAACAAAACATCTAGCCTTGACAAAACCCACAGACGACAACAAAAATCAGCTACTACAATGAAACATTCGCCTTTTATGATCCTGAAATCCATTTCGGTTGGCAACATTAAAACATTTACCGCGAACGTAAGATGGTAGAATGGTACTCTGAATTATTTATGTGTTCTCTGTAGTGACATGACATCATCTTGTCTGTGGTCTGACTATTGTGGTTTGTTTCGCTTATAGTTTTATGTAAATGAACCAATTACCTAGTTGTGTTTCTATGGTTGTTTTTGCAAGGAATTAACAAAGAAAGAAAAAAAAATTACTGTCACTGAAACACGTGCTTATAAGTTTAAGGGTACACTAGTCGCGGGCTCGAACTCACTGGTGGGCCTGGCTAAAAAGCACGCTGTCTCACCAGGCTTCGAGTCCGACAGAGTTTGTATCAGTGATGAGCAGTTAGACGCTAGTCTACATGCACAACATTATTGAGTGAGCTGCAGGATCAGTTATAGTAAAACAGGCGCGTAAAAAATTAAGAAAAGTCTTTCGGAAGATCGGGTTTCGTAACATCTCACGAAAGGAGGCCTGTGTCCCAGCAGTGGGAACGTAATAGGCTGAGTATGATTCTGTTTCCGTACTGACAATATTAATAATGAGACAAAACCATACCATGTTTAAGTTTTGATGTATACATTGTCAAACAGTGGAGTAAAACCCTCCCGAAGTTTGTATGGAAAAAATGTGGACTTGTTTCACCTTAACTATGTATTTCATAATTTTGAAGGCTACCTAGAAGAATACATAAATTGTAGGATGAAACACAAAACCTACACTTGACGACATAGTCAAGGATGATTTTGTTTTTTTTATACCTTATTTAAAAAAATGAACGATTTTTTATTTGATCTTACAAACATTTTGCGAAACAGTTAGTTATAAAGCAATGTCTTTCACAAACCTTTTTATTAAACTATTAATGCGCTTTTAGTGCTAAGTCGGTAAATAAGTTAACCTATGTACATTCCATTAAAATAACTACGATGACTATTAGCCTCCCTTTCCACGATAAAAAACTAACCGTAAATAAGTGTCCTCTCTTTCTATAAACCGTGTCTTCCTTACAACAAAACATTTTTCACAACATCACGGCATTAGGAAAACTTTTATTTCTCCCCTGTGTAAGAATGTTCTATTTTCTCTTCATATTTCGTATCAAGGTCAGGAGGAACCGAAAACCTAATCCTTGAGCTTAATCCTATCTATCAATTTGTTAGCAACGTTGGTATTTGATAAAAGATTATTATATTGGTTTTCTATATCTAGGGAAGAATGTTTACGATGCCTTAATTTGACAAAAACAAGTCCGTAACAAGATCTTACCCATGTTTCAGCTCGCATGGTAGGCTATTTTCAATAAATAGAACTGTAATTTCCGAAGCCGTACTATGGTTATTTCTTTTTTGCCACCGACTTTCGAAATTAAGGTTATTTTTCAGTTTGTATAGTTTTAGTTTTTTTTTTTTTTGGAAAGCGCTGGTTTTATTTTAAAATTACATTTTTCTTTGAAACTGTTTTGCTGTTATATTATGATAAAATTGTTACCTCAGACAATTTTTTATACCTTGGCTAGCTAAGAACAGAGGCCAGCACATCAAGCTACCTCAATCTGCCAAATTTCTTTGATAGTTTTTCAACTTCAAAGAAATAAGGTTCATGCTCAATTGGGAAAATTTGACAGTTTGGGATAGGTTGACCTGCTGGCGTCTGTACATAACAGTGACAGGGAATAATTATGACATCATCAACATAATTACACTAAATAAATAAATAAATATTATTGAAGCTAACTTGAATGTCACTAATCCATAACTTAACCAATATACAGGTTGAAATTGAAAACATGCGCCAAAACTAAATGGGAGATTGTACTCATCATTATAAACAACTTTTACTAAGGGACCAAAGATGTAATCTCGAAAACTGCTGTTCCCTACATTTTGACGAGTTATGCGAACATAAATGTAGGAAACAGCTGGTTTTTTTTCGCGATTTCAGGTTTGGGTCCATAATAAAAGTTGTTCATAATGTTGAGTATAATCTCCCATTTCGGTTTGTCGCATGTTTTCAATTTCAACCTGTAGATATAGATAACTTTTTTTCAAATCATTGTATAAATAACAGAGTTCTGATGTAACCAACATTAAAAAAAAACACTGTAACCGAATTGAGAACCTCCTCCATTCTTTAAAGTCGGTTAAGAACAGGTACGTCACAAGACCTTCTCTATGTTATAGCTCGAATGGTAGGCTACTTTCGTTACAATTATGTTGTTCACGATGAATAAATTAGGCTAAAGGCTAGAAAGTGAATGCTTATTTGTTTGTTTTTTTTTTTTTACGTTTGACAATCGCCATACTGACAACATTGTATATATGGCTACACAAAAATAAAACAACCTCACAAAAACACATGTAAAAGAATTTCATTTATTGAAAATAACAAGGAAAAAATACACTTATTTATTCGGTAACATTTGAAATTGTGGAGAAATAATACACATGTAGTTAGCAGACGGACCCTCGTCAGGAGTTCTTAGTGACATAACATTACAGGAATGTCAAGAGAGACGAGCAAAAAATATAATATATTTGGTTTCACTTTATTCTAACCGTATTACATACATTGTTACGTAGGACGTAAAGCCAACACTAATGTACGAGTATATTAGTATTGGCTTTACGTCCTACGTAAGAATGTTACGTATATGAAGCTACCGTAAATAGATATAAGATTTTTACATATTTTTCTTTGGTAGTGACATATTTTGGTATAGGTACATTCACATTACTTACAATCGTTACGAGTTGTCAGAAGCCCGCAAATAGTCTTGCCAAGGGGTACCTAGCTACCTACCTAGTTACTACGTTGTGGAGGTCACATAGATAGGTAGTCGCTCCATGTAATAATTTAGATTGTGGAGCAGTGGTGGCCCGGTGGTATCGACCCCAACTTACGAATCGGGTCGTGGTTTCTAACCGAGTCACACGCTTTACTTTGTGTATTTAATTTCATCGCCACTGCTCTCAAAACGGTGAAGGAAAACATCGTGAGAAAACCGGCATGTCCTTGAAGCATTTTTTTTTTTTGAAGATATGTGACATCCACATGCCAGTGATGACGTATGGAACTGAAACGTGGTCGCTCACAATGGGCCTCATAAGAAGGCTTAAAGTCACGCAAAGAGCAATGAAGAGGGCTATGTTTGGAGTTGCCCTACGTGATCGAATCAGGAATGAAGAGAAATCCACAGGAGAACCAAGGTAACCGACATAGCCCAAAGAATTGCTAAACTTAAGTGGCAGTGGGCAGGGCACATTACTCGCAGAACAGATAGCTGATGGGGCCGAAAAGTTCTGGAGTGGCGACCGTGCACCGGAAGACGTAAATTTGGAAGGCCTTCCACAAGGTGAACCGATGACCTTGTGAGGGCCGCAGGAGTCCGCTAGATGTGGGAAGCACAGAACCGGATGAAGTGGCGGAGCTTGGGGGAGGCCTAAGTCCGTGGACGTCTGAAATGATGATGATGATGATGTGATATCCACCAACCCGCACTGGGCCCGCGTAGTGGATGGCCTACTCCCTCTCATAGAGAGGAGGCCTGTGTCCCAGCAGTGGGAACGTTATAGGCGGATTATGAGACTTCTAGTAAGTACCCAGCTGCATCCAGTTACACTGGAAGCCGATCCCATTTAGACTGCAAGCCGATCCCAGTTAGACTGGAAGCCGACCCCAGTTAGACTGGAAGCCGATCCCTACATAGTCGGAAAAAGAGTTAGGTGGATGAGGATTCACGATACTTACAATACATATGTGGACAAAACGAATATATTTCTAAAACAAAGTCGCTTTTTGTATCTGCCTGTGAAACCGCTCACATCTTCTAAACTAAACAATGGATTTAGATGCGATTTTCAACATCATTCATAGAATTTATCCCGGAAGGTTCATGAGTATTTTACGTTAATATTTGACTTAGATATCGCACTGAAATATCGATGTTTTGAAACGTTGCCATTGCACCCGGGCGAAGCAAGGGCGGGTCGCAAATCCCTACTAAGATTATAAATGCGAAAGTAACTCTGTCTGTCTGTCTGTCTGTCACGCTTTCACGCCTAAACCGCTAAACTGATCGTCAAGAAATTTGGCAGAGATATAGCCTGGGATATGGAGAAGGACATAGGCTATTTTTTTACGCGATAACCGACATCTACGCGAGCGGAGCCGCTGGCAAAAGCTAGTGTAATATAAAATCACAACTCTTGGGAAATTAAACGTCCTATTTTTCGAACTTAACATTAGCGCAACAAACTGCGATTTCAGTTAAAAGAAAATCAGTTTCTGCCTGACTGAAGCACGAAGCCTGTATTCATTGTGTTACATTACATTTTACAGGAGGCGAAAATCTGAAGACAGCTTTGTTTTACTTGAGTCGTTCCTTTGTTATACGCGCGGCGTTGGGAGAGTAAAATTAGCTGGAACGCCGACGCAGCACTTTTATACAAATTACTAGCTTCTGCCCGCAACACATAATTATCAAACAAAGCAAGCTAACGGCGTTTTTTTTATATATTTTTTCTCGGCATCCATAAACAGCAATCGTTTGCGACCGTATGCGAGTTAACGGCATTATAGCTTGTAGACGGCAGAACCTAAACTCAGGCGTAGCTTTGGACAAAAGCCATTAAAGTTGAGAGTCTTTCGTCTGAGATCATCAACAAGAAATATTTTATCACAAGTCTTATTCATTTTAATTCCTACATTGACTTGAAGTCTTTTTATGTAAATTCCTTTTGGCTAAGCTACACAAAATATACAAAGTTATGCAAGGAAATGAATGCGATAAAACTCATCCTTTCAGTGAGAAAGTTAAAAATTTGGGGATATTTTTTGATAAAAACTTCGCTTGGACTGCCCAGCTACAGGAAGTTAGCCGCAAGCTATTTGCATCCGCCGCGTCATTAAAGAGATTGCGCAATTTTCTTCCGATTGCCACCAAAATTGCGCTTGCACAATCACTTCTTCTACCCATCCTTGACTATGCTGATGCCAGCTATCTTGATCTTACCCAAGACCAACTCGACAAACTTGAGCGCTTTCAAAATTTTTGTATAAGGTTTATATTTGGCTTGCGCAAATATGACCATGTTTCCGAATTTCGAGTGAAGCTCAAGTGGTTACCAATTCGCCTTCGCCGGAATGCTCACATTCTTTCCATTTTGTATAATGTGCTTTTCTCCCCTTCCACCCCTCTCTATCTCAAAAATCGTTTTCAGTTTCTTTGTGACTCCCACACTAGATTTTTAAGGTCATCAGATAACTTGAAGCTTAAAATGCCTATGCATTCCACAACTTTCCTCGACCATTCCTTCACTGTCCAGGCCGCTCGTTTATGGAATGCATTGCCTGTTGAAATCAAACGCGCTCAGTCTATAAATGTGTTTAAAAGACTCGTCAAGGATCATTACCTGTCGTTGTAATATAGTTCTCATACTTTACTGTAATTTTCGATGTAAAGTCTTCATTTATTTTCGTTCCATATATATTTAGTATGTATGTATCTATTATATAGGATAGGATATGTTTATATCTATTTTAGTATATTGTATATTTATTAGTTGCGCCAACAACATCCCCATTTTAGATCTAGACCAATCGCTGTCCATGCCAACGTTGCCTGGAAGAGATCGCGGAAAGCGATAAGGCCGCCCATTGTATATTTTGTAGTGTACAGTCGCCAGCACGTCAAGCTAAACCCTATACATAACTATAACTACGACGCGCCATGCAGTGTTAGAAAGAAAGTATCATAGACGTGATTGGTGGAAGTTTAAACGTTTCTAAAATTGCCCAATTGCTGCACATACTAATATTTTCGAGCCAATTATCATGTTTTACTAGGAATAAGCCACACCCACGCCCCCCTGCGCGTACGTCACCGCTCCCGAGTTTCACTCATCACATCGTTCGTTTATTCTTTACGTCAGTCAATAAAATTTCGTGAAGTCGTCCTGTAGTCGTCCTGTGCGTGAAATTAGTAACTTTAAAACTATTAAATAATATTAATATGGCGACTGGCGCCTCAGTTGACGCAAGTTGAAAGAGAGTGTATCATAGCGCTTCGATTGAGTGGATGGGTGACAGAGATTTGTCGGCTGACGGACATAACGGTGAGTAATATTTTATTTTTAATTAAAATAAACAAAGGCAAATAAAAAAAATGTGTCTTATGTGTTTTTCTATAGAATATTCGAAATAAGTTAACAGAAGGGTTAATTAAGTAGGTATCGTCTTTGTGTTCTTTTTTAAGAGTTTCTGATAATGTTAGTTATTAATGGTGAGCGCTGTTCCAAGTAGAGTGTAGCTGCTAGCTGCAGCACTCCCCCCCCCCCGTGAAAGCTTAAATTCACAATGAACTATTGTTTTTGATTCCATTATGATTAAGTCATGAAATAGGTATTCTAAACAAAAGTTAATCCAGTAAGTAGCTAGTGATAGGATTAAATACTTACCTACGCAATTACGCACTTTCTTTTAGTCCGTTGAAACATTGCTGGGTCAAGCGTGTTCGCGAGCCCAAGTTTAGTTAGAATCTAGTTACCACGAAATCGGATTGTAAATGTTTAGTAAAGGAAGCGATGTTTGTGTGTAAATAAATAATTTAATGATTATAAGTTAGCTACCTATTACTGTAGGGGCTTGTGGCTAGGTAATAACAGCCACACGGGTCGATCGATCAGGTTAAGCTACGCTTGAGCGGTTGGTCCATGGATGGGTGACCATCTTCATATACCAAGACACTTCCGTACCTCGGAAAGAACGTTAAGCCGTTGGTCCCGGCTGTTATTTGTGGATCTTTGACATTCGTTAAAGATCGGTGGAAGCCCGAATGTCTGACAACCAGTCATATCAAGGGTATTGTATTACCCAGTAACTGGGTTGTAGAAGTCAGATAGGCAGTCGCTCCATGTAAAATACTGATATTCAAATGCATTCGGTTAGACTGGAAGCCGACTCTAACATAGTTTGGAAAATGCTAGGCAGATTATATTTTGTAGGAAATTATATTTATGTTTTAATACATGTTTGCCTGTAGTAATAAATTAAGTAAAAATGTGCCAATAAACTATAGCTATTTGTTTCGTTCCAGAAAAAACAAAACTTTTTACTTCTGGCTTCGGGCGGCGGCGGCGGTGGCAAGAAAGCGGAACCCTAGAAGCCCACCATCGCCAACTCTAGGCGAGAACCAAGACGGCGGACGATGCGACTATGGTCGGTTCCGATCATTTTTTGACCACACGAGCGTACAGCGTGAGTCCATTCATAGCTTAGCTTGTAATCACACTTATCACATTAACTTATTCATTATTTACTTATACCTACATGGTTTTCCTGAGAAGTGAAAAACAACATTGATTAAAATAGGTAATACCTACTACCTAATAGACATGTTGTAAGGGCGCTCGGCGCGCACTCAGACCGGTTTTACGCGTGCCGGCGGACCAGACTCAGTAAAAATTATTACTATTAGATAAATGTTTAGTTGTCTACAACGCGCCCCAACAAAGGTGGAAGTACGCAATATGACAGATTATTTATCTGTCTATGTTTATATTTTGAAGAATAATAATTTTAACCGTCACATACTCATTTAGTCATGTTGGCCCGTCCCGTACCATTTTTCATAATAAAGAATTTTATGTAAGTATGTATTGAAATTGACAATATTTATTTGTTTTAGATTTCAATAGACACCGTCAGAAGGCGCCTGAAGAACGTTGGAAAGAAATGCCGCCGTCTTGCCAAGATTGTAATGACCTAGGCGCATTAGGAAGCACACACTGAGTGCACGGTGTATAGTGTGGTAGCCTTAGCTTTAGATGACGAACTCCGATTCTAGGGCACTAGTAAATAATGCACTTTATTCACCCGGGTTTCCGTAGGAACCAATCCTGTGTGTTAATACAGCTCGTGGTCAATGTAAGTGCCAAGTTTCACTGAAATCGGTTTTTCCGTTAGCGTGAAAAAGTAACAAACAATATCTATCCATTCCCACAAACTTTCACAATAAATAGTAGCACGGTTTTACAATCCATAAGTAGTATTTTCATTTTGTAATTATTTTATTTATCAAAATAAAAGAATTAAGGTTTCTAAGCATTGTTTCTCAAACACTGATTCTTTCTTCCATTGCTCGATTTGGGAAAGACGCCAGTCATGTCGTTCGTTGATGTTGTGTGATAATTAGATATCGGATTATCGGATGCATATTTAATTTACTTAAAGTTCATTTTTCGTTATGAAAGTATGGAAGTGGCTTCTTAAATTATTATTTTTGTAAAAAATATCCCGGGATTCCAGGAACACCGGGAATTTATAAAGCTTTCTAGTTCAGGTGTTTAGTATGGAAGCGACTTTTAAAGTATTAGGATTGCATAAGTATTCAGATGCATATTTATTTAAAACTAGCAGCGCTCCGCGGTTTCACCCGCGTAGTTCCCTTTCCCGTAAGAATACGGGGATATAGCCTATGTCACCCGGGGATAGTGTAGCTTCCCAACAGTGAAATAATTTTTCAAATCGGTTCAGTAGTTTTGGAGCCTATTCAATGCAAACAAACAAACAATCAAATCTTTCCTTTTTATAATTTTAGTATGGCAAATAAAATACATGTGTATGTAGAGTGTAAGTCTGTAAGAGAAGGAACAGTGTGAGTAGTAATGTGCCGTTCCCGAAAATGTTCCCAAAAGAATCTTTCCAGTGCCCGGGAATATTCCCAATTGCTGGGAATGGGAACGTGTCGGTGAAACCACATAGAATTATAATAAAAATAAAAATATAGTAACATACTAAGTTACTGGTAAGATTTAGCAAGTAAGTAGAAGTGACATGTAACAAGTGCTCATTTACTAACTTGTCGTTCAATTTTGCATCCTATACTTAATCAGAAAACATACACCGACCCTTTTCCAAGTTTTTTGAAACTGACCGCGCTACCTTTATTACTAATGAGCGGCAGGCTAAACAATAGAAGTTTATATTTCTGGAGTTGCCTATTATGTTTGCTTCTTTTGTTACGCCGACCGGTTAGTTGGGCCATAAATGATGCACAAAGGATAAGTAAATAACATTTCTCAAAATTAGTATCACACCTGCACAGTTATAAGGATAGTTTTTTGTTATCAGTTTAACTCTCCAACTACATCAATAAACTGTCGAAAATTCTCAGTAACACATTGTGGGTGTAAAAGATATGCGTTTAATTTCTATCTTTTATTATTTTATCATGAAACATGCGATAAGAAACCTAATTTGAAAACTTAAAAAAAGAAAAAAATCTTTAACTTAGGTGTTAATTTTCTCTCTTACTAACTGGGAATGTTCCCGGGCACCAGCCCAGTCAAATTATACTATATAATATATCCTCCGTTTGAAATAACATTAGACAGTTAATTAAACCTTTTTTTACAGTCCGTTCAACTGATTTTGACCACTATTACGTTGTAAGCATGATAAATGGTATCTGCAGTAAACAGTTGGTATTGTAACCACTTTTTTGCTTTAACGCCATCCTTATTCCTATGGAATAGAAGTCACAATCGGTTGAACCGATTGTAAAACAGGTTAGTTTAAATATCTAATCTTATTTCAAATGGACAATAAAAAATTGACAATTGAATGGATGGAAATTTTACATTTGTTTCGCGGCAGCATTTAAAATTGCTTGGTAGTCATTGGTAGACTGTATAATTAATCTGTTACAAAAATCAAAAAAAAAAATATAAACTTGTAAAAAATATATTAACAACTTGTTTTTAATCTATTGTCTATTTGTATGGTTTGATTTATAAATTTTGTTGTATTTTTATTTTAATTTAGAGTAGGTGTAGGTTTTGTTTTTAAGTTTTCAATTATATTAATGTTTAAAAATAAAAAGGTTACGATTTTTATTCCGCATTTTATTTTTATAATTTTTTCGCGGTTTCACATACGTTCCCGTAAGAACGTATCCTTTGTCCTTTTCTGATAGGTAGGTTCCCTCTTACCGAGAGGAGGCCTGTGTCCCAGCAGTGGGAACATTAAAGGCTGAGGTATGCAAAATTCCATGATGATCGGTTCTGTAGTTCAGGCGCCAGAAGTAGGGGGGTTTATCTACCACTGAATATAGGGGCTCTAGCTACCACTGAATCTATTATACGGGACCCCGACGCCGACGGTATATTTATTTACTTAAAAAAACGTCACCGTCCTTTTTGCAAAAGACCCCACCAAGATATTTTTATATGGGGCGTTATAGCTAGCCCCATAAGGGCTAACTACGGCACTGCGTAAAAACTGAAAGCGTAGGTAACAAATAAACACTCTCTTTTGTATTTTATGCGGCTTCATCCGAGTTCTCATAGGAGTGTACGTTACCCTAGCAAGAAAGTGTCTCCTAGAGTTATATGAGTAGAACGTATAATGTGTGCCTTATCTGCTGTAAATGTGCCCCCACATAAAAAATGTGTGCCCCCTGTCGTTTTGGAGAAAAACGGAAAAAACGATTCTTGCTGGGGTAACGTTTTTCTAGCAGGAAAATTCTAAACGAATGGTCGGAGAGAGAAAATTTTTGCATGGCCAGATAGCTTATATGTGTGCCAAAATGTGCCCCCAAAAATAAAATCTGTGCCCCTTCAGGTTTTCGAGATATTGCATTTCCTGCTGGAGTAACGTTTTGATGAATCGTATATCTCTAAAACCATTGCATGTGCCCCTGTAGAATAAACATACACGAGTAGCTCTTAAGGGGCACACCTTAGTGCCCTAATTAGATTTAAGAAAATATTTATAGTTTTCAAGTTATCGCGGTTTTATGAAAACCCGAAAAAACATCGCAGCGCCTAAATGAGACAAGGCACAAGTTCGCTGAAAATTGTATTCGGTCCTTCTTGACGCTATTAATAACCATACAAAGTTTCAAAACTGTTCATGCATGCGTTTTTGAGTAATCTTGCTAAAATTCAAAACGATGGTGCCTTAACTTTGACGGCAAAATACAAGGAACCGGCTCAATCTCAGATGTGTAGGTGTGAACCAAAATTGTGTGCCTTTAGTCAAAAATATATGGTGAAAATATTCAGCTTGGAATGTTTCGCATTAAGTTAATATTAACAAAAAACCAAAATATGTAAACAACGGCTGGTTATCCGACCAAATTCCAATGACTACTAAAAAGCGACTGATTCATACATATCGATGACCTTCTTTATTTGACGTATTATACCTAAGCTGTTGTCCGTACAGTCGCGTTCAAAAGATTTGGGGGCCAATTAAAAATGTATATTAAATGCACCTTGTGACTATTAAATGAAACAGCTTGTTGATGTGGAAATTATTATTTTTATTCCCTTAATTTTAATTCTTAAAGTAAGTATTGCATCAAAACACAGCTTAAATTTCCTAAAAAAATAAATAAATAGGTAAAGTAATGAAAAAAATCCAAGTACTTGATAAGTGTACAAGTATTTTTAAATAAATCAAAACAATGCCATTAAATACTTACCACTGCAGATCGTGCCATAAAATTCACCACCCCTACAACCACATAATTGTTATAAAATGCTTAATACGCCACTTTCAACCAACTTAAAAAAAAGTAAACAAACAGTATCAGTGCAACTGCGTGACTCAACGTAACAGTGTCCTTGGCGTCATAACATAACTGCAACTGTTTACCAATACCAAGTAATAATAATCCAAACGGACTTCCTAGTCAATAAACACTTCGTACCTATTATTCATATTAGAGCGACGTTACACGTAACTGTCTCTGTCACACTAACACCGTACGCGTACTAGCTGTCTCACTTTCTCCAAATTAGACAAAGAGACTCCTTGCGACACGACGTCAGCGGATGCCGCGGGGCCACAGATATCTGCAGCGGTGTGAGGAGGCGAAAAAAAGGAATCTTCTATTAAGGTGATTCGCTTCAACCAGCCCGCGAAATTCAAAATTTCTTACTTTTTTTTGGAATTTGCAGGCCAGTGCTAGGTTGTATGTTGATTAAAATATTATTCGCGGCTGTAAGACGTATGTAGTTACAGAATTATAAGCATCAAAATCACCAATACAACCCTCCAAGGTCATAAGGCGTAGGAACAAAAAAAAAACAAAAAGTCATTCCTATAGCTTTATGAACTTAGATTATGATGATTTTGATGATTATAATTCTGTAACTACATATGTCTTACAGCCGTGAATAATATTTTAATCAACATGCTGCTGCAAATTGCAAAAAACGCAAGAAACTTTGAATTTCGCGGGCTGGTTGGAGCATTCCCCTTACTGATGAATAACTTACTATTAATTTATCTAACCTACGGCATAGCAATAAATATAATAGAAACAGCTAGTAGAATAATTATAATCCAATAACAACTTTATTTTATTACATAATACTTTTCTACTTCAGTGTACTCAGGCACAACCGGTTAGTGAGTAAAGTAAAGAAGGTCATCGATATGTATGAATCCGTCGCTTTTTAGTAGTCATTCAAATTTGGTCGGATAACCAGCCGTTGCTTACATATTTTGGTTTTTTGTTAATATTAACTTAATGCGAAACATTCCAACCTGAATATTTTCACCATATATTTTTGACTAAAGGCACACAATTTTGGTTCACACCTACACATCTGGGATTGAGCCGGTTCCTTGTATTTTGCCGTCAAAGTTAAGACACCATCGTTTTGACTTTTAGCAAGATTATTCAAAAACGCATGCATGAACAGTTTTGAAACTTTGTATGGTTATTAATAGCGTCAAGAAGGACCGAATACAGTTTTCAGCGAACTTGTGCCTTGTCTCATTTAGGCGCTGCGATGTTTTTTCGGGTTTTCATAAAACCGCGATAACTTGAAAACTATAAATATTTTCTTAAATCTAATTAGGGCACTAAGGTGTGCCCCTTAAGAGCTACTCGTGTATGTTTATTCTACAGGGGCACATGCAATGGTTTTAGAGATATACGATTCATCAAAACGTTACTCCAGCAGGAAATGCAATATCTCGAAAACCTGAAGGGGCACAGATTTTATTTTTGGGGGCACATTTTGGCACACATATAAGCTATCTGGCCATGCAAAAATTTTCTCTCTCCGACCATTCGTTTAGAATTTTCCTGCTAGAAAAACGTTACCCCAGCAAGAATCGTTTTTTCCGTTTTTCTCCAAAACGACAGGGGGCACACATTTTTTATGTGGGGGCACATTTACAGCAGATAAGGCACACATTATACGTTCTACTCATATAACTCTAGGAGACACTTTCTTGCTAGGGTAACGTACACCTCATAGGAATAGGTATTTTTATGACAGTTTGGGTGTAGCCGCAAATGAACCTCGTATGGGAACCCATGTCCTTCATGATGATGCGTAACAAACAAAGGAACTCATATTCTCATTGACCAAATAACAAAATATTTTGAATGTAATGAAGTAACCATAATAATTATACATTCGAATTTTATTTCCCTAGAATTCGTATCTTATTTTTTGCGCAATAAGTTTGAACTTTCATGTAAAAGCGAACTTCGGTAGGTATAGGTAATTCCGTTACTAAATTCAACCTTAATACTTTGGGAATAAGATCGTGTCAAACGTTAATCTCAAACAAGGCGGACTGACAAGAGGCGTTTTGTAGGTATTGTGAATTAAAACTTCGTCCACGTTTGTGGTGGGTAATCATCAATCTATATTGTTTTCGAAATTTCAAGCCGATTGTGTCATGGGTTTTTGCATTGAACTTCGTAAAAATACTTAGAATAGAAGAGCAAGGAACGCACAAAAACAGGTGACCGCCAGCCCACCAGTAGGTAGGTAACAAAACTCGGAAAAAATAAGAGTCCTCACAGGAATAGGTATTCTTATGAGAATTCGGGTGTAGCTGCATAATGAACCTCGTATGGGAACCCACGTCCTTCATGATGATGCGTAACAAACAAAGAAACTCATATTCTTATTTATAAAATATTTTGAATGTAATGAAGTAACGATAATAAATAGATTCGAATTTTATTTCCCTAGAAATCATATCTTATTTCTTGCGCAATAAGTTTGAACTTTCATGTAAAAGCAAACTTCGGTAGGTATAGGTAATTCCGTTACTAAGTTCAACCTTATTACTTTGGGAATAAGATCGTGTCAAACGTTAATCTCAAACAAGGCGGACTGACAAGAGGCGTTTTGTAGGTATTGTGAATTAAAACTTCGTCCACGTTTGTGGCGGGTAATCATCAATCTATATTGTTTTCGAAATTTCAAGCCGATTGTGTCATGGGTTTTTGCATTGAACTTCGTAAAAATACTTAGAATAGAAGAGCAAGGAACGCACGAAAACAGGTGACCGCCAACCCACCAGTAAGTAGGTAACAAAACTCGGAAAAGTAATTAAAAACTGCCGTGAAATAATAAAAAAAGTGTTTTTTTCACATCAGATTACCTACCTGTCTACTTAACATTATTCTCCGAGAGCATGAAATTTCGCTACCTACCTGTTTAAATATATGAGTAAGTAACACCTACTTAATACTTACAGGTATTTCCAACTATTATTTAAGTAAAAATGAAGAAATAAAATATAAAAAACGATTATATCCAAGCTGTCTTAAATAGTTTAGTTTTAGGCAATGCGCCGTGCACGGCCCGCTTCTTTTTGCTACCACGCTATTCAAGTATTCAACCTGCTACGCTATTTCTTATCGCAAAGTATGTTATTCTACACCACGACGCGCATACGCACACACTCTCACGTACGCACTGCAGCACGAAACATTACGAGTAAGAACGGACAAAAAGCTATATATCTCTTTCACACGATTCTCACTGTTGCTGCTTATAAAGCGTTCAAGGTCAAAGTGGGGTAACTTGATGTGCTGGCGACTGTACCTTGTTTTTTTGTAATGTATTTTTTGTGGTGTATAATAAAGTATATATAAATAAATATAAATAAATAAATAAATATTCATTCAAGTAATTTTACTTGTGTAGTGGCGATCGTACCAACGATGGATGAATTTTTATTTTGTGACAAACCAGTCATATATATCATGTAAATATTGCTACAACGAAAACATTCTTGTATAAAGAAAGTATAAAAGTGGTTTGAAAAAAATCCTACCCGTCGGGTATAATTTTATTTTAGAAGATATTTTCCCCCATTGAAATTGAAAGTTTTGATTACATTTTAAAGGTCAAGATATTTGGGCTTCTTCTCATCAAACAATCTATTTTTAGCGTTAAGTAAGACTACAAAGTTATCAAAAAACCTTACTTTAGGATAAAACGAGGACGAATTTTCAATCAGTAGTCAAACAAATGCTGTAATTTTATACAAAGCGACTGTATACTAAAAGATTTGAGAATTCAGATTAAGGTCTTTACTATTATTAGCTACTAAGTAACTAAACCTACAAAGACTTAACAAATACCCAAAATAAACTAGCTTAAATGCCAAAACACGCACAAATTAAAATAGGGTCATTACTAAAACCCTTAGTTGTTTCAGCAAATCACCCTTTTATACATACCCGTGGTACTGTAACGAAATAATTTGGGGTGGGTCGTTAAGCCCGAGTAAGGGTCCACTTTGTACCTCAGTAAAGGGTCACTTTGTACCCCAGTACGAATATTACTGTACCTACCCCATAATATGTAGTTCGGTGTTGGTGAAACATGCTATTGTTTTTATGGTCGTCTTTGAAAGGTAGTCTAAAGCTAGTAAGTGCCTATTGACACTTAAGTTCTAGTTTCTACTTCGTTAATGGCCAATAGTCAGCTGGCCACAATTCAGTGTCCATTGAGGTGTAGTGATAGTAAGTAACTTAATGGAGTTGTTGTGTACACATGGAGTTGTGGTCTTTGAAATTTAGTTATTGACTGTCGTCTGGGTATCTATTTAGTAGCCAAATTATGTCTTTCAAATCAAATCTCTTTATTGCATTCATGTGTACATTTAGTTGTTGTACAATAAATATAAGTAAGTTCCAACATGAAACCCGGTTAGGCCACGGCAACATAATAATAATTTTTAAGGTACTCAATAAAAATAAACATATGGGGTTTTTTTTTTTTTTTTTTTTGGGTGGGAAATCATCAAATGACTTCTCCTGCTGAGTAGAGCAGGAGGGCGTGTCAGACTTTTACTGTCTAAAACCCACCCGTGTTCCCTCAGTAGCCCGTATGCCAGGGGCCGTGGTATCTCTTTCGAACAAACCCGCACCCCTGGCAGGCATCGGCCCTTGCGGACCCCACCAGTGGTTGCTGACATCTTTGACGGCGCGCGTGAGGAACACAACGCGCCGTCCCGTCTACCACTTTTCGGCCGCAGAGGATAGGGAGAGCGGCTGAGGCTATACCGACACTCCTCTTCCCCTGCGGCCCCACCGCGTCCGCCATCAAACGGTGGCGGCCCCGTCCAGGCCACGGAAGGGAAGAGCGCTGCTCAGAAGCACCGGCACTCCTCCTCTACCGCAGCCTGTAACCCTCAGCCGCGATGCCTCCCATTCGACATCGCGGCCCACCTCAGTTGCGGTGCACCTCACCGCAACCTACTTTTTGGCCGCTACGTCAATGGCTTTGAGGCAAAAGCCCTGACGAGCGGCCCCACCGTTGGGTTCCTCTTGGCTTCACCGTGGATGGGAGACCACGGTTACTAAGCCCCCCCGCAACGACAATGCGGGAACCCACTCGGGGGGGAACATATGGGGTTGATGTCGGGATTTTGTACCTATCTGAGTGGCGTGGTAAACTCTGATTGCGCGATGTAGAATTGCTATGATAGTTCGCCTGTGGCATTGTAGATGGCGCCACTTTTCTTTTTGCGTTTTTCGATATTTGTTGCGAAGTATTTATTTTTGTAGTGCCGCTACAACTGTATTATAATAGTCTCTAATTATTAGTTAATCTAGATATTGTATTTACTAACATTTTGTTCTAGGTATTCTGTGACCGAGTAAAAGCATTTTTGTGTTAGATATTCTTTTAATTTTCTGTTAAATCTATTGAATATGGGTTCTTCTTTTATTTGTTCCGGTAATTTGTTAAAAAAATTAACTGCCATGTATTATGGGCTGTGGTAAAGCATTTTTATCCGAGAGGGTGGAAGATGTAATTCATTTTTATGGCGTGTGCTTATGTTATTTCCTCCTCGTATGAGTGACACATTTTTGCTATTTAACAATATTCTTGACCAAGGTTTTATTTGTATAGGACATCGAACACAAAAACCAGTTATACAAAACAAAATAAAAATGCAAAAATATTTTGTGCAAATATTATACAAAGGGAAGAAGGTTAATTTTTAACCAATCCGCACACCTAGGTACCTACATTGCAGTCTTTCTTCCAATCAAATCAACTTCTGCCACTACCCCTGTAATTAACAATCTCACTCAGCTAATCTTTAAAAGATTTATCCTCATAAAAACCCTTAGCGACGTAACTTGATTAAGCTGTAGTCGAGCCAGCGAAAATCCACTCCAATTCACTCCTAGCCGAACTCATTTGCGAAACGGCTATGTCACTACGGAACCCAAATTCATTTACTGGGATGAATCTGCCAGTCACCCGGCCGACAAAACGTTTTGCGTAATCTTTTGGAAGATAAATCAGGAGAATATTTAAAAAATGTATATTATTTTCGTGTCCATAATTTATGTCATTAGGCAATTTTTGAAACATTCGCCAATAAAAGTAAGCGAACTTACAGCCTAAATATACCTAGCCATTTCCTAACTCTGTTAGGGTCGGCTTCCAGTCTAACCGGATGCAGCTGAATACCAGTATTTTACATTGAGCGACTGCCTATCTGACCTATGCAGCCCAGTTACTTACAGCCCATCATTAAAAACTCCACTCGCCTGTTTATACGCACTCAAAGCTTGAATCGCTATTTTACACTGATGTGCGTCCAACCTTATCTAACGAAATGTTCAAAAGCTTTTTGGCCCTTTTTAGTTATAAAAACAAAGATCTTAAAAGGAGGTTCCCGTTCTGAATTATTATTGACTCAAACTTATCTTCATCTTTTGTTTTCTTTCTCTTTCTAGCAGTCACAACAGAAATATTGAGACCCCTAAAAGTTCTCTGAAACGGCATTTCATTCCACCCTTTGGAAGGGTAAAACAAATGAATTCATGAATTTATAGCCTTTACAAAATGGGCCCGGCCCGGACATCAATAGCAAACGTGTAGGATCTCCTTGGACGTTCAAAATGATATTGCTCGTACAAAGCCGACACTGAAGGGCAATAAAAAACAAAACACTGTAAAAATTTGCATAAAGATTATAATGAATAGGAGCTTTGTCCTGGTCACAACTTGTCCTGAGTAATTAGAAAAAATTCGTGGCACCAATATTGCCAAAGTTGACATACCATTAAATACGTTAGGGCTGCCTAATGAGCGTCCACTGGCGATACTTGGTAAACGAAGCGGGATTTACGAGCGGCGCCGACGATCGACGTTGAAATAGCGAATTTTTGCCGAGCGGTTGCCGAATGGTTGCCGAATAGCAACCTAATTGAAGTCGGGCGAGGGCATCATTGACGGAGCGACTTCTAGGTTACGTAACTTGTTTTGACAAGACAACTTTGAGTTAACTTTGGTGGGGTCTTTAATGCCATTCTGATGACCGACCGAGTTTTGTGAAGGAAAACAGTCGTTTTACAAATGATTGCGTTACTTTGTAGTCTGCAAACGCGTTTCTGGATCATTTTTCTTCGCTTAATATTTTTGTGCCTAAATACACAAATACCAACGGCCTCTGTGGGTGGGAGCGGTATTCTATATTAAATTTTCTCATGCAATACGAGTACATACGGCATTTATTCCACGTAATGGATGGTTTTGACGAGATGCATTGCATTATGATGTTATACGATCTCACAACGAGGATAAAATACTTATTCTTATACCTGTCTACTAACTCTGTAACTCTGTCTGTTTGTCTCGCTTTCACGCGTAAACCGCTGAACCGATCGTCATGAAATTTGGTAGAGATATAGCGTGGGATATGGAGAAGGACTTAGGCTACTTTTTTACGCGATAACTGACATCCACGCGAGCGGAGCCGCTGGCAAAAGCTAGTTCAATTTAAAAGAAGCTAATAATAGTCGTCCCCGGCCAAATTTGGGATCGACAAGTTGGACAGTTCAACATTTCTCGATTACTATGTCATTTCAATCCGTAAACAAGTTCCCTTTTATCTTGCTTTGTAAATAACTGAGAAGGGTGGATCGCTTTCGCATTTGAAATTAGGATTTTCTCGAAAAGACTGATGCTTTGGGATTAAATACCTGAGTAATATTACCCATTCTGTGTCTGTGTTAACCTAGGCTTTACCCAAGACTCTATTCCAGGGGAAAGTTATTTGAGAAAATACGCGGTGTATATCAAACCTGAGGATTTCTTTTCTTAGCTTTGTGACGAGCTATGAATAAACCAACGGATCATTTCGTTGGGGATTATATCGAGAGAATGGACCACGGCTTCCTTTTGTACGTTATCTTATTTCCAATCACGGATGATAAATAAGTATAGGCATACAATAGACTTGATATTTTAATTTAGAATGACTGATGTTATAACTTGTCTTTGTACCTAGTTATGGCTGGTATAATGTTAAATTTTGTAATCTTTGGAGCAATGCTTTAATGCTTATCATTATGGGGTGGTTTGCCATAATCTCCACGCTTGGCAGGCGATTTGGCGATCGTAGTATGGTGGTAAAATGTATAGAGAACGCTGTTGCCTATTCTCTAGTCAGGACTAGAGAATTCAGCAGTTGCGGGAGGCCTATGTCCAGCAGTGGACGTCTTGAATGATGATGAAATAATACTTACGGATTACTTAGAGATTTGTATAGTTTCAAACCAATAATATCAAACAGCTATTAAGCTGGATCAACTCTTAGTATAAATTAGAAACTCGCGCTATTTCGTGCAGTGACGAAACTTACTTCAGTCGGATAGTCAACAACAAATGAACATACATAATACATACATTCAAACTGGTTACGGAAATCATTCCACATTATTAACGCTTGTTTAATGCTGTATTTAAAAAAAAAAAACACGATAAAAAACCGCAGAGCTGCACTAAAATACTCTCTTTACGAAGCAAAAAATATACAATGAACATCATTCATCCAAATTCACCATCAATCTGGTCATAAAGATGCCGCCGCCATTAGAGGAGAAGATTATAATTAAAAGCTACTAATTATAGCTATCTGTTATAATTACTCTATAAACGTCTCAAACAGAAGTTATCAAGGAGATTGTGAGTGGATTAGGGGCTCAATCAATCCATCAATATTTTTGCAAGTTTATGGCATGTTGGCAAGTATCGATCTGATCAGCGTTTGTGCTATTAACGTTTGATTGATCGTCAAGTGTTTGTTTATTGTCTACTTGAGAAAATGTTACAATACCACAGGGATATTATGGCTCTTGAAAAACATTGGAGGGGGGTTTTTGGTAAAAATTTGTGAAATAGTTTAGTGAAAATGTATTTAAAAAGTTTATTAAGAAACAAAAATAACTAACTTCAAAAAAAATAAACACAAAGTGAAAAATAAACTTTAATTTCGGAACTTAGTGTAGGTATAGTTTGTGTCTGGTTTTGTATTTTAGTTTTTTTTTGCCAACAACTTTCGAAATTATAAATGTTTTTTTCACTTTGTAGTGTATTTTTAGAAGTTCTCTCTCTTTTTAGTAATCTTAGTTCAATTGTAATTTATGATGCTGTACAATAAAGAGCAAACTATCTATCCAACTTAAGTGACATAAGATTAAAATAAAGACATTCAAAACTTATTTTTGAAAGTTTTACTAATTGCATTGCTTAGCTTTAAGTGAAAAACTCGCAAAGACTATTTGAAGCAAAGTTAAATCTAATTTAACAGTTAAAGGTCATTCAAACTTTAAATTACTTATTTTATTATGTTTAAACAAAGTGTGGCACGCTAAATCGCTTGAAATAAAGCATTCGATATACATACAAATTCCAGTCTCGTGACTTCGAAACTTTGCACGTTAAATACTTATTTAACTACGTAAGAGCTAATTCCACATAGTTGAGCATAATTACCTTCAAAATCGTTACGGTATCACCGGTCACATGGACCCTAGATTACCGCATTGTCTACCCAACCCAGCCACGCATTGTTGTAGGGTTAAACATTTTGTACATTCAATCTTCTCTAACGATGATAAAGCTCCTATAAAGCAGCAAAATATTTAATTTATGGCAACCCCAGATAACCCTTCTAATTCTCTGAAGTTTATTTTTGATAATTAATGTTTACGAAACATTGTTTTTCTGAAAATAAAATCAATGTTTGTGTATACCTACCTATACCTACACAGATTCATTTAGATCATGGTTTCCAATTGATTTCATTTTCAGATAAATAACTTTAATCTTATAGAATGACTATCAATAATGAAAAAGTCATAAATTTGTAAAAGGAGGCATCTGTATTTTATGTAAGGGTAAAGTAATTTTTCTCATTGTTCGCTGATTGTTTAATCAAGCTACCTAAGTGTTTCAATCGCTAATGAGTTTTCTTTGGCGATTGAAATACTTAACCATTAACTGTTAACAACGATGTATCACTCGAATAGGTGCACCCGCGCCAGCATATTAATTAGCGTACAATAGTTACCGATTTGGTGCCACTGCTGCTGTAACATTAGATAATTATGAAATGGAGTATACTGATTTGTATTAGGGTTGTAGAGCGGAGGTTCCAACCCAGATAGACGCTTTACTTTGTGTAAATGATTTCGTCACCACTACACACAAAACGGCGAAGGAATAAATACATCGTGAGGAAAGCAGCATGTTCTAGAACCAAAAATTTGCCAGGTGGTGGAGGTAACGGCCCACACCTTCTCATCGAGAGAAGGCGTGTTTCCCAGCAGTGGGAAAATTATATTCTGATCATGATTAAATGCTTTAAACTTCAGCCTGGTTCTGGCCATAAGCGCGACTACTGTGCAAGAAGTCCTGAGCTAAACCCTCAGATTCGGAAAAGTTTTAGTAGAATTTTCGAAAAAGAAAGTATCAGTAGAAGCACGGATTCTGGATTTGTGCCCGGTGCCCAGTTGATGGTAATACCTCCCGCTATACATGGGCATCTAATACCTTTAAACGAATCTGAATCTCGGAAATGGGCTCCAATGAAAATCATTCAAAGTCAAAGTCAAAGTCAAAAATCTTCACTGTCTCACAATAAAGATTTTTGACTTTGACTTTGAATGATTTTCATGAAATTTAGTAAGCAGAAGATTTCGGAGGCGATAAATCGATCTAGCTAGGTTTCATTTTTAGAAAACGTCAAACAAAAAAAAAACAAAGATGAGCCTGGAGGGTCATCCAGATATTTACCACATTATTTGACGAAACGTGGGTGTATAGTACAACAATTTTCTTAATGTCCCTCGAGCATCATCGCATTTCCGAATTCAAAAGAGCTTTTCTCGCATTTAAGTAAAGTATTTTTTAAATAAATTACATTAACTTAAAAGAGTATTAACAACTCTATAGACTTCCAAGTCGATTGAGAGCGTCCGGTCTGCGCCAAGTGCAAAAGGCAACTGCTAGAAATTCGACGACTGACGATACACGAAGTTTGCCGAGGGACATTAGGTAATATAATAATAGTGGTACTGTACATACCTGCCTATTGACCATTAGACAAAAAGATTTCGTAGTGACGCTACCAATAACCAAAAACGTCTGCATTATGGAATTCGCGCTACTTTCAAACAATACCTAACAAGATTCCACACAGATAAAACAATATGAATACAAGGAAAACAAGATAAGTACATGAAAGTACCTACCTAAAGGGTGTTCGCATTTCCCAAATACAAGGGTTGAGGATATTATACACGCAGGGAAATACCCCCTAACACCTTTTGTAGCCCCCTAAGGCTTTTCACGAAGTTGTAAATGTTACCCCATCGACCGCGGGTATGGGAAAATCTTACCGAAAATGTATGGGATTGTCCGTTATGACGCACCTGGTATTTTGTGTGTTATTGTGAGCATAATGTAGG
Source organism: Polymixis flavicincta (assembly GCA_949987655.1). Classification (NCBI taxonomy): domain Eukaryota; kingdom Metazoa; phylum Arthropoda; class Insecta; order Lepidoptera; family Noctuidae; genus Polymixis; species Polymixis flavicincta. The sequence continues at coordinate 16,931,303 of OX465184.1, forward strand.
TAGATAGTGTTTTTCCTATTCCAAACTATGTTGCGGTCGGCTTCCAGTCTTTTCGGATGCAGCTGAATACCAGTATTATACATGAAGTCTACCCAGTAACTGGGTAACACGACAGTACCTGTAACGACTGTCAAATATCCACGAATGACAGACGGGACAAACAAGCCTCTTCAAGACCAAGACCATCTTTGCCATCCAGGACCAACATTGACAAGAGTAGCGGATCGAACGACCCGTGCTGCTGTTATTACATAGCCACAAGCCCCTCGCTAATATATTAGATACCTTAATACGAATAAAGTAAGACACAATCTAGCTAGGATTATCCACCAGCAACTTGCTTTGCAGTACAACCTTGTGGAGTCCGAAGTACCATACTATAGGTATGTGCCAGACCCAGTTCTCGAAAATGGTCATGCCAAATTGTACTGGGATCGATCTATCAACATTGCCAGGACTATTGTAGCCAATAAGCCTGATATTGTGGTGATAGATCGACGAGAGCGTCGTGCAGTGATATCGCTGTCGCTCATGACGAGAATCTCGTGAAAGCTGATGTCGGACGTGGACCCTGCAATAATTGTACCGATAATCGTTACAGTAAAGGCCTAATATTTAAATATAAAAACCTCAGGAGGCTCTCGTTGCGTGGCTGGATCAAGGGCTTTGTTCAGAACGCAGTACTCCAAGACACTAGAAAACAATTAAATAACATAAAGTAAAATGTAAAAATAAGTTTGTTACGTCTTTACGTTATGTCGTTTCTGCTGACATCTACAAACTCAATATATAAAAGCCAAAAACAGAATAGGATCATCAGACTCACAGTCTATTAATAGACTAAATCCGAAGTGGGTAAGCTTTATTATAAGTAACGGGTAGGTAGTGTTACCTAACTCGATCTAAAGGTTAGGTAGGTACACTACTTTTAATTCCGTCTGTACCTTTTGAAGAGGGTATAATGTAAACCGGCTTAGGAGCTATTAGATTTAGTACCACGAAAGGTTTAAACAGTGTTGAATCTAGCCTACGCAGGTAGAGAATTTAAAGCAGCGGGGTTATTGCGTATCACATTAACAAAAGGCTTCCCACAAGGTGGACCGATGGCCTTGTGAAAGCTACAGGAATCCACTGGATGCGGGAAGCACAGAATCGGACAATGTGGCGGAGCTTGGGGGAGGCCTATCTCCAACAGTGGGCGTTTTTCGGCTGAAATGATGGTACTGATGATGATGATGAAGCAATAATTAGCCTTCAACACTATTCAGATTGTTATTGATAGTTTTTTTTTTTTTGGGTGGGAAATCATCAAATAACTTCTCCCGCTCTGGGTGGAGCAGGAGGGCGTGTCAGACTTTTACTGACTAAAACCCACCCGTGTTCCCTCAGTAGCCCGTATGCCAGGGGCTCTGGTATCTCTTTCGAACAAACCCGCACCCCTGACAGGCATCGGCCCTTGCGGGCCCCATAATTTTGTGCTGACATCTCTTTGAGGCGCGCTTGGAACACAACGCGCCGTCGACTTGGGCTTGGTCCTTACCGGACAGCGAGCTACCCATTACTCGCCGTCCGCAAACTCATGCCTACGGTGGCCGGAAATCGGCCTGGGATTCCCGACGCCCAGGGCGTCTCCGTATCCTACGGCGGCTAGGGTCGCATGTTGCCTCTCCCTCACGTGCGCCGCCTCCCTCTTCGCGAGCATCACTGCTTCACTGAAGGAGGTGACGGCTACCCACGCACTCTCGCTCCGTACCATGGCCTGGACCAGGGCCGGACGCGAGAGATCGCCGCCGCCGATCGCCTCCACGAGGACACGGCGGTGCTCCGCCCAAGCCGGGCAGACCGCCACCGTGTGCTCCACCGTGTCCTCAGGGCGATCTTCGCAGTGGAAACACCCGGGCGTTTCCTCCCGCCCTATCCGAAACAGGAACCTCCCGAAACAACCGTGTCCGGTGAGGACCTGCGTCAGGCGGAAGGTGAGGACGCCATGCCGCCTCTCAAACCACTCCTCAAAGAGGGGACTTACCGCCGCAATCGTGGCGTGCCCATTGTTATTGATAGTGTGGTACGCAATTGGGGCGCAGGATATATTTAAGAAAAATATCTAGAAGTAGGTAATAACTAGTGAAAGAGAGAGATGTGCATGCAGATAAGATGAACCGCTTCATAATTTGTGTTACTTCTGACGTACTAAACCAGCATTAACGCCAGTATAACCACACTTTTTTCGAAATATGACTTTGGCTAATGTTCACTACGGTAATAGAATACTAGGATTACTGATAAATGAACATTGCGAACTTTAATTACCATCGTAACCCTACATAAACATACAAATTCAAAAGCCTTCATACATATTAAGTAGGGTACATAAAAGAAGGCTGCATTATGACATTGCATGGTGTCGATAAGCCGCGCCTTTCATCTCGGCTCGTTTCGTTCAGCGCTATCTCTCCCGACCACCGATCAACCGTATTGAGTGTCGAGCCATCGATAAATCTGTCAACGAACGGGATGTTTTTATCGATATATTGCTCTGCACTAGCTCCAACTCCAATGTTTTTAGGGACGTCGAGATGTCAATTGCTCTTGCAAAATAAATAGGAATGTAGATATGTGGCTCAATATGTATATATGTACGTATCGTAGTCAGATCTTAGAATTGCTAATTTTATGAAGTGTTCGTCATTTCATGGTCAATTGTTCATCATCTTCATTTCAGCCGAAAGACGTTCACTGCTGGACATAGGTCTCCACCAAGCTCCGCCACTTCAGCCGGTTCTATGCTTCCCGCATCCAGTGGATTCCTGCGGCCGTCACAAGGTCATCGGTCCACCTTGTGGCAGGTCTTCCGACTCTACGTCTTCTGGTACGCGGTCGCCACTCCAGAACCTTTCGGCCCCATCGGCCATCTGTTCTGTGAGCAATATCACTTAAGTTTGGTAATTCTTTGGGTTATATCATTTTACCTTGGTTGGTTTCATGAAATGGCCAGCTATAATTGACCATGTCGTTTAAACGTCAACGTTTAATGATAAGTCAGTCGACGTTTGGCCATATCAATAAGTAGGGTTATTCATGGTTTAATGTGTAGTAAATAAAGAAGGAAATTTTGTATAGCTCTAGTCTTTGTTGTTAACTACAAACAACAAGGACTCCACCATCCCCTTCGAACCTAAACTGTCTAAGTCGGGGTGCCCCAATTCCGACACATATCGAGTTAGTAAAAATGCAATGAGAACTTAGGAGGTAAGAAAGAGCGAAGCAAGCTCGAAACTTGCGGCACCCTGACTCGAGTAGGTTTTTTTTTTTTTTGAAGCTGGGAAATTATACAATAATTTCTTCTGCTCTGGGTGGAGCAGGAAGGCGTGTCAGACTTTTACAGACTAAAACCCACCCGTGTTCCTTCAGTTGCTTGTGTGCCAGGGAGCACGCTATCTCTTTCGAACAACGCGCACCCCTGGCAGGCATGCGCCCTTGTGGACCCCACCAGTTGGTGCTTACGTCTCTGGAATAGGTTAAATACGAAGGGGATGGCGGGGTCTAGCTAGCAAGCGAATCAAGCGAACAAAGACTCCACCATCCCTCTGGTGTATATTTTTACAGCCTCGGTGGATAATCTAACTATTTTCGACATGATCACTAATGTTTGGCCACGTCATGAAGCATTCGTGCATTTAACTGTTCATATCTTCAAATGTTGGGTTTCAATGATCTAGCCCGGCCACACCATGATGTGACCAGCGGTTAATGTTCTATTTCATGAAATGGCCGACGAACACTATATGAAATGATAAATTCTAAGATCTATCTGCGACACATTATGAGCAGGTATGTAGAGTGCTACAAGGATATTATGGCGACAGAATGAAATTGACATTGGAGAAATCGTATTGACAAAACAACATGGCGACGTCACTTTCGATTTGGACACGCGCCAAAATAACCTTGTAGCGTTGTGTTTTGGACAAAAAGGTGTATTTATTTCAATGAAAGACAAGTAAAGTTTTAAACAAAATATATTTCACTAAAACAAATGGATGAACTTGAATTTATTGCTCAAACAAAGCTTCTTGGTAAACACGCAATCGTAAGCCGTAGCACAGTGCGAGCTACGCCGTAGCTTGTGCCGTAGATTTAGTGACGTAGCGCCTCAGGCTACACGCTACGCATAGATTTTTGTGATAGCGATGCTGCTATTCCATCATAAGAGAAAGTTATAGGGAATGTATGCATTGAACAAAATGTATCCGGTAGTTTTCAGATGATTTTGGATCCTACATTGAGACAAACCAGACAAAAACTATGTTTTCTTCATTAGAATCGTTCCCAGACCTCCAAAAATTTCTTTTTTTTAATGTACTCTTCGATTTCGCCACGATTTTATTATAAGTATAGTATATATTCTCGTAACTTTATCCCATTTATACATTCTCATTTTATTTATACGTTCTCATTTATTTGGGGTCGGCGCAACATTTCTTTTTCTTCAATACATCTTCCTCTATTAGTCGTTGCTATTTTCATTTTTATAACACCAATCCAATCATGAAGTTGGAAACTAATAAACGGGCTAATATTTCTTATGAAAAGTAACAAAACTACGTAAAAACTAACCTAACCTAACGAAAAACCAAAATGAAAGCTATGAAAAATGTATGAAAACAGTAGTTAACTTACTGCACTATCACAAGTTCAAAATGGAAAGTTACCAAAAGAAAGAAGTAACCGGATTAGTTGGATACCTATTGTTGAAGATAGTATATATATTTTCTCTCCACAATTTTTTTTTTTATAAATTAGCTGCTTGTTTTTTATTAAAAAAAAAAACGAAATCATCCATTTTTTATCATATTCGATAAATAAACAACGCTAATTAGCACATCGTGCATTGTTTTTGTAAAAATCATGGAAATCAGCTAACAAAATAACAAAATTAAAGCTATCAAAAAGGTATGAAAACACGAGGTAGGTAACTGACTGCACTTACACAAGTTCAGAATGTACATACGTAGGTAGGTCGATGAGCGTGCGCTCTAGCTCCAAACCTAATTAACATTTTCACTGGAAGCGCTAAACAGCCCCTCGTAAAATTAGGGTGCTTCTGCAGTGAACAATGTTTTCGTGAATAGATTGGCAAGATAGTTAGGTATTAGCATTAGGTACCTACCTAAGCATAGGGTTGCCAGGTCTTAAAACCGAAAAGCCGGACAGACCAGCCAGTTTAGTCAAACATTTGGGTTAAAAGGCACCCTTAATTTTTTAGTTTTAGTAAGTAGGTATAACACGCCAATAAAAAAAAGTAAGTGTCTATTTTATCATATAACTTAAAATCTTCTTAAAGTCTAAAAAATTTAACAACAATAAAATTGAATGAACCAGTCGTCATTATTTATGGGCAGTGCTTTTCCGTTTGCTTGCGCTAGCGATACAAAGGGATGTGAGCGAGCGGAAACCAACACAATGTTTTTTTTTTAATGGTCAAAAAGCCTAACAAAAGCCAGTCAGGCCAGACACCGTCTAATTTGGCCGGGCGCAGAACCAAAAAGCCTGACTGTGTCCGGATTTGTCCGGACGCCTGGCAATGCTACTTAACCAGATGATAACTAGGTACGGACCTACCTTCATGAACTGCAGAATAAGTGAAGGTTATCACTAATAGCTTTAACGATTTGGCATACCTACAAAACCTACATTAAAAATAACTATCATGACATTTTGACAAAACAATGTTTACTAGTGGTCGCTCAGTGGTCGAAATTGGACCGTAATTCATTTGATTCAAAAATATTAACTTTCTGCACTGCTACTCCATAAAATCTGTAACTGTGCCAAGTGTCACACTCCTCCGTCCGGGTAATTTCGTAAAAGGGGTAGGTACAAAGTTTTTGCTTCACGTATTAACTTATAGATTACGGCTTAATTAAGGATTACCTCGGCTATTGTTACCCAGAACTTGAATGGAAAAAGAGGCATTTGGGAAGTAAGTAATAAGTTTTTTGATCAGTTACGTTTACGTTCATTTACGTGCTTATGTAGATATTTTACTTGGCATAGTTCCAAAAGAATCAAAAAAAAAAATTACTTCAATTACGCGTGTTCTGTGTTTCTTTACGACTTGTAGAGTCACCTTATAAGCAAGGAATTGCTTGTAGTAAGCAACTTCTACGAGGTATTTTCTTGCAATAAACAAACGGTGTAGTCATAAATACTTTTTTTTCTTTTTAATTTATGAAAATGCGACTCGTCAGTACCTAGTAGGTACAATCAATTAGGTATTCCATAAGATTTAAAATAAAATCTAAATCCTATCCAGGGGAAATTATACAGGCATCCTGCAATAAGGGCACGACGTGATAATGCTATATTACCTACACATAGGTACCTACCTACCAATATCTAATAACTTGGATTGAAAAAGAAAACTTGCCTAAGGAAACAAGAACAAAAGGTGATAGGTACGGTCACCAAAAGAGATAAGTAACCGATGTTTTCGAATAAAATTTAATTTACCTAATTTAAGGAATACAAACAGTTTATTGGTGGACCAATGACCTTGTGAGCCCGCAGGAATCCTCTAGAAGCACAGGACTGGTTGCAGTGGAGGAGCTGGGGGAGGCATATGTAGTCTTTCGGCTGAAATGATGATGATGATGATGACGATGAAACAGTTCGTTTATCAAAATAAATTTCATTGGAAAACATCCTTTGGTTTCCTACAAAACTTCAACTAAGTACCTATATCTCCTACTCCTCCTTATCTCTTTTGGTGACTGTACGTAGGTATGTATAATAAATCACCCGACAAAACTGGTTAGGAGTTTAGAAGCCGTGTCGGTTTCTGTGTTCCAAAGCCCCGAGGGAGTCGCAAAGCTTGTCAAAGACAGCCGGGACTTCAGTTGAGCTTGCACCTCCAGGCGATTTAGTACAAAAGCCAGTTTGTGGACCTCTAAAGCGACCATCTTTGAAATTGAACTTGTATAATTCGATTTGTGTTTGTAATTTGATTGTTGAATAAAAATGATTATGGCCAAAGGCAACTTGATTTTTATTTTTTGTTCTTTGACTGATGAATAAATATTTTAGAATAATTAAATAAGTAGAAACAACGGTCACATCAAGGTAGCATTACCATGCAGAATTAGTAGCTAAGCAAAATGAAGAAGATTATTCTAATCAGTAGGGAATGACATCCAAAGAATAGGTACCTAGTTAGGTAGGTACCTACCTAACAAAATATCAACCTGTGCTCAGTGCAAAAATTACCAAGAATTTTTTAACATATTCGTATGTTTTAAAATCCTCCTTCCAGTATGACTGAACAAAAAATAGATTTGATAATCTATCGTAAGTGTACTTACATACTTTTTACACATTGCGTTCATGTAGAATACTTGATCATGATAGCGCTGCGATTGCCGCATGAAGTTCAAACAAATTCCAAGAGATGGCAGTAATTTCAATATTACACCTAAGTTCGGATACACGTCCCTGGATTTCCGTAAAACGGGGTGAAAAGAGACTGCAGGGGTCCACCTTTTAACTTTGCAATTAGTTAACATAAAATGTTATCAATCAATATATATCAATCAGTAAATAAGTACGATACAAAATAAAACATCAAGTAAAAACCATAAACAAAAAAGTTTTAATTTTTTATGCCAAAGTGACTGAGAAGACAAGTGGCAACTGGCAACTCTCAAAGTTTGCTTTGCTTCTGGTTTCATCACATGACCCTTTTATTTTGTTCCCGTGATCAAAATTGTGGAAATTCAAAATAATTACGCGCAATGGCCAAAGTAGAAATTGACGTTGATGACATGCATGAAAATTCACTTGATAACAGGTAATATGCCGTTAAATTTTGTGTTATATGTATAGTGCATTATATAATGAGGATTTAAGGCACCGAAGGTCATTGCTTTATAGTTTTGCAACTTGGCAGTCAACGCAGTTCTCTCGATTTAGATTTTATTTTCAAGTGTTGTATTTAATTTATCGCATTTGTTTGCAGTGCAGATAGTGAATATTTGGGCATGGTAGATGACGGATCGTTTGGTATGTAATATCGATGTATTTTTTTTACTTTTTATTTTATTTTTGTACTGTAAGCCGCCTCTTGTTTACTGTACCTAGCACAGAAACCATAATTCGCTGTAACAAGTTTCAATTTAATTATCTGTCTGCATTAAGTAGTGTCATGACTGTTATTTAATTAAGCTTAAATTAAATTATGATTAATTTTCAGGAAGTAACGAAGGCAGAGCCATTGTGCCACAGCCTTATTTGGATACCAACGAGAATTCCACTACTTCATATAACTTCAAGGATATCTGTAAGTTGTACTTTTTAATTTAAAATATTTGAATTCATGTTTACAGACAGTCAATGTGATATAACTGTGTAGGATGGCCAGGAATATCTTTGGAATATGCATTATCATTCCAAACATGATAGCAGATCTACATGTTTAAATATCCTAAATAAACAAGCTACCGTATTACTTCTTTAAAAATAATTTAGGTACAAACTGTTGATGATTTCCTCGAACACTTCAAGCTAATGCATTGGCCATTCCTTGTCAAAAGGAATATATTCAGAAGTGTATGTGTTCCGTTTTGCACTTTAATATACCTCAATCACATTAGCTATGTTATTAACAAACAGAACAAAACAACTTTTGATTTCCTCCCAGCACTAACCATATCAGTTGAAATGTTTGCCTATTTATTAAGTATGATTTTCACATATTACAACATTATTATTTTATTATGTTGTGTGTGTGTTGCCGGGCGTAAAAGAATAGCACCATCCCATTTCTTCCAGTGGGTGTCGTAGAAGGCGACTAATGGACTTACTAGAGAATGGGCAGCAACATTCTCTATGCATTTTACCACCTCACTGCGATCACCAACCTGCCTGCCAAGCGTGGCGATTATGGCAAAACCCCCCCTTTTGGCGGAGGCTTATGTCCAGCAGTGGACGTCTTTCGGCTGAAATGATTATTTTATTATGACCCTCAATGTTATGGAGATAGGTAATATAGGATATAATCTACATTGGCTATGCTAATGAGGCAATAGGGCATTCTGATTTTAACTATTCTGCTCTTTTTGCAGCTGGAGCAGTGAAGTATAAATTAATTACTATGACAGGAGAAGAGGCTGGCATTAACATGGCACATTCACCATCTCCCGGTAAGTCCCAATTTGTTAATGGCTGTATTTTAACTTACCGCTCTCCTGCCTTGAACCCTATTTATTTGGGTTTGGTGCGACATGTTTCTTGCTGAATCTCAATACTTTTTCATAAAAAGTCAGTGGGAACTAAATGAACTTAGAGGGAATCATATTTTAATGAACATATTATAACCTGACACACTGAGCTGTAAATTAAAAAGAAAATTTGAATTTTGCAGATCAGGGTTAAGGTCTAAATTGCAATATTGCGTCTGAACTCTGAAGGTTTGAGTCCCAGATCTCAAGTAATTTAATTTAATTTCTTATTTAATAATCAACAAGAGGTTGAATTTGCATACAATCAATATTAATGATACTTAAAAATATTTACAGAAGCGGAATATTATGTGATCAGCAATCCTGTGGAGGTATTTGGTACTACAACTACACCAAAGAAAAACACTCGTAGAGATCCTATGGCAGCAAAAGCAGTCACTGCAAAAAAGGTTAGTTTAAAAACCAATGATGAGGCTTCAATGAGTTTTTAATCTTCAAAAAATTTAAAGTAAGGCTGACAATTTGACAATTGCATGCCTCATAGTAAAAGCACAAACAACAAAAAAATAAATCCCTTGAAATGCACATTGATTTATATTGTTGGTTTATTTTACATTTGTGTTTATTATTTGTTGTATTGAAGTATATTGTCGCTAATAGGCACAACATTAGAAAGTGATAAGTAATGTATTTGATAATTACACCTAAAACACAAGTTAACAATACTAAATTAAATCAAGGGCCTAAGATTTGCAGCCAGACAGGCACTTGACTTTGTGTATTTTAATTTCATTACCACTACTATCGAAAAGATGAAGAAAGACATCAAAATCAAAATATTTTATTTCACATAAACCTGCATGGGCATGTATGAAACGTCAGAAGCTAGGTGCATGGTTCCAATTTGTCGCTTCCTATGAAGAAGAGCCAGCAAAAAGCTCCACAATTACTCTTTTAAAAATAATTGGCTTTTTACAATGTTTTCAAATTACAGTGATAATAGGTATGGAAGGACAGTGAGGGAACCTCGCATGTCCAAGAACCAAAAATTCGAAGACAATTGACATTCACCTACCCCTACTAGACCCGCGGTGGATTACTCCCTGTCACAGAGTGGAGGCCTATGTCCCAGCAGTGGGAAAATTCTTAGCTGACTACTGCAGCCTAGTCATAAAGAAATGGGCTGGACTAACTAACTTTTGCACTTTGTAACGCACAATTGCGAATAAATAAGTTGCAAAATGCTAGAAGATTAATATTTTTCTTCCTCTTTGTTTTCATAAGATTTCCTCGTCCCTCAAAGGATGTCTATCATTTATACTGTACATATACGTACCTACCTTGGTTTAGGCATGTACAGAGCTGTGAAAAAATATAGACTCAAAACATTTTTTCAATGTTTCAAAGATTAAACTAAACGAACTTAAGCTCTAACAGAGTCATCTAATACTAGATATGCCCACATGCATGATAGGTATAATAGGGTTTGTCTCTGCGTGACCTTGACGTCGAGCGCAACGCTTGTGCCTTGTTGTCACATGTATCGACTTGCACCGTGAATAATTATAAACTCAGTCGCAATTAGAACGTGATAGGGGAAAGTGCTTGCATCTTTTATTTGTTATTTTAAAAGTTTATAGTCACGAGTTTGTGTTTTTTGTGGTGATTATATTTTAATTACCTTGGAAAATGCCTCGTGGTAAACAATTAAGTGATATAGACAAGTGATAAAAACAAAGAATTATCGATTTGAGAAGCTGTGGTAAAACTCAAAGACAAATAGCCGACATTATTGGTAGATCACAGAGTGTGGTAAAGAACTTTTTGAAGCTAGGAATTGAAAATTATGGCAAAAGTAAACGATCTAGCCGACCTCCTTAGTTTTCTTCTACCGTGAAACGCGCCGTTCTAAGGGAATTGTCGAACACTGGAGCATCGTCATCGGCGCTGGTGCACAGATATAACTTAGACTGTGATCCGAGTCTTATTAGGAAGTGGGCAAAAGCATCCGGACATTTTAAATATCGGAAATATCTTAGTAAACCTGCCTTGAAAGAGCATCACATTGCAGACCGACTTCAATTCGCAGAAAAATATTTAAAAAAGGACAAGATTTTTGGCAACACGTTATTTTTTGTGATGAAAAGAAGTTTAATTTTGATGGTCCCGACGGTTTCAAATATTACTGGCATGATTTAAGACACGACAAAAAGATAATGTCACGTCGAGCACGCGGAGGTGGATCAGTCATGGTATGGGGCGGCATCACTGGCCATCTAAAGACAGAATTGGCGTTTTGTAATGGTCGAATGAACGCTGCTAAATATCAAGATCTGCTACATGATTACCTTTTACCTTTCATAACCCTGACTGAAGACTAAAACATTTTTTTCAACAAGATAACGCTCCGATACATGTTGCTGAAAGTACAAAAAAGTGGTTGCACGACTTTGGTATATCGACATTACAATGGCCAGCGTGTAGTCCGGACTTAAATCCGATGGAGAATGTGTGGGGAATTCTAGCAAGGAAAGTTTACGATGGAGAAAAGCCTCCTATAAATAATATTCAACAACTCAAACAGAGACTGCAATCTTCTTGGTCTGAAGTTTCACCCACTGTAATTAAGGAGTTAATTGATAGCGTACCTAACAGATTAATAGATGTTATTAAAAGTAAGGGTAAATGGACAAAATATTAGCCAAAAATAACATGCATTATGTACGCTGAGTTTATAATTTTTCACAACGATCATCCATTGTTTTTTTGTATTATTTGGTTTTTTCTTAATCACACAAATATATAAAAATGATCTATTTATATGAAAAGAGTAATGACTTTGTAGGATTTAATGAATGAAACGATATTTAATAATTGGTACTTATATTGAAATAAAAATTGAAAATATTGTTGAGTCTATATTTTTTCACAGCTCTGTACATGCCTAAACTCAACTCGGATTTCTGTTACAACTGCACCGTAAACAGTTGACACGCCCCACTTAACATATCTAGGTCAACAGCTCCTCAATCATTGTAATGTATTCTTCCAGCGCGATGACAAAAGACGAGCGACCCACAACGAGGTAGAAAGACGTCGTCGAGATAAAATCAATAGTTGGATCTCCAAGTTGGCTAATCTTGTGCCCAATTCTGGACTACCAGACTCTGCGAGTAAAGGAGGAATATTAGCTAAGGCCTGTGATCATATTACTGATCTGACTGAGAAACATAAGAGGTTAGTAAAGATTCGCACGGTTATTACGACCTGAAAAAACATTGAGATTCTGACCTGTCCCAGTGTCTGTAATGAAATCTTGCAAGTTAAATTTGACTATTTCCCAGTTTCTGATTGAGCTGCATTTTTTCATGCTTAAACGACGCAACCCCATAGAGTTAGGGTTCGTTTGATTCGCCTTGACAAGGACTCTGGTCTTAGATAGAAGTTACTGAACTAGTTATTTAACATCATAAATAAAATATTTAGTAAAAAAAAAACAAAAAAAAGTTTTTCTTTTAATGCTTTTACCTTTTTTACTAAAAGTTTTAACTTGAGGCGTGTACTTTTAAGAAAATCTTAAAGTACGAAGGTTTTATTTAGTACTTCTACTTTAAAAGCTTGTTTAAAAAAACTTTTTAACAAAAATATTAAACCACCGAAAAGTAAAAAATAATAAACTAGCTTTGTCCAACCCCAATAACTAAGTTCGGAAGGCGGTGACATATAATTAAATACATATCCAAAGTCACCGACTTCCGAACTAAGTTATTGGGGTTGGACAAAGCTAGTTTATAATTTTGTACTTTTCGGTTTTTCGGCGGTTTAATTTTTTTGTTAAAAAGTTTTTATTTTATAATTTTTTGTGGCTATAATCTACTAATTACTACATGCTTAATTTTTGATTACTTTTTGTTGATTACTTTTTGTAATACACAACTCAGTATTAAAATCTGTGAGTAAACAATCAATCATCCCCTGTTTTCTTACCCTTAGGGTTGGAATTTTTATGGGACCAACTTCGGGGTATAACCCTTTCCAATAAAAAAAGAATTATCAAAATCGGACTACTCTGGAAAAAGTTATGCGTGGTCATACATTAAAAAAAAAAAAATACGCGTCGAATTGAGTAACCTCCTCCGTTTTTTCGTCGGTTCAAAAAAACCAAGCAATTCTTTATTTTTATATTGATGTACTTACCCACACACCTATAAACCTTCCAGAATAACTTCACTAATGGGGGAACCCGTAGTAAAATCGGACAGATACGACAAGCGACTTTAATTCATAATTGTGTAGATTTACGATGATCTATGAATCAAGTAGGTACTTACCCAGGGCCTGATTAACCCTTAGGCTAATTAGGCTGCAGCCTAGGGCGCGAGGATCGGAGGGGGCGCGCTGATATCGTGTCTTCGCATGCACTCATCTAGCATCATTGCATCTACCCTACATATTTCAACTAGAACGAGTCAAAACACTAAAACTACTCGTAAATGCCCTTGAGAGACCCTGATTTTAACAATAAATTTTGAAATTTTAAAAATCGCGCGTAAAACAAACACGGACTTGTTACTCGAATCGGTCGGTGATCGTGCGAGTGGGAGAGCTGGCAACAGAGTGCCTACGTGCCTAGTGCTAGTTTTGTTTAATCCGCCTCGCATTAACGGGCGTAAATTTTAATTTCATTTTGTGTGGGAAATTCGGAATTTAAAAAGTGCAATCTAGTTCTCGCGTTTGCCACTAGATGACTCTGTATCGATTGTATCGTATTCTATTCTTTATCGTCTAGGTTGCACTGTTTAAATTCTCATACAAAATAATATTCACGTAGACGCGCGTTTCTGTGAGGCGAATTCAACAAAACTCGCACTAGGCACTCAGCGCAGCTTGCCGCGCGCAATGAAACACATCAACGATGTGCGGGGATTTCCCAGGTACTTTTTTTCTTATGGAAACTGCATGAACTAGACGACAGTGAATTTATTTAAAGCAAAGCAAAGGAGTTAAAACAACTATATGTCACTGATTTAGAAGAAACTTTTGCAGAAGAATGCGTCCATTTGGCGATTTTTTTTTAATCTGACACCGAGGCCGAGAATTATATTTCTTTCAGAACCCCAAATGGTTTGTTGCAGTTGGTAAAAAGTTTTAATATTTCATGCGTGTTCCCGAATGTGGAGATAATATTAAGATTTTTTTGACTATGAGTGTTACCAACTGCAGCGGCGAAAGGTCTTTTTCAGCGCTTAAAAGAGTAAAAAATTACTTGCGCTCCACACTCCGCCAGCAAAAACTTACAGCGCTCTCGCTAATGTTCAGACGCCAGCAGGTCAACCTACCCCAAACTGTCAAATTTTCCCAATTGAACATGAACCTTTCGGCTTTCGGTATAAAGTTGAAAATCTATAAAATAAATTTGACAGATTGGAGTAGCTTGATGTGCTGGCGTCTGTACATAGAAAGTGATTTTTTACAAACTATTACATTTGAAAAAAATGTGGAAAGATTTGCAAACGCTAAAGCACGAAAAAGGACTTTTGTATAATTTAATAATAATTACTATAATTTTCAAATAAATCACTAATCAGTTGCAAAAATGTTTCACTTGTATGGTGCCACTCCTCTTTTTTACAATAACAGAAGTGTAAATATTTAAAAATACTCAAGTCGAAGCAACTTCACACACAAGATGACCACGCTCATGGTCAATGGCAATGGCAACTAAGTGGTCTATAGAAACTAAGCCAATATACAAGTCATGCGGCCAAACACGACATGGATTTGGTTTTCTACTTGGTAGCCTGCAGTCACTTGTCATGATTTTGGTCTTATAATGCGTGAGGTACTTTGCCTTTATGTACGGTCAGCTTAAAAAACAGTTTGCCACCCTAAGGTTGAATGTCATGCAGATTAAAGGACAACGTTAGTTTCGCTTCCAGATCGATCTGAAAACTTTTTTAAGTAGTATGAACCATGTTAAACTTTTCACACTACTACTCGGTGGGGCGCGTCCTCATAATTAGCCTAGGGCGGTCAGAACTCTTGATCAGTCGCTGTACTTACCTACTCTTTTTACTTTATATTTCTGTTAGAATAAAATACTATACCTACTTACTGTAGTATTTTACAACACGGTGATTCAGTATATTTATATAACCTATCGTTTAGGTTGTGTGAAAGCATAGATAACAATGACATGATATCGCAATGTTCGCAGTTTCCTGAAATATAAACGTTATTACTGTTTGACGTAAGAGATATGAGATGTAAACAATCATTATCTGTCACTCTAGATCTAAATAAAGGATAAAATTTTAACCAGGCAATACGCAAACTGTACCCATGAATTCAATACTTATATCATTTTAGACCCGGTAAGCGTAGAAATATTTCGCCGATTATACAAAAAAAAAAGCTGTTCTATACATTTTGACCGCGTAGGTATTGCACTTGTGTATGAAACAGCTGATTATTTTTGTATAACCGACGAAAACTGTCGACGCGAGAGGGTCTAGAATGATATGCTGAATTCATTGTTACAGTTTGCGGACTGGTTATAAATTTACCCTGTTTATAAGAGATTATCCTACTGTATAATTTCTAAAACATAAGGCGGGAAAACAGAACTCAGTTCAAATCAAATACTTTCAACCCCGGAGCCCAGCCGTTTGGGCGGGGTCTACCCTGGAGCTTCCATCCTAATAATAGGGTCACCGATGGAGCCCAAAACCAGTCGGGAATCCTGAGCATATTATCGAGTTCTAGTGTGTTTTCAGTTGTATTGATAATTTTAATGATTATAATTCTATAAATAGTACATGCCGTGTTACGGTCGCGAGTAGGGTTTCCACCTTTTATTCATGCAGACCGGTGTAATGGCATTTGCCGGTCCACGACAGAAAAAACCTCGCAGTTAATCGTCTTGTGCCGTGGCACGGCACGTAATCAGTGGGAGCCGGTGGGAGCGCTTTTTTACGTTTCTCTATGAAACTAAGCAACCTATCTCTTTCGTTCTTTTATTAAAATGATCAGGATAGACAAGGCTAGATATTATGTTTCTTTGACTGATGCCAACGTCATAGTGCAAATTTTCGCGGTATTCATCGCAGAACATAGTACTTAGACAGTTGGTACGGCGCGGATCCGTGCTACTCGTTTTAATCGATTGTGCTGAGTGTTTTTGAAGTGAAAGTGCATATTTCAAGCATAAATACGTATGTAAAGTTAATCAACTTTCTATTTATGTATTATTTATAAGCAGTTTAACACGCATATATTTTACGGAAAAAATTCCACGAGGTGAGAAAATGGCCGCCATATAAAATCATAAAATATTTGCGGTGACTTTTCGTGTGCGTATTTTGTATGAAATGGCTAAAATACTGCTAAAACGGTAAGACAATTTCATAAACTATCCAAAAATAAACGATGTTGTGTAAGAAAATTCAGATAAAGCAGTCAAAATTGCAATTTTTACATGTCATTCCTCCGTTGCTATGCAACAGTCCGACCTGTTGCTAAGGGCCGAATAGGGTATTTTCCAATTTATTTAAAACTATTCTAATTTGAAGATTGGGACGAAATATGTGACAGAAAAATAAAAGTAAATTGATTTATATCCATTTTCTCAATTAAAAACGATTTAAACCAAATGTATTTTTCGTTGTTTTGAATTTACCGCCAAAACGCTCCTTACGATGACTTTTTATCACGTGATGTCAACTTTGTGTAACAAGATTTTTTATGGATAGAAATTGAAATCACCGGTGTGCGGTGCCGGGTGCTTGTGTGCACAAATACTTCTAAAATTGCGCCAAACTAAGTATTTGTACTGGTGCTGTTTACACAACGCTGACGTCACGATGTCCCGTGATAAAAAGTCATCGTAAGGAGCGTTGTGGCGGTAAATTCAAAACTACGAAAAAGACATTTGATTTTAATCGTTTTTAATGGAGAAAATGGATATAAATAAATTTATTTTTATTTTTCTATTAAATATATCATCCCAATCTTCAAATTAAAATCGTTTGTATCAAATTGGAAAATACCCTATTACGTCGTCGCCCGATTCTCGAAAAAAATACATAATTATTAAAAATAATTAAAACTTTGCCAAAACACATAAATAGGAGGTAATTGTAGTTTCTGGAATAGTTTTCACATTTGCAATCGATTAAGCAATTCATAAGAAAAAACCCTAACGACGCACACTGCGTCACGTGTTCTTTTGTTGTTGTAAACAATAGACTTTTTTATGGATTAATTTACGAACTCCTTTCATTGTGAACACTTGCAAGTATTTATTTATAGTTAGCAACAGTCTTGAACTGATTAAATACATAGACATTTGTCAAACTGCGACATGTTTACGACTACAAAAAAAAACTAATGAGTGTCGAGTTACGTAACAGTTATATGTGGCCACTTGAGTCGCGTGAAGATAAGATTAACGTCCTTTTTATATGATTTGCCTGCCTGGTGGTAAAATGTTTATTATGTAATCGGTATTGTAGTGTAATAGTGATTACTATTAAATGGTTTTGTTATTAAAATATGTATTTCGCTTCTATTTCTGGGGCCTTGAATGATAAAAGTGGGAGACAAATAACAACACTCGTTTTTAACCTACTCATTTTACTGTAAACCCAATTTCACATAGGTCATACACTGAATAAAAAATATTGTACTAATTCCGAAAAAGTTACAGTTTCATGTGAGTTTCATAGTAAAATAGCGAGAAATCGGGGTTTAAACCCAAGGGACCTAAAGGGACGTGACCTAATCGACGCCATCTTGCAGTCAGCTGACACAAGGTCACCTTTTTTTTTGAAATGGCACTTTAAGGAAGTACATTGGTTATTATAGGTAAGAAAAAAAAGTACGTAGTATCGAAATAAAGTACAATTAATTTTTCTTTATTATTATCTTTAAAAACATGTTTTTATTGCCTTTTGCAATTTGTATCAAATTAGTATCTCTACTAAACAATTGCACAGCATCTAAACATATTTTGGTGTAACAAATTCACTAACTTGTTGACCCGTTTCACTATCAAAATTACGTTTTGTAGGTATATGTGGAGTATTCTTGTCCATGATTTACTATAGCATGAATCTATAAAACTTTAAATCGTATTCTTATTGCACTCATACCGCTTCGCATTTAACAAACAAGAAATTGTGACAATGACACTGACATTGTTGACATTTGAGGTTAGGTTGCGTTCATAAATTGTTCAAAACGAGTGCTTAAGTGATGTGGCGCTGGCGAGTGGCGACGTCGATTCAGCACCATTCGATAAATTTCGTTTAACGAAAAAATATTTACGACTAAACTTTTCAAAATCCTAAAGAATCCTATCATGTGAAATAAAGTATTTGCGTGTTATTTATTGTTCTCATAAAGTATAGAGTACAATTACCTGAAATAACGTACAATACTTTATTATAAAGTACGGGTGGCAACCCTAGTCGCGAGTCATATTTTTAACCGACTTCAAAAAGAAGGAGGTTATCAATTCGACATGTTTTTTTGTCCATTTTATGTTCGGGCATAACTCCGTCATATATAATATATATGTAGGTATAGACGGATTTGCAAAATTCTTTTTTTGTTCGAAAGGGGTTTATTCCGAAGTGGTCCCATTTAAATTTCGTATAGATCTCTTCATAAAATGACAGCAAATCAAGCGCGATTGCTGCTATCGCATAAATATGCATTGTTTTGTCCCCAAGGATGATGAAATTGCGAATTGGTGTGAGGTAACTAACTAGGTCCTTTAACTGAAAAGTGAAAAATAAAACTTTTTCCAAAAAAAAATCGGAAGTTGGTGACTTTGGATATGTATTTCAATTTTTTGTCACCGCCTTCCGAGATTAAAGTTATTTTTCACTTTGTAGTGGTTTTTCCGGAAGTCGGTTGTTTTTTTTTTTGGAAAATGTTTTATACTCGACAAACAACATGGCACTTACATGCAAATTGCAAAAGAAGTAAGAAAAATTAAATGTCGCCGACTACCCTGGACCTTAAGTAAACAAATATTGTGATGGAAACTCAGAAAAACATTCCCTTTTTTTCAGATTAGAGAAACTAGAAGTTGAGAACGAGAAACTCGTGCTAGAAATATTAAGACTCAACCAAGAACTAAGCGAGGTGCGCAAAGAGAATAGTTCTATGCGCAACCAGCTTGCCGACAACTGCATAGTGCTATCCCATAGGCCAAAGGGACAGAAATCTTAGTTCAAGTTTATAGTGAAGTGTAGAACTTGATGACTGACTAAACCAAGGTGCTGAAAGCTGTGTTTGTGAAGTGACAACTGAATGATTAAGCTAAGTACACATTGGAATCAATACTGTCGTTATGACGAGCCGGGTGACTTGTTTTATTTTTTAGGCTGGTAACACTTAACCTTTGTTTGGGCCACATCACAAGAGATTCGATAAGCCATTTTGGGCCTAGCATTTTTGTTTCAACATGAATAAATTATAGAACAGTGAAGGATAAAACATAAAAATAAAAACACGCTACAAAAATATTATGTGGCCCGAAAAATTGTTAAGAGTAAAGGAGTAGAGTAAAGCTGACGAAAATTTAAGACAGTTCTAACGTAAAAAAGAATGAATGCATATTCATAATTTAGTTTTTAGTAGCATTACTAATATGTAGCACTAGAATAATAGATAAACCAAATAATGAATATTCTCAAGGCAGCTGACGCAGTATTGTGTCCATGTGAATAATTAATGTTTATTTTGTCCTATAATGTGCATTATGTACTTCCATAATGATTTGTTGTTATTATTTTCGTTTTATGAATATAATTAATTAATGTTTTGAATTATGTTGCTTCTGTTAGTTAATTTGATGTATATGTTGCCAAATTATATCACATTGGGCGTATTTGTTTATTTATACATATACAAGGGATGGTAGACTTATGGCACTCAATTAGATTGTAAAAACATGGTCAAAATAATCACAGACCATTTCTCTTACTTTTGTGACATGCATTTCCATAAAAGTTTGCTATCTCTACATTTCTCCACTTACATCTCTCACTGCTAATATTGTACAACCACTAAAGAATGTAGTCAGAATACATTAATAGTAATTTAAATATATGTGTCTGTGATCATGGCACTAAACTTTAGACGCCTAAAGATTTAGCTGTAAGGAATTAAATCCAAAAGAGTATGATTTGAAATTGTATACAGAAATTATGTAAGTTATTATGATGACATGTAAGGAGTCTATTGACGGATTGAATTACAACTGCGAAATAAAGATTAGATGCTAGTAGCACAAACAAAGAATATTTGTCAAGTCAAGTTATGTCTTAACTGATTACGTCCGGAACCTATCGGTTCCATTACAATAGAAAATTAATTATGTCTCATTAGCCAGGATTGACAGATTAAGGGGGTGCACTGAGGTGGCCTGTGCGAATCAAATTTTCATAAGTAAAGCGATATTTACTACGGTCGAAAATCATATTTTGTTTAGCCTGACACTGCAAATAATAGAAATAAAAAACGTATGAAAAATTAGAATTTCGCGGGTCAACCCAGCGTTTCACAAATCAGGCGTTCTTGATACTTGTTTAGTTCTAAGTTCCAATACTACCCACATTGCACTGTTATCAATTAAATACCTACTTTACAAAATTTGTTGATGGTAACCCGATGGCTAGATGTGGGAAGTACAGCTTGGGGAGGCATATTTCTAGCAGTCAGTAAGTAGTCTTTCGGCTAAAATGATAATGAACCCGATGACGACTATACCATGTTGCTTGATGTTTGTGCTGGGTTACTTGATATATTTGCACTTTGAATGCAGTCCGTCTCTAAATGCCAAGTTGATGTTTTCAGGATCGAGATGACATAATTACGTCACTATGGTTATTTCTGGCACTGGTTAAACCTGAACAAATATTATATTTTGTGCTGGATCCCATTTGCACTGAATGACGGCTAATTAATAAATAAACAGTTATTATTTATTCTCTTCCTTAGTGCTAATGGGTCCAAATACCTGTATGAATGTTCTAAAAATACCTATGTATGTTGTTCTAATTATACATTTTTATATGATACTAGTTATAGAAACTTACAAATTGTGTAAGGAAATAGTTCTAAATTAGGGTATGCTAGCTTTAAGAGTTGATTTGTTCTTTATTTAACAATTGGCTTACAATTGACTGCATTTAAATCCTCTTAATAATGAATTACATACAAAACTTATACTGGTCATGTTGCAGGATTAATCAGTTGTAATTTTGTATATTTTTTTAAATGTAGCACAGTCCTACTTGAATATAATCAGGTGTTGTTGAGAGTTTGTGTTTTATTGTTTTTTATTCCTTCTATTCTAAAAACCGTAGTAAGTTACTCTGCAACCAATTTATTTATTTAATTAAAACTGTTTAACACCATCATCTGCCTAGCCTTTTCCCAACTATGTTGGGGTCAGCTTCCAGTCTAACCGGATGCAGCTGAATACCAGTATTTTACATGGAGCGACTGCCTATCTGACCTCCACAACCCAGTTACTGGGTAATACGATACCCCTTGGTAAGAATGGTTGTCAGACTTTCGGGCTTCTGACGACCCGTAACGACTCAAAGATCCACAAATGAAAGCCAGGACCAACGGCTTAACGTGCTTTCCGAGGCACGGAGGGGTCTTGGTATGTAAAGATGGTCACCCATCCACGGACCAACCGCGACAAGCGTAGCTTAACCTGATCGATCGACCCACGCAGCTATTGTTACTTAGCCACAAGCCCATCTAAAACTGTTTAATACCAATTACGGAAATTAAAGACAGTTTGCAGGTATAAACATGCAAAAAAGAGAAAATCCTTACTAATATTAGGTCTTTACCTATGAAATTGCCGTTCTGCAGTACTGGCCATTTCAAATCAAAATAATTTTTCTTTGGCTAAGAATTCTAATTTCAAATTAATTTTATTTTAAAAACATGGATTTTTTTTTCTAAAAGTAGTCATTTCTTTATTGGTTAGTGTTACATTTTCATCGCATTTCAATCTTTTTCGTCATCATGGATACGTTAAAAATTCGAGTAATTATGGAATATGAGTACCGTCGTGGCAGCAACGCGGCACAAGCGGCACGCAACATCAACGACGTTTACGGAGCTAACACTACAAACCAACGCACCACCTGTTATTGGTTTGCTCGCTTCCGTTCTGGAAATTTCGACCTGAAAAATGAACCTCGCGGTCGTCCGAAGACTTTGGTCGACAATGCCGAATTAAAGGCGATTGTGGAAGCTGATGATACACAATCTACGGCTGAATTAGCAGCAGCTTTCGACGTTAGCGTCAAAACAATATTGGTCCATTTGCGTCAAATTGGCAAGGTAAAAAAGCTTGACAAATGGGTGCCCCACGAACTCAATGATCGCCAGCGCGAAGTACGCGTCGAGACGTGCCTTGCACTGCTCAACAGACACACAAATGAAGGAATTTTGAACCGCATTGTTACCTGCGATGAAAAATGGATTCTGTTTGATAACCGTAAGCGCTCAGCAAGTTGGTTGGATCCTGGTTCAGCACCTAAACAATGCCCTAAACGAAAACTTACCCCTAGAAAAGTGATGGTCACTGTTTGGTGGTCTAGCGCCGGTGTGATTCATCACAGCTTCTTACCAAACGGGGTGAGCATTACTGCAGATGTGTACTGTGAAGAACTGAACACAATGATGGAGAAGCTGGCGCATCTCCAACCAGCATTGGTCAATCGCTCGTCTCCGCTGCTCCTGCACGACAACGCGCGACCTCATACTGCACAGCAGACGGTCTCCAAGTTGCAAGAACTGGGGTTGGAAGCTCTCCGTCATCCGCCCTACTCACCAGACCTTGCGCCTACAGACTACTACTTTTTCCAGAATTTGGATAACTTCTTGGCGGGAAAAAAATTTAATACCCGAGAGGCAGTACAAAATGCCTTTGAAGAATTTGTTGCCTCCCGTCCAGCTGATTTCTTTAAGAAGGGCATCAATAAACTGCCACTGCGATGGCAAAGATGCATTGATTGCATGGGTGATTACTTCGATTAATACAAATAAAAAATTCATGAAAAAAATTCGTTTAAATTTTTTCATACAAAACGGCAATTTCATAGGTAAAGACCTATTATTATAACGTGAAAATACAAACTTTCACGTTATAATATTAGTAAGGATTTTCTCTTTTTTAAGGATGTTTGTTTCTCTTTTTTAAGGATGTTTGTTACTCTTTCACGCTAAAACGGCCGAACGCATTTGGATGAAATTTGGCATACAGATAGATTATAACCTAGATTAATACATCGGATACTTTTTATCCCGGTAGTACGTTTCCGGGGGATAGTTTCCGACTTCCACGCAGACGAAGCTGCAAGTGGAAGCTAGTAATTTAAATAATAAAAAATATCAAGTTAAGGTAAAAACTTAACAACACTTCCATAAATCGCTTTCGAAGCTTCGTCCATTCGTTCGCAAACAGATAGAAAATTCAGCACAGACGTGGCGACAAAGATCAGTCGCCGCCGGTATCATAGCAAAGTAGAACTTGTTATAAATTTCAAACTGCTAATCTTTTAGTTGAGTTATATCTCTTATATTCTAGTTCGATCTAAGAATGGAACGTATAATTAGTGCGTAATCTCCTTTAAATGTGCGCCAAATTAAAAAATTGTGCAGTTTGTGGATTCTTGCTGGAGTAATGATGTTCCAGCAGCAAAATTCTAAACGAATGATCGGAGAGAGGAATATTGTGCATGGCGAAAGAACTTATATTTGTGCAAAAATGTGCGCCGAAAATGTAATTTGTACGTCTTCAGGTTTTCGACTTATTGCAATTCTTCGCATGCATGTACACTTTTGAAACATTTTATGGTTATTATAAGCGTCAAGAAGGACCGAATACAGTTTTCAGCGAGCTAATACGTTTAACCATTTAGGCGCTACGATATTTATTCGGATTTTCAAAAAAGCGTGATAACTTGAAAACTATTAATATTTTGTTAAATCTAATTCTGTCAATAACGCACAAATTAAGAGCTACTCGTGTATGTTTATTCTATAGGCGCACATACAATGGTTTTAGAAATACACGATTCTGCAAAACGTTACTCCAGCAGGAATTTCAATAGATAACTCGGAAACCTGAAGACGCACAAGTTATATTTTCGGTGCACATTTTTGCATAAATATAAGCACCATACAAAATATTCCTCTCTCCGATCATTCATTTAGAATTTTCCTAATACATTGATCCATCAGGAATCTTTTTTTTTTGCGAAAACCACAACGCGCACAAATTTTTAATTAGGCGCACATTTACAGCAAATTACGCACTAACTATACGTTCCTCTCACATCGCTCAAGGAGTGTCTTTCCTGCTGGAGTAACGTACACGCAGACGGCCAGAAAATAAAAGTTATGATAATATCAAACATTTATTTTTCTTGTGTTTTCTAATTACTTGTGTCGGTTTCTAAGAAAGGTAACTGTTGGCTGATTTTAGCGTCACCGCCTTTTGGATATATGAATGTAACTT
The DNA here is from genome assembly GCA_949987655.1 of Polymixis flavicincta. Taxonomy (NCBI): domain Eukaryota; kingdom Metazoa; phylum Arthropoda; class Insecta; order Lepidoptera; family Noctuidae; genus Polymixis; species Polymixis flavicincta. Next base: position 16,956,101 of record OX465184.1, read on the forward strand.
CTTTTTGAACTTCTACTTTTTCTTGCTCCTGTGGCATAATTTTGGTTCCAAACCAAGGTAACTGTTTCCTGATCTCATCACTGCCTTTTGCATATATGACCGCTTCTATTTTTTCTTCTTGTTCCTCTGTTAGATCAATGTACATATTTTCTTTTTTGTCTGTTTTGTTTTTTTTCTTAGCAGTTTTTATCTTCCTAACCACTTTTTGAACTTCTTGTTTCTGTGGTATAATTTCGGTTTCTAAGAAAGGTGGTTGACTACCTTTTGCATATATGACCACTTTTGGTTTTTTAACTTCTACTTTTACTTTTTCTTCTAGTCCCTGTGGTTTAATTTCGGGTTCTAAGAAAGCAAACTGTTTCCTGAAAGTAGCATCACTGCCTTTTGCATAAATGACCGTAACTTTTGGTTTCTTAACTTCTACTTTTTCTCCTCGTTCATCTGTAATGTCAATGACAAAATTTTCTTTCTTGTCTGATTTGATTTTTTTATTAGCAGTTATTATCTTCTTAACTTTTTTATGAACTTCTACTACTTTTTCAACTTCGAAAATTTCATGTTCTTGTTTTACTATCTCCATATTTTCTAGTTTGCTTGTTTTCTTCTTTTTCTTAGGTTTTTTTACCCTCCTACAGGATTTATTCTGTATGTGGTTTATTAAATCGGTTTTTTTAATGCATTTCAAACCACAGGAGTCACATTCGAAGAATTTTTTGCCTGAAATAAATTGAGTTGCAAATTAAAATGAATAACTGAAAAAATTTGGAACTAACCTAAGCTAATAAGGGGCCATCCATAAATTACGTCACACAAATTTTATGGCTTTTTGACCCCACCCCCGTCCTTGTCACAGGTGGTCACACTTGTAAAAACCTCTACCCCCTTGTGTGTCGTCACATATTTTTCAATTTTATATTTAGAAGTAAGAGTAGGTAACCAAGTAGAGTTTTAGTATTGAAGGTTTTAAGATGTGACGTCACAAAGCTTTTGATCCTTGTCACACAATGTCACATTTCGTTGAACCCTTCCCCCTTAACGTGTGACGTAATTTATGGATGGCCCCTAAGCCAGCAGGCCTGCACGACGTAACCTTTCCGCAGGTAATGTCATTCCCGTACATTTTCGCGTAGCGTTTGGCGTGAACGCTAACAGAAATGTGTTTTGTCTCTAGGCTCTGAGATGAGGTTTACTCAGTTTACAGAAATCCAGAGCAGTAAATACACAAAAATAGGATAGGTAATCATTGAGTTACCTACACGTGTCGTTACTTACCAAGGTGTGTATGAATGTGCCTCAATAGAACATCTCTACGAGCGAACACCTTCGTGCAAAATGTACACGAAAATGGAGTATCGCCAGTGTGTTTCCTGCAAAAAAAAAAGCCCGATAAAATATTCAGCTGTGTTTTTCTTGCAGATGAAACAAGAAGAAGATAGAATTTCTGTGCAGTTCTACTCAAAAGCTGTGTAATAGGGTATTTTCCAATTTATTAAAAACTATTCTAATTTGAAGATTGGGACGAAATATGTAACAGAAAAATAAAAGTACCTAAATTGATTTATCCATTTTCTCAATTAAAAACGATTTAAACCAAATTTATTTTTCGTTGTTTTGAGTTTACCGCCAAAACGCTCCTTAGGGTGACTTTTTATCACGTGATGTCGACTTTGTGTAAACTAAAGTAGGTAGGATAGAAAGTGAAATCACTGGTGTTCGGTGCCTCTGTGCACAAATACTTCTAAAACAGCTCCAAACTAAGTATTTGTATTGGTGCTATTTACACAAAGCTACTATAAAGATCCCACTGCTGGGACATAGGCCTCCTCTCCGTGAGACCAAGTGGGCCGTGATCCACCACGCAGGCCCAGAGCTGGTTGGTGGACGTCAAATATCTTCGAATTTTTGGTTCTAGGACATGTCGGTTTCCTCACGATGACGTTCACCATTTTGAGAGCAGTGGTGATGAAATCATTTACACAAAGTAAATGCCTATCTGGGTTGGAACCTACGACCTACAACAAGTCGCGGCCGTTACCACTGGGCGGCCAGTGCCTTTGCTGCTCAGCACCTGTCTAACGATTATGCATACAACCGGACCAATCCCGCCAATAAGCGTTCAGTTCGCAAAAATATCGCCCTAAATTAAGAAGAGAAATACAAGAAAAGCGGTACTTGCCTCATGTGAATCTTCAAATCTGACTGCCTATAGAATCCCTTGTCGCAATATTTGCAGTTCACGATGTAGTCTTTCGTATGTCTCCTCATATGCAACGTGTAGTTAAATTTCCCACGTACAATGGCGCCGCAAAGTGTGCATTCAACTTCCTGAAAAATAAATAGCATAGATTAATTTAGACGTCGCGCGCCGCCGCGCCGCCGCTGTCGGCATAAAAAACGATGACGAGATGACCAGCCGGTCTATGCTGTAAATGTCTCACCGTGATTTATTTAGGTGATGTTAGGTTTAAATGAACTGTCATCCCAACAGACGCCAGAGATTGACAGCTCACTTCAAACTCACTTCATCCAAGTTTTCACGGTGATATTTTACAGAATCGCAGAATCGCACTGCTGGATGCGTACGTAAAGACTGGTTCGAGGTGGCGGAGAAAACATTTCCTGGAAGGACTTGGGGAGGCCTTTGCAGCAGCAGTGCGATAGTATAAGCTAAACAAAATAAAAATATATCTCTGGTCGTATCTGACAGGAATTGTACATGTGTTTGCGCACTATAATATCACCTACGCACTTGTTTTCCGTTGAGATTGGCCGTGACTAGAATTCAGTCAGGGTGAACTATTTTTACTCGACAGCGCCAAAAAGAGGGTTATGTTTTTCATATCCGATTGCGTCAGAAGGAGGGCAATGTTTTTCGAGTGTATGTATGTACGTGGATTTCTCTGTAGCCTAAACGGCTTGATGGATTTTAGCTGTTAGTTGTTGAGGCGTCGTTAAATTTGTCTCACTTGTGAGTGACATTGGGTAAGTATGTATATTAAAATTATGAAAGTTAAAATGGCCGATTTTTAGTGGCATATTTTTTTTCTCAAATCTATCTAGGACGTCATCAAAATAAGGGTTTCATAAATTAGTCTTATTAACGTCAAGAAAAGTTGTGTAAAATAAAATAAAAAATTATAAATCAAAAAGCCCGACTGCGTAAAAAGTGAACTTTATTAATATTAAACAGTCGAGTTTTTTTTATTTATTTTAATTATTATTGATGTATAAGCTCAATACTAGAGCAGCAGTAAATTACGTGAGTGTCTGATTTTACTCTACTAAATTAAAACCAACCTTTCCCATAGCTTTCTTACTCTTCACATTTGTGTGAGCGATCTTATGCTTTTCTAGATAAAATTTCGTCTTGAATTCTTGCAAACACTGCTCGCATTTGAAAATATTTCCCTTTGACTGCTGAAAAAAATAAAAAACAAATCTATTTAGAAGCAAAAACTAATTCCGATACCGGGAATCGAACCCGAGCCTCCTGGGTGAGAGCCAGGTATCCTAGCCACTAGACCATATCGGATGTTAGTGAGCAGCTGTAAATAGTGCATCATATACTTCTGCATCGCAAATAACAACATACTAAGATGGTATTCATTTATACTGGGTATTCGGCACAACGTTGAACATACGAAAATGGTGGATAGGTGGGGTCATCTTCTACTTACTCAGCCTTAATTTATTTGGCCCTGGTCCCCTGGTTTTTTTTATGCATGTAGAAAAAAATTTAATTAAATTAAATTCAGATTTAAGTATTTTTTACATCTTTTTGGAAGTTTGAGGACTCATAACTTTTTTTTCTAGCTAACGTCTGATTAAAGCAATAATTTTATAAGAATCTGCCAACATTAAGATTAAAAAAAATTGCCTGTTTTACCCATTTTTAATAAAAATTACACTTTGAAGTTAAGAAAGAGGTGAAACAAAAAGAAAGCAAAATAAATATCTAGGGGGCCAGGCCTAATAAATTAGGGCTGAGTAAGTAGCAGATGACCCCACCTATCCACCATTTTCGTATGTTCAACGTTCTGCCAAACACCCTGTATAATAAAGCCAGTTATACCTAAGTCCCATGTAATAAGGATCGAGCTTTCGGCAATCAACCGGGCACACATCCAGCCCGCTACTGAAAAATACGAAAATATGTCGGTGTATTGCTGTATATTGTGTGCCTTTATTCTGTGCTAAATAGTATTTTTTTTCTTTCTTACTCCCGTCTAACTCCCGGTTAACAGATGTATGTTATTTTCCTATTATGTAACCCGTACCCTCAGAATACAGATATAACCAGAAGCCACGTTCAACTGATATTGCAAGCTGCAGGCTGTGTCCAAAAACAAAACAAGTGACCGCCGCTCGCCTCACTTCCCACCCGCGTAATATTGCTTGCTCAGACATTATTTGCCCATTTTTGGGGTAAATGTTGAGAGTATTGGGGGGTACGAAAATAATGAAATCAAAATTTTGCCGTCCTTTTCTATAAACGCATTAATACATACGGTTTGCTTTGAGAACATTATTTTTTCAAGTCGTTTAAAATATTTTTAAAGTAGTTTTATATATGTATACTACAAGCCCTCAGTTGGTAATAAAAAAGAAGGTAAATCAAAACTCTTAAATTGGCAACACGTACAAAATGGACCCACTTTTCACGATGACAATTACAGATTGAACAAATAATTAAATAAGACAATAACTGAATGCGCTACTTGCACATGAAATGTGATCCCATCCTGTTTATTTTTTAGCCTGGCTGAATTTTTAGAGGTAGGAACGACACAATACGGCATAATTTAAATAAATTGAACACCGGTAAAGCACGTGGCGCGATACGACAGTCACAGAGTGACTGATCGGCTGCGCGTCAAACTACTCTATTTAAGAGTAGTTTTTGTGGCTTCAGTATTAGGCGCTCTCATGGCTTCTGGTTCTTTTTGTATTCTGAGCCCGTACCATATGTAGAGATTTTCCCATACTCTCTGTTTTTCAGTAACCATGGAGATGCCTTTGCAGTGGCTGCTAGACATGGCACCGACAAGGCTTTTCATAAAATCCTATATTGCCAGTTGGCGTCACTATTTCTATTCTATTTACTTTGACATGCCAGATTTTTTTAAGTCAAATTCTCGTATCAATTACATTGTTTTTTTTTTTTATATGTAGTATCCAAGTTTATCTTAGACGTTTTAACATTGGCGAAGGTTAAAACAACGTCAGGGACCCTGGACTTGGTATATGTCTGAAATCGCATTTCACCTTGAGCAAGCTTGGTGATCAATGCTGGTGCCTACTCTGTATTTGAAGAGGCATTTGGCTCCACTGCGAAGTCGCCCTGAGGACACGGTGGAGCACACGGTGGCGGTCTGCCCTGCTTGGGCGGAGCACCGCCGTGTCCTCGTAGAGGCGATCGGCGGCGGCGATCTCTCGCGTCCGGCCCTGGTCCAGGCCATGGTACGGAGGGAGAGGGTATGGGGAGCCGTCACCTCCTTCAGCGAAGCAGTGATGCTCGCGAAGAGGGAGGCGGCGCACGTGAGGGAGAGACAGCATATGCGCCCTCGCGACCCTAGCCGCCGCAGGATACGGAGACGCCCTGGGCGTCGGGAATCCCAGGCCGATTTCCGGCCACCGTAGGCATGGGCTTGCGGACGGCGAGTAATGGGTAGCTCGCTGTCCGGTAAGGACCAAGCCCAAGTCGACGGCGCGTTGTGTTCCACGCGCGCCTCAAAGAGATGTCAGCACAAAAAGTGATGGGACCCGCAAGGGTCGATGCCTGCCAGGGGTGCGGGTTTGTTCGAAAGAGACACCACAGCCCCTGGCATAAGGGCTTCTGAAGGAACACGGGTGGGTTTTAGTCAGTAAAAGTCTGACACGCCCTCCTGCTCCACCCAGAGTGGGAGAAGTTATTTGATGATTTCCCACCCAAAAAAAAAAAAGAGGCATTTGGCTTTTGAATCTGTGCGAATAGAAACCGACGGCCCGAGGACCGGCAATGTTTGTGCCTCATGCAAATTGCGACGTACGAATATTAATAGTCACTGCCCGCGTGGCGAATCCGTGCTCTGCGATCTACAACCCTTACTGGGCCCCAATTCACTATGACTATCTTAACGATTCCTTACTCGTAACCACGGCAATCATACACGAATTCTGCTAATATCGTATTAATAATATCGACAAATTGTCTTGGAACATACAGAATATGACTTTTTGATTCCTTACTGTTTACATTGGTTTCTAAAAGACACGATATTGACGTAGTTTGAACGTAGTAAGATTCCGCGGGGAATCATTTTAATCATACAGAATTGGGGCCCTGTATGGTTATAATGGTTCCCCGCGGAATCTTACTACGTTCAAACTACGTCAATATCGTGTTTTATAAAAAACAATGTAACTGTAAGGAATCGAAATGTCATATTCTGTATGGTCCAAGACAAATTTGTCGATATTTATTAGCAGATGTCGTGTATGATCTAAGGAATTGACGTGGTTTCGAAGCAAGGAATCATTAAGTGGTCATAGCAAATTCAGGCCCTGGAATATTAACAAAAATACAATTTTCAACTTACCTGACATATTTTCACATGTCTAGCAAAATTTGAGGAATCCTTCCATTCCATTCCACAATTATTACATAATTGTTCATTTCGGTTTTTTCTATCGTATCCCGGTTTTACTATTTTAATATTATGAATTATCGACATATGTATGCTTAGTGCTCTACCATCATTGTACTTCTTCTTACACAATTTACAGTATGATTTTTCTATATTAAATTTGTCATTAGGAGAAGTATCCAAAATGTTTACAATCGCTTCGTTGTTAGATTCTGTTCCAGGTGTATCACTCATATCGCATTTCCGAGTTCTTGTATGTTTCGGTTTTTCGATTTTAATATTATGAGTTTTCGAAAAATGTACGCTTAATGCTCTGCTACTGTCGTACTTTCTTTCACACAATTTACAGTAGAAATTTTTCATATCAAATTTATCATTAGAAGGTATTTCTGGGATATTATGTCCTTTCTTAGGTTTTGTTTTATCGCAATTCCGGGTTTTGGGTTTTTCTATTTTAATTTTATGAAATTTCGTTAAATGGCTGCTTAATGCTCTGCTAGTGTCGTACCTTATTTTACACAATTTACAATATAAATATTCTATATTAAATTTATCATTAGGAGATGTATGTGAAATGTATATTAGGTCTTTTTTAGATTCTGTTACATCTGTATCTTCAATGAATATATCCATATTCTTTGACTCATTTTCTTTATTATTAACTTCCACATCATTAACAGCAATAGACTTCTTCCAATCTTCTGATTTTAACCCTCCATTTTCTCGTATAATATCTTCTAAGTTAAATTCTTTTGTATCATTTTGGAAGAATTCTTCAAATATTTCGATATCTTCTTGTATATCGTGATATGGTTCAATGTTACTATTGGTATGAGTTGTACCAAATAATATATTTGTTATAGAAGGTGTGGAAGCTGCTGATTCTGCTGGGAACTCTATGCATTGTTCCATTTTAGTATTGGAATCTTTTGTATCATGTTTTGCACCAAATAATATGTTTGATATGGTAGGCGTGGAAACTGCTGATTCTGCTGGGAACACTAAAATTAAGAAAAAATAGTAGGTACTATTAGACTTGCAATTTCGTTACTGTTTCTAATTTCGGCATAAATAACTATAGATATGAACGATATTTTACGAAATTAACGCAATATAAGTGAATGCAGCATACACAGTATTAAGTTTGTCGATATTACCTTGGGGTGAAACAAGTAAATCTTCCAACAAAAATTGTTCACTATCATTATTTTTCAAAGCATCTTCTAAATTTGTATCTATTGTACATGGTTTATCTTTTAAGAAGGTTTCCATATTGATACTGCTATTACTGATATCGTTACTAGATGGCATGTAGCCAATTACACCTTTTGGTATGTCAAAGTCTGGTGTATCCATTTTGTCTCTTTCTAAGACATCAGGCAGTGATGGTAAATCGAAATTACTTTCCGATTTCTCAGTTCCTTTAATGCCAAAATCACACATTTCTTTAACATTTGAATCATTTTTGAAGGTATTACTTCCCGAGTTTGCCATGTCATCAAAATCAGTTAAACTCAAATCAAGTTCTTTTACATTTTGATCAGGTTTAGAAGTATTACTCCCTCTCCCTGATTTAGTTGTTTCGTCAAAACTATTTAAACTGAAATTGTATAATTCTTTTAGACTTTCATTATTTTTGTTGACATTGCATGCTGGTTTCTCTAAACTTCCAATACTATCTAAATTAAAATCACATAATTCTTTTAGACTTTGAACCTTTTTGTGGGTTTTGCTTTCTGCTTTCTCTTCACCATTAAAACCATCTAAACTAATATCACACAATTCTTTAAGATTTTGATTACTTTTGAGATCTGATTTTCCAAAAGTGCCTAAGCCAAAATGACTTAATAACTCGTTCGGAGTTTGATTAGTTTTAACAGCATCAGTCTCGGATTTTTCATTACGGTCAATTTCTTCTATGTGCGATATACTTATTATTTCTTTCAAACTGTTATTACTTTTTACAGCATTATTACTCTCTTCATATTCAATACCATCAAATTCTTCTGCGCCAAAATTGGATAATTCTTTTAAATTGTGATTACTTTCGAGAGTATTGTTTTCTGTTTCATTATTACTATCGATTTCTTCTAAACCAAAATCACATTCTTCCAAGTTTTGATTACTTTCCAGAATTTGACTATCAGATGTTTCCATACCATTTATTTCATCTATGTAAAGTTTACCTAACTGATTTAGATTTTGTTTATTTTTAAGTGTATCAATTTCTGATTTTGCTATACTATCAATCTCGTCTATACCAAAAGGAGATAATTCTTTCAAATTCTCAAAATGTTCTGTTTTCTCAATAGCCCTAACATCCCCAACAAAAATACTAAGTTCTTCAATATTATCATTAGTTTTGAAAGCATTTGTAAAGTCGTTAAGGATTTTTGTTTGTTTCTCTGTGTTTATAGTGTTGAAGGTTATTTCCTCCTCTTTTTGCTTAGGCGTATAACATGGATCATTATTTACACTGCGTGGCGTCGAAAATGCACTGAAACTGGAGATGTTAACATAAAGTAAAACCATTAGTTACACAGAAATCACAAGAGCACACTAAGTTATTGTATAAGCTTGTAGCTAAGTCCAAGTATTTTGTATCAAATCTCACCTTTTGATTTATTTTGTACTTTTTTTAGCTTTTTAAGATGTCTCTAAATCATGCTCAGTTTGAATTTAGAATTAGGTTTTGCTACCTTTAGCTAGTTAATCTAACATTATTTATTCTCTTATTATTTCAGCTGTTTTTGAAGTTCGAACTTACCTAAAATCCAATCTGAAGTCTGTATCAATCGACATATCATCCTGCAGCCAATGGGAATCAAGCGAGTCATCAAGTAAATCTGCCTCTTCTTCTATAACCTCTTTAATGATGCGTGCTTCTGTGTCAGGCATCTCTTCGCCTTGGAGGATGTCGGTCATGAAGTTACGGATACTTGTGCAAGTTGATTCTGTAAAATGTAAAGGATCGAAATGAAAGAGAAAGAAAAAGAAAATGTGTGTGTGTGTGTGCGTGTGCGTGAGTGCGAGCGCGCGCGCGTGTGTGTGTGTGTGTGTGTGTGTGTGTGTGTGTGTGTGTGTGTGTGTGTGTGTGTGTGTGTGCTTGTGTGTGTGTGTGTGCTTGTGTGTGACATAGATGTGAAAGTGTAATTTTTATGCAACAAAGAAGGAATGTCTTTTTAAATTGTGCGTTTAAAAAGGTTATAACAGAAACATTTAACATTAAAAATACTATTCTAATTTGAAGATTGGAACGAGATATATAACAGAAAAATAAAAATAAATTGATTTCTACCCATTTTCTCAATTAAAAACTATTTAAATCAAATGTATTTTGTAGTTTTGAATTTACCGCCAAAACGCTTCTTACGATGACTTTTTATCACGTGACGTCAACTTTGTGTAAACTAAAGTAGTTAGTAAGGAAATAAGTGAATGTCGAGTTTATAATTAACAAGATTTTTAATGGATCGAAAGTGATATTACTGGTGTGCGGTGCCTCTTTTCACAAATACTTCTAAAACTGCGCCTAACTAAGTATTTGTACCGGTGCCGTATTCACAGAGTTGACGTCACATATCACGTGATAAAAAGTCATCGTAAGGAGCGTTTTGGCGGTAAATTCAAAACAACGAAAAATAAATTAGATTTTAATCGTTTTTAATTGAGAAAATGTGTATTAATAAATTTATTTTTATTTTTCTGTTAAATATATCGTCCCAATCTTCAAATTAAAATAGTTTTTTATCAAATCGGAAAATACCCTATTAAGAACGCTTATTTCAAGGGAAGATTTTTTTCAAACTAACAAGTATAACTAATTGCACGTATTTTTTGTATTTCTCTCGGTATCGTAGTGATGTGCCGTTCCCGGGAATGTTCCTGAAGTGGGAATGTGCCCAAAATAATCTTTCCAGTGCCCGGGAATATTCCATGCGCTGGGAACGCGTTGATGAAACCACATAGAATTATAATAAGAGTAAAAATATAATTACATACTAAGTTACGGGTAAGATTTAGTGAGTTGAGCGGCCATTTGTTGGGATGTCGCTCCAGTCTGGATTGTTTGTTACGCCGACCCGGTTAATTGGGGCCATAAATCATGCACAAAGGATAAGTAAATAACATTTCTCAAAACACGGACACGGTTGTTTCGGGAGGTTCCTGTTTCCACTGCGAAGATCGCCCTGAGGACACGGTGGAGCACACGGTGGCGGTCTGCCCGGCTTGGGCGGAGCACCGCCGTGTCCTCGTGGAGGCGATAGGCGGCGGCGATCTCTCGCGTCCGGCCCTAGTCCAGGCCATGGTACGGAGCGAGAGTTCATGGGTAGCCGTCACCTCCTTCAGTGAAGCAGTAATGCTCGCGAAGAGGGAGGCGGCGCACGTGAGGGAGAGGCAGTATATGCGCCCTCACGGCCCTAACCGCCGCAGGAGACGCCCTGGGCGTCGGGAATCCCAGGCTAATTTCCGGCCACCGTAGGCATGACCTTGCGGACGGCGAGTAATGGGTGGCTCGCTGTCCGGTAAGGACCAAGCCCAAGCCGACGGCGCGTTGTGTTCCACACGCGCCTCAAAGAGATGTCAGCACAAACCGATGGGGCCCGCAAGGGCAGATGCCTGCAGGGGTGCGGGTTTGTTCGAAAGAGATACCGCAGCCCCTGGCATACAGGCTATTGAGGGAACACGGGTGGGTTTTAGTCAGTAAAAGTCTGACACACCCTCCCGCTCCACTCAGAGCGGGAGAAGATATTTGATGATTTCCCACCCAACAAAAAAAAACCTAGTATTACTACTTACTGGTTGGTCACATAATTAAGAACGCTGAATATTTTATTTTTTATTCAAATTTAAACAGAGAACACTGTGGCTCTGTGGTTTTAGGTCACTATTCGTATAATTTTGGTGCCATTTAGTGCCGTAAAAGTCTTAAGGTGATTGCTTCATATGAAAACTCTTTCTCTCTTGCGAAATGTCAAAAATTGATAGAGTCAATGCCTCGCCGGCGTAAAGCAGTAATTAGAAGCCGTGAATATGCTACTAAGTATTAATTTTAGAATTGAAATGTTTTCAATCGCTTTTTTTCTTCACGCACTGCACATTAATGTGATTTAATCTAAGTTTCATATAAAATAGCTCTCGAGCAGTTTAATAAATCGTTTTTAATTATTTGTCCAGCTTCATTACTACATATTTGAATTTGTTACTGTAGAGAACAAATAAAATTTGTAAAAAAAATTGTTAGATATTTTATTTTATATTCCTAATCCCATTTGCTCTATTCATGTGGCTATTTCATAACTAGTTACTTCTAAGAAGAAACACATAACTACATAATTTCATTGATCTATCATGATAGAACAAACTCCAATTATGGAGATTATTTCATCACAATCATCAGAACATTTAATTCGCCTAAACTTCCAATCATTAGATTGGAAGTAATAAGACGTCCTCATAAAAAAAAAAAATTGTGGAAAAAACTACCCTCAATTGAAAATAAACATGTTTTTTTTAGCAAAAATCAGGTTTTTTTAACATATTTTTTTTACAATAATCGTTAAATTTCTCAGTAAAACATTTTGTTTACACCGAGGTCACGGCAGCGAATAAAAAAAATGTTAAGATTTTGCTCAATATTTTTTCTGGTCAGAAAATTAAACATAAGGAATTAAGCATTTTGATATGAGCACATTATAAAGACTAACACTGCATATGACCACAACCGTATTACAGGGACCCAAAAAGTTCCTTGTAGTCCGGCTAATTAACATTGTAGCAGAGTTATTTGCTTAAATAAATATATATTTTGCAATTTAATAAGTATTATTTTACATTACCATTGTCATCTTCTCTACATTTCTGAGTCGCTGGTGTACTGTTGCCACTTGTCATTGGAAAACTGTAAAATAATAAAATTATTTGTATTTCAAGTACATGATTAGTCAAAACAGCAAGGAGACAAAATTGGATGCCAAATGAAAGCCAGTATGAAACCACAAATATTCCAGATAATATTGAGATTTCATTAATAATTTTTTTTTTTAACAACATTATCATCATATAATAATTAATCATAGTTACCGGAATGTTAAAGTATCATCATTATTTTTAAGGAATGTGCAGAAATCCACCGGATCCCCTTCATCTTTTAAAGCTACATAGTTTCTAAACCGCTTGTCTGAATTGCGACAGTTCTTCTTAAACTTGCAAGCCTGCTTCATGTTTACGAAACAATCCCTACATAGCTGGAACATGAAGCTGTCATTTCTTTTCACCTGAAAGATATAAAAGTTTTTTCTCTTAATGTCTCAACACGAAACAAGTTTAAATTTCAGTCCAAGCCCATTATTGTATTTTGAATCTTATTAAGACTTGGGTAAAGTTCTTGACACAATATTAACAAGACTTAGGTTTAAAACCCTATGTTACATGTTTAAAGATTTTTCAACTTCGAATTTCAAATATATCTGGTGGTGATAAAGCCACAATGAAAAACTTTGTTCATAATAAGGCTTTAAATTATTTAATTGTTTGCATTTGTTTACATCCTAAAAGCCAGCGTAGCTTGGACAATATGCTGTAGTTTCTGCCTACCCCCATGGGAAGGTGTGAGTTTAAGTTTGTAAATAATACATTTCTGTTTTTTGGGAACCGCAAAGTTTGACGGCCGAGTTAAGTCAAGGCCTTAGTTTAGCAAGACGAAAATATCTTATTACATTTTGGTGTAAAAAGGAGGTCCATACTTGTTTACATTTTTTTATACTAAATATGTTCCGTATTACGACTTAACTGTGGGGTGCGGGTACGTTCGAAAGAGATACCACAGCCCATGGCATACGGGCTACTGAGCACGGGTGAGTTTTAGTCAGTAAAAGTCTGACACGCCCTCCTGTTCCACCCAGACCAGGAGAAGTTATTTGATGATTTCCCCCACCCAAAAAAAAAACTGTGGGCCAAAAACAAAATTTGCGGTTCCCAAATAACCATTAGCAAGCATTCCCAACATTTGGTTCAATGCTGGGAATTAAACCGCGCGATCCCAAGAACGGCAGCTGGCAGGCACCAGGCACTGTCAATGTTCATCTGCAAACCAGTATTTCTTTTATCGACAAAGTTTACCTGTAAGCCCGTGGAATAAACAAATAATCTCCTGTTTTTCTCAGTATATTGCAGCAGCTCCATCGGTTCGTCATATTTTATGAGACAACCCCTGCAAAACCCTTCCATGATTTCGGTATGAATTTTCGATTATTGCCTTTATTTAATCCTTCTTAGTTTAGTTAGTTTTTCATTCGAAAATAACATTTTAGGATCATTTTGTCTACCGCTAGACAACAAAAGCAACAAAATACGTTTTTGATAAATTGACAATAGACCACAGAACATAAAACTTTTTTTTAAAATTAGTTTTATGGCCTGGCTACAGAGACCTTTTAGCCAAGCCTTTATTATGTACGTATTCTAGTTATAACAAAGTTATTGTAAAGCGGTAGTAACTTTACAATAACCTATTAGGAGTTTTTGGGGGAACACGAAAAGTCCACGTTAGTCACTTATTTTCACCTTCACTACACTTGTGCACTCACACGTAACTAAATTGGATAACTCACTACCAAAATTATACAATTTAATTCGCTATTTCACAAAATTTAATGATAATGAAAATTCATGCGACATGTTCCAACGCGATCCCGCCAAAAACTCATACATAAAACTTAAATACCTCAAGCGCATAGATTAAACATTAATATCGCGTTCCGAAATTCAACAAAAGTGATAATATCGCGAACCCGATCAAATTGAAAAAAATTTAAGAAATATCAGAAGGCCAATTCTACTAATTAAAAACGTTCGCAGTGTCATCTCGGCGACAATCGAATTTCAAAAATTTGACAAAAATGTATAGGATTTTTTGACAGATTGACACTGAGATCAGACTGTGAACGTTCTTAAAATTACCAGAATTGCCCCTCAGATCATATACATAAAAAAGAAAATATTCACAAGGCATCAAAAAATAGGTATCAGATATTAGTACTCATTTTTATTTTGGTTGGCTTCGCGATATTATCACTTTTTTTGAATTTCGGAATGCGACATAAATACCTCAAGCGGCAGTAGACCACTGACGTATAAATTGAGTTGTAGGGATGGACGATATACATCGATGTTCTAGAAACACACGATGACACGACACAATGGATCGATGAATCAAATTAATTACATGTTTTTTAATTTATCAACATTGAGTAAATATCTTTATCGTTTTTTTTATTCGATGCATCAAGGAGGTAAACATGCTAAGAATAATTTGTTGTTAATAAAAACCTACATATAATGTTGTATTCAATTGTGGCTGACTACTCCCATCTTCCATGCCGGCCAAAACGTCATGCCGTAGAAAAAACAATATATTGCGTGCATTTTGTATATTTATAAAAATCAAACAAAATTCTTTTGTCACTGAAGCGACAGATCGCTTGAGTGACAAAAGAATTTTGGTTGTTTTTTTTTATGGTAGAAGATTTAAGGACTTTTATTTTTACAATTAGCCATTATCGTCCCACTGCTGAGCAAAAGCCTCCCTACTCTCTTTCCACCTCTCTCTGTCCAGAGCTAGTTTTACTTTCTTTTATTTCGAATGTTTCCACCAGTTTCCAAATAGTAAAGTTAGTGAAGTTATTTCATTTGTAAATTCTTTTAATATTTTAAACGCCACATTCATATCTAGAGCATTAGTTAAAACAAAACAAACGATGAATGGAAAACATCGATGTATTTTTGATAAATCGATATCGACTCAGTTGCCCTAGAATTCTCTTTTATTTTATAGTTGTCTCTGCTAACTGTTATACATTGATCATTTAAGGTTTAGAAGATTCAAATCTTAGGATTAAATGGTCTAAACTGCTAGAAAATGTACAGACGCCAGCACATCAAGCTACTCCAATCTGTCAAAATTTGATACATTTTCAACTTTATACCGTAAGCATAAGCTTCATGTTCAACTGGGATTTGACAGTTTGGGGTAGGTTGACCTGCTGGCGTCTGTACTATGTGCTGGTACAAAACAGCTATTGCCATACCCTACCGAACCAATTTATTAGCAAAAAAATGCTAGCTTTAGGTATAAAAGTGGAGGCCACACTCCAAATAAAAAATAAAATAAAAAAAAATCCCCGACCGTCCCTTGCTCGTTGATGCGCCGGCCCGCGCCGCAGCTGAGCCAGTACAGTTAAATTCCCCGATTGATAATAATAATGAAAATATTTTGATCCAGCCTGTCCCCACTTGCTGTCCTCCCACAAACATCCATTCATTCATACAATGGTAGTATGCACAGACGCTAGCACATCAAGCTTCCCCAACTGTTAAATTTATTTTATAGACTTTCATCTTTATTCCATAATCATAAGGTTCATGTTCAATTAGGAAAATTCGACAGTTTGGGGTAGCTCGATGTGCTAGCGTCTGTTCGTACAAAGTTGTGAATTAATTTTATCATAATGTCAATAAATTATGTAATCATTTTGAGTAGAGCTTTATTTGTTAAACTGTAGTGTGTCTGTGAAGTGACTACCATGAAATGAAGATAATGAATACAGAAGGAAGGATTTTTGTCACTGTTCTACTTTTTTGTTAACTAAAATGGCAACCTTACAGTTTCCCGTCATGTCATTTCTAATTCGCGAGTAGACGTCATTTTTGTGACATTTGCTGATTTTGCTGATTTGCTAGAACAAGTAAACAATAAACAGTGTCGACTGTTGATTTCACCGTGTTTAAATATTTAATTAATCAAAAATGGAGAATAACACTGAAACTCAAGTAACTATTAACAAGCCAGGGAGAATCCTGCATTTTTGCGATGGAGTTGACGAAGAAATAGTGGAGGAGGAAGCTGCTGAATTGGCTACAGAACCATTAGAGACGACAAAAGTGGATCCGGTGAGTAACCGATGCATTCTTTATTTCATTAAAGAATGCTAAGGAGAGACCTTGGTGGAATTAGTTTCTATTAATATCCGTGACGATAAGGCTTGTTTATTACGCTTATTTTCGTAGCCTTCCGAAGCGAAGGTATGATGTTTTTAGTGGGAGAAATCTTTCGTGTTTTTGTTGGTAATTGGCTACTAATATTAATTCTGTTATTATCAGTAACAGGACTTTAAAAGCTACTACATATGTAATAAGTAATGGGATGTATGTTTATTAATTGACTAAATTGTAGCATACTTGCAAATATTAAACTAATCTATGAAAAATGGTAAAGGAAAAAGAAACTCGTCAACATTAAAATTCGATTGAATCAAAATTCATCTTCAATTTATTGGTTTCCAATCATGCATTCATAATTTATATTGAAAAGGTTTCTAAATAAATGCAGTTTCTCTATGGCATACCAACAGGAAAAATAAACAAAGAAAACATAAAGAAACAAATTTGAAAGTACAATAGGAACTCTATGCATATTTCCTTCAAGCTGTGAAGGAAATATGCATAACATAAACAATTATGCAGTAAGAATGTATCATTTTCTATTGATCTTATGTTCATGTTTTGATGTTTTCAGAAAAGTCTGCCTTGGGGCCCTTGGTTCTCCCACTATGCCTGGAAGTCTGGAAACAAAATGTTAAATGCAGTTGATTATGCAGGAGAATCACTTGCTGGCTTCTTTGGCATAACCACACCCAAGTACCAAATAGAAATTGATGAATATGAAAGAGTGAAAGAAGAAAAGCGGAAACTTGAAGAAGATTCCGCTGGATGGGTACCGAAGAATGCTGGTGGAGATATACCTTTAGTTCTAAACGAGCCTATAAAGGACTTGGACAAACCAGCAGAAGTTTAATTTTTATTATAATATAAAATAGAATTAATTTCCTTACAATCTCTGTGTGACTAGTCTATCAATTATAATTGCATTAAGCAGTATTTTATATTACTGTGGCCGAATTATTTCAGACAATGTATTTGTCGTAAAATTTCTGGGCTCACATACATAAGAATGACGAATTCATAGAAAAGTCTGCCTTGGGGCCCTTGGTTCTCCCACTATGCCTGGAAGTCTGGAAACAAAATGTTAAATGCAGTTGATTATGCAGGAGAATCACTTGCTGGCTTCTTTGGCATAACCACACCCAAGTACCAAATAGAAATTGATGAATATGAAAGAGTGAAAGAAGAAAAGCGGAAACTTGAAGAAGATTCCGCTGGATGGGTACCGAAGAATGCTGGTGGAGATATACCTTTAGTTCTAAACGAGCCTATAAAGGACTTGGACAAACCAGCAGAAGTTTAATTTTTATTATAATATCAAATAGAATTAATTTCCTTACAATCTCTGTGTGACTAGTCTATCAATTATAATTGCATTAAGCAGTATTTTATATTACTGTGGCCGAATTATTTCAGACAATGTATTTGTCGTAAAATTTCTGGGCTCACATACATAAGAATGACGAATTCATAGAATTTACTTAACAAATAACAGAAATATTTAATTTTTGTGTATTAGAGGGACATGGGTACATTTTGTAATATCTAACATTTTCTAAGCATTTCTAACATAGTGTTAATGTCTAAATTTACAATGTGCTAATGTAATTTCCTTAATAATTATAATAGTATGATAGCTGCTATAAGAACTGAGATGATATAAGCTTTATTTTGTTACATGAATGTATAGTTAAAAATAATATATTTATCTTGTTTTTTCCAACAATTCAGATGATTGCTTGGAGTAATACTTTATCAGTTATTCTCAAAACAAACATTTTTGATTGAAAAATAATGTCATCGACATTTTCAAATGTTCTAAGAATGGGACTAAAATATTGGTGAAACGAATGTTTATTTTATTTATGTAGTAATAAATATACATTATTTTTGGAAATAGCTGGATGTTGTTTTAAAATTGCTTCCTAATTAAAATTCAACTCTAAGTTCACAAGGATTCTAAAACGATTGTTTCAATGTGATACTAGATGTCGCTACAAGCGTGGGTCAAATTTGAAGATAGCGGCATCTGCTGTGTAGTAGCAGATGCCTACTAAATAGATTGCTTTGTCGCCTCAATCATTAGAGCATCTGGCAGTAGATGGCGGTGTTGGCGCCATGCAAGTTAATCAGGATTACGGCTGTTTTATTCATTGTTATTTTGTTGTCTAAAAACTACCGTCATTAGGACTTTTCCAAACGAATGTATTCTGGGACTAAAGACGATGCTGTCATGATTTCTTTAGTCAAGTGCATTGATAGCAAGTTTTGAATATGTTTTGACATATTTGCTTAAAT
The DNA here is from genome assembly GCA_949987655.1 of Polymixis flavicincta. Lineage (NCBI taxonomy): Eukaryota > Metazoa > Arthropoda > Insecta > Lepidoptera > Noctuidae > Polymixis > Polymixis flavicincta. The sequence goes on from OX465184.1 coordinate 16,975,027, forward strand.
TGATGGTCACTTGTTTATTTTACTTCTAGGTCATACTAATGCTCAAAGGGTTTATTGAGCACAGTAACCTTATACTAAAAGTAACAAGGTTCACTATTGCTTGATGTCGTCTCACATTATAAATTACACCCCTCTAAAAACGTGAAAGGACCTATGTGACATCAATTTCTGTGCCTGATTTTAGACCTTAGACCTTATTAATAGAGTTACATATCGCACAGCAAGTGACCATATGTTATTGTTTGTCGGTGTTTAGCTTGTGATATGTCGAAATGTAAACGGTTCGAGCGGTGTCCGCAGATCAATATGCGTGTTGCGCGGCCCGTGAGGGTGTTCGCCCCGTGCGATTGGCCAGCGTATGGGGGGCGGGGCAATCGTGTGTGAGGCGGCGCGCGTTCTCGCACGCGACGCGCCGTTTTGGCGCCAAATTGGGCAATAGGCATTCCATTTTCAAGTTTCGCGAATGAGTATTAGGCCGTAAGCCACTAAGATAAGCTAAGGCCGTTGACTAGAGTAATACTTTTTGAATTTTATCGTCTATGGTACGACCCGTACGACTTGGAATATTAGAGGTTTGGGAGCTATTAGAACTTTGTTTTGTAGGACAGCTTAAAGTTTTTTATTTTGTTACACGATCGTTTTAATATTAAATGTTGAGAGCCAGTTTATAAAGCCCCATTAAGCTGTTACCATAAAGTAGGTAGGTAGGTACATATGTAGAAAGCTACCTACCTATTAAAAAAAAAACTTATTAAAAAAATAAAAATTTCCGTACCTACCTATAACTAAATAATTGGGTTCGATTTGGGTCCAAACAATATGTTTTCTCTTCATTCAGAAGGTAGGTAAAAATAAGTAACTATATAGGTAAGCGTGGGTACAAAAATCTCTAATTATGTACCTACATAATGAAACCGAAGATAAATAAACTAAAGTTAGTTGTTCTTATTCTAATGATTCGGTAATGTGTGGCTACAAAGGAGGATTATTGTCTGATTTTAACAGTTAAGCAATTTACTGTAGGGACTAGCTGTGGTTCCTATAGATAAAGTAATGTAGGTACGTAACCGTTGTAATAGGATAATATTATATGGAAACCAACCGCACCGCTGTTGCGGCCGCTAACTATACTAAAACATGAATTATGTCTTCCACCCATTTACGACAAACGCATGTAATTATTAACAGACTAATTCAATAATTCGTTAACACTGCAGGTCATTCCAGACAATATGGCACGGGACAATAAACACGCACCAAGGTTGCCAGTTTAAAAAATATTGCGAATTAAAAAAGGCGCGTGGACGGCGGTCGAACTGGTTTAAAAAAGTAAATGAACTTGAAATTCTTGTTTTTGGTTCGCGTTTTCTATTGTGATAGAATTTTGCGCAGATTTGCCAAACATAATGATTTTGTATGGAGTTTGAACTAGTTTGGTAGTGCATTGATTTGAAAAGGTGTTAGTTTTGTAAAACGTATTTCTATGGTTGTCAGGGAATTAGTGCAGAATGCAGTTTGTCAGCGATTTTTGAAGCTTAACAAAGAATTTATAAAAACAGGTTACTGCAATTTCCGTACGTCGACATCGTTTGGTTAAATTCAGTAATAATGCCTGTGTCAACAGATAAAGTTGGATTTTCAATAAATAGGTAGGTACAGTCGCCAGCAGGTCAAGCTATCCCAAACTCTCAAATTTTCCCAATTGAACATAAACCTTATTCCTTTGTGATAAAGTTGAAAAACTATCAAAGAAATTTGACAGATTGGGGTAGCTTGATGTGGTGGCCTCTGTACCTACATAAGCTGGTTTAAAACCTAGCATTTTCGTTTGTCGTACCTACATAACGGGCTGGCTATAGGGACTGTTTTACATGTAGGGTTGCTATCTGTCCGGGTTTCCCCGGATTTGTCCTAGTTTAGAGAGTATCCGGGGAGCGTCCGGGCGGGGCTCGAATTGTAAGTCCGGGCTTAAAAATGTAAAGTCTTGGGCCGCCCGTGACGCACGCACTGTGCCCGCACGCCGCAATCAACCGACGAACGTAATACCATAAAAAACTTTTTTCAAAAAAATAACAACCGACTTCCAAAAAAACACTACAAAGTGCAAAATAACTTTAATTTCGGAAGTCGGTGACTTTGGATGTCTATTTTAATTATTTGTCACCGCCTTCCGAAGTTAAAGTTATTTTGCACTTTGTAGTGTTTTTTTGGAAGTCGGTTGTTATTTTTTTGAAAAAAGTTTTTATTTTTCACTTTTTAGTTACCTACCCCACACCATTTCAAAATTTCATTATCCTTGGGGTCAAAACAATGCATATTTATGCGAAAGCAGCATTCGCGGTTGATTTGCTGTAATTTTTTGAAGAGTTCCGTACGCATCATCAGATCTTTATGAAATTTCAATGGGACCATTTCGGAGTAAACTCCTTTCGAACAAAAAAAGAATTTTGCAAATCCGTCTATAAACGACGGAGTTATGCCCGAACATAAATAATAATAAAAATATATATAAACATGTCGAATTGATTACCTCCTTCTTTTTGAAGTCGGTTAAAAAAGGCGATTTATGACATTTTCAACTGTATTTTATTACACTGACTATGTTTAAAAAAACCTGTTGACATGTCCGGGTTCTGGGCTCTAAAATCCGGGGTGTTCACGCGTCTTGTCCTGGTTGCCATATTTTAGAGATGGCAACCCTACACATGTCTAGGTATACCTACGATCAGGTATACCTACCTATCACAAGATATGGATAAGCGAGCGATGTTCCAAGTTGTGACAGACCATTACTTTTACGATCTAACTTTTAAGAAAAGATGAGCTGATGTGATAGGTCTAAAGAATAAACCAACAATATTTTCAGGACAAATGTCCTCAATTAGAACCTATCTACCAGGCAACTATCTTAAAAAAAAAAAAAAAAAAACTGTAATGGCTGTAGGTACCTAAATGCTCAAAAGATGAAATTAAAAATTTGCTCGTTGGATAGAGTTCATTAGTTTTTTTTATTTTTATTTTAATAGCCTTTACTGTCCCACTGCTGGGCAAAGGCCTCCCCCAAATCCTTCCAGGAACTCTTTTCCCGCGCCACTTCGAACCAGCCTTCGCGGTACGCATCCAGGTCATCCCGCCACCGCTTTCTGGGCCGACCGCGGCGGCGTCGTCCATCTTCAGGCACCCATTGTGTTGAGATCTTTGCCCAGCGGTCATCCTGCATTCTGAGTTCATTTGTTAAGATAAGATATTTTTATTTGCATAAAACATGGTATACCTACAAGGTGTTATTGGAAAATATAGATCAAACATGTTTTGCTTAAAACCAAAGCCTGCAAACTTACTTATTGAAAACTAGCTTTTGCCAGCGGCTTCGCCCGCGCGAAACTTTCATCCCCTGTTTAACTCCCTTAGGGGTTGAATTTCGAGAAATCCTTCCTTATTCCTTGTCTACATTATAAAGGAAACCTCTGTCCAAAATTTCAGCTTTCTAGGTCCAAGGGTTTGGGCTGGGCATTGATGAGTCAGTCAGTCAGGACTTTTCTTTTATACCTACTTATAAAAAATTAACAATAGGTAGGTACATTATGTTATTGAAACATGTTTTTTTAGAAAGCCACCATTTGTCACACCACCGCGCACCGTCGCGTCGGGAATCCCAGGCCGATTTCCGGCCACCGTAGGCATGGGCTTGCGGACGGCGAGTAATGGGTAGCTCGCTGTCCGGTAAGGACCAAGCCCAAGTCGACGGCGCGTTGTGTTCCACGCGCGCCTCAAAGAGATGTCAGCACAAAAAATGATGGGGCCCGCAAGGGCCGATGCCTGCCAGGGGTGCGGGTTTGTTCGAAAGAGACACCACAGCCCCTGGCTTAAGGGCTACTGAAGGAACACGGGTGGGTTTTAGTCAGTAAAAGTCTGACACGCCCTCCTGCTCCACCCAGAGCGGGAGAAGTTATTTGATGATTTCCCACCCAAAAAAAAAAAAAAACCGCGCACCGTTGTGTCTACATATTTAGAACCTTGGTTAATGTCTAAATTGGACACAATTTACTAGGTATCTCATCATCATCATCATTTCAGCCGAAAGCCGTCCACTGCTGGACACAGGCCTCCCTCCACTTCGACCGGTTCTGTGCTTCCCGCATCCAGCGGACTCCCGCGGCCCTCACAAGGTCATGGGTCCACATTGTAGGAGGCCTTCCAACAAGATATTTAGATTGACTGAACTATCTACTAATACCTAATCTCTTTTTCATACTTTAAAGTTTGAACCATGCTACAGATCCTTATCTAAATATGCTGACTACGACTATGGCTTGTCATATCGAACGTTTGCATTTGAAACGTTTTGATTGTTGAACTTTTTTTCTTAATTTTAAGGGCTCTATCGCTGAGCGATAACGTCGCCCTGTAACTTCAGCACAATCAACCAAACCTAAAAACATTTAAAGCAGGAGGTAATTTAAAACAAATTAATAGAATTATATTATTTTCTACTTTACTAGTTTGGTTTTTATAGCGCTTTTGAAACTATTATTTATTTTCTATTTTTTACTTCTGATAACTACAAAAGCGTGTTAAAAATGCCAGTTTGTACCTACAGGACATCTTGTTCCGATAAAAGACAAACCAGGGTAGCATTATAATCTTCAATATCGCACTTATTTTTTGGACAAGGTAAATTAAATCGCAAAACCTCATTCCGCACATACTATACATTCGTCACAGTTGGCTGACATACCTTTTGCATCAGAAAACCAAACTTTTTTGACGTAATGCGACCGGAACGAAGTCTAGTGCCATGACTAAACCACTTCTGCTAAGCAGATTTTGATTAGTCCGGTTGTGGAACTTAATTCTTATAGATACGTATTTTTTTTTAATAAAACGATGCCATTTTGTTTCCTTATCTAGGTATCTAAGTAAATTATTATTTTCATGCCAAGTCTGCCCAAAGTGGCAAACTCTGGTTAGAGGTTAGTAATAATAGTTCAACTCTTATTTTCATATCATTTTATAATTCAAGTTGCTATTATAAATAACAAATCCGTGATACATTTAATAATATTTATTTATTCAGTCCACGCAGGTAGAATGCAACGCTAATTCTATCGATATTCAAATTTTTGCGCAAGCGTTCTTTTCAACCCCACACAGCAGATGTTCTACTTTTAACTTTGCATGCATTCGCAGTGTTGTTTATTAAAAAAATCTTTTGTGGCCATTTACAAAATAAAGCTTGCAACACAATACCTCATGCAAATTAGGAACGAAGCTGATACGGTAGGCCGTAAATGCATTTGATTTCTTTGCGAATTTGAACTGTATTTTCGTGAAATAAGCTTTCAAATTAAATTGCTTATGGTTGTGTTTTTATTGCAATACTCGAAAAAGTAACAACCAACTTTGTAGCTATAAGAATAAAGTCTAAAATCTCTTGGCAGAGTGACGATTAGGAAAGAAATTTGCATAAACGACGCACACCTTTCGCGTTGATCCTTTTTATGCACTTTGACTGACAGTTTTTATTGAATAGTAGATATTATTAGAATTTTATGTGTCGCTTTTATATACTTACTTCCGATTTGATACGGTTTATATACTGTAATAGTTCAGTTTTTAGCTTTAGTTAGAGGTACATTACAATTTCACATTTATATGAAAGTTTTATTTGGCTGTGGGTAGGTAGATTGAAGTTTCCTATTGCCATTATTTCTTTGGTATTTGTTAATACCATATTATTTAGATATGCACTAAAAAACTTGAAATTTCTAAAAGACAAATCAACCGTTTCATTTTTACCTGAGTTTTCTTCACTTTACGTTTTCTTCTTATTTTGACACGTTGGAACCTTATTTCTGTTTTGATAACTTTCCTGATTCACATGGCTAGCTTTTCATTGGTTCATTAGGCCAATTTTCTTACCAGATAGTACCTACTTGGCTTAAACTACCTTAACCCTACAATGCTCAGTGATGGCCAAAAACATTCGGCAAATTCTTAATTCCATTTTCGTTCATTCTAATTTCAAAATATTAAATATAAAGGCAAAACAACATAAACAGTTTTCTCTTCCCAAATTACAGCCAGTACTAACATCTTAAAATATTAGTAGGACCCTGGCTTGAGCAAGTTTGTCGGTAGTCCCACAGCTCATCCAAGATGCACATCTGTAGAACCGCTAGTTACACGCGAGGGGAACATTTCCGGTGCATAAATAATAACAATAAATTGTTAACTATTAGAAAGGGGTGTGCTCTGTATGCAAAATAGTTGAAGTCCGTTGTTGCTGTCGGGTTTTTGCAACGTGCGTGTGCGCTCACCGGTTGGGATCGTAGAGAGTGAGCTTTCTTTGCTAGAAAAATAAAAAAAACAATATTATTGTAAACTTAAAATAAACACCTAAAAAGCTCGGTACCTAAATCTTACCTTTTTGACGTAGGAACAGTCAGAGTCAAAAAGATGTCATGTTTAAATACATCAACAGGAATTTATTATTTTGATTTCCAGGCTGAATGTACCTACTATTTAAACCATTTATCTTCGAAGAAAAAGCTAGTTATTACCTGATGATCAACTTTCTGCCCTCGAAGCTGAAGAATCCATGTAATTCTCTGTTCTTCAAGTTGTCAAAATGATTTATATTCGTTTCTAGAAATAATGCAATATTTTTTGACAACACCTTGTATGAGATTAAAAAAAAACTGCCCAATGCATTATTTGCTGAATATCAAAAATAGATAAACTGATACCATCGAATTCAAAACAAAACCAGTTTTGACCGCTGCACATGAAAAAATTCGCAAACCGGTTTCGCAAACCCTAAACTGCGAGGGGACACTTAAAACTTTTAATATAAACACAATGACCGACGAACGAATAACGGGTGGGCAGTGTCCATACAATGGGCATACTAGCCGATTAATTCGCTACACAATGACCAGGGGCTAGGCCGAGAGGTCATATTTAGGTAGAAGGGTTAAGGGTCAGTAAGGGTTATTGGTAAATAGGAGCGTATGCGTGAATGCCAGGGGAGTGACGCAGCGGCCAAGTTTTGGAAAACATGTCGCCGTTGACGGATTTGAAATTTATGTGTTTTCGTGTTTGGTTTGCAGTGCAGATTTTTGAATTTAAATATAATTTTATCGTAAATATAAGTCGATTGGTTTCGTTTGGTTTTTGACAAAATAATAACTTTGACTTTGCTAAGTAGTTTTCTTTGAATAAAATGTGGCGATTTCGATTATAATTATTTGAAAATAATTAGGTTTTAAGATATTTTTTTTACTAACTACATAACAACAGTAGAATTTGATGGTACATACTTACTAAGAAAAATATTTTATAAAGTTAGATAAAACATTCGTTTTAGATAGGCCGTTTCGGCTTTTATGTATCACACAAAACAAAACAATGATTCGTACCAATGCTTAGGGAATTGGTACGAATCATTGTACACAGGAAATAAAACATTGTCTTTCTATCAATGCACAAACACAACAACAGCAATAATTTTATCTCGCTCCATTTTTATCTTAATTATAAAATAACGTAAAAAGTCAATGAGACCAGAATACTTGAACATAATGACATCAGATGGAATCAGGAGCGATACTTATCGTACTAAATAAAACACTCTACTGTCAAATTGAAAATATGTGACGCATGCGTGCCAAGTGTGAAATTGTTGATGATATCTCTTAGAGCTTTTTGTCTGATAGTTTTTGTGTTTGGTACAATAGACTGTATTGTAGATTTTAAAGGGTTAGTGGTACACTTTCTAATAAAGACGGTTTGAGATTTATTGAAGGTTCGATTTTTAGTATTGCTTCTGTCTTGATGCTTTGTGAATTTAATTTAGTTCATAAAATATTTTGTGTTCTGGTTTGACTTATAAAAGGAGAGAGTTATTTGAAAAGTGCCATCTTCTTTATTTGGTCACTAAATAACTTCAAATGATTCGTAAATATTGGTTTTCATTAGTTTTATGTTTGAATAAAAGTGATTACAGTATTTAAATTGAACTTTATTTAAAAAAAAAAATGTCGAAGGGACAAAAATCCGACATTTCGCAAACGCAAATTCAACTTTAACTCTGATATAACGAACCGCCACGAACCGCATTCGCAGGGTTAACTCTTTGTACGTCACAATAAAAAAAATCATTGCACTACCGACGTGTCTAACCCTTTCGCGGCACACAAAAAGACCAATTTTATATGCGTACCCGGTGTCTCATTTCAATAAAGTGTAATAAAAAAAAAAGATAAAAGTTTTTACCCACGATGCTTTGGGGTCACATTTTTTATAAGGGTTGAATCCTTAATTTGCAACAAGGTGCATCGCAGGCAAAGTAGGGTGCATCGAGAGATTTAAATGAGTTCTATAGTGAAAAAGTTGATGGGGTACACTTTGGCTCTCGGTTATTTTTTCCCATAAGCAATATGACAAAAGATGTTATGGTGCCTGTCGTTGATGTGTCGAACGTTAATAATATTGACCTGTGGGTACCTTCATTCTCATGATCTGTTTAGAAACGGTTTGCAAAGAGTTCTGATGGGTATTATTTTGGGACCATTCTGCGTATCAACGGTTTTTCTGTTGTAATTACTTATTGCTATAAAATAGTGTGGTACTTGTTTTCAACAGTTTTAATCCTCTAATTGGCCTAGCTGGGCACTAAATTACATTCCTAAATTACTGGTTTTTATGCTTGTGATGTCATAATATACTCATATAAGCGCGTTATACATTAACAGTGGGAATGGCAAACGTTTTATATTTAAACAAGCAGGATCCTCTCTTGATGAACTTGCATACCCACAAGATCTGCGCTGATTTGAGGATATAGAAAATGACTAAATAAGTTGTAAGTTGACTGATCTGATGCTAATGCATCAGATAACGAATTGTCTTCATCATCATCATTATCATTTCAGTCGAAAGACGTCCACTGCTGGACATAGGCCTCCCCCAGGCTCCTCCACTTCGACCGGTCTTGTGCTTCCCACATCCAGTGGATTCCCGCGGCCTTCACAAAGTCATCGGTCCACCTTGTGGGAGGCCTTCCCACTTCACGTCTTCCGGTACGCGGTCGCCACTCCAGAACCTTTCAGCCCCATCGGCCATCTGTTCTGCGAGCAATGTGCCCTGCCCACTGCCACTTAAGTTTGGAAATTCTCTGGGCTGTGTCGGTTGCCCTGGTTCTCCTGCGAATCGCTTTCATTCCTCCAAATACGATAATTATACGTTCATCATACTACTTAAATATTGAACCATACAACGTACATTAGGATGCCATTTACTTAATTATCTATGTACCGCGATCCTCGTTCGTCGCTCGCATACGTATTCACGGTGTCTTAAATTATTAACACGTCCATTACTGCTTGCTATCAATCAATACGGCTTTCAAATTTGAGATCAGACGTTATTTATGTTTATAAAGTATCGTATACGAAATTTAAAAATAATCGTTGGTCGTCAAAAGCCTGACAACCAGTCTTACCAAGGGGTATCGGATCACCCAGTTCTTGGGTTGTCGCTCCATGTAAAATACTCGTATTCAGCTGCATCCGGTAAGACTGGAAGCCGACCCCAACGTATGTAGTTGAAAAAACGCTAAGCAGCTGATGGTGATGACACGAAATATAAAAAGAAAATGAAGTCTGGTCCTTTCATAAAATTGGTCCTTCTCTTCTGGTCCTTCAATCGTCTGTCGAAACGTTAAACTCGAAAAAGAAAAGAAAAGTGGTCCATCTGAACATCTACAATCATAGTATTAAGCTTTGGTGAAGAATAAGCCGCCCCTTACAACGTGGGTGTCTTAAAAAGCGTCAGGGATTATGCTAAGAGGTTAGACAGTAGCGTCCTCCCGTGTGGTAATGGCGAATACTGCGATTTATTATCCGTCAACTGTGGATTACGGGAATGGACAAGGACCATTTTTAACCGACTTCAAACAGAAGGAGGTTGTCAATTCGATATGTTTATATATTTTTTCTTTTTTAATTTGTTTTCGGGGCATAACTCCGTTATTTATAGACGGATTTGCAAAAAAAATTTGTTCGACAGGGGTTTATTCCAAAACGGTCCCGTTTAAATTTCATATGGATCTGATGATGCGTTTCGGAGACAGACAATGGAACTCTTGAAAAAATGACAGCAAATCAACCGCGAAAACACTACAAAGTGAAAAATAACTAATTTCGGAAGGCGGTGACCAAGAATTAAAATACACATCCAAAGTCACCGACTTCCTAAATTAAAGTAATTTTTCACTTTGTAGTGTTTTTTTGGAAGTCGGTTGTTTTTTTTTTTTAATTTAGCAACCAATTGAAGTCTTTATTGCAGTAGTAGAATTTTAAGGTAAGAAATATACTTACAGATCCTCCTCGATCTCGCCTGGTGATAAGCGATGGGTTTAAGATACCAAATCTAGCACCTTATTTGCGTAACAAACTTTCAATCGCAATCTGAATCGTTTTGAAGGATATTGCTGAAACATTGTTTCATATGTTCGAAAGTTGTGTCTGCTCATCAACGTAAATAACGCAATGAATATTGTTGAATTGTCAAAATAAAAAAGTTATAGTGTCCTACGCAATTTCCCCGCTGATTGCGATCGGTCACACGAAGAAGCTAAATAGTGGTAACGTTGTAAAGACGTTGTTTTAATATCAAAATGATGTTAAGAAGAGAACCTTGTGAATACCAACCAAGAGGGGCTTGTGGCCAAGTAAAAATAGCTGCGCGGGTCGATCGATCAGGTTAAGCTACGCTTGCCGCGGTTGGTCCGTGGATGGGTGACCATCGTTATATAGGTACCAAGACCCCTCCGTGCCTCGGAAAGCACGTTAAGCCGTTGGTCCCGGCTGTCATTTGTGGATCTATGACAGTCGTTACGGGTCGTCAGAAGCCCGTGTCTGACAACCTGTCTTACCAATGGGTTTCGTATTACACAGTAACTGGGTTGTGGAGGTCAGATAGGCAATCGCTCCTTGTAAAATACTGGTATTCAGCTGCATCCGGTTAGACTGGAAGCTGACCCCAACATAGTTGGGATAAGGCTAGGCAGATGATGATGATTAGAAGAGAACCTTTTAAACATATTGCTAGACAACAACAACAAAACACCATCTTTAAATAATCTCCCGCCATAATCCTAGATACCTGCCTACTATCGCAGCGGGCAATTTTAGCGTTTTGTCCTGTACAGGATTTCCCTTTGCGACGTGTGCCTTCATACAGGAAAACGTTACCCCCCACACACCCGTTGAAACACCCTCCACCCTGCTTAGTTGACGAATAAAGAGGCATAAGCGAAAAGCGGAGAATTTAACGGACAAAGGAATTACATTGTCTTTGTGGAGGTTTTTTTTTTAAATTTAAATGGACAATAGACAAGAAAAATACGTACAAAGGGAATTCTTAATTCTAAAGAAATCTCTTCTAGCAAACCTGCGATAACGGGACTCATATAAATTTTGTTGAGTTTTCTACCTGAAACCTATTCATTGGCTTAGAGATTGCCATGATCATGCTATCAAGATGTTTGATAGTTTTTTGCCAGTAAGTATTTTTTAATAAATGATAATTGCTCCAAATATATTGATAAATACTCAACAGAGTATCTCTGCGATTGGATATCTTTACTTGCTCTTTGGCGGAATTCCAGAGGGTGACACTTAACGAATTGTCCTCTGTGTAAACTGTACATACTTATTCATTTTATCTATTATTTTTATGTGGTTGTTCACTGTCAGTCAGGACAGTTAAAAATATTTCCTTTTTATTTTTTGTCGGTGGTGGTACCGAATTCGTTTTTGGGTAACGTCTCTAAGTGGGAAAATTATGACTACATTGTTGTATTGGGTTCCCAACCTGTAAAAACAATTGTATGTGTTAATAGTAAATAAATAAATAACATATTTCTAAACTACACTACGTTTACAGACTAGTTTTAGACTCTACGACAAGATGCGGAACGTGACTGGCATTAATAAAGATTAATTGTCGTCTTCATACGCTACTTCTCCTTTTGAGACAATATCTAAAGCAAAACAAAAAACTTGAACTAGGAAACTGAAGAAACTCGTCTCAACAGAACCAAAATTTGTATATTTTGAATTTCTGATCCACAAAAGGTTTGAAATGATCGTTTAGTTACTCATATTTTATTTTTTTAAAGTCTTAGCAGTTTAATGAAAAATCCAATTGAAGGTAGGCATTTTGATTTAAACCCGCTCTGAAAATGTTCAACTACGAGTACAATCACAGAATAATTTCTTCAGAAGGCTATCTGCGCTTTTCTCGGGACTGCTCTTGCCTTGCACCACCCACCTAAACATGCGTTACAGGGCCACCCTGCTTAGGCGACCAAACAGCGGGGTGGGTATGTACCGCCATCGCATGATATATAGTGCCCCTTAAACTTAAACGGATTACCTTTGATATATTACGTGGATTCGCAATTCAATCTCGAATAGTCGATCTCTCGGTAGATGTGATTGCTTTTTGAAAGACATTCGTTGTAATTACGTGTCGACGCTCGTGATTCGAATAGAGATGTCTATGGATATTTAATACAGGCTATGTGTGGTTTGGCAAAGAATTTTGGAGATCCTATGACAAATTAAATTTTAAGAAAAATATTATAATCATTATCGAAATTAAAGGGACTGCGATAGGAGTGTTTCTAAATAGTAGATGTACACTTTCTCCAAGGCTTGTTTTTTTTTTACCTGACTAAACTTTTTAGGATTTTAAACATGATCTTAGAATTGAAAACGATTAAACAAATCTGATTGGTAGTTGCAGAGATTACCACGCCCAAACAAACTTTTCAGCTTTACTTTATTTACTTCTATATTAATACGTGAAGCAAAATCTTTGTACCAGTTTTTACGAAAATTACGCGGAAGAAGGAGTGTGAAATTTGGCACAGTTAATCTTTATATGGAGAAATGCAGAAAGACAATACTTTTTATTTATGGTCGAATTTCGATTACTGGAAAACCACTAGTAAGAATACGTGCGCAAATTGTAATCATGAATTCAGCATATCATTCTAGACCCCTCAACGCAGAAATTTTTCGTCGCTCATATAGCAAAAATAATCAGCTGTTCCATTCATTTTGACCGCGTAGGTATTGCACTTTTCCATGAAACAGCAATTTTTTTTTTATAACCGACAAAAATAATCTGCGCTGAGGGGTCTAGAATGATATGCTAAATTCATGGTTACAGTTTGCGCACTGGTTAAAAAGTTATCCTATATACACATTTCAAAATGATCACGTAAACTTTCAACGTAGGTAGGTACTATTAGAAAAACTTTGTTTAGCTCACATCCCCTTACTCATTAGCTTAATATTACTTTCTATTTCCAAATATACAACCGTTGTATACTTCAAACAATCTTCAATATTCTACGTACTTTTAAATTAAAAGTCGTGGCAGGCATTGCTTGGCAGGTGAGGGGTGCCCACCGTGTGGTTTCTTCCCCCTATACCTCGGTACCTCAGGTTGGTTGCTGTGAAACAAACCACAATGGAGGGGTACGCATCACACATCCTTTCATCACTTGCCAAGGAGCGAAGGGCATGTGGGTACCGAGTTCAGAACCGATGGGTGGTGGATGTGGTATTTCGTATCTGTAGAGTGACCAAATTTATTGATCCACACCAACAAATGGCCGATAATGTTTCCAAAGCAATTAGACTAAGCGTAGCACGAAAGTCGTAGCTGTTCGTAGCATCTCGTAGCACTCATCGTAGCGGTCTACGAGTAAGTATTCGTTGACAATCGTTGATGTCTTTTCTCAAAGTTCCGTCAAAGACTCGACTACGCAAATTACACATATCAGTTACGTAGGTATTTCAATCAGAATAATATAAAATATCTACATTACACAGGATGTTTTTCTGCAGGTTTAACATTTCTAAAGCACGAAGGTACGAATAGCTGGACAAACAACACCAACATTATCCTAAAAAATATAAGGAAGTCTCCTCCGTACAACATATCGGCGAGTTCGTCGTTCCCGATAGGGCGTGTACACACGGGGGTAGCGCGGGGCGCGCGTGGACAGGCATTCGAAATGAAGAGTGCTCCACAACTACGTCTGCCTGCCCTCTGATGTTATGTTGTGTGGAGAGGGATTCTGTAATGATGTTGTTTAAACTCAATGTTTATTTATGTAGGTAACTAAAAAAATATTTTTAAATTGCATTTTAATCTAATAGCATCGTTATCCTCTTAGATGTCATTAAACGTTGAACTTCCTTGTTCCAAAATTTTAAATCTGATATCTGAGTAAAGCTGTAACTGCCCCACTACCCACAAGTCAACAGGCATATTCTCACATACAGAAAAATTGTACTTCTTTGAAAGCCCGTTTTCATAATATATGTAAACCATTCAAAATTTAGTTGAATTCACTGCTTGTTGAAACGAGGTTCAATATTTTTAACCGACTTCAAAAAGAAGGAGGTTATCAATTCGACATGTTTATATATTTTTTTTTATGTGTTTATGAATTCAGTATGAGAGCAAAGCACGTAGGTACCTATAGTTATTGAAGGACCAATTTACTGAAAACCACAGCTATATGTTGAACTAGCTTTTGCCAGCGGCTTCGCCCGCGCGGAACTTTCATCCCCTATTTAACTTCCTTATTCCTTGTCCACATTATAAAAGGAACCTCTGTGTAAAGTTTCAGCTTTCTAGGTCCAAGAGTTTGGGCTGGGCGTTGATGAGTCAGTCAGTCAGGACTTTTCATTTTATTTATATAGTTAGATTTTAGAAACTTGATCAATACTTATTTTGCTCTCATACCTTTATTTCAAGTTTTCATAAACAAAGTCGTTCTCCATACTCTCCAACATCCACAAGGGTAGTTCTCCACTCATATCTTGGGCCGCAACTCCCGCTTGCTAATGGCGACCAACGTTTATATTGAAATACTCCATCGAATTGCTGTGTAGCACTGCTGAGGAATCCCAAGATGAGGACGATGCACTCCTTGTTCTACTTTAATAGGAACGAGAGTTTTATGGCGGAATTGTGACAAGGAAGTGCATTCCTGTGAGTAGGCTTTATTGTGTGGAGAAAGAAATTAATAAGGGACATTTTTTGTAAAGGGTGAGGGAGCGTCTGCTCGTGTGTTACTGGCCTATTACTAAGGTAAAAATAAAAACATTTGCAATTATAAAGTACCTATTAAATCTTTTTAACAATATTTTAAGAAAAGTCAATAAAAAGAAGTTACGATTGCCAAGATTATTACAGATTTAGACTGGAAACCTCGACAAAAAAGAGCACCAGAGAAAAATTGATGAAAAATTTTCAATGCCGCGCAGCGTCCACCAAAACCCCATGAAAGACTGCGTCCGCCGTCCGTCAATTTTTTTTTTACTTTCAACTGTCATCCACGTTCACAATATTCTCTGCAATACTGAACAACAAACCGTGAAGCTATTTACATTTCAGGTAGCAAGCAGACAATTCGCGGCCGGTTGTCATGGTTACCCCAAGATGGCGGCCGTCTGCTGCGGTTTCAAACTTCGCCTCTAGTTCCAAATTGTTCCAGGAGTATTTTAGAGCGGCGTACGTATGTACGAACGTGCATAATTACATTATGTACGCCCAGCTATATACCACGGTCCCACTAATTACTGGTACGGTTAGCAACGGAGTTCGGATCGTACATAGATTAAGGCGGAATTTGTCACGGTGATTTTGGAAGGTGATGGAGGGTAGAAAAGTAATCGGTTACATCTTTGCTTGATTTGATAGTTTAGTGGATAATGATTGTATGTATATCGGAAAGAAGTACGTAATTCTGTGTTTAATTTAATAAAATCTAGGAAAATAACTGATCCTTCAATCAAACTTGTAAAATTCGTACTGATTACATACATAACACGTTATAAGTACTTCTATACAGACTACACATTATTTAAGAAAAATCGTATATTTACTCTTACAATGTTTGTAAATATGTGAGCACCATCATAAAATTAATTCAATTGCATTTTTTTAAACTCATTTTGGTATAGTAATTTTATTCTGGGTGCATCATTTTCACACATAATTATTTAATGAATTTACTTTGTTAAATTGTATTTAAAACATTTTAAAAGAGTAACGGTGGAGTTTCTTGCCCGTTTTTCTCCATACGAAACTATTGTAATTATTATACATTTTGGAATGAGCGACTAGAATTAATTCTATTTTAATGTAAATGTTGTCGTTCAAAAGTGTTTTTTAATTGCCTAATTGAAATAAATGCTTTGACTTTGACTAAGCTTCACGATGACTGATGTATGCATACCATCTGTTTGGACAGGTCATCTCAAATATGCAATGGCTTTTTCTTCAAAAGGCTCTTCCAGACATGGCCCTCCCAGAAAACACAGACAGAGACTCACATAAAATCCTAATATTATAATGTTTAGACTTTAAAAAAAGACCATGACTTCTGAGTTTGTTTCGGAATCTCTTCACAGGGATCAGATTTAGGAAATACCGGCGCCATCTAGTTTTAAAATATTGACTAACAAATATTGATGTGTAAAAGATCTACTTTCATAAATAAACATTTCATTTCATTTGTGTAACACAAAACACGAAAAAAAAAAACGACCTTTGTTTCAGTATTTCCTTCCCAACTTTTCTGCAGCCAGTACCTCCTGAAGGATTAGTTAAGGAGGATTTAATAAGAGTTCCTTAGATAAGTGTAGCGAGCGATCTTCTATCTAATGCTCATCAACTTAAACACCTCTCGAGGACGAGGCTGCGCAGGTCACCTGAACGAAGAAGAGATTTTAGTAATATGTCGTCTTACAACGTTCGTAGGAACGTATCCTGTTAATAATCGATCGAAAAGAAAATGTAGTAGTGTTCTTGAAGATCTTCCTTCATGGTGAAAGATTAATGTTGGTTGACTCAGTTTTTTTGAAGACTAAAGGATCACCAATCCTTGAGTATGCCAGTGTGGCTGTTGTCAAAATAATCCAGAAAGTAGACGCTAGGATTTTGGAAAGTTGCCAATTTTGTGTATTTACAAAGGTGGGGGCCATAAAGAAAAGTTGTCGAAACTACAAACACTACTTACCTTGGTAATTCCGAAAGATGCGGTTTTTCATTTAGCTATACATAACATAAAATAATTAGTCGATAAAGTTCTCACTGCTGCAAAATAGGCCTCCTCTCGGTGAGAAGGACCCATTCACCAATGCATGACGCATGATCAGCCTACAATGGTGCCACTGCTGGAACACAGGACTGCTCTCTATCAGAGGGGGGTGCAGGAGGGAATGGGCTGGAACCTGCCACGCGCGTCCAGTGCGGGTTGGTAGATGTCACATCTCTTTGACCGTTTGGTTCTAAGACATGCTATTCCCTCTTGATGTTTTCTTTCACCGTTTTGAGAACAGTGATGATGAAGATTAATTAATGGCAAATCGGTTAGGTAGCTTAGCAGCCGGAGCTATCTAATCACCCGAAGTGTTTTTCTTTTTTTTAATTTAGGTAAGTCCGATGTTTTTAACGAAAGACTGTAAACTATTACATGCGTATTCATATATATTTTCATAAATTGGCGTTGGTCGGTCTCTGGCCGAAAGTTTTTATGAAATGCTTTAATGGGTTTCAGAGTATCTATCTCTTCAACAAATCACGAGAACAGCTTGTGTGATATTAATACTATATAGTACTTATCTAATTATCTATCAAAGAATGGATGAATGCTGTGGATATTACCGAGAACCTAATACCGTTATACTCGATACTTATACTAAATTCACAGAATCACTAATACCTACGGCTAGCAAGCTTCGTTGTTTGTTCTGAGTTCTGTTCTATGATCCATGTCTAGATCAAGACAAAGGATTATTCGTAGAAATGGTCTCAAGTCGATGTGATTTGTTTTCATTGATACGTTCCGTGTGACAGTTCAAGTTTAAGAATTTTCTTCATTCTTCTTACATTTTAAAGTAGTGAATACATTATCCGATTCCTTAATGCTAGTGGTGGGCACTAGCATTATGAAATCGGATAATCGGATCTACCATAACTAGGACCGATTCTGCGAAAGTATGGCAATAAATATGGCTATTGTAGATTCAAATAATATGTGAAGGTGAAGGTGTTACATCTACAGGCAGTCAATAATGACGTGAACTTAAAGTCTAGACTGAGAGTCTGAGACAAAAATCTACGAGTATAAACGTTACTTACCACATGTTTTGACTTAAAATGGTTACCCGTCTCTATCTTGCACTTGGCCAGTGACAAATTTTAGCTTGAGGTTTTTGGCGGGATCGCGTTGGAACATGACGCATGAAATTTCGTGAAATAGCGAATTAAATTGTATAATTTTGGTAGTGACTTATTCAATTTCGTTACATGTGAGTGCACAACTGTAGTAAAGGTGAAAATAAGTGACTAACGTGGACTTTTCGCGTTCCCCCCAAAAATTCCAAATGGTTGTTGTAAAGTTACTACCGCTTTACAATAACTTTGACTTGACTGACTATGATATTTTTGTGACTTCTTGCCTGGTATCGGGCCATTTACTTGATTGAAAAGTAAAATTACTTGACACTGGCTAAATGCACAAACCTTGCGAAGCCAAAACCCAAAAAAAAAAACTCTTCGTTTATGTACTTGTAGTTTGACAGTTGTAACGTTTTTAGATATCGGCCAGACAGTGAGCAAAAATGTAAAAATAAAATTATTGCAAAAAAAAAAAAAATTGAAAAAATCCAAACGAATTCAAAGAAAGTGAAATATAGTGCTGCTCACTCTTTGTTTTAGTGCCTCGCCTTCAATCTTTTATTATGAATAGCCGAGTCGTAAAAGTGACTTAAGAGCTAAGGTCATGAATTCTGTACAGGATTTTTATATGTTTTATGACATACATGCTCTGCTGTTGGTGTCTGTATGACAAATCCTTGGATGTTATTTTCTTTTTCTTTTTAAAAGGTTATTTGTGAAAAAGATGTTGTCTCTACCGATCATCCTTTTTGGTATACAAATAGGTTATTTCTACCGAAACGATTGCAGTTACTTAAAAGGCTAGATCAGAGTAAATTCTTTCATGAACTGAGATGTCAAGCTATGTAAATGAGTATTAGATTAGTAGTTAGTGGTGCATACATTAGTAGTTTTCAGGAAAAAACGACAATACTGTAACTGTCATGAAAACTACACATGACACACAAAACTATACATGACACTACAGCATCATAATACATTTTGTGCCGGACGCAGAATCTGGTAATTTTTCACTACATACCTACCTGTTATTTAACTTTAAAACCAAGTGTCACATCATCCTTAACATTTAAACCAAGAGATGTCCTCAGCTGGGGATAGGCCTACATATGCCTCCCCGGGCTCCGCCACTTCGACTGGTTTTGTGCTTCCCGCAATCAGCGGATTCTTGCGGCCTCCAACTCTACGTCATCCGGTACACGGTCGCCACTCGAGAACCTTTCGGCCCCATCGACCATCTGTTCTGCGAGCAATGTGTTTTGACTAGGGCTTTCAGTCTCGATGCATTACTGAGTCCCGGGAAAAAAATAACGAGACTAGGTGTGGTCTCGAAATTCCCGGGGAAAACGAGACTTTCGAGACTATTTCAAAACTAGGTTTTCTTACTTATAGGCTATGCAATTAGAAAGTCAAAACATGATATTTTTAACCGACTTCAAAAAGAAGGAGGTTGTCAATTCGACATGTTTATATTTTATTTTTTTATGTATGTTCAGGCATAACTCCGTCGTATATAGACGGATTTGCGAAAGGGGTTTACTCCAAAATGGTCCCATTAAAATTTCACATAGATCTGATGATGCGTTTCGGAGACAGACAACGGAACTCTTCAAAAAATTACAGCAAATCAACCGCGAATGTTGCTATCGCATAAATATGCAATGTTTTGACGCCAAGGATGATGAAATTTCGAATTGATGTGGGGTAGGTAACTAAAAAGTGAAAAAATAACTTTAATTTCGGAAGGCGGTGACAAATAATTAAAATACACATTCAAAGTCACCGACTTCCGAAATTAAAGTTATTTTGCACTTTGTAGTGTTTTTTTTGGAAGTCGGTTGTTATTTTTTTGAAAAAAGTTTTTTAAACAAGTACTTAAACAAACGCAAATAAAAAGAAAAATCATTTGTTACAGTTTTTTTCATTTTGTAGTGGACACGTAAAAACAAAGAGCGTTTAATGTCGTTTCAGACAGAGAGGACCTAATTTTGTTACAAAAGTAACCCGCGTTAGAAAAAGCTCTTTCTGCTTTTACACTAGTGGGGGGAATAGATATTAAATAGTTGTAGCAATAATTTAGGTATTTCCCTCTGTCGCCCCCATTTTCAAAGAGAGCTTTTTCTACGTGCATGGTTGGTTGCAAGTCATGGATAGACATAGAAGTTGTATTCTGTCCTTTGTGTTCTTGGGGGTTTAACATATTATTTAGCTCACATTCCAGCTGTTCTTCTGTAGTTAAATTTGTGACCTTCGCAATCGTTGCATCATTTAAATAACGGGTATTTGCGGTCAGATTTGTCAGTTGTGGATGTGGATTTATTTAACCTTTCGTACAATTCTTTTAAAGACACTGTAATTTCGTCGTTGCTTAGTGTTTGAAAAACTGTTGCATCAAGCTTCTTTTCAAAAAACTGAGAAGGACTGTGCAAATATTGTAAGATACTTGCCTCAATCAGTTTAATTTCCATAATACGGATGCGCAGTGAATTGGCGAGTTTTATTGTATTCCCTCCTGTGACTCAAGTCTCAAAAGTCTCGTTATTCCCGTGACCGAAAATGTTAGTCTCGAGTCTCGAAAATACCAAAAAATTGTCGAGACTCTCGAAATTTTCGAGACCGAGATTCCCGGGATGAAAGCCCTAAAAGAATTGCCAAACTTAAGTGGCAGTGGTCAAAACTTTTGACCACTGCCACTTAAGTTTGGCAATTCTTTGAAGCTTCTGCTGGTATAGGAATGTTTCAGATGTAATTGTTATTTCGAATCATATTGACAATAATAACTTTCGATTTACGAGCCACACGTGACTTCAAGACTGTGACCAGCACTTACGGTGTAACACATTTCTTCTATACCCAAGACGAGTTTCCATAGAAAAGGCTTTACATATAAGATGTAGTAGGTATCCACATAATACGCAACAAAATCCCTTACATAGGTACACGTTATGTAAGCAGTAGGCCAAAGCAATATCCGTTCAGCATCGTCGGCTGTCAGTTTATTTATGTGAAAACATGTGGAGTTGGAGATTCTGCGAGCGAATAGATACAGATGAGTATCGGTGTGTAGTTTATTATGTTGTGGGAAAGGCTGGAAATATTTCTTACTTCTTTTTAGTTTTTTAAATTGACTAGCTAACATTCGTGACGGCGCAGAAAGTGTCGCCATCTGTCTTGTTTTATTTTTGGAATCACCGAAGAGGTCGGACCAGATTGATACTGGCTGGTGATAGTAATTCTAGTAGAGTGTCGCTTCGATGCTCTTACGCATCGATCGTTGCATGGCGGCTGTGTTCTGATGACAAAGATAATGTCAGGGGAGCCGCTGTCGTACCACGTCCACGACGAACTGCTATATTCCTCCTGATGATATTCAAGCTCCTGAACCGATGACACCATAATTATGGTAAAGGTAAAGGATGGTTATGTGGATATGAAGTGAATTGGGTCATGGCTTCACTGTATGAAGACGGCTAAGCAAGTATGTTTGCATTACAATCAGAGCATGCAAGGCATATCATACGTACAAGGTGTTACAGAATAAACGGTCTTGATACTAGTTTGTTCATTTTTGATTACTGAATCGATTTCAGTACCTTGTAATATAGATAAAAAGATTTTGTCACACCTGCAGCCGATTGAGACAAGGAAAATTCGATCTTATGTCAGGATCTTAAGACTCAATTTTATATTTAGTGTGCGTGTCTCAAATATCATATTTTTCTTTCTTTCTTTTAAATGCATAAAGTAATGTTAGGGTCACAATGTGGGAGGTCTTCTCACCTTGTGGGAAGGCTTCCCACAAGGTGGACCGATGACCTTGCGAAGACCGCGGGTATCCGCTGGATGTGGGAAGCACAAGACCGGTCGAAGTGGAGGAGCCTGGGAGAGGCCTATGTCCAGCAGTGGACGTCTTTCGGCTGATATGATGATGAATGTTAGGGTCAACACGATTTTCTTAATAATAACAGTTAGCTTCATAAAATAAAAAAATGTTTTAATCATTGTATTATGCTTTTAACTCTGGGTCTTGTGTGGGATTTGTGTTCTTTGTTACGATATTGTAACATGTACATGATTCACAGCTGATATTCTCTGGAAAGTTTTGAGAAAAATGAAATTATCAAAAGAACAGAAGAATGCGCTGTTCACTGACTTAAACATTTCAAAGAAGGTATTCTATTCGATGCGTACGTATGCAAATATCGTCCTTAAGCACTTAGATATTTGTTAATTAATGAAGTATATACCTTCAATAATCCAGAACACATAACCCGGAGCACATAAACCACCATACTCCAAACTAATTTGTTACATCTAATTCGATCCTTAACAAGGCGATACCGTAAACTTACCGTATATACCTCGACGCACACACAAACAGCGTATATATTCATTTAAGCCTTCCTAAAGTAGCTCCACACTGTAGGAGAGACGCACACACACAAGCCAAAGCCGCAAGGCACGTAACATAAGGAGCTTGGAAATTAATTTAGCTCGGAACTAGCTGGCAAATGGATAGACGTGTGAGCCTGGGGGGGTAAGGTGCCTCCCTGAGGGGGGCAAAGGGGGGTGTGTCGGGAAAATTCGGCGTTTAGGTGAGCCTTTGTGGTGAGACCGGTTGCGCTTAGCAGTAATTGTGTTCCGTTGTATATGGGTAGAGTTTGATTATAATTGATATTGTTTTGTGAACTCGCCGGTAATGTACGGCGAGTATGTTGATAACAACACAAGCATCGTAAATTGATCTGTTTCTTGTGTGTATATCCGAACGAAGACATAAGGTCTACGGGATCGATAGATTATCGGTAAGGTCGGGGGTAGGTTCTAAGGTTTTGGAAATCTATTTGACTGATCCGATAGCTCTTACTATTTTATGGGAATATGCTTAAAACAGACAGGTACAATAGACTTCCAAGTTACCGAAATAAAAATATTTTTTAAAGGAGGGTGCGCTAAGATGTCAAACGATTTTTTTTTTACGTTTTTTAATGACTGAATGACTATTTCATGAATATTTGAACTTATAATTATTTTGATGATTTTAATGTTTATAATTCTGTAAAACATTATAATCTACTTGTACATGTTAGTTCAACATAAAGCCTAACTAACGCTCCACATGCAAATTGCAAAACACTTAAAAAAAAAAAAACTGGTAGGAGCTCCTTTTTAGTTTTACAATAATGGCACTGATTTCTAAAACTTATTTCTTTATTCACTTTATGAGAAAACTAACCAATTAACTGTAATTGTTTTAACTGTTAATAGTAAATTTCTACCTAACTACTAATTTTCAGTATCCATTAACGTTAGTATGGAACACAGAAACCAAATTAGGAAAGACGGTTTGTGTCAAATTCAGGCAACTCAAACTATGTATGTTTCAATCACACAAACAACACTTACAAGTACAGTTACGTACATAAATAAGTACACAGATATCGGAACTCTTTTCATCAAGCAATATTGATTGAGATAATTCTTTTTTTTTTGTTTCTTGTAAACTGGGTGGCAGGGATTACTATGGATTCAGTAAGTAGGTACATGAGTCAACCCGCGTTGAAATACTGAGCCGGTTACTTAAAAAAAAATCTCTTAGATAGATTTTGGCCACGTAGGTATTGCAGTTTTCTATTTGCAATATTTTCTATGAAACAGCAGATTTTTTTTTATATTAGACGAATTTTGACACTGGAATCATGTGTTACAGCTGGTTACAGTTTACACGTCGTTATCCCTGCCATCCTGTATACCTACTATCATCTGAGTTGTTATGATAAAAAAACTCTTTTGAATTTCGTTATCTGTATACTAGACCAATCTGATTTTATGTAAGCCTCACCTTTTTATACTTGTGTGCTATTATAGGGAGCTAAGTAAAATCCATGTTTAAGACCAATTACCTAAGCCTAGGAAGTGCTAATTGCCTTCCTTGTAACCGTAACTGTACACACGGCTACACATCAAGCTATACATTTCCAGTTTAAGCTGATCTCGCACTGTACGGAAATACTATACATTGCGAGATCGGCTTATACTGGAAATGTATAGCTTGATGTGTAGCCGTGTGTACCTATCAATCCACCGACATCAAACATCTAACAATATCTAATGAAATACCTACACGTCAATATCCCCGCGTCAAAGGCCGCACAATATCCGTGCGTGTCACACAGGCACACAGACACACACGCGTACACTGCCGAGCATGTTAACATACATACATGTAAAGTACTGCCGTCACTCCGGGCGATTGCCGGATAACCAGCTTATTAATAT
The DNA here is from genome assembly GCA_949987655.1 of Polymixis flavicincta. NCBI lineage: Eukaryota > Metazoa > Arthropoda > Insecta > Lepidoptera > Noctuidae > Polymixis > Polymixis flavicincta. The sequence continues at coordinate 16,999,585 of OX465184.1, forward strand.
CCGGGGCCGTCTCCTGTGTATGTCTTTGATTTATATTCTATATATCTACATAGTTATTGTGGGGGGAATTGCTGGGTTGAGATTTTTGACAGGATGTGTACTTTGTGGCAAATTATGTGGTACGACTAGTCTCATCTGGCTATATGCCTAAATACCGAAGAAGAATAAGTAGGTACGTTGGAAGATTTGATAGATTTCTGTACACAATTTTTTGTATAATTGTCGATACCTAAGCAATATTTTTTATGAATTACATTAATGGCAGAACCTGTAGATTCTTGGTAGTAGAGGCGATTTTACAAGGTAAGTAAAAATGTAGTAAGCAATATTGTGGTTTTTTCTCAGAATCCGATCTAGTCTGAGGAAAATAGGGAGATTGACGTTCGGTTCAGACATTATCTCCTTAGTGGTGTTCCTTCTAAAATGCGTAGTGCGGATGAAAATACTATAATACCGAGAAAATACATAATGTTGTGGACTTCGTAATGCATCATTTGTACCTAGGTATTTATTTGTTATGAAAAACGGTGCATGCCTTTCTACTTTTAATACTTACTTACTATTTTAAATGAACTCGTTTTAACTTAGGTTATGTCGGCTGTCTGCGAGCCAGACTCTGATTTCGACATTCAGAATCTTTTACACTGTAATAACACAATGCATTTGTAAAACATCATAATTGTACGCTTTTGTCACCAGTTCTTAATTCACCATACGACAATTAAAACAAAAATAAAAGTGACGTCACAAAACGGTCGACAGTTGACCTACACTCAATGCGCATTCAAATAAAGAACAAAAACACGTTCCATTTACATATCCGTCACGTCACGGTTAGCTGACAACTACGGCCCTTTCAAATATCACGATCAAAGAAATAAACTGAGATTAATTCGCGCCCTGTGAAAACAATGAAGGATCTCGCCCTAACAAAGGGTTAGGACAAAGGGCACGAATGGAGTTTAGTCTATAACTCTGCATGTGACTTCTAAACTTATTGTTTTAACGTTTAATAGACGAAAATAATGCTAGAGAAATTAATTCGATGCTTGCTGTGTTTTTTTTTTTATTTTGTATTTGGAACGCGGCTATCCGTGTTGAATTTATTTGGTTAGCCTTTGCTCTTGTTTTGAATTCCGACTGACGTTTGCTTCTAATAATGACCAACTTACATTCGGCAGTTAACTAAAACTCATTTAGAAATCCGAAGATTCAATTCAATACAATTTATTCTTTCTACCTCTTCTTATTTCTTCAACAAAGGAATAGTTAAGGTTAGTACCTAACTAATATTCATAAAAATAATGGTAAAAGGAAAAAGTTATCATTTCACAAAAGTAACCGACTCCAATCAATCAAAATTCAAATAAAGAACTGTACATGAGTAAAAAATAAATACTAAGTAGACATGATTTAAAAATGGCGGCAATTTTCTTTCTTTTTCTCTGCCGCTGAATTGCAGACTACGGGCATGGCTTCAAAAAGTCTATCAGAGCGGAATATTCAGTTCGTCAAATGTTAATCAGAGGGAGGCATTATACGTTATGGTTCAAATATCACAAGCGTAGTCTGTACGAGATTTTACTTTTACGAGAAAATAAAAACATAGATAACTTTGATTGAAGATAATACCTACTTTAATATTTTTATCTGTTGAAAAAAATGCGTATACTTGATGGAAAAAGAAAGTGTATTACATGTCATGAAAAACACATTTTCTCATCAAGGGAAAAAACTTTCAGTTGCCAGGCACGTAAGCCTACTCGAAATTATTTTATTTGTGTTCAAGCTTTTTGCGTCCTTATAGGGTTGGATTAAAGTTGATATTGGTCTGTGTGTAGTCGACAAAGAGTTAAAGGTTTAATACACGTGACTGTGAGAACGCTAGTTGTTACGGTCGTAATAAGGCGAGCGCATCAAAGGACGTTTTTCAAAGAGAACGTGATTCTCGACCGATGCTCTAACAAGTCCGCCCCCGGGTGAGTCGGGGGAAACTCGACAGTATATTTTTAAGAATTACAATTTTATTTGAAGGATTGTGCGGGCAATGTGTTTTGTGTAATGCATGCTTGTTGTTCTGTTTCATTGTGTTTTTATTTAGAATGTTAATTTCAGAATGTGTGCAGGTTTTGTAGTTTCAGTTTTGGAAGATAAAAGAGTTGATGGAAATACAACAAGTTGTTGATGAATGCGTTGCGTTTTATTTCACTTGTATGGTTTTAAATAAAGTAAATGACATTTATTTTATGAGTTATCGCATCCACTTTCTGATGTGGACACCTAAATTTCTGTGTACGTATAAGTACCTTTTGGTACCAGATCGCCAATATGAAATTAATTGGGTATGCACCTATACGTTCTTCAAGCATAGAAAGTCATTAGCAACCAATCACTACTGGCATCCGCCTTCATTTAAAGAAAGACTCTCATTACCGACCTATAGTCATTAAAACAAAACACAATCCTAATCAGTTCCAAATTCAAAACATCACGTAGGTCCCACACACTCATTCCCTTCACCTCCCCTGACAACCCCTTAGCAATCCCAATAGTTTCGATAGTTCCCCGGTCGGGATTAAACCAGGGAACGGATAACATGGGGCATGTGTCTTCGACGTCGAGGCGATACTTCACCCCACTACAAAGGTGGGGACTGATTGAAAATCCGGGCTGTATGCGGTACCTACTGTATTAGGCTTAATGCTTTGAATTGTAGGTGAGCTACGGGGCCTTTGTTCGTGTATTGTTTTCTAGTGATTTGTGGGCATCGGTGTAATGTTTTTAGGTGAATTTGTTGTAGGTCCAGCCCAGTCTAGAGACTAAAATGACTAGCAGATGAATACCAATTAGGTGTGGAGCATGATATAGTCCAACCTAGATACTAAATGAATAGAAGATGAATACTCATAGGTCAGCTAGAGATTGAACAGTTTACGGTCCTTTTGCACCACAAAACACTATACAAACCTATTTTTAGTTTATGTGAAACCCGAAACACATGTTTAGTATTTTTATGTAAAGAATCTATGTACAAAATTTCAAAACTTTATCATGAAAAATCACAAAGTTATAAGCTTGTTACGTTACCTAGTAGGTAGTCTACACAAACATTGTCACCACGCGGCCTCTCGCGCGTCCAGCGTCGGCGTCGTAATGTGCTAATTGATAATAATTAGGCAGTAGGTGTAAACTTTACATCACACTTGCAAAACTTTTTTGGGAAAAAATATAACATGGTATAAAAATTATTGAAATCGATTCAGTTACTTATTCCGAACAAATTATATTCTGGTTTTGCATATACTAAAAATAATGTTGTATAAATGCGTGTAATGCTAAACATGTTTAAAACATCATTGTGTCTCTGTCATCTTTATAAGATTGACGGAAACAGAACGATGTTTCAAAAACCTTTAATGGTGAAGTGATTTTTGGTGCTAGCGGATCCTAAACTTGATGCTGGAACGTTTATTTTATGGTTGTAACTACTTCTGTGTGGTGTCGGACCATAGAAATATAAAAAGCAGTGTCGGACGTAAAAAAAATAATTAAATACCATCCCATTTCTTGTCGTAGAAGGCGACTAAGGACTTACTAGAGAATGGGTAGCAGCGTTCTCTATGCATTTTACCACCATATTGCGATCCCCAACCCGCCTGCCAAGCGTGGCGATTATAGCGAAACCCCCTAAAAATGAATTGGAGGAGCTTGGCGAAAGCCTATGTCCAGCAGTGGACGTCTTTCGGCTGAAATGATGATGATGAACTACTGAAGATGAAGCCTTGAATGAAAGAAATCGTATTTTTAGTAGCGTGTTAGGTTTGAGATAGTCCTTTGCTATTTCATTTATGTTTGACCAAGTCGTTAATTAGTTGGAAAATAATAGGTTACTAAACATTTTAGTTATATTAAAATCACATCATAATCTACTTTTAAATTTACAATCTCTCAGTTTTAAAAGTTTTAATGCGGTATCAAATGATCACATTCATCACTAGTTATAATTAAAATTCGCTCAGACTTCAGCAAACGTCCTTTTAACACTTTCATATAAGTACTTACTTGCCTTGACTTATAGGTGACGTAGCTATACACGCCTTTGTATACCTATTATTTTTGTGGCGAAGGTAAGAACGCTAGAATTTGTCTCTCTCTCTCATTGTGACAGAGATTTATAGTGGTCGTGTTCGGTCGATCTCCCCCCGACAGCGTCTGGGCACCGATCATACATTGTGGCGATGTTATAATTTTAATAAGTTTTCTGAATTTTATTGTACAAAGAAACACATTTTTTAAAAACCAAACAAATTTACAAAACCACATAGGTTTGACTTTCAGAGACATATTTTTTACTTTTTCAGCAATCGTAGAGTTTAGTGTAATTTAATGGGTTATGCTTATTATATTGTACCTAACAAATTTATTCAGCTGTACTTCACACTAAATTTCGGTTTTGAGAATTGTGGAATTTTGATTTGTGATCTCATTTTTGAAGATTTTATAAGTTTTAATTTCATTTGAATTAGAAGCTACTTAGAAAGTCCTGAGTAAAAAGTGAAATAGTTTTAAAGTGCAATGGTCTCTCTTGTACATCATCATCTAGTCACCCGAAATACGTAGGTATATTGATGGACATAGGCCTCCCCCAAGCACCGCCACTTTGACCGGTTATGTGCTTCTCGCACCCTTCTGCGGCCTTCACCAGGGCCTCAAGTCTGCTATTACAATAGTGTCAGAATGGTCTATCATTGATTTCATTATTGTTGATTTTGACAAGTTTGTTAATCTACTAATATAATGGCGTCATTATGACTTTCCAGTGGTCAGCCACTGACACTCCATTGAAAGAAATGGCATTTATAAATTCATGGCAATACGACAATGCCATTATAACACATTTCTATTACGAGACCATTGACCGACCACTGATCGACCATTATAAATTTAGCAGATTACGCACTTTTAGCAAAATGACAATGGGATCGTATTGGAATGACGAATTTATAAAAATAGCAGACCTATAAGGCCCCTGGTCATCGGTTCACCTTTTACTCCTACGTAGACCTCCGTCTACAGAAAACTACGTCTTCTAGTACGATGTCGCCACTCCACGGTCTTGTTACAAAGGAACAATTAAAACAAAGAATATTTCGAAATAAGTTTAATAAAGACAAATGACAAAAATACATTTTATATCTCTAACAAGTACAATTGGCAAATACGTACATGAAAAATACATCAAACATAAGTTTAACAAATAGCTACATTATTTCTAACATTTACTAAACTAGTGAGGGCTTAACTTAATTTTACGCAACATAAAATAAAGGGTCATGCGAACCGTAGACATGCGACTCGTAACTAGTAAATGAGCCGACCGTACGTTATGGGGACCCAAGAACCAAATATATGGGAGGAGAGAATGTAGTTCCTGTATTAGATTTATGTTTTGTTTGCTTTGTACTCGGGTAAATTGCGGGGTAATTTCGTAACACACGCATCGTAGATGGCTTTCACTTACACAGTTCTACAATATTCATTGCGTGGTTTACGTTGATTAGTTGACAATTTTTTCGAACATTTAAAGCAATGGATTAGCACAACCTTCATAATGGTTCATATGCTGATTAACAGTATGTTATACAATTGGGGCTGTTGTTAATTTTCTACTTAAATTGTTATGGTGCATTTATTGATTTTGGTAAGAATATTTCGATTAAATGCATCATCATCATCATCATTTCAGCCGAAAGACGTCCACTGCTGGACATAGGCAATTTTACCATAATCGCAACGCTTGACAGGCGGGTTGGCGATCGCAGTATGTTGGTAAAATGCATAGAGAACGCTTCTGCCCACTCTCTAAGTAAGTCCCTTAGTCGCCTTCTACAACACCCACCGGAAGAAATGATGGTGCTATTCTTTTACGTCCGGCACCACACGGAGCATGTGATTAAATGCAAAAGTAATAAATTATCTTATTTGAATGGTTTCAAAACTATTTGCATGTTGTTTGCCAAAAAACATTGCAATGTTATGGGCCCTTCTTTAATTGTAACAATTATATTTTTTTACTGCAGTTGTGCAAATTGTAGAGATGTAAATATTTACCAGGTCTTCGATCCTACTAATATTATAAATGTGAAAGTTGATGTTTGAATGTTTGTTACTCAATCACGCAAAAACGGGTAAACGGATTCGGATGGGCGGATAAGTTATAACCTGGATTAAACACATAGGATTTGTATACGTTCCTGTGGGATGATTTTAGAACTGCGGGCGAAGCCGCTAGCCTAAACTAGTATGAAATAAATGATTTGCTGATGGGTTTTTTTCATTTTAGGATCATTCACACGTTGCTGTTATTAGCCAAATACCCGAGTTTGTAAGTCCATTTTCATGTCTCGCAACAGACTTTTCTTAAAAAGGGTAGGTTTCTTATAGAATTACCTACTTCGTAGAATATTCTTACTTTACAAATAATATTGAGTATATTCGAAACACGTGTAAGTAGAATAGGGGGCGAACCCGAGTCAACTATGTACATGAATAGGTACCTTATTTTCGTTCGCAGTTAATCTAAAACATTTTGTATTAAAAACTTATTATTGTCAAGTACGTTCTAATAAAGTGTTCTCTTTTGACAAAAACGCGCTCGTACAGCATTTTATTTAAAGAGACCCAATTTAAAGGCTTTGAAGCGTAGGGAGGCCTCTATATCACATATAGGGTAAAACGCCCACTCAAACACACACATATTATTATACGTATGTACATAGAGGGCATATAGCCTGGGGGCCCGTCAAACGCCCTGAAAGTCACGTATGCCTGGTGGCCTCGCAATGTTATTATCCAACACTTACGCACGAACATACACTCACGCATCTATACATATCTGTGTGCGCTATAGATGTGCGTAGGTAGGCGAGCCCGGGCATCGCGGCCCACACGACCCCGACCGAAGGGACAAAGCGAAACGGGTTTGTCCCAAGGGAAATTCAATATTCGGGACTAAACCTTAACTCCCCCTTAAGACACCCCGTCTACCACCCCCGGAATGCTTATATGGCCACGACGTGTATCGATTTTCTTGCCAAATGGAAGATTGGTGTCGAACCGTTCTCGGCGGACGAATGAATGATGTATTGGAGTGGCGAGTGAATACTTCAAGTGTGTGTGTGCCACCTTCGGGGTTTTGTGTTTAGCCACCGTATCGGCTCTGATGGAAATCTCCTTCGGAAATTGACGTGAATTTTTTATTTCGGTAATGCATTGCGGGGTGAAAGAGGGGCGTTCGGTAACCGCGTATTTCTTTGAGCTCGACGCCAATTATTTCTGAAATGCTCTTTGAGGTGACTGATTGGATCGCAACCGTTGCTTTTAGGCATCCGTTGCTCACTGTTATGAATATTGAGATTTCTGTGTGGAATATCGTTACACTTATTATCTGAAGAGATCGAATGGCATTAGCTGAAGTAATCTCCCTTCTCTATATATCCTTATTTAAAATGAGAAGCAAGAGAGTAACTACATTTATAAGAGTGGTATCTTATTTATTTTCCTTATGGATGTGTAGAACACATATTTACAATATAAACTGGAGCGGTCCCTGCATGACGTACTAACTTATTCACAAGCGAATCCTTTAAGGGGAAATCTCGACTTTTATGTACGTAACATGCCATAAAGCGTTGCCATAAACTTTCCTCGTAAAATACGTTACAACCAAATTATAAATATTTACTCTATTTGTTTATTACTCGCGACGACATCAAATGGCTATGAAATTTAATCTTAGTGAATAGGAACAATGGAAATTAATTAACCGATTAAATCATACCTTATATTATACCTTTCATATCTACATTGTGAGGACTTTCTTAAAACTATAAATACCAAAAAAAGTTTAAAGAAAATAGGTTGTCAGGAGGTTTATTTATCATATGTTTTTTTTTGCGCATTTTAGGCAACAAATTGTAATGTACCTACCTACTTAACTACAAACTAACTTATCTAATGTAAGTACCTATTATTCATCGTCAGAGATCGGATATTCGGATGCATATTCACTTAAAGCTGAGGTGTTGGCTAATACAGAACGCGCTTTTTTAAATCTTAATGTAATGTTAAAAAAAAAATGTTATGACTAACTCACGCCACCCCTTTTCTTACAGACTTACACTCTACATACACATAAATAATACATGCATCGGGGTTAATTTTAAATAAAAATATGCATTTCAATACAATCCTAATAATTTAGAAGTCACTTCCACACCATTCAACTGACTAGAAAGCTTTATGAATTCCCGGTGTTCCTACAATCCCGGGATATTTTTACAAAAAATATAATTTATGAAGCCACTTCCATACTTTTATAACTAAAAATTAACTTTAGGTAAATATGCATCCGATTATCCGATCTCTAGCCATCATATCATATTCGATAGTGTTTTGTCTTTCTGTTCTGCCTGTGTATTGACTAGCTAAATTTTTAACTGAGGACCTGGCTTAAGGTAGGTACGATTAATGGCTATGACCTATTGAAGTAATCTAAGCTAATATTATAAGGAGAAAATATTCGATTACAGCTGAACGGATTTCGATGACATTTGGCACATGGGTGGACCATAACCTGGATTAGGACATAGAATACTTTTATCCCGATATTCCCACGGAATTGACACTTATGCGGGTAAAACCGCGGGGTGCAGCTAGTTTAAGATTTAGATTTTAATTAAATTCATTATTTTACAATTTATAGTTATCTTAACGTCTATAAAAGGAACCTTCATGTAAGTACGTGGATTAAGGTGACACTTGTCCACATCTTTTCCACACAAACTTCGGGAGGGTTTTACTCCACAGTTTGACTATGTACTCATCAAAAATTAAACATGGCATGGTTTTTTCTCATTATCAATATTGTCTGTACGGAAACAGAATACTAAAATAAAAAGCCATTAAAAAGTAATGAGCCAAAAAAAATCGTTTTTCTTGCTAATTTAACCTAACTTTGGGCGTGTTTAAGTAATAAAAGCAGTGTAAAATCTCGAAAACCAAGTCGGTGCCGACAAAGCTCAATTATCGAAAAGTTCAATAAACTTAATTGTTCATTGATTTATGCAGTGGTTTTTCAGAAAACCAGATCTTCCGAAGGACTTTTCTTAATTTTTACACGTCTGTTGTACTATAACTGATCCTGCAGCTCACTCAATAATGTTGTGCGTGCAGACTAGCGTCTAACTGCTCATCACGGGTACTACCTCTGTCGGCCACGAAGCCTGGTGAGACAGCGTGCTTTTTAGCCAAGCCCACCAGTGAGTTCGAGCCCGCGACTAGTGTACCCTTAAGACAGGATATTACAGTAACAAAGAAAAGCCTTTCAGTCTCCATAAATAAGTAAATCAGACTTCTTTTACTTATTTATGGAGAAATAAACGGTATAAGATACCCTTTGACTTATAAAGTTCAGAACAGTTTTAATCTTATTCGACTGATCTACTCTGTTCTTGTTTTTCACATGATGTTGTTTATCAATACTTCGCCTTTTTACTATACTTTAGTAATTCATTTAATAGTTGCAATTCTATCAGGTGTTATTAATTGGTTACCTATACCGAGAAGGACTATTACGGGAAACAATCGAACGCTTATTTAAAACTTACTCTAATTCTAATAATGTTCCAATAAAAATACCTACAAAACATTCTTTGACTCAATTCGAAAATGCATCATCCTGTTTACATTTCATGCAATTATTAGCAGCGACGACGGCGACACGGCTTGGCTGTTTTTGTATTTTTTTGTTAGTATTTACATCACAATGATTTATAAACTACTTGTGTGTTAATCATAAATCAATATCTAAAGATTATAACGGTAGTATCAAGATTGCTTAAAAATAAATAAATTAAAATACATTTTAACATAAGGATGCTAAAATAATTTAAGTAAAAGTAAGGACTCTGTCGAGGTTTTTGTGATGTTTCTGTTTATACTTTGTTTCTTTTTCCTAATTATTAAAATAAAAATAATACTTTCAGGTACAAAAAATTGTGTAGGCGTGAGTAAAATATGTTTAGGTTCTTTAATTGGTACGTATGTGATAGAATTTATGATATGCGACTCAAAACTAAATAAATCCTAAAGCTGAAACTATGAATGTGACAGATATTTTCCATGTTGATAGTTATAAGATAGCACCTATTTGTAATCATAAAAGTGGAAATAAAAATAAGAGTGCGCAAAAAAATTGTAGTAGAGCTGAGACATAATAATATGATCACGATCGTTGACAAAACAATCATAACGAAATTCTATCCACTCATTACAAATAGGCACAGCAAACAAAAAACAAACGAAAAACAAATTGAGCGCAAACAATTTAAAGCACACAACCTGTGTGTTCTACATTAAACACACACACACACGCTCATACGTAGAGGACATTAGTATTAGTGGGTTTCGGCCTTTCAAAGGCCCCTTAGATCGAGGGGGCATGTTTGGGGTAAGATTGAGCGTGGGTGAGATGCGGGGGAGGGGGCGAATTCCAAGATGGCTGCGGACCGTGCCGGCCATAAGGGTAAAATAGGAGCCTTTATATATTTATATGTAGTTTATACTTGTATTGGTCAGACGGCCTCCTGGATTTGCTATCGATTTCTGCTTACTTCTGTAGCGGCTTCGTGCGGCGTTTGCGGCGTGAATTGCATTTGCGTAAAGCTGTGGTGTTTGATCGTTCTTTGTGATGTTTCTTGGAGTAGATTATTAGTTTTTAGAATTGAGTTATTTATTAGATTAGGGATGGCTGAAGCTCTGAGCATTTCTATTCAAGGTTTATTATTGAGCTTGTCTATTGTAGGGCAAGGTTCTACATTCAGTCTTTATCTTAATGAATGGCTAGAATGGATAACTGTTAAAAATATTCTTCTGAAGGGTAATTCATCATCATCATCATCATTTCAGCCAAAAGACGTCCACTGCTGGACATAGGCCTCCCCCAGGATGAGGGGTTTTGCCATAATCGCCACGCTTGGCAGGCGGGTTGGCGATCGCAGTATGGTGGTAAAATGCATAGAGAACGCTGCTGCCCATTCTCTAGTAAGTCCCTTAGTCGCCTTTTACGACACCCACGGGAAGAAATGGGATGGTGCTATTCTTTTACGCCCGGCGACACATACGGGAAGGGTAATTAGGTCAATATTATTGCAGCAACTACTTAGAAATGATGGCTTTAATTCTTCATTGAGAAACAAGGGAAATTAATGGCCGATTCTTATAATTTATGGACAGTTGTAGGTTAAAATTAAGACTCTTGTATCTTTACCAATAATGATGCATAGACCTAATACCTTCGCATAGTAGAACCCACCTATTTGGAAGTAGATATCACAGGACTCAGAGGTAAAATTAGCTTACGAAACTATTTAATTGCCAAGCAATTCGATCCCTTTTACTTAATAGGAACCAAGCATATACTATCATATCTACAGGGTCAAATTAAATTAGCTAGCAAAACTCCGTAGACGTGGTTCGTAAGTACCGATTACTAAACAAGAACATAAACCTGCGGTACCGCCAAAAAACGAATCAAACAAATTTATTTGGTATTTGATCATGTTAAGATTTCGATACCCAACTCGTTTATTTTACTATAGTTCTTCATACTAACAAAACTAGTATTTAAAACCGTTTATTTAAAGCTACGTCCCAATAATTAACGAAGAAAATATAAACGTTTATATAAAGTGCTAACTAATAAACAAGTTTTCAAGCCAATAGAATAAGGAAACAAAATGAACAAATTTAAAGAATCGGATCTGTGGTTAGCCATTTCAGAGTAAATAAAATGCCTATAAAAACTTGGAGATCTCATTATCAAGTGGCGTAAAGTTTTTTTTCCTTACGCACGCTGAACGCGAAACTTTGAGAATATTTATTTTGTAAACTTTTAAGATAACGTTTCTTGTTTTTATTGAGTGATGTAAGTTTTTGTGTGTGTTAAAGAGTTTGGGGTTATTCTAACAAGAATTATATTCTGTTTGGTTTTTGTTTGGATACGCAAATCAGTTGTGGGTCAGAAGCATCGGCTTCGGCTTACGAGTTCGCACCCAGGCAGATACTTTGTGTAAATTATTTCATCACCACTGCGCTCAACGGTGAAGGAAAACATCGTGTGGAGGAAACCGGCATGTCTTAGAACTAAAAATTCGGAGACATGTGACATATACCAACCCGCACTGGGCCCGCGTGGTATATTACAGCCAGTGTCTCACCGAGATGAAGCCAGAGTCCCAGCAGTGGGAAGATTATAGGTTGATTATGGATTTTGATGATGGGTACTTGATGCGCAAAATTAGTTAAATATAAAAAAAAAAAATACTTGCTATTGAATACAATGACTACAATGTTCAACAATGCAGTTGTAATGTTTCGTTGTACACAAGGCTACACATCAAGCTCATACATTTTCAGTTTACGGTGATCTCGCAATGTACGGAAATCCTATCTGTACAATGCGAGATCATTAAACTGAAAATGTATAGCTTGATGTGTAGCCGTGTGTACGTTGCATTCATTCCATATTACTTTGGTAATAGGTTCTACTTATTATTTGCCATAGATTAATTCGCACAAAATACAAGAACTTTAACAAAAAATACAATATTTTTACTGTAATGAATTACTACCACATCAATTTACTCCAAAACCTTTCACAAAATGGGTACCAAACAAGAACTTTCCTAATCCATAAACAACTTAGGAGCACGACATCCACTTTCAACCTCTCAATGTCCATTACGGGCAGACGTTATACATAATTCAATAACCTCGCCAACTACCTACATACAACAAAAAGTACCAACTTTAGCCGGGTCCATCCAAGGAAGGGTTCCACTAGGTGTCATAAATTACAGCCCTGTTTATCGGTCGGAGGGGAGGGGGACCCTCCCGTGGTTTTACAGTTTATCGTCCCTCTGTATGGGCCCTCCGTAAAGCGAAGGGTAGTGAATTACAGAACTGTTACTCAGCGGAATGTACCCCCTGAAAGTTTGAGAAAAAAGGGACCCTTAAGACTGTCCATTGCGTGGGGAGGTTTTGTGTTCAGAATGTACTGTTGGAGGTTTTGAGTTTTTAACACGTCGTATGTTTTCTGTGCATTTATCGGTCATTCATAGTCGTTTCCTAATGTTTTTGTAACGTTAGAATATTCTTTTTTAATCCCATAGTACAGATAATAATGTATGAAAAATTCCAAACGAATATCGATCGTGAATAAACCTACTTTCATTTAGTAAGGTACCTTATCAAAAACTGTATTTTTGAATAAAAACCAACACAGATTGTTTCACTTATACTAAACAGAACTGATACGTTTCCTTTATACATAATTAAATCAATATCAAAATAAATTTATCGGCGAAGTTGTGAAAGTATCAAGTTTGTTCGGTCGGAGTCTCGCTGCCTTCCATACGCGCGGTCAAGCGGATTTCGAGTCACAGAATCACAATTTGTATAGAAGAGACACAGAAAAATATATTTTTTCAAATTTCTGTGAGGTTGTGGAAATTACATAAAGTTTATAGTGTAAGTAAATAAAGTGTCCACAGGGGGTAGAAAAAATGTTGATACAGTAGGTATGCTATGCATTACTTAAATTCAGTCCAAGACAATAGTGAGTAGAGCTTGCAAAATGTACTGATAAGTGAGGTAAGTAGTTGTTTTGTTCATGTAGTTTTGTTTTAATACCAATGTATTTTATGTGATATTTTATTCATTTTAATTTTAATCAATTAAGTAGTTCAATTGGAAAAACTACCTCCCTGATACTTCACCAACTACGTATAGTATATGCAATTAAGCAGGGTTAATAAGAATGTAAAATAGGAGGGCTTGTGGCCAAGCAATAACAGCCAATAATCGATCGATCAAGACCCTAATTCACTATGACCACTTGACGATTCCTTACTTCGAAACCACGTCAATTCCTTAGATCTCACATGACATCTGCTTATCAATATCGATAGTAATTTTTTTTGAACATACAGAATATGGCAGTTCGATTCATTACCGTTACATTGGTTTCTACAAAACACGATATTGACGTAGTTTGAACGTAGTAAGATTCTGCGGGGAATCTTTATAACCATACAGAATGGGCGCCCCAGGTTAGGGTACGCTTGGCGCGGTTGTTCCCTGGATTGGTGAAAATCTTTGCATACAAAGACACCTGTGTGTAGATCTTTGACAATCGTTAAGGGGCACCAGAAGCCCGAAATCTGACAACCAGTCTAACCAAGGGGTATAATATTATCCAGTAGGTAACTGGGCTGTGGAGGTCAGATAGGCAGACGCTCCATAGTATAAAATACTGGTGTTCAGTTGCACTTGGTTAGACTGGAAGCCAACCTTAAACATAGTTGGAATAAGGCTAGGCAGATGATGAAGTAAGATTGGAGTAAGAATGCAATGTTCCATGTCAATTAGATTTAAAAAATACAACATATTCTTTTATTTTTTTTATAAAACGTTGCCCCACACTAGGAATTTCTCCTGTATTGTGGGTGCGTTTACAAACATTTAAAACTCACATACACAAACAGCCAGACCCGGAACAACTACTTGTAGGTCATACAAATATTTGTTCCGTGCGGGAATCGAACCCGCGACATGCAGCGCAGCAGTCAATCGCTTAACCACTGCGCCAACCGTGCCGTCAATAATGCCGTTTCTCTATGTGTTTACGTAATCCTATTATCCTTACTCATATTACAAACGTGAAAGTTTGTTTGTATGGATGTTTGTTACTCTTTCATGCAAAAATGGCTGAACAGATTCAGATGAAATTTGGCACACAAATAGGTTATAACCTAGATTAACACATAGCATATTTTTATCCCGGTAGAACGTTCCCGCGGGCTAATTTCCGACTTCCAATTGGGTGATGCCGCGGGCGGAAGCTAGTAAATTATAAAAATGAATGCGTTGCAGCTACTTATTACAAAAATGAATTAATAATAATTAAATTATTAATTACATATTAATAATTTAATTATTATTAATTTATTTTTGTTTCAAGGCGGTGCAGTCTGAAGTAAATCTAAGCAGTTCCTGCTGAAAGGTAATATGGTGTCTAACTATTCTAAAATTTACAATATTCAAGAAATATCTCATCTCGTCTCATTAATTATTTTTTTTAGGTTTAATAGGAACCGAGTCATTTTATTAGGATTTAGTTTCTAGGTAGGTATGTTGGAAAAACAAGAAAAAGCACTTTTCCTAGATTTTTCCAAATCGTGGCTAAAGCTTTTGTTACCCAAATGAAACCGAAAAAGAAACGACGATTCTATACAGTGACTGAGAAAATCCAGTACAAAGCCTGGTACAGTGCTTATATAAAACATGTAATTATGTTCTAAATCTCTGTATTTTACTATGTTTAAAAAATTCAGTGACTGTTTTTTAGTACAAAACACAACCTACCGTAAACTACCGTACCTACCTATAAAAATAAATTTTAAAATGATCGACTCCTGTTTTTTTGTTCCGGCAAATCTCCGAAACGGCAGGACTGATTTGGACGAGACTTTCACTAACAGATAACTGATATTATCTTTATAGAGTATCATAGGCTACTATTACTTTACTATTTGTTCCGGTAAGAAATTCCCGTGGAATAATTTCCGACATTCACGCGCGCAAACCCAGTAAATAATAAAATAGTATTAAATAAATATACAAAAAAAGTAGACAAACATCCAAAACAGTACTTCAACAAGAACAAAGTTTAGATGTCAGACATTGGAACCACGCCATGTTAACACAAACGACTCACGCAAAGCAATATGCATAAGTAACAAGAGAAGACGATACAAGACAAACATATTGTGGCAAAAAGCACATAATACCAGTGCCATAACAATTTTGGGAGGTCTAAATTACTCTGTGGCAGTTGACAATGTAGGTGGAGGCGTGCGGTCTGAAGGCGCGGGGAAGGGGCCGGGCGGGGGGGTAGTGACACAGGCTACCGGTCACCACCGCTCGTATTGATTTGTTGTATCGCTCGTCCTGCAACACCCTTCCCTTTCTTGCACACCTACATCACAATGATTCTCTCTCTGTCTTACACGTGTCCCTCCCGCGCACACGTGGGCACATACGCCGCGTATGTGAACGTACGTGTGTGTGCGAGGATTACTATGTGTTTCGCGTATGTGTGCGTTGGGGTCCGAATATTATGTACCTACGCATTTTCGACAGAGTTTTCCTTATACTGTGTTACGGACACTGTGTTTTTCATTTTGTGTGAAAATATTCTTCTACCGTGTGCCTTCACTAAAAAGTTTGGTAAAGTTCGTTTGCTTTACTTTAAAGTAATTTCTTATTTGTCTTTCTCAGTTTTGTCATATTTAATATTCCCTCAGTTTTTTAAAGGTTTAGTTTAATGGCATTTAATTATTCATGCTCATTATTTAGTTAGGGTGTGATTTTTTTTAGGATATCCTTTCATGGAAAGATAAAATATGTTTCATGAGTTTATGAAACATCACATCATATGACTAGCGTAGTTTATGGTAAACAATACACTAAGTGAGACCAGAAAAAATGTACTTTGTGACCATTTTTTGCATAGTTATGGCAATCTTATTAAAAGGACACTAAAGAATACAGATAAACTAAAAAATACTAATAGACAGCATGGTTTTCAAATTGGCAACACCGATTCTGCCGGACAAAAATAAAAACGAAACATGAAAGCTCCAAATTCAAATTTAATAAAGACTCGCACACACGAGTTTAACACAGGGGCGTGACGACGTGACTTTGTACAGAGGTCCATACATGTGTGCTTTAGATTTACAGAGGTCAGGTCACACTTATGTACTTCATTACAAGTAAGAGCAGAATAAGGGTAAAACTGAAAGCGAGCGTCTAGAACCTTGTGATGTACGAGCGTTCTTATATTCAACAGAAGAGTTTAACTTCGTCTAAAAGTTTGTCGACTACATATTTATATTTTTTGCATATTTTACTTTTTAACACTGAGCAACGGTGTAGGTTGTTTATTTTCATGTACATTAGAAAAAGGTACATACTGGTTTATGGTGGTGTAGGTCCAATACCCACGTACCTAATTGATTGTAAGATATTTTTTAGGTGGTTGGTTTGATTTTCAGTCATTCGTTTTAAGTATATTTTAAATTTTACTAGTTTGATTGTTCCTAATGGCGTAGGGTATTATTTCTAAATACTTTGTTATCAACCTAGTAAATACAGAATGATGGTTGCATATAAAATGTTGTCTAAAAAATGATTTTATATTTGTAAGTACGTAGGATTGTACAAACACTTTTACACGTCGATCATATTTTAAACTAGATAAACATAGAGACGGAGAACTAGAGAAGAAGGGTCGAAACAAACTCAGAGATCACAGTCTCTTTTAAAGTCCGGACATAATCTTGGTCAGATGATCTGAAAACCATGTAGATTGGTGTCTGAAAGAGTATTTTGAGGAGCAAACAACACAGATTCAGTGGAAATTTCCAGCCAGTACACGCATTTGTCGGTAATTGTGCAGCTGTAAGTGACTGTGGTACCATAGGTGCCTTTTTATTGATTTCTAGGTTGTTGGCACCGCACCTGACATTGTCTAAAGGTTAGGCTTCAGTGAAATTATTAACCATAATGGTTAATTTACTCTACGCTGAAGTATGAAATAGAAAAGGACCTTTACTTTGTCGTTGTATGATGTTTATAATTATTTTTTGCAGCGTAATTTGCGTACCATACATATGACGGGAATCTTCGTAACTACTGATGCGATTCCGAAAATTATTTCACTGGTAGAATGCTAGGCTGATGCAGAGAGCAATGAAATATGTTATGTTAAAACACGTGGACAAAGCCGGGAGCAGAAGCTATAATTTCCGAAACAGTGTTAAATGTAGAATTTAACCCTATCTCTGCCGGTGGATATTGTAATCTATTCGTATATTTAACCAATAGTTTTTTAATAATTTCTACTTATAAATAATTCCTTTACGTTTAAACTAAGAAGGTACTAAACCAAATAATGTTGCCATACCTATCTTCATTCTGCCTATACACTAAACGTCACCGCTCCATGGGGCGTATGTGCTAATTACAAGAACACAGGACCCGCATACTAACTAGCCAACGAATGTTTTACGAATACTAAGTAGATAGCATACTTAATTGCTTACGACTATGTACTGGAGGCATATAAACAGATGCTGGATATATCTATATCTTTTGAAAAGTGTGAAGGTTGAAATACGGGAACGTGTGATTTACACTAAAGGAGGTTTTTTAGTACCTAAGTGTTTTGTAAATAGGTACTGTGTTTTCAGTTGTAAGTAGTTATAGCAAAAATCACTTAAGTATTCTCTTCGTTTTTATTTTTTAAAGAGAGACAATAGAAGGCAGAGATATCGTTCATTGTACATGCCAGCACTTCAAGCTATCCCAAATTGTCAATTTTTCCCAATTGAACATGAACCTTAAGTTTTTGTAATAAAGTTGAAACTCTATCAAAGAAATCTGATAGATTGGGGCAGTTTGATGTGCTGGCGTTTGTATCTGACCATGAATTCAGCACATGATTCTAGATTAGAGTAGAAATATTACATCGGTTTAAAAATTAATCTTTTCTTTCATAGAAAATTGCAATGCCCACGCGGTCAAAATATATGGGACAGATATAATTTTTTGTAATAATTGACGTTAAATTTCAACGCAGGAGTCGTGTTCTAAATCCATGGTCACAACTAACGCGTCCCATCACCCTGTATAACAGTCTTATTCACAGTAGTAAGAGATACTTCAGCAGGCTTAGCACGAGAAACGTAGAGAAGTGTTTTATCGACGGAAGAGTAGACAAAAATGACGATTTCGTGTAGACAGTTGACAGTTTTGCACCGATAAATATAGACAAGCGATTTCTATTATACGGTAGAGTAGGAATAGAAAGCGTCATGCTAAGCGCAGGTGAATTTAATTTTAAATAGAGATGCGCAAAATGTGTCAGTGAAAAGAAATGAATGAAGTATATCTTTTCGCATAACGAAGTAGTCCACTCATTTACTTCAGTACTTCATTTAGTTCAGCAAATCAGAACGAGTCAAATCAGAATAAGATGACGACAGTGATTGACAAGTTACGACAAATTATGTACTTCACTAGTTCAGTTTTATAAGTATGTGGATTTTCCTTCATACTTTATACAGGCTTAGGAATGTCAACCTAGAAAATTAGAAATATGAATTTAAGCTTAACTATTTTATTAAGTTAAGTAGTATGTTTATTTTTACTGATACGCACAGTTTGTGCGAGCAAAAAGTAAGACTGAACACTGAACTGAACTAAGTGAAGTAGATACACATTTGAATGACTACTGAATGAATGATAAGTTTATTTTGTGATATGAAGCAGTTCATTTCTTTCAATCGTTCGCGAACTACCCATGTCTATTTTTAAACCTCTACTTACGATAGATTTCTAAGAAAAAAGGAATAACTTTATAAAGCAGGCGTTAAATTTATTATTTTGGAGGATATTGCGTAACCATTGCTTCATATATTATGTTCGAAAAATTCGTCTGCTCAACAACGTGAATAACGCAATGAATGTTGTTGAACTGTCAAAATGAGACGTCATTCCTACTGTTAGTGCTTTACGCTATTAACCCGCTGTATTTGAAATATATGCAGGTATGTGGGTAGATACCTACCTATTGTGTTACAACGGAATTATTTCATTTGTATCTATCAAGGATTATTTACTCACAAAAAATATTAAAGTACTCTCTGTAAGAAATCTACATTTCCAGCTATTCTACCTACTAATCTTATCCTATTTATATTTCCTTTATTCTACTAAATAGACATATAAATTACATTTTTAAATATTAGTACATAAAATATAGGAACATTTAAAAATATAATAAATTATTATTATAAGTTTGTATGTTATATGATGTTTGTCAGTCAATCACGCAAATACGGCCAAAAGGATTTTGATGAAATTTGGCACAGTTTATAACCTGGATATAATTTATTATATTATTTTTTATTTTAACAAAGACTTTTACACCCGTAGTACGATCCTGTGGGTCAATTTTCGACCTACACGCGGGCAAAGTCGCTGGAAAAAGCTTGTATGAAAATAAATCGTTTACTAAAGCCCGCATCGTAACGATAAAACATCAAAATAATCACGACATTAGGGTTACTTCGCGTCACGCCTAAGAAATTGTTGCGAACCCCACATTTTTACATAACTAGTGCAAAAGTAAACAAAGTAACGCAGAGAGGGAAAGTTTCCTCGTTTTTCATCCCCCAGGACCCTCGCGGAGGGACGTAGCTCAAATTTCCGACAAAATAATAGCGTTTGAATTTAATTTCAATCTCACTTTCCATCGTGTGGGTTGAAAAATAACTACTTAGATAAATATATAAGTGCAAAAGTAGTTTTCTTCATAGATTTTTACAAAAATAATTCATATTGCAATAGAAGTAAAGACCAAAATCGCATTATTGAAGCTTCGTTCGTCTGCATTCATTTTACTCGACGATCTTGAAGAAACGCAGTCGCTTGAACTTGTAACCTTTTCACCTTTGAGAGACACACGTGCGTTCAAAATGATAAATTAAACGTAAAATTTTCAATAAAATGTTACCCTCAATTGAGAAAACCGGTCTGGGAGACCCAAGCTGCGAAAATATTAAAAGTTTTGTATATAATGTAGCGAACACGAGGGTCATTCGGCCAATCAGTCCCCTTTTGAATGACCGACGGCGACCCGAACGCGCGTCGGTCAACTCTGAATAATGAAATTCTAAAAAAGGAACAGGCCCGCCAATAAACAAACCGTATATCATTCGTTATTCAAATATATTTTGGTGAATGGTTGACCCGAGCCCACGCGACCATTTGACGGTTAAATATTTTCAGTGGGCAACACTGACCGCCGGGTATAATTTATGACTTGTGAATTTGAAATAAATATGTAACCTTTTTAGAACTGATTTATTTCTCCAAAATAGGTAAGGATTAAATATTTATTACGTTGTTAACACTAATAAAAATTGACACGAACAGTTTACTAACAAAAAATGCAACAGTGTGCAAATTTAATGGAATCGCCCTAATTGTAACGATCTACTTTATTAATAAAATGACTTGTAATTAGGCGGGGGAGAAAAAGGCGGTAAAATTGTATTACTTTGCCAGTTGCCTTTTAACACGACCAAAGCAGTGTTTTTGCTCCCCCACATTTATAATTGTATTAATTGTTGAGACTGATGCCTTTTTAATTTATTTCCTCTTCGTCTTAAGCTATTATCTTCATACTTTATAGATTCAATGTACTAGATGATTGCGCAATTTTGGTTTGAATATTTAATTTATGGAATATATTTAACTTTGATACCTATTGGTTTGACTTTTGAAGCGCATTTATTAGAATCATTTCAAAATCATTCATTCAATTTATTTTATGTCTGTGGTGTAAAAAAAAAAAAACAAAGCAATATCGTTTGGTATCCGAATAAAATGACATGTACCTAGACAAATCTACGTATAAAGTTAGTTCCCACAGGAAATCTAACTTTAGATGTCACTGACAATAATGACCAGGGGCCTAAGTCTACTAATTTATAAACGTTACAATGGTCTCTCAATGGTGTGTTTTTGACAGTTTTTGTATGGCAAATCTGTCAAAAACTTACCATTGAGAGACCATTGTGACGTTTATAAATTAGTAGACTTAGGCCCCAGACGCGGCTCCGTTGCGTTGGTCTGACTCTTTCATGAAAATAATAATGTTTATATTATGCTTTGTCTTTTGATGTTTAGGAACTTAGGTGTCTTCTGTTATCAAGTTATCCATAGGTAAATAAACTGGAAATAATAATTTAGTTCTTTGAACGATTTGCGAGAACCCCGACGGAATAGGCTTAGGGAATTGAATTCGTATCATAGGTACTTGTTTTAATAAGCTAAGTACCTATTTATTTCTACTTAGCAAGGTACCTATTTATTTTTAACTGAATTAAACATAACGTAATATCCAATCGAGCTAAGTTTTCATTAAAAAAAATTTGGACATAACAAATCGTGAACGAAAATTGGAAAATTGAACCCATCTCTGATTAAAAAAAACACAGAAATTGAAAACATTTTTGTATATATCAGTAATGAGAACAATAAATAATAAGGCATGCCCGTCATGTTTCGCAAACCATTGGCCTTAGCAATAAAATTATTTACGCCTACAAAATAAAGCGTCCCCTATCTACGGCATTCTGCATGCAAAATTTAATTTTACAATCCGAGCCGTTTCAATATAGGTAATATTAGAAATTTATGTCCCGTGTTTGACTGTCCCTTCGTCATAAATTTATTCTGTCTGGGTAGTTTGGTTAGGTAGTTGTATTATGTATTAATATTTTGATAAATAAAATATGAAAATATTGTGTTGTCTTTCATTTGTTAGTCTAAAGTCTGTCAGACTGGTTTATATTCACACGGATTTGGCAATTGGCACGTTTTGGATTATAAGCAGAGAAAAAAATATGTTTTTCTTACCAGATAATAGTTACAATAACGTTATTATTTCATTACAAAAAATTCGATAAAAGTTGTCGATTCAAGCAAACATCAATTAACTTCGTGCGACACGACTAATAAGCCGCCAGGGGCCCGCTGGGGTCTACAAATGGTAAGTTAGTTCTTTTTTAAATATTGTACTTTCGATCTATAGTTTTGAGCCAAACTTTTAAGAAAATTAACAAAAACATTTTTTCTAAGCGATGATTGATGCAATCTAAACGAACCGATTACTTTGTTCGTCGTTTCTAAACTAATTTATAATATGTGTAGGTTTATAGTAGATTAATAAATAAACTGTTAAAATATTTTAAATTTTCGTATTCAGGTTACACGGGTAGACAGGGGTTGCTTTGTTATTCTTACAAGAATTTTGAATTATAATTTAGAAATATGATTTAATGACAATTCATTTTTATCATCTTTCGTATATTTCGTCTAATAAAACTGTACGGGATTTTTGAAATTAGAAAACCGTTTGAATAAAAATGTGCGTATTCTTTCCAAGCCAGGGGCGCCCAACCTACAACCGCTCACGATAAATACCACACACACATCTTCAAACAGAAAAGAAAATCGAAAACAAACATCACATCATGCACTCTAAAAATAATAACATATTATATCCCTTCAAAGTGCTCGTCTTGAAACGTACCTCCTTGCCCTCCCTCCCTCTTTAGCCGTACAATAACTTCACCCTCACATGGTCATAACGAGGCCCGATAAGGGTCTACGAGACCCGAGGTAAATCACCCTGTATCTGGGGTGACACCCCGCCTCTGGCTATGTACCGACTGCTATGTACGTTGGACATTAGATTTTGAAATGGCTGAATATTTTTTTGTTAGATGAAAGATTTGGGTAGCTGTTTTTGATTACTGAAAGAGTTTTTCTGCTAGATAGGTTACGTTACTTAGAAAAAGGTAGCTTCTTCTAAATGTATTTTAGAATATAAATATTCATAATTTAAGGCAGTACGTATTCAGGAAACCGCATAGTGCCCCTTTTTAACCAATGGAAAATAAAGGAGGATGTTCTCAATTTGACCAGTAATTTTCTTTTTCTTTGTGGTCACGCTTAACTTTTTACTGTATATAACGATTTAGAAAAATATTTTTATTGGAAAGGGTCGACATTTATATGAGGCTTCGAAATTGATCCCATTTAAAATTTAAAAACAAAATCCACCAATATGTGTGGAAAAAAATTTTACCGACGAAAAATGGAACTAAAACCTTTTAGTCAACGACTGTTTAATTTTTTGTCAAAATGTTAATTTTCAGTGTATAAGAAAATATAGTGATAAGTTTCTGCTTCACATTCACATAGAAACGTACGAATTTTTTGTGGTCTTTAGGTATGGTCCCTAACTCCCTAGGTTTAGCAACCGCGATATGTAGGTAAGTACAAACAACGACATCGCTTACGACAAACAGCATCCAAGTCATATAATATCCATAAAAGCACACAACACACACACATTAAAGATTAATGTCTAAACAAAAATCAGGCCTGACGTCCCCTTCAGGAAAATAAAAATATCTTAGAGGAAGGCTTTCCCTCGAGGAAACTGGTGAGTCTAATGTTTTCTTTTTATTCCATCACACGGGATGACGGCGTAATCCATCAGGGGTAAGGGGCAAAGGGAGGGTGATGATCGATTTTCTATACGAAAGGGACCCCCGTAAAACTATGGTTATTGGATATTTCGGCCGAACATCATCTTGGGACGCACTTGTTTGGTTTATGCGCTGGGCTTTGCGGAACAAAGGAGGCGGTGGAGACGCTGATAAGAATTTACATTGATTATTTCACACACGTGTTTTTTTTCTTAATTCAGATTTCTTATGAATATTTATTTGTTTTTACTTTTGATCTTCCGAGACAAGATGTTGTCGGTCAATATGAACAATATATATTTTTATCTTGACATGACAACTTAACGTGACGTGTTTTATAAACATCTTCATTGCTATAAAGTTGTGGAATTGCAACGAAATATAAAAATAAAAAAACTGACTATTTTCATATGTGCACAAATCAAACAAATAAGAAAAACTAAACAGAAGGTACCTAGCAAAAAAAAAATCTCCACAGTCATCTTCATACCTTTCCTAAAGCATTTGCGTTCGCTCCAAAATAGGGGTGGATTTATGTTAACAGGAAGTGCCCCGGCGAAATGGCGTCCTAAGCCTTCAGATACGGTTTATGTACCGTACGGTACAATACGTGCTCTGCTCGTACACGTTATTAATTTCAGGAGAAATCAGTTTGCGAAGCGTTTCAGTTTGTAGGTTGCCTAATATGTGTCAGACCTACATTTTCTTGGGACCTAAGAGTAGTATTTTATACCTAAGTACGCTGTAGAATGAGATTACTCTAATTGAGGATGCTGTTTGAAGATAAGACACTGCTCACTAAATAAAGCGCAAGCATAGTCGTAACAATGGGTAATTCCCTTTTCAAATCCCGATTATTTTTGAATTAAAATTAATAACTTTAAAAAGTATTAAGTATTTTATATTTAAATCTAGCTTTTGTCAGGGTAGCCCGCGTGGAGGGCGGAAATCATCCCACGGGATCGTGCTATCGGGATAAAATGTATCCTAGGTGTTAATCCAGGTTACAATCTTTCTGTGTGTCAAATTTCATCCAAATCCGTTTAGCCATTTTTGCGTGAAGGAGTAATAAAAATCCGTATCCTCACAGACTTTCACATCTATAATATAGTAGAATAGTAGGAAAAGTTTCCTTCTTAGTTTGCTAAAAGGTTTTGAACGCTGAAACATTTTTATTCTACCACATGATATTGAAGTTGGTATACAGTACATCTTTAGCACACAACCTTCAAGTTACAACCACGTTCTTTGTAAACAGGGGCCAAGGGAATATTCACTTGTGTGCCTACTAATTACACCATAAACCCTTGGCATGTCAAGTGCTCTCTTAGGAACAATTATGGACTACGGAACTTTATTTCTTAGGAGCAAGCCTGCGTGTTCTATTGGCCATCGAAAGTTACCTTAGCACTTGCTTTTATAGTCCAAAATTGAACTTTAAAGTCTCATATTTATGAGGACAAGGAATGCAAGGACCAATAAATTGGTGCTTTATACCTATCTATACTAATATTCATCATATCAGCCGGAAGACGTCCACTGCTGGACATTGGCCTCCCCCAGGCTCCTCCACATCGACCGGTCTTGTGCTTCCCACATCCAGCGGATACCCGCGGTCTTCGCAAGGTCATCGGTCCACCTTGTGGGAGGCCTTCCCACTCTACGTCTTCCGGTACGCGGTCGCCACTCCAGAACCTTTCGGCCCCATCGGCCATCTGTTCTGCGAGCAATGTGCCCTGCCCACTGCCACTTAAGTTTGGCAATTCTTCGGGCTATATCGGTTACCTTGGTTCTCCTGCGGATCTCTTCATTTCTGATTCGATCGCGTAGGGAAACTCCGAGCATAGCCCACTCCATTGCACTTTGGGTGACTTTAAGCCTTCTGATAAGGCCCATTGTGAGCGACCACGTCTCTGTACCATAGGTCATCACTGACAACACACACTGATCAAAGACTTTCGTCTTGAGACAATGTGGTATTTGGGACGAGAAGATATTGCGAAGCCTCCCGAATGCTGCCCAGCCGAGTCGGATTCGACGATTGACCTCTTTCTCGAAGTTGGACTTACCTAACTGGACAGTCTGTCCTAGGTACTCGTAAACGTACTCGGCCACAACTTCGAGTGTAGCGCCTCCGATCGTCATGGGAGATATGTACATACTAATATTAGCAAGAGGTAAATTTTTAAGTTTGTATGTAAAGGGTAATCTTTGAAACTACTGGGCTAATTCTGAAAATTCTTATTATAGGAAGTCACAGTATTGCCGAGTGGCATAAGATCTCTCGTACCAAGACGCGAGCAGAATCTGCAAGTATTTTTTTTGTATGTCTTCGTACACAATTTACGGTAAAACGGCCAAAAGAGATATCTAAATGTTACCAGGTTCGTCAGGTATCATGTATAGTTGAATTTTAGCAAGAAACCGATGGATTTTATCGAATGAAATTATTCTAATTAAATCAAATTATTTTATTTCATATAAATCTGCATGGGCACTTATGAATCGTCAGAAGCTAGGTGCACGGTTCCAAATTGTCGCTTCCTATGGAGAAGAGCCGGCAAGAAACTCCACGGTTACTCTTTTAAAATGTTTTAAAGGCTTTAACAATTTTTTCAAAAGTACCAGGTACTTAGAGGAATAAAAATACAGAATAGAAAATCGTCTGCAAATCTAGTCTGTAAGGCCAACAACGTTCTCTCATTCACAATATGATAAATGCAGTACTTGTTTTCTATTAATTTAATTTTACGACCCTGGCTCATTTGGTGACCGTACATAACGTATGTACGGTGGATAGTTAGGTATATCTACCTAGGTATACCTAATTATCCATCTACCCTTCATCAACAACACGGTCCACCATAAAACTCAAGCAGTCTCTATCCTATTCTCATATATACGTCAAACACATACAACTAAAATATAATGGCGATGTCTGAGTTTTATGACGTCACGGGATCTGTTGAAAGCTCACGGCTATTCGGGGATAAGGCGGTCGTTAGAGGGATGTGCTAAAAACTGATATGCCGACGGCTATAGGGACCATAAAAGCTATACACCCGTTATAGGGTCGCGAAGGTTGTTTGGCCGATATTTATCGTAAATTTCCGTTTTCGCTGTATATGGGAAATTGATTTTTGGTGGAAGGGAAAGTGGTTTTCTGCAGTCGTTTGAGATATTATTTTTGTTAGGTTTTTGCACCGTGGACGATCTAAAGATCTGCCTAGCCTTTTCCCAACTACGTTGGGAATGGCTTCCCGTTTAACCGGATTAATCTGAATACCAGTATTTTACATGGAGCGACTGCCTATCTGACCGCCACAACCCAGCTATTGGGTTATACGAAACCGCTAGGTAAGACTGGTTGTCAGACTTTCGGGCTTCTGACGACCCGTAACGACTGTCAAAGCTCCACAAATTACAGCCGGAACCTACGGGTTAACGTTCTTTCCGAGGCACGGAGGGGTCTTGTTACGTAAAGATGGTCAACCACGGTGACCATCCACGGACCCACCGCGACTAGCGTAGCTTAACCTGATCTATCGAACCGGGCGGCTGTTATTAATTAGCCACAAGTCCGGTTACTATCTTAAGATCATTAGGATTCTTTAGTGGTTTTAATAAAATATAAAAGCTTTCGTTTTAATTTTCATGTTTTAGCACCACAGTTACGAAACAGGTTTTGTTCCCAGTCTATGTAGATCAGTCAATAAAATAATTATAGCTCCTAATAATAACAAAAAGTCCGAACAGCTGATCATTTTGCACTTGACACCGTAAAGTCATGATTTTACACTTTTCTATCAATATCCTGAAATCACATCACACGCTATCACGAAAAACAACTATACACAACAAACGTCAAAATCAAACTGATCTTGTTTGAACGCAAAAGTTAATAAATTCAAGCTTTATTGCAACTGTGAATAAATCTAATCCCTTCGGTACCTCTGCGCGCACGCATGGAAGTTAGATCAGCAGGTAGCGCGGGCGCCGCCGCCGCCGCCGACTTCAACACCAACTGTCACTTAAGTAACTTTTGCAAAATCGATGGTTTTTCAGAATATGGGTCGAGACTATATTACTAATAACTGATGACACAGCGAAATAGATAGTAAAGATATTTAATTTATGATGAATAATAATAATAAAAAATATCCAGGTAAGTCGGTGGAGAGAGAAATGTGGAAGAGAAAAATAGGACCTTTGCCTTATTTACTAAAAACAAAAATACGTTCTTAGAACTCTATGAAAAATTGTCTTAGCAACTAGCTGTCTTACACTTGACACCTGACGACTCATCATTATACACTTTTCTACAAATTCGTGAAATCACGTCACACACTATCACGAAAAACAACTTTACACAACAAACGTCAAAATCAAACTAATCTTAGTTGAACGCAAAAGTTAATAAATGCACGCTCTATTGAAACTGTGAATAAATCTAACCCCTTCACTACCTCTGCGCATACGCATGGAAATTAGATCAGTAGGTAGCGCACATTTGAACAGGGATTGTCAAAGTTTTGTGTCGGGAGTATAAATTTATTTTGTTCATTCAGATTTAGTGTAAATGATTTGCTTCCTTTTTTGAACTTTTTGATTAAATGCAAAAACATGACATAATACAAAAAAAAAAAAAAATATCTTGCCTTGTTAAACTTTGGGTTTTTAGAGGTTGTGCAGTGAAAATCGTGGTCCAATAAAAATACTTACAATCTTTAAAAAAAAAGCATTCCATTTGTATCAATATCAAAAGTCATTTATCAAAATTAGGCTGAGAATCAGCACTTTTCGAACGTCAAAATGTTTAAAATTTTATGAAAATTAAGTCATTTGAACTCGATGAAATTACACAGCAGTTGTAAGCAAAACTTCTAACCGTTTTTTACAAGACTACCTGCGCAACTTTGGGAAACATTATAAGAGATCGTATGTCACGATTGTGCAACATTTTTTGCAGGCGCTCATTAATTTGGAGTTGTATGTACAGACAATAGTAACCCTTCCGGTGCGCGCCGCGGTCTCCCCGGCCATTGTGGCATTATCACTGCATTTGTGTTTCCGGACGCTTCTTTTTATTATGTAGATTAGGGGCTTTATCAGACCCGGATTTAGATAATACTGCATTTGCGTTTCTAAGCTTCGGATTCGCATACAAAATTCGCGCGTTTAACAGTTACATTTTGTTTTAGTTTGGGTCCTTGCGACAGAATAGGTTCAGTTATGCGGGTGGTTATTTATAAATGTAATATGTTGTCTTTCACCCTCATTGTAACGTCAAATAATATACACTAACTGCCAATCGACATGACCAATCATGCGTAACGCGAGATCAATGGAAAAACAGCAGTCAAATAAATCTAACGAGGACTCTTACATCTGCATGTCATTGGAATAAATCAAATCACCATTGAATGCATCCGTAAAATATTTTTGAACTATTTTGAATGTACCATGCGTTTGATAGTACTAAAAAAATCATCCCTCGTAAGTCAACCCGTTCACTGACACGTATTGAACGGATATAAAAAAGTTACACCCATATTTTGCACTTCCCGATATCGAATAATAGGGTCTATTTATGCATTCTCGATAAATGAAGAGTATTTTTTTACTTCTATTATAAATCAAAATGTATTATTTATCTTTAGAGAATCAGAATCTGCATCCTATTGTTATTCGGGATATGCGGTGTGTCAAGGGTGTAATGTTTTTATGGATTGTAGTAACGTTATTGATTTTTAAATAATAATAGCATAACATAACATAGCAAATCAAATCTTACTACACCAGTAAAACTGCACACATAACTCCAATATTCCATCGTTTCAGGTCTAGCAGATTTTATCGCTTGCATAAATTGAAAGGAGAGTAGGCCGCCATTTTGAATATTTGAAGGACCGAGGGTGTATTCGACCGTAGGGCAGTAATTACTTGATTGGAGTCAAGAGGTGGCATGCCGAGATACTGGCTGGGCTGCATTGTTGTTGCCGCGCCTTGGCGGGGCTCGAGCATTGCGCTCAAGTGTTTTATAAAATGTACGGCATGTCAGATTCACACCTACAGCGTTTAAGGGTTAACCGTCATATTAGAATTACATGCTTTTAAATACAGGGTTCAATTAAATAAGTAAAAAGGGTATACAATCATTTCGAATATTACGGAGTTTCACTAACCTATTTAATTTAACCCTATATTAAACGCGAATTATTATTCAGCTATTGCTTTAGGTAATAGTAGAATATAATTTGCATAATATAGTATACTCTTAACAAAAAGCCTTTTGAATGTAACCCTGTCGAATATTTCAATGAATCGGCTTATCAATTAGTAAAATATCGGCAACATACAGCTTGCACTAACGCATATTATTAAATCTAAACGAATTCAAAGAGTAAAATGTTTAAAATACATCTGACACTAGCAAGGTGACGGGAACAGAAAAAAAATGTCACACACAAAATCCGGGGCCTATAATCCGTTCTATTATGCATATAATTATTATTTCCGATACTTCATCAAAGAAAATAACAGTCCTTTTTGCATACGGATTTTGACGGAAGTGTGAATAAAAAATGTCACCCTCAGGTACTGGAAGGGTGACCCAGAATATTTTTTATGAACGTAATACGAGTAGAAATGTATTGGAGAGTTTTATAAGATGATTATTATGCATGCATTCTCAGGAAGATTTGGCCGACATGTTGCCTGAGGCATGTGTGAAGGACTTCCTTGGGGTCTAGAGTTGTGGGGTAGCATTTGAGGGTTAACGGAAAAATTACGCAAAGTGGACCCGGATTTATTATACAAAAAAATCGGCGCATATTTTGCTGGTATACTCAAAATTGTATTGTATAAAATTTGAGTTACGTTTTAATAATCGTTTAAAAAATCGATTCTTAAAAAGAATCGATTTTACAACAATTTTGAGGTACGGAGGAGCGCATCAAGCTACCCAAATCTGTCAAATTTCTTTGATAGTTTTTCAACTTTATCACAAAGGAATAAGGTTCATGTTCAATTGGGAAAATTTGACAGTTTAGGATAGGTATCTGCTGGTGTCTGTACATAAGGACCACTGCTTGCAATCTATAACTACAATTTTAGTATTGTTTACATTTTATTTTTGTTTAAACACATTGTAGTTATGATAAGACAGAAAAAAGAAAGTTGTGATTTAAATCATCACACATATTAGCATTTGAGGGTTAACAGAAATATTACACAAAGTGGACTCGGATTTATTATAAAATATTTCGGCGCATATTTTATTGTAAGTATGGACAAAATTGTGTACAAAAAAATAATTAATTGTGTTGTTTAAAAATTTAAGTTGCGTTTAATGCAATTGAGTTCTCTCAAAAATCTAATCTTGTAGATACAAAAAATACAACACTGAGATACATTTAAGGACTTATTTTGCTTAAGATAATATTTTATTGTAGCTATAATAAGACAGGAAGAAGAAAGTTGTGATTTAATCATCACAAACCAAGAACACAAAAATCAAGAGATACTCGAATAAAAACTTCATTCACATTTTTTTTCTAACCCTAAAAAGCGTACCCACCGTGTATTCAGGGTAACCCATTGTGCTACTGTTTGTTTGTCATATTTTTTATGGGTTTTAGTCCAGGTAATCCCGTGTCCTCTCACATCGAATGGGTTGTGACGTATAAAAGGATTATTATTTAATAGATAATTAATGATGTTAGTGTTATGGTTTGGTTGGTAAGAGCTGTTTGTACGTATTTGCTTTTGCATGAGTTTTTATGATGATCGTCGTAGTTAAAGTTTGGATGGTAATTAAGTTTGATATATTATGCTGCATATAGCTGATAGATGTAAAATGTTTTTTTAAAATATATACAAGTAGGTAGTATTATTATCATTTTTTTTCTTTTATTTGAAAACTTCTTTAGGCGCGTTGGGCATTTTTAAGATGGGAAAAAACAATTGAACTCGCGACACTGTTCAAAAAATACACACGTAATTTTTCAAGTTTTCACTCCCGGAGTGCCAGTTTTTTATCTACGTTGAGGCCGTTAGTACGTTAATATTCTTACCTTAAAATATTCTGACCATTGTCTCCGCCCTATTACATGATACTTGAACATAGCTGGTGAAACGTGGGTGTAAGTACTATTGGTGCACCTCTGCCTAACTCTTCAGGGATTATGGGGATTAATCTTAAGGCTACTGCAGACAGGAGTGACGCGATTCTAGCAGAACAATTACTATAAAGTAAAAAAAAATAGTAGAGTCCCGTCTTGACTGTCTGTAGGAGCCTTTATTCAAATTAATAGAAATCTAATTTTAATTACTTCGTATCTCCAGAGTTGGTGACTAATCAACGAACCGGAGGATCAGTAAATAAAGAGGTGATCTACGAGTATTACATCCGTATCCAGCTCATACAGGCGCGACCTAGAAGCCGTTCAGTGAAGCAATGAATGATTTAGTAGCGTAATACAGGTCAGCAGTTCAACAGTTCAGCACTCGCGGGTTGTAGCTACTGAAAAATGCAGAATCAATACTTACTGAGCAGGCAGTTGCATTGTAACTGCATACATTTCAAGCTACGGATAGGCCTAGTTATAAGGCTAACGTCATCATCATCATCATCATTTCAGCCGAAAGACGTCCACTGCTGGACATAGGCCTCCTTCAAAAGGGGGTTTTGTCATAATCGCCACGCTTGGCAGGCGGGTTGGCGATCGCAGTATGGTGGTAAAATGCATAGAGAACGCTGCTGCCCACTCTCTGGTAAGTCCCTTAGTCGCCTTCTACGACACCCATGGGAAGAAATGAGATGGTGCTATTCTTTTACTTCCGGCACCACACGGAACTTAGTCACAACCAATGATGGTGGAGGGTTTTGATGTTATCAGTACCAATAATTTTAATTTAATTCAAGCAACAAGACTCACAGTATTAGTAACGTGAGTATAGTGAGTTTGTTGCGCCACTTATTCCCAGCTAAAGCAATAGGAAGTGGTGATTGGCGGGCGTTTTAGGGGACTGTCTTATTACTATTAATTTTCACGTTCGAAAAGTGCTGATTCTCAGCCGAATTTACTTTTGATTTTGAATATCCATCGAAGCTAGCCTGTGTCTAACCTTTTCAAAACTATGTTGAGGTTGGCTTCCAGTCTAACGCGATGCTGCTGAATACCAGTATTTTACAAGGAGCACTGGTGCGACTGCTTAACCGAACTCCACAACCCGGTAACTGGGTTATACGATAGGATACCCTTTGGTAAGTTTGGATGTCACTACGACTTTCGGTCTTCTGGACTTGTGACTACCCCTATCGAATGTCAAAGATCAACAAAAGACTGCGGGCACCATCACCTCAACTTGCTTTCCTAGGTACGGAGAGGTCTCAATATGTAATCTACGGACGACCTAATTATCGATCGACACGTGTGTGTGTTTTTTATGTAGCTACAAGCCCCGAAGCTTTCGTCCTTATTAGGTCCCTATTCGTCATGAGAATATTTCTCAGCGTGTTCTCAGCTATCGCGAATTTAAGTCGCGAATGACAAAAACAAAGACAGCTGTTCGCGAAAGTTCATCGACCTACGGCAACGTGGCCGTAACTTTCATTCTTAAAGCGTACCAAGTTAGTAACCTACTTTTCATTAATAAGGCAAGCTAAAAAATGCAAGAAGAAAGTATCAAAGATTGAGCGAGCGAACTTCGCTAACAGCGAACGTGAGAAACAAGAGGATACGCTGCAGAATATTGTAAGGCCTTGCAGAAGTAAAAAAAAAATCGAGGCAGGAAGTTTAAAAGAAACTTGCAATATTTGGATATTTTTTTCAGTGCTTGCTGCACATCATCTAGGCAGGACAGAAATGTGCAATCGTATAAGTTTTAAAGGTTTTAATTACTTAAGTGTTTGCAAGTATTTTCTTAGAGTTATGCAAAAGGGTGAAACATTTAAGCACACATCTGCACCTTTTACTCAATGAAAAATCAACCTTAAATCAACTAATCTCATAGGTATTTTTTATTCACCCTATACCATTATCCGGCAGAAAAGTAATTTGTAGCCGACTAGTAGACCGAAGGCTGATTTTTTAAATTGTTACAATTTATAAATAATATTTTAGTGCAATTAAAGGGATATTTCGTCATTTATTTTAGTAATATGGAGGAATTATGAAAACAGTAAAATATTTGGCAGCTATTTACGACGTTGACGCTCAGAAAGGAATATTTTTGACATTTAAATTAAACGACGTTTAGAAATGTCAGCTTGAATCAAATACAACAAGCAAAAATCAACCACGACTACATTTCACATACTCCACAACCAACACGACTAACAAGCGCAATGCAATAGAAAAAATCTACCAAAACTAAAAAAAAAAGAAAACGCCGTCCACCGTAATGTCATCGTCAATTTTTCCCGGAGTTTCCCGCCAGACGTCGAGACGTTGAAAAAAAAAATAATTAAAACGAGCCGGCGGCGAAAGTGAAAGCACGCCGTCTGCCACGTAATTAGTACAATGGAGTTTCCTGACTTTGAACTCAACGATATCATTTTTGTTCATCTTTAAATTATTGCCCTTTCAGTAAAATGTTTGCCCTATTTTTTTGTTTGTAAGTTTGTTGGTTGCGTTTAGAAGATGGATGTTTTTTGTGTTAGTAGTTCTGATGATGAGTTAGTGTGTACTGTGGGCTGAGGAGAATATGTTCTGAAGAAGTCGTTGGATAGTTGGCTAAGAAGTAAAAGTACGTAAGTACCTATTCATATTTTTCTTAGTATAGCTGCGGTTTCTTTCAGCAGACTGTGCTGGCATTGCTTCTAAGCATATTGTGAGTAAGGTAAACTCATATGCACTAACTTTTTTGTAATAATTTCTTAAGATGAAATAAAATAAGATTTATTTGATCAAACATGTGTACAAATAAAAGAATAAAAACGTGCATGCAGTGTCCTGCAATAATGTTACTTAATTTAATTAAAACTTTGTCCATACTCAATACTGCAAAAAAAAAAAAAAAAACATGAGGACATGGGCACATTATGAACCTAAAATTGTATCTATATTTTCCGAATACATTTTTTCCATTAGCTTCGCGCATTACGATTCAATACAGAATGTTACTTAGCCACACGAGAGACATAAAAGCGCCCATTCAATACACGAGATAGGGAGAAAATGGAATGGTCTAGACTAGACCGGCTATTGGTACCTATACCTAACGTTAGTTCGAGTACTTCTATCTCTTTTGTAAATGAGTGAAAAAATTGTAACTCCTTTGTTTTTATGTGCAAAGCTAAGGTAAGTACTTACGTACTTACTTTAGTACGTGTCCTTACCGGATAAGTAAATGTTTTTTTATATTCTATTCTATTGCATTATTCTTAGTTACAACTGTAAGTCACTGATATTATAACTACATAAAATGCAGTATAGTGTAGTGTAATGTTTACGGTGTAGTGTTATAATTATTTTATTTTAATTACTGACTTATCCTCAAATTGAAATGCCATAGATACAGCAATTATACCAACTGAGCAAAAAATTCTTCATCCATCTTGTGCGCGGTGGACATCGAACGGCGATGGATCACGCACGCTCACGCAGCCTCAAGTTTTGTCCATAGTTCCATAACTCCTACATTATTGCGCACATTTTTTTGTGAATTGTAGAGACTGATGAATGGGAAAAAATAGTTACTTACATTACGATTGAAAAACGGGAACTTTTGATGTGACAGATTGTGACATATTTAACTAGCTAACTATTTTTCATCCCCTTAGGGGTTGAATTTCGAAAAATCCTTCCTTATCCCTTGTCTACATTATAAAGAGAACCTCTGTGCCAAATTTCAGCTTTCTACGTCCAAGGGTTTGGGTTGGGCGTTGATGAGTCAGTCAGGAAGTTTATTTATATTTATATAGATGTGTTTATGAGTGGTGGTGGGTATGTGTGTAGTGTAATGTGTATGTGTGTAGTGTAGTGCAGTGTGTATGTGGGTAGTGTAGTAGTAGAAATGCAGTAGGTAAGTAGTACCGTACCGAGTAACTTCACACTAACATCATGTACTTATTCTAGTTTTATGTTAAAATACATCAAGAATATCAGACCTTTTATTCAGTAATGGGATCTCATTTTGAGCCTAGTTGACAGGGTGGCAGGAACATCGACGTAAAATCTGTTACCGTGGATTCAGTATGATTCTGAACCTCACTGCGTTTATTTTTCCGTCGATTATTAAAAAAAAAAAACGCTTTGCCCAGCGTTAGGATATTATTGGCTAATAATAATAAAAATAAAAGTATTGTAACTTAGATACCCACTGTTACAGCTACGATACTATAAAGAACACAAAGACAAAAAACGTCATCCGAATACCTAAGTTTATCTGACAAGTATTAAAAATGACATCACATTCATCAATCATGCCACAAAGGACCAAAGTGGACGGACTATGGAACTTTTTATTTTTTACTGAAGTTATAAGTAATATCGTCACATAAAAGTGCATTGATCATTTCATCTGTAGCTATTAATGTACAGATGTCAGTACATTAAGCTACTCCAATCTGTCAAATTTCTTTGATAGTTTTTCAACTTTATTTCCAAAGTGTAAGGTTCATGTTCAAGTGGGAAGATTTGACAGTTTGGGGTAGCTTGATGTTCTGGCGTCTGTGCTTACTTATAAATAGTATATTCTTGATTTTTGTTGTATCGATGATTCCAATTATACATGATGGCAAAAATGTTTCGCCGGTCATCAAAAAAATATCTGCTGTTTTATAAAAAGTGCAGTACCATCGGGGTCAAAATGTATGGACGGACATTTTTTTTAAACTGAATTTCATGGTTATAGTTTGCGCGTCATGTCCCTGCCACCTTGAATGTGCCAGCCTGTATATTTTAATATATATGAATTATTTCCTTGACTCCTACCGAAAGTACTGGCCAGTGGCCATAATGTAAGAATCAGCAAATGAAATTGAAGATAGCCGGGCTTTATCTGGATTTTAAGGTCTTCACGTGAATATTATAACGAGTGGAACGAAATATGAATTATTATTAAGTACCAACGGAAACAGTCATGGAAGAGCCCTATATTCGATGGCTAGTTTCTATCAGCAAGCAAAATTTTCGGAAGAATAGAATAAGAACTTGCTGCTTTAGAACTTGCGAAGGCTATAATATAATTTGTATATGACAACTAGCCAGGTCAGACCTTAGGCTTCAAATATTATCCTTAGTTATATGATGAAATTATATTTTAAGTCGTGAAAAACTATTTTATGTTGTTATAAATAAATTTCAGGACTGATCATTGAACTTGACACCCATTTGGATCTCACTTCTTTTGTCGTTGAAGTCAACAACCAAGGCGTATAACTTGGCTCTCATTTCACATTTATGTTTTCGATGGGTTTTATTAATATTTTCAAATAGTATCAAGATATAGGCTTAAATACTCATGGGACTAAAAACGAGATTGACTTCATTATGTCGACGAAGAAGCAAATATTCAATGATGTCTCTGTGATCAACGCGGTGAAAACCGGAAGCGATCACCGCATGGTAAGAGGCACATTGAATATCAACATCAAGCTAGAAAGATGTCGACTAATGAAGTCTACGCTCCGTCCAGCACCGATCCAAATCCAAAACCCCGAGAGCTTTCAGCTCGAACTCCAGAATCGTTTCGAGTGCCTAGGGAGCTCCTTGGACGATTATAACGATGGGTTCGTGGAAACTGTCCATACGGTCGGGTCTAAGTTCTTCAAGACCCGCCGTACTAATGGCAAAAAGAAACTCTCTGATCCTACTCTGCAGCTAATGGAGGAGAGGCGTGA
The DNA here is from genome assembly GCA_949987655.1 of Polymixis flavicincta. NCBI lineage: Eukaryota > Metazoa > Arthropoda > Insecta > Lepidoptera > Noctuidae > Polymixis > Polymixis flavicincta. The sequence goes on from OX465184.1 coordinate 17,037,688, forward strand.
AATGATCCTGCAGTCTTCAGACGACGCGCTAAAGTACCGACAGCTCAATAGACAGATATCTAAGGCATTGAAAAGCGACCTTCGCCGTTTTAATACGGACCGCATAAAGGACGCGATAGAGCGGAACAAGGGCTCCAAGGTCTTTTCAAGAGATCTGTCTATTGGGCAGAGTCAGCTTGCGAAACTGAAGACCAATGATGGCAGGATCGTTTCCTCCAAGCCTGAGCTGTTGAGAGAGATCGAGAGTTTCTATGGACAGTTATACACGTCAACAAGCAGCCCCGTTACGGATCTGGCAAACGACCCAAGAGCCAGATTGACCCGACACTACACCGAAGATATCCCGGACGTTAGCTTGTACGAGATTAGGATGGCTCTGAAGCAGCTAAAAAACAACAAGGCGCCGGGTGATGACGGAATCACGGCCGAACTCCTGAGGGCCGGCGGAAAACCCGTTCTTAAGGCCCTCCAGAAGCTGTTTGATTCCGTCATACTCGAGGGCAAAACGCCACAGGCATGGAACAGAGGTGTGGTGGTACTTTTCTTTAAGAAGGGTGATAATACTCTTCTTAAGAATTATAGGCCCATCTCACTTCTGAGCCATGTCTACAAGCTGTTCTCAAGAGTCATCACGAACCGTCTCGCGCGCAGGTTTGACGACTTCCAGCCTCCCGAACAAGCCGGATTCCGTAAAGGCTTTAGCACCGTAGACCACATACATACGCTGCGGCAGGTTATACAGAAGACCGAAGAGTATAACCTGCCTCTCTGCTTAGCGTTTGTGGACTACGAAAAAGCCTTCGATTCGATCGAGACATGGGCTGTACTGCAGTCTCTTCAACGGTGCCAGATCGACTATCGATACATCGAGGTGCTGAAGTGTCTGTATGAAAACGCCACTATGTCAGTCCGACTCCAGGACCGGACTTCGAAACCTATCCTTCTGCAGCGAGGTGTGAGACAGGGAGATGTTATCTCTCCGAAACTGTTCACCGCTGCACTGGAGGATGTCTTCAAGGTTCTGGACTGGAAAGGGGCTGGCATCAGCATCAATGGCGAGTACATCACTCACCTTCGGTTTGCCGATGATATAGTCGTCATGGCTGAGACCATGGAGGACCTCAGTGCAATGCTCGATGACCTCAGTAGAGCTTCCGAAAGAGTGGGTCTTAAAATGAACATGGAGAAGACAAAGGTCATGTCGAATGCCCATGTAACACCCACTCCCATGACGATCGGAGGCGCTACACTCGAAGTTGTGGCCGAGTACGTTTACCTTTTTTTTGATGACGGGGGGAAATCCTCATGGATGTCCTCCGCCCCGGGGAGGGCGGAGGGGTCTGTCAGACTCTTACTGACTAAAACCACCCCGGTGTTCCGTCTCTCACGTACACCGGGGATCACGGGAACTATTGAGTCTTCCGCGATCCCCGACTAGTGCCGGCCCGCCTATGCGGGCCACCTTGCGATAGGGGGGGAGTGAGGTGTTAAACTCCCCCCCACATCAAAGAGAGGCGCGCGTGGAACACTACGCGCCGCCATCTCGGGTCCTAAGAAGTAGGGGGCGACGGATTCCCCAGTCCGTCGCCCCTGGACCCATTCAGGGGGGCTGGAAGAGGGCGTTGTCCGCCCTCCGCCGACGCCCGGTGCGTCTGCTGCGGATCGGGTTAGCTGAAGCAATCTCCCGCTCCCTCTCCGCAGCCTCCTTCTGCGAGATGACTGTTTCGCAGAAGGACACCACCGCGTCCCAGGACTCCTCGCTGTCGACCATCGAGTCGACAACGGCCGGCAGCGACAGGTCGCTGCCTACTCCTGAGATGAGGGCACGGCGTGGCTCCGTCCAAGCGGCACACTCTGCCAGCGTGTGCCACGCCGTGTCCTCCCGACAGTCGACGCAGTGGTGACACCGAGCGTCCGGCTCCCTGTTTATGCGACACAGGTACTTCCCGAAGCAACCATGCCCCGAGAGCACCTGTGTCACCCGAAACGACAGGGAGCCGTGCCTCCTCCCGAGCCAGCGCTCGAGTACTGGCCGGATCGCCCCGATGGTGGCGGAGCCGGCGGTAGGGCGTGAAAGCCTGTCCCGCCATTCCGCCACCAGGGCTGCGCGAAGCTGTGACCGACGCAACTCCAAATGTCGCGGCGTCAGCCACTCGCCCCGCGCCCTCGAGTCCTCGCGCCACCGATGCAGCGACGCGAGTACCTTCGCCTCGAGGTCCCACGGTGGGGATCCGGCCAGTACGCAAGCCGCCTCGTAGGAGATCGTGCGATATCCCCTTATGACTCTGACGGCCATAGCTCGCTGCGGTTTCCGCAGGACAGCGATGCTGCCGGCCGTCAGGTCAGCCGCCCAGATCGGGGCCCCATACAGGGCCATCGATCGCACGATCCCCACGTAGAGCCGCCTACAGGCGGTGCTCGGGCCCCCCAGATTGGGAAGCAGCGTTGACAGCGCCCCAGCCGCGCCCAACAACTTGGGCGCCAGCCGCTGGAAGTGGGGTCCGAAGTCCCACCGGCTGTCGAGCACCAATCCTAAATACTTCATGGTGGACTCGACAGCAATTCGGGACCCCCCGACCACGATGTGTGATCCCGGCGGCGGCGCCCGCCGGGGGCCATGAAAGACCATGGCCTCCGACTTATTGAGGGCCACCTCCAGGCCAAGACGCCGTATGCGGGTCACCACCTGTGACACCGCAGCCGTCGCCAGCAACGCTGCCTCCCTGTACGAGCTCCCCCGGGCCGTGACCAGCGTGTCATCTGCATAACACGTCAGGTCCACGCCCGGCTGGAGCTCACCCCTCAGCACCCAGTCGTGCCCGATGTTCCACAGGAGCGGTCCCACGACCGAACCCTGTGGAACACCGCACGACATGCGGCGCTGGTTTCCGCCATCACGTCCCATGTAGGTGACACACCTATCCGCCAGATAGGCCCCAACGATGCGGCGGAGGTACGGAGGCACCCGATGGTACTGCAGTGCCTCCCGGATGCAGCTCCAGGGCAGGGTGTTGAAGGCGTTGGAAATGTCCAAGGACACCGCCAACATCACCCCACCCCGGGACACAGCTTCCTCCGCCAGGACTCTCACCCGCGATATCGCGTGGATGGTGGAGCGCCCGTGCCGAAAGCCAAACTGGCTCTCGGCTAGGTCAGGCCCCTCTCTGCTTAAGTGGCCGAGTACGTTTACCTAGGACAGACTGTCCAGTTAGGTAAGTCCAACTTCGAGAAAGAGGTCAATCGTCGAATCCGACTCGGCTGGGCAGCGTTCGGGAGGCTTCGCAATATCTTCTCGTCCCAAATACCACAGTGTCTCAAGACGAAAGTCTTTGACCAGTGTGTGTTGCCAGTGATGACCTATGGTACAGAGACGTGGTCGCTCACAATGGGCCTTATCAGAAGGCTTAAAGTCACCCAAAGGGCAATGGAGAGGGCTATGCTCGGAGTTTCCCTACGCGATCGAATCAGAAATGAAGAGATCCGCAGGAGAACCAAGGTAACCGACATAGCCCGAAGAATTGCCAAACTTAAGTGGCAGTGGGCAGGGCACATTGCTCGCAGAACAGATGGCCGATGGGGCCGAAAGGTTCTGGAGTGGCGACCGCGTACCGGAAGACGTAGAGTAGGAAGGCCTCCCACAAGGTGGACCGATGACCTTGCAAAGACCGCGGGTATCCGCTGGATGTGGGAAGCACAAGACCGGTCGAAGTGGAGGAGCTTGGGGGAGGCCTATGTCCAGCAGTGGACGTCTTTCGGCTGATATGATGACTCATGGGATAAGCCTGGGGTACCTACATGTAAGATAAAACACTAATCAAAATCTCAAAAGTATAAACCTTTACTTACGAAGTTTGCAAAATTCAGGCATACTTTGTAACATTTTTTTATTTCAATTTATTTAAAACTTTAAATTATAAAATATACAGGTATATAAAAAGAAAATAATCGTAAGGCATCAAAAATTACTAAATTAAATATGACAGGATAATTCAAAAGCCCTAGTTCGGTATAAGCTAGATTCATTCATCTTTAGAAGTAGTTGTTTCTCCCAGATGATCAAGCTAATTCTACTTTTCCAATCTTCTTGAACAACATCCAAAGTTTCAACAACATCAACTGCAAATAAAATTGTATTAAACTGTCAAATTAATCACGTCAAAAAAACGCCCTACCCACAAAGTCATACAACAAAACGTCAAATGTCTAAGTCCAAAAGTAATTCCATGCGTCATCAAAAGGGACGAAACGAATGCCTGAAGCCATACCTGCCTTTAATTTGGCGACGAAGCCCTAAGAATAACCATACGGGCAAAGGCAATTTTTCCTCTCTATATTGAAAACTTGAAAATTAATTCCTCCATCTAATTTCCTCTACGTGAAATATGAGGCCATGTTACCTCGACGCACACAGGCGTGCGTGACGCAAATTTCGTTACGTAGCCATAGGGTTGCCGAAACTACCCCCCCGCCGCCCCGTGGCATCAATCTTCACCCCCGCGCCACCTACGATCGTATAATACAATAATATATGTCTAACTTTCGGACCGGCCCTGTAGGTAGCTCCGTCCCTGTCTCTCTCAAAAGATAAACGGATGATAGAGAGGGATGGCTATAGGTGTGGGGGCGTCCTAAAGGGTGTAGGGAGTATGTAGGGGGTGCTATTGAAATTGAAGCGGGGTTTAGGCGCGGATGACGCCTGGCTGGAGAATGGATGGAAATTTCCTCAATTTAGCGTTTTCGCCAACAAAGGACGTTGTTTAATTTTTGGTTTTTGTCAGACATTGAGGTGTGGTGATTGTTGTGTGGGCAGGTGGACTGGTAACAATGGGGAAATATAACTTTGTGAGGGAAACGGATTTTTTATTTATTTCTTTTGCGGAGTTTTATTGTTGGTAACTTTACTTTTCGTTTGATATAGGTAATGTTAAGTTAATGTTTTTATTGTTTCAACTCAACTTTTACTTCCCCTAATTGGGGTGAATTTAAAATAAAGATGAGGAGTAACCCTTTGAATTATTCACTCTTTATTTTCATATGACTTTGAACTTAGACTTCAACATCGACTAAGGACGGATTTCACCAGTGAAACTGAACGCGATCAGCACATCTAAACTGCGGTAAATAGCTGTCAGTGTCATCAATGTAGAAGAATATTGAAACTGACAGCTCTTGAACGCGGTTTAGATGTGCTAATCGAGTTCACTTGTATTGGTGAAGTTGACACTAAGTTACCTAGTGTCTATTTGGTATAATATTTCGCCAAGACGAATTACGGAGACGTAGGTATACCTACATTAAAAAAAAAGGATTCGACCCAAAACTCCTAAACTATAAATCTATGACATTCAGGTCTCTCGGTACAAAGGGGTACACAAAACAAGGCGTCTACGTCCCCACGTAATCCGAACGCAATTAATTAAGACGCACAAAGTTTTACAACGGCGATTTATATTCGCGTCGGGTGCCACCTATTTGTGTGTGCCTTTATCTTTGTTTAGAACTAGCGGGGCTCCACAATTATCAAGGGTTTAGTTCGGAGTGTGTGCGGAGTTTGGTATTGAAGAGCTGTTTCTCTTACAATTACGTAGAAAATGTATATTTACTATGTTAATAGAAACAGAAATAAGTTATATAGCACATTTATTTAAAAAAAATGAAAATGATCTAATCAGCTGTAATAAAAATGTCCTTGGTTAAGTTGCTGTCAACTTGTTGTTTCCAAAATGCTGGCAACATTTAGTTAATATTTAAAAAAAAAAAATATATAGAGTAATATAATTGCGTTAGGTTCGGTTAGTAATAAACTTGGTTTTAATATACTGATAAATATACATTTGATACTGATGGGATCTTTTATATTACTTCCCGGAAATGTAGTGTAAAGTAAATTTCTTTATGAAAGAAACTTTGGACTGAAGTTGCGGCCGGATATTCTTACAGTTTTCAAGGTTATACTTTTTCAAATGATGTCTTAAGGATCAACTTCTTTTTTTTTCTGTTTAATATGTTATACCTAGGTTCCAGTATTTCAAAGACATATGAAATATAAAGGGAAATTACCATTTGAAAATATAAACTACACACGTCAATAATTTTTATTCTGATTCACTGGTCATAGGTAAGTTTTATTATTTTAAATGGTTAATGCAATGTTAAATGCATTAATTTAATACTGAGGCTTAAATCAACTGATTTAGAAATCTTACTATCTAATTAATATTATAAATGTGAACGTTTGCATGTTTAGATGTTTGTTACTCAATCACGCAAAAACGGCTGTACGGATTTAGATGAAATTTGGCACACATAAATATTATAGCCTGTATGTGTTCACAAAGGATACAATCATTATATCCCGACAATAAATATAATCGTAACCTGTGGGATAATTTTCGACCACCACGCAGGCCAAGCTGCTGGCAAAAGCTAGTTATAATACGGACATCATTGCTATTTAAAGTTGAATTTAACTAATGCGCTGTTTTTGAGCGCGCCCTCGTCCTATGGCAATTTATGTTAAAATCTAGATGGGCCGTAGGTGTACATCTGCGGCGGGCACGCTCGTTCGCCGTCACATGTGTACAGAGCGAACAAAGATTTATTCTTGAGTACAAACAATTTCGCTCTAGCAAGCGTTATCCGGGTTTTCATGTCACGCCACATTTCTAAGAATTTTTATCAATTTACCTCTGAACTTTCCATCGAAAATATTGTGTCACTTCTACGGTTACACAACATATCCAAAACCACCGAGAAACTCATTCAACCCTTATCAGCAACCATCGCCAGAAGTACCCACACTTACGTCCCATTTAACTGTTCACTACACCTATCAAGTATACATCTTATAAGGTATATAGGGAGCCTTATCTCCCGCGTCAGGCCCATACTTAAGCTCGAGGGGTAACTTGAAATAGGAATAGTCGCATTAGGCCCAAAATTACAGGCGACCGTCACTGCCTAACGTGGTAAAATTGCCCAGCCACCTGGGGGGTTTAACCCTCTAACACCCCCTTAGTTTAGCATCGACTTGGGACTTTAAGGACAGGACCACCTACTCAAATTTCAACCTAATCTTCCACCGCATATAGTCTAAATTCAATCGTGTTTAAACTTTAAGATCTTGGACTTTAGAACAGCAAGTAAACGTTAGCGTTTGACCCCACTTCGCATTTGGGTCCACGCGGCCCTCTGAGGAGGAGGGTTGTTTTAGTCATCAATAATGTTAGAGGTAAGCTTTAGTGGATACGTGTGCTATTCGTTATGTGAACTGTTTTGTACTAGATTTATTTAAAGTTGGTACAACTGGCTCCGGAGAAACTTTTCAAACGATTTCAGTTATGAGACATGACGTTTGGGTCGAACAAAATGAGTTAAAATAAATATGCTCTCTATAAATACTTATTCAAAAGTTCAAAAGGTACACGAATAGTGAAACTGAAATACCACTATTTAAAAACAAACTGATTTTAAATCTGTCTAAATATGAAAAGATAGGTAGATACTAAAATAATTGTTAAATTTGTCATGTATTTTAAAGAGCTCTACGTTTAAAGGAATCATGTATTAGTATATACTAAATATAAATTAAAAGTAAATAAAAAAATGGCTGACTTACATACAATATCTAACATCACTGAACAAGCATTTAATATTATAACCAGCCATTTAATATAAAATCACATCCCAAAAACTAAACACTCATTTTATTTCGCTTCTCAACGCTCAAACAATATCGCTCGTCTTATCCTTACTAAGGAGTCACGAGACGACCACGTAACGACAATCTCACGGGGCGCGGCTTATCAATCACCGCTGATGGAAAACCGCTAGACCGTGGGGAGTATACTCCTCAAGGACTTAGATTTAGAGAGGTACACGCATCGAGAGGTTTGGGTAATGGAAATAGTAGTGTGTTGCTGGCTTTATTTTTAGGGCTGTTCTTTTTTTAAATGGCATTTTCTTTTTACATTTACACTATGCGGTTTAGCTAAGAATGACAAGCTGAAGTAGGTAAAAGATTTATGTTTTTTTTAACGTGTAATATTTTGCTTAGAATATTTGTAGCAAGGGCTACGCCGTTGCACCGTAGGCATTGTTCTAGTCAAAGTAAACGAGTTTAAAATTAAAAATGAAATGGTACTATTATCTGACTTATTTTTTTTATAGGTACTACAATTAAGAACTTTTAATTTATACAATGCATAGTTGAAAATTAATCCGATTGCCTAATGTCAACGGTAATGCAGTGCCCTCTACCTTCGCAAATTTGAATCAAAATTCGATTTCCAATAACGATTCTATTCGATAACAGATGTCACTATGCTCATTTAGTTGTCCAAATAGAATCACATTTTATTATTTTCTAACGAGAATCCTGGGCGTATTTAATCTTATTACATGAAAAAACCTTATTTGAACAGTTTGAAAATATCGGTTAGCAGTCCACTTCATGGCATAAACTTTAAATAATAAATGAGATGACCACCATACCTACTAGTGTTTCTACTGGTTTCTACTGAGTTTTTCCGGCTGACTGTTTCAGTCAAATATTTTGGTTTAAAAGAGTGTCCTTGGAGTTTCTTGCCAGTTGAAGAGTGCGTATAATTGATTTATTTGAAAAAAAAAAATGGTTTGATTTTGATCGAAAATCGTCAAATAAAAGAAAGATTACGTCACAAAACTCTAAAAAGGTTAACATTACATCCAATCACGGTGTACTTTATTACCTCAACAGCTAGGTACTACTCAATTTGAGCTTAAATACACAGCACCGACATTCCGTGGAATTTACTGTCGGGGCGCTGTTCCCCGGCTTCCCCGCAGGTGAATACCAACTGTCAGCATTTCAAGATGGACGGGGTTAAAGGGGAGAAGGGGGTGGTATGGGGTAAGAAGTACCTATTTGTCTTGTAGGAGACATGTGATCGTTTGCCGCGAATGTTTGTTTATTTGTCTTTAGTACGGTGTAGTGAGTTTCATGTATCGGATGGCTAATGCTGTTTGCTGTTGGGTTTGTGTTGTAAATAAGTATAAGGTTTAATGTTTAATCAAGAATCGAAACAAAACTAAATGCTGTTTGTTGGTACTTAATGTTGGCTTTACACTGGTCACTCACTACAGTCGCACGATTTGCGCCGAAGTCGAACTACCTGTTTTTCTATGGAATTTATGTATGAACTTTTTGGACGGGAGTACGTCTAGACGTCCACTCAGCTAGTAAGAAATAAATAGACCTGAAACCACAGAAATTAATACCTTCAAGTGTAGAGTTGAGATTCCAAGAACGTCGTATCCTTCGTTTTGTTTGAAAGGCGTTTAAAAGTTTTTACTAGTACTGCTTCTTTAGTACAAGAACCCAGTTTAAGTCTCGTATTTCAAGTTGTACCTAGATGTGATTTATATTTACGTTACTTATTTTAAATAATTATATGTTTTCACTATACTATATTCAACACCAAATCTATGTCCACTATAAAAAATATGATGTCTTTGAAATACATACAAACAAATGCTACACATAGATACGTCACACTACCAAACATAGCCATATTAACCCTCTACAGCCGACGTGCCAAAAACTACAGCCATGCATCCAAGCTGTCGCCGTTGTACCCAACTTACGTACTTGCCATGTAACCTGGCATAACTCACCTGCCTCAACGATAACTGCCCAACTTTTGCTGCAGCATAAACCACGGCCCAGTAATTAGAGGGTTATGATTAAGAGTTGCTATTCGTAGTTCAGCTGTTTCGTATGTGTTCCAAAGTTCCAAATTCAAACAGCAAAAAAATATAAATGAGATAGGTTTTTATTTTTGTTTTGAATGAGGTTTTAAATGAAAAGCCAGGCGAAAAAATATTTTCAATCTATTTAATATCTACTGCTGTAGGGGGATTATCGAAAGAAGCAGAAGGAATGTCAGGGACTTTATCTAGGATTAGAACACTTAAGTATAATTAAAAGTGTTTTGTTTGACAACAAACTTTCATACAGGTATTTTTTCACATGTAAGTTATGTATTTTTACAAACCAGTAAGAAAATATATCTCAGTACTTCGATATCCAGAATGTTCTATCAGTATGAGAAACGGTACGTTCAGAAAGAAACGACATTCCATTATCTCAGCTTACGGCACTACTACAATACGAATAGTACCGAAATATGATTGATAAGAAACACTAGGTATATTCCTGTTCAATGCTGTTGGCTACAGCTTTAGTGTTCCTTGTTTATTTGCCTAAAAGACTTGATAGATACATAGAGAAAAGATAACATATTGAAAACATGTCGAATGGTAAAACGTCGATACATATTGCCTTTGGAAATTTCTGTTTATAAGTTATAAGTAAATTTATAATTTTTTAATGATGACATTTATCACAAACAGGGCGGCAGGACATCGACGCGAAAACTGTTACCATGAATTCAGTAAGTATTTAAGTATGTATGTATAACAAACGACTAAATTCAACGGTCCAGAATCATGTAAGTACTGAATCGATGGTAACAACTTACACGTCGATATATACCGTCCGTTTATTTAATTCTAAAGTTGGTCTTCTGCAGATTTTTGAGCTGCAGTATGGTCAAGACTTAAAACGCTCTTCTTTCTTTGGAGTTCTTTTACCCGTTCTTCTCCACAGGTACCATACGCTCGGGAATGGGCAACTAGCTTCATATTTCTGACAAAGCACCTCCGTGGCAATAATCCGTGGCGTGGTTTAATTGACATGAATGGCTTGAGTTTGAGTTTCCCATGATTTTGAAATATGTAGGCATAGATATTGACATAATTCTAAATCTGATGTCTTTTGTATAAATCAAGACCGAAACCAAACAAAAATACTACTATCTAGTATAACGAACCAATAAATCAATTAGTGTTCTGACCTCAATTAGTTTCCCGTTATCCTTTATTGCTGTTAGATATTTCTAATACACCAAACCATATCTTATAATAACCCAATTTCCTTTTTAAAACAAAAATCTGACTCAACCCTTTTCCTATAATTTAATTTCTCCCCAGCCAATATTTACACATTTTAAAATGTAAAAGATCGGTAGCCTGGTTTGCCGTCAATGTATGGGCGAAAAGACTTACCGGGTATAAGCCGGATCAGCCCGGGTAAATACGCCGGTTACCCGGAACCGGGACGGATATCCCGTAAAGATACCGTTTTAAGCTGGTATGGATGATTTTAGGGTTAGATTTATAGTTTTAAAATAATCATTTTGAGTTACATCGCAAGGCTGAATGAAAATGGGGTGAATGATAGAATTTTCTTCGTGTGAATAAACTTTGGTTGATGTATTTTTTTTTCTGCTAGAGCGCTCTTCTTCCCATGCAAAGCGATAGGAACTAGTGAAGAGCGGGCGTTTTGGCGGACTATGCTATTTGACGTTCAAAAGTGAAGATTCAGAGCCTCATTAAAAACAAAAAAAAAGTTTTTTGGAGTCTAGCTGCTTACTTAACAGCTTTAATATTACCTAAACTGATGTCATATGACCATAAAATACCATACAGTAACAAATGCACACTTTTCGTTCAAAAACAATATGTAAAATTCTCCTACATTGTCGCTTTACTCACATGTTTGTCGACATATCTCTCGTTTTACTGAAATAAAACCAAAATTGCAACTGTTCTTTGTAATATTTTTATCTTTTTCAGATCAATACCTAGCTCGGCATGAGAAAGATTGTTAAAAAAGACTTAAGGTAGCCTACATTTTTTCCATACAAACTTCGGGAGTGTTTCACTCCACTGTTTGACAATATACATCAAAAATAAAACATGGTATGGTTTTGTCTCATTATTAATATTGTGTGTACGGAAAAGAAAACTAAAATAAAAAGCCATTAAAAAGTCATGAGCCAACAGAGATTCCTTTTCTTGCTAATTTAACCAAACTTTGGGCATGTTTAAGTAATAAAAGAAATGTAAAATCTGCAAAACCAAGTCGGTACCGACAAAGTTCAACTATGGAAGACTCCAATAAACTTTTTGGTCATTGATTTATGCAGTGGTTTTTTCATAAAACCCGATCTTCCGAAGGACTTTTCTTAATTTTTTATGCTCCTATTTTACTATAAATGATCCTGCATCTCACTCAATTACGTTGTGCGTGTAGACTAACGTCTAACTGCTCATGACTGATACTACCTCTGTCGGACGCGAAGCCTGGTGAGACAGCGTGATTTTTAGCCAGGCTCACCAGTGAGTTCGAGCCAGCGACTAGGTTTCCCTTAAGGCGATGATAGATGACAGATACCTACAGCGATGCACTGCCGCCCGTCGCGCGGAAGAGACCCCGCCTCAACGCGCATCAAGTTTTTCGAAAAACAACCCATGTTGATTTATCAAACACAATTCAAAGAAAAACAGTATACTAAATATTGGGTGATTAAATTGTCTTTTAGATGGTGAAAATTTCATGGAAATACACCGGATAGTTTTTGCGTGATTATCATTTTTATGTCCGCGATAGACATTACTTTACCAATTAATTACATAATGTTAGAAAAATATTATTTAAAATATTCACATATCAAATGACGAAGAAAATTATCTAGTTTAACGTTTATTTTTTCCAAATACACGAGACAAGCCGTTTAGACGTGATCTTCAATTTAATGTCCTTAAAAATCATCTATCCCCGCCTTAATATATCGCACTTAGGTAGTGGCGTCTTTATAATAGTGTGTGATAGGCATGTACCTACCTATCTAAGTCACTCAGCATAGCGTTTTCCCAGCTCTGATCAAGATTATTAGAATTATAATCAATAAGTATTGATCTACATGACATTATTTTTGATGACATTTAAAGAGAAAACGAACTGTGAATGTGAGTACTACAATGCAGGCTAAATTGAACACATGATTTTATAACTCGTCTGGTCGTTTTGAGTATTTTGTAAATGGCCTACGCAAATGGAGATCTGGTAGCATCTTGTGACGGGTCGTTGAGTTCCCTAAAATAGGGTTGAGCTACATGGTGATTGATACATACATGCCGTCTGTTGGGACAGGTCAGCTCAAAGCTGCAATGGCTCTTTTTTCAAAAGGCCCTTCCAGACATTCTCCTGCATTGTTAGACTCACATAAAATTCAAATAATGTAATGTTTGGACTTTAAAAGAGGCCATGACCTCTGAGTTTGTTTCGGCTTTTCTTCTCAGGGATCAGTCAGCTAGGAAACCGTCATCATGTACATAATATTGACATGTAAAAGTGTCATAAAAGTTGTGAGATAAATTTACATTCATTAACATTTTATTTCATTTCAATCGGCTTTCAGTCTAAACGCATGCAGCTGAATACCAGTATTTCACATGGAGCGACTGCCTATCTGAACTCCACAACTCAGTTACTGGGTAACAAGATACCCCTTGGTGGGACTTTCCGGCTTCTAATTACCCGTAACGACTGTCAAAGATCTACGAATGACAACCAGAACCAACGGCTTAAGGCCCTGGTAATTTTAAATGTACTCGTCGTATTGTCGTTATGAGCGATAATAGTTCTTACTGCGATCCGATACGGGTTAAAATCTGTTGTAATAAATTAGAATTATAAATGAGCAATTATTGTCGTAAAAGTGCAAAAAAATCGTATAAAATTAGATATTAACTATTTAATAAATATTAACCCATCAGCGGATGCAGTTTGGCATTTGGCACTTTATGGTATATTTTTAATTAAAATAATAATTGATATTGACGGGAGAAACTGGTTTTAACGATAATCAAGAGGTGACTTTGATGATTTTTTTTGATGCATTAAAGACCATTTAATTATGTTTTGAGTTCCATCACTGTTTGCAAAAAATACTTGAAAATATCATATATTTTTTGCTTTCAAAATTATTCACGGTTAAAGAGATACACTGGTTTAAAAAACCACCTTTTTGAGCGTTTTCAAGAAATCTCCGCCTTAACGTGCTTTCCGATGCACGGTGGCCTATCCATGTATGAAGCATTAAACACACCATGTATGTAGATGATATACACACATACATACCCACGTAAATTATAGTTTCCAATTAGGCAACTCCGCTTTATCCACTAATCTTTTCCAACAACAAACTTCGATCCTTTATACGTCTTAATTAAATTTCCCCACATCCTACACATCAAAGAGGCAGTTTTTGCCCAATCTCCCCTATAATTAGACCGCGGGCGAACCCCGAAGTTCCTTCATCAAGATACGCCTCGCGTTAGTTTAGTCTTAGTTTAATGTATGCACATTATCTAAGCAAGTTCGGTACGCTTCTATTTCACCCCTGCCTCCCCGTTCGTTACGTGTGCTCAATTTAGTTGGTACCTCACATAATGTTGTGTGTGTTATGTTTATGTGTTTAAGGTAACGTATATAGGATGTGTTTATTGAAATTGAACTATTTATACTACGTGGCCATTGGGAAAATAAATAGTGACGATCTTTTCTATTCTCTTGGTCGGGTCAAAATTCTGGCTTCAATGCAGATAGTAGTGAGATTTTCTAAAAATTACTAAAGTATCGCTGTTGTGGCTTGAAACTGGTAATAAGTCATAACGTTGTTGTCAAAAAAAGTCAAAAATAGCAACTTTTCAGGAGAGAGAAAAAACTGCTTAATTTTCCGATTCTCTAGCGAATGGCATCAAAATGTCAAAACAGCCAAAAAATTACTTACGTGGTGTTAGGAACTTCAACGACGATAATATTGTTTACTAACACGCTGGATCATTGTTGTCCAAGGGTTTTTTGTTTATCAATGTTGTCCGAAAATAAAGAAAATATTATAAATATATATGGAATCATTGTTTTTTAAAATTTCGGTGTACGCTAAAGTGGGGGAAACTTTTTGTGATGATTCGTCTAAAAATGCAATGAGCGGGGTTCGAAGTCACGTTTTCTTGCTTAGCAACACCCTACCTACGCCTAAATCATGATTAACAAGGACATTTTCTAACTTCCATCCATCAAGCCAAACAGGGCCCTTTACTACAAAACTTTACCATTACAATTTACTTACTAGTAGCAATTTCCAAACTTGAAAATGTTACAAGTGTCTGTAACACAAAACTCTGTCACATAATTGTAATGGAAAAACCTTACAAATAGGTAAATCGCAGGGACTTGTAGACTGTAAATTGTAACTGAACAAATTTAAAATGTCTGTGTTAACCATTTTTTCGAAAATTTAACTATTTTGTAGAATTTTAGACTGGTAAAGTTTTGTGGTATATGGCCCAGTTAGGTAACAATACGATGACGTAAAATACTTCAAACTTCAACCAACACATTCAATACAAAATACTCTCACAGTCGACTGTAATCGGTTCATTCGTCATTCCCATACGTAACTTGCATGCTAAAGTTCTGAGAGCAATTGGAATTCACTTTGTGGGCAATAGTTGAACACTACAAGCGTTATTATTGGAACCACTCGAGATTTCAACTGTCGTGCTTGTTGGATGTCGAGTGATTATAGAATAGTGGGTAAGTTTGTGAAGAGATTTGGTTTGATGTTAACAGATTAAAAAATCTTTGATAAGTAAGTACTTAAATACTAAAATATAAATAAAAGCAACATTTCGTATTTCATTACGTTTTCTAAAAGGATAATCACAGTGATGAGACTTTTGGCAGAACACGTCAGAAGATGTTTTACAATTGACTGCCCTTTACAAAATTAACTTGTGTCTTAATGTAATTACTCTATGCAGCCTCATGTCACCTAGTACTGAATTGTCCTTTTTCTATAATTCACAATATTTGCCCACATTTAGTTTGACACTGACTCCTGATAAATATTTACAAAAAAAATAAACTTACCAAAAATCCTATAAGACCACCTAATTTCCAATTAGCTCCTATTTTCATTTCATATAAGCTATCCCGACAGATATTGTCCTTTCAACATTTCAATAATTCATGTAAAATTCTTGTAGAAAATGCAATTTTAGTTTCACCGATTTACCGGCTGTTCCTTTGGGTTTTTCCTTATTTTCTTTTTACAAACAGGGGTGTCTGTATGAACCTAAGGGAACAAAAAAAAAAAAAAAAAATCGGCTTAACCGTTTTTGAGTTTTCACGATACTAACGAACAGCAATTAATTTTAAGAGAGTAGAGGAAGATATATACCAGAAGCAGAAGGCCAATTCTCGTAATTAAAAATGTTCAAAATATAGTCGCAGTCTCATCTTGCTGACAATGAAATGTCAAAAACTTTACAAAAAATTATGAAAACTCGAAGTATTTTTGACAGATAGAGACTGAGATCAGACTGTGAACGTTCTTGAAAATTACGAGAATTGCCCCAGCCAGGTTTCCCTACAAAAATGTCGACCAATATTCTTAACATATCCTGAGCCTGTCAGCTGTCAAGAATTGCTTATAACTTCTAAACTATCGACATGACGGGTCTCTGTAATTTTGATGTTCCTTTGATGTTGGCAAGGGGAGGGGAACGCTGTTTGTCGCAAATTAATACGTAAATTATTGTTTGAAAGCGGGGAACAAAGATTTCTTCATGTGCGGAATTATACATTAGATACTTTAAGTTATTAAATAGTAGAGTAGGAAACTGTCAAGATGGACGAAATCTGATTGTTCGCGATTGATGTGTTCGATGAATTCGTTTATTTTATTTTTTTGTCAATACAGGTCTGACAAGCAATTTTACCAGGGGGTATCGTATTACCCAATAACTGGGTTGTAGAGGTCAGATAGCCAGTCATTCCATGTAAAATATGGTATTCAGCTGCATCCGGTTATATTGGAAACGAAAGACTCCAATATACTTAGTTGGGAAAAGACTAGGTAGATGATATGTGTGAAATCATGTTTTGTGATGATTGAGATTCCCCAGTAGCTACACAGAGCAGCACTTTTATATCATTTAGAGTCCAGAACTTCAAACAGCCAGATGAAAATGGCGGGTCGAGCTTGATGTTTGTGGAAGAGTTTGACTCATTCTTAAACGGGATGAAAATATTGGCTAAAAGAAGCGAGTGCTCTGAATTAAAATTTTCGGTTGTTTATCAACTTTTATGCCGAGCAGTGGCACAGTACCTACAGCTTAAACAGATTTAAATGTTTCGGTTATGGTATTCATCAATGGGCCTACGTCGCCTGAAATAAATGGTTTATTATTCATTACTAGCTGATCCGACAGACGTTGTCCTGTCTTAACTATGAATATTGAATTCGCATTTTATTGCATAAGAACCTTTTCCTGACTATAAGGAACACAACAATTTTTTTTTTAGCAAAATTGGTCCAGCCGTTCACGTGTGATGCCATGACCAAGGGAAATACGGATTCATTTTTATATCATCATCATCATCATCAGCCTATAATGTTCCCACTGCTGGGACACAGGCCTCCTCTCGGTGAGAGGGATTGGGCCGTAATCCACCACGCGGGCCCAGTGCGGGTTGGTATATCAGATGAATATTCACAAAATTACCGTAACATACTGAATTTAGAGCCCTACAACTACCATTAATATTACTAAATCAAGCGAAACCTTAAGATCAAACGTAACTCGAAACACAAACTAGCTTGATATGCAATACAGTGTGTTTAATACAACAAAGCAATAAATTATTACATAAGCAGAACCGCGGTGTACATAGTATGTACAGTATATAGTGGCTATGTACACAGCTTGCAGACAAGTCCACGACTGAATACATTATGTGAGGGTAACAAAGCCTCGTATGTACCTATTGCCCACCAAATTCTAACTCTTGATGTGGTTTAATACATGAGAGGTTGCGGTTACTTGTTCACTGTCTTGAAGTTTACGTAATAAAGAAATAAAGAGACTCGTTTAGTTCAATGTATTTATAGCTATAGGGAATATGCATGTAATTTATTTTATGTTTTTATTTGAAGTTTATATAGACTTATAATAGGAAAAAAAAAGTAAAAAGTAGCCAATCAACACGGGCTCTTTAAACGGTGTGACGTGATAGTCTATGACTATGACAACGGATTGATTCGCAACAATCACTCCTAGGCTATTATTGCACATTGACATTTATGTAAATGATTGTCACAGCTTGATTGAACATTTTAAACATTAATAAAATGATTTGCTCATATAGCAATCATGATCAAAAATTCTGACGGAGGCATCATTCTGAAAAAAAAAAAAAAATTGAGCCTAATTTGAATCGCGTGCATAATATACACAACAATTCGTCGATTTTTGTTGTATTACTTTTCATGCTGCCTTATAGGACTTTTCATTTGTTATTCATTTCTTGTTAAGTTTCACCTTATAAAGCCTATTCACAGTTATTCTACTTTTGATCTTGCGTCACTGTCAAAATCAAAGTGATATTTGTGAACGTTACAATAAATTTACTTTTGGGTTGCTGCCACTGTCTGTCAATATCATAATGATCTTTGAAGGTCCTCGCATTTGTTGTTACTTTTGTGAGATGTTAATGAGATCTACAATAAACATTCTATGAGAAGTCCTTCTAAACCAGGAGTAGATGATGAAATCTGTGGGGAAAATCGAAAACCCTGTGAAAAAAGATATAGGTATTTACGTTAGCATCTTATTTATTTATTTAATTCAGGGTCACCAACGGTTGTTACAGATATTATACAGATAGGGACATATAAGTAATAGTGTCTTAAATCTAACTGCACAACCTATAGATATCTTTAATTTTAAGGGCACACTTTGCGCGGGCTCGAACTCACTGGTGGGCCTGGCTAAAAATCACGCTGTCTCACCAGGCTTCGTACCCGACAGAGATAGTATCAGTGGTGAGCAGTTAGACTCCAGTCTACACGCACAACGTTATTGAGTGAGATGCAGGAGCATTTTTGGCAAAAAAAATTTAGAAAAGTCCTTCAGAAGATCGGGTTTTATGAAAAAAACCACTGCATAAATCAATGACCAATAAAGTTTATTGAACTTATTGTTAATTGAACTTTGTCGGTACCGTCTTGGTTTTCGAGATTTTACACTCCTTTTATTACTTAAACACGCTCAAAGTTAGGTTAAATTAGCAAGAAAAACGAATCTTTGTTGGCTCATAACTTTTTAATAGCTTTTTATTTTAGTATTCTGTTTCCGTACAGACAATAATAATAACGAGACAAAACCATACCATGTTTAATTTTTGAAGTACATAGTCAGACAGTGGAGTAAAACCCTCCCGAAGTTTGTATGGAAAAAATGTGGACAAGTGTCACCTTAAGGACTCAAATTCTAGATAGTTATATTAAAAAAACTTACAGGTACTAATTACGTCTGTCAAACGTCGATATTGAGTCTGCGTGGACGTCAACCAGCACCCTAATTGCGTGACTCACGATTAATCATAATCCGTTTCAATTTGACAGTTCAACAATATTCATTGCGTTATTTACGTTGTTGAGCTCACACATTTTTCGAACATATGAAGCAATGGTTTAACAATCTGTTTCAAAACGAAATAGATTATGATCAATCGTGAGTTACGCAATTAGGGTGCAGGTCGTTGCGTTTGTCTTCGCAGGGTGGCTGGTGAAAACTGGATGAAAATTGCCGACAATCACGATGAATGGCGTGCAATTGGAGCAGCCTATGTCCAGCAGTAGACTGCTGTAGGCTGATGGGTTGGTGGGGCTGGTGGGTTTCTCCCCAGCTAAACGGGACCACGACCTTAAAATGGTGGCTGGCATAAATGATTTTATTTCTGCAAGTATGTTTGTAAGGTGCATCCACACCGAATTAGCTTTTGTAAAGCAACATTTTGCAACATCATAACATTTAGTAACTTTTGCGGCTTTTACGATAAATTGTTGTTATCAGTTGTTGTCCAGTAACACGCTGCTCCACAAAAAGTAACTTTGGTGTGGATGCACCTATACAAACACTTTTACACGTCAAATATTTTTTTTAGACTAGATGAGATCGGTGTTTCCTATCTGACTACTCTCAGAAGAAAAGCCGAAACAAATTCAAAGGCCACGGTCTCTTTTAAAGTCCGGATAGAATCATGGTCAGATCATGTGAAGACCAATAGACCCACGCATAGACGGTGTGTTCTGGCGGTACTTGAGAGAGGCCTATATCTAGCAGTGGATAGACTTTTCAAAATATCTTCATAATTTCCTTTATCATCAAGAATCAGTTCAGTATGTTGGTAATTCCCGCTACCTCTCATGCCCTACACTACTTCCGCGCGGGTGGGTAAGCAACAAAGGCGGAATTTCGCCAGAGCCATCCACCCACAAACAAACAGCCAGCCGTTTCGCATTCCGTCCACTGGAGTCTCGTGTGACGTGCCGAATTCAACCCTGGGATGTTGGCTCAGTCGGCACATGTATGTACGTATGTGTAGTAAGTAGGTATAAGAGGCTTACAGTGTATGGTATGGATTGGTGTGGGCTACAGTGACAATTTGGAGCAGGGTGAAGATTAAATATTTCATAACTAAAGATTGCTCAGTTTTTTCTATGACTATGGTTTGTATGTTCCGTGTGGTGCCAGACGTTAATAGCAGCATTCCATTTCTTCCCGTGGGCGTCATAAAAGGCGACTTACAAGAGAATGGGCAGCAGCGTGCTCTGTGACTTTTTCCACCATACTGCGATGGCCAACCTGCCTGCCAAGCATGGCGATAATGGCAACCTCCCCCCCTTTTTTGGGGGTACCCTACGTCCAACAGCGGACGTCTTTCGGTTGAAACGATGATGTTTTGTATTGCCATTGTCATCCTCTGTCTCGAAAGTTGGACTTCCAAACCGATATGATCAGTAAAGCTCCATTTAAACTCCAACTAAAGAATTTATTTCAAATAAACCAGTTACAAGCACTTTTGAATTTCCAAGGTCGGTGAGTTAGAAAAATGAAGCTAGTTGCCCATTCCAAAGCGTAGGTACCTATGGAGAAGAACGGGCAAGAAACTCCATGGACACTTTTAAAATCATGTTATTGTTATAAGAGTTGGTTACATCAATAAGTTGAAATAAGGTATGCAAGTTTTCTTGCCTTTAGCATAGAAGAAAATTAAAGCAACCAACGACTTGCATCGTCACTGTGTATGACGTTTTACGAAATAGTCATTTAATGGGACTACATAAACTATTGATGATTTCAATTCTCTAAATACATACGCGAATCATGTTTTGTTCAACATTTAGAGCCTATCACAGACCTGCGGATTGAAAAAAAAAAAGTAAGAATAATTATGATTTTAAACGACGCATACTAAATCACTGTTGTACTTTTTAATTTAGCAATTAGTTGTGTTCTATTTTTGAGCTCTTTACAATAGGCAGACTACAAAACATTATATTAGAATAATAAATCTAACTAAAAAATTGTGCCCAAGTAGTTACATCTGGGAAGACTAGTCTAATAATAAATGATAAAGTTTACTATATATTGATAAAAGAGGAAACTATCGTATAAATCGAAAATAAATTTGATTTTGTTACACCGTATTTTCAAACAAGAAAGTGTCAACTATAAAAAACCCTTTTTACGATTTGTTTTCCTTTATTTAACTACCTAAACCTATGGAGTATAGGTTTCCAGTGAATGCCTAATACAGGATAAAAAATTAACCAGTGCGCAAACTGTAACCATGACTTCAGCATATGAATCTAGACCTAGCGTAGAATTTTTTATAAGGAATAGCAGTTTTTTTTTTGCAAAATTGACGAAAAATTTCTACCCTACGGGCTCTAAAATGATACGCTCAATTCATGGTTACAGTTTGCGCACTGGTAATCTTTTTACCCTGTATAGCCTTTTGGCCTGTAATTCTAGGTAGCCTTTGATTATTAATAACCTCACGGAAAGAAAGAAATAAAGATGATGGCGATATGTAGGTAGTAATAAGAAAATGTATAAAATACAGAGACAGAACTGTCTTCTAAAATCACTTGCAGGCACGTAGAAAGCTGGTACAAAATCGTATGTTGTACCATATAGCACCAACATAGTAGATGTTGGAGGGTTATTTACCCAACGTATTTGCCCCGGGCGGGGCGCGGACCGACGGGTTACAAACGTTTGCATTACCAACTGGATATCAACTAGTGATGCTATGCTATCGATAGAACAGCGATTTGAATGAGAAAATTATGATTACTGAAGTAACGAGAAAACTGATGCAAAATAGAAAATCACATGTTGAAATCTCGACGTAAGTAAGCTAAGAGATGACATTTAAAGAGAAAACTAACTGTGAATATGAGTACTATGCAGGCTAGATTGAACACATAACTTAAAACTCGTCTGGTGATTTTGAGTATTTCGTAAATGGCCTACGCAAATATCCTGCAGATCTGGTAGCGTCTTGTGACGGGTTGTTGAGCTCCCTAAAATAGGGTTGAGCTACACGGTAACTGATACATACATGCCGTCTGTTGCGGGACAGGTCAGCTCAAAGCTGCAATGGCTCTTTCTTCAAAGGGCCCTTCCGGACATTGCTCTGCATTGTTACGCTTACATAAAATTCAAATAATAATAATATAATGTTTGGACTTGAAAAGAGACCATGACCTCTGAGTTTGTTCAGCTTTTCTTCTCAGAATAGTCAGGTAGGAAACGCCGACCTTATCCAATTTGAAAAAATATGATAAAAGTGTTTGACCAAACCTACTTGCAGAAATAAAATCATTTATCGTTTTATGTAAATCACGTAATAATTGTGTCGATATTCGACATCAGACGGGGTGGGTCTTCCCTACTGTCAGCGTAGCCCGTGGTGCTTGCGGGGCGAAACCGAATTTCCGAAACGTCTAATAAGTTGGATGTTAAGCTGACAGCACCATGTACTATGTACATGACAACACCACTCGAGGAAGACCTACCAACCTCCCCGTGCCATATATTTCAGTAAGATCTAAAGGGAATGTAGGAGGAAATGATAGGTCTTCTTAAAATGGTCAGTTTCGGCGTGTGAGTCTCATTTGCCGACGCTAGTTACTACGTAGTTGAAGATTCAAAATTAGGAAATGTTTAGCTACACGTTGCAAAGGGTGAGCTTTGTACACATTGCATTCTGGGAAATAATTGCTTGCTCGTATTTAAAGCTGTAATTCAAGATACAAATTCTTACTACAGAATCTTGAGTATCTGAGTCTCATTACGAAATATTTTGGATGACAGAGAAAAAACCGGTCAAGTGCGAGTCGAACTCGTGCGCCAATGGTTCCGTATCTACCCATTATACCGCCATAATAAAAAAGATATGAGAAAATTTAGATTTTCTAGAAAACTTGTAAGTACAAAATTTACATAAATTTTCAACTTTTTTAATTTCTTGAATATTTTTCCTTTATTTGTATTGTGTTGTGCTGTAAGACCTTGCTTTTTGCCTATTTTCGTGATTCTAGGTCAACGGGAACTACCATATACGTTTTCGATACAAAATCTATAGGGCACTTCCGGTTGATCTAGAATTGTCAATTTTAGTTAAAAACAAGGTCTTGTGCTATAACAAGTAAAGGGAAGATTCCGAAAAATAAAAATAAACCAGTCAAGTGCGAGTCGGAGTCGCGCACCGAGGGTTCCGTTAAAATGATTAAAAATGTGTTTATAATATGATGTAACTAAAAATGTATGCTTTTCGCAAAAAGAAAAATTCGTGCTATAAGACGTTGTTTCGTACCAAATTTCAAGATTCTGAGTTCACGGGAAGTACCCTGTAGGTTTTGATTTCCTTACGAGTGTCGAAAATTTGCAGCATAAACGGCTGTATCTTTTGATTGCGTTGGTTTAGAAGTTTGATTTTTTTACAGCTCCAAGGAACAGTAGAGTTGAGTATTTGATATAAATTTCAGCTTGATACCTCCACGCGTTCCTAAGAAAAAGGTTCTTGACAGACAGACAGACGGACAACAAAGTGATCGTATAAGGGTTCCGTTTTTTCCTTTTAGGTACGGAACCCTAAAAGTTGAAAATTCATGTAAATTTTGGTACTTACAAGTTTTCGCGAAAATCTAAATTTGCCTATATCTTTTTATTGTGTTGACTCAGGACGTTGATTTTTATTCACCTGATAGGGACTATAAATAGACTTCAGTATCTGGTGAAAATTTCAACTTGCTAGGTTCACCCGTTCCTAAGAAAATCGGTGGTGACACACGGATAGACAGACGGACAGACGGACAAGAGAGTGATCTTATAAGGGTTCCTTTTTTACGTTTCAGTTAAGGAACCCTAAAAAAGAATTTGTATGAGCAGATACCTAATATGAAAACACGGTTATTAAGAATAACGTTCATTTTAATGTTTACCCTTTTAGAATTTAGTTTGGGAAATGGCTGTACCTAAACAAAAAGAGATTAATGCGTAGGTGGGCCTTATTCCAAAGCTGTCGCTATGATAAGAAAAGACACAAACGGAATAAATATTTATAAGTATTTACGAAATTTCTACCTTAAAAAATCTTCTACAAATTATATTTTCGGAATCTTTGGGTAGTGGTAATTTTTTTAATATCTGATAGTAAATTATCTGGTATATCGAATCCTTAACGGTGGACCACTATTTACGCCACACCCTGTATATGTTAATCCAGCCACCTATATGTGTGCCAAATTTCATCCAAAACTGTTCAGTTCTTTCTGCGTAACACCTAAATATCCAAACTTTTATAATGTGAGTAGGATTCAGTTATATTGGGTAAATTGGTATTCATGACATCAGGGCACAGGACTCAACTGTCGCACTTACTATTGGGTGATCAAAAAGATAATAAAATAAAAAATAATAAAAATATTTTTTTTATTTTTATTTTTATTACTCCAGAGTGGCCAAGGCGAAGCGTTTAGCGTATCCTAGGTACCGTAGTAGGGTAGTCAGGGGCCGTTTGCCTATAGGGGTAGGTTGACTAACTGTCAAAAATTTGTCTCTGGTAAGGGACCTCGTGTAACAACCCTAGGTGATAGGTTCAAGTCAGCCTGGCAGAAGAATTGGTGTTACTTATCAATGACTGTCTATACGTGCGTAGTGTTTATAAGGTCAGCAACCATAAGGAAGAACATCTAGAAAAAAATGCTCAAGAAAAGTTAATAAAATTTATTTAGGACGAGAATTTTCGAAATTGATCCACAATAAGTATCGCTGGAGATATCGGGGACATACTTCAAAGCAAAAAAAAAAACGAACAGATGAATTGAGAACCTCCGCCTTTTTTAAATCGGTTAATGGAATCAAAAGACTAATACCGAGTAATATTCATCTGTGGGTGTATTGTCTTTAATGGAGATAAAAAAGGAACATTTGGAGATTTGCAATTAAAAATGTCTGCCAAAGATGTTATGAATCAATATGCCTAGACTTTTCCCAACGATGTATGGGTCGGCTTCCAGTATAACCGTATGTAGCTGAATACCAGTATTTTACATGGAGCAACTGCCTATCTGACCATCACAACCCAGTAACTGGGTAACACGATACCCCTCGGTAAAACTGGTTGTCAGACTTTCGGGCTTCTGACGACCCGTAACGACTGTCAAAACTGGATGTTTCACGCAAATTGATAGGATGCAAAAACGATTTCTTTCGTTTTACAAACACAGTGAACAAAGAAAATGTTTTAAAAAACCTAATTAATAATGAGTTGTTTACAAAACTTCTCGTCTTTAACAAAAATATTCTCAAACAAAACTTTATTGAAGTCTTCCATTCCTTCGATCGTATTTATCATAAAAACGACGTTCAACAAGTGTTGCGAACAAGAATCGAGTGTCGAACGTTAATGAGCTTCCTCCTTCCCTCCGCGGATTAACGGACTAATTAAGGGAAAAACGGGAGAAAAACTCGGCCAGTCTCCCAGACGATCTACTTCCATTTGAGGTAGGTCCGGGACGATTTTTACGTCAGTTTTCAAGTTGTCTTTTGAGAATTCTTTGGTTGGCATGCATTGGCCGTTGGTGATTATCTATTTTAGAGTTAAATGTATTCTTGGGTCGAATGATTTCTTATTGACTTTTATAAGTTTTCTATCTATTTCCAAACTAATATTAGAAATGCAAAAGTAAGTTTGTTTGTATGTCACGCTTTCACGCTTAAACAGCTAAACTAATTTGGATAAAATTTAGCAAACAGATTGACCATGACCTGGGTAAGAACATAGGCTACTATTTATCCTAGATCGCAGATGAAGTCGCGGGCCACATCTAGTTATGAAATAATTGAACCACCTATAGATTCCCTTCCTTATACGAACTAGGTATGTTTTGGCTAAGGTTAATAGAAATTAATACACGCTGAATATTTCAAACCTTAGAATAAATTCAATGGAATTTATTGTTAGAAGGTGAATCATCTGTATTCGGTCTATAGATCTTAGTAGTCTTTAGAAGTTTTAAGGTTCAAAAACTAGTTAGAAAATTCTAGTAAGAGTCGGTCTAACAAGAAATCATTTACCTACCTACTATGCAGAACTAAGGCAAATATATATTTTTTCAACAAAAATCGGTACCGTATTTCGAAAAGTTTCTTTTACCTTCTCCAAAAACAAAAATCTCTTCAGCAGCCAAGACACAACAGCGCGACTACCCGTGCTCTCGCGAACATTGCCGCGTTGAGCAATCATAATGAATATTTTATTTTATCATACCGCGCCCCGAAGCCCGCGCTCCGCGCCGCCGCCCCGCCCCCCAGCCATGAACTTGACACCGAGCGAAAAATTAGTTCACAAGGCGAAAGTGAACTTTGTACAGAGTTTGCACTTTTTGAGCGAACCTAGACTGAGATAAAAGAAGTTCGAGACTTGCCGAGTTCGAGACGCTTCCACAGCCGCTTCACCGCGTCATTGCGACACCTGCCCGCATTGCCACCTTAGACTTAGGATGAATTTCATCAATGAAACTGAACGCGATCAGCACATAAACCACGTGTAAGGATTGTCAGTGACATTATTTTCCGCGGAATATTGACACTGACAGCTCTTGAATGTGTTTTAGATGTGCTGATCGCGTTCAGTTTTAATGGTGAAATTTGCCCTTAGAAAACTACCTGATACCTTGAACGTGATGTCACTATAGTTTTAAACACATAATTCTCTCTCTCTCGCTAATTAACCACTTAAAGCTCAAAGTTATCAAATAAGCCTTATCCACAGAACCCCTTTTTAAATAGGTAGTTCAAAAAGCAACCGAGAGCAGGCTACTTGTAAATTAACATACTTAGCTCAAAGCTACCAAACTAACCGCGCATGAGAAAAAAAAAATCTAACGTATTTCACGCATTCACTCAGTGTATGAGGCTAATTAAAAAAGTACAGAGGTTGGTTCCGCGAGTGGTGTAGTTCCGCTACTCTCCGGTAGGTGGAGCTTTTCGCTTTGACGAGTCTTGGAGGCTTTTTGTGGGCTTGTGGCATGTTTGTAAGGTTTCATTTTTTAATGAGGTCGTGTATTCGGGGCTCGGTGGGGGATGGCGGTTGCCCGGCGTTGCTTTGTGCTGCCGATAAGCTGAGAGAACATGCGCCACGCAAAGACACACACACACACACGTGTGTGCGTTTATGAAAGAGTTACATTAACGCTTGCTGTTCACTTATTCATGGCATACCGCAGTTGGGAAGGTTATTAGGACGGGACGCTAGCGGTGACTGATGCTAAGGCCCGTATTACAGAACGTCACTCAATACTCAAGCATTACTTAAAACTAGATTCAAGCCATTTGATTGGTTGAAACTAGTTTTAAGTAATGCTTGTTATTGAGTGACGTTCTGTAATACGGGACTAAATCTCTTTGAGGAGCATCGACTATTAAGATATATTGTACCAGTTATGAACAGCAAGTTCTTAGTCGTTAGCTCATAAGGTAGCAGTTGTACCTACCTAACAAAAACGTATTGTATATAATTGTACATAACTCTGTAAAGTACTAACACTAGAAGATAAGTAGGTACAACTGTCACTAACCCGATGGACTCCGGTCTGATGTAAAATGTTTCTAATCTATTCTATTGTCATTTAATTTTCAGATTGGCTCTCATACTGGGAGACAGGCACATTGACGCGCAACCTGCATATTAAGGCAGTACAAGATTGTCGGTTTAAAAAAAAATGCTCTTCATTTTTGTCCGCGTTGGTATTGCACTTTTCTATGAAATATTTTTGGTTTATTATTATCATAATGCTAAATTCTTGGTTACAGTTTATGGGTCGATGTCTATCACCCTGTATATCTTGTATATCATATTAGATGTCGTCACTTGTGGCTATTTTATTGCTAAATCAAAGGGATCGAACATTTTTGGATGGAGACTGACCTCATCCCGTTTCGCCATATTGATTTTTTTTCTAAATGGCGGACCAAGGTGAGGCCAACAGGTTTAAAGCCCATTAGGTATCTATTGGTGAAATAAACCAGAAAAAGGTTGATTCCTATGTGTCACACGTACGACCAAGAGGACGCAAGTGGGGCAAGTGAGGAATAAAAATTAACACTATCCTCCCTTTTCAAGTTTCCTCTTAATTTCCAAATAAAATACCATGGTGATAGATAATATCGAAGAAAGACTGTAGGTAACCGTATTTAGGCGTATCTCCAGTGCCTATTTACTAATATACACAGTTATTTTACCTTTGACAGCAGCAACACAACATAAACCTTATTATAACGAGGACAAAGATCACTGTGATATTAACAGACTTTTTCGTGGCAGCAACCTAAAAGCAACCTTACTGTATCATCATCATCATATCAGCCGAAAGACGTCCACTGCTGGACATAAGCCTCTCCCAAAAGTATGCCAACATTGCCACGCTTGGCAGGCGGGTTGGCGATCGCAGTATGGTGGTAAGATGTATAGAGAACGCCGCTGCCCATTTTCTAGTAAGTCCCTTAGTCGCCTTCTACGACACCCACGGGAAGAGATGGGATGGTGCTATTCTTTTACGTCTGGTACCACACGGAGCTTATTGTATCGACAGCAAATAACACTTTTATTTTGACAATGACGCAAAATCAGAGGTAAAATAAGTATGAACGGACTGTAAACTGAGAACAATTGAAAATCAAAATTAATAAATTTTATTTCACATAAACCTACATGGGCACATAAGAAACGCTTACTTAATAAAATAGAAAATGGTCTACAAATCTACAGTATATAATGCTGACAGCGTTGTCACAATTACAAAATAATAAAAAAAAAACTCCATATATAATAGGGTATTTTCCAAGGTAAAGCAGTTGTTAGTTAGGTACACAATTACCGCGCTGCTGTTCAATTAATGCCAATATATTTATGTGTTAATGGTGATTTTGTTGTGCACCAAGTAAACTTAATTTAGGCTATTGCTATCTTTTTCATTCTAATGAAACAAGAAAGAGACGAAATTAAATAAGAGCTGTCTTTAGTTCAAGTGAGATTTTCTTCGATGCAACAACGACGGACTAAATTCATCATGCTCAAAATCACATAAAATTTAAGGCAAATCTAAAATTTCAGTTAGACAGTTCTTAAAGTTTCACTTTTCTTTTTCTTTCGCGGTCTGTCAGTTAGAGATACCATTACGCTTAATTTAGTTTATTTGCTGAATAAAAGTATGGTGCCGACCAATGTAATAAATGGCTGCCATAGTACTTTTTACTGCAACATTGTAAACACCAGCCCTTTTGCCAATAGGGTATTTTCCAATTTATTAAATCTATTATAATTTGAAGATTGGGACGATATATTTAACAGAAAAATAAAAATAAAATTATATATATCCATTTTCTCCTTTAAAAACGATTAAAATCAATTTTCTTTTTCGTTGTTTTGAATTTACCGCCAAAACGCTCTTTACGATGACTTTTTATCACGTGACATCGTGACGTCAGCATTTTGTAAATATCACCAGTACAAATACTTAGTTTGGCGTAGTTTTAGAAGTATTTGTGCACAGAGGCACCACACACCAGTGATTTCACTTTCTATCCATAAAAAATCATGTTAATTATAAACACGACACTCACTTGTTTACTTACTGACTATTTTAGTTTACACAAAGTTGACGTCACGTGATAAAAAGTCATCGTAAGGAGCGTTTTGGCGGTAAATTCAAAACAACGAAAAATAAATTTGGTTTAAATCGTTTTCAATTGAGAAAATGGATATAAATCAATTTGCTTTTATTTTTCTGTTACACATTTCGTCCCAATCTTTAAATTATAATAGATTTAATAAATTGGAAAATGCCCTATTGGCAAAAGGGCTGGTGTTTACAATGTTGCAGTAAAAAGTACTATGGCAGCCATTTATTACATTGGTCGGCACCATACTTTTATTCAGCAAATAAACTAAATTAAGCGTAATGGTATCTCTAACTGACAGACCGCGAAAGAAAAAGAAAAGTGAAACTTTAAGAACTGTCTAACTGAAATTTTAGATTTGCCTTAAATTTTATGTGATTTTGAGCATGATGAATTTAGTCCGTCGTTGTTGCATCGAAGAAAATCTCACTTGAACTAAAGACAGCTCTTATTTAATTTCGTCTCTTTCTTGTTTCATTAGAATGAAAAAGATAGCAATAGCCTAAATTAAGTTTAATTGGTGCACAACAAAATCACCATTAACACATAAATATATTGGCATTAATTGAACAGCAGCGCGGTAATTGTGTACCTAACTAACAACTGCTTTACCTTTCATTTTGAGAATTCGATAACTTTCATTGCGCTATTTACGTTGTAGAGAGGATGAATTTTTAAAACATATGAAGTAATCGGATTAGAAATTTATTTCTATGTACTTCGGATTGTGAAAGAAAGTGTGTTGTGTTTGTTTGAAG
This sequence comes from Polymixis flavicincta, assembly GCA_949987655.1. Classification (NCBI taxonomy): domain Eukaryota; kingdom Metazoa; phylum Arthropoda; class Insecta; order Lepidoptera; family Noctuidae; genus Polymixis; species Polymixis flavicincta. The sequence goes on from OX465184.1 coordinate 17,068,440, forward strand.
TAAGTTATAAAGTCACTATATTACTTTAAGTACCTATATTTTTATTTTTCTATACTGGTACCTTGTTTTTATTTACTTGTATTAATATGTTATCATTTAATCGCGTATTTGTGAGCTATTCTGTCTTCTGTATGCACTGAATAAAATGTTTTGTATCAATCTATTTATTTTATGCGATTGGGGTGCTACCTCCTAAGCTAAGTAAAAAGATACATACTTGTAGGTGTTTCAGGAGCCATTTTATGACAACTTAAAAAGAATTAAAGTTAGAATGGCTCAATAACGACGGTAACAGTAGGTACTGGGAAAGGTATTCATAAGGTGAATGTTAAAATTCAGTATCGAATACGTAGGACGGAGTTTCTTGTCTGTTCTTCGTCATACGAACCAACTCGGTACGTTTTGGAATAGGCAACTAGATTAATCTTTTGGAATCACCAACTCCTTTGTCTATTCAAAAGTAACCCTCCGTGCCTTGGAAAGCACGTTGAGCTATTGGTCCCCGCTGTCATTCGTGTATAATTGACAGTCGTTATTCAAAATCAAAATCAAAAGTCATTTATTCAAACTAGGCTGGTGTCAGCACTTTTTGAACGTCAAAAATTACATAAGACAGTCCTCCAAAAACGCCCACCCTTCGACACTTCCTAGTGCTTTAGCTGGGAAGAAGAAGTGGCGCAACAAACTCCGCAGCAGCACAGCTGTCTGTTATGTTAGAAGAACTTGATTTTATACAATATTATCATAAGCCCGAAAGACTGACAACCAGTCTCATCAACGGGTATCGTATTACCTGGTCACTGGGTTGTGGGGGTCGGATAGGTCGCTCCATTTAAAATACTGGTACTCAGCTGCATCCGGTTTAGACTGGAAGCCGACCTCTACATAGTTGGGAAAAGGCTAGGCAGATGATGACTATGTAGGTACTGAACAATAGCAATGTCTTAAATATGAGCTTAAATTAAAGGTTGTTTACAATTCCATCACATTTTCACAGACTATAGTCTCTTAAAAAGCATGTGATGGAATTGTAAACAACCTCTTTTCAGGTTGAATTCTTACGCAATCACTCACCTATAGAAATTAGCAACACATTCATCAGTATTTAAAAGGTTTCAACTTTATATCTCAACACTTTTTTCAACATTTATTGTTTGAATAACATTATTAAATTGTAATGGAAAAATAGTCGATGAAAATAGAGGTTACTTATAAAAATCGTATCAGTTGTTGAATGAAAAATACTTACCATTAAGTTTAATTAAACGTAGAAGTAAACTAATAAGCTTTTAATTTGTAAGTGGCACTAGCAATTTGGCATCCACAGGTACGTTTTGTCTGATCTATTTGTTTACATTTTCATCAATTTTTCAATTTTGGTACAGACAACTCGTCGACAGAATACAGTCGACTTTGATTTTATAAATCTTCATTAAAATCACAAAGGCAAAATCAAATCATTTATTTCAAATAGGCACATAAAAAAACACTTTTAAACGTCAACATTTACAAAAAATATATAAATTGATTCTAGTTCCAAAAGGTAGCCTTCTGTGAAGAAGAATAGGCAAGAAACTCCACCGTTACTATTTTAAAATGTTTCATAATATTTTTACACAATATGTAATTACATGTGAATACGATTATCGAAAAAAGAAAATGTACCTAATAAATAATGTGACTGATACCTTACATGGTGCTCACATATTCACAGTATTTCAGACAATCTAAAGAACCCAACGACGACTTAAAGGATTCTGTTCCTGCAAATTCCCATTGCATTCAGAGCCCTTTCAGTATGGGTTAATCAAGTTTAATGTTACATTCATGCGAAACGAATAAGATGACGGGCCAAAACGTAGTCGACTGTGGTACGATTTGTGACACAGTCAACTGTGTTACTCAGACTACGGTCTGAGTTTATGACGATATGAAAATCAATGTCAATCTTTCAGATATGGCATGCCAAGTTAACTAGAACTTCACGCTTAAAATTGTTGTAAAAAATGTGCATATATCGGTTGTAGGTACGAGTTTACATCTTTACTGAATAGTTTGAAAGATCTTATAAGAAATGTGCTCGATTTTTTAAGTAATTGAAGTCTGGCGAAGCTTATTAGGTCTCTTTTATTTCTTGGTAGGTATTTCATGACCACGGTAGCCTAACGTACCTATTTCACTTGGACCGAGGGTACACCATAATTCTACCAGAGCTAAAGGTTCTATTAAACAAGAAAAAAGCTAAAAATAACATTATTTTTTCTTATAACAATGAGAAGTGGGTACAATATTTTCAATCCTCCTAATAAGAATATTCTAACAAGATTTAATAAATAAACTCAGACTGAACTCTCATTTGTAAATTCAGTTTTATGATTTTCCGAGTCTAACAAGAACTAAAAGTTTGTAACAACGCCACCTATCCACGAGTAGCTAGTTCCGGAATTCACCAACAGATGTCTTGATCGAATTCGTTTTGAAGTCTGCTTGAAATGGCAAAGGTGGAAAATTTAAAGAAATGTGTTTAGTAACGGGACTAGAATAATTAAAAAAATTATAAAAGACATTTTGAGTTCAATCTAAGCTGACTGTATCAAGCATAATTTAAATACTATTAGTTGTAGGTGGTCGGTTATGCAAAGTGTGGGTACCTACTAATAAGTTTACAAGTTTCATACTTTCATAATTAGCCTAAAATGTTCCCACTGCTGGGATATGGGTTTCCTCTCTGTGAGAGAGAGTGGGCCGTAATCCACCACGCGGGCCCAGTGCGGGTTGGTAGACGTCACATATCTTTGAATTTTTGGTTCTAGGACATGCCGGTTTCCTCACGATGTTTTCCTTCACCGTTTTGAGAGCAGTGGTGATGAAATGATTTAGGTACACAATGTATGTAAAGCGTCTGTCTCGGTTCGAACCTATGACCTACATCTCGTAAGTCGCGGCAGTTGCCACTGGTCCACAACTGCTTTTCATCTTACCTATGAAGAAAAAAGAAGTTACACAGTGATTACAAGAATGTTTTGGAGCGGGTGAGGCGACTAAAATATTTTCTTCTACATTTATAAAGTAGTTTTACTCTTTAGTAATCACTTCTGTGAGAAGATTATCTATGGAAACATAAAGAGGCCAAATCAAGGAACTTCAAACAATGCCAGAAAAAAACAAAGAAAAAATTCCAAACACGAAAATCTGTTGCGATAGGCTGTCAAATACAAAATTCCTGATTATCTAACTCATGTGATATCATTATATATTTTTGGTAATTAAAAAAGGGGAGAAGATGACAAATTCAGTGTGTGGTCGTGCGTAGTAGATGTAAACTTTTGGCCAGGTGGTGATTGGGGTGGTGAAATGATTCGGTGGAGGTATTGCCTCGTGCTGGCAATGCTGTTGCTTCTGCCGGCAAAAACCGGCTCAAAATTAGAGGATGATGAAGAGGACGAGTAAGTATCAGAGTTAATACTTAAATTTCACAAGATATACGCCGAGAAAACATTACAAAAACATTGTTAGAAAGAGGTAGGTGCTGCAGCAGAGATTCACATCGTACGTTGTCATGTCAAAATGACATAAAGAGTTTCTTTTACAAAAAGTGGCTTGTAAGTTATCAGCAAGGAATGTTGTTTATAAATGTATGCATGTGACAAAGAATCCTATAATTATTTTAGAGTGATAATATGTCTAAAAATGTTGTTATTTGTTTAATTTTGGAATTTTTCGAGTCCATTTTGTAGCCACACTTAAAGAATAGTTTTGAACTATCCCATTATCTTTGATGTATATGCCTCGTATGTATGAATTATGATCGTTTCTACCTCATCAAAACTTTTGTGTGCCTACTACTTTTTCTTCTGATTCTAATCTTTTTTTCTCTTCCCCATGTAAGCAGTAGCCGTGTCACCCATATCTCAAGTAATAGATTCAACTCTCGTCTTTCAAGTAATAGATACAACCTTCAAATTTCAAGTAGAAGGGGTGAAGAGAACGAAGAGGATGACGATGATGATGAGGAGGAAGAGGAAGAAGAACCTCCAGTTGCTGCAGATAAAGGGGAGAGAGTAACAGTGGTGCGACGACCGCCGCCGATCGTGCAGCCGACGGCGAAACCAATGACAGTCACACGGACGATAAAAAAACGGCCCCTCGAATGTTATGTGTGCGCTTATAAATCTGAGACACCGCTAAGAGCGTGCTTGGATCCCACAAAATACAGGTATAGTCAATTTTCATTCGAAGATTTATTAAAAAATATTCCAACCGACTAGAAATAAACGTGTAAAGTTTTAGTCAAATTCGCGTAGGTGACATGGCACGCTGAATTTGGCATTTGATTCAATCTGCATAGCGGCAGATCCTGTATTTGTTTATGATGTGAAATTATTGTGGAATCCACCTTGAATTATTATTAATATGTTATAGTTATTTATATGCTATAGTTGGATACCGTAAAGAACGAACCTAAAAAATAAACTCATTCTTTCACCCATTGGTGGTTGTGCTGCTAAGACACTTGGTGCTTGTATTTCAAACTGTGATTAGAGAAGTAATACTTATTTTACAATATTGTTAGGCCATCTCATCTTGTTAGTAATGTATTTCTTTAAATGCTCCAACGAAATTAAAATTTCTCAGAGCTCCCACCAAGACACAAGTTACCCATAGACACCCGAGCCATTACATCGTCGCAATAAAAAGGTACAGTACCTGGGCGTTAATATGGCACATCGAATTTTAGAAAAAGACACATAGACATTATTTCATGTACTCTGGTTTTGGTATGCTCAGCACAATATCATGTACCTATGATGGTTTTGTTTATACCATATTCTTTTTTTTTGTGGCTGTTGTATTTTCTCATTGTTGATTAAATGCTTTCTGTTTTATATACGATCTATCTATTTCATTCGTAACCGACCATTTTTCAAATTCGATGTGCTATATTAACGACCGCGTACTGTATATAGTCGGAGAGAGCTCCTGTTGGTGTCTTTATTAGTCATTTTATCGTTGTTGTTATTTCCAGAGTACACACGATCACATGTCACAGTGCGGAGGACAAATGCTTCACGTCGGTGATATCAAAGGGCAGCTCTTATGAAGCGGTGGTGCGGGGATGCCGCTCCGGCTGTGTTGGCTCGCCAGAGACTACGTGTTGTGAGGTTGGAACTTTATACTTATCTACTTCACTAACACTTTTCAACCGACATTCACCAATTGGAATAGCTTAGTTTAGTTCTGAAACAAGTCTTAGGACGAGATCTTTTGTTATATAGCCGACATATTCCCGGCTCTCGCTTGCACTTGTAGTGTGACAGTTGTGCAACTGTGACAGGACTATTGCTTAGCCTAAGAACGTGCTGCGTGGCAAGTTTTATGGATCTCCGATCATACCTGAAAAAATATCTTTTAAAATTTTGTCCGTATAGAGTTCTCAAATCACGAGCCTAGCTGAATAAAGACTCAAGAAAATGCCTTATAAAATGTCAATATGTTAACTGACTTGCATGTAGACATCAGGGGCGAAATCAAAAATGGTTATTCGTATCTTGCTTTCAACTATATATAGCAAGAATGGTTACACTATTGGCTAAATTTTAGCCCCCCTGGCACTTAGACTATCACTAGGAAAATAAATACAGCTTGGACTGGATATAGTTTTATTGATAATTATCATTAATTTGTTCTTTTTATTTCTAGTTGAACCGCTGCAACAACCAAGCGTTCGCGATGCCAATGATATCGCCCCGCTCACTGACCGCGGCGAACAAGTCAACCAAGACGATACCACCCACGATACTTTTCTTCGTCACCGTGTTGTTGGTGCTTCAAACCGTGGTCAAAGTAGCCTTTGTATAAACTGGGACCCACCATGAGGCATCCCACATTTGCAGTTCTGCGAAAACGTCATTTTTGGACAACAATTTGGTTAATTAAATCTCTTGACTGTGCCTTTGCCATTAAATCCATAAGATTTTAGTAACTTAATTCTGTTTTTTAAAGGGCCAAAAATCTTTATTCTAAAATTTTTGCTGGCTTGCTCAGTTGTTTGTTGTCATTATCATCTGACTTCCCTTTTCCAACTATGTTGGGATCGGCTTCCAGGCTAACCAGGTGTAGCTGAATACTAGTAATTGACATGTTGCGAATGCTTTTTGTTGTTAAAACTTCCCTTTCTGCCTCATGGTGGGGCACCAGTATCCCTGTATACCTTCAGCTTATTGTGTAAGATTAATTTCCAATAAAAAGTCAGGACTAAATCATGTACAGGGAAATTAACAAAGTACAAGAATGAAATTGTGTGAGGTGACTGTGAAAAATTGTGGTGAATTTAATATTATGCTGTGTTTGTAAAGTGAAATATATTTTTTGAAATTTTATCGCACTCTTTGTACTGTTTTTCGTCATCAAAGTCAAATCAAAGCATTTTAAGAATTGAGTTTCTATTACCTTCTATTTCGGAGTTAATTGTAACTTCAGCGAAGTGGATTAATTAAAATTCAAAGATACACACCCGCTGTAACCTATACGAGCCAATTCTGAGAGCCACATAATTGTACAAAGTTCTCCGAATTCCTCAAAGGAGGTGCTCAAAGGCCGCCCTGTTGAAAGGCCTTATGATTGAAAGGCGCAAGGGAAGGGTCACTCGACCTCTGCGGTCAAGCCGCCTTTCCGCCCAATTGAGCCGTTTCCGCCTGCTGGGGGCGCTGATGTGAGAATGGAATGAGTTATTGACGGCTATATGTTACGCCAAATATTTTTTATTGGAGGAATAATGTTTGGGTGTTAAATTAGCTGTTTAGTTTTGTTGCAATTTTTGATATTATTTTAGAGAGTGAATTCATCGTCGCTCCTTATTATGCAAGAGGAGGTAACATTCAAGAATAAAAAGAAATATTACTATGTCTTGTTTAATATTTTTTTACAATCATTCATTAAATCACATAGCAACATAACGCCTGTTTTTCCCAAAGAGTATGGTAGAGGTATGCCTTTAGCACACCCACATTTTAACATTGCATTTTTCATAATTGTATGTGCAAAAAACCAGTCTTTCCTTCCTCATAATCACTTAATGTGTCTTGAACTCATTAATAGAAGAAACAGCATAACAACTTTTAAATGCCAGTCATTATTTCATCATTTCAATTTCATTACACTTCGGCATCACTTACCGAGGTGTCAGACCCAAACATATTTTGACTATCATAATCTCAACCCCTAAGGCACTCACCACGTGTAAAAACGCATAGGAAATTCCAATAAACCCGACAATTTCCCCTCGAAATACCCTCAATTTGGGGTGTCCAGCGCGTTAAGAAGCCAGCTCACTTGTTCTCGACATATGGAGCAAATCACTTGAAATCGAGATGAATAAAACCAGAAATCATGCAGTTTTCCAGGACTTTAGTCTCAAAGAAATAGGTGTTATTTTTGTTTGTTTTGGGTTGTAAGAAAAGTTAGTACGAGTTAAATTTTTAGGGTGAGAAAACTCGATATCCGGCCGGACTTGTGGGTGATTTTTATTGGTTATAAACAGGGGAACGCGTGTTAGCCGTGATTTGGGTCGGCTGAAGTTCGGTCAAACAATGTGCGAGGGTGTGACGTGTTTGATTTGAAAGTTAAGAAGCTTGTTTCTTTAGTTTTTGGACATTGTAACTTTTTCTTTAGGGTGTTTAACTTTTAGATGTATAGGGGGATAGTTGTTTGAATTTAAAGTGTGTGTTTATGTTTATAGTGTATATTTTTAGGTGTGTGTGAACGATATTAAACTAATGAGCGTGTATTCAACTTGCTGTGTGTATGTGGTGCTTAGTAAAGCATATTAGCATAAGTAATTTCATACTGCCTCAATTTGAATGCTTCAATTTCTACCAGAACCATGGGGAGACTGGAAGATCGTCTGCTGACAGTATCTACTGGTTAAGGCACGGTAAAAAGTATTTTTTTAGGTATTTGACAATAGTGCATCGCAGCAAGAAATAAGGTTCAAAATAGCGATGCGTTTGATGTTAGTTGAATCGAATGACAACCAAATGCAAAGAATTTTGCAGGTTTAATTCAAATTAAAAAAATATGCACGGCTCAGTGGATTTTTTTTTTGGTATTTCTTTAGTTGATGTAATTTCCTTTATTATCATTTCATAAAATATTATGAGCTTACGTGCAATATTTTCAGAGTTATGTGACGAAAAATATTTTTTTATCGTGATACTATTTTATTGTTAGGTATGCATGATTTCTTTGAACATTTAAGAATACAATCATATTTTTACTGGCTTATAATAAATAATATGGCCCCATTACCCCTAATTTTGCGACGAATACCTAAGCATTTTACGCTATCGATACGTTTGGGCAGCGCCTTAATCCTTAAAACAATTATCAGAATCACTGATAAACATACTTAGCAGTCTACCGCTTGAAATAAGACTCTCTGGTTCTTTAAATAAATAAAAAATATTCATCAAAATGGCGTAATTTTTCTAATATTTTATCATTTCTTTCTCTGAGATCACGTGCTAACCATATCAGTTTACATCAAGGATTCGCACCTGGTCGGTGCATGACAATGACACGGAGGCAATGATCGATCGAGTCATTTGGCACGCACCATCGGTCAACACTGAGATTTGCACAACACTACACTAGTGAGGGGCGTGGGCGGAGTTGTCGATAGTCGACGTCAACTTTATGTAGATTGCCAACAGGAGCTCGATGTATAAGCAAAGTTGTCCATTGATTAGGTATTTCTCAAGCTATGTTCAAGGATTTACTAGGTAGTTATTACTTATTTTAAAATACAGAATTCTTTTGAAAATGTTTTTATTGCTATGGTTAATTTAATTTTACAAAAGCTTTTAAGTGAGTTTACTGATACCCTGATAGATTTGATGTCTGTTATCTGTTGGTACCTGATATCTGTAAAAATTTTGTAAACCACTTAAATATTGTAGGTTCGATATCTTTAACATCCTTGCGACTAGGAAGAAGTGTACGTTCACCAAAAGAAAGCTGTTGAAGTGTGTGGGTTGCGGGGAGACAATTAAAACACGTGTGTACGCCACGAATGGTTTATTACTACTCTCTATTTAATACTAATACAAGAATAATGTGCTTAGGCTACACATAGACGCTTATGCACTACACTGTTGTCTGTTTCATATTATTACTGTAAAGTCTCATTAATTTGTTAGCAAATACGTACTCATTTATTTACCAAATGCTTAGTCTAGGTAACATCATTGTTGTTTCAGTAAGCGATAGGTACGGCTATTATTAATCGACTTCAAAAAGAAGGAGTTATCAATTCGACATGTATTTTTTAATGTATGTTCGGGCATAATTCCTCCATATATCGACGGAATTTCAAAATTATTTTTTTGTTCGAAAAGAATTTATATCGAAATGGTCCCATTAAAATTTCATATAGATCTGATGATACGTTTCGGAGACAGACAACGGAACTCTTCAAAAAATGACAGCAAATCAACCCCGATTGCTGTTATCGCATAAACATGCAATTTTTTGAACAAGGATAGTGAAATTTCGAATTGGTGTGGGGTAATATATTTATTAATATATTATCATTGTACTTTTTTAGAAAAAGTTTTTACAAGTAAGTAACACCTCTGCTCTTCAAACTAGGAGAATCCTGTAAATTGAAGGATACTTCGTTATTCCTTTATCGATAACTCCGGACACATACATCACTATCAAATAGTGACAACCTTTAATACGCATTATTGACCGAATGATCAATGGTCTACGCTGATTTGGATCAATAAAATTATGCAAGATCATCGCGTCATTGATTCCCATTTTGACCGATTTACTTTGTTGTATAAAATATTGCGTATTATGGACGTAATCTTCGTGTCCATGACATTTGCGGCTGTGTCATTGGGTAATGCTTAGTCATTGTTGTAACGGTTTATTTTTGTGTTAAATATCGTCAGGAAGGACGAGTTTAATGTTATATTTGACTTATTTGTTCTGTTTTGTGTCAGTGTGTCTTTATATCTGAAATTGTTAGTACTGTGCTAATTAGAAAGAAAAACCGGCCAATTGCGACTCGGACTCGCACGTGAAGGGTTTCGTTCCACCGTAGAATAACATATTTGGGAAGCACAGAACCGGTCGAAGTGGCGGAGCTTGAGGGAGGCCTATATCCAGCAGTGGACATCTTTCGGTCGAAATGATGATGATATTTAAAAACAAAACACGTTTCTAGTCGATACAAGAAACTTGTTTTTTTACCCTAATGGGTTTAATGTATATTCCTGTGAAAATTTCAACCGTCTACATAATTATTATAGTTCGTAGACTGACGGACGCGGGTTCCGTTCAGCACCCTTTTGGCACGGAACCCTTAAAATGATAATTTGGCACAATTCAAACAAGGAACATACAATTCATTTAAAAAAATTGCAACTGCCAATGTCATTTGTGTTAAATGCAATGCAGTTGTTTTTATGCTTCGACCACAAGAGGAGAAACGAGAGAGTTGATTTTTCAGTATTTTTTTACTTTCTTTCTTTCTTGGCTCGAAATTGTGTATATGAAATAAAAACTGAAATATACCAGCAATTAGCGTTTGTAGGTAATTCATATATTTTCCTGAAAAAAGAATGCAACCTAAATCTTAAATTTAGCGGTTACAGACAGAACAAGAACCAATAAAGCGTAATAAAAGGACGTACCAATAGCAAGACGTTTCGTTTTACAGACGCCTGAGCAACACAAGTGCAATCCAATAGGACGCCCATGCGCAACGCACGGTAACTGCATTTTATTAAAGTCTAGCTAGCTATCTTAGTTCTACTTTTTAGGAAAAAAAAAATCCTTTTGGGTTTACAGAATATTTATTTATTCTAGAAGAATATAATTATATTGGTCACTTAGCAAATAAATAGTAAGTGTAGTCCAGTCCAGCAAACAGTTTTGTGTTCTTAATAAGTATATGTAAGTACGAATATGTCGAGATCTCTTAGTGTGTAACACTAGCTTATGTAGTTTTTTTTTTTGGGTGGGAAATCATCAAATAACTTCTCCCGCTCTGGGTGGAGCAGGAGGGCGTGTCAGACTTTTACTGACTAAACCCGTGTTCCCTCAGTAGCCCGTATGCCAGGGGCTGCGGTATCTCTGTCGAACAAACCCGCACCCCTGGCAGGCGTCGGCCCTTGCGGGCCACATCGGTTTGTGCTGACATCTCTTTGAGGCGCGCGTGGAACACAACGCGCCGTCGATCTGGGCTTGGTCCTTACCGGACAGCGAGCTACCCATTACTCGCCGTCCGCAAGCTCACGCCTACGGTAGCCGGAAATAAGCCTGTGTAGGTTATGTCGTTCAATTAATAATTTTGTGTTGCATATTACTATAAAGGTTTCATAATCTTTTATATAATCAGCCTATAGTGTTCCCACAACTGGGACTCCTCTCTTCGGGAGGGAGTGGGCCGTAATCCACGCGGGCCCAGTGCGGGTTGGTAGATGTCACATGTCTTCGAATGTTTGGTTCCAGGACATGTCGGTTTCCTGACAATGTTTTTCTTCACCTTTTTGAGTGGGTGATGAAATAATTTACACAAAGTGAAACGCCTGTCTTGGTTGCAACCTACGACCCATAACTCGTAAGTTGCGGCCTTTACCACTAGGTCACTACTGCTCCTCGTAATCTTTTGTCATTTGAGAACTGCACCCTAATTGCGTAACTCACGATTCATCATAATCTGTATCGTTTTGAAACGGATTGTTAAACCATTGCTTCATATGTTCGAAAAATGTGTCTGTTCGACAACATAAATAACGCAATGAATATTGTTTAACTGTGAAGACGAAACCAATTATGATCAATCGTGAGTTACGCAATTAGGGTGCTGGTATCCTAAAGCCCTGTTACTAAATAATCCCCGATAGAGTAAACAGTCGTGCAAAAATGGACATCATCGACACTCTCATAATCACGATTGAGAGACAAACAAGAATCGTAGGCTTTAAAGGGCAATCGCTTTCAAAGGCGTGTCTACAACCACATTCAACAGGATTGACACAGGTTTTTCGGTAACTTTATCAGTCCCAAGAATTTTTGATTTTTTCCATTTTAACGTTAACGCTGATAGAATTTCACTTCCCTCGGATTTTTGCAGAACTACGATAATTTGTTTGAACGTACATGATGTTAATTTTTTATAAATCAACATCATAAGAGACTGCAAAATAATGTATTTGAACGGAAATTATTTAATCTTCTCTTTTACAAAAAGCTAAATGCGATATTCGGTTGGTTAGCTGGGCCTGAATTCACTAGACCACTTAACGATTCCTTACTCGTAACTACGTCAATCACACACGAAATCTGCTAATATTATAGGATATCTCAGAAATAACTCCAGTTAACCTTCAAAACTTATTTATTATTCTCTTAACATAATTGTAACAATCAGCCACAAACTTATTAACCACCAAACTTATTGACGAGATAATCACACAATTACAAAACTTATTAACCACCAAACTTATTGACGAGATAATCACACAATTACAAAACTTATTGAGAATCAAAACTTATTATTTTTCCTTTTCCCGTTCGCTCGCCATCGCCATCTTTCTTCCACTTGTTGCCAACCTACAAAAATCCCTCCAAAAAAACCCCGCTTGCGTCATCAACACGGTCAGTGCAGCCAACCTTTTCCTTTCGTTTTATCATTCTTTTATTAAACCTTACACTCGACCATCCTGATGACGCGCGTGTCCCCACGCGGGTACCCGGTGGAACCTTACACTCGGCAAAACTCGAGCACACCTCGAAAGAATTACATAACTAGAGGTCACCCAGCGGTCGAAACTCGAACATAATTTATTCCAAACTTAAAGTATTTACAATGCATATAAAAATATTAGCTTTCTGCACTCTTTCCATGTGTAAACCTTAACTGCGCTGAATTTCATAGCCCTCACACCGCATAATTTTCTTAAAAGTGGTACAATTTTATTTTTGCTTTCCGTAATAGATGAGTGAACAGGACATTTTTTTTAGATCCAAATTTTAAATATAATTGATTTTAATATCTTGATTACGAACACCTAAGTACAAATTATCCTTGGAACTAATTAATCTTGTTTTTATTTATTTATTTAAGGTTATTATTAGGTTCTTAGATCAATAATGCTAAATAAAATGGGCATTAAAGAATGAGGCAGATATAAAAGGTGTGAATCTTATCTAATAAATGTTGAATTTAGTACCAACAGACAAATCTTTCATCAGCAAAAAACATTCTAATAATGTTACTTCCACATAATATTATTTCTACATTACTTACAATGGGAGCAGTGGTGGCCTCGTGTTACCAGCTGCAATGTACGAGTTATTATCCTTAGAACCAATTCGATCAACAAATTTTATCCTTAGATCTAACCTAACAACAAATTATCCATAGAACTAACCTAACAACAAATTATCCTTAGAAATAATTTTCTTTAGAATTTGTTAACCTTATTGTTTTTATAAGTTAATATGGTTATCAAAAATATTGTTCAATATTAAATGACATTGATTGAAATATTTGTAGTGTGTAAGTCTTATTTACATATTATGTAAGTGTGCTCATGTACTCTAGTGTTAAGAATATTGTTTCCTCACCTATATAAACTATTGTACTCTGCGATTGGACAGTAATAAACGAAATTCCAATGAAGGCACTTGTTTTAAATCGTCTCCTCGAACCCACAACTTTACATGGCGACCCTGTCATCTGAGACGGGTGTCGAGTTCGGTCGATTGATCTAATTGATCGGGAACATTAATAGACTTTTAAAGTGGATTTTTACAAAAATGTGCCAGTGAATTATAGAAAAAGAGGACGTTATTACCCAAACAAATCTATCCCAAAACTGTGTAACAATTATCCTTAGAACCAGTCATCGCAACAAAAAATTATCTTTAGAACCAATTATCATTCGATCTAATTATCATTAGAAATTAATATCTTTATAATTTATTATCCTTACCCATGTATCTTTATAAGTTATTAAGCTTATCAAAAATAGTGTTCAATATTAAATAACACTGATTGAAATATAAGAATACACAAACAAATCTGTCCCAAACATTCTAACAATTATCCTCAGAACCAGTTATCGTAACAACAAACTATCTTTAGAACCATAGATCTAATTATCCTTAGAAATTAATATCTTTATAATTTATTATCCTTACCCATGTATCTTTATAAGTTATTATGCTTATCAAAAATAGTGTTCAATATTAAATAACACTGATTGAAATATCAGAATACACAAACAAATCTGTCCCAAACTTTCTAACAATTATCCTCAGAACCAGTTATCGTAACAACAAACTATCTTTAGAACCATAGATCTAATTATCCTTAGAAATTAATATCTTCATAATTTATTATCCTTAACCAGTTAACTTTATAAGTTAATATGCTTATCTAAAATATCAATCTTATTCAATATTAAATAACATTGATTGAAATATCAGATTACACAGTCAAATCAATCCCAAAACTTTCTAACCGTTATGCTTAGAACATAATTAACTATCTTTGTAAGCAAGTATCTATGCAAGCAAGTATCCTTGTTACCAAGTACCCTTGTCACCAAGTATCCTTGTTACCAAGTATCCTTGTAACCAATTATCCTCTTGTAACCAGGTATCCTTCGAACCAAGAATCCTTGTAACCAACTATCCTTGTAACCAGTTATCCTTGTAACCAATTAGCCTTGTAACCAATTATCCTCTTGTAACCAGGTATCCTTCGAACCAAGAATCCTTGTAACCAACTATCCTTGTAACCAGTTATCCTTGTAACCAATTAGCCTTGTAACCAATTATCCATCCATTTAGCCAACCATAAATCTGTAAACCAATCCGTCTCTTAGGATGTAACGGTTTAACAGATCAACCATGAAACTTGGCTTTTTTTTTCAGGTCAAGGCGCAAAACCTTTCTGCGATTTCTTTTGCCTGACCTGAAAGGAGAAACAACAGCATGTAAATAAACACTATTAGAGTTAATAATTTTATCAGTGTACAATGAACAGTTTGAGCGAGCGTTGCCACCAAATTAAATATTTTGTCATTGTATACATAATCTTATCGTTTTGTTATAATCGTCATCAATTACATCATTATCATTATAGACTTCTAAAAAGTTAACATGGATCCATGGTCGCATCCGGTCAGCGGCAATGGTAGTCTTTAGCTTATTCGGTTTAAATAGGTTTTGTTTTAATTTTATATATTGTTAGCTGCATCTCCAACCTACACCCCTCCGGCCAGCCCGACCATGTGATCGAGTCCATATAAGACCGCGCGCAACGTGACCACTGATGCATTCCTAAACCCGGCGGCGCGCACTTTACTGTTCCCTATCGGTTCACTTAATTAATACTTCTCAAATGTTGTAACTTAATTGTTTTCATTAAAATTGATTATTCATTAATTCAATTCCTAAAAATATATTGTATTCATCTAATAATTAATATAAGTAGTGTTTTATGTTTTGTGAATGAAAGCACGCTGTAGGCCTTGTAAACCAGTTTCTATTTTAGTAGCTTAAGCTATTAAGAGCGTGGATAAGGGCTACTTAATGTCTCCAACTCATACGAGTGTAAATTCTTCCCTCGGGTGTCGAAGGACTTCTATAAGCTTGGCTCGATCACTACGTGTATTTGACTCATCAAACCGTTTGGCTGAAGACACTCTAGTTTTCTGGTTCAAAACAGGAGATTCAGTGTTCTCACCATGACTACCTAAATCCTTTTGATTCGAGCAGTTAACAAAATTGTCTTGAAGCCAACACGATACCGAACAAAGGGTGAACCATGCTTATTCTTAAACACCCCCACACATTAAGAATGACTTGTTTGACTTCCCTACAATTCTACTACACCTACCAGTTAACGTCTCTATTTTAGCCCTTATAATGCAGTACCAGAAATACGATTATAACCCAAGGGGTAGTAACCCTTACCCCTTCTAAGTGTTCTCCAAGCTTAATAGATCTGGAAACTCGATTCCGATATGCAGAAACTGTAATATATTTGTATCTTTATATGCAACAACTAGCTTCTGGTCGCGTGGTGTGTTCCTTAAATATATCCTTCCACAGGCTTCAGACTATCAGTATGAAGGCAACCGGCAGTTACGTGGCAAGCAAGGATTTAATGGTGCTCCGTTCAAACCAATCTTATCGTGGCATCTTGTAATCTATTCAACGATTACTGTGAAAGACAAAGTCCATCTACATTAAGGTGACACTTATCCAATTTTTTTTCATACAAACTTCGAGAGGGTTTTACTCCACTGTAAACAGGGTATGGATTGTCTTATTATCAATATTGTCTGTACGGAAACAGAATACCTACTAAAATAAAAAGTCATTAAAAAGTTATGAGCCAACAAAGATTCGTTTTTCTTGCTAATTTAACCTAACTTTGGGTCTGTTTAGGTAATAAGAGGAGTGTAAAATTTCGAAAACCTTTGTCGCTGCCGACAAAGCTAAATTATCGAAAAGTTCCATAAACTTAATTGGTCATCGATTTATACACTGGATTTTTCAAAAACCCGATCTTCCGAAGGACTTTTCTTAAAATTTTTTCGCGCCTGTTTTACTATAACTGATCCTGCAGCTCACTCAATAATGTTGTGCGTGTAGACTAGCGTCTAACTGCTCATCACTGATACTACCTCTGTCGGACACCAAGCCTGGTGAGACAGCGTGCTTTTTAGCCAGGCCCACCAGTGAGTTCGAGCCCGCGACTAGTGTACTCTTAAATACTCAAAGCGATAAATGTATTTAATTTTGATAAGTATTAACTAAATTTAAATTTAAATAATTTTTAATTTTTATTAAATGTGCATTGTAAAAAATATATTTAAAAGGTAGATAAATATTATGTCGCGGACTTCCGCGATATATATTTATCTTCGTGTAGGTAACTAATAAAGTTTAGGCAACGACTTACTTAACGACTTACTTGACAGTTATCATTATATTATGGCCAAATCACAAACTATTTATGAATTGTAACCTATATTGTGATATTCTGATGTATAAATTATGTTACTAGTTTTTTTTTTTTTAGGTAATATGTTTTGATTGATTCGATGGGCAACTCTTTCACTTCGGCAGGTCTTCTAAAATTTGACCCTAATTTTTCGGAAGGGAAAACATCCTTTAATTTTACCTGCTACTCTGACCAAGTAAACTATTTCGTACCGAGACTTCATATACCGAGTTTTACCAAACCAGTCAGCTTTTGCATAGCAAAATCAACTTCAGTCTTCTCGTCCCAGCCATAAATTTCTCACTTACGTTGACTTTTTGAACCATATAACTAACTATACATTGATTTTTGTCTAAAAGACTAAAGTAAGGAGTCACATTTTTAAGATCCCAGCTTCTATTATTAGAAACAGTTCCAGTTTTGAGGCTTTTATGCCAAAACATCTTAAATGGATTGTTTAAATCTGTAGAAGAAAAGGTAGGACTACATGACCTTTTGGTGTGATGATCCGCGCTCGTAGTAACCCGATCGTTTCTATTGCGTCTACCCGGCAGCCATCTGCGACTGCGCTCACATCTCGTCCCAACTTGAGGTGAACCCCGTCGTCCACTCCGTCACTGTTGCTCGATGTCGCTTTCCTTTTGTAGATCTATCTTCGTCCGGCGAATTCGCTCCTGCTCCCGCAGCGAAGCTTGCTCTTGTTCCAGCAGGCGCTGACTACGGCTTCGGCTGCGGCTTCGGCTTTGGCTGCGGCTTCGGCTGCGGCCTCCGCTGCGGCTTGGGCTGCCGCTGCGGCTTCCGCTGCGGCTGCGGCTGTGGCTTCCGCTGCGGCTTCGGCTGCAGTTTCCGCTGCGGCTTCGGCTGCGGCTTCCGCTGCGGCTTCGGCTTCGGCTTCCGCTGCGGCTTCGGCTGGTTAGACCTGCAGGGTGAGTGATCACGCCGAGGAGTATCCATGCTGTAATGGATTCCATTTTCTCCGTCCATAAACTGAAACTCGCCACCAGAAAAAGAGCATTAGCTAATAATCTCGAAAACGGTGCGTCCTAGGACAAAACTAATGGTAATTTTCACTTTTAACAACCCCACACTCTCGTGTGGTATACCAGAGAAACCAATAAACCATAAAATTTCACTGGATTCCATAGTCCTGGTACCCACTTTTTATCCATCATAGTATCATCTACATATAACTAAAAAGTCAAGCAACACGAGTTCAATTACCCAGGTTTTACAACCTCGTTGTACAAACCGTTTCAATTTCAATCAGGTTGAAAATTTCAACAGCCGGTAAGATTTAAAATCGTATGATGCATATTACGTCGAATTTGCGAATTGCGACTAACGGATTATAACGTCAACAGAGTAAAATTATAACTTTATGTTGGTATGCATACAAAAATAGTGTGTAGGCGTGTACTTACGGGTCTTGATCCCACTTCTGAGATATAGGATATCTCAGAAATAACTCCAGTTAACCTTCAAAACTTATTTATTATTCTCTTAACATCAGCCATCGTAACAATCAGCCACAAACTTATTAACCACCAAACTTATTGACGAGATAATCACACAATTACAAAACTTATTAACCACCAAACTTATTGACGAGATAATCACACAATTACAAAACTTATTGAGAATCAAAACTTATTATTTTTCCTTTTCCCGTTCGCTCGCCATCGCCATCTTTCTTCCACTTGTTGCCAACCTACAAAAATCCCTCCAAAAAAACCCCGCTTGCGTCATCAACACGGTCAGTGCAGCCAACCTTTTCCTTTCGTTTTATCATTCTTTTATTAAACCTTACAATATCGTATTAATAATATCGACAATTTGTTATGGAACATACAGAACATGACGTTTCGATTCCTTACCGTTACAAAAACACGTTATTGACGTAGTTTGAACGTAGTAAGATTCCGTGGGGAATCATTATAACGATACAGAATTGGGGCCTTGATGTAGTAACCCGTGGTCGATCTGACAAATGAATCACAGATAATATGGAAGATAATATTGTAAACGTATTTCGGAAGAAAACTATTTATCGTTTACACCGTTACAAAGGGTAATTTCCTAACATGCTAACAGTAGAAATGCCTTTCGTTTTGACGGTTCAACAACATTCATTGCTTCATTACGTTGCTAAGCAGACAATTTTTTCGAACATAGGAAACAATGGATTATGATTGAGATTCAGATTGGTAGTGTATTACGAAATTAGGGTGCTGCTCAATTACTTACAGCTTTCTAAACATGTTGATGTGCATTACCCAGTGCTGAAATATAACAGTAGAAGTGAGTAATCCGAATACTGTCGGGTTTGTTGGCCGGCGCAGTGACCGGCGGCCGGTCAGACGGACAAACAGTAGATATTTGCGTACGCGCCGTTTTTTGTTGGCACCCGGCCAGGTGACCGCGACTGCACTGCAACTGTGTACAGGATGATGTTAATAAGATATATTAATTGTTTTCGTAAGTAATCTGGTGATTTTTGAGGGATATTATTTATCATTATTAAAGTAAAAAAATTAAAAAAAATTGCATGCTGAATTTAGTAGGCGGAATATGAAGAACTATTGTGTACCTATGTGTTATAAAATCTGTGTAAATACATATTTCAGGAAAATACATTAATCTATCTATCTATCTAAACATTGGTGGAGAGATGGTCAAACGAATTCGGTGTTTTTTCTGCAGTTTTGTTTAAGATTTCTTTCAGGATCGTTTTTTGAACTTGTGAGTGCATGAGCCCTCGAAAATAGGGCATTTTCCAATTTATTACAAACTATTCTAATTTGAAGATTGGGACGAAATATGTAACAGAGAAATAAAAGTAAATTGATTTATATCCATTTTCTCAATTAAAACGATTTAAACCAAATTTATTTTTCGTTGTTTTGAATTTACCGCCAAAACGCTCCTTACGATGACTTTTTTATCACGTGACGTCAACTTTGTGTAAACCAAAGTAGTTAGTAAGTGAACTAGTGAGTGTCGTGTTTATAATTAACAAGATTTTTTATGGATAGAAAGTGAAATCACTGGTGTGCGGTGCCTCTGTGCGCAAATACTTCTAAAACTGCGCCAAACTAAGTATTTGTACTGGTGCTGTGTACACAAAGCTGACGTCACGATGTCACGTGATAAAAAGTCATCGTAAGGAGCGTTTTGGCGGTAAATTCAAAACAACGAAAAATAAATTTGATTTTAAACGTTTTTAATGGAGAAAGAGGATATAAATAAATTTATTTTTATTTTTCTGTTAAATATATCTTCCCAATCTTCAAATTAAAACAGTTTTTATCAAATTGGAAAATACCCTATTGCTAGTTAAATATAGAACATAATTACAAGGATGGACTAAAGTACTCGGGTATCTTTTCCTGTGGACATTGAGGCTTCTTTCATGTGCCACTTTTCAGGATTAATTACTTACTTGTAGCTGAAAATTAAACTTTACAACACAGTGGAAAGCGATTAGTAAGCTTTACGAAAATTACGTTATACTTTGTTTAAGTAACGAGTTTCTTAAAAATATTTCCACGATAAAGTCCACCCACTGTTTGTTGCACAAAGTGCATTAACATCGTCCGAAATATGTATGTATTTTTGTTCGAACGATAAATAGCCGGAATTCAGTTGCGAGCCGTTGCTAAATATTTGCTGATAACTTCTCTGTTGATGCATTTATGATCAACAGTTATTTCTGTAAATGCAGAAACTGGATTTTGGTGGTTCATTTTTTTGGGAATAATTTTTGCTTTCTGTGGTCTTTAATTGACCAATAAGTTTAGCTCTAGTTCCAATATAATCAAACTTCATTCAATCACATGATATACAAGTGAAAGAGAGAACTGATTTCTCATGCCATTTACAGACACTCTTCAGTGTAATCATCAGTGTATGTATAGTGCTCATCAATAGACTTTATAGATGATGGGGGTTTTTTTTTTTTTTTTTTGGGTGGGAAATCATCAAATGACTTCTCCTGCTGAGTAGAGCAGGAGGGCGTGTCAGACTTTTACTGACTAAAACCCACCCGTGTTCCCTCAGTAGCCCGTATGCCAGGGGCTGTGGTATCTCTTTCGAACAAACCCGCACCCCTGGCAGGCATCGGCCCTTGCGGACCCCACCAGTGGTCGCTGACATCTTTGACGACGCGCGTGTGGAACACAACGCGCCGTCCCGTCTACCACTTTTCGGCCGCAGGGGATAGGGAGAGCGGCTGACGCTATACCGACACTCCTCTTCCCCTGCGGCCCCACCGCGTCCGCCATCAAACGGTGGCGGCCCCGTCCAGGCCACGGAAGGGAAGAGCGCTGCTCAGAAGCACCGGCACTCCTCCTCTACCGCAGCCCGTAACCCTCAGCCGCGATGCCTCCCATTCGACATCGCGGCCCACCTCAGTTGCGGTGCACCTCACCGCAACCTACTTTTTGGCCGCTACGTCGTCGGCTTTGAGGCAAAAGCCCTGACGAGCGGCCCCACCTTTGGGTTCCTCTTGGCTTCACCGTGGCCGGAATCCACGGTTACTGAGCCCCCCCGCAACGACAATGCGGGAACCCACTCGGGGGGCATAGATGATGGGGTGTATTCATAAACGATGATTAAAGTTACGAGATGTTTAAACGTCAAAAATGTATGGTTAATCAGTCGTTAATCATTACTTAACTTTAAGCAGCGTTTATAAATAATGGGGGATATATTCAACTATCCCAACCATGTAAATTTTATTTCGACATAAGGTAAGTGCGGAAAATCTTACTAAGATCTTAATTTTAATACATCACAGAACTCAATAAGACTCCCTTCAATTCAATTTATATGGCTATCTATGGCTTAAGACTTATATTATTAGATAAAGTATGTGAATTCTCACAAGAAAATCTTTCTGTCACTTGTAATATTTGAGCTCAGTCAGTTTGAGTAAGTTGGTCGCTCACATTAGGCCTTATTAGAATGCTAAATGTAACCCAAAGGTCAAAATCCTAGAGCTATGTTTAGTGTTCCCTGAGTGATCGAATCAGAAATTAAGAGATCCGCAGGAGAACCAAGGTATCCGGCATAGCCTGAAGAATTGCCAAACTTAAGTGGCAGTGGGCAGGGCAATTGCTCGTAGAACAGATGACCGATGGGGCCGAAGGGTTCTGGAGTAGCAACCACGTAGACGTAGAGTTGGAAGGCCTCCCACAAGGTGGATCGACGACCTTGTGAAGGCCGCAGGAATCTGCTGGATGCGGGAACCACAGAACTTTTCGAAGTGGCGGAGCTTGGAGGAGGCCTGTGTCCAGGAGTGGACCCCTTTCAGCTGAAATAATTATGAAGATTTGAGCTCAGTCTCAGCCATGTTGGTCAGTCTTAGGTCATATCAAAACCTGTGGAATTCATATCTATCTTTTAATTCAACCAATACAACGTGCAATTCCAATTCTATACATTCTTTACTAATTTGTCGTCTTTCTCTTCTAAAAGTACTTTGAGTACAGAAAGACGACATATTAAACCACACTTCTAATACCTCCTCCACATACGGGCAGTGTCCAACCAAACTAACAAAGCACGACCCTGTACTACTGTGGGTAGTGGGTAGATAGATAATAAATTCACTTATCTCGTACTTCGCTCGCTCACACGACCAAGTTTTTCGACTTAAGATCTTAGTTACCGCTAGTTTGAACAGGGGTAACCTAGTATGGATTCTGCTGATAAATATAGGGAAATAATTTTGATGATTTTTTTGAATACTTTGTGCTCATGTTTGGGCAAATAAATGATTATCTTATCTTATCTTAACGTAACTTCACGCCTGTTTTCTCCAAAGGGATAAGCAGAGGTGTACATATTATACTACCACATGTCCAATTTTTATTCCATTTTTTTCTATTACCAAAGTTTTTTTACAAAAATGACCTTATTTAGTTTTCGTTGTTTAAGTATTTAGTTAATTTTTTTAATAAGTATAATAGAGGCAGGGTTGCAGGGAAATTCACCCACAGCAAAAGTTACGTAACGAGAATCTTGAATTCTGAACATCTGTGCGCTGAAATTTTTCGTCGGTTATAGAATATATCGGTCTAATATCATGAATATCATTGAATTTTGTTCTCAATGATTGCAGTTTGCGCGTTAGCGTCCCAGCCACCCCGATAACAAAATTTTCGTATTACTTAAATACTTTATAATCATAGAAATGTAGATCAGGAGAGACTATGGGGAGACTTCTAGAATTGAGCGTTTAAGTTGAAATATTACTTTTCTAAATTAGGTAATCTATTTCGTATGTTTATACTAGCGTATATAATATAATATGACTTCCTAGAGTAAGTTTTTATCTAGAATTAGGTATATATTCAAATTGTTTGTTTTGTCAATTCGCGTTTAATTTAGAACTACAGATCTTTTGTGTACAATAATCTCTACGAATGCTTCCATAGATATTTGGTAGTTTTGTTTTTAGAATACGAGGTTATTGTTATTGTGTTATCTGTATATGTGATCTTAAGGTTTTTAGAATCGTCTAATTGAGTCGCAGATAAAACTACATTAGTTCACAATCAATAGGGTACTACACCCATTTTTTTTAAGTGTCCTAATTAGATTATAAAGTGCTAATAAACCACTAAAACAAAACACAACATTTTTATAATTTAATCGATTAGTGCCGATTTAAAATGCATTACATTTTCAAATTTCGCGCGTAATTTGACGAAAACGCAGAACTAACGCGGTGGACGCCATATTGATCTGTGGGTATGACGTCAGTTTGCTGTGTAGACAAACGCGCTGATATTTTATATTATAATTGTTTTTCATTTCAAAAATAGTTATTATTCTACTTACCGTTGGTTTGCTGTTCCTGAATGCAAAATATTATTTCAATTAAAATTAGTTTGGTTACGAAAGTAATAAAAGTACAAAGTTGTTCAACTGATAGATATGCCGCAAAACATAATCACATGATGGCTGCTGTTTCATGGTGTTCATAAACATATTAAAAAAACTGAAATCTTTGCTCACGAATGTTAACATTATTATATTGTACTTACCTAAAAAAATATTTCTCATTAATTGAAATTTGTAGTGAATTTCTTTTGAGTAAATAAAGATTCTTTAACCACAAATCTTTGAATAGAATTTTAAAATTTATTTTGTTATTTTATGCTAATAGGATACTCGTCCATAACTGGGAATATTCTGTCCGGTATCTGGTTATATGTTGATCTAATTATGATTTGAGATCGTAACAAATAAATAGTGGTAAATTTTATAATCATTAAAATAATATTTGGAATTCTATCTAGTCATCATCATATGGCTAGCCTGTTCCAAACTATGTTGAGTTTGGCTTCCGGTCTCACCGGTTGAATACTAATAACACACGTAAACACGATATTCCTTGAAGACTGTTCATCAGATTCTGATGACTGCCAAAGATCCACGAATGACAGTTGGGACCGGCTTAACGTGCTTTTCGAGGCACGGAGGGGCCTCGATATATAAATATGGTCACCACATCCACGGGCCAACCGCGGTAAGCGAAGCTTAACCTGATCGATCGACTCGAGCAGGTATTATTACTTAGCTTCAAGCAAATCTCTTAAGTATAACTTTAAATAGTTTGCCAAAAAATAAAACAGAATCCCTTTCCTCTCTATCCGACCAAAGCGGGCAGTCGCTAGGCCGCGAACGTCCCCCGGATCCCGTATACGGGTCTGATTGAAAAGTTCTTTAAACCACAAACTTCACAACTACTCTAGAAACGATGACTTCACAAGTCCACGTACTGCTTCCAAGCTTTGTTTGAAATTCATGCCGTGTGAGTTCGTCCTTACTTAGAGTGGAAAGATTTCCCGGATTTGGATAAATATAGATAAAATGTTCATCGAATTCTAAGTCGTATAAGTGTAGTCAGCGCTATGTTTAGCTTCAGGTAGCCGGAAAGTTTATTGGTTATTTTTATTTCTAAGATAATATTAATAGAGGAGTATGTTACAGGTTTTTAAGCTATTGCATAGCTTTTATCGCAGGTTTTGAGCGCGGCGACCGAATCTAGAAATTCCGTAACGAAAATAAAATCTAACACCCGCCACTCCGCCTACCATGTAGCTCGGCCGAGCGTTCGCTTAACGTGTATGTACATGGTACGACTGTACAATATAATAAAATTTGTTTTCTTATCGGTCACCACGCTCAAAAAGTGTAACTTGAATTAATATAAAAAAATAGCATATATAAAAAAATTAATAAATTATTATAATTGCATAAGTTGATAAAAAATGCTATGCAATAGCTTTACCGCGGCAGTCCCCGAGTGCCACACGTATTTTTTTTTCGGTCACAAAAAACGAATACTCGAAAGACGAAAATGAAAACACTTTTAATTTCATGTCTTACTAGCTTTTTCCACCAGCTTCACCCGCGTGTTGGTCGAAAATTATCCCATGAGAATATACTACCGGGATTAAAAGTATCCTTTATGTTAATCCAGGTTATAAACTACCAGTGTGCCAAATTTCATCCAAATAGGTTTAGTCCTTTTTGCATAATTTAGTAACAAACATTCAAACTTCCACATTTATAATATTAGTAGGATAACACTGGAATGCCTTGTGTCACCCATTGGCGAACTTTATAAACTTTTAAAAAAGAATTAAAGCTTGCTTTTAAAATATACCCATTACCCATTGAAACCAAAACAAGATCACTAAATCAAATACCGATAACGTCCAACCCGACCAACCCATGCGTCTCAATTCAACAAACATTTTAATAAACCAACATTACAATATTAACTTAATAAACTTCAGTGGCCGGTGGGTAGACAAGTAAACAATGCAATATTATTAATGTACATCTGCGACCAATATATTAAACAGTGTAATATTAAACGCGAAGTCAGGACAAAACTATATACTAATTGTTGGTTGTGCAACCCAGCACAATGTTGCGTGAATGAATTATCATTCTGAATTAAGAGGATTGTTGAGCTTAGAATATGTTAGAGATGGTGCATTGTTGACATTGTTTTATGGAGATTTTGACGAAGAAGTTAGGGATACTGTTAACAAAGATTATTATCATCAACATAACTTAGATTTGTCTCTTTCATCATCATCAGTATCGGTCAAGCCTTTTTTCAACTATGTTGGAGTCAGACTCCAGTCTAACCGGATGTTGGGTCAGTTGTCAGTCCATAGTTCAAAAACGTTCTCTAATTTTAATACCTATATGTTTCATGTACAGAGGCCAGCACATCAAACTAGCCCAATCTGTCAAACTTTGATCGTTTTTCAACTTTATTACAAATCAATTGCGAAAATTTGACAGCTTGGGATAGCTTGATGTGCTGGCTGGATTACTTGTTAATATTCTAGAAAAATCGTATATTTACTCTTATAATGTTTGTAAATATGTGAGCACCATGTATCTATCATAAAATTAATTTATCTGTATTGCTTCAATTGCACTTTTTAAACCTATTTTGGTATAATAATCTTATTCTGGGTGCATCGTTTTCACACATACTTATAAAATGAATGTACTTTGTTAAATTGTGTTTAAAACATTTTAAAGGTATACCGCCGTTTACCCGAATTTTATTTGCCCTAATATCATTTGCCATAATAGTCAACAGCCATAATATCATACGACAAAATACTCATTTGCCCTACTCTCATTTGCCATATTAGTCACGTGCCAGAATCATTGTTTCCCATAAAGTCACTTACCATAACATCATTTGTCATAATCATTGTAAGCCCTAATTATCACATGCCATAATTATGATATGCCATAACATAATTTGCCATCGACATCGGGTGTGTAACGGTTGTTTATATCAAGAGAAATTGGATGCAATTGGGACTTTAGGGCACCCCGACTCGGACAGGTTAGGTTAGAAGGGGATGGCGGGGTCGTGTGAGCGAGCGAAGCGAGCGAATAAACCCCGCCATCCCCTTCGTGGTTATTTTTTTATAAACCACACAGAAGTAGGAGCCCGTCGACCTAGCCCACCATCAACCATGCACAGAAAAAAAAACCATGCACAGAATAAATAAGTTTATTCTTATACCAAACATTGCGCACATACTTGTTATGCCATTTAAATATTATGCCATTTAAATATTTTGTCTAATAATTATTATGGCACATAAAAATAAGGCAAACAATACTTATGGCATTCGTATCTTATGGTATCTAAAATTCGGGCAATTAAAAGTATGTCATATGTCTTTTACGGCAAATGAAACATTCGGGCAAATGAAATTCGGGTAAATGAAATTCGGGAAAATGATGATTATGGCATATAATCTTCGGGCAAACAATAGACAACCCATGTTAAAAGAGTAACGGTGGAGTTTCTTGCCCGTTCTTCTCCATACGAAACTAAATTTTGGAATGGGCGACTAGAATCAATTCTATTTTAATGTAAATGTTGACGTTCAAAAGTGCCTTTTAAGTGCCTAATTGAAATATATGCTTTGACTTTGACTTTGGCGTCTGTACTTGAGATTCATAAAAATATTGAGGTGATAATCCTCCCAACGGAATCAGCCTGTAATGTTCCCACTGCTGGGACTCAGGTCTCCTCTCTTCGAGAGAGAGTGAGTTGTAATCCACGTTGGTAGATGTCACATAGATGTCTCCGAACTTTTGGTTCTAGGACATGCCGGTTTCCTCACGATGTTTTCCTTCACCGTTATGACAGCAGCGGTGATGAAATAATTTACACAAAGTAAAGTAGTTGTTGGTTAAAGCTTTCGAGAAAGTCATGTCCGAAATCATCAATATAATTCCGTGTAGATAAAACAATTCCAATTATCGATATTGTGTTTTCTAGCACAAATCTATCACATTACTATGCTGTCGACACTGTAATCATCATTCCTAATGTATTTAATGCTGGAATTCAGACAATGCCATGAGCCGAGGCTAGCTGTATTGTAAATTCGTGTGATCAATGTTTATTGTCCCTTATTGCCTTCGAGAATTACAAGGTGGTCAGTGCAAGATCATTTGAATGCAATTTGGGATAATTTGACCACCTGGAAATGTATGTCGGCGGCTATTTAGTGGTAATTGATGTGGGGTTTCGTAAAATAGGTGTTTAGTTGACTGATTTAGTGGGTTGTGTGGTGGAGCGCTTTATAGAAACTATTAGCTCGCGTGTAGCTAGGATACTAAGGTGTCACTGTAAGAATGAACAAGTTTTAAACAGGCTTCAAAAAAGTTCTCAATTCGTTCAGTTTTTTTTTTCAATTCACTTTTATTAGCTTCACCTGTATGTTTGTTTGTTTGTAACCGACTCCGTTGGACTTGATTTTGACCCACTTCAAACGGTCAGATTTCATTTAAAATTTGTAGACTTATCGAGGACCGATGATAATTCAATAATATGAAAAAAAAAAGAAAACTGAAAAATCACGCTTTTGTAGTTAGCAGAACTAAAAAGCAGAAAATGATTTCAAAAAAGCGTGGGGTGCTTGATATTACATTATTAAACATACCCCACGCTTTTTTGAAATTATTTTCTGCCATTTAGTTTGGTTTTTAAAGCGTGTTTTTTAGATTTTTACTATATCATTTATTTTCTATTTTTTAGTTCTGCTAATTACAAAAGCGTGATTTTTCAGTTATTTTTTGTATTTATGTCCGGCTACATCTCCGGCCCGTATGTGTTGACGGGCGTAAAAGAATAGCACCATCCCATTTCTTCCAGTGGGTGTCGTAGAAGGCGACTAAGGGACTTAATAGAGAATGGGCAGCAGCGTTCTCTATGCATTTTACCACCATACTGCGATCGCCAACCCGCCTGCCAAGCGTGGCGATTATGGCAAAACCCCCCCATCCTGGGGGAGGCCTGTGTCCAGCAGTGGACGTCTTTAGGCTGAAATGATGATGATGATGATGACATCTCCGGCAATTTGTGGATTCGATTGCAAAAAATATTTTTTATTAGGGTTTCCTCAGGGGTGGTCATATATAAATTGAGAATTATGTACTGAATCTATGGTAACAGGTCAACGGCGATGTCCGTGCTTCCCTGTGTGTCTTACTTAATTGTATCTTACTTAATTAATGCCGTACATAATCAGCCTCGTTACCAGTGGAAAACAACTAACAAAAACCAACATGCACTCCTAGCAAGGCAGGTCATCCGGACACCCCACGCGGCCAGGCCTCAGTCAGGCCAAGTGCGCATATTAAAACATTATTCAAGCCATCATTACCATAATAAATGTTAATAAAGTCGGTGTACATGCACATTAGCCGACAGTAAATCATTTGTGGGCTTGCTATTGGTTTTTAGCGGCCTGTATCAATTATGGCGCGGACTATGGCGAGTGAGGGTTGGTAAGTGGCTTTACATCAGTCTTTAAATGCGGTGTTTTTTTACCTTCAGTTGACTAGTGGTGGTGGTAGTATGGGTGGTGGTGGTGGTGGTGGTGGTGGTGGTGGTAGGTGTGGCGGTGGTTCGTGGGCGTTATTTTCCCACATTGGATTTTTCATTTCAACAGTGTGTGTTTTTTGACGTTCTGGGATGCGTTCTATTGGATTTTCAATGCTGGGCTCAAGATCGACAGTTGAAAATTCAGTGTGTGATAAAATCTGGCCGCGATTTTTTTACGTCTGTACGAACGTGGGTTCATTGTAATAATATTTTTCTGTAAACAAACTTTCCTGACTGCACTGAATTCTGTATGGCTTTGCAGATAAACCTAATTTCGGCATGGACTGTAGAATTGGAAGAATTTAGATATAATTTCTCCAACTCTTCTTTAGTTGTATACCTCATAAAATGGTCCATCTTGTAACATAAATATAAAGGCTGAAATGATCGTACTTTAGGTATTAGGTGCAAATAGTCATAGAGCGAGTCGTGTACACCGTAAGCCCGGGCGCCTTTTGTGGGTTTTCAACAAAAAAAAGATACTGTTGTGAATATTTTTTGAACAGTAATAATGTTTTATGATAACACTACATTTAAATGGAGATTGTAGAGCAACATCCACGTCAATCCATTGTATCGCGGGCGTACATAATCGCAGACCTTACGGCTCGCGCCCACGTGATCGTCCTGCGGGACGCACTGCTAGCCGAACGTTTAAGGTGGGAACATACCAACCATTCGACTAACTGTAGGTGTGCAGTACGTTTGCTTTTAGTCGAGGTCATGTGTCAACGCAGTATTGGTCAGCTGTCTAGCTTTCTTTATTGATCATAGCTGTGATTGCAGTAAGCAGCGCGGTGATTACGTACCACACTAACAGTAGGTACTAATTTGGCCAGTTCAGCAATATTCATTGCGTTATTTACTTCGAGCAAAAGATTTTTTTTAACTTATGAAGCATTGGTTTAGCAATAAATAATTTAAAATGTTTCAGATTATGAGTGCAAGGAATGGATGTCAGTTCAGGTAGACGTGTTTTATGATGGAGCGTAGAAGTCATTCTTACTGTTTATTTACCGTACTTAATAAATTTGATCTGTTTTTGAAGGTATTCTATGAAGTAACTGGAAACGGTTACATTTTTTATTAATTTCTTTGACATACATATTTGCAAACTTGCCACTGTGCAGGACACAATGCACGCAGAACAGATGGCCGATGTGTCCGAAAGGTTCTGGACTTACTGTTGCATACTGGAAGATGTAGCGTAGGCCTCCCACAAGGTGGACCGATGACCTGGTGAAGGCCGCAGGAATCCATTGGATGCAAGAAGCACGGCCATGTCCAGCAGTGTAAGTCTTTGATAATGATGATAATTATGTTTTCACAATACTCAAGAAATTACCACTTTTGGTTGTCAGAATGTTGGTGCACAGTTCTAATTCGTCGAATCCTCAAGAGAAGAAAGGGAAAGAATAATGAAGAAGTGCAATACGAGATGCTCACTTTTCATTCCGTGTGTAGTCCAGGACTAACAATCGAATCACACTCGTCTTGTTGTAAACACTATGAATATTCAACAACTGTTTATACGTTTTAAAGGAGTTATGATTTGCTATTGAAGGCTTTCAAATTTTGGACTACGCATTAAATTAAAGTAGGTATTAGTGTAAATTAGGGGCCTGTTCACGAGTCTACTTAATATGGACAAGGTCTCGTTTGTGAGAACTGAACTAGAAGTTTGAGACTGTGTAGCAGATATTACGTAAATATTTCCAAATATGTAGTACTAGCTTTTGCCAGCGGCTGCGCTTGCGCGGAGGTCGAAAATTATCCCACGGCAACGTACTATAGGGATATAAGGTATACTATGTGTTAATCCAGGTTTTAAACTGTCGGCCAACAACCATTTTTTTAAATATCTCTTATGGGTGGATATTAAAAAAAGCGGCGAAATACTACAATATTTAAAAAGCTTTCGGGGGATGAAGCGACATAACACGGGAAATAACAATAATATGATCAATAGAATGGAGAAGATCTAGCAGCAGCAAAAGAAGAAGTATTATATCGAACTTATCAGAACAACAACAAATGCGGTCATCACGCTATTCCACAAATCACAACTTCGATTTCATACCAATTGCCATATAGGACACACAATAATCGTAAATACTAATTAAATAGATAATTCTAGACATAAATCAGAAACATTAATATTGTGACACATCAATATAAATTGCAACTGAAGACTCATTTAGAGCAGGGTGGAAAAAAGCTTTGGGGTGATAGAGCAGCATAACGCTAGAAATGACAATAATATGATTTGCACAATGGAAAAGATATCTACCAATAGCAAAATAAAAAGTATACTATATATAAGTACTAAACTTATATTTCATACCAATCGCCAAAGTAATAATAATAATCCTGAGCACAAATCGAATAAATCATTCCAACATAAATCAAAAAATTAATATTGAATCTATGAAATTGAACCAGAGTTACTGTCGAATTCATGCGATTCGACATTAAGCCGAATTCGTATGACCAGCACACTGAGCTAACCTTCAGAAGTGTTGTCTCCAAATTGCAACAGAAAATCGAACACGTTTCATGTTAAAACATATAGAAAATCACTGCGTTAGAGAGCGGGTTCCCATAGTAACCCCATGGTGCAAGCCCAATGATTCGGGCCGCAGAAGGCCGCAGTCGTTATCGGTCAACGCGCGACCTTTGAGAAGATGCCTCGCTTGCACAATTATTACCTTTAAGTTTGTAAGGACGCAAGGTTTTAGGAAATAGGGTTTTTTATGAAACGGTGAATAGTGTTTTCTATTAAAACTAGCTTTAATCCAGAATCTAGGTGGAAAAATATTTGTATTGATGGTGGTTTTCTTGACGCCGAAAAACTTTTTTAACATCATAATAGATGCAATATTCTACATTGCATTAATTTCTCCGCTATTGTGTACATTCATTATATAAGCGTACATTGCTTCGGCTTTAATTCATTTATTTGTTAATACCGTTATCCTGATATATGCAATAATAGTATAAACAAAATCGCATTCCAAAAATGTAACCCTTGTACTATATGGAATCACGTCTTCCCATTTGGCTGGGAGGCTGGTGACATTTGTATGGCTGTGCCGGCCGCTTGACCTATCCTCCAAACAATAATTGTAAATTCATTTGCCATTTAAACCTCTTCTGGAATATCTCCGAAAGCTTTTTTAGGACAGATCAATTTGGAGTCTACTAAAATTGCAGCCTTCTGCCATCACGCATAACCTAAGACAGTGACATTTCGGTTCGCCGGCCGCCTGACCTATAGACCATCCGAACAATATCGCTGTATCTCTACTACCTGACTTGTCTAGCACAAGATTACAATCCTAGGATAGCTGTACCTGAAAACTTGTGAAGTATGCCCAGAATGCGGTTTCGGTGTCAATGTATTTATTATAGCGACCATTGTTTACTGATACTTTGACCATATACATTTTGTTTGGGCCACTATTTATACTTGGAGATATTAACTCTTTATTTGGAGTGTGGGTATATGATATTTAAACGATCCTCAAGTGCAAGAGTATTCCTACACAATTTACATCATCGTCAGCGTTCAGCCGAAAAACGTCTTAAGCTAGACTTACGTTTTCTCCAAACATCGCTTTAACGGCCGGTGCAATAGTTTTCGCATCCAACGGATTCTCGCGACCTTCAATCAATCAATTCAGCCAATCGCAGTCCACTGCTGGACCTCTTGCATGCTGCACCACAACACCTTGTCTATCGCCTTCCGCATCGTATCTGTCCCAGCTACCTTTTTAAGGTCGTCAGTCCATCTAGCTAGGGGGCGTCCCGTCACTACGCTTGCTGATACGCGGTTTCCCCTCCAGAACACGTCGGCTCTACCGGCTATCGATCCTTCGATAAAAATGGCCAGCCCACTGCCACTTCAACTTGCTTACTCTGCAAGCTACCGTCCCGAGATTAGTACTCCGCAAACTTGACAGCGGCAGCGGTTCTCCTGAGAAGTAACAGAAACAATTTGATACATAAAAAACGCCGAAGAAACTCCACAGTTTTCTATACTCTCAACATTTCTGGATCAACATACTTAATTTACCTCGGTTAAATTGTACGAAAGCTTGTTAGCTCTGTAATGCCAGTGAGCAGTACTCATATATTGAGAGTATTCGTGCTAAGGATGTAACATTCCCAATCATTGGAATTGTGACCCATACCATATAGAGACGTTACCTGAACGTAAGCATCTGTAGTTTATGAGAGATTTGATGCCAGATTTAGAGTTGGGTTTGAGTAAATGTACGTGTGGACACACTTATATTTACTCGGTTTCAATTTTGGAGTTGGGTTGAGAAGAAACTTTGAACGTTTCTTATCATCTTATCATCGAATTTTAATGGTTTATGATTTGGAATGCATGATAATATCGTCACTGGCACTATAGATGACCTGTATAGGTACAGAATAAACTGTAACCATGAATTCAACAAATGATACTAGACCCCTAACGCAAAAAAATCGGATCGTCGGTAAAAAAATATATTTTGTTTCATCACAAAAGTGCATTTTTTATACCAACGTTCAGGATTTTGTACTAACTGCATGGTGACAGGATGCGAGTCGATACCATCCTGTATATTAAACAAAATCATGAACAAGTAAAAATGTGTTGAAACTTGTTTTCGTTGATGACTCAGTCAGGGAGGCGTGACCGCAAATGGTGCCCACAATTTATGTATTACCAGATCAAAAAGTCCATCTACAACAGTCTGTGAGTGTCCGCTGACATTTAGAACTAGCCACAGATTTATCATTGTTACCGCGACTAATAGTACAAATTGTCGATCTGGATCCGATCCGATTCATTTTAAAACTCCTCTCACGAAACTATTGACCTTTGCACGTTCTCATAGTTATGAATAATATCGTAGTAACAAGGGAATCTTTTAGCAAATAAGGCTGTATGGAGGACAATAGATTTAGCGCCATTAAAATTCAATAAGCGGCAGTGTACCAATAAATCTTCATAGAAGGCTATCAGAATAGGAACTATCTGATCCAGAATATAGGCGGTCATGGGCTTGTGGCCATTGTATCGGCCTGAGCCAAAAGCTATTCAAATAGATGCCCATAGAGGGTCGTCGGCAATTTGTGTCCGACGAAGTGTTTTGACACCTTCATACATAAACATTTCACTGTTTAAAAATGGTGGGGCGGTTTTACTATTTCGTTACGTACTTAAACTGAGATTTACAAAATTTCGAAACTTTTCAGGCGACTTTCACCAATGACCGCGATCAGCACATCTAACCCGTGTTCAAGGATGTCAGTGTCAATGTCCCAAAGAAAATAATGACAATAACGATTCTTAAACATGGTTTATGTGAGTTGTGACTAAGTTCATGATGAATTTTATAATGATCTTGGTAAATCTATGTTTGTCAGTAGGTACACAAATCTAATTTCAACTTGAATCACTCAGATTATTCAAAAATTGGATCATCGTTATTATGATGATTGATCCACTTCGATTCTTCATTTTGCTGCATTATTATGTTCAAAGTTATTTTTCTTGACAAACACATTCTCCTTTTTCCGACTCAAAGAAAACGCTGTCCCTAATTTAACCAGGGTTATCTTACCGATGCAGCGAACCCCACAATGACATAGTATAAGTAGTCAAGTAAGAGTTGAGACAATTGTTTCTTATGATTTATCGTGTTTTACAGATCGATACCCATCACGTCTGTGCTACCTAAGCTGATAATTCAAGTGACTACGATAACCCCACCATAACAGACCTACCTATGTACAGTTAAAAGAATCCACACGTTGTTTTTTCTTTGAGTGATACAAAACGTTCCTACTTTAACTAGAGTTAACCCATTGATGCCACTAACCCCACAATGACATAATATATTTTCAACCCGCTATTGTGTGCAAGGTGAATGCTTATTATTCCGAGTGCTGCGGTCACCAGCCGATTATTATTCCCCTATTATCGTAATATAATAATCTTATTGCGAGGCCCAAGATGGGACGGAATAAGGAAACGGATTGAAGAATTGCTTTGTGATTTATTGACATAAGCGGTTTGTTGGCTTCCACTTTTCTGTTTTCTTAGGATTTTACTGCTAAGACACAAGCAGTAAAGTAGGAGATTCTTTTTATTGCATAATTTTGAGGTAGGGTTTTAATTGTAGGTTTACCGCTAATAACTACGGCCGATGACCCCACAAATTAAATAAACGGGAAGAAACGTCTGGGTATTTCCAATGCTAAGATCGCTCTGAGGACACGGTGGAGCATACGGTGGAGGTCTGCCCGGCTTAGGCGGAGCAACGCCGTGTACTTGTGGAGGCGATCGGCTGCGGCGCTCTCTCGTCCGGCCCTGGTCCAGGCCATGGATCGGAGTGAGAGTGCATGGGTAGCCATCACCTCCTTCTGTGAAGCGAAGAGGGAGACGGCGCTGGTGATGGAGAGACATTATATGCGCCCTCACAGCCCTAGCCGCCGCAGGAGACGCCCTGGGCGTCGGGAATCCCAGGCTTATTCCCGGATACCGTAGGCGCGGGTTTGCGGATGGCGAGTAATGGGTAGCTCGCTGTCTGGTAAGGAACAAGCCCGTGTCGTTGTGTTCTACGCGCACCTCAAAGAGATGTCAGCACCAACTGGTGGGGTCCGCAAGGGGCGATGCCTGTCAGGGGTTCGGGTTGTTTGAAAGAGATACCGTAAGCCCCTGGCACACAGGCAACTGAAGGAACACGGGTGGGTTTTAGTCAGTAAAAGTTCCACTCTAAAGCGGGAGAGGTTATTTGATGATTTCCCACCCAAAAAAACAAAAAGGAAAACGATATCCAACGACTCTGGTTACTTTTAGTGACTGTTCTTACTTACTCACGTATGTACTATACTTAGTGTTAGTGTGTTTAGATATAGCACACTATGGTTACGGTACACTGGATGTCGTAAAATATAAATGCGTTTCCCACTTTCCCTTTGTGAGTTTCGATGCGTTTTATTGTATTGTTTGATTTTCTAATCTAACTTACCAGATATACTTACATTTCGATTGAAAAGTTTAGTATTGACAGGTTTTTTGTAATTACCTATTGTACCTACCTGTGTTTCAGATGATCAGATGGATAAAAAAAAAGATAATTTTACAAAACCATCAATTAATCGTAAAATCGATGTACAAAATCATGTTAGAGCAATGGTGGCCCAGTGGGAACTTTAGTCGTAGGTTCGAACCCAGACAGGCCCTTACGTTCTGTAAATTATAACATCACCGCTGCTCTTAAAGCGGTGAAGGAAAACGTCGTGAGGAAATCGGCAAGTCCTAGAATCCAAAATTCGAAGACATGTTACATCTAATATCAACCCGCACTTGGCTTGCGTGGTGGATTACGGCCCACTCCATCTCACAGAGAGGAAGCCTGTTTCCAGCAGTGTGAACATTAGATGCTGATTATTCATCTCTTCTCCTACGGCTAAAGCTTTCAACAAACCAGCAAAAAAAAAAAACTAAAGACAAGGATGCCTCTAAAACGAAATTGCACCGGTTTTTCCAATATCAGAACAAAATCAAATGCAAAACCGTCATCTAGTTCCGCTATGCCAATGGTAATGAACAAGAGACACAACATACGACATAATTATTCCGTGGACTGACGCAAATCTAGGGGCAGAGTTCAAACGAGATCCATAACTCATTCACACAACTTCAAGCGGAATATTATCGACCACAGCATAACAATATCTCCAACAAACGTTATAACAAACCACCAGTAGGTCTATCCAAATGTATAGGCCACAAATAACGGTGTATAGTCATTTTGTTTAAGGTTATAAGAGAACACACGTCCCAATGACTGGATAGGTCACCCGTGTGAGGGTCTGAGGTCAAACCGGGACTGAGGTCAATGTTATGTTGCATTGTTATGTAGATTTGTGACAATAGTATGACATGTATTTTTATCAACAATGTGAGGAAGAAGGGGAATGTTTAGGAACAGGTTTGTTTGTTTTGGTTGAAAAGACGGTGATGAAATAACATTTAATTATTTCAGTACTTTTTGACCCTATTTTGTATCTACTATTCGATAATCCAATAGGTACATTCTGAATGCTAAATGAGTTTATTGCTGTAAGTAGGTTTGTACAAACGCTTTTACATGACAATCATATTTTTTTAAACCAGATTAGGTCTGCGTTTCCTATTCTGACTACTCTGAGAAGAAAGACCGAAACAAACTTAGAGATCACAGTCTCTTTTAAAGTCCAAGACATGATCTTGGTCAGATCATGTGAAGACCATGTATGTAGGTATATTGGTGTCTGAAATGGTATTTTGAGGAAAGAGCCACAAAGATTCAGTAAACCTAGACAGGTTTACTGAATCTTGCACGATTTTTTAGTAGGACTCATTAACTTAGTCTGTTGTTTAGTTTGTTTTATGAAGTACCGTCGAATTGAGATTATCCCCTTTTTAGAAGCTGGTTACAAGACTTTATCAGATTAGGAATTTATTGTGTTTTTTTACTACTTAATATAAACTTATTTTTACCAATTGATTTTCAATCCTGCTAAATGAATGAGATACATGAATTGAATAAGCTCTTAAGTATAAATACCAACCGACCTTATTTATGTTGATAAACTTAATAAGGATGCTAGCAAATACTCCAACAGAATCTAATTTATAGCATGTATCTTATGTTTACATAAATAAACATACAGTTAATCAGTAACTTACACAGTTGCGGTGTTGGATCGTCACGGATTGCCCACTTAATTATAAATACAATAAAAACACAAATTGTCGTGATCTAGGAAAAAGGAACAACGCATAGCGTAGTATTTTGCTTCAAGACAAGACATAGGAGCCAGCGGATTTTAGCACATCATCATTTAGCAACTCAACAACATCTTTGGGCAATATTTTGGCCAAAGAATGAACCGTTACAAAAGTTTAAAATATCTTTTTACCACGATCCTTTTAAATTACGACTTGAATAACAAGTGTGATAGGCAATGGACGATGATGCTGACTGGGTTACAGCATTTCGTTTAGCTCTAATAATAACATACTTTTTCGCGTATCTATGGCAAAACGTTGAAACATCTTTTAGCCCAAAATTCAGCTGCGCGAACTCCGCTCACGGACGCAGTCATAAGATCATGAAATGCACAGTTGACAGGGCCATGCGGCCCAGGATGGAACGTTGGCCAGCTGTAGGGAGGTGCCACATACGCACTTGAGATCTGAGCCGACCATGATTGTCTTTGCATCAGACGATTTGGGTTCGAACTCCACATAGAGATTTCCAAGTAAGCCGTAACGCGTGTCCAGGCGGAAGGCTCTCAGTTGGTTCTGGGTGTTGGTTTATAAGCTTCCGTTGTAGACGACCACTTGCTGTGGAGGCGTTAATAATATAATTACATTGCTATTCGTCGAATCGTTGAGCTCCTAAAGTTCTGAGTTGAGCTGCAGGATTAAGTGATAAATGCGTGCACTGACTGGACGGGTCCACTCAATCTGTGTGTGTCTTTCCTCAAAAGACCATTTCAGACACCAATATACATGGTCTTTACATGATGTGACCAAGATTATGTCTGGACTTTAAAAGAGACTGTGACCTCTGAGTTTGTTTCGGCTTTTCTTCTCAGAGCAGTCAGATAGGATACGCCGACCTCATCTAGTTTAAAAAATATGAAAGACGTGTAAAAGTGTTTGTAAAAACCTACTTACAGAAATAAAATCATTTATCATTAAATCTAAGGCCAGTCGTAGTACCTACAGTGTAAGTCGCTTATGAAAATTATTCTGATTATAATGCCATGAACAGGTAAATATTTTGTTTGGAGATTAGAGATTTCTTTCAGTGTAGAGGTACACTGAAAGAAATCTCTAATATTTATCTATTTAAATGTCAAGGTATCATCCTTAAATAACGGTAGCCATGGTTCCCCACGATTCTTATGCATTGCGTCGCACAAGCGCATTCTATTGTTACGTTAACCAAGATGTGGGTTGACATCGCGAAAGCTGGCTGTCTGTCATCATCGCGACGTGGTTCCAACAACTTAATGATGTCATCTACTGTAGGACATTGTCATCCTGCCGAGGTCTTTGAAGAATATTGTATTGTTTAGTGAATTCCACTTGTCCACTTAGCAGCTGATGTTGATTTCATAATGTTTGGAGAAATGGTTGAGAGAGCCACTACCTGATGCACTAATTATGATTATAGGCAAAAAAGGTTACCAATTTCATTTCCTTGTCTGGTTTGAAGATTACATAATCATCAGATTATAATTTTCTCACTTCTGGGACACTTACATATCAAGCAAGACCCCTCCGTGTCTCGAAAAGCACGTCAAGCAGTTGGTCCCGGCTGTCATTCATGGATTTTTGGCAGTCGTTACGGGTCGTCAGAAGCCCGAAAGTAAGACAACCAGTCTTACCAAAGGTATCTTATAACCCAGTAACGGTTGTGGAGGTCACATAGGCAGTCGCTTCATGTAAAATAGTGTTATTCAGCTACGTCCGGTTAGACTAGAAGCCAACCCCAATATAGTTAAGAAAAGGCTAGGCAGATGCTGATCTAGGGTCATTTATGCGTAAAGAGATTGAATAAGATATCTGGATTGGTTAACCCTTTTTAGGTATCCTACTGAATTTACCGTCAACTCCTTAAACGACGAGGATGTATCTATTCGGAAGTGACATGTTTACCTGCACGGACAGAGAGCCTGAGAACAGATGCTATCGGCATCTCACTCGCGCACACGTCGCGATCGAGATAACACGTGTCATGCGCGAGAGCACGCTCTTGTCAATTTTTACTAGGACTTTAATGTATGAGGATAAAGTGGTTTTGTTGAAGATGTTTGAAGTGACTTCTCTATTTGAGGAGTTTTTAGACATTTTATCAGCTATCTTATTTTAAACAATTAGCTTTTGCTCGAGCCTTCCGTCGCGTGAAAATTCTTGTTTTTACATAAAATATTATAATACTCGTATATTTTTGTATTTTCCCTCAAAGATAAAAAAAGTCAGCTAACTCTTACTTTTTTCTCTTTTTACTCGTTTCCATAGGGTTGTAGCGTGATGTTGAATACCTATAACGCCATAAGAATTAGGCTATCAAATGCAAGAAGAATTTTTCGAATCCGACTATTAGTTTCAGAAAATACCCCCTACAAGCAAATTAAAGCCCCCTAAAAACAATCAAATTTTACCCTTACCAATAGTAATAATCTTATGTTATTATATTAGCATAAATTTATCGGCAAGGCTAGCTTATTTGGGAAACAAAGTTTTGACAATCATTTTAGTAATTTGTTTACCGGATTTTCTACCTTACTAGTCTCAAAAGCACAAAGAAGCTAGACATAATAGAACCATTGCCAGTTTAACTATTTTTTTTCCGGACACGCCATCTAAGATGTCAACTGAGATTAAAGAAAGACACCTGTTTTTTCTAATTCTTCATGGATCTGCTTTCTGTTACTGCGAAGAAAATCTTAAAGCTTAAAGTTCATAAATCTTAAAACCAATTTAAATATTTCCTTTGCTTAATATTTTTAAAACCTCATTGGCTGCCGAAAGTGGTAAATTAGCGTAATTGCTCTCAAAACCGTCTGTATTCTAATCGTGGAGGTACGTGCGATGTGTTATCTCCTGGTTCCCATGGTCGTGTTTATAAATGACCGTCCGGAGGTCACTGATGCTACAGCTGATGGTCATCGCAGTCTCAAACGGGACAGCGACACTGAGAAATGGATACGTTTCGGATTTTGATTTCCGGATGTTTTAGAGTTTTGTGAATTTGTGATGCGGATTTTAGTTAGTTTATTTATTTCTGATTAAGGTAGTAAAAACTTGGTAGTTTTTAAAGAAAATTTTGAAAGCTAAAAATAACTAAGACAAAATTAAGCATGAGAATGACAGACGTGTTAAATGTAAAATACTGGTCGTGTTAAATGTACCTACTTTTCCTACATTTGGTTAGACTGGAAGCTGACCCCAACATAGTCGGAAAAAGGTGAGGCGGATGATGATAATGATAAATGCCAAACGCCCAATTTTTTATTGTCGGATAAATCTTGTCGAAAATTACTCATTCACGTTTTGGCTGAATCTGAGACATCAAATTGACGGCAAATCGAAGAATCACAAAACTTTTAAAAATATTCCATGATCTTACATTATAACTGTAGGTTTTCAAACCATCAAAAAACAATAACCAGTAAACTCGAAACGATGTAGATCAAGACATTATCAGAGATCTTCGAGCGGAAAAATTTGCCCAAAAAGTATCATCATCGGCAAAAAATCCGTGTATGTATGCATGCATGCGTGCAATAATACAGTACAATACACATTGCTTACCTGACCGTCGTGTGTGTAAACGATAGCATTTAAACACTCGTTATTGATGCCAACTGTACTTTGGATACTTTGTAGTTTTTAGCGAAGCTTTCAAAGGGAGACTTTACATTGTTGTGAAATTGTCCATCTTTTGTTTTTGTCAATTATATAATTCTGTACTGTCATTCTATCTATACAGGGTTATTTTTTAAAGACCGGGTGTGGTAAAGAGCATCAAACTGAACAACTTACGCCCTGGGACCAATATCGTAATCATAAACAATTTGTCGGAGCAGCGGAGTTTTGTTTGTTGGAGCAGTGGTGGCCAAGTGGTAACGGCCGCGACTTACGAGTTTTAGGTCGTGAGTTCGAACCCAGACAGGCGCTTTACTTTGTGTAAATTATTTCATCACCACTGCTCTCAAAACGGTGAAGGAAAACATCGTGAGGAAACCGGCATGTCCAAGAACAAAAAAATGGAAAACATGTGACATCTACCAACCCGCACTGGGCAAGCGTGGTGGATTACGGCCCACTCCCTCTCACAGAGAGGAGGCCTGTGTCCCAGCAGTGGGAACATTATGGCCTGATGATGATGATGATGATGAAACAATTTGTTACCCTATTCCATACAAAACTTCAATTCCTATTCAACTTAAATGTATGCGGTGATTTTTTTTTTGGCTATTTTGATGTTGGATGTTCGAGAAATGTGTACAGGTTGATGACATACCCTTAAATTTGGCAGGTCTTTGACAACTAACCTTGAATGACCTTTCTTTTTAATTGCATAGTTCAAAAGCGACAGTCTCTATTATAAAAAAAAAAAAACAATCGTACGAACTTCGAAACAAAGATAAGATTTCTCTTAGTGAATTTTAAACGTATGAATTTGAAGATCGTCGTGAGCGGATGTTAACGTATGCATACTAAGGTAGATACCCGGTTTTAAGTTTACAATCAAACTAGTTCTATTAACAGTCCTTCTGAAAAGCCACTGTCCTCCAAATAACAATTTGGACCAAATTTCAAAAACCAATAACCCAAAATTATACCAATAAAACTGTCGATAATAAACCCTAATAGGTACAAGTAAATCAGGTAGTGTGACTAGTAATACATTTATATCTTGATATTTAACATCCACTTACTAGGCAATGGTTATTGAATTACACCATGGAGTGATAAATTTAACGATTAAATCTAATATAGGGCCTATTTATAAATCGCTGCCTAGTCTGCCTACTCCTCATGAGTCACAGTTTCAAAATTTGCAAATCAACTCAAAATGTTCGCAACAGTTCGACAAGATTCGTTTTGCTGTTCTGAAACTACATGTCACAAGATTATGAACTCTATTTCATAATGGATACGGTTGAGTTTAGGTTTCAGTCAGCTCCTAGAGGTGGTAATTATTTGGCTATACTTATGATTGAACGGAACAATGAGTGCGTGGGAGTAGTTTAGTAATATTAGTAAAAATGTCAGATGATAATGAAATGGTTTTGTAAAAAATTACAGTTTTGTTTTTGTTTAAATGTTGGGCTGTAATGACCTTTTATTTGGACGTTATGTTGCGTAAAGTAATTAATATGGGAGCTTTTATTTCTTGAATGTTTCCTTGCGTCGATTTTCGCAAGCATTCGTTCGTATAATGCAGAGGTGTTTACTAATTGTGTGATATACCCACTTATTTATCAAATTTAATGACTATATTATGCAATGGTCTATTAACTGATCTAATAGCAATTACAAAAAAACAAATTTGTGTCTAAGGTGTTGAGCATCAAAATTAAATATAGGTATAGTCACCGGTTACCAGGGTTTGATCATAGTTCAAATTTAGTAAGAAACCGATGGATGTTTTCGAACTAAATTTCATTAAATTAATAGAAAACAAACGGTTATTTTATCAAATTAAATTTGATTCCGACGACCCTAGTTACTAGGTAATTTCTTTTGGTGACTGTACATGTAAGTATTTGCGGAGACAACAAATTAGGTACTGCGAACATTTTA
This sequence comes from Polymixis flavicincta, assembly GCA_949987655.1. NCBI lineage: Eukaryota > Metazoa > Arthropoda > Insecta > Lepidoptera > Noctuidae > Polymixis > Polymixis flavicincta. The sequence continues at coordinate 17,112,306 of OX465184.1, forward strand.
TAACTTTCACAGCTCACTACTTATGACTAACAATTATTTTTACAGCTGAAAACATCAATCAATTCACGACTATTTATTTATGTGTGTTTACAAAAAAAAAAAAAAAACAGTCGATATTTGTTTACCATGATATTTAGTCGTCGTATATGGTAGATACAATACAAGTTAGATACATACAATTTATGTTCAGGACACATACGCTGCTAAAACGGCATACAAATATTTACAATAAAACATGGATGTAAAACCTAACTTATGGGCGATATTATTATATATTTACCTAATTAATGATATAATTATTTCAAATTGGTTGATTGTATTCGTTTCCATATTAGACATAAAATAATATTAATAGTATCTAAATATACCTATATAATAAAAACATTGATTATATTCCACGAATACAAACAAATTCCACCTAATATCCCTAACTTGTTTAGTCTCAACACTTTCCCTGGTATAATTTATATGCAGTAAGTTGTACTAGCTGGTCGGTATAAATTATACCGGGACCAATTTGTGCAAGGTAATTATTGTGGACAAATGAGCGCTGAGACACACTGTCTGCTAGCTTTTGGTATACTGCACTGTTATAAAATAATTGTAGTGTTTTCGTGTGGTTCTTTGTAGTGTGTCGTGTCTACCTATTCGTAACAAATCAAATGATAAAAATAGAGTAGACATTTCAATTTAATAAGTTCAGTTCAATTTAGTAAGTAAAACAAAATAGTGAAGTTATAAAAAGAGGTACCTGCCTAGAAAATACGCACTCAAGGAAGTGGTGAGGAAAGTAGTAGGTAAAACTTGATTATGGCGATGTCTTCAGTTTTGGTGTCAAATAGTACGTTCCACTTAACTTGATAATGGCTTCAGGCCAAGTCTGGTATGCGGTTTAAGTGACATTTTTGTTTTCTATTATTTAGTTTATTTTTATTACGGCGGGTAATTCCGTAACACACTATGAGTAGGTATGGCTTTCATTCTGACAGGGCTTCTGGCTAAGTAATAACAGCCGCACGGTTCGATCGATCAGGTTAAGCTACGCATGCCGCGGTTGGTCCGTGGATGGGTGACCATCTTAACATACCAAGACCTCTCCGTGCCTCGGAAAGCACGTTAAGCCATTGGTCCCGCTGTCATTTGTAGATCTAAGACAGTCGTTACGGGTTTTCAGAAGCCCGAAAGTCTGACAACTAGTCTTACCAAGGGGTATCGTATGACCCAGTAATGAGTTGTGGAGGTCAGATAGGCAGTCGCTCCATGTAAAATACTGGTATTCAGCTGCATCTGGTTAGACTGGAAGCTGACCACAACAAAGTTGGGAAAAGGCTAGGTAGATGATGAGTTCATTAAAATTCGTTCATGAAGCAATGCATTAGCAATATTCTTCAAAATGATCCAGATTCTGATTACGCAATTAGGATAGGTACTGGTATTGTTATCAGAATTATGTCAGTTTGTAAACTTCAACTGTTGAAATAGCTAGATAGACACAGATTAGTGATCTCAGTTTGGGAATCATCATCATTTCAGCCGATAGACGTCCACTGTTGGACATAGACCTCCCCAAGCACCGCCATTTCGGCCGGTTCTGTGCTTCTCGCATCCAGCGGATTCCTGCAGCCATCACCAGGTCAACGGTTCATCTTGTGGGACGGAGACCTTCCATAGTTTGGGAATAAAAATACTTAATACCTAGCTTAATAGCTTGGTATAATTAGTGTGAGTAAACAAAAATGTTTCTCTTTTTGAGAGACTTAAAATTCTCTTCTGTTTTGTCATACACCTCTATTGGCTTTTCCCGAAAAGTAGACAAGCCGTTTGTTTTTTCTTGCTAGCGACCGAAGGCTTTTATTTATGCTCCTTGATACCAAAAATTACAATATGAGAAACAAAAGAATATGTTATAAAAAAACGCCCCTCTTTTCATTAGTCGAGTATACCATACCGTGTACACCGCCATGGGCGTAAAGCCCCACAATGTCGACCACCACGCGCAGTGTTCGCACAAACACTGCGCCCACGCATGCATCCATTAACCAGTGATTAACTTGTAGTGTGGGTAACACAATCGCTTTTTGTTTTCAAATGGTCGCACTTTAATTTTCATATACCGGAAGTGAAACATTAATTGTTTGGTTGGAGCTTGTCCAATCTGCCAGGAAGACCTGTTTGAGACACTTGTTTATTTTTTTACATAACCTTGCTTGCCGTTTGCCTATGTAAAGCATTGTTTCATGTAAGAACTTCAGAATGACCTACCGTTAACTTAGAACCTTATTAAGGCTGCCCTTTCAAAAATTAAAACGGCATGCAGATGAAATCACTTTTCGTCGGCATTTACAAAGAAATTAAATTTGAAAAAAATAGTTAGTAATCTACATAATATGATACGTCATTTGGTTTAGGCATAACTTTTCTATGGGTATCAAATAATAAGAAAAAAAAAAAACACCAAATCACCTCCAAATCGTTGAGATGAAACCATTTTACTCCTTTATATTTTAACAAAAGAGTTAAAAAAGTCTACTGCTTTGCAATACAAAGGAAAATGATTTGATTTTGTTACTTTTTTTCAAATATGCATTATTTTTGTTATAATAAATTAAAAATGCGACCGATTAAAGACTGCATGGCTACATATCACCCCGCACTCCCCCACAAATTTAGTGCGCCCAAATGCTGAAGGTCCTTGGCGTTGATACAAGCCTTCAGTTTTCATGGAGAACTAAGCGCGGTTTTACAGTCCAGCGGTCCAACCTATTTAATTTAGAATATAGGAGATTTAAGTAGTACATTTATTAATAACATCTCTAAATGTTCCGTGTGGTGCCGGACGTAAAAGAATAGCACCATCCCATTTATTCCCGTGGGTGTCGTAGAATGCGACTAAGGGACTTACTAGGCCCCCCGAGTGGGTTCCCGCATTGTCGTTGCGGGGGGGCTCAGTAACCGTGGATTCCGGCCACGGTGAAGCCAAGAGGAACTCAAAGGTGGGGGCCGCTCGTCAGGGCTTTTGCCTCAAAGCCGACGACGTAGCGGCCAAAAAGTAGGTTGCGGTGAGGTGCACCGCAACTGAGGTGGGCCGCGATGTCGAATGGGAGGCATCGCGGCTGAGGGTTACGGGCTGCGGTAGAGGAGGAGTGCCGGTGCTTCTGAGCAGCGCTCTTCCCTTCCGTGGCCTGGACGGGGCCGCCACCGTTTGATGGCGGACACGGTGGGGCCGCAGGGGAAGAGGAGTGTCGGTATAGCGCCGGCCGCTCTCCCTATCCCCTGCGGCCGAAAAGTGGTAGACGGGACGGCGCGTTGTGTTCCACACGCGCGCCGTCAAAGATGTCAGCAACCACTGGTGGGGTCCGCAAGGGCCGATGCCTGCCAGGAGTGCGGGTTTGTTCGAAAGAGATACCACAGCCCCTGGCATACGGGCTACTGAGGGAACACGGGTGGGTTTTAGTCAGTAAAAGTCTGACACGCCCTCCTGCTCTACTCAGCACGAGAAGTCATTTGATGATTTCCCACCCAAAAAAAAAGGGACTTACTAGAGAAAGGGGAGCAGCGTTCTCTATGCATTTTACCATCTTATTGCGATCGTCAACCCGACTGCCAAGCGTGGCGATTATGGCAAAACCTCCCTTTTAGGGGAGGCCTTTTCCCAACAGTGAACGTCTTTCGGCTGAAATGATGATGATGATGATGATGATTTCTAAATGTAACACCTATTCGATCATCACCGGATAGTGAGTGTTATTAATTTAACAATTTTTATTTTTACATTTAAAAGTTATTTTACTTTAAAATACGAATTATGTGTTAATGTCAGTGTATAACCACATTGTTGGTGAACCTAATAAAATAAAGTAAACAGTAACATACTTAATTATTCAAATAGGAATAATGAGATTATATTAAAAAGAAAGTCAGATTATTTTAAAATTCATTCATGAGATGGAAACAAGGTTTTTAAAATTACATGTCGGTAAAAGTTTTTATCAGATCAAACTCCAAAATAACCGTTATCTTTCTTCGTGTATGAAACATTTACGTTTTTAGGATTCCGTACCCATATAGTGCCAATAGGACCTTATTACTTAACCTCTGCTGTTCGTCGTTCCGTCTATACGTCACTCCGTTCGTCCGTATGTCTGTCAGCGGGTTGTATCTCATGAACCGTAATAGATAATAGACAGTTGCAAATTCCCACAAAAAACAAATAAAAATTAAATTAAATTGTAAATTTAAGGGAGACCCCTTTAATTTTTAAATTGATTTACTTTACAAGAAAGGTTTTTTATTTCGGCAATTTTAGCCTGGTGGTATAGATGAAGACATTCAATATGTATTTAATCTCTTTGGGTACGGAACTGTTTGTCTGCGAGGCCGATTGGCACGTGGCCGGTTTTTTTTAAGTGCGGTTATAACTTTTCTCATAATAAATCAGTTTTATAACCTGAAAACGTGTCACAGACTACGCGCGCTTACTAAACCGAATTCAGTTTACCAAATCCCTGTAGAAAGTTCTAGATGCGCAACTAACAAATTGGCAACGCGACGCGAGGGGTGGTAGGTCGCGCATGCGCACGGGCTTGCGCGTGAGTGGACGCACGCTCGAGCCGCGCGCCCATTCGTCTTGTTTAAACCCATTTGACTAATTATTACTGTAAAATTGTTTGCAAAATTGTCTTGTAAACTTGGTTTGGAGTTTTGAGATATTAGTTACGTTATGAAATCTTGTGTGTTAACTGTTAAGCTTGTAACTAGAATGAAGACTTCGCAGTTAATGTTATTACAATAGCCTTTTTACACTTTACCCAGCATCTTCAAATAAAAATAATCTTGCTTTGATGCTTGATTGAAAGAAGACTTTATCATTGCAGGATGCAGTGATTGAACCTATTCGAAATACCATAACTTTCCATCGATAATTTACATATAAACTTAACCAACAATTCACATCATTCACACAACCCGTATTTGCATTGACCCCGACCAAACAAATCGAACCTTCCTCCAACCTTTGATTGAAAGATTACCGCCGTAGGCGCATACGAATATTATCGGTCGCATACACACACATACATGTATATCCTTTCCACTTTCCCTTGACACTGATACCCTTCGATAATCTCAGTTCTAAGCGAAGATGAGTAATTTAATGAAGGCGTGTTTATTGAAAATTATCGTATGTCCGACCGGCGCCGGAGCACGCACCATCCGCCATCTTGGCGCAGATAAATCAATCAGAGTTATTATTCAATGTTTGAGCTATTCATTTAGCTCGTGTGTTGGTTTTAGAGTGGAAATTGTTGAAGCTTGACTAGCGAAGTTTAGTGAGATAATTGGTGGCGAAATTATTGCGCATTTAATGTTGATTGATAGCTGAATGGGCACATTTTTTTCGTTGTTCTCCTCCTTTCTATTAGCCTTTTAGGTTATCTAGGGACCCTGATGATAATGATGATGATGATGATGGGCCTCCCTTTTCTGCACGTAAACTCCCATTCGGTCCGTTGTACATGGGGATTCTGGCTAACAAACCAAGCCTAGCTCCGCCCAAAAGTACAGAAGCTTCCTGGGAGCTTCACAGGCTTCGCGACCTCACTGTTCCGAGGATTTCTTCACGTTGAGAAGTCACGGCCTCGCATTCCAGGATGACGTGGGCGGCTGATTCCTCGGCATCAAGGCAGCCCCTGCAAAGCGGGATGTCTGTGGCGCCTATATTATAAAGATGTTTCTTAGGGGGGTTATGGCCCGTAATTGTTCCTATGATTATCATAAGGTTATTTCTACTCATCTAGGGCCCTGTACCTACTCTGTCTCCTTAAGCTTCCATTCCGTTGTCTACATGTATATGGCTTTAGGTTACATTATTAACATCTTTTTTTGTAGTGGAACGTGACATTACTCTGCTTCAATTTTGGACAAAGTTCCAAGAACTTACTAAATATGCTTACAGAGCTGGATGTACGTGTGAACTGAGGGACCACACTGGGAATTCTTCAAATAAAAAGTCCTAGATTTTAGTAGTACACTTAAAACAATTGTAGAGTGAACCTAAAAACGGTTTTATTTATATAATACGGTAAAATTTAATAAAATATTTATCATTATTGTTTGGATTTATTCTTAAAATATTTAATGCTCTCTGGACGTTCACTTAATAAATAACTTTACAAATTGTTTACTTAATCACACATCTTCATTTTTAAGATACTCCTCGAGATCTGGCTTAGTATGTGTGATATGATCCCACAATTCTAACAGTCTATTAATTATTGATCTATCAGACTATTATTGTTCTCCACACTTTAAGGGCTGAAATTTTATAGATTCGATTTAAAAAATGTTTTAGGTCTACAGTAAATCATAGGATTTTTATTTTGTGAATTTACAGTGTGGTACCTCCGGTCACATTCAAATAGAGCTGGCAGGCTTATAAATAAACATAGGAAATACTATTCTCACATTAAAACATATCTGGAGTTACTTAACCAAAGTCCGGCTCACTATCAGGGCTCCAATGATGGTTCGCACTTAGCCCCCGTCGACGGTCACGACTCCCATACTAGCCATAAATATGTACGGTGCCGGTGATTACGATTCTAATGCGAAATATTAATTTAAATGTACTTGTTAGGCCGATTGTATGAGAGGCTGGGATAATTTGAGAGCGATTTTTGGGAATATTGAAAAGACTTAGTGGAAACAACTACTGAAAGATTTCCTGAAACCAAAAAATTGGCCAAGTCGTGTCTCAACTATATTGGGGTCGGTTTCCAATCTTACCGGATGCAGCTGAACGCCAGTATTTTACATGGAGCGACGCCTATCTGACCTCCACAACCCCGTAACTGGGTAATACGATACCTTTTGGCAAGACCCCGAAAGCCCAAGAGCCCGAAAGTCTGACAACCATGTCAGACTTTCGGGCTTCTTACTACCGTAACGACTGTCAAAAATGTACAAATAACAGCCGCGACCATATGCATTCCGAGGCATGGAAGGATCTCGATTGCATAAAAGCCAAAATGATGATAAGAATATTTAAAAAACACCATGTTTTTTTTTTTTAGGGATGTTCCGTGTCTTGTAAAAATATCTAAATTTGATTTAACTTTTCTGGAATTAACAGCGTTCTTTTTTATGACACTCCCTTTTCTGTACCTTGGTTCAACGTGTGCAGGCTTCCTTAGCCAGTAAGTGGTCATACATTACAGCAGATCGTGTTTAAATCGCCAGCGCTGTGATCTGGGCACACCATCGTCCGTCACAGTCTGCTTTAGATACGCACGTGCTGCTGAGCTTTATTTTGAAAATATTTCATAGTCAGGAACTACCTTAATATTATACAACAAAGAAATAAACGAGGACGAAGTGATATTATGGGTTGGGTGCAAGAGTCTTTTGATCGGAGTTTTTCTAAATTATCGGTACACCACCCTGTAGATTAGCGTGGATATAACTATAGTGGTATGAGGAACAGATCCGGATCCTTCCACCAGACGGGTACTGTGTCTGGTTGGCAACTGCCCGACGGTTGATGTCGGGGAGTTGTATGTATATACGAGTCGCGCGGTAAACTCTGCTTGCGAGATGTAGGATTTGTGTGACGTCAAGCCTTTGATGCGTAGTTCGCATGTGGCGTTATAGATGCCGCGAATTTAACTAATGAAACTGAACACAGCATTTACTAGCCTCCAACACCTTTGCCAGTATCATTTTAGCTGTAGAATATTGACACTGACGGCTCTTGAACGTGGTTTAGATATGCTTGTCACATACCTACTGTTTAATCGTTTTGAAATTTACCCTAAGAGAACCACTACCACCACTACCTCTGCTACCTCACAACAATTAAATTAAGTTTGAGCTTAGATCCGTAGGAGAATCAAGGTAACCGACATAACCTAAAGAATTGCCAAACTTAAGTGCCAGTTGCCAGCACATTGCTCGCAGAATAGATGGCCGATGGGGCCGGAAGGCTTTGGAGTGGCGACCGCGTACCGGGATACGCAAAGTTGCAAGGCCTCCCACAAGGTGGTCCGATACCTTGTGAGGGCCGCAGGAGTCCGCTGGATGTGGGAAGCACAGAACCGGTCGAAGTGGTGGAGCTTGGGGAGGCCTATGTCCAGCAGTGGACGTCTTTCGGCTGAAATGAATGATGAGCTTAGATTTATTACTGTTACTATTACCCTGCATCATCCTACAGCAAAGGCCCCATGACTTCCAGCTCTATCAATCCAGGGTTAAAGTGGCCCGTTTGACGTTTGTTTTTTACAGCTCGTCTCGCCATCTTCTACGGGGTCTGCTTTCTGGCTGAGTCCAGGCTCCTTGTGGTTGTTATTTTGGCCTACAGTTCATTGGGCATACGACAGACGTACTCAGCCCAGCCCTACTAACGTGATATACAAATGCTGTATTTAGAATAAGGATGGTTTGCATCCCTTTATTTAGGGAAGCCCCCAAAATGTTAATGTCAAATTGATACGCTTTTACAAAACACAAAAATTAAATAAACTAAATGATTAATTAAGGCTCTTGTAGGCCCGATGTTATCTCTCTCTAAGTCGGTGAGTGTACGGGGTGCGAACACGTATAGGGGCACGCAGGAAGCGCAGGCGCAGATAATGAGTGTCGGTGTGTTCTCAGTGCGGGGCAATGAATTAATAGTGGCATTGCTATCTTCATTGCGGTCATACTACGTCGAATACACACATTAGCGGGGCTCAGTCACGAATGGAGGTCCTTGGAGCTGGTTGGTGCTGCGTTGTGGACATTTTGGTGTGATTTAGTAGTGCTCATGTTTTTTTTAGAGCAGTGGTGGTCCAGTGGTAACAACTAACCTAAAACTTAAAGTTGTCGGTCGTTGGTTCGAATCCAGACACCGCTTTTAAAAAACGCACTATTTTTAAAACGGTGAAGGAAAACATCGTAACGAAACTGGCATGTCCTAGAATCAAAATTAAAAGACATGTGACATGTGTGTAGCTGTTGGTCCCACGGCCTGTATCCCAGCAGTGATAAAATTTGGTACAGGCTGATTATGCTAGTGTTTTAGAGAATTCAGCTTAATACGGGTTCGGTGATGCAAAAGTTAACATTGAACTGTTTACTGAGTGTTGTGACAGTTGGTTTTTGTTACTCAATTACGTAACAACGGCTGAACGGATTTGGATCAAATTTGGCACACAGTTAGATTATAACCTGTATTAACACAGATAATAGTTTTTACACCATCCCACACTCATATATGCACAGTTACTGCATACCAAAAGAGCTTGCATGCATCCTTCATTTCTTTTAGTTTACCATGTTTTTTATTTTGATTACCTAATCTTCTTCTTAGCGTATAGATGGCAAAAAAAAAAAACAAACATCTTTGGCCCAAAATTCGGCTACGCGAACTCCGCTCGCTGACGCAGTCATAAGATCGTCAATTGCACAAGTAACAGGGCATGCGGCGCAGGATGGAAGGTGAACCATTGTCTGTGGGGAGGTGCCGCACACGCACTTGAGATCTGAGCCATCCGTGAACCCCCATCTGTGGGTTCCAAGTCTATTCAGAGATTTCCAGGTCGGCCACGGTAACGCGTGCCCAGGAGGAAGGCTCTCAGATGGTTCGATAAAGTTGTCAAGGGGCTTATACAGCTCCCGCCACAGGTTATATCTCGCTGTGGAGGCATCGCTATTGACGCTATTACCTAATTAATTCTTTGCACAGACTTATGAAATGTACCACAAACGGGTGAAGACACTGGCTCCTGTAACACAGGTTGCTACAGCTCAGGAGCCAGAGCTTCAATTAAGTATTTTACACCTGTATTTTGTGTCACAAAAAATATATTTCTTTATTTATTTATCCCAGTCATACGTTCCCGTGGGATATTTTTGACGTCCACGCGGGCGAATTTTCTCACAAAAGCTAGTAGAAAATAAAATATACCTACATATATTAAAAGTGTCGATTCGCCCGATTCGGCGAGTAAATTATTGTTCGAAACGAATAAAAAGCCAAAAGAATCTTAAATGGTTTACGATGTAAAAGTGTCGTACTTCAATTTCGTCACTGATGAGACTTATCGCACCACAAACTATTGCTTCACCGTGAAGGTATCATCCACTCTATATCAGCCAATAATTGCAACAGACCCATCTTTGCTTGCATACAATCCACGATTGCCGATGAAATGCTCAGGAGAGCAATTTTCGCGTTATAAATAAATTCGCTCAATTATAGGCGCTAAAGTGCTGCATACTAAGATGATCTTCAATTGTATCCGTGCCGCGTATATCTTTGTTCTCACACGATTATAATTGGCATTCCATGTTTTGCGATTTAAAAGGTTGCAATGTTTTTGCAATTTTGTTGTTTGGGATTTGGAAATCTCTGTAGTGGGTTCATGATTTCGTTTAAAGTGATAAATGAATGTTTTGGAGCAAGATCATGCTCGTAGGTTTTTAATTTATGCTTAACTATTTCTTGAAAATAATGATTGGCCCTTGGCAGGTCTTGCCAAGAGAGACTTTGAAAAAGAGTAGAGTGCCCGTTGCCCAGCATTGGGATATTAGGGGCTATAAAATAAAATTAAAAACATCTTGGTTGATTTGAGAATACCAACATTTTAAATTTGATCTTGAATTTTTATACTTAAGTTATAATTTGCGCCACGATGGTTCTGCGTTCAGTTTTGATTGAATTGATTGGAGTAATCTTGGGTAGCTAGATGTCATGTACTTTTGAAGGAGTGGAATAAGTTATGAACACAATTTCTTTTTAAAGGGCTGATTTTTCTGTTCCAAACCATCAGAAACAGGTCAAATATTAAGGCATCGTCTAAACTAAGGTTCGTAAGCCATACTAACAAGCTCATACAGTTCACGCCTTGCAGTCGTAGCGAGCATAAATTTGTACGATCAGCCGACAGGACCCGCACCACCGACCTATTTCATAAACTCACGAAGAAAACTTACTTAGACCAACCCTCAAATAAGCTAATAACAACTTTACCGCTTCGACTTTAGAGTTGGGTGTGCATTGCTGGTGATGTGACGGAAAGTCGTGTGTTTTCGGTTACCATGGCGACCGAAATGTCGGTGAGGTGCAATGCAATAGTTTAATCTGGCTGCGGGCACGACCACACGAACTCGCCGCCCGCGGAGGCCTTGTAAGATGGGTAGCACTGTGTGAAGTTAAACTTTTGGTTTAAAGTTGACGTAAAACTATTTCTTATTAAACCACAGTTTTAATCGTTCAGTCACTGCAGCATGTCCATAACTGTTGGAGAGTTGGTGGTTGCTTTTCTTTCATCGAAAACTCATTATAGGGATTAAAAGACTGTATTTTGGGAGTCTCAAAACTTGTTTGGACTCACGTAGATATTGACATGACGGCCCACGTAGACCGATTAAAAGACAGGCATCTATTAAAAACAAGAACAAGTCCTTTTTCATGTCTTACGCAGAAAATAGTCAAAGCTACGTGAGCCTATAACGTTCTCACAGGACACAGGTCTCTCTGTGAGAGGCATTCTATGCCCATAAATTCAGTCATATGATTAAGACACACTCCTCGCCTAACATAACATCTTATACTGAACTAACTGACTGACTTAGTTTCTTCGTCATCATTAACCGTGACATCCTCTACATTAAAAAGTCCTTCACACATTTCAATATTCGCTGAACTCAGTTTAAGCACAGTGTCATCAGGCGCCAACGTGTCACCCAGTGTCGCAAGCGCAGCGGACGGCTAAATATCAGGCGCATCACTACCCTAATGACTCGTACAAATAGCTTCCACGAATGTACTACGTAATGTATCGCCGCAGGCGCATAATACTATGTTTTCAGTTTTCACATACATTTTACATGTCTATGGCGATGTGAGAAGCGGGTCTTAAGACGTTGCGTTGGGGTATCTCGAGTTTGGATGTCTCGATCTGTGCGTTTTCTGAAAGGGATATTGAATTTATCATTTACTAGATATGACCGATACTTAATTCGCGTGGATGTCGGAAAACAATAGTGTGTCTCTTTACTAATTATTTCCCTGAAATAAAAGTAACCTAAGTTATTCCTTATTATGATCATCTATCTGCCAGTGAAAGTCCTGTCAAAATCAGTCTAGCCTTTTTGTAGATTAGTCGGGACAGGCAGATAGACAGACAATTTTTTTTAAGTACCGTAAATACTTTCATATGCATTTAGTAAAAAGCTGATATTTTAACATTACAAACATACTGATACTTCAATTTTTATTTATAAATAAGTGGTTAGATTTTGCAGTTTGATCAAATAAAAAATCACCGCCCTCATAAAGTAAAATTAAGCACCTGTTGTGTTGTGATTCAATGATGACTTGAACTTAATTTGGATTACCATTCTGGCTACTTCGATCAAACCCAAATGTAGCCTCAAGTTAAAGCAGAAATGACTTAATTTTGTATAAAGAATTTGTTCGTGCGCTTGCATCTGACAACATAACTACCTAGTTCTTTGAAGAAAGTACTTCAAGTTACTCCAAGTTATCTTACTATATCGAAAGGGTACCCGTGCGTTTGACACGAAAAATGCCATACATCATGAAATCGCCAAGTTTGACAAACTATCTTTTCGAGATATCATACAAGAAAACATTCTAAAATCCAATAATATCATCACAAAGATTGCTATTTGAAAGTAAAAGGGACGCTCTGCAAATATAGGTCACCATTCACACTAGTTGGTCCAGTTTTACGAAAAATCCGCGATAATTGGTTGCGTGTGCGCACGACGTTGGTCGAGAGTTGACGTTAATAAACACGTTCGGAACGTATTGATTTGTTGCCACGGTTTATCGAGATCTAATTTGTAAAGCTTCTGAAGGGGGTTAAACTGTTTGTAAATGATTGGCTCGCTGGCTATTTAAATTAATTATAATTTTGGGTCTTGAATTGGCGACGGGTGATTGGAGCCTCTATGTTTTGTTCCTACTTTATATCCCACTAATATTGTAAATGTGAAAGTTTGTGAGGATAGATGTATGTTTGTTACTCTTTCACGCGAAAACCACACAACGAATTTGGATGAAATTTGGCGCACAGAAAGTTTAGAACCGTGATTAACACATTACTTTTTATTCCGGTTGTATGTTGCCGTGGGATAATTTTCGACCTCCACGTGGGTGAAACCACTGGAAGAACCTAGTAAAAGATACTTTGACGTTGCTATACTCACACACTGATAAATACTGTGTGGTCTGGCTGTTTGTGTATGTGAATTTAAATGTTTGTAAAAGCACCCACAAAACAGGAGAAATTCCTAGTGCGGGGCAACGTTTAAAAAAAAAACTTACGCGTTACCTTTTTGGTAGAATAACTCGATACTTTGGGGCTTGTGGCTAAGTAACAATAGCTGCGCGGGTCGATCGATCAGGTTAAGCTACGCTTGCCGCGGTTGGTCTGTGGATGGGTGACCATCTTTACATACCAAGACTCCTCCGTGCCTCGGAAAGCACGTTAAGCCGTTGGTCCCGGCTGTCATTTGTGGATCTTTGACAGTAGTTACGGGTAGTCAGAAGCCAGAAAATCTGACAACCAGTCTTATCAAGGGTATATCGTATTACCCAGTAACTGGGTTGTGGAGGTCAGATAGGCAGTCGCTCCATGTAAAATACTGGTATTCAGCTGCATCCAGTTAGACTGGAAGCCGACCCCAACATAGTTGGGAAAAGGCTAGGCAGATGATGAACTTGATACTTTCGGAAAATCTCTCCTTTACGTGATAAGTTAGGCTTATTGATGGGTGAAGCAGGTTCGATTCTCATACCCAGAACATTTGTTTGAAGGCTAGATTGTCATTCTATGAATTCCACAATCAGAATCCATCTTGGATGCCGTAACATACATTGTTGTGCGCAAGTGTTAAGTGTTATTTAAATTGCTATTTCACACAAACCAAAGATCACGAGAATTTTCCAATTGACAGTCGTGATCGACTACATACAACACGAAGGCACCTATCTATAAGAAAATGTCAATCCTTTGCGAGGTTCGCACGCCGCCGTCCGGGGTCGTCCGATTCGGCCGCGTCCGGCTATTGACATTCACGAATATTATTAGGCATTGTTTTGGTACTCAGAGTTGAGAAGAAAGGTTGATAAGACATTGGAAAAAAAATCTGTGTTCAAATACTCAAAGCAATGCTGACCGATACTGAAAAAAAAATAAGTTTAGGTAAGTAGAGTTTTTGATATCAGCTTACTAGCTACTACTTAATAATGTCACTGAAAAACAACCTCATGAAAGAAAAAATAGAATAGAATATAATTTATCGCTATTACAAGTAGAATTACAAAATAAAGTTGGCCAACATTGAAATTAAATTATGGCATACCTTGCTTTGAACTTATACAAGAAAAGTTTATATCCAGTGCGCAAAAAAAAAATGCGAAGTTTTTCGGTATAGCACTGTTCTATGAAACAGCAGATTTTTTTTTATAAGCGGCGAAAAATTTCTGCGGTCTAGAATGATATGCTGAATTCATGGTTACAGTTTGCGTACTGGATAAAAACTTACCCTGTTGAGGTAAATATGCTTTTTTATGTTTTTTTTTTTTGTGTGGAGGCAGGCAGCTACTTAAGTTGAGTACTCATACATACTTACCTCTTAAACTACAAATATTTAAGCAGATGAGTCAAGCTTAACAATGAATGCAGCTGTCCGTAAATGGTCACACCAAGGGACATATATTTTGTATAGGTTTTGCTTATACATACGAGTATATAATATACCTACACTAACGAACCGCCGAACCTTCTCGTGGGTGTACAGTGTATGTGACGGATGTCAAATCTTTTAAATTCTCTACATTCCTCTGTTACAATATGCATGTATTGCACATATAAACCTTGCTGAAGAAATTCTCTAAATGTTAGTGAAATCCGTTTCAAAATCCGTTGCGTGGTTTAGAAGAAGTAAGCGGAGAAACAGACAGACAAAAACGCCGACGACTTTACTAGTATACTATGTAGAGAAGAGATAGAGATTTACCCCTATATTCATAAATGTTGCTTAAAGTTAACTAATGATTAGCAACTGTTTAACCATACATTTTTCACGTTTAAACATCTCTTTACTTTAATTAACGTTTATGAATATACCCTTTATTATTTTGCATATTTATATCAGTGATATCGTATCTCATTTGTTTCTGATATCTCAGTTACAGGCTAGCTGGTATTTCATGACTGGCGGATGTGTGAGTAACCTCTGTGTGGGCGATGTGTCCGGCTGTTCTCAAGACATATCACGAACTGGCCATAGGTTAGTATGGCCACAGCTTAATGTAGTTAAACTAACTAGAAACGGCATTACTTAAAGTTATTTCTGAATTATCAGATTAGTTTCATTAACATTGTTAAACGAGCTTATAATAATTGGTCTAAAATGTTTACACAGGCCTCCTGTCAGTGAGGGGGGAGGTTATGAAAGAATAATTGTAGCTAATGCAGATCACTGCTAGATATACTAGCGGTGAATTTGAATAAAAATACCTGACTTACAAAAAAACACTACAATGTTAAAATTACTTTAAAAAAGAGTTGTCTTTTGTAATTATATTTGCACTTTTATAAAATAACATTGGATTTTTTTTACAAAATAATGATTGAAAGAAAAACAAAAGAAGACATAAAAAAAACAACTAAATTGCGAACCTCCTTCTTTTTTTTTAAAGTCGGTTAGAGCTGAACGCGATCAGCAGATCTAAACCGCATTTAAGAGTGGTCAGTGTCATCACTTTTGTTACATATTAGCATTGACAACTCCTGAACGGGATTAAGATGAGCTAATCGCGTTCAGTTACATTGGTGATAATCGCTATAGGTATTTCCGAAGCGACATCACGATATAGTATGAACCTTTTCTTCTCAAGTGTACCCATTGGTTACAACCAAGTGGTCACCGGTCAGAAAAGCTCTTGCAATGAAGTAGCAACATAAAATACATAACGATTCCTCCCAAGCTATTAAACCAGTTCAAGGTATCAAAATTATCTTAAAAACCTTTACCAGACAGTTATGCGGTATCGCAGTTAGAACTTATATCAGTAACCTTTGCACTTACCTGCGACTGCTCGTCAAGGATACCGACTACGGATCGTGGACTGACGGATGTAATGGCAAGGTCCCATGTGTGACGCTGATGACAGGATTGTGTGTGTGCATTCTATTGTGTATGACATTGACTTGCTATGAATTTTGCGGTGGAGACAGATAGGTTATGTGTGACCTTAAGAGCCGGTGTTAATTTAATTAATATTTTTACGATCAATTTTTGACAAGTTGACTGTTGATTTTTAGGGTTCCGTACCTCTAAAGGAAAAAAACGGAACCCTTATAAGATCACTTTGTTGTCCGTCCGTCCATCCGTCCGTCCGTCCGTCTGTCAAGACCGTTTTTCTCAGGAACGCGTGGAGGTATCAAACTGAAATTTCTATATGATACTTAGTTCTACTGTCCCTGGAAGCTGTAGAAAAATCAACCTTCTAAGTCAACGCAATCAAAAGATACAGCCATTTAGGCCGCAAAATTCCGCAAATTTTCGAAACTCGCACGGGAATCAAAACCTACAGGGTACTTCCCGTGAACTTAGAATCTTGAAATTTTGTACGAAGTCACGTCTTATAGTACAGATATAGGAAAAATTACGAAAACCGAAAATTTTTAGTTTCGTCATATAAAAAAAAAATTTTTTGACAATTTTGAACTTTTACTTATATACCCACAGGTTTGTACGGAACCCTCGGTGCGCGAGTCCAACTCGCACTTGACCGGTTTTTTTTATCTATGGACAAAAAGTTGGGTTCACGTAAAAAAAATCATGAAAACAACACAGATTTATACTTAGGAACACAGGCTATTAATAGTCGGCAGCTAGACGTCGTGGCTGTGACAAAAAGGCTTCCACTCAGCATGATGCTGTGCTATGGGACCTACAGCACAGCGCTGATTTTCAGTGGTCATCCGAAAACGACGAAAGGTGATCTGGCGGTTGGGCCATTTATTCTTGTATATGGGTACCTACTTATTTCTGCCTACTCATGAACAGATTTTAGTATTATAAGTTTATGATCGTCCGTATTCACTCGGGATCCAGGGTATATTGTTTGAAAGAAAATTAGTGGGAAAGAAAAAATCAAGGAAAAGAACCGTACACAGAGTTCATGTAGAATAACAGGACAAGGGAACAAGGAAGGGCTAAACAAAGGCGTATTATTTAAACCAGTCAATTAAACAGCGGAATGAGGAAAGCATCGTGTGATGATCGCCAACAATAACTGTCCACTCGATAATGAGTGCTTTCTCAGCTTCTTGTGCACGGCATTGTACGCTTTTCCTCGTGAAAAACTATACGGAGCAGCGGTTGTACCGTGCGGCTAACTGGGGTTTGTTGATCTGATGTTTATGTTAGACGGCTGGTTACGAACTGTTTTGGTCATTTGGAGGGCGAGAAAAAGAGCAGATGGATAGAATCTTAGATTTATTTAAATGGAAACAGTACTGATGTAGGTGGGTTTTGAATCCTGTTAACTTCACATAGAAAATTCAAAAAATAGTGTTTAATCCTTTTCGTAAAAGCACATTTTCTTCTCATTTAAAACCAAAGTTAAATGTGCATTGTAAACGAATGTTTACAGCTTATGTAAATCAATTTTAAATTACCATCACAAGATTACCATATACCATTTGTGATTACGATGAAGTCACGGCATTAAACTCACATTCGGCATTTTGCTCATTTAAGTGTCGATAAATCATTTAGTCAGTTTAAAATATTTTACTAAGTGATATGAGCAGGTATGAATTTTACAAGTTGGCTTCAATAACCAAATTAAGGAATTAATGTTGCTATTTATGAATAACTCTCTGTGATTAGTCAAACAATATTAACCTTTCTTGTATATAATAAAATAATAATTGCCCAGTTACGGACCTAAAACCCATAATAACTACAAGGTTTACGATCTTAACTGGTCAATTATTATTTAGGTCAAGTCTTAAGGTTAATTATAAACAATCTTTGACCACATGTCATATATATATTTCCATTACCTGATACAATGAGACCTCTTCTGGCATGTTATGAAGCTACATAATCTGTAAGTAAGCCCACGTTTGCACGGACGTAATGAAATTGTGGCGGGACTTTTTCGCGACCTGAAACTACAACAGCGCCGAGAGTTGGAAATCGAACAGTAAAAAACACTGTTCGATTTTAGACATGGACTCTGTTGGATGCGTCCGTGTTGACTTTGACTTATTTAAACTACGATTAATTAGTCGGTGCAACCGTACCTTCTCATATCACCCAGTATATGAGTTCGCGCGTAATTACATTCGACGAGCGCTCTTTCGACCGAAAAAACAACCATCTCTCTCATTGTTCCCGCCAATTTTTCCCACATTTCGCCTTTTACAGTTACACTTTGCCTTCCTGATTTACTCGCAAAAAGTGTATAAATTGAATTCCTCATGCATCAAGCGCGCCGGGATCGTTTCATACTTTTTTCTTGCCCCGGAAAAGATTGTCTTTGTTGTTAGATAATTCTTGGTGTGAGCTGCCCTTATTTTTAGTTGGGTTGTGTGGACTTGTACTTAGAATATGAGTGTTAACATTATGGGCTGTTGCGTTCTTCTTTTGTACGTATAGATAGCACTGGCGAGGGTTGGAATTATGACCAGAGTAAGCCGTTCCAAAAAAAAACACTCTCTGCGTGATGCAAGCTTACGTTTCCTCAGAGGATAAAGCCTCACTTTCACTCATACTGAGTTAGAATCAGAGAATTTTGTACGGAAGATACGGTTTTCATTGCGCGCGTTTTTTCAGTAAAACTTAGAAACACAAAAAAATGTATTGTACTTTGAAATAATGAATGGTGGATTGGTGGGAGGTGAGATTTCTTAAAGGTAAGCCGATGGATAACGGTTTGTGTTGACCCTTCGCCACTGATAGATAGTACCTATTACTTATTTTGTTTGGACCTACATCACCATCATCAACATTTTTCAAACAGCCGAAAGACGTCTACTGCTGGACATAGGCCTCCCCTAAGCTCCGCCACTTCGACTGGTTCTGTGCTTCCTGCATCCTTCCGGGGATTGTTCGCCCTCCTTGTCTCACCGTGGCCTTGACCGCTACCGTAGCCAAGGGTAGGCGGGCCGTCGGGCACTAGGGGCCAATTATGTTTGGTGCTTGTCATGTTGTTTTGCCATAATCGCCATGCTTGGCACGCGGGTTAGCGATTGCAGTATGGTTTTAAAAATGTATAGAGAACGCTGCTGCCCATTCTCTAGTAGTCGCCTTAGTCGCCTCCTACGACACCCACGGGAAGACATGGGGTGGTGCTATTCTTTTAGTCCGTTACCACACAGTACCCTTTGGACCCTGTAAGAACTATAATCACGGGTCACGGCGTCTTCTGGAAAAGTTTCAGTTTCTTAGATCGTTTTAAAGGTCTCACTAGGTAAAGTGTTAAATACATTTTCTTTGGAACAGTCTGCCTAGCCTCTTCCCAACTATGTTGGAGTCGGCTTCAAGTCTAACTGAAGTCAGCTCGATACCAGCATATTATATGGTTCAACTGTCTATCTGACCTCCACAATCCAGTTACAAGGTAATATGATACCCTTGGTAAGGATGTCAGACTTTCGGGCTTCTGTCCACCCGTAACGACTGTCAAAGATCCACGAATGACAGCCGGGACCAACGGCTTAACGAGCTTTCCGAGGCCACGGAGGGGTCTCGGTATGTTAAATTGGTCACCCATCCGTGGCAAGCGTAGCTTAACCTGATCAATCGACTCATACGGCTGTGATGTTGTAGAATAGAAGAGCATGCTAATAGACAAAATCAAAACAATAGGGTAACGTGTAAAACGGTGCCGTTTATCCATTTAGCGTGGAAGTCCGCAAAGTACTAGAGCTCTGAACTCCGTTTTCCACCGATCAAAGTATCGAACGAACGCATCCAAATACGGTCAAAACAAAACTTTCTCACTAATTCCACCGCGGATCGTGCAAGGAAGATTCACATGCGAAACGACCACTGCATACACGTGAAACTATCAGTCAAACTACTAGTTAAACATCTACATAAGTCACGTCTCACGATTCTCTACGAGTAACAGTTTAATAATGTCCGCGAAGTGACCCACCACGACCCCAGTGAAATACGGTTGAACGGACTTGGGGCCATATTTTCCCCCATGCATCGTACTAAAGTCGTGTCTTCCTTGGTGGAAATAAAACGCGAGGTCCATCTCTAGGGGCATCGGTGCTTCAGATGCGCTATTTTAGACAGCATAGCCAAACGTTTTATGCACCCAAACCAGCCATTCAAAATCCAATCTTGCCACAGCCAGATACAGCATCTTTCAGCTCGTGTGCAATTAACATGTAAGTGAAATCAAAGTAGGGTGTACGGATAATGTCATGGGAAGAGCTCAATGAACGTGCGGACAGCGCGTGGACTGCCGACCGGAGGAACTTCCCAACTTATTAACCTCATTAGACAAATGAATTTCGGTTTTAATGCTTTCGTAATAAAGGCGTTATGAAATGCAGATAGAAACTAAGTAAACTTGTAGGCTACACTGCGGTGATCTTCTGTCTTAATAAGTGTAAATCTGTTAAGTGTCATTGGTTCAGTTTTGGTGAGTTTGTTTCCATTAGTGAGCCGGTCATAAGGTTCACAATAGTTAATGTTTCTTGGTCATGATTTGTTTTGTTTCACGTTTCGTGTTTTGTGAGTTTATTGACCAATAATTAATATTGAAATACCGTTCAATTACCTGTGGTTATCTTCAGGAATACCTCTGCAATGGTCTTGTAAGCGTGCGTAAGGAGTTTATGGGTCGTAAGTTAAACGGCTGATAAATTATGAGATAATTAAAACATACTTACGATTGAGAACACAATTCTATTCTAACATAGACATAAAAGGGGAGGATTTCACTTCACAATATTGATTGATTTCATACAAGAATGACATCTATAATGTTCCAGTAAAAAAACATGAATATCACGTTTCGTTTATAGGCAGAGGGTAAGTAATATAGGTACCTACATAGTAAGACAGCTTGTGGCTAACTAATAACAGCCGCACGATCGATCAGGTTAACCTACGCTTGCCGCGGTTGGTCCGTAGATGGGTGACCATCTTTAAATATCAAAACCCATCAATGCCTCGGAAAGCACGTTAAGCCGTTGGTCCCAGGAGTCATCCGTGGATATTTGGCAGCCGTAACTGGTCATCAGAAGCCCGTATCGTATTACGCAATAACTGGGTTGTGAAGGTCAGATAGGCAGTCACTCCATGAAAAACACTGGTATTTAGCTGCATCCAGTTAGACTGGAAGCTGCCCTCAACTAAGTTGGCAAAAGGCTAGGTAGATGATGAGTAAGACTAGATTATGGTGAAAGGAAAACTATCATATTGACCTAGAATTTCAAAACCAAAATCAAAAAGTCATTTATTCAAACTTTTTGATGGTCAAAATTACATAAGACAGTCCCCGCAAAAACCCCTGCCCTTCGCCACTTCCTAATTCTTCACATAACACTACTAATAAATAAAACACAATATGCCAGAATACTCTTTACTACATTAAAAAATATCCTCATTAAAAAAAAAAACACAACGTGGTATCAACATCTCTATACAAATACCCGTGGGATGACGTCTGCCCTTTCCTGTAGGAAGCGTCGTGACTCACTGACCCATTGCCTCGCCGGCCACGTTCATTTGCTAGCTTTGCATATACTGTGTCTATTTGTATGTTTGTGTGTGATGCCGGTGCATTCGTATAGTTGGTACTGCATTTAGACTTGAGTTGAGAGGTATATCTCGAACAGGTATGTTTCGTTTTGTATTGAACTTATACAGTTTTGGGAAATTAGGAGATGGGTTGATAATTTGGCTGGAAAATTTAGTAGGCATGGTTTGTATTGAAATTCAAACGGGTTTGGATGTAAGACGTGGGCATGCACCGCCCTTGCGTACCTTATATTGAAATAAAGAATCAGAAGATATCTTCTGAATCAAAATCAAAAGTCATTTATTCAAACTAGGCTGGTGTCAGCACTTTTTGAACGTCAAAAATTACAAGAAAGTCCCCCAAAAACGCCCACCCTTCGACACTTCCTAGTGCTTTTAATCATTCAGACATTTCACTTGCGTTCCAAACGATATTTTTATATTAAACAACAGCTTAAGTATGTACGGCGGTCATAATCGGTTTGTTGGATATAGTTGAAGTTTCGTATAAAATCGATGCACGTTTTCGAATGGAAATTAATTTAATAAATGAACCGTTTGTTTTCTAGGAATTAAATTCAATTTTATTCGGAACCGTCGAAAAATCGGTTTCTTACTAAACTTCAATTATATCTGACGATCTCTTTTGGTGACCGTGCCTTCATACATATAAACAGACAAAAAGAAAGGAACAGAAAAATAATAATCTTTCGAATAAAGAATACTTTCAGTCTATTAAAAAAAAAAAAAAAAAAAACAATCTAATGACTTGTTTCAGCGGTGAATAACGCTACCGTGAGAATTTGTGGATTGAAATCATACAATAATGAATCTATGCCTTACAATAACTCTTGAATTTGTTAATATAATAAAATCAGACATTCAAAAGCCCTCCGCTTCTATTAGCAACATTAGCACCTAGTTTCCTTGCTTTCTCAATCAATTTAAATAACGCCATTGTTGCATGAAAACTATTGTTCGCCGAGCCAGCCCATCACCGGATTCCTGCATAAATCAATAGGATATGTACAGTCGAACGTTTAACATCTAACAATTATTACCTTTGACCTTATTTTGACATTTGGTTTTGTGTCGCAAACGACCATGAATGAGCCGGGATGGGGGCTATCTCCGTTTCATCGGCCTCACCTGTGAAATATTGCATAAAAAGTTCATTTACTGTCTGAAGTAAGCAATTGATTTTTGTAATGGTGAGGTTAAGTTGGAAGAGTGAACGAATTTCTGTAACAAAGCAAAATTTATTGATATTGAAATTATTTGTAAGTAATTTAATAGCACTACGAAAGCACCATTTCATTCACTATGGTTGAGTTTTCATTGATATAATTTTATTTACTGACTGGCTTTTACCAGTGGCTTCGCTTTAGTGGAGGCGAAAATTATCTCACGGAAACATATTACCGGGATAGAAGTATCATATGTGTTTTTTTTTCTTTTTTGAGGGTTGGAAATCATCAAATAATTTCTCCCATTTGAGAAGTCCTCTGGGTGGAGCAGGAGGGCGTGTCAGACTTTTACTGACTAAAACTCACCCGTGTTCCCTCAGTTGCCTGTGTGCCGGGGGCAACGGTATCTCTTTCGAACAACCGCTAATACTAATATCGTTTAGAACCAATATTGACCATAAAATAATTTTGGCCGCGTAGAGCATGGAAATACCCGTATGTGAACCGGTTATAATCTATCGTGCCAAATTTCATCCCAATCTGTTCTGCCGTTGTTGCGTGATTGAGTAACAAACATCCAAACATTTATATATCCAAACATAAAAAACTATCACATTTCTAATATTAGTAGGTTTTGCTAGCTAACATTTACTATAGGTAGGTACACCTCTGCCCGAAACTTCGGGGAAACGAAGCGTGATGTTAAGTATTTGAAACATCTAAAAAATAAACACAAAGTTACACATACTTGACCTAAAACTTAGAAGTGCAAACTCTTTAGAAGCTTTGCGAACTTTAACTTCAAAGTTCTAGAAAATACTAACTTGCACCAAGACTTATCTCTCTCTATGTATATTCTAAGCAATCAGAATATAAATAAACGGCACAGGTCATTCTGGTCAGCTACTGCCACAAATCATCTTTTGTAACACCACTAGCCGAGTGACCTTCTGACCAAAGGTCAGGTCAATTTGTTCATTCATTGTTAAAACATAAACAAAATCAAAGATGGCGGCTGTATCATCCATTTAAATTTCAATGATGCAAACTTTCTTATCTAACAATGGCATCGTATAGTAAGTTTGAGACCTTTGTGCTGGGATTATATACTTCTGGCGAGAATATGGCAATAATTTGAGTATATTGTAATTGTTAATACCTTATTGTGCTGTGTCTATCTGTCAGTCAATTCACTTTCGATTTTGTGATCTACATTGGACGTGGATTGGTTATGTTAGAGGGAGAAACACTGGTGAATATTTTCAAGCGGTGAATATTTAGAGTGTTGTTTTTTCTTATCGTCAACAAGTGTCTAGTCTTTTAGTTACTGGGTAGCACTTTACTCCCTGGTAAGACTGGTTGTCAGACTTTCGGGATTCTGACTACCCGAACGACTGTTAAAGATAGCCACTAGTGAATTTTTCTTTTCTTATACTTTTTTATTTTCTACGAACATCAAATACGTACAAAAATTTATAATTACAAAAGTATGTATTTGGAAGCATTGTGGAGTAATACTTTTATTCTTATAGATACGATACTTTATATTTAGATACTTGTAGACTAAGCTGAAAATACCGAAAAACTTGGAACTTTTAACTGTAATCGTAATTTTTTTTTTAAAGTCCCTACCAGAAATGGCCCCTTTTATGTAATTTTCTATACCTAGCTACTAATATTATAATGGTGGTGTGTTTCTACATACAAACTCACAAATTGTACCTCTTTATAATACCGAAATTCAAATTTCAAGTACCCCCCATACTTGTGTAGGATAATCTTCAAAACTACTGATTCGATTTCAAAAATTGTTTTTTTAATAGGTAGCTACTGTACCTATTATCAAGTGTCATAGGATAGTTTATGTGCAAACCAGAAATTTCACGTGGACTAAATTGCGACAGAAGCTCGTCATTTATACGTGCAATATTTATTCTCATTTATAAGTTACTAATACTGCAGTCTCGCATACCACCGTCCAAGCTTCCTTGCTGTTTGTCAATGTAGGAGGTTGCGCGAAATGCTAAGCGTGATCGATGGGATGGACTGTTGCGCAAGCGCCACGACGCGTGCGACGAGCCAACGTGTTAACTGGGGCATTGTTTTGAGATAGGTACGTACTGTGAAATCTAACTACACTAACTACATTTATTTTTTATGTGTATTGAAATCATATTAAAAATAAAATCCTAACATTATTATTTATAATAGTATTTCCCAAAGGGTTGGGCTGAGGTGTACCTACAGTACACACACATTTCGCCAGTTATGTTTAAATCCCATGCACTAAAGGTCGAGATTGTCACCATCAGCCGGATCCAAATCCAGACTCTGTACTGCTACTTAGAAATCCCTGATGAATTAACCCAATTACTTACACTTTTCCCGACCTGAGAATTGATCGCAGCAACTCATCAGAAGCAACGCATGGGTTCACTCGACCAATGAGAGAAAAAAAAACTAAACATAGGTACATACATACAAATAAATAAAAAAAATTGAGTCTGTTTGTAATGCCAAAATAACAGTGTTTACTAAATGCATATGAATGTAACGGTAATTATAAAAAAATAAATATAACATCCGTCTGTTTGTTCCGACTAATCTCCTAAACGGCGGAACAGATTCTGATGAAATTTGGCATGGGGTACTTTGAACCCTGGGAAAAGTATATCGATGCCTGCCTATGGCAGGCATCGACATACTACGCGGGTGAAACCGAGGGCGGAAGCTAGAATTTAATTTAAAAAAAAAACCGTCTCCGGCTGAGTGTGAAATTTGATTGAATGCTAATTGTTATTGGTACTCTGGCGGAAAATGATAGGATTTTCAGTTACAATATTGTTTGCTAGAGCTAAAGCTCTGTTCTGATCCTGGTAAATTACAATAGGCTCGTCAGAATGCAGGCGTGCATAGACACTCCTTTGCCACTCTGAGAAACACTAACCGTATATTACAAATTAAAGTCAGTAATTATAAATCTGCTCTCAACTGTATCTTAAATTGTTACCACCATTCATTATGCGCACAGCCAAAGTGTGAAACTGTGGAACTAATAAACCAGCGTCTGTGTTTCCCTTTCACATTTAAGTTATCTGCCTTAAAAGCAAGAGGGAACAGGTACCCTCTGGGTACACTCATTCCATTATAGACCTCATCCAACGCTTTCCATCAGGTAAGATCGAAGTAAAGAACAGGCCCATCCAACAATAGAAAAATTAAAATAAAAAAACACACATATTATACCTACATGGCGCACTTATGAAACATCAGAAGCTAGGTGCACGATTTCAATTGGGCGTTTCCTAAAGAGAAGAACCGGTAAGAAATACCACGATTAGTCACCGAGGAGTATTTCTGCACCTATCCTAATTTATTTAGGGTCGGAGCAATATGTCTTACACATGCAACATGTATTACTGAATTTTTTATTATGTTTTAAAATTACAGTATTACTCAATAGGTACTAGCTTTTGCCCGCGGCTCCGCCCGCGTGGATGTCGGTTATCGCGTAAAAAAGTAGCCTATGTCCTTACCCATATCCCAGGCTATATCTCGGCCAAATTTCATGACGATCGGTTCAGCGGTTAAGGCGTGAAAGCGTAACAGACAGACAGACAGACAGACAGAGTTACTTTCGCATTTATAATATTAGTAGGGATGAGATACAACGTAGACCTGTCAACAAGTACCAGGTAGGTACTTAACAGAATAGAAACAGATCTAAAAATCGAGACATTTGTGAGTATTCAAGGCATTTCCATTCATAATCCTGACCACTCAATAATTTTAAAACCACGTACTCCAATCGAAGTCAAACCTCCTCCCAGCATCTTCTCATAATTTAGCATCAGTAACGTATAGTTTGGCAGGCCGTGTGGCGACTGGCGGCGTGAGAGCGACCCACTGATGGACGTCACGAATACTGATCGTGTGCACACAGCCTAACTGTGCCTCACCTACATACGAGACGTGATATAATTATGTGAGACTGGGAAGTAGTGGCTGATGATATAGGAAATATTTTCAGCTCGTTTGAGTCCTTTTATGATGGAGGACACCTTTGAATTTAACTGTTACGAATTAAGAAGGTACAAAAAAGTTTTCTATCGGATATAATATAGGGTGGCTGGGACATCGACGTGCAAATCTACCATGAATTCAGTACATCCTTCTAAACCCTCTAGTATAGATTTCTACGATTATCTAAAAATGATTGCTACATAGTATTAATAGTACAGTACATGTATATAGAGAAAAAATTGTCACAGGGCATTAAAAAAATCGTCCGCATTGCTGTCAATGGGATAAATTCCCAAAAGGCTGGCAGCATTACCATGTTGTATGGAAATGCTGATTCTTTGGCTAAAGAATAGGCCAGCCCTCTGGTCACGTGAAGAGTCGACTAACCGCTTGGCGATGTCTCGAAAAACCAAGTGGGTACTCGGACCCCATGGCCCAAGTGTTTTAACCCCAAACATAGTTAATGGAAAAAGTTTCATAGAAGAGAGGGAAATACGAACTGGCTTCCAAAAAGTTCAACGAATTCTTGCTTCAAATGACCTTCCTGAATTAGAATAGCCGAGGATCGAGATAAATGTCATGCCATGGAATGGCCTGTACCAAGAGTGGACTGCTATTAAACTGATCATGACATAAGAAATCTCGGTGCTAAAATATAGCTAACAAGCTTTTGCCAGCGGCTTTGCCCGCGCGGAACTTTCACCCCCTATTTAACATCCTTAGGGGTTGAATTTCGAAAAATCCTTCCTTATTCCTTGTCTACATTATAAAGGGCACGTCTGTGCAAAATTTCCGCTTTCTAGGTCCTAGGGTTTGGGCTGGGCGTTGATGAGTCAGTCAGTCAGTCGGTCAGGAGTTTTCTTTTTATTTATAAATATAGATAGAATCTTTATCACAGACAAATATATTTTTATGACTATTATGTTATAGATGATGACACCAAAAACCTAATAATCTAATCATTACTTAACTTTAAGCAGCTTTTATAAATAAGGGGGCTTAAACCTAGGTTAGTTTATTTGTACAGCTTCCTCTTTATGCATGCGGAGTTTACCTATAAGCGATTTTTACACCACTATATTAATTTATCTTACATGCTCTCTTTAGCATAATACCAGTGTAGATAATTGTTAGTAAATCAAACAAATAAAAAAAGCAGGTTTTGTATATCAACTAAATATTAACAAAACGGTCACGAAAGCACTAAACAGAGGAAATCCTTGCAGAAATAACCCTAGAATTTAGCTAATTTATTTACAAGCATACTTCAGCTTCAATATCAGGCTCAAGATCCGAAGATAAACTAAGTAGGGCTAGTACATTGCGTGAGAAACTTGCCTTCGTCGAGCGACCTGCGACCGTTGGTAATCTAGCTGCTACCGGTCGGTTAATTTATAGGTGCACTAGGCTTCTC
Source organism: Polymixis flavicincta (assembly GCA_949987655.1). Taxonomy (NCBI): domain Eukaryota; kingdom Metazoa; phylum Arthropoda; class Insecta; order Lepidoptera; family Noctuidae; genus Polymixis; species Polymixis flavicincta. The sequence goes on from OX465184.1 coordinate 17,140,722, forward strand.
AATGTCGCTGGTATTAGCATCATTAGCTGTATGGATATTATGTCACGATCTATTAATTAATATATGTGGTATTTCTGCAGAAATATGTGTGTAGTCACGTATAAAACTCGTATCGCTTCTTTTGACTGGAGGGTTTTTATTAATTTTTAAGCCACCAGTTGGCGCCACTTTGACAAGAGGTCTTGCAGTTCGACAATGAACTTAAAATATTTGATGTCATTCGTTTTATTCTTTCGTTCACAATTCATTCCGTAGGTGCTTTGACACTTTTGTCAGGTGCAGACCTGACGTCTCAGTACTGCCACCAAGTGAATATCATTTCAGAAAACCCTCATTGCATAAACGCCAAATGACAACAGACCGTTACTACCACAGAACAGATAAAAGATACTGCTATGTGTCTTTGGATCTATACATATTTTATTGTTTTGCCACCAAATCCCGAAATCATAGTTGTTTTTGACGTTGTAGTGCTTTTTTGGAAGTCAGACGTTTATTAAAAAACCATTCGTTTTATATGCCTACTTGCTATGTAAAGAATTAGACAAAGGAGATTAAATACGTAGAAACAAACGCAAAAACCACCCAAGCAAAGTTAATATTATTTTCAAGGGACCAGAATGAGGCATACCTTTTTCATTAAAAGCAGATTTTTTTAAATCGATTCACAATTATTGCCGGAGTAAACGAGGAACTAAATATTTAAAAATATACAAATTGAGAACCTCCTCGTTTTTGAAGGCAGTTCCTAAACAGATCTCTAAGGATTCAGCTGCATCCAGATAGACTAGAAGCGGACTCCAACATAGTTAGGAAACAGATAGGCAGATGAAGAGATCTTGAAGGACACCTAACACTAGGATATGTAGGATGGCATGACGTTTCTGTCATACATACCTAGATGCCTAAGGAAGAACTAACGAAGGGACAAGCAAGATTGACTTCCACCAAAAGAAAAGGAAGAAATTACTTAACAGTAATAATACGCTCAAAAGGAACTACATAGATTGTTAGTCTTGTTTCTTTTGTGTTACTTGTTTCAATGGTTGCGACTTTCATTTATATCAAAGTTTTAATCAATTATGCACAGCTACCGTTAATTTTAAGTAACCTGCGACCGTTCGAAATCTTAACAGTTACCAATCGACCAATTTATATGTTTTTTTCAATGTCGCAGTGATTACCGTCATTAAGAAGTTAATATTCGCTATTAATATGTGAATATTGAAGAAAGTCACCTTCACTGCTTAATTTCTACGACTTTTACTGAAAGGTTACTTTATCAATATTCTAATGATCCTTAGCATCAATTGCTATTATTAGTTATTATTAGCTATTATTGGCTTCTTCCCTTGCCATTAATTTGTTTTGCATGATTAGGTACTTATTTACTATTTTATTTATTTCGCTTGTACTGTACTTTCCACTTAGAAGGTGAAAATACTATCGTAAGTATACCGTTTTAATATATTATTTTCCCATATTTTTTTTATTTTTTATTTTCAATTCAGCTAATGATAAATTAAGAAGCATGTCCACTGGATTTGCGTGAGTACTTCGTCCGTCTGACACGCCTTTCTGCGACCGTTTTCAATCTCTCCGTTAAATCATCGAATGCTAGCTAATTTATTGACACTGTTTACAGTAGAATATCGCGATTATTATAATTAACGGAAAATAAATTGTGGCGAAATGCTTCAGAATTGCAGGGATTTTGTAAATAAAGTACGACACTCCATTGCTTTGAAACTAGATGAGAACAATCTTGATGCTGTACACAATGTAGTCTCTTTACACACAAAAGCAAAACTTCAGATAGTTTAAAAATGTTTGCTTTTGCCAGCTATTATTCCGTGACCCACGATACATTTAATTGACCACAGAGTTCGCGTGCCAGCCATCCTCTCTCCAATTTGTTTCTCGAAACAGACTTCGTGAATCCCTGACATGTTACGAAAAATATTCCAAGTGACTGTCAGCTCTTAACTTCGGTGCCATCTTCGAACCGCAGCTATAAATTAAGTAGCATTCACGGATAGGACGGCGTGAGAGCGTCCGACCGTCCGGCACGACCGGCACACACGACCGCTCTCGGTACATCCCGGACACGGAGCTTAGAAATATGGGATATGCCTAGAGAGCACGACGACTAGGTACTTGGGTATCAGACGGTAAATGTCCACTTCTAAACATGAGCCTTGCTATAAAACGCTCAATTGTATGGTTGTGAGGAAATCGTGCCTACATAGCCAGATTATTGCAAGGAAATAAATAGGTGTTGTTTTAAGTGCATAGGACAACTTTGCTGGGCATTTGCATTCTCCTGACCTCTTCAAAAATAAAAATTACCTATTAGAACTAAATGTTCAGCCGGCCAATGGCCTATTCAGTACAAAAAATCAATCAACTCAGTCCATCGCAGTTCACTGCTGGACATAAACCCTACGTCTTCCACCTTCCGCATCTAGTCAGTCCATTGAAGGTCCCAGTTGTATACTACATTCTGCTGACCTAAACCCATAGTCATATTTCATGGCACCCGCAACTAGGAAAGATGACCTGTTCAGCCACGACGTAGAATTCATATAGGGAGGGACGTTGGGACCGCAGCGTCCGACCATCTGGCACGAACGAGCTCTGCACATCCCAGACATGGAGTGTGGAAATATGGGATATGCTACGAGGTAATTATATGAAACGAACTTATATAAGAAGTTTACTGGAAGAATCGAGATCATTGTTGGTGGTGTGTTCTTAATGGTTTCGAAACTAGCATATCCAGTTGTATGTATGTATGTAGATAGTCCGCAGTTCAACAAAATATGGAACAATTCAACGTCGTGAATTTTGTTTCTGTAAAATGTATGTTTTTTAACACTTAACAATTCATTATTATTATTTAGGCATACTAGCAGCTAATTAGCTAATGCGTATGTATCAAAAAGCTTGGTGATATGTTCGATCCTTGAAGCAGTTTCTTCTGGAGAGGCATCACAACATTTTCCGGGAACCTATTCCATGCTGTTATAACTGGGTTAGTTGAGAAGTGCTGCAAAGACTATTTTTTGACTAGTTTTCCCATAACTTATGGGAATGCCCACACAAACGTTAGTTGGCATTCAGAGTGCATCAGTGTTATAGACATATTAGCCATGATATGCACAAAATCGCTTACCTTTTTATTCGTTTTTTGGCTTTTGCTAAGTTAAGCCACTCGAAAACGTATACCTTCATTCGCAAATGTATTTGTATATACCCTTCCTAAACCCGTAAATATGACGTATCTCCTTCGTTTCCTCGATCTACGATCTCAGCCTCTTTGTTATGTCATTCTGGCATAGAACGATTTATCGGCGTGCTGTTTACCTCATCGTGGGGTTTGTGGAAATCATTAGCTGTTGCTGTTCTCTATCTGTTGGGAATTGGATTGGTAATTTGTATGATGTATGTTTCAGATAAGTGTTTCTTGTCATTAAAGAATATTATGGTTTTGAAATAAAAGAGATATAACTAGCAGTCTTTCTATCTCATCATCATCACTAGCCATAGCCCGAATTAAACCTACTACGGGGCATAGGGCTCTCTTGTGGCAATTCTCACGCTTCTATGCCAGCCTCATCCAGGTTTTGCCTGTGATTGTAACAATGTCGTTCTCCGACGACCGACATCTCGTCTTCCCGTCCTTGGATGCCACTCACAGCCTTACTCCACCTGTTATTATAGATAGAAAACGTGGACATTTGGGAAGAGCCAGGTGTCCATGATTGTATTAGATTCTGCCTAGGTTGGTGTCCGATGTAGAGCTTCAAAAAATACACAATATACGCGGAGCGAAGAGGGTACAAAGTGTACAGAAATTCTAAATGAATTAAGAATGGATTAGAGGAGCACATTCGTCCTGTTCTAGAACCAAAAATGTAAGTCTGTAATATTAGGAACATTAGGTACAAAATCGATTTTTTCCTGCTGGGACACAGGCCTCCTCTCGTTGAGAGGCTATAGTCCACCATGGACCCAGTGTAGGTTGGTTGATATCGCATGTCTTCGAATTTTAGGTTCAAGGTCATGCTGATTACCTCACGATGTTTTCTTTTACCGTTTCTGTGACAGTGGTGGTGAAATTAGATACTTTGTGTATTTAACTTCACCACCACTGCCACCAAACCACGTAAACTTCCAGATATAAATAAAAATTACAAAGAAAACCATAAAAAAAACTTCTTCAAAATCAAAAAACACAAAGAACCGTTGAAACTGAATGCAATACACTAAACACACAATCAAAAGCTATCTAATAACCGCGTTATTTACGTAAAGGGTTGTAAGGTAGGATGCAATCGCGCGGCCGAACAACGCGCCATAAACGCGTACGCTGCGTTTTACGAGCGTTTTCGCTTTCGCGCCATTTGCAATAAATCAGAGACGCCACCGAGTGGGCGATGTTGGTGCGCCCGGCGCGTCAATCCGAATCATGGTCATATGGTATTTGAAGAGACGGGCGGTTTTGTGTAAGGATATTTTGCAGTAGTATAAATAATCGTGACAATAACTACCTCTTAGGTAAGAAGCATACACTAAAAGATTTTTGTATCATTTTCATTCCTTGAAAGTACGAAAGTAACAGAAAAGTTGAAAAGAAATCGTTTGGCTTAGTATCCATACTAAGCCAAACGATTTCTTTTCAACTTTTCTCGTGATGAAGAGGGAAGAAACGCATGTGAATGAACATAATAATGTAAATAGGTGGAAAGGGAGAGGAAGGCCCAAAAAATATGGATGGATTGTGTGAGGAATTATATGAAAGAGTAGGGAGTGAATGATAGCGTGACAGCTGACAGGGGAGAATGGAAGAAGAAGAGAGGTCTGATAGGCAGTCGCTCCATTTCAAATACCTACTGGTATTCAGCTGCATCCGGTTAAACTGGAAGCCGACCCCAACATAGTCGGGAAAAGGCTACGCAGATTGATTTTTACTGAAAAAAGGTGAAAATATAATGAATGTCATCACACTCTTGGCAGAGTGGTTGTGGTCGTCACATCAGGGGTGGTGGCAATCTTCACAATCCATCGCCATTCCTCTCGTACTGTGGCTTTGCTTGAGCATTCGTGGAGTGAACTTCATGAATTACACAATAAATATTATAATTTTACTCGCTTTTCTTATACACGGGATGCATGGAGGTCGAAAATTATCCCACAAAAAGGCACTTTCGGGTTAATTTAAGGTTTTGGGTATATTTTATATTAATTCAGATTAAAATCTATCTGTGTGCCAAATTTCATCCAAATCCGTTCAGCCTTTTTTGCGTAATTGAGTAACAAACATCCAGACATCCAACAATCCAAACTTTCACATTTATAATATTAGTAGGAATTAGGATACTAGGGTAGTAACATCGAGCTCACTTACCTTATAAAACAATATAGCGTTCTTGACGCAACCGCAGCGTGTCACCCGCCCGTCTGCAAAGTCCCAGTAACGGGACAAATTTCACTCCGGCGCCGTCGCCGCTCGTACGATTCCCCATTTTACTGTCAATACTTGTAAACGTCTCAATTTAGCCCAGCTCAATTGGCGCTAGTCAATATGTTATGGGCTGGGCTCGCAGTTCACATGGCTCTTCATGTAAACTTTATTTAAAAACTATAAACTTTGTTGCCTATTTGAGCATGTGAGGAATTTACTGTTTTCTCGGAGACCATTTTGTTTTCTTACGGTTTTGTTGTGTATTGGTTTTGGTGATCTGACTCACAATGTAGGTTCTTGTTTTGAAGAGACTGATGATTCCTGGTTCAAGTTCAGTTATATTTCTATTTCCATTTTCAGGGAGCTTTTAGGTAATAATGCATCTGGTAAGGTTTCCCAATAAAATAGATAAGATAAGGTAATGTACGTATCATCTGGTTAACCTAATACCAACTAGGTCGTATCCCAGTCTAACCGGATTCAGCAGGATACTAGTTTTTTTTATCAAGCAATTGACTATTTGACCTCCATAACCCAGTTACTGGGTAATACGATGCCCCTTGGACTAAGGTAAGGTATTAAACTAGTAGAAAAAAACGAGATATATCTGTAGTGGAGGAGTTGAGATGAGAGCAGTTTATATGAATTAAAATAAACCAGAATACCGAATTATGTGCCGAGGGAATTTTAGAGCGAGACTCCATTAATTAACTGCAATAAACCACATTATACCACAACTCCTAAAGAAACAGCGAAAATCTAACAATGGGTAACAAAAGTAACCAAATAAAATGGACAACAGTAGTAAATTAGTGTTCCTCAAGCCAATTTGCAGCGTAAAGGGTTCCGTACACACCATAACAGGTTATCAAAGAGTCGTATGTTTTCATTAGGATGTTATGCCTGCACCTCTAAGGCACTTTCTGCAGTATTCTAACAAGATTGCAGGGGAATATTGTGGGGTAATTTTAAATTGTTTTGTGTTATTGTACAAGTTTTTGACATTTCGGTTGTAAAAATTTTCAACTGGGTATTTTGTATCGCTTTATTTAGTGTATGTCATTCATAGCTTTCTTATAAGATTTTAATCTGTCGGAATCTCTTAATTTTTCTGTCATCAGTAAAAATTAAAATAAAAAATAACAGAAAGGGAAAATTTATTAAAATAAATATTATATTTATTTATTTACTATAATAATTTATTAATTTGGTAAAATACAATTTTAAGGTTGTTATGAATTTTCTGGTTTTTGTGAATTACTTGGCTATCTAAACCTTTTATAAAATAAAAAATGCCATCAATCAAAAGTGGACTCCCTTCATTCCGATCCAACCCGTTCCTTACTGCCGTGTTCCAGCACTGCCCAAAGCCGAGGTCTGCAAAGGTTCGTACCTACCCCTCAGGGGGTGCCCTTAGCGTGTAGTCACTCTAGTTTTAAGTTTTAAAGCCCTGACTGAAGCTCTTAATTTATTAAGGTAGCCACATGCAAGTCCTGTTAAGCAGCCTTACATTCACAAAAAAAAAAAAAAAAAAAACAGTACCTACTCCCTATCTAAGATGGCAAGAGAATATTTCCCAATCTGTAAAAATCTAATTGTAAAAACTAGGTAAAGAGATCTAAACTGCCGTCCATAAGCTGTAATGCCGTTTTTTGATGCCACCATAATCAGAAAAAAATTCTCTATGTTTCTGTCTAAAGCAGTATTTTTCTACTATTTATGGATGCTGAGATAAAAAAAAAAAACGCCGTTAACTTGCTTTGTTTTATATGTTTACTACGCTAAAACGTAGGTAAGCAACATTACTAAACTAAAAAGTGACTAAGGGCTTTTAATTAACATTTTTACTAGAATTTTTACTATCCGTTGCATAACTAAATAGCATGCATTTTAAATTTTTATGCGCTTTTTTGTCCGTAACTCGAAATATGATTTTTTTGGTTAACGGCATTATAGCTTGTGGACGGCAGTAAAAGTGAGCTGCTATTTCACCTGATGTCACATGTCTTCAAGTTTTTGGTTCTAGGACTTTTCCAGTTTCCTCACGATGTTTTTCTTCAACGTTACGACGCGACGGTTAAAAATGAAATACATAAAGTAAAATCCCCGCCTGGGTTCGAACTCACATGGCCACCACTGCTCGTAAGGCCGGTCTATTCTAATTAATCTTGCTATAGATTTGTAATATTTTATCTCAGTAATTGGAGTGCCAAAATCAATAATCAGTATGACATTATGTTATCGTCCACTCAACGGTTTAGTTACCAATTTCCAGGTAATGTTGTACTTCCATAAAACAGTATCTTTTGATCGTTTATTAATTAAGACGGATGGCCGGACATAGTAGCGTTGGATGAGTGCGGACTTATCACATGTGTGCCCTGAGATATCACCTTTATTGAATTAGTTTTTTTGTTGACCTATTGGCTTTTGGTAGGTAATCCCTACTAATATTGTAAATGAGAAAGTAACTCTGTTTATCTGTCTGTCTGTTACGATTTCCCGCTTAAACCGCTGAACCGATCGTCACGAAATTTGGAAGAGGACATAGGCTATTTTTCTAAGCAAAAACGGACATCCACGCGGGCAGAGGCGTGTGCAAAAGTTAATTGTTCATAAAATATTTACCTTATCTTGTCCCAGATAAGGACATTTTTCTTCCTTTAAGCATTGTAAGCCTTGTGTGTTAGCGTTATTACAATGCTTCATTTTTCTACATTCGCTTATCGAGTACCTAGTACATTTTTGAGTATTCATATCTATAAAAATTATGTATTAGGTATGTTGAAAGTGTTTGTAAGTACCTACTCCCTGTCGTATGTCTCTAAAGGTTTTTTTGCGTAACCAGCGTCAGACAGCATCGGTCTAGCAATACTGCTAAATATACCTTTTTGGCGCAGTCGAGAGCCACACAATAGTGTTGTTAATACATTATTAGAACTTTTTATTCTTCTATTTGTATTTTGTGTTTCACGAACTGTGTCCAACTAAAGGTAATTCTTTCTAGTCTTTTAGCAATAAGTTACAGTATTGCCAAAATAGTGGTGCCTATATATTTTCACTAGTTCCTATTAGAAAAGACCGACTCTAAATATAACCACTATCTAGTTCGAATTTAATTAGAATATACTTAATGGGCATTGTTACAAATTCTATTTCAAAAATAATAATATTATATGCTTAATGTAAATTGAATATTTAACACAGTTATTTGATTCATCATTTCAGCCAGAAGACGTCCATTGCTGGACAGAGGCCTCCCCCAATTTGGGGGGGCTTGCCATAATCGCCACGATTGGCAGGCGGGTTGGCGATCGCAGTACGGTGGTAAAATGCATAGATAACGCTGCTGCCAATTCTCTAGTAAGTCCTTTAGTCACCTTCTACGACACCCACGGGAAGAAATGGGATGGTGCTATTCTTTACAACCGGCACCACACGGTTATTTGATTAGTAGTCCCCAAATTAGGCAGTGCCTGTGGCTTGGGAGCCTGAGTCGCACAGTCTTAAATTAAATTCGAAACATGTTTGTTTTAGCTTAAATTTTATTTCAGGATGTTTGAAAATGGACAGAAATAAACCGGGCTAGCCTTTTCCCAACTATGTCGGGGTCAGCTTCCAGTCTAACCGAATGCAGCCAAGTACCAGTATTTAACATGGAGCGACCGCCCATTACTGTTATCTCCACAACCCAGTTACTGGGTAATGTGATACCCAGAAAATGAAAATGGATAGAATACCTAATTAAATAAGGGTAATGAACTATTTAAAACAAAACAAATTAATAGGCGCCATTTCAATCACAACACAAATCAAGACACACATACAACAACAATACATTAAAACAATTGACCACAACATTCACACACGCTCCACCATCCTTCAATAAATCTATAAAGGAGCCCACCCACTAATAACACGAGTACATGATGAAGAGACTTATTCATCAACGTGAAACAATCCGTACCTGATGATATACGAGGCGTTAACAGTAACTGTGACGCCTAAGGGTTCGTAAGCTCGTGAGTGCGGGTTTATGCACGTATGCTATTTTGTATTAGTTGGAGAAATTAAGAAAGTAAGTGTTGTGTAGTTATCGGTGGGTTCCTTGATCTATTACGTGTTGTTGGTGTTTGTAAATACCTCTTGTTGACCACGTTACATAATTAAACTATGGAGAAGCCTGAAAGCATAAATGATATAGTTATACTTAATACTGCCGGCATCAAAAATCAAAATCAAAATATTTTTATTTCATATAAACCTGCATGGGCACTTATGAAACGTCAGAAGCTAGGTGCACGGTTCCAAATTGTTGTTTCCTATGGAGAAGAGCCGGCAAGAAACTCCACGGTTACTCTTTTAAAAATGATTGGTTTTAACATTTATTGTTTTCAAATTACAGAGATAAAATGTATGGGAGGACAGTGCAGGCCTGTCAATAAGTACCAGGTACTTAGACGAATCCTTGCGCCAACTCATGTTCCTAATACGGCGGGCTGTGCTGGTGCCGCTGCTGCGGCCGCTGTGACCCTCAAGCGGCGTAAATATAACTGTAGTTTTGAGCCGTTTGGTGTCGAAACGCCCGGGTCATACGTGGACTAGAGTGCACGTCTCCTCTTTATGGAAATTTCACGCCAGCTGGTCGACACTTCATGGGTCATTCTTCGGCCAAAGAATTAGCATTGCCATTCAACGTGGTAATGCCGCCAGTCTTCTGGGCACGTTTCCTGATGACAGCGATGCAGATGAATACTTCGACGCCTAAGTGTCCTTTTGTTTTTGTATTTATTTGTATATTTAGTTAGGTAGTAATTTAATTTAGATACTACAAAAATGAATTAGATTTACTAACAGAGAAATACAAGTTAATATTACTTAGTGAATAAGAAAATAATGAGGTTAGAGGACAGGATTGCGCCAGGGCAGGCTGCGAAATTTAATTTTTCAGACGTTTTTTTTGCAATTTGCAGATCAGTGCTGTTTGTTGACAAAATATGCCAGAGACTTCCTGGCAAAGGCCTCCCCGGCCATATGTTTTCATTTTTTTTTTGTATTTTGCCTTCTCAGGCACATCGGTCAAGAAAGGCCAAAGCGTCACGCCAGCGTTTCTTAGGCCTGCCTCGGTGACGACGCCTGCCCGTCTTCAGACACCGACTGTGAGACGATCCTTTTTTTTGTACCGTTTGTCCTCATTTCAGCCTTGATTGAAGGCTATAATGGAATAATTTGTTTAGGATATTACTATACTTAATATCCCATACTATTGTTCTACTGCCCAATCCATTATAACTAAGGTAAACAGAGTTGCGTGGCTGGATGTTATGATATTGATAGGCAGGACGACGGACAGTGTCGCACAACAATTGCTGCCAATAGGGTAATTGGCGACCGACCGCGCGCCAATGGTCGCACCATTATGTTTGTACACTGTAGGCCGAGTTTATGTAGTCACTTGGCATTTTCCGTTTTTGTACACGGTTATTTCGTCGAAGGGTTGTGTGTTACGCAAGCGTAAATTTTGTGGGATTTTTCTATTAGTAACTATAAAATACACGTAAAATTGTGTAAAATTTTAACAATTAAGTCAGTAAAATGATAGACAAATGTAATACATTGTTACCGTGACAGGTGTGGCATCTTAGTGTCCAGTACCTATATGTATAACAGAGACCTATAAGATTAATATTTTAGTCTAATTAGAATGTTGATTTAAATGGGAATTAGTCGGTATACCTACTTATTTATTAGAAAACAGTAGTAGTATTTTGGTTAGCATTATTCGAAAGTTGGCTTTCTCTCGATTTTTAGTATTACCGAGTATTATGTTTGCTATTCCTGAAAACTTCATGATATATCAAGTAGCTTATTCACATCTGTAAAAGTGTATCGAAATATAATTAGGAAATGAATTGCTACGGTAGTTTAATAATAAAACTGTCCTTCAACTACTTAATTCTAAAGCTGACATTACTTTTGCAGCTAACCGAAAAAAAAAACGACGGAAACAAAAAATGACCTTCCACAGTAAATATTTCTGTCCCGCAGTGTAACATGGACGCAGCACGCGGTGTTATCAGGATGTCCCGTCGGCGTATCGAGTGACGACAACCTGTAATCGTGTCATGCGCATCGCACTCATGCGCCGATACCGTACCGTGCTGTGCTGATGTTTGTGGCTTGACGTGTACTTGTAACTTTCCTTTGAACTTTTAGCGATAGGTAGGTGTGAGTGACGTCATAGTTTCTGGCACATGCGGTAATTTATTTATGAAAGCCTTCATTTAATTTCCATTCTTTCAGTTTCTTTCAGCAAAGGTCTGGATAAGAAAAGATAATCTCGAATTAACCAATTTATGAACGTTATGGTGGTCATTAAAAATTATTATTATGATACTTTTAAGGACGAAAGAACTGACACTGAAGGCTTTTGAACGCGGTCAACATGTGCACGGTACAAAATTAGGCCACTGGAAAAAACTATCGTCAGATAGTTATTATTCGTTTCATTGATTGCGCTTGCAGTTTCAACAAATTGATTGTTATGTAGGAAAAAAATTGTCAACAAAATCACATTTGCAAATAATTATAAGCTGATAATATAATATTAGAGAGCAGTGGTAGCCAAGTGGCGGTAACGGCTGCGACTTACGAGTTGTAGGTCGTGACTTCGAACCCAGACAGGCGCTTTACTTTGTGTAAATTATTTCATCACCACTGCTCACAAAACGGTGAAGGAAAACATCGTGAGGAAACCGGCATGTCCTAGAACCAAAAATTCGAAGACATGTGACATCTACCAACCCGCACTGGGCCCGCGTGGTGGATTATGGCCCAATCCCTCTCACCGAGAGGAGGTCTGTTTCCCAGCAGTGGGAACATTATAGGCTGATGATGATGATAATGAATATAATATTGAGAGCAGTGGTGGCCCAGTGGTAACGGCCGGGACTTTGGAGTTGCTGCATGTTTTTTGTTGTTGTTGTTGCTGCTTGGGTTTTGACTTCAAACTCAAGCAGTAACTTTATTTTGTGTAAATTATTTTGTCACCACTGTTCTCAAAACGGTGAAGAAAAACATCGTGAGGAAATCGACACGTCCTAGAAACCAAAATTCAAAGACATGCGACATTCGCCAACCCCCACCTACTCGCAGGCCCACGTGGTGGATTATGGCCCAGCCCCTCTCACAGAGAGGAACATTAAGGTGAAACAAGTCTACATTTTTTCCATACAAACTTCGGGAGGGTTTTACTCCACAGTTTGACAATGTACATCGAAACTTAAACATGGTATGATTTTGTCTCATTATTATTATTGTTGGTACGAAACAAAATAATAAAATAAAAAGCCATTAAAAAGTTATGAGCCAACAAAGATTCGTTTTTCTTGCTAATTTAACGTAACTTTGGACATGTTTATTTAACAAAAGAAATGTAAAATCTCCAAAACTAAGTCGGTACCGACAAAGCTCAATTATCGAAAAGTTCATTAAACTTAATTGGTCATTGATTTTTGCAGTGTTTTTTCAGAAAACCCGATCTTTCGGAGGACTTTTTTGAATTTTTTACGCGTCTCTTTTACTTTAACTGATCATGCAGCTCACTCAATAATGTTGTGCGTGTAGACTAGCGTCTAACTGCCCATCACTGATACAACCTCTGTCGGACACGAAGCCTGGTGAGACAGCGTGCTTTTTAGCCAGGCCCACGAGTGAGTTCGATCCCGCGACTAGTGTACCATTAAAGGCTAATTATACCATCCTATGCTAAATAATTTAAAGGTTTATAATAACTATAGTAAAAAAGCCTTACCATGATAGTTGGAAAGTCAGATTATGTCTTTCGACATGGAACTTTGTACTAATCTTACCTTCAAAACATTATATCCATACGATCAGCATGGATATCGGTCAAGGCGTCCATCGATGGATATAATGAGTTAATACCATCCCACGCCCCTTATTGTTCTAAGTCCGTTCGTCCGCCGCACGCATCTACATTTTAATATGAATATATTATACACACTTCTATTTAACAGTCCCATAACCCCATGCCAAGAGAATTTAAGCTTAATCACTTTGGAGATAAGGTTTGCGGGGGTGTCGGTTGATAGTAAATGGAGGTAGTTGAAATGTACAAATGGGCTCATTGTCAGTCGAACGAATTTGCATGAAGTATGAAAGTTAAGGCGTTATAGAGACGTAATAGATGATTTGTAAAATGTACCTAATGAATTAGTCATCTTTTCTTAGCGTTTAAATGTAAGCAAATTATGCGTGGCTGTCATTGAGATATAAGAAATAGATAATGATGATAGTGAAATTGAATTGCATGCAATCCTAGCCATTTAACTTTAGTAATGAATTGACATTTAATGAATTCAGATATAAAGTTATCCGGAAAAGGGCTGAAGTCATATTATTATCTGAGAAGAGGCGGTGGGCTGGCCATGATTCTCAAATGACTGATGGCCGATGAAACAGACGAATCCTGGAGTGAAGACCGCGTATCGGCAAGCGTAGTGCGCGCCATCAGGCTTAGCTTGACCGTTTCTATTTCTACTAATCTAAGAATAGACAATGCTTTTTCTGTACAAAGTCACATTTTGTTTCTCCATTTTTGACATCGTACCGAAGATATCCTTCTTCTACAATCTGTGTCGCCGATCTTTGTCTAGGTCCTTTTATATGTAGACTATTTCAGAAGAAAATTTCTCGCCAAACTGTCAAAATCACACTGACAACAAAATTTCTACTCGACAGCCACAAAGTGTACCTATACGATTATCTACAAAATCATGATTCATTTAGAATGCATAATAACTGTGATAATTAATAGAAAAGCATAACTATCTTCTCCTATTGTACATAATTTAGTTAATAGTCATGTCTATTCTTCCGTGTCGACAAATCGGTGCTCGTGCTAAGCTTGCAGCTAGATGGACCGACGACCTTATGAAGACCTTCAGACAACAAACAGCGTGTTCTGGCGCAGCCTGGGAGAGGCCTATGTCAAGCAGTGGACTGCAATAGGGTAAGTTGATTGATTGATTGATTGAATTTACCCTTCCAAATGTGTTAAAAAAGAAATCTTACAAACAACACAGTAAAACTCACAGTCATGCATGAAGACAGGCGAAAGACAACACCCACCCACCCTTACACTTCCTTAGGCTGTGCACTCTGAAAGGTGGCAACGTCGCAAATAGCTATCAAATGCTTACCTGTTTTGTTGTTTCATTTATACTGTTTGGAAATATGAAATAACGCTCAAAGCTCAAGCTAAGATGTTGATTATGAAATGCAAGAATTAATACCGTAACACTCAATTTTGGTTTGGTTGATAAAAAGTATTTTGTAAAGTTTCCAAATGCCCTTTTTAGGGTTCCGTAGTCAACAAAGAACGCTTATAGTTTTGCCTTGTCCGTCTTGCGAGGGCCGCAGGAGTCCGCTGGATGCGGGAAGCACAGAACCGGTTGAAGTGGCGGAGCTTGGGGGAGGCGTATGTCCAGTAGTGGACGTCTTTCGGCTGAAATGATGAAAGCAAGTATTTTGTAAAGATTCCAAATGCCCTTTTTAGGATTCCGTAGTCAATAAGGAACGCTTATAGTTTTGCCTTGTCCGTTTGTCAGCAGCTTAGCTCAGTGATTTTTAGTACTTACTAGAAAGCTGTGATTTAGCATGGATATCGTTTTGCCGACAAAGAGGTAGAACAAAATGTTGAAAGAAATACCTCCTCTACACCTGTAAAACGAGGATGTTTTTTTTTTGTTTAACCCGTAGTGTGGGGCGTCGTTGGATAGTCTTTCTGTCTCTTAAATATTGCGTATTTATGAAGACAATATTTTCGACTAGCTTTTGCCTGCGGCTTGGTCCACGTAGAGTTTGATAATTACCCCGTGGGAACATACCACCGGGATAAAAAGTACTCTATGTGTTAATCCAGTTATAAACTATCTGTGTGCCAAATTGATTCCAAATCCGTTCTGTTTTTTTTTGCGTGAATGTGTAACTAATATCCAAATATCTAAATATCCAAACATCTAAACATACAAAGTTTCACATTCATAATATTAGTATTAAGAGATCCGTTTGTGAAATACTAAGCTATTAAGTGCACATTTTTATTAGGGTCGATCAAACAATCATTTTATTGGCAGGGGGGGGGGGACCCCTGCCAATTAAATGGTTGTTTTATGTGATCTGGTTTTTACACCTAAAACTATCAAAACACCTAATTTGGTACCTATTATTTTTGCAATTAGTACCTAATTAATATTATAGTGCACTATAGAGCGATATTTCATATTTACATACAGTAATATTAACAAGTCAATTTGAAGCAGGTAAATATTTGACAGCTGTTTGCGATGTTGCCATCTTTTAAAATGCAAGTTCCTAAATTAAAAAAAAAACAGACGCAATTCTGGCTGACTGGATGCCTTCCAACAAGAAAGCTTCACAGCCAACAAGACATATTTACAGGCCCACCAATAAACTTCCAATTAGGTTCGTCTATCTGCAATAGTCCATTCATTATAACAAAGAAGCATTGATGTTGTTAGTAAATAAGTTCTGTCGGTCCGTCCGCCCACGAGGGGTTTTGCAACGCATCTATTAAATTTTGATAGATCCAAGTATGAGTCACAGATGCGCTTGCACAGACTGACTTGATTATACAGGGTTACTTAAGTATTGTTTGGATTTGCATTTAAATAGGTTTAATTGTTAATCAATCATGGTTGGTGAATGTGAGTATTGTATACCTACCTTGAATTGAGTGGTTCATTTTGATGGGAAGGTATGAGGATTAATCAGCTTTTTCATTTAAGACATGGCCTCATCACAAACGCTTTAGATATTTTTTTGAAAATCTGTAATATCAATTGCTATCAGTAATATCTTCTACAGGATAAGTTTTTATCCAGTGCGCAAATTGTAACCATGAATTCAGCATATCATTCTAGACCTCCTACTACAGATATTTTTCGCCGGTTATTTAAAAAAAATCTTCTGTTTCATAGAAAATTTAATACCTACGCGGTCAAAATGTATGGAACAGCTGATTTCTTTTGTAAAACCGGCGAAAAATTTCTGCGCTGGGGGTCTAGAATGGTATGCTGAATTCATGGTTACAGTTTGCGCACTGGATAAAAACTTTTCCTGTATAGTACTTATATTAGATGATCGTTTTCTAGTATAAAATTATATTTGAACAGTAGTATATAACAGCAAAAACACACTTTTGTTTCACATTTATTTCAATAAACACAGAACTAACAATAAATATTTCCCTCATATAATTACAATAATGATCATCAATTATACAAACAACTCAAAGCTTAATACATCTGTCAACAACTTGATAAATCACACAAAAAAAGCACAAATAACGGTACTCGATCAATTCAATAAAGCACATAAAAAGTGGACAACACATCTGCGTGCGTGCATTGCGTTCGATATTCAAAAACTTCTGTTTTTTTGACAACAATGGTAACTTGACTACCGCGAGATCGTATGACAAAGATTTTTCTATTCAGCCTTGTACGAAGCTTCTATAAAAATGTAGTATTCAAATATTGTATTGTCCGTTACCGAAATGAAAAAAGGAAAAAAAAAATCTTTTCGGAAATGCATTTTTTTCTATCTGCTAATTTCGTCATTCATCATTTCAGCCGGAAGACGTCCACTGCTGGACATAGGCCTCCCCCAATTTGGGGGGGCTTGCCATAATCGCCACGCTTGGCAGGCGGGTTGGCGATCGCAGTATGGTGGTAAAATGCATAGATAACGCTGCTGCCCATTCTCTAGTAAGTCCTTTAGTCGCCTTCTACGACACCCACGGGAAGAGATGGGATGGTGCTATTCTTTACGTCCGGCACCACACGGTACCTAATATATACCTAATAAACTGGTAATTTCGTCATTAGAAGAAACAAAATAAGCAACTTCAAAAATAGTCTATGGTAGACAGAACCGGTTTGCCTAGTGTCATAAAAGAGTTTTTCAGAACATTTTATATAATTTCAAATATTATGTGAGTGTACTCACCATCTTTTTCTAATGGTGATCGTCTCTCTAAGCAACTATCCATAAAATATCTAGACCCCTCCGTGCCTGTTGGTACCGACTGTCTTTCGTAGATATTAGGTATTTACGGGTAGTTAAGAGCCCAACGGTCTCGTTTGAGTGGTTGTGACTATGGCGTATCATGCTGCAAAGTTACTGAGTTTTGGAGGTCTAATAGGCTAATAATATCAGCTATGTTGGAAAGTGGTTTGAGATACAGCTTCACGGAGCTAAGTGTCGTAGAAGGACACTAAGGGACTTACTAGAGAATGGGCAGCAGCGTTCTCTATGCATTTAACCACTACACTGCGATTGCCAATCCTCCTGCCAAGCGTGGCGATTATCTCAAAACCCCCCTTTTGGGGGAGGCTTAAGTCCAACAGTGGACGTCTTTCGACTGAAATGATGATTACAGCTTCATGTTAAGCAAAGGAACGCTGATTGTCTGGTAGCGTGGGAGAAATATCTTTACATATCGGGACCCTCCGTGCCTCGGCAAGCACGTTAGGCTGTTCGTCTCGGCTGTCATTCTGGATCTTTGGCAGTCGTAACGGGTCGACAGAAGCCCAAAAGTCTGACAACCAGTCTTACCAACATGTATCATATTACCCAGTAACTGGGTTGTGAAGGTCAGTTAAGCAGTCGCTCCTTGTAAAATACTGGTATTCAGCTGCATCCGGTTAGACTGGAAGCGGACCCCAATATTGTTAGGAAAAGGCTAAGCAGATGGTTAACCCCATATTTATAAACGCTACTTAAAGTTAAGTAATTATTAGCGTCTGTTTAACCAAACATTTTTGAACTTTACACATCTCTTAACTTTAAGCAACGTGTATAAATAAGGGGGTGAGTCTCAATATGCAGTTTCATTAAGTCTGTGCACAGCTATAACGAACATTTACATAAAATACACACAGGACCTCAAAACCTGAGGTCTACACAAAGCACTAAATCCGTAGTGTCATCCAAAGTTACGGGCGATTCCTACTCCGCATCACCTACGGATATATAATTAGTTCGGGGTTGGAACTGAGCATGAATGACAACACGATTTGGCAGTTGGTCTTTATAGCCGATGTGTTTTCACCAATTCGAAAAAGTTAATTATACATAAAAGTTAGGTAATAGGTATTTTTCGAAGTATTGAACTACTTTCGGACGGGCCCGTATCTTCGTTGACGGACTTACAGAGTAGGTCCCCTGATACAAGTAGGTAAGTACCATCAACCTCACAGATTTTGCTGTCCTAATATAGCATGCATTCAATTAGGTTAATCTAATGATAGCAAAATTAAACCATCTAACTAATGAGATAGGTATACCTAATACCGTCGTGTGGGTCTCCACAAGGTAACTTGATTAATTTCTTTAGTTACGAACTCTAAAAGGCGAGTGAAGGATTACATAGTGAAGGGAGAGTGACATAAGCAATCGCCTTTTAACTAATAAAGACTGTAATTACTTAAACAAATGCCAAGATTGATATTAATGAAAATATTGGTTAATATATTTATTGATTTAGGATCTCCTTAAAAAGATGTAGGTACACAATTCAATACAAAAATAAAGGGTAACATCAGATATTAAGTAGGTGTACTCCTTCACTTATAGGAGACCACAGCATACACAATAGAGTTAACAACTAAGCTAACAAAGTGAAAATATTAGTAATAGGTAAATTTTGGAAACAGTTAAAACATTTGTATGGTTATAGGAGAAAGTCGAAGACTTGTTTTAACCTTGACGTGTTTAGTGTCTACTTAAATAAAGCTCTTTGGTAAAAAAAAACTGTTACTTACTAAAATTGTTACTCAAGGACGATGTGGTGAAGGAAGAGTGAGCGATAGCGGTGGACAAGCAATCTCAGTAACCGTGGATTCCGGCCACGGTGAAGCCAAGAGGAACCCAAAGGTGGGGCCGCTCGTCAGGGCTTTTGCCTTCAAGCCATTGACGTAGCGGCCAAAAAGTAGGTTGCAGTGAGGTGCACCGCAACTGGGGTGGGCCGCGATGTCGAATGGGAGGCATCGCGGCTGAGGGTTACGGGCTGCGGTAGAGGAGTGCCGGTGCTTCTGAGCAGCGCTCTTCCCTTCCGTGGCCTGGACGGGGCCGCCACCGTTTGATGGCGGACGCGGTGGGGCCGCAGGGGAAGAGGAGTGTCGGTATAGCGTCGGCCGCTCACCCTATCCCCTGCGGCCGAAAAGTGGTAGACGGGACGGCGCGTTGTGTTCTACACGCGCGCCGTCAAAGATGTCAGCAACCACTGGTGGGGTCCGCAAGGGCCGATGCCTGCCAGGGGTGCGGGTTTGTTCGAAAGAGATACCACAGCCCCTGGCATACGGGCTACTGAGGGAACACGGGTGGGTTTTAGTCAGTAAAAGTCTGACACGCCCTCCTGCTCTACTCAGCAGGAGAAGTCATTTGATGATTTCCCAACCAAAAAAAAAAAAACCACTCCACTAATAAAGATTGATAATACTTAATTAAACGCTAAGGCTAAGAGTGTTTGAGTTTTGGAGGCAATACTGTTCATTTGTATGGACACATTTAAAATAAAAACTTAAAAAAAACAACCAACTTCCGGACAAACACTACGAAGTGAAAAATAACTTTAATTTCGGAAGTTGGTGACTTTGGATTTGTATTTTAATTACCTACCACACCAATTCGAAATTTCATCATCTTTGGTGGCAAAACAATACATATTTATGCGGTAGCAGCAATCGCGGTTGATTTGCTATCATTTTTTGAAGAGTTCCGTTGTCTGTCCCTGAAACGCATCATTAAATCTATATGAAATTTAAAAGGGACCATTTCGAAATAAACTCCTTTCGAACAAAAATATACTTTTGCAAATCTGTCTATATTATGACGGAGTTATGTCCGAACATACATAAAAATATGTTTATATTTAAATATATCGAATTGATAACCTCCTTCTTTTTGAAGTCGGTTAAGAAAGTCTTGTTTAAATAGGTACCTACTGTGTGATATGCATATAAACAAAGTGCTTCGAAAAAAAAAGTAATATCAGCTATGTTGTATAGAAATAATTTCCAGTTACATGGTGTGTGAAGGAACGCTGATTACTTGTAGCCTAAAAGAAACTTCTTCATCTTTACATATTTCGACCCCTCTTTCCCTCGGCTGGCATTCGGGAACCTTCCACAGTCGTTACGGGTCGTCAGAAACCCAAAAGTCTGAGAACCAGTCTTACCAACATGTATCGTATTCCCCAGTAACTGGGTTGCGAAGGTCAGATAGGTAGTCGCTCCATCCAAAATACTGGTATTCAGATGCATCCGGTTAGACTGGAAGCCAATCCCAAATTAAGTGAAACAAGGCTAGGTAAATTAATTGATGTGTATGTAAACCTTCCCGTTGATTAAGTGCAATGTTACTTCACAAAACTTAATTGAACTTGGCTAGTAACATTTTTCTCCAACCTTGAATTTAAAACTTACGCTTTCAACATTTATTTTCATACTACTTGAATTTACCTAAAACTTATGCTTTCAATATTTATTTTCATACTATTCAACAAGTATTTTATAGTGGCCATTTCCTTAACTCGTAGCTTCCACGTACGAATGCGGGTTTAACGAGAATTGATCAGCGGCGAGGTAAATCTAAGTGACCTCTGGCTAACCGTAGGTAAATGTTATCAGCATGTTGTCCTTATACCGTGTGCATACAAATGTGCTCACCCGCATACAACGTCCGTATGTAGAATGCGTTACCCGTTTACTATAGAAGTTAATGTGTCATATACCTACTGAATGAAACAACAAAAAAGGATGAAGACACGAGAATTTTAGATTGGGGATGCAAACTAATTGGTCATGTGATTACAATTTGGCAACAAGCGAGGTAATGGTTAGAGTTCCGTGTGTTGCCGGACGTACAGAATAGCACCATCCCATTTTTCCCGTGGGTGTCGTAAAAGGCGACTAAGGGACTTACTAGTGAATGGGCAGCAGCTTTCTCTATGCATTTTACCACCATGCTGCGATCGCCATGCGTGGCGATTATGGCGAACCCGCCCGGTTTTTTTTTTGGGGGTGTGACCTGTGTCCAGCAGTGGACGTCTATCGGTCAAAATGATGAGGTAATGGCGTAAGCCGTGATATGTAGTAGGATTCGCTTTCGTTTAGACCGTTCAATAACATTCATTGCGATAGTTATGTTGTTGAATAGAATTTTTTTTTGAACAGTTGAAACCTTCAGAATGATTCAGTTTCTGTTTTTTAGTCTGTCACGCAATTAGGGTGCTGATCATGGACTGGGATTTGAAGCTCTTTTTAGTTTTTTGTAAAAAGAAGGGCGACAGAACTTTCCATTTGCCTATGTGATTAATGTGGAGCCCTGACTGACAAAGTTTGTATAAGAAGACTGCCAATGACTGACTGTCTGCGAAAGTCTGACTAGATTATTTATACTTTTTCATGCGTACATTCTTGATATGTCAGAAAGGGTTGAATATGCAAAGCCATGCAAACATCTTGAAAACGATGGACACAAAAGAAATCGAATCCATATCTAATCCTGCAAATCAATACAAGATTTTACTTATTGTTCAAAACAGTCCTAAAAATAGTAACAATAAAAAAATGCAGATGTAATACCGTGAGAACTGGCCAGGAATCAATTTGCGTTACTGTAACTATGCATATTATTTTCTACACTGTCCTCGTCTTAAAAAAATCACACACGTTACTGTGGGGCACAGTTTTTGTAAGTCACCCCTCATTTTTTTACTTATTCAAATCGCAAGTAACTTTACCCTCAAGTTTTTTAGCACCAAACAATGGGTCCTTTTCTTTGGCCGAGTAATTTATTTTTTCTAACGGTCCAAGATGGCCCCGGGTCATAGGTGAGGCTTAGGATAGTTCTCAGGGCCGTTTTTTAAAGTTTATTTTATCATTTTGCACATCTGCCAAATCTTTGGTAAAAATATTGTAAGGCTCGCGTGGGAAATTGATATTTGCGCATCTGTAGTTTTTTAGTTTGTGTATTGATCTGGTATTAATTTGAGTGTGCTTGTTTGTTTGTTATTGGGTATTTTGCAACGGGGTGATTTATTTGTTCCCAATGTTTTTTTTTTTTAACCGAGGCCATAAGCTTTGATGTCATAAAGTTCGGCATTTTGTGATGACTCTGTAACCAGTTTTGTTAAATGAAATACGATCCGTGGAAAATCCTAACGGTATTAACGGGTAATCAGTGAGCTCGCGTCCGTGCCCCCCGCCACCCGCGACTCGACTAAAACAAAAACGCATTGTCCCATGACGTCACGGCGATAACTCATTTACGACTACCCGCATGTCGGCGAAAGAGGACAATATGAGGACAATCGATAATGCTAAACGCGAACACGTGTGCCGCGGACTGTGAGCGATCCTATTGTTTTTGTTTTACAAGCGCGGTGAACTTTAGAACGGTGCTTAGCGATTGATTTTGTTTTTTTTTCATAGTGTAGGTACGGTTTCCATTGGCACTCCGAGGCTTGCATTCTTATTACATTCTATGGATTGCGTGGTTTTATCATCACTTACCCCCATTTCTGAAAGACGTAAAGGTAAAAACGAGAACACAAAATTAATTCTTAAAGAAATCTCTCCTAAACCTTTCAGACTTGGATGATATACATAATCGTACGTAGGTAGGATTAAACTTGCTGAAGGGCGGACAGCTGACAACGTAGCTAGAGGCTAGAACTTTAAATCAACAAAAATGTTTGATTGGGTTCATCATAAAAAGTCTCTTCCTCAACCAACAATGGACCAGGCCAAGCGTTACACATGTCTACAGAATAGCCATGAACTATCCTAAAGGATTAACCAAACGTATTCTTAACAATGACTACTGCAGATTTTTTATCTATTTTTTTTTTTGCCAACACCTGGTCGCTGATTTTTTCTGCTTTGTCATGGCTCGGAGATAAAGTCAGCGGATCCTAGATAAAAAATGGACTCATCGAAAGGAGTCGGTATATGGACGGGGTACTTTCCAAAGGGTGCGGATCTTTAAATTGAATTTGATAAGTCTTTGTAAAGGTCCGAATGAAAATGGTTTTGATTTGTGGAGTTTAAGATAAGATAGTCGTATTGTTATGAATTTAAACTGACTGTGGGGTTTGATTTAGTTATTGCGGATTATTATTGAAGTTTTTAAACATAGTGAAGAAAGAATCAATGGGGGCTGATTGCCTGCATTTTTTTTTTTAATTTTTCTCCTTTGAATTCTTAAACATAGTGACTTCTTTATTTAAAATTATCGATTCACCACAATATTTTACCTGTGTTTCTGGTGGGATCACGTTGGAGCATATCGCACGTATTTTCATTTTCATGAAATTATGTGAATTGGCGAATTAAATTGTATAATTTTGGTAGTGAATTATTCAATTTAGTTACGTGTGAGTGCACAAATGTAGTGAAGGTGAGAATAAGTGGCTACCGTGGACTTTCGTCTTCCCCCCAAAAACTCCTAATAGGTTGTTGTAAAGTTACTACCGCTTTACAATAACTTTGACTTAACTGACTTAAGACGACTATGACTTTTTAGTAACTTCGTGCCTGATAACGGGCCATTTACTTGATCGAAAAGAAAAATTACTTGACAGTGGCTAAATGCACAAAACGTGCGAAGACAAAAAACAAAAAAAAAAAAAAATTGACCTTCCTGTCTTAAATCTTAAAAATGGCTACCCATAAAAAGAAACGGAATTCTCTTTTTGAAACTGTACAACCGACCCCGAATGACTGTCACAAAACTTTAATCGTCGTGCGAATTCAAGCATTCATTAAAACATTTAAATATTCAATAGTTCGTTACGTCAATGGCGTTGCGCTAACACTAGCCAAACAACTGACGGTGACCCCTCAATATTATGAATAAAAAAATCTCACCCCTAGGGTTTTTTTCAACCCTTTTATGCATATCCTGTGTCATGCGTGCAGTATTACTAGTCAAATTTAAATAATTTATGTCTTAGGTCCGTTGTATTTTGCATCTGCCCTTAGATAGAGTTATGGAAGATTTATAGGACGTGATTGAGATTATACGGGTGGGTTTAAAAGGCTTGATTGTTATTATTCATTAGTAGTGTTTGTAAACATTCAGTACTTGTGTTTACAATAACACAATATCATCATCATCATTTCAGCCGAAAGACGTCCACAGCTGGAAATAGGCCTCCCCCAGGCTCCTCCACTTCGACCGGTCTTGTGTTTCCCACATCCAGCGGATACCCGCGGCCTTCACAAGGTCATCGGTCCACCTTGTGGGAGGCCTTCCCACTCTACGTCTTCCGGTACGCGGTCGCAACTCCAGAACCTTTTTTTTTTTTTTGGGTGGGATATCATCAAATAACTTCTCCCGCTCTGGGTGGAGCAGGAGGGCGTGTCAGACTTTTACTGACTAAAACCCACGCGTGTTCCTTCAGTAGCCCTTATGCCAGGGGCTGTGGTGTCTCTTTCGAACAAACCCGCACCCCTGGCAGGCATCGGCCCTTTCGGCCCCATCGGCCATCTGTTCTCTGAGCAATGTGCCCTGCCCACTGCCACTTAAGTTTGGCAATTCTTCGGGCTATGTCGGTTGCCTTGGTTCTCCTGCGGATCTCTTCGTTTCTAATTCGATAATATGGTCAGTCTATAATGGTCCCGTGTCTATTCATTCCGTAGTCTGTAATATGTTGCATAGAACTAGGTATGCATCATAGTCGATAGTGAATCATCCTAAACTAGCTACGCAGGTGGCTACAGGACTTCATCCACACAAGCGGACGTTCGTGGGCCACCATCGCTAGGGGGCTCCGACATCGGACTTCAAGCAGTCTAGGGAAGCTATGCCATCTTTAGATGGTAGGCTAAACAGACGTATACTGCACCTAGACAGGAACGGCTTGTGTTTGGTAACGGGGACCATTATGGGACACTGCCTGATAAACAAACAAGGCATACTTAACGAGCAGTCCTATATTCAGGGCGTGCATGGAGGCTGAGGAAATCGTTGCGTAAGTGCTTTTTAAATGCACAGGCGTCTCTCAGATTAGGACAAACCCAATACAGCCAGATTTTACACGAATGTACTTAACTGACCAGGAGATATAATCAACTTCTGGAGGGTGTGCACTGGTTGGAATAACCACCGACGGCCGCCATGGCCCACGCACATTGGTCCACCTGAAGGACTTAGTGCGGAAACCAAACCCTCTATCATAGAACATCTATCTATATAAATAAAAAGAGAAGTCCTGACTGACTGACTCATCAACGCCCAGCTCTAAATTCTAGGACATAGAAAGCTGAAATTTTGAATAGAGGTTATCTTTATAATTTAGACATGGAATGAGGAAGGATTTTTCGAAATTCAACCCCTAAGGGAGTTAAATAGGAGATGAAAGTTCCGCGCGGGCGAATCCGCTGGCAAAAGCTAGTAGGTAGATGATAATGATCAGGATGGCTGCCTTAAATCGACGAGTGATGATGCTATCATGACACTATTTTTCACACCTCACCACATAAAGCTATATACATAATAAAGAACAATGAAAATATATATTAATATCGGCTAGACAAGTCAATTGACACATTGAAAGTGAAAGGGATGCGCTCCATTGTTCGCTTGATTGTCGTTCGACTAAATATCGTGTCATTCTCAGTGCTGTGACGAAATATAACGATATCGATAAAGTCGAGAACGCCCTATGTGTTGGTGTGAGCAGATTTATGCGGTTTTGGATGAGCCAACGATCGTTAAAATGGTCGATCTAACAGCTGATAGTGAAAGTTTTGTTGTTCTTGTTAGCAAATCTTTTACAGAAATAAAGCAATTTTTATCATATACGAGTAAGTTGGGTAGTTCTGCAGAGTGAAAACACAGGAAATGCTGTTAAGATTGTTCATCCGGCGCAGGCTGGCAACGTCGCAATTCAAGTAATTTTTCGTGATCATCTCATGTTTAAATCAAAGTACATATTTTTTACAGCCAAGCCCTAGATCGTTTATAAGTATGCAATTTTTTACAGATATTTTGGTATTTACACCGACACTACACGACACGAATCATCGACATACCGCAATTATTTGCTTTTTGCAGTAGGTACCTATTACGATTCAATGTTTTTATTAAGAGTAAATCTTCAAAATTATTATAAATATCAACGATTTAGCGTTTGGTTGAGAAAAAATTGTAGGTAGTATGATTTACATTTAATGAGATGGGTAATCACGAAAAACTACCATAAATGCAACGTTGCCAGCCCGCGCGGGAGGAACGTTCTTAAGCATATTTTATTAGGAAGGTATACCTAAAGGTTTGAGGAAAAATGTGGAAAAATGGAGTCTGGGACCAAAACCTATAAGTAGGTATATCGACTTTCATGGAGATAGTTTTCAATGTAGCCAGTGTTACTTTGTAGGCATGAAGATGATTTACCCATGTACCTATCTTGCAACAATATTTACTTGTAAAAAGAAAATTTTGTAACTTGCATGGATACCTATGTTTGGCTGATTTATTGCTATAGATTATAAGTTTGTTGTGTCTACTTAAAAAAAAACATGTAGAATCATGTAGGTATGTAAGTGGACCAATGAATAATATAAAAAAAACGGTTATTCTTCTTATGCATTTTTTTTTTTGATTGGGAATAGTGTTCCCCATTAAATACAACAATTCTTTACTTTATATTAATTATGACACCTATTTACAAAAATCAGCTGTAGTATACATTTTGACCGCATAGGTATTGCACTTTTCTATGAAACAGCTGATAATTTTTTGTTTAACCGACTGAATATTTCTGCGCTGGGGGGTCTAGAATGATATGCTGAATTCATGGTTACAGTTTGCGCACTGGTTAAAATTTATCCTATATATAAATAAGAGAGTCCTGAAAAATGGAGTTGTTGGTCCTTATAACATTCATTCGTTTGATTTTCTTCTATTATCTAGTAAGTCAGAAAAAGTCTTAACTATAGGCATTGCATAAAATTACAATATGTGTTTCTGGAGTTGTGGATTTGCCCACAAATAAATCAACATCGTGGGAATTGCTTACAAAAAAAAGTGAATAGGCCGAAAAAAATGTCACAAAGCTAACTCCAGCATCGTATTATTAAATGTAATTACAATGTTAAACCCATAAATCTGCTTTAAAATGAAATTAACCGCTTGTCCCAAAGCCCAGTTAGCTTACGTTAACAGCCCAGTTTTTTTTTCCTATTGTTTTTACACACCCCTTTTAATTTTTTTCTTTGACTCTCAGTAGCTCACCCCACCATGTTTTTCAGCCACTTTTTATTTACATTGGCCGTATTTTTGTCATCTAGTTTATATTAAATTACCGTTTTTATAACGTAATGAATATGCGGGGCGCCATTATAATAATTATGCATTTGTAAACTGACTGACGAAAATGAGCTACCATTACCGCTGAGTTTTTTTTTTTTTGATTTAACGGCTGTACGGGTTTTTTAGTGGGATACAGTTACAAGTAAAAAAAAGTATTTTAGTAACTTTATTTGCAATCAAAAATGTTTTTGTTTAAAAACCGGAAGAATATTGTGAATGAATTAATGAATGACATGCACTGACACCTCAGCGTTTGACCAGACTCGATTAATTGAATGAACCCCAAGATTTGAACTAGATTTTTTAGGTAGAATAATAAAAACTATAAGCATTAAAAAATATATTAAAAACAGTCTTCATAGAGCAACTGCACAAACCATAGAGTATTGACAAAGAAATATGAAAGCGATCGCCAACGTGTTTTTATTATAATTCCAAATTCAAAATTAACAAATCAATGGCAGTCATACGTGAAATCAACAATGACGATCGCGGATGTATCTACCCACAGATCTAATACTTCAAAAAGCTCTGCGTGAGAAAACTTAAAAAACTGGCTCGCACATAAAAAATGCACTTTACAATTATCAAATACCCTCAGAGATGTCCCTTGCACAATGCGCACACCTTGAATCTGCCGAAGATATTAGTCTCTTAAAAAATGTGCATATGTTTTTATAAACACTGCACTCTCAGGATGCGGAAAAAAAACCGTGGGGTGCATTCTAGTTTGGTAAGGACGCGACTCCGCCAGTGTGGGTCAACGTTTCTGGGCATTCGGAATATGAAATGTTGCAGCTGTCAGGTTGGGAATAGGTTTTGAATTTAGAACTAACTTTTTAAACTTGAATGTCATTGTTAAGTGTAGGTGTTTAGTCTTTCATCATCATCATCATTTCAGCCGAAAGGCGTCCACTGCTGGACATAGACCTCCCCCAAGCTCCTCCACTTTGACTTTGTCTTCTTACTATTGTGTATAATCAATTTCTTCAAACTTAACATACAGCTGTGTTGCTACGGAATTAGTACCGCCACTTCTTTCCAGCTGAAATACTAGGAAGTGGTAAAAGGCGAACGTTTTGCAAGACTGTTTTATGTAATTTTGACGTTCAAAAAGTGCCGACTCTCAGCCTAGTTTAAATAAATGACTTATGATTTTAATTTTTAATATGCTTTAAGCAAAGCGCAATACAGTTAGCATTTTGTTTGTTAACGAAAATGTTGAGCATCAGTGTTCGAGTCCTTTTGATTCGATAGTTTTTGATAAAATTCCTCTCGTAGAGATTCGTGTTTAGTTTTTTAGGCGGAAGCAAACAGTATCGTGCTTCCGGTCGCCTTTTTATTAATTTTAAAGTGTACCGTTAGTGTAATTAAATTAAAACTTTTTTAGATGGAATCAGGTAGAACTAATTTGTATCTACTAGAAATATTTTAAATTAAAAATGATTTATGGACCGACCAATAAAATGCTGTGATGGGATACCTAAATGTTTCTGTTTCGAAACATTGGCACAACTGGAACGGAACTGTGGACAAAAAAGATTAATTTATGTAATTACTAGCTTTTACCAGTCTGACAATCAGTCTTACCAAGGGGTATCGTATATCTGAATACCAGTATTTTACATGGAGCGACTGCCTATCTGACCTCCACAACCCAGTTACTGGGTACTGGGTTGTGGAGGTCAGATAGGCAGTCGCTCCATGTAAAATACTGGTATTCAGCTGCATCCGGTTAGACTGGAAGCCGACCCCGACATAATTGGGAAAGGGCTAGGCAGATGATGATGATGATGACTAGCTTTTACCAGCGGCTTCGCCCGCGTGGAGGTCAAAAAAATTTATCCACTTGAAAATGGGTACTATCGGGATAAAAAGTATCCTATGTATAATTCCAGGTTACAAACTATCTGTTTGCCAAATTTCTACCAAATCAGCTCAGCCGTTTTTGCGCGATTGAGTAACAAACATCAAAATATCCAAACATCTAGGTAAACGTAAAAACTTTCACATTAACATTTTATTAGTATGATGAATTATGAATTTCTAATAAAATGAAAGTTATGTAATTACTAGCTTTTACCAGTCTGACAACCAGTCTTACAAAGGGTATCGTATTACCCAGTAACTGGGTTGTGGAGGTCAGATAGGCAGTCGCTCCATGTAAAATACTGGTATTCAGCTGCATCCGGTTAGACTGGAAGCCGAACTCGACATAGTTGGGAAAAGGCTAGGCAGATGATGATGATGATGATGATGATGATGATGACTAGTCTTTACCAGCGGCTTCGCCCGCGTGGAGGTAAAAAAAATTTTTCCACTAGAAAATAGGTACTATCGGGATGAAAAGTATCCTATGTATAATTCCAGGTTACAAACTATCTGTTTGCCAAATTTCTACCAAATCGGCTCTGCCGTTTTTGCGCGATTGAGTAACAAACATCAAAATATCCAAACATCTAGGTAAACGTGAAAACTTTCACATTAAAATTTTATTAGTAGGATGAATTATGAATTTCTAATAAAATAAAAGTTATAAGAACAATACTTAATGTGAATCATTGTTATACCTAAGTATCTACCTATTATTTTATAAAATTCACTATTACATATTTTTATATTATATTTGTTTATAAAATTGGACGTTTTTATTTATTTATAAAATTGGACTTTTTTATTTATTTATAAAATTGGACTGCGCTCGATAGGATGAAAAAATAAAGTATCTAATTCTTTCAGTCTTCTTCGTTAAAACTCGTTAACAGTAAACCAGTAGGTACCTACCCTTAATGAGTCCCAGCAGCGACCCAATTTTTTACGATCATGTTAATTTCTCTTGGTCCCAGTATGATAAATCTCTCATATAAATATCCGTCCATAAACTTTCTTGTATGTCACCTCACATATTTACACTTACCGTTTCCTGCCCCTTGCTTTTTTAACAGCGTTCCCACAACCATCCTTGTGTTTTTTACTGTTTATTTTTTTCATGTAGATTAGAATTAACGGTAAAAATGTCTCCCCTAAGGATACTTTAATTTATTTCTTTGGCAACACAAGAGGAGATGCGGTTCTTCTTTGTCTGTGAATGTCATGGTGTCAAAAAAGTGCAGGAGATTTGCAGTACTCGTTTTTTTACTGTTCCTTCCGGGTATCTACTGTTGTGTGTTTTTATTGATTGATACACATTATTTCAGAATTTCAATAGAATTCAATCTTATTGAATTCTTATTGTAAAATGGTTAGACATTATTCTCTGCTGGATGTACCTTAACAAACTCAGTTTAGTTCAGCAAACAGTAAATGGTTGATGACAAGGTTTAGGTACTATTAAAAAAGAACCATTATAATATATGTAAAATTTATGTTAAATAACGTGATGCAATTTTTAACGACGGAACAGAATATTGTATAAAAACTGTACACAGAAAAAATATACCAGTTAAAATAATTAGAAAAGAAATATATGCAACCGAAAGGTATAAATAACAATGCAATTATTTTTTGTGACAACCGTATTACGAGACGTTGTTTTTGCAAAACAATGAAACAACATAAAAAGTATGAAAATCAAACCCCAAAGGGTTCTTCAAATTAAAGCGTCATTATAAATTTTCTAGAAAAAAAAAAAATGCTAACGTGTGAAAATTAAACCTGATTTTTTATTTAAAAAAACTGGCAACACACAATGTCGCGACCGTTGCAAATCATTAACATACAGTTTTTATAGCATTCGAAATATAAAGTTTATTTTTTATTCGTTCACGGAGAGATTGGCAGCATATAATTAAAGTAAAAAAAGGTTGCTACCGCCTATTCTCTGGGTCTTTTATCTGTCGGTCAGGTAAAGTACGTAAGTGTCGAATACAACAATGTGCTCCGGATTTCCTCTCTTTAATACGAGGACCAACCTTCGCCTCACGTGCAGATTTTGAATAAAAGTCCGTCGATTTTCCATGGGCGTGATTGATTTTCGAGATAGTCTTCAGTTTTTTATCGATAAAATTGATCCACCGGAACTATTGATGGCTATTTGTTCCGTCAGTTGTACTTTAAATACGATCTCTATAATTATATCACTCTCATGGGACAAGATCGATATTTGATTAACTGTGTTTCCGAGATATTGCGCTCACTAAACGGGCTAGATCAGACGAAGATTACAGAAAAAAAATCTCCAAGCTTTAGTTATTTATAAAAAAAATAATTAAGTGATGTAATTAAATAAAAACGACAAAGCGCAATAAAGTCAACAAAAGCATTCATAAATTGCGGAGATTATGCAACGGCACGGCTTACCGTCCTCTTCCTGGCTTTGGGGCCATAAATTTCATTTAGCTGCAAGGTGGTCTGACAAATTTGCGGTCGCTACGACTACTAACTGGTACTTTTACCTTATTAGACGCATAGATGAAAAAAATTGACCCAACTCTCGAACAAAGCTCACAGTTAGTCAATGGCTTAGAATAGCATTATTGTAGACTGTGGCGTGTTGATCATTGTGGTGGGTGAACACGTTAAAGTTTTTCTTTAATCTGCCGGCCATGAAAAAAGGGACAGCGGGGGACAGTTTTGTGACAAAAAATGTTTGGGACATTTTTGACGTTTAGTTTGGACATCGATATATTTTTTTTCGAGTCCCTTGGGTCTGTTGTAATTGCTGTGTAATTGTTTTCTAACAACAGATAAGTTGTTATGTTTTGACAGGACTGACAATGAAACAGTAGTAGAGCTTTTAATAAGATTTGTGGACTATTGACAGCTTTATCTATGACCGTCTGTCAATGGGGTATTGTCTTATTTATTATTTTCGTAAACAGATTATTTCTTCACATAGTTTTTGCGGGAGTTTTTATATGGCTTGGTAACAGATACAACACGTAGTAGTTAGTGATCAATTTTTTTTTTACTTGTTCACATTTTTTTCTCACACACATTCACATTTTGAATTTTATTTGGTTTTTGGAGACATATGTTTTTCTTCAAATTTAACTTCCAAAAGGTTTATTGCAAATCTTAGCATTTTCATTTACATTATTTTAAGCTAGACAAATCGTTTGTAAGTAGGTTTACAGCTATTAGAGCTCATAGCTATAAAGTTGATCATGGATATTACTCACGGGGAATACCATTGTTTCACCATTTTAGACACACCTAGCAACAAGGGTTCTCTGTTTAGTTAATAGTTGTATAATATTTAAAGTCTATAAAAGCCAGCCATAATCGTGACTTTGACCAAAAGAAAATTTTGAAGATGCAAATTGCAGCATACAAATTAATGTTTTAGCAACTTTTGTGTGTATAGGATAGTAAATGTGAATTGAAAGGTTGAGATCTTTGAGATTTTTTGGCAAAAAATGGAAACGGTTTAAGTTACCCAGCATGGTGTTTTGTGATTTATCTACTTGAAATATATTTGACGTCTCTTTGCTCATTTACAAAATCATTGAGGTACTATGTACCTACTATTCGGTAGTATATAGTACCTCCATATACAAAATAAATTAGCACAATCATCAGGCTATATTGTCCCCACTGCTAGAACACAGGCCTCTTCTCTATGAGAGATTGTGGGCCATAATCCACCACAAGGTACCAATGCTGGTTGGTACCTAATAATTAATTCATAAGTAGGTACCTTATCTACCTAATTAAATAATTGATTCCTATCTCAATTAGGTACCAGCCAGCCAGCTTTAGCATATGATGAAAGGTTAAGAAAACCTCACTAAAATAATTGCAGAAATGAATTTCCTTAGCAACAGGTGTTAAGAATCTTTAGGTGAGATCGATTGTCCATCTTTTCTCTATTAACAAAAACTTATACAAGTAAAGTTACAATTTCTCAATCAAACGTGACTCTTCAAGTTGACCAAAACAAAACACTGTGGTCATTCCAATCTACCACTGTCTATTAGTAAAACAAATACATTTTTCCATCAATACGTAACGTTGCTTCTACCAATATCATGTCCAGCCGGAATGAAACCTATACGGTCTCTTTGGAACCTTTCAAAAAATTGCACAACAATTTTAATCTTCCAAAACGTGACCTTGATGTCGTGTGTCGTCAATTTTTCTTCCAAAACGTGACGTTTTCGAAGAAAAATTGACCAAAACAAAAGA
The DNA here is from genome assembly GCA_949987655.1 of Polymixis flavicincta. Taxonomy (NCBI): domain Eukaryota; kingdom Metazoa; phylum Arthropoda; class Insecta; order Lepidoptera; family Noctuidae; genus Polymixis; species Polymixis flavicincta. The sequence goes on from OX465184.1 coordinate 17,174,743, forward strand.
CTGTGGTCATTTCCCAATCTACCACCAACTTATTAAATAAAATATATAATGTTCCGGCAATACGCAATGTTCACACCTATCATCAAAATTCCCAGCTGGAAACTATACGGTCTCTTTGGAACCTATGAGAAAATTACATACCAATTTCTATATAAAAATGTGACTATCACTAAATTGACCAAAACAAAATGAAGTTTTCTCACTTCATTTTAATTTTAATCATAGTCTGACAGTTTGAGTATTTTATGCAGTCTACCCAAATGTCCTTTCTTTGGTATTGTTCGTCAAACCTTCGGAAACCTTAAGAAAATTACATACCAACTTCTCAACAAAATCGTGACTGTCGAAATTGACCTAAACAAAACACTGTGGTCATTCCCCAATCTACCACCGACTCTATTAATAAAACAAATACATTTTTCAGTCAATACGTTACCGCTATCGGCTTGTGGTCGGTTTCTCTTCGTGAGAACACCATCGTGCACCATGGTTGATGGTAATTGGTGTCAAACGACGGATGCTGATTGTGTGGTTCGTCCGCTGATGAAGTCCGTGTTGCTTGAGTGTCTGTTTGATTGTTTTGTTGTACCGACCAGTGGAGGGTTTTTGTGTCCGTACGTCTGTAGTTTGTTTACTACCAACTTAAATTGTTCGTAGGTATATTCAAATCACAACATTGACAGTTCTATGACACGGAAAAATGAGACTATAAGATTCACAACTGTCTGAAGATTCTTTAGATCTACATTGAGTTAAAAATTTATTAATGAAAATTCTCCTTTTAATTTCAGAAATGGAAATTAATATCTATTGTTGTCTATTTTCTAATATCAGTGTTGTGTTATTTAACAGTGGTAAAACGTAAGCCGATGTGGATGACACTTTCGTAGAAATTATTTATGACTAATTTCATAATAGTAATTATTTTTCCTATTTTTACTGAGCCTTCCACTATGATCTGCATAGGCCCAATCTACCAGATACTTTTTCACATTTCCAATATTAACAATAGGTACCTATTTTAATTTTAGCAGAATATCAAGAAAAGCATCACACAATTCCAAGCAAACCCGCAACAACAGGCTAGCAACTAATAATATTAGTGGTTTTCATAGCTATCCGTTAGAGTTTGTGTTCAATGTCTGCGCTCGCGCCGTTCTTGACGACTGATTGAGGTGAGAGTTGAAAATGTACTGGCGAACGATGAACATAAGGTTCAAAGTTTTTTTTTTGGGAATGACGTCTTGCTGGTCAGCCAAAGAGGTTCTCGGGTGCTTAACGGGACTTGCCTGTGGCAGCCTTTTTTTTTTTTGGGTGGGAAATCATCAAATAACTTCTCCCGCTCTGGGTGGAGCAGGAGGGCGTGTCAGACTTTTACTGACTAAAACCCACCCGTGTTCCTTCAGTAGCCCGTATGCCAGGGGCTGTGGTGTCTCTTTCGAACAAACCCGCAGGCAGGCATCGGCCCTTGCGGGCCCCATCACTTTTTGTGCTGACATCTCTTTGAGGCGCGCGTGGAACACAACGCGTAGAAAACAACTTGGGCTTGGTCCTTACCGGACAGCGAGCTACCCATTACTCGCCGTCCGCAAGCCCATGCCTACGGTGGTCGGAAATCGGCCTGGGATTCCCGACGCCCAGGGCGTCTCCGTATCCTGCGGCGGCTAGGGTCGCGAGGGCGCATATGCTGCCTCTCCCTCACGTGAACCGCCTCCCTCTTCGCGAACATTACTGCTTCGCTGAAGGAGGTGACGGCTCCCCATGCCCCTCTCGCTCCGTGCCATTGCCTGGACCAGGGCCGGACGCGAGAGATCGCCGCCGCCGATCGCCTCCAAGAGGACACGGCGGTGCTCCGCCCAAGCCGGGCAGACCGCCACCGTGTGCTCCACCATGTCCTCAGGGCGATCTTCGCAGTGGAAACACCCGGGCGTTTCCTCCCGCCCTATCCGAAACAGGAACCTCCCGAAACAGCCGTGTCCGGTGAGGACCTGCGTCAGGCGGAAGGTGAGGACGCCATGCCGCCTCTCACATGCCCTCGGGCACCAGACCTTAAAAACTAAGGGACTACACTCTAAGGGCACCCCGTGGGGTACGGACCTCGGCTTACGACGTCGTTGGAAGGGGGCAGCAAGGGACGAGTGGAACAGAGTGTGAAATGTTCTATGACAATCGAGATTTGGAGTTTGGGAATAGTGTGTCAATTTTGCATATTGAGAGTAGGATGTCAGTGTGAAGGCACAGATAATATAATACGTGAGGGACAGCATAGACAATGTCATTTAGTAAAATCTTATTTAAAGTCAGAACTCACTGATACCAATGAGATGGGCGAAGTACCAGGACCTAAGAGAGGAAAGTAAGATATTAAAAAAAAACCGTATCAAAGCCGTCAATACTTTAGTTTAGAGAAAAGTTTTACTTTTTTCAAGCCAAAATGGAAAATCATCATGGAAAAAGTTAAACCATCACTTCACAATTTCATTAATAGGTAGCCTACTTAGGAGGGGGATATTTTTCTACAGATACTGAGAGCCAGGACTAAGAAACAGATTCTCATTTCTGAGCCTCATTTAAATACGTGACATTTACTTTTGATTTTTTAATTTCAATCAATTTGCAATCAGAAGCTGGAAATTAATAAAATCTTAACAATCTTTAGACTCCATAATAGTAATTATAAAGACGTAACATAACAATATACCTATGCGACGAGTCTCACGTTAATTGTGTGTGGTCCAAGGGTGACGTTGTTGGCTAATATTTGTTCGAGCGACAGATACTGCTGGAAACTACCACAGGCCGCGCCACTTCATAAACGGAGCGATTTTGAATCGCTCGAGTTGTAAGCGTAGACTTTTGGCCAGAATAATAAATTTTGTAAATAACGGGTGTGATCTGAATCCTTATTGCGTAACACATTATTAATCAGAATCAGAATAATTTTGACAGTTTTCCATTTTCTCATATGTTTGAAAAAATTGTCTGCCTAGCAACGTAAACAACGCTATGAATGTTCTGGAACTGTCAAATGAAAGCGATTCCTACAGATAGTGACGCGATTACAATTGTGAAAAAAATATCTGTAAAAATACCTGAAAAGTTTAAAGAGGACTTTAGAAAGAAAAGAAAGAAAGAAAAATGGATTTATTTGTCACAGAAACACGTGCATATAAAAAGATGTCTTTTTTTTTTTAAACATGATAACAACACAAACACTTTCATACATAGGCTGATAGAACATAAATAGTCGGCAGCTGCACGCCGTGACTGTGACAAGAAGACTTCCACTCAGCGTGATGCTGGGCTATGGGACTCACAGCACAGCGCTGATTTTCAGTGGTCACCCGATCACAACGTACGAAAATCAAGCCCGGAGGAAACTTTTTATTGGTATTTTTGCGGAATTTTTCAACATTTAACACAACATAACATCACGCTTGCATGCCTCGAATGGTCAGGCAGAGGTGAACCTATAGTACGTTTAATTCCCATGTAATAGGGGGCGAGCCTATTGCCATAAAACCGGACACAAATCTAGACTCCGAGCTGCTACTTAGAAATTCCAGGTAGAAAATTTCAATTACACTTTGCTCCTTTCTACGTTACCTAAATACTTACATAAAACTGAAATATTTAACTGTTGTTAAGGCATTATACGATTTTGACGATTTTATCCGGACATGAAAAATATTAGTCGATGACAAACGTGATTATAGACACTAGTTATATCTAATTTCAACAAAATAAGGAAAATATTTTAAAAAATTACTCAAGTTTCCCCGAAAATACTAACCATCGGTCATCCTTATCGCTAGCCGTAAGATAACGTGACATGATATATTGTTACATTACACAGAAAGATTTCAGGTCAGGCAACAGTCCACGTATAACCGGATAGGAAGCCATTGTAGAATGAATATCTAGCCGATGACGAATATACACAGTGAAATTTTAATCGTCTTAAAAAGATGGTCCACTCAATGTATCCGACATAAAATACCTCTAGGTGAGATTTAAAATTGTTACCATTATTTAAGATATTAGTTACAAAGAATAATAAATAATGCCTTAGAATTATGAAACACTCTGTTAATAATGTTTACGTATCAAAGGGTAGAAGATAACTACCTATACCATTAATGATAAATGATAAGTGATAAATGATTTTATTTCTGTAAGTAGGTTTGTACAAACACTTTTACACGTCACTCATATTTTTTTAAACTAAACTAGATGAGGTCGGCGTTTCCTATCTGACTACTCTGAGAAGAAAGGCCGAAACAAACTCAGAGGTCACAGTCTCTTTTAAAGTCCAGACATAATCTTGGTCAGATCATGTGAAGACCATGTGGATTGGTGTCTGAAATGGTCTTTTGAGGAAAGAACCACACAGGTTGAGTGGACCTGTCCATTCAGTGCACGCATGTATCAGTAATCATACGGCTAAACTCAGAACTTGAGGAGCTCAACGATTTGACATTACATTCCATCATTCATTCCATCTCCATATCAGGGTGTTTCAAACTACGTCATGCGTCTTAGTGAATATTTTTTTTTTTTAATTATTCATAAATGTTCCAAAAATATGTTTTTTTATTATTTTAATGTATTGTAGTCATTGGATACATGAGAGGGCTGCCGTTGTAAGACGACTAAAATGTCATGGTGTATATCATCAGTTACTTTTTTTCTCCAAGCTTTATCCTTTTATTGTGAACGCCACTATAAGTAGTCTTTTGCAATAGCACAATTTTTTAAATCTGTTGCTGATAGTGTTGTCGGACTTCGTATTTATAAAACATGTCGATCCTACCACTGGATTCTAAGGACCAACGTTTTGCGTAGTCATTCACCGCTCCAAAGACCAAATACGAACTACGCCCAAGTAAAAACTCATCCTCTATTATTACACAAAGATCAGGTTTAAAGCACCAAGTCAGTTTTTGAATTAATAACCCATTATGTGTAGAAATGCATTTCTTTTTATAAAACTGACAACTTAGTACCTACGTTGTTTTTTTTTTGTATTAAGAGCATTACGCATGTCGAAATAACGTTGGATACGCAAAAATAGATAAAGATAAAGACTACTCTGTGAGTCCGTCTACGAAAATACGGGCCCGTTCGAAATAGTAACAAATTATTTTTTCGAACCGGCAAAAACACTGGGCTTAGATCTTATGTACGAAAGTGGGTACCTATGGAGTAAATAATGCCCGTAACTTTCGGCGAAATTCCGGATTTTCCCCTAGCTAGAACTAAAGTTTTGTATCATGACAGTGTGTCTTTTTTAAGCCCCGCTTCCACTAGGCACTAAGTCATCGCCCCAATCATCATCTCTTCTGGCACGTTTACAGCCCGGCTTTCCATCACCGCAGTGCCCTCGCCATCGTCGCGGTCACCATATCCTTAACTAAATAACAATGATATCGTTTTAATTACACAGTCCGATGTCACAGATAACGAGGTTTGCTTTCGAAATCTTATATGTTTTAGTTTTAAGAAGTCATGGTGAGATGTTCGTGACGTGGTTTTGATCGCCACTTGTTTTTTTTTAAATACTGCATTCAGATTTTTAGGCTCGCTGTTCTTTTAGACTAACTCGAAGGACTATTGATCCAAGGAGTAGGTAACTATGGGATAGTTCAATTAAAATCTAGTTCTAATAAAATCATCCAGTCAAAAAAAGTAGATCATCATCATCATCATTTCAGCCGAAAGACGTCCACTGCTGGACATAGGCCTCCCCCAGGCTCCTTCACTTCAACCGGTCTTGTGCTTCCTACATCCAGCGGATACCCGCGGCTTTCATAAGGTCATCGGTCCACCTTGTGGGTGGCCTTCCCACTCTACGTCTTCGGGTACGCGGTCTGCTCCAGAACCAAAAAAGTAGATGGTGAAATAATTTTTATTTCAAATGGTGAATGCATGCAATGCATTAGTGATGGTGAATTGCAAAGTTCATCGTCTATTGGTTAAAAAATTGTTTCATAAACACAGTTGCTGAAGATGTTAGAGCGGAAGAGTGTCCCTAAAAAAAAGAAAACCTAAAGATATTCGTATATCATCATGGCGGTTTTGTTACTGTCTGGCGGATAAAGTTGACCTGCACATTGACTAATGCTTGCATGCCGTCTTTTGGGACAGGACACCTTAAAGCTACAATGGCTCTTTCTTGAAAAGACCCATCCAGACATTGCCCTGCATTGTTAGACTCACATACAATTCGAATAATATAATGTTTGGACTTTAAAAGAGACCATGACCTCTGAGTTTGTTTGGAAATATCTTCTCAGGTATCAGTCAGCTAGGAAATGCTGGCGCCATCTAGTTTTTAAATACTGTCCAACAAATCAAAAGGTGTTTACCTACTAAGAGGTGTACTCGTTATTGTTCTGTAGGTATTTAAGAATGGATATTGCCTTATTCAGACCAAAACAATCTTACTGAAATACCATAAAAATTCAAACAATATTTCGGACATTATCTGTGGCATTACCTTAGCAGACCAAACAATTTTACTGAAATAGCTTATTCCAAATTCAAACAACATTTAATGAATTTTATGACCTAAATCTTTGATATCAAAATGAGTAAGAGAACTGTTAGCACAGGAGTAGGTAAACTGTAGTTTCTCATGTTATAATAAAACACATTTTTTTTGTTGCAAAAAGTGGTTTTTACAAAGCAATGTCCAAAAAGACTTACTGAAAAATGACTAACGATACTATTTGACACCTGCGCACATTGCGCCCTATTTATGTAGACGTTGAGACGCTGATTGTGCAGACCAAACAATATTACTAAAATAGCTTATTCTAATTCAAACATTATTTCGGACATTATTGACATTACCATACGCAGACCAAACAATCTTGCTGAAATAACTTATTCCAAATTCATACAATATTTCGGACATTATTTGTGACCACAAAACCAGTTAAGGGAAACACATCAGACGATGAAGACTCAGAGATAATTATGACCTAAAGCCCATTTTGGCCAGTGCAATCTTTGAAACCAAAATGAGTATAAGAGAACTATTAGCCCAGGAGTCGGGCTGTAGTTTCACAAGTGTAGTTTCGCCACAATCCCTCCGTCTTACTCAGTTTAGTTTTAATTTCAATTTGCTTTGCTGTGTCCAGACACGACCTGGGATAAGCCGGAGTTATATGGATGAGATGGGGTTGGAAGAAAGTCTCGGAATTTAATTGAATCCAAATTACAAAAACAAAACTTTTAATCTAGGAAATCTAGGAATTTTAAGCTATGTCGTATGTGAAAAGGAAGCCTTTTTCAAAATAACTATTTTTTCCTTTGGTTGTTTTTAGGTCACATAAGGTTAAAAAATATATCTGTAAAATTTCAAACTATTTATTTCCACATGCATTCATAAAATAACGATCAATATTTGAGAGGCAAGATTTTGTGCGTAATCGATTCAAATTTAGGTTAATTCGCTCACAGGTTTTTGTCTGGTGGACCCACACGTAGGCACTTCCCGCATTCTAAACTTTTCAACGGTGAAGTAGGTTTTTAAGATGTTTTTCATTTGTCGAGGTTTTTTTTTTACATTTCTTTACTATTTCCATAAGTAATTTATTCAGAATGCTTGGAAGACCATATGTCCAGGCCCTTTTATCGTATTCATTGTTTACTTTCAGCAGTTTATACAGAGGCAAGTACGACATGTTACGATCAAAATTAAGTCTACTTATTTTGTGTAACCTACTCACATTGTGTTCACAGTAATCAGAGACAACAGCTAATTTCACTTTATCAAATACATTTATGACTTTACAATATTGGAATAACTTATCATAATCGGGATTATATTTTAGTTTAATTTTATATGAAACCACTATCATAAAAAATCGTGTTTGTGTATTACTAGCTTTCGCCAGTGGCTTCGTCCGCGCGGTATTTTATCCCCTATTTAACTCCTTTAGGGGTTGAATTTCGAAAAATTCTTCCTTATTCCTTGTCTACATTATAAAGGGAAACTCTGTGAAAAAAATCAGCTTTATAGGTCCAAGGGTTTGGGCTGGGCGTTGATGAGTCAGTCAGTCAGGACTTTTATTTTTATTTATGTAGATATATTTTCTGGTAACTTTTATAGGTTCCTCTATAAAAGGTTATAACAAAATTGATAACAGTTTCTGCCATGTACAACAATCGCAAGGTCCTGTAAGGCAATTTGTGCTTCAATATACGCAATTTCGACACGATAGCTCTGAGCTTAGTGCAAACAGAGTCCACATGTGGGCCCCAGTTAAAAAGATCAATCTTAAGACCTAGAATGGATATACATTTTCTTTAACATTTTCAATTGGCTTACCTACAGCCACAGACATCCAAGCACCGATGCATGCACTGCTGTTCATGAGCCACGACTCTTGGTGTTCCTTGAGTTTTAATGTACGGTAAATGAAAGTTTAGTTTTTTGAAAGTTGATTGTTAAACCAACGTCATGACTGTGCCCATTTACATAGCAGGTTAAACTCAGTTTGCATCAGTTTCTCCGCAGTAGGTAGGTACCTAGATCCTTGTGAGCTGTGATAAGACATGTCATCATCATCGGCCTAGCCTTTCCCCAACTATGTTGGGGTCGGCTTCCAGTCTAACCGGATCCAGTTGAAAACCAGTATTTTACATGGAGCGACTGCCTATCTGACCTCCACAACCCAGTTACTGGGTAATACGATACCCCCCGGGATGATTTCCGACTTCCACGCTGGCAAAGCCGCGGGCGGAAGCCAGTCAATGATAATTTGGTAAAAATCGATGATTTTGGTCACCTCACACTCTCGGAGAGATCTTAATGTGTATGAAGGATATTATATATCTTCTCTTTCTCAGCGCGTCAAAAAAAATGTATAAGAAGATATACGTATAGTTTTCTAAAGTTCTGCTCAAAAATCAGTAAACGCGAATACCGTTTACTGATGCAGCCATTGGGTCTTCACGTGTGTAGACAGGTCATAAAAGCTGTAAAAAAAATCTTAGGTGCGTGAGTCCAGCTGATGGCAAGCTTTCCACTGGAAGACGTGATATTTGGCAAGATCTGCTGCCTCCTGATTTCATTATTATATATCATCTTTACATACCAAGACCCCTCCGTGCATCGGATAGAACGTTAAGCTGTTGGTCTCGGCTGTCATTCGTGAATCTTTGATAGTCGTTACGGATCGTCCGAAGCCCGAAAGTCTGACAACCAGTCTTACCGAGGGGTATCGTGCCACCCAGTACCCCTGGTATTCAGCTGCATCCAAACCGATCCCAATATAGTTCAGAAAAGATTAGGCAGATGATTATATGATTAGATAAATAGCCGTTTTGACTCCAAATAACCCAAGATTTTAGTATGTAAATTCTCAAAAAAATTAAAGTCTCAACAAAATAACAAGCTCACTAATTTCCTCATCATTCACAGTGTGCACTCAACCTTACAAGTTAATATCACAAGTTAGGATGGACGCAATTAGCTTGCGGTTAGTCTTGCAACACTTGAATTATCCAACAGTCTGCTTTACCCCTTACTTGGTTACGTCATGCCGTATATTTTTATAATAACGTTTTTTTTTTTCGTAATAAATGGTTTTCTTTTTCTACAGGTGTCCAGGTTCTTTCACTGGGAATTAAGTAAAACAAATGAATGAAATGCCCAAGAAACTAGTTCAATCAAAATTAAATCAGCTTTTATCGTTCCCACTGCTGGGACAGAGGACTCCTCTCGGTGAGTGGGAGTGGCCCATTATCTAGCACTTGTACTGTGGTAGATGCCACATGTCTTCGAGTTTTTGGTTCTAGGATATGCCGGTTTTCTTTCTATGATTTCTTTTACCATTTTGAGAGTGGTGGCAATGGAATTATTTTCATAAAGTATAGGGCCTGTCTGGGTTCGAACCCGCGACCTACAACTCGTAAGTAACCATAACATACCACAAGAACACCACAGCTCTGGTGATGAAATTTGTTGGTTTCCCTCAGTCCCAGGCGAGCTGACCAATCCATGCCTCTGATCTTGTCTGATGCAGGCTTATCTTACGTGGTAAGAATATTAATCTTGATAAATAAGATGTTCAAATAACCTTCGGTTTATGCCAGTAGAAGTCTACAGAACATGTAATAGCATCGGTATGTACAGACGCCAGCACATCAAGCTACACCAAACTGTCAAATTTTCCCAATTGAACATGAAGCTTAAGCAAGATAAAGTTGAAAATCTATCAAAGAAAGACGGTTTTGGGGTAGCTTGATGTGCTGACGTCTGTACATAATTACATATCATAACATCACGTCGAAACATCCCTTAAGGGGAGCTGTAGGGTGCACATATTGTAGTACACACACCTATTACATATATGTATTATGCATTGCATGTAGCTGTAGGGTGCACATATTGTAGTACACACACCTATTACATATATGTATTATGCATTGCATGTAGTTTTATGTTTTTTTTTTAAATAGGTACCGTTACCAAAAAAAATGCAATAGCTGCACGGGTCGATCGACCAGGTTAAGCTACGCTTGCCGCGGTTGGTCCGTGGATGGGTGACCATCTTTACATATCAAGACCCCTCCGTGCCTCGGAAAGCACGTTAAGCCGTTGGTCCCGGCTGTCATTTGTGGATCTTTGACAGTCGTTACGGGTCGTCAGAAGCCCGAAAGTCTGACAACCTGTCTTACCAAGGGGTATCGTATTACCCAGTAACTTGGTTGTGGAGGTCAGATAGGCAGTCGCTCCATGTAAAATACTGGTATTCAGCTGCATCCGGTTAGACTGGAAGCCAACCCCAACATAGTTGGGAAAAGGCTAGGCAGATGATGATGACCGTTACCAAAAGAGATAAGTAACTAAGCTCGTCGGACATTGTTGAAGTTTAGTAAGAAACCAATGGATGTTTTCGAATAAAATTTATTTTAATTAATAGAAAACAAACAGTTATTACTTATTTCAAATTAAATTTTGTTCACAAACATCTATCAGTTTCTTACTAAATTTCAACTACATCCGAAGACCCTAGTTACTTTTATCTCTTTTGGTGACTGTACGTAGATATGTTTTTACCAATGTCTCTTTAAATTCCACAATTGAAGAGGCGGATTTATTCAAGTTATTTCTGATTTATCTGGTTTCCTATGTCCAATATGAACGTTATTCGAATTTCAAAACACCAAATTACAAGTGAGCCAAAAAAAAAAAAATTGTCCTTTTGTCGAACATATCAATCGCTCCAGATACATAAATTTTCAGCCAATACTAAAAGGACCTAATGTTTATGTGCCCGTAATGTATGTATTTGGTACATGGCGAGCCAGCCAGGTCGGTTCAAACATGTCCATTGTGCTTTGTAGGTACTCTAATATCTAGTTAATTCTGACTTTAATTAGCGTGTACTCGATAGGAATTCGCTCGCACGTTTTGTTACTCTGTCAAAATGTTTTTAGACAGAAAATTGGTCCTTTTGGGTTTGAATAAAATACTACCACTTCATTACTAATCGAGTATTTTATTGAAATCCAAAATGACCAATTTTCACTGTCTGATTGTGGTCAAAATCAAAAAGCATTTATTCAAACTAGGCTGAGAATCAGCAAAAAAATAAATGAATCAAAAGTCATTTATTCAAACTAGACTGGTTACTACTACTTGAGACACTCCTCCAAAAAACCGGCCCTTCATCAATTTCTAGTGCTTTAGCGTGATGGACTTCTTTCAGGGAAAGGTGCAGAGATTCTTAAGAGAATTTAGGTAGATATCTGTCAGGTCTGGATTCGAGATGATTAATTGCGGACCAACTTACGATTGACATTTAATCAAATGCATATTGTGAGCAGTGGTAGCCGAGTGCTAACGGCCCTTACTTACGAGTTATAGGTCGTGGGTTCGAACCCAGACAGCCGTTTTACTTAGTGTAAATTATTTCATCATCATTGCTCTCAAAACGGTGAAGAAAACATCGTGAGGAAACCCACATGTTCTAGAACAAAAAAAAAAAAAACTCGAAGACATGTGACATCTACCAACTCACGTAGGTCCTCACCGGACACACCCGTGGTATTCTGGGAGGTTCCTGTTTCGTATAAGACGGGATGAAACACCCGGGTATTTCCACTGCGTAGATCGCCATGAGGACACGGTGGGGCATACGGTGGAGTTCTGCCCGGCTTGGGCGGAGCACCGCCATGTCCTCGTGGAGGCGATCGGCGGCAGCGATCTCTCGCGTCCGGCCTTGGTCCAGGCCATGGTACGGAGCGAGAGCATGGGTAGCCGTCACCTCCTTCTGCGAAGCAGTAATAATCGCGAAGAGGGAGGCGGCGCACGTGAGGCAGAGGCAGTATATGCGCCCTCACGGCCCTAGCCTCCGCAGGAGACGTCCTGGGCGTCGTGAATCCCACGCGCGCCACAAACTCGCACTGGCACGTAACCCACCACACCCGCGTGGTGAATTACGACCCACTCCCTCCCACAGAGAGGAGGCCTGTGTCCTGTGTCGGAACATGAATGAATGCGATATTTTCCTCATTCATCCAAGGGACAAGAATCTGTATAGTTCTTCTAGAATCATATAAAATAAAAATAATACCAATGACATCATATGTCACAAAATATTAGATTATTATTGTACCAGGAGACCAGAGGACAGGAAGGCGTCGTCATAACAGATGGAAACTAATCGTCAGACGGTCGACAATCATTAATACGCATTGTGTACGTCCGAATGAGCAGTAACATTGGGTACACCCTTCAACGCAACTTCCTCTATCTAACATCACTACTACATTCGAAAACCACTCTTATTTTAAAGACGTTTAGTATTGTAATGCCGGAAATGATTTAGGGGATAGCTGTGCAAAAATATAGTGGGCAACTGTACGGACTATTGTTGATGTTGGACCATCATTAGCTGTATTGATATATCGACTGTGACGTCAGAGGATAAGTTAATTTTTGCGCAAATCTTTATTAGTTTTTCTAAATAACAGCAATCTCGGGGGAGTTAAATGACTACGGAAAACACGACGACGCACGTCCAGATTGATATTAAACATGGTATTAAATCCTAAACAACACGTTTTATTGAAATGTAAATGTAAATATCACGCTGGTCAAAAAGTTCAATCAGTTGAATACACTGAGCTGATCGTGCAAAAAAATATATCGAACATTGCATAGTGTGCAATATCACGTGATATTGCACACTCCACGATAGTTAAAAGCATAGGTAAGTCAAGTGCGAATTTACGACTATTTCAAGAAAAAAACTCCTTTACCAACATTACAATTGAAATAATATCTAAATACCCGAAAACTGCTAAAATTCACGAACGCATCATTACATTCGCATACAAAAGTGTTTTGTGCAAAAAAGAAACAACCGTGACGTAGGTGGTCTCGATTTTATAGCGTAAAATAATAAGGGCACCTATGTGTTCCATTCTATATAATAATGGGGGTACTATTTCTGTGGGCAGTATAATAATGGTTGGTCGTTCGCTGGGTGGTCGGATTATAAGGCAAAGCCGTGGATTAAGCCACATCGACACGTGTGCTTTTCTATGCCTTCGAGTGGCTTTAGGCGTCTGTGCGTGATTGTACCACTTGATAAGGTAGTACTTTGCCTCGTGATTAATGGGTAGAAAACAATTAATATTAGCAAAATAAATCGAGGTTAAATGTTTGCAAAATCAATGGAAGTTCTATTGGATATGATGCTATAATATAAAATATAGAAAAAAAGTGTAAAGTTGTCTAAAATTGGCCAATTTGTTTGCTCAGCTGTATTTATTATACAAAATGTACGGAAGTAAGAAAACTTTTGACCACATACGTTTGAGCCAACATTGCGATCTTTTGTGACCTCTATAAATATTAAGTTTTTACGGAAACCTCGATTAATTTAATCTCAAAAAATTCAAAGGCAGCTTAACCGCCTACAAATAATTTCGGCTACCGTGAAGCTCTAACATGATTATTTTTTTTAAACTTTACCAGCGTTCAACTACAGTTGACTTGATTGAACACCTTCTTTATTGCTCAAACAATAAGGTTTATAATTCAACAGTCTTGACTTTGAAAAGTACGGGTTATACCGTTGTATATCAATGCAAAGTCCTTTTCAAAATGTGAAACGATCCGCGAAGAATTTGGTTGAAGCTAGCGCCCGCCACCCGTGTTTGCTTTGCGGACATCGATTAAAAATTCCTGCGTATCGTGGCCAAATAATGGTATTTAATGTCTACAGAATAATAGTGTTAAATTTCTTAAGATCCATCTCGAAATATGATGGATCTGTCGGCGGACTTTTGTTGCTGTTTTTTCTCTTCGATATACCTTCGTACGTGAACCGCCAATGAGATTAGTTTGCGTACTTATTGTAAACTGTACTTCAATGTCGGTTTCTACGAGTGATAAATATCGAAAAAATGTGATGATGCTGGCAAGTATGGGACGAGCACGGTAGCCGGTTTCTTTGACAGATAAATGGTTTGATCGAAATTGTTTTTTTCTGTAATATTACTTTGGGTTTTGTGTTTGAAACACGTCCGACACTAAAATATCAGGTTCAAGTTTAAGAAAAAAAATGGCAGTAGGATATCACACCCATTATTGAAAAGTGTCTTAATTAGATTCTAATAAAACACAAAAAAAACTCATTTTTTATTGAATCGATTAGTGAAGTAGAATCATAAAAATGCGTTTATATTTTACATTATCCGAAAAAGCCGGATTCCGTAAAGGCTTTAGCACCGTAGACCACATACGCTGCGGCAGGTTATACAGAAGACCAATATCGCGCGTAATTTGATGAAAATGCTGGACGCAGTGGACGCCATATTGCTCTGTGGGTATGACGTCAGTTTGCTGTGTAAACAATGCGCTGATATTTTGTATGATAAATGTTTATAAAATTTAAAAAAAGTGGTTCAGTTGATTAGTTTAAACAGCGGTATAACGTAATAACATGGCGTCTACTTTTTCATGGTATTCAAAACAGATTAAAAAACTGAAATCTTTGAATTTAATTTTTTAAATTTATTTTGTTAAAACCAACATTTTACGATTGCTTTTTGCCTAATCTATCTCAATAATATATTTTTATACTTTTTCTCATAAAGAGTGAAATACCCAATTGTACAAAATGCGTTAGTGTCATCTTTGTTTGGCGTATTGATACTGACAGCTCTTGATCACAGTTTAGATGTGCTGATTTGGTTCAATATCTTTGGTGTAATCAACCCTAAGTTTTTGACCACTTGAACACTTGCTTGAATGACCAAGGGCCAGTTTCTGGGCCAAAAATGATGGCCAAATTGATGTAGCAGGATTTCAAACTGCTGAGCGTGTATTTGTGGAACGATTTATCAACAGCCAATTACAGCAGTTTCTCACATTTCCGCTAAACAGTTTGTCACACTATTTTGACGATATTTTTCATTCGTTAAACTGGCCCTGAGACTCAAAGGGCCAAACTTGTCATCTGCTTACCCTTCTCCGAACTATGTTGGGGTCGGCTTCCAGTCTAACCGGATGCAGCTGAATACAAGTACTTTACATGGAGCGACTGCCTATCTGACCTCCACAACCTATCCGGATGGTCCGGGGATACCGCATGATCTCCGGTGAGGCGGCGGGCCTCCTTGCCGGGTTGCCGCCATGGGATCTGGAGGCAAAGGTCCTCGCGTACCTACACTTGGGAGTGGCGCGAGGACGCAAAACGCCGGGGAGTAACTCCGTAACAGAGCTCACACGGGTGGGTTTTAGACAGAAAAAGTCTGATACGCCCTCCTGCTCCACTCAGAGCGGGAGAAGATATTTGATGATTTCCCACCCTCAAGAAAAAACCTCCACAACCCAGTAAATGGGTACGATACCGCTTGGTAAGACTGGTGGTCACACTTTCGGGCTTCTGATGACCCGTAATGACTGTCAATGATCTAAAAACGCCCGCCCTTCACCACTTCCTAATGCTTTAGCTGGGAAGAAGAAGTTGCGCAAGAAATTCCTTTAATAAAGCTCAGTCCTATCTATCCGAGTGTGCACCACATGCATCAACTAGTCTACATCTCTATCCCACACATTAACCAACCAACTTTGCCCACAACATTAAACCACCGAAGTTTACGCGGAGGGTCAACCACAATTCCTTGGTAATCATGGTCTGTGGTCATGAACGTGGTTGTGTTATGACACATTATCGCGCATGTGTTGACAGGCCCGCGCAATTTGCAATTAGCTATGGAAATAACACGCGCTCTGTGATACGGTCAACGTAGGGAGGGGATTTGTCGATAGTTTTCGATACGGTACATTGTTTTATTTATTCATAAGATTGCATTCATGCATTAAAGAAGTAATCCTGCCAAAAAGCTTGCGCAGTTGGCAGTGTAAGGCTTCTGCTGAACATGAGGTTCTGGGTTCGATTCCCAGGTCAGGCAAAGTGTTATTGGGTTTTTCCTGTCCAGAATTTCATAGTAGCAGCCTGGAAATTTGAGTCCAGTTGATGGCAATAGGGTCATCCCCTATTACATAGCACTTAAACATACCTAGTGTAATGTGGGTATACTATAGATATACTTCTGCATGCGCAACCCTTCGGGGAAACAAGGCGTAATTTTGTGTGAGACCGAATGAAATATATGAATAAGTTTATCAGTTAATGTGATTTTGATTATGCGGTTTTTGACTTGATATTATAAAAATTTTGCTTGGACAACAAGCCATCAGCAAGTTATTAACTGTATCTTGAGGAAGAAGTTAAAATCCTTCGTAAGACGAAATGTTCGATATTGACAAAGCCCATCCCTAAACCGTCTAGAGGTGTCTCGTGTTCACGAAATAGGTGATCATTATGTAATTCACATGGCTTTGGTATCACGGACCGTTCTTAGAAGCGAGGGTCATAGGAAGTGAAGGAACTAGGTCCAAATACGGAGATATAATACACGGAAAGTAGGATGATCGACCGCATATTGGTCCTAAGAGACGAATTTCGTTTAAAAATTCATCTGAAAATGATTAAAGGTGGATTTTACCTGTCGTGAAAAATGCCATGTTTATTTTTTTAGAGCAGTGGTGGCCCAGTGGAAACGGCCGCGACTTACGAGTTATAGGTTGTAGGTTCGAACCCAGACAGGTGCTTTTCCATGAGTAATTTATTTCATCACCGCTGCTCTCAAAACGGTGAACAAAAACATCGTGAGGAAACCGGCACGTCCTGGAACAAAAAATCGAACATTTACCAACCCGCACTGGGCCGGCGTGGTGGATAACGGCCCACTCGCTCTCACAGAGAGGTCGAGGTCTGTGTCCCAGCAGAGGGATCCTTATAGGCTGATTACAGTTTTTTTAAACCATAAGTGTCCAACATCGGAGCAACAAGGTATTTAATAACTGATTTTAACATCCCTAGCCGAATATACCGGTGTGGTGACCATAAACTAGGGACTGAATGATGGGACCCATAAGAACCGGAACTAAGTTGCTCCAACCAATTAAAATATCTGGATGACCGAGCTTTGCTGTGTTTTTTTTTTTGTTAGACGTTTTCTAAAAATAAAACCTAGCTAGATCGATTTATCGCCCACGATACCCCCTGAAAATCCGAGATTCACATTATATATATATGCCTATATACAAGAATTGCTCGTTTAAAGGTATTAGATTAAAGGTCGTGCAATCGAAGAATTGAAAGAAGTAGATGAAGTTGAGTTTATAATGTTCCCATTGCTGGGACACAGGCCTCCTCTCGGTGAGAGGGATTGGGCCGTAATCCACCAAACGGGCCCAGTGCGGGTTGGTAGGTGTCACATGTCTTCGATTTTTTTGGTTCTAGGACATGCCGGTTTCCTCTCGATGTTTTCCTTCACCGTTTTGAGAGCAGTGGTGATGAAATAATTTACACAAAGTAAAGCGCCTCGCCTGTCTGAGTTTGAACTCACGACCTACAACTCGTAAGTCGCGGCCGTTACCACTTGGCCACCACTGCTCTCCTCTGCGCTTTCCCATAAATAACCACAATATTACAGCGCCCTGCCACCTCTACAAACATAGGTCTCAACTCACCACTCATTAAAATGTGTGACAACCTTAATTCATTTAATAAGTCCGTACCTGAAGCAGATATATATAATGACCCTAAGAACTTAGCCTCTCTACACACCAATGAAACGTAGTCGAAATTTCTGATTAATAGTGCATATCCAATCCAATCTAAATAAGTACTTTGTCTTTTATTTTATTTGATAACTTTTGTTTTTTTTTTTTTTTTGTTTCTCATTATCATGACCAATTGTACAGTTAGCAACTAAGCGGTAATCTGGCGTCTTCGTTTGTCAATGTTGTGTGTACCCATGATTTGCATCATCACGAAAAAAAATCAGGTGTTCCCTACATTTTGACGAGTTATGCGAACATAAATGTAGGGAACAGCAGATTTTTTTTTCGCGTTTTCAGGTTTGGTCCCATAGTAAAAGTTGTTCATAATGATGAGTACAATCATGTGTTTAAATGTCGGTCACTAATTACCAGTCACCCTATATATTAGGTCTTTACCTATGAAATTGCCGTTCTGCAGTACTGGCCATTTCAAATCAAAATAATTTTTGTTTGGCTAAGAATTCTAATTTCAAATTAATTTTATTTTAAAAACATGGATTTTTTTTTCTAAAAGTAGTCATTTCTTTATTGATTAGTGTTACATTTTCATCGCATTTCAATCTTTTTCGTCATCATGGATACGTTAAAAATTCGAGTAATTATGGAATATGAGTACCGTCGTGGCAGCAACGCGGCACAAGCGGCACGCAACATCAACGACGTTTACGGAGCTAACACTACAAACCAACGCACCACCTGTTATTGGTTTGCTCGCTTCCGTTCTGGAAATTTCGACCTGAAAAATGAACCTCGCGGTCGTCCGAAGACTTTGGTCGACAATGACGAATTAAAGGCGATTGTGGAAGCTGATGATACACAATCTACGGCTGAATTAGCAGCAGCTTTCGACGTTAGCGTCAAAACAATATTGGTCCATTTGCGTCAAATTGGCAAGGTAAAAAAGCTTGACAAATGGGTGCCCCACGAACTCAATGATCGCCAGCGCGAAGTACGCGTCGAGACGTGCCTTGCACTGCTCAACAGACACACAAATGAAGGAATTTTGAACCGCATTGTTACCTGCGATGAAAAATGAATTCTGTTTGATAACCGTAAGCGCTCAGCAAGTTGGTTGGATCCTGGTTCAGCATCTAAACAATGCCCTAAACGAAAACTTACCCCTAGAAAAGTGATGGTCACTGTTTGGTGGTCTAGCGCCGGTGTGATTCATCACAGCTTCTTACCAAACGGGGTGAGCATTACTGCAGATGTGTACTGTGAAGAACTGAACACAATGATGGAGAAGCTGGCGCATCTCCAACCAGCATTGGTCAATCGCTCGTCTCCGCTGCTCCTGCACGACAACGCGCGACCTCATACTGCACAGCAGACGGTCTCCAAGTTGCAAGAACTGGGGTTGGAAGCTCTCCGTCATCCGCCCTACTCACCAGACCTTGCGCCTACAGACTACTACTTTTTCCAGAATTTGGATAACTTCTTGGCGGGAAAAAAATTTAATACCCGAGAGGCAGTACAAAATGCCTTTGAAGAATTTGTTGCCTCCCGTCCAGCTGATTTCTTTAAGAAGGGCATCAATAAACTGCCACTGCGATGGCAAAGATGCATTGATTGCATGGGTGATTACTTCGATTAATACAAATAAAAAATTCATGAAAAAAATTCGTTTAAATTTTTTCATAAAAAACGGCAATTTCATAGGTAAAGACCTATTATTAGAGTATAACCGTAGGATTTAATATTTGTATGTTTAAGTGTGTGCTGTGGGTGAACCATTAAGTAAATAATCAAAAACACCTGAACAGCCAGTGAACTACACGGTCGCAGAAAGTAAACTCGGCGGCTATCATCGACCGGTATTTTATCGTTCGACAAATTAATTACCGGTCTAGCACCAGTGGTATCGGTATCATTAGCACCATATTGGTGTCGTTCTCTTCATTTCAGGTGGCCTTTATCTTATCTAAAGAGGACGTGCGGGCGGTATACAGGCTCCTTCATTGTTGCTAACCGTTCTTTTAGTTGACAAACGATTTTGAACTATAATCATAGAACGGCAAAGTTTAAAATAACTTGTGTTGACACGATTTTTTCTGTGAATTTTCTCATACAGTTCACATTAGGATTTTAAATTTTATGCTTAGTGTATAAGGTTGAATTTTGAATGTTTTAAAGCGGTTTTTCCGGTAGTTTTACAACTCGAGCGGTGTCAAACGACAATGGGCAACTTGTTCCTTGATAGGTATGTAAATAAGTATGTAGATGGATGGCTGGTCACCCAACAGTTTGTTTGGCGTAAAGATAAGGGAAATTGGTGGCGTATTACTGAAAGGTTACTGTCGGTCATGGCGGTGATAACGGCAAAATAACCTGTTATTGGTTAATTAACTTTAATTTTGGATTGGTTGAAATAAAGTTTTAAGCTAAAATAAATAAAAAGAAAGAAAGAAAATTGCGTTAATGGCATTATTTCGGTAGTAAAAACCTTAAATTATTTAAAAAGAAAAAACTTCACCGCAATACAGGAAAAGTTTTTAACCAGTGCGCAAACTGTAACCATGAATTCAGCATATCCTTTTAGACCCCACAGCGCAGAAATTTTTCGTCGGTTATACAAAAATCAGCGGTTTCATAGCAAAAATCAAATACGCGGTCAATTGGTCAAAATGTATGGAACAGCTGATTTATTTTTGTATAACCTACGAATTTCTACGCTGCCCTCTAGAATGATATGCTGAATTCTTGGTTACAGTTTTCGCACTGGTTAAAAACTTATCCTGTATAAAAAATTAAACGTACATACGCCAGTTAAACGAACTACCTATAAGTTATTTAATTTTTTACCGTTAATTTGTGAAAACTACTCGATTTTCATTACCTTATTAATTAGAAAATGCTACTGCCTACACCATTTACTAGTTAGTTTAGACTCGTCTAGCTAGTTTAGACTTATATTCCAAGAAGAGTGTACAAATAGCTACGATATAACCTCAAAATTTTATCTCAGCCAGTACGTAACAGAGCATTAACACTAAATAACAACATTACTTTGAGCATTCTGCATTACTAATATTAATATAGGGCAAAATATCCAAAATCCGAAGAGCATCACAAAACCACAAAGATTCGTATCGTTACAATCACGTATATCTAATTACATTGCCAGTATTGTGCAGTTTTGTCACGGAAATTAATACATACAAAACTCTACTGTCACACCACTGCATAAAGCTGAAATTGCAAACACAATTTTACAAATAAAAATCGAACGCTTCGATTGGGTATCAAATAATTACGTCACAAGTAACGTTACATTCAAAATGTTTTGCGACCATTGCGTTCTAACTTTGATTTTTCTGACACTACTGCATACTGATGACGTAATGGCTATAGAATGGCGACGTGGCACGTGAGTTGGGGTCCCAGTCGGTACCATTCGCGACTGACCGTCGTGTGCCCCACGCGACCTTTCACCTTAGGGGACAAAACAGGGAAAAAAATGGAGTAGATAATAAAATATATCACTATAATTTTTTGACTTGGTCTTTTTGTAATGTCATATTACAACTATGATTCATACTGAACTTGAATTCTCAGTTGTTTGCTTCTTGTCTTATGTAGCATAAAAGTGTAACTAGTAATAACGTCTTATCATTGCGGAAAAGTCGTCAAAATAATCTGAAGGAAATGGCAATGTTGACGGAGCAAATGGAGTTTGGATTTGTCTTTTTTGGAAGTGCTAAAAATAACATCGTTATAATTTTAGTTCGATGTATTAACATTTTACGTTTACTTAGTTTTTGCATAATATTCGAGTAGAGGTTTTCAAAATGGAGTTCCTACAACAGTTTTTAGTAGATCCTTCCTACGCGGCATTATTTCCAACATCTTTACAAATATATCATTCAAATGTCCCTTCTTTGGTATTTTTCGTCGAATCGTTGAGCTCCTCATGTTCTGAGTTAAGCTGCACGATAATTGAAAATGCGCGCATTGGCTAGACAGGTCCACTCAATCTGTGTGTTTTTTTACTCTAAAGACCATTTCAGACACCGATCTACATGGTTTTCACATGATCTGACTAAGATCATCTTGGACATTAAAAGAGACTGTGAACTTTAAGTTTGTATTAGGAAATATGTTTGACGTGTAAAAGTGTTTGTACAGACCATGAAACTATTACGTTAAGAGCGCCGTCACAGGTCCACTAGCGCCACTCCTTTAAAAAAAAGTATCTCGTGACTGAAAAGGAATTATGAAAAACGGCTCAATCAGCTGTCTCGGTAAGTGTGTCTAGAATTTTCTAATACCTTTTATAAAGTTTCATATTGAGACATGAAGCAACAACATACGATCTAGAGGAATGTGGCCGATTTTCTTTAGATCGAATTTTGTTGCTTCGTGTGTCAGTTTTCATAATTCCTTTTCAGTCACGAGATAATATTTTTTTAAAGGAGTGGCGCTAGTGGACTTGTGACAGCGCTCTTAAATGTGCTCCTACTGAGTTATGACAACCTAGTACTTCGAAGACATAAAGCGTTTTCTAGCTGACACAACTATGTTAGGTGAGCTCCTACCAAGTTATTTCAACCTGGTACTTCGTTCAGAATACCAATTCACAAAAGATTTACTTATTAAACATTTCTTATTTGCTTCTTTCAATATTTTAAACTGTTATCCCCCGGGAACGTACTACCGGGATAAAAAAATATCCTATGTGTTAATCTAGCTTATATTATAATCTATCTGTACGCTAAATTTCATCCAAATCCGTTCGGTCGTTTTTGCGTGAAAGAGTAACAAACATCCATACTTACAAACTTTCGCGTTTATAATATTAGTATGGAAATAGTAAGATTTAACAAATTAAAAAAAAAAACATGGTACTTAAACATAACCGGCAAAACTTGGGTCTACTTCGAGGATAACAAGTGTGATTTTATGTGTTCATTTCATAATAATTTACACGCTGCTAGAAAAGTTTTACAAAACAAACGCGTGACACCACGAAAGCGACTCCACCCCCTCTACCTGACTATAAATCGAACTCAGTATGAATAACTATCACAGATTATACGATTGATAAATGAACGAACGGCACCAGTCAATTGCAGGGCATGGCGAAAAAAACCATGAATAACAATTTATATAGTTTTATGGCACAAATCATGGTTCGTTGCTAATGGCTGACCAGAGGGTCCATTTTATTAGATTTTTTCGTCAGACGATTAACGGAACGAGCCTACAGCTTCCGTTGGACAATGTGTCACATAAATTATGTTGGACAAACAAGATCGTTTCGCATTTGATATGCATGGAAATATTATTCAATGGGCAGCTCTGATGGGTATTGATTTTTTCTGTTTCTCTTTACTTTTGTGGCCTATTGATAAGATCTTCAATCACCATGTTGTAAAACCAAAGCAGCTATATATCTAGCTCTATATATATGTCGTGAAATAGTAACAGATTTATTTCCAATTTTACAATTAACATAGTGGCGATAGGTATTAAACTTTCGCCATTATAACACTATTGTTTTTTTTTTTAATTGCTTAAATCACTAAGTATGTCCACTGGTACCCAAGTTAATATTCAACTTGTGTTATAGGTGCTAGAACTCTACTCGTATCTATTAATACATTTTTTAATTCATATGAACTAGTAACCTTGGGTAAAATGCTATCGTTGAGTACAAAAATAAAATAAGGTTAAGAAAATAAAATAAAAAATAAAGTGTATAGCGTCTCTCTAGTGTTGAATTTGTTATGTGTATATGTCGTGTGTTCATGTGTAAAATATATGTCAGCCATCATGATTATCCATTAAAATATCAATGTAAATCTTCGTGTCTCCTTGTGTATTGTTATCTAATTTTCTAATAATACTAGTATCAATACTTATTAAAGATGCATCAGCAAGTATCGCTTGAAGCTAAATGAAGCGGTCACGCGAAGTACCTAAATCGCAATAGGCAATAGAAACCGCCTGCTTAAGTAGCTTATCCGTTAGGTATTGTATTAATCAAAGGCCTACAGCATGTTGGAGCTTCACCTTTTATTATGAAGCTTAAGGTTGCTTCATAATATAGTAAAGTTTGTGGTCGACTGTTCTTTTTTCTGGAGTTACAAAGAGTGATTTTCTAAAAGCCACCTTGTGAACCTGTTTAATAATAGAACTATTTCCGCTACACCGCTAGAAGACGGAAATTAAATTTCTGATAGAACTGACAAGAGATAGATACTGTAGCATAGTGTAAAGATATTTTAAAATAGCCTCAGCAAGAATTTACCTTAATTGCGTAATTATATTACAAACTTGACATAAGTAGGGTATGCAATAAACGTCTGTTTACGAGCTTCATAATATTATTATAAGGATTCACGCTAAAGGACATCGTGAGGTTATAAAAGGCACAAACAATTGTGTAATCACACGGACGCATACAATACAGGAGATACAGAACGTAAATACTGGTGAAGACAATCAAGAATTAAATCATCATAAAGCATAGCTTTACTGGCCTCTATAAATTACTGTGTTATCAAGACGAGACAAACACAGGAATGACTAAATTAAATAAAACAGTGTGTTATCTGAGAACGTGTAATCAAAACGGACACAGGTCCTAACGTGAGCAAATAAAAATTGTTAATAGTGTACGTAACAGAGATATGAAAGATGAAAAAATGTGAATCAAGATAATTTCTCATCAAGAAAAAATTTAAAGTGATGGAGTTTTGGAATCTTTGTATAGTTGAAATAATTATTCATACTGATATTAATGAATCTGATAACACTACATCTATATGACTTAACTTATGATTTAATCAGAAAAACAAGTCACGGTCTTAATAAGGTAGATATACTGCGCTTTGAAGTGCGTTCAATTATTATCTCCCGCATGAACTTTATAGAACATTTTAAGAGTGTTAATTATCGATGGATCGTTCTTATAGTAACAATCAATACTTTTAATGAACCGTTCGTATTATTAATCATGCAGTTTAAGATCATTTACGTTTTTGCATCACCGTCGGAAAATGGTAACCCACAAAAAAAAAAAAAAACAGTATCACCAATTACCCATTAGATCAATGATATCATTTGAATTTAGATAAGTTACGAGTACCAACTACTTTAGAAAGACATTTTGTTTCAAATCTTGATCTGTTATAATATTAATATACGAGTTTGAATTTTAACTTCAACACCATACTCATCTAAAACAGTTTCCATACAATCAAAATCTACATTTAACAAAATATACGCTACCAAAATGTCATCAAAAATCAATCTCCCCTATGCAGCTACAAATCACGTTTAATATTCCGACTTACATCATTCTGCGACACAATATGAGGCGACTAATTCTTAAGCAAACCCCGCACAGAATATTTACATACCTGTTGGTTGATAACGTTGATGTGAACAATCGTCGCCTGTTCCCCACTGAGATAAAGGGATGATAAAGGCTCTCAATGTGGTCAAAGGAAACGCCGTTGTTTGTCTTTCTATGTTTGATTTTACTTTCCTGTCATTAGATTTTATGGCCCATTTATTTTCTGCTATCTATCGTGGCTGTTGGTCTAATCAAATGTGTGTCAGTCAATCTATGCATCTGTGTGCATATGACTTTGCATGCGGTATTGTGAGGGAAATGTTTTGTGTTTTCTAGTTCTTGTAGCATGACTAGAACGTTTTCGAAATTGTAGATTCCGTAATAACCCTCGTCATATTTTTCTTGAACAACAGATCATTCACTAAGCGTCTTTAAAACTGACGTTTTGCCAGAAATAATTTGAAAATTCTTCTACCTTTGCTGTCAATTTTGAAGAAAGATAAAACGTCCTGGTTTAGCCTGATCATCACAAGAAAATAACAGGACAGCTTATCTGAACGCGGAAGCGTTGGACATACAGTAAGCAGTTCTGAGCCAGGGAGCACCGGAGCAATGGTCGCTCAGATAATTTGAGGGGCAGCAAAGCGTTAAGATCGTTAACTTACCCCGCACATGACGTTTGTCATTTGGACGCAACTAATGTGCAGGCAGACGACTCAACCGAAACTGCAGAACGATTTCTGGTTTCATTTGAGAATGGCGACATTGGCAAAGTGGGAAATGTTGGGTTTAACATTTGGTTGGGAGAGTTGAAGAGAATTGAATCGTTAGAGATATTGTTTTAACAGATAGCAATGTCAAAGATAAGTATATGGATTTCTAAAGGACACGCCAAAGCTTTCCATCGATTATGTTGAATCTAATCGAAGATAAAGTACATTTTGACTAACATATTACGTACGCTTACCTACAGTTTACGCAATTTTACTCCTGGTCACTGGTTCGTTCTGAATTTGAAACTATTTCTGTATCTGTATCAAGAAGAGTTGCACTTCTTGACTTGTTAATTATCTTAGATACTTCAACATTCTTGTTGTAAACACTGCAATGAATACAGGAAATCAATTAAGTGTCTCAGTTTCATTGTTCCTAAACGCTGCTATTTTTACAATCGTTAAGCTCATTTTCGTCATAGCCACCATAATGACTTGTAGTCATGGCCAAGCAACGGACTAAGAGACAATAGGCGAACTGTACCATGTTACGTTTAGGGCTGTGCCTTTTAGACAACTTTAAAAATTTGCAAATTGTTTTTATCTGTTCGTGCCCTACGTGTGCAATATAATAATGCCTTCAGGGTGTTGTTGGGTCTCCCTAGATACTGTAGTGCGTCAGAAATGTTTGCTTATACGCAAACTGACGATTTCTTTGCTATTATGCGCAAGAGAACCGCATCAGTAATGAGTAGAGTGAGGGAGAGTACCAACGTCATCCTGATGACATTATGGGACAAATTTGACTGTCCAATCGTTGGGCACTGGATGCACACGCACCTGCGTACTCGGGGGCTGACGATTGGTAGGGGATTTTACAATTTTAATTGATTTATTGTTTCTGATGCTTTAATTAATTTTTATTTGATTTAGATTTAATTCTGATTTGATTTTTATTTGTTTTAGATTTAATTTGGTTTGATTTTGATTTGATTTTGACTTAATTCTGATTTCAGTTTAATTTAGTTGTAATTTAATTTAATTTTGATTTAATTTAGTTTATTCTGTTTTTCAATGGTATGTGTATCAAAGTGTAAAATACCTACTGTACCTATTAACAAAATATGGATTGTTATTGTCCGAAATAAACGTTTTGATTGATTGATTGATCAAGTCCCAATGGATCGTCTTTCATAGTTTCGATCTCCTTTAAAAAGTTTGGTCAAAACATGGCGTTCAAAACTTCTTCAATGTGAAACTCAGTTTTTCAAGGTGATGGAGCTCATGGATACATAATAACAGCCGCACGGGTCCATCGTAGGTTAAGTTACGCTTGCCGCGGTCGGTTCATGGATGGGTGACTTTCCAATACATATTGAGATCCCTCCGCGCCTCAAATAGCACGTTGAGCCGTTGGTCCCGCTGTCGTTCGTAGGTCTTTGACAGTCGTTACAAATAGTCAGAAGCAAAAAAAAGACTGAAAACCAGTCTTATGGAGATGGAGGTTAAACAGGCAGTCACACCATGTTAAATACTGGTATTCATATGCTGCCAATGAGACTGGAAGCCAACCCAAACATAGCTGGGAAACCCCCCCGAGTGGGTTCCCGCATTGTCGTTGCGGGGGGCTCAGTAACCGTGGATTCCAGCCACGGTGAAGCCAAGAGGAACCCAAAGATGGGGCCGCTCGTCAGGGCTTTTGCCCTCAAGCCATTGACGTAGCGGCCAAAAAGTAGGTTGCGGTGAGGTGCACCGCAACTGAGGTGGGCCGCGATGTCGAATGGGAGGCATCGCGGCAGAGGGTTACGGCTGCGGTAGAGGAGGAGTGCCGGTGCTTCTGAGCAGCGCTCTTCCCTTCCGTGGCCTGGACGGGGCCGCCACCGTTTGATGGCGGACGCGGTGGGGCCGCAGGGGAAGAGGAGTGTCGGTATAGCGTCAGCCGCTCTCCCTATCTCCTGCGGCCGAAAAGTGGTAGACGGGACGGCGCGTTGTGTTCCACACGCGCGCCGTCAAAGATGTCAGCAACCACTGGTGGGGTCCGCAAGGGCCGATGCTTGCCAGGGGTGCGGGTTTGTTCGAAAGAGATACCACAGCCCCTGGCATACGGGCTACTGAGGGAACACGGGTGGGTTTTAGTCAGTAAAAGTCTGACACGCCCTCCTGCTCTACTCAGCAGGAGAAGTCATTTGAAGATTTCCAACCCAAAAAAAAAAAAAAACTGCTGGGAAAAGGTTTGATAATGGCCGAAGACCTTGATCTTCATCTGGCCTCCACTACGGCTGTTAGTAAACGGTTGCGCAGTTGTAAGCTGCCACCATACAATTTGATGGAATCTGTCGACTCCACTCTGTGATACCAGAGGATTAAGATTAAATTGACTTCGCATCCAAGACTTTTCAAGACGACTTAATCTTCTTCTTTCCAGTCGGCGTCTCCCGGTTTATCACAGGAGATTAGCCATATTGGGCCTAAATAAAATACAAGAACTAAAGCCAGCGAAAAAAAAACTTTATTCTCCGGCCGGATCTTTGGGTTTTGGGCCTTACTTTGCATGAAACGTGACTGGTCTCCTTTGGATAGACTATTGTATTGCTTTTTGCAAAGAAAATCTTGTTCCCGCAGTGCCAACCCTATTTACATATATGGGAGGACAAACGTAGGAACATGACCGGTGACCACGCGCTCGATCACCACTCGCCGTGACGATGTTTAAGAAGCAGCGACTCCGCAACTATTTGGACAATGGCTTGGACGGCTAAAATGTCGGCTGAGGCAAAACTTGTTTTCGAAAGTTAATTAGATATGTGAATTTTGGTCACAGTATTAATGAGGTTACGATAGTCTGATCAATCGTTGTCAGATATAGACCTGCACCTGCACCGTATTTCTGTGACAAATAAATCCATTTTTCTTTCTTTCTTTCTTTACCGAATTTCGTAACACACTAATAATTCAGAATGTGAATAATTTTGAACGTTGTTGCTAATCCATTCTTGCATATGTTCACAAAAATTGTCTGCTTAGCAACGTGAACAACGCCATGAATTATGTGGAACGGTCAAAATGAAAGCGAGGCCTACGCAATTACTCCTCTAAGTTATTTTTGGAGGTTCTCGAGACCTGATTAAGTTTCAACATATTACAGCATGGCAAAAGCGCAGCTGGTGAGTTCTGTTAAGTGATGATCGATAATTAAAATCAGGTTGTTCTTCGGTAAAATTACGAACTGACGTATTCTCTAACAAATTTAAGGTGAAAACGAACGAATCGTCATAACGATCTATTCTCCAAAATGCACCATTTTAGCTCCTCGTTTTACGGAACGCGACACTAAATTGGAAGATCGTAAAACCGTACGGTATCAAAGATTAGTTCGCCCAGCGATGTGCAGAGGGCGCAACCGTCCACTCAAGTTCAGCATTCATCTGTCATATATTTGCGTGACAAGATCTAGTTTTGTAAATTTTTTAAGTATATGCTCCGCTGGTTAGGAATATATTATGACAATTTTAGAAAATGATAGGTAAATTATAAAAATGAATTTGGCAAATTACAAAAGTGGACCTCAGGGTATTAGAACGTGTACCACACGCATGTAACTTGTCAATACATAAACTTTCTCCTTCTTAGGTAAAAAAAGATTTAACGGTTGCTTGCTTCCCTCCAAAAACAGGCCAGCAGGTCTAGTTTGATAAAAATCCTGATCCATCTCTAGAGTTTAGTCTAAATCAAACTGGTTGCTTATTTAATCGTGGAATTTACTGATTTACGGATTTATGACATTGATTTCAACCAACGATATTAATACTTGACATTATTTTTTGGAATAGTAACTTTATTCTAGACTAGCAGCGCTTCCGGTTTCACCCGCGTCGTTCCCGTTCCCGTAGGAATACGGGGATAAAATATAGCCTATGTCATCCGAGGATAGTGTAGCTTCCCAACAGTGAAATATTTTTTCAAATCGGTTCGGTAGTTTCGGAGCCTATTCAATGCAAACAAACAAACAAATCTTTCCTCTTTATTTATAGTATATAGAGTAAGATAAAGCTGTATCGTCTTCACATATTTAATTAATGTGTACAAAATATTTTAAATCATTTTAAAAGAGTAACGGTGAAGTTTGGTTCCCATTCTTCTCCATACGAAACTATCTTTTGGAAGGGGCAACTGAATCTATTTCTTTTTTTATATCCTGTAATTTGGCGATTAACGTTAAACACAATAAGCCATTCAATTGAAGTGTCGCGTTTTTTTATATTATTAGCAGTAGAATCAATACAATTTTTGTTAATTTTACTTGCAAAAGTGCCTTCTATGTGCCTATTAGAAACAAAAGATTTCAATTTTGACTTTGAATGTTTCCGTCAAAACTTAGGTGAAATGAGCTGTCAATAGTTCTATCCCATAGCATCAAATGGAGTGGCAGGTCACTTCACCTAATCTTTTACGGGGACCTTTTTACAAATTAGACAGGGTGGTATTATTCACTTGTATAATGAAAGCAGTTATTAATACGGCGGGAAGTGGAATGCTTATAAAAATTTCCATTATTTCAGGCGAAAGACGTCAATTGCTGGACATAAGCCTCTCCCAAGGTCCACCACTTCTGTGCTTCCCGCATCTAGCGGATTCTTGCAGCCTTCACGAGGTAATCGGTCTACCTTAGCTTTCCAACTCCACATCTTCAAGTAAGCGGTTGCCACTCCAGAACCTGTCCCGTCCTCGTACTCAAGCTTGGTTCCTATTTATATGCCCATGCTTAGCTGTGGCCGATTTCTGGCCGACGGAATAAATGCATCAACCCTTTCTTAAAAAATCCCTTTTTGTGTGTTTTCTGTCTTCTCTAGTATCGTCAGGTGGGCACTATTAATAAAAATGCCATAAAAAAACCTTTAATGTGGGTGGCACGTGGTACACTTTTTATAGGTAAAGGCTTGAACAGGATGTTAGGTGAAAAAATCGGTCAATAGGTTAGCTCTATGAATGAGGTACCGTATGTTATGTTTTGTTTTCTGAAACCTTTATCGACGAGTGCTATTTATAATTATGTATCCTGGTGTACTATTTTTACCTGAACTCAGTTTTATTAGTTGCTAAGATACGGCCTTGGACTTTAGTATAACTTCAAGCATAAGTGAATTTGACATATAGAAGAGAGAATTGTTTTGAAAGGTAATTTATTTTATAATCATTAAAAAATTATCATCATCATCTGCCTGCATTGCTATTCAGCATTGCTATTTTGTAAACATCTTACCGCGTGAAGTTAGCTGTCAGTGTTATTTCACCTAATGCTTGGTCAAACCCTAGCATCAGTTGGATGACACTGACAGCTCACTTCACACGGTGTGATATTACAGAATCGACATGCTGTAACTATCTCCCCACGTGAAGTGAGCTGTCCGTTACATTCCTCCGGATGCTTGGTCAATCCCTAGCATCAGTAGGATGACAGTTCTGTTCCTAAGTACGAGTATGTTGGGGTTGGTTTCCAGACATATCCTTTAAGACAGTTCTAATGACATTGCAATCCATGTTATTTACTGACACAATCAGTTATTTACTTTCAGTTTCTGTTAAAGGTCAGTGAGTCATGAGTAGTTACTGCAATAACTGGAGATACAACAAAAAAAAAAAAAAACTCCATCTTAGTAATAATAGTATCTACCGGATACGGATGCTGCACTGTTCTTCCAACTACCACAAAAAGTGGTCTCCCATATAGTGAATCAGGTTGAAAAAACCTGTAAATTACCATATAACGAGTACATTCTATCTCGGTATCAAAGTCACCAAGAAAAAATTTGAAAGGGTGGAAATTATGCATATTTTTTACAACACCTAATTCATCAAGGAAAGTTTTTCTTAAGTATTTTTTGTTTCCTTTTATTGGGATTTACTTACCGTGTAATTTACAGCTTAGTTTTTACAATCAAAAAAACAAACAAGTTTTATGAATGAAAACTTTTTTGATAATGTTTGTGTGTGAATGCGCTTTGTTTGTAAAAAGTTCGTTAAAGATTTTTTGAGTTCGTTGTACTTTTTCTCATGGAAGTGAAGGATGCGATTATCAAGATTTGTTATAATTGTGCATGTAGGTGCATAATGTAGGTATACCTCCGTTCCCTTACTAAAAAAAAACCAGAAGTTAGTCTCTAAATGCGATTACGTTACTATATATATATAATAGGTCTTTACCTATGAAATTGCCGTTTTGTATGAAAAAATTTAAACGAATTTTTTTCATGAATTTTTTATTTGTATTAATCGAAGTAATCACCCATGCAATCAATGCATCTTTGCCATCGCAGTGGCAGTTTATTGATGCCCTTCTTAAAGAAATCAGCTGGACGGGAGGCAACAAATTCTTCAAAGGCATTTTGTACTGCCTCTCGGGTATTAAATTTTTTTCCCGCCAAGAAGTTATCCAAATTCTGGAAAAAGTAGTAGTCTGTAGGCGCAAGGTCTGGTGAGTAGGGCGGATGACGGAGAGCTTCCAACCCCAGTTCTTGCAACTTGGAGACCGTCTGCTGTGCAGTATGAGGTCGCGCGTTGTCGTGCAGGAGCAGCGGAGACGAGCGATTGACCAATGCTGGTTGGAGATGCGCCAGCTTCTCCATCATTGTGTTCAGTTCTTCACAGTACACATCTGCAGTAATGCTCACCCCGTTTGGTAAGAAGCTGTGATGAATCACACCGGCGCTAGACCACCAAACAGTGACCATCACTTTTCTAGGGGTAAGTTTTCGTTTAGGGCATTGTTTAGGTGCTGAACCAGGATCCAACCAACTTGCTGAGCGCTTACGGTTATCAAACAGAATCCATTTTTCATCGCAGGTAACAATGCGGTTCAAAATTCCTTCATTTGTGTGTTTGTTGAGCAGTGCAAGGCACGTCTCGACGCGTACTTCGCGCTGGCGATCATTGAGTTCGTGGGGCACCCATTTGTCAAGCTTTTTTACCTTGCCAATTTGACGCAAATGGACCAATATTGTTTTGACGCTAACGTCGAAAGCTGCTGCTAATTCAGCCGTAGATTGTGTATCATCAGCTTCCACAATCGCCTTTAATTCGTCATTGTCGACCAAAGTCTTCGGACGACCGCGAGGTTCATTTTTCAGGTCGAAATTTCCAGAACGGAAGCGAGCAAACCAATAACAGGTGGTGCGTTGGTTTGTAGTGTTAGCTCCGTAAACGTCGTTGATGTTGCGTGCCGCTTGTGCCGCGTTGCTGCCACGACGGTACTCATATTCCATAATTACTCGAATTTTTAACGTATCCATGATGACGAAAAAGATTGAAATGCGATGAAAATGTAACACTAATCAATAAAGAAATGACTACTTTTAGAAAAAAAAATCCATGTTTTTAAAATAAAATTAATTTGAAATTAGAATTCTTAGCCAAACAAAAATTATTTTGATTTGAAATGGCCAGTACTGCAGAACGGCAATTTCATAGGTAAAGACCTAATATATGGTGTTTACAATACAATAAAAGGTTTGAGATTTAAAGTTTATCAATAGCTTCTCATTTTCAGATCACAACAACAAGAATGATTGGTAGCATTGAAAAGCATATAAAACTTCTAACAAGAGAAAAAGTTTAAAAGTAATCGTAAAATAAAAAGCCTTCTTATTGGTATGGATATAAATATAATTGACATTAAACACGATATCCTATTTACATCTTTATTTTTCCTAGTTTCGACTACTTTGACATCTTCTGCACGTGCTTCAAACTTCATGCTTGCGTCAAATCAAAGTACCTACCCACCTCTATAGGTACCTGCTTCTAAAATAATTCGCTTCGTGTTAATGTCAGCCTTGTGCCTTGCTAATGCCTTTGATATGAAGTAGCCCTGACTCACGCTCGTGTCGTGATGGGCGGGCGGGTAGGGCGGGTAGGGCGGGCAAGGCGGGAATAGCCACAGGCCACGCTCGCCGGCGCTATCGCCGCCCCGCCTCACGTGGACACCCCCCTTTAACCCCCCTGTGTACGTAGGAAGACGTGTGGTCTGGGCGTTAAAAGTTTCAGAAAAAATACTTTTGCAGATCTTTGGACGGGGAATCGGTGCTGATTGTAATCTGGACGTCCAATTTGATGTTTTCATAAGTGGTTTGCAGTAAAATAAGTGAACTACTAGTACTAGTTGACGTTGTTAAACTTTACTGTAACTTAACACTGCTGCATATTTATTTCGTGTTGATATTGCTTAAAGTTATGTTCAAGTAAAGAAAAATTGTTTCAGAATTCCCATTTTAGAAGATTTTTTTAAAAATGAGCATATTTTGACACAGGTGAACATATTGAAAGACACGCACACATTCTAATATTAAACCTGATATTGAATAGCTGTATTCAATATTTTAATATAAAATTACATATAACTGAGCCTCATCAAGTTACAAGCAACATTTTTTCATCCAGGTCATCTTTTAAGCATTGATTAAGTGTTGCTTAGCTTAGCTCCCATGACCAAATTGCTCTTACCCCCTACAAAAATACCACAGTATCGATCAGTGGGGCTACTGGGCTAGGCAAGTAGCCCCTGGGTGAGGCGGCGATGTCCGTGCCACGCGGCGTGACCTCTGGCCTCTGCCCATAGTCGAGGATATTCGGCGAAGTAAGGTGCGCCGTTTGTTAAAGTTTTTATTAGTGAGATTGGAAATAGGGGTCAAGGAAAGTGGATGGATGTGAGATGCATGTTTAAATATTGCTTATGTTTTAGTATTTTTTAACCTTTATTGGGAGGACAAGATTGAATAAAGTTAGTACTTAAAGTGGCTGTTACCACAATTACGTTCAATTGTAATTAAGAGGCAATTAACTGATGTCATTAAAATTGATAAGATTTGACTAGACAGAAAATATCAGCGTCTTGAGAATGCCTTTACATCTAGGTGAGGATAATTATGCTCACCTAAAAATGTATTCGAAGGTGCAATGACAAATGCACACGATTACACGATGTTTTCCCGAAACACTTAACCACACCACACCGGAAGAAGTCACTGGCTCCTGAAATACAGGTATCGCTCCTTCCTAGCTCTGGAGTCAGGGTCAAATTATTTTGTAACTTGTTTTTTATGTCAATAAAGAATTTATTTATTTATTACTTAGGAATAAGGAAATATATAAAGACAACACATCGTCAATAATTAATAATAAGACACTTGGTGAATTGTCAATTGAAAAATAAAACTACCTGTGCTTGATAGCTATATTAATATTTCAGCAACCTAAATGGGTAACACACTATCTATATTCTGTTCTATATGTCCTTTATTATGAACAACGTAAGAAGAGGAGCTAACTCGAAACCGTGAAAGGTGGCTTCACTTCAATCCACAAAGCAGCTGAATGCTTTGAAATGAATCGTCTCGAAGACGGACAGTAAGCGACAAATACGCAACAGCCAACTTAGTACATTTTATTTTTTGAGGGTGGGAAATCATCAAATAACTTCTCTCACTCAGGGTGGAGCAGGAGGGCGTGTCAGACTTTTACTGACTAAAACCCAGCCCTGTTCCCTCACTTGCCTGTGTGCCAGGGGCCACGGTATCTCTTTCGAACAACCCGCACCCCTGGCAGGCTTCGGTCCTTGCGGGCCCCACCAGTTGGTGCTGACATCTCTTTGAGGCGCACGTGGAACACAACGCGCCGTCGACCCGGGCTTGGTCTTTACCGGAAAGCGAGCTAGCTCAGTACATGGTGTGACCGGGTATCAAGACTTTTGGTTTTGCTAGTCACAAGAGAGCTCACGAAAGGAGAGAAAACTAGTCTAGGTCGCTGTCGCCGGATACGGTGAAGAGGACTACTACTAATGAACAACGGACAGGACGGAAAATGATCTGATCAGATCTTGTTGATGATGATGATTTCATAATGCAATGTTAACGCAGGTAATATGACCAGCAAACACAAATGATTTCTTCGTAATATTAGCATTGAAATAACTGAGATCTCAATCACTGTAAGACTTGAACCATGAAATGTTACTGCAAGTAACGGATTATGCGAGAGCTGAACGTATGTAGATTCTTATAAATCTAAAAAGCACTAGACTTTTTGTTTGGTTTGTTGTATGTGTACGTATATTGCAGAATTCAGGCAAACAGTAGCACTAGCAGTAATCAAGGTGGGCAGTGGGAAAACGTCTTCATTAAAATTATGTTTACAGTTACACTTACCTCTTTGTTTCAGACGTATTATGAAACCATCATGCAGCACCATACCCTTCAGCTGTCTCTCTTCAAACTGGAGAATCGAAGATAGATAAAATAATATTTTTTAGAGAACATTAGTGAAGTTTTATGAACATAGAGACCAATTATCTTTATTCTATCATATTCAAACCATCCAACAACAACTATTTAAATAAGTTAAATAAACACCCAAGCCTTCTACAAAAGGGGTTGTGCAGAAACTTCAGAACGCCACCTACTTCGACCTTACACACTCCTTTTGCTCCTGGTTGCGAGTACTACGCACCTTTCAGAAGAACATCACCATTAAGGTCACCATCACTATACTACCTGTCCACAAGCTATAATGCCGTTAACTCGAGGTCGATTTTCGTATTTTGATGCCACCATAATCAGAAAAAAAATCTCTTATCTTTCTGTCTAAGCAGTATTTTTCTACTATTTATGCATGCCGAGATATGTTTAACTACGCTAAAACGCAGGTAAGTAACATTACTAAACTAAAAAGTGACTAGGGCTTATAATTTACATTTTTAACAGAATTTTTACCATCCGTTGCATAACCAAATAGCATGAATTTCAAATTTTTTCGGCGATTTTTTGTTCTTAACTCGAAATATGATTTTGTTGGTTAACGGCATTATAGCTCCCCCCCGAGTGGGTTCCCGCATTGTCGTTGCGGGGGGGCTCAGTAACCGTGGTCTCCCAGCCACGGTAAAGCGAAGAGGAACCCAAAGGTCGCCGCTCGTCAGGGCCGTTTGATGGCGGACGCGGTGGGGCCGCAGGGGAAGATGAGTGTCGGTATAGTGTTGGCCGCTCTCCCTATCCCCTGCGGCCGAAAAGTGGTAGGCGGGACGGCTCGCGCGCCGTCAGTGATGTCAGCAACAACTGGTGGGGTCCGCAAGGGCCAATGCCTTCGAGAGGTGCGGGTTGTTCGAAAGAGACACCGTCACCCCTGGCATACAGGCAACTGAGGGAACACGGGTGGGTTTTAGTCAGTAAAAGTCTAACACGCCCTCCTGCTCTACCCAGCGGGAGAAGTCATTTGATGATTTCCCACCCAAAAAAAAAAAAAAAAAACTCCTGGTAGAATAAGTTACATTCATAATCATCATAATCTATCTATCCTTTTTCTAACTGTGTTGGGGTTGGCTTCCAGTCAAACCGAATGCAGCTGAATATCAGTATTTTTTTCATGGAGTGTCTGTCTATCTGACCTCCATGATCCAGTTACTGGATAATACGATAAGGCCCTACGATAACATACGACTTTTTGGTAAGACAGGTTGTCAGACTTTTGGAATTCTGACGACCAGAACGACTGTTAAAGATCCACGAATGACAGCCGGGACCAACGGCTTATCGTTACTGGATAATACGATAAGACTCTACGATAAGATAGGACTTTTTGTTAAGACTGGTTGTCAGTCTTTTGGGATTCTGACGACCAGAATGACTGTTATAGATCCACGAAGGACAGCCGGGGCCAATGGCTTAATGTGCTTTCCGAGGCACGGAGGGGTCTTGTTATATAAAGATGTTTCTCCCAGGCTACTCAACATAGCTGACATTACTCTTTTTGAGTTTCAGCAGGTTTACGTACTTTCCGGGCCAAAATGTTTAAAACATACTTAGGTCCGAAATAACTCAGCCTATTTCACTGTATGTGCTGTAGCACTGTTTGCGGCGTGTCGCACGGCACGTTCCGATAAATACAAAAGCAAATGGCTCAGTGAGTCACGAAGGTCGAAGGGGATGACATGCAACCACTACCCAAATTCACCATCACTATGACTGGAAAAAAGGTGGAGTTGCATAAGGCTTAGGTTATTGTCAAGGAAATTTTTAATTGGAATGGTTCAAATACAGGTTTATTATGATGGCATTTTAACCGTTGTGATGTTGGCGTGTTTGCTTAGTTGGTTTAGAAGTTGTGTTGCCCGACCGTAGCCAAGATTTCCCTACTTTGACACTTGATGCGTAATAATTATTTCCCTTGGATTTCACATATTTTAGAGTTGAGGTATCTATTGGTGTTACCAGAATACATGAAAATTCTGCGTAAGTAAAACAGGTATTCTTAAATATGATAGCCCCCAGATTTCCTCGGTGTTCGAGGGCGTCAAATAGCCCTATTTAGGGCGTTTTGTACGTCCTTTTATACTGGCAGTCTGTGGGTGGATTACACGCGGAAACAGTATAACGCTCTACGCGTCCAATACAACAACGCATTCAAGGTGCTCTTGCGGCTGCCTCGTTTCTGCAGCGCGTCGGGGATGTTGCCGAGGCGCGTGTGGATTGTTTCCACATAATCATGCGCAAGCGGTGCACATCCCTGGTAGGGACGGTGCGGGCCAGTCGCAACAGTATCTTGAAAACTTTTGCTGAACATTTTGACTGTCAGTACGTGAACCACTGCTGCATGATTCACGTGCTGACTAATGTTAAGATATTGTTTTAATTTTGTTTATAAATGAGTGTATAATTTTTAATTTTTAATGTAATTTTCCAATGTTGATTGAAATAAATAAACAATACTCCTTACTGAGATGATAATGAGACTGAGTTAGCAGTGGCTCCTGTGTTGCACATAGAAGCCAATGGAATAAAGAATTCATATCGTTAGAAAAGAAACGAATACCACTAAGATTATTGACAAGCTACCTCGACTCAACAAAAGCGTTATTGCCAAATAAATTAATATTCTACGTAATAGGAAGATTTTATCTTTCATCAAAACATAAATTCCAAGGATGACCGTGTAAGATTAGAAAGATAAAAAAGGACAAAAGATGAACGTCGATATAATTTGTTGCTACTAACCGAATGCCCATAATTTATAGGCGAACGGTTTTGGTCCGTATGGGCAAAACGTAAACATTGGCATTAATAAGCCAAATATGGTGGGACTCTGATTCTATGGCTTCGAAAAATAATAAAACGTTAGCTCTGGTATAAATTGGTTGTACTAAACATGTTGGACCATATTCATAAACGATGATTAAAGTTAAACGATGTTTAAACGTCAAAAATGTATGGTTAAACAGACGCTACTCATTACTTAACTTTAACCAGCGTATATGAATAAGGGGGGTTATGTTCAAACATAATGAATGAATGAAATGCACCGATCCCAGCGTTGCTTGACCGGCTTGACCAGACTTGAGTAATCGAATGAACCCCAAGATTTGCACTAGGCTGGGAGCCACATGCTTCATGGTGTTACAGAGGCCATTGCATATCAAGAAGTAGACCGGGGGGCGCGGTAATGGTCAGGTAGACGTGCCCTTAGAATAGGAAAGGATTTCGAGCCTACCGGATATGCATCCTTGTGTAAGCATTGGACTAGTGGAGAGACGGGTGGTATTTATTTATAGGAGGCCATCTTTTCACGACGTCGCCGGCATGTTGGTTCAGGTCGAGCATCTTGGGTGGGTTCAACTGTCTTCTTAGCTCTGTTTTATGCCGTTGGTTCGCTATGCACGAAAAGTACTCGACCATTTCGATATTTCACTAGTTAATTAGGGGCTTCTTTTTTTTTTGGGTGGGAAATCATCAAATAACTTCTCCCGCTCTGGGTGGAGCAGGAGGGCGTGTCAGACTTTTATTGACTAAAACCCACCCGTGTTCCTTCAGTAGCCCGTATGCCAGGGGCTATAGTATCTCTTTCGAACAAACCCGCACCCTTGGCAGAGTTAATTAGGGGCTTATAGCTAAATGATAACAACTCCACGGATCGATCAAAGGTGAAGCTATGGTTGCCTAATTGCTTGATAATCATACGATACTTATCGACACCCATCCATGTCTCGGAAAGCACGTTAAGCTGTTGGTCCCGGCTGTCATTTGTAGATCTTTTACAGTCATAACGAGTAGTCAGAAACCCAAAGGTCTGACAGTCTTACTAAAGGTTACCGTAAGTTATGCGGTAAAGAACTGGAGTTACCGACATAGCTTGCAGAGTAAGTAGGTTGAAGTGGCAGTCGGCTGGCCATGTTTGTCGAAGGACCGATGGTCGATGGAGCAGACGAGTCCTGGAGTGTACCGCGTATCGGCAAGCGTAGAGTGGGACGACCCCCAGCTAGGTGCACCGCCGACCTTAAAAAGGTGGCTGCGTCAGATTGGATGTGGAAAGCGGAGGACAGGGTATTGTGGTGCAACATGGGAGAGGCTTATGTCCAGCAGTGGACTGCGATATGCTGAGTTGGTTGAAAGGTTATCGTATTACCCAGTAACTGTGTTGTGGAGAGATAGGCAGTCGCTCAATGTAAAATACTGGTATTCAGCTGCATCCGGTTACACTGGAATCCACCCCAAAATAGTTGGGAAATGGCTGAAGATTGATTGATGTTCTAGCAGAAACTTAAAACTTGCTTTTTAGTGTTCCTTGTAGTATCAGCATTTTTTCCCATCCCTGTGCTGGGGCCTATAAGACCCATCCTCTTAATTTTCTCCTCAACTTTTATCCTCATTTTAGCTTTAAGATTTTCATTCTTATACTATTATATTTTGTTCTATCTAGTTCGACTATACTTTCCTCATCCCGATTTTTTTCATTTTGGGGAAGGTTTGTATTGTAATAAAACAATCTTTAACTCGGCCAGAAACACAGTGAGGCGGTACCTATCACATTCTCAAAAAACCCACTGACCACCTGTTATTAAACGATGAATCTGCTACATCAAAATATCGTCTGCTGACTCTATTAATTATAGAGAAATTTATATTATGTAGAGACAAATCGTCATGGTGTTTCTGCGTAGACAAGTAAGGTCAGCAAACAAAAATATGTAAAAAACTGATCACTGAAAATTTTCGTTTAATTTTCGTACCCAGAAAATTAATTCTTACTAAAAAGTATGCAATTAATCATAGTAGTTTTGTAAACATCTGCTGTCTGTGATATATTGGAGTGACGTGACTTTTCATTCAGGCGATATTTAACAAGATTTATTATGCTTGAATAAAGCTATTCAATCATTCGATTAATTACTCAAAATTTAATGAGACGCCATTTTTTTTGCCTTTGGTATGCCAGATCTCTTCCATTAGGTCCTACTATATCACTTTTTGTATCACCTTATATAATGAACCCAACTTATGCCCGCGGCTTGGCCCTCGTGGAGGTAGAATATAATCCCACGAGAACTTACTGCCGAGATAACAAGTATTCTAAGTGTTGAGTAACAAACTATCATCATCATCATCATCATTTCAGCCGAAAGTTGACCACTGCTGGACATAGGCCTCCCCCAGGCTCCTCCACTTCGATCGGTCTTTTGCTTCCCACATCCAGCAGATACCCGCGGCTTTCACAAGGTCATCGGTCCACCTGGCCTTCCTATATGTATGTCAAATTTCATCCAAATTCATTAAGCCTTTTTTGCTTGATTGAGCAGCAAACATCGAAACTTTCACATTTATGCTATTAGTGGGATACTGGGATAGTAGGAAATATTTTGTAATATAGTAGTATTAATCAATTACTATAACGTACTTTTTAACTCATTTCTAAGAAAGATTTTATTGCAATCCCTACATGTATAAGGTCTGGGCACAGACCGTTTTTTGTCGCTAAACGCCAGGCCATCTGGCAAGGGGTTTTTTTTAAACAAAAAACAGTTGCCTGACCCTTTCTTACCTTGACTGGCCCACGTTTTTTTATTTTTGGACCCCTCACAATATGTTAAATTAGCGTATTAGTAGATTTCTAAAGACCCGATGAAGTTTTTGATTGAACCAAACGGATTGTATGAAGTAACGGTTTCGTGTGGATTTGCCCCTTTTTGTACAAAATTATTAAGAATTTAATAACGTTCCTTACACAATTACCTTTTTTTGAGTTTTCCTTTGTTGTAGTTACAAGGGTCACCTGCTACAGTATGTTTACTGTTGAAATATTGCATGTCTAAAAGAATTACATGGTCGGTCAGTCAATAGCTAATTCGGGAATGTTTGCTATTTAGTTCGTGTTTAAAAAGTATGGTTCTTCATTTGAAATCAAATAGTTACGTGGTTGAACGTCTTCCAACTTAAGGCATGTCTCCTACATTTTACTTGATGTTAAATTATCTGAATAGAATGGATGGAAACATTCAGTTAGTCCTTATAACGGCTACCAAAGATTCAAAAAATAGTACCACAAGACCGTTAAGACTTCGTAATTTGAACACAAAACGCACGCGTCAGACATCCACAACACGAATCAAGATTATTAATATATTTTGAAAGGCATCGCTCGCAATTTGAGGGTGTACGCAATCTGTCTTTAATCAAAACGACAGCCTGCAAAAATCGTAATTCTCAAGTTCAAAAGCTCGCCGCCTGAGCCAATCGAAGTGCTTGAAAATTTAAAAAAAATCCCCGGCTGGCGACCGAACGATTGAGGGAATGAGTGAATGAATGTAATATCGGTATGCGGATCTCTTTATTTATTGTATTAAATAATTTGTACAATAGTCCATGTGGGCCTTTGTTCTGAATGCGGGGGTTGTAAGGAATGCGCCGATTTTACATCACCACTGTCGCGAGGGTTGCGTGCCAATCTGAGTTTTAATTTGTTGATAAAATTCTTGGGCTTACAAATTGGCGATGACAGGTAATAAACGGAAGTTTTATAGCTCATTCCGATAAGGCTGTACCTAGAGTATTATTAATAAATCGGCTGATGAAAAATGAATGATGTTTATATAAATTGGTCAAGTTTTTGTTCAGAAAGTTGGGATTAAATCGATAGGGTGGTTTTGACATCGATGCACAATCTTTACCATGGATTCAATACGTGTATGATTATGAACTTCTCTGTGGTGAAATTTCTCGTAATATTTTTGTTTTAAATAGCTTTGCCATACATTTAGTACGCTTAGGTTTTGCACTTTTCTATGAAACAGCAGATGTTTTATTTATGTTTTCTTTCTGACTTCATTGTTTTAGTTTGCATGTCCATGTCTCGGCCACCCTGTATGCCACATTCAGGAGTTGCATTTATCCACTGCCAATAATGAAAACAACATAACCATAATTATACAAAAATAATCACGGGCCCAAATACAAATAGCACAACTTACTCACATGACAAAACCCAAAACTAGGGTCACCTAGTCTCTTTTCACAAAAGCATTACGTAATCCATATTCCACATCTAACTACCAACAATAGCTGAACTAATATACCGGTACAGCTTTAAGCACGATATTTGAATTAAACAAATTATAAATCATAGTAAAATAGCCTTGTGAATAGCCTTCGTGGTACGGTTAATCCTTTGTATGGGTTATGAGTTCTGTTCTTTAATCAAATGGGACATTAAAAAGAATAATATGACTATATATAGTTGTGACAGTGTGAATGGGAGATCTGAAGATGTATGGGGCTTAAGTGAGGTGTAACAAAGATTGTTGGTTGGTTAATAAGTGACAGTATTGACCTGGTTGTGAATAGAAGTAGGTATGGAGTTGGTTTCAGAAGTTGTGTCGGTTTTCTTCTCAGATCAATAGGGTTTTGGCAGACGTATTGAATCATTGGTCATAAGATGTTTTGTGATGAAATGATATAGGTACTGATGTGAGATGAAGGTTTCAATCACTTAATTTTTTTATAAAGTATAAGTTTTTATCCAGTTCGCAAATTTTAACCATGAATTCAGCATATCATTGTAGAGCACTGAGATTTTTCGACGGTCCTACAAAAAAAAATCTGCTGTTCCATACATTTTTACCGCGTAGGTATTGCACTTTTCTATGAAACAGCATTTTTTTTTTTTTTGTAAAACCGTCGAAAAACTTCTGCGTTGGGGGATCTAGGATGACATGCTGAATTCATGGTTAAAG
This sequence comes from Polymixis flavicincta, assembly GCA_949987655.1. NCBI lineage: Eukaryota > Metazoa > Arthropoda > Insecta > Lepidoptera > Noctuidae > Polymixis > Polymixis flavicincta. The sequence goes on from OX465184.1 coordinate 17,218,962, forward strand.
TTTGCGCACTGAATAAAAACTTTTCCTGTATTTCTTTTCAGGTTTATTCTTAAGCATCTATCTTTACTAATCATCAAGCTGAACAGTTTTTTGTTCGTTTGTACGCGCTAATCTTTAAAACTACCAGTCATATTTGAAAAAAAGAAATACTAGCGCATTTTTTGAGGAAGGTTCTATAACATCGCGCTAGAACCCAAAGGAGCTGAGCAAAGGGAGAAAAAGTCAGAAAGCGAAAACGAAGTTAAAGCGCGGGCAGGTTGGGGAAGCTATCATCTGCCTAGCCTGTTTCCCAACTATGTTGGGGTCGGCTTCCAGTCTAACCGGATGCAGCTGAATACCAGTATTTTACATGGAGCGACTGCCTATCTGACCTCCACAACCCAGTTAATGGGTAATACGATACCCCTTGGTAAGACTGGTTGTCAGATTTTCAGGCTTCTGACGACCCGTAACGACTGTCAAAGATCCACAAATGACAGCCGGGACCAACGGCTTAACGTGCTTTCCGAGGCACGGAGGGGTCTTGGTATGTAAAGATGGTCACTCATCCACGGACCAACCGCGGCAAGCGTAGCTTAACCTGGTCGATCGACCCGTGCAGCTATTGTTATTTAGCTACCAGCCCCTCTATTGTTTGTAGAAGCTAGTCTATACTAATATTTTTGTAATCTTCTAATATTATAAAGATGAAAGATTTGATTGTTTGTATTTGCATTGAATAGGCTCCGAAACTGCCGAACCGATTAAAAAAATATTTCACTGTTAGGAAGCTACACTGTTCCCGGGTGACATAGGCTATATTTTATCCGCGTATTCCTACGGGAACGGGAACTACGCGGGTGAAACCGCAGAGCGCTCCTAGTGTTAAAATAAAAGTGCAATAGTTTTAAATTGTTCAGGCTTCTACAAACTAAGTAACGTAATTAAGTGTACGTACTTACTAAGGGACAAAATGTCTAGCGTGTCCTGTTGTAGACACTTACAGAAGTTGATGGACGCTGCTGAAATTGCCAAGAAATTGTTAAGAAGAAGAAGGGCCCAAGTAGAAAGTTGGTACCTCATCATGATCATCAGCTTATAATGTTCCCACTGCTGGGACACAAGCCTCCTCTCGGTGAGAGGGATTGGGCCGTAATCCACCACGCGGGCCCAGTGCGGGTTGGTAGATGTCACATGTCTTCGAATTTTTTGTTCTAGAACATGCCAGTTTCCTCACGATGTTTTCCTTCACCGTTTTGAGAGCAGTGGTAATGAAATATTTTACACAAAGTAAAGCGCCTGTCTGGGTTCGAACCTACGACCTACAACTCGTAAGTCACGGCCGTTATCACTTGGCCACCACTGCTCTCCTAGTTGGTACCTACCTATTAACATGAAAATGCATGTAGCAATAAAAATGCTGCAAAATAAAATACCTTTCCCCAAACATGGGTGTAGGCGTCGCGAGATCTGTTCGTCACGTTTTCTGCTACCGAAAACAATAATTTCTTGAATGTGTACATTTTTCGTCACTTTCATCTCGCCAGATAAGGTTACGGGTTGAACGCATGCGCGATAACCGCTTGATGGACGATCGCGTTAAAATTTTCTCACGCATCTCTTAAGAAGCTGTAGACCTGCCACGTAACAGAAAGTACTGAAAATGGCTGAAAAACGTAATGACGTTACGATACTGGTTAAAATAGAGCTTTGGAGTTTGGAGAGCAATGCAATTTCTTGTCACTAGAACTGGATTAGTCTGGCAATTAATGCCGATCTATACTTTGACTCTTATGAGTTAAAAATAACTCCATGACTGACTGATCAATGAGTTGACAATATGCACACCATTAGCTATAGTAGATCAGGGAAATAGGTATGGATTTTTTGTTTATTGAAGATATCGAAGTCTTTAAAAGTTCTCAGCAACACCATTCAATTTGGTCTTTAATAATTCACGTTGGTTTTCAAAAACTTTGATTTATCCAAAGTAAAGAAGCTTATGCGGTAGACCACACCTCAGTCACGTCACAAATCCAGTATAAGTTGGTTCTATGCTAGGCCAGGTCAAGATTGAAGTTTACCACTGATGTGCGGCCTACTACCGTCATTGTCATCATTGGCAGCCCTGTTTCGCCCACTGTTCTCTTTTGTGCCATGATTTCCCGGTCTGTCCGAGTCTCATCCAGATCTCTTCCACAGTCTTCTGTAGGTCGTCCACCCACCTTGCAGTCGCTCTTCCAACGCTCCCTCTACCGTATCTCGGCTGTACTGTACGCATATAAAATCTCGAGCAATTGTACATAAAAAAAACATCCCACAATACCTGCTCTATACATACCTAGTACCACAGACGGATACTAACTGATAATGCGCCGCTCTCTGATGGAGATTGATAGCATCACCGCCGCTATGTGTAAACACACCTTTACGTACGTGCGGGGGTGAGGCTGCAACCGGACTTGGTTACCTGACACAGAGGTTTGTATATAAGGAGCTATGTGCTGTGAGAATTACTGTAAAGTTATATTAGGTTCAAAATAAAACGACCTTTTGAAAATACATTTTTCGTGTGGTGATGTTCTCATGACTAAGGTCTCGCCTCTCAAGGGTGTGGATTTGGGTATCCGGGTAAGTACAAATGTGACTTTTTTCAATTCATAACATTATCATCATTTCAGCCGAAAGATGTTCACTGCTGAACGTAGGCCTCCCCCAAGCACCGCCATTTCGACCGGTACAATTCATATTATGTACTTTCTTAATTACGTCACTGACATTGGTGAATGAAAACACGTCTGAAAACGCCACGCATCTTTAGCAAGCGTGGCGATTATTACTGGTGCGTTCTAGGTGTGAGAAGAGGTCTTTGGTCTGGGATAATTATAGGCTGATAATGTATGTATGCTATCTTTTTAGGACTAAAAATTGTGAAGGCTGGCGCAGAGACATCACGTAATAGTTGTGGATGGCAAACTTGTTGTTGTTAAAAGCATATGAGCCTGGTCTTGGTGACGCCACAGCCCTTGCCTCATAATCAACATCTGAAATGCTGATAGGCCTCCCCTAACCAGGGCCAGCCTGGCCTTTGGGACACATATCAGTTGTATGTACACAAGTAAGAGGGGAGAAACGTAAAAGAGCTTTATATTTGAAGGAACTTTCCTATGCACCATTACCTATTACGAAAATGTTATCTATCAGGGTAAAAGGGTTCTTGATGTTCTATGGGCTCGTTTCGTATGAAAAGAGCAACTCAATCAATCTGTGTACCTGCCGTTTCCCACCTACATATGTTGTGTTGGGGTCAGCTTCCAGTCTAACCAGATGGAGCAGTAATTGAGTGTTACGATACCCCTTGGTAAGATTGGTTGTCAGAGTTTCGAGCTTCTGACTGAATTACTGACCAATATGTAGAAATAACAGCCAACATCAACGGCTTAACATCCTTTCCGAGACACGGAGGAGTCTGTACAACATGTAACGGAAAGGGTATATACACATACCAAGGGAACGGTTTTTTTAGATGATATCCAACGATATTGGATGAGTTTTTTAATCATAACTCTACATGTTCGAAAATTATGAGAATTTTTAATACATTGATACCAGATACCGAACTTTTCAAATTGAAAGAAACACATCACTTGGAAGAGATATATAGTGATATTGGCAAGTAACGTGGAAAGTTATTGACCTACGTAGTGCGGTGATACGTTTGTTATGTTTTGTATATAAGGAACATTATGAAACCGAAAATTTGGTATAAATTCTTCGAGTATTTTATTTTGAGCAGAAACTATGTATAGTGATTCTATACCAGCTGTTATCTTTAGTGCTTAAGGATAGCAATAGTTTCTGTTACATCCTGTATATGTTATGGATGGTCACCCATCCACGAACCGTCCGCGGCAAGCGTAGCTTACCTAACCTTCAATCGACCCGTGCGGAAATGAGACTCGTGTTTTCCATATAGGTAAGTAGATATTTCAAATAACGAGAAATGTTTAAAAATCTTTTGCCTAGGCACGTAGGTATGTTCTTATGTACAAAGATACACACTTTCCACAATAAGTCTTAAGGTGCGACATCACAGAATTCGGTTAGCGGTGGCTGTGCAATAAATATGTCGCGACGTGACCGGCGCAGGGGCACGTGATCTCCATGTATGATGGATATTTTTGCTTATTTGTTTGTAATGCACATTTTGAAATTAGCTGCTTTTTGCTGGCGGCTTTTGGGTTTTATGGTGTCTTGGGTCCTATCTGTTTTTGCTTAAATTAGGATTGCTCCAAGAGCTTTTAATCAATGTGAAAATTAATCATTAGAAGACTTCTATTCTTTATTATTCATACACTAAACATATCGCAATGTATTTATTCATATATTCTATTCATCATCATTATCATAATAAGCCTATAGATGTTCCCACTGCTGGGACACGGGCCTCCTTTCTGTGAGAGGGAGTGGGCCATAATCCACCACGCGGGCCCAGTCAGGGTTGGTATGTTCTATTACCTATAACTATGTATTTAAATATATTCAGCTGTAAAGATTTGATTTTATTTTACTTCAAAAATGTGTGTATATCCGTATTTAAAATGAGAAAATGTAGCAAATAATGCAAGCTGTATTTACAATAAAAAAAAAAAACATAACAAAATTCTATTTGACCAAAATATCACATCTCAATAACAAACCAAGTATTGACCTCACCCATTCAACATCACACGTTTTTAATTAAATAATGAAACAATAAGTTAACGACCCGCTAATACAAAACCTAAACTTAATTAATAAACCAAAAGCGGCCAAACATCCGTTTGAAACCAAACTTAGGAACCGTCCACCAAAAAAACTTACCGAAATCTTTCCCACATGTGGTTAGCTCGACCACGTTACACTTACACCTGAAAAAATATCACCTCACCTTTATTTTTGAATGCTGAAAGTTTAAAATCAATTGCGTTGTCTTTGAAAAGTTAGAAATTTAACTTGGTTTGCGACTAGGTTTTTTCGATGGCCGGATAAATAGGTCGCAGGTTATTTGCCGTTGCAAGGTGCAAGCGTTTCTAACGGAACATTTGATGCTAAAATAAACTCAACGACAATATTTGACATAGTGGTGTTACGGAGATAAAGGAAGTTTTTGTTTTTGTGGGCTAAAGCTGTTTGGTGGTGGGAAACTTGATAGACCGTTAGATTGAGGATGTGGAGTCTCAGGTTATGCCTCTGACATTTTATGTTTGTATGAAGTCAGTTTAGAGAGCCTAGGAAAGCATTTGAATGTCAGTGTGAGGAAGAATGAAATAAATGATTGATTTTGGTTTTCAACAAAGATTTTCATTGCTACAGCCATTGGGAAGTTCAAACAATTTGTTTTTATGAAACGAAAACTATCAGCAATTTCTTTTAGGTGTGTGGGTAATGTCATCGTTATAGTCTCCATGTCAAACTACATGGAGTGATATTCATTCCTACCATCACCACCGTAGCTTTAAGGAAAATAAGTGTTGGGGTTAAAAAGACCATTGGATTGTGGCTTTATAAGCGTATTTTTTTTTAAACGTTGTCCTACACTAGGAATTTCTCCTGTATTGTGTGTGCGTTTACAAACATTTGAACTCACATACACAAACAGCCAGACCCAGAACAAGTAGGTACTTGTAGGTCATACTTACCAATGTTTGTTCCGTGCGGGGATCGAAACCGCGACACGCAGCGCTGCAGTCAATCGCTTAACCGCTGTGTTAACCGTGCTGTCGGATACCGGCGCCGATTAGTACCTACCTATAAATAAAAATCATAAGTGCTAAAGTGACTCACAATTATGCAACTTTCATTCTACGGGCTAATTGCGTAACTCGCTAACAGTAGAATTGGCTTTGATTTTGACAGTTCAACAACATTCATTGCGTCATTAACGTTGTTGAACAGATGAATTTTTCGTACATATGCAGCAATAGTTCAGCAATATCCTTCTAAATGATTCAGATTCTGATTGATAGTTCGTTATGCAATTACCCCCTTAATTTATAAACGTTCATCGTGATCATCATTTCAGTCGAAAAACGTCCACTGCTGGACATGAGTCTCCCTCAAAAGGGGGTTTTGCCATAAACGCCACCCTTGGCATGCGGGTTGGCGACCACAGTATGGTGCTAAAATGCATAGAGAACGCTGCTGCCCATTCTCTAGTAAGTCCCTTAGTCGCCTTCTACGACACCCACGGGAAGAAATGCGATGGTGCTATTCTTTTACATCCGACATCACACGGAACGTTACTTAAAGTAAAGTAATGATTAGCGACTGTCTAACCATACATTTTTGACGTTTAAACATCTCTTAATTTTAATCAACGTTTATGAATATGCCACACTTATTCAGCTCTATTCAGCTTTTGTCCATAGAAAAACAACGATTTTGTATGAGATGCGTACGCATCCGTTCAGCCGCGGAAAGCTGAACGGACTCTATACAAAATCATTGTTTTCTATGGAAAAAAGCTGAACAGAGCTGAATAAGTGTAAGTAGTCCCTTAAAGTGCTGTTTTAATTAATTAACAACGGAAAATTCTAAGTTATCTACAACAATATTTTACCATGATGTCTGACCATATTTCGTAATTAAATAACCAAGAAGACGCATAATTATTTCTTTAAGTTATTAAAACTCTGACCCATCACATCACAGCACCATCTTGACGCCGTAGACCAAACAGTGTTTAAAAATAGTATCGTATGTGGACAAAAAACACGAGCCGCTCATATGGACCGACTTTACGCAATATGGTATTTGACCCTTATAACCGGCGGATATTTGTATTATCATCGGCTTATCCTGTGGGATTTGGTGTCAAATATGATGTATTATGAGAAACCAACAAGAAATACAGTTAGTTTGTGACTGCATTTACACTAGAAAAACAATACCTAATTAAAGTATATCTAGCCACGTTAAAGTAATAAGTACTTTAGACTAATTCTAAATAATCTATTTAATTACGTTATTATCGTGTACGGAAGCATTAACAACGCCATAAAAATGTTAAACAAAGAATTAATAGAAGCGACTGCACAGTGTGCCCATCAAAAAACTTTTCCCGCAAGCAATGCCCCGGTTCCGTGTCATTTCTCCTGTCTAGCCGACATGCGAACATAATTACAACTATTGCAATATAATTTCATCATTAAACAAAGGCGATGCACTCCTACGCTAGTTTTTTTTTTGCCCCCGCTGGGTCAGAGCGGCGCACTGTGTAACGGTGAGGCGCAAACGCAACGACTTCCAGATGCGTCGGTTAGCGGTATTTCACCGTGATTTTTTGTCCAGCGACTATGGCGTTTGTGCCAGTGTGCGGTCGGTGAGAAACGTAAATATGGGGGTGGATAGTCACGTCATTTAATAAGTTTTATAATTATTCAATTTTTCTTTCGTTTAATCTTAGTTGGATCTTCTGATGCAGGAACTCGTGGTATAAAAGTCAGGCTACACTGGTGTTTGTGACTAGAAGTGAAAAAAAAAAAATTGTTCGAGATACCCTAAGATCCCATTTCTGCCCGTGGGTGTCGTAGAAGGCGACTAAGGGACTTACTAGAGAATGGGCAGCAGCGTTCTCTATGCATTTTACCACCATACTGCGATCGGCAACCCGCCTGCCAAGCATGGCGATTATGGCGAAACCCCCCTTTGGGTCGAGGCCTATATCCAGCAGTAGACGTCTTTCGGCTGAAATGATGACCTTAAGATAGTTTAAGATACAAGAGACCCAAATTGCAACATTGGCAATTTGGTCATTTAAAGAAGGCTCATATTGCGCAAACATTTTAGGTTGTCATTTAACAAGTAATTAAACATTACATTACGTTATCTTCATGTATAAATACTAGTGTAAGTAGCCGTTTGAAGTGCCAAATGTGGCATCATACTGTGTTACATTGGTACATATATGGAACATAAATTAGTTCGCAGTTAGTGACCCATCTGGTCAGAGCTAATAAAAAATGAAGTACTGGTCTTAAGTACAGGCATAAACGAAACTGTTACAGTAGAAAATATTTTTAAACAATGACGGCAGTGTTTTATTTATTTTCCAAAACGATGCAATAAGAGAAAAATCTTTCTCTATCTCTTATTCTATTATGGGAAGTTGCAAATAATAGGTCTTTACCTATGAAATTGCCGTTTTGTATGAAAAAATTTAAACGAATTTTTTTTCATGAATTTTTTATTTGTATTAATCGAAGTAATCACCCATGCAATCAATGCATCTTTGCCATCGCAGTGGCAGTTTATTGATGCCCTTCTTAAAGAAATCAGCTGGACGGGAGGCAACAAATTCTTCAAAGGCATTTTGTACTGCCTCTCGGGTATTAAATTTTTTTCCCGCCAAGAAGTTATCCAAATTCTGGAAAAAGTAGTAGTCTGTAGGCGCAAGGTCTGGTGAGTAGGGCGGATGACGGAGAGCTTCCAACCCCAGTTCTTGCAACTTGGAGACCGTCTGCTGTGCAGTATGAGGTCGCGCGTTGTCGTGCAGGAGCAGCGGAGACGAGCGATTGACCAATGCTGGTTGGAGATGCGCCAGCTTCTCCATCATTGTGTTCAGTTCTTCACAGTACACATCTGCAGTAATGCTCACCCCGTTTGGTAAGAAGCTGTGATGAATCACACCGGCGCTAGACCACCAAACAGTGACCATCACTTTTCTAGGGGTAAGTTTTCGTTTAGGGCATTGTTTAGGTGCTGAACCAGGATCCAACCAACTTGCTGAGCGCTTACGGTTATCAAACAGAATCCATTTTTCATCGCAGGTAACAATGCGGTTCAAAATTCCTTCATTTGTGTGTCTGTTGAGCAGTGCAAGGCACGTCTCGACGCGTACTTCGCGCTGGCGATCATTGAGTTCGTGGGGCACCCATTTGTCAAGCTTTTTTACCTTGCCAATTTGACGCAAATGGACCAATATTGTTTTGACGCTAACGTCGAAAGCTGCTGCTAATTCAGCCGTAGATTGTGTATCATCAGCTTCCACAATCGCCTTTAATTCGTCATTGTCGACCAAAGTCTTCGGACGACCGCGAGGTTCATTTTTCAGGTCGAAATTTCCAGAACGGAAGCGAGCAAACCAATAACAGGTGGTGCGTTGGTTTGTAGTGTTAGCTCCGTAAACGTCGTTGATGTTGCGTGCCGCTTGTGCCGCGTTGCTGCCACGACGGTACTCATATTCCATAATTACTCGAATTTTTAACGTATCCATGATGACGAAAAAGATTGAAATGCGATGAAAATGTAACACTAATCAATAAAGAAATGACTACTTTTAGAAAAAAAAATCCATGTTTTTAAAATAAAATTAATTTGAAATTAGAATTCTTAGCCAAACAAAAATTATTTTGATTTGAAATGGCCAGTACTGCAGAACGGCAATTTCATAGGTAAAGACCATATTTGAACAGATTTGATAATATTTTTTTTATATAAAAACAAATGAAGTATGTTGACGTAATTTTCTTATCGTGCAGAAACTTATCGTATTCGTCCATTTTTGTTTAAAACGGCGGTAATGTTAATAATGCAAATAATATTGTTATGAAATTCCAACATGCAATGATACAACTGTGACTATGAAAGAACTAAAAAGTGAAAAATAAAATATTTTTAGGTACCTACCCTACACCTATTCGAAATTTCATCATCCTTGGGGTCAAAACAATACATATTTATGCGATAGCAACATTCGCGGTTGATTTGCTGTAATTTTTTGAAGAGTCCCGCTGTCTGTCTCCGAAACGCATCATCAGATCTATATGAAATTTTAATGGGACCATTTTGGAGTAAATCCGTCTATATGCAACGGAGTTATGCCCGAACATATGTAAAAAAAAAAAGAAAAAGATAAACAGGTCGAATTGATAACCTCCTTCTTTTTGAAGTCGGTTAAAAATATACGATTGCGTTTGTAAAAAAACGTCTCATTTTTGTTATACATACTTGTTAATTTGACGTATGAAAGGTGTGCCTTATTCCGTGTTTCTTGGTCATTCTCCTACCCCTATTACAATTTATTTGGTGTCGGCGCAATATGTCAATTTCTTCCATAACAGTCGTCACACAGTCCATCCAACGTTTCTTCTGGATTCTCCTACTCATCCTAACTATTGACATTCATGCTCAAAATTGTCACGACATTTTTATTTATTGTTAGCATGTTTATATGAATAATAGTTTATGTGCTTCAAACTATTATTCCTATAAACATGTAACAGCGACTGTCCCAACGGTCACATACACCACGGTACGTAAATTCTCATACATGAAATACGATGTGGACATCAGTCCCACATGTGGCCCTCACGTGTGCCCCAGCGTCCCTCCTGGCAGACGCATAGTTACAGTGTAGAAAGCAAAAGAAATGCGACTAGTGGTGACAGAGTCATTTACCGAATTTGATGCCCAGTAATGAGTTAAGACAATGTTTTATGTTAGACGTTGATGGTTGGTAATGGAAACATTTTAAACCTACAAATATTATAAATTGTTTCTTCAATTTAAGGTAAATTATCAAAGAAAACAAAACCGAAAACCGTTTTGTATTACCTTTTTTTTACTAACATAGCTTATAAGTAGTGTGCATTACTAACACCATATGTATCAAGGTCTGAATTAAAATTTATTTTGTATTTTATTTTAAAGCTTACAGAATTCAAAATACCTAGTTCTTAATTATACTTCTTCTTTCAGTGCTAAGGGTGACTATAACATCTAGTTATTTTTAATCAAAAGAGATATTAAATCAATGTTTAAACTTCCTAACCAATGTTTTGAACCCACAACACACCCATAGCTGTCCAATATTTCCACCATAAGAAATATTCGAAAAAACATTTGATAATCGTAAAAAAATATTAAAATGCGATGTCCATCGCATGACAAAGACTCGGGGCGTGATGCCACGTTCAAAGACTACAGCTGAAACGTTTTGTGACAGGTTTCATATCATAAATCAGTGAGGGAGTCGGCCTACGTGAGAATCGAAATACAAGTCAGAGATGACCCAACTTCTCGCGAAGTCAAAACATGGCTTTTCGAGGATTCCGAAATATTAATTTGGTTAGAAGATCAAAAGCCAAGATGAATGATGATTGATTTGCTTTTTCTCGTATAGTTTTGAACATTGCATACATTGTTCGAAGTCTGCAAAGCAAAGCCAAAATATGCAACCTATTTTGCAAAACATTGTAAAGCCAAGATTACATTTTGTTGTTTATATTTTTAACAATTTTACGTAAACGAGCGTCGTTATAAATAATAGTTTGGTGGAATAGTTTCCATGAATTTTGGCATTATTAATGTTTACTTTTTTTGTCCTCAAACTTGTCTGCCTGGCTTCGTATTAGAAACCAAGTCACAGGTCTTAAATAATAAACTTTTCGCCACCAAACTTTACAGTATCGGCGTCCAAAATCAAAACAACCCCTCGACACACATCAGCAGACCGTTTCACCCGAATTAGTTTTTTTGTCCCCAAAAATTCCGGTGACACCCAAAAAAGTTTACTGTTATGGACACCACGAGTTTTGCATAAATCATCTCAAGTGGAAGTTTGTGGTTTAAAATTATTGCCCGCCCTTTTTACCAAGATGCCAAATGAGATGCTGTCAAAGAGTCAAGGTTTTAGGTTAAGTCCATTTCAGAGTCCGTTACGCTTAGTGAAGATGTTTTTAAAGTTCTTAGTTGACTTTGTAGTTCTTGTTGTGTCTTCTTAAACTTTTACTTTTACACTGGGGTGTAGACAAACTGTTTTGCTTACTGTTTTCAACGCTATTTCATTCTGAATGAAGCTTTCCACACAGGGAAACCACTCTTTTAATTTGTTAAAATGTTTTATGATGCCATATAATTTATACAAATATGCAGGGTCCCAGGGACATCGATGTGCAGACTACTAACGAAAAAAAATCTTCGGGTTCATAGAAAAGTACAATAACTACGCGATCAAAATGCATGGAAAAGGTAATTAATTATTTTTAGTTTTTAGTATGCTTATTCTTACCTAGATACATAAATGTTCTCTATAAGCGATTTTGTAAATCTTTTGAGAGTAAATATCTTAACCGTACTTTTTATTTTTTTATTTTTTTTATTAGAGGTTCAGAATCTTGTACATAATGTATGGTAGCAAGTGCCTGTCGATTTCCCTGCCCCCCCCCCCCCGTATCTTTAGTTAGTTCTAGCCCACCTAACCGTTTGCAAAAAAAAGAAAGCGTCCATTTCAAAAATCATGAAAAACCACGCACCCACGTAACCTTTTTACAAACCACTCAAACCAAAACATGGTAGGTAAAGGTTTTTTACCGAGTGTCCTTAAAATCATTAGTGTGCACAACATGTGTTGCAGATCCTATCAGGAGCGAGCAGGGGTGATTAAAAATAATGTTTATAGACACCGATCGCGTTGTCGACAGAGCAAAAACGTTTGGGACAAATTTGAAAATGACCGCATCTTTAGTTTTTGAGACAGTCATGTAAATGACCGGTGTTCTTGATCTTGAGGTTTGATTTGTAAGGATAGAAAGGCCCTGACAAGCAGTTTATTTTTAGCATTAAAAATTGTAACTTTTACAGGTTTCCTGATCTATAAGAAGAAAATGTAACTTTATATTTTTCTCCTTTTCGCTTCCATACAATCTGTGTACATAGGAAGTTGTAGTTACATATTTCTTACGTTAGTCTTTCAATGACTGCTACGATGAAAAATCACCGCGCTCGGAAAATACATTTTTGACTGTTGTATATTGGTAAAGCCGCACTGACCAATCGATCAGGCTAAGCTACGCTTGCCACGATTTGTCCTTAGATGGGTGACCGTCTTTACAAACGAAGACCCCTCCGTGTCTCGGTAAGCACGTTAAGCCGTTGGTCCCGGCTGTTATTCGTAGATCTTTGACAGTCGTTTCGGGTCGTCAGAAGCCTGAAAGTCTGACAACCAGTTTACCAAGTTGTGGGGGTCAGATATGCAGTTGCTCCGTGTGAAAACCTGGTATAAGCTGCATTCGGTTAGACTGGAAGCTGACCCTAATATAGTTAGGAAAATGGCTAGGCAAATGTTGATGTGCCTTGGTATCTCCATATTTTTAATAATCTCATCTGTTCTCCTTAGCCTCATATTACGAGAAACCACACCATTCGAAAAGTATAATTTAACAGCAATAATTTGTATCAAATACCTTCTTAAAATCATTGACGCTCTACTGCTTACATTTTCCTTATGTAGGATTACAGTGTAGAGTCAAAGCTACAATTGCGCATACTATTATGTAGTGACAGATTCGGATAGGTACTGGGCTATCGTCATCGCCTAGTATGGAACCGTTACTATGAGTAGGTAATACTTTAGTAACTTGTACTTCAATAGAAAGCTGTTGTTGTTATTCTTCCAAAGATTTTTTGTTTAATAAGAGAAAATAAACGAAATGTTTATTCTAGATCTTTTTATCTTTTAAAACGAGATGACGGTGCCATTTTCTAGTTGACTGATAGTTGAGAAGAAATGCCGAAACAAACTCAGAGATCTCTTTTAAAGTCTAAACATTAAATTATTAGGATTAAAAGTGCGTCTGACAAGCCGACCAATGTCTGGAAGTGATTTTTGAATAAAGAGCCATTACAGCTTTGGGCTGACCCGCCGGAACCGACGGCATGCATGCTTCCCGCCTCCATCACGAGACGCTACTAGATCTGCAGGATATTTCCGAAGACCATATACAGGAAAAGTTTTTATTCAGTGTGCAAACTTTAACCATGAATTCAGCATGTCATCCTCTTTATCTTTTCTATTTCTATCTGCATCTGGTTTCGAGTTTTCTCAAAGTAAGTAAGTAAAGTATTATATAGCCTTTGGTCCTCTCTAGATCCATTTCAGTAGTTACTAGGCCATTTCGTATTTATTTAACACTTCTGTTATAAAACATTCATTGTTTATGTAATAAGGTTTCACCAGAAACTACTTACTGTAAAAGTTTATAGCTTTTTAATGCTCTGGGTCCGAGGTTACACCAAGCAGGATATACAAACAAAATTAAATGTTTATTTTATTCCATCAATCTTGCTATTCATCAACTCTTTCGTAACTATGACGTTACGAAAAAACATGGCCGGACAATGAAGCCACGGGTCCATCACACTAAGGAGGTCTATCAAAAGGAGATTAGATCGATAACGTCCAACAATGCCTGTGGGAGTTCAAAAATAGAATCTCTATGAAAAAAAAAAAACGAAGAAACATGAAACGTGGAATTATTCGCATCGTTTCCCTTGAGATCTTATAAAACCGTTTTTTCGATGCAAAAAAGCATAAATGAGGGTTTTGAAAAAAGTGGACAAAGGCCGAAGCACAAAGAGGTTTTATACATACGGATTTTTTCGTTCCCGTATGGTTTTTCTATTCACATGCCCACATGTAAGCCTACCTGTGATGTGCTGGCATTTTTATAGTTGTTATGGAAACTTCATCATCTATCTCATTCATTTGTTTATCACTTTTTACACTGGGGGTTCGCGAATTTTAATTCTCCGAGCTATTAACTCGAAACAAACCTGACGAGGCGATGCTATCATAAATTCCCATTAAAGAGTTGCATAAAAATCGCGATCTTGGCCGAAAGAAACTGACAACCAATAAAAGTACAGTCAAGCACATTATTTCCTTGCGTGTCACAAAATAAAATGTAGCTTTTCTAGATGTAAATGTTGAAATAATGTTAAAGAAAGTTGTTAATCAAAATAACAAAGGATACATCCAAGCAGATTATGTAACAACTACACAGTCATAAAGCACACGTAGAAACGAAAGCTGCTCACACAACTGCAAGCCAATAAAAAGTACAGTCACACACACAATTGTCACCTATTTTCTTAAAACTCGTGTCGCAAGCGACCGAGTGTTGAACACAATAATTTGAGTTTGGAACAGGGTGGAGCGGCGACAGATTGCGCACGTCCGTTAATGACAGGCCGCCGATGCGCGTGTGTCCAGCCCGCGCTCATTCAATGCAAATCCACTCGAAACGCGCTCTCGAATCGTTAGACTCGACAAATACACGAACGAAACGTGTCGTACATTGTGTAACCAAATGTAGGCAAATAGGCTCGCACTCGAACAGTGTTTGAATTGATTGAGTCAATTTAATATAATATTTATGGCTTCGATGTGACCTGTCATGTTTTGGTTCGATTCTATCTTGATATTATACCGCAGTTGAATTGAAACGGCTATTATTTTTCTCTGTAAGGTGATGAGTTAATATTTATTAGATTTCGCAAAGCGAGAATATTTTTGTAAATGGAAAGATGTGTAATTTATAGCTTCCGTATACATAAAAGTTCACAATTTTATTGTTTGCAACAACCAAGATAACAAGTTTCGTAAGACATTTTACACCATTATGCATCTCTGAAGATAAACCTCCATAAAAGGACAATAAACACGCAGTGAATTGCACATTTAAGGGTGTGTTTGTTATGAAGATATATTATTCCGACAATCTGAGCACAGAAATCTGAAAACGTTAAGTTTTTAAGTTAAAAAGTTCCTCCCACAATGAAACACGTCTGTTCTATAAAATGCTGCGGTCTTCATACTCGTACACAATGACCTCTCGCGATGACAGGCCGCCTGCCCACGCGCACGCTTATTCTAATCACACCTATCTCAACGCTTACACAGCTCGTCCATTCATACATATTTGGACTGATTCTTTTTTTCATTTAATTTTTAAACGGTCACGAGTGGGCAGACGTTTTGTTTTGTTTTACAATGTGATGATAACTGATTAATGAATTACTAAAGTAATCCGTCGGTACATCGATAGTGTTTAATCTTTTGATCATAATGACGGATTTAAAAATGACGTCCACCTAGGTACTCAGTTTCAAAAGATAGTGATTAATTTAGGATAACAGGACGTCCAAATTGGTTTATCTACAATGTCAACCGATTAAAAATTGATAGTGAGTATATTTTGATAGTTACTTGTGGGTGTGGCAAAATTATCAAGGCACAACTGGGATCCCCCGAATATCAGGTTACCTTTAAGCCAAATATTTTCTAATGAAAATACTTCCCATAGTTTTGATTGTTTGATGATAATTGCCATAAGTAACTATACTATACTATAACATTATACACGCTGACCAAAAACTACAAAATATGGATCTAACAAAAAAGTTGCATGCGCAATACCCATTCATTAACACATCAAAAAAAGTTTGTGATCCTTTTTTAAATTGAACTTTATCAAGAAAAATTCTGTTTGTGTTTTATTTAAATAGAAATACCCTGTTAGGAATTAATTATTATTTTTTTTTTTTTTTTTGTAAATAAACATTGAGTAATTAATCATAATGTAATTGTAACAGAGATTTAATAGAAAGAAAAATACTGTTTCACCAAACTTAAACAACAATTTATTAATAAAAGGTTTATATTCAATATAATATAACTCCTCTCCTGGCTCGAACACATGCGGTAATCCTCCTGAGCATGCTGAGAATCAAATTATCCAGCATTTCTTTGGGTAACCTGTCCCATTCTTGATTAGTGGCTTCCCTGAGCTCTGGCACTGTCTGGGGACGTAGCTGACGATTCCAAACAGCTCGCTTAAGAGCATCCCACGTGTGCTCTATTGAGTTTAAGTCAGGCGAGCCAGCAGGCCAGTCTAACCTTGTGATGTCGTATTCTCGGAGAGCAGCATTGACTTGTTGAACTCGATGGGCGGGCGCATTATCATCGACCAGTACAAATTGGTACCCATGGTTTACTCGGAATGGTCTGACAATTACATCAATAGCAACTGGTCTATACATGTCTGCTGTCATGAAGCCTCGATACGGGATCAAAGGCGTTCTAGCTCCAATCATAATACCACCCGAAAATAACACCGATTTACCGCCTTGCTGAACTGTTCCAGTGGCAGTTCTTTGCCTTTCACGGTCTCCTGGTCTTCTCCAGACACGGACACGTTGGATATCTGAGTGAGTACTGATTCGCGATTCGTCAACGAAGAGACAGTTTTGCCAAATGTTTTCTTTTTCATGTTTCCGAAGCCTAGCCCACTGCAATCTTCGTCGTTGTCGTTGCCGGGAATTCAGAGGAGCTCGCTAAGACCTCCGTGCTCGTAATCCAGCCTGGTGTAAGCAATTCCGAATGGTCTGCCCAGAGGCGGCCCAAACTTCTGCTTTTATTTTAGTAGCGTTGATTGTTGGGTCACGGGCTACCAGCAATCTAATATAGCGCTTTTGGGCAGCAGTCAAAACAGTTGGACGACCACTGCGGGGTCGGTATCCATCCCGTGGTACCTCTGCAACGTGGTCACGACACAGTATTGGGATATTGCAATTCTGCGTGCTATTTCTCTCATGGTGTATCGTTCTTCCCTCAAAGATAATGTTGTGCTCGTAAAACTTCTGAATCCTCTTAGCATTTTTTCATTCACAACTTTCCGCGAAAAAGTATTTTAAATCCGTTAAAATTGACTGAATCAGATTTCTGAATGAGCGTAAGCTAGGACTGAAAGACTTTTTATATCGAAAAACAATTTAACTGTTATATTGTTTTATATTCTATACCTATATTTTTAAATAAAGAATCTAAAAAGAAGAAGAAATCATAATATAATCTACCGTAACCAAAAAGATTTAGATTTTTCAGTGATCGCAAACTTTTTTTATGTGTTTTTTCTATCAATATCAAGAACAGCAGGTAGGTTTGTCTAGTGATGTAATTATTTAACTAACTGAAACGAAACTTCACAATATTCTTAAGCAACTGGACCACAGCAATGAGAGAAAGGCTGTTCAAATTTAAATCTGACTGACCAGTATGCTAATATCAACACAACAAAATGTCACTCCAAACTGTTGTCGATGACTGTACATTATTTGTGGCACACCCTTTCCTTGACGCGGCGGTTACAAAACATTGGGTCATCGTTCATAGGAAATCATTCATGTTTTATGTCCTTTTTTATTTTTATTTATTTTGTAAACAGTTTTGTATTTGAATGTACTTTTTTAATTCATTGAATCTTTTTGGGACCTATTGAAATTGAAAATTATGATAATTTTATTGGTGCTATCAATAAATGTTGAGTTTTGTGTAATTATTGACACAGCATAAACATAATGTTTATGCCTATAATGTTCCCACTGCTGGGACCAATTCCAATCTCTAATATCCAATTTCTCCATAAATGAAGAGGTCAAACAAGTATTGGGCGGGCGTCGGGAATCTCAGGCTGATTCCCGGCCACCGTAGTCGCGGGCTTGCGGATGGCGAGTACCTAATGGGTAGCTCGCTGTCCGGTAAGGACAAAGCCCGGGTCGACGGCGCGTTGTGTTCCACGCGGGCCTCAAAGAGATGTCAGCATCAACTGGTGGGGTCCGCAAGGGCCCCGATTCTGCTTATGATAAATGATTTAATTTTTGTTAGTAGGTTTGTAGGTACAAACACTTTTACAAGTCAATCATATTTTAAAACTAGATGAGGTCGAAATTTCCTGACTACTCTGAGAAGAAAGGCCGAAACAAACTCGGAGGTCACTTTTAAAGTCCAGACATAATCTTGGTCAGATCTTGTGAAGACCAAGTGGATTGGTGTCTGAAATGGTCTTTTGAGGAAAGAACCACACAGATTGAGTGGACCTGTCCAATCAGTGCATGCATTTATCAGCATATGCTTATACATATGCTTACAACCTACCCTGATTTACTCCTTCATAACCTAGTTTTCATGACTATAGTCCACCTACATACGACAGCACAATAAGACACGCACGCGCAATAGAAATTTTTTTTTGCTGAACAACCTACACAACACTTAACGGTGTTAACAGTAATTACATATTCGCTCTTAGTTATATTATAACACATTATAAGCACCCATTCCATCAATTATAATTGATTAATTCGTATTGTAACCATATTTTTCTTCATTCAAAACTTCATTAATTACTTTAGATAAGAAAAAGTGAGAGTTTCTTATTGCGTGGCAGTAAGGTCCAGTTTTGTGTGTTAG
The DNA here is from genome assembly GCA_949987655.1 of Polymixis flavicincta. Taxonomy (NCBI): domain Eukaryota; kingdom Metazoa; phylum Arthropoda; class Insecta; order Lepidoptera; family Noctuidae; genus Polymixis; species Polymixis flavicincta. The sequence goes on from OX465184.1 coordinate 17,238,013, forward strand.
ATATTGGACTCATCAATACGATGTGCAAGAGTTAAATCGTGGGTGCTGAAACTTAAGGTACTGTCAGCAGCAAATTAACAAAGCAGTTAATTATGTCATAGTGTATGTGGAAGTTGTTGAGTCGTCTCGCTATTAAAGTTAGTGGTTGCATCGATTCTAGATATTTTTTGAGATGACTGAATCTGACCGTGATATGTCAGTCATATTACATGCCAATACATCCAGTGTGCTTACTCTTGAGTTCAATTCCGATCGATCGACATTGGAATTGTGACGTTTCGTACTCTTGAGTTCGACGCTAGCGCCAAATCGTGTTTAAATTGCGTGTCTTTTTGGAGAACTAAATGAAATCGGGATCGGGCTTGGCGCGCGGTAATCGCTACTCTTGAGTTTTTTTGACAGCTGTGTATTGCATCAATATTACGCTGGGATTGTTTGTAGATTGTGATTTTTCCAATAGCAAAAGTGTAACTTTTTTGAAATTGTTTTGCATTTTAGGTGGTTATAAACAAGTAAAAGGAGTTTAATATGGCACGATTAGCAGTATTAAACAGTGTTTAACGTAATTCCCTAAAAAAGAATGGAAACAAAGACGAGAAATGTTAAGAGATTTTGGCTCAACTCAATACAGGTTTCTAATTAACTAGTTAATTTAATTTGATCTCATTAACTACATAGTTTTCATAATAAAATCCAGTTGTACTTATTTGAGTTTTATACGGAATATTTGAAAATAATGTAAGGTTTTCGTATAATTACGTAAGTTGAAAATGAGATTTCTTATTTATGTACAGTTTTTATTTATTTTGGTTTTAAACGATAGATCTATGGATAAAACCATTTTTACAGTTGGAATTATGTAAAGCGTACCACGGGTTCCAAAGATATTCAAGATTTAATGTAAGGGAAAATATACCACACTACATTTTCATTGGTTTTCTTCTAGGTTTTTTTATTATTACTAGACACACTCAATATTGTTATTTTACATAAATAAAGAACGCCATTGGGTATTTCTTACTACAAAGGAACCAAACGCGAACAAATCTAACTGTTCTAAACAAACTAAAACTTGACTACTTTTACTATAGAAAATTGAGACCTTCTACGCCGTCTTTTTTATTAGTAGATAGTGTAGGGCATGGCAACGATCCTTCCGCATGCAGCCAAAGTCATGGTTAATTTTATGATTTTAATCATTCGATTTCATCAACGATTACGTCACAATTACTCAATTAAGCAACTATCTATAAGATATTTATTTATTGGCCGCGTTATTTAAAGGATAAAGCATTTTAATTCTCTATTACCGGTTTATTGTAATGAGTCGAACAACACTATTGCGGCCCGTAACGTAGCTAACTTCACGTTGAATAAAATAATGGCGGGGCAATCCCAATTTCAATCCAATGTTGACACTATTGTGTTCAAGAGTACCGAATCACGTGACTGCAAAATTGACATTGGAATTGTATTGGGTTTAGATTGAAATTAAAATTAGTTTCAAGAGTAAGCCCCCAGGGGTGTGGGTTGTTCGAAAAAGATACTGTGGCCCCTGGCAAACAGGCAACTGAAGGAATACGAGTGGGTTTTAGTCAGTGAAAGTCTGACACGCCCTCCTGAATGGGAGAGGTTATTTTTTGATTCCCATACTCAAAAAAAAAAAAAAAAAAGACCATACATGTTGACCGTATGTGTTGTGACTTCTAAATGAGCTGAGTGTGTTCGAATCGTTTCTTTACATTGGTTTTCAAAAATTACGCTCCCCTTTTTGCAAACGTGTTGGAAGCTCAAGGATAGCCTGCTAAATTAAAATTTTCTTACATTTTATGCAATTTGTAAATCAGTGTCAAGCTGTATGATGGACGAAATATGATTCGTGACCATATTAAAATCATCAATTACAATCCTCTAATTTAATTTCATTTCGTTACCTAAATAACAATTGCATCAAATAGTATTTCAATGGAATTAAATGAATCTAAATAGTACGTAGAAATCAAAAAGTTCAAAATTGTAGTTGAAAATCATTGACTGACGCGGCTATGTTTAGAGATTTTCCCTGCCCTAAGCAATATTGTCTCATATAATAAGCTACTGTCACAATTTCCACACTTTAAAAAGCACTTCTGGCCGTCACAGTACTGTCTTACCAACTAACTTACTATCCTACGCAACGCAGTGGGCAGAGCACCAACAAAGCTATCCACCGCTCGTCACTGACTGTCATTAATTACGAGCCGTTTACCTCTCATTATAAATAGACAAAACCAATTATCTTTCACGAACAGCATTGTACCAACTTATGATTTATTTCAACTTTTTGTTTTGTTCCCGACTGTACTAAATGAGTGTAATTGAAAGTGAACTTTTAAAAAGGTTTTACTTTTGTCTGTGATTGTACCGTAAGTATTATGGAGGCGTAAGCGCAGATATGGATCAAAGGAAAAGGGCGTGTTACAGTAAAAAATAGGTTTTTTTTATCCCACGAGCGTTTTTTTATTTTTTTTATTGACTGACTACTGTTTAAAACATGAAAAAACTTTAATTCACTTGGGGTCACATACGCCTGTGTGTCAATCAATCAATCAAAATATTTTACTTCACATAAACCTGCATGAGCACTTATGAAACGTCAGAAGCTAGGTGCACGGTACCAAAGTGTCTAGATACAAGCTAGTTAGCTGCCAGTTGGCATGTTTTTTCCGACATCTTCAACAATCATCGTCATATTGAAGCTAATTTACACAAAACTTTAATGAATTATACACCTAAACCTTGTTCTCCAATTAGGCACTCCGTCCATTGGTGCAACCCGTTTAAAAATCCATTTGGTAGTTTTGAGTTAATTTCGTTCAGACAGACGGACAGACGTAAAAAATAAAATCCCTAAATAAAATCTAATGAAATTAAAATAATAAGGAATTAATATTCAAATTATTAAAGATAAAACAAACAAAGGAAAAAGTTAATTATTAAAAATAAAAAATAAAAATTGTAATTTTTTAAATCATTTTATTTTTAAATAATTAAATATAAACGTGGCTGGGGACTTTTTTTATTATACTTATTACTAACTTTTGCCAGCTGGCTCGCCCGCGTGGTGGTCGAAAATTATGCCACGGGAAATGTTCTACCGGGATAAAAGTTTCCTATGTGTTCATCCAGGTTACAAACTATCTTTTCGCCAAATTTAATCCAAATTCGTTCAGCCGTTGCTGCGTGATTGAGTAACAAACATCTAAACATACAAACTTTCACATTTATAGATAATATTAGTAGGATATACTAGCTTCTGGCCACGACTAAGTCCGCGAGAAATTGTTGTTTTTGCTCTGCTCCTAACTGTCCTGGCGTCGACTGTTACTTTCAGATATTAGCGCGTTCAAACAAACTCTTAGCCTTATTACATTTCTAGCATTTGCCCGCAGTTCCCCCGCATGGATGTCGGTTATCGCGTAAAAAAAATCCCATATCCTTCTCCATATCCCGCGGGCTATATCTCTGCCAAATTTCATGACGATCGGTCTAGCGGTTTAGGCGTAAAAGCGTAACAGAGTTAATTTCGCATTTATAATATTAATTATGGATTAAGTATAGATTTTACAGGAAAAGTTTTTATTCAGTGCGCATACTTTAACCATGAATTCAGCATATCATTCTAGACCCCCAGCGAAGAAATTTTTCGTCGGTTTTACGAAAAAAAAAAAATTTGCTGTTTCATAGAAAAGTGCAATACTTACGCGGTCAAAATGTATGGAACAGCTGATTTTTTTTTGTACAACTAACGAAAAATTTATGTGCTGGGGGGGTCTACAATGATATGTTGAATTCATGGTTACAGTTTGCGTACTGGATGAAAACTTATCCTGTATGTAGTGATGAACGTCTGCCACGTGTTTTGGCCCTCAGATTTCCGCCAACGATGACGCAGTTGTCTAACCACAGTTGTTCACCATCTTGAATCCTGATTTAAACCAAGGTGTTCCTTGATTAAGTACTTACAGTTTTACAAGTTTCATCAATAAAGCCTAATAAGGCCCATCTGGTATTCAAACCGCACAACAGGTGAACACTAACTTGACCAGGCCTTAATGCGCAAGAGACCGCAAAGCGCGGGTTAGAATTGTAAACGAAAGTTTCTCGGCAGATGGCTAATGATTTTATAAGGAGCGGGTTGCTAACCTTAGGATATACGTACAGCCTAAAATACTTGGTGTGTGCACACCATATTGTAGAATAAGAAACATCTTTTGGAACACCAAAGGGGTAAGTTAAAGCTAGGGACAAATATATGGACATACAAGGACATAGGGTGCAAGCCGGATAGTTGCCACACTTTTTGAAATCACTCTTTATCTCTCAGTTTAAAAAGCAAAATCGTTATTTGTAAATCTGGCCGATACTTTGGATTTTTATCTACAAATTTATGAAAGTTACATTATCTATATAGATAAAAAGAAAAGTCCTGACTGACTGACTCATCAACGTCCAGCCCAAACCCTTGGACCTAGAAAGCTGAAATTTTGCACAGAGGTTCCTTCTATAATGTAGACAAGGAATAAGGAAGGATATTTCGAAATTCAATCCCCAAGTGAGTTAATTACGGGATGAAAGTTTTGCGCGGGCGAAGCCGCTGGCAAAAGCTAGTCTTTGATATTTCCAGAGTATTACCGAGTTTTGCGGACCTCAATATTTCACATCTATCCCACATTGGGGATAGCTGCCTCATCATCATCATTTCAGCCGAAAGACGTCCACTGCTGGACATAGGCCTCCCCCAGGCTCCTCCACTTCGACCAGTCTTGTGTTTCCCACATCCAGTGAATACCTGCGGCCTTCACAAGGTCATCGGTCCACCTTGTGGGTGGCCTTCCCACTCTACGTCTTAATATAGCTGCCTAATCCATACAAATTAAGTGTAGGATAGATGCACCCGCCGAGAAACAGGACAACTTCCCGCAAAAACTTTGATCACATTTTTGCCTTCCCATGCAGTGGTACAGAGACATGCGACATGGTCAACGAAGTGGGATTTATTAATAAAAAATAGCACCCGATTCATCTGCGAAACTAGAGTAATTACAATCGGGGTAACTTTACCAGTGGGGCAACCATACCCCTGGGGCAACTGATCTCCTGGGGCAACTATACCCCTGGGGCAACTATGCTTCTGGGGCAACTATTCTGGTTTTAACCTATATGGAAGAATTGCTAAAGTAGCCCACGAAATTAAATTCTTTTTCCGTTTTTTTGCAATTTGCAGGTCAGCGTCAGGTAGCATTTTGATTTAAATAATTAATATGATTAATACAACCCTCGAAGTGCATTTATTCACATCGTATAACTTTTTTATAAAACAGTTGAGAATCATATTTTGTTCAACATACAGAATACATGTGAAACCATTGTGAAACTGGTAGATTATTAGGTAATGTGAGAAGAAAAATTTTCCAGAAGCGTGAGACGCATCCCTGGTAGGTACAGCATAACAGTATAATCAGCCTATAATGTTTTACCTCGTACACAAGCCTTTTTTGGCTGGGAAAACATCAAATAATTTCTTCTGCTTTGGGTGAAGCGGGCGTGTCAGACTTTTACTGACTAAAACCCTGGCAGGCATCGGCCATTGCGGTTGGTGCTGACATCTCTATGAGGCGCGCGTGGAACATAACGCGCCTTCGACCGAGGCTTGGTCCTTACCGGACAGTGAGCTTCCCATTACTCGCCACCCGCAAGCCCTCAGGCTGGGATTCCCATCACCCAGGGCGTCTCCTGCGGCGACTAGGGCCGTGAGGGCGCATCATTATACATACTACCTCTATACAAGGCTTTCCTCTTAGAGAAGGAAATTCTGATAATGTTTTGTGTACTAAGCAATGATTTTTAACATCATCAATTTTAAAACTTTTGTTACACAGTTTGAAGCAACGAGATCTCAATTGAAAGTTTGCGGATAAATTCAATTAGGTAAACAACTTCTGGGCTATCATCATCGTCATCATTTCTTGCATAAAAATGGAGTTTATGTTAAAAACCATACTTAAAATGGAATGGTGGTGGAATGGTCGTGTGTCGACCGGCTGTCAAGGATACGGTGTGTGGTAATCACTCTATATTGACAATGCAGAACGTATTCTTGCCCTGTCCGAGGATAATTTCGCCTTGAGCCGAACAGAGGTGCTATAGAGTGCTGGTAAGACTTGTTATTGTCTGTTTCATGTTTTTGTAGAAAACGAAACTTGAAAGATCAATGGTGGCCCAGTGGTAACGGCCGCGACTTACGAGTTGTAGGTCGTGCGTTCGAACCCAGCCAGCCGCAATACTTTGTGTAAAGAATGTCATCACCACTACTCTCAAACGGTAAAGGAAAACATCGTGAGGAAACCGGCATGTCCTAGAACAAAAATTCGAAGACATGTGACATCTACCAACCCGCACGGCCCACTCCCTCTCACGGAGAGGAGGTATGTGTCCCAGCAGTGGGAACGTTATAGGCTGAGTATGTATGTATGTAAACATGAAACAGATTATTACAAGGCAAAATGCATCGGAAGCAATTTTTTTTTTTCGTTTCACTCTTACAATAATAACTTCATTAGTAGATACGTGAGAGAGAGATAAGCAAGAGCAACAGATTAGATGACCTGAAAATAGCTGGGGTAGACTACATAAGCATAATAATCAGCCTATAACGTTCCACTCCTGGCGCACAGGCCTCCTCCCGGTGAAAGGGAGATGGCTGAAATTCACAACGCAGGCCCAGTGCGGGTTGGTAGACTACATACCTACGGAAAATAAATTGTGCAACTTTAGAACCCAAAATAGCAAAGACACAGTCACAATTTAACCACAGATCAAGGAACTCCACAGAAACTATCCTACAGGGCTCTAATTCTGTATGGTTATAATGATTCCCCGCGGAATCTTACTACGTTGAAACTACGTGAATATCGTGTTTTTTAGAAACCAATGTAACGGTACCTAAGGAATCGAAATGTCTTATTCTGTATGTACCAAGACAATTTGTCGAAATTATTAATACGATATTAGCAGATTTCGTGTGTGATTGACGTGGTTACGAGTACGGAATCGTTAAGTGGTCATAGTGAATTCAGGCCTAGAAGTGCTTTAGGCATAGTTCAAGAGTGAATTCCATCAAAAGCACGTACAACTAGATAAGATGTAGCATTATTTCCTGAGTGAGAATCATCTTACCATGGTTAAAGATTGGGCACGCCACGATTGCGGCGGTAAGTCCCCTCTTTGAGGAGTGGTTTGAGAGGCGGCATGGCGTCCTCACCTTCCGCCTGACGCAGGTCCTCACCGGACACGGTTGTTTCGGGAGGTTCCTGTTTCGGATAGGGCGGGAGGAAACGCCCGGGTGTTTCCACTGCGAAGATCGCCCTGAGGACACGGTGGAGCACACGGTGGCGGTCTGCCCTGCTTGGGCGGAGCACGGATAGGGCGGGAGGAAACGCCCAGGTGTTTCCACTGCGAAGATCGCCCTGAGGACACGGTGGAGCACACGGTGGCGGTCTGCCCTGCTTGGGCGGAGCACCGCCGTGTCCTCCTAGAGGCGATCGGCGGCGGCGATCTCTCGCGTCCGGCCCTGGTCCAGGCCATGGTACGGAGCGAGAGGGCATGGGGAGCCGTCACCTCCTTCAGCGAAGCAGTGATGCTCGCGAAGAGGGAGTCGGCGCACGTGAGGGAGAGGCAGCATATGCGCCCTCGCGACCCTAGCCGCCGCAGGATACGGAGACGCTCTGGGCGTCGGGAATCCCAGGCCGATTTCCGGCCACCGTAGGCATGGGCTTGCGGACGGCGAGTAATGGGTAGCTCGCTGTCCGGTAAGGACCAAGCCCAAGTCGACGGCGCGTTGTGTTCCACGAGCGCCTCAAAGAGATGTCAGCATAAAATGATGGGGCCTGCAAGGGCCGATGCTTGTCAGGGGTGCGGGTTCGTTTCAAAGAGATACCACAGCCCCTGGCATACGGGCTAATGACGGAACACGGGTGGGTTTTAGTCAGTAAAAGTCTGACACGCCCTCCTGCTCCATCCAGAGCGGGAGAAGTTATTTGATGATTTCCCACCCAAAAAAAAAAAATACATTGTTAAAGATGGAAACTCAGGATAACCCCCTTGAATACAATTTTTGAAGTATTTGGAGGTTAGTTCCAGTTTATATGTTGAATAAAATATGATTCGCGATAGGAACTAATAGGGTTTAACATCATTATAGTCATTAAAATCATTAATACAACGCTCTCAAATGAAATAGAAATTCAACGGAGTTAAAGGAACTAAGTACATTCCTACTAAATATTTTGTTATTGCTAGTAATAGTATTAAAGTAGTTCCATGTGGTGTCGGACGTAAAGAATAGCACCATCCCATCTCTTCCCGTGAGTGTCTTAGGAGGCGACTTACCAGAGAATGGGCAGCAACGTTCTCTATGCATTTTACCACCATACTGCGATCGCCAACCCGCCTGCCATGCAAGCGTAGCGATTATGGGGCAAGGCCTGCCCTCCCAAATTGGGTCTCTATGTCCAGCAGTGGACTTCTTCCGGCTGAAATGATGATGATGATGATTAACAGTAGGAATGGTTTTCATTTTGACAGTTCAACGACATTCATTGCGTTATTTACATTACTGAGCCGACAAATTTTTCGAATATATGAAGCAGTGGATTTGCAGTGGAAATTCTGGGCCCCAGTTCTGTATGGTTATAATGATTCCGCGCGGAATCTTACTACGTTCAAACTACGTCAATATCGTGTTTTGTAAAAACCAATTTGAGGAATAAGGAATCGAAATGTCATATTCTGTATGTTCCAAGATATTTTGTCGATATTTACTAGCAAATGTCGTGTATGATCTAAGGAATTGACGTGGTTTTGAAGTAAGGAATCGTCGAGTGGTCAAAGTGAATTAGGGTGTGTTTCGCAATTAGGGAGCTGCAAATTCGAAAAAAAACAAGAATACTTGAATTTCGCGGGTTATCCTGGAGCTTCCTCCAAAAAGTTTTGAGATTACTCGTTTTTGAAGTCTCCATGCATCCTTAACCCCGTGACCGCACGACAACATTTGGTTGAACCGCGAAAGTGGGATTGTTGCCATCATTGTTTGACACACACGAACTTGCGCTCACATGTCATTATTGAATCCATTTTATTTCTTTATTTTCATTCAATAACACACTGGGCAACTAAAGTTATTGTACAACATAAAGACGTTTTGTCCATTGTTGAAATAAAAGGTGGTTTGTATGGCATTTTAAGCGGATATTAATGAAGCATTTATATTGAAAAGAGCAGCATAAAAATTACACAAAAATTACATGAGAATAAAATATATTGAAAGCAAAAAAATGATAGTGATTAGGCCTCGGGTCATTTTAAAGCGATACGAACTTGGCTTTTATTTTTTTTATAATAGTTAATTTATTTTTATGTTTTACATTAGCTACTTAAACTTTTTTGTGATAGCAACACTTGCAAGTAATACGTCTTCGTTTCTTAATTTGGAGTCATCAATAACCCAACCAATAGTCAATACTGCAAACGATTACGAAACTCTATGAAAAGGGATTCCAAATTCAACATTTAAATTTAAAACGTACATGACCTCCAACCCACATGGCGGCCCACACCAGCCAGTCATTGCGATTCGACCCGCGTAGCCATTGTTTTACTTTTATTTATATTAACTCGACGAAACTCCTTGCAATCCTTTATAATCGCAGATATCCGATTATCTTTTTTAACGCCAAAGTTAAAAGGGATAGCAAGATAGTTTAATAGGTCATGCCAAAAACGTTTCTTTTGTATCGAATATAGGTGTCAGTTGTTTACAAGTTTTGGTCACGAATAAGTGACAGAGACACAGACACGCGACATGCACTCATAATATATTTCTTCATGTGGAATCCCTAATTTCGACAGGCCAGACTCAGTTATGTCAGTACACCGTCAATTTTACTAAGACCCTTCAAAGTCCAACACTGAATTGATGATAAAAAGCTTGAGGTATCGGTTTAAAATGGTGTCCATAATTTTGTGGTCACTTGCAATTTTTATGACACTTTCTCTTGTTTGTAAAACTCAATGCAATTGACACTTTGGCAGTCGATCAAGTGTTTCAAATGAAGGTCCAAACGTATTTCGATGTCATCATTTTGTACACCCAAAAAAAAAAAGATTGACACTTCCCACTCACTTTTTTCTTTATTTTTTCAGAAGCCCATTTGTTACTAGTGATGTGGCAATTGTCCTTTAAGTAACTCAATATAGCGCAACGGACTTTTGTCAAAATATTTACTTTACCCGACTAGGACAACAAAAGGGGCTCTTAACGCTAATAATGCTGTTCAAGTCATTCAAATCCGAATCGGCATGTAATTGTCATTTTAATTTCGTCTGTTCTGTGTATGGGGCTTATTTTGTATGATAATAAGATATTCGAGAATCGATTGTTGTATCGATGCAGATCTTGAGATAACATAGTATCGAGTTGCGATGGTGTGTGTGACTCGATAGGCAGCTGTGAATGGAAGTGCGAAGTTTTAAATAGATACGTAGGTATGGACGTAATTGTTATCGCTATCGTTTCTTTGAGTTGGAGAAATCTTGAAGCTTTTAAAATCGAAACCAGAGAACAGAGTTCAAAAGCGATAAAATCTATAAACTGTAAAGCAAATAGTAGGTCTTAAGGCAACCCGCGAAATTTAAATTTTCTTACGTCTATTGCAATGTCCTTGTCAGGCTAGTCAACCTGTATGTTGAACAAAATATAATTCGTGACCTTACGGTCAAATATAGCTTTCCATACTTAATTAAAATCATCAATATAACCTATTTACAATTTCATGGCATTCAAAGTAGGTAATTACATGCACAGTGTCATGCAAATTACCCAAAAAACGCAAGAAAATATGAATAGCGCGGGTCATCGTGGAGCTTCTACCTTAAATTTTATACAGTCAGCGTCAATAATAACGAGACGAACAGACTGTTCAAAATGATCTAAACAACTATGAAAATTAAATATTATCTCAATGACACAAGGAATGTTTCAGAATTAATACAATACATGACAAATTAATGTCATTCTGAGAAGAACTTTATCCAATTGAGATTCAATTCATTGTCGTTATCTACGTTGTTGGCAGACAATTTTTTCGCAAATAATTTTTTCGCACTTATGAAGCATTGGATTAGCAATCACCTTTAATATTATCACATTCTGATTGATAAGTAGTGTGTAAGGTAATTAGGGTGGGTGTCCACAACGACTCATCATTTCAGCCGAAAGACGTCCACTGCTGGACATAGGCCTCCCCCAAAAGGGTGGTTTTGACATAATCGCCACGCTTGGCAGGCGGGTTGGCGATCGCAGTATTTTGGTAAAATGCACAGAGAACGCTGCTGCCCATTCTCTAGTTAGTCCCTTAGTCGCCTTCTACGACACCCACGGGAAGAAATGGGATGGTGCTATTCTTTTACGTACGGTACCACACGGAACCGCAACAACTGACAATAATGACTTGCAGTCATCTAACTTTTGTTTCTAGAAAAAATAAAATAAAATAAAATAAAAATGTTTTATTGACATAAACAAGGTGTGACAATCAATTGAAGCCCTGACTCCTAGGTGGTACTTACCTGTGTTACAGGAGTCAGTGTCTTCATCCGTTTGTGGAACATTAACATTTTATGTAATAAAATTAAAAATGATCATTAATATATAGTGCATGCTTGCTCTTATGTGGGTTTGTGTGCGTGTGCGTTTGTGGTGTTTCTGTTTGAGTGTGTTTTATTGTATGTGTGTGTGTGTTTGTGAGTGACTGTGATTGGTGGTTGTACTTTGTGTTATATCAGAGACTTCGTTTGCATAATTACTATTTAGTTATAACGAGTATTGTTCTTTAACAATGTTCTCCGTCTGTGAGTAATCCAGTGTTTTAAGCCATATGTTGTGTTTCCTTTTAGTTTCCTTTTCTTGTAAGTGGGTTGAATTTGAGAATGTTGTTTAATTTATTATAAATATAAGTAGCTAGGTACCCACAGGTGTTGCCGTCGAGCAGATGCGGTCTTACATTTGATTGCTCGACAAAACAATAAAAAGTAAGACACCATAACCCACCACAAACTTCTGTTTTTAAAAACAAGCGTAAACCTTACCATCTTCACAATAAAGTCCACCAAACAATCACTTAAAAGTACACATGTGGACAAAAACAGTGACCCCATTGAACGGCTAGCCATTATTCAAGACTTTGTATGTAAATTCTAGGCTCTATACGTCGTTTCCTTGACCCTCGTCATCAAGAATGAATTAGGAATCGAACTTGACCATGGGTCAGAGGTGTAGGTTATCTGTGATTGACATCTACTGACTGGTTTTAACGACTACTGATGTTTTTTGTTTGACAGTTTGAAGCTTTGTTTAATTTTGTTTGGTGAGCTAAATAGTATTTTTAATATTTTAGTAGTGACAGTTCTGCCTGTGGCAAAGCCATTGATCCCGGCTGTCATTCGTGGATCTTTGACAGTCGTTAAAGGTCCTCAGAAGCCTGAAAGTTTGTGACCAGTCTTACCAAGGGGTATCGTGTTACCCAGTAGATAACTGGGTTGTAGAGGTCAGATAGGCAATCGCAGAAATGTAAACCCATGGAATTCAGCTGCATTCGGTTAGACTGGAAGCCGACCCCAACACAGAAAAAGGCTAAACAGATGGTGATGTGTTCTGCGTGTGGCTTTACCCTAGTGCATTCGTTTTGCTGTTTTAATACTGATAAAAGTATTTTTTACCTATGTTATTTTATACCTGAAATCGTCTTCTAAAAATGTTTTGACTTTTTGTCTGAAGTCAGAAGTCTAAACTTTGTTGTAGGCTTTGTAAACTGTAGATTTGTAGAACATTTTCTATTTTATTTAGCCAATTATTTAAAAAGACTAATCATGGAGTTTCTTGCCATCTTTTCTCAATAGGAAACGACAAATTGGAACCGTGCTACTGACGTTTCATAAGTATCCATGTAGCTTTATGTCTTTTTTATTTATTTGATGCGAAACATTTTTCTCTAGGCTTTTTAACAAATATGGTAATGCTGCGGTGCGTCAATCAGTTCGTATTATTTTCTTTTTTTAAATGGACCCTAAACAAGCCATTAGAATATATGAGTCACATAACTATTATCCTGACAATCTCAATAACAAATACTATTAATTATATTATTCCGAATACACCTGCCCAATCGATGGAAATGTCCGCTCAACCCTGACGACCGTGGACTTTTAGCCGGTCAATATACGGTGCCAGTTTGTGCCATACACCACAATCTTCACATTTTTAGGGTGCCACTAGCCATGGCGTGGCAATAACTTAAGTAACTATATTTTGGTCAATAGCTTTCGTTGCCAAGGAGATTTGTCCAAGCATGACACGTAAAATTGTAGCAAGATTTTTCTTTTCACATAACTGCAAACTCACTAATTTTCAAGTAATGTTTGACTAAATAGTTATAGCACTGTGGTTTTTGTGTCATAGCAAAAGTTTCATTTGCATCGTCCTGTTTAGCCTACGTATGCATTAAATAATGCGTCCACTTGGTAAGTACCTACTCAATAACGAAAACTTAAAATGCATGTATCCCAACGCAAACTAAAAAAAACAAAACAAACAACAATACCCTTTCACCTGTACTTCTGACTTCTACTTATAAATTCAAAAAAGCATTCTTAAAAATAAAGTCCGATTTTTTTAAACAAAACCGCATTGGTAATTCAAGAGGCAGTATTACGCTAGTGAAGTGACCCGTCAGAGGGCGGTAGGCAGCGGTCAATACCTCGTGCCTGCCACTACCACCCACCAATGAGGGTACGTTGATTTCGTGATTAGATTAAAAAAGAATGATTTCAAAATTCGAATTATAAATTGTTTGGAGACCATTATCGTTAAGTGTCTTGTTTATTTTCTATTTTAATTGAAGTAAAGTCGAAATGAAAAGTTAATATTAAGTTAATCATATAGCTTTACTGTACGACTATTTTAATTATTACCTACAAATGTATATTAGAAATGCGTTTAGAATAAAAGTTTTTTTGGACTATCAATGATCTTAATTAGGTTTTTTTTTTTAAAGCTAAGTTGTCAACAACATAATAAAGGAGTCAAGTTCTACCATAACAATATTTTCATGGTGACCTTAGAACGATTTATTCAAAGTAGTTTTTTATGAACTTATAAAAAGTGATGAGCGCCATAGGTCTACCTTAATAGTCTCCAAGCATTGTTCCACACAACAATATTCTTCAAGGTGGTTTTATAAATATACTTGGGAAAATTTTGAATTCTTTTTCGCCCTGATTTACACTTTCGGCATGGTTGAGTACATAATAGGCACGTTAAGAGTTCCTAAATAGTGGGAATACTGCAATCAGGTGATCCAGGGTTTTCACATTTCAAAAAATATTAGTTCATTTGTGAAACAGCATTTTTTACAAATACACAAAGTCACCCATAATAACCTGATCAGAAATTCTAATCAGTTGAAACCACTCAAAATCTCAAGCATGACTCAAAAGTCCATAACCACAGAAACCGTAAATTGATTGTCACAACAGCAATTATCAACAATAAAACCTCAATACTCTGGACTCTGACTTCAAAACACCCTATTTTCTAAAAAAAAAAGCATTAAAAAGCAAAGGGTAGCGATGTTATCGGTCCGAGGCTATCGCCCACACAATGTGGCACGGGCCTACCGATTGTTGGCGACCCCTGCTATTGTCTAACGGGGCTTTTGTTTTTACGAGTAGCCTGCCTGATAAGCGAAATATATATTGAAAAAAAAAAAAATGTTTTTCATACCTGAAAACGTAGAGTAGTATTTGGTTTAAATGTGATTACAGCGATTATCAAATGTTTTTTTTTAAGATAACCATTCTTTGGTTCTGGCGAAAAAAATAGCCAAAACCGAGGGGTAATTCCACAACCTTCATGGCGATGTTCACGTTAATAAGCAGACAATTTACTTTGAACATATTGAAAGAATGGATTAGCAATAATCTTCAAAATGATTTATATTCTGATTAATACGTGTATAGTGTATTATGCAATTAGGTTGCAGGACAAAGTTGTATTAGGAAGGTACGTTATCTGGCTTGACATAATATAATAATAATAATTATGGCTTCAGAGGACTATTGAGGTTGCCCCGGTATGTTTGCTGTAGCACGAACTGACGACTTTTATGCCATTGTGAGGGAGAAGACCGCATCCTCAATAAGCAGAATGAGGGCTAGCAGCAACAGTATTTTGAAAACCCTAGCTGAACAACACGATGCACCAACACTAAGACACGCTGTCCGGTTGCTTGTGCGGCAGGGATAAATAAACATGATGTATTTGTACTAACCAGTGGACCAATGTTGTCAGATCAAATTAAAAAATATTTTTATAATATGCACTTGACATAATGGCCATTGTATTTATTTTTAAGTATATCCGTGTCTCCATGATTGTGTGATTGATGTGTCTATATCATTTGTATGATGTTTGATGTTTTTATTAATCTTGTTATCTCACAATAGTTATAATTTGTCCTTTTGTTATACCTACTTAGTTAGTTCTTAATTCCATAGTGCTTGTATGTACACGATCATTACGTTTATGGGGCATGTGGTGCTAACCTATAAGAAATTGTAACGGTGTAAACAATTGTTGGTTGGCCATTTAAGAAAAATAAAAATAAATTAATAAAGATGTAGATATAGAATTAGAGTCCTCCGTTTCTCCAAGCTATTCTGTTTTTAAACGAGTTCAAAAAAAGAGACGCTTCGCAATTCGGTTGTACTTACTTTTTTTAAGTTTTTTTTAAACCTTAGACCTCCAGCAGTTATAAAATGATTTGAAAATGTATTTTCTTTTATTTGAAAAGGCATAGGTAGGTACCTACCGATAGAGTGGTCTCTATGGATATAAAGGGCAATTTCTCTTGATGACAATGATAATTTATTTTAGTTTTATTTTAATTAACTTTAAGTTGGGAAGCCGGTGGTATAAAATGAAAATACAAAACCAAAGACACCGACTGCCGAAAATAAAGTTACACTTCACTCTATAGTATGAGTAATTATTTTTTATGTAAATTATCTTACTTATGTTTTTATGTGCACGTGTTTCTGTCACATTTCTTCCTTTCATTTCTGCAAGCTTTTATCTTACCGAACGATAAACACTTTTAAAAAATCGTACACCTAGACATCGTATTGAATCTATAAACCTTCTCATAAACTACATCTTAATATTAAGTGGTAAAATACGAAGCGATAGGCACTTAAGTGTAGGTACGTAATACATTATATCATCTTAGAAGCTTCTGCATACTAATAAAATTATAATTGATCGCGAGACCTTAAGTAAGCCATTATACATGAAACAGCCTATGAACTAATTGAAACTTGGACACACCTATAAAAATTATATTAGTTAAAGACACAAACAATAAGCAAAGTCAAACTCAAAGCATTTATTTCAAATAAACCAATTACAGGCACTTTTGAATTGTCAAGGTCGGTGAGTTAGAAAGATGAAGCTAGTTGCCCATTCCAAAGCGTAGGTACCTATGGAGAAGAACGGGCAAGAAACTCCATGGATACTCACGTAAAATCACGAATTGTTACAAAAAGTTAGTTAAATCATTACGTTGAAATTATCAATGTGAGGACGATGTAAAAAGACGTGCACATTAAAAGCGTCCGTAATTAAAACAAAAATTAAAAATAACAATTTAAAAATAAAAATAAAATAAGCCGTTACTTCAGTACAATATCGAAAAGTACTCAACTAATCGACAGACTATTCAGACCAGCAGGCCTAGACCAAACATTTCAGTTAGCGTTCACGCTAAACGCTATGCCAAAATGTATGGAATGACATTACCTGCGGAAAGGTTACGTCGTGTCCTTTCCGCAGGTAACGTCATTCCCATATATTTTAGCGTAGCGTTTGGTGTGAACGCTAACAGAAATGTGTTTGGTCTCTAGCCCAAGATTTTCTTCGATTCATTCGCGAACACATTTCATTCAGGCATAGCGTCCAAGAGAGCGTTGAGCGCAGAGTGTAAGCGAGGGACAGGAGACGGCTTTAGCGACGGTTCTATGCTAGAGTACACCGACTAAACGCTGCTGCAACCGACTGTAAGAAAGATAAAAATAGAGGGTCAATTCATAAAAAAGTGTGCATCATTAGAAGCTCAAAAATAATGAGCCTTTGAGCTCATTATTTTACAATAACTTAAATCATTAGAAGGTCAATAAGTGAGTAAGAAGGTCACTTAAATATTTCCCAATTCAATGTCAAGCCAGCCAGTAGCCTGATTCCTATCAAATTCCTCAAAGTTCAGATGGGCCTTTGAATATCAAATTCCTAGATTCAATAGTAAGTCATCGTTGCAAGATGGTGGAGTTACAGACAATACTGATGGTATTAGTACTCACATAAATTGTTCAGAGGTATATAGGTATTAGTAGGAACTTGAGTTTATGTACTAGATTTGTGTATGGGTTTGCTTATTGGTATTAAGCAGTGTATTCATTATGAGATTTCGTTGCTGGAAGTCAGCTTACCCAATGTCATCACACATTGTTTCCCCGAAGGGTCGAGCAGAGGTGTGCCTACCTTTATTAGACCAAAATTTCGCCAGTTATGCTTTAGTCCCATGTTAAAGAGGGCGAGCTTATTGCCATCAACACTTTGCCAGACCTGGGAATCGAGCCCAAGACTATGAAGTCGTCGTAAGCGCTACTGCTGAGCATGAGCTCAGCAGTAGCGCTTGCGACGACTAGACCAACAACACAGTCAACTTTCCCAATCTTACTTGATATTTTCTGCCTACCTGCAGATATACAGAAGACGCTGCATCGTCTTAGATAGACGATCGTCATCATCATCATCATCATCTTCGGGATGTACGGAAAATGTGGCAGCTACGTTTTAAAAAATACATGAAGTTTTAGCAAAAGTTATATAGTACGTAATTTGAAAATAAAATACAGGCAATTGCATAAGCACCGTTTATAGTAAACACAAAATGTTTGTCAAAATACTTTGATCTTGTTGTGCCTCTACTTCTATTAATTTTGTATTGGACCAAGAACACTGCCAGGGTATAATCATAAGTCGGTACCTAGTTACAAAAGCCGTTAAAGTTGTCAGTAAAAAAGGGCACTCATAAATACTTTCTTCCGTTAGTACTTCTACGAGTAGTTAACCTTGAAGAAAATTATTTATATATACAATTATAATGATGGTATTATTAATGAGAAAGAAAACGATGACTCTTGAAAACTGTTATGGTTTTGAATCACGAAATTCAGCACTCGGAAAGACCTTGAATATTATTTAAATGTGGTCCATAAAAATACGAATGCTATCGACGGAAGTTATAGAAAAAGCCTATTTATAGTAGGCGTTTCCTTTGTTTTGAATCAATCACCATATCAACCACGAGTAACTGTTAGAAAATGCAGTCCACACAGATTTTTACTTCTCTTCGTATATCTAAACCTTATTGCATCACTCATCTATCACTTGGACGTAATAAAATCGCGGACGGATTCTTTCGCGCATTGCATTTTCAACCCTCGGTGTTAAACCGAGAATTGACAATTCAACAGAGTGCATCTCATCGCGTCTAAAATTGTACGGTGTATAACTGTTCGATATTCAGCTCTCGGCGCTAAGCAGTGCTTTGAAAATCCAATGTTCACTAAGAGGTTCTGTAAGACGCTTGTTCATCTGCTGGGCTTTTTATATGTTCTTTTATCGTATCGTGAAGAGAGAGAAGAATTGTCAAGCTTAAGCATCATTTGGGCGCACTAAGTTTGTGGGCGAGTGCGGGGTGATGTAGCCGTGCAGTCTTTAATCGGTCGCATTTTAAATTTATTATAACAAAAATAATGCATATTTGTAAAAAGTAACAAAATCAAATCATTTGCCTTTGTATTGCAAAGCAGTAGATTTTTTTTTTTTTTTACTCTATTGTTAAAAAATGAAGGAGTAAAATGGTTTCATCTCAACGATTTGGAGGTGATTTGGTGTTTTTTTTTTTTCTTATTATTTGATACCAATAGAAAAGTTATGCCTAAACTGAATGATGTATCATATTATGTAGATTATTAACTATTTTTTTCAAATGTAATTTCTTTGTAATTGCCGACGAAAAGTGGTTTCATCTGCATGCTGTTTTCAACAATTTTTTGACAGGGCATCCTTATCAGGCAGTGGGCAGGGTAAAGTGCTTGCAGAACAGTTAGCCGATGGGGCGGAAGAAGTAGAGTAGAAAAGCCCCCCAAGCACTGAACCGGTCGAAGTGGCGGAGCTTGGGGGACACCTATGTCTAGCAGTGGCCTTCTTCAAACTGTAATGATGATGATGAGAGAGAGAGAGAGAGGGAGATCGTGAGAGTATTCTATTCTATCATTATATCATTTTTGTTTTTTCAATATTTTACCTTATATTACGGACAGACAATAAACAGCCCTCCATATTAATAATGATATTCAGATTTAATACAAAATCTGTTCATATAGCAGGCTCCTTATTAACAATATCAAGTTATTGGGTGTTGCAAGTAACTGATGAGTAACGCTGTGAGAATATTCCTCAGCTTGCGGCGTGGGTGTGAGTACGTTTACTTTGCATAGCTTACATCATGGCTTAGTTACTTGGAGATTATTAGGCTAATGGCTTTTTTTTCTCAAAGCCTTGCCCTACATTTTATTCCTATGCCGTATATGCCTACGTGCATTCACAGGGATATCACAGAAGTAAAATCACAGAAGCAAAAACACATAACATAAAAAATAAACTGCAGATGAATTCTGTGGCGCGAATGTGGATGTATAAACGATGAGTTTTTCTATTTACTTGGGGGTAGATTATGTCCAGCAGTAGACGTTTATTCGACTGAAATGATAATAACGATGAATCAAGTACCAGTAATCACGAGGCATATGAGAATTTCCGCCAAAGTTCTGCAGGCTTAACATGACGCTTTATATTTCTACAAAGAATAGACAGTGCTTTTTCAATACAAAGTGACATTTCGTTTCTCCATTTATGTCATCGCACTGTAGATATCCTTCTAGAATCTGTCATTTTGTCTTTCATTTCTAACGATCTTTGTCTAGGTCCTTATAAATGTAGACTACTTCAGAAGAATATTTCTTCACAAACTGTCAAAATCACACTGACAACAAACTTTTTACTCGACGGCCACAAAGTTTATAGGATTATCTACAAAATCGTTATTCGTTTAGAGGTGTACAACTGCGATTATTAATAGAAAAACATAGCTATGTTCTCCTATTGTACATCATTTAGTAAATAGTCATGTCTATTCTTCCGTCGACAAATTGGTACTCGTGCTAAGCCTGCTGTACCTAAGTGTGTTTTCTATTAACGTATGAATGACATTGCGTCATTCATCATCTGCCTAGCCTTTTCCCAACTATGTTGGGGTCGGCTTCCAGTCTAACCGGATGCAGCTGAATACCAGTATTTTACATGGAGCGACTGCCTATCTGACCTCCACAACCCTGTTACTGGGTAATACGATACCCCTTGGTAAGCTGGTTGTCAGACTTTCGGGCTTCTGACGACCCGTAACGACTGTCAAAGATCTACAAATGACAGCCGGGACCAACGACTTAACGTACTTTCCGAGGCACGGAGGAGTCTTGGTATGTAAAGATGGTCACCCATCCACGGACCAACCGCGGCAAGCGTAGCTTAACCTGGCCGATCGACCCGTGCAGCTATTGTTATTTAGCCACAAGCCCCTCCACTCAATGACATTGTAATAATCGAAATCTTTGTTTTCATGTCTGCTGTCTTTGAGCTAAAACTTTGTTGGAATAGAAAGCTACATTATAAGTAAGGCTTCTTGTTTTGGTTTAACATACCGTATTCGTAAACGTAGATCAACATTTTCTAACTCTAATTATACGACAGACATAAACGTATTTAAACCACGTTTGTTTGTTTGTTAGAGTACAGTCATCAATTAAACGCTAATAACGGTATAGTTAACCTCTGCCAAAGAGGTCAGCAATTATCAACCTGTCGCCAGATGCATCGCAACAGAACCTTGAACTAAATGGGTATCTATATGTCAAATTATATTATGTGAGCAGTGCGTTATGGGTTATGGTTACCTACATGCTATACCTTATCTTGCGTAAGTAACGTGGGTTTAAAACACTTTATTAGTAAATACATACATACGCCCTCGTAGGCGGACTCATTGAGTCTGATAACAATTGAAAAATAATTGTGTTAGTTACCTGACACTTGAAAGTACGCATAAACTGATGTCTTCTTCCCATCGAGATTGGCAGAAACTACAGAACTCCACCACGGCCCTAATTCTGTATGGTTATAATGATTCCCTGCGGAATCTTACTACGTTCAAACTACGTTAATGTCGTGTTTTTTAGAAACCAATGTAACGGTAAGGAATCGAAATGTCATATTCTGTATGTTCCAAGACAAATTGTCGATATTATTAATACGATATTAGCAGATTTCGTGTGTGATTGACGTGGTTACGAGTATTGTTAAGTGGTCATATTGAATTCCTGCCCTTTTATGATCCTTACATATTCCTTTTACTTCGTTTACGCTCATTCATTTTGTCGAACACGCCCGCCGGTTGCGAGTACTACGTAGGCGCGTAGTACCTGCAACCAGCGGAAGACCTTTCTGAAGAACATCACCATTATGGGGAACTTAGTCGCGGGCTCGAACTAACTGGTGGGCCTGGCTGAAAAGCACGCTGTCTCACTAGGCTTCGTGTCAGACGGACGTAGTACCCGTGATGAGCAGTTAGACGTTAGTCTACACGCTCAACATTATTGAGTGAGCTGCAGGATCATTTTTAGTAAAACAGGCACGTAAAAATTAAAAAAAGTCTTTCGGAAGAAATGGTTTCCTGAAAGAAACACAACTTAAATCAATGACTAATAAAGTTTATTGAATGTTTCGATAATTGAACTTTGTCGGTACTGACTTAGTTTTGAAGATTTTACACTTATTTTATTACCTAAACGTCCAAAGTTAGGTTAAATTAGCAAAAAAAACGAATCTTTGTTGGCTCCTAACTTTTTAATCGTTTTTAATTTTATAATATTCTGTTTCCCTACAGACAATGTTAATAATAAGACAAAACCATACTATGTTTAATTTTTGATGTAAGTTGTCAAACAGTGGAGTAAAACCCTCCCGAGGAAAAATATGGACTATAGATTAACCTAAGTGATAGTATTCATCATATTTCCGCTAGCAGTGGTAGCCAAGCGGTAACACCCACCGCAACTTAGGAGTTCTAAGTCAAAGGTTCGAACCCTGACAAGCGCTTTACTTTGTGTAAAATATTTCATCACAACTGCTCTCAAAATGGTGAAGGAAAACATCGTGAGGAAACTGGCAAGTCGTAGAACGAAAAATTCGAAGACATGTTACATCTACCAACCCGCACTGGGCCCGCGTGGTGGATTAGGTTAACTCCCTCTCACAGAGAGGAGGACTGTGTCCCAGCAGTGGGAACGTTATAGGCTGATTATGAGACATATTCCCGTTAAACCGAACCGTTACGTAACCGTAGGCGTAAGTATTTTTCGTATTCGTATTTCGTAGAGTGAGTCTATCAAAACTGCAGCAACTGGAGGTCGAAATGAGTACCTTTTGCTCACCACATCACTGTGACTGTTGAACTATTACCACTATTTCTGACCTCTTCATATCTAAATGACTGTATTTCAAGTATGTTTTGTAAAGTAATTTATGATAAACAAGAGATGGGATGGCTTAGGTCGTCTGAAACATATCATTTCATAAATACCACTATAAAATACCGCTGATTTAATCATAAAGTTGAAGCTAAAATAATTCAATCTATACCTATTGACTCTAAAGCTACGGGTGACATTTGATTGCAGATAACCTCTGGCTTTTTGAATTCTGAGGTACTTATTGAAATAAGAAATACAATATGTATCTACCTACCTACCAGAATGTAGGTAGATTTATATTATATTCTAGGAATAGGGTGGGAGAAGAATTTTGATTATTTTTGTAATAGAAAACAGGACTGCAATTAGCTCGGATTTTAATGAAGAAATCTTAAGATTGAATCTTGAAGTGACCTTCGCATCTCTCTTCGATTTTGTCTAAATATTGTATTTGCGTATGTTCTTCAAAGTCAAGAATTGCATTGCCTTTTAGAATAATTACTGTGATTAACGCTCTCTGTTTCGAATTGGGACGGCCAGCCCACAACAGATTGCGATAATATAGGCAGATGCTGAAGTATCTAAACGATTAATGTATTAATTCTAAAAGAGTACAAAATTTATCATTTTTACATGAGATTTAAAATAACTATTATTTGTAAAAATATTACAAAGGGATTTAATTGTATCCTAGATTTCTCAATAATCAATACTCAATTCTTTTTTCCATTCCATATGTATTAAATAGACAGTATAAACAGTGAGATCAATACGGACACGGAAAAATTAGGAGAGAGGAAGAGATCTTCAACGCTTTACCTACATAAGGGCTGTGCTGTGATGCATTCTTTTAGATTCTCAACGCTAGGCTGAACAACGAGAGTTGAAAATCCAGTGTACAAAAAAAAATGCCGAGAACTTTTTACGTCCCGTGTGTACGTGGGCTTAAGGTAACTACATCGATGTCCTAGTGGTCACAAGCGCTACTGCTGAGCATGTTATCCTGGGTCGATTCCCAAATCGGGCAAAGTGTTATTAGGCTTTTCATTCAGGAATTTCTCGGTAGCAAGACTACCTGCGTGATGTTATATTATATAAGCTGAACTTTAAAATATCCTTTGAATCCTTACAATTTCGTCACATCCCATGACAGTCACCGACGCTAATTTGAGACATGGTTGCTAATTACAATTGTGAGCAGAAAGGTCATCGCGGCAGCTCTCCGAATGAATGTGAAGCCTCCTCTAAATTTATTGTTACGTTGGCGGGCCTGCATTTAGTGCTAGCTACTGAGTTTAGATAGTGCACCGAGGTTTAGTGGTGGGAAAAAGGTATATCGATAAACAGTAACCGCGGGCTACTAAAGAAAAGATTTATTAAAATAAATGTATACGTTACGAAACTTGATAATTTAGCGGTTTATTCCGAAATGGTCCCATTTAAATTTCATATAGATCTGATGATGCGTTTCGGAGACAGACAACGGAACTCTTCAAAAAATTCGCATTTAATATGCATTGTTTTGATCCCAAGGATGATGAATTGGTGTGGAGTGGGTACTATAACTAAAAAGTGAAAAATATAAACTTTTCAGAAAAAAAAAATAACAACCGACTTCCAAAAAACACTAGAAAGTGAAGGCGGTGACAAGAAATTAATAAAATACATATCCAAAGTCACCGACTTCCGAAATTAAAGTTATTTTTCTCTTTCTAGTGTTTTTTGTAAGTCAGTTGTTTTTTTTTTTTTGGATTTTTTTTTTTTACCACTGTCGACTGGATTCGTTTGGTGAGGTTGACTTATAAAATTCTACATTGTGACTATTTTCTTGATTAAATAATTGTATGTTTTTTTTTGTTGCTGCTACCTTTTTTGCAAAAGGTAATTTTGTGCTTGCTCCTTTTATTCATTTGTTTTGATGAGATAAACTTAAATAGATAAACTTTAACAACTCCAGGATTATAATAATCATCTGCCGAGGATTTTACCAACTTTGTTGGGATCACTTTCCAGTCTAACTGGATGCAGCTGAATACCAGTATTTAACTCTATCTGACCTCCATAACCTAGTTACTGTGTAAGACGATACTCCTTGGTAAACCTAACTAGTGGTTAGAGTTTCGGGCTTCTGACGACCCGTAACTACTGTCAAAGATCCACAAAAACTGTCGGTAGCAACGGGTTAACGTGCTTTCTGCGGCACGAAGGGGTTTTGGTATGTAAAGATGGTCACCCATCCAGAAACCAACAGCGGCAAGCGTAGCTTAACTTGACTGATCGTCCCGTGCGGCTGTTATTACTTAGCCACAAGCCCTACAGTTTCTGTTAAAATATCTTGTCCATATCGATAATTTCATGACTCATCATAGCCCATTACTACCGCAAAAACCCGTTGACTTATTTGGCTCGGCACTTGATTAGGTGTATCGTAGGCGCGTTCCCACCTCGAGGTACACATTCATCCTAATTAGCGCCTAACATCGTTCATAAACAACGATATAGCACAGTACTGTCCCTAAATCACTGATAATGTCCTTTCGTATATTTTTTGAGGCGAAGACGTTAAAGGCTCCTGCAGACAAGTTCGACGAAACAGCGCGACGCGACTCCAGTAGAACAATTTCTATAAAAATTTAATGGAAATTGTTCCGGAATCGTGTCGCCCCGGCGTCGCGCCTGTCTGCGGTAGCTTTAAAAGTATGCTTCGATGGTTTGGTCATGTTGCGAAGATGAATGAAGGGCCACTGACAAAATGTATTTACGAGGTAGATGTGACTGGAAACGGCGAGAGGGGACTCTCTAGGAGGACATAGTAACCTTCTTGGTGATGCTTTTCATAAATCGATGTAAGCACAAGGGCAGTTCTGCCAGGGGTGCGGGTTTATTCGACAGAGATACCGCAGCCCCTGGCATACGGGCTACTGAGGGAACACGGGTGGGTTTTAGTAAGTAAAAGTCTGACACGCCCTCCTGCTCCACCCAGAGCGGGAGAAGTTATTTGATGATTTCCCAAACAAAAAAAAAAAGCACAAGGCCAGTTTGAGTAACGCTTTTCAAAACTTACTGTCACTCGTTTTACACGTGCAGTCAGTGGGTCAACTTCACACAGCAGGCATACAGCGCAGGGGGGCACCTATAGAAAATGGCGCCTAGGGTTATTTTTTACTGACTAAAACCCACCCGTGTTCCTTCAGTAGCCCGTATGCCAGGGGCTGTGGTGTCTCTTTCGAACAAACCCGCACCCCTGGCAGGCTTCGACCCTTGCGGGTCCCATCACTTTTTGTGCTGACATATCTTTGAGGCGCGCGTGGAACACAACGCGCCGTCGACTTGGGCTTGGTCCTTACCGGACAGTGAGCTACCCATTACTCGCCGTCCGCAAGCCCATGCCTACGGTGGCCGGAAATCGGCCTGGGATTCCCGACGCCCAGGATGGCGCCTAGGGTTACGCATCACATTTGCGCCCCTTTGTAAATTATCTTCTCAGTCTACACTGAGCAAAGCTAGGTCGCATAACCTTGCAGTGCTGCAATTTTAAGAGAATTTTGGTAGAAATAGGCAGATTTGGAAATACACTTTGATCTTCGTACTGCACAATATTTTCAAGTAGCTCTTCAGATTTTTTAGATATAGGTAACAGTTTGAAATGGTTTATTGTAGTTTTTTTTTTTATTTATGGGAAGAAGGTATGAGTTTATGTACGTATGTGAAGAACTTTTGTGCTTTTTGTGCTCAGTTTACGGTTGGCTACTTCATATAGAATATGAATAATTTTAGTAGATATCTGCATACCTTTTATAAGGCAGTTTTAAGACTGAATTTGGTAGAGATTTTATGCAAATGTTAACTGAATGACGAAATTACAAGGGTTCTGATTTTGCCATTCGCTTACGGAACCCTAAAAAGGGCTCGATAAATTGAAGAGTGGTAACTTTACTACTACTGATTTTGTATTACCTACTTTACCTAAATCCTTAAATAAAAAATAATTGTTAGATTTTTTTCATTGATAATGAAGAATTTATGACGCAGTTTTCAATTATGCATGTTATTTTTGTCCCTATTTACTTTAAAATCTGCTAACACCTCATACAATAAGCTTAACTAAAAGTAGAAACATAAGATAATCCTTTCCCAAAACACAGAATTCAGAAACGGACAGAGAGCAAACGCAAATTTTACCTCCTCCGGCCTGCGAGGTTTTTACCCTCATTACTTCAAGAGATCTCCAAGCCCCACAGAGAAATAGACACTACTCAGCGTTTGGACTTCACACCTTGAAGAAAGATCGTCATAAAAGTGCTGTTTAAAAATAAACGTTCGCCCATAAATGCTAAAATTAGAGGTGCGCCCAATAAGTGGGTTGTTGCTTGCCCAGGACAGAAATAGCCCGGTATTAGGGTGGGTCGTGGTTCAGACTTTCAATTTGAGACGGTCACGGCTCTAAGACTACGTCAGGACAAGCAAAACAAATAAACAATTTTAAATGTGTCGGTGTTAATGAGGGGTTTTTGTTAATGATTGTTTGTACAATTATGTGCTCCACTTTCTTGTTTGAGTAGAGTAATGAGACTTAGTAATAGCTTGTAAAAGTATCCTTTAATAATAATGGCGGATTTGACTAATGCAATTGAACGCGATCAGGACTTATAAATCGCGTTCAAGAGCTGTCAGCGTCAGCATTTTTGTGGAATATTGACACTGACAGCTCATGAAAGCAGTTTCAATGTGCCGATCGCGTTCAGTATCATTGGAGAAATTGGCACTTAGTCTATGAAACAAAACTGGGTTCACAACTGACACACTGGGTGAACTTTCTTCTCGATAACAAAATCAATACATTTTCAAGTTAGGCATGTGCTTTATATAATGTGGACCTGGGTCCTGTTCCATCTTGTATAAGCTTTATAATATTAAACTTTCATAAATATTAATAACATAATATTTCAATCGATGTTTCAGACGTTATATCTATCTTCTATCTATGTACCTATATAAATAAAAAGAAAGGTCCTGACTGATTGACTGACTCATCAACGCCCAGCCCAAACACTTGGACCTAGAAAGCTAAAATTTGGCACAGAGGTAATGTAGACAAGAAATAAGGAAGGTTTTTCGAAATTCAACTCTTAAGGGAGTTAAATAGGGGATGAAAATTCTGCGCGAGCGAAGCCGCTGGCAAAAGCTAGTTATAAATATAACTACTATTTAGTGCATTTTTTTTTGTTGTGATTCATTCTCTTCACATTTCGTAAAAGTTCTATTATCTAGTTGCAATAAGTGGAATCTTACAAAATGCACGGGAAGCAAAATGTTCATGACAATTTTTTGTTAAGGTTTAGAATTAGAAGTAAATTTTATCAAGTGAAACCTTGCCGTTTCTGCCTATCCAACATAAAGTTTCAGAACCAACAAAAAACCCTATCCTAACATAAGCAAAGTCTTCAAAGAAACGGTAACATTAACTGCCCACCACACGTGTTCCTAACCACGTCCTTGAAAGGGACCCAATACCAATCTATTTCAGTAACGGCCCCCATAGAGGGCCCGGCTGCAATGAACTTATAATTTATGACAATCTTAGGATTATTATTTAATGTATTTTTTCAGGTTGAAGTTATTTATGAGTATTTATTAAATGATGAGTGAAAATAGAAATGGAAATACAAACTTTTGTCAATAAACATGACATTATTATCATCATTAGTTTTGAAGTAACTTGCATCGTTATTCTCTTCTGAATGTAAATATTGATAGCATGTTAACACTATTTAAAGCCATTGTGTTATTTCGTTTGTAAAACTTCTAACTTTTCCGAAACTCTCAACTTTCATTTGAAAGTTGTTAGAACTCTAGAGGTGTTTTATTTTGGAAGAACAGTTAGCTTGGATCAATATTGTGGCATTTTATTTTAGGTCTGGTTCGACATAGAAGAACTGTTAGTCATTTTATTCAATTAATACTACAGATGTTTTAATTTCAATCCCAAACTACACCCATTCTGTGTGAATTTCATACCTACTTGGTATGAAGTGTTAGTTCTGGTCTTTAGTAAATGCATTCTGTCACCCAAACCGAATTGATGACATTCACATTATCAGTAAATTTACTGGGTTAACACAGTACAAGGTGTAGACGACCATGAGACCAAAAAACTTAAAAAAAGAAACAACTGACTTCCAAAAATACTACAAAGTGAAAATCAAAATCTAAATCAAAAGTCGTTTATTCAAACTAGGCTGAGAGTCAGCAGTTTTTGAAAAATAACTTTAATTTCGGAAGTCGGTGACTTTGGATTTGTATTTTCATTTTTCGCCACCGCCTTCCGAAATTAAAGTTAATTTTCACTTTGTAGTGTTTTCGGAAGACGGTTGTTTTTTTTTTTTTTTGGACAAAGTTTTTATTTTTCTCTTTTTAGATAAAGTACCTACCCATTCGAAATTTCATTATCCTTGGGGTCAAAATAATGGATAATTATGCGATAGCAGCAATCGCGGCTGGATTTGCTGTCATTTTTTGAAGATTTCCGTTATCTGTCTCCGAAACGCATCATCAGATCTAGATAAAAAAATATGGGACTATTTCGGGATAAACCCCTTTCGAACAAAAAAATAATTTTGCTAACCTGTCTACATGACGGAATTATGCCCGGCCATACATAAAAATATATCTATATTAACATGTCGAATTGATAACCTCCTTCTTTTTGAAGTCGGTTAATAAATTAAACTTCATTTTCTTATCTAATGATATTCATAGTCTACATACAACATTCAACCTAGCCAACAGTCAAAGATAGGCAAAAATAGGCAAAACTCATGGTCACTGCATCACTACTATTTAGTTTGTTTGACAAAATCCTACTACAATAATGTAAAAGTTTGTATGTTTAGCTGTTTATCAATTAATCACGGAAAAATAGCAGAGCTGATTCGGAAGAAATTGTCACTCAGATACATAGTTTAAGACCTTTAACACATTTTATCCCGGCAGTTACGTATCTGTTGACCTTTTCCGACCTCCATGAGGGCGAAGACGCTGGCAATAGCTACGAGTAGTTCTTTCATCATTTCAATGTAAGGATTTATTTGTTAGTTTCAAACTACGCCTATGTATTAGTATTGTCAGTGATTTCATGCACTGTCATGTTGTCTTCTCCATATTTTATATTTTTGGAACTGAATTTATCAGAAGACGTCACCTACAAGGAAACAAGTTGTCAGCCTTCGTTTTGCGTTTAAACTCGTTGGTCAGAATACAATCGGTGCAATGCCAAAGTCACATGCACCATTCTATCTTCAAAAAAAAAAATGTCGTGTCAACAAATACGAGAACTCGATACATCGGTATAACGTTACGTGTCTCAAATTGAGCAATTTTCTGTATCCTGCCCCACATCTGTCTCCGAGGATGATACAAAAAAGTATCCGTTGAAACGTTCAATTATAGATTTTACTAGTAATGGTGCAAAAAAGTGGGAACTTAGAACCTGGTTGGAGAACGAGTTTCTGAGTTCCCATTTTTTCAATTACTTTGTTAGCAGTCTGAAATTTTAGTCCCAGTACGTAAGTACCTCTGTGTTGGGAGTACAATTTCAGAACATCTATGCCTAGTGCTTGCAGCTATCTATCTGCTTTTGTATTAGCCTACCTGAAAATAAAGATAGAACTAAAAGTGGACAAGTCTATTGGGTTCTCGGGTTAGCTTATCATAACATACATAATCAGCATATAATCTTCCCAGTGCTAGGACACAGGCGTCCTCTCTGTGAGAGGGAATGGCCCATAATCAACCACATCAACCCAGCCTGAGGTTATACAAGACCGCTTGCAGTGCAGAATCAGAATCAGAACTTTATTTGCAATGAATGTAGGTACAATCATAACATGTTGTACATAAATTAATGAGATGATTGGAGGTTCTGATCCTGGGTACTAAATGTGCTTTTCCCGAGTCGACGGTGAGTTATGTTCCACGCGCGCCTCAAAGAGATGTCAGCACCAACTGGTAGGGTCCGCAAGAGCCGATGCCTGCCCGGGGTGTGGGTTGTTCGAAAGAGCTACCGTGACCCCTGGCACACAGGCAACTAAAGGAACACTGGTGGGTTTTAGTCAGTAAAAGTCAGACACGCCCTCCTGCTCAACCCAGAGCAGGAGAAGTTATTTGATGAATTAACAAACTCAAAAAAAAAAAAACGGGTCCAGTGCGGGTTGGTAGATGGCACACGTCTTCGAATTTTTGGTTCTAGGACATGCCAGTTTCCTCACGATGTTTTCCTTCACCGATGATTAGCCTAATTTCTAAAGAAAGGTGGATTTACTGTCAGAAAGTTGATATTTTGCCAATTTATTTACCATCATCTCAAAGTAAAGGTTGGGCTTAATCCTAGGAATATCATGATGTGCGCAAAAGTGCAGTTTATCTATCCTGCAGAATTTTTAACATCAAGTTTTTGTACTTTGTGTAGCTACTTTTCAGTCCACCGAATCCATGACATTCAAAATGGACTTGAAACTATGTCAAGAATCTAAATCACATTCTATGATTGACTAAAAACATATGCTTTTGTTAAAACATGAAAGTCAAGGCCACGAGTTATGACATTGTTACGTTTGCATTCAATACAAAACTACCTTTGATTTGTTACTGAAAAGAAAATTGTTTTGACAACCAGGGCGGTTGTAGAACAGTGAATCATTGAATGAAAATATTTAACAACAATATAATTAGTTCAAACCACTTTAGCTATTATGATCAGGAAACGTAATTTTAAAATTAAATAGTCACATTACACTTTAAACCAAAAGATACAAAAAAAACATCAAATGTTATAAGTAACTACTTAATTTTCCCTAAAAATTACTTTTTGACAACAATAAATATACACCTGCAATATAAAAACTTTCAAGATCATTTTCAATGTACAAATGAACCGAAAATTATAAACGAAACGCGACAAGGTTTTCCACGCCGCCTAGCGTCGAGTAGCGACGTGAAAACTCACCCCACACAACCAAACTACAAGCGTATACACCACCATCCCTTTCCACACACCCACACACCCCTACATATGAACGAGATAGACATACATCGGTCATTATATCCAGATTTCCACTCGAGAAAACGTACAACCCTTTAGTTGTCTCTATTATCGCCGTTCATATGTGACAATTAGACAAGGACAGGTATAGTGCGAAGGTTTTATGCTGCTGGACATTAGTGACCATGATTTTTAAAAGGTTTGTATGCAGCCTATCACGGTGTGTTTGGTCAAGCGATTGGAGATCTTAGGCCGGGTTCAGAATGTAGATTTTGTGCATGAAAATTGTTTTAAAAATGTTGACATTGCTAAAACATTTTTTCAATATTTTTTGCCAATGATGTTTAATTGCAGATTCATTATCTTTCTAAGCTTGCTATCTAGTAACTTTGTTCGTTGATATTCTAAAGAATAGCAACTATTCGTTAAATGCCAATTTAACAATCAGCCTTATTAAAACATTATAAAAACAAAAACAGCCTCGCCAAAAAACATCGACCACAAAACAACAAAAATAACGAAATCAATAAACAATCAATCACTTAGAACAATTTCAAATTTCAATAATCGAACAGTCCCGCGAACTTCGCGACTGAGTCGAGAAACAATTATGAAAAAGTTCTTTTTCGACGCCCGTTCTCGCGCCAGCTAAGTCCCGACTGACACTCATAAAACTTATTAAAGTCAAGGACCGACCAAGATAAGTTCGTCGGCGTCTTA
The DNA here is from genome assembly GCA_949987655.1 of Polymixis flavicincta. NCBI lineage: Eukaryota > Metazoa > Arthropoda > Insecta > Lepidoptera > Noctuidae > Polymixis > Polymixis flavicincta. The sequence goes on from OX465184.1 coordinate 17,270,576, forward strand.
AGTAAAATAACGGTGGCGAGGGAAAAAATGTGCCGCGAAAACTTGCCAGCGAGAGTGAAGATCTAGCTTTACGTGTTGCGCTTTCTTGAATTTTTCGGTAATGTAGTTTTATGTTCTTCCTCTTTTATTTGAGCGAATAAAGTTTATAAGAAATTGAATGGGAAGCGGTTTTAAGGATTTAAAAGGACACTTGTTAGGGAAAATTTGATGTTGTTTTTAAAAAGTTTTGTTTATGTGTCAATTTTACTCTATACCTACTAATTTGCTACACAATTTACAGCTTTATTTTTACAATGCTGCTACGATGTTGGCACGCTACGAGCCGCGTAGCGTACGTAGCGGCCTGCTACGCCGACGTATCGTTTACTCAATGACAGCAACGTAAAAAAGGTAGGCCTTACATTTACGGTACTTTCATAAACTACGAAAGAAAATGCATATTTTTGAAAATTTGCTAAATTTTTCTGAAATGAAATGACTAGATATCATAGCTCTATTATCTAATATTTCATGAAGTAAAAACAATAAAGCTCTTTCAATGTACGAATCATGAAAGATACGTCTACTAAGTAAAACAAAAGAAAACTTTATAAATTCCTTTTCTACGGGTTCTTAATTTTTAAAACCGCCTTGAAAACTTAGACTGACCGCGCTCGGGTCCATTCAATTAAAAATTCCATCTCCTAATCGAGTCATGAAATATGCAAGCAAATATTATCCCTTTTCTTTTGTACGCGCTGCATCTTCGCCCCACCCGCGCACGCACACCGACGCACGGCACTTATGATTTATGCCCGTCTCACTCCCACCCACGCGTCTGGTGGTAGAGCACGCGTGACACGGTCTCTGTCGATCAGCCGAGGCAGTGGCGACCGCGAGTAACCCCTGGCCACTTCGTGCGGACTCGCACGCGCCGTCGTCGGCCGGCCGAGCGAGACAGCGCGAGTTGTGGACATGCGGAGGCCGCGGAGCCCTCGCGCGAAGGGACACAGGACAGACGCTCTCGGACATCGGGCGAGAGCGGGCGGCCGGCCGCGCACCTGCCTCGCACCGCTTCGCACGCGTGACGTGCTCGATCGCGAGACGCTACTTCGATATATCGTAAACACGAGACAACAGTTAAAATTTCAAAATTCATTTTATTTCTGTTTTCATTTTACCGTTATATTATTCGAGGAATATTGCTTAATTTTCACCGGAACAATATAAATAAAATTTAATTAATCGGACAGTGACTGAAAATTTTGTTTGTTCGGACTGAAAAGTGAAGAAGTTTAAACAGATGCTATTTAATGAAGTGTGACCAAATGAATCGTTTACCGAATCGCAGGATCGCCACTAGGTGTGGATAGATTAGATAGGGCACTGAGACGCTCATTCAAGTGTTGATAAGGCCCTCTTTATGACCAGTCGATTTTGGCGAGCAAACATTCGACTGACGTGTGAACTGAATCACCACAACATGAAAAGGAAAAAGTAAGACAAGAATTAGTTGGCTTTCATTCGTGGACGATGAAGAAATTAAGAAGATGACTAAAAGTTCAATTGATGTTTACCGTCGGACATTCAAGGGGGGATTTGTGATAACACGACCTCCGTTATCAATAACGTTTTAGAAATAGGACGATAAGCCGCTGGACCGACGGCGGCACATGTGAAGTGAGCTAAAGAACTGTCGTGAGATAGCTAAGATATTAAGATAAACATTTCCGAGGATAAAGAAGTTATTGAAGATCTAAAAATAGGTGACCAAATCAAGATGAGAATTAAGATGCCAGCTGTACGCATCGCGCAAGGTAAGTTTGCAGAACTTGAAGTACTAAAATATTCCTATTGGATGTTATTTTATCATTGCTCTCAATTCCATCTTCTAAGTTATGGCAAACAAAAAAATAAAATATTTGATGTTTTGGGTGAACTGAAACCCAACCCAAGAAATGTAAATTAAGTATTGTAAATGTGAGCAGCAAAAAAGGACAAATTGTTTAGAAAAAGATCTAATGTTCAAAGGCTAATTATTGTATCCCACGAAAATCAGAAAATTTTGCACAATCAATTTGCTAAAGTCACAATATTTTTATGCCATGTCCATGCAAAACTTCATCTTACGCTCCACAAAAACATCATCTAAATAAACACACAGTCCACATGCACAATGTGGCAGTGCCGGCGAGACGCTATTCATTCGAGCAACGAGCTACTTAATACTGGAGCTTGTGGCAATATTGACACGCCGTCCGTGGTCATCACATGTCCGAAAGGGAAACATGAAAAGAGGACTAAGTAGCCCCTCTAAAATATTCATACCAGCCCTCCCTGTGTCGAGGCTACTGGACAGTTTAATACAGAAATTTTAAAAGCCACAATTTGTATTATGGATGCAGTAGAAGATGTAAATTATAATATAGGTAAATCATGTAGAGACAACTATTAAAATTGTTTTAATATAAAAAATTGGCAAAAAATATTATATGACAAAGCTTGTTGCAAAAATGAAATCCATCATCGATTCCAATTTGTCAAGAAAGAATATGTTTTATGGAATATTAATTTGCAATGCAAATTCTAGCCACTTGTACTGTGTCAATTATTATATATCACCTGTTGTAACCTTAGTCCAAGTACTAAGGTCATCAGAACTGTAACATTGTAAGAAATTGCAAGTTATAATTAATGTAGCTGCAAAGCAGTCTTTCCTTTTACTACTATCTTCTAGATCATAACTGCAACAAATTATTTAGTGGACATTATAACTGTTAGCTTCAATATCATTGGCTACTTTAAGGATGAGAATATTGTGATTAATAAAATCGTGTTGGAATAGTTAAAATAATTTTATATCCCAATTAAGAATAGTAACATTAAACATTAGAAACTGTTTTCTGAATATACATGCCTTTTCCATTGTTTCTAGATTTGATTCCCACTATCCAACAGTTAGGTGTATTAATTAAAAATTATAAGCAAAAGTGTAAGCATCTAATGTTCTTTCCCATGCTTTACTTAACTCACAATGGATGACCAGTGAGTTTGTAATTTTAGACCGCCAATTACTCTCATAGTGTTTTTATTTCCAACTTAAAATCAGGTGACTGTGTTTTTCATTTAGAATGTTCTGTTTTTGTTATTTTGACCACATATTGGCGTTATTGTGTTACTAGATTCCCTATAATTATTATTTCTATTAAAATTGTCACGCTTCGTTGCAAAATTTGTTAAAATTCCATCAATTTACAATTTCTTTAGCAAAACCAGCCCCGTAAAAGTTCGTTCTTTTGTAATATATGAGCCTGCGTCGGCCGTCAACTCTCGCGCACGGTTTCCTCTCAAAACTAGCGTTATCGCACACATGGGCAATTAGTCCAAGTTGACCGGAGGCGACGGGCGACTCGGATTGGTCGGTGGCAGAGTGACGTCACCATCGTCTGCGGCCGTCGCGCCCGATTGGTCGACACGCGTCATTTCGTCGATGACACGTTTGTTCTTATTTTGAAACCAAGAAGTTCGAGGTACTCGTGTTTTGTTGTGAGTAACAATGGGACCCCCTTTACACGTACATGAAATTGGATGCCATTATGTGGTCGTTCTTGTATGTATGCTTGTTCATAACCAGTAATTACTGGAGGTAAAATTTTTGCCGTAAGTACTAACTTCCATAACCGGGTCACACTTAAAATCTGTCACAACAGCCATCACAAAACAAAATCGTGTTCCCATTGGTGAACGGCACGACACAGCAAAATTAAAAATTTAAAAAGTCGTCAAGTTTTAACGCGATCCCAATTATGTCCAGAGGCAGAAAACCTTCTGGCTTTTTAAAACCCTCCTCAAAAGTATGAATTAGGGAATCGTAAAATTACTTTATCAGGTGCGAGGCCAGACAGACGGGGGATACCGCGAGCGTAACTTTTGAACAAACTTTTAAAAATCCAAGTTAAGTTTCGTGCCGTGCCCGACCGGGCTCTAAATAAAACATTAACAGAGGTACCGTTTTGTTTTTACTTCGCGTTTGTCACTAATTGATATGGGTTTTCTCTCCTCTGTAGACTTTTAATTGATATTGTTTTTGTTTTGTTTGAATGGAATCCCTACATCATCATTAATAACATTTTGTTATCCAAATTTATCCAGAAAAACTTGATATACTCCAGAATTAATAAAAAGGTTTAATACTCTTTGTTTGCTATATCATTTTTATTGGCCGCTTGAGGTTTTGTTTAATTGTTTCATTTATTTGCCATTGTGTTTGATACAAAACTGAACGGATGCGGCATAAAAGGGCCGCACGTCAATTTAAACATTGCCTATATCTTGTCCTTTGCCGCTTAGCGATTCAATATGTCTTCATTAAGCGAATATCGAAGGATCGCATTTACAAACGGAACTCTCAATCTTGATCCTTGGTCAGGAATTATTGGACCTCGGTTAATCCTTGTGTCTTCATACAAATATATGGTGGGAAAGGCAAATATAGGGCTGGCCTATTTCTCAATTATGAACATTGATGTTGATTGTGTTGATAGCATAATTAAACTATTAACAGCACTATCTTGATTTAACGGTCAAGTTACCCTTTCTCACGTTATAGACGGCAACCACGCTATTTACAAAGGAATCATGATTAACGACCAATAAATATCACAAAGCATGCTAATAGACCTGATCACCTATTTCAATTGCACGCACTCAGCAATAATGCATCCACGCGAACCAAGTCGTGGGAAAGAATTCCCATCTCCTTGTACTTGATCCAATAAATTGAATTCGTCAAGACAACATATTTTAGCAATTGACAACTGACGTCCATTAGAGCAGTATAAGAGAAAGCTACATCAGATAATTTATTTCGCAACATATTTAAATTATGGGAATGAAGTTAATTTTCTTATTTAGAATAATGATTGTGCGGACGGCCACCCGTTTTGAATTTCCAACTGGACCGGCTTCATTTTATGCTTTTTTTTGAGCGCGTCGAACGGCGTTTTGTGTTTGTGATTCTGAAGATAAAGACGTATGGATTTACATATGTTATGTCAGCGGAGGTCCTGGTAACATTTAAATTGGATTTATTAGTCCGGTCCCATTAAACAGTGCAGAACAACGTTGGAGGCATTCTCTATATGATACTGAACATTTTAGAATTGAATGAAAAAAGTTTCACAAATGCAGATGTCGGGACAGAAAAAACAGATTCAAGTTTAAATGAATATGTAAAGTAAAATCAATAGAGATTCAAAGACTTTGTAGTGGGACTCATTATTGGATAGTTAGCAATTGGTCAGAAAAAAAAAAATCTATCTATCTATAATATCTATATCCACTCCATTTTTGTCCCATTAGATGATTTTTGGCAACCCTTTATTGGAAAATACTACAACATTGCTTTAATTAATTTATAGTTATTGATTTTCTACCTACCTGATAAACAACGCAAAAACGTATACTTGAGAAGTTTTTTTTTTTTTCAAATAAATGGACAAAGACAACATACTGCTGCTTGCAACAAAAATCTGCTGTTTTTACAAACAATCCTTTCCCAGAGGAAAGGATTTATACAACTAACAATACAAATCTAGTTACAAACAATAACAACGGTAGTCTAAACATAGCCTTTTTTGTTCAGGACTTAATCTATTACATTTAGATGAGTGAGAGAGATAATTCGTTTACAGAAATTCAAGTAAACTTATCTTGTACAAGTAATCTTTATTGTGAGGCTTTTTTTCATCAATAATGTTTGGGATATCGATTAAGATCATTATATTAACAATGTCATATCCAATTCTTTCGACAATTATGTCACAAAGATTGAATATCAGTTTAAAAAACACAGTATCTTATAAAACACTTAAAAAAACCTATCGAAGTGTTTTCTCAATCTGAGTCTTGGTTAATTCAATTCATTCCTTACAATAATTAACTAACAAGACTACGTAATAATACGTTGAAAGAATCTATTCATCTTCAATCCGATCTTCCAAGCTAAATCTCTTTTGACCAATGTCCGCCCATTAAACTGTATTACTAGCTTAAGATAAATACAGAGCTTAAACACAATGGAAATAAAAAATTCTCATAACAAGAATTAATTTATTGTGATTAGACCACGATCAATAGCCAGAGAGTGGGTGGACAGTTTCTCAAGAGTCCATCTTTGTCAGGCTTTGATACCAATTTGTTATTGTCGGCCTTTCAACGTTAGACGATTTAAAGTTTGGTAGGTGTTAGCTTTATACAGATTAAAGACTTAACAAAGAACCTTTACACGAGCCTGTTAAGCGTATTGATCAAAAACGGAATCATTATCACTCGAAAAATATTCGAGCAAAACAAAAGATGTTCAGATTTTATCAAACAGACTCCAACAACAGGTTGACAATAGATCAAAATTCGATAGAGGCACCTGAATCTCCAATATTTTCCCATGGTCAAACTACGATAAATACCTTGACAAAAAATCTATTCCTACCTTTGACAAACAATTGGTCAAAAGGACTTTTTTTGGCCAAAACAGGCTCAGTCCGCACCCACATGAGTCGGATCGCCGATAGCATTAACAATACGGAATAGGGTTGGTATCCGAAGGCAAAATAACTATTGTGCATCATTATGTGACACCCTTTCATCAATTTGAATAGAAAAGGGCTTACAAGTGTCATTTTCTTTCATTTTCTGTTCACAGTAGCATTATTGCTAGAATTATAAATACGACCGTTTTCAAACCCACATCTTGCGCCTACTATAATTCGTTTATTTTGATAATCGCAGTTGCTTTAAAAAAATGGTCTTCCCTAGTTGTTTCGACGTTTTGAATTCGGAGATTTTAGAAGTCATTAACACAGATACCATATAATTCATCAACTTTACTATTATCTTTAATATCTGCTTCAACATCCATATGTATTATAACCAGATTCTATTTACCTATGACTATGCAGGTACAAAATCTTCCAAAACTTGATTGAAGGGAAGATTGCTACGTGTCAGATTCTACCTGATCCACATCAATTCATCCCGAACTGTCGGCGGATGAATGATTTCTTCGTGACCATTGTCCAATATCTTTTGATTCGGCAGTTTAAACTCTCCGATTATTTTTTTCTGCCATATGGCCATACATGTCAGGTTGGACAAACGTGGCCGTAATAGAGCATAGTTTTGTATTGTTGGAGCTCATACAGATTTGATCCTTTTTTGTGGTTTAATTTGCTTTTTTGTAATTTTTATCCTTGTGAATGATTTCGCGAAGAGTTATTCAAGGTTCAACAAATCGCTTACTAATTTTCATGCAATGCACAATTATAATTAAAGATTAAGAGTGTACCTACGAAAATCAAAACGAAACATTTTAAGTTGTTTACTGAATACTATAACTGTACTCAATGTAATCTGCATCTTAATATTTGAACACTAAATAACCAACTAGCATACTACTATGCAAAACGTTCATTTAAAAGGCATTTGTCTTTTTAGCAATACAGAGATTGGCTTCGTCTAAATACAATCATCAAATACGAAATTACACTACTCAATCTAACACCACAGACCAATAAAATTACAGACAGGCCTAAACTTAGGTCACGGATCAAAATATTATGTTGCAATGTCTCAAAAGCTTATTGTTTAAGATTAAGTGGGTGTTAAAAATCATAAGACACACAGCTAAAGGAGTGAAAGATGATAGCTCGATGTAAGTTTATGATTTATATTGTGTTGTAAGGCTTGTCGGGTATTGTTCTAGTCATCACGTGTGCAGTGTGGGCGTTCTCTCAGATTTATTACAGATAGCCCTTTAACTAAATATTGTTAATGTTTGGCACGATTCGATAAACAGATATTGTTAACGGAATTTTCAATTTCCAACAACTGTTCTATAGCTTTCTTAAAAGGTAAGCGAAAGTTGCTTAAAGTGGTCAGTAATTATGTCTATCTAGTATAAATCCGCTGATAAATAATCTCTTAGTAATCACTACCGCCATCTGGCGTCACACGTAGGTGTCGGCGCAATACTGCATTTCCGGTTACCCAAGCCGTACCGTCATAAGGTTGTATCTGCATTTGTATGCTGGGAGCTTTCCCATACCGGGCAGTTCGTGACCGCTCGCCTTGTTAACGCGATGACCCGACTTGAGATTATGCACTTACATCCGTTTGAATGATGACTGCTTAATTGAGGCCATGTGAAATGAGCAAGATGGTTCGTGTATGTGTAAACAAAGAATAATTTTTGCACAAGAATAATAGTGTGGCAGCATTTCTAGATGAGCGAGCTGAACTTTTCTAGGAAATATTAGAGAAATGAGTTTGATTTAAGCACGCATACATTTGTAAAAGTACTAAAAAAATATACTCTTGAATAACTGTTCTTTTTTGTTCCCTTTACAAATTCTAAGCGTACTGAACTCTTACATTTTGTCACCCTATCCCAATAGGATAGCGTGATGATGTGTCTATCAAAATTATTGTCCATCAATATTGTGTTTTTTAACGTAGCAAATATCAAAAGCTCATCTTAATCATTAAAGATGGAGGATAATGTAACAACATTACAAAAAAAAAATCCCGAATGTTAACTTTTTAATTCACCAAATTTAGGAAAACGTGAACTCAAAAATTTACAAAACACTTAACAAACAAATAGCAAAAACCACAAAGAAAAGTCTCTACCCTACACTTACCACAGACGTAGCAACTAACTGTAAACGCAGAGGCGAACAGGCGAACAGAACGATAAATTTGACGGCGTGGCCGCAGATCGGCTTTCTTCCGATCGGTAGATAACCGACGACCGACGACCCGCGTGCGAGCGGGCAACATTACCCATTGTCTGCGCCGGAGACTGTTCAAACGTTAGAATTACCCTACACGTCTGTTTTGTATGAATACGAAGTAAGTTAATTGTTTTAATTTATTCTGAAATTTACTTTATTGAGACATTATTTTTAGTGGGTACTGTTTTATGGTTTTTATATAGCGGTTCTACTTTTTCACTACATAAACGTTATATCTACTTATTGTTTCGTTTCAAAAGAAGTTTCAACTTTGTAAATGCGTTGTAAGATAAAATGATTTCAATACTGACAGTATTTTTTTTTTAATTTGTAATGTAATGTCAAACGAGAACAACTCGGCGACAAACTGTTTGGCTGACTTTATGTAAGTTATTGTTAATACAGATTTTGTTTAAATAAAAAAAACTAATACATGTATGTATTAGTACACAAAAATAACCATAAAACCATCAACCTAACAGATCAAAAAACAAATGAAGACACGTCTACAACTAAACAACTCTGTGACAAGAACGAAGAGAACCATTAAATTCACGCCACGAATAATTGGTTTCATCAATGTACCTTACTCGTAGAATACACCAATTTAACTTGACACCCCCTCCTGCCCTCCTGACGTGCCAACTCACATGTCAGAGGAGAAAATACACCCTATGGTGGAGGTCATATTATGTTGGAAGTATACGCGGTAAATTATGAGAATAAGTTCAATGAGTCTAGGCCACCTGAACACTTTTTATGGTGGAAGAAATCTGTGTAACACATACAAACGTATACGGTTGTTATTTATATTAAGACATTTATTAAATAGTCCCTGACGACATAAGCCATGCAAACCATATTCTTAACCAAGACTTGCGCGACCGCAATGTATTGCAAAAAGTATGTTCATTATAGAAAATAGAACGGTATCAAAATTCTGTTTGCAGAAAATAAAACGATGTAACACCATTCATCATATTCGCCCAGAATCCCTTTCGCGTATCCCACGCTGTCATATTTTTTTAAGACCAAGGTGTCATCCAATCCTTTGGCAGATCCGTCATCAAAACACTTGACAATAGTGTCCACAATGTGCGCTTTGACCAGAATCGGAGCATATTGTGGGAACGATATTTTTTTTTGGTAAAATAAATGGTCACGGTCCTTCCGTACGGTTTGCAGGTTTGTTTAATTGATATTGTGATGAAGTCAGATAGTCATCTGGGATTTATACGGGAGGTTCTTTTTTGTGGTGTAGATAAACATACAGAACGACATCATCTGTTCTAGAATCAATGATGTATTGGATTCTCATTTAGATTTAAAAGCCTTTTGTACCGTAATTAGCTTCAGTATCAAAGCTTTTCAACCGATCAATACGTTAAAAAACCCCAAGAACCCTTTTGATCCTGCAACAAAACCCTCATATTCTTGAAGATTTAATAACAGAAACATAAAAATATCACTCATAAAATTCGTAGGTCTATAATCAGAACAGTATTTCTCAATAGCGGACCACAATCGCGATATTCGAAACGAAACCGCGGACGCGTCGACTCCCGCGCATCACGCGCCGCCATTGTCCATTCTATAATTACCAGGTCGGACGGAAGACGGACCGCAGACACCTGTTCCGTTTTCACACGGCCGGTAACAGGTAAGTTCAGCCGAAATTTTCGGATCTCATCTTGGACAACGGTGCTGTAACTGTATACGTTTTTGTTCATCCGACACGATTTTTTGTTTGCTTTCGATGAAAAAATTGTTTTGGTTTGGAATGCATTTGGATAAGGATATTTAGTGCACTGGCTGATGCCGAAGTTCACGGTTTGCAATTCGCAAAATTGCTGATTTACCAGTTTAAGGTACTTGTACAATATTTTGGACGTTTACAACTACATAGTTTTTTCTTTATGTTGCCCTCTGTGGTTGCTCCATGTTATTCACTTTTATAACTAAACAATCACTAATACGCAATGTTTAATCTGCAACTATTGTATAGTTTGCAAAAATATTCCTGTCCGAAACGCCATGCGCAATTTGTCGCAGGAAAATCAAATTATATTATTTTATCCCCCATTATTTGCGTCAGCCTACCAGATGTACACTCCATGTCAATGTTCCATGTTTGTTTACCTAGAAATAGCAAACATTATGTCGTGCTGGGGTCACTACCAAACGTTTTGGACGTCTATTCGATTGTCATAATTTTATTACGAGTCTCGCGGCAATCTCGAAGATAATTTCTTTATTAAATTACTGTTAGAAATAGAAGACAGAATAACGTTGGAAGAACAAAAAGTAAAGATCGAAGTTCGGTACTGCGTTCGTAGAGATTTGAGAATAAATGTAAGCAGAATTTAGTCAGTTCATGGTGGTTATTAAAAATGATGTGGACAACGATCCGAAAGACCAAGTGAGCATCACAATAACCACGTCAAACCAATAATTCATGCTAAATATAACGCGACACAATTATAAGTCATCCATCCATTCTGATCTGTACAAAATCATATTCATCCACTAATACCATTTTCGCAATGACATGCACTTTTTGCCATTCAAATGGGGGACAGTTGTGTTTTTTCAATATGAACGTTAGAATCCTGTCCCCATACTTCGGTACTGCAAACGATTACGCATATTTTTGCTCACACGTTATTAGGGGTGCCGTGTGTGAAAAAAATGTATTATTATAAATAAAAAGAGCCCAACAAAGGGATGGGAGAGCGATCGGGGTCACTAGGAAACGGCGGTTTTGATACGGGATTTTTTTTACCTGGCACTTTGGGGATCTTTTTTCATTTAAATTTCGGGCCTCGAATTTTATAGAGGTAGCCAGTCAGTCTGTGTTCATCTGCGAAGATGATCACATGCTTTATGACTTCGAACATCTTGGTAAGTCAGTGGTCAGTGAACATCGGACTTCAACTCTGTTCAGTTTTAAGTTAGTGCTTGTGCTGTTAAGTTGGAACGTTTGGACTACATTTAGTTTTGAACACTCACAGTGAATTTGTGGTGAAGAACAATGGATTTATCAACGCGGAGTAAGTCAAGATTTTTCGACTCAGGCATCGACTTAAGACGAAAAGGTATTTTCGCTTGATCTGAAAATTTTCCAACTTCGAACGTATTGTTTATGTGATTGTCGAACTCGAGTTAATAGAGAGGTTGGGGGCAGCAATAAACGGGGCAATAACCAATACTGAAGACAAATTGGAAAGTAATAAGGCAGTGAAAATGATATCTGTCCCCGAAAGATATCTGTGTATGAATCTGAACGAATCGGATGCCGTTCACATTAACATATAAATGAGTGCGTAAGTGGACTGAACGTTATAGTGTAATATCTCCCTGCGTATAGATCGGCCCTGAGTTATATGGGCTATATAAATTGATATGATTTAATTTGGGTATTATACTGAGATTAGATTGATTGCTGACTAAATAGAGATAAGGTCTGTCTATTATAATATGTAAAGTTAGATCTGTCTGGCTGTGTATCATATGATCTTTTTTGCTTGACTATTTTACGTTGCTTGCCTATTAACGTTTTTCTCTATGTTGTGTTATGAGATTTGGTTAATATTCTTACGCAAAGTCGACACTAACCTGAAACATCAAATTGTCTTCATCAATATTTTCTTTAAAACTTCACAAAAAATCTCAGAGAAAGTTAATACAAACATTCATTTCCGTAAACTCCACGCTGTATCAACATAAAGCGATATTTAAAAGTATATTTCAAATAAAACTGCATTCGTCTGCCGCATTGACCGCAAATACTCGACCGCAGCGGCTGTATGTCAAAATAATGACCGCGAGGGTAATAGGCGAGGCTAGGATGTGTTCGCGATCTTTGTTTTATTTCAAATATATGTTGGTTTAATGGTGATGTATTATGAACGGCTAGGAATTTTGTTCAAGACATAGTGGCTGATAGCAAAAAGAGGAGACGACAATAAGAAAAAAAATTACAAATGTTTTACGTGGTATGCGACTTAGTTTTGATTTTTATAATATAAACTAACGATACGCTACAGAATAAGTAAGTAGATTCTTATTGGAAACAGTTGGTAAATATTCGATTATTCTTTAAGCTTTCTTCGCTATCAATTTCAGCTTAATGACCACATAATTCCAAGATTCCTTCATCATTCATTTCCATTTCTTAACTCATTACGTAAATTCTTTTGCATACTTCTATTTTATCATCAATTTAAAATTTTGGGTCTCATATAAGTTTATGATGGTTTAAGAAGTCCATTTTCACTGTAACAGTGCAAGGGTTGTAGCCAATACTGGCACCAGTCCCGACCGGACGAAGCTTTATGACCCCAGTTTTATGGGTTTAGGAAAAACTATATTTCTTATTGTGCATAGAAAGACATGCATGCATTTCGTTTATTTTTCGCTGTGTGCGAAGTTTTGGGAGACTTAATGCCTTTTGAACTGCTATATTTCTGATAAAAAATGTAGTATTCGATTCTCACTGTTCCGTATTAACACACTTTCGTTTCATACAGTTCAAAATTATAGGATCATCTTAGAAAATCAGACTTCAGTGTGCAAAATGGTCAAAGTCTGATTTAAGATTATAAAAATAATTTTCTTGTGTGAAATCTCCCAACGAAATACCAAAAAATAACCCGTATCGATTCTCTATGTTATAACCAATCAGTAAATAAACTTAGGTACAGTAAATCGAAGGCACTTGTAGTAATAAATACAGTCAGCGGCAATAATTAGTGGCGGGCAGTTAACGACAGTGCGGTTCTGGGATTAAGATTTTTGCCATAAATGCCCGGCGTCGAGATAAAACTGCCGGAGTAAGGATTAGGGGTTAAGTGTCCGCTTTAACGGGTATTGTTCTAGTGCTGCGAGTTATTGATGTCGATAATAGGAACGTCTCAAGAGTGTTGGAGAAGATAGTAGTGAGGCTGGGTAGGTAATTAGGATAGGTTGAATAAGATATACGTTTTTATAACTATAATAAGTACAGCATTTTTTTTTTTGAGGTTTGTAAATCGTCAAATAACTTCTACCGCTCTGGGTGGAGCAGGATGGCGTGTCAGATTTTTACTAACCGTATTCCTTCAGTTGTCTGTGTGGCCACGGTATCTCTTTCGAAAAATCGTCATTATTTGACATTTTACATCAATTTTAATATCAACTGTTTATTAGTGATTGTCCTGGAAATCATGTCACTTGGTTCAAATAGGTTCATTTTATTTATTTTGATTCTTTTAAATATTGTAAATGAGAGAACGTTGTAGGCCTTACAGACTAGATTTGTAGACGATTTTCTATTGTGTACCTATTCTCATTCCTCTAAGTACCTGGTACTTATTGACAGGCCTGCACTGACCTCCCATACCTATTATCACTGTAACTTGAAAAGATTGTAAAAGCCAATTATTTTAAAAGAGTAACCGTGGAGTTTCTTGCCGGCTCTTCTCCATAGGAAACGACAAATTGGAACCGTGCACCTAGCTTCTGACGTTTTATAAGTGCCCATGCAGGTTTATGTGAAATAAAATGTTTTGATTTTTTTGATTTTAAACCCGCATTCCTGGCAGGCATCGGCCTTGCGGACACCACCAGTTAGTGCTGACATCTCTTTGAGGAGCGCGTGATAACAACACGCCATCGACCCGGGCTTGGTCCTTACCGAACAGCGAGCTACCCATTACCACATGTCCGCAAGCCCGCGCCTACGGTGGCCGGGAATCAGCCTGGGATTCCCGACGCCCAGTACGTCTCCTGCGGCGACTAGAGCTATGAAGGCGAATATACAGCCTCTCCCTCACGTGCGCCGCCTCCCTCTTCGCGAGTATTACTGCTTCGCAGAAGGAGGTGATGGCTACCCATGCACTCTTGCTCCGTATCATGGCGTAGAACAGGGTCGGACGCGAGAGATCGTCGGCGCTGATCGCCTCCACGAGGACACGGCGGTGCTCCGCCCAAGCCGGGCAGACCTCCATCGTATACTTCACCGTGTCCTCAGTGGCAGTGGAAACACTCGGGCGTTTCTGCCTGCCTTATACGAAATAGGAACCTCCCGAAACAACCGTGTCCGGTGACGACCTGCGTCAGGCGGAAGGTGAGGACGCCGTGGCACCTCTCAATCCACTCCTCAAAGAGGGGACTTACCACCGCAATCGTGGCGTGCCCAGAATATGTACAGTTTAGTTTAGTACTGTAAGGGTTGCCTTTTACATTCAGAAATACAATTTAGTTTAGAAATACATAAGGCAATAAACTTAATGAAATTAAAATAGGGTTCTCTGTTAAAATACTAATACAATGTAACTAGCCAACTGCAGAGAAACGGCGTCCCTCACTCTTTTCCATAAAATTCTGTCTTTTGCTAGTACCTACCGGCCGGCCTAGTGCTATTTTAAACAGTATTTTCTAGTAAATTCTTACATTACTTCCTTCCACTAACCAGAATTAGAATCAGAATCAGAACTTTATTTGCCATGAATGTAGGTACAGGTATAAGATGTTGTATATAAATTAATGAGATCAGCTGCAATCTAACTTACGGCGTGCAAATTATTACATATTAAAATATCAATAAAAAATAAATAATGTCAGAAAAATAAAACCGAAATTAAAATGAAGTTAATTAATAATATTACAGTCAGGTACAGAGGCCAGCACATCAAGCTACCCCAATCTGTCAAATTTCTTTGATAGTTTTCAACTTTATTACAAAGGAATAAGGTTTATGTTCAATTGGGAAAATTGTACAGTTTGGGATAGCTTGACCTGCGTGGGACTGTACATAAGTCATAAATGGTCAAATGTGCAATTAATTATAACAATCATAATCAGCACCCTAATTACGTAATTCACGATTCATCATACTCTGTTTCGTTTTGAAACAGATTGTTGAACCATTGTTTCATATGTTCGAAAAATGTGTCTGTTCAGCAACGTAAATAACGCAATGAATACTGTTGAACTGTCAAATTGAAACCGCTGGTGCTGGTTATATTCATATCATTTAGAAAGTCTTTCACTTAGTAATAACATTTGCTTAAAAGTATCGTAGTTACCTTAGATTAAAAAATGTTAACATTACCACTATCCATGCCAGAACAATATCAAAAATATTTTCTATCGATATTTTCCGTTCCCATCCCTATGCCATCTCACTGTAGTGGCAGACAGTCCGGTGTGGCGTTTTTATTGACACTCGTGCCGTGACAAATATCTTCAGGAAGAAACACCACACTCCTTCCCCTGTTTCACGAGGGTAGGTGCCGCTGAGTATACGACCCGTATATTTTGATACGAATTATTAAGGATTTTATGATGAAGCATAATGCTTTTGATGAGAATAAGCGAATTGGTTGACTTATCTTAATTATAGTTGGCGATACTTGAATTTGGAATTGAATTAATTCTACACAGATGAAAGTATAATTAAATAGTAATTTAATGGAGACGTTGACTGCACCTGCAAGCAAATTTTAAGGCAGTAGAAATCATTAGTAAATTATGTTTATTTGGCACGATATATTGTTTCTGCTCCATTGGATTTCAACGCTTATGCTACAGAAATAATGCTTATTTTTGACCGAACAATAACTTGGAGAGAAAATTTTTAATCTCAAAGTCAAACCGACATTGACACCGTTCAGAAAAATTGACAATATAAATTTTCACTCTCGATTTTTATAACCAACATTTTTCTATTAAGGGTTGTCCATCCGACTCCCCAGGCACGGAATCGTGTTACACACCTAAAGCGAAAAAAAAAGAGAAAAAAATTCAAATCCCTCTAACGAAGAGGCCAATACACAGGAGGCCTCTGTTTTTCTCCAGTTATTCCGAATATTCCAGCCAGTATTGGGTATCTGTAACACGATTACTGACCCGACCTTAATTTGATCAGCCACCGGCGTGGCCGCTATTTTTTCGTGTTGTTACCCCCGCGGGACACCTTATTTACCTGTGCTATGTAAAAAGGCAATATTGATAAGTCATCTCCTTTCTTGTTGATGACCCAGGAAAGTTTTTAAATCAAAGTGTAAAATGTGAGATCGGATCTTGTGTCTACTGATATAGCCATGCACCATCTAGGAATATTTTCATTTCCCTGTTATTAATTTTTAGTTCCTTTTGGTTGCACAATGTTTTTAATAAAAATAAAAAATAACTGTTAATTTCGGTCAAACTAGACAAAATAAGAATCAAATAAAAACGAGATACTGTATTAAAAAAAAAAAAACAAATTCAGCATTGGACAGTGATCCCTTTAGCTCCCTTGGGTCGAGAGGAAAAAAAACAACAAGATAAAGATAATCAGCCGTTTTTGTCGCTCGGAATTACGTCGGATAATTTGATTAGCTATCGGTGGGCGAGAACCGTCCCCTTAAGAGGTTATCCTATTTTATAGGTAGGCCCTTTAATCTGATAGATGCTAGGTGTTTTATATTGGCAGCTTCTGATTGTATTTTATGTTTATTGGTTATTATAATGACTCAGTAAACGACCGTTGTTATCAATTAATCATCTGTTGTTTTGTATCTTTTCGAAACAGACTACGATTAAATTAAGTTTATCTACTATTATTTACTATAAGCAGGAAATTTCCGATAACAGGAAATAATTATCATTTTTGTTAATATTATTTATTTTCCTCAGACCGGAATTTTTGATTGACCGACGCGACACTCACGATGAATACATAACACAATATATATATACTGATTTAAAGTACATAACGCGAAATTCTCCCCTCCATCGGCTAAGTGTAATTATAGGTAAAAAAGCAAGGGTTGCAGAGTGGCCATGTTGAGAAAAGTGACGTCATTAGTACGCTGTTGACACAACCCGCCTTCTGACGTGAATGGCGAGGCTAAACTGGCTATATGGGCGTGTTTCCAATATGAAACTATGTGTTTTGCTGGGTCGTTATTACTGAAGTTATTTTTAATTTTAGAAAAAAAAAATCTTAGCAATTTAAAAATTGACGCACTATCGCAGGAATTTCAAAGCGGGCAAATTAAAAATGCTTTCAAATCGTCATCACAAATGTCAAAAGATCGTCAATGAATATGACAAACCACACACTATAAAGAGGTTTTAAATTACCAACCCCTAAAAACAGCCGTGGTTGAAAAAAAACAAAAAATAAAATATAAAAAAACAAATCACACAAGTGTCCAGCCAGTTCTACAATACAAAAAGCTTCTGATAAATTAAAACAAGCCTTAAATCTCAATTTGCCGACACAGGGCTGTTTCTATAGGCTTTTGTGGCGTATGTCCATTTCCGACAACTCAGCCTTTGAATAAAGTAGCTGTCAAAGAAGCCGATGTCAAAATTCTTTGGCATTCATAAGTTGGCAAAGAAAACAGAAATAAAAAAAAGAAAATGAAAAGTTTTTGCCCGCTCAAGCTTTTGCCTGTCAAGCGGGGTAAGCAGATGTCCTAGATGTCCTTTTACGTTTAGGTAAGATTTTAACTTCGGTATGTTTTTGGTACCTTAAATAATATTCAAATATGAATGAAGAAGCATTTTGTTCAGAGGAAGAAATAGGAATCTATAAGGTCTGAAAACTGTTGAGGCAGCTCTGTTCTTAGGTTATATTATAAATGAGGTCATCATGCCATACTTTATCGAAAGCCTGTGCAAAATTAAGTAAAACCGTGGTGCACACCTTCTTGTCTAGTTTTCTTTCAATAATATTAGTAATTCTGTGTACTTGTTGGATTGTAGATTGTGGTTCTTAAAATCTGAACGGTTAATCAGGGATTCTCCATTCATTCGTTTACACATTTATTTTAGGAGCCTAATCATTACAGCAATAAACCTTCAGACAGGCGCGACGCGACACTATAGTTCGACTTGTAATTGTATTTAATAACTTGACAGTACAAGAAAAGTAATGTTACCATACTAACACTGATAGTGTTGGGGTCGTGAACGTTTTGCGTAAAGAACGAATGATAAAAATAGTTTCATTTTAAATTAAACCATTTTTAAACTCAACCCAATAGAATTGGATTTTCAACGTTTGGCTCCTAGACTGGACTGGGCCGGGGCTGCTTTGAAGCGGCTCCTGCCCAATCTAAGGGGCCAAACGCCTCCTGCCGAAGTCTTTGCGCGGGTGTCGTGCGGTCTATGGTCTATACGGGGCACCGGGGTGGGCGCCTATATTGAGGCGTCAACCAGCACGCCGGTTGAAAGTGTCCTATAGGGTCATGGCCATCCGGATGGTCCGGGGATACCGCACGATCTCCGGTGAGGCAGCAGGCCTCCTTGCCCGATTGCCGCCATGGGATCTGGAGGCAAAGGTCCTCGCGCATACTTGGAAGTGGCGCGAGGAGGTCAAACGCTAGGGCGTAACTCCGCTGCCAAGGGAAATCGCGGCACAGCGGACAGAGCTCCGGCGGGATCTCATGGCGACGTGGAGAGTGCGCACCTTCCGGCTGACGCAGGTCCTCACCGGACACGATTGTTTCGGGAGGTTCCTGTTTGGGACAAGGCGGGAGGAAACGCCCGGGTGTTTCCATTGCAAAGATCGCCCTGAGGACACGCCGGAGCATACGGTGGAGGTCTGCCCGGCCTGGTCGGAGCACCACCGTGTCCTTATAGAGGCGATCAGCGGCGGTGATCTCTCGCGTCCTGGCCTGGTGCAGGCCATGGTACGGAGCGAGAGTGCATGGGTAGCCGTCGCTTCCTTCTGCGAAGCAGTGATGCTCGCGAAGAGGGAGGCGGCGCACGTGAGGGAGAGGCAGTATATGCGCCCTCACGGCCCTAGCTTTCGCAGGAGACGCCTTCCTGCTCCACCCAGAGCGGGAGAAGTTATTGATGATTTCCCAACCTCAAAAAAAAAAAACAATAGAATTAGTTTGGGCACAGGTTAAAGGGGCATGTCGCAAAAAATAATAAATATTTAAAAAATGAAAGAAGTTAAAAAAATATTTGAAGAATGGGTTAGTAATGGGACTTCTTCGTCATGGAGAGCTTGCGTATAAAAGTAGAAGATGATATGTGTCGTATGGACCATGTCATTGATAACATCACTGATATATTTTTTATAATAAACACTTTTGCTAGCGGTTTCGCCCTCGTGGAGGTCGGAAATTATCCTACGGGAACGTATTACCAGGATAAAAAGTATCCTATATATTAATCCAGGTTCTATCAACTATCCGTATACCAAACTGCAGCCCAATCCGTACAGCCATGTTTGCGTGATTGAGTAACAAACATCCAAACATCTAAATATCCAAACATACAAACTTTCACATTTCTAAATACACATCTCTAATTTATTTTATTTTAAATTACCTTACTACTGAGAAACAAAATATACTTTTAACAAATAAAAATAACAAAAATAGTGCACGTCGTGTTTTAAGACAAGTTATTAAATTTAAAATTTGCTTGTAAGTACATTATTACAAGTTCATTCAATTTTGTTCGTTCTTACACCACCTCACTACATTTTTATTTTGTCATAATCTGCCCCTTCAACTGTCAAGTTACTGAATACAATTAAAAGTCGAACTTTAGTAGAACTATTTCCACGAAGTTTTTATAGAAATTGTTCTACGAGAGTCGCGTCGCGACTGTTTGGAGGAGCCTTTATTACTTCTAAATAATAATATCACACTCAAACGGAACGCACAAACCAAATTCATAATAACATCACACAATAAACACCCCCGCAACATTTGATATCCATTCTTATTATTTTTATTTTCGATTTATTGTCGTGAAAAACGAACAATTTCTATACACAATCGTTAGGGTCCGCGATCCCCTGCCAATTAACATTGGACACGGTGGTCAGAGCTATGTCAAAGTTAGACATATTTTTTGCCCACTGTGACACACAGCAATCAATATACATCAATCTTGAACATTCTAAAAGTAAACCCAAACTTTCAGCACTCCGTCAAAACCGTTACGAACGTTTCGCAAATTAACACAGTGATACAATTCGCGAGCGGTCGGGACAAAATGTAATTAATAATTAATGCAACGAACGGCCAAGTAGAAACTTTGCTAACACAGAAGTTACTTCTGGCGCTGGCGTGACCTTTTCTGTGAAAAAACAAATGCAGAGATATAACTGGCATGTTACGCCGTGTGTAGTAACGAGCTAATTTAAACTTTTCGGTCTCTCAGTCCTTTCGGAGGGTGTCTCCCTTCTCGTCACCTGAGGCGACTGTCCTTGGTTAGACGGTACTTTTCAATAAAACAAAAATAAAATGCACGCGCTTCTTATATTGGTTTTTGGTTGAGAATAATTGATTTCACTTTTGGATTTTGAGGTTTTTTAATTGAATTGTCGGGTTGACGTCTTCTATTCGGGAATGGGAAGCCTCGGGACTTTAAAACAGCTTTATTTTGCAGTTTATGTATCTTTTAAATACAACGAAATAGTTGAGTGACTTTCTGTGTCATCATTTTAGTTACCATATTTAAAGCTCACTTCACAAAACATATCAATCACGAAAATGGTATCAAATATAACCCCACATTGCCACAAAATTGATCCATTTAAAGAATTCAAAACCGGGTCACGCTACCCTCGACATAGATAATCATAAATCACTTCAAACGTGAAAATCAAATATTTATGTGGGTGTAAAATTTTCGTCCACACGGCGCATGTGTGGTGACCACTGTCCACTGGCGTGGCGGTGGGTGTGGCCTATCGTTTGTCCGAGTTGACCCACAGTCTACCTTTTCAAGTAAAATTGATAGGGTTCGATTGTGTAAACGTTTATGTACCTACTTGTAAGGCTTTTACATTCACACGTTGGATTTAGAAAGGTTTTAGCGGTATGATGTGCGTTAGTACTTGGCTCGTGAAGCAATAACGTACCTATTATGTTGGAAGATCGCTCGTTGCATAAGTGTAGTGAGATCGAACATCGGAGCCTTAGTACCCATATCTAGGATGCTAGATGGAGGTTAATTTGAAGGCTGTTATATAGCGGGAAATATTATCCAAAATCTGTTACTGTTCATTATTTTCTTCATTTCGTCAGATAGGCAGTAAAATACTGGTACTCAGCTACACCCGATAAGACTGGAAGCCCAACATTGTGGAGAAAAGGCAAGGCAGATGATGAATTTTCTTCGTTCCAATTACACATTTTACTAAGTACGTAGGTATAGAGGCCAGCACATCAACGCTACAACAATCTGTCACATTTCTTTGATCGTTTTTCAACTTTATTACAAAAGAATAAGGTTCATGTTGAATTGGGAAAATTTGACAGTTTGGGATAGCTTGATATGCTGGCGACTGTACTACGTTTCCGTTTTTCTACGACAGTATCACTAAACGTTGTTTGATCAGGCACAGGATACATCCACCTCTACTTCCCCAGGAAGTGTTCCCATTTGCCACGAGCCATCACCTTTACAACTCTGTAAAAAATTAACATCAATAACGCGTGCATTTACATAATATACCCTCTAAACAAACTAGGCACGTAGTTTTTTTTTTCACTATATTAATTTAGTTCTCGAGTTACAATGCAATACAGCCCCTATAGACATTACAGTGCTGCCAACTTTACAATGAAATTGAAGGAAAAAAATAATAATAACAAGAGAGTTTGAACGGAGTCTGTAAGGGCGTCTACACAGTACTTATGTGAAATTAGCTCGCGAACGAGCTTTGATGTGCCGACCAATTGTCCGTACGAAAGCGCCTTTATAATCCGAGGCGTCGCGACCGTGTCTTGTGTTGAGCTATTTATATTATGGTGATGTCAATTAATATGTAAGGAGTTAATTATGTACGTGAGATTTGTTTGGGGTTAGTCTTTGGGTAGGGGAAACTATCCTTCATGGATGCTATCATAGGTAGGTATTGTAAAGAAACGACACGGTTTAAAATTGATACTACCATAAATTAAATTCATGAGTTTTCCGCTCTCATGAGACACGCCGGCTTATCACTGGTTGCTTGAAACCGACCCCGTTGCGAATGCTATATCCACTGACAGGGATTGCGCTTCCAGAAATTCGTAGGACCATAGCCAGCCGCATCGAGATGGCGAAGCTACAGGACGACCGACGCCACCCAATGCACAACTCTAGTCCAGTGCCACAGAGGCTTAAAAGACGCAGAAATTTTCTTGGATGCGTGAGTCCAGCCTACGGCAACCCCTCCACAGGAAGACGCGATCTTTGGCAAGAAATACTAAAGCCTCCTGATTTCTTCGTGGAACCATCAGAGAGCCTCCCATCCGGTCACAAGCTACCGTGGCCTACTTGGAAAACCTTAAATAGACTTCGAACCCAAGTAGGTTGCAGCAAGGACAACCTCTACAAGTGGGGATTCATGGACGGGTCAGATCTCCGGTGTGTGTGCAGCGTCTCTCCACAGACAATGGCTCACCTCCCATCTTGCACTGCATGCCCTATTACCTGCACACATGAGGCATCAGCGAACGGTATTCGCGTTGCTGAATTTTGGACCAAACAAATTTAAAAAACTGTACACATTATGTACATTCTTTAGTTTTATCTTTGCCATCGACACGATAAGAAGGAGAAGAAGATGAGTTTTATAAAGCCTTACCAGTAGATTTGCACGAATTTACTAAAAACGTGCCAATTGCCTAATACATATTTTTGGAATTGTTGATTTGCCCACAAATAAATAGACCTCATGCGAGTTGCATATAGAAAACATTATATTACTAGCTTCCGCCCAAGCTTCGCCCGCGTGGAAGTAGGAAATAATCCCGCGGGAATATACTACCTGGATAAAAGATCCTATGTGTTAGTCTAGGTCACAATCTATCTGTGTGACAAATTTTACCCAAATCCGTTCAGCCATTTTTACGTAATTGAGTAACAGACATCCAATCATCTTCACAAACTTTCACATTTATAATAATAAAGTAGGACTAGTAGGTAGTAGGATTTAAAGGTATGACGATATGCCCAATTCGGTAAGTAAATTCGAATTGACTAATAAGCCATGGTAAACTTTAACGTACATTTTATCAAATTGAAAAACAGTAAGTAACCTACTTACTTACTGCTGTTCTATTTGATAAAGTGATACTGCTTGGCAAAAAAGAAACCGTGCAAAAACGCTGAACTACATTTAGCGAGGACTATTTTATTGCAACACCTAGATTCTATTGGCATTGAAGCGAGTGTAGGATATATTATGCTAAAGTACACGAGTGATATCTCCCTAGCAAAGTTTCAAATCGCAAGGCTCTTTGGATAGCTCCGATTCCAGAAACAACTACTTTATTAGAGCGATTGATCTCGTCTGCTCACACTTTAAGTTTCAAAATTAATCTAGACAGATTCTCTTTAACAGATAACTATGAATTGAATACTATTGTCGTAAATTACTTACCTACGCCTAGAAATAGAATGTCAGATTCGGTTTTTTTCAAACCAGTGTTTGTTATTATTTTTTGTTATATCGTTAACCAGGTCAATCTACCTAGCCTTCTTCAAAATATGTTGGGGTCGGCTTCCGGTCTAACCGGATGTAGCTGAATACCAGTATGTTACATGGAGCGACTGTATATCTGACCTGCAAAATCCAGTAACTGGGTATTATGATACCTCTTGGCACGGTCATCTATAATCTTGGCACGGTCATCAGTAATCTTGGCACGGTCATCAATAATCTTGGCACGGTCATTAATAATCTCGGCACGGTCATGTATAATCTTCTGACGACCCGTAACGACACTTTTCGAGGCAAGGGGGTAAAGACAGTCACCCATCCACGGACTACCGCGGCATGCGTAACCTAATCGATCGACTACATAGCCACAATACAAGCCACTCAAACATAACACTAATATAATTAGAGTATCTATTCACAAATACAACCCAGATTCAAAAACATGATTACAACTATCTCTCACACCTTTAACATCTGTTCCAAAAAACTAAAAACCGATTAACTTTCTTGTCCCAACAAAGAAAATAACCCTTTAAATGCAGACCGCAGTGTAAGACGGTTATTACAGGCCTTTTGTACCCAGCTAAGCGGTCAACCCTGCAACTGATACCTTACAGCACCGTGAAGGCAACAACATGTAATTAAGTGTCATTTAACACTTAAAAGATTGAAAGAAAGTGTCATTCATTGCCCATATGCTGTGGACGAATGTCGTGCAACACTTTTTTTTTGGTATTATTACCATCGACTGTCCTGTCTTTTAAAAAGTGTGTCACGTTTAGCAGCGGTTGTGTGTGGTGGCATATTAAGTATTTTTTGGATGTGCAATCCTTGAAATTTTTGGCATAAAGGCTCTTTCAAACAGACGCACCGCAGCAGCGCGGCGCGACATTCTTAGAAAAATGTATATGAAAACTTTATGGAGATTGTTCTACAAGAGTCGCGTTGCGACTGTCTGTGGGAGCCTTAAAGACAAAAACAGAAGTTGAAACGTTCATCTATAAGTCCAGTCAACAAAAGACAAAAGTAACCAGGGTCCTCGGATATGGTTGAAATTTAGTAAGAAACCGATGGATGTTTTCGAGTAAAATTGAATTTTAGAAATTCACTGTTTGTTTTGTATTAATCTAATTTTATTTTATCCGAAAACATCATCGATTTTTTAGTACACTTCAACTATATTCCACGACCCTGGTTACCTCATCATCATCTTCATATCAGCCGTAAGACGTCCACTGCTGGACATAAGCTGGGGAAGCTTATGTCCAGCAGTCCAAAGGGATTTGTTTTGCCATAATCACCACGCTTAGCAGGCGGGTTGGCGATCGCAGTATGGTAGTCAAATGCATAGAGAAAGCTGCTGCCCATTCTCTAGTAAGTCAGTTAGTTCCCTTCTACGACACCCACGGGAAGAAATGGGATAGTGCTTTTCTTTTACGTCCGGCACCACACGGAACACGGCCCTGGTTACTTATCGCTCGTTAATTAATAAGCAAATCTACGCCTACCTAATTATTCTAGATCAAATACCTATGTATTTGATCTACAATACTAAGGATACCAAATATTCTTAACAATGAATGAAACTGAAAAGAGTATAACACCATGATTTTAAATAAGATTTTTTTACTCAATATTTCGTGTGGTGCCGGACGTAAAGAATAGCATCATCCCATCTCTTCCCGTGGGTGTCGTAAGAGGCAACTAAGGGACTTACTAGAGAATGGGCAGCAGCGTTCTCTATGCATTTTACCACCATACTGCGATCGCCAACCCGCCTGCCAAGCGTGGTGATTATGGCAAGCCCCCCCAAATTGGGGGAGGCCTATGTCCAGCAGTGGACGTCTTCAGGCTGAAATAATGATGATGATGATGACTCAATATTTAACCAATTAGAATTACTGGGATTGCAAAACTAAACCTGAGGGGTCATTTTCGTAACAGTAACAGCAGAAATGGTTTTAATTTAGACAGTTTAACAACATTCATTGCATCATTCATTGATTAACGTTGTTGTGCAGACAAATTTTCCGATCATATGAAGCAATGATTAACATTTTTCTACAAAATAATTCAGATTCTGATTGATTGAAAAAAGTATAACAATTTATATATTAACCCTTTTACTAATAAATACGGAATAAAGTAATTATTACCAGGAATAAAAAAGGAATAACTATAGATTGTTATAGGTTTAAACTTGGAATAACGTTATTCTGTGATTATTAAATTGAGTAAATCTAAAATACCTTTGAACAAAACTACGATTCACATGCTTCTCTCTTCATATGACACTGATTTTCAGTGTCAAAACTTATACGACCACCTCTTACCATTCTACCACGGTACCAAAAATCACAGATATGAAACTATGTCCTTACCTTCTAGCGGATGCGGACAGCGCGGCAGAGGGTGGGGGGTCCCCCATACCCGGGGTCCCCGCAGACACCCTGACTTGCGGGGCCTGTCGCAGGGCCTTTGCCCTCGCAGACATCGTACGCTTCATCCAGCATAAGGTGTCTTCCTGTGATAAGGACCTAACGTCCTATCATTGTTTTAGTGCTGGTGAGTTTCATTTTGTTTTAAGTATTTTCTTGCTGTCGATTTGGCCACATATAAATAACTACGTGCTTGTCGCTTTTAGAAAACAATATGCTATTTAAATGTGTCAATTCGCACGGTTCAGAAGAGTGAAATCGTGCAAATCGACTAAAAAGTCGATTTAACTACAACTTTAATAATCATCAATTCCACAACGGTATTGTTGCCTGCTTACTCATATTATTATAAGTTGGGAAGTTTAATATTTTTAACCGACTTTAAAAAGAAGGAGGTTATCAGTTCGACATGTATAAATATATATTTTTTTATGCATGTTCGGGCATAACTCCGCCTTAAATAGATGGATTTGCAATTTTTTTGTTTTGCAAATCCGTTTATGTACACCGTGACATTTTAGTCGTCTTACAACGGCAGCCACTTCATCTATTCAATGACTACAAGACATTTAAAGAATAAAAAAATTTTTTTTATGGACATTTATTAATAATTTATAAAAAGAAAATATTCAATAAGACGCAAGACGTAGATATGATAATGGAATGAATGATGGAATGTAACAGTATAGGTATCTTCTACCCTATGATAAGTAAACATTATTAACAGGAAGTTTCATAATTCTAAAGCATTATTTATGCCTTTGTATCTATTATCTTTTAATGGTAACACTTTTTTAATTTCGGCTAGAGGTATTGTATGTCGGATACATTGAGATGACCATCTTTGTAAGACGACTAAAATGTCACGGTGTATATTGTTTTTCCGAAAGTCTGTTGTTTTTTTCTTTTGGAAATAGTTTTATAAAGTATAATGTTGAATTCTTAGAGCAGTTTGCACCAAATTGTTAAATGCGTTTAGCATCTTCAACCGATTTTTTTTTGATTAGCCTATACTGTCCTACTGCTGGGCAAAGGCCTTCAACCGATTAACAGAATTAAAACCATGTTTTAAATTCGTTAAGTGTTGAACGTATTTAGTGATTTGTGGTAAAAGCGGGTCTTCATCTAAGAAGAATTGCTTGGGAGCGTAATTGTTAAAATTCCAAACCCCTTCTAGATTTAGAAGCAGCTTACGATGACTTAACATTGTAACTTCTCAATCGCAGGTCCGAATTCCGACCAAGAAGATGGCTCAAGGCCAGGTCAGGTGTCAAGCGGGAGCACCAGCCATCGGAGGCCGTCACTCCTTACTGCGAGGAGGCCCCCGAGCAGCAGAGTGCATACCCCTCCCCTCGCCAGCCCTTCTATAGCACATCCTGACCTTTTAGAAGATGGAGGTGCTTCGAGCACTCCTAAGAGGCTATTAGACGGTAAGTGGTTTATTATTTTATCTATTATCAGTCAAAATGTCTGGTATGGGGGCCAGACCAATCTAGTGAAATTTGGTGACACGCTATCTAGTTAGGTTAGATTGTGGTGTTCGCCAAGAGGGTTTGACTTCTCCGGACCTGTTTAGCCTGTATAACAATATTCTGATCGACGAACTCAGAAGAACAAATTGGCTGTTACCTAGCCAATGTCTGTGTGCATAGCTTGAGTTATGCTGATGACTTGGTTCTTTCAAGTCCCTCGATTAAAGGCTTAAGGAAACTGTTGTCTGTCTGTGACCATTACGCTGATGCTCATGGACTGAAATATAACGATCTCAAAACCGAAACTATGGTATTCAGGTCCGGGGAAAATACCTAATCTTTATTTAAATAGCGCAACCATTAAGGTCGTAAACCAGGTTCAATACTTAGGGCACATTTTGATGGATAGACTTCAGGATGACTGCGACATTGAAAGAGAGCGTAGGGCCCTCTCAGTGATGAGTAACATGCTCGCGCGCAAATTTGTGAAGTGCACCAAAGACGTAAAGAACACTCTGTTCAGAGCTTATTGCTTGTCAATGTACACCTGCTAACTTTGGTGCAACTTCACAAAAAAGGTATACAGTTCATTAAAGGTTCAGTACAATGATGCCTACCGGATGCCTAATGAAACTGCCAAGATACTAAAGTGCCTCCAGTATGTTTGCCGAAGCGAGGGTCCCGGACTTTTACGCCATCGCCATCATGAAATCGAGGGTCGCGTCTTTTTGGCGAAGTTTGAGACGCTCCAGTAACAGCATTTTGAGGGTAGCAAGCTTTATATCTGCACACCGGATTTCTGTTCACCTAAACGGGAACAAATAATGACCAAAACAATTTAACGTATTTTGGAAGACTATGTGTGTTATTAGTTAGTAAGATTATTGTTATAAGGACTATGGTTAGTTTTTATTTTATTATTTTTACTGTCAATTTCTGTATATTGCCTGCAATAAAACAAAATTTATTTTATTTATTTATTTATATTTATAATTCTACTTTCGACACATAGGCATGATTTTAGATCATTAATAAGGTCTCCCGATCTATTCTATAAAAATCTCAGTGTGAAAACTTAGGTGAAGTGAGTGTGAAGTGAGCTTTCAATAACGTCAATACCGTCATCATCATCATCTCAGGCCGGAATCAATCTTTTTGTGCCAAAGTTCTGGGTTCCGTGCGTCTCTCATCCAGGTGTTTCCAGCGACTCTGACAATATCATCCACCCAACGCGCTTTTGGACGACCCTGTTTTCTTTGGCCTGATCTTGGCGTCAATCCTGTAGTACACATGAAATGATAGTTTACCTCACCAAAAGTTTTCACGCTGAGATTTGTACAGAATGAAACGAAACAACTTTTGGTACTGCCAAAACAAAGATCCATCAAATTATTAGGACTTGATTTGAATTCAGAATACCAATAGTAATATTGTCTTATTCCTTTGTTTATGGCTTTGACTTTCAAAATACTATCAAGCTCCCACCACGCCCAGAAGAATGAGTTTTTAACGGTTTTTTTATCTCATAGGTGAAGCAGGAGTATCAACGCCTAAAAGGCGTGCCTCCACGTCACCGATGCCATCAAGTTCCCCTGACGAAGACATTAAGCCGAAGATCAAGCAGGAACGAATGGATACTTCAGCGTCACCTGAGGACCTGAAGAAATCGAGGACCGAAGTTGCTGATGCGGAATCCAATACTATGCATAGTGGTAAGTGTCTTTTACTTTCAATTGTCATGTTAACTGAAAAAAAAAAGAAGTTTATAGGTGATTCTAGTTGCTGTGGCAAAGTGTCTTTAGTAGCTCTTTAAATTTCAATACATTCACGCTTAGATTTTTGAATTCTCTAATGATGCTCTTAATTAAACGAACCACAATAAAAAAAGTCATAATGATGATCTCTCAAAATCTTTGTGAAAGAATATGTCTGGATGCAATTATGCATCATTAGCGACACCCAATTGATGACCGTGAAGGCAAAAACGTTCATTAATCTCATGTTTAAAAGTATTAATGTTCAGAATACAAACAGTAGCTAACGTATGTAGGTACTTACTTGATTAATTATAAATGCATTGGACTGGCATTTGCATTCAGTTTCATTGGCTTTACTAAAAACATCGATAGCGTCACCATTGTCTGTATCCTTACAATCTACATCTCTAAAATCCAGTGAGACGTCACTATTCAGAACAGAACAGTTTTGTCTGTGATTCAGTCAACCAAAAAATTCCATAACCAGCCAAAAGACGGAACGGACACGTGCGAGAGAATGCCATTTTTACACTGAACGTCACGTCATCGGCATGACGGTCCGGTGTTTATTATATTAATGATTATTTCTCAGCTTCAAAGGATTCTTTGGAGACAGTTTTATCTTCACGATACGACTTTGTCACGCAAGATGTTGCACAATGACGATGTTGGACAATCATGTGGGTTGTGCTTCGTCATCGCCTGTCCATACATTTTGGATTGGGAGTTAATCCTGTCTTTGGTAACAGGATGTTTCGAATTGTGTCGTTTTTATTCTTCTTGGTATTCTTAATTTTGTATGTACTTACTGCACCAAAAAAGAACGCCCACTCTTGGCTACGGTGATTGGGGGAAGCCTAAGTCCAGCAGTGGACGTTTTTCGGCAGAAATGATGATGTACTCATCATCTGCCTATCTTTAAGGCAACTAAGTTCGGGTCGGCTTCCAGTCTAACCAAATGTAGCTGAATTTTGTGTATTTTTTTTTTTCATTATGACGTATAATGTTTATTTGATTTGATCATACATTTTGATAGTCACTTTTTATACTGACATAGACGAAATATTAGCACCACACACGTCCCATACCTACGTGTTTATTTTACCTACCCGAACCGACTTATATGAAATTCTAATGATGGTTGATGCAAATTCCTATGCTAATTAAAGACTACGCTTTAGTCTGGCCTTTAACCTTCTACTTTCACCTTGAAAACAATTTTTCACTCTAGATCTAGTGTTAAAAATCATCTAACAAAAGATTTCCTTATAAATTCGCTTAAAATAAACTCACTAATCCTTCAAACTGTTTCAATAAAACGTAGAATAAATAAAAACGGAGGTAGCCGAACATCTGTATAAGCGAGCAATCTTGCGGGGGTGGTTCGAGAAATAATCTATCCGAGGCTAACCCTTTGTGCCAGCAGATGTGCTGTCATTTGACACTTTTGTATTAAACCCGTTGCACAACAAAGCCTTTCCTTAAACCCGAAAATTGTGCACCGTTCAAAATTTTCGACCCGCATTTCTGTCAACTGCTTTATGAATGGCAACTTACAAAGGAGAAAGAAAAATATTAATAATTTGCCCGTAATTGTAGCTGTTTTATTATTAAAATTTATGAATAAACCAAAACAGCTAAAGTTATATATAGAAATGCCAGTTATATGTCTGATGATATTTTTGAGAACGAACTTCTTTTTCTGGTGGAAAGGTTTAAGGAAAAAGATAACTGTATATGCACGAAAATCTATTTATATTGGTCACGTATTATCACATCTTTTTATAGCCATCACCAGCCACTCATCTTACTGATAACTAAAGACCAAACCTTTTCGGACAGTTTTTTAACGCACTGATAAATATATCATCCGATTACTAGATACCAAGTTCAGTTTGATAATCCAGTAGATATGAAACGTCACTGTTATATCTGGACACTAAATGTGACGTTATTGCGTTGCTGTATATCGGGGTTGCGCTATCCATGTGTCAATTGCAGGTTGGCTTCAGCACCAGTTGTTTCGGATTATTGGGTTTGTCCTAAACGTTCATATTAACCCTTTCGACTGAGCTGTCAAACCAACCAGTTTCAATATACCACGGGGGCCCACATCACAATGAAAATATAGCAATATATTAAATAGATAACAAGAAACAATAGAGTCAAGTCCATAAATCCACTCGACTTTTAAAACCGCATTCATAACGGAAGCTTATTGTCAAAACAAGAACATAATTTTAATGGTGACAGTAAGTCGCGACCTCGTGCCAACTTAAAAAAGGGATCTTAATTTTAATTGTATTATTCCGTACATATTAATTAACCCCATCGCTGTACGAACAGATAAAGGGGATGATTTAGGAAAAAAAAATTATTTGCATGAGCACACGATTGACGCACGCGTATTGTTGTCATCTGCCTTTTGTGATGACCCTTACATTTACCATGACCGCGTCAATGACTAAAGAGCTCATGCTTTATGAATAATCCGTTCAATATTCAACCTTTCTACATTGTCATTAAAGTTCATAGTCAAGTTTTATCCGTTGGGCGTTAATAGCTATCCGGACACGGATAGCTACGATATTATAATTGTCAAAGATGCTACCGAGGTCCCATTGTTAGAAACGGTCTTTTATAATTTTTTCAAAGATAAAAAATGTTTGGCGTGTTCCTGACACGTGGAACACACTCATGCGTTCGCCGTGACCTATGGAACTCCTTTAAGCGTGACACAATGCTTGTGGATATTTTTAGTTTTTGTATAAACGGGAAGGTGGCTAAGTGGCGGCTTTGGAATAAGTGGGTTTTAATTTTAGACATGACGTCTGCGACTTTGTGAAATGTGAGGGGAAGTTTGTCTCGTGACTATCGCGTGTCCTTTCAGTTGTGAACGTATTTAGGAGTAATACGCATTTGAGAAGTTGAGTTTTCTGCAATTGTCGCCTGTTTTACTTCGTTCAGGTGACATTTGGAGTTAACAATAGTTCTTGGTCGACGGGGCATAAGAATCTGTGTCCACAGAGTGTCGCCAGAGTCATTACCATCACAAAACGGAGTGAACCAATGGCCGTCACTTGTTTGTATCAAAACAAATATTGTATCAAGTGTGCATGAGTCCAGTGTTTGGTCTTCTTTGTTTGGTTTATGAATTAATGAAGGATTGTCGGAGCGGATATGTGCTCCGTATTCATGGAAAATTGTTGAAATTAAATATTTTTTAGAATTAACTATTCCCTCCTGTATGGATTAACTGGTCTGATTTTTTATTTGTAAAGAGAATTTTTTTTAGTTCTTTTATGAATTGTATTCAATGACCCTCTGAGTGAAGCATGGACAATGATAGCGTATTGATTTCTACAGGGCCCAGGGCTTTGAAATTATCCTTTTAACCCGACATGCACGGTCTGGCGGACCTCAAAACGGTCAGCTGCTGCGTCCCAAACAAGCGAACGCTTTTTACTTGTCCACTCGCGCGAAATAAACGTCAACAATGAATTTGAAACGGACTGCGGGCTGTTATATCTGTGAACTAATTACGCATTCATGGACCGTACTTCTGATAAATGATCGCCCCCGCAAATGATTCCTCGATTAACTCCCGTCTAAGATATTTCCATATCAAGACATGTTTTCTTAAGGGTCGGCCACAAAAGGGCCATCTCGGCGCCCAATCTTTAATCCTATCTCGGGGACCTTTGCGGGCGAATTTAAATTTCTTTAGAAATATCGTCCTTATTATGTACGTGCGGGTTTCTATTCCTTGCGACGTTCGTGGGCGAGATAACGTAAGTTAAGTCCGAGGAGAGATTGTTGTGAAAAAACTACCGCTAACTTTGACGAGATCCCATCTGCTGGGTAGTGTCCATTCAAATTTGATCCCTAACACTGATGCGTAAATCTGCATTTTGTTCGAGAGCTTCTGGATTAGTAGAACCTTATTTTGTATATGAGGTGATAAGTCTTTATGAGGGGTCAACCTTTTCTATAGTGAACCTCACCCTTTTAGTGAAAAGAGTCCGTTGATAGCTGATTTAGGAATGGTGATAATGCATTCAGTGTGTGTGTAAATATATCATAGATTTATTTTATGATAGATTGCCTCTCGACTTTCAGCCGTTGGTTCTGGTAGATTGTGTGGTTTATAGATACCTATGCGATGTGTTAGGAATTTTAAAGGATTGTGGTGCATTGTGCGGTGCAGTGTGCAGTTGAATAGCTGTCATACTTGCTTTGTGTCCGTCCACGTGGGGTGCGCGGAATCCGTTAATTAAAATTTGCGTTCCGATTGATAGCTGTGCAGATGTCGGGTTAGATGTGGCTAATTAGTTGAGGTATGTCTTGTTTGAGTGGGTGTTCAGATCATAGAGATACTGTAATAGAAATAAAATGTTTAATTATGCCGGAAGCTTCTAAGTAAGTAGATCTGAAGACACTTTTACGTGTCAAAATTTTGTTGGTCATTATTTTACAACTAGATGGCGCCGGCTTTTACTAGCTGACTGATCTGTAACTCAAAGGTCATGATCTCTTTTAAAGTGCAAATATTATATAATTTGAATTTAATGTGAGGCTAACAATGCAGGGCCATATCTGGAATGGCCTTTTGAAGCAAGAGCCATTGCAGCTTTGAGCTGACCTGTCCCAACAGATGGCATGTATAGTCATCGTGTAGCTCTGCCCCTAATTATATGATATAGATATACCTAACACGATAGAGTTATGAATATAGAAAACAATACAATGTTTGGTACGGATACAAATTAGAAAGCTTGAAATATTATTTCAAGGAATAAAATGAATATGATAGAACCAATATTTAGGAAGACTTAACAAGTGACATGCGGAGTATTGCGGAATATAATTTGATGAAGTCGATGATAATACATAAGTATTAGACGGTGATCTAAAAATTAAAAGTAATATTGAACTAAATGACGCCTGTAACTACATAAGCTTTAGACCGTACTTTGTTTATACCTGACTTGACTCTACTAGAAATCACTTAGAATCAAGAAATCATAAATTATTGTATTTCTGTAAGTAGGTTAGTACAAATACTTTTGCACGTCAATCATATTTTGAAAACTAGATGATATCGGCGTTTCCTATCTGTCTACTCGGGCCGAAACAAACTCAGAGGTCACAGTCCCTTTTAAAGTCCAGACATAATCTTGGTCAGATAGTGTGAAGACCATTTGGATTGGTGACTGAAATAGTCTTTTGTGGAAAGAGCCACACAGATTCAGTGGACCTGTTCAGTCAGTGCACGCATTTATCAGGCACATATTACGTGTAGGTATATATTTAATAGGTATGTAACCACAGTAACAATGAAATCACATAGCATGATACATTCTCCAAATAAATAGGCAACACTTAAACGCATCGGTGCGTTGAATCAATTTTAAAACTTCCACCTACCCTCGCTCAAATTTTATTGTTTTTCCAACATTTTTTGTAATATGTGGTAATGGACGTCACACATGTGTCGGCAAGTTATTATGAGTTTAAAATAGCCCCACACAACGTGTCGGGGACGGATTTTTGTGAGCATTTGTGTCTTGATTTTGGGTCTTGCGACGTGACGTGTTAACATGTCTCGAGATGTTAGGGGCTGTTGGATTACTTGTATGTTTAAGTGTTTGCTTGGTTTTAGTCGGAATGTGTTTGCGTCCATAAACTGCATTAGTTTTGATAATAGTTTTACGTTGTTCAACAGTTCTACCTACTAAACTGTTACCGTTTTCAAAAGAAATTTAATTAGATTAATGAACGGCTTGTTTTGTATTTATTTAATATTTAATTAAATTTTGTTCGAAGACATAATTCGGTTTCCTACTAAACTTCCGCTATATCCGACGACCGTGGTTACTTATATATTTTGGTGACTGTACATGCAATTAATATTCATTCATGCTTAAATCGAATACTTACTTCCCAAGGTTTTCATTTGAACTACATACTTTTCATCTCTTCATTTTATCTATCATTGTTACTGTTCTGATTTCTCTGACAACCACTTCGTAGGTATAGCCAATTCATTACTTTTATACTTTTATCACCTACCTATTTCTGGAAAAAATATTATTCTCATAAATAGTCATGTTAATTTTCCCTTAAATTATTTCAATATTTCTGACCAATAAATTTCCTCCGTCTAAAACACTGACGTTCTACTTACATAAGGGTGTAACTGCGAGGGTGTCGACGTAGTAACAATTTGTGAAGTAATGTGATAGTTTACAAAAATCACCGTTTTACCGCTTTTGGGAGCGGCCAATAGACGTACCGGTGACGGCTTTATTGAATGTTTAGCTAATTAGCGTTTTATTATTATCAAACAATTTTGAGATACAGTTATTATTATGTTCTACTTTACGATAGTAGAGATATTTATTTGACATTTATTTATACACATGTATATGCTTATATATTATTTATAACACAACTAACTATCAATATTAGGTACCAACCTATTAAGTTAAATAATTAATTAAGTATAGAAATAAATACAAAAACTACTTTATTAGATCATCGTTATCTGCCTAACCTTTTTCAATTATGTTGGAGTCAGCTTCCAGTTTGACTGGATGCAGATGAATACCAGCATTTTACATGGAACGCCTGCCTATCTGAATTCCACAACCCACTTTCTGGGTAATACAATACGCCTTTAAGATTGGTTGTCAGACTTTCGGGCTTCTGACGACCTATAGCGACTGTTAAAGCTATCGTGCTTTCCGAGGCACGGAGAGGTCTTGGTATGTAAAAATGGTCAACCATCCATGGACCAACCTGACCGATCAACCCGTGCATCCGATATTGTTTAGCCACATACCCCTACTTTATTAGACTAAAACTACTTTATTCGATTTAATCGATAAATTGCAATTTCAACGATTAACACCTGTCTCATACCTATTATGTACCTAATCTCATACCTACTTACATAAATTTAAAAAGATACAAAGTAGGTACTCAATGAAAATTAGAAGACCATTAAAAACCAGCCCTTTTGTTGCCTCCTAACAAAACAAAAATCACCACACCAAGAAAAAATATCCATTCACAAAGCCATATACTTACGTAAGTATTTATATCTTCAGTTTTTCTTACTTCAACACTTAATTTACGGAATATTAATAGTCAGTAGCAACTCAGGTCGGGGTCATTTCTTACACAGCTCACCATTACCTTTTGTTATTTCGCAAAACACTTGTGTACTCCGCATTGTCGGTCAAATCGGTCAATTCGTGTACATTATTTGAACAATAAGTCACAAATTATTTTTTCAGTTGCGTCCTTATGACCCAGACGGCATTGAATGACGTCACGTCTTCTTAATGACCTGTAGCTAATATTATATGGAAAAATTTATTCACTTGAATAATATGAGGGTATATATGTATAATGCTTGAATATTAATGATTTTATAAATGAATAAAAATGCGCCTGCACACATACATGGTGGGATTTTATCTCGTAGTGGATTTTAAATTCCCGAGGTTTTTTTTTTTTTTTGGGTTGGGAAATTATCTAATAATTTTTCCCGCTCTGGGCGGAGCGGGAGGGCGTGTCAGACTTTTACTGCCTAAAACCCACCCGTGTTCCTTCTTCACTTGCCAGGGGCCACGGTTTCTCTTTCGAACAACCAGCAGGCCTCAGCCTTTGCGGACCCCACTAGTTGGTGCTGACATCTCTTTGAGGCGCGCGTGGAACACAACGCGCCGTCGACCCTGGTTTGGTTACTTACGATGTAGGTCCCGTGGAGAAATTTGCTGTGTTTGTATGGTCTGTACCACACCCTTAATTCCTCCCATTAGAACTCGCAAGAAAAAAAAAACCGTAATAAATATGGCTTTAAAGAATTTTAATCATTGAAATCATTAATAAACCCTCCAAGTTACTTTATGCTCGGTTGCTTTATACAAAAACGTTTAGTTTTGCTTACCAATGGTAGCATTTTTATTTTCAAACTGAGCAAGCTAATTTCACCTGTGATAGCTACTTTCAAATAAGGGAGTCTATTACGCGAAGGAATTAATTCGGTGTTTCAGTCTTTAGAGTCTTCATTTTAACCTACAACTGTCCCCAAACGAATTAGCAGCATTGAGTGATGGTGATGATGATGGGACTCCCTTTTCTGCACGTAGACTCCCATTCGGTCCGTTGTGCGTGGGGATACTGGCTAACAAAGCCAGCCTAGCTCCGCCCAAAAGCACAGAAGCTTCCTGGGAGCTTCACAGGCTTCGCGACCTCACTGTTCCGAGGATTTCTTCACGTTGAGAAGCCACGGCCTCGCATTCCAGGATGACGTGGGCGGCTGATTCCTCGGCGTCAAGGCAGCCCCTGCAAAGCGGGCTGTCTGTGGCGCCTATGTTATAAAGATGTTTGTTGCCGCATTGAGTGACGTTTTAACGAAATAATTATTTAAAAAAAAAACCGGCCAAGTACGAGTCGGACTCGCGCACCGAGGGTTCCGTACAAACCTATTATATATTACTTACTTATTATATATTGAAAATGTATTTTTTTTACATGATGTAACTAACGGTAAATTACGGTTTACGATTTATAACGTATTTAAAAAAACACTACGTACTAGATCTCGTTCAAACCAATTTTCTGTGAAAGTTCACAAGGTAATGTACATTTTTTTTAGTTTTATCATTCTCTTATTTTAGAAGTTGCAGGAGGGGGGGACACATTTTACCACTTTGGAAGTGTCTCTCGCGCAAACTCAATATCATTTTTGAAGACCTATCCATAAATACCCCACACGTATGGGTTTGATGAAAAGAACGATTTGAGTTTCAGTTCTAAGTATGGCGAACCCCCAAAATTTATTGTTTTTTTTTTTCTATTTTTGTGTGAAAATCTGAATGCGGTTCAGAGAATAGGTAGGTACATCTACTTACCAAGTTTCAACAGCATAGTTCTTATAGTTTCGGAAAAAAGTGGTTGTGACATACGGACGGACAGACAGACAGACATGACGAATCTATAAGGGTTCCGTTTTTTGCCATTTGGTTACGGAACCCTAAAAACGAACTAAAATTTTAATTTCGCGGGCTTATCGCTTTCCCCTTAAAACAAATGCAACTACATGAAAATGCAGCTCCCAAAGAAAATGCTGATACATACATAGGTAGCTTGAAATCGGAATACCTAGTATAAATATCTTTACAAACATTCACTGTATTTGGTGACCAACCAGTTCTGGGCAGAAAAGTTGTATTTGGAAAATTTTATTTTTCCACAAACAACAACATGTCTCCTAGTTATGGGTCACAATTTGCACCATTCGGGGTTATAACTTCGCACTAGTGTAAGGCTAGGTGCTCACTGTAAGCGGGTTGGGTTGACCCCAAAACGATGTTAATTTTAAAACATAACGTATCGCCAAAGGTGGGCAAAGGTGTTGAACCACATTTCGCCAGTTATGTTTAAAACCCATGTAATAGGGGGCGAGCCTATTCTTATCAAGAGGGCACAAATCCAAACCAAAAGATTAAAGTAGAAATTGTAAAGTTTCGTCTTGTAGGTTCTGTTGAGTGCGAATATTCAAAACAGTTGTAAAGGGGAATATTTATATTTAATCGTCTATATATACTGTAGAAGGGCCGAAAAGACTTATTGTAGATTACGGCTTAAAACGTCATTACATTTTTCGATCGAAAAAAGTCGACGTTCTAATTAAGGTCCATCTTCAGCTTGGCAAATCTTTAACACTCAAAAATCAAACCTACTTTTCCCCACCCGTTTACTAGCTAAAAAGTATACTCCCCTCCACTTTAACCTTTCCATAACCCGCTGATCGCTGGCAGTCTATACAAATCTCAAGGGGGGTAGTGGAGCGCGGGCGGAAGGGGAAGGCGGTCATTCAGCGCAGCGGCGCGACGGACATCCGCCGCATAACAAGTCGATGGCGACTCTCTACGGAACGCCGTTCTTATTTCAGATTTCGCATAGATTCAAATATAAAACGCATTTTTGAGTTCGACTTCGCTTCGGAAATGATCGTTAATTGTTCGCCGTTGAATGATTGGTGGTTTGATTGTAACGGTTTGTTTTTTTGAATTTGGATTGGCGAATTTTCTTTCAGAATTATTTTTGCAAAAGATTAAGTTATGTTATTAATCAGAGGGGCAATACTCGTAATTTTAAGAAACGTTCACAGTCTGATCTGTCTCAATCTGTCAAAAATGCCTCGAGTTTTCAATTTTTTTTGACAAGTTTTTCATATTTCGTTGTTGCCGAAGTGACACTGACACTAGATTATGAACGTTTTAATTACGAAAATTGGCCAACAGTTTTAGTTTTAGTTACATGAAAAACTGAAGAGAAAATTATTTTCCTTTACATCCATTTTACACTCCCAGCAAAGTCAAGCATATACATACACCTAAAACCGTATATCTAAGTAAATAAACAACGCTGTAGTACACACTCCGGTTGTCTGTAGTTTCTAGTGGTGTCCGCGAGAGGCGCTGGGGTGCGAACAACTGTTGTCGTCGCCGGAAGCAGCGCTGGCGGCTTCCGGCCGAGGAATGTTCTATATGGGCCGTTAGAATTTCGCGTTTTCAGTTTTAAGTTTTATTTTTTCCTGCAAAATGTGTTTGCGATTTCATATTTTTATAATTTGTAGAGAGATGAGAGATTAATTTGTGGTAGGTATTAATTACTAAGTCGTGTAAGTTTTTTTTTTTTAAAGAAAAGTTATAATTTTTTTTTATGACTAGGTACCTAGCGACTTCAATTATCCTGACGAAGTTTGTTTAGCCAAAATTTAGACTGAAGGTAAACATTTTTCCTGGGTTTCACAAATTGAAACAATAGGTACATAGAAAAACATTGAAATTTATGTTAAGACAAAAACCGTTTTTATTACCCTTTTATTTTAGTCAAACATATTTACAACACCCCACAAAACCCTTCTAAAAGTCATACTTAATTCCCACCCAATAAAAATTACCGAAAAACTGCATACATACATAAATTACGGTTCTCCACGGCCGCGACAACCGGATACGCTTTCCCGAGCTAAACGTCCACCCGGTGGGTGGTGGGGGTCACTTCGGAGCCCCCTCAGCCCCAC
Source organism: Polymixis flavicincta (assembly GCA_949987655.1). Taxonomy (NCBI): domain Eukaryota; kingdom Metazoa; phylum Arthropoda; class Insecta; order Lepidoptera; family Noctuidae; genus Polymixis; species Polymixis flavicincta. The sequence goes on from OX465184.1 coordinate 17,311,551, forward strand.
AGGGCTCCCCGTGTTTAAAAATTTCACTCCCGGTGGTTCCCAGCCCACACAATGCCCGGTAATCAGCGATTGCCTTTTGAAATCGAAACGCTCATTACACATTTTTTCTCGTGCCCGGATAACCGGTGCGTTTTCCGGACGATTCTGCAATGTATTGATATTTCTTGTAGCGATAGTTTCTGGTTTTTTTAATTGGGTTTCTAGAACTATTCGTTTGAAACAGATTTTTTTTATAAAATATTGTTACGGTATGTTCGGAGCCTTACGCTGTATTACGAGTAAAAACTCGTTTTGCCTTGAGTGGAAAAAATCTGTCATTATATTTTTTTAAACCAGAGTGGTAACTGCGGAACACACTACCAGTAGGAATGGCTTTCATTTTGACAGTTCAACAACATTCATTGCGTTATTTACCTTGTTGAGCTGACAATTTTTTCGAACATGTGAAGCAATGGATAATGGAAATGCAATATCTTTCAAAATTATTCAGTTTGTGATCGATCGTGTGTTACTCGATTAGGGTGCACAATCGGTTTTAAAATGATTGGACGTAAATTCTTTTTCCTATTTTAGACACTGAAAGCGATTTAAACTTTTTACTTGTCTATTAACTTCGAAATAACTAGATCCCACGACCCTAATATTTTTCGCTAAATGATTACATGGCTTAGTACTCCATTGGCACGAATTTACCAATAATGCCACTTAAAGAATATAATATTTTCTAAAGGCAACTCGCACGAACTGAATTTTTGTATTTTGTGTAATAACGTTTGTGTAGGTAAGTACTTTTCTTTAAATTTTCATAATTTCCTCAAAACGTGCCATTTGTCTTAAGCATATTTCTGGAACAGTCGATTCGCTTGCAAATAAATGATACAAAATATTATATTTAAAATTGACAATTCGCTTGATTCGGGCAAGTTAAATCGTGCGAGTAGACTAATAATAAGCCGATTACATGCTATTCTTAGTCATACCTACACGTCTTAAAATCGCGAACTATCACATACACCGTTTAATCCCACTAGCCGACCACCCAAACACCAGCCCACACGTCTTTTACCACACTTAATTATCAACCACACATGACCACAGATGGTATCGACCACCGATTGAAAATCACAAACCGCTCGGTAATCGCTGTAATCCGGTATCAATCGAATTGGTTCTATAAACCACCGGTGGTTATGTTGACCCTACTTATGACGTAGTAGTGACGCTTATCGTACAGTTGGCAGAAGTATCGATAGTTAGATTGTGAGGAAAAGATTGGTAGGTTATCTTTTATCGATAGAGGAATTGGCGATTCATTGTTGGACATTTTTTTGTTCATAACTGAAGTTTTAATGTTGCTTGAAAATTTATTTTGGCGTTGCAAATATAAATTCTGACTGTTGATAAAATATATTTGATTTACGGAGCTCTGATCTAGTTTACAAAAGGACACCAAATTGAATTGGTTATCCAGAACCGGCCGAAGTAGTAGTGCTTTTAAGAGGCCTATGTCCAGCAGTGGGCATCTTTCGGCTGAAATAATGATAATGAGGTTACCTTATTAGTTTAATTACAAAACCTGCACCCTAAATGTAACACACTCTTAATCAGAATCTGATTTTTATTTTTTTTGCTAATCCAGTCTTCGATATTGTTTGAAAAAAAAAACTGTTTGCTTAGCAACGTAAACAACACCGTGAATGTTGCAGAACTATCAAAATGAATGCGATTCCTATTCTCTGTACCAAAAAATACTGCGTCCAAAAAAAGAAAAATATTAAAAAGGATTTTAAAATAAGTATTTTTTAAATGTCGCTCTATCCGTCCAGTACCGTATGATGACCAAAACTCAACACAATGAACAATGGTCGGTGACTCGGGACAAAAAGGTCACAATATTGATATCGCGATAAATCTGTGTACAGGCCGATGTTAAATTGTTCCGTCAATAGTTCCGCCGGGCGTCAAATAGATACAAGAGTTGTAAAGTTATTGACGAATTTAAAGAACGATTGGTCATGAATAATGAATAAATTTAGAACATAAGTAATTATGTGTGTATATAATACTAGTACTGAATGGTTTTGGCATTAGTTTGGTAGCTCAGTTCAGTCAGATGTGGTAGTACATCTGACTGAACTGAGCTACCAAATAATCGCAAAAACGCAATTTTACTTTCTTTCTTTCTTCCAAATTCATTCGAATGAATAAATTAGGAGGTTCAACGGGTAGGTAAACATATTCAGTACAAGCTGACTTCTCATTGTAACAAAAAAGCCTAAATGAGAGGACAGTTAAAACTGGAAATTTATAGCTTGATATGTTGCCGTATGTACGTGTTGAAAAGATTAGAAATGATGTAAATTATAACGAAAGAATAAATGCAATTTCAAACGTATGTAATTTTGTAAAAGATTTTTTTTTTAAATGTAAAATAAAACTATTTACGAAAAGTAGCACTCATAATCTCAGAATAATGAATGAACTATAAACAATAAATCTATACAGTATTGAACTGTTCGTCCAGAAAACAACTAAACTCAAAGTGAACACCCCGTACGTGTCATCTTTCCGGTCGGTCACAATCTGACCGTTACATTTCAATAATCGTCTTAACAGTGAAGATCGCTTATCTGCCGCGCCCACCGTCTAGTGATGCGCAAAGTCGATAAATTACATTAATTATAAATACTTACCTAATATCATTTGTGTTGTAGGTACTAGTCTTTGGGATTACATAGATAATTTTATTTTGCTAATACGGCAAAGTCAAAGGATGTAACCTGTACGATTTATGCCTAATGACGTGTGACTCCGGTTTTACGGATACCGATGTTTTTCGGTTACGATCTATGTCTTGTTTTTACCTGTCGCCTATTTATTGTACCGTGTGGTGCCGGACGTTAAGAATAGCATCATCCCATCTCTTCCCGTGGGTGTCGTAGGAGGCGACTAAGGGACTTACTAGAGAATGGGCAGCAGCGTTCTCTATGCATTTTTACCACCACACTGCGATTGCCAACCCGCCTGCCAAGCGTGGCGATTATGGCAAAACACCCCTTTTGGGGGAGGCTTATCTCCAGCAGTGGACGTCTTTCGGCTGAAATGATGATGATGATGATGATTTATTGTAAGTCACCTTTTTAGTTGGCGTGTTTGTCGTACATACTTTATTTTTTCAGTTAAGGCAAATTGATTGCAATATGCGTTTGATAAGTTTCAGGGTTACAGATAAATACGATTACATGACTAATACTTTGTGTATGCCGCACTAGTTTGTGAAATAACGATTGAATCAAATTACTTTGTGTGACATTTGAAAAACTTTATTTTTTATTCGAGCGTCAAAATTCTTAAGTCACGTTGGTGTTAAACTGTAAATTTTATATCAGTTCTTACACTAATATTCCACCGATCATTAAAACTAGCCGTATGCCTTTATTTATTGAGATAGTTCGGTTTAGATCCTGCGGGATGTCATCCACAAAAAGATAAATCGTCGATAGAAATTTAAATGATCTTACGACATCACTACAAGATCGCTGAGACGTGATTGTCTTCACAATAAAATGTGTCTCGGGTTAACAATGAGCAATCAAATTACTGTCAGAGTAAGGCGGGCTGGACGCGCCTTGACCGCATCTCCTGAACTATAGAGCGGAACCAATGAATTAGGTTATGTAAGCAATGTTTTAAAGGTTCAGGTAATGTTCTTGAAGGTAATGTTTTTTTTAGACTGACAAAACCGAATAAAAAATGATTCTGAGAAACCGACAAGAAATTAGTCACCTAAGAACTTTCGCACATCTTCGTAAGGCCATATTCAAATAAAGGCAACTAAGCTACCGTTTAATAAAAAAAAGCCTCTATTCATTTTTCCCTTAGCGTTACATACATAGATTTCAATATCAACCGTCTTAACCCGCGCGTGCGTACGTGATCTCAACCCGCGTATATTTCATAAGATTTTAGAGGTGCATGAATCACGCGAGACACGGAGCGGCGATCACTCACCGCTCGCACCAACCCTTGGACCTCCAACTGCTTAACATGCGTACCACGCACCCACTAGGCCCAACACTACGATATGTGAGAGCTATTACTAGACACTTTGCCCCTGTTAATATTGCTGTAAATCTTACATCGGAAAGCGTTTCCATCTTCGTCGATCAGTTTAATGTTACGTGTTTTTAACCGGTGTTTCTTTTTGTCCGCAGAACCCAGCAACTATGTGTGTTCGACATGCAAAGCGCGTGTTCACTCCGCGTGGAGACTACTGCAACACGTGCAACACGTGCACGGCGTCAAAATTTACGTGGAGGCGATGCCGCAACAACATCCTAACAAGCAGAACCACTCGACGTCAAGTACTTCTTCGTCGAGCTCGGGCTGCTCATCCACTGGCGCGCCACTACCACCTCCTAGCTTGCGCCACCACCCTTTACTGCCACCTCCAGACATGCACTCGCCGTTTGGAGTTGGTGGACTACTCAGGATGCCATTACCAGGCAGCTTACCACCATTGGCTCATCCTTCAGTTCCTCCCACGCCACTGTTTGCGCGGCCTAACCACCACGATCATCGATTTAGAATGGAGCAGCTCGTTTCAGAGCAGTTCCGCCACCATGGTCTCAACTTGGCAGCCGCGGCTGCTGCTGTGGCCGCGAACTCAATGCCTCCACACCAAGCATTCCCATCACCGGCAGACCGGCCTCCGGTCGTACCAACGTCGGTATCGGGCCGAGACAGGGCCCCACCCGTATCTCAGCCCCTTTCACTCGAACCCCAGCTGGATTTTTACTCGCAGCGCTTGCGGCAACTGGCCGGTACGACCAGTCCAGGGGCGGCCACAGGCAATTCCAGCTCTCCTAGCCCCAGGAAGCATTCGCCTCCGTTCGCTTCCCCGTCGCCCTCCAGAGTCGGACAGACTCCTCCGGTGGGCGCCGGACCCGGAACGGTGGACGCGCCTCGCGACGCCACGAGGCCGCACAGTTCGACTTCACCCGAACGTCGAATTGAACCACTCGCACTGGCAGCCGACGCACCGCCTACGGAGCGTCCGACAACAACGCCACCAGTCAAGCGCACCACAGATGAAGGAGTTCATTCCTGTGAATTTTGTGGAAAGAAATTCCGATTCGAAAACAACCTGATCGTACACCGGCGCACACACACAGGTGAGAAACCTTTTAAATGTACAGAATGTGACGAAGCTTTTGAGAAGGCATCCAAATTAAAACGACACATGAAAGTGCATAGAGCACCTGACGCTAATACGGAAGAGGGCGAATCAGGTGGTGACACCGGTGAAGACGACTCTGATGACGAATTGGAGGACGAGGAGCTGGATGGGGAAGAAGAGGAAGATAACGAAGATGGAGATGACGTTGAGGAGGCGGAAGACCTAACTGTCTCAAATAGTAGTGCTCCGTCTGCCCCTACAAGGAAACGGACACCTATTATGCCCAACAATCCACCAAGTGCCTCAGTTGTTGGTGAACTGATGGACAAGTTTGGGTTATCTAACATTGCTCAATACAGTGAAGCTTTCAAACAAGCTTTGCAAGAATCAGGGAATTCTCTAAAGTGGCAACTAGCTAAAGATAGAGATAATAACAATGGCCCACCCAGTGACAAACCAAACGGTATGCCACCGACCGCAGCGCTACGATTGAAAGAGGAATTTGCGAAAATGCCACCTCAGCCGCATCCTCTTTTCAACCCTTTTGAGAACCCTTTTGAAGCGTCCAAACGTATAAAATTGGACATGGATAGAGGAGAGGGTTGGTGGTTACCGACCTTGCATGCGCAAAGACCGCCCGAGAATATATTCGACGGCCTCAAAAATAGCGGTAATGGTTTACTGCAGAACCCTTTATTGAAATCGAAAGAGGGACGACGGAATGACACCTGTGAGTTCTGCGGGAAAGTCTTCAAGAACTGCTCAAACTTAACGGTTCATCGACGGTCGCACACCGGAGAGAAGCCGTACAAATGTGAACTGTGCTCATACGCGTGCGCACAGAGCTCAAAGCTCACGCGGCACATGAAGACGCACGGGCGACTGGGCAAGGACGTTTACCGCTGCCGGTTTTGCGAGATGCCTTTCTCCGTGCCGTCTACGCTCGAAAAGCATATGCGGAAGTGTGTTGTGAATCAAAGTAATGGTGCTCCCTTAGCTCTATCCGATGACTCTAACGCGTGCCGTGACGAGGCGTCGTGACTCTACCCGTGGGGCGGGCTCCGCCTGCCGCCGCCCGCGCCGCCCAGCCAGATTTTCTAAGATCTACTCCGGTCACGTGTTCCGTCGCGTTACTCCACGAGGTACGCAAAATACGAACGATCGCGTCGACCGGACTTAGGCCGAATTATGTTCAATTTCTAGTCTTAAGGATTGAATATTGGCGAATTATTGTTTAAAGGCACGCAATATGAGCCCAAAAGTTTGCACCGAAGGGCATTAATTTAGTTACTGTAATCGTAAGTGACATATCTTCCTCGTACTGAACAGTGTTGATTCCCGTTGCATTGTTGATGTTAATATTTTCTATCATTTTTGTTCGTTCGGAAGCTGTAAGTACTCTGTGGTTTTATGTTACATAATTTCGATCTTGTTTTGACATGTTTTTTATTTATAGAAAAAATGTGGAAACCAATGCCAAAGTTAGCTATGTTGATTTAAATATACTTACTATTTAGTTGTTAAGCTGTATAGTGTCAATTAAATTAGAATTCTTTCCAGTATTTTCTAGGATCTTCATAGTTTGATGTAGTATGTGTTTGACGAGTAAGTTGTTTCGTAATTTTAGTATATTGTGTACAATAATAAGCAAAATGTTTCCTATCCTAGATAAACAAACTTGTGTACATATTTGATGTAATTTTATTTGTGTAAATCGAGTACCTACCTATTGATGTTCATATTTATAGACGATAATATTTCAAGGATTTTAACAAAATTTGGTGAGAAAACGGTGAGTTTCCTGTAATCGATAATTTATTTATAGCATTGTAGAAAGCGAAATTGGAATCGATTAATGGTAGGTGTTATTCGTAATGAGGTACTTGTATGTTTAATTAGCGATTAAATTATTAAAATTATCACTGTGAGATCGATATTCGTTCATGTGCTATTATTTCTTGTGGAAACTAGTTATTTTATTAAGACTGAAACCCATATTCCAGTTTAATTTTTTAAATAATTTCGTCGTGAATTTCATTCGTACCTAAATTAGTCCAAACGTGAAATCTTTCAGTATACGTACTTAATGTAAATTATAGAATTTATATTAGATAGTTATAAGTAAATTATAATAGAAACATTTTGTCGTCCATATCTGTCTCTTCACTAATTAGGTCTTCTTCAGACGATGTTAGTACAAGGGACAGTATTCTATAGACATTTACTAACGTTGTGTGAACGAGACCTAGCTATTTGGGCATTACCTCTTTGTATTTTTAATAATATTTTTTCAAACAATCGTATTTTAAATAAATAAAATGATTGTTTAGTAAAAATATTTTATTAAACATATTTGGGATGTTTGAAATCATTTAAGTGTTTCACCAACTTTCTCACCCAGGTGTATTAAAATTGTACAGTCAAACCGATAAATACATGTTATTACCTATGTTTTAATTTCGTTGTGTGGTTGGTAAATTAGATATGTTAGATTGTAAAATGAGAAAAAAACCTTACAAAAATTGTGATTAGTTTTCCCATTTTTAATGTAACATGTTTTGTGAATAAATAAAAGACGGGACGAGAATGGAAACAAAATAGAGAAAAAAAACTAAGACAAATTTTATTGTGTAACTACGTGAAAGATGAACTGTTTTTATTATTTTTCATTTTAATATTTTTATTTCAATAAATATCCACGATTTGTTAATCAGTTTTGTCGTTTGATTTACCCATGATGTTGCAAATTATCTTCTAGCCATACAGTTAATGATGCCGATAATATAAGTATCTACATACCTGCCTAAATTAATTATCCACATAAAAGTATTCACATAACTGCAGACAAAAAAACTAATTGTAGACAGGTGTACTTACTCATCAGTAGGTGGGTATAATAGTAATATTAACAAATAAAATATTCATCATCATCATGATCATTTCAGCCGAAAGTCGTCCACTGTTGGACATAGGCCTCCCCAAGCTCCGCTACTTCGACCGGTTCTGTGCTTCACTCATCCAGCGGACTCCTGCGGCCGTCACAAGGTCATCTGCCCACCTTGTGGGAGACCTTCCAACTTTACGTCTTCCGGTACGCGGTCGCCACTCCAGAACTTTTCGGCCCCATCGGCCATCTGTTCTGCGAGCAATGTGTCCTGCCCACTGCCACTTAAGTTTGGCAATTCTTCGGGCTACGTTGGTTACTTTGGTTCTCCTACAGATCTCTTCATTACTGATTCGATCACGCAGGGAAACTCCAAGCATAGCCCTCTCCATCGCCCTTTGGGTGACTTTAAGTCTTCTTATGAGGCCCATTGTGAGCGACCACGTTTCGGTTCCATCTGTCATCACTGGCAACACGCACTGAACAAAGACTTTCGTCTTGAGACACTGCGGTATGTGGGACGAGAACATATTGCGAAGCTTCCCGAACGCTGCCCAGCCGAGTCGGATTCGACGATTGACCTCTTTCTCGAAGTTGGACCTACCTAACTGGACAGTTTGTCCTAGGTAAACGTACTCGTCCACAACTTCGAGTGCAGCGCCTCCGACCGTTACGAGAGTGGGTGTTACATGGACATTGGACATGATCTTTGTCTTGTCCATGTTCATTTTAAGACCCACTCTTTCGGAAGCTCTACTGAGGTCATCGAGAATTGTACTGAGGTCCTCCATGGTCTCAGCCATGACCACTACCTAATAAAATACTCACGGGACTCTACTAATAAAATATTGAACAGACGAAATTAAAAAACTTTTTTCAAAAAAATAACAACCGACTTCCAAAAAAACACTACAAAGTGCAAAACAACTTTAATTTCGGAAGTCGGTGACTTTGGATGTGAATTTTAAATATTTGTCACCGCCTTCTGAAATTAAAGTTATTTTGCACTTTGTAGTGTTTTTTTGGAAGTCGGTTGCTATTTTTTTGAAAAAAGTTTTTTTTTTAGTTACCTACCAATTCGAAATTTCATCATCCTTGGCGTCAAAACAATGCATATTTATGCGATAGCAATATTCGCGGTTGATTTGCTATAATTTTTTGAAGAGTTCCGTTGCCTGACTCCGAAACGCATCATCAGATCTAAATGAAAATTCAATGGGACCGTTTCGGAGTAAACCCCTTTCGAACAAAAAAAGAATTTTGCAAATCCGTTTATATACGACGGAGTTATGCCCGAACATACATAAAAAAATATATACCGGATGACATTTTTTAGCGTCTGGACCACAATATGACGTGTCGTGTAAGTAGAATAGAACTCATATACGGTAACCTTTCCCTGGTACCATTGATTTAATAAAAGTTCCGAATATCCAAAAAAAACCCCAAAAAGAATACATCCTACGACACTCGCGTAAAACTAATAATAGCCAAAATAGTAATAGTAAACGAGCGTCAGCTGCGATCACCCATGAATGAAGCATGATGAAGTGTACATCTTTGCAACTGATCCCTTCGCACACATTTGCGCGTGTACCTACACACGTCACCGTGCTGTGTGGAGTTGTAGTAGGCAAATAATTTGATACACTGTGTGACGCGTGTCTTGAAACCGTAAACAAAATAAATTACGTCTCGTAAGATCGGTAAAGCTTTGATAGAAATGTAAACAAACCTGTAGATATTAAATTCTTATAACAATCACTCACATTCATCTGTATTTCGAAGGTTTTAGCTTGATGTGTAAAAAAAAGAATCCTAATAATTATTATTGTAATCTAAAACCATTGAAACAAATGCGTAGTGGACTAAGCGAATTGCCTAAAAATACGGTAAGAATAAGACGGCTCGTTAGTGAAGTGGTTGAGCGATTAGTTGCGTGTTCTTTTATTTTATGTGTGTTTTGAAAATTCAACCAGTGCTAATTGTGTACGTTGTAGATACCAACGCGGGTAAATATGGACTCGTCGGTCCATAGAATGTTCGCCTGCGGGTGGTTCTGTAGCCAGCGACAGAACTCAATACGAGGTCCAGGGTCCAGAGCATGCAAAGCTTGCACGCATAAGAAGTGGTATAGATGCATATCCATTGAATGGAGTAGCTTCCATACCACATACTGGTTTACGCCATATCGACGAGCTGCTTGCCGGGTGCTCCTCCTCCTCGGGTGTTGCTGGAAATATTCCAGGATGGCGTCTTCAACATGTATGGACAAGGGTGGCCGGCCTCTGCCCCTGGCATGACCGGGAAGCTGAAACTGGCCATGGTCAAGTAACCGCTGATAAGTGCAGAATATCAAGTCTGTGTTGGGGTTCCGGGATTCCGTTACGTCTAAGGGATTGTAGGTATTCTTCGTCGGCGTACATTCGCCTCGCACCATTCAAATTTTCACCGGACAAAAAATAATACCTCATCATGGCAAGGTACTTTACGCTGGAGTATGCGTACGTCATTATGAAAACAATCACTGGGCAGTTGAAGCACACGCGGAAAAACAGCGATCGACGTCACGCTGTGACCAATCGCAGGTGACTGGAGAAACGGGGAGCGGCGCGCGCGGGCGGGAGGGTGTTGCGCATACGGTGAAACGTGAGCGGTAAGCCTGCGAAAAAAGCGGCCTGCTTCAATCAAAGGATTGAATTTCGCTACGAATTTTCATTGATAATTTCTGCGCGTAGAGTAGGGTGCCTATAAGTTGGATTTTGATATTATTTGCTGATTTTTCTTTGTTTTTTTACTTCGATTTTTTTTTTATTTTAATATGAAAAGTTTACTACAAATAAGTAACAGTATTCATTGATAGGTTAATTTCATTTAAGTTTTGAAGAAAAAAAAAATGTTTGATTTCTGTGCCATAGGCTTCTACTCCGTTCACCTAATATACCCTATTTTTTTCCAGACGCTAAAAAAAATCAGCCGGTATACATAAACATGTCGAATTGATAACCTCCTTCTTTTTGAAGTCGGTTAGTAAAAATAAAGCGTACCTACGTACTAGTAGACTACTAGAGCAAACGAGGCTTAACACCGAAGTATTTTTTGTTATGAAATAACATTTACAATATCTACCCAAGGACAAGTAAAAACACAACTAAATCTCTTTTTCTCGCAGTTCAACCTAGGTGGTTATCGGTTGGACTTAACCGGACTAACCTGTGGATACCTTAATATATTAAGTCAAGGGCATAATGCTTACAAACTAAGGCAATAATATAACTAAAGCAGGTTAGGGCGTCGTTGGGGGAAGGCAGCAAGGATCCGATCATACTCCCATCTCGTTACATTCAAGATAATTTATTTCAACAGGATATATCATCACGCTTATATTTACCTACTGAAAGGTTAAGCAGAGATGTAGGTGTAGTACACCTTTATTACGCCAGTTTTGTTGTAGTCACAGTGAAATCATCCAGCTGCTACAAGTCTTATTAGAAAATCCCAATAATTATCAGTATTTCGAATAATTAGGTAGGTAGGTGCTTGTGTGTTTGTAATTACGTAGAAAATACATCGATACATTGATTCTACTATCGATCGCCCTAGTCTTTTCCCAACGATGTTGGGGTCAGCTTCTAGTCTAACCGGATCCAAGTGCAGCCAAGTGCCAGTATTTTACATGGAGCGGCGGCCTATCTGACCTCTACTACCCAGTTATTGAGTAACAGGTTACCAGATGCCAAAACTGGTTGTCAGGATAATTGAGGACTGGATGTCTAGTCTACATTTTGCATCGATTTGCTGGTCAATGCAGAGGTCCCTTGTATGTGTGGAAGACTACTACCGGCAAGGTTTAAACGACAAGGTATGCAAACATGGCCATTTGTTTTAGTAAAGACGAACCAGCCAATAAAACCAGCCAATAAAATTGTAAGTAGGTTTGTACAAACACTTTTACACATCAATCATATTTTAAAAATTGGATGAGGTCGGCGTTTCCTATCTGAGTTTTCTAAGAAAGGTCAAAACAAACTTAGAGGTCACAGTCAGGCTATCATGTGATTGGTATCTGAAATTGTATTTGGAGGAAAGAACCACACAGATTGAGTGGACATCTCTAATCAGTGCACGCATTTGTCAGTTACCGTGCAGCTCAACAACATAAGGAGCTCAATAAATCGACAAACAATACCAATGAAAGGACATTTGGTTAGGCCGCATAAACTACTCAAATGTGTACTTGAAAAACATACATGTCATAGCTCAAATAAGATTAGTTGTGAGAGCATTATCAGTTTGTGAGCCAGCGAAAACTGTAGCAGATTGCTAATAGAAGCGAAAGATAGAGGAAAATGGCGTGCCATTGGATATGCCTACACCCAGCAGCAGGCTTTTTTTTTAGGTCGGAAATCATCAAATAACTTCTCCCGCTCTAGGTGGAGCAGGAGGGCGTGTCACCCGTGTTCCTTCAGTTGCCTGTGTGCCAGCGGCCACGGTATCTCTTTCGAACAACCCGCACCCCTGGCAGGCATCGCCCCTTGTGGGGCCTTTCTGTAGGTGCTGACATATCTTTGAGGCGCGCGTGGAACACAACGCGTCATCGACCCGAGCTTGGTACTTACCGGTCAGCGAGCTACCCATTACTCGTTGTCCGCAAGCTCAGGCTTGGCACGAGAACCGTAGAGAAACGCTTTGTCGACGGAAGACTAGACGAAAATGACGTTTCCGTGTAGACAGTTGACAGTTTTGAACCGAGAAATGTTGATAAGCGATTTCTATTCTACGGTAGAGTAGAAATAGAAAGCGTCATGTTAAGCCTGCAGTAGTTTGCTATAGATGCTATAAACTGTACTTCTTTCTGCAATCCTATACAGGGTAAGTTTTTAACCAGTGCGCAAACTGTAACCATGAATTCAGCATAATTATCATTCTAGAGCCCCCAGCGCAGAAATTTTTCGCCTGTTATACAAAAAAAAAACAGCTGTTTCATAGAAAAGTGCAATACCTACGCGGTCAAAATGTATGGAACAGCTGATTTTTTTTTTTGTATAACCGGCGAAAAATTTCTGCGGTAGGGGGTCTAGAATGATATGCTGAATTCATGGTTACAATTTGCACACTGTATAAAAACTTTTCCTGTATACTGTTGCGACTGGAATAATTCAACGGTTGTTGATTAAGATATCGTCACGATAAGTTATTATTACCTATAGTGACGTAAGATGAGAGGAGCTTAGCGTACGTGAAACGACAGATGGCGCTACGCAACGTCTTTTCTACAGTATGCATCCTAACTACTAATATTTAATATTGAAAAAGGTAAGTCAAGATTTCGTGTTAAATAAAAATGTAGATAAAGTAAGTATGGCATTATAGAAAGCCGATTGCAGTTAAGTTTGTAGATAATAAATAATAATAATATGTACCTACTTACTCATCTATCAAAACAATTTCAGTTTCTTTGCTTTGTAATATCTTTACCGTTTTCATATTTGCTGTGGAAAACGGTACTTTAAGCAAAAGTGTCACATTTGACAAAAAGAAATAAAGTAAAGAAATATTGCCTCAGATTTACGTTTTTCGTACAGCAGTGGCAGTGTACTTATAGTCGAAAAGTAAGATGCCTGTATACAGGTAAAACTAAATAGAAGATCCATAAATTGATAAAAATAATATGAAAGAAAATTAACCATTCTTCTGTTATGGAAAATGTCTTTAAGCAAAGATTGGTCAGTCAGCGGGATAGTAGCGGAGTCAGGACAACTAGTTTAATTTTATTTTCTAAAAATGTTAACGTTCAAAAGTGCCTCGTAATGGCCTACTCAAATAAAACATTTGGCTTTGACTTTGTCAATAGTGTAGATATAGTCTCAGTGCGCTGGGCTTTACTGGAATATTCTTACGATATTCTCAGGTAACGAGGAAAGAGCTAAGTTGTTCCAATAACTTAATTTCACTTGCAGTTTCAAGCTTCCGTTCTTAAAGAAAACGGTTTTTATTGCTTAGATGCAATAAAAACTGTGTTGTTTTTATTATTTTGAATAAGTAAGACACAGATTTAATTAAGTACGATACCGATAATTTTATATTACGTACTGTAAGAGCACTTGGTAGCTCTGGGACAAGAATGGATATGGCGACGAAAAATGAGAGGCAACATTGAATTTTAGCTATTCGTATTAACACGTAGAGAGGCCGTAGGTATCTACTTTGGCGCGTTTAAAACAATAATGTATTATTCTAAAACGGGTTATTAGTCGACTTGCACGACTTTAATCGACCGAATCGACAGTGTATTTTTTTAAATAATAATACAACTCGCACGAAGTTAATTTATTTGTGGGCGAATTGACTCAAAAATCAAAATCAAAATATTTTTATTTCATATAAACCTGCATGGGCACTTATGAAACGTCAGAAGCTAGGTGCACGGTTCCAAATCGTTGTTTCATAAGGAGAAGAGCCGGCAAGAAACTCCACGTTTACTCTTCTAAAAATAATTGGCTTTAACAATATTTTAAAATTACAGAGATAAAATGTATGGGAGGACAGCGCAGGCCTGTCAATAAGTACCAGGTACTTAGACGAATACAGAATAGAAAATCGTCTACAAATCTACAATCAGTAACTACAACGTTCTCTCATTCACAATATGTAAAATAATCTACATAAATAAAATGAACCTAAATAAAATTGATGTATAATGTCAATTAAGGACGAGAATATGTCAGCATTGTAAAAATAAAGAGAATAAAAAAAGAAAATTGTATTTGAGAGCGTTTAATAGACTTTCACATAGTTATGCTGTTTAATGAGGTACCAGGGAAGCCACATGTGGAGAAGGAATTAATGCCAAACTTCCCTGTCTTCAACGTAGTCTTTTATCTTATAATATGTTTTTTTGATAAGGACACGTTTGATGTGCGTTTTAAACGTTCCATACTACTACTACTCCAGAAATACGTAGTAGGCACCTTGGCACGTTATTATTTTATGCACTTTATTGCATGTACTTGCAGTGACCTTTTCTCGTAACTTTAATGCAGAAAAATAAAATAATATTTGACTTTAAAGTGTCAATTCACCCGATTCGCGCGAGTCGACTAATAAGCCTTGAAACTAACGATTATTTTACAATTTTGAAACCAGAATCATTGACCTACGGTGCCCTTTTACAGAGGACCCCCCAGCACAAAATGTTTTCGTCGGTTATACAAAAAAATCAGCTCTTCCATACAATTTGACCACGTAGGTAGGTACCTATTGCACTTTTCAATGAAACATCCGTTTTTTTTTAACCGACGAAAAATGTATGCGCTAGGGGGTCTAGAATGATATGCTGAATTCATGGTTACAGTTTGCGGACTAGAAAAAAGCTTATCCTGTATGTATGTAAGTAGAGAGAAAAGTTAGAAGTTCTTTTTCGTCTTGAATAGGTTCATGCTAAATCCTTTCACGACACTTATGAGTTTTGAAAGCTGTGCTTGCCGTTACATACTTAGGTAACACTATCAAAGTCTGCAATAACTGAGCATTATCAAATTATTAAGATGCAACAAAAATAGATTTAATTGAACAAGGCTCATTTTTATCCAAATAATTACTGTTCCGTTATTGCATTTAAAAAAAACTTATTAATAAGTAATTATATTTTCGTTTTGTAAATTTGTATAAATTAACACTTTTACACGTCAAAAAACCAATAGAGGTTCAAACTAGATGAGGTAAGTGTTTTCTATCAAAGAAGTAGGTAACTTACTTTGAGAAGAAACACCAGATTTAACCCAGAGGTTTACAGGACATTATCTTGGTCTGATCATTAACGACACAAACATTTAATTATATAGTTATATTTATTTTATTTTATTTTATTTATTTATTAAAGGTAACTTCACAGCTGACAATAAGTATAACATTATTAATTAATCTAAACACTACGCCAATTACGAAGTACACAGAAAATAAGAAAAAATTATAAAAAATTATAATACCGAGAGTGACTTAATTACTAATACTTAAAGTGTGGGTGAGCGTGTATCTGTGCGATGTAGGTACTTTGAATGTTTATTCTAGATATTTAGATGGATTGCCCTTTCTAATAAGATGTAACTTAATACCAATAAGATAGTTATTTTACTTTGGTAAGAAACTGATTTGAAATGACCATTGTCAGCCAAATAAAACTTCCCTTAAATTCGTTTTGTGAAGAACATTATTGCAATTCCAGTCACATTATAATGAATAACATACAATATAAGATTATTAACAGTATTTATAAACCTATTTAGTACCTGATTAAAAACAGAAAATGATATGTAATTATTACTTAATATAACTTGAGGTAGGTACGTAAATAGTAACTACCTTTTGCTAAAAACCGGCCTGTAGTCTCCCTAAATTTTAAAAAAGTAAGTTACTATCCAGAATCACAGACGAAAACAACTTCATTCACATTCAACTCTGTGCTACGAAGTGCTACGAGATTCAACTGTTCAACTACTAGCGCCATCTAGCATCGAGTAGCGGAAACAAAGTTACTAAACTTGCGACAAGACCAAAACAATTACAAGAATTTAAATGAAAACGTTATAAATGTGAAGCGCTTTTACAATAAATATGTTTTCAATTAAAACAATCAACTGTTATGTATTATTTTTATTGGTTCGATATTTATTCAAACAATTCTACAGGAAGGTTGACGTTATTAATTTATATCCTAAATATTTGAAAGGTTTCAAGTATGATTTTTTTTATATAGCAGTGATGACCCAGTGATAATGGCCGCGACTTAGGTACGAGATATAAGGTCGTAGGTTCGAACCCAGACAGGTGCTTTACTTTGTGTTAATTTATTTCATAACCACTGCTCTCAAAAGTGTGAAGGAAACCAAAGTGAAGATACCAGCATGTCCTAGAACCAAAACTTCGAACACATGTGACATCTACCAACTCGCACTGGGCCTGCGTGGTGGAATACGGCCTGCTCCTTCTCACAGAGAGGAGTCCTGTGTCCTAGCAGTGGGAACATTTTAGGCTGATTATCCTGTTTATTTTTAAATAATGATATTTAAAATTTCAACTTTAATTCAAGAAGCAAAATGCAACATAAATGTTTATTAGAATAAAATTTATTCCGATCGACATTTTTTTAACCTATTGGGAAAAAAACGATTCCAATTCTACTTTGTTACATTTTGATGGAGTCCATCGATATTTTGCATCGAATTCGGCTAAAATCCAACAGATGGCAGTTACATCGCATTTATTGTGTTTAAGAGTCTGAATATATAGATGGCAGCACTAAGGAATGGTTCATATTGAGGGTCATACGCACATAGGTACGGGTAGTTACCTGCTTTTAAGAATTGATAAGACGCAGAGACACATCTTAGTGGTATTCTTTGAACATAGAAATAATTGTTACGAATTACTTACCTTTAATGCGGTGACAAAAAATTAAAACATGTACCTATCCAAAGTCACCGACTTCCGAAATTAAAGTATTTTTTCAAGTGTTTTTCCGGACTTTTTGGGAAAAAGATTTTTTCACTTTGTAGTGGTTGTTTTGTTTTGGAATAAGTAAGTATTTATTTTTCACTTTTTAGTTATAGTAGGTACCTACCCCGCACAAATTCTAAAAATCAACATTCTTGGTGTATTCTCAAAGTTAATAAAATCAAAACAATGCACATTTGTGTATATGCGATAGCAACAATCGCGGTTGATTTGCTGTAATCTTTTGAGAACATTTAGGTACGTTCTCTGTCTCCGAAACGAATCATCGGATCTCTATGAAATTTAAATGGGACCATTTCGGAATAAAACCCTTTCGAACAAAAAATATAGTACGTAAATCGGTCTATATATATCGGAATTATGCCCGAACATACAAAAAAAAACATCCGAATTGATAACTTCCTCCTTTTTGAAGTCGGTTAAAAACAGTTAGTTACCTAAGTATGTGTGGGGTGGCAGGGTCATCAACATGCAACCTGTTACCATGGACCTCAGTACCTCATAAGAAAGAAAGAAAGAAATTTTATTGGACTCGCACAGGAATATCACAAACTTACTACAATACAATACGATTATTAAACACATAAAAAGAAAAACCAAAACACTACTATGCCACTACATAATAAAATTAAAATAAGATTTCAACAACAAAAAAAAAATTAGGTACTGAGGTCTATGGTAACAGGTTGCGTGTTTTCTAATTAATTAAAATTACTTTTAATTACTCCTCAAAAAATAGCTTCCACATATTTTGAACGCGTAGGTATTGCACATTTCTGTGAAACAGCTGTTTTTTTTTTTATAACGGACGAAAAATTTCTTCGCTAGGGGTTTTGGAATCACATGCAGAAAATTCATGGTTTTGCGTATGCCACCATCCTGTATTTTGTTAATTTATATTTTATTCTTTGCACACTAGTTATAAAGTTGTAGGCATCCATTTATAACTGTAAGTGCGTCCCATCGGGTTGACCACAGGTAACTTAATAATAAAACAATGCTACTAACTTCTTGCCATAATTTAGTTATGTTGCATTGCAGTAGGTACTGAACCTACTTCAGTAAGTTTTTGCAGTTTAATGGAGTCTGTTTTAGCAAAATAAAATTAATGGTGATTTCCATAACTTTGGCATTTTCGAAGATAAAGAAAGAGTCTTAGAGCAATACCCTCACGGGTCAATCGATCGGGTTACGCTACGCTTGCCGCGGTTGGTCCGTGGATGGGTGACCATCTTAACATACCAAGAACACCATTTCGTGCTTCAGAAAGCAAGTTATGCCGCTGGTCCCGGCTGTCTTTGGATATTTGACAGTCGTTATAGGTAGGTAGTCAGAGGCCCGAAAATCCAGACTTTCGGGTTTCGACTGGTTATCAGCAAGCAGTCTTACCCAGGTGTATCGTGTTACCCAGTAACTGTGTTGTTGAGGTCAGATAGGCAGTCGTTCCATGTAAAATACTGATATTCAGCTGCATCCGGTTAGACTGGAAGCCGACCCTAAAATAATCTTTAGGAAATAGCACTTGTAAAGTACCTACCTACCGTACCTAATGGTACTAGATTATTTAACTACTAGCTTTAATAATAAAAAAATAATATTATTATAATTTTACATTCCTGTTAGAAAATAAAAATCAAACTGCTGTCGTATAAGCACAATCTACAATGTGGCTATTTGTACCTGAGGGTCTTGTATTACGCTTTAGAAACTTTAGTGATTTAGAATATATCAGAAGGTTGAAGAAAACACTTGTTGATGTATGAATGTGAATGAGCATATTTCCTAAAATACAGCGACTTAAATACTATTTACATTATGTGACCTAACCAATAAAAACAACTACATTAAATTAAATAAAAATCTTACAAAAATATTACGAATAATATTAGCGCATTTTTAACCAATCACACCATGGCACAAGTTTGTTGAATGAATTCCGCACGGTGTCGCCGCAATGATTTGTCGCACACCGCTTCACACCTCTCTTAACCAAATGAGAAGTTACCACGTAACCAAATTCATAACCCTGATTTACAGGCATCAGCTCTCGCTACTGACACAAATGAATCATGAATTTCCAGTTAGTTAGTTTCGTAAGTACTCAGGGCCCGATCTAAGGGGGGGCAAGCCGGGCAAATGCCCAGAGCGGCAAAAATGAGGGGCGGCAAAATGTATACTTACGAACATACTCTCATGAATTTTTGTATTAGGTAGGTACTTGTTCAGAAGCCGTAGTAGACTAACTTGCGTGAATATTATATAATTAAAAGAATATCACATATATATCATCCCATCTTTGCAATAACAAGCTCATTACATATATGGTGTTACTGTAAAGGGCGGCGAATATTGTTTTTGCCCGGAGCGGCTAAATAGCTGGATCTGGCCCTGTAAGTACTGCATAACCTCCATAAGTTCTGAGTTGAGCTTCATGATTACTGAAAAATGCGTGCACTGATTTGTCAGGTTCACTCAATCTGTGTGGTTCTTTCCTCAAAAGACCATTTATGACACCAATCTACATGGTCTTGACATGCTCTAACCAAGATAATGTCTGGATTTTAAAAGAGACTGTGGACCTCTGAGTTTGTTTGATAAGAAATGCCGAGTGTTAAAGTGTTGGTACAAATCTATTTACAGAAATAAAATCATTTCTTAATTATCACATCAGAGACATTATAACAAATCGATACTCTTTAAACTAGGTACTAAATATTTTTTTGAATGCTCTAGGAATAATTACGAAATTAACTGCACAAACGTGTTTTTTTTCATAGATCCCGGTACAATGGGACTTTAAGAGCTCCTATACTACATACCGTATTAACAGTGACAGAGTGTATACTACAGTCACGGTAAACACACCATCCTATCAGAATTAAAAACACCCTTCCGAGCCTCCAATACTCCCCAATAAGAACTCACCCTAACTTCACCCAGAAAAATATTCCAAACAGAAAACCCTCGTCACACTGACCGGTACTCAGTCGTCACTACTGACGTGACCGGGGGCTATTTGACCAATGAACGGTCAGTGTATGTGCCACGCCCATTACGTGGACATCGGTCAGATTCGGGGAGATTGATTTGATTGTGCAGTTGAAATGTGCCTACGAATTTTTGGAATTTTATATATGTATTTTTAAGACCGAGGTTTGGAGAACTTATTTTGTTGAATTTTTTAATACAACAGGAATTGGATCAATAACACCGTTACTAATATTATAAACGCGAGAGTTTGTATGTGTGGATGTATGAGTGTTTGTTACTCTTTCACGCAGAAACTACTGAATGGATTTGGAAGAAATTTGGCACACAGGTGTATTATAACCTAGATTAACATTTAGGATACCTTTTATCGCAGTGGTACGTTCCCGCGGGATAATTTTCGATTGCCACGTGGGCTAAACCGCGGGCGGAAGCTAGTAATTTAATATATCAGGCTTGTATTTACCACCTAGGCAGAGGTCCACCTATAGTATCAATTCTATTTTAATGTAGATGTTGGCATTTAAAAATCCCTTTAATGTGCCTCTTTAAAATAAATACTTGACTTGAGTACACCCGAATTTCGCCAGTAATGGTTAAGTCTCATGTAATAGTGATAATGAGTGTATTGGTAATGGATGTTTTAGATAAATTCCACTATAATATTATAAATGTGAAAGTTTGTATGCTTGGATATTTAGATGTTTGGACGTTTGTTACTCAATCACGCAAAAACAGCTGCAGGTATTTGGATGAAATTAGGCACACAGATATTTTGTAACCTGGAATGACACATATAATACTTTTTATCCCGATAGTAAGTAGGTACGTTCCTGTATTTTTAACCTCCACGCGGGCGAACCCACTGGCAATAGCTAGTAAGTGATAAAATTAATTATGGACGCGTACGTACTCAGCCTATAACGTTCACACTGCTGGGACACAGGCCTCCTCTCAGTGAGAGGGAGTGGGCCATAATCCACCACGCGGGCCCAGTGAGGGTTGGTAGATGTCACATGTCTTCGATTTTTTGGTTCTAGGACATGCCGGTTTCCTCACGATGTTTTCCTTTACCGTTTGAGAGCAGTGGTGATGAAATTATTTACACAAAGTAATGCGCCTGGCTGGGTTCGAACGCACGATCTACAACTCGTAAGTTGCGGCCCTTACCACTGGGCCACTACTGCTTTGGATTATGGATTCAACTTTTCATATCTCACATTAAGGGGAACCTAGTCGCAAGCTCGAACTCACTGATGGGCCTGGCTTAAAATCACGCTGTCTCACCAAAAAAAATTGCTGGGCAACTGATTCCATGGAGCACAGAAGTTCATTCATGAGAAGTTCAGGTCATTATTATAATACTTATAAAGGTGATCATAGCCTGTAAAAGTGTGTTAATTATTATAAGTGTAACTGTTACTTTATTTTTTTAAGTTCTACAGCTGTATATTTTTTATGCTAATAAAGAATTTTTATAAACTAAACTAAACTAACCAGGCTTCGTGTCCGACAGAGGTAGTACCCTGATGAGCAGTTAGACGCTAGTCTACACGCACAACATTATTGAGTTAGCTGCAGGATCAGTTATAGTAAAACAGGCGCGTAAAAATTAAGAAAATTCTTTCGGAAGATCGGGTTTTGAAAAGACCACTTCATAAATCAATGGCCAATAAAGTTTATTGCATTTTTGATAGTTGAGCTTTTTCGGTACCGACTTAGTTTTGGAGATTTTACACATCTTTTATTACTTAAACACGCCCAAAGTTAGGTTAAATTAGCAAGAAAAACTAATCTTTGTTGACTCCTAACTTTTTAATGGTTTTTAATTTTAGTATTCTGTTTCCGTACAGAAAATATTAATAATAAGACAAAACCATACCATGTTTAATTTTTGATGTACCTACGTTATCAAACAGTGGAGTAATATACTCCCGAAGTTTGTATGGGAAAAATGTGGACTACTTAGGTTCACCTTAAGTCTTAATTTTCTACAAGATTTTCATTCCACCGATGCGATGAGTAGAATACTAGTATAGTCAAGTAGTACTAGTTAATAAAGAAAAAATGATATTTTCACAATCTCTTTTAATTTGTTATCAAATCAAAAAGTGACCGTTACGTCCATTGTTGTTATTTTAAAATGACTATTATTATATTAATTCAAACCATCTGCCATTTTCAACAATGCAGTTTTTTTGCACACAATTCGCAAGTGTAGCAAGGGTCCTATTTCTAGTCAAACAGGTTTGTCGTTTGCGTACATAAATTCAGTTGAAAGAGTTATTCGTCATTTATATCATAAGGTTGGCATATGGCCAGAAATAATAATTTTGTGGAATGAAACTGGACTTTAGCCCAAGGGTGTAAATTCCCCCCCGAGTGGGTTCCCGCATTGTCGTTGCGGGGGGGCTTAGTAACCGTGGTCTCCCATCCACGGTGAAGCCAAGAGGAACCCAACGGTGGGGCCGCTCGTCAGGGCTTTTGCCTTCAAGCCATTGACGTAGCGGCCAAAAAGTAGGTTGCGGTGAGGTGCACCGCAACTGAGGTGGGCCGCGATGTCGAATGGGAGGCATCGCGGCTGAGGGTTACAGGCTGCGGTAGAGGAGGAGTGCCGGTGCTTCTGAGCAGCGCTCTTCCCTTCCGTGGCCTGGACGGGGCCGCCACCGTTTGATGGCGGACGCGGTGGGGCCGCAGGGGAAGAGGAGTGTCGGTATAGCGTCAGCCGCTCTCCCTATCCTTTGCGGCCGAAAAGTGGTAGACGGGACGGCGCGTTGTGTTCCTCACGCGCGCCGTCAAAGATTTCAGCAACCACAGGTGGGGTCCGCAAGGGCCGATGCCTGCCAGGGGTGCGGGTTTGTTCGAAAGAGATACCACGGCCCCTGGCATACGGGCTACTGAGGGAACACGGGTGGGTTTTAGTCAGTAAAAGTCTGATACGCCCTCCTGCTCTACTCAGCAGGAGAAGTCATTTGATGATTTCCCACCCAAAAAAAAAAAAAAAAAAAAAGGGTGTAAATTGAGAACTTAACTCTTCTTTTGTGTATTGTTTAACTGATCTTCTTCTTCGTCGTGTCGATGATTCTGATTGTTTATTTTTTATTATTTTTATTAATGAAATTTCCATTTTTTGATGAAATTTAATTACTTACCTAATTTTGACGTTCGAAAAGTGCTGACTCTCAGCCTAGTTTGAATAAATGACTTTTGTTTTTTTTGGTTTTGATTTTGTTGGTTTTAAACGACCAGAATTTTGCCACTTCAACAGCGTTATCGTTGGCCTCGCAAAGGTCTTTCATAGTGCAGGAGTGTTTGCATAGAGAGCACAACAAGAGGTGGGCATAGTTGACGATGTGGCTCCACTGTCCTACTACATCTCATCGGAGTACCCTCACCTGACCAAGTTCTACCGGTAGCGGCCCACCTAGTTAGTCTTCTTATTCGATTAAGAGAGTGGAAAGTATTGGTGATCAAAACCATTTGCAAAACAAATGGTGGATATGATAACAGTATAGGTACCTATTCACATAGTAAATCTATTCGTAGTTAATTAGGTAACTTACCTCATACAAAAAATATAATACAGGCAATCGAAGTTATAGAAAAACAATCAGTGCGATGCTAGATAAAAATACCTGTGTAAGAACATCCTATTTTTGTAAATCGATGAATAAGAAAGAAGTTATTGGTGTTAAAAATTAATTATAGTTACTACCGAGCTTATCGTGCCTAAACTTAGACCTAGTTCGTAACTCTAGACTTCTAGCAATAAATTCAAAGAGCTGGTGGGTAATTGTAGAGCGACCATTATAATATTCGGAATATGAACAAATTCGCTAGAGCAAACCATTTCCTAGGATTAATTACTACAGTACCCAACAGAAACGGCCCTGGTCCAGGCCATGGTACGGAGCGAGAGGGCATGGGTAGCCGTCACCACCTTCAGCAAAGCAGTGATGCTCGCGAAGAGGGAGGCGACGCACGTGAGGGAGAGGCAGTCTATGCGCCCTCGCTACCCTAGCCGCCGCAGGATACGGAGACGCCCTGGGCGTCGGGAATCCCAGGCCGATTTCCGGCCACCGTAGGCATGGGCTTGCGGACGGCGAGTAATGGGTAGCTCGCTGTCCGGTAAGGACCAAGCCCAGGTCGACGGCGCGTTGTGTTCCACGCGCGCCTCAAAGAGATGTCAGCACAAAAATAATGGGGCCCGCAAGGGCCGATGCCTGTCAAGGGTGCGGGTTTTTTCGAAAGAAATACCACAGCCCCTGGCATACGGGCTACTGAGGGAACACGGGTGGGTTTTAGTCAGTAAAAGTCTGACACGCTCTCCTGCTCCACCCAGAGTGGGAGAAGTTATTTGATGATTTACCACCCAAAAAAAAAAAAAAAATGAAAGTAAGTGTATAAATAATTCCTAACTGAAAACTAGTCTTGTTTAGGTTTTGGGAAGTTCAATAAGAAGCTACAATATCATCATCTGCCTAGCCTTGTCCGAACCATGTTGAGGTCAGCTTCCAGTCTAACCGGATGCAGTTGAATACCCGTATTTTGCATGGAGCTACTGCTTATCTGACGTCCACATCCCAGTTACTGGGTAATACTAATATATACACCATGGTAAGACAGACTTTCAGGCTTCTGACGACCCGTAACGACTGTCAAAAATACACGAATGATAGCTGGGATCAACGGCTTAACGTGCTTTTGTAGGTACGGAGGGGTCTTGGTATGTAAAAATGGTCACCCATCTACGAACAAACCACGGCAAGCGTAACTTAACCTATTCGATCGCCCGTGTGGCTGATATTACTTAGCCACAAGCAGCACAACCTACAATATCACTAGGTTACGAGAAATAGGTCGATGGTTCAAACCCAGGTAGTCATTTTACTTTTTTTAAATTCATTTCATCACCACTGCTCTCGAACCAGTAAAGGCCAACAACGTGAGGAAACCGTCATGTTCTAGAACCAAAAAATCTAAGACATTGGGTATCTACCAACTTGTACCTTCTGGACCCGCGTGGTGGATTACGGCCCATTCCCTCTCACATAGAGGAGGCCTGCGTCCCATCAGTGGGAACATAGGCTGATGATGCTAAAGGTAATACTGCTGATTGACTCTAAGAATTTTTTTACGTTAACTATAATTGATGATATGTAGGAGTCTATTAACTCGATAGCTCCAAAAGAGCTATAATAATGAGGGCACCAAAAAAAAAAAAAATATCAGTTAAAAACTTATTTTCAAGCTCCCTCAACCCTCCAAACATCAATACAACAATTCAAAACGAATAACTTATCGTCACATCAACACGACCAATAAAAATAATAAGTGAGGACATATGTTTCAAAATAACTAATAAAACTATTTTATTATCAGAAAACAACATTTTTACCCCACAAAGAGCACGCGACGAAGGGTTGATTTAAGAGAAAAACAGGGAAATGGGTCGGAGAGGTCATTTTGTACCGAGGGCCGCAGTGAAAGGGTTAAAACGCCCTAATAACTGGCCACACCGGCCCGGCGTGGGTTTGATAGAACCGGTTCAGTGAAATATTGACTGTTTTATGTTTTACCTTTTCTGTTTGGGTTGAATCCTGCTATCCTACTATATAATATTATAGATGTGAAAGTTTGGTTGTTTGTAAATCAATCACGCAAACACGGTCAAACGGATTTGGATGAAATTTGGCACACAGATTCGTGGTTGCGTCTGTTTTTAAGCCCGTCGACAATACTCTCTAATTACATGGATGCATACGCAGATCATTTATTAATCAGTACGCAATAGTAATATGGTACTCCTTGGTAAGACAGACTTTCAGGCTTCATGTTCCATGTGGTGCCGAACGTAAAGAATAGCACCATCCCATTTCATACCGTGGGTGTCGTAGGAGGCGACTAAGGAACTTACTAGAGAATGGGCAGCAGCGTTCTCTATGCATTTACCACCATACTGCGATCGCCAACCCGCCTGCCAAGCGTGGCGATTATGGCAAACCCCCCCAATCGAGGAGGCCTATGTCCAATAGTGTACGATTTTGGGCTGAAATAATGATGAATGATGACGCAATAGTTAGTCCCAGTAGGTGTCCACGTTAGTGGTAGCGTCAGTTATTCAATCTTCAACGCTGCAGTTGTATGGATGGGTCCATTCCAGAAAGTAAGTCATGTTCTAGAATCCCCCGTTTTACTTAGTTCCATTTTTAGAGGCATACGTGAATACGCAGCCTATTAAGTGCTTATCAAATGGACACCCATCTACAAACAGAAATGCGTCGATAATTAGTCTAGCAGGAGCCGCCGACGACGCATCGTATCGTCTCAACACCGCCTGGTGTTTGTGTAGTGCACTTGATCGTGTGTCTTGTTGACTGAGGTGGGTGTTACTAGTGTTATTGAAATCGTAATGTGCATACATACACATACCTACCTGCTGTGTGTCATGTATGTGCGTACGAGACGCGCACTATGCACGTGCTACAAGCAAACCACGACAAACGTCTAGACGCGCACGCACACCATGGGATCGTGAAGACAAGAGTCAAAAAATGGTACTTATCTGATCTATATAAGCCCATATTACACATGCAACTGCGATCTTCAGCTCTCTCTATGGTAACCAACATATAAAAATACTTTATGACGTCAGTTCATTACCCATCGTCTTACGACACACTTACCTAAAGGGTAGATACCAGACACTAACCCTTTTCAAACAATAATCATACTTATAGGGATACCTCACCTAAAATCTTAATAGTAAGTAGTAAGGTGATGCTAAATGGACCATTAGATAGATACCTACACTTTGGGCTAACGACTATCCATTAGGAAATGAGATGATGGTCGTTAGAACCAACTGGTACAGGTAGATGCTGCCCATTCTATTCCAGTATTAAAAGTCTTACACCTCAATCCAGTGATTGAGCTGATAAATTTTCTAGAATCGCAACGCACTGATGGACATAATCATTTGCCTATTTTTTGTCCAATATCCTTCATCCATCCCTTACTAGTAAACCGGATTCAAGTACAACCGGAGGCAGTGGAATATTTGTATTTTATATAGAGTGACTATAGATAGGCCTCTCTCAAAGTGCGTCAATAATTAAGGTCCTTTCAAAAATATTGAAGTTACTCGCTTAGATCGTGGACTTAGGACTCTCTTAAATTGAGTTAAGAAATTAGGTGCTTCCAAAAGATCTGGCTGAGTAAGTCAATTGTATGTTTGTTAATTTGCAGTCTAGAGTCATCGAATTCTTGGTCCTTTGACGGAAGCACACACACAAACACACACCCTCTCACATTTACGCGCACACATAATCATATCACACAAAGACAGAACATATACACAATATCAAGATCGTATTTTAATTTTGATTTTAATTTAACTTACTTATATTGTTTTTAAATTTACTTAATTAATTAATTTTAAACATAAAAAATAAAAAATTAAAGGGCCTCATGGTCAGTAGTAGCGCTTGTGAACACTACACAAACGAGGCAGTTCGTTACGGAAGTAATATTAATATAATTCTGCATACTTTCGTTCCCGTAAACACACCTATTCCACACAAATTGACCCATTTCAGCAATACAATCACGAACCAGCTACATCACTAGTAAAGAGTTCGCCACCGAGCTAAAACTGAGATTACAAAAGATCATACTCAGTGGAAACTGTACAAATACACAATAACAGTGCTGCTCAAGTCTCTAAACAACTGAACCACGCCTCCAACATTCAAAATCTTCATTAAAGACCATTCCGTAGAATGTAATCAAAGCAATAGGCAAAATAGGTGTGCATAGTTAGGAATATACCAATATAATTTGGTCTTCCCTTCCCCTCTAGTTTGTTCTCCGATCAGATTAGAAAAGGGCCGACAAATAATCGCAGAGAGCTCTAATTTGGATGGCCGGGTTGAGCGCTACAATCCGAATCAAAATTCAAAACCGCGCTCTCTCTTAATCCCTGTTGAGGATCACAATAAAAGGTAATACATTTTAACTCCTAGTACAGAAGTGGGCCATTTTGGACCTTATTGCGATTGTGAGAGGGATTATAGCACCTTGGCTGCGGCAAAAATAAGATTATCCAAGCGAAAGTAGAAGGTGAAAGGGAGACATTTTGTTGTAAGGTGAAGCGTACAGTGCGCGTCTAAAGGATAATGACTTGATTTTGTTTCAATAGTAAGTATTTCCAATGCCTTCGTAAAAGTACCTAAAATATTACTAAATAGGGAGTCATCGAAGTCAGTCCATTATGGCGCTCTATTAGAGTAAAATAAAACAAATATAAATACATTTTAAAATAAAATTTAATTAATTTTCGCAGTGACATTTTTGACATAACACTAACACCAATACACTTTGGCAGGGACATCGACGTGCTACCTGTCACTATTTATTCAGTAAATATTCTTCAGTACATTTTGGATCCGCCTGCGTTGAATTCTTTTTCGACCTTTTGATCGCGTAGGAACAGCACTTTCCATGAAACAGGACATATTTTTTTTTAATGTCGATGTAGGGGCGAATCCTGTATATCATTATGTGGAATATATTGATTAATGGACAGAATATTATAAATTGGATTATTAAAAAATTCTTCAACTAAAGTCAACCTACCTTAAAAGTCCTTAATCTATTATTTCCTAACACATTTTTATTGGTGGAGGAGCTGAGCTTATGCTCATTTTTACAGGGTCTAGACCAGACATAAAAAACAGAATTCTTTCTGTCGAAAAGAATCCTTATTTATAAATGCGAAAGTGAGTTTGTTGGTTTGCCTTTCACGCTAAAACGGCTAAGCAGCTTTGATTGAAATTTTGCACATGTATAGACCATACCTGGAGAAGGATGTAGACTACTTGGGTCTCGCGGTCGCAAGCACGACTGCTGAGCGTGGGGTCCTGGGTTCCATTCCCGGGTCGGGCAAAGTGATATTGGGTTTTTCATTAGGAATTTCTTAGTAACAACCAGGAGTTTGGAAATTGGCGGTGTGATAAGCCCGTGCCTCGGAAAGCACGTTAAGCGGTTGGTGTTGCGCCTGATCTTTCTCTGGTTGTGTCGGATTGCCGTCCCATTGAACTATTTTATTTTATTTATTTAATAATAACCAACTTATACTAACAGTTTGCACTACACAAACAAGTGTAAAACTAGACAAAAATAGAAGAGATAAACGATTGAATAAAATTAGTCAAAATAAGGTAAAAGTAGATATAATATTAGGTACAATTAGATAACATTAGATAAAATTCAATAAAATTAGACTGGGATAAAATTTGGATACAAAATCATTAACAAGTGACAAGATGAAATTGACGTACAGCATTATCATTATCAAGATAAAATCGGGATACAAAACTATTAATCTGGAGAAACTGACTGACTGATCAATCAACGCACAGTCGAAACTGCTAAGACTAGAAACGTGACATTTTACAAACGACTTCCTTTTATAATGTAGGGGAGCACTAAGAAGGGGTTTTTGGAAATTCGACATTTAAGGGGGTGAAAAGGGGGGATTTTGTTTGTATGAAAAATCTTATTCCTTGAGTTAATAAGCTTGAAACTTGGCACAAATACTTATCTAAGTAAATTATAAAGTTGGTAATATATTGTTTTTCTAAACTACCCCCTAAAGGGAGATTGGGGGTGTCAAAGTTTGTATGGAAGAATTTTAACGAGCGGTCTGATTAACTCGAAACTCACTATTTATGTCTAAAATCAAATATAAATAATAACGTGTATCAGAATTTTTCGAAAATCTACCACTAAAGGGGTAAAAAAGGGTAGTCCGTTATATTATAAATGTGAAAGTTTGTGAAGATGATTGGATTTTTGTTACTCAATTACGCAAAAAGGGCAGAACGGATTTGGATAAAATTTCCACACAGATAGATTATAACCTAGATTAACACACAGGATAATTTTATCCTGTTATTACGTTTCTGCGGGATAATTTACGACTTCACGCGGGCGAAGCCGCGGGCGGTAGCTAGTAACAATATAAAAATTTACTCCTACTAAACTATGAGACTATGAAACTATGAGAGCAGTGGTGGCCAAGTGGTAACGGCCGCGACTTACGAGTTGTAGGTCGTGAGTTCGAACCCCGTCAGGCGCTTTACTTTGTGTAAATTATTTTCATCACCACTGCTCTCAAAACGGTGAAGGAAAACATCGTGAGGAAACCGGCATGTCCTAGAACCAAAAAATTCGAAGACATGTGACATCTACCAACCCGCACTGGGCCCGCGTGGTGGATTACGGCCCAATCTCTCTCACCGAGAGGAGGCCTGTGTCCCAGCAGTGGGAACATTATTGGCTGATGATGATGATGAAACTATGAGACTAAGCGTAGAAAGAGTGCACTTGTGTCTGCGCAAACACTTGTGCACTATAATATATCCCGCGCCGGCGGCTAATCGGGAGATAATCCTCCAGACCACCATATTTGTTATTTTGCTGATGTTTTTTTTTTTTTTGTAAGTTTGTGTATCATTATGTACTTAGAAAAACATTTTGGTTTTTAATAATACCTTGGACAAGTCCGTAAAGGTGTAAAATGTAATTTACATAAATTAAAATCAAATAGCAATTGCAATGAAGCAATAAATGTTGTAAATTTTCTTTATTTTTCTTCAGTAAAGTCATCCTGGTATCCGCCGGTCCTCCAGCGCAGGTGTCGGCCAGCTACAGCGCGGTAACTCGCTCGCCGCCACTCATTTGTGCTCAGCAATTAACTCGCGCGTTCCGTGACGCGAGCACCGATGTCCCCGGTTTGCAAGAGAACGGTTTTATGTTTAGTTCTTTTATTTACATGGTTTTTTGAAGAACATGTACGATTGAGAGACAATGATGTGTGAGAAAATAATGGATAATTAATTCTTCTAAGGATTTAATTACTTGTAAAAGCTTCTAGAAAGTAATTTTAACGATTTGATTACTGTTCTTTCTAAAACGGTTGCAAAGTTGTCAGAAGGGTGACATTTCGGTCGACTTATGGAAACCAATTTAAAAACAATTACGCCTTCCTCGACATTCAGCGCCATTTTGTAATGTCATTATTGTCACATATATCTAATAATCAGCTAGATAGACTACTTGATTACATTTCAAGTACCCAACCAATTCTTTAAAACTTCACAAGAATCTCCAGGATTTAAATCCACAAACATACCTTCATTAAACCATATCTATGTCTATTATAAATGTAGCTCCTAGGTAGCGTACATTCGCCGGGCGAAGTAAATAACAAAGAAATATATAACACAAAAGGTTTCCAGGGGGAATGTGGACAATTTTACACGAGTATTTACAACCTCGCTGTCCAACGGTCTCGGGAACTCGCCTGGTGATGGGACAAATGCTTTCTTATCGATAAAATGTACCCTATGACTTTTTTAACGACACCATTTCTATTTTTACTCCTTTTTTCCATCATTAAATATCAGATTTTAAAGTGGCGTCTGTATGTGTAGTTATTCGTTTTCCATGTAAGGAAACGTCATTCTTCAGATTTCTGTATCAAAGAACAAAGGCGAGGGAATTGTTGATGGAATTATTAAGCGTCTACTTATATCACCAACACAGATAGCGACGAAATCATTTATTAAGTTTTATGAAAGCAATCGTAGAGGCGTGTGTGCGATCATCATCATTTTTTTACAAATATGTATGTTGAATCCTCATCAGTCATTGCTACAGTATTAGTTACCTAAGAACGAAATAATTTCTGTCTATTCACATTTCTATCATAATATCAGAAATTCCTAACATGGTCTTCCTCTAGCTGGTCGACCTACATACATTTAATTGAGAATAAAAAGTATTTTATGTGCTTTAAATGCATAAAGGCTCTTTCAAACAGGCGTCGCGCTGTCGTGTTGCGCCTTTATGCATTTTACAAAAGCACTAGTGAACAATGACCGAACAAAAATTTTTTCTCCAAAAACAAAGAACTATCGACCATATTTTCCCCGCACTAGGAGAGCCGTCATCAACACCGCATTCGGAAAATCTACACTTAACCAGAAGAGCCAGCCCTCCCATTTATCCTTACACTCGCTGTCCCGTAGAGTGGGGTACAGGGGTACCCCCTCTGGGAGGGGTTCTAATTCGGGGGGCAAAAGGGCATCGGGCGAAGCTAAGCGCTACAAGCGCTGATTACCACTTTAGCTAAACTTTATTCTTTGCTTTTGGTGATTTAAGTTTTGTTTGTAGGTGAGACGAAAGGTAGGTCACTGGATAATGGTCGGATTTTTTTCTTTTCGTTTTCTTTGTGTTGAAATTTTTTAGGGTTTCAAATAGATGACGTACAATAGATATTCTTGAGAGTAATAATAAGAATTACCTGTCTGAAAACTCGGTGAGAACGGCTGGTACAGAAAATATTTATTTTTAACAACTATTTTATTTTCTACACTCATTTACTGTTCTTTATAACTAATATTACCTGGTTAGTAACACTAATTTATACAAAAACCAATTAACACTAAACATAAAATCCAGCATCACTAAACACCAAAAACAACACATAATTAAAACACCATACGTAACAGAGGGGAAAAGTTATCTGTACGTAAGCGCCCCCACGGCGTGAGGGGGGGTTAGGGAGACCGGGCGTTCTGGCCCATCAGTCTGGCCACGGCAATTCAGATGATGAATTAATCCAACAAATGTGACGGTATCACTTAGCCCTAATGCACGGGTATAATGTTACCCCGAAAATTTCTCGCGCAGAATTCGGGCGCTTCACTTTGAAAATCTCTGCTGACTTAAATGTGCGACAGTCCTTTGTTTCTTTATAGGGATTATGTTTTGCGACGCGTCTGGAGGTTAATGTGTGTTATTCTTATTCGTGGGTAGTAGGAGGGTTGGTTTAGAAAAAAATTGTTTCACTATTTTTCTGTGGCGTAGTAATTTTTTTTCTGGTCGCATGTTGGAATGAGTTGATTATGCTGGTGATTAGTAAGTAGAAGTAACATGAGCGTACATTTTATCTAACAAAAATGTTGTGTGATGTCTTTGTGTTGTGCGTTATTGGTTATTTTAATCGTTGTTAAAAAAACTTTGAACTTCTTACACAAACTCCTGTCATTAGGATAGTTAAAACGGGACAGAATTAACAACCATTGTTTCCTCAAACAGAACATTACAAACAGTAAAGTCCTGTCCTAATCCACAAACTAAACCACATAGAGATAAAGTTTACAAGAAATCCCCGAAAGATGTCGCCACACATCAAACTAAAACTCGTTACAAAATGTGACTACTCCGAATAAAGGTGTTGTTTTAATTACATTATCAGGCTGGCACACGCGTGGGGGTAGGGAGTACCCTTCTCACGGGTTGAAAGACATTCAAATAATAGTCTTCGAGAAAAGTGGGACGTGGGGTACAATGTACCCCGAGTTGGGAAGTTTTGATTGCGTTGCTGGCTGTCACGGTTGACGGGTTCGATGAATTGTTCTAGAGTTGCTGATGTGTCGTATGTCGGTTGTTTTTATGTTGGTGTGTGGTGTTTGTTTGTAGGTCAGTGGAGTTTTCTGGGAATTTTGATGGTTTGGCACGTGCAAAGTTTTTTTTGCTTCGTCTTTGCAGATAAAGAAAAATTAGCTGCAGGTACTGCATAGCAGTCATCTGTAATTATATCAAAGCCTTCTTTATTGGTTAGTCAATCATGACATAAAAGCTTTCAAGTGATCGTAACATTGCCTCTGCAAGCACTGGTCTAACACTTTTTCATGCCTTGGCTGACTTTGTAGTCCAAAATTTTCTATGTTAACCTGACGTCAGTGTACTCATAACCTATTGCAGAGCTTTTGTTCGGTTTTAATAATACTATTAAGTGTAATTTTTAAATTAAACAACTGCAATATTACAACAAAAATCTTTGACCAACAAAAACAAATAGAGGCATCCCAACAAAATACGTTCAAACAACCCCGGTTGTCGATGCCAAAACGCACCACAAACTGCACACACACAAATCGCACGACAATAGCGCAAAAACTTTGCGACACGCACACAAACACACTTAAAAAGTACTCCGTGGGGGTACAGTTGACCAATAGCATGCATTTAACCCTTCACAAGGATTAGGGACAAGCATTGTTTCAAAACCCCGAGTTTCGGTCCGCCATTTTGTTCATTTAAAATGGACGGTGTGACAATGGGTCACTATTGTTCGTTGAAAACGCTAGACGGACGCCGAGTCTGCACTGCCGACGAATGTAGGCATTGTTTTTTTCTAATTTTTGCATTTTTTATGCATTGCCTGCGTTCTGGTTTTAAGCCGGCCATCGTGTTTGATGAAAAGATTTGCGGGAATGTAAGATGGATGCGGTCTTTTGTTATGTGAAATGGGTTTCAGTCTGGTGGGTCATTGTGTCGATCGATTTATTACTTGAATCGTTACCGATTCTTCTTGATAACTACCGGGTAATGGTTCTTCTTACAATTATAAAACCGTTAGTTTTTAAACAATGAAAATATTTTAATTAATTAATGTAAAATCATGTGAAATATGTAAAAAGTTTTTATGTACAGTATAGTGTAAATATACCAAAGGTAATATAACTATTTCTCAGTAATGAGTATTTGGTTATCCATATTTATGAAAAATTATTGATATTAATAACACCAGTAAAGATTTGAAAAACATGGAGTTTTTAAAATCAAAATTAAACAAATGTAAAAATTTAGAATTAAGTATACCTACCTACTTACTCATAATTATGTATACTGAAAAAAAAACTAGAATTCTAGAACATTATTTAAAATATCAGTGGTGAGGAAAGTTTGAGTATGAATGTTGATGGCTAAGTATAAGAGTTGTGGAAGAACAAAAAAATGATGACCATATCAACAATCATACTGTCCCACTGTATGATTGTTGATATAGTTAGAAAGGGAGGAGTGAATACCGAGATGAGGACTAATAGAGAAGTATGGAAGAAAAAGATTTGTTGGGCCGACCCCAAATATAATAATTATTGTATTTTATTCTATCATCAAGTCTACATTAAATCAAATTACATTAAACCCCCAAACAATAAAGCTCGTGCCGTATTCAAAAATACATTTATTTCCAAATCCGGATTCCCTAAAACTGGAATTTCAAGTTTCCATTGTCACGTTGTAAACTTAGGGTCATAACAACTAGATCAATGCATTGTGCACCTCGGGTGACGGCGGCGCGGTGGGTTTATATGAACATAATATGACCCGTTTTGGGCAATATTGTCCAATTTTCGGTAATACAGTTTTGTCAACAGCGGGCGTGTGGGACCGGGCCTATTGTTGTAGGGTTAACTTTGACAAATTATCAAAATGTTGAAAATAATGTGTGTTGAAAGATATTTTTTTTGAAATAGGTGTGAGGCTTAATAATAAGTGAAGTAGGATATTATTATTTATCTTTCGTTCCAAATCTAAACTAACATTTCAAAACAGTGATGTAGTGCTTTCGTAATGTAAAATCAAATTACTAAATTGCTTATATTAATAGGTAGTATCGTCTTTTTTAAATCAGGATAAAAACTTTAACAGTGCGCAAACTGTAACCATGAATTCAGAATAATATGATAGCGTATTCGTTGCTTATTTGTCGTATGAAGTTGTTTTTTTTTTAATTATACTAATAAAGTAGTGGTAAAATATTAACAGCCGCACGGGATGATCGAAAGTTAAGCTACGCTTGACGCGGTCGGTTCGTGGATGGGTGAACATCCTAACATTATAAAGACTCCTCTGAGGCTCAGAAATGTTTTGTGTAGGTACATCTTTGACAGTCATTACGGCCCAAAAGTCTGTAAACCAGTCTTATTCATCATCATTTCAGCCGAAAGACGTCCACTGCTAGACATAAGCCTCCCCCAAAAGCAGGTGGTTTGCCATAATCGCCAAGCTTGGCTGGCGGGATGACGATCGCAGTATGCTGGTACCATGTATAGAGAACGCTGCAGCCCATTCTCTAGTAAGTCCCTTAGTCGCCTTCTGCGACACATAAGGGAAGAAATGGGAGGGTGTGATTCTTAACGTCCGGCACCACACGAAACACGGGAAGTCAGAAGCCCGAAAGTCTCTCTTACCAAGGAGTACCATGTTACCCAGTTACTGGGTTGTGTAGATTAGAAAGGCAGTCGCTCCAAGAAAAATATTGATATTCCGCTGCATTCCGTCAGACGTACCTTTAGAGATTGACATATCACATTGAGTATCGTACTATCGCAAGTTTACATAAGATAGGCCCATTTCTAGTTCGACACACACAAACTTAACCCGTCAATCTTAAAATCTCTCAGCCCACAAATCTCCATTCCTTTTCGAATCTTCGATTAAGAAGTAATCACTCTAACTTACCAATCATCAAAATTGCATCGTAATGAGATAAGCCTGCCCATTTGAATGCTTTGTTCGCTTAGCCATGCTCGGGCGAGCACAGGCTGAGCAGAGCACCTGAGTCTTGGATACGAGCGTTGATTTAATTTGATGTATACGTTTGTTATGTAAATGTTGATTACAATGCGTTAAATGGGTTTTAATGTAGTGTAATTTTGGTTTGGCGATTCTGTTTTCATTGATGAGGTTTCTCGAATGAATCATCTTCGCCTTGCGTTTTCCCAACTACCTATATTGGGGTCGGTTCCAGTGTAACCGGATGCAGATGACCTATAGTTTTTTCTTTTTGTTATTCATCATTCATTTGAGTACTTTATGCGGCCTACCCAAATTTCCTTTCTTTGGTACTTTTAGCCAAATCGTTGAGCTCCTCAAGTTCTGAGTTGAGCTGTATGATTACTGATAAATGGGTGCACTGAATGGACAGGTCCACTCAATCTGTGTGGTTCTTTCCTCAAATGACCATTTCAGACACCAATCCACATGGTCTTCACATGATCTGACAAATATTATGTCTGGACTTTAAAAGAGACTGTAACCTCTGAGTTTGTTTCGGCCTTTCTTCTCAGAGTAGTCAGGTAGGAAACGCCGACCTCATCTAGTTTAAAAAAAAATATGATTGACGTGTAAAAGTGTTTGTGCAAAACTTACTCACTTAAATAAAATCATTTATCATTTAGTATTTTACAAGGAACGACTGCCTATCTGACCTCCACAACCCAGTTACTGGGTGTCAGCACAATGAGGTCACTTTATGTCTTTTCAGAGCATACTACATAGCTCTTTGTTATTAAATTTTATGTATTACACACAGTCTTCTACTTTTGATGAAAAAATGATTGTACATTCAAATGTGGTTTAACTTAAGAGCGAAACACATTTCGGTGTTTAAAAAAGCTACTAGAGACTTTATAATGTAGGTTAGCTTGTATGTAGTAAACAGGAATTTAAATTAGCATACAAATGACTGCCTCTACGCCATTTGACGACGGGACCGACTAGTTAAACTGTTAATACACAATACTATTTCTTCTTAGTGTTTCATGCTATGTATTTATCTTTGTTCTTTGAAGCGTCGATTAGTACTAATAATTTACTTGTGGCGGGTCTTTTGAACTAATCAATTCTTGATATTACAAATGCGAAAGTTACTCTGTATATTTATTCCCTCTTTACGCCTAAATTTTAGAGAAAAAAAATGACAGATAGGTAACCTGGGAACTAGAGAACGACACATAGGCTACTGTTCATCACGGATCACAGATGCAGTCGCGTGCAACAGAGTGTAGCATATTTTGTTAGTAACCGGCTCGATTTCGTAGCATCTCGTAGCCGTCTACAGCTACGGCCTACGCATGCTACGACAATTGTAGGAAAAATGCTAAAATCACTAACGTAGGCTCGTGTATGGTTTTTACTGAAGCAACTGTTTTTCAGGCATAACATCTTTAAAAAAAAACTTTCACAATAAAGGGTCTAATCAAAGTACTAAAACAAACAAAATGTACGCAAAAATTGTCTCCAGTTTTGAATACCGGGAAAAAATAAAAAAGGTAGGTACAGTAAAAAAGAAATGGAACCAAACCCGCGCAATAAGCAGGGCCAATAAGGACACTCGGCAAACAGTGTAAATTACCAATTAGTAAGCCTTTCCTAGTGATACTGGTAAACAGAATAGTGGCGGTATTCAAACTAGGTTCCGTACAAATATTTAAATAATTCGTACAAAATATTTTTTATTAGAACATGGACTTGAATCGAAGTAAGAAATACATACACAATTTTACGCCTGAACTTTACATTATATTTTGGCATAAAGTGTCTATGTGTTTAACATACCTAGGAAAATATTGCAACCACACCCATCTAGATTCTAGATCAATTAGTATAAAAGATAAGTACCTACTTTTAGCATTTTTTCAGTCAAAGACAATGGATTGCTTGAAATTAATGGGTAATGTCGCTTCAATTTATGATGTATTATTTACTAGCTTGAACCAGCGGCATCGCCCGCGTGTAGTGCGGAAATAATCCCACGGGAACAAACTACTGGGATAAAAAGTATCCTATGGTCGTATGTGTGCCAATTTTTTTTTAAATCATTTAAGCGTTGAAAAAGGTACAAACAAATTCATTTTTGCATTTTTAATATAAATAATATTGCGGCTCCGGATAATTAAATAATGCTTATATTTTTGAATCAAAGGCTTAGTAAATTAAATAAAAAATTCTGCAAAGTAAATAAAATAAAAAATGGAACCCTTAAAAGACCTAACCAAAATCACCTCTCGATCCCTAAAAAAAACTATCGTCACTCCCCGTGTTATATTGCGACACCTTAATTAGTAGCTGGCAACACCGAGTGGTCGGGACTTGCCACTTTTTTCCACCATTGTGCCTCTTTATCGCCACTCTCACCCCGACTCGTGGGAGTCACGTTGCTTCGATGTGCCAATTAAAGTACGATACCAATTGTTTCTGCAGCCTTTTGATATGCAGTAATTACGTTTACGTGTTTTTGAATAGTTTTTTCTGTTTTTTTTTTTGTTTGTATTTCACCTCAATTTGTTGTGGAATATTTTGTTGACTTGGATTAAATCGTGGCGCGATTAAATATGATGGCATAGCGCTTGCTATTTGCTGTGAATAGATTTCTAATGATTTCTTTAGTAATAATTTTATAATGTTACTTCATTTTGTCGCACATGTTCGATATTCATTGCTACTTAGTTACGTGCAAATCAAGCCAGATTATCCGAGACATTTCCAAGCGGTTGGTCGACTCTTCACGTGACCAAAGGCCTGGCAATTTTTCGGCCAAAGAATCAGCATTGCCATACATATAAATAAATATATATATAATTAAGCAAGATTTCAAATATTATTAAAAAAAAAAAAAAAACAGTTAACCAATACCTCAAATAATTTTCTTACCAGTATGTTGCCTGTTCTAACATAAACACTAGATAATAATATAATACATTCTAACAACATCTTGATATCTAATGTTAAAAAAGTTTTTTTTTATTATTTAACTAGCTTGTGCCAGCGGTTTCGCCTGCTTGGAGGTCGGAAATATTCCCACGGGAGCGTACTACCCGAATAAAAAGTACCCAATGTGGTAATCCAAGTTATAAATTGTGTGCCAAATTTCATACAAATCCGTTGGGTGGTTTTTGCGTGATTGAGTTGCAGACATCCAAACATCTAAATATCCAAACATACAAACTTTCACATTTATAACATTCTTATAATATTAGTAGAATATAATACATTCGAACAATATCTTTATAAGTAATGTTAAAAAGAGTTTTATTTCTATTTTATTCTTTACATCTACAGATATATAAATAAAAAGAAAAGTCTTGACTGACTGACTCATCAACGCCCAGCCCAAACCCTTGGACCTAGAAAGCTGAAATTTTACACAGAGGTTCCCTTTATAATGTAGACAAGGAATAAGCAAGGATTTTTCGAAATTTAACCCCTAAGGGAGTTAAATAGGGGATGAAATTTCCGCGCGGGCGAAGCCGCTGGCAAAAGCTAGTAGCATATAAAAAACTTTTTAGTCTCAAACTTTATCGTTGCATACTTGTTTACTTACCAATTTCGACACATAGATACTAAGTTGTATTATTTTATTCACCGACCCATCAACCAAGTCCATACAATCCTAAGTATTACTGAACAAACACAAGTAAAGGCGAGCACACTTAAATATTTGAACTGCATTAAGCGTACAGCGGAACAATCGCTCGGAACTCGGAACTCGATGTGAACGTTCACCGCTTCGATAAAACCACCTATGGTTTTAAGAAGCGAACGGCACTTAAGCGGGACGTGGTTATGCAAGATGGTAGGAAGGTTTTGTTTAGTGTGTTCAGTCAAGGAATTTAAATACTAAACAGGTGCATTGTCTATACACCGTGACATTTTAGTCGTCTTAAAAAGATGGTCCACTCAATGTGTCCGACATAAAAACCTTTAGGCGCGATTAAAATAATGTTACCATTAATTAAGAAAATAGGTACAAAGAATAATAAATAATTCTTTAGAATTATGAAACACCCTGTTAATAATGTTTACGTATCAAAGGGTGGAAGATACCATTACGTCCCATCATTCCCTCCGTCTCCATATCAGGGTGTTTCAAACTACGTCATGCGTCTTAGTGAATATTTTCCTTTTTTAAATATTCATAAAAGTACATTTACTTTTATTTTATTTATTTAAATGTATTGTAGTCATTGGATACATGAAGTGGGCTGCCTTGTAAGATGACTAAAATATTACGCTGTATTTTATTACGTGAAGCAAAAACTTTGTAACCTTTTACGAATATTACGCTGACGAACGATGCGAACTACGCCGTAGTAAATCCCGCATCATAAATACTAAAAAGTTAAAAATAAAAATTAATATTTTATTGAAATAAAAAAACCGTAAAGAATACGCACGGTGCGGGGTATGCGGTAAAATTGGTACTTAGGTACCTATTTTACCGCACGTTCCGTTGTATGGTGCGTAGTTTTTAACTTTCGAACAATGTGTACAGGCTTCGTAAATGCATTTTTTGAGCAAATGTTGCATATTTTTCATTTTCTTTTTTTCATTTTCGTTTTCATTTTCTTGATGGCCTGCCATCAAGATGTAACACGCTTTTATTTAAAGAATTGAGATCAAATTATTTTTAACTTTTTAGTTCGTATTATGAACAAGTAACAATAGTTTTATTTTGTATTATTTTTTACATTTTGTATTGTATCTACATTTTTTTTTCCATAAATTCATGAGACGTATTTTAAGATAAGGAGACATTTTATTTAATTTCTTAATTCTAACAATACAACACATAAATATATTTCCCGAAAGATTTGGCAAAGTTAGACAGCCACACAGTTTATCCAGTTTATTTGCCTGTTTTGCGTAAATCTTTCAAGTCACAACTTGGCTCTCTATTGAACAACGCGGTCGATGGAAGCGGGCTGTCATTAAAAGGCTTTTAATTCTTGATGGCTCCACTCTCCACGTAGCCAATACACTGATCTGGAACAAAAATTTGGGTTTCTTTTAGTTTCTTCGGTTGCAGACTAATACTTCGTAGTTTAATTTTAGTGTGGATGTTGTCCAGGCCTGTTTTTAGAAACTAATCGTTTTGAGCTTGAATGTCGAGGTATTTGGTCTAACAGACCACACCTTATATATAGGTATAACACATATATTTTGAGATTGCAGATTGATTGTAGAATGTGCTGTTTAACATAAGCGCTAGCTGTTTTACTAAACAACATATTTAATAAAAACCAACACAATATTTAATAAAAACCAGAGTTGTACAAAAGTCAGTCCAAAAAAAAAATAAGTAGCCAAGTGACTGCGACCAACTTGGAAGTAGCGCTCGCCGGCCACTGCCGCGGCACCGCTCGCTCGGCTCGCGCGTGGTTTTGTGAGATTTCTGACCTAACCTAAACTAATTGGTCAGGCCGCCCTAGCTTACTTAGGTTACTGTGACTGATTTGGCCACGCCAAACGCTTATTGTAACTGCATATAAGCCATTTTGCATTACGTCTAAACGTGGGTATCAGTTTTCTTAAACGTAACGCAATTACAACTCAGTTGAATGTTGCTCAGCTGTTTTATTTAACGGAGCTATTTTGTAAGATAGCTAGCGGTTATATAAAACAGCGGTTTAGTAAATCAATCCCCTCAGACAAATTTCAACTCTCATCATAGATAAGGAATATTAATGACATACAAATTAACTTATTTCACGAATGATTTATGGCCGGCTCGTAAATTTAAAAAAATCTAGATTACTTAATTACATTGTACTTGGTTGTCCGCTTCCTCAGAAAAACAGATTCATAACAAAGACATTAATGTATTATTTACATACTGTCAACAAATCCGAAGCTCTCTAGACACATACCTAATAAAAATATCCCTACCACCTACTCCCACATTGACGTCACAATATCTATCACATACATAGGTTCCTCCACCAACATATACGTCACATCATTTTTCCTTTGAAAACCGTAATGCCAAGGGGCTTTTGTTGAACTACCGTTGACATGCAACGTTCTTTCAATG
Organism: Polymixis flavicincta; assembly: GCA_949987655.1. Taxonomy (NCBI): domain Eukaryota; kingdom Metazoa; phylum Arthropoda; class Insecta; order Lepidoptera; family Noctuidae; genus Polymixis; species Polymixis flavicincta. Next base: position 17,354,631 of record OX465184.1, read on the forward strand.
CACTCGAATCAGCTCATTAAAGTCTTTCCTCCGCGCCATTTCCTTGGTATTTTCAATCCTTGTAAATGTTACGTTGTTACTCGATGTTCGGCTTATTACGTCACGGCATTGTTGCTTAGTTTTTTGTACTGGATTATGGGCTGAGAGAAAAATGGGCTTTCTTTATTGTGGTATGATTATATATTGTGTAAGTTTTAAGATTTTTCAGAATGATGTCTTCGCTTTTTCCATAAGGTAATTGCGAATCTTCATTGATATTTTAATCTGTGGTACGCGCCAGATTTTTTTTACCGGCTTAAAAAAATAATTCGTTGATCGATGGCAAAAACACGAAAATACAAATCCAAAGACACCGACTTCCTAAATTAAAGCAATTTTTCACTCTGTTTTTTGTGAGGCGACTTTTTTCTATCTTTAGGACTTATGGCATTCCCGTAAACAATGTCGTTCTGTTAAAAAAATCTTTATAGCTAAATTGATTGAAGTATTCAAAGCTAGAAAGTTAAAAATTTAAAACCAAAGCTAAAAATTGTTTGAAGCTAGAAAGATTTTCAATTTACCAGTTTCCTAATACAACAATAAAGAGGCAAGAAAAACAAAAAAATCAATCTAAACAAACTTTCTGCTGACTAAACTTCCTTCCAAAAAAGCCGAGAACACGAACAAAAAAGTTAACCACACGCCAAAAGACACAAAGACATCAATACATCCTCGCCAAAAGAACAAACTAGCCAACACAACAAGCCTCACAGTCTGTCCCAGACTTTTCCGTTTGCTATGACACTTTGAGTCGACTCAGTTTTTAATTAGCGTATTTTTCTTTGTGGCGGCTCCGTGTAAATTAGCCTCTGATGTGAAGTGCGGCAAAGCTTGCGCCACAGAGGAACGACGCACTATCATTGCCCTGGTTTTATGGACGGCTTTTGTGGAGGCATTAGCGTATTAGTTGTGTGTGCTGGAGGACTTTTATAGCAGGATTTAAAATTAAGGTTTTTCATGATCGACATTAGCTATTCACGACCATTCGATGCGCTTCCGTACCAAATCGAACGTCAATCAATGTTGTCCTATTAAAGCTGTTCACAAAATAATACAAAACGCAAAAATTGTGTCAGTTTCAATCAACCGCTATTCTTCAGGTATCTGCTGTCGGGTGCAAGGCAAATCAAGTTATCGAAATGTGTCATTTTCGATACGATAGCCTGTCGAATGGTTGTGAAAGTAAAAATGCCCATTAAGTCCATTATAAAATTAGCATTAAAAATACAGATGAACGACGCACTATCATTACCCTGATTTTGTGGAAAGCTTTTATGGAGGCATTAGCGTATTAGTTGTGTGTAGGAGGATTTTTAATAGAGGATTTAAATTAACTTTCATCAAATTGAAGTTTTATATTGATACAGAATGATCCGGCCCTCTTTGTTTCTCCCGTTTCGTAGCCGATACTATAAATGCGAAAGTAAGTTTCTTTGTTACGCTTTCACTCTAAAACGGGGGAACGTATTTGGATGAAATTTGGAGCACAGATAGACCATGACTTGGGTCCTTACCTCAACGTCCCAGTCGTCCTTGTCCATGGGTGTATCTTGCGATCAGGATAAAAAATATCCGATGTACAGTCCCGGACTTTAATTGATGAGCCACTTTTAAACTTTCAAATTTTGCAGTTTTATACACTCACGAGATTACAGAAACAAGATGAAATCAGAGATACGTCTTATTCATAGAGGTTGAAGGTTGACTTATAAGTTGTCAATGAATGTTACATCAATACACTGTTGCATACGTTTATCCAATCTATTTGATACTGACCTCCTTTGAATTAGAGCTCATTAAATACTCGTTATTTCTGAAAACCTATCCGAAGACAGTGACAGTTGAAATGTCAACTACAAAACAGAAATAGTAAATAAAATTCGTGATCAACTGTTCCAAGATGCCGGCAGTTAGGTGTTATTTATGTTTATGTGCAACAGTTATCATGATTGTCATGAACGTTGTCTTGGGCGCTACGCGTTTGGATAAAATCGTGGATACGAGTTTTTCCGATGTCGAAATGACCAATCATAATATTTCTCCGTACGCTAACGTTACTATCACTACGCTTAAACAATTTTCGCTAGGTTACGGTTGCTAGCCCTGCAATTGGTTGACTTTGGGTTGTCACTGTGGACTATATAAGAGTATAACCGACTAAACCCGATTTGTATTACACGGCTAAAATAGGAACTGTGGCAAGTGGCTCATCAATTAAAGTCCGTGACTGTACTTACGTAGACTACTTTTTATCCTGGATCGCAAACGAAGTCGTGGGCAACAGCTAGTAACATACACGTCGTGACCGTATAGGTGGACAAGGATACTTTGTCGCATTGCCAAAAGTTGACGTTCACACGGACGTAAAAATATCGCTGCGGGATTTTATCGCGTACTAGATTTACAGTCTCTCGATTTTGAACCGAACATAGAAAGTTTTTGAACCGAACATTGAAAGTTTTTGAACCGAACATTGAAAGTTTTTGTCCCAACCGCGGCGGCATCTTTTCTTGCAACGCAACCGCAAATCGCGATGTTCGGATTAGTAAAATGCTTTAATGAAATAGTTCTTGCCATGCATCACAGGAAAATCAAAGTTGTCATGTAAGTAAAATGTGTTCAATTTGTTCAGAACACATTTTCCGTGTGGTGCCAGACGTAATAGAATAGCACCATCCCATTTCTTCCCGTGGGTGTCGTAGAAGGCGACTAATGGTCTTATTAGAGAATGGGCAGCAGCGTTCTGGATGCATTTTACCACCGTACTGCGATCGCCAACCCGCCTGCAAGGCGTGGCGATTATGGCAAATAGGGATGCTTATGTCCAGCAGTGGACGTCTTTCGGCTGATATGATGATGATGATAATGATCTATCTATATAATCTATCTATATAAATAAAAAGAAAAGTCCTGACTCACTGACTGACTCATCAACGCCCAGCCCAAACCCTTGGACCTAGAAAGCTGAAATTTTGCACAGAGGTTCCCTTTATAATGTAGACAAGGAATAAGGAAGGATTTTTCGAAATTCAAACCTAAGGGAGTTAAATGGAGGACGAAAGTTCCACGCAGGCTAAGCCGCTGGCAAAAGCTAGTATTTTATAAAATAATAGTCTAATTATTTTAAAACTTTAAGTTCCAATAACCTCATTCCGAAGTCAATTAAATGCGTAGATACTTATCATTGTAACGTCGTCATAATTCTCAACTATAACAGAACTTTGTTCTCGTAAATTTTCAACAAACAACACAAACACTACCCAAAGGCATTGTAGCACATTAGAATTTTAACTTCAGCCGTTTCGGAGGCAAGAAGATTAACAAATCCCAATCACGGGAGAGATTCGCGTATTCATACCAAAGTTTTCCGCCCAGGAGAGAGACGGAACATACAACACCAAACTAGGGTGAACGAGACACAGATATTCTAAGTGTGAGGGCCACAGTACATGGGTCTGACATAATGATATATTAATTTCTGTCGCGAGCTTCCATTGTTTTGGTAGGTATTTTACGACGTGACGTATGGTCATTATGTTTTCATAGTTTCATAAAGACTGATTCAAAGGAGTGCGTCGGCGTGTGCTTAATGATATAGAAGTATAATGCGTGTGATAAATTGCTTTATTGCAGATTTATGTTGTTCTGTTTGTTACTAATTATCATTAGGTTATACAAAGATCTTTTGACAACCACACTGTCAATTCTTTGCCTAGAAGAGTCAGGGTCATGAAGGCAATACATGGGATTTATTCAAAAGTGTACCTACCTACCTATTTTCCTATTTAGTCATACAAAGATTTTTTTTTTTTATGCGAAAATCGATCCCGCTACCAATCACTAGTCCTACGAAGCCAAGTATTCATTGTGCATTTATCTATATATTTATAAGAAAAGTCCTGACTGACTCCCCGACCGTCCCTTGCTCGTTGATGCGCCAGCCCGCGTCGCATGCAGCTGAGCCAGTAGCTTTAAATTCCCCGTCTAATAATCATGAAAATATCTTGATCCAGCCTGTCCCCACTAGCACTAGCTAACCCCCCGCCACCCCGCCAGCGACTGCCTGAGCCGAGGTTCGTACCCCACAGGGGGTGCCCTCAGTGCGCAGTCGTTTTAGGTTTAAGTAGGTTTACGCCCTGGCTGGAGGCTTTTAGAGTCCTAAAAACCTTCACAGGAAAGTCCGGTTGAGCAGTCACGGCCTCTCAAGGTCAACAGCGAGATGCCATTAAAAAAAAAAAAGCTGACTGACTGACTGACTGACTCATGAAGGCTCAGCCCAAACCCTTAGACCTAGACAGCTGAAATTTTGCACAGAGGTTCCCTTTATATTGTAGACAAGGAACAAGGAAGGATTTTTCGAAATTCAGCCCCCAAAGCAGTTAAATAGGGGATGAAAGTTCGGCGCGGGCGAACACGCTGGCAAAAGCTAGTTTTTTTTATTTCGTTTTCTTTTCAGACAGAGTCTAGAATAGCTTAAGTCTCGTAGAAGCTTCCAACCAGTTATTTTCCTATGGACTTATAATTTAAATCGAATTTTAAATGGCCTTGAAATGTTTTGTGGAGGTAAGTAAGGTAGACCAAAGTATCAAATTTCGACCGAATTTCGGCAATGGTGACCAATCTCAACACAAGTGTACTCTCTTCCCTTACTCTGATAGCCCAATGGGACCGCACGCAAACCGACACGACACAAGAGAGATCAGGCGTAGGACTTATTACTTGTTAATATTCTAGGAAAATCGTATATAATTACTTTTACAATGTTTTTAAATATGTGAGCGCCATGTATCTGTCATAAAAATTATTGATCTGTAATTGCTTCAATTTCATTCGTTTTACCTATTTTGGGTGTATGGTAATTTTAATTTGGGTGCATCGTTTTCATACATTTCATTACGGCCCAATCCCTCTCACTGAGATGAGGCCTGTGTCCCAGCAGTGGGAACATTTATAGGCTGATGACGTTTTCATACATTATAAAATAACGAATGTATATTAAATATTATACTTAAAACATTTTAAAAGAGTAACGGTGGAGTTTCTTGCACATTCTTCTTCAAACGAAACTACATTTTGGAAGGGGCGACTAGAATCAATTCTACTTTAATGTAAATGTTGACGTTCAAAAGTGCCTTTTAAGTGCCTAATTGAATTAAATGCTTTGACTTTGACTTTGACTTTAGGGGTATCACATCGCCAACGTCCGAAGACCGGGCTGTTGTCAACGGCAAATCCCAATAACAGTTACAAGATTTACAAAAAATACTTATAGCAAAAGCAAAACTGTCACTATAGAATTGAATAGTACATACCTAGATGGTCTTCAATTCCTTAAGGTATGTTTAGGTTATGGTTTTAATCTATTTAAAGAATATTTATATATATACTTAAAACTTATTTTGTAACTTATTATTATTATTAAATTAATTCATTTATTTTTATTATTATATTAATCTATGGGCTTGTGTCACCTGAAAATAAACGGATTATTATTTTGTATTATAGGTTTTCACTATAGGTTGCAACAAAAAAACTGTACCTTCCTATAATGGTTCATCGAAATTATTATAATTACGTCCTTACTCTGTTTACCTACGTCCCGTCACTAATGAGGTACCCATCTTTGATATCGATATTCTTGTATGTACCCCTGCTTTGAGTATGCAATACCTTTGAAAATAATTTATGGTATATTATTTGAAGTAACATTTTAGAATAGGATGATTATTTTATCTAGATCCTTACATTAATTTAATTAATATCCATTAGTGATTATTTGGTAAGTAGTCAAGTTAAATATATTATATTTATATATATTTTTTTAAACGTTGCCCCACACTAGGAAATCTCCTGTATTGTGGGTGCGTTTACAAACATGTAAACTCACATACACAAATAGCCAGACCCGGAACAACTAATTGTAGGTTACAATACAAATACTTGTTCCGTGCGGGAATCGAACCCGCGACACGCAGCGCAGCAGTCAATCGCTTAACCACTGCGCCAACCGTGCCGTCTTTGGTATATATATATATATATAATACGCTTGCCGTGGTTGGTCCGTGGATGTGTGACCATCAACACCAAGACCCCTCCGTGTCTCGGAAAGCACGGCAAGCCGTTGAATGATATTTGTACATCTTTTCCCGAAATTCAGACAACCAGTCTTACCAGGAAGTATCGCATTACCCAGTTCTTTATAACCTGGATGGTGGAGGTCAGATTGGCAGTCGTTCTATGTAAAATGTTGGTACTCTGCTACATCTGGTTAGACTGGAAGCTGACCCTAATAAAGATGGGAAAAGGCTGGGCAGATGTTGAAGAGATGAATTGATAGTTGATAAAAAAAATATAAATTGGTTTGATTGTGTCACCTAAGTATGTTATTACAGTAAAAGTATTATGCGTGCTGCAAACATGATTTCAGATGTGATTATTTATGAAATGTTGTGATTATTTGTGAAATTGTTTATTCTGTAAATAGGATAAAGGTATCACTTTTAGGCGTCATTTTATAAAACCAAATAAGCTAGATGGAGTCAACATAATATATTATCCAATCTGGCTACCTTTGTATCAGAAATGGCGAAACAAACTCAAGAGTCAAAGTCACTTTTAAAGTCCAGACATAATCTTGGTCAAATCATGTGAGGATAATGTATATTATAGCCTGAAATAGGCTGCTGTATTTTTGTTAACATCTATGTGCTTACTTTAAATGAATATTACATACCTATCCGTGTTTTTTTCTACAGACAGTACAGTCACCAAAACAGTTAAGTGACCAAAGTCGTCGGATGTAGTTGGAGATCAGTAAGTAACCGAATAAGGTATTCGAATAAAATTTTATTTGATAAATTAACTGTTTGTTTAAATTAAATTTAAACTTTTCTACAACTGACGAAAAATTCGCTGGACTCATGTACGGAATTCATGGTTACAATTACATGGTTTTGTACATTTTCCAAAAAGTAGATAAGTAATTGGCTCAACCTTTTTATTTGTTTTTATGATGCCTTTTAATAAAACCCAACAAGGGCTTAAGTATTTTCACAACAGTCTCATACGGCAAAATCCTTCAATAAACCCTAATTAATCCAGTTTCATATTGCTCAGCGTTAGAACTAGCAGGTCATTAGTTGATATGACGTCACATCGCTAGGGGGTGATAATTAGCGTCTCCAATCCACCCTCATAGCATATGGTGTGTCCTGCAAGTCATGGCATGGGGGATCTATGTGAGATTGTTATGGTGTAAATGTATTAATGGGATGGGATCATTTTTCGGTTAATGGCAAATAAAATAGTTTTTTCCACTAAAGGTTTGTAACAGCCCAGAGAGCGCCCGATAAACAAAGACATCTTCAGTTTTATTTTTAAAAGAAAATAAAATATTCTGCATAAATGAGACGTTTACTAAGAAACTGAAGGATGCTTTCTAATTAAAAAAAAAAAGTTTTATTGATATTATACAATACTTAATTTATCCAATTAAATTTCATTCAATAACATCCATCGTTTTCATACTAAACTTCAACGATATCCGACATTCCGACGACCCCGGTTAGGTACATACTTATATGTTTTGGTAACTGTACATTATACGTAAAAATAAAATGCACACGCTAAATAAGCCAAAAGTCGACTCAACTAAGGGCCCATCCATAAATTACGTCACACGTTATGGGGGGGAGGGGTGAACGAAATGTGACAAGGGCCAGGGAGTTCAAAGGCTTTGTGACGTCACATGTTAAAAACCTTAAATACTAAAACTCTACTGACCTACTCTTACTTTTAAATATAAAATTTAACAATATGTGACGTCACACAAGGGGGAGGGGTTTTCGTGTGACAAGGACGGGGGGAGGGGTCAAAAAACAATAAAATTTATTTGACGTAATTTATGGATGGCCCCTAATCCGAGTCGAGTCGACTAATCGAAAATATCAAAACAAACAGAGAAGATTAAAAGTTAAATATCTGCAATGCACACTATGTCCAATTTTTTAAGTATAATATCATATTGCAAAGTGGTCTCGTAACGATATTGAAAAAGTAGGATGAAAGATTCCTTTAATACCTTTGACATGATTTTTTCCCTAATAAATGAAAGTAATTAGTGCTATTTAAATAATTGCTTCCCTACCCAGCTGCAATATTCTTTACAAAATTTACTTTACTTATAGCATTTTATATCATAGGTTGTAGGGTAATATTAAATATGTACTGTTTAATAAAGATAATTATTTTAATTTGTTACTTGTTTTTGTATAAATTGTAAAAAACCTGGCTTGATTTTCGTACGTTGTTTTCGGGTGACCACTGAAAATCAGCGCTGTGCTGTGGAACCCATAGTACAGCATAATGCTGAGTGGAAGCCTTCTTGTCACAGTCACGGCGTGCAGCTGCCGACTATTCGTGTTCTTTATGCCTATGTATACTTATCTGTTTGTTATCATGTTTTTTTCTTTATTTTTAATGTTGTCATCTTTTATATGCACGTGTTTCTGTGACAAATAAAACTATTTTTCTTTCTTTCTTTCAAAATCAATTAGGTTTAAACCGTAAATTGTGTTTAAACTGAAGAAATATTTTGGAACGCACCCAGAAAATTGTCTCGAAGAGGCGCCAACATTGTACGAAAAGAAAGGAAATTCAAAATGTATGTGACCACAACGACTTGAGGAGTTATGATAGGTTGTTTTAAATTATTACATTTACTCTGTGTTAAAACGTATTTAACAGCAAATTTTAATTGTAAACAAGTAAGTTCAAAATCTAAAAAACCGACTACTGAAAAAGTATGCTCTAGAAAGTATGAAACAAGAAAATATTCTCACCTGAAAGTTGTGTTTGTATGCCGTTTTGCACGCATTTTACGATTTTATGATCACTTACTACTGTAAGAAGGTATTGTTTTGTTACAAACATTAAATTGTCTATGGTGCGCTTTAGGAAAAAGGCATACGACCACGGCTTTAAAATGAGAATTTAATGTGACGTCACATATCTTATAACCAGCGGACGAGTGTCATTTGACAAATTAAAAAAAGTAGTTTAGAAATTATGAGGGAACAGATAAATAAAAAGTAAAGTCCTGACTGACTGACTGACTCATCAACGCCCAGTCCAAACTCTTGGACCTAGAAAGCTGAAATTCAACCTCTAAGGGAGTTAAATACTGGATGAAAGTACCGCGCGGGCAAAGCCGCTGGTAAGAGCTAGTGCAGGATACGTTTATAACCAGTGCGCAAACTGTAACCATGAATTCAGAATATCATTCTAGACCCCCCAGCTCAGATTTTTCGTCGGTTATACAAAAATAAATTAGATGCGCTGGTAGGTCGAGAATGATATGCTGAATTTATGGTTACAGTTTGCACACAGCACACTGGTTAAAAACTCACCTGTAGATAGGTATATATCTACCGGTTAAAATCATAACTCTCCTTTTTGCTTCGCCGTATTCGGATAAAAACAGAGAGAAAATGGAAAGACAGAATCAGGTCTTTGACCTGCTGTGAAACATAACAGGACGCGTGATAGTAAATTTTCGTCTCATTTCAGTCTGAGAAGTATTTGCTCAATATAAAGGCTGAAATTATTCATTTATCTTCACACGACAATCACCACAATAAATATTCATAAGCTCTAAACACACCATAAACGAAAACAGCACTCCAGTCGCCCATCAAGAGACAATAACATGAACTTCACGTATTAATTATTATCAGAATCACCAAAATATACACAACAACTACCTACAATGTTCGAAATATTTCACTGGATATCCGACATTTCTTATCCTACCCACTTAAAACATTCGAAGGGCAATGGGTCCTCTGAGTGTCATTCATCAACAACTCTCTACGAACTTTGCATGTACCCAAAACCTCTTGTTATTTGCCACCCTACACTATAAAATTGAACCGAATGTGCTTGACCACACCGCTAGAAACTAAACTTTAAACTCACCACACAAAGTTTAAAATTGTTTGTTACACGAGCGTAAAACACAGTCGTTTTAAAGCATTAATTATCGCGTTCAACCCCCATTTTAGGGTAAACCCTTTAGGAAATTTTCGTCCCTTGCTGGTCACCCTCCGAGGTCCAAGCCAAGTCATTAGTATGCGCTATGTAAACGAAGGTATGTTGAAAAGGATCGGTTTAATTTCGTAGATATTTGTCGTTTGATATGCTAAGAACAGTGACATTTGGAAAGGGTACTGAAATGGTCATTTGAATATATATGAGTACAGTAAAAGGGTTGTCTGTGATACTGTTTAATATATAGCATTTCTTGTACATGGTACGTTTAATTTAAAGATGAAGTCGTCATGGATGGAAGATCTCTAGCGAAGCTGAGCTTACAAAACGATGTAAATAGGGCTAATGAAAGTACAAATCTATACTTATCTAATCTATTCTTAATATTACAACGCTGAAGAGTTTGTGTGTTTGCTTGAACGCGCTAATCTCAGGAACTACTGGTCCGATTTGAAGTTCAAAGTTGTGGGCAGAAGCTAGTATAACATACTAGCTTCTGCCCACAACTTCGTCTGCGTCAAATTTTTGCTCCCCTACCCACCCCGTCGCATCGAATCGCCTGGCCGTGCGAGTACTTCGTATTCGTGAATTTTTCTTTTTTCTCGGCTCCTATTGGCCTTAGCGTGATGATATATAACCTATAGCCTCCCTCGATAAATGGGCTATCTAATCCTGAAATAATTTTTCAAATCGGACCAGTAGTTCCAGAGATTAGCGCGTTCAAGCAAACAAACTCTTCAGATTTGATAGAATATGAATGAAATAATTAGATATCGATATCATGTTGTGTGCATATGTTTGCAATTTCGTCTAAATGTGTGTAGAGCTTTTAAGCAAATCAATATAAAAACCTTGTTACGATCCTTGTAACGGTAAACTGTTTATAGCTTACTTGCTTTTACCTAAGGCTTCGCCCACGTGGATGTTGGAAATTATCCCACGGAAACATTCTAACGGGAGTATCCTATATATCCTCGTTATAAACTATTTGTTTGTCAAATTATATCAAAATCCGTTGAGCCGTTTTTGCGTGATTGTTTCACAAACATCAATCCATCCATTCTCACAAACTTTCACATTTAAAATATTAGTATGATGTAGGAGTAATTTTTGTAGGGTAGTAATAATATGATCAATTTTAAATCACATAATAAAATATAATGTTTAATTTAATATATTTTATATTGAACAAGCAGATAACTAAAATTAAATGATTACCTACTAATTAAAGCGTAAATAACGACCCACACTCCATAATAGTCCAAGAGCCACACTTCACTTCCTAATAACAACACATCAACATCTATCAACGCAACAAACACTGCATACCTGTCACGTTAGTTCGCTTCAATGCGCTCCCTTGCTCTTAGTTTATGCAAAATTAGTTTTCCAATACAAAACCCCTCGTGTCTAAGCCGTATTAGCTTATCTTTCCACTTGGCACGCTATAAATTGGTCAAAATCTCGTTGGCTCCTCGACTTTGCCACGTATTCCTAAGAGGTAGGGTGGCCAGGTTGTAAAGAAGTTTAGGACGCGTGGCTATTAGTATAGAATGTTTCTTATAATTATATTTTATTATACCGTGATATAATACCACTACGATACAATAGGTACTGCCGCTGTCCGTCAGTCAGGTAGTCAGTTGAAAGTTTCACAAAGAGTTTACTGTAATAATTGTGACATTGTTTTGATTTATTAATTTTATTTCTATCGTATTGCAGATACTTTAATTCATCATCATCATCATCATCAGCCTATAATGTTCCCACTGCTGGGACACAGGCCTCCTCTCGGGGAGAGGGATTGGGCCGTAATCCACCACGCGGGCCCAGTGCGGGTTGGTAGATGTCACATGTCTTCGAATTTTTGGTTCTAGGACATGCCGGTTTCCTCACGATGTTTTCCTTCACCGTTTTGAGAGCAATGGTGATGAAATAATTCACACAAAGTAATGCGCCTGTCTGGGTTCGAACTCACGACCTACAACTCGTAAGTCGCGGCCGTAACCACTGGGCCACCACTGCTCTCAAATCAATCAATCAATCAATCTGATACTTTAATTAATGTTTATTATATATATTTATTTATTTATTTATTTATTTATTTGTTTATTGTTCAATTAGGACTAGATTACATGGCAAGGTAACATAATATGAAGTAAAGGCATACGTTTCATAATCTAGTTAGTGGGTGCCGTACTGTTCTCCTAGATAGGTTACGAAGTAACCTGTGTTTAGGAGAAACAGTTCCGATCCCCGTCATAAATGGTTGACTTATAGATAGCACGTGTAAGTATGTATTATTAAAAGAAATAGTAATCATTACAGCAAGCTACAAGCTATGAGACAATTCAGGGCTATTAAACAACAAACACAGTAAAAATAAAAACTTCAATCATAAAATATAAAAGTAAGAAATATAGAAACTACTTACGTATTTAAAAAATAAAAATAAAACTTAAAACTTATAAATTTCGAGAAAAAAAAATAATGTTTAGTATGTTTGTGTGGTGAGTTTATTGTTAGTGTGATGAGTGTTTCGCTAGTGTATGAAGTGTGTGATGCATGTGTGTGTTTGAGTGATCACTTCTTTAGAAACTCTTCGGTTTCGTCGTAGTTAAGGTTTAGCAAGAAGGAGCGAACAGTCTTTTTGCAGTTATTTTTGTTTAAACCGTAAATCGGAATTTTAGCATTAATTTTATTGTAAAGTGATGGGCCAAGGTAGAGAGCAAATTTTTTTATAAATGCTGTACGTGTAGGTGGTATTGTGCAGATTAGGTCTTTGCGGCGCTTGGAGATTTTTTTGAAATGTGTGCGTCGGTGTTGGAGAAGGACTATGTGTAAAATGTATTGTTGCCTTACATTAAGTACGCTACATGATTGATACAGTTCAAAAGTTGGAGAGAGTATCGGTCGGAATGTAGCCACTTTTAGAATAGCTCTGTGTGCGACCTCCAGAGGCTTAAGTATTGTCTTTGCAGCACCACCCCAACATGAGATACAATAGATTAGAATTGACTGACAAAGAGCAAAATAAACTTTTCGGATAATTAACGGGTTGGCTACTTGTCGCAGAGTTTTAAAAATATAAATTAACTTTCTTATGCGACCAGAAATAGTGATAATGTGGGGTTTAAAATTAAGGTTTTTGTCCAGAACTACACCAAGATATTTAACCTGGTCTACAGAGATTAAGGTAGGACATTGACAATTAGGTTGAGATTGTGTGGGACAAGAATGAGCTTTAATAGAGATTGAAGTTTTTGGCTGAGAAGCATTGCTCATTGAAAAAGTGATGAAGTTTGTTTTGTTGGCGTTGAGAGTAAGGTTAAGAGAAGAAAGCAACTTCAAGGCGGAATTAAAACCGTGTTGTGCAGCAACTTGGAGTTCCGACCATGAGTTTGCAGAGAAAGTGATGGCAGTATCGTCTGCAAAAGAAACTATTGTGGCTTTTGGAATTTGGAGATTGCAGAGGTCGTTTATAAACACAAGAAAGAGTGTGGGCCCCAGAATGCTACCCTGGGGTACACCATAGTGTATGGGTAGTTCATCACTCTTATAATTGTCTATAGTTACTAACTGTGAACGATCAGTAAGGTAACTCTTGAAGAGATCAAGTGAAGACCCCCTGACACCTAAACATTCAAGCTTGAGTAGAAGAATGGAGAGGGGAACGGTGTCAAATGCTTTCGCGAGATCTAAAAATATTGTGAGAACCTTTTTTTTGGTATTTAGGTTCTGGACTATATTGTCAACTAACATGTGGACAGCTTCAGAAGTGGATTTGTTCCTTCGAAAGCCAAACTGCTGGGGTGACAAAAGTTTGAAGTGTTCGAGGTATTGGACTAATCGCTTGTTAATGAGTCGTTCAAGTACCTTAGATAGTGCGCTTAGGACAGCTATTGGACGATAGTTGTTTGGCAAGGTCCCGTCTCCACCCTTGAATATAGGATGAATAATTGCCTTTTTGAAAGAAGAGGGGAAGATAGCTAATTGAAAGCAGAGGTTGAAAATGTGGCATAGTATAGGTGCGAGGATCCGTGCGTATCTCCTCAAGAAAGCTTGTGATATGCCATCCCAACCAGTAGCAGCATTAACCCTAAGCTGGTTAATAGTAGTTAAGACCTCATCAGAATCCGTCTGTTCTAACACGAAAGATTTATCGAAATTTGTAGTATGAGAGGGAATTGAGTGGGATTGTGCGCTCTTTATATTTTCTGCAAGCTTTTTCCCGATGTTAACAAAGAATTCGTTTACATCATTGCAAGACTGTCTGGGCGAGTGAGAGTGAGTTAATAGCTGGTTTGAGGAGTGCTTCTTTTTCTGTGAATGAGTGATGTTTTTTATAGTGTCCCATAGTTTTTTAGGGTTGTGGTTTGCCTTATTTAGTTCTTCGGAATCAAATATTCTTTTAATTTGTTTTAAAAGGTTTGCACAAAAATTTCTGTATCGCTTGTATGTGATAAGTAGAGTTTGATTGTCTGGTGACTGCTTGACTTTTTTGTGTAGAGAATCTCGATCTACAATAGGTACTGCCGCTGTCCGTCAGTCAGGTAGTCAGTTGAAAGTTTCACAAAGAGTTTACTGTAATAATTGTGACATTGTTTTGATTTATTAATTTTATTTCTATCGTATTGCAGATACTTTAATTCATCATCATCATCATCATCAGCCTATAATGTTCCCACTGCTGGGACACAGGCCTCCTCTCGGGGAGAGGGATTGGGCCGTAATCCACCACGCGGGCCCAGTGCGGGTTGGTAGATGTCACATGTCTTCGAATTTTTGGTTCTAGGACATGCCGGTTTCCTCACGATGTTTTCCTTCACCGTTTTGAGAGCAATGGTGATGAAATAATTCACACAAAGTAATGCGCCTGTCTGGGTTCGAACTCACGACCTACAACTCGTAAGTCGCGGCCGTAACCACTGGGCCACCACTGCTCTCAAATCAATCAATCAATCAATCTGATACTTTAATTAATGTTTATTATATATATGAATGTACGGTCGCGGTCAAGAGTCCATTCTCATGCTAAGGGTTATATTGCTATGACTCGCGGTCCAGGCCGTACCTACAGCTGTGTGTATAAGTGATGTAACCAGACCGCACACCACAGTAGGTACTCACACACCACTGTCGTCAAAAGATACAAAAAACATACCGTCGCACAGAGTACTCTGTCTCTGTCTGTACTGTGTTACGTAGTAACTACGTATGACCTTGGTCGGTTCATACGATCGCTAAAATTCACGTTCTAATATCAAGTATCGGTAGCTCGCAGCGTATTGTCATTGATTAAGAAACACAAAAGTCTGGGTTCAAATCTCCCGAAGAGACTTTTATTTTTCTTTTCAACAATTTCATCAGTTCTTTTATTATTCGTTATACGAGAATGTTTTTTTAAAATTACTTAAATTATTATTTAAACAAAGGATTAAGAAGATTATGTGATTACAAAATGTTTATTCGTTATAATTTTATGAAGTAGGTATAAAAATAACTACTAATAACTTCTTGTTAACAGTTTATTTTCTCATAAAGAACAATTATTGAAGTAAAGTAGCTAATTGGTGAACCATGATAATCAGGCTATTGTATCTTAGTAATATAATAATATTGTGCTGTAATTACTACAATGTGCGGTACTCTAAAGAAATCACATTTTTCTACGCAAATCTACCCACGTAAAAATAACAAATGCAGACAAGTTGTCACAATACAATTAAATGACTCAGTAGTACTACTATTGGAATAAATCTACTGCGAGTGAGTTAGTTCTCTCAAACCTCAAAGTTAACAAATTGTATTTAATAGGACTTATCGAAGTTATAGCTTAAGTAATCATTTTCATTACGAAAAGAAGATTGAAACTAAACCTCGAAATAATCCATATTGCGGATATGACACAATATTATGTGAATATTACTAAAATCAATAAAAGTCAATAATAATAAATATTTCTAATTTATATCTTAATGTTAATGTTTATGTTTTTTGAGCTGGTTTTCCATGATGCAAACCTTCTGCGTGGAGTGCACAGCGCACTATGAATAATTTGGCAAAATGTCTTGTCTTTTTGAAACCACTTGTGCTGTCGCTTTCTTTTATAAGCTGGGGTCTTCCACTTTGCTTTCGACGGGCAAGGCTACCCCCTTCCTCATATCTTTTCATCCACTGACTCACAGTATTTCACTAAAACAAAAAAGGGGTACTGTTAGGCTACTAAACAAAATACATACTTACTAATATGTATTACTATTTAGAAACAAAATTATTTGAAATATAAATTTCACATAAATATTTAATCTAGGAAATAAATTTACTTTGAAATTTTATATTTTTCTTCTATTTAGACGTTATGATATATTATTTATAAAACGTTTAAAAATTACTACAAGGATCAGCAGTTATACTTTAAATAAGTGCTTAATAAAATAATTAAATCATAATACTCACACTCAGGCCGGTTTCATCAGTTATTTGTGATATTTAAGTCCGCTTTTATGCAGCGCAATAATATTCGCTTTCATTTCTATTATTCAATTTGCTTACATTTTAAAATGAACTAGAAGACCGCTAATAGATTAAACACACGTCACTAGCACACAATAACAACCAACACCGTTCTATAAGTCACGTCGAATGAGTCGTAAGTTAACTATCATTTAAATTTCTTTAGGTTTCTGTGGGTATATTGATAAAGTTTTACGAGTTTAGTGAACAAGACGAATAGAACAAGAAACTATAGTCAAAAGCGATTTTTAAAACAATAAAAAGGCTAGCACACCGCGCGTGGGATTCGAACCCGAGACTCGTTGCGCACGATGGCGCTAATCCAAGTTCAGGAACCACTAAGCTATCACGTCATTTACTTTAACGGTTGAATTTATGGAATACAATCATTTGTAGACGTATGAGAGTGTGTGTGTCTACAGTATAGAAATTACTTAATATAATATAAGAAGGTCGTAAGTTAAACCGTAGTGTCAATCTATTACTTTTTGAGATTGGTACTCCGCTTTTGGATCCTACTGTACCATGCCAATTATTTTTGAACTGTAATAATACCTATCTAAAAAATCTCTCATGTTATAATAATGCTGCATGCCTATTATAAGGTAGATTGTACAAGGATCAGCCATATTTTAACTGTCATCTTATTTACTGTACCTGCAATCTATGCAAATAATTTTTTTACTTACTTTACTTACTTACTTACAAGAAACGTGTATTTTTTCGGCTTTGTTTGTCTAGTGGTACGGGACCCTTCGTGTGCGAGTCCGAGTCGAGTTCGGCCGGTATTTTACATTATCTTAACTATTTAGATTTCGTGCTTTGAGAGTAGACCTCAGCAACAGCATTTTAATTTGCCAACGTTTCTTAGTCTAAAAAGCAAACTGCCTAGCCTTTTCCCAGTTATCTTGGGGTCAGCTTCTAGTCTAACCGGATGTAGCTGAATACCAATATTTTACATGGAGCAACTGCCAAGGGTTTTCGTTTTACCCAGGATTGTGAAGGCCAACATTTCTTAGTAACGTCTATTAATACTTTTTTTATTTGTCCCACAATTTCCCTGCCTCATATGCGCCTTACTCCCAAATCTAGTGGCTCCTACGAGTGGTATCACCAGTTAGCTCCGTTCACCGAGTAGAAAGATAACATCAACTACAACAATATGTTCTATTATTGTCTAACATAGACCATACACAGTTTTGTCTATGTATTGTATTGTACATAAATTATTTTTGACGTGTGCTTGCTTGTAGGGTAGATGGTAGATTGGTGATGATTGGATATGATTAAACAGTAACTAGTTTAAATTATTAAGTGGTTGTTAAGGACTTTACCATGTTGATATAGTAGTACAGCATTTATTTATTTACTAGATTTTGCCCATGGCTCCGCCAGCGTGGATGTCGGTTGTCGCGTAAAAAAGTAGCCTATGTCCTTCTAAATATCCCAGGCTATATCTCTGCCGAATTTCATGATGATCGGTTTAGCGGTTTCGGCGTGGAACCGTTACAGACAGACAGAGTTACTTTCGCATTTATAATATTAAGTAGGGATTTCGATTTTCCAATATTCATATACAACGAAATGTAACAAACAATTATATGTAAATATATCATTTCTTAAATCACCTATTAGGTAAATAATCTTAAAATAGAGCAGAAACATTTACACAGAAATGTGCAAATGCTAGGCCTCCTCTATTTGGCGTATTCATTGACCGTCCCACGACTTGACGATGCCTTGATCAAAATATTACCTACAACTTATAAGCCTAATATTTTTTTTTTTACTTTTTATAGTTTTTGTTTGGGTCGGGGGTTCTTAAAATTTAACTTTTACTTCCTGCTTTTTAAACTTAACGTGTCGCTTAAATCTGCGCAGCATTGCGTATGTTTCCCACAGTGAAGTTCGTTACTAATTTATCCTCATTCCTCGTCCTGATCACCATTTATCATTAACCTATTCATCGAGACCTTTTCAATGAGCCCAAACGATACTTCTGCTGTTTGTTGGTGAGTAACTTGGGTATCCTGGAAATTCCAGGTGTTCGTCCAGCATCAGTTTTAGGTTACTTTGTTCGTCTAATATCATTGAAGTAATAGAATACCAAATTTCGAATTGATCAGACCCGTGGAAGATGCTCAAATCCCTTCATCAACCAGAAAAGAGCTGATAATCTTCAAACGGCTAAACCGATTTTGATGAAATATGTCTAAGAACACTCCCGACTAATTTACCTTTCAAACAAAAGAAATCAAATAAAAATCGGTTTATCTGTTCGGAAGCTACGATGCCTCAGACAGACACGCACACACAGACACGTAAAACTTATTACACCCCGTTGTTTTTGCGTCAGGGGTTAAAAATTATCAATGAACAAATAGTAAAATATTAATATTATTTAATTCCCGAAGTCGGTGGCAAAATGACGAAAATTCAAAACCAAAGACGCCGAGTAACTACTAAATAATCTTTTTATTTTTCGAATGGTTTGTATACGTATTCGTGTGGGGTGTCCTATATTTACTCATAAACCTTCACTTGCTTGGTAAACAACAGTGACAAAAACTTATTACGTATAACATCGTCAATATACACTAAGTGGAAAAAATATACGTAGGTAATATTGGAGCTAACTCAAAAGCCACAAGTCAAAACTTGACCAAATTTAAATGGAACCACTCCATATAGGGTGACTGGTAATTAGTGACCGACATTTAAACACATGATTGTACTCATCATTATGAACAACTTTTACTATGGGACTAAATCCGAAATCGCCAAAAAAAATATCAGCTGTTCCCTACATTTATGTTCGCATAACTCGTCAAAATGTAGGGAACACCTGATTTTTTTTTCGCGATTTCGGGTTTGGTCCAATAGTAAAAGTTGTTCATAATGATGAGTACAATCATGTGTTTAAATGTCTGTCACTAATTACCAGTCACCCTCTATGTATACATTTTCAATAAAAGGAAATAAAAAAAAAATTCGCGTCATAAATAAACAAATCCTTTTTTTTTTTTGGAACAATTACAATCCATAAATTGTTACTAACAGGTTTGTTTAAAACACTATTGTTATAGTAACTTAAACTAAAGACGAATTAATGAGAAAAACACCCAACAACTAGACACGCCCACAGACGGTAACTAAGGTCTTCTCATAAACTTCTTAATAATTTGACGGAGTTCTGAGGTACCATCATCATCGCTATGTTGGGGTCGGCTTCCAGTCTGGACAGACTTGGAGCTGACCAGTATTTTACATAAAGCGACTACCTATCTGAGCTGGGTTGTGGACAACCCAGTTACTGGGTAATGGTAAGTCTGGTTGTCATACTTTTGGGCTTCTGACGACCCGTTACGACTGTCAAAGATCCACGAATAGCAGCCGGGACCAACGGCTTAACGTGCTTTATGACGCACGGAGGGGTCTATGTAAAGATTGTCACCCATCCACGAACCAATCGCGGTAAGCGTAGCTTAACCTGATCGATCGACACGTGCAGATACTATTACATAGCTACAAGACCCTCAGGTAAAAAAAAATACGATTCAGTTGAGCACCTACTCCTTTTTCTGAAGTTTGTTGTAAACAGATCCACTCGCTTGAAGACTACAACGACCCTTCCTCCTGGCTTGCGGCTAAATTTTTTAACACAACAAGTTTCATTATCAAACTAACACAAAACTAAGATAAGGTGCCTCCACGAAGTAATCTTTACACTCCCCTCTCCAAAAGCTTCGAAACTCGTGAACAAAGTTGGAATAACTTTGGAAGACCAAGGGCTGTTTAGAAAGGACCCCTAACTTGGCCCGAGTCTGAAATATTAATGTAGTTTCACAGAATCCTATATGAGAGGTGTATATGCTTTCTGGATATTTGCTAATGGCTCGAGTAGTCCGGTTAATATCGATACGTCTCTATAGATTTTCGAGCCAATGATCCTCTAATATTTAGTGTTGAAGTTTTGTGTTTAATTTCTGAGAGTGTGTTGAAGAAGAGTTCAGTGTTTTATTTTTTACCCGACCGCGGCGAAGCAAAGAGGAAGTGTTATAATTTTCCCCGGTGTGTATGTATGTATGTTCATCTGTTTTCTCACTACTATCATAATTCAACAAATGATATATCGTTGGAAGCCTTTTCATTGTCCGCTGGTTATAGGCTATGTGACGTCACATTTAATTTAATATGGCGCCCTCTAGAGAACATAAAGTAACGAACTATTTTTTTTTTTTCATTGTACGATATCATCTTGGATATCAAATAACAGAGCACATTAAAAAAATTGATACATTGTTAGATAATCCCAAACTAGTTTACATTAAAACTAAGTTCAAAAACTAAAACCCAACTACAAATAATAGATTAAAATAATCTAATAAAAACGCTTTGAAAATAAAACTAAAAAGCAGAAAATAATTTCAAAAAAGCGTGAAAAGCTTTTTGAAGTATTTTTATAACCAATTAATGTCAAGCACCCCACTCTTTTTTAAAGCATTTTGGTTTTTAAAGCGTGTTTTTAGATTTTTTTATCTATTGTTAATTTTTTAGTTCTGCTAACTACAAAAGCGTGTTTTTTTTTGGAATTTATTGAATTGTCATCGGTTCTCGATAAGTCTACAAAGTTTAAATGAAATCTGACCGTTTGAAGTGAGTCAAAATCAAGTCCAAAGGAGTCGGTTACAAACAAACAAACGTACAGGTGAAGTTAATAAAAGCGTGTTAAAAAATCACGCTCTTAAAAGTATAAAACAAGAAAATATTCACACACAGTTTTAAGTTCATCAGTAGCAGTTTAGTAGAGTTAGGGTTTATTATTATATCACTTTCTTTTTTACAACTAAAACAAAGCATAGTAAGGTAAAGTACCTCTATACAAAACAGCAACAAAGCGGTGGCGACGTGTAACTAGTTCTGTCTTTTAACGCATCATTAAATTCATATTCAAACAAAGTGAAACTTGCAACATGCAGCAAAAGTTTTCTTGTCAACTGAAATTGAATCTCAATCTATACAGACACAGTAACGGTCGTTGGTACGCCATTGCGTGGAAGCACAAACACGCATGCACAAATATGAATACGCGGACTACGCCACACATGCAAACAAAATTCGCACACAGAGAGAGTTGTCGGGCAAATTTTCAACATGGCACACCAACTTAGGGGTGGACTACACTCGTGTCCTTCCTTTTGATTGCAATTAATTCGGAAACTAGGGGGGCGACGGGCGGTGCGTGGAGAGGGGAGGGGGGCCCAAAGGGTTCGTTCGGCCAGTGCGCAGGGCCGAACTTGGGAATGGATTGTCGGAGTTTCGAAAGTTGGTACAAGTGTTCGGTTTGGTTAGCGGTCTTGGGTTCTAGTTTTGTTTCTATTGATTCACGATCAAGTTTTTGTGGTGGGTTTGAGTATAACGGAACTTGAAAACGAGGTAGGTAATTTTAGTTAGCCAATTAGAATCATTGAAAATGATATTGTTTATTTTATTTCGCCTGGTGAATAGTGAGGCGGGGTCGCGGCAGACCATGTATAAAATTTCGGGACGTGTTGGATAGGTTCCGGCAAAACTGGAAGGCAGACGCGCGGGCTCGCGAAATATGGAAGGAGTGGAGAGGCTTTTGCCAGGAATGGAACAGCGTAGCTAGCAAAAAAAAAAGAAGTATTTTGTGCTTAGAGATTCTTGATGAGTTCGTATAACAACTTGTTCTGTGAAAATGTAAATTGATTTGAGAGAAAAGGTTATTTGTACTGTGTTACTTAGTTCATTTTCTTTTTTAATTAGTACCTTAAAATTTATGTTCCTAGATACTTTTACCATGCACCGAAATCGATCTTCTAAAGTTCTAAGACTATTTACAAAAAAAAAACCTGTATATAAAATCAAGAATTTCCCCAACAAACTCCGACCCTGGCTGTCAAACGGTCTAGCCCGCCATTACCCGGTGAAAAATACCCAGACATTTTTATCCCGTACTTATAACCTGTTAGGAGGAGCCTGTTTTCTTTTTGCAATTAGTGACTTGGGATATTACTGGTCTGCCTCAATATCTGGGAGATGAAACAACCACTGTCAAGGGAGGAGAGATTTTGGTTTTCGCGTTTTGAATACTGTAGTGGCCAGTAGCTACCAACATAGTAGTATGAATCTTTGGAAAAAATACGGAAAGGTTTTACAGCGCTTTATAAACCGTGACATTTAAATCGTCTTAAAACGGCAGCCCACTTCAGGTATCCAATGACTACAATCCAAAAAAAAAAAAAAATGAATAATTTAAAAATTAAAATATCATTCACTAAGACGCATGACGGAGTTTGAAACACCCTGTTATGAAGATGGAATCAATGATGGAATCAAATGTAATCTTATAAGTATCTTATACCGTTTGATACGTAAACATTATTACCAGGGTGCTTCATAACTGTAAAGTTTTTATTGCACCTATTTTCTTAATTATTAGTAACATTTTTTTAATCACGCCTAGAGGTATATTATTGTGTTTCCTAAATTACCACCTTTGTAAGACGACTAAAATATTATGGTGTATAGTTATACTAGCTTTTGCTAGTGGCTTCGCCCGCATGGACTTCGAAAATTATCCCACGGGAACTACCGGAAAAAAAAAGTTCATTATGTGTTATTCCGGGTTACAAATTATCTGTGTGCCATTTTTGTGTGATCGACTAACAAACATCCAAACATTTAACCATACAAACTTTCACATTTATAATATTAAAAGGATAGTAGGATTTCAATGATCAGCAAATAAATTACAGAGCATAGGACTCGTGTGTAAAACTTCAAAATTAACATGTGGGGTATAGAATAGATTTGTAAAGTCATCATCTGCTAAGTCTTTTCCTTACTATGTTGGGATCGGCTTCCAGTATTTTACATGAAGAGACTGCTAATCTGACCTCCACAACTCAGTTACTGGGTAATACGATAACCCTCAAGACTGGTTGTCATACTTTCGGGCTTCTACCGACCCGTAACGACTGCCAAAGATCCACAAATGACAGCCGGGTCCAACGGCTTAACGTGCTTTCTGAGTCATGCAGGATCTCGGTATGTAAATCTGGTCACCCATCCACGGATCGACCGCGGCAAACGTAGCTTAACCTGATCGAACGACCCGTGCTTTACTATTATTAAGCCACTAATCCCACATTTATAAAAAAAAAAATGATTACATTTATTTAGAAGCTTACAATTGTTTTTATATTCCTGCAAGGCAAGTTGAATATTAGGTACAATTAATATTTTTATTTTATTTTTAAATTATTTTCAATATCTATTTAGATTTTTATATTAGTTTTATTTCTAGTAATCGAAATGATCGTTTTGCTGCCCTTACCTACAGGGTCTATATTTCTGCACTTAGCTTTAAGCCCTTTGTAACATCTTTTTACAATATAGAATGCAATAAATAAACAGAATTAACCCTGAAAAAGTTACCTAAATGAATTAAAATAATAATGTACGTCTCTCTGATTATGAAGATATATTTGTAAAATTCACAATAACACGCATTCAACCATTATGAAACACAACCCTTTCATCGCTACCTGTTATTAATCATATTACCCCTTACTTATTTATCGTTCAAAAACAACCCCAGCAAACCCTTTCATCTCAATTTCACCTTCCACCTTACATTGAAACAGATTAAACTTATCGTACAAAAGTAAAAAAAACACAACATACCTACACAACAAATTAATGTTTCATCCTATTTTCACCTTTGACCCTTGACTACCATCAATGTCATACAGCATCCCCTCATGACAGCTGACCTCAAATGACCTTAGTTACATTGAGATCATAACCTTTTTTCAAATGTAACTGGTTCAGATTCATCTCATGAATATCTCTATTGAAAATTGCCTTGGGTCAAAATGGACCGCGAGGATGCAAGTGAGGGGTAGATACTGGGACAATTTAAACAGGTAAATGAGTATTTATATTATTTTAGATTTTATAGTCACTTCGCTCAACTTAACCAATTTAAACAAAACGTCAGCAAATAATAGGTACACCTAAATTTTCCTCAAGAATCACTCTGTCTGCTGGAGAAAACCGCATAAAAATCTGTTCAGCACTTAGTTCACCGCAAACAGACAGACAAACAGACAGACGCAGTGCGGGACTTTGTTTTATAGTAATGTAGTGATGACAGTGATTTAAAAATGATATTGATAGAGAGAGATATCATTCACACCAAGTGAGAACGTTAGGGCCAGTACACATAGGAGGCGGCGCGCGGTGGAACGAATTTTCTATTACGTCGTCCACCGTTGGTTTGCACTGGGCCTAAAACTCCTACTATTGACAGTCGAGATCTGCTATACTCCATTTATAATAGATTTAGAAAAAATAAGCTCGTAGAAGCAGGAGTGCAAAACATTTTAATTCAAAGTTAAGTAATAACTTTTTTAGATCGATTTAAGACATTATGAAAAAATGAAATAAACGAAATAAAGGTCATTTCATTTAAAATAATTCTTTATTTATAGTGAGATCTTCATCACACAATACAAACTTAAACGAATGATTGAAAAAAAAAAACAATCACCATGATGATTTGAATTTAGTAAAGATTTAAAATAAAGATTTTTTTTTACAATACTTTAATTTAATAACAACTTACAACACACAATACGTTGGTGAACTTCTTCGTCTTCATTCGCTAATTTAGTCACTAAACATTATTGGTATTGTTCACTCCTGCTTCTTTTGGGTTTTTATAATAGACACTTTCATTTTAAATTTGAATTAAATAATTATATGAACGAAAGCCACTTATTTTTATGAGGTAAATAATTAAAATGATTACAATAAAGTACGCTTGTATATAAATAGGTTTTTAATGAATTTGGTGTTACTCGTAACTGTAACAAGTTTAATGCACCTACTTTTGTTACAAAGTGTACATCAAAAAGAACCTTTTTTAACTTCTGTCTAATGCTATTATAAATGTGAGTATAGTTACTTTGTAGTTCTTGGTAATAGCTCGGAAAGCTTTCCTACGCAAATGTCAAAGTTAAAGAATAATAATATAATGAAAATAGGAAGTGTTATAAACTTATAAATATTGAGCTAAAATTAGATTACAGACAAATACTACTAAACACAATACAGAAGATCACGGGGCAGAAGACATGGATGAAACTCGCACAGACCAGGGCAGCAAAAGAGAGTATGCCTATATTCAGCAGTGGTTGCCAAATGTGATGATTATAAAGAACAATTGGAAAGAGAGAGATAGATATAAAGAGTTATTGGAAAAATATCAACAACCTTAAGAGGTCATTGTACTCATCGTTATGAACAACTTTTACAATGGGACCAAACCTGAAATCGCGAAAAAACACATACCTACACATACATTTTGATGAGTTATACGAACACAACTGTAAAGAACAGCTGATTTTTTTTTCCCATTTGACAGACATAAAAATACCTGATATGAACAACAATGAAACATAAAATTACACTACAAATCGTAGGGAACCCATTAAATTTTTTATAAGTATCAAAAACCTTAGTAAAAGCCAGTTCCAATTTTCTTTTCTCAAATAATTATATGTTAAGTCAAGGCTAAACGACGATGATGATGATGCATACAGCCTATGATACGTTTTCTATTTAAAAATAATTTGATTTTAATTAAAATTGACATGCATAAATTATTTTTATTAGATTTACGGTATAAATGGGTCGAATTATACCTATTAAATTAATGATAACTGTGCAATAATTCTATAAAATAGTTTGTTAAGGATTATTTGACGATTCCTGTTTGGCCCGATGTCAATTACTCCTGACAAATAAACACTGACCTTCAAAAAAAAAAGAATGAATTAGACGGATATCAAGTTATTGTACATTATGGTACAAGTGTATAAGGTTGGTGATTACCGCTGAGGCGCCATTGAGAGACGGGAGAGAGAGGGTCTTAAGAGAGCCGAGGACGGTAATCATCAATAGACACGTGTATCATACGACGTTTTTCAACACACTTATGAAGAAAATAATACTAAAAAATCATTTTGTCCTTGGAGTTTTTAGGTGGTAGTAAAATTTCCATAACGTTAAGGGCTTCACATCTTATATCGGGCGGTGTTACAACATACTCGTACATAATTTTCTTCTTATCTAGTACTTGTAGTCATTTTAATGAATAAATAACTATAAATTCAACAATGAAAACGAGTTGTTTTTTTTTTGCCAATGGCGGGAAAAAGTAATCAGTTTTCCAATGCGCGCGCATCTAAAAATGGCGATCAGCCTTATATTAAGGCCGCATTCCGAATTAGAAAAATAACGCTGTGAGTGCTCACTTCGATATTTTGCGTTCCGAGTTAGATATCACGATTCTGACAGCTAAGAACCGTCATTTTTGTCATCAATACGGAACGCTCGTGATTCGCGATAAAAGTGTTCACTCAACGTTAGAACATATATTCACCATATTAAACTTGTATACACCACACATTTTTTCTATTTCAAATAAATCTAAATTAACTAAAGATTCGACGTGACTTAAAACAAAACAGCACAACTGTAATTTTTGACAAAATGGCGCATGTCATGACGTCATCTATGACGATTCGCGGGACGTCGTGTGTGAGCGCGGTCAAATCGATATTATTGTAACTCGGAACGTAGCCTAAAAGAATGACGTTTCTGTTTTTTGCTTTTCGCGGATAGGGCTTTAGCCACGTACAAAATGGGGAATTCAAAGTTTTCTTTATTACAGAAAAAAACAAAAGTTATATTTCAGTGAAAGTTTTATTAATTAAAAACGTACAAGTTGAAATTATCTATTTAATTGCGAAGTTGCATGAAATGAGCAAACAATAGGTATATTAATTTATTTGTACTATTGAGCACGACCTTTTTTGAATCGAAACTTTTTAAGAACAAAGCATCACAACCAAAAAAAAAAAGCTATAACTCACTAGTGAATAATAGTAATGAAAAAGTCACAGTTTGATAATAGGTGTCATTATGTCCCTAATTGCGGTGAAATTAGAGCCATTTTATGAGCAAGTGTGTTGAAAAATGATTGTAGTATTTTTACCCCATGTATACAAACTTGGGAATTATTTCATTATACATATTTTATAATAAATAGAATTAAGGACTATTAGTATTTTCTCTCGATTTCAGGCATTTCTTAGACATTCCCATTTTTCGAACATAATTATGAAGCAAATGATTCAGATTCTGATTCTCAATCAGAATCTGAATCATTTGCTTCATAATTATGTTCGTTTTGTGTTACAAAATTAGGGTGCAGCTCTGCCTTACTCTTTAGAGATTACAGGCGTGATGTAATGTTTGTTCTGTTGCCAAGTTCCACTCATAGACACCCCAAAAATGACAAACAGTACCAGATCTATAAATCATCCTATATCTCCTTAATCACAAGAGTATCCGTACAAATTAATCTGCCATATCTCAAAGACAGTTTGAAAGTACCGATGCTTGCGGCTATACCGCTCTAGCCAAAACAAACTTGCCTACATTTGTTACAATTATTACTCAAGTTCCATTTAACAGAGGGTAGTTTTGTCTTGGACGTGACTCTAATATGACTGTTAATAGTGAGGTAGAATTTGGCTGTAGGGTTTTAAGAACGTTGCGTGTTGTAAGGATGTGGGGGGTAAGCTGGTGGGGTTAGGTTAGCTGTAGAGGTTTTGGTGAACCCTTACCCCCCTTTACAAAACAAAACTTTAATTTTGATCAGGCTTAAACCACCAAGCCAGTTTTTGAATTACGAACCCAATATGTAATCAGGATAAGTTTTTAACCAGTGCGCAAACTGTAACCATGAATTCAGCATATTATTATCATTTTAGACCCACCAGTGCAGAAATTTTTCGTCGGCTATACAAAAAATAATCAGCTGTGCCATACATTTTGACCGCGTAGGTATTGCACTTTTCTATGAAATGACAGATTTTCTTTTTGTATAACCGACGAAAAATTTCTGCACTGGGGTTCTAGAATGACATGTTGAATTCATGGTCACAGTTTGCGCACTGGTTAAAAACTTATCCTGTAGAAATGCAACTCTTGCAGCTGAATGCAGTTCGGTGGTAAGTTGTCATTTTTTGTGTTAAGACTCAAATCGAAATAAAGTTGGAAATGAAAAAAACTGGCTCAGAGCTTTAGGCTGGAACTAAAGTTAGATCGCGTTTTGTAATAAGACGACTATAGTTTCACCATGTCCGTCCGTCTGTCGCAAGTTACCTCAGAGACTCTTAGTACTAGAAAGCTGTAATTTGGCATGAATATACATTTTAGTCACGCCGAAAAATTGGTAAAAAACCTTTTTTTTTTAAGGTACCTCCTCACCGCTTAATTTAATGATGTATTATATTTTTCGGATTTCGATATTAACAGCTCACTCCTCCTCATATTATAAATCCAACTATCTTACTTTTTACAATATTATAAACGCGAAAGTTTGTATTTATGGATGTATAGATGTACGTATGGATGTTTGTTACTCTTTCACGCAAAAACGGATTTGGATGAAATTTGGCAAACAGATATATTATAACCTAACCTTATAGTGCAGCTCAACTCAGAACGATTAGAGGAAAAACAAGTTAAAGAACGAACAGAACAAAACCAAAGACTTTAAGAGACAACTCAAAGTACTTGCAGTTCTTAATAATATTTCCATTAGTAATCTTATTGATTTTTATGTTAACCACAACAAAACACATACCATTAAAAATACATAAACATTTTCATCGAACCGAACCCAATTAATCATTTCACTAGACATTTACCCACCAATGAGCATGTATGCACATTGTCCAGTTCAGACAGTCACACACACACACACACACAAGACCCGTAGACCCTAACCACAATGGTGGGACAGAGCATGAATACGCTCTAACCCTTCAGGTCCATGCGGCAATTATTCAAAGAGAATAGTTTAACAGAAAGGATTGTAAGGACTGTGTCCCTTAACCATAAAATGCCACAACGCCTCACGCTGAGCAAATAAAACCGAACTTTCTTTCAAGGACACATAAGTCGGAATTCGGATGATTTTTTTTGGGTTGATGTAAAATTATTTTAAGGAGTCGAAAATTCAGTATATTTCGAATATTTATACATTTGTCCGTGGCGGGTGTACGGACGGCAGCGCGGATGAGACCTCGGCAAGTACATAATAGGTACAGTGATTTAGTACGGCGCTGCTGGTGATTTTAATGTAATTAGTCTGGCCGAATGTTACCGCCATTCTGTTTGCTCCCCGACAATGCGGAAACGTAATGCTCTTCGAGAGAATTTCAGAAATTTTGGCGAGTAAGCTAAATTATTTGCAGGGAATAAATAAAGGACTGCCAGTGACTTCTGGCGATCCTTCATTATTTCAGTAATTCGGTTATAGTTGTATTTTTGACGTTGCGTATTATTTCTTGTTTCTAATCAACTTTTGAAATACCAGCTAAACTTAACATAGGATATCTATAGCTATCTTTTTCCTGGTAAAGAAACAATTTATGAGACAAATTTAGTTGAACTAAAATTTTATTCGACGCAACTATGAGGAACCAAAGTCAACATGCTTAAAATCACGCAAAATTCAAGGTGTCTCAATTTTCTTGAATTTGACATGATTTTAAGTAATTTAGTTTGACAGTTCTATTGCGTCACTTGTCTTTTCCTTTTACTGAAGTAAGAGATAACAATACATACTGTTAATTTAGTTCAAGTGGTGAACAAAAAAATCGGCACCACGGGAAACTTATATTAGTTTTTTCTATTACTGAAAGTTGTCAAAAAGTTGAATTGAAATTTATAAACACTTCACCCATTTTACTCAAACTGAGGCGAAAATCAAGCTAAAGGCATGGAAGTAGTATATTATTGGGCATCCTACTCCACCTTCCGTTCCATCGGCTCACTTCGTTCGCCTCGTCACTCTCGGTGGAGTAGAATGCCCAATAATATAAATGAAAACCTACATAGTGCAGTAAAATACTGGTTCGGCGCCTATTCCACTCGATGGGAACGGAAGGTGAAGTATGAATTCCTACATAGTGTAGTAAAATACTGTTAGTATCGATGGCTTACCTCTATCAACTAGGTATCGCAGATTCAGATTCATGTAATTATACTCACCAGGTTACAACAGCTAAAACTTTACTATATCTTGATTCAAACATACACAAACTTTCGTTAACATAATCAGCTCTATATTTGAACGAACCAGTAACCAAAAATTCAGGACAGATTGTCTCATGTCTCTCCACATACTTAGGGATGGTGCATTGCCGCTTAGGATAACACACATACCTGTTTTCGTGACCAGATTGGCTCGAGGACATCTGAACTTTAAGCTACCGCGTACATTATAAAACTTTACTATACCTTGATTCAAACATACACAAACTTTCGTTAACATAATCAGGTCTATATTTGAACGAAACAGTAACTTAAAATTCAGGACAGATTGTCTCATGTCTCTCCACATACTTAGGGATGGTGCATTGCCGCTTGGGATAACACACATACCCTGTTTTCGTGACCAGATTGGCTCGAGGACATCTGAACTTTAAGCTACCGCGTACATTAAACTAAAATTTAGAACAGATTGTCTCATGTCTCTCCACAAACATTTTGTCTGTGACCAGATTGGTTCGAGGACATCTAAATTTTAATTTAACACATTACAGACGTTACATCCTTTTACATCAACACGTAACGATCAAGTGGTAATTGTGGTCACACGGATACTCCATCATTGCTTTACATTTATAAAGCTAAGGTGCAGATACACTTGACAACGGCAGCCGGATCAGAAACGTTTCTCACATTATTCAATCTAGCGTACAAACTGTGTGTGAATCCGCAGCTGTAAACAGTTCCGTTGACGGTAACCGTATCCGGTGGTTGTTAATTACATGTAAATTACCTTTATGTATAAATCTGCTTTGTAGTTCAAATCGGCAAAGTTCAATGTCAATGCAATGCGCGCTTCCCACGCAAACATAAATTGCATTCCATGCATTTCTATTGTAAAGTAACATGAACGTTATGTTGTAAACACTAAATTTGTCATTTATAGAACTTCCTAAATATTATTTCCAGATTCATTTTTGAAGATTGTAATCGCTTCTAATTTCAACATGTTTCATTCTTCTAGGTACTATGATTATTTATAATTATAATATATTTTGTACTAAGTACGACACATACCTATTATTGGTTAAATCATCTGCCTTGAAAAAAGACAATCTGTGCCCAATAAGGTTATTTAGGAGTATTGTAATAGAATTAAACTAAAGTTGTTACTGATAAATCGGATAACTATAAAAATAACTCGGAAACGTGCGTTCGATTCCCACACAATAGTTTCTTGGATTCTTTCATTGCGGATTTAGGTGGTTATTATATATTACAAATGAAAATGATGTTAGTTAGTATCTATTTAAACGAACTTACTCCACAATAATATTTTATGTGATGATAAAAAGTCTCGAGTTTAACTGCAACTTACTTTTAACAATCACATGGATTGGTTTGTGCGTATTACTAAATGTTTTTTTTTTTTCGTTAGATTAATTTCAACTACTTCAACTTGAACTTAACCAACTGCTTAACTGATTTTAGTGAGTCAACTGTGCTCACAAATTTACTTTCAACGACGAGAGAATTAAAAAAATATAAAATATACACCTACCTACGAGAATTAATTTGACTTTTGTTAGTTTCACCTCTCACATAAACGTAATTGTGATGTTTAAAATTCTCAACAAACCTACATCAATTATTAAATTGATTATACATATTATTTTAGTAATGAATCATATAACTTAGCAGGGATCGGGTTTACTTTGTCGGCTTTATTTTTCAGTTCTCATTACTAACGAAAATTGCAATTTAGTAAAATTGGTATGCAATCAATACGGTTCAATATGACGTAAACGCCATATTTTTTCACACAACTTTATGACACATACTTAGAGTTTAAAATTGAACTAACATATTTTTGTGCTGAAATAGTATTTTTTGTGTATATAAACGAATTAATTTCAATCAATAAATTACATTCGCTCCAGAATCTTCAAAGTGACAAATAGTACTAGCAATACCTTCTTCAAATCGACTTTCTAACATGTAAGTGAGTACTTCTTAATTTAATATTTGTAGTCATAATGCTCAGCTTCGGACCTGGTTCTTGCCTGCCGGCTGTTGTAACTATCATGTCCACCTATCCATTGTGACTACAACTCAGCTACGGACCCGGTTTCTGCCTGCCGGCTGATGTAACTGTTATCATCCTGTATGTCTGTAAATTGTTTGACTTCTTATTTATGGTATTTTTTATGTTCTATATTAGGTCTGACTCCGACGTTTCCCGTGTGTCCGACTACATAAAGAGCCCGCCGACTGCTAAAAAAGCCGTGCCGAGCAAGATCCTGCCTACGAAAAAAACAACAAAGCGCAAAGCTTCTTCGGTCGCGGAATCAGAATCAAGGTAGTTTATGAGTACTCTTTATCTGAATTTTCCTTTTTCATTAGTCTAATATGTTATATTAAAACGTAGATCTCAATAGAGAACTTTGAGTTGCAAAAATAATTTTAAGAACATACTTATTTTTCATACAACATTAAGTTTGTATCTAGAAATGTGTTTCTTCTAGATTATTAAAATATTTTTTATTTTTATTTGATTACAGTAACAAGCAACCGGGGAGCACCGACCTTTTCGGTTTGGAAGATTTGGATACCCTTCCTCCGCAGTCGGAGTTAGCTTCATCCTTGCTGTCCCGCGTCGCTAACGGGAAGGTACGACGGACAGCGGATCTAAGGGGTGCCTTCTACGTGGAACTCAAGGTATACCATAAAGAAGATATCATCTCCACTGTTCCCGAGGAGCGCTGGAAGAAGTCACAAGTTGCTCTAAAACTGCAACTGGATAAAGGTAGCTCGCAATGGAACTCACTACAAAAATTCATGCACAAGGCTCATGAGTTGTTCAATAACTCGGAAGGTGTATATTATAGTGATAAGATCCATTTTAAATAAACTTACATAATAATATAAAATTTAAATTTGAGGCATCCAAAATATATTTTTAAACTTAGTAGATAATTAATTAGGGTAATACTTTAAATTCATGCAAAGGCTCAGGAGTTGTTCAATAACCTAGAGGGTGTATATTACAGTGCTAAGATACATTTTAAATATACTTAAATATTACATAAAATTAAATCTTTATTTTTAAACTTGGCAGGTAATTAATTACACTAGAATGCCTTTCTGCACTGTTTGTAACACAACTGTTAAGCGCAGTCACTGGACAGGTCATCTACGCAGTACCGATCATAAAAATAAAAATATTTCATATGTTTGCGAAGGTGTTGAATTAATTAATTCTGCATTTTTAAATCGTATAGCTTCTTATAGAATTATTGATACTATTGAAAATTATTCTTTAGATTCGTTTTTCAATAACAATCAACAAAAAATCAAAACATTAATAAACAAATGTCTTAAGGATCATACCTGTCTAAAAATTAATTTTGAATATTTTGCTTTGTTTTTGATGGTTAAAAATGATATTCAGGAAGTGAAATCATTTGCTACAAAGAATTATGTAGTACATCAGAATTATGAATATGATACATTGACATCTCAGGTTAGAAACACGTTGAAAAAGAGATTAGAAGAATTTCAAGATCGTGACAGTGGGTGGACATTTTTAAACAGTTTGCATTTGGAAGTTAATGTTAACAAGTATCAACCCTTGCGCGGTTCAAGCTTTATCGAGTTGCCGACAGCAATTAAATCAAAAAAAGCATGTATTAATATTCGTAATGAAGATAGTTATTGCTTTTTATGGTCAGTTGTTGCTGCTTTATATCCAGCTAAATCTCATCCTGAAAGAGTATCGTCTTACCCCGATTTTCAAAGCGTGTTAAACATAAAAGACATTCAATTTCCATTGAGTTTGACAGATATTATTCGATTCGAATTAAATAACCCTGAAATTTGTATATTTATATATGGCTTAAAAAATAATACCGTGATTGGACCTTTTTATAAACCAAAATCTTTGAAGGGAAAAGTGATTCATTTACTGTACTTGGAAAAAGATGATTTATCACATTACTGTCTCATTAAGGATTTACCGCGTCTTGTTAAGAATCAAATAACAAAGCACCACAGTAAATTATACTTTTGTGATGTTTGTTTAATGTTCTTTGATTCATGTGATGATCTTAGTTCACACAGTTGTGGAGGAGTTGCTACTGAACTACCTCCAAAAGGTTCTTTCATTCAGTTTGAAAATTATGGTAGAAAGCAATTTGTGCCATTTGTTATATACGCAGATTTTGAAACAATGCTAGAGCGGTATGACTTTTGCGAACCTGACCCAACTCAGGCGAACACCGTTACCAGACAGAGACATGTACCAATCGCTTTCGCATATCATATTACGTGCACTCTAGATGAAACCTATAATCGTTATGTCTCGTATCGTGGCTCGGATTGTGTTTCGAAATTTGTGAAGTCTATCTATAAAGATGCTAAAAAACTTTACAGAATTTTAATGAATACTGCTCCCATGATTTACACGAATGAGAATGCTGACGACTTTGAAAACTCTGATACATGTCATATTTGTGAGAATTTCTTGTTTGGTGATAGGGTTCGCGATCATTGTCATTTGACCGGTAAATATCGTGGCGCAGCTCACAGTTACTGTAACCTACAATATAAAATGCCTAAGTTTCTGCCTGTATTTTTTCATAACTTATCGGGTTATGATTGTCATCTCTTTATAAAAGAATTAGGGAAAGCTCCGGGATCTATTAAACTCATACCTAAAACAAAAGAAAATTATATTTCTTTCACGAAGTACATTCCGATTTCCGATACTGAAAGCATACAAGTACGATTTGTAGATTCTTTCAAGTTTTTAGGAACAAGTTTAGAAAAGTTGGTTAGTACAATGAAAAAACAAGAGTTTAAACAATTAAAATCTTATTTTCCTGAAAAAACACAATTTGATTTGCTTACCCGTAAAGGAGTTTATCCATACGACTACATGTCTCAATGGAAACATTACGAAGATACGTGTTTACCCTCTAAAAAAAATTTTTTTAACGCTTTAACTAATGAGTCAATTACTGATGAAGACTATGAACACGCTCAGTCCGTTTGGTCAGTATTTAATATTCGTAACATGGGTATGTATACAGATTTATATCTTAAAACCGACGTTCTTTTGCTTACAGACGTGTTTGAAAGTTTTAGAAAAACTTGTAAACGACATTATAATCTCGATCCCGCGTTCTATCTTACAGCACCAAGTCTATCATTCGATGCAATGCTTTTGAAAACTAGAATTAAATTAGAATTGATTAGTGATGTTCAAATTTTTAGGATGATACAAAAAGGTATTAGAGGAGGCATTTGTATGTGTTCCAGAAGACATGTTAAAGCCAATCATAAATACCTGGATTCTTACGATCCGTCCCTTCCGAATTCATTTATTATTTATTTAGATTGTAACAATTTATATGGTTATAGCATGTGTCAAAATTTGCCTTATTCGGATTTTAGATTCATGAGTAGACAGGAAATAGATGATTTGCAATTGAACTTAATAGATATAAGCGATAACGCGGAAAACGGGTATATTCTTGAAGTTGATTTATTATATCCTAAAACATTGCACATTGATCATAACGACTTTCCATTTTGTCCAGAAAAATTTGTTCCACCGGGTGGCAAGAATAAAAAATTAATACCGAATTTGTATGACAAATACCACCACGTTATTCATTACGTTCATTTAAAAAAATGTTTGCAACATGGATTGGTATTACAAAGGATTCATCGTGCAATTGTTTTTAAGCAAAGCTGTTTTTTAAAACAATATATTGATATTAACACTCGGTTACGTCAAAAAGCAAAGTCAACGTTTGAGCAAGATTTTTTCAAATTATTAAACAATAGTATTTTTGGAAAGACTCTGGAAAATAACGAGCATCGGATAGATGTTAAGTTGGTAAACAAGTGGTGTGACTTGAACAATAAAACAAAAAAGACTACTTGTGCTGAGAAATTGATCAGCAATCCGTATTTTCATAGCGCCTCTGTATTTTCTGATGATCTAGTAGCAATCCAAATGAAACCTTCTCGTGTTGTTCTTAATAAACCAATATACATAGGATTTACTGTATTGGAACTATCTAAGACTCACATGTACGACTTCCACTATTCAATCATAAAACCTTTCTATGGTGACCAAATTGAATTGTGTTATACTGATACGGATAGTTTAATATATGATGTAAATACCGATGACATTTATAAAGATGTCAATGATCATTTTCTAAAATATTTTGATACCAGCAACTATGATTTAAACAACATATTTAACTTACCAATTATTAATAAAAAGATTCCAGGGCTGTTTAAGGATGAAATGGGCGGCAAAATTATCAAAGAATTCGTAGGACTGCGCTCAAAGCTTTATTGTATTAAAACTATAGACAAAACAATAAAGAAAGCAAAAGGTACAAAAAAAATTGTTACGAAAAATTTAAATATGTTAGATTATAAAAACGTGTTGTACAATTGCAATGTCATTCGCAAAAAAAATGTTTTGTTTAAGTCAATAAAACATGAAATATTCACTCAGGATGTAACTAAAATAGCACTTTCAAGCAATGATGATAAGCGGTTGCTATCGATTGATAAGGTATCTACTTTAGCCTGGGGTAATGCAACTATATTTGTGTAATGCATTACCGTTATTTTTAAATATAAGTATTTTTAGTAGTTACATTTGTTACTTTGTATTTTATTAGAAATCGTTCAAAATGTAAAGATAGGAAATATTATGTACAGACGCCAGCAGGTCAACCTACCCCAAACTGTCAAATTTTCCCAATTGAACATGAACCTTATGCTTACGGTATAAAGTTGAAAATCTATCAAATAAATTTGACAGATTGGAGTAGCTTGATGTGCTGGCGTCTGTACTTAATAATGACAATTACTTAAAGTTGGGTCAAATAATCTGTAATGTTATTGTAAAACTTAAATTTTTGGTGCCTCAAATAATATTTTTATTTTAACTATTACTTGTAACAAATAATTTTAGAACTTATTTCGTATTTATTTCGTTGTAAGAGCGTTCACCCGACATGACAGTTCGTAAAAATTATCAAAACATTCTCTATTAACTTTTTATATTGTATCCTGCATAAACGTACCAAGTTTTATTAAATCATATTGTTTATTTCGAAAAGTTTTGTACTTAAGTTTGTATGGAATGTCGTGTTATGTTTTAGTTTATTTGTAATACTTAAATAAATAAATAATATTTTATGATCATAATTCTATCTGTTTCATTTCCATTCCTGATTGATGACAAGCACACAGGGCTCGCAGCGTGTTGCTCATGAGGATACAGGTTCCAACTTGATAAAACATGTATCTATTTTTGATGACAAAGCACTCATGGCTCGAAGTTCGCGCGGTGTAGTATTTGACACCGATCAGGTGCAAGCGCATCAGGTTGAACTTGTTGAAACATGAAATTGATTCACAGCGCAAGGTTTTATGGAGTTTGCATTTCATAATAATATGATTAGTACATTCATCACAAGATAGTCAGCCGGACCGGTCACATCACATCGAATAAAAACGAAACAAATTGTAAGTACCTATTTTATAAGCGTATAAGTACTTATAAAATTATTTTCTAATGCTGTTTTATGTTATTATACTTAACTATTATTTCGTTTGTTTCAGATCATTGATAATGTGCGATTCTCCAGATATTATCGACTTCTCGCAATACGCTCAAGGTTTTCCGACTCCGAGTTTAAGTTGGCATATCCCAGATTTCTCAGAACAACAAAGACCTATCAGCAAGGAGCCTAGAGCAAGACAAGACTGCGGACCTGCTAACAAAAAGCCTAGAACAAGACGGGAATGTCTAAAACAAAAGTCATATCTGCCTACATGTCAATCCTTCGTTATAAATAATGAGAAGAAAAAAGGTTTACGATTGATCATGGTACAAGTTTTGGATATAAGTGATCAAAAAGAACCTGCAAGTGACAATCAGGACGTGGTAGTGTTAAGTGCTCAGTATGTAGTGACTGAATCGGTGGACCATGTTATGGAGGAGACGCAATCGTTAATTAATAAAATATCAAAAAAACTTTGTGGGGACAGTTATTATTAACTAGTGTCATTATTTTGTAAATACTTTATAAGTTATTCTGTAAGATTTTTAGGTAATAAGCAATAATAAATTATGTAAGTAGTATTATAGATAGTTATTAGATATATTATTATTAGGTATGTTTAACATTTATCTGTTTTCTTATTCTTTAATGTTTAAACATCATAGGTTTTTATGTTGTGTAAATTTAAAATGTATAGGTTATTGAAATATTAATAATGTAAGATTTATTGTTATGAACTTTTTATTTTGTCATGTACATAGTACAAAAATTATAATAAAGTTAAATGAAATGTATATATAAAATATAATAACAATAAATAAAAAATAAATGTAGGTAATATAAATATCTTTGTTTAATCTAGTTGGGATAATGATCACAATTTGTAAGTTAAGTATATATAGAAAACATTAAATAACTATGTGAGGAATTATTATAGGGTAGGTAGTTATAATTAGTTTGTAAAATTGAAAATAATGTAAAAAGCAAATAAAAACATTTTCTTTCATAATTTAAATTGTGTTTTATTATACTTATGTATACTCGAACTCTAAATTAGATCTAGTGTAATGATATAATTATTGTTAATTATAGATTATTTGCCTTCAATATTTCATATTAGAATCATCGTTTAAAATGAAGAAGAAATATCATTTCACTGCAGATAATTTAAAGTTTGTTATGTAGGTTACCCTGATTGTATTAAATAAAACACTCTTATTTAGATATACATTTTTATTAAATGTTCAATCAATAATGATTAAAATAAATTGAATACAGACATATTATTATCGGCATACCATTTTCTAATGCACACCGCATTATTCAATGCACAATTTTTTTTATGATTCACACAATTAAAATCAGCTTTGTTTTTACAGAAATTATTTTTTAATGTTGAAAAATTAGGACACCCTTTCTCACCTACGTCAATCACTTCACAGTTTGCACATAAGTCTTTAATCCACTTAATCTTCTCCAAACCCTTTGTCATAATTTTTTTATTTTCTAAATATGGTAAAATGACGCGTTGAAACTCTTTGTGGTCTATGTAACCCTCACTCCAGTAAATTCCACGATTTCTTTCTAACCACCGCACCTGCTTTTTTTCTTCTTGTGTTAGATAATGGAATGAATATGGTGGTTTTACCAAGAACGTCTGTGTATGATCCTGACTCGCAATAGCCAATTCTTTAACAATAAAATTATTTATAGAATCTTTAAATCCTTGGAGTTCTACTATAATGGTATCTGCATTCATGATATCTTCTTAACAATGTTACTTAATGGTTTGTATTCAACAATGCAATCGTTCAGAATGAGACAGTATGCTGAAGTTTGATCTGGTATCTCTGAATCACTCTCAATTTCTACTCTCACATCCACAACCGAACCTGTCTTTAGATTATCCGCTTGTCTAGAGCAATCAACTACAAACAGCGGTGCTAAATCTTTAAATTGTTTCTCGCTTAGTATGGGCTCCGACCGACGTCCGTAATACGACTGTTGAAATCTTATGTATTGCTCGTATAATAAAGCGATTTTGTTATTAGCAAAACTCACATTTAGGTTTTCATACGGAAAATAAGTTGAATTGAGATACACTCTAACGTCTCGAACATGACAGTGATCGAATTGAGACATGTCAGAACTTGCATTATTTTTTCTATTTGTCTGTAGGCCAATAATAATGTATCTTGGTTTTTCTATTTGAGATGAAGTTTTGATAGACCAGGTATGTTTTGTAGTTTTAGGCAAAGATGGATATTCGTACAGATCCCAATTTCTGTATATCATTTGAAGTGGTCGATCTTTTTCTAATACTTTTAACAAACCAATTTTTTCTTTGTCTGATACTTTAACATGCGGCACGCGCCATATGATTTTGTTGATCTGAACATCATCCACTACTTCGCCAGTATTCAGTTTTACAGCGTTCAAATTAGTGTTACTTCGTAACAATATCAGTTCATGTCTACTATTTATCACGACTTTTTTAAAATCTTCAGCAAAGCCGAGGAGGTTACGAAGTGGTATGGAAGCAGAAAATTTTCCTCCATTGGTATTTTTAATGCCATCAATATTCCAGCCCCAGGCATGAGATATTTTTGACTCACTTTCGTTCATTGAAATGAGTGATTTCATCGTTGTTGTTATACCTGCATTTTTTATTTTATCAATCTCTACTCCATTTAGCTCATACCGAATGTCTTGAAACAAGTAGAGTAGACCGTTGTTCGTGAAATTAACACTAGTAGCTATGTCTTTCACATCTTTTTTGCTAACGATAACAGTTCCTTCCAAATATAGGGTGCTAGCTGATGGTAATATGTACAAGTCCTGTTGGTTGATAGGTATGCGGATTTCATCGTTCCTGTTGAAACTCGTTACATATGGCTTGTAGGAATGAAATTCGATTCCTTCTATAGTATTATCGTAAGTCGGAGCGGATAGAACGTCTAAGATATTCATTTTAACAATCCGATCGCTTTAAGGAATGCTTTATTGGCTTTGGTTAATTTTATTTTCTTCTTAGAGACAGGTGTTATTTGATAGGTAGCTCGAGCAGAACTGATATTCTTTACTTGTTGGGACACAATTTTATTATAGTCAATCATTTTTTTCTTCTAAGATGCAGATATACCTGTACTTCTTCACCACGTAAATTGATTAATCGTTTGTTTATATCTAACAGTCTGATATGTATGCAGCTTATGTTGTTTTGATTGATTGGAAAGTATATTGCGTTCTTCGGGATTTCTATGATCCTGTATCCAGGCGGCACATTAAGTGCAAATTCGTGAATAATATGACTTGGTTCACCGTTTACATATGAACCGCTTACAATATCACATTCAATCCTGACTACGGTCGTAGGTAGAATGCTGACTGCAGACTGTGACACATGCCATTTATTTGCTTTCAAGATTTGTGTGTTAAACCCTAACAGACCTCTAAAAGAGTCTTCTTTGATAAAATTAATGTCTTTGGTACAGAATATAGCAGTTTTTAAAGTGTTATTATTGCACTGCAGTTTGATCGCTGCATCTTTTATTTCGGATTTTAAATAATCGCTGATATCTTGCAATTCATAAGTGCCTTCCGGTATTTCAATAACTTCATTTAAACCATAATAGAACTTATTATTACTTTTATCAATGTTTGGAATAGAATTAAAAGTTGAAAAGTGTAATAAAGCACATTCATACTCTCCATCTAGTTGCAACGTATTAGAATAGTATGTAGTTAATACTGACGAGTCTCCAGTTATCGACAAAGTGAGTCATCTTGCAAATGATTGAAATTAAAGAAAAGCATATATTTATAATACATTTTTATTCCAAAAAGTCCGCAAATAATTTAAACATAAATGACCACAATTGACTTCGTTAAATTTTTGATATCTTGTATAGTTATAAAACACAGTACAATTTTTGAAATATTGCGTCAATTCCATTGGAGGTTTTAAATTTCCATAGCTATCAAAGTATTCGCAGTGATCATATACTTTAGCATAAGCTACCCAATGCGTTCCTTCGTTCTTAGAATCGTCTAAGTTAACGATACCACATTCAATGCGTTTCGGCATCCGAGGTAGTCGATCCTTCATGTAAACCCCACGAAAATATGGGATGTCTCTTGAAAACTTTCGGATGTCTACATTAGTTAGTGGACGATTGGGTAGCATATTTTTCAGTTTTTTGAAGATGTTATAAACAATCCTTTACCACTTTTATACGGCTTAATGTATAAACCCTTGCCCAACACTAAAGCCTCCATGGCTTTATTGTGTCGTTCTGTTTCTTGCAAATTTTTTTTGCTTGCTTTGTAATCATTGACGGTTTTTGCAATGCCAGCTGCACCACCAGCTAAAGTTCCTAAAGCCGATAAACCAGCGAAAATTGGAATTAAAGGTAGAATTCCTCCAGTCTTTGGTATGGGTATTACTCGGGGTACTCGAATTCGATGATGAATGTTTGGAAATAACTTTTTTGCGGTTAAGTAAGCTGCTTTTATTAAAGTCTTACTATCTTTGCTTTTGACTTTCTTAATTTTTGATTTTATTTTTGAAACTAAGCTTTTGAATGTTTTAATGCCGGATCCAGACTTTAGTTTCGCTTTCATAACTTTGTTCACTAGCCAAGAGCTCAGTTTTTCTCCTTTCCCTGCATCTTTTGATTTAAGTCTTTGTTTAGCCATGTTAAGTAGTTGTAAATCGGCTTTGTGGCGATTTGATAAGTCTGTATGGTTTGTATACGCAATATCGTGTTGCATGCAAGCTTCGTCTAGCTTATTTACACCTCGGTCACCTCGTGCTAAGCGTTTGTGAAGTTTGGTTCCTGGTCCGCAATAATTGTATCCTGGCAAATGAACTTCGAATGGTAGACGATTGATTATGCTGTTAACTAGTCCACCCCCTTTCATTACCCAAATTATAATGATAGGGTTTTAAATGAAAAATGATTATATAACATCTTAGTCCATTATTGCAGCTTTTTCAATCCAACTGTTTTCTGCACTGTTTAGACCTAACCATTTGACGTACAATTTATTTCCTTTCTTTTTCAAAACCTTTTCTATTAAATAAACATCAGGATAGTTAGATCTTTGCAGTTCTTGTTCATAAAAAGCTCCTAAAATGTTTTGCTTTCGTTGATCTTCTATATGATACGTCACTGGTAATGTTTTATTTACCTTTTTGATAATAAATAATTCAGTTGACCAATTAGGAGTGTAACCTTTCTCAAAATTATGTTTGTATTTACTTATACGAACACAATCACCTACTTTGAATTTAGGCTTCGACTGAACTAAATCATGTCTGTTTATTTTTTTTAAATTTTCTTTGATTACTTGTTCATTACATTTATTCACATCAACCGGTTTAAATTGAATAGTACGATGTTTTGTGTTGTTATATTCCTTCATCGTATCTTCCAATGGTAAACCTAACCACTTATATTTTCCACTGAAACTAAAATATTTATATAATCTATTTTTTACAGTTCTAATCAATCTCTCTACAATTGATGCTTTTTTAGTAGAAAACGATGAGTAATGGTTAATATTATGCTTTTTCATAAGTGTTTGAAAAGTGGTGTTATAAAATTCTGTCCCCATATCAGTTTGTAAGTTAACAGGATTGTTATGGCTACTAAGCAGAATATGTTCGAATGCACGAGTAACGACAAATTTATTTTTCGATTTTAATGGTTCAGCCCAGGCATATTTTGAGAAGCAGTCAATCACCACTAAGATGAAATTGTAACCTTTGTTATACT
Organism: Polymixis flavicincta; assembly: GCA_949987655.1. Lineage (NCBI taxonomy): Eukaryota > Metazoa > Arthropoda > Insecta > Lepidoptera > Noctuidae > Polymixis > Polymixis flavicincta. The sequence continues at coordinate 17,398,771 of OX465184.1, forward strand.
TTTTCAGGTTTTGCATGTCCATCAAATCTGCTTGCCATAAGTCGTGGATTCCTTTCAAAATAACAGAACGTCGAAGGAAATTTCTCCGAGCCGCTTTGTGTATTTCATTTACAATTTGTTGTTTTACCATTACGGAGTTTTTTGAAGTAATTTATCTACCTCTGCTTTAGTATAAAACGTATCTTGCAAATGATTTGAAACCTCAGGTATTCTTGCTTTTAAAGTAGTTTGAACTGCACCTTTTGCATCTTTTATGATTTGAGAACGCAATGAACCAATCATATTATTAAATTCTTTTAGCATATTAGCATTCAATCGATCTACATAATCCTTATTCACAGCCAAATTATTTAATTCTTTTAACGTGTTATCATTGATACGATCAACATAATCCTTGTTCACAGCATCGTCTGCTTCTACTGGAGATCTAATTCCTCTTAGTCTTGATGTTTTTAAATCAAAATCTCCGTTTTCCGATTTTAACAATGCATTCTCATTAAACTCGAATAACTCTGATAAACGCATTCTTTTGTGAATGTAGTGTCCGAATTTGTCTACGTTCATGATTAAGGTGTACTGTATTGAAAGGTTATTAGTAAAATAAACACGTTTTAAAATATTTATTTATTTATAACTTTACTTTCACGCAATTCTTCAATAATAGATATAATTTCATTATCTAATCCTGTGTTGCCAGCATCTCTAGACGCAATTAATAATTTCAACCTTTCCACTAATTCATTAGGATTATCCCAGTACACTAAATCTACGTTTTTTTTCCACCTTTTTAGTAACGGTAGACCCTTTCCCTGAACTGCATTCTTCAGCTTAAAAAGAGGTTTAATAACTTGCAAATATTTTTGTCCTTTATTACTTTTTATTGGCTTATTTGGCTCATAGTCTCGACGATGTGCATTTGTATCAAGTAGCATCGACTTATAATTTTGCATATCGCTATCTGTAACCAAGCTTAAGTCTACATCTTTCTTAAGCAACAACTGTTTTAAACCAGAGGTATTTCGGTATTTACGTCCAGCCACGATAATGTATTGATCGCTGATTGTTATGCAAGCAGAACCTAACATTAGTTTCCCGCGGTCTGCTCTAACCCCAAATGGAATATCTACCAACGCTTCTGAAGATACTGACCAGGATGACGTATCACAATCTTGATTCGTTTCAACTACTGATTCATAAGAAGACTCACTGTTGATATCGGATTCATATTTGTCTTCATCGTCATTATTACCATCATTTCCTGCGCTACCAGTTCCTTCTTTCTGCAAAGTTTCGTTGGTAAACGGAACATCGCCAAAATCATTACTAGCATGCAGAAACGGAGTTTGCTTACTAGCATTAGCAATTAGGTTGAGAGGTTCTGTTACAGGTTTGAAAACAGATTCCAGTGCTTGTTTATTGGTAATCTCAGCATCTCTCATTTTTCTTACTTTTATCTTTACAGCTTCTGCCGCATCAACAATTTGTCGTTTCAATGATTTTTCCATATTGGTAGAATAGGTCGTAATTGATTTAGCGTTGTAAGGTGAATAATAATGACATGCAGGTAATGGTCTTATATACTTACGTATTCGTGTTCTTAGTCAAAGACTGCAAACGTGTCAAATTTACTTCTATAACACCCTCTGTTTTTGGAACAATCTTTATTAATTACAACGTAATTGAACGGCTCACTCCATATTTTTGAACACATTTCACGAAATTCAATCCATGACATGTCAGTGTTGACGTGTTCATCATAAACATGTCTCATATTTTTTTCATCTTGTTTAAAAAGTACGATAAGGTTCGCATTGTCTCTTACTAGTTGCTTAGGGATTTTACTATATGTCTGATTTAGATAAAAACAGTCGATGAATTTATGTCTCCCCATTGTAAAAAAATCGCGCATACTGTTTTGATTTTCACAAGCAACATCATCAAATACAATCACAGAATTTGGTTTTGCGGTCTGAACACTTATTACTTGCTCATTTTCATGGTATTTCTGGAACGAAATATCTGGTACTCGTTGCAAAACTTTTTCTAAAAATACGTACTTGGGTTGTTGCAAGGTTTTCGAATAAACATAAACATTTTGAAATCTTAATCCATTCTCATGTATAAGAAGACCAACTAATAAATTAGTTTTTCCACAATTTGACGGTCCACAAATGATGCATCGTATGGATTTAGGTAATAATTCTCCATGACGAAAACCAGTTTCCTCAGACTGAACGCAAAGTTTTTTTACATTTAACGAATGTGGTTGTTTTACAAATTTCATGGTGTCTCATTGAAATGATTATAACAACAATGGGTCAAGTAATCGATTACATCGACATTTATATGTTGTTATGAATTTTGTGAACGTTTAGTTTACTATTTAGTATGTAAGTATATTATACCTATGCACGGATCGAGCAAAGTAAGTCAACACATTACAGTCATCAGATATCTATATTAACAATATGTCCACACATCTCTATTGTATATTTATTAGTCACTACAAATAGTTGTCTTCATTAAACTTTTATACACAGACATATCAAGAGCTCTTGAAATGAATAAAGAAAATACTGTCCTAGATATGAAATTTATAACAAACATCAAATTCGTGTATTCTCGTTCAGACATTATTGGGCGACAACCGATTCACAAAGAAGATTGGTGATGGAAATGGCTGATGCAGGTTTTTTTTATTGTGGAAATGGTGTAAACGATAAAGTCATGTGTTTTTCTTGTGGAGGCAGTATCAAAGATTGGGAGATTTACGATGATCCTTGGTTGCAGCATGCAACACACTTTCCTGATTGCTTGTATTTAAATGCTGTGAAAGGAAAAGATTATGTTGATAAGTTCCATCCAATCCATCGGGTGGAATAGGCGCCGAACCAGTATGTTACCGCACTATGTAGGATTTCATTTATATTATTGGGCATTCTACTCCACCGAGAGTGACGAGGCGAACGAAGTGAGCCGATGGAACGGAAGGTGGAGTAGGATGCCCAATAATATACTACTCATGGATAAAAAATATGAATTTTTTACTCAACCAGTTATAGCCAGGCCATCATCATTACTATTTGCCTAGCCTTTTCACAACTATGTTGGGGTCAGCTTCCAGTCTAACCGGAGGCAGGTGAATACCAGTATTTTAGTTACATGGAGCGACTGCCTATCTTACCTCCACAACCCAGCTACTGGTTAGCCCATAAATAAGACTGGTTGTCACACAGTTATAGGTAACTACCCCTTCCCGGATTTAAGGAGAAAACTATAACAGTGCACGTAGAAGTAATTTCGTTTCGTACGTATCTAGGATACAGTATGTAATTACAAAACACAATTATTCATTTAAGTGTTAACGCCTCTTAAAACGAGTCGCGTAAAATATCAAGTGTACATCCACATTCCGCGCATATCTTGTTATAGTATGGAGAGGGATTTTGAAAATGAATAGGTTTAAGTAGGCAATGTAGGTCCTAGCAGCTAATACATAATGATTTTGTAGGTAGCTTAGTGAGGGGAGTGAACAAGAATAGGTACTCTTAATGTGCAATCCTTAAATTCTAGAATTATATTGTTTTCTATACTAGACTATAGACTATAGTTCGGTCTGACATCCTACTATATATTTGTACTAATATTATAAACATGAAAGTATGTATGTATGGATGTTTGGATGTAATTTGGCACACAGTATAAACTAGATTAACACATATAATACTTTTTATCCCGATAGTACAAGTACAAGTCGCGGATTAAAGCTAATATTATAAATATGACAGTTTGGATGTTTGTTACTCATTCACGTAAAAACGGCTGGTCGAATTTGGCTGAAATCTGGCATAGGGATATTTTATAATCTGGATTAACACATAGGATACTTTTAATCCCGATAGTACTCGTATGTTCCCGTGGGATAACTTTCTACCACTACGCAGGCAAAGCCGCTGGTAAAACCTAGTATATAATAACAAAAACGTTTAAAAATACAATAGAACTACCAAGTTCGTAGTTGTATTCTATTTTTGAACTGTATTACTTAGATTTTAAAACAAGCCCTCTCCACACTAACCAAACCCGAGTAGGGGTAGAACTGAAATTGTGAAAACGGCAATGACCATGCGAAATAGTGATCATCAAAATTCCATGAGCGCCGTACTATTAGCAGGCGGGGGTTGAAACCACCCAGCTCGACCTCTTTGAGCCACGCCGTTATGGTAACGGCCTGGCTTATTGGTCAGTTTTTGGCACCACTTTTAGAGAGTTCATACTAAATTTTAGTAGCTTTTTCAGCTTTTTGTGGCTTGATTTGGTAGTAGTGTAAAGCCAGCAGCGGTTTTTTACAAAGAAGAAAGATTGGTCGGAATTTACTGTTAAAGTTTTTCTTACTGGATAAATTTATGGTATATTTATAGTCAGTACAAAAACGAAAAAGGTGAAAATCTGGACAGGCTAAACGAGTCTGCCTAACCCTTCGCGTATTAGGCGTGATATTATGCTGTTATATCCTACGATAAATATTTTTCTTTGTCTCTCAACTATTTCTAGTGGCTTTACTTACCTACGGACAGAATGACGTTAGTAAAATGACTGATTAAGTTCTAATAAGATTATCCTTTCCTAATGAAATTGTGCAACTACATAACCCACTGATAGAAAATTATTCTAACTAGAGTGTCTTCAGTAAGAATATTTTTATACCAACCTGAAATACAATTTAAACAAAATCTTCATTAACAGGTTTCTTCCTCGATCAGTCAGCACGCATTCTTATTAGGATTCATTGTTCCTCGACACGATCTTCATAGGATCTTCATTTATATCTCGGTCTCAAACTTGGTTCTCTGCCTGATGTGTCCAGCTATAGCCAAATCTTCAGTCCAACTAGGTAGTACCTGAAACGAAAGAATAGAAAACACTTAAGTAACTAAAAATTTTAAAAAAAATATCCTAACCTAACTAAAACTGTTCACAAATTAAAATATATCGTTGAAAAAACGCTGTAGACTGGTAATATTTCCAAGAAACTAGCGGTGTTACCACATTGTATGGCAATGCTTAACCTCTGGAAAAGGTAAAAACCAGCTTCCGGGTTACGGGAAGTGTCAACCAGCCGTTTCGAGATTTGCTTAAGTAGACCAGGGACCACTCGGACTCCTCTATACGAAAGTATTATGACCAGTAATAGAAAAAAAGAAAAACAAAATTGGACATTCCGTGATGGTAAAAGTAGTAAGTAAATAGAAAAATAATAATATTGGGCATGAAGAAACCTTCTCGTCTTCATTCCAACATTGTTTTTCTTTTTTTGGGTGGGAAATCATCAAATAACTTCTCCCGCTCTGGGTGGAGCAGGAGGGCGTGTCAGACTTTTACTAATTAAAACCCACCCGTGTTCCTTCAGTAGCCCGTATGCCAGGGGCTGTGGTGTCTCTTTCGAACAAACCCGCACCCCTGGCAGGCATCGACCCTTGCGGGCCCCATCACTTTTTGTGCTGACATCTCTTTGAGGCGCGCGTGGAACACAACGCGCCGTCGACTTGGGCTTGGTCCTTACCGGACAGCGAGCTACCCATTACTCGCAGTCCGCAAGCCCATGCCTACGGTGGCCGGAAATCGGCCTGGGATTCCCGACGCCCAGGGCGTCTCCGTATCCTGCGGCGGCTAGGGTCGCGAGGGCGCATTTGCTGCCTCACGTGCGCCGCCTCCCTCTTCCCGAGCATCACTGCTTCGCTGAAGGAGGTGACGGCTACCCATGCCCTCTCGCTCCGTACCATGGCCTGGACCAGGGCCGGATGCGAGAGATCGCCGCCGCCGATCGCCTCCACGAGGACACGGCGGTGCTCCACCCAAGCTGGGCAGACCGCCACCGTGTGCTCCACCGTGTCCTCAGGGCGATCTTCGCAGTGGAAACACCCGGGCGTTTCCTCCCGCCCTATCCGAAACAGGAACCTCCCGAAACAACCGTGTCCGGTGAGGACCTGCGTCAGGCGGAAGGTGAGGACGCCATGCCGCCTCTCAAACCACTCCTCAAAGAGGGGACTTACCGCCGCAATCGTGGCGTGCCCAGCACTGGGTTGCGACAATCGCTCTCTCCATGTCACCATGAGATCCCGCCGGAGCTCTGTCCGCTGTGCCGCGATTTCCTGCGGCAGCGGAGTTACGCCCCGGCGTTTGGCCTCCTCGCGCCACTCCCATATTTGCGCGAGGACCTTTGCCTCCAGATCCCATGGCGGTAATCCGGCAAGGAGGCCCGCCGCCTATTCCAATATTGTTGGTTTTCTTTGAAATACGAAAGATGTAGGTGTCAAACCTAACAGATTTTGAAGACAACTTCAAAAATACTTTAGACTAGATCGAGTAATAAAATAACAAAAAGTAAAAAAAAAGTGAGTAGAATAACTCAAATAACCACCCAAATTAATGAAAACACTCCTCTAAACATACCTACATAAAATAAATACACAACCTTCTCGTATTTCGTAGCTGGCTAAAAACAAAAACCGCTCAACGAATACCGCAGAATGAGAAGCTGCTACAAAAACAATTGTTCCACATACCATGTCATGTGGAGCTAGAAATTATGACTCCAAGAATGACCAGGCGGAATGTGGAAGGCCGAAATTCCTGGAGGGGTGGGGAGGTCCCCCGGCACCTAGAGAGGTATGTGAACGAATTAGGGGTGCAATCGTAGTCTGGCATTCACATTTTCTGTACCAAGTAGTTTAATTTCATGGGAGTTTTAGTTGGGAAATGGTGCATTTTTAGTGTTTGTTCTTTTTTTAAATTAAATGAAAGGCTTTTTTTTGTCAGATTGGATATATTTTTGTACAAGCCATTTAGACAAGGCTCTATTACCGAATTATCTGCGACCTACAAATGTTTGTTCCGCGCGTTTATCGACAATCTTAGACGCTAATGTACGCCGTCTGTCTGTTCTCACATTATAATATGACCAAGACTATATCTATATTATAAGAGAGACCTCTGACTTTGTTTCGCTGTTTCATCTCAAACTATTTAAAAAGGAAACCGACGTCAAGGACTTAAAAAAAAAAACGTGTAAAATCGTTTGTAAGAACCTACTAACAGACATTTATATTATTTACTAGCTTTTGCCAGCGGCTTCGCCCGCGCGGAACTTTCATCCCCTATTTTACATCCTTAATGGTTGAATTTCGAAAAATCCTTCCGTATTCCTTGTCTACGTTATAAAGGGACCTCTGTGCAAAATGTCAGCTTTCTAGGTCCAAGGGATCGGGCTGGGCGTTAATGAGTCAGTCAGTCAGTCAGTCAGGATTTTTCTTTTTATTTATATATATAGATAAATCGAACCCATAAACCTTAGCGCACAATCAATCAATTGCTTAGCATTTGTCTTCCTTAAATTCACGCGAATATGAGAAGTAAAACGTTCCAACTAGAATTATTACAATTCTAGTTAGCACGTTTATCATCAACTGCCCAGCTTCTCCCAAATATTTACCAGTATTTGATTTGGTGCCTATCTGACCTCCACAACCCAGTTACTGGTTAGTAAGAAACCTCCGTACCCTGTGGTGCCGGACGTAAAGAATAGCATCATCCCATCTCCTCCCGTGGGTGTCGTAGGGGGCGACTAAGGGACTTACTAGAGAATGGGCAGCAGCGTTCTTTATGCATTTTACCACCATACTGCGATCGCCAATCCGCCTGCCAAGCGTGGCGATTATGCCAAAGCCCCCCAAATTGGGAGAGGCTTATGTCCAGCAGTGGACGTCTTCCAGCTGAAATGATGAACAAACCTCTTGATAAGACTGGTTGTCAGACTTTCGGGTTTCTGACAACCCTCAACTAATGCCAAAGATCCACGAATGACAGCCGGGTCTAACCGCTTAACATGCTTTCCGAAAAACGGCGGGGTCTTGGTATGTAAAGATGGTCACCCATGCACGAACCCACCTAGCCTGATTGATCTACCAGTACGGCTGTTGTAACTAAGCCTTGTGCCTATTACAAAAAATATCACTTGCAATAACATTATTTTTCTTTTTATAAAGCGGTATATCTTTACAATGATTTTCCATATTTTCTTAACCCACACAGCAAGTGGGTACTAATCCCACGCAGTTCGCAACAGGCAACTATCGCGAGGAAATCTGGTTTGTTAACGATAAACTTGCTGTTTGTGCACAAATATAACCTTTAGGGTGTAGGTACTTACGTCATTATTGTAGTAGGTACCCTTTCGTCATAGAATTTTCTGGTCTATCTAATACCAAAGTTCACTTTGATCAGCGGGGTACTTGCGTAAGACAATCATAATCCCATTGACATACATTTTTATTTGACTGTATAAATTCATTTGAATTTACTTAGTGTTGACATAATCTACTCACTGTTTTTTATTTTTAATAATGAGTTAAATTGCAAGATGTAGCTAGCTAGCGACCCCGATAATTGATCTATTATATCTAGAACAAATTTAAATTTTGATATTCCGAAACCTGGCATTGTATAAAATCAAGTTCTTCTAACATAACAGACACCTGTGCTGGTGGGGAGTTTGTTGCGCCACTTCTTCTTCCCAGCTAAAGCACTAGGAAGTGGTGAAGGGTGGGCGTTTTTGGGGGACTATCTTTTGTAATTTTTGACGTTCAAAAAGTGCTGACACCAGCCTAGTTTGAATAAATGAATTTTGATATTTGATTTGATACATTTTGACAATATTCGTAACGTTATTTACGTGGTCGAGCAGATTTTGTTTTTCATACTTATGAAATAAAAATAAATAAACCATTTATTTCAGGCGACGCTGACCCTTAGATATATGTACCTTAACCTAAACATACATATTTTTATATTTGTAAAACAACGATTGTACACGAAGTGATGACTGTGTCAGCGTCGTGTTGCGCTGCGTGGTGTCGTGTAACCTTTCGCGAAAACGTCGGTATGCCACACCTTTCGGCCAAAACTCTTCCTTCATGAAGTTTTCTAGATACTCAGTTGGAACCCGCACCACAAACGACTTAAAGTTTATGTTATGGCGCGACTCCAACTTCTCTACTCTCAAGGTCCGCTTGGTCTTGATCCTGATGTATTCCATGATATCTTCAGTCATCGTGGAGTGATGCAGACGGCATACGTACAGCTGCGGCGACGGTGTTGCAGGACGCAGCAACATATTTGTTCCCATCAGAGCAGTACCACATCGATTACGGCAAGTGGGCTTCCTTCGCTTCCACTCCACCGTCACAAAGCCTTCCTTGTCTGACTGCCCTTTCTTAGGGTCCGGGGATACAGTGCTGGGAGCCGGTGCATTGCGGCTCTTGGATGCCTCCTCAGTTGGTTTTGCACTTTTAGCAAAAACTTTCTTCTGTTGCTGCTCATTTAGGATGGGAAGTTGTGCAGCTGCAGCTGAGTAAGCACGGTTTAGCGGTGACGTGCTGACTTGTGACGTCGCTTCTACGGCGGTAGAGGCCACTTCGGCGGGGCGCGGTATTGCACCGATTGCAGTGACAGCGGCCGGTGACGGGTCCAATATCGCTGACTCAAAACTGGACAGCGATGAATGAAACGAATGACATCAAATATTTTAAGTTCATTGTTGAACTGGAAAACTTCTTGTGAAAGTGGCGCCAACTGGTGGCTTAAATATTTAAGAAAACCTTCATTTTTGATACGTGCTAAAATAACAAAGACCTGAAATGGTCTCAGTAACTAAGCCAGGGCACCCCGACCAAATCGATTGGGGTTATTGCGGATTTCTGGACATTATATTTTTTCAATGCCAATTTCCCCCCTCAGGGTGGATTGGCAGGGGAGAATTCCAGACTTTTCCACCTACAATAAGGGGACCTCCTGAGAGCAGATAAGTGGAATCTAAGAGAGGAGATCTGAGAGGTGTTGGGTAGCCTACTTTCACTTACATGGATTTTTAAAAGGCTTAAAAATGCATGTACCTAAGTATGAGTAGGCTAACCACCACCTCATTCCCCGTACCACAGCACAGTGCCGAGTCAGTGTTACTCTTGTATAAGAGACTCCATGGTCAACTCACACCACAAACAAATAATTAACGACCACAAATCCGCGCACATAACACCACATTTTTCACCCGACACATAAAGGTACGCCCACACCATACATACGCGAACAAACGCACAATGCGTAGTTACGTATTAATCATGCGATACGCGGCCGGAACGGTCGGTCGTTAATCATTGAGCGGCCGGAACACCGCCCCCTCCCGCAATCTGAAGGGGGCTTTTTGTTAATTAATCCGCACTTATGTGACGCTTTTATGTATTGTCGGTGATTTTACTAGCGCTATGTAGTGATCGTTTTTTGGTTAACGATGCTGTGATCGATCGGTGTGCAAAAACTTGCCTCTTTGGGCCCTAACACCATTCAATAGCGCCTACGTACGCTTTTGTATAATTATTAGCCTCTGATCTTCCCACTACTGGGACACTGGCCTCCTGTTTGTGAAAGGGGGAACGATCGCCTTTGAAACACTTTAAATAGAGAAAGGCCAATTTAAATAGCATTAATAATAACTTGGGCATTGGTAAATGGGATTCGCACGAAATTACTCGCCCTAACCGGCGAATTGACAATTTAAAACAATACATTATTTTCTTAAGGCGACTTGCACGAAGTTATTTTATTTTTGTTGGCGAATTGACAACTCTAGAAATACGTACTAGGCAATTGGCACGTTTTGTATTCTATGCACTATATTGCATGTACTTGCAGTAAACTTTTTCATAACTTTAAAGCATACAATTCAATACGTGCCAATTACGTATTTTTGGAGTTGTCAAGTTTGCCTGAAATCAAAAGTTCGAAATTGTAATTTGTTGGATTAAGGACTCGCTCTTCAAAAAAACTCAGCTCAGCTCAACTCGGCAAACATTCATCAATAAAAGTGGTCAAAGCTTAAAAAAGAAAAATAGCAGCACATCAAATTAATTAAAACAACACATTCATACGAAGCAGACCAGCGTAGGGTTGCCCCCATCACTCAAGTTTTCTTCAACGGGTATAAAATTATGTTCGCATAACACCTCCATCACGCGCACACCCTACATTAATCATGTCGAGACAAGACTATTTATAGTATTAGTATACGCAGTGTGTGCTCACCTTTATGCAGCTTCTTGCAAATGATTTTATTTGTTAAGGAAAATTCATATGAGTTAGCGGTTAGGGGTTTTGAATTTGTTTCGGATTTGTTTTTGATGAGTTTTTTACTTTTATAGTATTAGATGCAGTTTGGGAGCGCAGCTATACGCAGCTTCTTGCAAATGATTTCTTTGTTATGGAATATTCATATGAGTTGGCGGTAAGGATCTTGATTTATTTTAAGTTTGGTTTGGTGGTTTTTTTACATTTAAAGTATTATTAGTATAAGCAGTGAGAGTGCACCTTTCCACCACGCGCCTTCTTGGAAATGATTGTATTCGTTAAGGAAAATTCGTATGAGTTGACGGTAAGGAATTTTGATTTGTTTTGAAGTTAATTTGCATGGTTTTTTTTTACATTTACTGTATTAGTATACGCAGTGTGGGCGCACCTTTATGCAGTTTCTTGCAAATGATTTTATTTGATAATGGGATTTCATATGAGTTGGCGCTAAGAGATTTTGAATTGGTTTCGGGTTTGGTTTGATGGGTTTTTTACATTTATGTACAATCCGCAGTTTGGGCGCACCTTTATGCGGCTTCTTGCAAATGATCGTAATTTTTAAGTAAAATTAAATGAGTTGGTGGTAAAGGATTTTGAATTTGTTTTGGGTTTGGTTTTAACTATTTCTTTGTTAAGTACAGGTTTAGAAGAGGTATTCACTGAGATAAATTAGTTCTAGAAAAAAATAGAAGTGGCACGAAAAAACTGCCTAGTATTGTCGAAAAGGGTGACTATATCTCTGCGTAGATTTATAATGCATTGTCTATAAATTGTATTTGTGTAAATAAAGTACTAAGAACTGCAGGTAATTATCATATCGTTCCATAGGCTTAGCCGACTTTTGCTTCGAAGATCGAAGCATTAGCATTCGCTTACGATTCTCCACCTCCACCACCACCATTTCAGCCGAAAGACGTGCACTGCTGGACATAGGCCTCCCCCAGGATGGGGGGTTTTGCCATAATCGCCACGCTTGGCAGGCGGGTTGGCGATCGGAGTGTGGTGGTAAAATGCATAGAGAACGCTGCTGCCCATTCTCTAGTAAGTCCCTTAGTCGCCTTCTACGATACCCACTGGAAGAAATGGGATGGTGCTATTCTTTTACGCCCGGCGACACATACGGGACTCACCTGTCTGTAAACGCAACATTATAAAACTTAATTCAAAGCAAAACATAAAATAACAATTAAAAAAAGAAACATTAAGACTCAGGCAAAAATAATGCAGTCAGAATAAAAATCACCCAGAGGCGGCCATGACAGATTCAAATATTACGTTACAAATAATGACAAAACTATTCAATTAACCAAAGCTCTCCCCTTTGCATACACCGTCCCACTGATCACAAGATTGCAAGTTTGTCCGAACAACAGCTTGCAAACCCCTTATATACTGCAAAGTATCCCAGAACGATTGCTATACTTTTATCAAAGTCTATGACGCCATTAATGTCCATTATCTTTCATCTCTGTCGCACATCGTCCCGTCCTTGTCTCCACCCCCGTCTAAAGAACGGAAGGGACCATTGTCTGTGTTACAATACAAATGTCGAACTTTCGGGTATAAAACATGCATTCGTATGTATGTGACGTTGTGGTCTTACTTGTCTATGTTAATAAAAGATACTTGATTTTGAAATTGCCTCACAGCTTAATTTCTGATACTTGATTTCAGTCAGACATAACAAGCTGTATTTTTCTATGAAGAATTAAGGATAATCGGTATTTTTTTAAATAGGGTTCATTGAGACAAAAACTACTATCATTTTGTCTAAAACTACAATACCTAGTAGCGATGCAGTAGTCCGGTTTGGTACATTACATCCTACCACAATAATTGACCGTGCATAACATGTATTGCATTTCTGGTCTAGCTGTGACGTACAAACGTCACAGATAGACCAGAAATGCAATACATGGAATGCACAAGCATTCCATGTAATTCATGCTGAAAGGGCCTTAAGCCTGTATAATTACACAGTCATCAACATATTCACACCCTTCTTAAGAGCATAAAAAGCAGTTTGTAAAAAACCCATCGGACGTACAGTCACGAACACTAATATGTATATGCTTAGCTTACCAACTTTCATAAGAGATTTTCACCTCTTTTACTGATTATAATTTTTTGTTATTATGAAACTAATATTTTGCAACCCACACTATATTGAAATACCTAGGTTATCTCAAGGTTGCAATCGGTATTTAAGAGAAAATCGCTTTTGAATTTGGCTATGTTTATACATATTAATGCTCGTAAGTCTACCACAAAATTACGCAAAATTGTCGGGACAGTCAACGTGTCAACTTTGGCTCTAAACTTGGTCATCTACAAACCTTTTGCTACCACTGACTGGTGTCCCGAACCTCGGTTTTTACCTAGCTTACTAATGAAATAACAAATACAAGAAGTGAAACTGTCTCCCATAAATTTTGCTTGTCAGTAACTTATGTAGACACTGTTATTAAGATAATAGGGATGAACTTTTTGGCGTACCTAGTATAGCGCTGAGATATGTAGTAACAACTGTTTAAAAAAAGTTGCATTAAAAAAGTTGTTAGTACATGTCGTCTTAAGACAACATGTACTATCAACTTTTTTAATATCATCATCATCATTTCAGCCGGAAGACGTCTAGCTGGACACAAGCCTCCCCTTAAAGGGGGGTTTTGCCATAATCGCCACGCTTGGCAGGCGCGTTGGCGATCGCAATATGGTGGTAAAATGCTTTGAGAACGCTGTTGCCTATTCTCTAGTAAGTCCTTTAGTCGCCTTCTACGACACCCACGGGAAGAAACGGGATGGTGCTATTCTTTTACGTCCGGCACCACACAGAACAATTTTTTTAATGTAACATAATTAATATATTTCAAGGAATTGTTTCATTCTAATATTCTTAGTTATGTAACGAACACACATATAATACTTTTTTTTAATGCAACATAATTTACATACTTATTTCAAATAATTGTTTAATTCCTTAAAAAATCTTAACAGCCCCAACAACAAAACATTGGAAGCCCAACGAAAATGTACCAAAAACATTGTTGAAAGATATTTCTCAGCAGAATAGTCAAGTTGAAAGTGTACCACGAGACTTACACACGAGAGAACAGGAATAATGAGATACCAACTACTCACTTGTTACAAAGAAAATTTGTTTGTAGGACGCTATGGACAGACGCACAGTTTTGTGCATATTTTAGTCTTGTTTTGCTGTCTGTTTTTAACGATTTTAGTAAGTCATAAATATTAAAAACTTTTTAGCAAAAAAAATTTATCGCGGTTAAAACTGAAAAGTGAAAAATAATAAATCTGCTTTGTTTAACCTTAATAACTAAGTTGGGAAGTCGGTGACTTTGGATATGTAATTTAATTTTATGTCACCGCCTTGCGAACTTAGTTATTAAGGTTAAACAAAGCAGGTTTATTATTTTTCAGTTAACAGTTTTTTTGGCGGTTTAATTTTTTTGTTAAAAAGTTTTTATTTTATGATTTTTTGTGGCTATAATCTACTCATTATTACATACTTAATTTTTGATTACTTTTTGTAATACACAACCCAGTATTAAAATCTGTGAGTAAACAATCAATCATCCCCTGTTTTCCTACCCATAGGGTTATTTTTTTTTTTTTCAAAATTTATATGGTACCAACTTCGGGGTTATACCCTTTCCAATAAAAATGAATTATCAAAATCGGACTGCTCTGTAAAAAGTTATGCGTGGTCATAAATTAAAAAAAAAATACGCGTCGACTTGAGAACCTCCTCCGTTTTTTTCGTCGGTTAAAAACCATATTATTCATAATATGTATGAATCTAAACTGTTCGAAAGTAATAATTTGCACCTAGTTTTAAGTTATTTATCTTGGTTGAAAGTAGCTTTCAAATAGGTTCGATCGCGTTTAGCATAAGTATTTCTCTCTTTGCATAGCCTTATCCCTTTTCATTTTGTCATTACTTTATATACTTTTATCATGTTTTGTAAGTATGTGCAAAATCAGTCGATGATATTCCCACTGCTGGGACACGGGCGTCCTCTCTGTGAAAGGGAGCGGGCCGTAATCCACCACGCGGGCCCAGTGCGGAGTGGTAGATGTCACATGTCTTCGAATTTTTGGTTCTAGAACATATAAATATGTGAGCATCATGTATCTACTTCTTTTTACCTATTGTGGTATAGTAATTTTATTCCAGGTGCATCATATTCACATAATTAATGATAAGGTACGCAATATTTAGCGAAACATTTTAAAAGAGTTACGGTGGAGTTTTCTTCTTCCTTGTTGCCCCTTCCAAAAAGTAGTCTTAAATAGAGAAGAGCCGCCCTGTCTTCTCCATTACGAAACTCAGGGTCAACAAGAATCATCAACATCATAATTTCAGCCGAAAGACGTCCACTGCTGGACATAGGCCTCCCACAAATCGGGGGTTTTGTCATAATCGCCACGCTTGGCAAACGGGTTGGCGGTCGCAGTATGGTGGGAATATGCATAGAGAACGCTGCTGCCCATTCTCTAGTAAGTCACTTAGTTCTACGACACCCACGGGAAGGAATGGGATGGTGCTATTTTTTACGTCCGGTACCACACGGAACATATGTAACACAACAAGAATCAATTCTATTTTTTCTAATTTTCATGTTCAAAACTGCCTTTCAAGTGTTCTATTTGAAATAAATGATTTGAGTTTGACTTAAAAAAAAAATCTGCAACAATGACTTTGGTAAATATGAATAAAAACACTACTGCATACACACAAAAATAGAAAAATAGACCATGCAACAGTTGAAAAAAAGTTGAGAATAATTAAACTTCCATTAGCTCGACAGCGCAGCTAAGTGCAAAGAGGCACGCGTATTCTCAACTTTATTTAAAAAAAAAAACCTATACTGCACCCGAAGTCCCAAAGTTTCATCAATAAAACCTTGCTAATTCCAAATAGGTTTTTGTAAAAACAAACACTACACATAAATTGTTAATATTATTACATTGAACTAGAGAACTACAAAAAAAAACAATCAAAATCGAATGCCGAATAAAATGAATTTATCTTCAGACAATTCCTTCGCCCCTTTATGAAGAAGGGCTGCAAACGAGACTGATGACATTAGTAAATATTTCCAATACACAGATTTGAAGTACAACCTCCCAATACCCGGACTATGAATTCAGTTAATATAGGCGTTCCCATTTCCTAAGTCACGTTTTGTTTGACTACGCGACTTAAAACAAAGTTCGTAGGCTCGTAGCAAAACGGCTACGGGCTACGGCGTAGGCGGAACAGCTACGAGATCGAATTACTATGCTGCGGTCAAGTCTTGGGAAACTGAATATTGTTTGTTTTGTACTATCGTAACAGTTGATACGTATTATATATCCCATCAAAAACATAAATGTGAAATGAGAGCCAAGTTCAATATTATGATATGCCTTGGTTGTTGACTTCAACGACAAAAGAAGTGAGATCTAAATGGGTGCCAAGTTCAATGGTCAGTCCTGAAATTTATTTATAACAACATAAAATAGAGCCAACTTTAACATGTTTAATTTATGTAAAATAATTTTTGAGTTATGAAGGGGTCAAAAGTGGTTGCAAATGGTTCGTGTAATATTACACTCGGTGCTGCTCGCCAATTCTCTTGGCTTGACACGCTGCAGGGGCCCCATTTTTAACCGACTTCAAAAAGGAGGAAGTTCTCAATTCGTCGGATCCTTTTTTATGTATGTTCCCCGATTACGTTTTTTAACTCTTTATTAGTGGTAGTCATGGCAATCATGTGATTTGGTTTTAATATTTTATTTATGTCATATGGATGTAGATTATTTTATACTTTGTGAATGTGAAGCAAAAGCTTTGTACCCCATTTTACAGAAAGCTAATATTTCAAAAAAATGCATTAAAAATATAGTAAGCATGACCGAAATCCGACCATAACTCAGTTGTATATGGTCGAATTTTGACCACTCGGCGACTACTAGCTCTCATCATCATTTCAGCCGAAAGACGTTCACTGCTGGACATATTCCTCCCCCAAAAGAGGGGTTTTGCTATAATCGCCACGCTTGGCAGGCGGGTTGGCGATCGCAGTATGGTGGCAAAATGCATAGAGAACGCTACTGCCCATTCTCTAGTAAGTCCCTTAGTCGTCTTCTACGACACCCACAGGAAGAAATGGGATGGTGCTATTCTTTTACGTCCGGTGCCACACGGTACCACACACAACTAGTTCTCAATATCATCTTAAACTAAGTGAATTTTTTTTATAGAATCTAAATCAAAAACCATTGATCAGAACTTGACCAAACGGATCTTGAATGAGACCACTCGGTAAATTAACCCTCTTAAAACAAAGAAGAATTTTTCAAATCAGTTTATAAAGTTCTGAGGTAAAAATAAAAATCATTCGGATTGAGTACCTCCTTGTTTTTTTGAAGTCAATTAAAAACACTGATGCGTAGAACGAAACAGTGTGAACTAATCTATAGAAGATACTTTTATTATCCAACGAAAATGTTCTGTGAGTCAGTAAATACTCGAAGCTTAGGTATGGGACCCGTGCGTTCGATTTCCTCATGGAAGTACCTATTTATAGAACTTCTTAAAAAAAAAAAATAGTTTGTGTACCGTCAGGGCCACATAGGAAAGGTGATTGATTCCTTCCGTCCTCTTTCCTAGAAAATCTAATTACTTATTTAATATTCTTGTCAGATATTTTTTCATAGAATGTTAAATACACAGAGTATCTTTTATTTTATCTTTATACCCACGTGATTGCTTTAATAACATACTTTATAATCTACAGGAATAGTAAAAACAGTCGAACTTGCCGATCGGTCAGTTTTAAACTAGGCTTGCTGCGGTTGTTCGTTGGAAATACGTAGTTTCAGCCAGAATTAAAGGCGTCTCCTACTCCTGTTCACCTACGTTATGTCCGTAGATCCGTTTATCAGAGGGGCAATTCTCGTAATTTTAAGAACGTTCACAGTCTGTGTTCCGTGTGGTGCCGGACGTAAAAGAATAGCACTATCCCATTTCTTCCAGTGGGAGTCGTAGAAGGTGACTAAGGGACTTACTAGAGAATGGGCAGCAGCGTCCTCCATGCATTTTACCACCATACTGCGATTGCCAACCCGCCTGCCAAGCGTGGCGATTGCAAAACCCCCCTTTTGGGGGAGGCTTATGTCCAGCAGTGGACGTCTTTCGGCTGAAATGATGACGATGACAGTCTCATCTCAGTCTCAATCTGTAAAAAATACCTCGAGTTTCCTTCCATTTTGTATACAGGATATATCCGGGCAAAACCTACCGAAATTCATTTAGATGGCATAAACCTTAATTGAGGGAGGTCTGAATTCCTAATTGTTTGTATCCTTTTTTCCACATGCTGTATTTTATTTTATTGTGTGTAAATTTGAATAAACTTAAACATTGTGACTTATAACATCACTTTGGAGAAATCTGTAAAGGTGTTATAAATGTAATTTAAATAAATACAATTTTGACAAGTTTTTGACATTTTAATGTCGCCGAGATGAGACGATTTTGAACGTTTTTAATTACGAGAATTGGCCTTCTGATTACTTCAAGGCTCGAACACAACACTATTTGGCATTTTGACAGTTGTCTACTCCCGATGTGTTTTTGTCCGGCCGAAAAAGGAAGTTGATCGGATGTGGGGTTTTTTTTTATTGGGAAATCATCATATGACTTCTCCCGCTCCGGGTGGAGCAGGAGGGCGTGTCAGACTTTTACTGACTAAAACCACCCGTGTTCCCTCAGTTGCCCGTGTGCCAGGGGCGACGGTTTCTCTTTCGAATAACCCGCACCCCTGGCAGGCATCGGCCCTTGCGGACCCCTCGGTCACTCTGCGACGGGTCAACACAATGACCCCGCCGCTTACCACTTTTCAGCCGCAGGAGATAGGGAGAGCGGCCAACGCTATACCGACACTCCTCTTCCCCTGCGGCCCCACCGCGTCCGCCATCAAACGGTGGCGGCCCCGTTCAGGCCACGGAAGGGAAGAGCGCTACTCAAAACTACCGGCACTCCTCTGCCGCAGCCTGTAACCCTCAGCCGCGAAGCCTCCCATTCGATATCGCAGGCCACCTCAGATGCGGTGCACCTCACCGTAACCTACCCTTTTTGGCCGCTACGTCGTCGGCTTTGAGGCAAAAGCCCTGTAAAGCGGCCTCACCTTTGGGTTCCTCTTAGCTTCACCGTTGGTGGGAGACTACGGCTACTGAGCCCTCCCGCAACGACAATGCGGGAACCCACTCGAGGGGATCGGATGTATCGTTACTTTTGAAGTAACGAACTACTTTCGGACGGCCCGTACTTTCGTTGACGAATTTAGAGAGAACGGCCCCGTTCTAATGTTTTTAATTCGACTGTTACTATGTTTGTCTGTTATTTTTCCTCGCTTTAACGGCTGAAGGGATTTCACAGGTAAACCATGACCTGGGTGTGTGTAGTACGTTCTCATGGGATTATATCTGACCTCAACGCGAGGGCAAAAGCTGGTTTCACATAAGTATATTCTGTATTACGTTTCTAGTATTTACCCTTATTTTTTTATTCGAAAGCTATGTACTAGATTTATTATAGGTGCTACGTACATTTAGGTGAAAATAATCTTATCCCTATTCGGACATGGTGCCGCAGCGACCGATGACATAAACATAGCATTACACACTGCCGTTTCACTAACACGATAACACGCTCATCGGGCCTCCATTCCTCAATCACGGGAGCGGTTGATCAATCATATCTGTAACTCAATCGGCCGCCGCCGGATATGGGCTCCACAGCGTGCCAGCCACCGCCCATTTTAACTGCACATAAACGAGTTTTTAGAGGGAAATTGCCAAGTCTAGCCAATAGCTTAGCTATTTGGAAAATATTGTTATGTTTAATTTTGTTTGCTTTTTTTTCTCTGACTGTTTTGGCTTGGTTTTTTCTGCAATTAACCAACATTATATACGTGAAGCAAAAATTTGTACACCTTTTTACGAAATTTACGCGGTTAGAGGGGTATGAAATTTGTCACAGTTAAAGTTTATATGGAGGATGAATGAATGCATAAAGCTAATGTTTTAGATAAAAAATCATTTGTTTCTTATAAATTTTAGGTACTTCTGTACATATAATTAATAAGAAACATAATTATGGTCGAATTTCGACTGCTGGGTGACCACTAGAAATAATCATCATTATCATTTCAGCTGAAATACGTCCACTGCTGGACATAGGCCTCCCCCTAGCTCCACCACTTCGACCGGTTCTATGCTTCCCGCATCCAGCGGATTCCTGCAGCCTTCACAAAGTTATCGGTCCACCATGTGGGACGCCTTCCAATAATAATTATAATAAACCAGTATCATTCAAAATCAAAAGTCATTTATTCAAATTAGGCTGAGAATCAACACTTTTTGAACGTCAAAATACACAAGACAGCCCCCCAAAAACGGCCACCCTTCACCACTTCCTAGTGCTTTAGCTGGGAAAAAGAAGTGGCGCAACAAACTCCCCAGCAGCACAGCTGTCTGTTAAGTCGGATGGACTTGATTCTTTATTTTTTCAATGATGTGCAAATGCCAATAGTCTTAACAACAAAACTTGAATAGGTAAGATAAAACGCAGAACTATTTCTAAGATAGACGTTATTTATATCGAACCACTCGGGACATTTTTCTAATCCAAACTACCTTTCGGAACCTATTAGAATGAATTCTATTTTAATGTAAATGTTTATGTAAAAAAGTGCCTTTAATGTGTTGAAGATGAGGTCAAAGCATTTCTTTCTACTAAATCCTCAAATGATAATACATAGCTATGCATCTATTTAGTATATAAAGCAATACAATAATACCGTCGCAAAAAAATTACCGGACTGTGACCGGACCGGATGGGACTTAAACATAACCGACTAAATGTGGATGTACCATAGTTACATCTCTGCCCAACCAGTGGGAAACATGGCATGATGTCATGTATGTGTGTACCGTCGTAAAACCAATATGATAAAAGCTTACTTCCCAACAAAAAAATAATACTAACTGGATTAATTGGAACATTCAAACTAGAAAAGTCACCCAATAAGATACACCAACGAAAAATATCCAAACCCATAAGATATGTAAACATTCTTCCTAAAACACACTATCCTACAAAAACCGCTAACTAGCAAATAGCGCTTAATTGCCAAAAACGCCTCTTTAATACAATTTCGCTTGGCAAAAAAGCGGCTGCATCAACTTTGAATCGCTTGAAACAAGGTTTAAAAGCTGTAAAGTCTTCACGGAGTCTTCCACTTTCCTTTTCGTTTCAACTTCGCTGCATTTTTCACCCGGCAGCGTGGAGTACTTTCACTGCTAACTTTTAAATAAGGTTTCTGATACTTCACGTGTTTAGTCTGGGAAAAATGACGGTGGAAATGGGTGATCGTGGCTGTCTTATAAGAGTTAATTAGAGTGCAAGGTTAGGTTCTTAGGAGGATTGTACAATGAAGTATTTATGGAATAGTTTGAGTGATTAACATATACGTTACTAGCTTTTGACAGCGGCTTCGCCCGCGTCGAGGTCGAAAATTGTATTATCCCACGGAAACATATTACCGGGATAAAAAGTATCTTGTGTTAATCCAGGTTATAATCTATCTGTGTGCCGAATTTCATCTAAATCTGTTCAGGCATTGATACGAGATTGAGTAACAAACATCCAAATTTTCAGATTTATAATATTAAGTAGGATAGTAGGATTATTAAGTACGGGTACATACAGGGTCATCGACGCTCAATCTGTTACCATCGATTCTGAACGCTTTTGTTAAAAAAATCGCCGGTTATAAAAAAAAATGTGTTCCATACATTTTGACCGCCAAGGTATTGCACTTGTCTATGAAACAGCAGATTTTTTTAACCTTCAAATAATTTCTACGCTAGAATCATGTGCTGTTTTCATGACAACAGTTTGTGCGTGTATCTGCCACTCTGTACCTACAGTTATCGATGATGTTCTTCAGAAAGGCCAGGTGCGTACCTAGTAGATACCTACTCGCAACCGGTACGTCAGATGTCTGAAGCGAAGAAAGCTTGAGTTTATGTTTCTATGTATGTTATTGTGTATTGATTGACGATTCCCTACCCTAGATTGGAATTGTTTGTTTGTTTGTGAATGGAAGACCATAAAACTTATTAGATGTTTACGGTTCTGTGAGAAGACAGTGATTGGATTAAATAAATTTAGTATGAATGGCAAATTTTCAGTATCAAATATGAAATAATAAGTAAATAAAGTGAAGAATTAAAATGTGAGAAAGATTTGTATGCCACTGAAAATTTTCGATGACTACACCAACTTTTGAAAGTAAGAAAAGCAAAAGTAACGATTATTAATACAGTACAGTTATTTTTATTCCTTGTATTTAATATTTGGTTACCAAATTAATTTTTAAGTATATTTACATAAATATGGATCATTGATTCAAAATTAAAATTATACAAATCAGGCGGTCACATGAAGTACTATTTCATTAGTTCATTATTTCGCAAAGGGGTTTAAACAGTACTTGAACCAAAATAATTTCTGGTAATTTTTTACTACTACTTTTTTTTATCAAAAGTTTTGAAGGTCCTTGGCAATAGCCACGAACAACATTCCAACAAGCTTTTCTACGTAGCTAACTAGCGCCCTCTGTAGCGACAAAACCTCGTTAAAATGTGGTTTTGTTGCGTGCTACTCGACAATAGATGGCGCTGTTTCACGTTCTAACAAGATTGACAACGGCTATTGTGTGATCTGCTTGAACGAATTAGAAAACTTTTATAGCAGTTTTTCAACTATAATCATTTTTTCAGCTGACTGAATGAGATGAAACTTGACGAACTCTAGATAATTCTTTATTGTGCCTTTGTAGCTTTGTTAATTACCCAGGGAGGTAGCAACTGTGGCGAGCGATTGAAAAGGCAATATCCAGAACTTCTATGATGTTGACGGAATAGGTAGGTATTTTCATTTTCATTTTTTCTAACAGTGTCAGGGCATAATTTCTTAGTTATTGTTCATTGTTAATTGAGAATGTCCAGTAGTACAAATTATTCAAAAGCTAACTATTATTGTGATCACATAATAAAGCGATGGAATAAAGAAGTCGTATACATCATTATTTCCACACTTCACCTAAAAAATAACAAACGACCGCCCAAAACGCTAAAACACATTCGCATACCACAAAAAAACGTCCAAAACGGAGCGTCATGTACATAATTCTAAGGGTAACGCCACAAATAAGACGACAGTCGGCGAAATATCTATTTCGGACCGCGCCGGACCCGCGTCACGCTGTCACGGACGCGCCGGAGGCCCGACAGCACTAGGCGTGAGGCATGAGCGGCAGCGGGAAGTTAAGAAATTATTTTTGTGTCTCTTTGAATTGGGTGTTCATGGAACATTAAGTCTAAAAGTTGAAGTCAGTTTTTCCAAATGGTTCCAGGTTTTGTTCCTTAAAGGTATTTTTACTTCTAATTTGATCTTAATATCTTCTTCCTTAAATACAATGACAATATATTAAAACCCGTACGTATCTCTCTTAAGGTGCGCTTACACGAGAAACTAAAATTGTTCCATCCTGGTCAATTCTCGACAATGACGTCACGACTACATCCAGCAATTTAGGGCATTAGCAACATGTAGCAACCTTTTGCTAGAGAAACGGCCACACAGTATCATGCAATATGGAGCAACTTAAAAAATAGACAATACGTCACCCCCGCCGCTTCCGCCGCCGCCCGCTTCCTGTCGCAAAAACGAGACGTAGTTATACGTACAAACGGGATAGAAAGAAAATTAACTACAAATTTCCAAACCGATTGGATGTTAGGCAACTCATGAAATACATGGAGCTATTAGAAGCAATATTCCCGAAACATGTCCGCAATTTATTGTTGTTGCTCCAGATTGCTCCACTTAATTGATCCGGATTGATCCATTAGTGTTGCCGAGCAATAATTGCTCAAAAAATTGCCCGTGTACGAGCAACAACTAACAAAAAATAACAATTGAATTAACCCGTCAACAGTTTAACAAAAAAACGGTTTTATAGTGTCAATTAAAAGCATCTAGGTCTATAACTCAAGAAACGGACACGTCGCGCGAATGGACCCGGTGCGAAGGGCAAAGATCGTCAGTCACTGGACGCCTCGGAAAGGACATCGTCGTCGAGGTAGATGACGGCGAAGCTGATGTGACGATCTGATAAGGTTTGCAGGGCCAACATGGCCAGAGGACGCACAAAATAGGTTAGGTTTAGAAGGAAAAGGTAAGGCCTTTGGCAGTGGGACAAAATAGGTATAGGCTAGTAAAAAGAACCTTCACTATTAAATATGAAGTAAAAAAAAATACCTTTCCATTAATATTCCTTAAAGGTAAAACATGGTAAAAGTAAAAAAAAATATGGCTAAGCAGACGTTTATCATTGTTTAACTCAACGTTTCTAAAGTGAAGGGTAAAATCATACGTCGCTGCAATAGAAAATTCCATTACTTTTCATTAATCACTGCAAAAGCATTTTTTTTTGTTTTCTTTGAAATTTTAGTAGAAAATTAGCATCTACAGGATGTTAAAATTTGACGAGCAAAAGTAATCCAGGAAAGTGAAAAAATGCATTTTCTTATAACTTGCGCCAAACCCAAAAAATGTAGCCAAGTTAACGTGAACACGTGAGGGGGCATTTCTTCAAGCTACTGGCTACGTGTAAACACTACTGTCACTGTCACGTTTACAAAAAAGGGTGAAATACAAAGCAATTTCTAGTTTCATGCAAGTGTAATTTAGTGAAATGTGTCGGGACGACTTGGTCATTTTAGTTTTAGTATTTTTTTAATGAATATATTTAGTCCTAAAGGAAAAAATATATGTGTTTTTTTTTTTCACGGTAGTGTCATGAGCAATGTCGTAAATTTAACAAAAAATTACGTTTTACATATTTTATGACTAGCTGCTACCCGCGACTTCGCCCACGTGATGGTCGAAAATTACGGGAACGTATTACCAGGTATTTTATATGTTAATCCAGGGTACAAACTATCCGTTTGCCAAATTTCATACAAATCCGTGCAGCCGTTTTTGCGTGATTGAGTAACAAACATCCAAACATCTTCACAAACTTTCACATTAATAATATTAGTAGGATAATTACAGAATAAGTTAAAAATAAATAAATAAGCCTCGTTGGTCTAGTGGTCGTAAGTGCTACTGCTGAGTATGAGGTACCGAGTTCGATTACCAGGTTGGACAAAGTGTAATTTGATTTATCTTTATAGAATTTCTAAGTGGCAGCCCGGAGTCTGGATTTTTGCCCGGTTGATGGTAATAGGTTCGCCCCTATTACATGGGACTTAAACATACCTCATCATCATCATCAGCCTAGCGTTTTCTTAACTATGTTGGGGTCGGCTTCCAGTCTAACCGGATGCAGCTGAATACCAGTATTTTACATGGAGCGACTACCTATCTGACCTCTACAAACCAGTTACTGGGTAATACGATAACCCTTGGTAAGAGTGGTAGACAGACTTTCTGGTTTTTGACGACATGTAACGACTTTTAAAGATCCACAACTGACAGGCGGGACCAACGGCTTAACGTGCTTTCCGAGGCACGGACGGGTTTTGGTATGTAAAGATGGTCACCCATCCACAGACCAACCGCGGCAAGCGTAGCTTAACCTGATCATCGACTCGTGCAGTTATTTTTACTTAGCCACAAGCCCCACAGTCTTAAACATACCTTACTGGCGAAATGTGCGCTACCCTTTGGAGCAAAAACGCTTGATGTTATGTGTAAGTAAAATAAATTGCACCACCATACTGCCTTAATACAAAAAATAACCTAAAACTAACACTTTGATGACTTAACCAACAAACTCTGCATTTACAAACTACCCACATTAACTAAATGTTTACTCTCCCAACATTAACTTCACTAACTCGATACCTTTAAAAACAAACTAGCCTATACTTAATTCAAGTTTCAAGTTACTCTCATACTTAATTCATAAAGGAGCTACCCAATAACCGAAATTCGGCAAATATTTCCAAGTCAAACATACGAAATAGAAATCAAAACTACACAATCGTTGTATAGTAGCCATGGGTCGATCTGACGGCCCCCTGTATCTACTGCCCACAAAACACAACACAACGAAATGTCTACCTTATTTTCATTAAAGTTAGGGTTGGTTTTGGTTTGTAGTAGAAGGGTAGTTATAATGTTTTTTGCTATTCAAGGTTGTTTTGAGGGTGTACTGCCCACAGCTAGGGAGTACTGCCCGCAAGGGCCGGTCGGTGCTGCGTTTGAACGGCGGGAGAGTTGTATAGGTGAGTAGCCTGTTTTTTTGGTGCGTTGATGGAATGTTTGACGCGCAGGCACGCTTTTATAAAACTTTTATCGTCACCACATTAACTATTACTAACCTAAGTGAATGTGAGTTAAAGTTTACGTTTGTTTAATTTATGAATAAATTTAATATAGTTAAGTGCTGTTGATGTTTTTTTTTTTTTCAAATTAAGTAAGAGGTATTGCTTTTCCATTATGGACTGAGTGCAAGAAGATATGTCTAGAATGACTACTGAAATGATGACTAATAGAGAAGTATGAAAGAAAGAGATTGGAAGAAGATCAAGAGAATGATGATGACGATGATAAATTGCTATTTATCTAGCAGTAGACTGATAACGGATAAAATCCTATTAAAATAAAAAGTACGTCTTTATATTTTTAATATTCTTTAATAACTTTACATCGATCGCAACATGAATACCATTTACAAATTGACGGCCTAACTACCTGTCGCCATCGCTTCACCTATATCGTTGCAACTGACCGACCCACACGTGACTTTCCCAAAAGGAAAATAGTCAAGTAACTATTCAAGTCAACTCGCTTGTCAGTACGAGGCTCGAAGGGGTATATCCGCTGTGCATACATTAGGCACAGATATCGCAAAGCTTTTCGGTAGGATTAAATTAGTTAACTTATTCGCCTAGTTGTTTTGTATTATTACTGAAACTGTGACGTAATCGTTTGTGAAGAATATTATCTACACAAACTGTTACGTCACAATGGAGGAATGAGGCTATGTTTTAATTGGGATAACGGAATCAACTAGTAGTCCATTCTAACAAACTAATACGTTTAATAAATCTAATAAATTAAAAAAAAAATTGGACTACTCATTAGGATTTCTCCTGTTACTAGTACTTCATTAACAACTATTTGCAGTCAGGAATTAAAAAAAAAACACAAGCCGTAGGACTGTTAAAATAATTAAGCCTTTAAACAATTGAATGAGTAGAAGTTCAAAAGTATGTGAAACTAGCAGCGACCCGCGGTTTCACCCGCGTAGTTCCCGTTCCCGTGGAAATACGGGGATAAAATATAGCCTATATCACCCAGGGATAGTGTAGCTTCCCAATAGTGAAATAATTTTTCAAATCGGTTCCGTCGTTTCGGAACCTATTCAATGCAATCAAACAATCAAATCCTCTTTATTATTAGTACATATAAGACCTCTGAGTTTGTTTCGGCCTTTCTTCTCAGAGTAGTCAGATCGGAAACGCCGACTTCATATAGTTAAAATATGATTGACGTGTAAAAGTGTTTGTACAAACCTACTTACAGAAATAAAATCATTTATAATTTTTCGATTCAGGGTGCATACCTTCTTAAACAAACAATAAACATCTACGATGAGTTTCTTCATCATCATCTGCCTAGCCTTTTCCCAACTATGTTAGCGTCAGCTTCCAGTCTAACCGGACGCAGCTGAATACCACTATTTTACATGGATCGACTGCCTATCTGACCTCCACAACGCAGTTACTGGAATTCGTTTTTAATGACAGCCGAGACCAAGAGCTTAACGTGCTTTTCAATACACGGAGGAGTCTTGATATGTAAATGGTCGCCCATCCTCGGACTAAAAACTGTGGCAAGAGTTTCTTAAGGCGCAGACAGCCGACTTTTAAGGACTTTTTATTGAAGATCACGTCTAAACGGCTTGTCTTATGTATTTGAAATATGAAACTAGACTATGTTATTCGTTATGTGAATATTTTAAATAATATTTTATTATCATAATTTAATTAATTGGTAAAGTAATGTCTATCGCGGACATAAAAACGATAATCACGCAAAAACTATCGGGTGTATTTCCATGAAACTTTCACCATCTAAAAGGCAATTTAATCACGCAAAATTTAGTATATGGTTTTTCTTTAAATTGTGTTTGATACATCAACATGGGTTGTTTTTCGAAAAACTTGATGCGCGTTGAGGCGGGGGCGTCTCTTGCGAGCGACGGGCGGCAGTGCATCGCTGTAGGTAGCTGTCACCTATCGTCGCCTTAACCAGATAGATCGACCCGTGTGGCAGTTATTTCTTCATCACAAGCCCTTATCTACACTGTATTAGAACTTAATAATTATTCACCCTTATTAACCACGTAACCATATCAAATCAAATAAAAATATTTTATTTCACATACACCTGCACGGGCACTTATGAAACGTCAGAAGCTAGATACACGGTTCCAATTTGTCGCTTCATATGGAGAACAGCCGGCAAGAAACTCCATGGTTACTCTTTTAAAAATAATTGGCTTTTACAATGTTTTCAAATTACAGTGATAATAGGTATGGGAGGACAGTGCAGGCCTATCAATAAGTCTAGAAAATTGTCTACAAATCTACAGTCTGTAAGGCCTACAACGTCAGCCATCCACATAAATAAAATGAACCTATTTATACCAAGTGACATTGATTTCCATGACAATCACTAATAAATAGTCGATATTAAAATTAATGTATAATGTCAAATAATGACAAGAATATGTCAGACATTGTAAAAATAAAAAGAATAAAAATTAACATTCTAATTTGGCAGCAGTTAATAAACTTTCACACAGTTATGCTGTTAATGAGGTACCAGGAAAGCCACATGTGCAGAAGGAATTAATGCCAAACTTCCCTGTCTTCAACGTAGTGTTTTATCCTATAATATGTTTATTTGACAAGGACACCTTTGGTGTGAGTTTTCAACTTTAAATCGCTAAGTTCTGTAACCAACTTTGTCTCTCAGTAACATAATTAAATTGAATAAAAATCAATAAACGTATGTCCATTACAATAAACCTCCATGTTTCTTACGGAAATGAAAATCGCTAGGGTCTCGTACCGGTTGGGCATGGGTCGAGTAAATAACGCGGGAGGTACGGGTTTTTATTGCTATCTGAAAACATATTGTACGCACGGTATTTCAATATTATGGTATGGGAACTTTAGAGTTGGTAGAGATAATTTTGTTATTTTTAATAATAACAAACAGTACTGCATTTCTTCTGAAATTCTTCGAGGTGTTATTGGGAGTTTTTGTTATCAATTTGTGTATGGTTTTTTTTTTTTTTTTTTTTGGGTTGGAAATCATCAAATAACTTCTCCCGCTCTGGGTGGAGCAGGAGGGCGTGTCAGACTTTTACTGACTAAAACCCACCCGTGTTCCTTCAGTAGCCCTTAAGCCAGGGGCTGTGGTGTCTCTTTCGAACAAACCCGCACCCCTGGCAGGCATCGACCCTTGCGGGTCCCATCACTTTTTGTGCTGACATCTCTTTGAGGCGCGCGTGGAACACAACGCGCCGTCGACTTGGGCTTGGTCCTTACCGGACAGCGAGCTACCCATTACTCGCCGTCCGCAAGCCCATGCCTACGGTGGCCGGAAATCGGCCTGGTATTCCCGACGCCCAGGGCGTCTCCGTATCCTGCGGCGGCTGGGGTCGCGAGGGCGCATATGCTGCCTCTCCCTCACGTGCGCCGCCTCCCTCTTCGCGAGCATTACTGCTTCGCTGAAGGAGGTGACGGCTCCCCATGCCCTCTCGCTCCGTACCATGGCTTGGACCAGGGCCGGACGCGAGAGATCGCCGCCGCCGATCGCCTCCACGAGGACACGGCGGTGCTCCACTCAAGCTGGGCAGACCGCCACCGTGTGCTCCACCGTGTCCTCAGGGCGATCTTCGCAGTGGAAACACCCGGGCGTTTCCTCCCGCCCTATCCGAAACAGGAACCTCCCGAAACAACCGTGTCCGGTGAGGACCTGCATCAGGCGGAAGGTGAGGACGCCATGCCGCCTCTCAAACCAATCCTCAAAGAGGGGACTTACCGCCGCAATCGTGGCGTGCCCAAATTTGTGTATGGTGCAAGTGCAACCACACACTATCCACGACTAAGCATTTTTACGGAACTTAATTCAGAAACAAACTCTAAGTTCTCTCTGAGAGACACAGTGACACAGGCTTCCTCTCTGTGAGAGAGAGTGGACGGTAATCCACCACGCGGGCCCAGTGTGGCTTGGTTGATGTCACATGTCTTCAAATTTGTGGTTCTAAGACATGCTGGTTTCGCCACGATGTTTTTGTTCACCGTTTTGGGAGCACGGGTGATGAAATAATTTACACGAACTAAAACTCGTTGCTTGGACCACTGGGCCACCAGCTATCCTTACAGCCCAATATTCCGAAATTCAAAAACGCATCGTGTAGTAAAGAAAAATAAATATTTTGACACCCAAAATGACTTTCGAATACAATAACGTGTAGTAGAGTCTTTGCGAAACTATGTGGTACATTGTTAACACACGACTTTTCAGTTGGGTACCTACTGTAAAAAAATGATCAGTAAGGACCTTCCTATACAGGGTTCCTAAAGTAGGTAGGGTATAGATATTTTTTTTTGGTGTGGGAAATCATCAAATAACTTCTCCCGATCCGGGTGGAGCGGGAGGGTGTATCAGACTTCAGTTGCTGTTTGCCAGGGGCCACGGTATCTCTTTCGAACAACCCGCACCCCTGGCAGGCGTTGGCCCTTGCGGACCCCACCAGTTGGTGCTGACATCTCTTTGAGGCACGCGCATAATATAACGCGCCGTTGCCCCGGGCTTGGTCCTTACTGGACAGCGAGCTACCCAATCCTCGACATCCGCAAGCCCACTCCTACGCTGGCCGGGAATCGGTCTAGATTCCCAACGCCCAGGGGGTCTCCTGCGAAGACTAGGGCCGTGAGGGCGCATTATTTATATTGTATCATCATTTCAGCTGAAAGACGTCCACTGCTGGACATAGGCCTCCCCCAAGCACGGGCACCTCGATCGGTTTGGGGGGGGGGGGGGGTTGTCATAATCGCCATGCTTAGCAGACGGCTTGGCGGTCGCAGTATGGTGGTGAAATGCATAGAGAACGCTGCGCTGCCCATTCTCTAGTAAATCCCTTAGTTGCCTTCTACGACACCCATGGGAAGAAATGGGATGATGCTATTCTTTTACTTCCGGTACCACAGAAGATGACCATTCGGCAGAACAGATGGCCGATGGGGCCAAAAAGTTCTGGAGTGGCGACCGCGTACCGGAAGACGTAAAATTGGAAGGCCACACGGAGCAATGCTGCAGCAGTTACGTTGTATACGTACCTACTAGTCGACTTCACAATATAAAAAATAACTCATACAAAACTGAAGGTATACGAATTTGTCAAGCAAATAAGAAAGGTCAGCGCCAAGTACAATTTTCCTGAAAAATGCACGTAATATCTTCAACCAAACTTCATGCAAGCATTGCCTGGATTCCGATGGATGTGCTCCGGAATTTGGAATATAACTTGTGTGGAATTTTTAGTTTTGTGCAGGTATATTATATTTATGCTTGATCGAGCAAGGGTCGTGTCTGTGAGGTAAAAGCATAAGAATTATAATCGGAACCGGATTTTAAGGTTCACTCTGACTCAAAATTTATACCTAGTTATTAAAATAATAATCAGAATATGAAACCTGTCAATGGCCAAGAATTTCATTGCAAATAACAAAGTTACATAATCATATTGAACTAGGCCAGATATATTTTAAACGGGGGACAACTCAGTTACAAAACTAAAAAGGAAAAGTTCTGACAGTTTAATTAGTAGACGATTCTTTTATGTTTAAGTTTTCGGATACCATCATCATCATTTCAGCCGAAAGACGTCCACTGCTGGACATAGGCCTGCCCCAATAGGGTGGTTTTGCCATAATCGCCACGCTTGGCAGGCGGGTTGGCGATCGCAGTATGGTGGTAAGATGCATAGAGAACGCTGCTGCCCATTCTCTAGTAAGTCCCAGTCACCTTCTACGACACCCACGGGAAGAAATGGGATGGTGCGATTCTATTACGTCCGGCATCACACGGAACATTTCGTTCGGCATCACACGGAACGTATTTGGATGTATACCTAAATCCATTAATTGCCTAAATATTGAAACAACAATTTGACTTCCAGCATCCGACAACAAGAATAATCTGATACTGAAAACAAAAAGCGATCCCCTATGCTTTTCTTTCTCGAGAAAGAGAAAAACTTAGCTTAGCTAAGTACGCAAAAATTGCCCAAGGCCTTTATATAGGTACAAATACATACAACGATGCTGATCAGCTCTTCTGTACACGATGTTACTGGGTTTTCAAGACCAAATTTGGTTTTGTTAGTCATGAGAGAGCTCACAAAAGGCGAGAAAGTTAAGTCTGGGTCGCTGTTGCCACATACAGTGAAGAGAACTATAAGTATATATTTCTTGATACCGAGTCTAGTTGCCCGGAACAAGAGACAAGTAAAGTGCAAAGTTATATCTTAAAAGTGACTCAAGAATATTTTCTCACAAATCAATTCAACATAATCCCATAACATGAATTACCTCCTCAGTCCATGCCTCTCCCAAATCGATAGAAAGCAAACAAGCAGTGCAATATTGGTAACAAACAGTCGGGCACAGTCGGACACCGCAATTTATAAGCGAGCCTGCCAGAAGAAAGGGTCCGCGGCCTGTTATTGTATCGGAAGGTGGCCCGGCCTAACGGGCTTAGACCACAGAGCTAGGAGGCTTATAGATAGACGAGATAGTTATATTTTACAATTTTATATTAGTCTTACCCCACAAGCAAGAGTTCACCTGTTTGGTTATCTACTTATGTAGCAAAACCAAACAGGTGAACTCTTGCTTGTGGAGAAACTGACTGATTGATCAATCAACGCACAGCCGGAACTACTAGGACTAGGAACGTGAAATTTTGTACACAGCTTCTTTTTATAATGTAGGGGAGCACTAAGAAGGGGTTTTTGGAAATTAGACCTTTAAGGGGGTGAAAAGGGGCGATTTTGTTTGTATTAAAAATCTTATTCCTTGAGTTAATAAACTTGAAACTTGGCACAAATACTTCTCTAAGTAAATTATAAAGTTGGTTATTTATTGTTTTTCTAAACTACCCCCTAAATGGGGATCGGGGGGGGGGGGTCTCAAAGTTTGAATGGAAGAATTTTAACGGCCTCTATGATTAATTCGAAACCACGTTGGATACTTTTTATCCCGGTAGTACGTTCCCGCGGGATAATTTCCGACTTCCATGCGGGCGAAGCCACGGGCGGAAGCTAGTCGTATACAAAACAACAGGACGCTACTGGGCATACAAGAAGATGTGCGTTGTTTATTACATACATATACACATAAAACTTACGCCTTTTTCCCATGAGAAACGCTAAAACTACAGATCGCCACCTGCTATGATCATTACAACCGCCACGTTTACGTTCATACATCAGCGGCCCAAGTATGCGGTTCATTTAACCATCTCGAACAAATGCATCGAGCGCGTTCGGCGCTGTTATTGGCCCTAGATTGGCGAAGTACCAATCATAGCGCCAAACACGGTCGATGCGTTAGATCAAGATGGTTAAAACAAACTCACACTAGGACCTCTGTTCATACACGTACACCGGTTGCGAGTACTATGCTCCTGGTTTTTATGAAGAACACTCACCAATATGGTAATTGTATGTCGTCCTAGGGCGTCCCCTCTCGGCGTTTCCACTCATCATCATCATCATTTCAGCCGAAAGACGTCCACTACGGGACATAAGCCTCCCCCAAAAGGGGGGTTTTGCCATAATCGCCACGCTTGACAGACGGATTGGCGATCGCAGTATGGTGGTAAAATGCATAGAGAACGCTGCTGCCCATTCTCTCGTAAATTCCTAAGTCGCCTTCTAGAACACCCACGGAATTAAATGGAATGGTGCTATTTTTGAACGTCCGGCAACACACGGAACGCGTTTCCACTCACATCTATGTTATAAATAACTTATTTTAGTCGCCTTCCATTCATCCTGTAAACATGACCAAACCATCTAGGCATCCTCTTTTAAATTTTTGTTACTACGTCTTCTTTTAACCCTCACCGTTTTCTTATCACATCATGCATAACATTCATAGTCACACCACACATGCTTCGCAAGGAACGCATTTCCACAGCATTTATTCGACTTTCATGGTTCTTTTGCAAGACCCAACATTCACTTCTATACATAAGCGTATGCACCAGCACACCACTGTGAACAGCCAGTGGACCCTGTCTAGTTATGAATGAATTTAAGTTTTTGTTTAAGTAGACGACCAGCAGTGTCCTGCTGTCTTCTGCCAAAAAAAAATACTCTCACCGCCTCTCCGTCAACCTCGAAATGCTGAGATGACAGTGGTTGTTCTGCAATAAGAATACTTGTAGTGTTGTGAACCACACATAATTTACGGTCATAAAGAAACTGATGAAGACAGCTAAGTTGCATCTACCTTTACTCATGACATGTTATACGCATCTTCTACAAATAAGGAGTGTAGTAAGTAGTGTCTTCTAGTATTCATGTAAGAACCGTGTAAGGCGCGTGAATCTCAGTGATTGTAACTATACACAGCACTAGGACGTGTCGAAGGGTGGGCGTTTTTGGGGGACTGTCTTATGTAATTTTGACGTTCGAAAAGTGCTGACTCTCAGCCTAGTTTGAATAAATGACTTTTGATTTTGATTTTTTTGATTTTGTACTGATAAAGTTTTTTTTTTTTTGCGATTTGACATCTTGCATTTCAACCAATGAGGTTGTCGTCTGCTTAACCGGGCTTGCCTGTGATGATCTTAATAAATTAAGATTACCAGCCAGGGCTTGAAAAAATACTTAAAACTAGAGCGTCTGCTCGCTAAAGGCACCCCCTGTAGGGAACGGACCTCGGTTTAGGGCATCGCTGGCAGAGGGCAGCAAGGGACAAACTGAATCGGATTGAAGTGAAGAATTGGGTGAGTGTTAACTATTTATTCCCACTAATTTCTTTCTATGACATGATCGAGGTATCATACGCGTTTGGTTCTAAGGACTCGGGGAGACCTTCCATAGAGAACTTTATATTCTAAAGACAGTCACTGTGATTTTTATTAACCGACTTCAAAAAGAAGGAGGTTATCAATTCGACATGTTTATATTTTTTTTATTTTTATTTTTTATGTATGTTCGGGCATAACTCCGTCGTATATAGACGGATTTGCAAAATATTTGTTTTGTTTGAAAGGGCTTTACTTCGAAATGGTCCCATTAAAATTTTATATAGATCTGATGATGCGTTCCGGAGACAGACAACGGAACTCTTCAAAAAATTACAGCAAATCAACCGCGAATGTTACTATCGCATAAATATGCA
The DNA here is from genome assembly GCA_949987655.1 of Polymixis flavicincta. NCBI lineage: Eukaryota > Metazoa > Arthropoda > Insecta > Lepidoptera > Noctuidae > Polymixis > Polymixis flavicincta. The sequence goes on from OX465184.1 coordinate 17,434,540, forward strand.
TTGTTTTGACCCCAAGAATGATGAAATTTCGAAATAGTGTGGGGTAGGTAACTAAAAAGTGAAAAATAAAAACTTTTTTCCAAAAAATAACAACCGACTTCCAAAAACAACACTACAAAGCTCAAAATAACTTTAATTTCGGAAGGCGGTGACAAAAAATTAAAACACACATCCAAAGTCACCGACTTCCGAAATTAAAGTTATTTTGAGCTTTGTAGTGTTGTTTTTGGAAGTCGGTTGTTATTTTTTGGAAAAAAGTTTTTTAACTACGCTAAATTAATAACTGTGCATTCATCAATTTATTTTCTACTAGCTTTTGACAGCGGCTTCGCCTACGTCGAGGTCGGAAATTATCCCAAGGGAATGTCCTACCGGGACAAAAATCACCCTATGTGTTAATCCAGGCTATAAACTATCTGTGTGCCAAATTTCATACAAATCCGTTCAGCCATTTTTGCGTGATTGAGTAACAAACATCAAAACATCTGAATATGCAAACAAACACAGTTCCACATTTTATAGGTGATATTAGTAGGATATAAGGATCTTCAGATTACAAGCCATTTTAAACCGACTTCAAAAAGAAGGAGGTTATCAATTCGACATGTTTATACTTTTTTTTTATGTATGTTCGGGCATAACTCCGTCGTATATAGACGGATTTGCAAAATTCTTTTTTTGTTCGAAAGGGGTTTACTCCGAAATGGTCCCATTTAAATTTCATATAGATCTGATGATGCGTTTCGGAGACAGACAATGGAACTCTTCAAACAAATTACAGCAAATCAACCGCGAATGTTGCTATCGCATAAATATGCATTGTTTTGACGCCAGGATGATGAAATTTCGAATTGGTGTGGGGTAGGTAACTAAAAAGTGAAAAATAAAAACTTTTTTCAAAAAAATAACAACCGACTTCCAAAAAACCACTACAAAGTGCAAAATAACTTTAATTTCGGAAGGCGGTGACAAATAATTAAAATACACATCCAAAGTCACCGCCTTCCGAAATTAAAGTTATTTTGCACTTTGTAGTGGTTTTTTGGAAGTCGGTTGTTATTTTTTAATGTCACGTTATAACACTTAATTATAGAATCTAGCAAACTTATCAAATTACTAATTTTAAGAATTCGTCCTTCTCTAGTCATCCACAGGTCTACAGGGTCACATTTGCAAATACAAGCGTTGCGTCTGTATGAGTGTGTCCTTATACTTCGTCCCTTACGCACACACGCACAAAAGGGACAAAGGTCACCGTCCACTGCCTTCTTATATTTGTTTAAGACGTGTATTGTACCCAAGACCCTTATTTTAGCGATACATTTGTATATTGTATTGTACGTAATACCTGCCTTTTATATAACTATGTTGTATTTATTTTTAGAGGAAAATTGCCATGAGAATTTCAAACGTTATTTCCTTGAAACAAAATTTCGATGTCAATTCGTAGATGACTGCTTTGTGATAGGTCTTTAAATAGCCTGAATAAATAACTAAGCTGGTAGAATTGGGAGCTGAAAAGGAAAGAAAGCAAACAAAAAACAATGTAGAAAGTATGAGGGATTTACAATTAACTATTTATAGCACAGCAGTGGTGGGGTGGAGCAGTGGTGGGGTGGAGCAGTGGTGGCCAAGTGGTAACGGCCGCGACTTACGAATTGTAGGTCGTGAGTTCGAACCCAGCCAGGCGCCTTACTTTGTGTAAATTATTTCATCACCACTGCTCTCAAAACGGTGAAGGAAAACATCGTGAGGAAACCGGCATGTCCTAGAACCAAAAATTTGAAGACATGTGACATCTAGCAACCCGCACTGGGCCCGCGTGGTGGATTATGGCCCAATCCCTCTCACCGAGAGGAGGCCTGTGTCCCAGCAGTGGGAACATTATAGGCTGATGATGATGATGATTTATAGCACGGTCAAAGGGCATACCTAATTAAAACAACCAGTACCTACCTAGACATCATCACATGCTTTGTAATCCTTCCACATTTTTAAACATACTCGTATTGATTAACGTATAACGCACACATAACTACATACATAGTTAAAAACTGTACCTATGTCCAATTTCGAAAAACTTTATGATAGTAAAAATCGCAATTACACCTTTACCTGGTGCTTATATTTTTAACCTAAAAGCTAAAAAATGACACTTAAATATTTCCTTCAAATTAAACGCTAATCAAATTTGATAAAACCTTACTAGACTAAAGATTTAAGTTCTCGTTAACCCGACAAATCCACACTACAATAATAAATTAAAATTGAAAAATATACATAAAGATTCATTATAAGTGTAACAAAACATTACACATTTAAATCATTGTATTAAATTAAAGTTACAGCACAATTATAGTAATTAGGTTAAAATTCATTCACACACCACACTGAACATCAAACGAAAATAATCAAATAATCTGCAAATCAACGCTAATTACGTAAAAGTATCTCTAAATCTATTACACGTCTGATAAATAGAGGTTGGATCTAATAGGGCCTCCAGAGGCTCTCAAACGTTCAATCAAAATGATAGGTAATTCAGTTACACAACCATTGGACGCATACCGTCCTATCTGGTACAGGCGATCGGTTAAGTGTTGGGACTAACTATCGAAGCCGTAATACAGATTAAGTATGTTTTTTAATACCTATTCTGGTTGTGCCTAAGTTAAAAACTAATATGATTTTATTTGAGTTTGGGATTGCATAACAAATTTAAAAGGAAATATTCAAGGAAAGCCTTTTTAAATTTTTGTAAAAATGATGAAATTGTGACTTCTATTCAATAAATTGACTTACGGTTTAATTTAAACAATCATAGCTTATAAATGATCTCTATTTTCAAGGGTATAGTTTTCCAATAAACACCGCACAGCAGTTATTGTTTAAAATGCTCAAAAGCGATATCAATTGATTTCCACATAATTTCTACATTGACAATCGTGTGTTTTCCGTATACCTAAGTAATTTTTCAAGTAAAAAGACAATACAAAAATGCTAGATGACGATTTGTATTACAGTCATATTTCCCACACATTTTAGAATATTTCATTTGTTTGTTTTTTTTTAATTTATGCAACTTAGTATGTAAATCTTTTCTGTACAATAGAAGATGCACAGCATATGTTGGTGGAATATATCCGCATACTAACAAAAGAAACACACTGCTGAATTCTTTGAATTTATCGGTAATGGATGTTGGAATGTTTCATGGCATCTAAGCCAATCCAACTTCTGAAGCAGCAAAAATATAATATACTTTTTTATTACGTTTTTTTTGTAATTCAGGTCAGTTTATTTAGTTTAAGAGCAAGGTATCATGTGTAAAAGCACGATGGGATTGACATTGCCATATATGTGTACATAGATTCCTTAAATAAATAAAGATTAAAAAATAATCTTGATTTAATCTTCTTTGACATTTCTGTTCGCATGTACCCTTTGCATCGCCGACCACTGCTCGTATCCCCTATTCCCTAATTAATCGTGTATCGCGCCAGTCTCGGATCTTCCCCAGTGGATGACCCACCTTGATCCGATCAACTCTATTTGATCTGACTTCTGTGTTTTATCTTGTATGTGCGTACTTATTGCTCCTATTTCCGAAGTCACCCCAACAAGGTTGTTTTTAGCTCTTACATTCCATTTAATCAAGGTATGTAACTTCGCTTGTAGGTATGTGTTTGATCATTATTAGAACGATGGGCAATTGCTAAAGGATTTCTAATCCTACTTATGTTATAAATGTGAAAGTTTAGCTGTTTGTTACTCAATTACGTTCATCATCATCATCATCATTTCAGCCGAAAGACGTCCACTGCTGGACATAGGCCTCCCCCAAAAGGGGGGTTTGGCTAGTTAGTTAGTTAATTTAAGTTTTAAACCCATTAATTGAACGGTGATGACGGAGGCGACTAAGGGACTTATCTTAGTCGCCTTCTACGACACCCACGGGAAGAAATAGGATAGTGCTACCTATTCTTTTACGTCTGGTACCACACGGAACCGGAATTACGTTACAACGGCTGAACGGATTTGATGAAATTTGGCACACAGATAGATTATAACCTGTATTAACACATACGATTAGGACTTTTTTTATTTTATAAGTATATATTTATCTTCCTCCACGCGGGCAAAGCCGCTAGCAAAAGCTAGTAATTAAATAATTACGGATGAAAGTGCACTGAGTAAATAAATGAAGATTTTCAATCTTCCATACTGAGAAAAGATTTGATTGTTTGTATGTTTGTTTGCATTGAATAGGCTCCGAAACGACTAACCGATTTGAAAAATTCTTTCACTGTTGGGAAGCTACACTATCCCCGGGTGACATGGGCTATATTTTATCCCCGTATTCTCACGGGAACGGGAACTACGCGGATGAAACCGAGGAGCGCTGCCAGTCATTAATAAAAACAGTCCTCAGTAAAATTTAAATAGTAAGAGAATGTATACTCAAAGAACTTTTTTCTACGTTCATTTTTGTTATAAATGCATATCTGGGCAATTTCAGTTTTTGTACTAACCAATATCCAAATACTTTATGAGCATTGAACAATAATAAAACGATGAATGCTCATTATTATTTTGGCCGAAAACATGCCTTATAGAAATAAACTTCACATTCATAAATATTATATTAACCTGAATAGTTTAAGATCACAAGACACAAATCCTTCCATCGTAGCATCATCAGATAATACATAGTTCGTTAAGCAAGGGTCATCCCGAGGGTCAAAGCTTCCAGGATTATATACCTTCAGTAATTGCTTACATTTAAGTACCTTAGCTATCGGTATACTTACTGAAACTTGCTGAATAATGGATGGGAGGTATATTACTGATTGTTTAATGGGGTATCTTGATTGCCGAGTGCTGGGAAGATGTTTGTGGTGAAGCGTTTTAAATTAAAGTTGATAAAAGTCTTTAAAGAAAGCATAACAAGAAAAAACAGTTGCTGAGGCCTCATTTAATGGGGCACAGTGGAACTAGGATTTCAAATACTCGATTGGCAATTCATAAAATATCTAGGTTAAAAAAACGTATATACGAGCAGGGGTAGTCCAGTAGTAACGGTCATAGGTTCGAACCCAGTCAGGTACTTTACTCTGTGTAAATGACTTCATCACCATTGCTCTCAAAACGGTGAAGGAAAACATCGTGAGGAAACCGGCATATCCTAGAACCAAAAATGTCGAAGAAGGCCGAAGGCCCGCGTGGTGGATAACGGCCTATACGGTCGATTTTTTCCCTCTCACCGAAAGGCCTATGTCTTAGCAAGATAAATATTATAGACTGATTATATACACCGTGACATTTTAGTCGTCTTAAAAATATAGTCCCATGTATCCGATATAAAATATCTCTAGGCGCGATACGAAAATTGTTACCATTAATTAAGATACGTTACAAAGAATAATAAATGCTTTAGAATGATGAAACACCTTGTTAATAATGTTGACTTATCAAAGGGTCGAAGATACCTATACCATTACATTCCATCATTCAATCCATTTCCATGTCAAGGTGTTTCAACTTACGTGATGCGTCTTAGTGAATGATTTTTTATATAAATTCAAGTTAATTTTTATTTATTTAAATGTGTTGTAGTCATTGAATACATGAAGTGGGCTGCCGTTGTAAGACGACTAAAATGTCATATGTATACAACTGTTTTGCAGTCAGTACAGCTTGTAACAGAACTCATCACAGAGCCTATTATTACCAGCAACCTGGACACAAATCTAGACTCCGGGCGAAATTCCAGATAGAAAAACCCAATAACACAGGCCGACCCGGTATTCAAACCTAGGACTTCACGTTACATGCGTTTGCGACCACTAAACCAAGAACGCAGTCAGTAAAAAGGCCGCATTTTGAAGTTTAAATCCACCTGAAAGTTAGATAGAAAACCCAAAGATATCTTAGAAGAAACATAGATAGCCAGCACCTTAATAGCGTAGCTAGGTAACGATTAATCATAATCGGTTTCAATTTGACAGTTCAACAGTATTCATTGCGTTATTTACGGTTTGAACTGACACATTTTTCGAACATATGAAGCAATGGTTTAATAATCTGTTTCAAAACGTAACAGATTATGATGAATCGTGAGTTACGCAATTAAGGTGCTGGTATGTAGTTAGATACAGATTATTGAAGCACCATAGAAAGCGATAACCCTTTAATAAAGTTTCGTATTACGATCCTTGAAACCGTTGAAGTGTATATAATTTTAGCTCAGCGTGTGCCTAGAGATATTCGAGATCGATCGGTAAGAGGCTGCCGAATATATTAATTCGGTAATGTATCGTAAACATGGGAAAATTATCTAAATTGTCTGTAGGATCAAGTTTTTGGATGGAACGTGTTTTGGCTACAAGTGGACAATATTGTACGGAAGAGTATTCATCTGTGCTATGTAGGTTTGATGCTTTGAACGTGGATCTAGACATCGAAATGTAACGATTTGCTAATACTGGATGGAAGAAGTGGTCGTTAGGACTTTGGGAAATCGATTAGCAGTACTGCGATTAGATTGTGGGATGATTATAGACAGATAGATAAATCGTTTATTTGATGCATACAACAGACATAAAACAACATACCAAGCACGATGAAATAAAAACTAATTACATGAAAAGAACAAGGTGCCAATATTACTTACTAATAATTTTAAAAAAGCGTGGGGTGCTTGATATTAATTGATTATAAGACGACCTCAAGAAGCACCCCATGCTTTAAAAAAGCTATTTTCTGCTTTTATGTTTTAAGTGTGTTTTCAGTTTTTGTTTTAAATCCTTTATTAATTTTCTAACGTTTAGTCCTGCTAACTAAAGCGTGATTTTTCCGTTTTTTTTTTTTTTGTTAACATTATGGAAAGAAATTATGAAATTATTGTTTTATCGTCGGTCCTCGATCAGTGTACAAAGTTTAAATGAAATCTGACCGTTTGAAGTGGGTCAAAATCAAGTCCAAAGGAGTCGGTTACAAACACGCTTACACACATACAGGTGAAATAAAAGCATGATAATCAAAAAAAAAAAGAAAGGATGACAAAGAATAGTGATTACACTTTAGGCTATGACACAATTAAATTATCAAATGAAATAACGCGGTTGTAATGGTCCTCATGTTACGAAGGTGGTAATTTTTAATAGAAGCAACCAAAACATTTTTTTTGTAAGTTAGTAAGTAGCTGTATGGGACTGGGTGGGTCACGTCAGCATGCACAGTGACCGCTGGGCAATGAGCTCCATACGGTGGGTGCCTGAGGGTGGACGGCAACAAGGCTGGCCCAGGAAGAGGTGGTGTGACGACCTAGACGCGTATTGCAAGGGTTGGATCGAGTGGCCCTGGAAAAGGATGCCTAGAAGAATTTGACTTTGGTCAGCAGTGAAACAGAGTATTATTAAAAAATATATTATGTAAGTATAATTTAGTATTGGAAATTGAGGCTTTATCCATCCCGACACGATGTTATTTTTGAGAAAATACCACACCTTTTCAAGCAAAATCGTTAGTTAAGCAAATACAATTGATGCACTTTGCTAAAACACTTATGAAAACGAAATCTTAAGAAGTACCTCTTTCAAAAAATATCAAAGACGCATCCATTAAATCATTCCCACGCGTCTAAAAATTTAATTCCCGAACTATCAAGTAATACTCGAACTTAACCCTCCAGAGACAACGGGCAAATTTTGCAAAAAGCAACGCGCCTCGGTACATCGGGCCCAGCAAAGTTAGCGGTGTAATCGATACGGCCTTAGGGTTTTGGGTATAAATTAGAAGTTCCATCGATCACCGACGCCCTTTGCCCATCGGCTCGTACTTTATTGATAGTGAATGTTAACCGATAGTTCACTGAGTTACGCTGAACGGCACATGTATTTTTGGGCCGGGTTTATTTGTGCCTCTGAACCTATTTTACGCGCGATTTAGGGTTGATGTCGGTCGTATGGACTGCTGTGTCCATACGACCACGTAACGTTGGTCCATTACCTACTGGTGTCTTTTATTTAATTATTTATCAACATCATCATCATCTGAGTACCTTTTTGGATGCGACTAAAAATCAGTATTTTTCATTAAGCGACTTCCCATCTGACCGCCACAGCCCGGTTACTGTCAAAGATCTAGAAATGACAGCCGGGACCAACGGCTTAACGTGGTTTCCGAGGCACGAAGGCGTCTTGGTATGTAAAATGGTCAATCATACGCGAACCAACCGCGGCAAGGGTAGCCGATCGACCTATAGGCCCAAGCCCATACTTAATCAAATTGTTATCATGAAAATTGTGAATACGCATTAATCTCACATTTAAAAGAAATTATTATCTGTCACATGAAAAGCTAAAGAAAACTCAACGCAGAAATATAAAAATCATCTTAATGACGACCCATAAATTCACTTACGACCACACAATATGACCATACCAACGAAAAATTACGGTAGGTACACTATTAAGAATTTTATAATACAATAAAGAGAAGCATTACTTATAAAAGAGATGCTCGGGTCTGCCTATAAACATACATAGGTAAAGGTAAGGAGCACTTAACGTTTCCTAAAGGATACATTATTGAGGAGAACCTTAAAAACAACATTTTTACATCCTACGGTCCTGCGGCGCATATTTTATTGCGGGTTGTTGGGATGACCCTCGCATTGGACTGCGTAGACTTGAGAAGCATAGACAGGGATGGTTTTTTTTTTCGCCCATGTGCCATATTTTTTGGTATCTAGTTTTTTCTACTTATTTTGTGCCTACAATTTTGCCTTTTGGACATGCATTTTTAAAGTTTTTCTCTATTACCCACCATGTTGGATTTCATAATATTTGTTATTGATTTTCATTATTGATCCTCTAAGCCATACTGGCTCATCTTCCGACGCCCTCCACCACGATTGCATCTGTAACAAGAAAAATAAAAGGGTAAATATTAAATAAAAATAATAATTTTAATTTATAAATATTTTAACACAGATTCTGTACCCTAATTGTATAACGATTAGTCAAAATCTGAATCGTTTTGAAAGCCAATCCATTACTTCATATGTTTGAAAAAATTGTATGCTTAGCAACGTAAACAAGGCCATGAATGTTGTGGAACTGTCAAAATCAAAGTGATTCCAACTGATAGTGTATGAAGGAATTACCTTCTGCAGTGCTATTCTGTAAAATTCTCACCGTGATAACTTGGGTGAAGTGAGCCGTCATTAGTATCAATCCCTAGTGCCAAATGGATTGACAGCTCACTTCAGCTAAGTTCTCATGGTGAGATTTTAACAGAATAGATCGGCTGTTTAGTAGGTAGACAGCCTACCGTCAAGGGCTCTGTTCAAAAGTCCTTAGACGTTGAACAAAATTTGAGTATCATTACGTCACATTTTTTACTTAGAATCAATTAAGGCAGTTGCTTACATTACCTACCGCTACTTAAATCAATTTACCAACTCCAATATTCTCAAAACAAATCGGTACAAACTATCCTATCTAATCTTCGTACCACTATGTCGGTTACCTGGCCGTTCCCGTGAGGCCACGGGGGCCTGATGGACGGAGCTCGCCGCGCAAGGGTTAACCTAAGTCAACGTTAATATTTGAGCGATGTATGCACGCTCGCCTTACGTAGGTATCAGTGTTGTTTTAAAGCTTGACATTTGTAACGTTTTTCGGAGGGTTTGGTTTGGATTAGTGTGAAAAAGGTCTTTAAAAAACTTAAAGGCTGAACCTTCAGTGGTAACAAAACCAGCCGAACGTAAAAATCTCACCGTGAAAACTTAGGTGAAGTGAGGTTGAAGTGAGCTCTCAATAGTACGGAATTACAGCTCGCTTCAAGCTCACTTCGCACAAGTTGATATTTTAACCGAACTAGTGGTGGCCAAGTGGTCGAAATTCGACCATTTTTTTTAAATTACTTTAATGTATTTCGAATGCATTACTACATAAACATACTAGCTTTACCAGCGGCTTTGCCCGCGTGGAAGTCAAAAATTATCTCAGTGGAACGTACTACTCGTATCGGGATTAAAAGTATCCTATGTGCTATTCCAGGTCACAAACTATCTGTGTGCCAAATTACATCCTAATTCGTTCAGATATTTTTGCGTGATTGAGTAACAAACATCCAAACATCTAAATATCCAATTAACTAAACATACAAACTTTCACATGTATAATACTAATAGGATAAGCTTTCTACATTCCTTCTCCATATAAACTTTAACTGTGTCAAATTTTATACTTTGAAATCCGCGTTATTTTCGTAAAGAGGGCTACAAAGTTTTTGCTTCACGTCATCATCTGCCTAGCCTTTTCCCAACTATGTTGGGTCGGCTTCCAGTCTAACCGGATGCAGCTGAAAACCAGTATTTTATATAGAGCGACTGCCTATCTGACCTCCACAACCCAGTTACTGGGTAATACGATACCCCTTGGTAAGACTGTTTGTCAGACTTTCGGGCTTCTGACGACCCGTAACGACTTTCAAAGATCCACAAATGACAGCCGGGACCAACGGCTTAACGTGCTTTCCGAGGCACGGAAGGGTCTTGGTATGTAAAGATGGTCACCCATCCACGGACCAACCGCGGCAAGCGTAGCTTAACCTGACCGATCGACCCGTGCAGCAATTGTTATTTAGCCACAAGCCCCTCCTTTTGCTTCACATATTACCTAATTATATAGTCAAAGCGACAGCAGTATTGTTCTGTAAAAATAAAAGTTATTCTATTGAAACTCCGCACGACCAGCGCAAGGTAACAGTTTTACCAATGACGTGCAGCCTATTGCACCCGGTCATCCCTTGGAGATTTTTCTTGGTCGACGCGCTAGCTTATCCGAGGTGTTGATGACGTTCCCTCAGACTTCTCAGACACAAGTTGACGGTTTTTTTTTTTTTTTTTTTTTGTGTGGGAAATCATCAAATGACTTCTCCTGCTGAGTAGAGCAGGAGGGCGTGTCAGACTTTTACTGACTAAAACCCACCCGTGTTCCCTCAGTAGCCCGTATGCCAGGGGCTGTGGTGTCTCTTTCGAACAAACCCGCACCCCTGGCAGGCATCGGCCCTTGCGGACCCCATCGGTGGACAAGTTGAAGATGGAGGAATGTTTTTTTTTTTTTTTTTTGCACATTATAGAATACTAGCTTTTGCCCGCGGCTCCGCCCGCGTGGATGTCGGTTATCGCGTAAAAAAGTAGCCTATGTCCTTACCCATATCCCAGGCTATATCTCGGCCAAATTTCATGACGATCGGTTCAGCGGTTAAGGCGTGAAAGCGTAACAGACAGACAGACAGACAGACAGAGTTACTTTCGCATTTATAATATTATATATAATATATATAGTAGGGATTAGCTCGAAATAGTTCTACCTACAAGTTGAAGGTTTTAGGTAGAACTATTTCGAGCTAATATTCTATAATGTGCAAAAAACATTCCTCCATCTTTTGACTGATTATTATTGACGTCAATATCAAAGTCAAAGTCAAAGCATTTATTTCAATTAGGCACATAAAAGGCACTTTTGAACGTCAACATTAACATTAAAATAGAATTGATTCTAGTCGCCCCTTCCAAAATGTAGTTTCGTATGGAGAAGAATGGGCAAGAAACTCCACCGTTACTCTTTTAAAATGTTTTAAATACAATATTTAACATAGTACATTCATTATGATGTATGACGTTATTGCCTTGGAAGATGGGTAGACCTCTGGTGTGGGATGCAACCTGTGTCGACACCCTTGCGCCATCTCATGTTCCTAGCACGGCGTTCTGTGCTGGTGCCGCTGCTGCGGCTACTGAGACCCTCAAGCGGCGTAAATACGTTAACCTTATGGGTAATTACAGTTTTGAGCCGTTTGGGGTCGAAACGCTCGAGTCATGGGGTCCGAGCGCACGTCTCCTCTATAAGGAAATTTCTCGTCGGCAGGTCGACACTTCACGTGACCTGGGTTATTCTTCGGCCAAAGAATTAGCATTGCCATTCAACGTGGCAATGCTGCCAGTCTTCTGGGCACGTTTCTCCTGATGACAGCGATGCGGACGAATACTTCGACGCCTAAGTGTCCTTTTGTTTTTATTTTTTTTAGTTTACGTTTTTGTGATAAGCTTATGTATTAAATTAAAATAGTTAACATTATATAATTATGTGTGAAAACGATGCACCCTTAATAAAATTACGAAAATGACGCAAGTAAAAATAATGCAATTGAAGCAATACAGATAAGTTAATTTTATGATAGATAGGTACATGGTGCTTACATATTTAAAAACATTAACAAGTATCTAAAAATTCCCACGTGGAATTTACACGTGTAGTACTTATTTCTATTCAAATCTTCAATACCTATACACGTCGATTCTTAGTGCAACGTCTACGTTGGTTCCATAAGCATACACGTGCATTCTAACTTGTGTAGGATCATATCATACCTCGATATAAATTTCTGCTCGTTTCCATCTTGTCAATAATGGAGTGAGAAATATTGAGACACATCAAATGCAGTAAAATTTGTGTAATGCATATTTTGGTGACTATCAGGATCTATCATCTTTAACGGACGATGTTACCAATATTTTGTATCAATAGTTATTTTGATTTATAAGTCCGTTCTTCTCCATAGAAACCTACTCATCATCTTTTTCTTGTTCTTTTCCCAATTCATGTATTTTTCTGCCATAACTCTCCATACAAACCTACTACGCTTTGGAATGAGCTACTACCTTCGTCTTTCAGACTTACCTACTCCTTGACAATTTAAAAGTGCCTTTAAATCATCATCATGTCAGCAGAAAGACGTCCACTGCTGGACATAGGCTTGCCCCAAGCACCGCCATTTCGACCGGTTCTGTGCTTCTCGCATCCAGCGGATTCCTGCGGCGTTCACCAAGTCATCGGTTCATCCTGTGAGAGGCCTTCCAACACTACGTCTTGTAGGACGCGGTCGCCACTCCAGAACCTTCCGGCCTCATTGGCCATCTGTTCTGCGAGCAACGTGCCCTGCCCAATGCCATTTATGTTTTGCAATTCTTCGGCTATATCGGTTACCTTGGTTCTCCTGCGGATCTCTTAATTTCTGATTCGATCGCGTAGGGAAACTCCAAGCATAGCCCTCTCCATTGCCCTTTGAGTGACTTTCTGCCTTCTTATGAAGCCCATTGTGAGCGACCACGTTTCAGTAGATACCATACGTCATCACTAATAAATTGCCTTGAAATAGATGATTTGAATTTGACTTTGGTGATCAGCCTAATAAGAAATCTAGAATCAATTGGAACATGAAACGTGTTTAATGGATCTATAATTTTCACAATGACGTCAGTAAGTATTGTAGCAGACTGAAACCAGTCAAAACCATTTAACGATTATAATTTTAGGCTGTTACATATTATATTATCTTTAAAAGTTTTAATTTACCCATTGGACTTCTATCATTTTCTCAATGACGTCAGTAGGTATTATAGCAGACTGAAATCAGATAAAACCTTTTAACGATTATCATTTTTAGCAATTACATATTATATATTAATGTTTTAATTTACCCATTGGACTTCTATCATTTTCTCAATGACGTCAGTAGGTACCTATTGGAGCAGACTGAAACCAGGCAAAACCAATTAACGATAAAAACATTGACTGTTACATTTTATCTTTTAAAGTTATAATTTACCCATTGGACTTGAATGATTTTCTCAATGACGTCAGTAGGTATTGTAGCAAACTGAAACCAGGCAAAACCAGTAACGATTAAATTTTTTGGCTGTGACGTATTATATTTTAAAGTTATAATTTACCCATTGGCTAGAAAAGGTGACAACCGAGATGATGAGTTATAGAGAAGTATAATGGAAGAAAGACTATTGCGCCGACCCCAAATAAATTGGGAGGGAAGAGAATAATGACGATGACGCCATTTTTAACCGACTTCAAAAAGAAGAAGGTTGTCAAGTCGTCGGAACCTTTTTTTTTATTGTATGTTCGCCGATTACTCGAAGATGGCTGGACCAATTTGGATTTTTCTTTTTTTATTTGAAAAGTATACTTCCCAGGTGGTCCCATGATCATGAAGTCAGGATGTGATTATGGGATCTTGGAGAAATAGAGAGAAATCTTCAAATTTTATAGGCACACTTGAAGCGATTTGGGTAGTTTTTGAAAGAGTGCTATCTCGGAGTACTCCCATTTCAAATTGGTGAAGAACATCGGAGATGGGCAACGGAACTCCTCAATAAATGATAGCAAATGGACTGGGATTGCTAAAATCTTATGTCTGTTTTGTTTACACCAGTTCATAACATAAATCATGCCGTAACGCTGTGGTATGCACATGTGAACCACAAAAAGAAACAACCGACTTCCGGAAAAAGACTTTAAAGAGAATTAAAACTTTTTCAAAAAAATAACAACCGACTTCCAAAAAACACTACATAGTGCAAAATAACTTTAATTTCGAAAGTCGGTGACTTTGGATGTGTATTTTAATTATTTTTCACCGCCTTCCGAAATTAAAGTTATTTTGCACTTTGTAGTGTTTTTTTGGAAGTCGGTTGTAATTTTTTCGAAAAAGTTTTTATTTTTCACTTTTTAGTTACCTACCAATTCGAAATTTCATCATCCTGGCGTCAAAACAATACATATTTATGCGATAGCAACATTCGCGGTTGATTTGCTGTAATTTTTTGAAGAGTTCCGTTGTCTGTCTCCGAAACGAATCATTACATCTATATGAAATTTCAATGTGACCATTTCGGAGTAAACCCCTTTCGAACAAGAAAAGAATTTTCAAATCCGTCTACATACGACGGAGTTATGCCCAAACATACATAAAAAAAAACATGTCGAATTGATAACCTTCTTCTTTTTGAAGTCGGTTAAAAATAACTTTAAATTTGGAAGGCGGAGACAAGAAATTTATGAAATACATATCCAAAGTCACCGACTTCCGAAATTAAAATTATTTTTCACTTTGTAGTGTTTTTCCGAAAGTCAGTTGTTTTTTTAAGGAAAATGTTTTTTAAATTCAATATCTACCGACGCGCGACGGTCACAACAAATACAAGATAAAATTCCGATCAAATGATAAATGATTTTATTTCTGTACCTAAGAATTATTACCGTTAAAATCTCAACGGGGTAAATCAGCCATGCATGATCACTTCCAACTATTTCCCCTACAAAATTTAAAAACAATAAACACTGCATAAAACATATTACTATAATGAGACGAAGAGACAAACATACCGTTCGTCTTGAACTGACAAATACGAGGGTACTACGTGAGAATTGCGCGGAGTTTTATCCCGGGTTCGAACCCCGAGCCGTCCCTTGCGGCCACCGGCCGAAAACTTTACCTTTGACCCTCCAGGAGAAGTATATAGAGCTGGGTGGTAGTTATGAGTATTGAAAATCAATATTTGTGGTCCAATTATTTATGTAGAGAGCGAGCGTAGTGATCAAAGTGGCCGAGTAGTAAATTCATACTAATTTTACTCACCCGAATCGGGCGAAAACTCATACGAAGTTAATTTATTTGTGGGCAAATCAAGCACACCATAAATGTACTAGGTACTAGGCAATTGGCACGTTTTGAATTTTATGCACTTTTATGCAGTGACTTTTTCTCATGAAATTATTGAATAAAATTCAAAATACTTTATTAAATAAATTATTTGTGCGAGTTGCCTATGGAAAACAACATATTATTTATTAAAAATTTCGATTCGCCCGGTTCGGGCGAGTAAATTCGTGCAAATCGGCTAATAAGCTGTCAAAGCTTGTTTCTTCTCTATATGAGAAGAGATATATTACCTCACAGTAACAGGCTGATATTTCAATAATATTGAATTTGTACGCGACAGTATTAAAACTGGAAACTTGATGTTGCGCGCCTTGGATCCTTTAAAAAAAAAAAAAAACTTGCTCCAAGACCAGCCTGGTTTTGTCAAGTTTTCTGGTAGGAACGTTCTGCCTCACTTTTTCGTTGACCTTCAAATCTCACAAATAAAAATTGTCTAAGACTTTACATTGGAACAGCCCTCTTATACCCGCCACATTAGTGTCGCGACTATCCACTCCACATATATCCACCATTGCTGTACCAAGTCCGGGGGCATCTCAACCATTCTTATCTACTTACTCCGCATCTATAGCAAAACGAGCCTCCTGAGGCCTAGCCCGCCTCTTACGGGCTGTCAATGACTAGTAAAATTTAGAACCGGCCTACCATTGATATAAATGTTTTTTTGTTCCCAAAACGGCCCTTGAAATTGTAATTTAGTGATATCGTCGAATGAGATGGTGTTCCGAAGCGTTGTAATATCCATAGAAGTTGATGATAGTAGTGTTGTGTCGTGTTTTGTTTTTAGATAGAATGTGTGAAAAGGTGAGTCCATTTTTGTAATGGTTAGTTGTTGCTTTGTGGATTTTTTTCTTTGGCCTTGTATTTTGTATAATTGTACAACTAGGGAATTCTGTGGTTTACTTCCATATATATTTTCGTATTCACATTGATAGTAGGTATACTGCGTTACAACCAGGTACATCATTATTTAATTTAAGTATATTGTGGGTTTAGAAGTAAAGGTTAGCACAACATGATTTTTGTAATAGTAAGAAGTTCTTTCTCAATTGCTGAAAGTTAAAACAGAAATAGATATACCTAGTGCCTTTCCATTCTGATATTAGTCTATCTGTGATCGGAGACACTCGATCGATTTATTTCAGACGTCACGACGATGTCCAAGAACGCAGTCTGGTAGATGAACTCTAACACAGATACCAGGCCACTCAGAAAGTATTGCGAAAAAAAGTTTTATGTATGAGAGACTGGCCAGTTATAATCTATTTTGAAAATATGATTATTTGTAAGTAAAAATAGGTACCTACATTCCAATTTCAAAATTTCCCTCCACATTGTTTGCGAGCTAATTTAAATTATCGTGTCTCATTAAAACAAAATGGATCTGCGCCGGGAACATTTTCGCGCTATGATCTTTTTACGATTTCAAGTGTCTCGCCTAAAAACGAACTAACTTTGGGGGATGAAGAAAGAAGTGGTCGGCCTTTGACGGCTGTTACGAAAGACAACGTGCTAGCAGTGAAAAATTTAATCCACGACAATAAGCGAGTTACGTATCAACACACACACACATACTGCAGTTTGGGTCGGAAAGCCTTCATGAAATTCTACACGTGCATCTTCGCGTGAGGAAGATAGTTTCACGCTGGGTGCCGCCGCACCGATACTGAGAAGCAGGCCCGGGTGTAAAGGTGCCGTGATATAATAAACAAATTTGAAGCAGCCTCGTCTCGGCGTGTTTGCGACATCATTACAGGTGCTCAGTCTTGCATTCATCAATACAAAAAAAAAACCGAAACATTTTTTTTTTTCGCAAAACTTTCCTAAATAATATTATAAATGTGTTTGTGAAGATGTTTGGATGTTCGTAACTCAATCACGCAAAAACGGCTAAATGGATTTGGATGAAATTTGGCACACAGATAGTTTGTAACCTAGAATATTACATAGGGTAATTTTTGTCCCGATAGTACGTTCCCGTGGGATAATTTCCGACCTCCAAGCGGGCGAAGCCGATGGCAAAAGCTAGTATTTAATATTATTATGTTCGGCAAACAGGGTAAATATATACAAGGCGACAGTTGAAACAGATTTTAGAAATGCCGATGTTATAATTAGTATCTATTACTAGCGGTCGGCTTATAGCCGAAATTCAATCATAATTCATTTAAATTTGAACGTATTTCTAATGCATTAATATATATAATTATTAGCTTATTGCACCTATTCCCCAATTATAAACTTTAACTGTGCCAAATTTCACATTCCTCCGTCCGCGTAATATTCGTAAAAAGGGGTACAAAGTTTTTTGCTTCACGTATTATTAAGTAGATATTCATTTGTTTAGGATCTTCAAATAAATCCTTATAGTTGTTAGTACTTTTACAAGGTACAATTTTAACCATATAATTGCAAACTGTAACCATGAATTTAGCGTATGATTTAGAAATTTTTAGTTGGTTATAAAAAAAAAATCGTTGTCGAAATGCATGTAATTATATAAAACAGCAATACTTTTTTAACCATGTTTTATCTTTTTGAAACACTCCATTTGAGCCATTTTAAGGGTACATACATCCCCAGAATATTCCCTACGCGGCCCGGTCGTTCTCCCATACTTCAGTGCACGCATGCATATGATGCATATCTGACTATAATCTGCAACATATTAAATTACAACCAGATTTTTGGCGCACGCTTGCTTGCTTACGACCCTGGCAATTATGAAGGATATAAAATGTTCAGTTACGAAACAAGTTTTTAGGTAAATTATTATGAATTAATTTGTGATTACATTGTGTAAATTGATAATGACTGAGAAGCATACGGGGCTGGTGCATATTAGCTGCAAAGTTTGTCAAAAAAACGTTACTACATCACATTTGAACAATAGACAATTTATTTGTTCAAAAATATACAAAATTTTATTCGCATGGTGATACACTTTATGACACATGTTTCTATACACAGATTTTGAACATCTGTGTCGGAACTAGATAAGAAATATCTGTATTTCAGACATCAGCGCTCATCTCCTGTTGTAGGCGACACTTAGCAAATGACTTAGTTTGACCTCTATACATATTTATAAGCATAACATAGAAATTGATTAAGTTATATAACAAAATAAAATAAAATAATAATAACAAAAGAGGTGACAAAAAGTAGGAGAATAATCTTAACCGCTCAACTGTTGTGTAGTGATGGCCTCCGGTGAGTAGAGTGTAAATGAGTGGATAAGTGTCGACTAACTTTTGCCACCGGCGTCGCCCGCGTGGAAGTCCGAAATTGTACCACTGGTACGTACTACTGGGATAAATTATCCTATGTATTAATCCAGATTATAAACTATCTCTGTGCCAAATTTCATCCCAATTTGTTCGGCTGTTTTTGTGTGATTGACATACGAAATTTGATTTTATTATAAACACACATTTTTGACATTATTAGGGTTCATTTTATTAGAATTTATTCTAAAGTTCTTATGGTTTTATATTTTTTATTTTTATTCATGCAACTATCGTGAATATTCATTTTGTAATAATTTAGTTTGCATTCACACATTTTCGCAAAATCGCACCTGGCGATTTCTCCAACCAATGACTGACCAGTATTTTCCCCCTTCGCATCCCCCTCACTGACCAATGGCCGACCGGTTTTACCCCTGTCGCGTGCTGTCCAGTTTGTCCACTAGGGGACGAGTTGTCCGACCGTCGACCCTTAGCCACGCGCAACGAATATTTGAATTACGAATACTCGTTTATCAGCGTTTAAACATCGAATGGACCTCGGATGTTCAAAAATGTCAGAGATGATAAACCTTTTGTCAATCCGATACAGGTATTTATACCACAAAAGTTTTGACACGTACCATTTATTTGACCACTTATTGGCCACAAGAGGGTCGAAGATTCGTCTCCCTAAAACGTTTTGTGGTGATAAAATTTTAGTCGCGTGTTACAGACCTGTTTTTAGATGATAGCGTACAATGGGAGTGTTTGTCAAATAATAGGATGAAACAGATATTCAGAGATTTATATTGTTGGTTCAATGGATAAAGTTAAATATCCTGTGATTTATTTGCTTTTGTGTCTGCACGTATTTTGAGGATTCCTTTTTTAAATTGGATTTTTAATAGATTTGTTGTAGTCGTGTTACATTTGAAACTTGTTTTAATTTTGAAGTAGCTTTTTCGACCTTGACAGGCAAAAAAGTCTACACCTTTTGGTTCGTCAAAATGGAGAACATGTGCATAGAAAAAAAGTACCTATAACATCTATAGAAGGCCTAAATAAATAAAAAATGAGTAAGTAGGTACGCATTTAATATAGTACGCTCCGAAATTCTGGGACAATTGATTACTAAAAACCTCTTCATTTGTATTGTACGTAAGACCGTTCGGTCGTCCAGAAACAAGAGCAAGGAGGGCCACATTCCTCATAATCCCGCCCTAATGCCCTGTCCTCTGCAAGGGACATTTCCATTTATTATTGAGCACTTAATTTATGTGTTTTGTTATGGACCGACAACTGGCGCGGCTACCCTAAGCAAATGTATAAATACTTGCGCGAAATAAATCGAAACTGAGTTCTATTTTGCATTGCTTATGTTCCAAAATGATTCGGCAAATTGGCGCCGTTTAAGGCAATTTAGTCCAACGCGAAAAAACTGCTTCATCGGACGTTTTAAAGTGAGCACAAACAAGCAAATATAAACTCTTCTCCATTCAGCACAGCGTGCAAATTTGAGCAAACCACAAAAGTTCTTTTAAATCTTTTCGACTTCAAAAATATGAAATTTTAAAAGTAGAATTGTGGCGATGCTTTGCGAATTCCTGCCAGAAGTTTTGGAACACAGGGTTTGAATTGGAAAATTGATGGGTGTCATATAAGTCGTTTTCGTTAATAGTTCGATCACTTAGAATTGTTTAGACAATGTACCCAGCAATCCGTTCTCTTCAGAGCCAGGTTTTGTTTAAGAAGGGGTGAAATGACATTCAAGATAACTAAATCCGAGGGACTTTGTGGAGTTTAGAGGTCATTTTTCAAAATAAGTAATCGGGCAATGGAAGTCTACAATAGTTAAAGGATTATTGGCAGAATACAGTTGGCAAGGGAGTTCTTGATTCATCCAGTTTTGGAATGACTTTCAAATGAAGATTCTTTTTTTGAATTGGATATTGATGAAAAGGGCTGGCCACTTTATAGGTCACACACAAATGGTCATAACATATTTCTTTTTCTTGTTTGGCAACATGTACGACAATTCACTAAATCGACATTTATCTATATATATATGTACCTACATATATTATATCTAAATCTATATATAAAAATGAATCCCTATTTCTCATGGTCAACGGCATCACACGTGAATTGCTCGACCAATTTTGCTAATTCTTTTTTGTTGTATTTATTATGGTCAGGAAAAGGTTCTTATGAAAGAAAAAATAAATAAAATGCGAATTCAATATTCATAGTTAACACGTTACAATTTGTAACGTGTAAACTGTGAATAACATGTTACAATTTGTAACGTGTTAACTATGAATATTGAATTCGCATTTTATATTTTTTTATAAATAAATAAATCAAATAGCAATGGGAAAGCGACATTGCATTTGACTCGCAGGTTTTACTTGTTTTACTCATCCTTCTTTGATTACAAACGTACTTTTAGATCTGAAGCTCACATCGTATTTTAACGAAATAAAAAATTCACAAACCAGCAAACAAAATCTACAGAGAGAAAAAAAAACGAAATGACTCAGCTCAAAGTGGTATAATATGATATTCAGAGAGAGGAGAGCGCTTCAAACATGGCGTACATAATGCCTATGAAAGCATAAAAAATCAAGAAAATTCCATGTGAACCAAAACACATGGAGAATAAACATACGAAGTAGATACTTACAAAAATATGAAATTCACCACAACATTTGCTGGGGACGGCGAGTTTGGTATGGTTGGCAGAAAAAGCGAAACAACTTTAAGAACACTAAAAAAAATAGAATATTATTTTCATTTCATTATTAAACCTGCTCCGTGTTATTACAAAAACGGGTTATCTTTACACTAAACTATCGATTAATTTCGAGGTCTATTCCGACAAAAGTAAAGTTTGCTGTAATGTTTGGAAGGCTAGACTCGGGGTTAATGTCACTTTTTTTTAAATACCAACTTTCATTTTGTGTCGGAGTAAAATTTTAAATTCAAATCTGGGTTTAAAGAACAAACATTGTTTTGTAATAAGGTATGTAAAGTATACAGTAGTGCTGACATGGGGCTTAGCTTCACACTGTTGCACCACAGAAAGTTCGAAAAAATGAAAAAAAAGTAAAGTTCTTTTTCACAACGGTTGGTGTAAGTTATGCTGCAGTTACTGAGGCTTCCAATACGTTTTTCGGTGACATTTACCTATTTAAAGAGAGCAAAGAAAATGTCACAATTGTACTATAAAGCTAATTACTATTTAGGTTGAATTAATTGGTAACTTAATAAATAGAATCTACTCACAAAGTTTTTGTAAATTGTGCAACATAGAACTTTCAACAAAAAAATATATCAGAAAATATATATTTCAGAAGATTTTTTTGCTGACTCTATCTGTTCAGTCGTCCATAATGCGAGTTGATAGGTAGATGTATTAAAAATAGTATACATTAGACACGAATACGACATAATATAAATATAAGTATATATATTATGTGAATAATTCTAAATACCACGTGTAAAGTGTATTAGAGGAGAATTACAACGCGCTTTGTGGAGTCCACGTGAAATTTTCCGACAGCAAGAATTAAGTACCTAATGGATAACATTATTAATTGTATTTTATCGAAAAAGGCTTGGAAATGTACAATAGACATAATTTATTGTTGTGACGAAGATACAGGTAGTGTTATTCAGTAAATATGATTAATTTGGTAAATTAAAAATTATTCCTGGCATTCACATCACATCACTTCATCCAAAAGACGTCCACTGCTGGACATAGGCCTCCCCCAAAAGGGGTGTCCGCCATAATAACCACGCTTGGCAGGCGTGTCGGCGATCGCATTATGGTGGTAAAATGCATAGAGAACGCTGCTACCCATTCTCTAGTAAGTCTCTTAGGAACCCACGGGAAGAAATGGGATGGTGCTATTCTTAAAGTCCGGCACGACACGGGAAATACTCTAGAGTGAACAATAATAATAAATATCGTTTAAAGAATCTATACGTACAGTCACGAGCAATAATATGTAAACACATCGCCAAGTTCAAAAGCGATTTTCTTTTAAATAGCTCTTGCAGCCTTGAGATAACTTAGATATTTCATTACAGTGTGGGTTCCAAAATATTATTTTCATAATAAAATAAGAGTACAATTAGTAAAAGTGGAGAAAATCACTTTTAAAAGTTGGTAAGCGGATACATATTATTGCTCGTGACTGTACATATAAGCAAAAACTTTGTAAGTACCCATTTTTACGAAAATTTTCCGGAAGGAGCAGTATGTAATTTCTCACAATTTTATTCTATTCAAAAATTCTCTTCTGCTTCTTTTTTTTCTTAAACGTTGCCCCACACTAGGAATTGCTCCTGTATTGTGGGTGCGTTTACAAACATTTAAACTCACATGAACAACTACTTGTAGATCATACAAATATTTGTTCCGTGCGGGAATCGAACCTGCGACACGCAGCGCAGCAGTCAATCGCTTAACCACTGCGCCAACCGTGTCGTCGTAGATTGTTTATTGCCTTTTCACTTTAAGTCTTCTACACAACTTTTTCTCGCAGAACAGATGGCCGATGGGGCCGAAAATTTCTAGAGTGCGACCGCGTAGGGGAAGACTTAAAGTTGGAAGGCCTCCCACAAGGTAAACCGATGACCTTGTGAGGGCCGCAGGAGTCCACTGGATGCGGCAAGCACAGAACCGGTCGAAGTGGCGGTAGCTTAGGGGAGGTCTATGTCCAGCAGTGGACGACTTTCGGTTGAAATGATGATGATGATATAACTTTCACTGCAACTACCCTCTGGATGACTTTTGTTTTGCGATCGTTTCAGCCGGTATGTCGCCTTATCATATTATAATATTACTGCCGTCCTTTAACTAGACAGGCGTTAAGCCCAAAAATTTGTTTCCGAGTAAATGGCAAAAAACACGCGATTCGTTTTTTCTTCAAAACTGTGATACTTATGTTACTCATTGTAGAAAACATCAATTGATATTTCTTTGTTTCTCCTAAAGAATCTTTTCCAGTTAACGGTCTACAAACTCTCATATCTTTGGAACTATTTGAATTGTAAAAACGTTTGTTAGACAGAAAGATAGAGAATTGTGAACTCACTTAGATTCTATTAAAAAGTAAAAATTTACCAACTGAGGACCATATCAGCATTTTAACTTGAGATCCCATCATTATATCCGCAGAGTAAGCCAACCGTAAGAACAATTTAAGCGGGCCATAAGTCTAGCACCAATCATAGTTACCTATTATCAAAAGCCTCGCCTCATTCTTCAACTACAACATTGAAGATCATCGCCTCATCTTACATCCTTTCGGGAGCACAAACCTTTGTGGGTTATCCTATTGTATCACAGAAACCTCCTTTAAAAATAAAATATTGTGAAAGCCTCACTGTAGAATAGTAAAAAAAAAAAACTATGTATGTTTTTCAAATTTAAGGAATGCAACAGAATGCAAGTTTTACTAGGTGGAAAAGTGTAATTATGAAAAAAAAAAACTATGTATTTACAAAAGTGGAGCTACGTCTGCCAACAAACTGCTATGCAGTTTGGCGGAGGTAAATGAAACTTATACGAACTATTTTTTGTGAAAAAACACTTTTTTTATTTTTTTTATGCTATGATTTTCTCCCACTTCTTTTTTTTTTCAAGTTGTTAATATTGGCCTTTTTGCTTTATTTTTTTTGCATCTACCTGTTTGTTTCTGCCAGTATGTGGTACCTATTTCGTCTTATCATATTGGCATTACAACTTTAGATTCCCATCATTATGTCCGCAGGGCAAGCCAACCGTTAGTACAATTTAAGCGCTCCATCTGTCCAGCACCATTAGTTACCTATTGACACATAGACAGATCGCTACGTGCCGCTTGTCCAGAACGCCACTACTACGGGTCTGTACTCGATCTTGTCTCGAGTGGTATATTATCTACTAATTATATTTTATGTGAAAGTTCTAACATGTCAGAAAAAATAACTATACTTGTAATTTACATTAGATATACGAGTAGATAAGAAGAGATAAGTTTTAAAGTTCTTCTACTGTTTTGCTGTAACTGATGGGATCCATAATGATTTCATTGTAATTTACTTAAATTATCATCGTAGTAAAAGATATTAAGTATTTTTGGAATAACCTGGAAGAATTTAGCCTAAGGCAAATTTTGCAGCACCCTAATTGCTCAAGACAATACACCTATGTAATATTGCTAATTCATATGGTCGAAAAATTTGTCTGCTCAACCACAAAATAACGCAATTTATTTTGTTGAACTGGCAATAGTAAAGCCATTGATAGTGTATTACGCAATTCCTCCACCGATTCAGTATTTAATTATAATAGAAATATTACTTATAGAAAAAGTGTGTATAAAAACAAAGTTAATAACTTCTGCCACAACATAAGCTCAGTACCATTGAAAGTCGATTTTTTAAAATTAATTTGAAGTCAATTTAATCCTTAATTTAAAATAATAAGTTTAATATAAAATACGTTTTTATTTCATAATCAACAGGTTTAACAAATAAGTTGTAGAGGCCTTCTTTTAAGTACGGAGATACCCTAACAGAAGACCTCCCTGTTCTATATATTAGGTCTTTACCTATGAAATTGCCGTTCTGCAGTACTGGCCATTTCAAATCAAAATAATTTTTGTTTGGCTAAGAATTCTAATTTCAAATTAATTTTATTTTAAAAACATGGATTTTTTTTTCTAAAAGTAGTCATTTCTTTATTGATTAGTGTTACATTTTCATCGCATTTCAATCTTTTTCGTCATCATGGATACGTTAAAAATTCGAGTAATTATGGAATATGAGTACCGTCGTGGCAGCAACGCGGCACAAGCGGCACGCAACATCAACGACGTTTACGGAGCTAACACTACAAACCAACGCACCACCTGTTATTGGTTTGCTCGCTTCCGTTCTGGAAATTTCGACCTGAAAAATGAACCTCGCGGTCGTCCGAAGACTTTGGTCGACAATGACGAATTAAAGGCGATTGTGGAAGCTGATGATACACAATCTACGGCTGAATTAGCAGCAGCTTTCGACGTTAGCGTCAAAACAATATTGGTCCATTTGCGTCAAATTGGCAAGGTAAAAAAGCTTGACAAATGGGTGCCCCACGAACTCAATGATCGCCAGCGCGAAGTACGCGTCGAGACGTGCCTTGCACTGCTCAACAGACACACAAATGAAGGAATTTTGAACCGCATTGTTACCTGCGATGAAAAATGGATTCTGTTTGATAACCGTAAGCGCTCAGCAAGTTGGTTGGATCCTGGTTCAGCACCTAAACAATGCCCTAAACGAAAACTTACCCCTAGAAAAGTGATGGTCACTGTTTGGTGGTCTAGCGCCGGTGTGATTCATCACAGCTTCTTACCAAACGGGGTGAGCATTACTGCAGATGTGTACTGTGAAGAACTGAACACAATGATGGAGAAGCTGGCGCATCTCCAACCAGCATTGGTCAATCGCTCGTCTCCGCTGCTCCTGCACGACAACGCGCGACCTCATACTGCACAGCAGACGGTCTCCAAGTTGCAAGAACTGGGGTTGGAAGCTCTCCGTCATCCGCCCTACTCACCAGACCTTGCGCCTACAGACTACTACTTTTTCCAGAATTTGGATAACTTCTTGGCGGGAAAAAAATTTAATACCCGAGAGGCAGTACAAAATGCCTTTGAAGAATTTGTTGCCTCCCGTCCAGCTGATTTCTTTAAGAAGGGCATCAATAAACTGCCACTGCGATGGCAAAGATGCATTGATTGCATGGGTGATTACTTCGATTAATACAAATGAAAAATTCATGAAAAAAATTCGTTTAAAGTTTTTCATACAAAACGGCAATTTCATAGGTAAAGACCTATTATTTGTGTATGTATGCTAATAAAAATCATTATTAAGAAACAAAAAAGAATCCTGCTCCCCGCTTGACCTGTAGTAAAACCAAAACTAAGCGACCTCAGCGAAAACTTGTAGTAAAGAGACGGACAGTTGCTAAGATTAATGTGGTCTCCAGTTTTAGTGAAACTCTTACTCCAGATATCCGAGAGGTTTTTTTAAAAAAAAAAACTGCACGTAAATCGTATAAACCATTATCTGTGAACCCTGAAATGCAACGCGTGGTCCCAAGTACCCCCGCGGGTTTAAAAGTACGCATAATGGTAACTAATAAATAACACTGGCAGGTTTTCACCCTAAACAAACATCACTCCACACCTACAAACCAGTCATTGCCACATCGTCATGATAAAATACCGTCATAAGCCGAAAGCCGAAAAACTGGACCCCTATAACTGACAGTAATTTGTCTCAAGCACTGAAAACGTCTTCAGTTTAACCCAATACAGTCGGTCCTAAGTAAACTTTAGGTAAACTTAAACGGCCGCGTCCCTTTCTCGACCACATTCTAAATAAATAACATCTAATGGGGGACAT
This sequence comes from Polymixis flavicincta, assembly GCA_949987655.1. Classification (NCBI taxonomy): domain Eukaryota; kingdom Metazoa; phylum Arthropoda; class Insecta; order Lepidoptera; family Noctuidae; genus Polymixis; species Polymixis flavicincta. The sequence goes on from OX465184.1 coordinate 17,461,812, forward strand.
TCATCAGTGTTTCCACGTTTTTAGGTGGGTAGACCTCACTCCCCTAGCTGTCTACTGTTTTGGAAAAGTCCGTTGCGAACAAATCCAGGAAATTGCAAACACGAAATTCAACTTTACAGCATTAGGCTAAAGTCTCATTCAGTTCGGATAATTTTCGGACAAATTACGTTTGTTAAATACACAGATTAGCAGTGGCGAGTGCAGAGATATGAGAGGGGGAAGAATGGTGGGCGGCGGGGTGCCACGGGGCCCACCCAACACCCTTTTTTGTTATTTTTTGTTGCATTTTTTGCGTGAGCGCGTGCAGGGTTTTTGGACTGCATAGGTAAGTAATATTATTTGTTGTAATTAATGCGAACATGGCTGTCGAGTGTGCTTTTAAATTATACGGCTTCTGTGTACTTTTGTGGGTTTCATTTAGAAATTAAATGAAGCCATACAATTTTTATTTTTTTGTATACTTGCACGTTTTGTAATTTTGTGACTTTGTAACTGTGTTTTAACTTATAAATAAGTTGTTAATGCAGTTTTCTTGACATTGATAACCTAAAAATTTACAAAAGGAAAAAAAATTAACGTTTTTTTTTTGTCTGGCATTGATGATGATGTTTTTGTTTAAAAGATTTATTTTAATTACATACATTCCATACCACGATCCACTACCAGCTAGGGGCTAGGTATACCTCGTATATCCCGATTATGTAACATTGAAAAAGGTCGGTAGATAAGTTGGACAGCCACGATTCTTGAGCGGGGCCGGGTGTCACCGTGGACAGAAGATAGCGCTGATGAGGGTCACTCGTGCCTTTCCTACCCCATTTGTACTTGTACAAGCTCGCCTTATATTTAAAGGTGTTTTTTTTTTGTATGGTTTGTTGGGAAGTGTGCTTTGAAGGGAAAATGTGCAAAAGCAAAGATCGCTACCTCAATAGGACTGCAATTCTGTGATTCAATATCGATGTGATTTTCAATAAAGGAATCATCATCATCTGCCTAGCTTTTTCTCAACGATGTCGGGGTTGGCTTCCAGTCTAATCGGATGCAGCTAAATACCAGTATTTGACATGGAGCAACTGCCTGTCTGACCTACACAACACAGTTACTGGATAATAGGATACGCCTTGGTAAGACTGGTCGTCAGACTTTCGGGTTTCTGACGAACCGTAACGCCTTTTGCGTGGAACACAACGCGCCGTCAACTCGGGACTGGTCCTTACCGGACAGCGAGCTACTCATTACTCGCCATCCGCAAGCCCACGCCTGCGGTGGCCGGGAATCAGTCTGATATTCCCGACGCTCAGGGCGTCTTCTGCGGTGACTAGGGCCGTGAGAGCGCATATTCTGCTTCTCCCTCACGTGCGCCCCGTCCCTCTTTGCGATCATTACTGCTTCAAAGAAGCAGGTGACGGCTACCCATGCATTCTTGCTCCGTACCATGGCTTGGACTAGGGACGGACGCGAGAGATCGCCGCCGCAAATCTCCTCCACGAGGACACGGCGTTGCGTATGCTCCACCGTGTCCTCAAGGCGATCTAAGCAACCCGTAACGCCTGTCAAAGATCCACGAATAACAGCCGGGACCATCAGCTTAACGTTGTTTCCGAGGCACGTGGAGCCTTGGTATGTTAAGATGATCACCCATCCACCGGCCGACCGCGGCAAGCGTAACTAAACCAGATTGATCTACCCGTGCAGCTGTTATTGGATTGTACATTCACAAATAATCAAGTGAGTTACTAAGTTCCAATCAAAAAGTTTTGAGGAAAAATTACAAAGTAATGAAAGTTTAAGTATAGATACAATTAGCTACCAACGTTGGTAGAATTTGAAAATGTGTAAAAGCATAGCATGCAGAATGTGCAATATTACGAATTTGTGCCGAAACCGACCGGTAACAAGTTGGACTGTATTTCAGCAAGTTGCCGATAGCCAGATTAACCAAACGTTTGGCTTAATACGGGACAAATCACCAATTACTTATGTTTAACGAAATACGATTTTTTTAAATTCGTAATTGTTTTTTTTTTAATAAATTTCCTGCTAATAATATTTTGCTGATATTAATATTTTTTATGAAGTTACTTAATGTTATTATTTTATCAGTAGGTAGGTAATTTATAAAAAAATTAAATGATATTGATTGAATTCTTATCAATTTAAATAATTTTATCAATATCACAAAAAATCTTCAATTTTCCTGCTAATAATAATTTGCTGATGTTAATATTTTTTAATGAAGTTACTTAATGTTATTATTTTATCAGTAGGTAGGTAATGTACTTTTTTTAATGATATTCATTGAATTCTTATCAATTTTAATAATTTTATCAATATCATAAATTTTAATTTTATTTAAGTAACTATACTTTTTTTTCGATTTTACCAATTTTACAATATTAACGCTTATTACTAAGTATGTCAGCTTATTTCTCTGATTCATTGTTTCATGCATGGAGTGCTTATCTATAAGTAACTGATACACAGTTATTTCACTTTAAAAAAGTATTTTTGTGTTTGATTCATTGTTTCATGCATGGAGTGCTTATCTATAAGTAACTGATACACTGTTATTTCACTTTAAAAAAGTATTTTTGTGTTTGTATAAATGTACCTAATCACTTGTTAGTAAACCTAATGAAATAAATAAATAATGTGCAGCAACTAAAAATTTCGGTTAAATTCAAAAGGAATTACTTGAAAATGTTTTACGTGTCGGTACAAAAAATCATCAAATCGTTCTTTCAACAAATATGTAACTATTTCATGAACCATTTTCCACCAGTCGCGTCGCATGAATCCCCTGGGACCACACACGTTTGTAATTCCTAGACTGATTTGATTTATTTCTGTTCAATGCACGGTCTACGACAAACTTTTAGAAATAACTGTCTGGCGCAAAAAATTACAAGTTTTTTTTTTTTTTGTTTTCCGAATTAAGGTAAGTATTTTATATTAAAATACAAAATTTGAAAACTTCGACTCGGTTGCATTATATTTTTTTGACCGTAAAAGAACTACTGTACTACAGTCAGTCTCAAAAATGTTTATGCATTAACAAAAAATCGTTTGATTGACTACAATTTGTATTTCATAATACTGTATCAATGTGCATGTGTAGCTACAATTAAGGAAAATGTGCTAAAGTAGCCCACAAAATTCAAATTTTCTTAGGATTTTTGAAATTTGCAGGTCATAAACGGGAGTTTTGTTCAACATAGGTACAGCTTGAGACTGAACTGCAAATTGCAAAAAGTAAGGAAATTTGAATTTTCCGTGCTACCCTAGCTCTTCCCTATGTAATACGATTTGTGACTACACATTGTTAGGTATTATATGATATGGTATGATAGTTAAATTATTTTTGTCGACGTAGAGATCTTTTTGAGGGTGTCTGTACAACATTTCACGAAAAAAAAAAACACGATCAAATTTTGTCCTACCAAACACCAAAACTGACGTCACAGTACCAAAAGCAGCTGGCAAAGGCTAGAGAGGAAACGTTAACTGAATGGAACTAAATTCCAGGCGCCTCCATTGGTGGTACAGTCGCGACCGTTTCACTGGCCGGACTCGTTGGAATGCTGTTAGCAGTTCTCAGCGCGACTGCACGCTTGTATGTACTTCTGGATTGGTTTGAAAAGAATGCTGCATTTTTTGCAATTGGAAATGATTTTTTGAAAATAGCATTTTATTTAATGAAAATGGACTGTTGGGTTACACAGTTGCTATATGCCATAAATAAAATAGTGATAGGATAACTGGCGAAATGTGGATGCACTACACATTATAAAATAAAAATATAAAATTTGTCTGGTGGTAAGGCGTAGGCCTTAGAAACAATAATTTACTTTCACATAATTAATATTTTATGGAAAACACATTTTATTCGGTGGCTTTTTGCGGCTGCTCGATGATGCGTCCTCGCGTCAAGCGACAGGCGCTATTTTATATTGTAGCTTCGTGGGTATTTAAAAAAAATCTCTGAACTGAGTAGCACATTAAAATCTTATGCATTATTTATTTACGTATTCTTAAGCATTTATTATTACTAATATTCAAGTATGTATCTATTTTCCGTTGCCAATAGTTTACTTTTATTTTTTACCTACGTCCGTGTGTCGCTGCAGGGTGCCAACTGAAAACCAGCGCTGGGTGTCTCACGCCCAGCAAATGCTGAGATGGTAACCCTTACGGTATGGACACGCTCAGCACAACTGATACTGAATGTTTTTTGTTATGTTTAACGTTCTCTTATTTTTTTTATGTGTTTGTTGCTGTTGTGTTGTGTCTGTGTCGAATAAATGTTTTCTATTCTATTCTATTCTAAACAAAGTCCACCGCAGCGTCTGTCTATCTGTCCGTTCGCGATAAATTCAAAAACGACTGATTTTCATTCGGTTTTCACCAATAGAAAGAGTGATTTATGAGAACGGTTTAAGTGTATAAAAAACGCGGGCCAAGCCGCTGGCAAAAGCTAGTGTTGTAATGTTATGATAAGATTAGACGTTTAAAGCATATTTTTTACTAAAATACATTTTGATATTAAAAAGTTGTCTTTATTTGTTAACATAGCTTTGAAAATCTCATTGCTCGCTTTCTAACACATATTTACCAGTGGATCCAGTCTTAACCCACCTGAACGGAACATTTACCAAAAAACGGAGGCTAAATATTTTTCTTTAACATTCAGATAACATACCCACATAATATACTATCAAAATGCGAAAGTAAAAATCCGAAATAAGACACCGCCTTTTGTTTTCATTGTTTGCGTACCTATAACGAGACGCGAGCAACGTAACAAAAACAAAAGAAAATGGCTCTATTATGTGAAAACAACCCAGAGACTACCACGGTTATATTCACCCGTGGGCTGAATTTATACGATATACTCGCTATTCAGTTAGCCAGTCTAATTTGACACCTCATACGCGTTCAGTTGACTCCTCAAGCATCAATGTTCCAAAGTACCGCGGAGGGGCTTAAGTATCAGACAACGCTGGCCAAAAGAACATATTTCGAATATCCAAAAGTATAAATTTCTCCGGTAAGCTATCGACTTACTTTTTATATTCGACGGAATCGTGGTATCGGGAATGGGCCACTGTTTTGAAGACAAACAGCGTGTGCTGGTTGAGCCATTTTCTAAAATCCTTGTAACCTATACACCATGTATATCTTACGTGTTTTTGTTTATGATTTGTTCGAGTGCCTGATACGTAATCCTGAAGAGAGAATATAGCTCTTTGGATAACTTTTGTTGTTACGAAATCGTTACAAGTGAATGTTTGCTTTCACAGAAGTTTAGGTAAACAGTCACTTGTGAAATTTCGAAACAACAAAATGACTGTTTCCGTATATACAGGTCGCAGGGACATCGACGCGAGACCTGTTACCATGGAACCAGTACATGATTTTTAACTCCGCTGCGTTGAATTTTACGGTCGGTAATTTAATAAAAGCGGTATCAAAATTTTTTAGCTCTAACAAACATTTTGACCACGCGTACGTCACTTTGCTATGAAACAGAATTTCTTTTTTTATTTCTCATTAATAACTGTCATATAAATCATATCACTTAGTTTAAATAGGTTCATTTTATTTATGTAGATTCTTTTACATATTGTGAATGAGCGAAAGTTGTAGGCCTTACAGACTGTAGATTTGTAGAAGATTTTATATTCTTTATTTTCATTCCTCTAAGTACCTGGTACTTATTGACAGGCCTGCACTGTCCTCCCATACCTATCATCACTGTAATTTGACACGACAGATTGGAACCGTGTATCTAGCTTCTGAAGTTTCATCAGTACCCATGCAGGTTTATGAGAAATAAAATATTTTTAATTTTGGTTTGATTTTGACCGACAAGAACCTACAAACAACACAACCGACAAAAATATCTACATTAGGGCCTCTAGAATCATGTGTGGTTCTATGTCCCTTCCATCCTGTACCTAATAAGGTACCCATAGTAAAATTACTTTAAATTGAACTACAAAATTATATTCTCTATCAAACTTGAAACAAGCTAACATATTTTCACCCCCAAACAAGACTTATAAGTGAAGTTTTACAAAGAAATACAGACGGAACATAATGTACTTAGTGATTTCCATACCTCATAGCGTTGATGTAAACAGTGCTATGTTCTACAGAGTGCTATAAAAATGCATGAGACAGCCGTGATGTCTGTATGAAGAACACAGACAGGACAAAAACTATTTAGAATAAACACTTGAGTAGCTAAAACAACTCCGCCTATGAAATGATTTAAGATTTTGAACAAAATAAAAAACAAAGAAGGAATTTTTTTTTTTACCCACAAATAATAATGTACACAGCTTATATTAGGTCTTTACCTATGAAATTGCCGTTCTGCAGTACTGGCCATTTCAAATCAAAATAATTTTTGTTTGGCTAAGAATTCTAATTTCAAATTAATTTTATTTTAAAAACATGGATTTTTTTTTCTAAAAGTAGTCATTTCTTTATTGATTAGTGTTACATTTTCATCGCATTTCAATATTTTTCGTCATCATGGATACGTTAAAAATTCGAGTAATTATGGAATATGAGTACCGTCGTGGCAGCAACGCGGCACAAGCGGCACGCAACATCAACGACGTTTACGGAGCTAACACTACAAACCAACGCACCACCTGTTATTGGTTTGCTCGCTTCCGTTCTGGAAATTTCGACCTGAAAAATGAACCTCGCGGTCGTCCGAAGACTTTGGTCGACAATGACGAATTAAAGGCGATTGTGGAAGCTGATGATACACAATCTACGGCTGAATTAGCAGCAGCTTTCGACGTTAGCGTCAAAACAATATTGGTCCATTTGCGTCAAATTGGCAAGGTAAAAAAGCTTGACAAATGGGTGCCCCACGAACTCAATGATCGCCAGCGCGAAGTACGCGTCGAGACGTGCCTTGCACTGCTCAACAGACACACAAATGAAGGAATTTTGAACCGCATTGTTACCTGCGATGAAAAATGGATTCTGTTTGATAACCGTAATCGCTCAGCAAGTTGGTTGGATCCTGGTTCAGCACCTAAACAATGCCCTAAACGAAAACTTACCCCTAGAAAAGTGATGGTCACTGTTTGGTGGTCTAGCGCCGGTGTGATTCATCACAGCTTCTTACCAAACGGGGTGAGCATTACTGCAGATGTGTACTGTGAAGAACTGAACACAATGATGGAGAAGCTGGCGCATCTCCAACCAGCATTGGTCAATCGCTCGTCTCCGCTGCTCCTGCACGACAACGCGCGACCTCATACTGCACAGCAGACGGTCTCCAAGTTGCAAGAACTGGGGTTGGAAGCTCTCCGTCATCCGCCCTACTCACCAGACCTTGCGCCTACAGACTACTACTTTTTCCAGAATTTGGATAACTTCTTGGCGGGAAAAAAATTTAATACCCGAGAGGCAGTACAAAATGCCTTTGAAGAATTTGTTGCCTCCCGTCCAGCTGATTTCTTTAAGAAGGGCATCAATAAACTGCCACTGCGATGGCAAAGATGCATTGATTGCATGGGTGATTACTTCGATTAATACAAATAAAAAATTCATGAAAAAAATTCGTTTAAATTTTTTCATACAAAACGGCAATTTCATAGGTAAAGACCTATTATTAAAAAAAAATAGATGAAAGACAGGAGCCGATACTAAGTAAGACCGGTGCTACGGGTCTCCGGCACCCTAATTTCGTAACTCACATATTAATCATAATAGGTTTCATTTTGACAGTTTAACAATATTCATTGCGTTATTTACGTTGTTGAGCAGACAAATTTTTCGAACATGTGAAGCAATGGTTTATCAATCCGTTTCAAAACGAAACAGATTATGAATAATCGTGAGTTACGCAATTAAGGTGCTGGTCTCCTAACCTCGAATACGTTATGATATCTATGCTAAGGACACAAAAATAGTAGCAGGGAGCTCTTACAGCTAACTTCTGACGAATTCTTTTTTAACAGTTTCAATTTTCAGATTACAAAAGTCTGCACACAATTTTAAGGTGCTCTTACTCCCGTAGAAGGTTAGAAGTAATATCATCATACTAACAGAAAATGCCTCGTCAGATAACAGAAGACGATCCGCCCTTGAATCGGTCCCTTAGCAACTAAACTTATCAATCAAAAGTCTTCAAGTATTCCCTTTATCCAAAAAATCAATACTATCAATCGTAGAACAGTTACACCACCAAGTTTCTAATCCAGACTACATAAGCATCTACTTATATAGACATAAAACTACCTACCCTCAACTACATATTACGAAGACCTCAACAAAAGCAGTTTCTAATGCTTGCGTTCTCCAACCTTAATCTTTTTGTACCTCTAATTAAATTAGCAAAACCCAGGAGCGCGGAAACTGGACACGCACACAAACACACCCCCCTTTTGGTACACACACATACACCGCACACAATTAGAGGACGACGTAAAGTGAAAGGACCGTAGCGGTGTGTGAGTGAGATCGCCGTGCGTGTATATGTGTGTGTTTTAGTTAAGGGTCGTCATTTCTCTTGGACCCTCCCCCGTAGTGTCCGCAGAAAGGTGAGTTAAGATGGAGTTATATAGAGCCGTTGATACCACTTTTGAGTTTTCTACACTAATATTATAAAGAGGAAAGTATTAAATAATTTTAAGTTTTTTCTTTATTCAGGAAAATATTTAGTAAATAGTATCACATTAAAATTTAACGAAATAACTGCCAGATTTTTCTGTATTCAGACATCAAATTTTAAGGTGTTATTACAAAAGACAATTACAACGTTTAATGGCTAAACAATACAGTACGCGAAGCACAACCACTGCTATCTTTACTCTAAAAAGACAGTTACGTTTCAATTCCAAATTTTTGACATCGCGCCGCCTTTACGGCAAGATTTCTAAATCTCTCTGTAATCTATCATTTGATCGTTTGTTTCTTCCGTTTCTACTGATACGAATACTTACTATACATACATACATACTCAGGCTATAAACGTTCCCACTGGTGGGACACAGGCCTCCTCTCCATGAGAGAGAGTGGGCCGTAATCTACCACGCGGGCCCAGTGCGTGTAGGTAGATGTCACATGTCTTCAAATTTTTGGTTCTAGGACATGCCGGTTTCCTCACGATGTTTTCCTTCACCGTTTGCGAGCAGTGGTGATGAAATTATTTACACAAAGTAATGCGCCTGGCTGGGTTCGAACGCACGACCTAAAACTCGTAAGTCGCGGCCGTTACCACTGGGCCACCACTGGTCTACTTACTATACTAATGATTGTCTTTATTTATACGTCCTTTTATTTCCCATTTATCATTATCACTGTAAGCAATGAATGCTTAGTTCAGAAACTTTACAGAAAATGCTGAAATGAACAATGTCTTTTTAGATTCAATAGTTATTATGGGGTCGCATAATAACTCTTTGAAAATAACAAAAACTTCAATAAACAAATGAACGGTATCATCAACTCTATACATTTCCATCAGACAAACAGACATCCCCCAGCATCCTCCCTTGGACTTTAATATTGATCAGTGTCCGGTGGCGGTCAGGTAGTGTCGGCCACGAGCCGGCGCATGCGTCATACCTGCCCTTAGACCAGACTCTTTGTTGCAAGTATGTACGGCTTGTAGGCTCGACCACTTATTAGTTTGAGGGTAGGTTGGGGGTAAAAAAGTTGCAGCGTTGTCTATTGGTATTGACAGTTTATTTTGTATGTAAGCCATGTAAGGTATTGAAAAGTTTAAGGGTTGTGTTCTATAATAGGATTATTTGGCTTTAAAAGATGTGGGTTTTTGCTTTATAATTTCGGGTGTTTTTATTGGAAATATAGGTAATGCTGAAAGCTCATAGATTTGCAATAGAGTTAGTCGAGCCTAGCATAAGTAACACCTGCCCTTAGACTCTTTGTTGTAACTATGTTCGGCTTCTAGACTTGTTATTGATGTTGCCAGTTTGTTTTGGATGAAAAGTTTGTATTTAAAAGTTTAAGGGTTCTGGGTGCTTACTCTGGAATATAATTCCGATAGCTCGACATTGGAATATCAGTTAAACGTCAGGGATTGGCTGGAATCACTGAGTCTAGCCAATCCCTGACGTTTGACTGATAATACCAATGTCGATCTATCGGAATTATATTCCAGAGTAAGCACCCTGTTCTAAAATAGAGATACCTGGTTTAAAAAAAACATGTGGGTGTTTCTTTTATATTTTCGCCAGATTAATTTTAGGAAATATACGTAAAGCTGGAGAGTTAGTTCTAGTCTTGACTAACTCTATTGCAAATATCATATATTTGCAATAGAGTTAGTTATGGCTAGCATACGTCATATATTTAGAGCAGACTCTTTGTTTCCACACACGTTTTGTTTGACATTGACATTTATTTTTGGATGGAAAGTATTGAAAAGTCTGAAATTACTTGACTATGACCGGCTTTTTATTTTCGATATAATTTTAGTTGATTGTGAATAAACATTTTGGTGGATCTATGGGTGATAACGAGTTAATTGCTTACACATACATAGGCTCTTTGTTGCAACTATGTGCGACTTGTTTATTTTTTTTTTTTTTTATTTATTTTGTTGTAGGCTCGACCACTATTTGATTTCATGGTAACTTCTTTCTAAGTTTTGTATTTTATGTGAAAAAGTACAAAATATTATAGTTACATAATTTAGTTTCTACGAAATTATGTAAATAAATTCCCTATCCATGTAATAAAGTTAGTGTACATTTTTCCTTAACTTTTCGTTGTTTCCTTAAGGTTTTATTCAAAAGCTAGTTTTTTTGGCTTCTTTTGGCACTCGAAAACGAATTTCGGGAGTTGTCGATTCGCCATTCGACAAATGAAATAGGGCAAAGTTGCACATGGGCACGGCTATCATCTGAACGTCACTATGAATATGTATTAAATACATTGTGTGAGTGTGAAGTGCAAGTTGTTAATAAAATAGACGATAAATATCGAATAGTTTGTTTTGAGAATATTTTCAAGTTTAATTAGTCGTAATTAGTTTAAGTAGTCAGGTTATATTTTCTAAACTATTTTCTTTTTCTACGATTCGATCGAAATCGTTGCTTTATAGATATCTATGCAATATTAGCAAAGTTCTAGAGTCAGCACGTGTCTCACAAACATATCTATAGTTACAGTTGCACATCGAAAACCGCCCTTATTGCTACGACATAAATGCGATGTCAATGTCAAATAGCAATGGCAGGAGGTTGACTATACATACATGTCCTTAGACGCTTTGTTGCAACTTTGCGCGCATAGTCTGGAAGGTTTATTAGTTCGCTATTGAGTCTAATGAAGGCACTTGATGAATAACTTTCTAGGGTGTTATTCAGAAGTGATTACTGTTCTGAGAAACGGTAACTTAGCTTCAAAGATGGCAGATGTTGTATGGGTATACCTATTCAGATCCATTCGCTAGAAAATGTATATACAACTTTTCCAAGAATTCTAATGGGCATCTAAGCGTAACTGCCACACAGGTATATCAATCGAGTTAACCTACGCTTGTAGCGGCTGCTCCCAGGATGGTTGACCATCTTTCCTTCCCCTCCGTGCCTCGGAAAACACGTAAAGCCGTTGATCCCGGCTGTCATTCGTAGATCTTTGACAGTTGTTACAGGCCAGAAGAACGCAAGTGTGGCAACCAGTCTTACCAGTGGGTAATGTACCTATAGAGGTATGAGGAACAGGGTGTAAAGTTCGCTCATCCTCTATTGAAAAGGAGGATCCTCCGACCAGACGGGTATTGTGTCTGGTGGGCAACTGCTCGACAGTTGATGTCGGGATATTGTATCTATTCGAGTGTCATGGTAAACTCTGATTGCGCGATGTAGAATTTCTAAGAATAGTTCGCCTGTGGCATTGTAGATGGCGCCACTTTTCTTTTTACGTTTTTAGATATTGTTGCGAAGCATTTTTATTTGTAGCGCCGCTACATACCTATTGCCTAGGAACTGAGTTGTGGAGGTCAGATGGGCAGTCGCTCCTTATAAAGTACTGGTATTCAGCTGCATCCGGTTTGACTGGAAGCCGACCCCAACATAATTGGGAAAAGGCTAGACAGATGATGATCTAAGCATAAAGTATATGGGACACTAGGCACTAGACTTCACTTGAAATCAGTGTCAGGTGGTCACTATTTTTTGACATGTGACAGTATAGTGGCTGAGGCTCTTTCGGTTCATTTTTTAGTTTCATTTTATTATAAAAGGTATGGTTTTGGGGGTTTATTTTTAAACACTACTTAAAGTTGAAAGAAATGTCTCTTTAAACGTCAGAAAATGTGAGTGAAGCATTCATTACTTCACTAAATGTTTTGTTTTCAGATAAATTATTTCATCGTATTCTATTTTATATGAGATAAAATAGTTGTTTTGGAAGTCGGTTATAAACAAAGACTATCACGTGACGATAGTGATTTTCTCAATCTAATCTTCCTTTTGGAAGTCGGGTATTAAGAGAAAGTAACACGTGAAGTTTTGTTTGAACTTGGTACGTTTTTAAGAAGACCCTTAACACAACTTACCTAAAATCCCAAAAGAAAACTAACAACAAAAATATCAACACAATTTTTTATTTTATTAAAACTACCCCACTTTCAAGCAATTCCACCCAACATATTTACGCGAAACAGAATTTTCCACGAAATCATATAATAGTAAGGAACCATGATATTACGTTATCTGAAAACATTATAGTAAAAAGATTTCCCCGGTTTAATATCAAAGAGAAGTCCCTAAATTCCGTATCATGTAAAGAACACTTTCAATATTGGGATTGGTATCCCTCTGGCCGTAACAGGGTTTTATTAGATCCCACTAAAGGGCATCCCCGCACAAAGGTAGCACAAGAAACCCTTTTTCTACCTTACTTCAAATATATTAACTGTCCCACTACCTTTCATGACCAAGATACGTATTGTGCTGGATGTGACAAGGCTTAAAAATAAAAATTGATTTAGTTTGTTAGAAAGAAAGAAAATGCTTACGTTTATTTGAGGTAAGACATGACGTAAAGAAACGAAAGTAAACACTAAAAGAAAAAGTTGGGGCAAAATATGCGTCACATCCACGCAATATGGACATCGCTCAGCATAATGCTGTGGCTCAATGTTTGTTATTCGTAAGGCGGTTTTTTTTTTTTATTGGGTGGGAAATCATCAAATGACTTCTCCTGCTGAGTAGAGCAGGAGGGCGTGTCAGACTTTTACTGACTAAAACCCACCCGTGTTCCCTCAGTAGCCCGTATGCCAGGGGCTGTGGTATCTCTTTCGAACAAACCCGCACCCCTGGCAGGCATTGGCCCCTGTGGACCCCACCAGTGGTTGCTGACATCTTTGACGGCGCGCGTGTGGAACACAACGCGCCGTCCCGTCTACTACTTTTCGGCCGCAGGGGATAGGGAGAGCGGCTGACGCTATACCGACACTCATCTTCCCCTGCGGCCCCACCGCGTCCGCCATCAAACGGTGGCGGCCCCGTCCAGGCCACGGAAGGGAAGAGCGCTGCTCAGAAGCACCGGCACTCCTCCTCTACCGCAGCCCGTAACCCTCAGCCGCGATGCCTCCCATTCGACATCGCGGCCCACCTCAGTTGCGGTGCACCTCACCGCAACCTACTTCTTGGCCGCTACGTCGTCGGCTTTGAGGCAAAAGCCCTGACGAGCGGCCCCACCTTTGGGTTCCTCTTGGCTTCACCGTGGCCGGAATCCACGGTTACTGAGCCCCCCCGCAACGACAATGCGGGAACCCACTCGGGGGGGATTCGTAAAGCGGTTGTGTTATCATAGTCACTAGACTTTCAAATTAAATTTGAGCAAATGCTAAAAAATAATGTCAGCAAAAAAAAATACTTTGAAAAATACATGACGACTCACTCTACTTCACAACCTATTCAGAATTATTAATGATCCAAAACTGCTAGCTGTGGGGCCTAATGCAAGTGTCACTTATTCCACTCTATACAAACAAAAAAAAAACAGTCATCGCACTACTACACCGGTCAATTCCTAAAGCAAGTCAGTTAATTTTTTTATTTAAAAAGTGAGCCACTTCCAGAACCACTTGATCAATGTACGGTCTGCTATTTGTATCTGTTGTACTTTTGTCAGGGGAAATCATGCCTTATATCTACAGTTATATAGACTAATACGGCGTTGCCTGGCTATCGTTGCGATGGTGACCGACGATTACTTCGATATACACACAGTGAATATAACGCTACGAGCTATGAGTTGTATCATTTGAAGAACTGATTTTTGATACATGACGGGAAGATTTTTGGAGAATATTTTGGCTGTGAGGTGTAGGGGAGATAGTATGGTGCGTTGTTTAATTAGTAAATTTGTATGTGGTTCTAATAAGCCGAATAAAATTTATGTAACAATAAGGTCCGGGGTTCCGTGTGATGCCGGACGTAAAGAAATAGCACCACCCCATCTCTTTCCGTGGGTGTCGTAGAAGGCGACTAAGGGACTTACTAGAGAATGGGCAGCAGCACTCTCTACGCATTTTACCACCATACTGCGATCGCCAACCCGCCAGCCAAGCGTGGCGATTATGGCGAATCCCCCCTTTTGGGGGCAGCTTATGTCCAGCAGTGGACGTCTTTCGGCTGAAATGATGATGATGAATAATAAGGTATGGAAACTTAATGAAAATTTGCACGCTTAATTGCCAAAAGAATACCATTCCTTAAATGCCATCTATCTCCTTGCTAAATTTTATCGAAATCCGTTCATTGGTTTAGGCGTGAAAATCCATACAGACAGGCAAAGTTACTTTGACTGGCAACCGGCAATTATGCTAATTATTAGCCAAATATTCAAACCTTTACCTGAAGTTTAGCTACCAAAAAAATACTTGGCAGTAAAAATCTCTTCCAATCCAAACAAACATATTTACATTTTCCCACGTAGTCTGCATCTAAATTCTTACAAACTAGAGCATACGGACGTAACGGAGATCATATTTCATTCAGAACTAACTTCGGGAAATCAATGGCTTGAACGATCGTGTAGTTCGGCCAATATTGTGGACAAACGGATTTATGTACGAGTATTGTAGGAATTGTAGAACAAAAGGATGTTGGATAATTAGCTTAGTAATTAATATTTGTTTTATTAATCTATCCGTTTTATAATTAAACTAGCTATTGCCAGCGGCTTCGCCCGCACAGAACTTTCATCCCTTAATTAACTCCCTTAAGGTTTGAATTTCGAAAAATATTTCCATATTTCTTGTCTACATTATAAAGGGAACCTCTGTGCAAAATTTCAGCTTTCTAGGTCCAAGGGTTTGGGCTGGGCGTTGATGAGTCAGTCAGTCAGTCAGGACTTTTCTTTTTATTTATATAGATACATAGATAAAGTCGCTTTTTGTGTCTGTTTGTTCTTCTAAATTGCGTTAAGGATTTAGAGGCGGTTGTACCATTATATACTTACACATCTTTTTCCGGAAGGTTTATATGTATTCAATTTACAACGATATTAATAAAGATATCTGGCTTGGGGTAAGTAATAACAGCTATACGGGTTGATCAATCAGGATAAGCTACGCTTGCCGCGGTCGGTTGGTGGATGGGTGACCACCTTTAAATACCGAGACCCCTCCGTGCCTCGAAAAGCACGTTAAGCCGTTTGTACCAGCAGTCATTCGTGAATCTTTGACAGGCGTTTGGGATCCTTGGAAGCCCGAAAGTCTGACAACCAGTCTTACCAATGGGTATCATGTTGCCCAGTAATTGGGTTGTGGAGGTCAGATAGGCAATCGCTACATGTAAAACACTGCTATTCAGCTGGATTTAGTTAGACTAGAAACCGACCCTAGCATTTGAAACACTTCTTATTGTCATATTTTGTTCAACATACAGCTTAACCAGTCAAATGTAACAAAAGTAAAAAAAAAAATCGTCGGCTACCCGGGCGCTAAATATAAATTCTGTGTGAAAATAAATCTTAATAAAAAACTGGCTCGTAAATGGCGTATACGATTAAAAGATCAGCCAAGTAAAGTCCTATACAGGTATCGTTCTAAAAATACGTCACAATTCACAAACCACCTACTCACAGCCCACACATATACCTACTAAGTAAGTAAAGGTACCACACATAAAGTATATTACGCCATCTATTTTAATTCTCCCAATAAAACAGAGATAGCTTGTAATACAATCTTACATAACACGGCACTGCCAATAAGAAACGGCCAAAACACGGTGTTAGCAAAAATGGATGCCCAGCAGAACAGAAAACATACTAATGGTATCATAAACTTACATATAAAGACCAACCTAACATGACCTATATTACAGAATATTTTTACACAAAAGAGAGGTCAAGTTATGCCAGATGCGTAGATCCGAATGTACTATCGCGCCATTTGCGTTTATTGGCCATTTGGCCAGTTCGGAATTTGAAATCTGTGTTCACTCTAATTGATTCCTCCCCTTTCCATATTCTAATAAATTGGGTTCCCGGATTTATTTGCGCTAACGGATGTTTTTACCCTTTCCGTTCTTTTTTTTTGGAGAATTTCTTGCAATTAATTATCATTTTTACATTTTATTTGCAACGGTTTATGGACAATGTTTTGGCTTTTTAGCATTTTTACGAATGTGCAGTGCATTAAAAAATCTAATTAGCAACACAAGTTAACGGTCACTTTAATCCAATAGAAACACAAAGAAAATGTCGGAATAAAAAAACCACGAACCGAAACATATCAAATACAACGAAACCCAATAGAAATAAACGAAATATTAAAAACCTCAATTTATTACAACTGAAAATTTCATCCAGCTACTATATTTGTGACGTCATAAAATTATATTACATTCGTTCGTAGCGGTCGTGGCTCGTAGCAGTTGTAGCGGCTACACTTTCATGGCGTAGCGGGGTGCTACGGAGGGTGGATAGGGGGGTTACTGACCGCGACATTTGTTGCCCGTCCACCCCGGGTGTCTCGGATAGCCGACTTAATGTACTTAACTTGTGTGTGTGTGTGTGAATGAGTGAGTGTGTGTATATTGGGCTTTATTAATCTGTTGTGGGGATTTTACCTGACAATTTATTGAATAGGTTGCGGCTACCATTGTTTGTTTGGACGCTGTAATGAGTTTGACGAAAAAGAAAAGGTGTAGGTTCATAACTTTTTTGGCCTTATCCCATTTTTTTGAGATCGCCGAAACGTAAAGTTTTTTTCCATACTTCTCTATTAGTGGTCATCTAGGTTTATTTATACCCAGGCGTTTATTTATAAACGTTGATTAAAATTAAGAGATTTTCAAACCTCAAAAATGTATGGTTAAACAGTCGCTCGTCATTACTTAGGCTTAAGCAACGTTTATTAATAAAGCGACCATTTTCCAGCCTGATCATCTTCCACACAAGTTCTCAGTTGAGCTACAGGATTTCTGATAAATGAACATCTGGACTGTTCCACTCAAATCAAATAATTTTGTGTAGACTTTAAAAGTGACTTTGACCCTTGAGTTTGTTTCTCCATTTCTTCTCAGTGATCAACTCCATCTAGGTTATTTTTTTTATAATTAGACGCGTATTCCGATATCCTATTTACAGAATAAAACAATTTCATTTCACACTCCATCCATGGTTCCTTTGGTGTTCCCGTACTCTTTTAGCCAAGTAGAATTGGGTTATGGTAAATTA
Source organism: Polymixis flavicincta (assembly GCA_949987655.1). NCBI lineage: Eukaryota > Metazoa > Arthropoda > Insecta > Lepidoptera > Noctuidae > Polymixis > Polymixis flavicincta. The sequence goes on from OX465184.1 coordinate 17,479,509, forward strand.
AAAGAACAATTTTTATTCATAACACTGGATTGAAGAAAAAACTCGTTGGCGTGAATATGACAAAATAAACGGGAACTTTGTTTTAGAAACTATATCGTTCCGTTATTTCTTAAACATGTAAGAAATCTCCTCAAGAAATCAAAAAGGTTCATAATTAGTATGCCGAATCGTTAAAAATAAACATGTTACCGTCGCAAAACTAATCAATGGACTCGCGCGTATACACGAATCTAATATAAAGCCCTGATAACGCTAACGTCATAATCTGCTCTAAAACACTAGGAAAATACGAATACTTTGTTGGTTTTTCGTTAATTATTAAGTTCCGTTATTTTGAAACAACCAACAAAACGTTCAATTACGACCAAAATTTTACCAGCACGCAAATTAAACTGTGCACATTCGGACAACCCTAAACTGCGAATGGGGGTACATATGACCACCGCCTCACCCCCTCGGGGGCGGGTCCGGTGGGGTGAACTGACCGCCACCCTCACCCCCGGCTTATTTACAACGGATTTTATTTGCACACGACATGGCCGAACTTACCCTTACTTTGTATGTTTTACTTTGGATGTCTGAGCTTGGTAGTTTTGTATTTGGTTTTTAAGTAAAATGTAATTACGGGTCATCAGAAGCCCGAAAATCTGACAAACCAGTCTTACTAAAAGGTATCGTATGACCCAGTGACTGGGTTGTGGAGGTCAGATAGGTAATTCGGTAAGATTGGAAGATGAGCCCATCAGAGTTGGGAAAAGGCTAGGAAGATTGATTGAGATGGATAAATTTTTAATAAAATGTTAAATTAAATTATTAATGAATTCGTGTGGATTGCTAAATAAAAGGATGAGAAAATAATCTGTAATAATATCGAAACTTTACTTGAGCGACACCTTACTAATTAAAATTATACAATTAACATTTAATTCCTTTCGACGGTATTCAATGGCAATTTAAAAACATTTCTGGCAATAAACAAAACAATATATTAAAGGAGTTGGGCGCTAACTGAATTAAGTTAGCCGTAGTACATGCTGAATTTTTATGGGTATGCTATGAGAGTAATTTAATTAGGTTTGATATAATATCCCAAGATCAATAATAATATACCATTATTTCTTAAAATATTGCCAGCAAAACTATGCCAAGTATCCATAAACATAGCTACTCATTGTTAAGAAAATCCGAAGAGGAAATAGTACAGACGACATTAACAATGTCTTGTATTATTATTCGAACAAGCAAAGTCCTACTCTTTACGCCACAAATAACAACGTTAACAAACTAACAACGCAAACACACTCATGTCGTGGAATAATTGGACCTATCCGAGCTACTCGGAGAAAAATACCCGCCATCTCCTCAAAAATATGTTACGTCTGTACCGAGCCATTGTCCTTTGAAAAAAGAATATCGCATAACGAAGTTGAGTTCCGACTTTATATCAAATATCACGCATGACGCGACTCCCCCCTACCTCCCCGACGTAGGAGGGCAATAAAAAATAATATATTGGAATATGTTGGAAATAACAGCGTATCATCCTTCTTGGATACCGTATGAGGACATTCGAGCAGACGAGTCCAGCCTCCTTTTATTGTCTCGGGGAACTGCTGACGTACGTAACGACTTCTTGTTTGTTATATCGTCTTGTATGAATAAAATTACGCTACTCCCCGTTACAATAGGCAGGGTAATAAGGAAAATCGGCCGGAAAATTTTGATGGTTTATTAAAAATGTGTAGCGTTTCGGAATTACGAAAATAACATATATTATAATGGCTGTTATGTCGTGAGTATTGCTTCAGTATGCATAGTACATGGTAACCCGCGAAATTCAAATTTCACTGTCAGGTTGTGTGTTGATAAAAATATGATTCGCGATCGTAACATACAGGGTGGAAACTTTCAACGGGGCAGTAAGGGGAAGTACATTATCCGTTGCAGCTACGTGAAAATGGTCTTAGGAGACTATCCTTATTTTTTTATGGAATTTTGATCCCCAATCACAGATTTTCAAAAAAAAGTACAGTTAGCAAGAAAATAGCCATTTTACACAAAAACGTTTTTTGATGCCAATCGACCCTGTTTCTAATACTGATCAAAAACCTTTATGGGACCAACCATCGTTGGAGTACTCAAAAAGTCACAAATAGCAAAAAACTTTTCCCGTACATTTTGTAAAAATTTGTGTAACTGAAATACAAAACATAAAATAAAAGACAAATGATCACGTACAATTTTACACATATCAAAAAGATTGCGTATTAAGTTTCTTTTTTTATTAACTAACGTTATCATTATTTAAAATCTTGCTGTTTCTTGCCCTACGATATCAAGTGCTCGAAGTGACCGCCATTTTGACGAATACATAAATTGATTCGTTTCTGGACCGACCTAGTGGCTGCTGACAATTTATTTGTATGAATTCCATACAAAATTGTGGTTACTGAGTCTTTAAGTTCTTGAACACTATCGTATTGCTTTTTGTAAACCTCAGTTTTCAGGTAGCCCCACAAAAAGAAATCAAGAGGCGTCAGATCTGGACTACGCGCTGGCCAAGAAATAGGACCATGTGTTCCCATCCATTGATCACCAAACTGTCGGTTCAAAGTCGAACGCGTACTGCGGCTGTTGTGAGGTGGAGCGCCATCTTGTTGGAAAAACATTCTTCTTGATTCCGACAGTGGTAAATCATCGACGAGGTTTTCAAGATTCTCTAATATTCTGTTGTTATAAATGTTGGAATTCAAGGTGCCTTCATAAAATTCCACCATTACCACTCGGTTCCACATTATACCACACCAACAATTAAAAGAAAATCGCACTTGATTATGTGTTTCGCGAAACCTGAGAGGATTTTCTCTACACCAATAATGGTGATTTCGCCGGTTGTACATTCCATTATTAGAAAAATTTGTTTCATCAGACCATAATATGCAATTCAGAAAATGGTAATCTCTGCTTATTTTTCCTCTTAACCACCTGCAAAAAGTAAGTCTTCGAGCGGCATCCCCTGAATGTAAGGCTTGAACTAGTCGCCCCTGTCGGTAACATTTATAACCATACTTCTTCCATATCTTTAGTACAAAACGATGTGAGACACCTACTTCTTCAGCGACTGCTCTTGATGATATTTCTGCATAAGCTTCGACAAGTGTAAGAACAGAAATGATCAAATTCTCATCTAGTATAAATGGGTGGCGTACAGATTTTTTCTTGAAAGAGCCACCTTGTGCAAGATTTCTTAAAAGATTTGTAATAACCTTTCTGGTTGGCACATGACGATTTGGATATTTGATCCGATACCATTCTAACGCAGCCGATGTATTTTTATTATTTACGTAATATGCTTCTAGCAAGTCTAAACGTTCTAAATTGGAGGTCATTTTTCTCTTATCAATAGCTGTCCAATTATGCACTTAATGTCAAATCCACAACACACTCAGAGCTTTTCTGACGCAACAAACTGTCAAGATTGTTTTTTATTTAACAATAACAAGTTCGAAATTTGAATTGATTTTAAACTTTATCTCTTTATTCATTCAACAAAAAGATCTCAACCGTCTCTAAAAAAGCTTTTGGGTAAAATTTTCATAAAAATGTACGGGAAAAGTTTTTTGCTATTTGTGACTTTTTGAGTACTCCAACGATGGTTGGTCCCATAAAGGTTTTTGATCAGTATTAGAAACAGGGTCGATTGGCATCAAAAAACGTTTTTGTGTAAAATGGCTATTTTCTTGCCAACTGTACTTTTTTTTGAAAATCTGTGAATGGGGATCAAAATTCCATAAAAATATAAGGATAGTCTCCTAAGACCATTTTCACGTAGCTGCAACGGATAATGTACTTCCCCTTACTGCCCCGTTGAAAGTTTCCACCCTGTATATGGCTTTATTTATACAATTTAAATCATCAAATACAGCCAAGTTTATTTAAGGCGAACCTAGTCCACATTTTTCTCATACAAACTTCGGGAGTGTTAATATATTCCCGAAGTTTGTATGAGAAAAATGTGGACTCCACTGTTTGACAATGGTACATAATGGTAATGGCACAAAAATTAAAAATGGTATGATTTTATCTTATTATTAATATTGTCTGTACGGAAACAGAATAGTAAAATTAAAAACCATTAAACAATTACGAGCCAACAAAGATTAGGTTTTCTTGCTAATTTAACCTAACTTTGGGCGTGTTTAGGTAATAAAAGAAGTATACAATCTCTAAAACTAAGTTAATACCGACAAAGCTCAATTATCTAAAAGTTCAATAAACTTTATTGGTCATTGATTTATGCAGTGGTTTTTTCAGATAACCCGATCTTCCAAACGACTTTTCTTAATTTTTTATGCGCCTGTTTTACTATAACTGATCCAGCAGCTCACTCAATAATGTTGTGCGTGTAGAATAGCGTCTAACTGCTCATCACGGGTACTACCTCTGTCGGACACAAAGCCTGGTGAGACAGCGTGATTTTTAGCCAGGCCCATCAGTGAGTTCGAGCCCGCGACTAGGTTCCTCTTAACCCAATTAAATTACTTTTTCACGAAATATTCTGATAGTGACGTCCAAATTGCAAAAAACGTAAGGTAATTCGAATTTCGCGGTTCCTGTCGAATCTTATCACTCCACCAAAAATAATAAAGCACTAACAACCCACCTTCATCATTAAAACTAAATCAACACACAACACATTTTCGCACCTCAAACTCAAAACTCGATACATAACTCAATCGATTTAAAATCCGAACCGATCGATTGCGCACACGCATACCGTAGACGCGATCGTTAAGGAATGAATCAGGAAGTAAGGTAGACCCCGCGGGTCAGGTAGCGGGGTTTAAGAATTACCGGCGCGTTAAAGGGTTAAGTCACAAAAGGTGTAATTATTATTAGAGGGTTAAGGGGCACACAAAAGAAACGAGACGGTTGCAGGGTTACCTTGAGGTGGTCCGCGTGTTTGTCGGAAATGTGTTTTAGTGTGGCTAAATTAATTTAGTTGTAGTCTTTGAAAGTTGTGAAAGTTTGAGTTGTGTTCCCGTCCTCCTGCGTCTTTGCCCGACTGCACGACACAAAGGAGGGCTATGTGTTTATCAGCCTACGTAGGTATGTATGTATGTACCTTCGTGGCACTCTAGGGACTAAACGCGTCGGGCGTTTTTGATGATTCTTACGGCAATCGATTGGGCTTAATCTCGTACTCGGGAGCCTGTGGTTCAACTTCACCCAAAAGGCCTACAATGCTCTGCGGATCTAGTATAACAATGCATTTAGAGTGCTGTTGCGTCTGCCTCGGTTCTGTAGCGCTTCTTCTATGTTCGCTGAGGCACGTACTGACGGCTTCAATGCTGTACGGCGTAAGAGAGCGGCCTCGCTGCTTAACAGACTTCGTGGCAGCCCCAACAGCATTCCACGCGATATAGCCGGGAGACATGACTGCCCGTTGGTTAGGTCACTTGTCACCTGTACACTGTCTGTGTTATTAGTTAAGTACTAACGTAGGTTAAGACTATTGTTACTAACCCAATGAATCTTTGTTATCTGAAATAAATGAATAATAATAATGAATCTTGCCAGTGTGACTAAAGACATGACAGTTTCTCTAATAATTTTTTGCAAAAAATCACAAACACGACTGCATATTTTTTTTAAACTTTGAGTAATGTTAAGTAAAAGTTTAAAAGCTTTAGTTTGTGTCAATTTTTGTGACAGTAAACATGGTGGTTTTAGTCCTATTTTGTTCGTAATTTTATTTTATTTATTTTATTGGCTAATAAAAAAGTGTTACAGTACAGGTGTGACACTGGATCCCGCACTAGGATACCCTGTGTCGCAGGATCCAGTCTCAGTCTCTTATAGGTGAAATACAAGAGCAACGGTTTAAATAATAAAGTAAATTTACTAAAACTAAGGCTAAATAATTCACTAAAACTAATACTAAATAATAATTCAATAAAACTAATACTAAACAATAATTCAATAAAACTAATACTAAATAATGATTCGCCACAACTAATAAGAGGAAACGAAAAGTATGTTTGCGGTGATAGTGTACGTATGTCAGTGTGATGATTGTTAGTGTGTCTGTGAAGAGAGTGTGTGTGATGAGTGTATGTATGATGTGAGTATGTGGATGAGATGTGTGGGTGATAATAAGAACAGTTGAAAGATAGAAGGTTTTCCGTTTCAGTATAATTAAGACCAAGTAGCCAATCCTGAACCTGTTTTTTGCACCCAAAAAAAAAAAAAAAAAAAAAAAAACTTCGTCAAGGAGTAAAGAATTATATTAACTTACTTCGCTTGACTTATGTTGTGATTGTGGGTGTACTAATGTAATACCTCTGCCTTACGAAGACAACAGACGTGATGCTATGTAGGTACTTATAGACTTTGTATCATTTGGTGTTTATTTTTCGGTAACTAATAAGATTCAGCCTAATCATTTAGTTAAACACTCACTTGTTTAATGTCGAAGTAGCGTTACTTACCATCTTAATTCACTTTTATCACTCAAATAATCCAATAATGGAAACACTATGTTCATGTATTGGACACCGACAACAAACTAAACGAACTACAACAACAACAAACGAACACATAACGTCTAAAATTCGTTCACATTTTTGCAAATAAAGTCTACCTGACTACACTTTCACGTGTGAACCGACTGTCATCTTGCTAAAACTAACCCTTCACATGATACTCAATGTACCTGAAACGACCCGACCCAATAATTCATTACCGAACAATACAACATAAACTTATTTTTCTAGTAATAGTAACAACCCTTTTTCGCGCTGTCTATGCGACCCCTTGCGAATTTTGACACAAATAAAACACCCGTACCGAACACAAATATTTAAGAAAAAAACGCGTTCGCTTTTCAACTTTGTCTCTGGCCATAAATCAGTTTGGAAATAACAAACCGTTGCAGTTATACGTTCGATATTTGAACTGAAGCGTAATCGATTGATGTTTTAAAATTTTGTCAATATTTTTTTTAAGTCGGACGTGTCATATAATACCACCGAAACACCCGATTTACGATATTCTAGATCGGTACATAGCATGCACAATGTACCTATTTAATTGTGTTTCAACTTTTCAAAATAAAGTATTGGAAAACAAAACTTACTTAATTGTCTTTTAAATTAGATTAGGTAATTTCTGATTGATCGCAAAAACCCCATTACCCAACAATTAGACCAGTTCTATTGTTAAGAACATAACAAAAAGAATCCTATAATTTGTCAAGTGCTGCACTCATAGATCTAAGATTAGATTCAAAGGTAATTTCGTACTTGACATGTGCCACCGACTGCGCTGACTTATTCGCCTAATTTGCTTTTATTATGCAGATTTCTGATCTGATTAGTGAAGAGGCACTTCTATTCGCGTGATATATCAGGGCGATTGAAATAGATTACTCAAGTGGTTCGTTTAGTACTATTGATAGTTGTGATGGATTTTGTGAAGTGTCTATGAAAATTTATATTTTTTATGGTAAAAATGGTGTTACAATAAACCCCAGCACGCGTAGCATGGCCACCGTAGAAAAGGAGCGTGCAGGTAAGTGAGTTTTATTAATCCTACTAATATTTTAATTATGTGAAAGATCGTGAGACTGGATGGATGGAAGTTTGTTACTCAATCACGCAAAAACTGCTGAACGGATTTGAATAAAATGTGGCACACCGATAGTTTGTAAGCAGTACTAACACATAAGATACTTCATATGGCAGAAGTACGTTCCCATGGGAAAATTTTCGAAATCAGAAATATGTGTTTGTTTATTTATTTATTTAAAATTTTGTAAATAAGCATAGCATGTTTGTGGATTTTTCTAGGGGACTGTCGCTTGATAGTACACTAGAAAAATCCACAAACAGAACTCTTTGAACCTTATTCAAAAACGAACCATTTTAAAATTAATTCCCGACGCCTAAAGCGAATTTCTTTGCCTCCACAACATTGATCAGCATTAAAATCGTCAGGATATCCCTATACCCATCACCATTGCTTCCATTAAAAACCATAAAAGAGCTCTAAGCCTGCATCTGCTCGGCATTATACTCTACTAGCGAATTAGAATAGGACCCTCTATGCAAAAATTGAATAGCGTACCACCCTATTATAATAGATCAGGTATACGCAAAAATTGCAACATTCATTCAAATTAATAATGAAATAATAAAAGTAGTCCGTGAGTAGTGAAAGGGTTAAGTCGGTTTTGTTGAGTGAATAGGGTTCGACTATTGCGTATCTTCTAACGGTATTCGGTGTCATATTGTGCGAATTATACTTCGTTATGATATGTTTTAGCGTGATTGTAATGAATATGTATCTTGAAATGTAGCAGATTACTTATCTACAGGACAAAGTTTTAACCAGTACGCAAACTGTAAGCATGAATTCAAAATATAATTCTAGATCCCCTAGCGTAGCGTAGACTCTTTTTGTAGGTATCTCAAAAAATAGGTACAGCTGCTTCATTGAAAAGTACAAAAGTGGGGTTTAGAATATTATTCTGAATTCATGCTTGCAGTTTGCGTACTAGTTATAATTTTATCCTGTATAATAGCTTGATAATTGGTATGGCTGGTCAATCTGGTTGTAAATTCATTCTTGCTTTTTTTTTTCTTTAACGTTTTTAAATTTTTTATAGGTAATGGACCACAAAATAATTATTCTTTTGGAGTACCTATTAGATTCCTACATATATGTACACATGTTCTGATACCTACATGTGAGTATGTTCTTTACAAAAACCATGCAATTTCGAAACGTTTCGGGTCCATAATCTTAAAACTTTTGGTAAAATTATGTTCTCAACAAAACATAAATCTACTCATCTTTTAAAACTCAATAGCCCACGATTATAAATAGATTTTCGATAATGAATCATTAGCGTAATTAGTTCAATCGATGAGACATTATAATTATCGAAAAGGTCGTTTAGGGTCATGAGAATACTCTGTTACTAACAATTTCACACCAATCGACTCTTGACATCACCAAATATTGAACAATTGTCAAAAAAAAACATAAAATCGGGGGAAACGAGGTTAAAACGACATGTTTTGGGGTAAAAAAAGATTTGTGATAAATGATTTTGAACAACACTAATTATATTTGTATAGGTTTATGGATATGGGGTCATTTGAAGGTTTTTTTTTCTTTTTGTAATTGATAGGGTTCAGTATTTTGGCGTTTTAAAACTTTTTGGGTAATTATGATGGTTAATTTATGGCCGTGTCATGAACCTATGAGAAAGTTTAACTGATTTTTTTTTAACTTTAGTTTTTCTGTCAAAGTCCATATACTTAGTTTGTTATTTAATTGTAATAGGTAATTAGACACGACTTTGACTTTACACTTAGCTTCTTATTTTATTATAGAAGGTAATTAGTGACAGCTTGACTTTTTGTGACAGTTCCTATTAACTAAGTAATTTAATAACTGCAGTAAGTTATTTTTTTCATTGTGTCAGAGATGAAGTGGAAGTAATAGAAAGAAAACATCTTAATATGCTTTTTTTTACATCGCAACCTTTTACAAAAAAGGAGAAACATACCTTGTGAAATTATGTTACACGGCCAAAAACGAACAATAATAAAATAACTGCAATAGCAAAACGTCAACTCTAAATTCGAACACTCCAAATTCCTTTTTCAAATAATTTTGACACAAAAAAGATTGTACAATCAATTCTATTCTGTACACTGGCAGCTTACACCGCTACCAACACTTCGAACTATATTTTTTTCGAAAGCTATTGTAACTTTTTGCTAGAGTCAACGAGTGCGTTTTTTTTTTTCATTTTTTTTTTTTACAAAATCCTATTTCTCGGATTTAAAAGGATTTAGACACTGTTGTGGCAACAGTAGCGTTTGTGGAGAACGATATTTGTTTTGCTTTAGTGTTTTTATTGTTAGAGATTTTCCCACGGATTTGCGATGTTTTATTAATGATGGATAAGTCAGTTTTGGTGTTTCCATTTACAAACAATATTATATTCCAAATAACTTTGCTGTTTCTACTAAAAATTGCAACACGCTTATTTTACGAATCGAGTGACTCAGACCCTCACCATTTTATCATTTAAATTCCGATCAATAATGCAATATTCAGGATACACGCTGACACCTACAAATAAAAGAAAATCGAAATACAATATTCATGATCATCAAAAATTCCGACCCTTAGAAGCCAACCAATTTTCGTCCCGAAAAAAATCGCGACAAATCCTAATTCACCCTACGTCCCCTATTATTGGGATCCAATCTTACGACCCGATACTTGGCTTATCAACATTCGGACACCATAACAGGCATTCGGAGCGTCATACATATTTTAGGGGAAGCTCACCCCGTTTGGTCAACTGTCAGTAATGATTTGCTGCCGTTTCCCTACCAAACGCCCCCGAGAACATTACCCAAATTACCTTGAACCGTCAATTTGTGGAAGGGTTTGAAGTAAAGAGGTCAAGTTGTACTGGATAGTTTCTTCGATCAGGGGCGTTAGAAAAAGTTAGATTATCTACTATTTTTTCGGACGCACGGCTGCCGGGGTGGATATCAGCGGAAAATATGGCTTCCTATTCGTATATATTTGGGTTTTTTGTATGTTTTTCTATTTGTTCATTTCATGGAATAGGTATAATGATTGTGATGAATTTGTTAGCTACGCTATTGTATACCAACCAAAAATAAGTTAAGAAAATGATTAAGTTCTGAAGCTTTCTCTCTGTCACGTTTTAATGTGCCCGACAGGGTCCACAATGATCACATTTTAAGTAACGATCTAAGTAAAAATTGTGGAATGCAATAAATTATTGATCATTAGAATAAAATTCAAGTAAAACCTCGCCAAATATCGCTTAACATAGTCCAAACATCCATCACTTTCAGTGTAAAATTCTGATATTATTTGACAAATGAGTAGATAAATGACATTCTTATACCTAAAAGTAGGTCCCTTTACCATCGGCCACTGTGTACACAGCCATTAGCCAACAATCGCAACTTTTCTAACACATTATTAACGTACGCAATCGAAACGTCACCACCAGACGTAGGTTTTCGTTGCACAAACAAACATTTAGGTTTATTTGGTGAACATCGAATAAGTAACGAATGGAGTGATAGATAGGACATGTATTTTTTATGTTTGGCGTTCCTAAGTATAAATCTGAGTGGTTTTCATGTTCTTCTGTGATCTCATATTTTTGTATGCACATATTTCTGTGACGAAAAAAAACTGTGTTTCTTTCTTCTTGAAAACCTATTTAGTCATCATCATGACACATGACATTTAAGAACTTTACGTCTTTCACTAGACGTTTGCTACCACCAAACGAAGTGCTAGCACCTCGTTTCTTCACAATTTCAAGATATTCGACAAATTACTATTTTATTGCTGTTCCATTTTTCTTTACTCCATAAATTATAGTAGATCGTTAGTATTTAGTGCCGTTATTATGCATTTAATAATTGCGGAGGCCATTTTTGTTCAGATAAAGAAATGTTTTCATCCATCCTAATCCCAACGAATTTATAATTGTGAAAGTAAGTTGGGACGTTTGTTACGCTTTCACACTAAAATGTCTAAACGGCGTATTTGAACGAAATTTGGCACACTAATAGAACATAACTTAGGCAAAGACATAGCCTACTTTTCATCCTGGATTAACATCTAATATTTTCATAATAGTAAAGTAGATACAACATATTATTATGTTACCCATAATTAGCAATATTAGCATACAGCACATTAACACTCCATTTCTCCATTCTCCATGTCACCAGCGTAGCAACGTGACACCGCCAATGGCCGACGGATTCGGCACAGCAAATAGCATTTGTGGGCTGACAAACAACTTGCTTCGGCTATCCTGTTTCTTACCTAGTCAACGGAATGGGATGGAAGTTTCTGGCAATGTTGGCGAGTTAGCTGGATTTATTCGCTGGGTTTTAGATTTCCACTGAGCTCTTAGGTTAGGTAAATCAGGATTTCCTGCCAACTTAAATTGTCCGTATGTTCAAATTACAACCGTTATTTTTGACAGTTGAATGAAATGGCTATAAAACGGCAAATTGACGTAGAGTGTAATTTGTTTAAGAATTAATCTTCTTGATTCAAAATCAAAATCAAAAGTCATTTATTCAAACTAGGCTGATAGTCAGCGCTTTTGAAGGTCAAAATTACATAAGACAGTCCCCCCAAAAACGCCCGCCCTTTACCACTTCCTAGTGCTTTAGCTGGGAAGAAAAAGTGGCGCAACAAACTCCCCAGCAGCACAGCTGCCTGTTAAGTTAGAAGAACTTGATTCTGTACAATAATAAAAAATAAAAATGATGATTGCATTCATCACTAGGTATGCCTAGTGATGAATGTTATAACTTTGTACTTCTCCACCTGTTTAGAGCCTTCTCTGTGAATTGAAGATAAACGAGACACCAGTACCTAATAATTGAAAGAGGAACATCGTCATCGCTGCTATGATATAAAGAAAAGAAAGAAATTAAATTTATTTAAGCCTCATTTTTTTCCGAGGGTGTCGTAGGAAGCGACTAAAGAAGTTACTAGAGAATGAGCAGCAGCGTTCTCTCTGCATTTTACCACTATTCTGCGATCGCCAACCCGCCTGCCAAGGGTGGCGATTATGGCAAACCCCTCCAAAATGGGAGAGGCCTATGTCCAATAATGGACGTCTTTCGGCTGAAATGATGATGATGATGATGATGCCTAATAAAAGCCAAATTGTCGTTGGCAACAATACAATCAAATTGTTGCTGGCAACTTTATAGACACGTGCCTATAAAGTTAAGTATATACCTGCACACCTACATACATAAATACATAATCAGCCAATAATGTTCTTCCTCTTCGAGAGCCCAGTGCAGCACCTTAATTGCGTAACGCACGATCAATCATAATCTGAATAATATTGCAACAAATTGCTAATCCATTGCTTCCTATGTTCTAAAAACGTGTCTGCTCAGCAACGGTAATAACGCAATGAATATTGTTGAACTATCATTAGAGTGCCGGTTGATAGATTTCACCTGTCTTCGAATTTTTAGTTTAAGAGCACGCCGGTTTCCTCACGATGTTTTCTACCACCGTTTTGAGAGCAGAGGAATGAAATAATGTACTTACATGAAGTAAAGTGCTTGTTTGGGTACGAACCTACGTCCGGACTGAGCCACACTGCAGCTCACTTACACAAATGATCAAGTTAGGAAGAAGTGAATGTCATTCAGCTGTTTCAGAGAAATTAACTTTTCATGTTAACTTATCTCTAACTTAGCTCAAACAAAATATTCTAAACGTTAGGTAGATACCCAAATTGCCGTATCAAAATATTTTCCATAGGTAGAAAATATCTCTTACTAATGTAAATACATTTGAAAACATTTATAAAGGCAAATGGCTATATCAAAATATTATTTGCTCCATATTGTTGAACCATCACAAATAAGTTATCATAACTTGTTATAACGAAAGAAAAAATATGTTCATGTTTGTTCGCCCTCAAATGTACAAAACTAGCTATGTAGATTAAGAGATAGAAGCGTCAGATATACTGGTAGGTATAAATGTGCTTTGGAAAATGTCTATAGAGATGACTGTTGAGACCGGAAGGTACAAAATCTCTTTTTTTTAAGAGTATGGTTGAGGGGCGCCAGTTAAGAACTCCGAATGTAATGTTGATTATTCTATTTTTTAAATACATTTAACTTTATTTAACCTCACTATCGGCTTCAGCACCCTCGAAAACTAGGAAAACGACACCCAAGGTGAAAAAAAAATTCGCAATAAAAATGTAATCCCTTCACGAACAACTCAGTTATTTAGTTTGAACATACCTAAAAGTCAAATTTAACTTGGTTATTATTTTCATTGGAACGCTTAATTAAACTTACTATAAAAATTATATCCACTAGTAATAATATTTTTAGAACATATTTAGATGTTAGACAACACAACAACTTTGCCTCTGAATCATAATAAGATATTATTATGATTCAGAGGCAAAGTTGTTGTGTTGACTTTGACAACTGCAAATAGAACGATGTACAGTCACCCCTAAAATACCTTCGCCTCCGGCAGTCCTCCCTGAGGCACCACGTGCATAGGCACAATACCTCACTCCACAAAATCTCCTTTCAAAGTCCAGACAGTCAATCACATACGCTCGACGCGTCTTCGCCTCGCTCCGTCTACCGGAATAAAAGCCTCACATGACCTGAACACTGAGTCGCTTCTGTTAGTTTTTGTTATCTATGTCTTAGATAGATGTAGGATATGATATAGTGTGGGATGGTGGAAGAATGGTTATGTGTGATAGATAAATGGTGCATCATTACAGCCGAAACACGTCCTCCTGCTGGACAAACGCCTTTCGAATTGGGGGGGGGGGGGGCATAATCACCACGCTTGGCAGGTAGGTTGGCGATCGCAGTATGGTTTTTAAATATATTTTGAGAACGCTGCTGCTCATTCTGCAGTAAGTCCCTTAGTCATACCTTTTACGGCACCCATGACTGGAAATAGGGTGGTGCTATGCTTTAAGTCAATTTGGCAGTCAGTCGGTAGTGGCAGCAGTAGAGCAGTGTTCATTTTAAATCTGGTTTTTTTCAATTATATGCTAAATTCATAGTTACAGTTTGCGCACTGGTTAAAAACTTATCCTGTATTAGTAGGATGTAAAAGTTTGTATGTTTTGACATTTAAATGTTTGGATGTTTGTTACTCAAACAGGCATAAACGGCAGAACGGATTTGGATGAAATTTAACACACAGATAGATTACAACCTGGATTAAGACATAGGATACTTTTTATCCCGGTACCCGTGGGCAAAAGTTTGTTTATAATATTAGTAGGATATGGTTTTCCTTTGAAGCCTTTCGTTGTTGGATAGCTAAATTATTGGATGGAATAACTTTTTTCCTTTATGTTATAACAGATTTGTCCAAACACTATGAATGACATCTCAATAAACTCATAAAGATCCGCATCTAACCCGTCACTGACTTCCTATCTAACCCTCCAAACGTACAAAGCAAACAGTTGCATCTTAACCCTTCGATAGTCGCCAAATCCATATCTCGTGAGAAATACGGAAGACTCAACCCTGCACCTGGTATCCCGTAATAACAGTTAGCAGACAAAAGAACCCTTTGATATCCGCTGCGGGTCAAAAGGACCCTAAGAAATAAAAGTGTAATCAAGGGTTAGACAAATGTCAGGTGACGACAGATGCTTCCTAATTCGCGTGAAATTATTTTTCTTTCAATTTAGCGCCATATTTGTGATGGAATCTCACGTTGGCTGACGATGTGTGAAAATTAATAATCCTTTTAGTTTTTATTTTTAATGTAGCGATGGTTAGGTTAACGGCTTTTTTGTACAGATTCACGGTAGTTGTACATTTGATTGTTATATTTTATGCGAAGTTCTATCGTCACTCTGTAGATGTTCCGGACACATAAAAAATTAAAGATACATATTTCTGCCAATCGGAGATAAAAAAAAACTAATAAGTATCTACTAAGTAATGCCGAGAATAATAAGTCTAGGAAGAATAAAATAAAGTTATACATTCATACTTATTTAGGTACAAAAATGTACATTTTTTTCTTAATAATTTGACAAAATACTATATAAATCGGTTACCAGCAAAACACACACACCCGTCTTAATTTTTTAAGAAGAAACATACCCTCCACTCACAAACACAATACGCCTACAATCCACGTCAATCTTCGATACGAAACCACTTCAAATAATTTATACTCATTGAGAACATCGGTCAACCCTCCAAACGTCAAAGACCGGATATAAACTAACCGCCTTTTCTTTACGCTTCACAAAAAACGACAAAGGTGCCGCAAAAGGGTTGGCAAGAAAAAAAAATACCTAGAAAAATAAAGCTCGAGTCAGACTCTCACACGAATAGTTCCGTACCACCGTACAATATTTAACACACCATTTTCGAGACGTTGACGGCATATAAGAAAATGTTGTTAATTTAGAAAGTTAGTCATAGTTATTTAGTAATTTTAAGCCCTAAATTTCCTTATACTTAAGACTTTTTTATTTTATTTAAGTATTCGAGCCTAAGCAAAAAAGTCCAATACCTAAAATAAGTTAATTTTCTGAGGAGTGGGGACCATGGGGGAATTTTAACTGAATTACTTTTTATGTCTGTTGTTATAGCCGCTACAGAAGTACACACTCTGTGAACATTTCAAGTGTCTACCAATTACGGTTCAAAAGTTACAGCCTTTTGACTGACGGAAGGACAACGGAGCCTTAGTCCCGTTGGCACCTTTTGCGACGGAACCCTAATAACGCAGAAAAAAACTACCTTAGAAATGTTACGCCAATTTTGCTTTCAAGGGAAATTAGATATCCTCTTACAATGGAGACGGGCTTAACCCCTTTGTGCGTGTGGGAAAAATTGCGGGATCGTATTAGGTGTCTTGGTAACAGCAATGTGTTGCGTCTTTAGCACCTGATGCGGCATGTGAGGGTTAGCAGCACCGTTAGGTTAACTGGATCGACAGTCTGGAGGTTGTCAGTTACGTGAAGTAACGGTGCTTTGGACCGAATTGTTGATTTAGATATCCATGTGTCAGGAACACAGAAGGAAATGCGATGAGAAATGGGTTGCAGTTTTTTATAGATTTTGGAGCAGTGGTGGCGCAGTATTAACAGGTGTGACTTACGAGTTGTAGGTCGAAGGTTCGAACCCTTTACTTTGTATAATGTAGCAATGAAGGCATCTTTGCTATTGAAGAACTCA
Source organism: Polymixis flavicincta (assembly GCA_949987655.1). Lineage (NCBI taxonomy): Eukaryota > Metazoa > Arthropoda > Insecta > Lepidoptera > Noctuidae > Polymixis > Polymixis flavicincta. The sequence continues at coordinate 17,496,326 of OX465184.1, forward strand.
CAATACCATTATCGAAGCACTAGCTGTACCCACGACTTCCGATGCCACGGGAAAATGCTAACTGGGCCAAAATGTTACAAAGAAAAAATTACGTACCGTGTATACTTTCATTTGCATTTAGTAAAAAGCTGCCATTTTAAAATTTAAAACAGACACTTCCACTTCATTTATTTCTATATAATTTCTTGTCTCTTCCTTCTTCCATATCTTCATCTGAACCAATTTTCAATCAATCCTCCACAATTTCACATAACATTAACCCTCAGCATGCTACCAATACGCTCACAAAACGCTAGCATGTAAGCGCAACATCAACCCGTCAGAGCCGCGGCCTGGTCGCTGCGGCCCCCGCACGTAATTTCCCACAGGATACCTCTCAGCAAGGATGACTAATGCCCGCCGGACGGTACTCAGTTCCTCCTAGGAATGGCGCTCAACACTCGTGTGCTCTTTTAATATCAGTTTTATATATTTTAGAGGCAGTATTGAATTATCGGTGAAGGGAAATTAATTGAACAAATATTCATATGAAAATTGGTTTCTTTTCTAACATAATTTCATCATCCAACTTCCTACTAATATTATAAATATGTAAGTTTGGATGTTTGTTACTCAATCACGCAATAACGGCTGAACGGATTTGGATGAAATTTGGTACACAGGTACCATTCAGCCGTTTTTGCGTGATTGAGTACAAACATCTAAGCAAACAAACTCTTTCACATTTATAATATTAGTAGAATAGTAGCTTTATACTTATAGTTGCTTATGTAAAAAAAAGTCTGGGTTCTAACTGTTATCTCTTTAAATATGTTCTTAAGGTTGTTGACTAGCTTTTGCTAACGGCTTCGCCCGCTTCAAACGGGAACGTACTACGAAAGTTCTTATTAATTTATAACTATAAATATAGAACTTTAATTCTTATAACTATAGGAAAAAACATCAACATAGCGTACTTTTTGTCCCGGTAGTAGGTTCCTGTGCGAAAATTTCCGACACTAATGCGGGCGAAGCCGCTGGCATAAGCTATCCAATAATATGTTCAAATTCATTTTTTTATTGAATCTGATGTGTGTACAAGATCTTAACATTCACACACATATACACATCATTTATGTTTGTTTAAATTACTTACTAGTCTATTAGGCTAGATTGTTAATCATTAAATCATTAATAACACACATTATTAGTAATACATCTTACTAACTTTTTCCCGCGGCTCCGCCGGCGTTGATGCCAGTTATCGCGTAAAAAGTAGCCTATGTCTTCCATATCCCAGAATCTGCCAAATTTCATAACGATCGGTTCAGCGGTTTAGGCATGAAAGCGTAACAGACAGACAGAGTTATTTCCTCATTTATAATATTAGTAGGGATTAATTATAGGACAAAAACATATCATCTGCCCATACTTTTGCCAACTAAATATGTTGGGGTCAGTTTCCAGTCTGACCGGATGTTGCTGAATGCCAGTGTGTTAGATGGAGCGATCGCCTGTCTCATTCACTTCATGTTGCTGTAAGCAAAAGCCTGGTAATTAACTGTTCAAACATCCCTCTTTAAATATTATGGACGAACGTTCAAAGCTTAGCTATATTATTGGTTTTGATGTTTTTATTATTCCACCTACGTACAGAATATTGGAAATTGTGCTTTTAATATTTACTATGATAGGTACTTAAGTTACATTTTAGAGTATTTTATAAATATTAATACTTTTTATTTTTATTTACGGTTCAATCGAAATACATTTTTATGGGTAAAATTATCGTTTCATAAGTTTAGTGTGGGCGAGAAAAAGCATACGTTTTATATTCCTAGTAGCACTAAAGTAACTGGTTTTTCAGCGCCAGACATTAAAAATATTTGCCAAAATATCTCTAGGTATCTATGTGTTACATATTGGCGTCTCACATCCCCAAGAGAACCGATACATGCCGATACCAAAACAAAATGACACCAGCATTTTTCAGATGATGAACAGCCTCTTAACAATGCTGGCATAATCGAATTACTGATACATAATCGATACATAGGATATCGAATCGAATACTTGGACGTATCCTCTGTAATGCTATATTGATGATTCTAGCACAGACTGATTAATGGTTCCGCAATGTTGGATACAATAAGAACTCCAAGCCTTGAGCATTTCGGGGTCAAAACGAAACGGATGAATCGCATAAAGTGATATACATCGCTAGCTTAGTTGGAGAGATACTTCCGTAGGACTCAGTAAAGCGTCAGTGTATGTCGTAGTGATGTGGTCTTGATCATTTTCGTCAGTTCTTAGTACAGGGGTTGAATATAGGGTTGTCGCCAGAATGGTGACTTGTAATTTTGCGTCGTGTGTATTATGTTGCGTACGAAAAATATACCGCCGTGGTGGACTTAATATTTATCTTATTTTTTGTTATGGGAAGATTTTTTTCTGCGGAACCCCTTTACTATGGATAGATTGTTAATTTAGCAGAAGTTTTGGGACGAGAACCCTCCACACCTTCAAGACTTTAAAAATCTAAATTCGATATTGAAAATGTACTTTAATACCCTAGCACTATATAGGGTAGTAGATTTTCAAGGTGGCATATTTTTATGAGATCTTTTCAATTTTTTCCTTGGCAATTTTCTTTCAAAAATGACACTGCTATGTGGACTAGAGGCATGTAAAATATGGTCTAATCATCTGACGCACAGCAGCAAAAGAGCAATGGTGGCACTGTAGTATCTTCCACGACTTACGAATTGTAAGTCGTGAGTACGAACCCCGGCAGGTAACTTACTTTGTACAATTAATTTCATCACCATTGTTCTCAAAACGGTGAAGAAAAACATCTAGAAGAAATCTAGTGTCCTAACCTAATGTCCTAGAACCAAATATTCGAAGACATGCGACATCAACTAACTGAGCTCGCGTGTTGGATTATGGCACACTCCCTCTCACAGAGAGGAGGCCTGTGTCCCAGCAGTGGGAAAATTCTAGGCTGATATTATGTGTAAGTACGTACTAATCAAGCGTGGTTCCATGCTCGTCTAGATGAGAAGCAGCCTTTCTTTACCCTCCAAGTTAAAATTTTTTTGAATAATTACTTTTTACACAACACAATATAAAATTGTTTATATGTTGCATACATTTAATTGTTTACCTGTGTTATATTCTCGCCATGGGAGCCATCACCTCCCTGCGGTGTGCCAAAATTATTGCGCAGTAGGTGGTTACCCATGCGCAGACGGACAATGGAAGTATAATTTTAAATTATTTAATAATGTGCCTGTGTATGTAGTTTATGTAAGTATGTAAATAACTAATACATAGTTTATTTTGGTTATTAAAGTTTTTGAAGAAAGAAGTGAAGAATGTAGAAAAATGTGTGTCACTAAGTTATAAATATCTACTCGAAGAAGAAATAATAATATATTAAAATTGTTAAAATAATAATATATATTAATTCAAATAGTTGAAAATCTTGCATGCCGTAAGGTGAATCGTATCGGGACTAGGATACCTACGTACTAATTTAAAAAATCCGTCTTTTCTCTTCACCTACATTATAGTCAAATTACTTATTTATATTTCTAAATAGTCGGGTACCATCTAATGCGGAGTATAGTATTTTGATCCTTGACAGGACAGATGGGTAGACGAATTCATTCTATGCCCTATGTTTTGAAAGTCTACCAAAAAACAGTTAAGAATAAAAATGGTACTTACTTTATAAAAAAACCAAACCATTTATTTATCTTTATTATGTTTACCCACAATTGTTTATATTGAATACAGTGACATTACATAATCTTATAATTAAGCTAGGTCCTAAAGCGCAACAAATACTTTTAGGTAAACACCACATGCATAAATAATGTTTTCATTTTTTTTTTTTTAACAATGTATTAGATAAATAAGCTAACTTACTCAGTAATAAGCGCCAATATTCAATTAAATTAAATTAACGTTTGTAATACCTAGTAAACAAATTGGTGACATTGTAAAGACGCCAGCACATCAAGTTTCTTTGATAGATTTTCATCTTTATGACATAAGTATTAGGTTCATGTTCAATTGGGAAAAAAATCTGTTTGAGGTAGCTTGATGTGCTGGCGTCTGCACATACGTGAAAATGAAATTAAAATTGGTGAAAAACTAATACAAAAAAAAAAGTAATGAAGATTGAAAACCATTTAATTGATCTACCAAAGGACAAAAAATATAAAAGAAGATGTTGAAAGATTAACGTTATTTGCAAGAGATCTGTAGGTGTTATTTTATATACTAACCTAATGCCCTTGAACTACTTACATAATAATGACGTAGCATTCCGTCCCATTTATTTTAAAATTAACTGACGAGCTCGCAAGCTGTCGGTTCCAAAAATCAATGATTTTTTATCTTTAATGGTTAACCCTTTGTCGCTGGGACCAATCGATTTTCGAACCCCGACACAATACAATGCACATTTTAAAATTTAAAATCCGATATCTGTACAGAGGATTTTTTTATGTGACTACGATGCATTTTTAACCCCTTCAACGTATGTCTATCTGGTGCAGCGTTTGTCAAATTAATGATGAGCAGTTAATTTACAAATCGTTTCAGAACTGCCTTCAAAGGTTTTTTTTTTTATTGCCGTCATTATTTGCTTGCCCTTGTCTCATATTTCTTTTCTAAAGTATTCTGGAGTAAAACTATTTGTTTCAAAAATACAGAAAAAAAAAGCGAATGATGGTTTTGGAATTTTAATAAAAATGCATTCAAGCAAAGCGTTTAACAACAGCATCAATAACTTTATCTGTTTAAGATGAAACAATTAACCCACTCAAAACCTCAACCAAACCACAAAAAAATCTAAATACATTCCAAATTTTTAAAAATAACGGTTCAATAATAAAAGTTTGAGCGCCAACGTTCGCAGATTGTGTAACCGCGCGGTGTCTGTACGTGACAATTTAAACAAATTCTGGGCCATTTGGCTTCTGGGGTGGCATGCTTTTTTTAAGGACTTATTTTGAATAAAAAAAGCTCCATTGATCCACATTCACCCGCCGGATGGGATGCGGGATAAGTGTGTGGTCTGTAATGAACGAGGTTTTAGTAAAAGGTGGGTCTAGGTTTTTTTTTTCGTTTGCATATTGACATGAATAGAGGCCGCTGGTTAAACCGTGAATGCGAACGAGGGCAAAAGCTGTAGAGTTATGTATACGATTTCTGTTTTTTATTACTTCATAAAACTTCCAAAGATTCTGGCGACCGCCACAGACGTAGCGTTGGAAGGCTTCCTACAAGGTGGACCCATGACCTGATGAAGGCTGCAGGTTTTTTTTAAATTTTGGTTGCTCTTCCACAAAGGCGTCTTAAATATATGAAGATTACATTATCTGTTTTTTTTTTTTTTTTTTGAGCAGAACTATTAGCAAAACCTGTCACACAGATTACCAGCACTAAACCCCAAAAAAAAATTACAATAACACTGTGTGCCAGAAGCACAGAACCGGTCATAATGGCATTGCTTCGGGGAAGCCTATGTCCAGCAATGGACGTTTTTCGGCTGAAATGATGATGAATAAAAGAATTTTCTATAAAAAGTTATAGTAGTGAACGTCTTTCAGCTAATAGAAAGCTAGGCTTTTTAACAAACAGCACCACTTTTAAGGAATCTTTCGTTATTTATTTACAATACTTATTCTCGCCATTTGGAATTTTATATACAAACATTCAGATACAATACATATTTACAGATCCACCCCAAAAATCAAAACTATAACACTGTAAACATTCAGCTTTCTCGGCGAGTGGTGAATATTTAATAAGTTCGCGCCATATGCGATCTCATTGACAATGGCGACTGGATCCCATACGTAGCCGCGCTTTCTTCCAATAATCCCTTACCCCCGAGATAGAGTTAGCCCACCCTAGAGAGAGGATTTAGAAATGCTGAAGGTGTATAAAAACCGTGCGCAGTGATAGGGTTAATATTTTTTGTTGGATGTGACGTCAGCGAGTTTGTGATGTTCGATATTTGAAAGTTTAGGATCGGGGTGAAATAGTGAAGTGTACCTAATATAAGAAAGGTTACACGTACCATCTTCTATTAGCCAACAAAAGTAATTTTAGTTTATTTTCTAGCATACCTTGGTCATCGCATGCAATTGTTGTCGTCATTATGAACGTCTAACACACAGCACACACTTCATGTGCAGATTAGTGAAACGTAACATGAAATGTAACATAAACCGTCCTATACTATTTAATGCAACATGATGTGTAACACAAGATCTGGGCGAATTTTATTCAACGTATGTTACACTCTTTATGCACAAAATCCGTAGTTTCGACCGTGATTACGGGCGTTTTCTACTCCGCATACGGAGTAAAAGTAATTCGCTACTTCGAAATAAACCCTAACTCCGATTATTTAACTTTCTCAAACGGGCAAAAAAACGTTGGGAGTAAATGCAACTGTCAAATCATGTAGTCATTCGTATTTGACAGTAGACGGACATAGAGAGAAGGCTCCCAGTACCTACCCGGGATCACGCAGTAATGAACTATCATTACTGCGTGATCCCCTAACACTAGTTAAAATAACAAAAGACTATGCTACTGACCATCTCAAACCCAGTCAAAAATAAAACACTATCATCTTAATTCAACCGAAATCCCTTTAAACGATTCTTAATTTAAAACTTTTCCAATATGAATGCAATAGCCAATCACATTTGCGTCCGAACCATCCATCACGAGTACCTCCCACACCGTGTCGCTCTCCAGATATCATTTATTAGAGGGTAGACAGACCAATTTATATACAGAGAAAGGAGGGTCATTCTAATTGAATGTAAAAAATCGCCTGTTGGCGCCCAACGTGGGGCCGCCATGTAATTTTAATATTAAATTGTACACGCCATACGTTGTTTGAATTTTGTACGGTTGTTAAGGTTATGTGGTCTTTAAATGATAGATTATGTTTAATTGGGTGTTGACAGATATATTTTTGAGAGTCCCTGGTCTTCGTCTAACAAACAAATTGAAAACTGTATTTAATTCGTGGTTGAGAAATCAGTAATCAGTAGGTATCTGGCTTGTGTGAAACGAAATGAAACAAAAAAAATATCCCTTAACATTCAACGCAACATTTTGAAACACACGTCTCGTTTACAGTCCAAGTCCCTAGCCATTTTGTTAAAATTATTTCTTTTGATTTGTGTTTTCTTAGATAAATAACAAAGATACGTCACTACGTCTTTCTATAAAACTGCACAAACTATCTTGGAGTCACCCCCTCGGACAAGCAAAGTCAGGCCGGTACATATCGCTGAAAAATCCCATATCTCCCTACAAGAATCATACGCTCGCCCGCACACGCAAACATTCATATATTTGTTACTTCATACAAAGACTGGAAGTGGCTTAGAAAATATCATACCTTGTTACTAGACTAGACTTTACTAAGGTTCTTTGAGCTTAACCAAATCGAGATCGTTCTCCTTAATATTTGTGGTGTTAGTCCTGATTAAATACATACCCCATTTATTTATAAACATTGCTTTGAGTTTAGAAATGATTAGCGATTGTTTAACCATAAATTTTTGACGTTTAAGCGTCTGCTATTTTTGAATTACTTGAATTTGAATAACTGAGATTAACATTTCGCCTACTGGTAAGCTCGTTGTAAAGCATTAGTTACGAACTTATCTGGAATGTAATGGCGTGCCTTATGACTTTTCTGTATTGTCAAAGAAAGTTTGCATTTCTGAACACCATTGGTTAAATAAAAAATACATTTCATAAAAGAAAAAATTGCAATGGTTATTTTGGTGCTGTTAGGTATCGTCGGAATTCTTTGTTGACACAAAAAATTAAACTGCGCTCGGGTTTTACATTATGGTGTATTACACCCACCATAATATGTATGTAATATATCATAATATAATAAATACATCATAGTAAACTCAAGCAGAGTCAATGTTCCGAAGGGAACCTAGTAAGAATGGGGTTGTATGAAGCCGTCACCCCTGATGCTTGCACTGCGCTAATAAGACATATCAAAAAAATGTTTTCAGGGTCTCTATTGGATAGCCATGCCCTGAAAATCTTGCTGTGACAGCCAGCCAGGTGGCTGCAGGAAGCATTGTGATATATTTGCGTGCTTGTAGTATATTACTTCGAATACTACTACTACTACTTATATATTTTATCATTATGTATTTATTTAAGTATATGTAAATTTCCTGCATTATATGAATGTGTAAAGTATATTTTAGTTTAAGAAATAAGCAGTACCTTTGTACTCAATTGTTTGGTGTCTCTTTTAAGTATTTTACTGTGTGTGTATAAATAATAAAATAAATAAACAACGATGGCCAAAAATTACCTTAGGCCAATTCTATTGTTCTATGCAATAATGACTCTTTGGTAGTTGAAGCTTTGTGCAATACAAGTAGGTAACCACCTCCATGTGGTGCCGGATGTAAAGAATAGCACCATCCCATTTCTTCCCGTGGATGTCGTAAAAGGCGACTAAGGGGCTCACTAGAGAATGGTCAGCAGTGTTCTCTATGCGTTTTACTACCATACTGCGATCGCCAATCCGCCTGCCAAGCGAGGCGATTATGGCAAACAACCCCAAAATGCTTCGGGGAGGCCTATATCCAGCAGTGGACGTCTTCGGCTGAAATGATGATGATGAACCACTTCCATACGTGAGTGTCACATCCAGTCATCACTACCTACATCTGTGAAACATAGAGTCACAATACAGATTTTTTATACATTTTCTGATACATTTCTTTTCGAATGCATCTTCGGGGGCGATATTATTTGTGATAGTGTAGCTGATGCGTTATGAATACATAGTGTGTTTTAATAAAGTAGGCGTTGTTCCTCATCACCCTGTATATGGATGTGATTTTTGATGTTTTTTGTATGGTTGATGAGACCGGGAGATGACAACTGCCCATTCTTTGAGATATAAGGGCATAATAATATAGGGGACATTATTTATATTCCGACTTTTAAGTAAGTGGTTATTCATATATTTCGACTGCGTAATGCATGATCATTTATCACTAAAATTATCTTGTCTTTTCTCATTTCAAGAAAACAATCAACCTCAAAATAATTAAAAATTAGCTCACAGCTCATTAATGGAAAAGAAAGCTACCTTTTTCGGTACCTACCTATCTATAAATATTTTGAAATTATTTTTTGATACACCGTATTTTATTAGTTGTGCAAGACATTGATTTAATACTACTAGATACATTATCATCATCCAAAGGCAGTCCACTGTTGGACATAGGCCTCTCCAATTGCATGCAATCCAGCTCAATTCTCGGCACCTCTCATCCAGCTGCTACCAGCCACCCTGCAAAGATCATCGCTCCACCTAAGCTGAGGGCGTCCTACCTTACGTTTGCCGATTCGCGGTCTCCACTCAAGAACACGTCTACCCCAACGGTTATCAGCACCCTAATTGCGTAACTCACGATTGATCATAATTGGTTTCGTCTTCACAGTTAAACAATATTCATTGCGTTATTTATGTTGTCGAACAGACACATTTTTCGAACATATGAAGCAATGGTTTAACAATCCGTTTCAAAACGATACAGATTATGATGAATCGTGAGTTACGCAATTAGGGTGCGGTTCTACGGCTAACATAGCCGGTCCATTGCCACTACAGCTTACTTATTCTGAGAGCTATGTTGGGAACTTTAGTTCTCTGCTACATCACGTCATTTCGGATTATTTAGTTCTCCGGAACGTTTTTCGGCTACGGTGGACAATCTCAACGGAGACTATCCTTCGGCGTGCTTCTCTCACTTTCATACTCCTATGGGTACGATAATCCGACACGACCGGAGAGAGATCAGGCAAATTCCGGATTATATCCAACTAGACACAACAATACCAGCATATAAGATAATCCACACAAACACAGCGTCATTTAACCACACAAACAGCAACCACTCAGCGCCTTAACCCTCTCAAATAACACTGAAACGTACAACACAAATAAGTAAAAGTATCGAAACGGAATCATCGACCGTTTAGCACCAGCTCACGTACAATCTATATAAGTAAAAGGTCATATTCTTTACGACAAGGTACTTGCTACTCATGTGTGCGATACGTGACTGTACAGCAGGGAGAGGGTTAGGAGTATAATCTTGGAGAACGTAACGTGAGATGAGTAGACGTGGAGTATACAGTACAGGTGATGTGTGTTGTGAAATTTCTCTTAGATTGCATTTTGGATATTTTACCTGATTACGGGTATGGGAAAATTAATATTGGAAAGTAGTTACGAACCTATACGGTGACTCGAAAAAATATAATTTATTTTTATAAAAAAACATTTTAAACACAGGGTGACCATTCCACATCGACGCATAACCCGTTACCAGGAAATGTTTCGAGGGCTCTAAAAAATAAAATTTACTCTGTGATATATTCTGACCGCGTAAGTATTGCGCATTTCTGTGAAACAGCAGATTTTTTTTAATAACCGGCGATAAATGTCTATTCTAGTGCTGAATTTCTAGTTTCAATTTTTGCGTCGATCTCTCTGCCATCCTGTATTTTATTTTATAATCGTTAAGAAGAGAAGTTAAGACGATCTTGACTTGTTGAAATTCACCTCAGTATTTTTATTTAATAGTTTACTTTTTACTTCATAAGTACTAACTTACTACCTACTAATTTACTGAAAATATTTTAAGGGCCTTGAAATATGATAACTTCCCTATCATAAAATAATTTAAGTCCACTAATAATAAAATCACTGTCCTATATAAAAATAACAGCACCATTTCAATAACTAACCATAAAACATTTCACTACAGCTCACAGAACAGCAATACGTCCAAAACTTAACAAATAAAACTAACTAGAATTAAATTCTCACAAAAGTTTATGAGTAAAATTGTACCGAAACAAATAAACTAGTGTCCCGGCGAGTATCGGGAGAGATGACGTCATAAAACAAATGTAAGCCACCAAGAGTATGGAAGAACAGAAGATCGTAAACTCGGTACCAATAATCCGACGTCGACGGAAAAAATAGCCATAGTAAAAACTCCTATCCGTACCTAATATCCCGAGAATATTATCAGAGAGTCGTCGGGTCATAACCCGAAATTGGTTTCGGGGTCCGTAAGTCCCCAGTTTTATATGTCGCATTATGAAGGCCGTCAAACGAATTCACGTAGAAAATCGAATCTATATACGGTGATATCGCCGTCTCTCCGTCCTGCCTGGCTTCAGATAATAAAATAATATACCTCTTTTTACGCTGGTGGGTTCGTTCGGTCTTGGTGACCATGCGTAGGTGACAAATGGGTTGGATTTAATTGGCTTATATCCTAGCAGAAATTCCATTCAGTTCAGTACATGACCTTTTGGTTCCTCTTGGAGCTAATATAGAAGATCGTATAATGGAACTGATAAAAAATTGAAACAAAATAAGTGTTCCATAGGTATTAAGTTGGAACACAAAAAGTTTTTTCATTTCGCAAGGCCCACACGAGCGTACGTGAAATAACAAAAATTTAAGAACAAAAACGTATAAAGTGCCATAAAGGAGCTTTTGTCTGTGCCGCCGCAAAAATCTCCGGGATGGCAGTAATCGGGCATTTTACATAAGAAAATAATATATTATTCAAAATCCAGTGTGGAGCACACCGCCCCATGTACTTATCGGTAATAATGTGAGCTCTCCAGTGAGGTGAGAAGCACACTGGCATAAGTCCGGAATACGGGATTTATGATTGTGTATTTTGCCAGAAGCTAGGTGGACTGTTGTTGTTGCTGTTTACCTTCCAGATATATTGCAACTGATAAAATGACGTAAAATTCTGTAATTTTATACTATACAAAAATATTTAAAAAACTATGTGGATGAGGTCGGTATTTCCTATCCGACTACTCTGAGTAGAAAAACCGAAACAAATTCAGTGGTCAGTAACTGTGGACAAGTAATAGTAAAATTTGGTATCATAGGTCTTATTTTAGGGGTGCATAAAGTCCATAGTTTCTAATATCTGATACGCGTAGAGTTACGAGCTACGGCGTGGCAAAACTATTTTATGAAGTACCACCTTCAGAAAAAACAGTGGCACTTCGGCAGTGCCGACAGAAATGAAAACTTGAACAATGACGTGTGTATTTTTTGAACAGTGTCGCGAGTTCAATTGTTTTTCCCCCATCTCTAAAAATGCCAAACGCACCTAAATAAGTTTTCATTTCAAGAAAAAAGGTTTATTTAGTATAATCAGCCTATAATGTTCCCACTGCTGGCACACAGGCCTCTTCTCTGTAAGAGGGAGTGGGCCGTAATCTACCACGCAAGCCCAGTGCGGGTTAGTAAGATTAAAAGTTTAGTTTCTAAAGTTTATTTGGCTTTTTTACAATTACTCTAAATAATCATCATCATCTACCTAGCCTTTTCCCAATCACGTTGGGGTCGGCTTCCAGTCTAACCGGATGCAGCTGAATACCAGTATTTTACATGGAGCGACTGTCTATCTGACCTCCACAACCCAGTTACTGGGTAATACGATGATGATGATGATGATGACTCTAAAAAAATGGTTTGTTTGTCTAAAGCCCAAAACAATAATAGCCAACGCATTAATTTAGCCAATAGTAATAATAGTTAACGCCCAAAATAATAATTCTTGTGTATTTGTCTTTCAATTAAATTGCACTTGCCAAATTTTGTCTATGCATTACCTTAAGCTAGTGCTTGAAAACGACTACACAATTAAATCTGCCTTTACACAGTTGATGTATACCTACTTGTCCATAGACAATAAATAATAATTACATATCCCTTATTTTCTAGTCTTAAACATACTCCATTTTCCTTCCCGGTTTTTTCCACCTCACGGTACATCTCTGGCAAATAAAAATAGAAGCAAGCCGACTCGGCGAGATCTTTGCGAGAGCCCGACTATAATATCTCTTGATTCAAAGCCCCCTTTCACTAGGACAGGCGACGTACTTCGAAGACCGTAGCAACCTGCTTGGTTACCGTTAGTAGGTATGTTAGTAGGTTGATACTTTTCCATTTAATGTATTAAATGAGACTTCGTTACTTAAGGTTGGCTTCGTAGAAGGCGATTTTTTGTGGCGTGTGATCGCGTTACAGTTGCTCCCCACTTTTGAAATTATGATTGGAAACTGACAACTGAAATAGGAAAACCTCTTTTTAAATTCGAATCTATTGGAACTTGGTTTTAAGTTACGAGTACATACTAACAAAAAAGCACAAGGTGGTAATGTGTTAAAATAGCATGTCAAATAAGTAGAAAAGTACTTAAGTAGTATCAATACTGAATTTTTCAAATATTGTTATTTTTGCATACAGTTCACTTGACACAGTGGCAGGCTAAAATACAAGGTGAAATTAAATTGGCTAGTATTACTGCGCATACTTTATGTGTATCGATGAGGAAACAAGAAAAAGTCTGTGAAGTTAACACATTAAAACAGATTTTAAAATACTAATATTTAAGTTACTATAGTTTAATTATGTGGTAATTGATCCCTAAATAAAAGCTCAGATGTTAAAAAAAACCATCTCATCTTTCGAGTTTCGCTACCTAATTTAATCCTCTATAAGTTAAGGATTTGTAGTTTCAGACGAGGGTATACACAAAGTTGACGTCACGGGTAGTCACGTGATAAAAAGTCATCGTAAGGAGCGTTTTGGCGGTAAATTCAAAACAACGAAAAATACATTTTATTTAAGTAGTTTTTAATTGAGAAAATGGATATAAAATTAATTTATTTCTATTTTTCTATTACATATTTCGTCCCAATCTTCACATTAAAATAGTTTTTAATAAATTGGAAAATACCCTATTACGTCGATGTCATAATAAAACCAGGTTTAAACAGTTCTTCACGTCGACATTTTAAAATCATTCCTATCTACTCGTGTATACCGAGCCTTACATCGCCAATACCACCCAACCACCCAAATAAGTCTGTGGAGAGAATTTGGACACAATATGTTCGTGTACAGATAATATTTTTTTATGATATTCCTTGCGTGTACAATACTTATATATGTATAGTACCTAATTGCTTAGCCGTTAAGGCGTAGTGAAAATATCTAAGTTTAATTTATTCTTACTAATATTGGAAAAAATAAGTAACCGTAAGCGCGGGCTTGCGGACGGCGAGGAATGGGTAGCTCGCTGTCCGGTAAGGACCAGGCCCGGTTCGACGGCGCGTTGTGTTCCACGCGCGCCTCAAAGAGATGTCAGCAACAACTGAAGGGGTCCGCTACGGCCGATGCCTGCCAGGGTCACAGATTTGTCCGAAAGAGTTACCGTGGCCCTCGCACAGACAACTGAAGGAACACGGGTGGGTTTTAATCAGTAAAAGTCTGACGCCCTCCCGCTCCCCCAGAGCGGGAGAAGGCATTTGATGATTTCTCATCCAAAAAAAAGGTTCGTCGGATACATACAGGATACATTTTTTACCAGTGCGCAAACTGTAACCATGAATTCAGCATCATTCTAGACCCTCTAGAGTAGAAATTTATCGTCGGTTATCCAAAAGAAAAAATCAGCTGTTCCGTACATTACAGCCGTCAATATGCGGCAACTAGCTCGTGTCTATATAACAGAATACATAAACGTATGCCAATTTACCCCCTGACTGAACATGAAGTTAAATCCAAGCTTACAAATTGGTTGCAGAAGTTAACTTATGATGAAACCGAAAATCTTATTACAATTGTCTCTTAATATAATCAAAATACTGTATTTAAATTAAGGCACTGTTGTTTAATTTTTTATTGTATCTATAAGTACTTGCATGACAATTAATACCAGTTGTGTGTCATTATACCTGGAGGAACCTTGACTCCTAAAACACAGGCTTCCGCCTTGTTTAGGAGTCACCAGTTCGCCCTTTCATGTGACTCTATTGTACAATGTTTCCTAAATCCTTGTGTACTTATGTATATTTTTCTATTAGTACAAAAAAACATTTTATTATTATTTTATTATTTTGACCGCGTAGGTATTGCACTTTTCTATGAAACAGCTGATTTTTTTGTACATATTACCGACGAAAAATTTCTACGCTAGAATACGTCTACGGCTACGTTTAGAATGACATGCTGAATTCATGTTTACAGTTTGCGCACTGGCTAAAATCTACCCTATAAAGTTGAAGTTTTTTAAGAATCGAAGATCGATGTTTTAGAATTAATCTTCATTTGATAAATGAATTGCTTGTTTTCTATTGATTTATTTGTATTCAAAAACATCCACCGGTTTCTCACTAAACGACGACCCTGGTTACCTACTATTTTGGTGACGGCAAGTCAGTACAGAAACCCAAAAAATTATGACCTTTTATTTATGTCAAAATTCTCTCTACAACCATTTACATACACCATTTATTCCTTTATCATAAAAAGTGTCTGTCACATCCACTGCCTCCGAAGGTCTACCAATAACTCATGAGATCATGAATCTTAAACTAGGACGGCAAATAAAAAGTGTCGCGTGTGTCCCTCGAATGAATTATGAAAATATCGATAAATAACTGAGGCCTGCCCGATATCGGTTTCAACATCACTAGGAATTTTTTTTTCTATACAATATGTTTTAAGATATTGGCATAGGGAATAAGGTCCAGTATCGTATGCGTTTATAAAACCTCATCTCACACGCAGATGTTAATGAAAAAAATAATTAGATTTCTACATACAAAGACACATCGTAACGCGTGGAAAACGTAAGGCCGTTTGCCCACCGTCACGTCAACGGGAACGAGATGATGCCACCGGAATAGCGATACATACATTAACTATGGCCGCGTGTCCAGCGTACGTCCGTCAACGGGATGTCACAATCTATTGCAGCAACAATTGTGTTTCTCGTTGACGTACGTCTCGAAAGACCTTTAATAATAGGTACGTGTAATAAAATAGGCTGAATAGGCAAACAGTATTCTACATTATATTTATTTCAAGTCGAGAGAAGGTATGTAAGTAGTGATTATGGTCACTAATCTTCAGAACTGAAGAACAGTGGTGGCCATGTGGTAACAGCCGCGACTTAATAGGTCGGACGTTCGAACCCAGACAAGCGCTTTACTTTCTGTAAATTATTTTCATCATCACTGCTCTCAAAACGGTCATGGAAAAAATCGTGAGGTGTTGTGTGTGTGAGGAGGAGGCTTGTATCCCAGCAGTGGGAACATTATAGGCTGATTTGACCATCAGAACTAAGGTATAGGTGCCTACACCAATAGCACACTTTGCTACTTTTTGACGTGACAACGTCTTATAATTCGATGGAGCCGGCTGCACGCACGAAAAAACATGACTCATGCGGCGTTACCTCGCTCTGAGGCGTTCCATTTAAGGCTTGAAGTGCAAGCGAGAGCGCGGAACGAGCGACAAAGAGGCACAATCAGCCTCCGCGTTCAGCAGCGTTCGACATCAGTCTCTCTCCTACTTGAGTAAGCGATGCGTCTGCGTGGACAGCTGCTATACAATAATACAATAATAAACAATAGTATTATCTTATGACGTTATCACGTTCAACTATCGTCAGTAAACCGACTTTACAGACAACCGATTTTTTTACTCAAACTATCTTTTTCCAGCCGTTTCGCCCGCGCGGTGGTCGGTGTATTATGCATACTAGCTGACCCGTGCCCACTTCGTTGGCCGATAAACATTTTGTGATGAAATAATGAGTGTGATTCGGTTAATATTGAGTTTGTGACTTAAATATAAAAGTTAGACATACTGTCGGTGACTTTTTTGTAGGCATTATCAAGCTCTACAACTTTTCTCTAAAACTCAATCATGCATTCTCATCCTTAAGGCAGCGTTCGTAAGAAACGTTTTCGTTCGACCGTGTTTTCTCCGACTTACTTTGCAAATCGTACTGCCAGGAAAGAGTCTTTTTTCTCTTTGTATAGCCTATGACAGTCACAAATAATTTGGCTAACTGTTGTTAAAAGAATGTTCAAATCGGTTCAGTATATCCAGAGATGATCCCCTACAACCTCACCAACTCACAAACGTTAACTCTTTATAACATTATTTAGGTATATTTATACATATAGTATTATAGTATAGATAAATCTTCCTCTTGAATCACTCTGTCTATTGATGAAAACCGCATTAAAATCCGTTGCGTAGTTTAAAAGATCTACGCATACCTACAGACACGAAAAGTGACTCTTTGTGTTATACTATGTTAGAATATGTAAACTTACTATAAAATAATATTGATGAAAACAGTGTCGATGTAAATATTAAGGGCAGGGTTCTCGGGTTAGTGAGGGACTGAAATACAGCTCGATCGGCTCACGGCAATTTAATCATTAATTTACGGGCGAGGATCATTTACAGATTTTAATTTGGTTTGGACGGAATATCTGAAAATAGAGCTTTTGGTAATACTTTGACCTTCAGGTAGCCTAGCATAGTACGGAGTTACAATAAAATGAGAGACCAGGTCACACAGGGTTGGCAGGGACATCGACGTACAAACTGTAACCATGGATTCAGCACAACCTCGCAAAGTGGGGCTTCCTTGACGGACCGAGAGCAGGGTGTGGATGTGGAGCTGAGTCCCAAATGCTCCACCTCCTGTGTTGCCCTCTGTGCCCCAGAACATGCAGCTAAGGTGACCTGTGCGCTGCCACCGAAAACGTCGTGGAAGTGAAGTTTTCGTCGGTTATAAAATTAACACTTATATGTAAAATAAACTTAAATAAAATTAATAAACCATTTTGACGGCACGATTGGCGCAGTGGTTAAGCGATTGACTGCTGCGCTTCGTGTCAGGGGTTCGATTCCCGCACGGAACAAATATTTGTATGACCTACCAGTAGTATTTCCGGGTCTGGCTGTTTGTATATGTGAGTTTAAATGTTTGTAAACGCACCCACAATACAGGAGCAATTCCTAGTGGGGCAAAGTTTTATTTAAAAAAAAAGTCGAGTAGGGTATGTAAGTAGCTAGATGTTTATTTTTTTTTTAATCAAAATATTTTTTTCATTTTTTTTCATAATTTCTCTTTTCATAATTTTAATATTAAAACCTTAATTGTAAATTAAACAATCAATATTTGCATAAATTATATTTATGTTAATATTATTGATCTTAATTTAAGGAATCTCATAAGAAAACAGTACTTACTTTCATACTTACTTAACTTCTTACTTACTATGAGAAAAAGTGTACACGACACTCCCTCGTTCTGGCGGACCCGATATGTTCAGTGTCCGATTAGTTGGCTCAAAACGTAGCTAAGAGAACTATCCGACTCATTAGCAAGCACACTAGCGCCGCTACTTCCTACATCCGATGTTCCATCATTTGGAGAGTTTCCAGTTTCACGACTGTCGTTTGACCTAAGCTACACTCATGGTAACTTATATTCGTAGTTTGATGATGTCATTGTGAAAAACGATTGTTACAATACAAAATCATCTTAAAACACTATTACACGTTCTCAGAAAAACTAGGTGAGACCTAAATTAATGCCGAAAATAAAAGAGCACTGTTGGATTGTCAACATCACTTACGCCGAGATTTGAAAATCCAACCGTGCAATCATTTTAAGGTGTTTTCACAGACAAGTCTGTGAGTGTTTTCTAGTATAGTATGTGAATACGAGCATTAGCCTATTCTGGAATTGATTTTAGCCACATAACGAAGACCTCTCAGGAATTTTAACATTATTTTACAATTTTTATTTTGCTTTCTACAACGAGGAACGACGTACGAATTGAATCAATCAGCAATATCTTCAGCAACTGCGAATTATCTATCTTCCTATACAGGAAAAGTTTTTATTCAGTGCGCAAACTTTAACCATGTATTCAGCATATCATTCTAGACCCCCTAGCGCAGAAACTTTTCGTCAATTTCACAAAAAAAGATCCGCTGTTTCATAGAAAAGTGCAATACCTACGCGGTCAAAATGTACTGTCGGAACAGCTGATTTTTTTTGTATAACCGACGAAAAATGTATGTGCTAGGGGGTCTACAATGATATGCTGAATTCATGGTCACAGTTTGCGCACTGGATAAAAACTTATCCTGTATAAATATAAAAATGAATCCCAATTTCCCTTGGTCACTGCATCACACGTGAACGGCTGGACCAATAGGGTATTTTCCAATTTGATAAAAACTATTTTAATTTGAAGATTGGGACAATATATTTATCAGAAAAATAAAAGTAAGTTTATTTATATCCATTTTCTCCATTAAAAACGATTAAAATCAAATTTCTTTTTCGTTGTTTTCAATTTGAAGCCAAAACGCTCCTTACGATGACTTTTTATCACGTGACATCGTGACGTCAGCTTTGTGTAAACAGCACCAGTACAAATACTTAGTTTGGCGCAGTTTTAGAAGTATTTGTGCACAGAGGCACCGCACACCAGTGATTTCACTTTCTATCCTTAAAAAATCTTGTTAATAATAAACACGACACTCACTTGTTTACTTACTAACTACTTTAGTTTACACAAAGTTGACGTCACGTGATAAAAAGTCATCGTAAGGAGCGTTTTGGCGGTAAATTCAAAACAACGAAAAATAAATTTGGTTTAAATCGTTTTTAATTGAGAAAATGGATATAAATCAATTAACTTTTATTTTTCTGTCACATATTTCGTCCCAATCTTCAAATTAGAATAGTTTTTAATAAATTGGAAAATACCCTATTTTGCTAGTTCTTTTTTTTTGTGTTTCTTATTGTCAGAAGGTTCTTATGAAAGAAAAAAAGAAAAAAGTCGGGCGTAACAGTAGACAATTTATGACCATAATAAGTTTTCTAATGTAACCGTTTGTAATCTTATGGCCTTTGACATAACTGTCAATTTTTTAAATGTGTAACTGTCAGTTGTTTGACATAACTGTCAGCGATTGCGCTCGGTTGTGGTTAATTAAAACAATGCGAATTCAATATTCATAGTTGAGACAAGACGTCTGTCTGGTCAGCTAGTGAGTAATACAAATATTGTAGCTTATTCTTACTTAAAATTAAAACCACTAGGTAGTTAAGTATCTATTAACACAATTTTATATTTAAACAACCCAAATAATTTACTCTCAAACTACTGCCCACCTCATCAAAAACACAACGATATTAACATACAAATAGATATAAATACACCAACAGAAACAAATTGCAACAATTTCTGGGCGTCTCAACCCCATATGCTAAGGGAAATTGCTATACAGGGTGTTGAATGTAGCCGGCCGTATCTGTGTTTACATCTGGCCGTTACAAATGTGTTACATCAAGACAGTGGCGAGAACCGCGTTACTTATCTAGCCGTACTGTGTGATAGGGCTTGCACCTTCGAGTTTTCTGTTGAAAATATTAAATACTAGGTTTTGCCACCGGCTTCGCCCGCGTGATAAAAAGTATCCTATATGTTACTCCAGGTTACAAACTATATGTGTGCCAAATTTCATCCAAACCAGTTGAGCCGTTTTTGCTTGATTGAGTAACAAACATCTAACCATACAAACTTTCACATTTATAATATTACTAGTTTACGCCCGCGGCTTCGCCCGCGTCATCATCATCATCATCATCAGCCTATAATTTTCCCACTACTGGGACACAGGCCTCCTCTCGGTGAGAGGGATTGGGCCGTAATCCACCACGCGGGCTCAGTGCGGGTTGGTAGATGTCACATGTCTTCGAATTTTTGGTTCTAGAACATTCCGGTTTCCTCACGATGTTTTCCTTCACCGTTTTGAGAGCAGTGGTGATGAAATAATTTACACAAAGTAAAGCGCCTAGCTGGGTTCGAACTCACGACCTACAACTCGTAAGTCGCGGCCGTTACCACTTGGCCACCAACGCTCTCGCTTCGCCCGCGTGGAAGTCGGAAATTATCTCACGGGAACCGGAATAAAAAGTTTGCTATGTTTTAATTCAGGTTACAAACTATCTGTGTGCCAAATTTCATTCAAATCCGTTCAGCCGTTTCTGCGTGATTGAGCAACAAACATCTAAATATACAAACATATAGGTAGTAGGATAGGGGAGAGCAGTTGTGGCTCAGTAGTATTGGCCGCGACTTACGAGTTGAAGGTCGTAGGTTCAAACCCTGACAGGTGGTAAATTATTTCATCAACACTACTCTCAAAACGGCGAAGGAAAACATCGTGAGGGAAGTGTCTTAAAACCAAAAATCCAGCGTGGTGGATTACGGCCCACTCTCTCTCACGGAGATGACGCCTGTGTCCCAGCAGTGGGAACATAATAGGCTGCTTATGTAATTGAAATTATTGACGCACTGAAATTAACCAGGCCCTGAATTCACTATGACCACTTAACGATACCTTACTTGTAACCACGTCAATCACATACGAAATCTGCTAATATCGTATTAAAAATTTCGACAAATTGTCTTGGAAAATCCAGAATATGACATTTCGATTCCTCACCGTTACATTGGTTTCTAAGAAACACGATATTGACGTAGTTTGACCGTAGTACGATTCCGCGGGAAATCATTATAACCATACAGAATTGGGGTCCAGGGCCTCAAGTCTGCTATTACAATAGTGTCAGAATGGTCTATCATTGATTTCATAATTGTTGATTTTGACAAGTTTGGTAATCTACTAACATAATGGCGTCATTATGACTTTCCAATGGTCAGCCACTGACACTCCATTGAAAGAAATGGCATTTATTGGTAATCTCGTACATAATGACAAATGAATGACTGGGCGGTAATCTGCAAAAAAATTGTCAGTTCCTAAAATAATATGTAAAAATATATACATAAAATTAAATCTGGCATGAATAAATGTTCAAATTTAGTAGTATTTTTTCGAAAATCATTTCTACTAACGAGTTTCATAATAATGGCAATACGACAATGCCATTATAACACAATTCTGTTACGAGACCATTGACCGACCACTGTTCGACCATTATGAATTCAGCAGATTACGAACTTTTAGCAAAATGACGATGGGATCGTGTTGGAATGACGAATTTATAAAAATAACAGACTAAGGCCCCTGGTGTGATCTAACCCGTAAGTTCTATGTTGGTAAAACTACTGGTACTTTCAATATTATAAAAAAATAAACCTGTATTTTCCATAGAAATAAAATTCTAACTGTATTTCAATGACATCTAAGAATAATCAGACGGTCAATTACAACAAGCATGTAGTTACTTACTTAAATAAATATTTATGTAACTCTCCCTAATACTAAAATAAAAATTACCCACTTATAAGCCACTTCCAAATCATCAAATTAATATTCATTGATCCATTACCCATTTCAAATCAACCTATTCAAAAAATTACCCTAAATATGTAAATTGTCCATTTGACCTTTGACCTGACAGCATCCCCGTTCTAATTTTGATCTCACCTTTGTAACACGTGGACATTTAGAACCGGTTTTTCTTTACAGCATCCCCTTGATACACTTTTGATCTTGTCTGGCAGCTTTTGTAATGGACACTTGTTCTGCTATAGTCAATAGATGGGTCAAATTAGGCCATCTGTTGATGCTGATCTTTTGGAACCTGTTCTCATTTTGATCTCACCTTTATATCACGTGGATATTCAAAACCGGTTTCTTGTTAACAGCATCCCCTTGATACACTTTTGATCTTGTGTTGGTCATAATTAGAGCTTTTGTGATTGGCACTTGGTGTTTATGCACCTCTGTAATGGTCAATAGGTAGGTCAGTTGAGGTCATCTTTTGATATTGATCTTTAAATAGATCAATGTAGATGTGTACTTTTGTAACTTTAGAGGGCTTGAATCAGGGGTGTGAATCTGTACCAACATTGGGTATATGACTAAATGGTCAGTTTTAGCACGATATGGCACTCATGTTAAATGTTTCATAATTCATCATTCATTACAGCCGGAAGACGTCCACTGCTGGGCATAGGCCTACCCCAATTTGGGGGAGCTTGCGATAACCGCCACGCTAGGCAGGCGGGTTGGCGATCGCAGTATGGTGGTAAAATGCATAGAGAACGCTGATGCCCATTCTCTAGTAAGTCCCTTAGTCGCCTCCTACGACACCCACGGGTAGAGATGGGATGGTGCTATCCACACACGGAACGTTAAATGCTTGTCTTTTCATAATATTTGCCTATCCTCACCGATCGACATATTCCTGGGCCATAATCAGATTTTGTTCTGAAACAAAGTCACCATCCCTTATGCACATAAATGTGTTTTTATGATCCTACTAATATTCAAATTGTACAAGTTTAGATGTTTGTTACTTAATCACACAAAAACGGTTGAACGAATTTGAATGAAATTTAGTACACAGGTAGCTTATTACCTGGATTAACACATAGGATACCTTTACCTCGGTAGTACGTTACCGTATAGCGATACTCGACCAAAAGCTGGTATTATAAATGCGAAAGTGAGTTTATTTCTTTTTTACGCTTTCACGCTAAAACGGCTAAACTGATTTGGATAAAATTCATCTTCAATCAACTTGGTTTAGTTCATCTTGGATCGCAGACGGAGTCACGGGCGATAAATTATTGTCTCTTCCTTACAATATTTATGGAACCTGATAGATCTACTAATTTAATGTACTGGATACATTTCCACGGCTGAATCCAAGTTTTTCTTTAGTTTAATTTTCCTTCACATCCACGTGTCAGCCCTGGAGGTACAGTTAAACACGCCATATGTATATCTCAGGCAGTGACCAAACACGCGCCGCGGACTCACGGAAATGGATAGAACAAAGACATGTGTGGAGAGGCGCTCACTTTTGTACTGTAACTTGGCTTAGTCTGGCTTTGAATAGTAAAAATAAACTTATACACGTGACTTAAAATTATATTATACATAGAAGTATGAGGAACAGGGTGAAAAGTGCACTCAACCTCTATAGGGCAGGTTTAAGGAGCCAGGCCTCTATAGGCAGTAGCTAACATACATACATAGGTACATAATCAGCCTTCTAACGTTCCCGGAACTTCTGGGATACAGGCCTCCTCTCTGTGAGAGGGCGTAGGCCATAATTCACACGGGCCCAGTGCGGGTTGGTAGATATCACATGTCTTCGAATTTATGGTTCTAGGACATACCACGGTTTACTCACGATGTTTACCTTCACCGTTTTGAGAGCAGTGGTGATGAAATAATTTACACAAAGTAAAGCGCCTGCCTGGGTTCGAACCAACGACCTACAACTCGTAAGTCGGTGCCATTACCACTGGGCCACCACGGCTCGCTAGCTTAAATTAATTTAATTTCAAAACAGCACAGATAAAAATATTATTTTAATAGCTTACTTCCATGAGATGTTATTCAATGGGAGGGTCTACACCAGTACAAACCTAATTGCGTAAAACACTATCATTCACAATTGGAATATTTTTGAAGGATATTGCTAATCCATTGCTTTATATATGTTCGAAAAATTTGCCTGCTCAACAACACAAACGACAACGGTAGTATATGTGAAGCTGTTTTTTTTTTAATTTTAAGATCATAATGTACCATTAACTCAGAAAAAATAAAAAATATTATTTAAAAAATAACGCAATTAATTAAATAAATTAATAATTTCCCTCCACTGCCATTTTTCAGCCTAATGTTAGTGTGCTACGATTTCCCGCTGATTCCCAGCCATACAATTTAACAGCTGACACCACTCCATAGCTCCCTCTGTCACAATAGACAGTTTCGTCCGCACATTTAACAAGCTGATCGTAAGCACGGAGGTTCAACGTCTCCGACTAAATAAATCCTCACTCTACGTAAACAATTATCCTTCATGTGGATCATTAATTTTCTTGAAAAATCTCTCTAAAGAGCTGTAAAATATAGGTAAGAGTTCAGAAAGGCACAATATTAGCCCTTACTGTTGCTTAAAACTGTGTTATGTTGATGGGATAAGGATAATGTTTCAATCGAATATTTACCTCTTAAGAGGCATCAGTGTTTCAGGAGTTTTTCATGAAGCCAAATTACAAAAAGGAACATTGACAAAGCGTGTGGTAGGTGAAATGTTCCATGTGGTGGCGATTTCCATGTGGTGCCGGACGTAAAAGAATAACACCATCCCATTTCTTCCCGTAGGTGTCGTAGAAGGCGACTAAGGGACTTAATGGAGAATGGGCAGCAGCGTTCTCTATGCATTTTACCACCATACTGCGATCACCAACCCGCCTGCCAAGCGTGGCAATTATGGCAATACCCTTCTTTTTGGGGAGGCCTATGTCCAGCAGTGGACGTCTTTCGGCTGAAATGATGATGATGAGGTGAAAATGGGTCGCAGTATAGATAGCGTGAGTAGATCAATCTATCAAGAGCTTTTTCTGGAAAAAATGACAATGTGCAGTCAGCAAAAGGGGTAGATTAGTAACAAGGGTCGTTGGATATGGTTGACGTTTAGTAAGAAACCGGTGGATGCTTTCGAATAAAATAAAAATACCCTTCCGTCCTACGAAGCCCGCGTATTTTACGCGCGAAACAGTGATTCTTGTGAAATATGAATAATACTATCGGAATACGACTCGAATGCGTCATTACTAACACCACGAAGATCCTAATTAATAACAATGGTACACCTGTATACCAGCGGTGCTTGACGGTGATTTCATCTTTGATACACATGTGAACCAGTCGAGACCTACAAACAAAAAAATTTCTTTCGAAAACATGCATCGGTTTCACAAACTTCAACTATATCCGTCGACCCTCGTTACTAATCTCTTTTGGTCAATGTCCATACATAACATAACACATGTTCTCTTCGAAGGGTTAGGCAGAGGAATACTTGCCACCCACATTTCAACAGTTATATTTCTAATAACGATAATAATGACAAGTTTCCTTCCATGTCACAGTCATGCCAGTTTTATTTATAAGATTGTTCTCCCAAGAAAAATAAAAAAAGGAAAATTATGAAACGGTACAGATTCGTAGCAACTTTTTTTTTTAATAACAGGCTACTTACTTAGATAGAGAAATATTTAACAGCTTCCAGTTAAAATTATACCCAACAAGTACCTACCGAGGAAACCTACTAATGCCACATTAGTGACCCAACCCATACAATGGCGGAATACCCAGCATTACCCAGTTATATTCCTAGAGTAGTGGCTCGAAATCTGTTAGATCACTTTAAAGTACCCTTCCACCCTAAAGTTTTAGGTTAGGGACAGTTCGGGACCTCCGGGATAGGGCCCGCTGCTGATAGCGTGGAATAAACATTATACAGCGGTACTCGAGATACGATGTGTCATTAGGCGTTTTTATTGAGGTATGGATGAGATGTTCTATCGAGATTTTGACGAAGGAGGTAAAGTCTCTATTTGTAGATTTTGGCAGATAAGAATCTACAAGCCAAGTTTACAGAAATACAATTATGTTAGGTGTGCTTACTAGAAATTGGGCAGCAGCGATCTCTATGCATTTTACCACCATACTGCGATCGCCAACCCGCCTGTCAAGCGCAGCGATTATGGTGGCAAAACCCACTTTTTGGGGGAGGCCTATGTCCAGCAGTGGACGTCTTTCGGCTGAAATGATCGTGATGAGGTGTGCAACCCATTGTTGTTGATGCCGATAAAAATACATTTTGTGTGTGTATCACATAATTTATTTTATAAATTACCATTCTTACCACTAATTGAAGGACTAACTAATTCTCGGCGCCTATAAACAAAAACGGGACGTTTTGCTTGCTAACGTTATTTTCAAACGGGGCAAATAATTAGTTTTGTAAGCTAATTTTACCTGTGACAGCTACTTCCAAATAGGGCGGGTCTACTATGAGAAATACTAGAAATTATGTTTGGTTCATCATTGGTAAAGGTACAAGTCTTAATTTTAACCTCCAACTGTCCGTAAATTGTAGGAATCGGCGATAAGTAAGTAGGCATTAAACTAAGAACAATTAGCAAATTTATAATGTTTAGCAAGGATATATTTAGTCTCATTATTCTGGGACTCATAAAAATCTTTCACTACATTTATCCCACCAAAATCCTTCTTGCCCTACCTACAATATTTTTTTCCTCCGCCCACGACACACAAACCTATGAGTGTGTAAACAAACTAATGAGCATGTGTGCGTGAACCCATTTTATCAGCCAATGGTCAAGCGGTCAGCGCAAGAGGGAGATAAAAGATCCATTTTAACATTAATGTGAGAGAGATAGATGCTTTAGGAGGGGAGCTCAACCCTTTCAGTTTTTATTTGGAGACTGTTTTTGCACACACTAGTTTGTCAAATGTATTGTGGCGAATAGTTTAAAAATGTTTTTAAGACTCGGGTTTTGTTACCAATCTTTAACTAGGCTTTTATTTGGCCATTCATTCGCGTATACTGTAAAAATGTTTCGTCAGTTAAAACTACCAAAATCTGTCTTCTACGCATGACCTAAATATCTACCGAGGTTAGTTTTGTCAAGTATTAAGGTGAACTAAAAGAATTGCATGAAAAGTCTACCCAACTTTCAACGAGCTCTAACTTTCCTATTCACTCCATTTGCCACCACATAGCCAGCGACATGAGAACAAAAGTTATATCCAAGAGTAATTTAACTCAATAAACTTTACATAGGCTTGCTATAGGTATGTATATTTTTCAGAGGGCCGAGGGATTACCCACAGAATTACTATTGATTTGGGAGCGCACCCGCTCGGCCGCCTTCCAAATGAACAGGCCGAAAGTACTGCTCTAGAGTTGGTGATACCAGTTTAATATTTTTGTTTGACGTTGTTTTGTGTGGAGAACGGAACATAGGTATTAATAGAAAGGTTGGCAAGTTGAATGACATTGGAAGAACAAGTTTTATAACTTCTTATATTCTACTTATTTTAGGATTTTTATATAAACTTCGAACCCAAGTCGGCTGGAGCAAAGGCAATTTCTACAGATGGGGTTCCCGGACGGCTCAGATCTCAAGTGCGTTTGCGGCACATCCCCACAGACAATGGCTCACCTTCCATCCTGAGCTGCATGCCCTGCCACCCGCCCATTTGATGACCTTATGACTGCGTCAGTAAGCAAAGTTCGCGCAGCTGAATTTTGGGCTTCTGGTGTTAAAGCTTTTGGCATCGATACGCTGTAATATAGGCATATGTAACTTCATCATGTGACACTGTTTCAAAGATGGCGCAAAGTAGGTAAGTGCCAAAGGCAGAAAAATTTAGACGAAAGTCTCTCCACCAAATGGAACTTGCATTTGGAAAGTCGGAGAGCATTGTATTGTAACTATGTGGGTAACGAGAAAGACAGTAACGAAAAGTTAATAAACTTATGAAACTGTGTAAACTCCCTATGCTGTTTTTTCAGAGCCGATCGGATACAATACATCCTTGATCTCACACATAAACGCGGAAACAACAGAATTTAAAAATATGAAGGAAATTCGCAACTAACTGTTGGGTACAACAGCTCTATAAACTTCCAACGCAAAAGTTCGCAAGGCCCAACCTGAATTTATTAAGCTGGACCCTAGAAAGGTTTGCCGTATGCAGATAAGGGATTTATTTAG
The DNA here is from genome assembly GCA_949987655.1 of Polymixis flavicincta. Taxonomy (NCBI): domain Eukaryota; kingdom Metazoa; phylum Arthropoda; class Insecta; order Lepidoptera; family Noctuidae; genus Polymixis; species Polymixis flavicincta. Next base: position 17,524,865 of record OX465184.1, read on the forward strand.
CGGAAAGGTCCGTCCCTGGGTTAACGCTAAAACGCCTTTTGGGTCGACGATGACCAGGATTGGGACCAAATTTATTGTCGGCTTTCGGCTTTCGCGTTGATTTATTCGTCCCCGGGTGAATGGAATCAACGGACCGGTTGATAATAACGCTTGGTACGACGTTTTTGCGTAGGCATAGAACATGTTTATGTGAAATGGTTTAATGCTGATAAATTGGGAGGGTGTGGGGATTTTTGTAGGTGTCTTGTGCCTGCTCCTTTGCATCTAGGAGAAGTGTGGTGTTGTTGTGACGATGGATGCAGTGTAAAGCCGTTTCTAATAAGAATTTGAGAGTTTTATTCCGCAACCTTAGGTACCTACTTTTGATTTTGAGAATCAAACCCACTAATCGCTTTTGGGTATGGCCATTACCTATAGGCGTACCTACCAGCGAATTTCTGAAGATTGGACTTTAGCATTTTATTCTAACTAGAGCCACTAGCAGACAGAAGGACGCTTTCATCTTTCATCCCCTTTCATCATCATCATCAACATCATCTGCCTAGCCCTTTCCTATGTTGGAGCGGCTTCCAGTCGCAGCCGAATACCAGTATTTTACACGGAGCGACTTCCTATCTGGGTAATACGATAGATACCCCATATTAAAGACTGGTTGTCAGACTTTCAGGCTTCCAATGACCCGTAACGACTGCCAAAGATCGACAAATCACAGCCGGGACCAACAGCATAACGTGCTTTCTGAGGTAGTCTTAATTCATTTGTAACCTGTTTGTTATTATTGTATCTTTGCAATGCCTTAAAATATATGAACCTGGGGGACTTGTGTCCTTTAATACATGTTCTCCTTATAACTTAGCAAGGGTGCAAGTTACGACAACTTCTAGTGCTATGTACAGTCGCCAGCAAGTCAAGCTATCCCAAACTGTCAAATTTTCCCAATTGAACATGAACCTTATTCCTTTTTGCAATAAAGTTGAAAAACTATGAAAGAAATTTGACAGATTGGGGTAGCTTGATGTGCTAGCCGCTGTACCTATCATACCAAAAAATACTAATTGAATTGCCAGTTATTTGCCGGTTGTAGGAGGAAGTATGTAAACCACCTTACGTAAAACGTTCACTTAAGGTCTTGTTCTCCAAAAACTAAAAACTTCGGTCCCATAAATTGAACACAACATACCTAGTTGTACAAACTTTCTCACAACATATTGGTTCGCAAGGTTGTAGGCCGCGGACGTGCAATGCGAGTCGGCCGCGGGACGGTACCTAAATGGCGCCAATTACACGCCGGCCGGTACGTGATGCGACTTGAGATGGCGCGGCTGTGGCGGTTGGATGAGTATGGATGTGGCGCCGAAATAGGGGAAAATATGTACAGACGCCAGCACATCAAGCTATCCCAAATTGTCAAATTTTCGCAATAGGGTATTTTCCAATTTATTAAAAACTATTCTAATTTGAAGATTGGGACGAAATATGTAACAGAAAAATAAAAGTAAATTGATTTATATCCATTTTCTCAATTAAAAACGATTTAAACCCAATTTATTTTTCGTTGTTTTGAATTTACCGCCAAAACGCTCCTTACGATGACTTTTTATCACGTGACGTCAACTTTGTGTAAACTAAAGTAGTTAGTAAGTTAGTAAAAAAGTGAGTGTCGTGTTTATAATTAACAAGATTTTTTTATGGATAGAAACTGAAATCACCGGTGTGCTATGCCTTTGTGCACAAATACTTCTAAAACTGCGCCAAACTAAGTATTTGTACTGGTGCTGTTTACACAAAGCTGACGTCACGATGTCACCTATTAAAAAGTCATCGCAAGGAGCTTTTTGGCGGTAAAATCAAAACAACGAAAAATAAATTTGATTTTAATCGTTTTTAATGGAGAAAATAGATATAAATAAATTTATTTTTATTTTTCTGTTAAATATAGTTTTTATCAAATTGGAAAATACCCTATTGAACATGAACCTTATGCTTGTGTCCTAAAGTTGAAACTCTATCAAAGAAATTTGACAGATGGGGTAGCTTAATGTGCTGGCCTCTGTACAATTTTATTAGTAGGACAAACAAAGCAGTCTTCAATTATTTTCAAATAATTGAAGACTGCTTAGTTTTGGGTTTGCAGACTCTCTCAACGCAGGTTTTCTCTAATCCAGACGAGAGTTTATATTTCGCCTGGATTAGAGAGAACTAGCATTTCACTACTTTCGTAGTTTCTTTTCTTTTAAGATTCAAACAATCATTTTCAACAACTGTAACCGACTCACATAAGATTTCTAGTTGAAATGTTTTAACAGGGAAGTTCAATAATGAGCGTCATTTTAGCGGTCCAGGATTTGGAATTGGAATCCAATTGAAATGGAGTAGGTAGCGACATCTATATTTCGAAATTTGAAATGTAATCAAATTCTTAGTTTGACTATTCCCTGACAGATGGCATTATACGAATATTTTACTTTAAAGAAAAGGTTTGGTCACAAAGGCAAGGTAAGTAATATTATTTTGGAATTTTACTTCCACGTACACTAAGGTTCCGTGTTCATTCAAGTAAAAAACATTATGGTTAAGTACCTATTAATTTAAGTCGGTTGATTATGACTGAAGTTTAGATTCGATATTTAAAAAAATACCCAAGCAACGTATTTTCTTGAAAATTCCAAGTCGCATCCACTATCACTTCACGCCAAAACAACTCGGACGGTCCTAACCCAAAAGTTCGCCCTTTAAAGTACACATGTAACAAACCAAAACACGTGCGTTTTACGACTAGGGACGCTCACTAAACTACTGAAATCGTTCGCGAATGGAACGCCATTTTTTTACCTCCGTGAAATATGAAACCGGCCGTTGTTTGCACGGGACATAGGTACATACCTACCTACGTTGTCGGACAATGTAGGTAAATGATTGATAGTGTCAATATTTTGCGGGTAACCCGGCCATTATGTGATTTGTGGGCGTCGGATGCAGGTTATTCAATCTTTTGTGTGTGAAAGTTTGATGTTTATTATAAGGTCATTTGTTGTGATTTTTCTCGTGTATTCCCGTTCAAATGTGAAAATGCACTTATTTATTCTAACTTTAAAGTTTCAAGAATTTTAGCTTTTTCACGATTGAACAACAAGACTAAAAATTATTTAGTGGGACCTATAGGAATTAAAAATAAAACAACAAATTATGGTTGTCAGTCCCACGAATGGGAAGAAATCTAATGTAATTTATACAATTCCCGTTTGTCCCTAGTCATATTTTTTGTTTAAGTATTTGTATATTTTTAAGCTAGGTTCGATTAGAGTAGACACTGTTCTCGTTTTAAACGACATGGGTCACAATTAGTTAAAACTATTTTTACCTCTGATTTGGATTTGATATTTGATAGAGGACGTGAATAATAAAAACAATTTCGAACAAAATAATAATTTATTTACACAATTCTGATACTAATTTAGTATCAGAATTGTGTAAATAAATTATTATTTTGTTCGAAATTGTTTACTTACACAAATAAATGGTTATTGTCCGTGTGATTTCGTTTTAATACATTGTGAATTTAAATACATGCATAACATTGGATAACACTGTTATCAGAACTGTCAAAGGTGCATTCAACTAGAAAATATGTATCCTTAACATGTGTTACTGATATTTTGCGAATTTTATTTGGAACTAGCTAACTTTTGCCAGCGGCTCCACCGGCGTGGTTGTCGGTTATCGCGTAAAAGTAGCCTATGTCCTTCTCCATATCCCAGGCTATATCTCAACCAAATTTCAAGACGATCGAATCAGCGGTTTCGGCGTGAAAGCGTAACAGACAGACAAACAGAAAAAGTTGCTTTCACATTTATTATATTAAAGAGAAGTAGGGATTACACCTAACTGGTAATGACATTGTTTTACAGAAATTAATAAATATTAATTTATTACATAAACATACATTATAATTTAACTAAGTGGATATCTAATAATATCTAGTGCCTATATTGAACTTGGTTTTTGACATAACGATATTTCAGGTCTTATCAGTATGAGAGATCTTGGTTTTAAGTAAGAAAAATAAATCAGGTACATTTCTGTGGCCAAAAACGGGTTATTCAAATTTAGACTAACGCACAAAGTAGAAAAAAAACTGGAGGAGGTTATGCATTAACCTCCTCCTTTTTTGAACTTGGTTAATAAGGATGAAATTAAATGTTTAGTTAGTTAATCTCTTAATACTTACTATTTTATAATTTTGGATGGCAGTCATAATACTAATTTAGTGGCTAATTATTATGATATTATTAGCATTGTATAAAAATGTTTATAGCAATTTTCCATCAACAACAGGAAAATTTTTGCTTAATTCAGGAACGAAAATTCATTGAAACTGGGGCTATGGTTATGTCTCGTAACCCTCATGATCTCTCCCTTTAACATTGCAGTTGCTGTATTTTTTAAACAATTAAGTTTCTAAAAGAAACTTCAGCAAGATATTACTCCCGTATAATTCAGGTCATTGTTTTTTTCAATACACTGACTGTAACGCCATCTAGGTATTATTGAGAGAACACCATTTTGGTTACTCGTTTGTTTAATACGGTCAAGATAGATGGCGCATTCAGAAGACTTACCAAAATGGTATAATTTTATGGATAAAATCTACATTATTTTATTTGATATTTTAATAATTGGCTATAAAAACTACACTAAATATAATTTAGATACTATATAAAAGATTTGTATATACTTATTAATTAACTACAATTGAATTTTCTATTGGATTTATTAAAATATAATATAACAGTGCCTTTAATATAATATCCCGCAAGATTATCACAAAATGATCGGTCATGGAGAAATATTGCTATCTAAAAAATTTATAACCACAAATTCATCACAAAAATTACAATAAAACAATAATTTTATTTTATCACTGTACCTCTAAATTTAGCACCTGAATAAAAATTTAAATAAATTAGGTATTAACCAAATTGAGTCGCACCTGTATTAAATTCATTCGTGTTTTCCAGTTTAACAGATCCCTATTGTGTCCTAACTCCTTTATTTGAATTCAAAACCATAGATTATTATCAATCATTGCCACTTGCTCAATTATCAACTTTAGTCTACACATACTTTAAACTGGTTTTTGAACGACAAGAGTCGAAAACATTTTTGGGTGCAATGGAATTTGAATTTGACTGTGTATGAGATTGAGTTGACTGTTCCAAAACAAGATTTTTATCCAAGATTCTGAATTGATGTTAAAATCAAATTAATCCTTAGTTACGATTTGCACTATAGTCTTTATTATCCGGTTACCTTTCTCGTAATGTAGGAGGTTCAAACCTGGGTCGTTGATTTTCTCTTCTAATAAGTTTATAAGCTCCACTCGTATCGTTTTTAGCATTTCTGCGACCTGAAAATATGTACATTTTAATAATTATAATTTATTTAGTGACACCAAAAATATTAACATTACAACAACCATTTTTTTCGTAAAAAATTGTAGGCAATAATGAAAATATTATTTTAGACACATAGTTTTAGAAGTATTGCAAGATGGGAGCATCTGTAACCGAACTAGGTTTAGTACTACTTAACTATCAATGGCACAGCGGGGTATTTATGTAACAAACTAACAGTAGCAAAGGCTTTCATTTTGATACTTTAACATCATTCATTGCGTTATTTACACAATTGAGCAGACATTTTTTTTTTCGAAAATATGGAGCAATATATTATTAGCAATATCCATAAAAATATTTAGATTGTGATTGATAGTGTGTTACGCAATAGGGTATTTTCCAATTTATTAAAAACTATTCTAATTTGAAGATTGGGACGAAATATGTAACAGAAAAATAAAAGTAAATTGATTTATATCAATTTTATCAATTAAAAACGATTTAAACCAAATTCATTTTTCGTTATTTTGAATTTACCGCCAAAACGCTCCTTACGATGACTTTTTATCACGTGACGTCAACTTTGTGTAAACTAAAGTAGTTATTAAATAAATAAGTAAATGTCGAGTTTATTATTAACAAGATTTTTAAAGGATATAAAGTGATATTACTGGTGTGCGGTGCCTCTGTGCACAAATACTTCTAAAACTGCGCCAAACTAAGTATTTGTACCGGTGCCGTTTACACAAAGTTGACGTCACATGTCACGTGATAAAAAGTCATCGTAAGGAGCGTTTTGGCGGTAAATTAAAAACAACGAAAAATAAATTTGACTTTAATCGTTTTAATGAGAAAATGGATATAAATAATTTTTTTTATATTTTTCTGTTAAATATATCCTCCCAACCTTCAAATTAAAATAGTTTTTATCAAATTGGAAAATACCCTATAGGGTATATACCAATTTAAAAAAAAAATTTTTTTTGAAGATTGGGACGATATATTTAACAGAAAAATAAAAATAACTCGATTTATATCCATTTTCTCAATTAAAAACTATTAAAATCAAATTTGTTTCTCGTTGTTTTGAATTTATCGCCAAAACGCTCCTTACGATTGACTTTTTAATCACGTGACATCGTGACGTCAGCTTTGTGTAAACGGCACCGGTTCAAATACTTATTTTGGCGCAGTTTTAGAAGTATTTGTGCACAGAGGCACCGCATACCAGTAATATCACTTTCTATCCATTAAAAATCTTGTTAATTATAAACTCGACACTCACTTGTTTACTAACTACTTTAGTTTGCACAAAGTTGACGTCACGTGTGGTCACGTGATAAAAAAATATCGTAAGGAGCGTTTAGGCGGTAAAATCAAAACAACGAAAAATAAATTTGATTTAAATCGTTTTGAATCGATAAAATGTATCTGAATCAATTTACTTTTATTCTTCTGTTACATATTTCGTCCCAATCTTCAAATTAGAACAGTTTTTAATAAATTTGAAAATACTCTAATGGCAAGTGAAAACAGAGAAGCATTAAAAACCTCATGAAAGTTGTGCACTATGCCAAATCATAAATTATGCTCCTGAAATTGTTATATTAATCATAATCCGTTTTATTACAAAACGCGATCTATCTTTAGTTCTAGCCTAAAACTTAAGTCAGTTTTTGCATTACCAACTTTTCTTCTATTTGGGTAAAGTTCTTAATACAAAAATGACAATTTAACACTAGACTAAGTTATAAGTTTTGTAAAAGGAGCTGTATTTCGATTGCAGTTAGGTTCTTATTTCAAAAACAGGTTCGATGGTTTAAAACATACCTAGAGAAAAACCTTGTTTTGTAATAAAGGGGTATGGGTGTTACCCGTGAAAGTTTTGTAATGAGAATGTTCATTCGTCAACTTACTTCGTGTTTTTCCACTTGGAACATTATCCAACCATCTTCTAACGATACTATGAATGTCCCACTGTGAAGTTCTACTGACAAACTGCAACCTGCAAACAACAAACAAATTAGTTTTTAGTCATAATCATACGTTAACCCGTTGGTCGCTACTATCGTTCGTGGATCTTTCACAGTCGTATGAGGGTACTCAGAAGCCCGAAAGACTGTCAGTCTTATTTTACTTAAGGGTATCGTATTATTGGCCTTGGAGGTCAGATAGGAAGTCACTATACGTACATGTAAAATATTAACACTCAGCTGCATCCGGTTAGACTGGAAGCCGAACCCAACATAGTTGGGGAAAGCTATGAGTCATAATAAATCAAAACTAGTACTTTTTTTTGTAAATAAAACATTTTTGATAACAATTTCTTCTTTTTCTAAACAAAATTAAAATGGCCAAAAAAGGTATTTAGGTCTATTTTGTAATTCTAAGAAAATCTATGACTTATTATTTTCAGCTTATCCTACTAATATTATATATGAGAAAGTTTGTATGTTTGTTATTCAATCACGCAAAAACGGCTGAACAGATTTGGATTAAATTTGGCACACAGTCTATAAGATACTTTTTATCCCGCCAGTACGCTCCCGAGTCATAATTTCCGTATACAACGCAAAAGCCAGTGAAACAATAAAATCATAATAATACTAACCAGAAAACAGCACAAGCGGCAGCTGGGGTACCATGGAACACTCCCTTATGAACACCCTGCTCGTCTTGACCTTCTCTTGGTACACCATATAAGGGCTGGTGAAGTATCCGATGGAAGAGTTGACTGAAGACGGATGTAAGGCCACGTAGCCGTCGGTTTTCGTCTTGAATTTCAGTTCGTCCGGAGTAGGCTGGCGTGGGATAGCCCCGCCCGCTTGCATGTGGAATGATTTTTCGGGTGTTAAGACCTGGAATGAGAAAATGGTGTTTTGAGTAGCTGGTCCCATATTAATATTTTACCAAATGATGGCTTAGCTATTTGTGTAACCAAGTACCTAATGGGCTATAAGCAAGGGATTTTTTGTTTTGTGTGCATCTACGTGAAACTGTTGCCCTCGTGTAAGTTTGTTTTGACCATCCCTGGATTGGTGAAGGACCAATCGGAACACCGAACATGGTCGATGCGTTAGATCGAGACGGGTTTTTTTTTTGAGGGCGGTTAATCGTCAAATAACTTCTCCCGCTCTAGGTGAAGCAGGAGGGCGTGTCAGACTTTTACTGACTAAAACCCACCCGTGTTCCCTCAGTAGCCTGTGTGCCAGGGGCAGCGGTATCTCTTTCGAACAACCCGCACCCCTGGCAAGCATCGGCCCTTGCGGACCCCACCAGTTGGTGCTGACATCTCTGAGGCGCGCGTGCAATACAACGCGCTGTCGTAGATCGAGATGGTTAAAAGAATCTCACGCTTGGGAGCCACTCGTATCTTTAAATTGTTACTACGGTTCCGAAGAACTCTATAGGTGTCAATATACAGAGTGGCAGGGACGAAGAGGCACAGCCGGTTGCCATAGATTCTACATGATGATGAGCCCGTCTGCGTAGACATTTTTCACCGGTTATTAAAGTGGATGGACTGAATCCATGGTCCAACCGGTCGCGCATCGTTGTCGTTGCATCCTGTCTTTAAAGTTGAAATATTGAATTACCTTGACTACATTCGGATACAATGCTGCACATAGAATTGCTGCCAGCAATTTGTCGTTATTCCCATTTGTGTTTAACTGAAACAAAATACAATTTTAATGTTAGTGGTGCCCAGCGGTCGAAATTCGACCATAATTCATTAAAAATTTATGTGTGAACGTTATTATTATACAGGATATTAAACACGATTAATATACAGGATAAGTTTTTATCCAGTGCGCAAATTGTAACCATGAATTCAGCATATCATTCTAGAACCCCTAGCGCAGAAATTATTCGCGGTTGTGCAAAAAAAATCTGCTGTTTCATAGAAAAGTGCAATATCTACGCGGTCAAAATGTATGGAACAGCAGTTTTTTTTTTTTTTTTTTTTGTGTATCCGGCGAAAAATTTCTGCGCTAGGTCTAGAATGATATGCTGAATTCCTGGTTACAATTTGCGCACTGGATAAAAACTTATCCTGTATAGATTAACAGAGCTCATCTGATTATGACTAAGACAGCAGATTACAAATTAAGCAGATAAATTAAAACTATCTAGAGCTGTTATACAACGATAAATGAAAGTTACTTTCACATTCATTCGTATTTACTCAACAAAAACGCTCAAGATGCAATGAATCCAGGTCAGAATGGAAACTATGAATGATAATTTATTCCTTTATACATATAGTGAGATTACCTCATCTCCAGTCAAACTAGCCACGGAATCTTTCCTCATCTTCTTCCGTAACGCGGGCATGTCAGGGACGAACCCAATAGACGCAAGCAAGCCCAAGAGCTGGTGCTTAATATCGGCCAACATTAGCAACGTCTTGTGGGATAGGAAGTTCTCGCTGGCGAAGACTAGGGCAGCGTGGGTACTGCTTTTCATTGCGTGTTGCCATTTCTGTAAACAAACTTGACTGTTTTATTTTATGACTTAGTAGCAATAAGGTTCACATCACGGGGTCAAGGCCTCAAGGTCTTAGTTTCATTTCACCATCTCCATTTCATCAAACGCATCGAGCGCGTTTGACGTTCCGATTGGCCCTGAATTGGTGATAGGTCAATCGGAACGCCGAACGCGCTCGAAGCGTTTGGTCGAGATGGTTAAATAAAACTCACACTAGGGCCACTTCTCTTTAAGCACGAAATCCGTAGATTACGCGTTACGTCAATAAAATAAAAACATGTTATTTCATATAAACCTACATGGGCACTTATGAAACGTCAGAAGCTAGGTGCTCGGTTCCAATCGGTCGTTTCATACGGACAAGAGCCAGCAAGAAACTTCACGGTTACTCTTTAAAAAATAATTGGCTTTTACAATGTTTTCAAATTACAGTGATAATAGGTATGGGAGGATAGTATGGGCCTAGTGCCTACTCCGTCTATGAATGTGTGACTACACGACTTGACAGTTGTACTTACTGCCGATATTATTTTTCCCGTCCGAAAAATTAATAAATCGGGAGTAGGGTTAATTTCGAAGTATCGAACTACCTTCGTACGGACCCGTATCTTCGTTGATGAACTTTGACATTAGGCCCCCTGGGTATAGACAATGTTGGAACTAGTGACGTTGCAGCACGTACAAATAATGTTAGACTACACGCTAATCCATTTTAAAGTTGGGTTGCAGTTGAAATTGTATTAGTATAATGTTAATTTGACTTGCCGAATATTGCCGAAAACTCGAAGAATGTATAGTAAAAAGAAGGCTAGCCAAAATAACTAGGGACAATTTACTTTCCATGTGATGTTATGTCAAATAAATATGACATATATGTACATGTGACAACATAATATATGTCAATAAGATAATGACATCTTACCCTGTATGCTCTCAATGTTGTCAGCTGGTCACTTTGTGCACATGCAAATTCTCTTCGTTTCGCGTCTGCCTCAGTCTGTAAAATAAAATAAAATGTCAACTTCAGACACCTCTTGTTTTGCATAAAACAACGAATATTTATTCTGAACAAAAAAGAAACGCAATTACTAAAAATTTATTAAATACACGCATAGCAAAAAGCCTTGTGTTCACCCAATTACATTACATTGCATTTAAAATAACTACCTCTAATATGGAGGTTTGGCCCAGTTGCTACCACCGGTTGCTATGACCCTGTTCCGAAGGCGGAGCACTATTTTTAAACGTTTTTTTTTTCTTTAGTATTTTCAAATGGATTATACTGTAGATACTGTAAACTCACCTTCTTTCCAAACGGAGCCACAAAAGGACTTTTATGGCTCAAAAAAGCAGCCATAGTCAACGCAGAGTCCACACAACAGAATATAGCCCCGAACAGCATAAGCTTGCCTATCCTGACGTCTACGGGCAATGCGGCTAGATGCTTGCCCAACGCGGTCAGGCTAAATGCCTTGTCGAGTGCCCCTACGTCTTGGAGACGGGAGAGAGCGCCATCTATATTCTGTTTTGTTGGTGGTTCTACTGTTTTGCCTGGAAATATGGAAAATAGAGTTAAGTTCAATGAGGTTGGAATGATTTTTGCTAAGTCACTGGAATGCCTAGATGCCTGTTCTCTGATGTCATGTAAATAACTGGCGAATCTTTCCTTCCGTTGTTATGGTCAAAAGAGTATTGGCAGGAGACTCCTTGGAGAATATAATTGATATACATTTGTTCTTGTCAATTATAATCTGAGATCGGATACCCAGATGCATATTCACTTAAAGTTGAGATGTTTTCTAATATGGAACGCGCTTTTATATCGAAAAAATCTGTGTTTGATGTAAAAATAATATGTTTTAACACTCACCCTTCTCTTACAGAATTACACCCTACATAAACATATTTGCATCAGGTTAAATTTTAAATAAACATGCATATGAATAGTTATGCAATCCTTATAATTTAAAAGTCGCTTCCATTCTTTATACCCGGTTATGCATTCCCGGTGTTCCTGGCATCCCAGGATTTTTTTACAAAAAATATTATTAAACGATCCGCTTCCATACTTTCATTACTAAAAACTTACTTTGGGTAAATATGCTTCCGATAATCCGATCCCTTACTACAATGTGCCTATTGTCACAAAAAGATAATGACACAGGTCTGTTGGCGCGGTGGCGGGATCTTTGGCTATCATTGTATCTTTTTCTTTTTGTACACCACTCTTACCTTTCATAATTTTGTTATAGGAGAGCGGGATAGAGTAAAAGATATACCTAGCACAGGTATATCTTTTACTTAAGGTGAAACAAGTCCACATTTTTTCCATACAAACTTCGGGAGGGTTTTACTCCACTGTTTGACATTGTACATCAAAACTTAGACATGGTATGGTTTTGTCTCATTATTAATATTGTCGGTGCGGAAGCAGAATACTAAAATAAAAAGCCATTAAAAAGTTATGAGCCAACAAAGATTAATTTTTCTTGTTAATTTAACCTAACTTTGGGCGTGTTTAAGTAATAAAAGAAGTGTAAAATCTCCAAAACTAAGTCGGTACCGACAAAGTTCAATTATCGATAAGTTCAATAAACTTTATTGGTCATTGATTTATGCCGTGGTTTTTTCATAAAACCCGATCTTCCGAAGGACTTTTCTAAATTTTTTCGCGAATGTTTTGCTATAAATGCTCCTGTATCTCACTCAATAACGTTGTGCGTGTAGACTAGCGTCTAACTGCTCATCACTGATACTATCTCTGTCGTATACGAAGCCTGGTGAGACAGCGTGATATTTAGCCAGGCCCACTAGAGAGTTCGAGCCCGCGAAAAGTGTCCCAAAAGGAAACGCGTCGAGGGTGTCGCGAAAGGAGATCCTATTGTAAGATTAAATGTAAAAGTTGCACTAGTTTCTGAAATAAACTTTTTTTTTTGTTAACGCTTTCTCTAGCGTAACCTTAATCTGACTAGCCTGTCCCATTGCCAGGCAAAGCCCTCCCTCTCTCTTTTCCACACAATACTGTCTTTTGCTAGTGCTGCCTTTCGGTAGGAGTCAAACTCGTCGGCTTGGGTGGAGCACCGCCGTGTCCTCGTGGAGGCGAACGGAGGCGGCGATCCCTCGCGTCCGGCCCTGGTCCAGGCCATGGTACGGAGCGAGAGGGCATGGGTAGCCGTCACCTCCTTCAGCGAAGCAGTGATGCTCGCGAAGAGGGAGGCGGCGCACGTGAGGGAGAGGCAGCATATGCACCCTCGCGACCCCAGCCGCCGCAGGATACGGAGACGCCCTGGGCGTCGGGAATCCCAGGCCGATTTCCGGCCACCGTAGGCTTGCGGACGGCGTGTCGCTGTCCGGTAAGGACCAAGCCCAAGTCGACGGCGCGTTGTGTTCCACGCGCGCCTCAAAGAGATGTCAGCACAAAATGATGGGGCCCGCAAGGGCCGATCCCTGCCAGGGGTACGGGTTTGTTCGAAAGAGATACCACAGCCCCTGGCATACGGGCTACTGAGGGAACACGGGTGGGTTTTAGTCAGTAAAAGTCTGACACGCCCTCCTGCTCCACCCAGAGAGGGAGAAGTTATTTGACGATTTCCCAACCAAAAAAAAAACTGTGAATGTTCATAAAATTACGAGAATTTCCCCTCTGATATCTGTCACGCAATTCAACAAGCACTCACCTAACACCTCATGTATACTCATATCCTGGAACAGCGGCAGGATCTTGATCTTCAGCAGCAGCTGTTCCAGCGGCACGCGGTGTATCTCGGGCACGGGCTGCTCCAGGATGTGGTGGGCGTAGCGGTGCGACGTGAACAGGTGCACGCACACGCCCGCCATCACGCGCCCCGCGCGGCCCTTGCGCTGCTTGGCGTTGGCGCGGGACTCCCACACCAGGTCTAGGGACTCCATGTTGCGGTTGGAGTCGAATCTGGTGGAATAATAATGGATATATGGTTTTTTTTTAAGAGAAATGTAAGGTTATTTTGACGGTTTGCTTAGTGTGTTTATTGATTTTGAAGTAATTTAAACACTTACAGTAAACTGGTAAAATAAAAGATATATGGCGTCCAATATCTAGATCAGGTCAGTTTTTTTTTTTTTTTTTATAGTTGGAATAGTTGCTTTGAGAGTTATTTAGACACTAACAAAAAAGACGTCACATCTACTAAGTTACTACATTAATTGTAAACGTCTATTTCCTTTCATTTAATTTTATAATTTCCAGAACTAAGTACTCAGCAGACTTTAATTTTCAAAATCAAACTATTTTATAATATATCATATGCACATCGGACATAGGCACTTATGAAACGTCTGAAGCTTAGCTTACCTTTTAGTATTTTGCTTTTAAAAAACTTGAACCTGTTTACCAAATGAAATGAGAAAGTACCTTTTCTCCTTCATACGTCCGCAATCCACAACGAACACACAGTCGTCTATAGTGACGGAGGTCTCCGCTATGTTAGTGGATAACACTATCTTGCGGACTCCCGGCCTAGGCTTCCGGAACACTAGCGCTTGTTCCTCGCTTGATAACGTCGAGTGGAGTGGTACCAGGAGGTATTTGCCGAATCTGTGGAATTAAAATGAATTATTTGAAGATTATTATATTATATATTATCACACCTGTAACTGTCCAGTTAGGTAGGTCCAACTTGGCTGGGCAGCGTTCGGGAGACTTCGCAATATCTCCTCGTCCCAAATACCGCAGTGTCTAAAGACGAAAGTCTTTGATCAGTGTGTGTTGCCAGTCGTGTGGTCGCTCGCAATGGGCTTTATCAGAAGGCTTAATTAAACACACCCAAAGGGCAATGGAGAGGGCTATGCTCGGAGTTTCCCTACAAGATCTAATCAGGACTGAAGAGATCCGCGGGAGAACCAAGGCAACCGACATAGCCCGAAGAGTTGCCAAACTTAAGTGGTAGATGGCCGATGGGGCTGAAAGGTTCTGGAGTGTCGACCGCGTACCAGAAGACGTAGAGTAGGAAGGCCTCCCACAAGGTGGACCGATGACCTTGTGAAGGCCGCGGGAATCCGCTGAATGTGGGAAGCACAAGACCGGTCGAAGTGGAGGAGCCTGGGGGAGGCCTATGTCCAGCAGTGGACGTCTTTCGGCTGAAATGATGATGATGCCACCTGTATACTTTCACATTTCGCTTGTGGCTAAGTAATAACAGCCACACGGGCCAATAGATCAGGTTAAGCTACACTTACGACGGTTGGTCCGTGGATGGGTGACTATCTTTACATACCAAGACCCTTTCGTGGTTCGGAAAGCTCGTTAAGCCGTTCTCGGCTGTCATCGGGGTCGCCAGAAGCCCGAAAGTCTGGCAACCAGTCCTACCAAGGGGTATTGTATTACCCAATAACTGGGTTTTGCAGGTCAGATAGGCATTTTAAAATCGATACTACACGTTATCATCATAAGCAGTCTTGTGTCTGAGATTTAATCAACGACGCTGACACGACGACTTGACGCAGAAACCCCAACAGTGTGTGTCGGTGTATGTGTGCGTTATGTGCTGATGCCACTCGTCTGGCAACTCATGTTTATCTCATCTCGGTTAAAAGTAAAGCATATTTTAAGATTATAATGTACTCTTGAGAAGTGAAAATATAACTTACTTAGGATTAAAAGTATGACTCTCAGCAAGCTGGTCGTGCAACGACATAATCTCTGCTATGCCTGGTAAAAACACCAATATGGCGCCCTCTCGCGGCCATTCATGATCCCCTCTCACTATGTACTCTAGCACGTGTTCTACAAGCTCTAAATTTATCTGAAAACAAAAAAAAAACTATATTTTGAATAATGCAACATAAAATAATATGTCGGTCAAACAGTACAAGGGAAACTAAGACCTATACCGTTGTTATAAAACTACATATTGAATGTAGAAACAGCTGAAGCGAAATGTCACTGGACATTTGCGAAAAAGAGTCGGCAGTTAAATTAAAAATATTTAGTAGATATTCAGAATTGTTGTAGCGGTAAATAAGGTGTTTGTTCTGCGGAGGCAAAACAACATTGCTAAGTTCATAATCATCACCAAAATTAATCAAAATATCCCCGTTTGGCGGTACAAAAAGTTTGATTGGTAAATTATCAATCGTCGAACCCGCGTCTCATAAACTAGAAAGTATATCTTACGAGGAATATAAATTATTCATGACATACAAGGTTTATTTAAATTACCTAGATGAATGTATGGACATCTTATGATGATAAAACAAATACCTAAAAATACTTGAAATTATGAGCTTAGAAAATCATAAGGATTTTCTAAGCTCATAATTTCAAGTATTTTTATCCTTATAGAAGTATAATAAACGCGGTGTTAAGTTCACTCATCCTATATAGAAAAGGGAGTATCCTCCGACCAGACGGGTGTTGTGTTTGGTGGGCAACTGCCGGCCGGTTGATGTTGGGATAGTGTATATATACGAGCAGGTGCGGCTGTCCCTTAAGTGCACTCGTGCGCTGAACTACCAGATTTTAATAGGTGTCGAAAGAATCACAAAATGTTTAATAATCGCGTTGTGGCCACTGATTGTGGTATATGTAATACTAACAAAACTGACGAAACAATATAAGCTCTTTGCTAAACTATTAAGACTTATTTTCGCGGTACAGAAGATCCCTCGTGCGCTATGCCGAATCGCACGGCGAATATTCATACATTTCTATGAGATCCGAGCTAAAACGCCTAGCGCGTGAGACAGAAGATAGTTGACATAACTGTATGGAGCGATACGGAGTAATTTGTTCATTCTCGTGCGCCGCACGGGGGAACCGAAGTTTGTCGAACTGAACCGAATATTACCGAACGTCGATTACCGAGAGCGCCCGAGGTTTGGCGAAGTTTGCATGCCGGCCATAATGAATGACCGACTCATTATTGTCACCGCGAAGTTTAGTTTACGTGAAACTGAATACTATTGTTTATTTTTTATTCGTTTAGATTTAAATTACTTATCTGAAATAAATACATTTTATTTATTTACTTATCACCCCTAATACTTAGTGAGCTAGTAAAGTGCACCACCAGTTCCATGATCTACCAGCCGCCACTGTATACGAGTGCAGTAAACTCTGATTGCGCGATGCAGGATTAGTGTGACGTCAGGTGTTTGATGCGCAGTTCGCATGTGGCGGTGTAGAAGCCGCCACATGCTAACTTTAACTTTAAACTGCATAATTGATATTTCAGCACACTTGCACAAATTGTGGACATTTTATTTAGGAAAGTTTCTCGGGTAGTATCTCCAAAGAGTACAAAAACAATCTGCAAAACGTCCGGTGAGTCCATGAAATGAAGTATCGGAAAGGGTCCACAGTATGTGTTGGCATTATTGGAGAATAAATTATGCAATTTAAAGATTATTAATAATTCTTTTTAATATTTACCTTCTCAGAATCCATAAGATACATATTCTTGCAGGTAGTCTTGCTGCAGCTAGGGTACCGAGCGACCATCTGTCCTATATTAAGGTTGTCGTCTCGTATGGACACTTTAGGCGGTTCATTAGCGTCGGCTCTGACGTCACAGGTTTCTAGCTCAGTTTCTAAGTCATGTTTTCGGTCACCTACAAAAGGTTTTAGTAATATATATTTGTAAACAATTTTTATATTATAATTATTACCACAAAAACATGAATATAAGAAAAATATAAATCTATACATCAAAACAATTAAATCCACACAAATAAATGATTTTGAAGTGCCTGTTTGAAATTTATTAGCTAGTGTCTTTAAAAATATGAAAAGCATTTGTATAATGTGCTTTTCTCCCTTTCCACTCCTCTCTATCTCAAAAATCGTTTTCAGTTTCTTTGTGACTCCCACACTAAGTTCTTAAGGTCATCAGATAACTTGAAACTTAAAATGCCTATGCATTCCACGACTTTCCTCGACCATTCCTTCACTGTCCAGGCCGCTCGTTTGTGGAATGCATTGCCTGTTGAAATTAAACGCGCGCGGTCTTTATATGTGTTTATAAGACTCGTCAAGGATCATTACTGTCGTTGTAATCGGGTTCTCGTACTTTACTGTAATTTTAGATGTAAAGTCTTCATTTCTTTTCGTTCCTTATATATTTAGTATTTATGTATCTATTATATAGGATAGGATATGTATATATCTGTGTATCTATTTTAGTATATTGTATATTTATTATTTGTGCCAACAACATCCCCATTTTATATCCAGACCAATCGCTGTCCATGCCAAGGTTGCCTGGAAGAGATCGCGGAAAGCGATAAGGCCGCTCATTGTATATTTTGTAGTGTACCTTGTTTTTTTTTTTTTGTAATGTATTTTTGTGGTGTACAATAAAGTATATATAAGTAAATAAATAAAATAATTCCTAAAAATTAGTTTACCTTTCTTTATTTTTCTAGCATAAGGGCCATTTTCTTCTAATACATAGTTAGTCATTTCCATTATATCTTCTAAAAACAGTTGCTCCACTGGGAATGTTCTGCCTGAAAACCAAGTGTTTTTTTAAATGTGTTTATGACTTGCTCATCATCATCATCATTTCAGCCGAAAGACATCAACTGCTGGACTTAGGTCTCCCCCAAGCAGTGCCGCTTTGACCGGTTCTGTGTTTCTCGTATCCAGCGGATTCTCGAGGCCTTCACAAGGTCATCGGTCTAACTTGTGGGAGGCCTTTCAATGGTACGTCTTCCAGTACGCGGTCGCCACTCCAAAACCTTGTGAACTCGCACACTTTTACTTAACTAAGATACTGGCTGTGTATTTTGACAGTACAGTCGTCAACGTCCATATTACGTTGAAAACACCTGTTCTCGTCCAATTGCCTAAGTTAAGCAACATCGGGCGCGATCAGTACTTGCATGGGTGACCGCCTGGGAACACTGCGTGACGTTGATATTTTTGCCATGTTTTATGAAATGTATTCATTTTGAAAAAACCGTTCATTTTGTTTATCAAACACAGTCTTACCTGGAATCTCCAAAACTGGAACCTTATCAAAATAATCCGAAAACAGCTCAGCGTTCAACGTAGCGCTCATAAGTATGATGGTCAAGTCTTTCCTGACTTTGACAAGGTCCCTCAATATCAACAAGAGGAAGTCGCTCTCTTCAGACCTCTCGTGAACTTCGTCCACTAATACATGGGTGACGGACTTCAATTTGGGATCGTATTCTAACCTCCGAAGTAATATACCGGTAGTGCAGAACGTAAGGCGGGTTTTGGACGACACTTTGCTTTCTAGTCTGATCTGAAAATTAAAAACAGAATATTGAGAAAGGAGAAATGTTGTAAGACCGCCTCGTCGCGCTATTGCTTCGTTTTCGCTTAGCGTTGTTACTTTTTTTGTTTTTGCTCGTCTTCTAAAGGTCCTACATGTTATATAGTTATTATATAGCTACTAGCTGCCCCGGCGAACTTCGTACCGCCATAATTTATTTCTTTGTGATCATAAACTTAGATGCTAAACCGCCATCTATTAGGAATTTATAGAACTAACCGATAAATACACACAAATGTCGTATAATAATATAAATACGACGCCATCTGCCGGATACCTGTGCAACTTAGATGCTAAACCGTCATCTATTAGGAATATAGAGAACTAACCGATAAAATATACACTAATGTCGTTTAATTAAATATTATATATTTAATTTGCAATAATAAATATTAAGATCAATAATTAAATAAAAAACTATTCTATCTTTTAAGTTGGACGATATTGTAAATGGTTACAAAATTTTATCAAAATCCGTTCAGTAGTTTCGGAGTTTATCGCGAACATACATCGTGACACGATTTTTTTATACATATAGATAGATATAACCTTAATATTTGGGCTGTAGAATGCTTAATTTTACAAATCTGCGCGATAGGTTTAGAGATTACCGCGTTCAAACAAACTCTTTAGCTTTATTATTATAGCACGACTGTCGATAGATACTGGATATGCGCGGCGAGGCAGGACACGGTACGGTGTGAGTGGTGACGAATCAGCGGCCTGCACTGTTTCCCCTTCGCGCCACGCCCATACTTAAGTTAAGGTTGAAGCCGCGGTAGAGAGGTTTTGGTCAAACTATAGTATAGATTCGTAAACCCTCAAGCTTATGTTCGTTCTAAAGATGGACGCAGCAGACAGAATCGTAATGGAAATCTTTAAATGTCATTGACGTTCAAAAGTGCCTTTTAGTCAGAAAAGCAAAAGAATTTATTTCAAATGGGCCCACGTTTGAATTAAATGCTTTTGCTTTTCTGACTCGAGTGCTGATTAGGGTAACTTTGTTAAATCTCATTATTCCTGTCCCATGGACACTGGTGTTTTTTTTTTTAATTCCGAAAGAAAAAACGGCATCTTTATTACTTCACTTTTATGCCTGTCACAGAAGTTTTTCTGTAAATCTATACTCGAAGGAGTTTGGATTTTCAAGACCGAGGACCAAGGTCAGTCCTTTTAAGTATTTTCAATTTTAGAAAAAAAAATCGTGCTTGGTATCATTATAATAGCTTTCTAAAGTATTATAATTACCGAAGCTGTTTTGCTGATCAATCTAAAACAAATTATATCAAATATTGCGTACCTGGTAACCAACAACCTGCCCAGTTTTCTCGACCCTCTCTTCAGCTACTCTATCAGCGACACCAATAGCTGATATCCGTCTGGGCTGCGTACACACGATTTCTACGTGTTCAGCCCCATCTTTGTTGTAGTTCTCCAACCAATTGTCTAGGATGTATTGTGGTACTTGAGTGCTCTTCCCACAGCCGGTTTCACCGCTTATGACAACGACCTGCAGAGGATTAGCTTTTGTTTTTAATCTTGTTTAGAAAATGTCATAGATATAAACCAAATGTTGCAGTACATATATGCAAAATCAGCCTATACTGTTTTCACTGCTGGGACAAAGACCTCCTCTCGAGGAGTGGGCTGTAATTTACCACGCGGGCCCGGTGCGGGTTGGTCGTACGTCTTCAAATTTTTGGTTCGAGGACATGCCGGTATCCTCACAATGTTTTCCTTAACTGTTTCAGAGCAGTGGTGATGAAATGTTTCAAACAAAAGTAATCTGCCTGCCAAGGTTCGAGGTCAGGGCCGTTACCACTGGGCAATCACTGCTCCAGTTTATGCAAAATGGTCTGGGCGGTTGCCCTGTCAAAGAACTGCACTCGCGTAATACACTATCAATCAGAATGAGAATGAATTTGAAGAATATTGTTAATCCATTGCTTCTTAATTTTGTTCGAAAAATTTGTCTGCTCAACATCAGCATAATCATCTGCCTAGCCTCTTCCCAACTATGTTGGGGTCGGCTTCCAGTCTAACCGGATGCAGCTGAATACCAGTATTTTACATGGAGCGACTGCCTATCTGGCCTCCACAACCCAGTTACTGGGTAATACGACACCCCTTGGTAAGACTGGTTGTCAGACTTTCGGACGACCCGTAACGACTGTCAAAGCTCCACAAATGATAGCCGGAACCAACGGCTTAGCGTGCTTTCCGAGGCACGGAGGGGTCTTGGTATGTAAAGATGGTCAGCCATCCACGGACTAACCGCGGCAAGCGTAGCTTACCCTGATCGATTTGTCTGCTCAACAACGTAATGAATAATGTAGAACTCTCAGAATTCCTACTGTTATTGTGTTACGTAATTAGCCCGCAAGATACGAATCTTGCGGGCTAATTACGTAACACAATAACAGTGTTAATTCTGATTAAGATGTCGTCATCTTAATCAGAATTTTGACAAAATGATGACCATAAAACGAGAGTAATTTTTCTACTTATGACGGAATAAATCAATGCAGTATAAGGCTAAATCCGACCTATTTACACATGGAACGACAATCTAAAACAGGACATGAAATACTTCGACATGGGAATCAAGTTTTGGAAGGACATGGCTGGAGAAAGAAATAAGATCAAGAAAGTGGCTAGCGATATCTACAAAAAAAAACAGAAACAGATAGCAGCGAGAACTCAGAAGCCGACTATGAAAACAACAACACAGAACATAGCGAAGCAACGGCATAGAAGAGCTAAGAAAACAGTTGAACCTACCCAAGTAGCTCGACCTGAATCAACATGCATGTTGTGAAAAGATTCACTCCTATAAATAAATACCACCCGTCTCCTATTCTAAGGGCACGTCTACCTGACCATTACCGCGCCCCCCGGTCTACTTCTTGATATGCAATGGCCTCTGTAGCACCATGAAGCATGAGGCTCCAGGAGCTAGTGCAAATCTTGGGGTTTATTTGATTAATCAAGTCTGGTCAAGAATCGCTGGGATCGGTGCATTTAATTCATTCATTCATTATGACGGAATTGATGACAATCAAGTATTTTTCTGTAAGCTTTTATTGTATGAACAAAGTAATGGTTTCACATTACCATTACTTTTATGGTTATCAAAGCCAAATGATACCTAAGAAAGTTCAGGGCTAACTATGCCATAACATTATAAACCATAGCATCTACGCATGTAACAGATTAGCATTATCCCAGTATATTGAGGAAATTAATTACAATATTTGCAATAGATTACAACTGAGATTTCAAGATTATGTGAATTGCTCTTTGTAACACTTGTATTAGTAATTGATTAAAACTCATTATTGACGTTAATAAGTAGCAGTAGGTAGTTAATTCGTGCCATAATAACGTCATTCTCATATAGAAGTGTTTTGTAAATAGTACTCATAATATGATTACTATCACTATGCTTCTGATTATTATGCTGAGGGGAAATCCCAGATAAGCACCTACACTTTACGGTGTAGAATCCAGGCACACGTTCCATGCATCGCCTTGAAGGCCGATGACCTTGTGAAGGCCGCGGGAATCCGCTGGATGTGGGAAGCACAAGAGCGGTCGAAGTGGAGGAGCCTGGGGGAGGCCTATGTCCAACAGTGGACGTCTTTCGGCTGGAATGATGATGATGGTGATCGCCTTGAACACGTGTTTGGAAGAACAGTTTGCGTAGAAAACGGGCGCGCGATTGGAGGACGCTTGGCTTAAATTGATTATGGATATGGGGAGACTGTCAGCATAACAAACCCGTGCGTGGTTCAAGGCAGTAATGCACAAGGAAATGGAAATCAAACACCCGGACAATTGACAAAAAAAAAGCAAGGAACCCACCTGTGACTTCTTTATGGTATTCAATATTTCGTTCCTCTTCTTCCAAGCTGGCAATTTTCTTCTACCCGACATCATTCTATTATATCTATCATTGTCTCTCTTCTCCGCAAACCGTTTAGCTATCTCCCTATTTTCTCTGAATATCTCTTCGAAGTTAATATTAGCCCTATTATCTCTATTTCCACCCTTTTTATAATGTGATGGTAAATTCTTTTTACTACCGGAATTTTCTATTAGTTGCGGGAATAAGGCATCTGTAGTACCAGGAAAAGTTCTTGTATCAAATTGTATAAAGTTTAATATTTCTTCCTCATTATTTAGAAGTTCGACTAAGGAGTATACACATGGTATACCGTCCTGGGCCAGGAGCTTAGCTTCATCTAAAAGTCTTAATGTTATTTTTAGAAAGGTAAGCTCCGGTATTATCTTAGTTTTGTTCTCTGTTTTAAAGAATATTAAAGGAGGTTGGTACGGGTAAACGGTGTCATCGGGAAATCTTATTTCTAATTCATAAGTTATTTTAGTGTTTTCTTTAGTTTCTTCTGGTTCTGGTGCTTTTTCTTCTTTAGATTCGTGTAGAAACTTGCATTTCGCGCCAAATCTACAAGGACCTCTGAGATACAATTTACAGACTTCTTTCTGTTTCGTTTTAATGGTGCTTGTGTAGTTTGAGTTAGTTTTTTTCTTAGGGACATCTACATCTTTGCTTTCGTACATTTTCGTAAGATAATCGAGGTTCAATTTGACGATCCATATATTATTGTCTTTCGTTTTGAAGCTAGTATCGTAAATCGAATCCAGAACAGCTCTTTCGTCATTCACCATTTCAATCAATTCATTTTTATTCGGTGCACTTTCTGGTTTATCTTGGAAATCAACGTTGAAGTATTTGAGAAAGAGTATTTCTAGTGCTTTCTCTATATTTTCAGCGGCCACTTCTAGAGCTTCAGAACAGTGGACTTTGTGGAAATTGTACCTGTAATATACAGACAAATAATGAATGTTACTAAAAGTTTAGAAAAAAAAAAACATTTATATTTGGAGACAGTTCATGAAACTCAAATAACATAATAAAATGTAAAAATAATGTTTTAACAACAATAGTCATGGCCTCACAGAAAAAAAATTGAGAATGCTCTGTTCTCTGTTTCAATGATTGACAATAGATTGGTAACAGAAAAGAAGACAGCAGATTATGTATGAATGTATGTAGATCCACGCAAGACAATATGGCTTTTTAATTTGTTTTGTAATAACAGCATTCAACCAGTCAAAAAGTACAATACTCTGCTAATTTTAACAGATAAAAACAATTCTATTTTAAACAGAAAAAAAACAAACCTCTCCAACTTAGAAAGTGCAAATGCCCGGAGCCTGGCTTCTGAAGTCTCGATCACAGGTTTAACAGTCAATGAGTAGTCGCAGCCTCCTTGCACGATGAGATTACCTCTCTCCATCCAGTAGCGGTTACCCAAGTTTGAACCTTTATCCTGGAATAAAATAAAATATATTCATTCATACATTTCAATAAAAATATTGCAAGAGAGCAATGCTACAATTTTGGTCTAACAATAGTGATGTCATGGTAGAGAATTTTGCAGGCAAAACAATAGCCAATAAATTTTATTCTTAATCAAAATATTTTATTTCACATAAACATAAATGGGCACTTATGAAATCTCAAATGCATGGTTTCAATCAGTTGTTTCCTATAGTTAAGAGCCAGCAAGAAATTCACACAGTTAGTCTTTTGATAATAATTGGCTTTTACAATGTTTTCAAATTACTGTGTTAATGGGAATGGGACGACAGTGTAGCCTTTTGACAAGTACCAGGTACTTAATAATTGGTCTAGAAGGCCCACATCGGTCTCACATTTACAATATTTCAATAATATACAAATAGAGACTGTTCAGAGGATTTGTCTAGCCACTACAAGTAACAGGAAACATTTTTTAGTACACATTATGAAATCTAAACAGTTTTTTTGCAATTTAAGCACTTTAGTCAGCACATTATTTAAACAATGACTTCAGATAACCATGAGTTATTTGAAGTCATTGTTCACAATGTAATTAGTTGGTTTCTATTATGATTTTGGTATTCTAATTATAAAATAAGACATGCTGGAGTTTATTCATAAACATTGACTAAAGCTAAGAGATGTTTATGTGTCAAAAATGTATGGTTTAACAGTCGCTAATCATTACTTAACTTTAAGCAACATTTATAAATAATTTATAAATAAGGGAGGCTATGTTACACCATTAAAAGAAATACAAAATATTGCACAACTGTAACTGACAGCTCCATGGACTTAGGACCTGTTGTATGGAAAGTTAAAAATTAATTTAGCATTGAATTGCATTTAAATAAAAGGAGATTAAAAAAATATTCCACCAATTTATTAATATTTGGATAATCGTTATTTAAATACGTAAACGTTTTACTTTACCTTATAAACACTGGCACTTCCAAGTTTAAAGTCAGGGCCATGAATAAACCTGAGTGTATCCAAAACAAGTTTCTGTGAATCTGAATTTAATCTGACTGTTTGCATTTCCACCTTAAGGTTAGGATGAGGGTCTTCTTCCTGAGGCTCGACCTTAGCCTTCCTGAAAAAAAAACACATTGTTTTAAAGACAGACCAAGACAAATTGCTTCGAGATGTTGTAAGTATTTTATCATACCGTATCCGGGGATCCGCCGGTTCCCGGAGGAAGAAATCCTGGGCCAACTGTCTGCTTTCATGGTCCATTGTTGTTAATAAACGAAATAATTATTATAAAACAGAAAACGTAGATGAAAACTATGACAAAAAACGTACAATTTACAACAAGACGTGTGCAGGCAAGGCAAATCGCTAAGTCTGCTGTCAAATGTGCGTTTCGTTTAAACTCAGAGACTGTGAAACGTCACACAGCGATTTCAATTAATTTTGAAATAAAATATTTGGGAAATTGTCAACATATTTAAAATTATTATTCTAAAAAGTAAAACTGTTATTTTGTTTTTCTTGGCTTTCTTCAATTTCTCACAAAATTTCAATCCTCAGATTATTATAATCCGAGTAGTAAACATACAATTGGGAGAAGACAAAACTAAACGAAGAAAAAATTCATTCCGTTTTAATCAGAAATCGTAAGTTTCATTTTTATTTCACTTGTTTGTCCAGAGTTGGTAACAAAAAATCGTTTTTTTTTAAATATGCTTAGTTATACATAAAGTAAAAAAAAGTGGCTCGTGGCTAAGTCATAACTGCCGCACGGGTCCATCGATCAGGTTACGTACGCTATGCTTGCCGCGGTTGGTCCGTGGATGGGTGACCATCTTTACATACCAAGACCCCTCCGTGCCTCAGAAAGCACGTTAAGCCCTTGGCTGTCATTCGTGGATCTTTGACAGTCGTTACGGGTCGACAGAAGCCCGAAAGTCGGACAACCAGTCTTACCAAGGGGTTTCGTGTTACCTAGTTACTGGGTTGTGGAGGTCAGATAGGCAGTCGCTCTATGTAAAATACCCGGTTAGACTGGAAGCCGACCCTAACATATTTGGGAAAAGGCTAGGCAGATGATGATGATATTCTTTTTCAAATTTTTCAAATCGGTTCAGTACTTTCGAAGCCTATTCAATACAAACAAACAAACAATCAAATCTGTCCTCGTTATTAATAATATAGATAGGTATAGATTAAATACACAACGACATGGAAATCTTGGGTAATCACCAGTGATAGGAATAGGTAGTGCCTATTTGCCTAAACTTCGAAGAACAGAGACAAGAAACGGAGACTTCCTTAGGGAAAAATTTTTTTTCTCGGGATTCGGGAAAAATCTTCAGTAAGTTGAAAATAAGCTTTATTTAAGATTTGTAAAAGCTATATTTAACTAAACTTGCAACTACCAAATTTTCAGGATTTTCACGTAAAATCCCGAAATAAATAATATAACTTTAATTCATGATTTGATACAACGGTTAGTTGGATCGTAAATATAATTCGAATACATGAATTAAAGTTAGATTATTTATTTTGGGATTTTACTTGAAAGTCCGGAAAATTTTGTAATTGCAAGTTTAGTTAAAAATAGCTTTACATCTTAAACTGGATAGGTTTTTATCCAGTGCGCAAATTTTAACTTAGTGAAGATTTTAACCAAATCCCGGGATAAAAAATTTAGTCCTAAGGAAGTCTCCGTTTCTTGTCTCTGTTCTTCAAAGTTTAGGCAAATAGGCACTACCTATTCCTATCACTGGTAATCACCAACGTGTGCGATATCACAATGCTACAGTGTAATGAGAATCAATACGGTTGTTTTAAAAAACCGTTTTTCTCTTATCCCAAGTGAAATGTCAAAAAAAAAAACGACCTTGTGCTGCTGACTCCAAGATGGCGTCGATTAGGTCACGTCCCTTTAGGTCCCTTGGGTTAAAACCCCGATTTCACGCTATTTTATTACGAAACTCATATGAAACTGTAACTTTTTCGGAATTAGTACATTATTTTTTATTCAGTGTATGACCTATGTGAAAGCTCACATTATGACGTTGTTGATCACCTTTTATTACCTACAGCTTGTTAATTTGCAATTAAAATTCTGAGTGGAATCGGCATTGTAGTTTGTAGTTGTTACTAGGTAGGTATGTACTAGGTAGGTACCTACTGAATCTAGAGAGAAAATATTCTTTAATACGAATTCTGTGAAATATGGATAATACTAGCTTTTGCCCGCGGCTCCGCCCGCGTGGATGTCGGTTATCGCGTAAAAAAGTAGCCTATGTCCTTACCCATATCCCAGGCTATATCTCGGCCAAATTTCATGACGATCGGTTCAGCGGTTAAGGCGTGAAAGCGTAACAGACAGACAGACAGACAGACAGATTTACTTTCGCATTTATAATATTAGTAGGGATGTGATCACACAGTGTCAGCAGGTCATACCATCATCAGTATCCACAGCCCGATTTCACCCTCTGTTTTGTCTCATAGGACTCTGTTATATTTGAACCAATTTTCATGCTGCAGTGCAATTGTGCAAGACTCGAAGAAGTTGGACCCCTTTGGGTAATAAGGCTAGGCAGAGGCTCAAAGCCTTATTACCCAAAGGGATAGGTCCCTTTTCTTTCGGAGTGAACTCATAGTAGTCTGACTACGTAGGTACCTAAATAATACAACACTCTGAATCTCTGATTTTCATTTTACTAGACTAAATGACAGCTGCACTAGACTATTTTACGGAGATCGATAGGTAAGCAACCTAATTAGTTCAGCAACGGCAATGTCACCAGTGTGCTAATAAACAGCCAGTTACGTACGATTACACGATCTCAAAGAATGTTCACAAATCAAAAACCTTCAAATCACGTAATTTTTTGCGTCCATTGCTACATTTCTACCTGCTGTTGTTTGATGGCCATGTGAAAAACGTGCATTGGAACTTAAACGGAACTTGTTACGTCTTTCATGTCATGTTTTTTTGGAAATGTTGGTCATTTGGTGTTAATGCAACGGTAGCAACCAATTTACATTTTAATGTTGCTAACTTTTGGTGCTAACCACTTTCTGGTTATGAGCGCAATTGACAATTTTCAAATATTGTCAAACTAATAAGCAGAAATTACCTGAAAATGTTTATTAAGGACAAATTATTCCCTCTAGAATTATTGATTATAGTATGAAGGTTTTCAGAAGTGTTTAATGGCGCTGAAAATACTTGGGAATAATATCAGATAGGTACTAATCCTGCCACTCGTACCAAATGACACTTCAGATTAAAATAACAGTAGCAATGTTCACCTCTTACGATAAATCATCAACCTACATTGATAAATAAATTGACACAATTAAGTGGCCCATAATGTTTTATGTTCCCATTGATGGAACTTGGGCGTCGGGCGTCGTCTCAGTGTGAAAGGTTGTTGGGCCGTAGGTAATCAACTAACTACAGGCATTTCGGCCACAGTAATTTTGCCTCGAAATTTTCATCACTATTAAAATCACTGTGAGCGTGACAGATATTAATGATCGCCTGAAAGGCCGCCTGCAGTTCGTTTTTATTGTTAAATTGAAATTCCGGGAACGCATCGGGTTGTACGTTCGTGCCAACTCATAGTTAACCCGCAATCCTTTAGAGGATGGTCCCGCGCCCGGCTAGTTAACACTGTTAGTTCATCATTTCAGCCAAAAGAAGTCCACTGCTGGACATAGGCCTCCACCAAAAGGGAGGCTTTGCCATAATCGCCACGCTTGGCAGGCGGGTTGGCGATCGCAGTATGGTGGTAAAATGCATAGAGAACGCTGCTGCCCATTCTCTAGTAAGTCCCTTAGTCGCCTTCTACGACACCACCAGGGAGAAATGGGATGGTGCTATTCTTTTACGACCGGCACCACACAGACCACCGTTAGTTATGAAAAAAATAATTACGCGATCGCCTGCTAGGCGATCATTAGTAGGGATTAAAGGGTTGGATTGAACATTTGTAGAACATTTTTTGAGCTAGAATGCTGGTGTCTATAAAAATCAGCACTAGCACTAGAGACATAGGTACCTACAGTTTTTTTGTAAGTATAAAAGATTTCTGTGAGGCGGTTCCCGGTTGTGTGAGGTGTGCTAATCATCAGAGATTCTCTGAACAAAAAAAATATATTTATGGTAGATTGCTTGTCTGTTAATTCGTCTAAAGATTTTTAATTTCATTAAAAGTTTGAAATCAAAATAATAAATCGATTGCTTCTCAGGCGATCATTAGCACTGTTCAAACGCTTAGTCAGGCTCAATACCTAGCTTTCTTTAAATAAAAACACATAGTTCAATGTTGATTTGTTAAAAATAACATTTTGAACACTGTAAGGTTAGAATTATGAAGATTTGTATTCAAATTAAACCTAATAGAACTTTTTAGTAGTAGAAAAGAAGCTATAACATTTTCATTTTAAATTTACGCCAAATAGACTTTTCTGTATACAATTTTTTCATGTAATCAGCATTTGCTCGATAAAAAAGGAGTTTGTAGTCTTTGGAAAAGGGTTTTACCCGCCTTCTAGATAATTCAAAGGTTGGAACTATCCAGTGTGCATTTTTGAGATAAGTAGAAGTGTGACTGTAGGTACCTACTGCATTTGCACTAAAATAAATTTCATTATACGTGGACTTATTTTAATCAGTGATCTAACAGTACCTAATACAACATAAGTGGTTATAAAATAAGATTATCGCAAAAAAATCTCTAGCATCACTTGGCACGTTTTGTATGATTTTGCAATGGATGCCAAATGTTTTCTTTCCGCTCTGAAATAAGTTAATAAGTTTTTTTTGCACAGGTGATGGAAGAAAGCTTTTTCTAGGGGCTTCCCCGCTGTTGGTCGAAACGACTTCTTCGCGTCGCGTCACCACTTTGCCTGTGGATCACCAGTGGTCCTGATAAATAGCAGATATTGTCAGTAGGTAAGTGGGTTTAAATAATCTTCAATCGCCAGTCTGACCACTTACCTACCTGGGTTATTGCATCTTATTTAATGATAATTTTTCCTGTCTTCATGTTTTCCTTAGTTCCGACTATCGACGGACGTAAACTGTGACGTCGCACACTAACAGTATGGATGGCTTTTAACAGTTCAACAACATTCATTGCGTTATTTACCTACGTTGTTGATCAGACGAGTTTTTTCAAAATATGAAGCAATGTATCAGCAATATCCTTCACAATTATTCAGAGTGTGATTATAATAGTGTGTTAAGCAACTCGGGCTTGTTGCTTGGAAAAAACATTTTGGACTTGCCCTGATTTGAAAAAAGTGAGTTATGAAACTAAGCAACCTATCTCTTTCGTTCTTGTATAAAAATGATCAGGATAGACAAGGCTAGATATGTTTCTTGGACTGATGCCAACTGGTACCTCAGTATTTAAAATAGCGGTTTTATTAATTATCGATGGATGGGTATAATTTTCCCAACCACTTGTAACATTCCTTCCCTTCATCATTTCAGCCGAAAGACGTCCACTGCTGGACATAGGCCTCCCCCAAGCTCCTCCACTTCGACTGGTTCTGTGCTTCCCGCATCCAGCGGACTCCTGCAGCCCTCACAAGGTCATCGGTCCACCTTGTGGGAGGCCTTCTAACTTTACGTCTTCCGGTACGCGGTCGCCACTACAGAACTTTTCGGCCCCAACGGCCATCTGTTCTGCGAGCAATGTCCCCTGATGCCCACTGCCACTTAAGTTTGGCAATTCTTCGTGCTATGTCGGTTACCTTGGTTCTCCTGCGGATCTCTTCATTCCTGATTCGATCACGCAGGGAAACTCCAAGCATAGCCCTCTCCATCGCCCTTTGGGTGACTTAAAGCCTTCTTATGAGGCCCATTGTGAGCGACCACGTTTCGGTTCCATATAATATGTCATCACTGGCAACACGCACTGTTCAAAGACTTTCGTCTTGAGACTCTACGGTATTTGGGACGAGAAGATATTGCGAAGATATTCCTTCCCTTAGTGTAAATGAATACATTTGTATTGGTTCATCATTCATCACCATCATTTCAGCCGAAAGACTTTCACTACTCGACATATGCCTCTGTTTTGCCATAATCGCCACGCTTGGCAGGTGGGTTTGCGATCGCAGTATGGTGGTAAAATGCATAGAGAACGCTGCTGCCCATTCTCTAGTAAGTCCCTTAGTCGCCTTCTACGACACTCACGGGAAGTAATGGGATGACGTCCGGCACCACACGGAACTTTGGTTTGGTTATTGGTTGGATATTGTTTTTTTCCTGATGATTTTGACGTGCAAAGATTGTGGCTATAGGAGTCTAGATGATAATTATAAGCAAGGTATTTTTATAATACTGTTTTTATTTAAACTTTAAAACTTAAAGCTGTTGATATAATCATAACTTATTAAAGGTAAGTAGCGGCTCTACATTTAATATTATTTATGTCATAATTTATGCATTAGCCAAGCAGCGCTGGCTTTTGCCAATCAATACATAAATCAGACTATTGTCAATAGAATTGTTGTGCCTGTCGGTCAATCCCGACCTCTGAATCAAAGCATACCGACCGGATAGGTAGAGTAAAGAAGGCAAGTGTGAGTCAACACCCTTTGGTTGAATTAATCAACTAATTCACATTATCTTATAACTGGCAACGTATTTGCAAAATAATAAGCTTTACGCTGATGACTATTGTGTATGTATGCTCCATGTGCTGACCAGTGCCCTTCAAAGTGGCCTCGTTGCTACCCGCAGCGTTTTGGGTGATGAATACCTCATCTTTTTCGACCGTTGAACGACACATTTTCTATGGTTACTCTTTGATTATACTATACTACAACATAAGTGGTTATAAAATAAGATTATCGCAAAAAAATCTCTAGCATCACTTGGCACGTTTTGTATGATTTTGCAATGGATGCCAAATGTTTTCTTTCCGCTCTGAAATAAGTTAATAAGTTTTTTTTTGCACAGGTGATGGAAGAAAGCTTCTTCTAGGGGCTTCCCCGCTGTTGGTCGAAACAACTTCTTCGCGTCGCGTCACCACTTTGCCCATGGATCACCAGTGGTCCTGATAAATAGTAGATATTATCAGTAGGTAAGTGGGTTTAAATAATCTTCAATCGCCAGTCTGACCACTTACCTACCTGGGTTATTGCATCTTATTTAATGATAATTTTTCCTGTCTTCATGTTTTCCTAAAGGGCTTATTACACTTTGCTGAATTTAGTCATCTAACTAGTCGTCTAAATTCAGAAGCAACATTAAAAGCTATGGAAGTTAGCTTGCTAATTGCGATTACACTTGACTAAATTCAGTAACGACTGAATTTAGATGACTAAATTCAGCCAAGTGTAATAAGCGCTTTAGTTCCGACTATCGACGGACGTAAACTGTGACGTCGCACACTAACAGTATGGATAGCTTTTAACAGTTCAACAACATTCATTGCGATAATAACGTTGTTGAGCAGACGACATATTTGTTTTTTTTTTTTTTTCAAAATAAGAAGCAATGTGTCAGCAGTATCCTTCAAAATTATTTAGAGTGTGATTATAATAGTGTGTTACGCAATTCGGCCTTATTGCTTGGAAAAAACATTTTGGACTTGCCCTGATTTGAAAAAGGTGAGCTATAGTGGTACCTTAGTATTTAAAATAACGGTTTTATCAATTATCGATGAATGGATATAATTTTCCTAACCACTTGTGATTTTCCTTCCCTTAGTGTAAATGAATACATTTCGTTTGGTTCATCATTCATCATCATCATTTCAGCCGAAAGACGTTCACTACTCGACACATGCCTCCCCCGAAAAGGGGGTTTACTTTAATCGCCACGCTTGGCAGGCGGGTTGGCGATCGCAGTATGGTGGTAAAATGCATAGAGAACGCTGCTGCCCATTCTCTAGTAAGTCCCTTAGTCGCCTTCTACGACACTCACGGGAAGTAATGGGATGGTGACATTCTTTTACGTCCGGCACCACACGGAACTTTGGTTTGGTTATTGGTTGGATATTGTTTTTTTCTGATGATTTTGACGTGCATAGATTGTGGCTTTAGGAGTCTAGATGATAATTATAAGCAAGGTATTTTTATAATACTGTTTTTATTTAAACTTTAAAACTTAAAGCTGTTGATATGATCATAACTTATTAAAGGTAAGTAGCGGCTCTACATTTAATATTATTTATGTCATAATTTATGCATTAGCCAAGCAGCGCTGGCTTTTGCCAATCAATACATAAATCAGACTATTGTCAATAGAATTGTTGTGCCTGTCGGTCAATCCCGACCTCTGAATCAAAGCATACCGACCGGATAGGTAGAGTAAAGAAGGCAAGTGTGAGTCAACACCCTTTGGTTGAATTAATCAACTAATTCACATTATCTTATAGCTGGCAACGTATTTGCAAAATAATAAGCTTTACGCTGATGACTATTGTGTATGTATGCTCCATGTGCTGACCAGTGCCCTTCAAAGTGGCCTCGTTGCTACCCGCAGCGTTTTGGGTGATGAATACCTCATCTTTTTCGACCGTTGAGCGGCACATTTTCTATGGTTACTCTTTGATTATACTATATTATGTGATTATACTTTAAACTTGCAATTTATACTGCCGAAACCCAAGGACAGCCCTAGGCAGGGTCGCCATGAGATGTTTAGGGTTGTGAGGATATTTAGAAAGAACAACTCAGATTGGCTGCCAAAAGTCATCATCTGCCTAGCCTTTTCCCAATCACGTTGGGGTCGGCTTCCAGTCTAACCGGTTGCAGCTGAATACCAGTATTTTACATGGAGCGACTGCCTATCTGACCTCCACAACCCAGTTATTGGGTAATACGATACCCCTTGGTAAGACTGGTTGTCAGACTTCTGACGACCCGTAACGACTGTCAAAGATCCACAAATGACAGCCGGGACCAACGGCTTAACGTGCTTCCGAGGCACGGAGGGGTCTTGGTATGTAAAGATGGTCACCCATCCATGGACCAACCGCGGCAAGCGTAGCTTAACCTGATCGATCGACCCGTGCGGCTTATAATGCTACTTAGCCACAAGCCCCTGCCAAAAGTATAATGTCTATATTTCATATGAATCAAGTAAAATAACATAAAACGCTAATCAAGCATTAACTTGATACATAATTATAACGGAGCACACATACACAACGTCAACTTTACTAGTAAAGCGTTCGTGGTGTGCGTGCTGAATTGTTATCTACCCGTCGTCATAGAAGAGGATATTTGGCCGCAAGACGTGCCGTTCCGTCGCTTCCGCGGACAAGTTCCACAGGAAAGCACAAAGGAAAGCTAGTGCAAAGTGAAGTTCTACTAATGTGTGGATTTTTATAATTGTCTATAAGGTATTTATGTTATGGGTTATGGGTCTTTGTTGCCTGAATGAAATGATTTATTATTATATGTTGTCAATTTTTCTGCCAGCTGCCAAATGTCCCTGTTCCACCTCTTAGCATTCACTTCGACCATGCATTCGTTAAATAGTATACAAATAAATGCAATATTGCACAGAGCAATGATTAAGGAGGCGACTTGAATACTAATCTCGTATCGGAAGACGATCGGATACGTTAGCATTGATGGAATGGTGAGGTCATGGAAAATCTCGGTTTTACGGCGGTTATAAGTTAGCTACGAGTTCTAGATAGGTGTTTAAGATGTTTAGAATACGACAGGTAGCGACGGTTTCTTTATTTGACTATGACTAACCGTTTATGCTACAAAATTACGTGAGTGTTTTACGAAAATTGCAACGTATATGTACCAACTTGTGTGGGTATGTAGATGGTAGTCGCAGTAGTATAATCGTGCAGGTGAAGTGAAACCGGCATGTCCTAGAACCAAAAATTCGAAGACATGTCACATCTAAAACCCGCACTAGGCCCGTGTGATGGAATACGGCCCACTCACTAACTCTCACCGGGTGGTGGCATGTGTCCCAGCAGAGGGAACATTATACGCTGATTATGTCACAATTCCGAGATCCTCCCATCAGGTCTCTCTACCCTCCATTTTTCGTGAAAATGATTAATATCTAATACCTTTAAACGAGCAACATATAATCTGAATCTCGGAAACGGCTCCAACGATTTTCATGAAATTTAGTCTGCAGGGGGTTTCGCGGGCGATAAATCGATCTAGCTTGGTTTCATTTTTAGAAAAAGTCAAACATAAAAAAACCGTGCAAAGCTCTGTCATCCCGATATTTTTTCTTATGCCAGCAGCATGGGCAATGGCGGCATTAAATTCGCTCCAGGTGCAGTTCGTAAGGTACGGTCTCCAAAAGTAAAGAGTACGTAACCTCGTTGGATACAGTTGAAGTTTATTTTGAAACCGATGAATTTTTTGAATAAAATTCAATTATTAGAAAACAAACAGTTAATTTATAAAATTAAATTTCATTTGAAAACATCTTTCAGTTTCTTACTTAAGTTCGACTAAATCCGACGACCCTGGTTTCTGGTCTTTTGGTAACTGTACATGCGGAGAGCAATTTGCTATAATGAAAAGCTTTTCCGAACCTAAGCCAATGTAACGCCTAGTTTTCATAGATTAGGTACTCGTACTACTCAATAGCTGTACGAGAATGGCTCACGTACACCTACATTAATATACCTGGGTCATTCTCAGGAGACTCATTATTTGGTTGACTTCGGTGTCAATTTTTTTTTTTAATTTAGGCCTTGTTAACATGAAATATTAAATCTAGAGTTAATTTAAAGCATGTTAGTAGTAGAGTGTTAACTCTAGATTTGATATTTCATTCCTAAATTATAAAACAAAAATGACACCGAAGTCAACCAAATAATGAGTCTCCTGAGAATGACCCACCTAAGCTTTTTGACGAGAAACGTTTGTTTTGGTCATCCATTGTTCAACTTATCATTTGTTTTGCCACCTTTTCGTGTACCTACGCACGAACTGGGAAAATAAATTGTGTCTAAAATCGACCGTATGACCGGTCGCGTATTAGGTACCTACAGAATTTATGGAATCTTTCTTCCATACCAAAACAAAACGCCATAGTTTGGCCATCGTTTGGCCATAAATGCTAGATGGAAGGCTCCGTGCTTTTAGGTAGGCTTTGGAGAATATTTTTGTAAACGTCAAGGTAAAATGTGCTGTGGAAGCTGACACTATCTACACATTCCTACATAAGTTTTTCGTCTCGGAAGATGCTGAATATCTACATGACGAAAACGAAAGCTTTGCCGGCAAAAAAAATATTTGAAAAACTTCTCTCAGCTGAAACTCAAGGGCCATGGGGTTCGCCAGCCCTGTTGTTTTTCGAGACATTGCCAAGCTCTTGGTCGACTCTTCACGTGACCAGGGGGCTGGATTTTTTTTGGCCTGGCTGCCAGTCTTTTGTTATACAGGGTAAGTTTTTATCCAGTGCGCAAATTGCAACCATGAATTGAGCTTATTATTCTAGAACCCCTACCGCAGAAATTTTTCGCCGGTTGTACAAAAAGATATCTGCTCTTTCATAGAAAAGTGCAATACCTACGCGGTCAAAATGTATGGAACAGCTGATTTTTTTTTGTATATCCGGCGAAAAATTTCTGCGCTAGGGGTCTAGAATTATATCCTGAATTCATGGTTACAATTTTCGCAATGTATAAAAACTTTTCCTGTATAAAGACTCATTGAATGGTTCTACATTTAATAAACACTTATTCGTGTGGTGCCGGACGTAAAACAATATCACCATCCCATTTCTTCCCGTGTGTGTCGTAGAAGGCAACTAAGGGACTTACTAGAAAATGGGCAGCAGCGTTCTCTGTGCATTTTACCACCATACTGCGATCGCCAACCCGCCTGCCAAGCGTGGCGATTATGGCAAAACCTCGCCTTCTGGGGGAGGCCTATGACCAGCAGAGGACATCTTTCGGCTAAAATGATGATAAAGATAATGAAACACTTATCAATAAATCTCACTCAGCTCTCCAATTTCCAGGGGTGTACCAATTATAAAATGCATTACATTTGCGCCCCTTTGTAAATTATGTTCTCGGTCTACACTGTGCAAAACCAGGTCTCATAATATTTCTTGGCCCATTTATAGCATTCAATAACGGAGATATTAATTTCAACTTCCTAAAAAACCACTAGCAATGCTGCTGTAATTTTAAGAGAATTTGAATAGAAATAGACAGATTTGAGTTAGGTTAGGTAACCTACTTACGCCTAGTAGGTACGCCTACGCCTAATCCTGTTACGCCACTGCCAATTTCACTGCATCACCCATACTTTTCAAACTTTTCGAACAGCAATGCTGTATGCTGTAAAAAAATAATTAACGAAGAAATAGTGGCTACGGATGATTTTGTTCCAAAGAGGCTTCAATTAAATTAACTTAAGTCACCTTTCGTGTCTGTGTGACCACATCGTTTTTCGCAACTACGCAACGGATTTTGATGCAGTTTTCCATCATTTACAGAATTTATTACGTAAGGTTATATAGATAAGACATTGAGATTAAACCTGAATATAATTAGGAAAATTTGATATGTCAAGTCCTAAAAACGGGGTCACCAGTAACTAACAAACTGCTGATTCTACCTAACGTATCACAAAGTACTTAGAGGAAAAACGTAGTCAGTGACGTATGAACGTAAACGTTATTTCCTCGCCCATTTACCTACGCAGATAGATATTGAAGAACGTAAGTATATAGACGTGTAGGTCAACATCACATACCTACTGTAAATAAATGGGGTTTTGAGATCAATTTATATAAAACTACAAAATATTTAACACATTGAAAGAAGGTACTCACTGGATATGTGTAAAAGCGGTGGGACTAATTAGGATATTTGGCTTACATTTATTCACATTTCACTGCAATCCTTAAGATGTGGCATAACTGGTAGGTATATGCTTTTACAGGTCATATTTTTTTACTGCGCAACCCAATTCATATACTTGTACGCGTGAATCAATTCAACATTTTCGAAGTTGACTTTTGAGGTCTCTTGGGTATGTGGCACCACAAAGGCCTCTGCATTTCGCACTTAGTCAATCCAAGCCATCAACTTAGTTCCCTGATCGAATCAGGAATGAAGAGATCCGCAGAACTAAGGTAACCGACATAGCCCGAAGGATTGCCAAACTTAAGTGGCAGTGGGCAGGGCACATTGCTCGCAGAACAGATGGCCGATGGGGCTGAAAAGTTCTGGAGTGGCCACCGCGTACCGGAAGACGTAAAATTGAAGGCTTCCCACAAGGTGGACCGATGACCTTGTGAGGGCCGCAGGAGTCCGCTGGATGCGGGAAGCACAGAACCGGTCGAAGCGACAGAGCTTGGGGGAGGCCTATGTCCATTAGTGAACGTCTTTCGGCTGAAATGATGATGATGATGATGATGATGATCAACTCAGTCGACAGTTATCGTGTTCCCGTAATTGTTGGAGCAGAGCGGTGGGCGGTGGCCCAGTGGTAACACCCGCGACTTACGAGTTGTAGGTCACAGGTTCGAACCCTGACAGGCGCTTTACTTTGTGTAAATTATTTCATCACCAATGCTCTGAAAACGGTGAAGGAAAACATCGTGAGGAAACTGGCTTATCTTAGAACCAAAAATTCGAAAAAGTGACATCTGCTAACCCACACTGGGCCCGTGTGGTGGATCATGGCCCACTCCCTCTCACAGAAAGGAGGCCTGTGTCCCAGCAGTGGGAACGTTATAGGCTGATTATGCTTATGCCGTAATTGTTTATTTGTACACACGGCTACACAGTTTAAGCTAATCTCGCATAGTATAGGATTTCCGTACAGTGCGAGATCAGCATAAACTGGAAATGTATAGCTTGATGTGTAAGCCATAGGTAGGTACATTGCTAACTTTAATACTAATTGCAACACGCTAATATCTACTTCTTCAAGAAATATTAGTTAAATACACAGGGAAGTGTACCAATCAATGAAATAATTGGTTCAGACGACGACAGCGTAATCAGTGCTAATGACTAGCTCACTACCAATTAGAATAATGCATGATTTATGCAGCGGCACAAGTTTCTAAATGATGATATTGTATTTTCAGCTTTGGTCCTAAAGTACCTCACTGTGTTCATAGCAAGAAATTATGTTAATAAAGGAAATGACAGAAATCCTGTAACCAAAGCCGAGAAGCTATTTAGTGCAAGAAGTGGTTAATAAATAATCAGTAGGTAGTATAGTAAATGTATTTAGAGTTAATTGTTAGGCTTATTTTGCATTAAAGATGTGCTAGGCAGCTATGCTATGAGGATGTGATAGCTTCGAAACTATGTGACCGTTTCTACTAATACTACGCTGTGTAGTGGAGCGAGTAAAATGTGTTATGAAGATGTGCCGCCGCGTGGTTGCTGTGCGAGAAAGATGTGTGGCTTGAGCTATATGATGCTTTGACTGAAGGGAAGGCACGGGAGCTGCTACAACAGTCGCGTGTCCCTAGCTCCCATCCATAGCATGCAAGTATCCTTCCATATAAAAACATAGCTTAGTTGTACCCGTTCCCACCAGCGCTATGCTATGTAGACTAACCAATAAGATTGGTAGATATTAAACGCAGCCATAGCAAAGTAGCATAGCAAATCTCTGGTGGAAAAGCAGCCTTAGTATCGAGGCAGATGGGTCTCCTTTCAAAATAACTTACCAGGAATCCTACCACAACCTTCTTTTTCAGAATTATTCTAATCGTATTTCAGTAAGAACGAAATGGTGCCATATGTTACAAAACTTATACCATCGGAAAGTAAGCACTGTTTCTTTGCCACACGAAAATTAGATTTCAATAAAACTACTGACAACAGAGGTGGAGGTAGGTCCCTAGATCGAATAACAGGACCTGTGTACGATACATACTCGTAAAAAAATTATCATCAAGACGAAAAGGTTGATCAAGAATATGTAGCACGTGGATGAAGTAAATTTTTATTTACATACAGAGACGATTATGACCCCATTTCATTCAACAGAATTTTAGAAGGAAATAATATGAATAGTATGTAAGTTGTTTTTATTTCCTAAACAGTTAAGCAATCGTAAAAAGATCACCAGAGTATAAAACATGAACCAAGAGGCGTTTTCCTCGTTTCCAAAACTGTGGACTTTTGGTTTCGGCAAAACGTTTGATAGCTTTGAGTTTAATGGCCGTGATGGTTTACCTGATTAAGTGCTTATAACGCTAAAGACGCCGCAATAAAATGATAAGACTTCAAAATACGAGACATTGACCACATTCCTGTAAAATTTGCAAACAATGAACTAATGTTCACCTCGTTTTGAAGATGACAAGGAAATATGACGGAAGGATGGATCAAATATACTGGAACCTTGAATTTATTGCCAAAACCACAAGTCTATATGTGACGAGTGTTGAGGAAATAGGAGTAAATCTGTCACTTACAGTTGGATCAATAGATTCGTAAATACTAATGATATTAATGGAGATCTGTACTCAGAATGACATTTTCGTGCCAAAATACTTGCGAATGGTAGAAAATTCAATATATCGAAAGTTATTTAAGAGTCTAATTCACAGTAGGAAGCTATAAATGGAGTTAATGAGTGAGTTTACAATACAGAATAAGTTTTTAACCAGGGCCAAAAGTCTGCTAATATAATAGTGTCAGAATGGTTTATCATTGATTTCATAAATGTTGATTTTGACAAGTTTGGTAACCTACTAATATAATGGCGTCATTTTGACTTTCCAGTGGTCAGCCACTGACACTCCATTGAAAGAAATGGCATTTATTGGTAATCTCGTACATAATGACAAATGAATGGATTGCCATTCATTTGTCATTATGTACGAGTACACAATGGAATTGTGATATATAACACAATTCCATTACGAGACCATTGACCGACCACTGATCGACCAATATGAATTTAGCAGATTACGCACTTTTAGCAAAATGACAATGGGATCGTATTGGAATGACGAATTTTTAAAATAGCAGACTTAGGCCCCAGTGCGCAAACTGTCACCATGAATTCAGCAAATCATACTGGACACCCCAGCGCAGAAATGTATTGTCGGTTATAAAAAAAAAATCAGCTGTTCCATACATTTTGACCGCGTAGGTATTGCACTTTTCTATGAAACAGCTGATTTTATTTTGTATAACTGACGAAAAATGTCTGCGCTGGGGGTCTAGAATGAAATGCTGAATTCATGGTTACAGTTTGCGCACTGGATAAAAACTTATCCTGTATAGAGGGACAATATTCTAAAGTGGATGGTGATTAAAGAAAGATCAAATATTTCTCTACCTAGAATTAGACATATAGAACAGAGTAATTCTGTAACCTGAAACAGTTGTTTCCGCTTTTCACCACTTTGAATCCGAAGTCCCTTGTCCCATTTTTGAATATTTACCTGTCATTCAAATGACTGCCTATAAACCTTAATTAGCCATCGTTCAACCTTCAGATAGCCACAAGAATGACGCATGAATTAGTTCGGGCTTTCTCGTTAATACCTTTAAACCTTAAGGAGGATTAAAGCGAAGATTAGCACGGCGAGGTAAATATTTGTGACTGGTGATAGTGACGAATTTACTCCTGTGACTGCTGTGACCGGCATTTCAAGGGCATTGATCTTTTGGAAACATTGGAAGATTTCCGTGTTGCCGAGTTATGGCATTATCCATGGAAATGGATAATGGTATTAATCATTAAATGCCACAAAAAATTGCTTGATATGTTTTATTGCTTACTAGCTGTCCCGACAGACGTTGTCCTGTCCATCCAAAAGTCATTCATACAAAATCCATACCCTACCTACCCTACCTACTCTACCTACGCTACCCTACCTACCCTACACTACCCTACCCTACACTATCCTACCTTACCTACCCTACCTACGCTACCCTACCTACGCTACCCTACCCTACCTACCCTACATTATCCTACCCTACGCTACCCTACCCTACCTACCCTACACTATCCTACCCTACCTACCCTACACTACCCTACTCTACACTATCCTACCCTACCTACCTACCCCACACTACCCTACCCTACTCTACACTATCCTACCCTACCTACCTACCCCACACTACCCTACCCTACTCTACACTATCCTACCTACCCTACCTACGCTACCCTACCTAATACCGGGATAAAATATGTCCGTCTCCTGGTTCTAAGCTACCTCCCCACCAAATTTCAGCCAAATTGGTTCAGCCGTTCTTGATTTATAAATAGTGTAACTAACACGACTTTCTTTTACATAACATAGATATACATAAACTCAAACCATACGCTTTCAATCAACCCATTTACATAACTTTTTAACTGTCAAAAAATCGGTCATTAGTCATAAAGTTAAAGCTAGCCCATTCCAAAACGTAGATCTCTATGGAGAAGAACGGGCAAGAAACTCCAAGAACGCTCTTCTTAATCATGATGTTACAAAATCCTGGGTAGGTTCTTATTCTTGTTTCTACTATATGTGAGAACAATGTTAAAAAAAGAAACTTATCCAAATATGTCATCATCTGCCTAGCCTTTT
This sequence comes from Polymixis flavicincta, assembly GCA_949987655.1. Taxonomy (NCBI): domain Eukaryota; kingdom Metazoa; phylum Arthropoda; class Insecta; order Lepidoptera; family Noctuidae; genus Polymixis; species Polymixis flavicincta. The sequence continues at coordinate 17,567,906 of OX465184.1, forward strand.
CCCAACTATGTTGGGGTCGGCTTCCAGTCTAACCGGATGCAGCTAAATATCTGACCTCCACAACCCAGTTACTGCGTAATACGATACCCCTTGGTAAGACTGGTTGTCAGACTTTCGGGCTTCTGACGACCCGTAACGACTGTCAAAGATCCACAAATGACAGCCGGGACCAACGGCTTAACGTGCTTTCCGAGGCACGGAGGGGTCTTGGTATGTAAAGATGGTCACCCATCCACGGACCAACCGCGGCAAGCGTAGCTTAACCTGGCCGATCGACCCGTGCAGCTATTGTTATATCCAAATATGTATAAAATTAAAAATAAGTTAAGAGATGACCAGTCTCAACCAATGGTGCCCGTTCACGAACTTGATGAAAATTATTAGCCTACAGATTTCCCACTCTATGAGACACATGCCTCCACTCTGTGAGAGGCAGTATTTCAGTGTTGCTTTTAGTTGTAAGAATCAAAGCTTTTGTTTAAGTTATGCTAAGGCCTCGTTCACACGGCGATGATCAGTAGGTGCCATTCTACGTCGACATCGCACTGTTAAAATGGCCTAAAACAAATGTAGTTTGAAACTGCCATAAGATCTAAATTTAAATATCGTACTGATCATCGCCCTGTAAATGGGGCCTATTACCTAATGGCCTATTTGCTTCCTCAGGGTTCAAAGTGTCCTCTTACCAAAATTCTGGAAAATTCGTTCAGCCGTTTCAGAGATTAGCCAAAATAAACGGACAAACACAGTGACAGACAAAAAAATAAAATGAAAATGTATTTTTGTTATTAGCACCGTTTATACTTTCACATATGATCATATAATAATAAAAAAAAAATTATTTGTCTCACAATGGTTTTGTAGCATTTAACAGTTTTGGACTAAAATAATTATTGACATTGTGAGAGCTGGTGTCTGACGTAGGTTTTAGAAAAGCCTCTATTACCAGACCGCACTTTGTGGCATCTTATTAATAAACAGGCGGGTAAGATGTGTTTCTACTAAACTATTACTAGGTATGTACTCATACAATTAAAACCAAAGAATAAATAACTAATAAATTAAACAATAAAATAACAAAGTCCCGTATGTGTCGCCGGGCGTAAAAGAATAGCACCATCCCATTTCTTCCCGTGGGTGTCGTAGAAGGCGACTAAGGGACTTACTAGAGAATGGGCAGCAGCGTTCTCTATGCATTTTACCACCATAGTGCGATCGCCAACCCGCCTGCCAAGCGTGGCGATTATGGCAAAACCCCCCATCCTGGGGGAGGCCTATGTCCAGCAGTGGACTCCTTTCGGCTGAGATGATGATGATGATGAATTAAACAATATGTGCTTTTACAAAAAATCTGTAACTTTCACATTACAAACAGACACTTCAATTTAATTAATTGTATAGATTTTCAATAATTTTGTTGCCACGCACAATTTAAATTCATCTTTTTGGAAGTTGATTCATGATGAACTCAATTAATAGTAGAATTGGAAAAATACACGTAAGGAATTATAGCTCAAGCTTGGCGTTTGAGTACGTGATGAAACTCTTGTACTGCACAAACTGGATCAAAAGTGACTATTGTTTTGAAATCTGTGACTCCCTGATACCTGTCCTATCCTTGATGCAAAAGCACTTTGAGAACCCCTTTTTCGATTTGCCTCTTGCGTCATTGGCCACATCTTCATTTGATTTTAAGGAGAATGCTAAAGTAGCTCGCGAAATTAAAATATTGTAACTTTTTTTTTTGTAATTTGCAGATCAGGATTTTTTTTTAAAATCTGGGATATCATCAAATACCTTTTCCCGCTCTGGGTTGAGCAGGAGGGCGTGTCAGACTTTTACTGTATAAAACCCACCCGTGTACCCTCAGTTGCTTGTATCCCAGGGGCCGCGGTATCTCTTTCGAACAACCCGTGGCAGGCATCGGCCCTTGCGGATTCCACTAATTGGTGCAGACATCTGACAGCCGTCCGCAAGCCCGCGCCTACGGTGGCCGGGAATCCGTCTGGGATTCCGAACACCCAGGGCGTTTCCTGCGGAGGCTAGGACCGTGAGGGCGTATATACTGTCCCTCCCTTACTTGCGCCGCCTCCCTCTTAGCGAGCATTACTGTTTCGCAGAAGGAGGTGACGGCTACCCATGCACTCTCGCTTCGTACCATGGTCGGACCAGGGCCGGACGCGAGAGATCGCCGCCGCCGATCGCCTCAATGAGGACACGGCGGTGCATTCTTTGAGCATGACGTGTCCAACGCGCTTCTTCAATAACACCAAATCCGGTTACATTTTCTTCCTTCCTTCTTTCTTAACCTTTCCTTCCCGGATTTTCCTAATGTATAATCATTTGTGTGTCCTCACACTATTATTGTTATAAAGGTACGGTGCCAGATATCGATGACGTATGCACTAACGTCATTGTAACTTCCTAAACTATTGACTACGTATGGGAGTGTTGTTTTTTCCTTGGCTGACTAGCCTACTTAGATGACGACCCTTTGGTACACCAGAACCCCCAGTCTGGTGCGTAATTATGGTACCTAGTTTATTTTATTATTATTGAAAGGAATTTTAAGGTGGAAGTTTCATGGTACTCGTAGACCGCGAAATTAATATTTTCTTTACTTTTTTAAAGTATGGTCAGTGTGACATTGTATCAATCAACTCAGTCTATCGCAGTCCACTGCTGAACATAGCCCTCTCTTAGGCTGCGCCACGACACTCTATCCTCCGCCTTCCGCATCCAGTCTGTCCCAGACACCTTTTTAAGATCATCGGTTATCTAGCTGGGGGGAGTCCCACACTACGTTTGCCGATTCGCGGTCTTCACTCTAGGAATCGTCTGCTAGATTGTATGTTGAAAGACTATTTCATGAAAATGTCATTCAATGGTATTAAATTAACTAAGGGCTGATTTTTCCATGATCAGATAACATCCGACACTTTGGCATATTTTCTATACAAAAGCTGGCAAACCGACATATTTATTCCTAAGATGAAAGTTATCTGACTATTGAAAAAAATCGCCTTAAGAGGGCTAAGTTGATGATTTTAATTATTATAATTACCTAGACATGTAAAGCCTGTACACGTCATGGCCCAAGAATCGACTCTGGCCGTCTTTTTACCATGCGATCTACCTTTAGTTCTAGCCTAAAGCTCTGAGCCAGTTTTTGAATTTCCAACTTTATTTATTAAGGTCGTGAATCATATTTTATTAGGCCAATTAGCGTCAGACGCTCGGCGCGCCCTTAAAGCAAAAGTGGTTAAACGACATGACTTTGAAAAAGAAGAATTTATCTTTACACACCCACCTTATCTACAGGAACTCCAATAATTTCACCACACTACATCATTCACGTACTTTTTCAGAATCCCGGGGAAAACATCTAGTTAACAATGAAGAAATGCGTAATTTATTAAAGATAACTCGTTTATTAGCAACGGTAAAACTAATTAAAGTTATCATAAGGCTAATATTATCTCATCAAAAAATGTTACCCGTTCCTATTGACACATTTTTAATCTGTGTTTGATCACGCAATTCATATCTACTGAATGTTAAATTATTACAGAAATAGAGGGAAAATACATGTGATAAAGTTAGGTAATTTTGATGAGTTGGCTGGTGATGTGTTGGCAAGATCATTGGCCTGATAAGACAAAGGAGGTGACACACTGCGCATGGCGAGAATAACCTGGAAGAACCTGATGTAAAAGTGGATGGGAGTTACCATAGAGGATCTAATAGAGATGCTTCGGCGGCCGCTGCTAGATGCGGCATTGTCGACAGTTCCATACAAACCAAACGAGACAAATTACGTTAATAAAGAGATATGAGGAACAGTGTCTAAAGCTCACTCATCCTCTATAGTAAAGGGAGGATTTGGGAAAGGGTTGTCTGGTGAAATGGCATCTCGCAGGTCTACCTAGAAGGTTGTCGGCTGCGTAACTGGACTTGCCTGTAGCCTGCCTCAATAAATTAAAGCCACCAAGCCAGGGCTTAAGAAATGGGGTACGCACCTCGGCTTAGGACGTCACTGGAAGAAATCAGCAAAGGACGGGTTGGATTGGGATGACTATTATTTACAATTTAAAGCTACAGGCTCAGTGGCGAGGGCTGGACCCGAATATTGAAACTCAAACTCAAACTCAAAACTCAAAGCATTTATTTCAATTAAACCTTTCACAGGCACTTTTGAATTGTCAAACAAAAATCGAAGTTGAAGCTAGGTGCCCATTCCAAAAACGTAGATCTCTATGGAGAAGAACGGGTAAGAAACTCCAAGGACACTCTTTTAAATCGTGGGTATTACAACATTTTGGGAACATTTCTTGGTGCTTCTATATGTGAGAACAATGTAAAAAATAAATAAAAAAAAATAAGATTCAAAATAAGCCATGGCAGATAAGAGATGACCAGTCTCAACAGACGGCGCCCGTTCACGAACTTGAATTGATGTCGGAACGTTGTACACAAGATCAAATTTTAACCAGTGCGCAAACTATAACCATGAATTCAGCATATCATTCTATTATCTCTAGAAAAAAAACGTTTATACAAAAAAACTCTGCTGTTCTATACATTTTTGCCGCGTAGTCATTGCACTTTTCTATGAAACAGCTGTTTTTTTTTGTATAACCGACGATTATTTTTTTCTAGTGTGGTTACAGTTTGCGCACTGGTTAAAAATTTACCTGTATATGATAGTTGCGCGGTAAACACTATTTGTGCGATACAGGATAACTACGAATGTCGTACTAAGGGTGTAGGCCCCTGCCACGGGCCGCCATTCGATGCCAATTGTGCGCTCACCACAATTTCAGCGCTACGATTTTTTTGGTAGGTACTGCCGTCTCTAGAGCCCATACCGGGGCGCGACGATTCCTTCCGGGCTCTGTGGGAGTTACAAAACTGTTGCTAAAATCACTTCAAAAAATTATCTTTAACAGTTAAACTTATCGAAGTCCATGGTTGCCAGTCTGCCATGCGTGTCTGTCAGTCTGTCTCGTCAATCTTCGCAGGGTGGCTGGTAGCAGCTAGATGAGAGTTTCCAGAATCGAGCTGAATGGCTTGCAACCAGAGAGGCCTATATCCAGCAGTGAACTGCTGTAGACTGATGATGACAATGAAGCCTCGCCAGTTCAGTTTCTTTGATTTCCTCATCTAGTCATCAGACGCGCGGTCTTCTTTCATTCATCATCAGCTCCTCTTTAGTCTTGGACTGCAATCGGCTGCAGCGTGTATTACGTACAAATACTACCAATTATACAGGATACGTTTTTATCCAGTGCGTAAATTGTAATCATGAATTCAGCATATCATTCTAGCCCACAAATTTTTCGTCGGATATACAAAAAAAAACAGCTTTTTCATAGCATAGTGCTATACCTACCCGGTCAAAATGTACGGAACAGCAGATTTTTTTTTTTTGTAAAACCGGCAAAAAATTTGTGCGGTACCCGTCTAGAATTAAATGCTGAATTCATGGTTAAAATTTGCGCACTGGATAAAAACTTTTCCTGTATATTTTAAATAAATAAATATACATGCATGTCATCTGTTGGGACAGGTCAACTCAACGCTTCAATGGTTCTTTCTTCAAAAGGGCCTTTCAAACATCGCCCTGCATTGTTAGACTCACAGAGCGCCCTATTATCATAGTGTTTAGACTTTAAAAGAGACCATGACTTCTGAGTTTGTTTCGGCATGTTTTCTCAGCTAATTTTAAAGTATATGCCAACATAATATCGACGTGTAAAAGTGTCTTAACAAATCTACGTCAAAAATTAACATTTCATTTAATTTCTTATGCTTGCTTAAACTTGACTTCCGGTCTAACAAACAAAAAGCTTAACTTCCCTAGAAGTAAGCACCTATTTATTTATTATCGTGTTCTTGTGACATCTACAATTACATAGATACCGACTTGTCAAAGAATAAAACAGATGTACTTAAGAACTAAGTATCTTTTTACAAAAGCACGGAAAACGTCCGGATTTACGTAAAAAGTACTTCCGAAACAAACAAATGCTTTTAACTTAGACTCAAAACAATTATGATTTCTTTAGTGGAAGTTTAAAGTGGCTTTTTTTTTTTGGGTGGGAAATAATCAAATAACTTCTCCCGCTCTGGGTGGAGCAGGAGGGCACCCGTGTTCCTTCAGTAGCCCGTATGCCAGGGGCTGTGGTGTCTCTTTCGAACAAACCCGCACCCCTGGCAGGCATCGACCTTTGCGGGCCCCATCACTTTTTGTGCTGACATCTCTTTGAGGCACGCGTGGAACACAACGCGCCGTCGACTTGGGCTTGGTCCTTACCGGACAGCGAGCTACCCATTACTCGCCGTCCGCAAGCCCATGCCTACGGTGGCCGTAAATCGGCCTGGGATTCCCGACGCCCAGCGCGTCTCCGTATCCTGCGGCGGCTAGGGTCGCGAGGGCGCATATGATGCCTCTCCCTCACGTGCGCCGCCTCCCTCTTCGCGAGCATCACTGCTTTGCTGACGGAGGTGACGGCTCCCCATGCCCTCTCGCTCCGTACCATGGCCTGGACCAGGGCCGGACGCGAAAGATCGCCGCCACCGATCGCCTCCACGAGGACACGGCGGTGCTCCACCCAAGCTGGGCAGACCGCCACCGTGTGCTCCACCGTGTCCTCAGGGCGATCTTCGCAGTGGAAACACCCGGGCGTTTCCTCCCGCCCTATCCGAAACAGGAACCTCCCGAAACAACCGTGTCCGGTGAGAACCTGCGTCAGGCGGAAGGTGATGACGCCATACCGCCTCTCAAACCACTCCTCAAAGAGGGGACTTACCGCCGCAATCGTGGCGTGCCCAGCACTGGGTTGCGACAATCGCTCTCTCCATGTCACCATGAGATCCCGGGATAACCTACGTATATTTACTATTAAATTTACTGGTGGACAATACACAGCCTGAACTATTTGGTCTAAAAGCATGAAAATATGCATACGGTTTATTTATGAAAGGAATTTAGAAAATTCATCCATTTCGTCATCTGCCTAGCCCTTTCCCAACTATGTTGGGGTCGGCTTCCAGTATAACCATATTTTACATGGAGGGAATACCCAAATCTAATATATCTGACCTCCACAACCCAGTTGCTGGGTAACACGATACCCCTTGGTAAGACTGGTTGTCAGACTTTCAGGTTTCAAAAAAAATCATTGTCAATCCCAAGTTTTTGCCCGTGGGAAATTTCATCGGGCCAAAACTTAAATGGCAGTGGGCAGGGCACATTGCTCGCAGAACAGATGGCCGATGGGGCCGAAAGGTTCTGGAGTGGCGACCGCGTACCGGAAGACCGCGAAGGCTGCGGGATTCCGCTGGATGTGGGAAGCACAAGACCGGTCGAAGTGGAGGAGCCTGGCGGAGGCCTATGTCCAGCAGTGGACGTCTTTCGGCTGATGATGATGAAATATTTAATGTACACTGCCAAAAATTGTCAATGTCAAAACGGTGAAGGAAAACATCGTTAGGAAACGGCAAGAACCAACAATTTGAAGACATGTGATATTTATTAACCTGTGCGCGGGTCCAACGCGGGTTACTAAATACGCGGCCACGTGGTCGACTACGGCCCACTCTCTCTCACCGAGAGGAGGCCTCTATTCGAGCAGCGGGAACATTGTAGGCTTAATATGTAATTATATGATTGCCAAAAATAGTCCCGAAAAAATGAGAAAAAGCCATTGCCATTCCGGATTTTGAGAAACTTCTAGCCAAGAAATGAACGAATAAAAACGTAGTAATAATTTTAAGTGAATCATCTTACTAATTTAATTATAATATAGTATGAATATATTCAACTTAACCTCGATTCATAGGTAGATATTCTAAAAACCTACAAGCGGTGGTTGAAAATAGCAGCTTAAAATGTTTGTGCCTATATAGGTGCTAGAAAATAAAGGCGTCAGTTTGTGTGTGTGTATGCTGTTTTAAATGTATTTTTATTTTTTCTAAATTTTAATCTTTTAATGTACTGTTTTTATAATTGTTTTCTTTTTTATGGATCATGTGGTCTGCAATAAAGATTTTTATTTATTATTATTTATTTATTTAAAAACAAGTAAATTCACACGTCCACTGACTCACGTACTCGTACGTCAACTTCCTTCACAGTGATGAAACTTTAAGGAAAACCCCTAACGTTTAGCTTCTCCTTACGTCATCTGCAGGAGGCTGGGCATAATCATCATCTGCTTTTTCCCAACCACGTTATGTTTGGTTTCCGTTCTAACTGGATGTAGCTGAGTACAAATATTTTACACTAGCTTTTGCCAGCAGCTTCGTTCGCGTTGGTTGAAAATTATCCCACGGGAAGTACCTACCATCGGGATAAAGTCTCTTATGTATTATTCCAGGTTACAATCTATCTGTGTGCCAAATTTTGTCCAAATCCGTTCAACCGTTTTTGCGTGATTGAGTAACTAACATCCAAACATCTAAACATTACAAACTTACACATTCATAAATAAAATTCATTTATTTGAGATAACTTAATCCATAAACTCCGACTCAAAATTAAAATATTATCAAAATTAAATCAATTCAAAATTAAAACCTAATTCAAGATTTAAAGTCAATATTTCATAATAATGATTAATTAATAGAATGGAGCGACTGCCTATCTGACCTCCACAACCAGATACGTGGTAATACGATACCCTTTGGTAAGACTGATTGTCATACTTTCGGTGTTGACTACCAGTAACAATTGTCAAAGATTTACAAATGACAGCCAGTACCAAAGGCTTAACATGCTTTCCGAGGCATAAAGGTATCTCGGTATATAATGGTCGGTCACCCATCCATGGACCGACTTTGCTTAACCTTGAAGATTGACCTGTCTGTAATAACTTCTTTACGAATCCCTAGTAAGAGTCTTGGCCCTCAAAAATACATTAAAAGTAATTATGTACTGTGTGGTACCTACGGACTAAAACAATAGCACCACCACATTTCGTCCTATGGGTGTCGTAAGAGAATAAGGGAACTACTAGAGAATGGGCAGCAGCGTTCTCTATACATTTTACTACCATACTGCGATCGCCAGCCCGCCTGCCAAGCGTGGCGATTATGGCAAAAACCCCCTTTGGGGGCGCCTATGTCCAGCAGTGGACGTCTTTCGGCTGAAATGATGATGATGATGAATTTGTACCAAATTGTCACCTGTAATGATATACCCACTATTCAATGGAATATCCATTCAAGTTTCTTGGTAATATATAGACATCCCTACTAATATCCCTACTAATATTATAAATGCGAAAGTAACTCTGTCTGTCTGTCTGTCTGTCTGTTACGCTTTCACGCCTTAACCGCTGAACCGATCGTCATGAAATTTGGCCGAGATATAGCCTGGGATATGGGTAAGGACATAGGCTACTTTTTTACGCGATAACCGACATCCACGCGGGCGGAGCCGCGGGCAAAAGCTAGTTTATTATAAATCTCAGGAAAGTAGGTAGAGACGAACAACGTCACTAACCAGCTCAAGACTGTAAGGTCGAGTCTTTCGCCTCATCTTTGTGACGATGGGTAAACGTCAACGGCACAATTTTTTTATGCAATAAGTAAGGTAACGAGAACAAGTCACTGCAAGTAAGTGCAATAAAGTAGATAAAACTCAAAATGTGCCAATTGCCTAACACGTAGGTATTTCTGGAGTCGTAGATTCGTTCGCTCATACATAAATTTGCTTTGGGCGAGTCGCCCATTGAATAATAATTTGTTATGCAAGGCTGCAAAGTTGTTTTTTGGCACGAGTTATTTTATTGAAAGCTGAGCAAGCGAAGGATTCTAGGATTGAATATTGTATCCTGAGCGTAGCGAGGATGTAAAATGTATGAGAAGCAGGAACCTTTGCCGCCGAGCGAAACATAATTTTTCACCTCACTACAGCGAAGAAATTACTAGGTGCATGAAAAATAGCCTTAGAAATAATATTAGGTCTTTACCTATGAAATTGCCGTTCTGCAGTACTGGCCATTTCAAACCAAAATAATTTTTGTTTGGCTAAGAATTCTAATTTCAAATTAATTTTATTTTAAAAACATGGATTTTTTTTTCTAAAAGTAGTCATTTCTTTATTGATTAGTGTTACATTTTCATCGCATTTCAATCTTTTTCGTCATCATGGATACGTTAAAAATTCGAGTAATTATGGAATATGAGTACCGTCGTGGCAGCAACGCGGCACAAGCGGCACGCAACATCAACGACGTTTACGGAGCTTACACTACAAACCAACGCACCACCTGTTATTGGTTTGCTCGCTTCCGTTCTGGAAATTTCGACCTGAAAAATGAACCTCGCGGTCGTCCGAAGACTTTGGTCGACAATGACGAATTAAAGGCGATTGTGGAAGCTGATGATACACAATCTACGGCTGAATTAGCAGCAGCTTTCGACGTTAGCGTCAAAACAATATTGGTCCATTTGCGTCAAATTGGCAAGGTAAAAAAGCTTGACAAATGGGTGCCCCACGAACTCAATGATCGCCAGCGCGAAGTACGCGTCGAGACGTGCCTTGCACTGCTCAACAGACACACAAATGAAGGAATTTTGAACCGCATTGTTACCTGCGATGAAAAATGGATTCTGTTTGATAACCGTAAGCGCTCAGCAAGTTGGTTGGATCCTGGTTCAGCACCTAAACAATGCCCTAAACGAAAACTTACCCCTAGAAAAGTGATGGTCACTGTTTGGTGGTCTAGCGCCGGTGTGATTCATCACAGCTTCTTACCAAACGGGGTGAGCATTACTGCAGATGTGTACTGCGAAGAACTGAACACAATGATGGAGAAGCTGGCGCATCTCCAACCAGCATTGGTCAATCGCTCGTCTCCGCTGCTCCTGCACGACAACGCGCGACCTCATACTGCACAGCAGACGGTCTCCAAGTTGCAAGAACTGGGGTTGGAAGCTCTCCGTCATCCGCCCTACTCACCAGACCTTGCGCCTACAGACTACTACTTTTTCCAGAATTTGGATAACTTCTTGGCGGGAAAAAAATTTAATACCCGAGAGGCAGTACAAAATGCCTTTGAAGAATTTGTTGCCTCCCGTCCAGCTGATTTCTTTAAGAAGGGCATCAATAAACTGCCACTGCGATGGCAAAGATGCATTGATTGCATGGGTGATTACTTCGATTAATACAAATAAAAAATTCATGAAAAAAATTCGTTTAAATTTTTTCATACAAAACGGCAATTTCATAGGTAAAGACCTATTATATTAAATTATTGTAATTCAATGAAGTATGATAACATTGCGTTTTAGTCTTCGAAAACGTTAGAATGTATCCATGCACTGAACAAATTGTGCGCTTTTATGTACTCTTTGAGCGATTTTCCCGGAAGATAACTCAATTCGGCATTATGTACCGCTTGCGCTAACTCTGCGGGTGTTACATTTATATCTTCGTCGCTGCTGGACTCGATCATATTTTATGATTACGTACGATTTTGTCAAAAACAAACCAACATTTTGGAAAGCCGACTGAATAAAGACGATTTCTTTTTTTTTCATGCAGTTGTCTTGCTGGCCAGTGCAATTATTCGAAAAATGTGGTTGGAGCACTGACGTGAAATAAATATTAATACATTTTCAGTGGACGCCGCGCCAGTACCTATGTAAAATTACTGAATAGAAAGGTTCGAATTTCAAAAACGATTTCCACGCTAGCGGACAAAATGCAATTTTCACGAAAATTTCGAATGACAAACAGAATCTTTCCGAGGTTGTGAGGTGAAAAAGAATACATTAGTTAGGGCTGATTTTTCAATAATCAGATTAATTTTATCTGAGGAATTAATATGTGGTTCGACAGCTTTTGTGCAAAAAATGTTCCAAACTTTCAGAATTATTCTTCAGATGAAAGTTCTCTGACTGTTAAAAAATAAGCCATCGACTAATAAGCCGGGAAAACAGTTTAACATTTTTCTTAGATTTCAAGTTTCCAAAACTTTGTCGGCGCCAGCGGCAGCGTCAGATATTACTTTGATTTTAGGTACCTATCAGATATCAGAGAAATAACAGTTGCGACAATTTGCGACACATCTCCACTTCTACAGCAGCACTTTAGGTACTGCCGTTTCGTTGAAGTAGACATAAGTGAATGATCCTGTTATTTCTGTATCTACAAACAAATCAAGTCAAATCAAAATATTTCATTTCACATAAACCGTGCTTCTGACGTTTCATAACTGCCCATGCATGGCAGTTATGAAACGTCAGAAGCACGGTTCCAATTTTTCACTTCTTAAGGAGAAGAGCTGGCAAGAAACTCCACGGTTACTCTTCTTTTTTTTTTTGCTTTTCAATTTTTTCAAATTACAGTGATAATAGGTATGGGAACGTTGGACTTTACTCAACAAATGCAATAAATAAACATTTCTCGCAACAGTCAAGACGTGATACTAAAGTAATTCCCAAACACTCTGAACCCCACGTAGGCTCGACTCAACAGGATAAGAGGAATGAAACCCCCCCGTGCTGGTGGCGTCAGACCTTAGCTATTGTAATATTGGGCAATGATCAAATGTCAACAATAATAATTATATGTACGATGGTTTCATACAATGCATCACCCAACCCTAACGTTATTCATGAGCACTCTTTATGTACGGAACTCCCTGAATATCTTTGTATCAACAACGTAAAATGTAGACGAAATCATCAAACTACAACATCTGGTACATGAATGACTAATTGTATACGCTATTAAAACACAATTATTTATCAACTTATCATTTTTGTATATTTACAGTTTCCAATTTATCACTCAACAGTTTCTTCCATCGTCAACACTGCGAAGCCTAAATAATCGTCCCTAGGCTACGTCAAAGTTGGGTGCCTGAAGAATTCGCTATCAGCTAGTGATGTAACTATCTCATTATCAAACGCAGAATCCTCTTTAATCCCTGGTTATAAACGAAATCTTTCGCCTCGAAGTGTTAGCATTATCACTGCGTCAGAACTAGTGCTATAACTATGTCGGTAATAACCTTACTTATTATCCTTTACGACGAGTTAATTCGTGTCGTTGTCACACAAATATTTAGAGCTTGCCGTATAAAAAAAGGACGTAAGAGCAACCGGCGCACGATTCGCAGGCGCGCGCGCTGGGAAACTCATTCTAACGCATCGACCGCTCGAGCCGAACGTCGGTCAATCGGGAAGTGTCATCTCAAGTCACAATTATTTACCGCGATGTACATACGAACAGTATAATAAATACAAATTCGAATTGTCTGTGTAATTATCTTCAATGAAGACCTTTTTAACATGTGGTACAAAAAGAAGAGAGTGAGTCAGCTAGATCTCAGTCTACCCCTGAATCGGTTCATAGAAACATTGGAGATTTTGAGATTTTTGTTGCTCCAGTTGTTAATTCCTCTACAAGGGACGATATGGATTATGAAACATTTGTGATTGAAAAAGTGACAATAGCATGAAAATTTGAAGACAGTGATACAAGGAAGTGTTTTTAAGTGTAAAGATATTTTTCGGAGAAGTTTATATTAAAAAAGCTAGTCAATATGATGTCCAAAAAGCAGCTGGCATGCATGCTTGCGCTGCATATCATGTATTTGTTGGTGGGCGCAAGCATATTCTACCACATCGAGAGCCCACTTGAAGTCAAGCAAAGGGCTGAAGACAAATTAGAAAGGCTTGAAATTCAAAGTAAGTTATTTTAAAAATTAAAATGTGCGTATGAATATCGTTTATGCGAACGATTTTATCATAACACGTTTGCGTTGAAACTCCAAATTGTTTATATTTTTTCGTGTCAGATTAGTTTACATTAAAGGAGAGGAAAATTATTTTTGTATAACTACCAAGAAGTGATATTAAAGTAATTGGTTAATACTGGATAGATCTAACGAAGATGATACATGGAAACGTCTACAAATTCCAAATATTTTTGATACCTAAATTATTATTCGATTTGCATCACAAATGAAACATCGAGCGTGATTGGTTATTAATGAAATGTTAGATTATTATTAAACTAGAATCATTAGATGTGACAACCTACCAGTTTCTTAATCTGATAAATGAATAAAATCATTTTTCAATATAATTATGTACTTATAATTAAAACACTTCATCATGTTTACCGCCTATTGAAGCACTTCAAAATAACTGTGCTATCACGATTAAAAAATAAAAACAAATGAAAATTACGGCGTATTGTCTCTGACTTACATCTATTATATTTTCAAATAAATATTCGAAACATTTAAATGCATTACGTTTTAATTAAGGAAAATAAAATAGAATGTTTGTTTGAAATAAAAATGTGTGCCAGCCAGTGTTATCGTTGACACTATAATAATTGGGTCTATTCTGAAATAATTTTAGAAAACCCTGACTTTAATTTAACTAGACACATTATTTATTTATTTATTTATCACACACACCCATGTACCCTTGTATTATGTATTATTATGTATCTATTGCCCTAAACTCATGACAATTAGCCTGAAAATTTACCTGTGGGTATATTTTTCTAGTTAGTTAATTATAGATAAATAAACCAGGTACGTTTAATTGTCATTGTTCTGCAACGTGAGCGATTAAGGATATCGATATTTTTTCCTGCAAACATTAGGTGCGATTGATTTATTTTTAGTATCTAGTTTATAAAGATAAAACAATAATAAACACAATTTTTTTATTTATTAAGTACTATCGCTATTTATATTTTAATCGGAATGTCTTGTAATATCTTTCTTTCCATATCCATTGTGGATTTGCGGTCTTCAGTAAAAAAAAACATTTCCATCTTTTCTCAGAGGCATAGGCATAATCAGCTTATATTGTTCCCACAGCTGGGACACAGGCCCTCGGTGAGAGGGAGTGGGCCGTAATCCACCACGCGGGCCCAGTGCGGGTTGGTAAACAGAGATGACAATGTCATCGAATTTTTGTTTCTAGGACATGCCAGTTTCCTAACAAGATTTTCCTTCACCGTTTTAAGAGCAGTGGCGATGAAATAATTTATGCAAAGTAAAGCGTTTAGTTGGGTTCGAACAGACGACCTACAATTCGTAAGTCGCGGCCACTACCACTGGACCACCACTGCACCCACGATTCTCTCGGGCATTCTTTATTTAACTTGCAGTACACCATCAGCTTTGGCTACGAAGGTCTATTTTACAACTTCTTAATTTAAAGCCTTCAATAGTCCTGAGACTACCTATATCTAGCTAAGCTTAATCAGATACTTCCCCATTGATCTAGTGGTCGCAAGCGGTACTGCTGTGCATGAGGTCCTGGTTTCGATTCCCTGGTCGGACCAAGTGTTATTGGGTTTTCTATCAGGTCATCATTTCTCAGAAACAGCCAGAAGTCTCTATTCGTGCCCGGTTGAGAGCAATAGGCCCGCCTCCCATCCATGGGGCTTCTATATATCTGCCGAAATGTGGGTGTACTATAGGTTTCGTGGGGGTTCCGTATTGTGCCGAACGTAAAAGAATAGCATCATCCCATTTCTTTCTGTGGGTGTCGTAGAAGGCGACTAAGGGACTTACTCGAGAATGGGCAGCAGCGTTTTCTATGCATTTTACCACCATACTGCGATCGCCTACCCACCTGCCAAGGGTGGCGATTATGGCAAACCACCTGATATTGGGAGAGTCCAGCAGTGGACGTTTTTTCGGCTGAAATTATGAACTACACCTCTGCCTCGCCATTCGGAGATTAAAGGCATCATGTTATGTAATGTTATGCCTAATCAGAGATTGTCAGAAATACTGAAAAGAAATATTTAAAAAAAAATCGGACCTCCTCCCATATTAAATCGATCAGCTGACTATTGATTTTGTATAGGAGAACCGTTTTCTTTTTTGATATTTTGACCTATGTTCCTTGGAGAAAGTTGTTCAATATCACGGGTACTACACCCTGAAAAATTTGGACGGTGACTAAAAAATCACCCAGTGTATGTAACGCACAATGCTGGCAGTCTTGAGGAAAAAATAGTGCAGAAAAATCTTTTAAAATATATCAACACATTATTTTCTTTCCAATCGATACAATTAACCATATCTCCGTAACTCTACATAATAGACAATGTGTCATGCCATTGTTATTACCACGCGACCAGATAAAAAACTTGAGACTATTGTCTATGGCTATGTGAAACTGTTGACTGCAACGTGTACTTCAACTTGCCAATCAATAAAGAAATGGGAGTTCCTATAACGTGCCTACATGTTTTTTTGCAGAAAATGGTAGCAACAACGGTCCATAAAATAATTCGGTTAAATTCAGTCAATTCACAATCAAAAATGTTTGAATAAGGAAAACTCTTGTACTTATAAAAGGAGCCATCAAAGGTTACCAAAATCACTTTAAGTTTTATTTTAGAATCGCCCGATTCTAAAATAAAACTTAAAATTATTTTGATAAAAATAAAACTTTACCTACCATTTTACCATGATTTTATGAGATGGTAACTTGGTGAAAAAATTAAAACATGAACGGAGCTGAGAAAAAGAATGTATGTTCAATCCTTACAATAATATGGATAAATATGAGATCCGTGTAATTGCAAGGATTGAACATAATTATTAAACATATAACACTTTTATTATTCTGAAATAATATTTTCGCATTCTGTGAACAAAGAAAACATTTTATTCGAAAACTACAAACAATTTTTCGACACTTTGGTCAGCGTGGGTTCAAAGTGTTAGCTTTCATCACAATCTATCGAGATCACTAATATGTATAAATCAACCGTCAAAAACCGTTCAATTTTGGGTTTCCGCGTTACCAACTCCATGTTGGCAGATGCAAAGGATGCTATTGTTAATGGTGTCAGTATCATCTGCTTTGCCTTATCTCAACAACTAGAGGCTTTCAGTCTAAGAGAATGCAGATGTACCAATATTTTACACTAGTTGCGCCCTACGGTTTCACCCATATAAGTGTCGATCCCGCAGGAATATCGGAATAAAAGTATTCTAGAATCTAATCTTTAATCCGTACCATGATCTACCAATGTGGAAATTTTATCCAAATACGTTCAGTTTAAGCGTAAAAGCAAAACAAGCAAATAAACACAAACACAAGAAATCAATGTTTTTCTCTTTATAATATTAGTTTATTTAAATGTAGTGTCCCAATGTAAGCTTCACATCCCTATTACTTGGTTAATGATATATCTCTTGTTAAGACTTATGCTCCCTTTGAAAAGGCTGAACGTCAGTGTTTTGAACTATTACTACTGTTACACAAACACGCTTGTCATACAAGGTGCCACTACACTACCACCCCCGGTTGTGCAGTCTAATTTAAAGTGCGAGTAAAACAGTCATAAAAACAAATGCGCTTTGAATAAATACTTTTCTAATCTGTATACAGTAATATATATGTAAATAATAATTATAAGTCACTCATGCATATATTATAACCTCTAATAAAATAATGTCATCTTATTTACCTATTATAATTGTAATTCTCCGTTCAGTTAAGTTTCTGCTACGTATATGTGCTAACATTACTTGGATTTTCTACACATAAATACTAATATATAGCCATAATTCATGTTTAATCATTAAGTTCTATGAAATTATGAATATTTATTTGGACAGGACAAAGACGTAACGAAATCCATTACAGGTAGATATGATAGAATTAAAAATAGAAACGGTATAAATAACAAAAAAAAAACCGCGTATAAAAATCTACATTATATCTTCTAAGGAACTGTCGGTGTAATAGAAACCGATGGATGCCCATGCAGGTTTATATGAAATAAAAATATTTTGATTTGATTTGATGTTTTCGAATGAAATTTAATTCGATTAAAGAACTGTTTGCTGTCTATTCATTAAATACAATTTTATTCACAAACATCCGTCGGTTTCTTACTTAACTTCAACTATATCTGACGGCCCTGGTTACTAATCTCTTCTAGTGCCCGTACATAAAGAAATAAGTACCTAGATATTAGAAAAATCACCCTTGAGTGGAGAAAACACGAGATGTTAATTATTATTGTAATAAATCTTTGCAAAGTAAGCTCAAGCTTGGACTAAGCGTGACGCGTGATAGCGGGCTGGACATGTTTGTTGAAGGACCGACGGCTGGTCCTACAGTGAAAACCGCGTATCGGCAAGCGTAGTGTGGGACGACCCCCAACTAGATGCACCGAAGGTGGCTGGGATAGACTGGATACAGAAGGCGGTGGTCAGGGCACTGTTACCAACCTGAGAGAGCCCTATGTCCAGCAGTGGACTGCGATAGGCAGAGTTGATTGATTGAATAAGCGCGAAACCCCTAAATTTTCAAATAACAATTGACATTTCAAAACGTTCTTAAAAGTATGTCTGTCACTAAATGAGACCAAGTGACAGGAACAAGATTAGATTTTACTGGTCTCGATGAGTTATGTTTGAAAATGAATCAAATCATGGATCTTTTTCACTAGAATGTGTTATTGAAGCAAGCAACATAAAAAGTAAGTATAATTTTAAACTAGGACTCAAATAAACATTCCATAGCATAACGAGTATGTTGCTGTTAGAACTCAAACTTAAACTAGTCATGTTGCTTAAAAAACAACGACCTGAAAGAGTAAATTATCTATTTGATTCTACGCTGAGATAAATTAAAAATGTAGATCAGCTATTTTTAGCATTGCAGGTACGGAAAACATTAGTGTACCAATGTTATTTGAAGAATAACCCGATTTCTTGATTCACACTGCCCCTCCGTACCTCGGAAAGCACGTTACGCCATTGGTCCCGGCTGTCATTTATGAATCTTTGTCAGTCCTTACGTGTCTTCAGAAACCCGAAAGTCTGACCAGCAATCTGGCCAAGGGGTATCGTTTTATCCAATAACTGGGTTGTGGATGCCAAATTCAGTCGATCCACATAAAATTCTGATATTCAGCTGCATTTTGCCAGGCTGGAAGCCGACCCCGACATAGTAGAGAAGAGGTTACCCAGATGATGATAGGGCCCCATTTTGGGAGACGACCAGCTACTGCTCTAGAAATAATTAATGCAATATCTGTTGTTCGAATTAACAACTAAGATTTAATGGTGGGGAAGGGACCTACTAACATAAATAATAGAGGCTCAAATTGCCGATCAATTAAACGGTATCTGTTCCGATAACTCCGGAAAGTTGATTGAAAGAATTGAACCGGAACGCTATTATCCTAGATTATTTAAAAGCAATAATATCGATGCTGTCGGGGAGTTATGAAAGAAAACAATTGATGGTTATTATTGCACACCATCTGAATGAAAACAAATAGGTAAACATTTTGTCTTTCTCTGAGAACGCTGTACGGGAGTTCACCGGAAGGAGGAGACAAGGAGTAACATAGGCTACTTCAAAAGTGAAGTAGCCTATGTTACTCCTTGTAACATCAGCTATCTGTTAGTGAAAATCTTTTCAAAATTGGTCCAGCCATTTCGAGTATTAGCCGGAATAAACAGATAGTTTTTTATTTTTTTTGTTATATGTCCTGTCCAAAATAACAGTTCTTTTTCCAAATGCATATGAAAGTATATACTTTCATATGAATTTGGAAAAAGAACTGTTATTTTGACGTTACTTGTATAGATCATTGTCCTTGTGTGTGCTTATCTCTGTCAGTCGTCATCTCAGCATTTACTTCCTTCTTAGGAATTGTACACTAACTTTATTTTCATACTTTTCTCTTTGCAAGCGAAATGTTTTTCTATCAATCAATCAATTGTCTTTATTTGTAAACATAGGTTACAACAGTGTGCAAGATGTTATAATTGTTATATTAGGTATAGTTTGTGTGTTTATGTTTTGCCATTTGGCGTTCAACTATGCATATAGGGGAGGCTTTTACCAATTACCTGTGTAAATTAATTTACAATAGGTACCTCAGTAGTATTAATGCCATTTTTTTTTCATGCAATCGATTGTCCAGTTGGATCGCCTCTATCGCATTTTGTTTAATGTCTTCAACTTTCATATTAAAATATTTGTAGGATAGTTATCCTATTAAGATTTTAATATGAAAGTTTGAATGTTTGTTACTCAATCTCGTAAAAAGGCCGAACGAATTTTGATGAAATTGGGTATGGTAGACCATGACTTAGAAAAGGCTTTTCATTATGGATGGCAGACAAAGTCGTGGGATACAGCTAGTAATTTATATTATAGGAGAAATTTAACTTTGACGTACAAATGTACTAATAGTGGTGATATGGAAATCCCAAAGCCGTGTAGTTGACGTCATATTCACTTGACTTTATTTTTAAGAAACTAGGCCAATAATAATTCTGCTTTTATTAATCAAGAAAATGGTTTCGTCCACTATAGCTTAATGACGCATTTAAACAATAGCAAGTAAACAATTGCAGGACGGTCCTTTTCACATAGTTTTCCTACAAATCCTATATTTTGCCTGTTTCATCATCCTTACGCATTGAATGAGAAAAAGCAAACAAGTGACACTCGCCATGGTATTCCCAAAAAGATAGATGAAGTTACCTATATTCTTCTTAGCGTAACGATGGCAAAAAGTACAAATAATTTTGGCCCAACATTCAGCTGCGCGAACTCTGGTCACTGACGCAGTCATGAGTTTACCAAATGCACAAGAGATGGGATGGTGATATTTTTTACGTCCGGCACCACACCTACTTATCTAATATACATTTGTTCCTATAGGTATATCTATACAGTTTGACATTGGAGAATGCTACGCCCCTATGTGGTAACACAAGCCTATCAGACAAAGAATTTAGTAACACAATTACTCGCATGATAATCTGAACTACAATACACAGCACTGTTTTATTATGGCAAATCATCAAATAACTTCTTCCGCTCTGGGTGGAGCAGGAGGGCGTGTCAGACTTTTGCTGACTAAAACCCACCCGCGTTCCCTCAGTTGGCTGTGTGCCGGGGGCGGCGGTATCTCTTTCGAACAACCCGCACCCCTGGCAGGCATCGGCCCTTGCGGGCCCCATCAGTTTGTGCTGACATCTCTTTGAGGCGCGCATGGAACACAACGCGCCGTCGACCTTGGCTTGGTCCTAACCGGACAGCGAGCCACCCATTACTCGCCGTCCGCAAGCCCACGCCTATGGTGGCCGGGGATCAGCCTGCGATTCCCGATGCCCAGGGCGTCTCCTGCGGCGACTAAGGCCGTGAGGGCGCAAATATTGCCTTTCCCTCACGTGCGCCGCCACCTTCTTCGCGAGCATCACTGCTTCGCAGAAGGAGGTGACGGCTACCCATACACTCTCGCTCCGTACCATGGCCTGGACCAGGGCCGGACGCGAGAGATCGCCGCCGCCGATCGCCTCCACGAGGACACGGTGGTGCTCTGCCCAAGCCGGGCAGACCTCCACCGTATCCTTAGGGCGATCTTTGCAGTGGAAACACCCGGGCGTTTCCTCCCGCCTTATTCGAAACAGGAACCTCCCGAAACAGCTGCGTCCGGTGAGGACCTGCGTCAGGTGGAAGGTGAGGACGCCATCATGCCGCCTCTCAAGCCACTCCTCAAAGATGGGACTTACCGCTGCAATCGTGGCGTGCCCAATGCGTTGTGGCTTATTTTGTATCTGGCATTTGTCAGTAGCATCCCGGGGTCTCGATTTGTGGCCGGATGATGGCAATAGGCTCGCTCTTTGTTATAAATGATAAATGATTTTATTTCTGTAAATAGGTTTCTACAAACACTTTTACACGTCAATCACATTTTTTTTTTAAACTAGATCAGGTCGGCGTTTCATAGCTGACTACTCTAAGACGAAAGGCCTAAACAAACTCAGAGGTCACAGTCTCTTTCAAAGTCCAGACATATTCTTTGTCCGATCATGTGAAGACCATGTGGATTGGTGTCTGAAATGGTCTTTGAGGAAAGAACCACACAGATTAAGTGGACCTGTCCAATCAGTGCACGCATTTATCAGTAATCCTGTAGCTCAACTCAGAACTTGAGGAGCTCAACGATTTGACGAACAATACCAAAAAAGGAGCTAAACGATTACAAGGGACTTGATCATAACTGGCGAATTGTGAGTGTACTATTGATACACCTCTGCCCTACCCTTCGGGGAAACTAGGCGTGATGGTAGTGATAGGTTCCATTTATGTTATACTAGCTTTTGCAAGCGGCTTCGCCCGCATCAAGGTCGGAAATCATCCCGCGGGAACGTACTACTAGAATAAAAAGTATCCTATGTGTTTAATCTAGGTTATAATGTATCTGTGTGCCAAACATCCACATCCGTTTTTGCGTGATTGAGTAATTAAAACATCCAAACATCTTCACAAACTTTCACATTTATAATATTAGTAGGATTTTAAGTAAAAAATTGGTATTGTCCACTTTATACGCCCTTTATAGTTTTATCCCGAACGCAACCAATATATCTGCAACCAGCCCTAGTACAATAATATTCAGCCACAATTATATTGATCTGTTGTTGCCTATGTTGTTTATATACAGTTATAGCTCAATTATAATTAACGGGGTATCCATTGTCATTTACCTCATTGTTCTAACGTATAGCTGACTAATGTACATACTTAAATCTGTTTTCCTTGTTGGTTGAAAACTATCTATCTATTACTGAAGATTGTTCCCTTAACGTCTTCAAGTTTAGTAGGTACTGCAAGAGCTTCGCGCTCTTATAGTGCCGGGATCAATAAAAGGTGTAGGTACATATTTTTTTTAAACCAACGAATTCGATTCGAGATTATGTTATCATGATAATCAAATCATTTGGCTACATTATCATCTTTTGCCTTGCCTTTTCCCAACCATGTTGGGGTCGGCTCCCAGTCTAACCGGATGTAGTTCAATACCTTTATTTTAAATGGAGTGACTCCCTATCTCCCAATTATTGGGTAATACGATACCCCTTGAAAAGACTGTTTGTCAGACTTTCGGGCTTCTGACGACCTGTAACAACTGTCAAAGATCCACAAATTACAGGCGGGACCAACGGCATAGCGTGCTTTCCGAGGCACGGAGGGGAATGTAAAGATGGTCACCCATCCACGGACCAACTGCAGAAAGCGTAGCTTAACCATAACGTTCGACCCGAGGCTACAAAAATAAAGTGTTATAAATAAATATGTAACTTAATAAATAATTACATTAACCTCATGCAGCATACTCCAGAACGTTAATCAAATTAGGTTATAAAATATTATAATTGCTCCATTTATATTCCGCTTTCATTTCCTTCCTTGTTCCAATTGAATATTATAAAATTAAGTGCACATCAAAGAGTGCCCACTTTTTAGATAAAGGTGATGTAAACATGATCTATTTTGTCTCTCAATTAATACTTTTTAGTCCAATGCAGTTTAGTTTCTTTATAAAAGCTTTGAGAACATAGTTTCTTATAGCTCTGCACACTGGGCGAATGCATTATTGTAATCTGTCAAGCAGTGAAGCTCGCGAAGAGGGAGGCGGCGCACGTTAGGGAGAGGCAGTACATGCGCCCTCACGGCCTTAGTCGCCGCAGGAGACACCCTGGGCGTCGGGAATCCTAGGCTGATTCCCGGCCACCGTAGTCGTGGGCTTGCGGACGGCGAGTAATGGGTAGCTCGCTGTCCGGTAAGGACCATGGCCAGGTCGACGGCGCGTTCTGTTCCACGCGCGCCTCAAAGAGATGTCAGCACAACCTGATGCGGCCCACAAGAGCTGATGCCTGCCAGGGGTGCGGGTTGTTCGAAAGAAATATCGCTGCCCCTGGCACACGGGCAACTGAGGGAACACGGGTGGGTTTTAGTCAGTAAAAGTCTGACACGCCCCCCTGCTCCACCCAGAGCGGGAGAAGTCATTTGATGAATCCACACCCAAAAAAAAACCCTGCTTTGTCCCGATCTGTGACAGATCTGAAAAATAGATCGGAAAAATGAATATACTTAATTCTTCAAAATAATGCCACACATTATAGGTAACATTAAATTAATTAAAAGAATAATATCATCTGTCTTCGATCCGTTCCCCTCAAGAGAACAGAGCAGAGTCACAGATCGGAATAATCTGGGCTAATGACATTAAAACCAAAAGTAAAACACTATAAAGGCAAAAATAACTATAATTTCGAAAATCGGTGTCAAAAAACGGAAATACAAAACCAAAGACACAATGACGTTAATATTATCTGCATGAGACTAAAACAATGACACAAATTAAACAATAATACCAATTCAAATCTCAGAGATAAATTAGTTCAAAATCTTCCAGTCTTTTAGCTTATCTACTTATCGCCTTAATGAACGAAAAACGTAAGAAATTTATAAACGTTGCTTATAGTTAAGTAATGATTAGCGATTGTTTAACCACCCAACCATTTTTGACATCTCTTAACTATAAGCAGCGCTTATAAATTACCCCTCTTAAGTTTTAACTAAGTGTTCCGTGTGGTGCCGGACGTAAAGAATAGCACCATCCCATTACTTACTGTGGGTGTCGTAGTAGGTGACTAAGGGGCTTACTAGAGAATGGGCAGCAGAGTTCTCTATGCATTTTACCACCATACTGTAATCGCCAACCCGTCTGCCAAGCGTGGCGATTACGGCAACCCCCCCCAATTTTGGGGGAGGCCTATATCCAGCAGTGTACGTCTTTCGGCTGTAATGATGATGAAGTTTTAATTGTGATATTTTATTTTGATTTTATTTTACCCGTCCGTGCCTCGGAAAGCACGTTAAGTCGTTGGTCCCGGCTGTCATTTGTGGATCTTTGACGGTCGTTACGGGTCGTCAGAAGCCCGAAAGTCTGACAACCAGTCTTACCAAGAGATATCGTATTACCCAGTTACTGCTGTGGAGGTCAGATAGGCAGTCGCTCCATGTAAAATACTGGTATTCAGCTGCATCCGGTTAGACTGGAAGCCGACCCTAACATGCTAGGCAGATGGTGATTTTATCCAGAATGTACCGACAGATGATAAAAGTTACTTCAATGATTTATTCTATTTTCTTTATCCCAAAACCCTTCCACTATAAAATTAATGACAATAGAATAGAATTTAATGATTGCCATATTTGCATTATTTTACCACCATCTTTTTATGGCTCAATCAGTACCTATAAATATTATTATTTACACACGTATTAGTATTGTTTGTTAAATTATTGTATTTTAATGTTCAAATAATTATTACTACACATTATTATCCTATTGAGTAACCCTGGTAACAGGGAGAATCATTTTTTTATAATTTTTAAAAGTTCAATTTATTTATATTCTTATTTATTTAAAAAAAAATGGTCAAAATATTTGTCTCTGGTTGATGACAAATGGCAATAGGATCGCTCCCTATTATATAATTATATGGGTTTCAAAATACTGGCGAAATGTGGGTTTAAAAAAACCGAAAAGTAAAAAATAATAAACTAGCTTTGTCCAACCACAATAACTAAGTTCGGAAGGCGGTGACATATAATTAAATACATATCCAAAGTCACCGACTTCCGAAATTTTTACTTTTCGGTTTTTCGGCGTTTTATTTTTTTTATTAAAAAGTTTTTATTTTATATTTTTTTGTGGCTATAATTTTACAAATTACTACATGCTTAATTTTTGATTTAATACACAACTCAGTATTAAAATCTGTGAGTAAACAATCAATCATCCCCTGTTTTCTTACCCTTAGGGTTGGAATTTTTCTTTAAAATTTATACGGGACCAACTTCGAGGTATACCCTTTCCAATAAAAAAAGAATTATCAAAATCGGACTACTCTGGAAAAAGTTATGCGTGGTCAAACATAAAAAAAAAAAAAATATATACGCGTCGAATTGAGTAACCTCCTCCGTTTTTTCGTCGGTTCAAAAAGGGTAGGCACCCTGTACCCTCTGCCCAACACCTTGGGGAAATAAGGCATGATGTCATGTTATGCGTTTTTACAAATACAAACACCTACAAAACTAATTAGCTTTCATTTCAATGATTTATTTTGCAAAATTTATTCACAAATAAAATCATTAGGATACATCTTGTTAAAAGCGGTTGCTAGAATTTATTCAAATTAAGATGCATTCCGAAAAGGTGACAGATGACGACCGTGTTGCCAAGAATATCGTCAAGTTGCCATCATTAAAATGGCTGATAATTAGTTTTGTAGTCCAGGACAAAACCGATGACGTGTGAAACATAAACGATCGTTTAAACTAACCGACACGTTTAGGCAAATGAAACCCGTAATTACAGGTATTTTTAGGCCATTTACCTTATAGTAAATAATAGGTAGGTAATGTGTGTATAGGATGTATATATTGACAATGCCTTGTATTTTATCCTTATACTTGGCACTTAAAATATTTACTTTTAAACGATTGTCTGTGATTAGATAATAGGAAGTGCAATTTAGGGCGATGATCTTCATTTTTTGTTCTTCAATAGCTATGGTACTGGTCACATGTTTTCGAATAACTTAGTAATACGAATTCTTTGGTACGGGTATTTTCTATTGTACCAGTTATTGTCTATGTCAAATCATGTAGAACTGTTTATTACTTTCTTCCCTTATAATAGTTTGCGTCAATATTGTCTGTCTCGTACACTATTGTTCATCGATTATTAAATGTTTCTCATTATTAAAAGTCTTATAAGTTTTAACTATGCCCTACATACATGAGCACCTGGAGCAGCGCGTGCAAGAGCGTGCAGTTGCACCCCCTTCGAAATAATATAGTAAAAACATTCAGAACTAATAGAATAAATAATAGCGAGCTCAACCTATTCGAGGCAAGAATCTACAATTTTCAAGAACGAACCGAACTCCTATTTTCATAAATCTATCCGCCCCTAGGTGCCATGAAAATCGATCTTGCTTTAAATAAACTTCATTCGAGCAAAAAAAAAATTTGCAAATCGGTCTATATATGACGGAGTTATGCCCGAACCTCCACCTAACTCCTAACCGTTAAAGAGTTGTACCTTCCTTCATCAGCGCAGCGTCATGAGATGATGATGACCATACGTAAATATCTCAATAGCTTTAGAAAATATATGATAAACTTTGTTAATACCTACAACATTTGAAGGTTGCTCTTGATTTGCCTGGGATTCCATCATCAGATCCTGACTTGGTGCCAATGGGACCACCTCAGGAATATACTCTTTCAAATATTATTATTTTTGAGAATCGGTCCACAAATGGGGGAGAAATCGATCAACATACATAAAAAAAAAATACAGTCGAACATATAACCGTCTCCTTTTTGGAAGTCGGTTATAAATGATCGAGCTCGCTTCGTAGAGCTGAAAATGCACCCACTAATAATAAACTTGCAGGCGTTGATACCTACATATTGAACCTTTGAGGAGCAACCCCGTCACCCTCGTCGAAATATCAGTAAAAATCTGAACGTGAAGACTTTGGTGACGTGAACTTCAAAACGTTACTAACTTAGGAATCTCGTCGTTCAAACTTAGGTGAAATGTACCGAATAAACCGACTAGTCCTTTGCATGTGTTAACTTATACTTTTCTTGCCTTGCAATGCTTTTCATGCCGTGTAGTTAATTTCGTATATACAGGAAAAGTTTTTATCCAGTGCGCAAATTTTAACCATGAATTCAGCATATCATTCTAGACCCCTAGCACAGAAATTTTTAGCCGGATATACAAAAAAAAAGTGCAAAACCTACGCGGTCAAAATGTATGGATAAGCAGTTTTTTTTTTTTGTATAACCGGCGAAAAATTTCTGCTGTAGAGGGTCTAGAATGATATGCTGAATTCATGGTTAAAATTTGCGCACTGGATAAAAACTTATCCCGTATGTATGGAAGAACCAACTCATCCATAGACAGATCTTAGTCTGCTGATAAGCCGCCAACACGTTTGATCACTGTAATTCCAGTACCTTTAAGAGTGATACAAAATAAATCAAACCTCTACGGATTGGGTTGAGACAACTAATTGCTTCTTACCAACACATAATGGGTGTACGACATAAAAATGGCGTTTAATTAGAACATTTGTAGTATCGAAGTGTTCAGTGATTCATTGCTCACTTCACTCAATCGATTTGATGACGCAAAAAGTACGAGATAATACGTTAGTTCGATAATAATTAGTCTAGTGCGTTCGTTCAACAATTAGTCTGATATTTTTAATTGATTTTCTCAAGATCCTCAAGCAATTCTATATCCGTCTTAGAAATAGCGCGGTCTCTTTCTAGACAGTTTTTATCTGTTGTAGTTTAATATTTATTTATACTGCAATGCAATCTCATGCGCTAACGTTTAGATCTGTTTGGAGTTTACACTTTTTAAAGGATAATATTCTTAAAATAGCATTCGCGAGTAGTGACACTTCGACGCAACCTTCTACAAAGTCTATCGATGTATATTGTATATATACGCTTAGAAGCTTACATTATTTTCCGGTGAAACATTACATTTCTGCTTTCGTCCCTTCCAATTGCAGCCTATGGCAGTGTTGATGCCAATCATGTTCCCTAGTCAACCATCTTATTACATTGGAAATCATATAGTTCCTCACCCTCCATTGGAAAATCCCTCCATAAACAAAAACCCAAAAGCATCCTCTAAGAGACAACACAATCAAAATCATATTCATAAGCGTGACCGCGCATTATTAGCCAACAAACAATATTAAGTATATAACTCGTAATAAACACATTAGGGATAAACAAATGTTTACGTCTCCAAACAAGCTAGATTGCCTTAAAATTACAACTCGGTCATGAGCAATGCAGCACTAAACAGGTCCTAGAATGTTGAATGACTGGATACGTCACTTGGCTTTTAAAACGGATATTATTTATTTTTTGGTGAAGTGAAAATTTCATCAGTCCGCAAAACTGGGGGTCTACTCTTTAACTCCGTCAAGGAAAACACGGGTCCGTCTGAAGGTAATTCAAAACTTCGGTATGAATCCTACTGCCGAATAATGTTTATTTTTGGACCGACAAAAACACATTGGGGGTAGGGACAGCTGCTAAATCGTGTTGTTATTATCGTCTGTAAGCGATTAGGGCGCTAGCCCCTGAACCGTCAAGGTCTCTGTCAGGGATGCGGGTTGTTCGAAAGAGATACCGTGGTCCTTGGCACACAGGCAATTGAAGGAACACGGGTGGGTTTTAGTCAGTAAAAGTCTGACACGCCCTCCTGCTCCACCCCGAGCGGGAGAAGTTATTTTTTGATTTCCCACCCAAAAAAAACCGTCACGCCCTCCTGCTCTACTCAGCAGGAGAAGTCATTTGATGATTTCGCACCCAAAAAAAAAAACCCCTATTATTTATGTCAATAAACGCATTTTTTTTCCTTTTTTTTCTCAATACGACATATTATACATCATATATCCTACGTCAACGTCAAGTTTCTTAGGAATTCAATCTACTAGACTAGCAGATCCTCGAAATTAGGCCAAATCCAATATTCATCAAAGTTGCCGACCTTAGTACTGCGATAAATTTTGTTAATTCTCGTGTTTTACTGGTAAGTCCATAGTCTTTAATTGCGTGTTCTTTCAAATGTGCATCACCATTTTAAATTTTAACTTCTTCAGAATAAAGTTCAGTATTCTAGACTTCTGTGACGTCAAAAAAAAGTGTCGGGTCGAGTTTTTCTTCATATTACCCTATAACCTAGCTTTAAAGTTGCCTTATTTGGCGGGAGCAACATTTTATCTGTCTCGTAGTGCTGATTTATTCAATCAACTTTTTCAACTGTATTTAGGCCATGCCTATTTAGATTATAGAATTGTTAACTGTAGCTTTAAGTATGTTTATTTAAAGCGACATTATTAAAGTATCAGTCTCAATAGAAAATTGTTCTGTTCGTTAGAATATTTATGATAGTTCATCACTAATGACGTAATCATAATATGAAAAAAAAAACATAAACTTGAACGAGAGAGATGCCACTAAAATAATCAATAAAAGTAAAACAAAAAGAGTCTCATCACGTCCTTTGTTTTATTTTTGTCAAAAAATTCCTTCAAACAGACATTTTAGAAAGACTAGCCTTTACTAACCTGAATCTGATACGAATGCAACTTGTTTAGACTATTAACAACAAATCAGACTATGAACTGACAAATTAATTCCAAAAAATCATGTCACCTTGATGAAATCGCGCATCCAACCTTCTTGAAAAGAGTTCCTTGCCATAATTTCCTAATTCAAACCATAAATTGGCAACTAGACTCCTGGTATATGTGGGGACATTAGAATTCTTTTGCCGTGTGAGGAAGGCATAAGGATAATGGTACTACAACATGAGGCAGGTCATACAGACGTCCTTATGTGTCGCGTCGGCACCTGAATCTTTGATGATAAATGAACGAACTGTTTCCTTAAACATCTTGATCTATTATACTATTTAATTGTGTAACGTGTTCTGGAAAGTCACAGGTCAAGTTTGTATGTCTAAATGTATGACTTGAGCCTCTTTAGTTAAATAGATGGTGGAGGAAAATGGTTTTTAACTTCGTTACTTTTTATTGTTGCTTCAAGTATTTTTGTGGGTGAAAAGGGTCAAGTAGGCACTGTCAACTTTAAATTAGGTGATTGTGGGTTTATTTTTCTATGGCTAGCTTGGTGCAATAGTGTGTTCTTTCCAAAGTGCTTGATATTCAGTCTTCCTTGGCTTTCTTCACGTCAAATAACTCAAAAAATGCTATCCGCATTAAATGAGCCTAAAGTAGAAGAATTGGCAAATTCTTCTTGTCTTCGCTACCATTGCGGCACCCCCCCCCCCCCACATTGTCGTTGCGGGCGGGCTCAGTAACCGTGGATTCCAGCCACGGTGAAGCCAAGAGGAACCCAAAGGTGGGGCCGCTCTTCAGGGCTTTTGCCTTCAAGCCATTGACGTAGCGGCCAAAAAGTAGGTTGCGGTGAGGTGCACCGCAACTGAGGTGGGCCGCGATGTCGAATGGGAAGCATCGCGGCTGAGGGTTACGGGCTGCGGTAGAGGAGGAGTGCCGGTGCTTCAGAGCAGCGCTCTTCCCTTCCGTGGCCTGGACGGGGCCGCCACCGTTTGATGGCGGACGCGGTGGGGCCGCAGGGGAAGAGGAGTGTTGGTATAGCGTCAGCCGCTCTCCCTATCCCCTGCGGCCGAAAAGTGGCAGACGGGACGGCGCGTTGTGTTCCACACGCGCGCCGTCAAAGATGTCAGCAACCACTGGTGGGGTCCGCAAGGGCCGATGCCTGCCAGGGGTGCGGGTTTGTTCGAAAGAGATACCACAGTCCCTGGCATACGGGCTACTGAGGGAACACGGGTGGGTTTTAGTCAGTAAAAGTCTGACACGCCCTCCTGCTCTACTCAGCAGGAGAAGTCATTTGATGATTTCCCACACAAAAAAAAAAACCATTGCGGCACCCTGATCTACTCCTTGATATACACTGTTCTCTGCACCATGAAAAATAGTTTCAAGGGCTAATGCAAATCATGGCGTTCCTCCGATTGATCGAGTCTGGTCAAACCCCGGGGATCGGTGTATTTCATTCATTCATATTTGGGAAAGAAAAGATTACAGCAAAGATTTACTGAAACTAATTTATTGAAAATATGGCAAGATTCAACAAACTGGTAACAGCACCTAGCAGCACTATCGGTACCAATTTTTGTTAAGGAAACCGACATGTAAATATTTTAGTATTCTGGTCACGTAAATTGTAGCCGAGAACTGCTGGGTACTATCTGAGAGAGATCTACTACAAGTAGCGCCACTCAAAAGCCATGACGATGGTCCATGATACAACGATGACCGCAATGATTAAAACCCAATATGGTGATCAATTTACTTAGGTTTACGTGACAGTGATCAGACAACTGCTACGTATTGGATATTTGGGAATCCCGTATAAGAAGTACCTAAGGAAGTGTACGTCCGGGGAATAACTACCATCGAACTTATTACTACTGCCAAGCAATTTTGCTATGTTCTGGTTTGAAGATCATGAAACATTTCAACTTTGTACAGGTTTATTTAAAAGGGACCGGGTATATTTAAATGGACATGGATTGTTTATAATTAGATCATGTATTTTTTTTTTTGAAGGCTACCTTTTGGCATTACACGGAATAGCACATAGTTTAAATAACCACCTCGGGTTCGTATGGTAGCGTGTATATGAAAGGTTTCCCACACATTTTTGACATAATGACACTTCTATCTCATTGATAACGCGTGTGATTCTCTTTAGGTCTTTAACAGTTCTTGGCTTGTTCGCATGCATCAGTGAATTCACATAACCCAACGAAAAAAATATCAAAGGTCGTTAAATCACATGATCTTGGAGGCCATGTCTAGTCCCTGAATCTTAAGATCAGGAACCCGTTGAATTTCTCTTTGCATAATGAATTTTACGCAGGTGGTATGGCAGGTGGCGCCGTCTTGTTGAAACCAAATGCCTTTTAGATCTTTTCTCTAAATATGCTGAACATTATTTAGTGGAGATGAGTCATTATCATCTGCATCATTATTAGCGGCAATAGACATCGGCTGTCAAAGATACCTTATCCCTTTAACTTGGATAGTAACTGATATTCCAAATGTCCATAGGCGGGGTCAACCACAAACCATAACATGTCTTGCCTGCAAATTTTCACCAAATAACATAATACACCCAAGACAAATCTACAACCACAAAAGTTACATTTTGGTTTTTAACATTTTCATCATCACGATCATCCCCATCATAAATTTTAATAGTACCGTTAATGACTTCATGTACCTAATTACTGATATCTACGAAATCATCCCTTGCTTTGATCTTCTTGTTAACTCCAAGAAACTGATTAATAAAATAATGATCTGATTTCAAGGAATGTCGGTCACTTCTAACCTTGGATGACCTCCAAGCTGCATTTCCTTAGAAACAAGGTAGTCGTTGCCTTCATAGCATGAGTCCAATACCTCTAATATCTTAAATATATTCATGTGACATCGTATTTATAAGTAAACATACAAAGGCTTCTGCAAACCAAGTGTCGTGCTCTGAAAATTAGCTTTTAATTAGAATTGTCGTCTGCCATCCTTGATTCATGAAAATACAACGTCAGTTGAGCAAACAACCATTTTGTATATTTCCTTTGTTGAGTTTTGGGACGTCCGAATGACTTGACGAGTTTCAGATTTACCAGTAGCTGGTATAGTACAAACTTTTTCTGGTCATATACGACACATTATACAGTTTAAGTGTTGTATATGACCACAAAGAAATATCAGCTGCAAAAATACAGAGATATTTTTTTTCTGCAGAAACCATATCATGCCCATACTGTTGAATCATAGATGTTGCCATGTGTCTTGACCTCGTCGGAAAACTCAGAAAGATTATCCCGTAGTTTTGCCCTTAAGTCATTGAAATGGAAACTCAGTAAAGATGACGACTAGTGGAAATCTGCGGAAAGTTGTCCCTTATGAATAATTGATCGTAATCAATATTTTCAACCACCGAGGTCGGTGCATTGAAAGAATATCAATTACGAGTATATTAATGACAACAATATTTTAAAGGAAAACTTAACGTTGAACCTCCACAGTTCACACACACACATGATTATAATCAGTTGAAAAGACTAGTATGAAGCGTGAATAAACACATTATGCCCAAGAACCAAAAAATCGAAGATGTGACATCTAATACCTTCACTGGGCCCGTGTGGTGGATTACGCCCTCTCTTGCCCCGAGAGGAGGCCTGTGTCCCAGCAGTGGGAACATTATGGGCTGATTATGCGTTATTTTTACAAAAACATGGAGCAATCTTTTCCACAGTAATACATTTCCCAAGATTTAGTTTAACAATTTACGCTTTATGTCATAATCTAGTTGACAACTTCAGTCCACACTTGACATAGATATCCCTTTATAAGTATGTTAATTCTTCAACAAAAGCATTATTTAAAACGCCAAACAAATTAAAGAAGGTTAGAGACCTTTTAAACTAATCAAATAGACCTACAAAAGGGAATTTTTAAGGCCTTAAACGCCATAATGAAACTTATGAAGCGTTCACGATTTCTCAAGTTCTCCTGTCACATGCTTATGTAAATAGTTACGATATTATTGTCGTCGATAAAACGGTTAACACGTTAATTCATGGTTGATGTGATAATTAAAACGTTTTGCCTGTTAAGTGAGGCGTTTCCACATCACGCACCAATTTGGACAAAAGTCGTGCATTTATTTTATTTATTCTTCACGTTCGATTTTTCCTCCACATTCTATTGCAACTGTTTTACCGTCGGCAACTTATAGAAGAGTGAAGATACTCAAGTGTTGGTGGGTTTAAGTCCCGTATTACAGAACGTCACTCAATACTCAAGCATTACTTAAAACTAGATACAAGCCATTTGATTGGTTGAAACTAGTTATAAGTAATGCTTGAGTATTGATTGACGTTCTGTAATAAGAGTCGCTTCCATACTTAACGGATTCTCACATATTTTTACCACGGCATACGGCATCTTAATGGTGCGGCTATACTTACGAGAAACGCCGTTGATAATCGCGATGTTGGACGTTAACCGTAGGTCTAGCCACAACTTATCGCGATAATTTTACAACATTTGCATTCATCATTTTGCATTCACATTGCCATTTGACGTTAGGCGATAACTTGGTGGGCATTGACGTTGACCGTTCTAGTGTGGCCACTGAATTTGTCACTTTAATTATCGGAATCTTAACCGCGTTGTTTATCGCGATGTTGGGCATTAACGTTGACCGTAGTGTGGCCAAGCATAAGAGGAGATTGTAGCTTAGGAATAAAAGCCGCACAGATCGATTGATCAAGTTAAGGTTCGCTGGCTGCGCTTGGTCCATGGATCACTGACCATCTTTACATACCAAGACGCCAAAGCCGAAGCCTTTAACGTAGATCTTTAACAGTCGTTACGGGGCATCAGATGCCCGAAAGTCTGACAACAAGTCTTATGAAGATGTATCATATTACCCAGTAACTGGATGGTGGAGATCATATAGGCAGTCACTCCATGTAAAATACTGGTATTCAGCTGCATCTAGTTAGAATGGAAGGCTGGAACCCAACCCCAGCATAGTTAGGAAAAAGTTATGCAGATGATGACAGTGTAAATACACCCTTTCTTGCATTAAACACATGATTACCATGTACGACTGGTTGATTTCTTGTTGATTTCTATCTCAGCTTCATTACCTTAGAATCGATGCTCTTATCTTGTTATCGAATAGGTATGTAAGCATTAATTGTCCTCGATTACTTAGGGTTGGCAGAGTTGTTGCAAAGCAATGGACAATGGGCAGAGGTTCAAGGCAGTAAAACAGTTCGGAAAGGTTCAAATCGAAGGTGCAAATCCCACTATGTTTGCAACTCATTGAAAACAAGGGATTGAATGTGAGGGAAAAAAATGGACGCCATTGGTTCCATTCAAGGATGAACGCTCGCGTTTTAGGTACAGTTCCTATAAAAAAAATTGGATCGTTTTGCTTTTCTATGGTAGCATTTTTTTATAGCTACTTCTAAATAGGGGGGGGATCTATTATCCAAAGGTCTTTGCTTCATAATTGGTTAAGATACAAGAGTCTTAATTTTAACCTACCTATATATGTTCGTGAATTATAGGAATCGGCCATTAATCGGCGAGCTTTTGGTAATCAATGGCTCGGATAATGTGGGTGATTTTGCCTTCTATACAATCAAGCATATCTTCGATACTAGTCATCAACGCGTTGATATTGAAAATCCATTATATTATTCATTTTCTTGTGTTTTATTGTTTCAAATCATCACAAGCGTTATTATTGACAACCTTATAGTTATAGACGCCACTGAAAATTATTTATTTTGTATACTTTCGATCGAGTCCTCTTGATTTTAAGTGTGGCAATTGAAATTAAACATTTCATTAGCTACTGTATCACTGTTCATGATAGCTTTGTTATTATTAAGGGGTTTTTGACGTAATAATGGAATCTTTCATTCAATTTTCTGACGTACGGGTCTGGAATTTATACTTGATAACATCAATTGAGGTCTTCAGTATAAGAATTGAAGATCCACTTTTCACATCATTTTCAATCTTATTTCAATGAATTCCAGAAAACGATGATAGGTAATGGACAACGCTTTATGTCATGATGAAGCGTGGTTGGCAAAATATGTGTTTTACAGGTAATGAACTACTTAGATCAAGTTCACCATGTTTATGATTCCTATGGTAACGAAGAAATCAAAGAAAATATACTGACGGTACCACAGATTTTGTTTTACACGAATTCTTAGTCAAGCATAATATGACACACAACAACACAATATGATAACAATTTACTGCGGAGCTAAACAGGTTTTTTTTTTTGGGTGGGAAATCATCAAATAACTTATCCCGCTCTGGGTGGAGCAGGAGGGCGTGTCAGACTTTTACTGACTAAAACCCACCCGTGTTCCTTCAGTAGCCCGTATGCCAGGGGCTGTAGTGTCTCTTTCGAACAAACCCGCACCCCTGGCAGGCATCGACCCTTGCGGGTCCCATCACATTTTGTGCTGACATCTCTTTGAGGCGCGCGTGGAACAAAACGCGCCGTCGACTTGGGCTTGGTCCTTACCGGACAGCGAGCTACCCATTACTCGCCGTCCGCAAGCCCATGCCTACGGTGGCCGGAAATCGGCCTGGGATTCCCGACGCCCAGACAGTGTTCAGCTGTGAGGTTACTTAAAAATAGGGATTAAACAACTGCGGACTCTGCCAATCTATTGTTCGTGTTAACAGTCTGATTGACTTTTAAACATACTATATTCTAAGACAAAGGAAATATAGGGAAAAATTGAGTTCTGGACTGTTTAAATAGTTTTTATTATGATCAGTCATCATGGCCATGATTTTGATTACAGTCCAATGTTTTTATAGATGTCTATTATTGGCCCTTATTTGTACCTTCAGTAACTTTTCTTTCCAGCATTTTGTTTTATGAAAAAAAAAAAAAACATACTTTGCTACTTTGGTTTTCATTATATGATGACAAGCTTTCGCGCCACCATTCAAATTTGATCACTAGTTATTCGATTTGCAGATCATAATTCAAACTTCATTCATATAACTGTCGTCCACGTGCATATTAAAAATCTATTAATCGTCCTTTGCACCGGTCTTGGCAGTGACAACGACCTTCAAACCACAATAGTTCCATTCAATCGTCTCCTGTATCGTAAATCGGTTTTATATTCATTTAATGATAATAATACAACAACAATGAAGACCACGCCTTCGTTTCAACTTCATTGTGAAGAAGTAGAATAGATGCCACAGTGCTAAACCACAAATGGCTTCCGTAGATTTCAGAGGGATTTGGATTAATCAGGTTATTTGGTACAAGTAACAACGATGTATATGGACATATGAACAAACTGATTTGAAAATTAAAATGGAATAAGAAGAATTAAAGTTAAATGAAACGTCTAACTCATGTTAAATACTATGGAGAAATTCGTTCATATAATTCGCCAAAGTAGTCTCATATCCCCTTAGAAGCGGTAATTCGTACTTTTGTTTTAGACGGTACCTTGAAAGGAAAACCTTTGTTACAGTCCCATGAAAAAGTAACAATTTAACCATTTCTTTGCGCTCTATCAACAACATAGTGTGACTTCTACGGTTCAATGACTACAATACGTTTTCTCTCATTCATACGAAAATCAATTAAACCTTTTTGCTCTGCAACAGGGCACCGCTCTTCTACTTTTTACGACCTCTAATCGATACGTAATCCCATACAATTTGTGATAAAAACAACTAATTTGTGTTGATTCGCGCGTAAAATTGTCATTTGTAAAAACTCGGTTAACTGCTTAATTAGGGCCCTATATTTTGTTAGTGTCGTGGCCATTTTGTTAGAAAAGAAACGCTAAACGGTTCTGTTACGGTCCGACATTATTTAAAATTATTGGGTTAACAAGGATGTCACGATATGTTATAACAATATGTCTATTTTGTTGTTTTTTAACAACCTCGTTTGTTATTTATAGCTAGAAATTAAAGTTAACAATCACGACTATTTGCATGAAAACCTCGCATGCTTGTGCTTAAAAAAAACTTCCACTACCCATAAGAATTCCAGGAAAAAAAATTAACCATAAATTCTTTTTCTAAAAATATCAACTATGCATTATTCTAAGTAACAATAATTAACAACAGCTGCACGGGTCGATCGATCAGGTTAAGCTACGCTTGCCGCAGTTGGTCCGTGGATGGGTTTTAAGTGGATGAGACCTTTACATACCAAGACCCTTTCGTGCCTCGGAAAGCACGTTTAACCGTTGGTCTCGGTTGTCATATGTGGATCTTTGACATTCGTTACAGGTCGTCAGAATCCCGAAATTCTGACCAACAGCCTTACAAAGGGCTATCGTATTACCCAGTAACTGGGTTGTGGAGGTCAGAGACTCCATGTAAAGTACTGGTTTTCAGCTGCATCCGGTTAGACCCGAGGTTAGGTAGATTATGCATTATTCAAATCCAGTATAATGGAACATTCAAACATTATATAAATTCACCTTCTTCATCAGTTACATTTAACACTGAACCAAAAAGCATATCTTTATTATCTGAAACAATATACTAATTTACATTATCTCTTAATGCAGACCTTTTGTACGAGAACTACATTCCTGATGATCCAGAGAAGCAGGACACGATACTTCGGAAGCTGTCTGACTACTGCGGGAAGTCCATGTTCAACTACACCACGGAGGATGCTGAACCTCCCTTCAAATGGGACTTCTACCATTCCTTCTTCTTCTCTTACACCGTCGTCAGTACCATTGGTATGTTCTACTCTATCAGCTACTTAGCGTAAACTAATTCTTTAATTTTCCTTCATAGTTGACTTAATAAAAACATTCACAAGGACTATTAAGTTTGAGCTAAGTAGACTATTTTCATCTACATTAACGTTGGCATTATTATCATTTTTACTTACCATAATAGCAATAGCTTTTTATTCATCATGAGTTACATTTATAGTTCACGCGTCACTATTAAAAGATCTTTTAGCACGTATCAAAAGTCAGTGACTGATCTGAGATCTTTCACAATATAAAAAAATATTTTTAAATATATATGGATGCTGCAATAATTAGTTGTTGTTACTGTTATAAGAATTATATTGCATCATTTGAATAAGTAATACAATAATAATAGGTTCTCTTGTAAGATCTGATTTTAATATTTATTATCATTACCATAAAGATACATTTCCACATATCTACTTAGTTCAAGATTTATGCATTTACCCCATAGATATTTTCCACTATTGTCTGATTTGCAATCCGAAGACTTATTTCCTGTATCATTAAGAATCTTATTAGTTACTTTGTGTTCAACTTTATAGTTTCTCTTTGTTTCCATTTCTTTTTAATGTCACTCTTTGTGTAACTTATTTCGCAATAAAAGGTATAGTTTCGTTTTTTTAATTGCCATGGTGAAGAAAAGTTTAATTACAATTATATAAGAAGTTGGTATGATCGCAGGCATTATATAGGGTAGAGTAGTACCTACTCATGAACATAAAGAAGTTTCACCGTGGGAGTTGTTCCACAATAAAACTTGCAAACAAAATGGAGGGAACAACTGTTTTATTTTTCACATTTCAAAATTCGTCCCACAGAAAAAGATGCAGATACACTTTTGTGAAACTAAAGACTGTTTCATTCAGTATGATCAATTTAGTTTCAAGATAGTTAAGATAAAACAAGTTTGTCTTTTGAATTAACCATATCTTTAACATAATTCCAGGTTACGGTAATTTGGCGCCAACTACGCACTTGGGGAGAATCCTGATGATATTCTACGGTTTGTTCGGTATCCCCATCAACGGTATCCTGCTTGCGAACCTCGGTGAATACTTCGGCATGCAGGTAATTTGATCTAGCAGTATTACTTTTGGAATATTCTTAATAATACGATCATAATGGCAAGTCATACCCAGTTCCTTGGTGAGTAGAGTAGCAATCTTGCACATATTTGTGTTTGTACTAGTTTAAATATTGATCCATAAAGCCGGACACTAAGAGATTTTCTTTTTCATTCATCTCTTCATTTTACTTTCTCATTCATCTTCATTTCAAATGAAAATGCAAACATTTTTTTTTCCTACATTTAATGAAATAATATATGTTTAAATAATGACTAATACTAATGGAAAATTTGTCTCTATTCCAGCTAATATCAGTGTACCGCAAATACAAAAGAAGAAACGAGAAAAGAGCTCACAACCTTGGCTACCACTTCACCAACCTTGGCATGTTGGGCCAGATCTTCCTTTACCTGGTGCCTGGCTTCTTGTTCTTCATCTTCTTACCGGCCTGCATCTTCATGGTGTTCGAGGGATGGGATTACGTTGCTTCCATCTATTATGCCTTTGTTACACTTACTACTATCGGTTTTGGTGATTTAGTAGCAGGTACGAACTGTTTATTTGTTTTTGAAAAAAGTTTTATAAATCATTAAAATGTTTCTATATTCTATGGAATCATCCCTGTACAATCTAATATCTTTTGGTTTTCATCCTTCTAACGTGTTGATGGCAATGTATATTGAGTCAACTCAGAACTTAGCTACGCTTTTATCGTTATCAGCAGTGTCAGTGCTGCACGTGACAGGAACTGATACCGCACGCAGGACATGACAACAATAGTCCTTTAGTTCATTTTTTCTAAGTTTTTGAAACTTACTTGTACTAAATAATAATGCAAATTCTTATAATTTCAGGTACTGTTAATAACGGCTTCAAGTACGGCTACTTCTGCACATACCAAATATTCCTTATCATCTGGATTACCTTCGGTCTCGGCTACATAGTCATGTTGCTCGGGTTCATAACCAGCGGCATGAGATCGGAGCGAATTCATAGAATAGAACAGAAGTTTGCGTGTCAGTTCAAGAACACTCAAAACAAAATCTTGCAAGGCTTCACGAAGGATCTATCAGCACTTAGGAAAATAATTAATGAAGCTAATTTGATAAAGATAAAGGTAATTTTCAAGTCATTTTATTCAACTTGGATTAACTTTGATAATTCATTGCTTGTACTGAGGGGCTTGTAGCTAAATAACAATAGATGCACGGGTCGATCGGCCAGGTTAAGCTACGCTTGCCGCAGTTGGTCCGTGGATGGGTGACCATCTTTACATACCAAGACTCCTCCGTGCCTCGGAAAGCACGTTAAGCCGTTGGTCCCGGCTGTTATTTGTGGATCTTTGACAGTCGTTACGGGTCGTCAGAAGCCCGAAAGTCTGACAACCAGTCTTACCAAGGGGTATCGTATTACCCAGTAACTGGGTTGTGGAGGTCAGATAGGCAGTCGCTCCATGTAAATTACTGGTATTCAGCTGCATCCGGTTAGACTGGAAGCCGACCCCAACATGGTTGGGAAAAGGCTAGGCAGATATAATTCATTGCTTTTACTACAATCTTTATGTTGCACAAACGTTACTGCAACTTCTACAAGTAGGTGACAGTGACAACACAACGATTTAGTTTGATTCAAATAATCATGTGTTCAGTCCTATAATTAAATTAATAAAGTTCATGAACCTACACTTATCGCAAAAGTGACACTAATTCTATTTACTCTGAAAGTAGGTAAAAACTACTAAGTACTAATATTTACATGTCTTTATCTTTTCAGCCAGTGTACGTAGAGGCCTTGCCACCGCTCTACCGAAGTTCGAGCTGCCCTATTTTCACATATGACGTTGAACCAAGATTCCCCATCTACAAAAGAAAACGAGCGAACTCAGAAAATATCCAA
Organism: Polymixis flavicincta; assembly: GCA_949987655.1. Lineage (NCBI taxonomy): Eukaryota > Metazoa > Arthropoda > Insecta > Lepidoptera > Noctuidae > Polymixis > Polymixis flavicincta. Next base: position 17,609,675 of record OX465184.1, read on the forward strand.
CTTTCTGCAAAAGACATGCTTCGAATTCAATCTGATACTGATTTACTTGGAATAGATAAAGAAAAGACATTTACTGCCTCAGCTATAGTGAAACCAGCAGAACTGTTAGCACGGGTAGTCAATGTACTGGGTGGATTGGAACAGGCACAGAAAGATCGTGTTGATAAAGGTGTTCATCTATTTGACGATGAACATATTTTAGCAAATGAGAGGCCACCTAAGTTTAGTATAGGTCACGACTATTTACCAAACAATCCAAAAAGAACTAGAGCATTAAGTGTAGCTGTACCTAATTATCAAAAGGAATACATACCGCAGGATGTTCATGAGCACACATGGACTAACGGTGAATCAGCAGAGAAATTCAGAAGAGAAGCTAACATTAGAAGTGGAAAGTTATCACTGCCGTCTAAGGTTCTACCAGAAGAAAACTTTTCATCACAAAATATAATAACAAGGTTTTTCTTACGAAAACCAAGTTCGAATGAAATTCCCTCATCTCAAGCGATTAATGAAAATGTCAAAGATACCTCAAGACGCGGAAATATGTTTCCCTCATATAATGAAGAAAGGAGTGAAGCGGAAGCATATAAAGAAAAAACAAAAAGAGGTAGACATAGTATTTTCCCTACGTTTGATTTTAATAATGACGATGAAGACTATCTAGCCAAGTCTTACCTTGAGAAAACAAATCGTGGTCGGCGTAGCATTTTCCCAACATTCGATTTCTCTGAAGATGAAGATGCAGCAGCTGCAAAAGCATATCGTCAGAAGAGTAAAAGACATAGCATTTTTCCTACTTTCGATTTTAGCGAAGATGAAGAAGCAAAAGCTTACAAAGACAGAACCAAATCCGGTCGACATAGCATATTCCCTACATTTGACTTCAGTGATCCTGATGATGATGCAGAACGTTACAGAGAAAATACTAAACGAGGAAGGCGAAGCATTTTCCCGAGTTTCAATTTCAGCGGCCTTTCAAGTAATGATGAAGATACTGTAAATGAAGACGAAGTAAAGAAATATCAAAATCGTACGAAAAAGGGTCGCCTCAGCTTGTTTCCTACTTTTGGCCGATCTAAGAAAAACGATGACGACGTTATGCCGGAGAGTTCAGACGAATTAGTCGACTATAAAAATAAGACTCGTTCTGGGCGCAGTAGTTTATTCCCATCATTTGGAGCATCTCGCAAAAACAGTTCGCCTAATGTATTGTCAGGAGACTTGGAAGCTACCATAAAACAGTTCAATAGCCAAAAAAGACAAGGCCGTAATCTGTCTCTTGAAGAACCTGGTGAACTCTCAAGTGATTTAGAGCGTTATAGAAACAGGACGAGACACGGTCGTAAAAGTTTATTTGATCCTGATGTTAATATCACTAATCTTCCTGAATCTGAGCAAGTGGAAGTCTTAGAGAACACAAGTGTGGCTGATCTTCTAAGAGCTTTAGCAGTTTTGGAGACTGCAGCTGGTTCATCTAACGACCCGCCCGGATTATTAGAATTCATAACGGAACCCAGCGCTGTGTCATCTAGAAGACGTGGTTCAGTTAGACCAGATTTTTCTATACCCACACCTCCAAGTAGGGATAGTCTTGAAGAGAATAAATCAAGGCGTTCAGATGATTCCGGGCCACGACGGAGAAGGGTATCTGCAAGAGCTGCAGCTCCGCAGTTTACTCCGACACTAGCAACTGTTGTTGCTGGGGCGGAGTTGCAGATACCAACGGCGACTGCTGCGAGAGAAAGTCGAATGTCGATGTTGCAGCAACCGCCTCCTCCTTATTCAGAGACTGCTTCTGAAGAAGAACCTAAACCTCGAACAAGGAGATATTCCCCCGCTCCAGTAGATGCTGGACGGTCGAGTACAGGTCCCGTACCAAGACTCTTCTCTCGCATGCGACGAGAAAGTGCTAGTGCAGAAGAAGGAGATTCCAGACGTTGTAGTTTAACCGACATAGTTGTAGACAACTTTAAAGACAAAGACAATACGTAACCCAAGTGCCTTTTTAGCGAAATGTAGACAGTAACTATTTAATTTATATTTGAAATAAGCTAGGTTTAAGTAAGTGATGAATATAAGCCGTCCAATACATCATTGTGGTTTCAATGTTTGAATCCCAAATTATTCAAGTGCACTTATCATTATACAATGTGTTGATTTGCATCCTTGTCAAATTTCAGGAGGCTGCTATGAAAGACATAAATAATCAAATAAAATTACGATACTTGCTCACTAATGAATACATACTTGTTTTTTTCGATATTTAAATTTAACAGTATTTCAGAAATTTGACGAGGATGCAAAACAGCACGTTGTATACCTACACTAGCTTTTGGCTTAACCAGCGTGGAGGTCTGAAATAAATCCACGGGAACGTACTACCGGGATACAACTATCTTATGCCCTAAACAAGGACGTGGTCTATCTGTGTTGCAAATCATGAGGGGGTCCGTGAATGCTTCACGCGCTCATTTTAGGTCCCCCAACCCCTATGGGTGTCAATTATCGCCGTTTCTTCTTGATATGATCATAAATAGATAATCTAAAAACTTTTTTCAAAAAAACAACAACGACTTCCAAAAAAACACTAGAAAGTGAAAAATAATTTAATTTCGGAAGTCGGTGACTTTTGATATGTATTTTATCAATTTCTGGTCACCGCCTTTCGAAATTAAAGTTATTTTTCACTTTCTAGTGTTTTTTTGGAAGTCGGTTTTTTATTTTTATAGAAGTTTTTATTTTTCACTTTTTACTTATGGTACCTACCCCACACCAATTCGAAATTTCATCATCATTGGGGTCAAAACAATGCATATCTATGCGATTGCAGCAATCGCGGTTAATTTGCTGTCTTTTTTCGAAGAGTTCCGTTGTCTGTCTCCGAAACGCATCATCAGATCTATATGAAATTTTAATGGGAACATTTCGGAATCAACTCCTACCTAAAAAAAAATTTGCAAATCGGTCTATATATGACGGAGTTATGCCCCCGAACCCCCACCTAACTCCTAACCGTTAAAGAGTTGTACCTTCCTTCATCAGCTCAGCGTCATGAGATGATAATGACCATACGCAAATGTCTCAATAGCTTTAGAAAACATATGAAAAACATTGTTAAAACCTACAAATTTTGAGGGTTGCCCTCGATTTCCCTGAGATTCCATCATCAGATCCTGATTTGGTGCCAATGGGACTACCTCAGGAGTAAACTCTTTCAAACAAAAAAAGAATTTTGAGAATCGGTCCACAAATGAGAGAGAAATCGGGGAACATACATAAAAAAAAATACGTTCGGTGGAACCGGTTAAAAAGATGCTCTATGTGTAATATTGTGCTATCATGTGGATAGTCAATCACATTCGTTTTCAATATTTTCATATGTGACGTATCGTGTATCGTATGTCACGTATGTTCAAAACGCCGTCAACCGTTCTCCCGCTCTGGGTGGAGCGTGGGAGCCTGGAGGCACCCAGGCTGCCCTCATGGGCGTGTCAGACTTTTACTGACTCAAACCGACCCGTGTTCCCTCAGTTGCCTGTGTGCCAAGGGCCACGGTATCTCTTTCGAACAACCCGTACCTTTGGCAGGCATCGCTTGGAACACAACGCGCCGTCGGGCTTGGCTTTTACCGGACAGCGAGCTACCCATTACTCGCCGTCCACAAGCCCGCGCCTACGGTGGCCTGGAATCATCCTGGGATCCCCGACACCCAGGGCGTCTCCTGCGGAGGCTAGGGCCGTGAGGGCGCATACGCTGCCTCTCCCTCACGTGCGACGCCTTCCTCTTCGCGAGCACCACTGCCTCGCAGGAGGCAACGGCTACCCATGCACTCTTGCTCCGTACCATGGCCTGGACCAGGGCCGGACGCGAGAGATCGCCGCCGCCGATCGCCTCCACAAGGACACAGCGGTGCTCCACCCAAGCTGGGCAGAGCACCGCTCCACCGTATGCTCCACCGTGTCCTCAAGGCAATCTTCGCAATGGAAACACCCGGGCGTTTCCTCATATGCGATGGTTGATTGTCGATTTGTTCCATACATTTTGACCGCGTAGGTATTGCACTTTTCTATGAAACAGCATTTTTTTTTAACTGACGAAAATCTTCTATGGTAGTTCTAGACTCATGTGCTGATTTCACGGTTATAGTTTGCTTGTCGATGTCCTCCACTTTGTATATGATCACACTGTATAAAATAACTACATATAATTATGTATATTCTGCAAGTCACAACTGGCAGGTTCGTAACGGACGTAAAAATATCGCGGTGGAATTTTATCGCGCACTTGATTTTCAACTCTCTGTTTTGAACCGAGCATTGAGAATCGAACCGAGTGCATCTCAACGCGACGAAAAAATTGGCTGTTCGATTTTGAACTCTCGGTGCTGTTTAGTGCGTCGAAGATCCATTGCGCGAAAAATTCAAGTCTTTTTTAATAGCATTTCCTAGGAATAATGAAAAACAGAAATGACGAGAAATTACTTTTATTTAGTACCTTCAGATTGTTTTAGACTTATAATATTGACTTCCAACTAGTCATTACACTAATATAGTGTACTTAAAACAAAATAAATATAAATTTATGAATTTACTATCATTGTTTCATGGAACATCGACTTATTAAAAATTATGTTTAAAATTGGAGAACAAAAACAATGTCCTCCATGCAATTACTGTATTTCAGTTCTTTTACGCTACTAAATAATTAAATTGTTCTATAAATTGATCAGAATTTGTTCAGTTTTAGTCAATAGGTACTTGAAAATAACCTTACAATATAATTTTACAATTATTCATTACTGAAACATAAACATTAACACTATTGGTGGTGCCCAAACCTAACCTAACATTGAGTATTTTAAACTTAACAGTAATACACATACATTTATAATACTATGGATTATTTACAAGAAATATAAACAAGTATAGGTACATAGTCGTGAAGGGGTGCGATCAAAACGATCGCGACAGTTGACATGTTTTTGCGATGCCCAACTTTCGTCTGCTCCTCAATCCATGCCTCCGTTATAAAGAATAACGTCTCTTCTTCAAGCTGTAACTTTAATCACGCAAAGTTTAGCGCCGCATAAACATGCCATCAGATCTGTTCAGCTCAGTACAACTACTGAAAATGCATAACAGTACAACATCACTGTGCACAGTCAATTCTCATGAGATTTCTCTCAGGTCGCGATACTTCAAGTATCGAAGCTATCTTTTCGAACATTTTTTTCTAAACTAACGTTAACGTTGGCATAGCATTTCTCTATATTGCCATTATCATCTTTAATGAGAGATTCAAAGATTGAGATAAGGTTGTTCAGTCCGATGAGGTAGCCATCTTCGTGGTTGCCAACTTCCCAGACAGAATTGTGGTCTATGCTAATATTGTCTGGAACGGGGACAGTCTTTGCGAAGTCTATCATCCAGAGGGAGGCCCGCCTTTTGTCGTGGACGAAGAGTAAGGAGCTGCCGATGAGTTCATGAGATCTGAAGAACGGTGACTCTTTCAGTGTATCCCTGATGCTCTTCAGTCTTTCTAAATATTTCGGCTGAAATAGAAAGGGGCATGACATTAAAATAATGTTACAATAGAGTTTACAGTACGCGTTTGCTGAACGGTGGCCATAATGTGAGTTTCTTTTAACCATCTTGATCTAACTCATCGAGCGCGTTGACTAGACTGAGGTTGATTATTATTTGGGACCAACTTGAGTATTTTATAAAAGGAAGATGTATTGTTTTTTAAAATTTAGCGGCGGTTTTATGGGTTAAGTGTTTAAAATTCAATTAAATTCTAAATCAGGAAAGTTTGTGAAACTTACCGCAGCATTTGGAAAATTGCTTGTAAAATCTTTGAAGGATTCAACAATTTGTTCCCTAGTTTTAGTAGTCTTAAAGTCTTTGGAGCTGGTGCCATCAGCCTTCTTGACACCGTCTATCCTGAAGCCGAGGGTCGCAGTGGAACTGATGGTCTCCCTCCAGATCATGTACCTCGGCTTCGTGACGCCTTTGCTCCTGTGCTCTTCTTCCGTTGGCGCTTTAGGGTCTATCTGGATCATCTTCTCGTACATATCCTGGAAAAAGAGATTTATTTTCTTTAGAATCTTGATATACACGATACATTATGGGTGGATTTATTTGGACAGTCGTTGATATAATATGTAGTTTGTTTTGTATTCAAAACCAGTGCATTGCCAATGAAGGTTAAATAAAAGCTTTTAAGCATTAACTTTAAGACTTATAATTTATGCAGTATTGTCAGAGGCAGTGATCCCAACCCACGCGTTGACAGAGATCAAACATTAATATCCAAGAAGCTATACATCATCACGTACCCATTGACCTTTCGACATTCATTTGTTATAAGTTCAACTTCCCTTCCTGTAATCTATTCATAGGCTATTAATTACTTGCTATTTATACTGCAATAACAACCAATAAGTAAAAATATCGTTTCAATGAGTATTATGACTCTGAGATTATTTTTATAACTGGTTTGCTTACAACATAATTACGATTGTATATGTTTGGTTCCATATCATTGACGTACAAACTTGTAATTAAGACGGGTTTATCAATGCGTCCACACATTCTCCTGACATTGTCGGATAAGCAATGAACTCTATTTAACGATATTATTATGGAGGTCGCTAGAATAACGAAGCTTTCTATCAGCTACTTAAAGGCTATCTTTTCTTATTACAAAAATGTAACGAGGTATCTTTTGCAATCGTTCATGACATTTAGCACGTTCAAATTTTACATACCCATTGTGAAATTAGACACACATTCCCAAACTCCGAATAGTTTATTTTTCATTGAAAGGTCGTTTATGGATAACCTACTGTTTTTAATCTAGGTATTCTTATAGTTATTTCAGTTTCCATAAAAAAATGAATATTTCTTTGTCCTTGAAATAATGAAAATGATAAAGTCGATGATGACCATAAATGGTAAATTGAAAATCTCAACAACAACACCTGACGTAGCAATGTCGTAGATATCTTAAAGAATAACGCGTACGTTTAAACAGTACGTGATGTCGTTAAAGTGAACAGTATATTGTAGGTAGATAATAATTATGTAAGTGCAATATAATGCTATCGACATGATGCAGAAACATAATTATGTAAAGTCTATTACTTGAGATGTCAAAGTGACTATTAGTGGTTGATCAATCAACTTTGGCCTTTGAATCTAGCAGAGTGATTACCCCTCATTCATTGATGAAAATTTCAAATTTGACACAATTTAGCCGAAAATCAATACCACAGTGTAACATGCACCAAATACATATGTAGTGAAATACAGTACTGATGTCTGAGGTGATAAATTGTAGAAACTCATGCGCATATAGAATGCCTTGATTGCGGGAAGCAAACGATTTACTTCAACGAGTCTCATCATGTTATTTTGTTACGTTGTGTAAATGTTCTTTGAATAGCTCAACTATTATTATGGCTACGTTTAAGAATATTCTAGACGACTACTTTGGATTCTTTTAAACATCATCAACTAGTACATATTCTACTAGAAAAGCTCAAAGTGCTGGTAGAAAACTTGCAAAAATATCGCCACTTGTGACAATAGGGTATTTTCCAATTTGATAAAAACTATTTTAATTTGAAGATTGGGACGATATATTTAACAGAAAAATAAAAATAAATTTATTTAAGTCGATTTTCACAGTTAAAAACGATTAAAATCAAATTTCGTTTTTGTTGTTTTGAATTTACCGCCAAAACGCTTCTTACGATGACTTTTTATTACGTGACGTCAACTTCGTGTAAACTAAAGTAGTTGGCAAGTAAATATGTGAATGTCGAGTTTATAATTAAGAAGATTTTTAATGGATATAAAGTGATATTACTGGTGTACGGTGCCTCTGTGCAAAAATACTTCTAAAACGGCGCCAAACTAAGTATTTGTACCGGTGCCGTATAAACAAAGTGGACGTTACATGTCACGTGATAAAAAGTCATCGTAAGGAGCGTTTTGGCGGTAAATTGAAAACAACGAAAAATAAATTCGATTTTAGTCGTTTTTAAGTGAGAAAATGTGTATTAATAAATTTATTTTTATTTTTCTGTTAAATATATCGTCCCAATCTTCAAATTAAAATAGTTTTTATGAAATCGGAAAATACCCTATTGTTCATTCAACATGTTTAGGATTTTTTCTTATCCCGGATTCCTGATCTAACAGCAAGATGGACATGACAATCAATATAACCAGATATCACAGAACTCTTTCCTTTTCTTTCCTCCTAAGCTGTCCTTAGTTAGAACAGATTTCGAGAATATTAACCAACCATTTAAATAACACTCACTTTTCTTAACTTGGTCTTCTCCTTAGCCTTAGCGAGCTCTTCTTCAAGGTAAGTCCTGACGCCAATCTTGCAGTCCATGACGCATGGACTGTCGAAATCGCTCAGCAAGTCTTGCAGTTGTAAATACACTGTATTGGAATGGTTGGTTAAGGAAATATTCGTTTTAAATCACAGGATGGAATGCTCAGTAGTGTATAAGATAGAAATGTCAAAAATGTATGGTGAAACAGACGGTAATAATTGGTTAAGTTTAAACGTTTACAATTTCTTTTTTGTCTTCAGTAGATATTGTAGTTAGTAGCATGAATGATGTGAAAACAAATTTCATACATATCCACATTTTTTATTATTTGCCCTTGTCGTGGATGTAGCGAGTCTTTGCTAATACATGACCATCAAAATGGAGTTCTTATCTCTATGTAGATGCGGACGTAACAAAGCGATTTTCATGCATTATGTTTGCTTATAGTCATATTGAAGATAGGTTAGTAGTTAGTTTTGTAGTAAATTCTTTGAAAAAAGGATACATTCTCCGTCTTCGCATGTGACTTGTCCCTTGTATTCAGGTACGAATGGTCTTAGAACATCTTTCATCAGTAACTGGAATGAAAAGAAAATATACGATTAAAACCAAATTCAATAAATACTAGAAAAGAAAATCTTAATTAATTCAAATCTTAAATGTTTATTACGTATTCATTGATATCGATGATGCATAAGATAATAATAATGCTTTTGGAGCAAAATAAGAAATAACAGAATGCGCGAGCTATCATTTTCTTGGTAGAACACTATCTAATCTTCAGGCTTCTGTTGAGAGGTCAACAGAAATGTAAGCTACGTCATCATCATTGGCGCCGTCTTCAGGCACGTGCTGAAGTATAAGGGTCAGGGTCCGAAATAAGAAGCGCAAGTAGATGGAGACGACAAGAGGAAGGCAGAGCAAAGTATAAAGAAAATTTAAGTTTAGGTATATATAAATAATAAACGGAAAGAGGGGAGAGTCTATAATAATACATAGATGATGTATTGTGATGTACTGACGAAATTATTCAAGGGAAAATTTATTTAAAAACCAAAACACAGACATAGTAACTTATCGTCCATACGCAAGTACACAAAATTCAAATGATATTGGTGACGTGCGATTTGCTAACGTGCGTTCTTTTATGTAACGTTCGCACGACGCTATGTTTTATTCAATATTTCCAAACATAACACGTCAAACGCCTGTCTTCCAAACTAAGGCTATCCCATTTTTCTGTATGACGCACATAACATGACAGTCCATCATAAATTGTTATTTTCGACAATTTCAAATTTACGTGAAAATTTCCATGAAAAACACTATTCAAATGAACCGATTCTTTCTACGCGTCTTGTTACAAACTATGCCTACGTGCATTGTATCTCAACAGATACATAATCTGTTCGGACATTACCTACAAAGAAATTCGCACGTCCAAAATGTCATCGCTTACGTGAATGACGTCAAAGAATTATCTGCGTACGTTCGTACTTATCGTTTAATTATTATGAAATCTTAGTGTTATTACGCGAACGCGACCGAAAGGACGCAATTTTGGTCCTAATCAGAATGTCTGTGACTTAAAGTCCAAAATTGTACCTATTTATTATATATGTAAATAAACAATACTATGACGCTGGTCAACGATTTTTTTAACATTATAAAAAAATGCTATAAAACTATGGCAATAAAACTGCGCATAATCAGACAGAAATCAAATGAATAGTTTTTAATAGTCACCTATGACGTTTTGCGGTTTGGTCAAGGAAAAATAATAAATTAACAATCCAGCTAAAACAGTCACAACAGGTCATCGCTTTATATTTAATAAATAAAATGAGTGGTTCTAGTACCTTAGTCTGGAAGATTTAAGGTTAAAATTGGATTGGAGAAGAATACTGCGCAGTATATACCTGCAGGTGATAACGAGACCACAGAAAACTTTACAGAAAAAATTATTATACAGGCAATAAATAGTATACAATAAATATTTGCAACACACATGCATTACTCATATTATCTTTGAAAAGCATGTCATTACAAACGAACATGGGTTAAAAAGGAGACGAAGCTCCCAGCACACTTAGAAAACTTCTTTCGTGGCTGTTCCTATTGGCCTAATATCCGTAGCAAGACTCCATTTTGAAATCATACTATATGCCAGAAAAAAAAGCACTTCCTACATTATTTGTAAACTACTTCGGAAGTAACGTTATTTTTGAGGTTTATGACTTCATACCCCTCATTGGCTTGATGATACTTTGTGCTCAAGAAACTTCATGCGAAACTTAAGACTTAATTGTTGTTTGATTGATCTATGAAACATTATTAGAAACAACTGCTATTACAAGTAATTAGTCGGTTTGTACTAAAAAAAAAACCGGTCAAGTGCGAGTTGGACTCGCGCACCGAGGGTTCCGTACAAACCTGTGGGTATATAAGTAAAAGTTCAAAATTGTCAAAAATATTTTTTTTTATATGACGAAACTAAAAATTTACGGTTTTCGTAATTTTTCCTATATCTGTACTATAAGACGTGACTTCGTACAAAATTTCAAGATTCTAAGTTCACGGGAAGTACCCTGTAGGTTTTGATTCCCGTGCGAGTTTCGAAAATTTGCGGAAATCTGCGGCCTAAATGGCTGTATCTTTTGATTGCGTTGACTTAGAAGGTTGATTTTTCTACAGCTTCCAGGGACAGTAGAACTAAGTATCATATAGAAATTTCAGTTTGATACCTCCACGCGTTCCTGAGAAAAACGGTCTTGACAGACGGACGGACGGACGGACGGACGGACGGACGGACAACAAAGTGATCTTATAAGGGTTCCGTTTTTCCCTTTAGAGGTACGGAACCCTAAAAACATCCAATTAGCCAAAGTTCAAAAGGTTCAGTTGGCTTTTCACATAATTTTTGTTTCCAATTGTTCTGAGGGCAACCATCTTTATTTCAACGGTAATTGACTTGATGAAACCGCGACCGGTCGAGAAAAAATCTGCTGATTCACAAATTGACCAACTCTCTGTGGTGTCATTTTTTTAAGAAAATTAACTGAATCATTGTTTTAAGCTTAAAGTGATTTAGTGAATCATTTTGGGAAGTGAGAACCGGATGTATTAAAGGCCCAGTAATTAAACACACTCATCAAACAGTATAATAGTCTATGATGAGCATAAATCACTGAACAAAAACTACTGCAATAGTGGTTTTTGTAAGAGGATAATTCCAACACTGAACTATATACATAATATGATATTAATATATGTTTTCACATCCTTTAAATGTGAAGCCATTTTGCGTACCTATATAGGTGAAGATATTCTAGGCATGAATGGCTTTACATAACATAACCACGTGTCGTAAGTAGTAGTGGCTCTAGTAGTAATGACTAATGCTTCCAAGAAGTTTAGTTTTTGGTACTACTAACACACATAACGTAATACGTGAGGTGTATTCCCAACGGATCTGTTTGTCATATTCATCATCACTTTTATTGGAAATGATGATCGACCAAATTGTGACATGAATCGATAGGATGTTTGCACTTATAGAAGTTTTGGTTGATCATTTGATAGAAAAGACACTTTTTAAACAAAGAAGAAGAAACTATTGATAACAGTGATACTAGGATAGACAAAGCAATCGTGGAAATGATAGATAATGTACTTCACTATACCAAAAGCAACAGTATTTTCCAAGATGAAGCGCAGTGCAATGTCCTTTACCCCAACGATGGAACGTGGAATGTCAGTCATGTATATATTTGACTTAATACACCATTATTTCCTACTCAGCCCATAAATATTGTATAACATGATACATATGAATGACGAAATAAAATTGTTTTATTGATATATACCTGAAAACACCTCTCCTCTTGGGGGCATAGTTTCTTCAAAATGGTCCCTTGGTCAGGTCCCGCCTTGAAGTTGCCCTGATGACCAGCGAGTTGGATCCAAGGATACCTCTGCTTCTTGTAGGTCTGGAAGAAGGGCGTCCACTGCACTATGTTGCGTAGCTTACGCCATCTTTCCGATTGCTGAAATGGAGAAAGAAGAAATTGAGTAACTTGCGGAAGCATTTATTGATCTTGGTGATGTGTGAAGATAATTAAAAAGACAGACAGCGTTAAACGACATTTTCATATGCATATAATATAAAGACAAGGTCGAATTTGACTTTACGTATTTAATTTTATCTAATAAGCATCTATAGTTTCTCAGTAATGATAAGAGATAATTAGATTTAAATCTTGATCTTGCTTGATAAACTGTTATTCATCAGTAGACATGAACCTTGGCATTTTCTATTGAGACAGTTAAGTACATCAAACCCATAACAGTAAAAAATAGAGCTGAGTTCACACAGGACACAAAAGCCGATGAAAAACTCAAAAAGTTGGATAAAAAAGCAAAGCTTCGATGAAAACAATGGAACCAATGGAAAAATAAGAAAGAAAACTACTCCTGTGGGCCCCCTATTCATAGTATTTTTCCCACATTACGCGTGTATTGAGTATCTATTTGTTGACGTTATTATAGATAATTATGATTAATGTGTCGTTTGTATGTTTCCTACGACCCACTTTTATAAAACTTGTATTTATTTTACAGAATTGAGTAGGCTTGCGAATGACGTGCAGTGTTTTATGATTTTGTTATCAATTTTAACATAAAAATGTCGTTTTTGTCGTCAGGCTGTGTTTTATTATTGCCTTATTGGTTTTGATGGCAAAACAGCTGGAAACGGCCTTGGGTTTAGGTCCCATATTAACTTTAATTGGATTTAAGACTTGGAATTACTAAATGATAAGTTCCTTGTGACATAGGCCCTAGTAACCTTGTACCTTGGGTAACCCCTTAAAATTATCATAGAAAAATATATCACTATAGCAAAAAAACATAGTTATACTAATATGTCAAGGTACTTTTTTAACCATGTACTTAGACCAACACATTAGGTGCTTCATTGTAGGTACTCATATAAGGAAGTATACACCCTTGTGCTATTTTAAAATGTTCCAATTAATGGAACCGAGCAAAGTGTATGTCAATACGGATAATGAATTTATGTTGAATAACAGTTATTATGAATGATAAACAGGTAACTAATTAATTCCAGTATAATGAAGATACAGTCCACAATAACACAGTAAAATATTTGTAATGAACAAATAAATTCCCCTATATTTACTGATTTTGATGACGTACTTTGTGTGCGTGGTATTTCGTTGTCAGATGATGATTCTGCGCGTTCACATAATGATAGTTTAGCCTTTCTAAAGACTGTAATGAAAGGTTATTGCATGTATTCTTTCAAGCCAGCAAATACACAAGAGCATACAAGTACTCTTGCAACTAATTAATGCCATATATCTACCTAGTTAGACACCTTTTATAACTCTATAAAATATATATGTCCCAGGGATTGACAGTACTATCAACCACCACAATCCATTTGCCGAAAACGATATATGTGTTTATGTACCGCCACGCCCAATTGTTTCTGAATGTGGTTCTTCATTCGAAATTGGGCGTTATGTTTGACTACTTAAAAATCATATTACATATATGACTCTCTCCCTCTCTCGGTATTTGGTATTTTGAAAGGAACTGCTCCCATCAAAATTCAAATGGCAATATCATTATGATACCTAATGGTATAATAATCCGCAGGATACGGAGACGCCCTGGGCGTCGGGAATCCCAGGCCGATTTCCGGCCACCGTAGGCATGGGCTTGCGGACGGCGAGTAATGGGTAGCTCGCTGTCCGGTAAGGACCAAGCCCAAGTCGACGGCGCGTTGTGTTCCACGCGCGCCTCAAAGAGATGTCAGCACAAAAAATGATGGGACCCGCAAGGGTCGATGCCTGCCAGGGGTGCGGGTTTGTTCGAAAGAGACACCACAGCCCCTGGCTTAAGGGCTACTGAAGGAACACGGGTGGGTTTTAGTCAGTAAAAGTCTGACACGCCCTCCTGCTCCACCCAGAGCGGGAGAAGTTATTTGATGATTTCCCACCCAAAAAAAAAAAAAAAAATGGTATGATAATTATAAATGAATTAAGACAGGTTATTGCCTCAACTTGGTTGAGAAAACAGGTAGTACGAGTAACAAGTAAATTCTGTTTTTGTAAAATAGAATTTTGTTTTCAACTAAGTATTGAAAACCAGATAGATAGGTTAAGATTTGTTGATCCAAGGAAGGACAAGATTATATCTTATCCATGTAACTTTAACCGTATACGTTAGTTTTGAATTACATAATATGCATGAATAATTAAAACCTAGATGAAATAACTCCCATTCATACTCAATTGAATTAATTATAAGAATATTATTTTATGAATTATTGTAACCATTTTAAATATGAATATTATGAGTACATCGAGTTAGGTAAAACTTGATATATGTAATGATTGAAAGACACAATAAATTCAAACAAATAAATTGCAAAAAAATCAAAAGCTTTATCAGAAATATCTTGACTACAGTATCTTGTAGAACCTTAGTAATACTCTGAAAATAAAACTAAACTACTACAAATTTGAGTGGAAAAACAAGAGGAAGGCCTTTGCCCTGCAGTGGGACAATACAGGCTGATTATTATTATTATTTTATTATTACTACAAAAAACCAACCTTTTTATGGCTGTGCACATAAGCACAGAAGACAACATCCATAAAATCCTCGATAGTCACACAAATATTTGCTGAATACATGGTAAAGAAATCAATAACACCACCACAACAACACAAAAATGAAAGCTTGAAACAGCTAAAAACGAAACACGATGTCTGCGCAAGGACAACAGTCAAGTAATGTCTTTGCAACGGCGCGAAACACACTGAACTGCCAGTTCGTTACTTCGCCAATATAAACTTATTTATCAATCCACTGACTCATTGGAGGACGTTGTATACCGCAAAGACCATACTATGACGTCAATGTATGCGTCTAACCGTCGGTCACGTTAAATCCATCGATTTACGGAAATCCTATTTTTCATCGAATTGTTCTAAAAACTTTACTTGTATGCATATCAAAATTCCGTCCAATTTTTTCATTTATGTAGTGACGCGCGTATTAAGAATTAATTAGGTTCAACGCACTAATTAAAATGTACATTTTATTATGTTAACCAGTTATTCTTCGTTGTAACTTAAAAACATGCAATTTAAAAGGGTTCACTTAATTTATAGCTATATTATGTTTAGGGAGGGTTAGTCGTTATTAGGCACCTGTACTGATATCGAATGTTTTTCTGGTTTAGACGACCTTGAGACAACCATTTTGCAAATTCCATCATCTCCTACACCAATTTTATTTAAATTCTTAAATATATCTTTTAAGTTATTCATTTTACTATATCTTAGAAGAGTTTTATTTTCTAGTATCTACAAATTTATTTCAGATACAAATACAAATTAATATTTTAATTTTAATTCTAGAAACAGACACTACAAGTCTCAGTTTCTTAAATTGTTCGAGAATCAAAGGTCTTCTTGTACATGCACACACACATTTCATAATAAAAGCTCTGTTTTATAGATGATCAACCAGATTCTAGTTAGTAATTAACAAGCAATTACATGAATTGTTTCTCTGAAGTGGTATATGTCATTGGAGTATATTTGATGATATTCTTAACAATACCCATCATCACATAAAAGAGGATCTTGATTGAGGATGAGGCTACTTGGTGGTAATAAAACGGATTGTTCGTAAAATTAAAGTTTACTCAGATTCTTATGTGGAATCGCTATTTATGGACTCAGTGCCTCTTTGATTCTAGAGTTTTCTACGCAAATTGTAAGAATCCATGTCGCTTGTAAAAAAATAGTACGGGGTAGTAGGTAAGGTAAGGGACAATTGGTCTTGTAGACTATTTCATAGTTATTATGTGATCAACAGCTGCACATTTATTCGTTATTTGCCATTTCGTGCCCTAAGAGCGGTGATGGCCCAGGTAATGCCGCGAATTACGAGTTGTAGGACATAGGTTCGAGTCCCAACTGGCGCTTTACTTTGTGTAAATTATAGCATCACCACTGCTCTCAAAACAGTGAAGCAAAATGTTGTGAGGGTACATGCGTGCATGGCCCAGCACGAAAAATCGTAGACATGTGACTTCCACGACCCACACTAGGCTCGCGTGGTGGATTACCGACCGAGAGGAGGCCTGTGTCCCAGCAATAGGAACATTATCGGCTGATTATGCTCAGGCTATGCCCTAACTGAGCCCAAACAATATAAAATAGATAAGTATACAGTCGATACGAAAAGAAGAAAAAGTGTACCTCTAAGAACTGTGGTTCATAGAGGTTTGACAAGAATTTGTGGCCTTCTGTTGGTTTCTGCTTCAACCATTTCACTTACTGCCATGGGTGCGGGTTTGTTCGAAAGAGACACCACAGCCCCTGGCATACGGGCTACTGAAGGAACACGGGTGGGTTTTAGTCAGTAAAAGTCTGACACGCCCTCCTGCTCCACCCAGAGCGGGAGAAGTTATTTGATGATTTCCCACCCAAAAAAAAAAAAAACATCACACCTAAAATTTAAAAAGAATTGAACAATGTGTATAAAAATCCATGACCTAATTTTTATAGTTGAATCATACCTTTATAGATGCATTTACGTAGTTAGGTACTCGGCTAACGTCACAATAAAATATTATTGTTGTTGAATAAAAATGATGAATTATACTTGCAAAAACAGCTTGCAATGCAGCAGAATTTGATGCGAAATCTGAAACTGTTTGTGTGAAAACGGTTGCAACAGTACTACGACATACGTCACTACTAGTTTAAGATTGCAATAACGTTATCAAATTCATGAAAACACTAATTAATTCCGGCGCTATAGGCTTTCAATCAAAATTAAATTATGATTTTTTGCGCGGACGTCATATTCTTGTGTTAGAATTTAATTTAATTAGCAGAATTAAAAGTAAAGGAAAACGTTTCGAAAAGAAACCCAAACGAAAACCAAAGACGTGTTACATCCGGGCAGCGCTAAATTCAATACGTAGTTACATTCCTAAAAGGAAGACCATTTCCATAGCTATTAAAGAACCCACTCCCTGTGAATGTGGGCTTTTCCAAAGTGGAGGATAATATGTACCTATAGGAATGGTTACGCTTGGTAGTGCGATGTTGAAACGCATTTGCGTAGTTTTATCGTCCCATTCGTGTGAAATGAGTCCTTAGTCATTCGCGACTCTTATGCATGAGTTACTGCAATAATCAGCACGTACACGAAGGTGACATAGGTCGTCACCAGTTCTGCATGCTGGCGAATCCAGGCCATTCGTGTTACCTTATGACGTTAACCATTTGTCAGAATTACTTAGATAGTTAGATAACTTAGAAAGTAGTTATGATGACGTTAAAAGAATCAAATTAGTCATCGGTAACCGAATGTTAATTACTATCGTATAGAATCAAGTTCTTCTAACTGAACAGGCAGCTGTGCTGCAGTTTTTCCGCCACTGCTTCTGCCCAGCTAAAGCACTAGGAAGCGTTTATCTAAGGGGACTGTCTTATGTAATTGTGTCTTCTTAAAGTGTTGACTCAGCCTAGTAGTATATGAATTTAGATTGAGATTTTAATCTTGAATACTCTAGAATAGAATTAACTTCTTATAGAAGTAATATGTGTTCTTTCTTTCTTTCTCTAGCAATGCTGCGAGCAACTGTGGAAGCACTATTGTAAGTAACAAGTTCTAATAAAATTATGTTGTTGACAAATTTTCTTCAACCGACACGAAATTGGCGTAAATTAGAAGGTATAGATTATTCTAACAGTCACAGTGCACACATACTGCTGAAAAAATTACGGTTTTTTATTATGTTTAGCTAGTTATGAAAAGCTATCAAGACGATAGCTTCATAAAAAAGGAAGTGCTTTGTGGATAACTGTTTAAATTGTGTCCAAAGGTTAATATAATTCTTGGAGTACTTTTTATGATAACTAAGAGTAGCTTCTTCATTGACGTCATTATATGATAGCATAATAGTAGAGTTCGGCCCGTTGGAGTTGATTTGGCATGACAAGTAATATTTTTTACAAAAGTAATTTTCGTCTCATTTATCTTAAATACGAGCTCAATAATGATTCAATTCACAAATACTACAAAAATGTAAGTAATTGAAGGACTTCCCAAGGGTTCCATCTTTGGTCCTTTCTTTTTTACACTTTATTGATAGAATTGAATACATATTTTTGTATTTTAATACTGCTTACATGATAATTTGGCACTGATAATACTACGTTATTCATTTATTTCCATTACATTAGAGAACTGATGTAATTTATGCACATTTAATAAAATATACCAGTACATACACTAATAGCTCGTAATCAGAATATTTTTCCATTATTATTCTAAAAAAATATTTAAAAAACAAAGTTAATTAGCAATTTGTTATTCTTTGATCTAATCAATTCTAATCGTTACATATCTATTACATATCTGAGGAAATGACATTGATTGTTCGACGCAATCATCACAGAATCAAAATGCATATCTAATATTCAAGATAAATCTAGGTTGAATATATTGTTTCTCTTGTAATATATTTATATAGGTGTTTAAATTGATCTCTCACTAGGTACCATCGCGGACACTGGCGGTCGACCAGTTTTCAACGTTATTGCTTAAGGCATACGGATGAAAAGATATCCACCGCTTGTGTCCGCGGTTGTACCTACAGCTAAGAAAAGTCTCTAGTGAATAGTTTAATTACAGCTAAGCGTGCACCGAAACGGTGAAGGAAAACATCGTGAGGAAAGCATCATGTCCTAAAACCAAAAATTTGATGAATGTGACATCTATCAATGCGCACGGGGCTGCGTGGTGGATTACAGCCCACTTCCTCTCACAGAGAGGTCGCCTGTGTCCCAGAAGTGGGCACAATATAGGCTGCTAATGTTATGCTAATATGCACCTTAGTCTGCATCTTCCGTTATCACCAGGGCTTGGGACCCGATTACATAGGTATAACTGACAATGCGACATATTTGTCAAAGACTGATAATATTCGCATATTTTCACGGTGTTTAAAAAGCAGAAAAATAACTAAAGAAATTTTTCGGACTGTCGGATTGTCGCCTGTTGGCTTTATCAAATAGTCCCCAGCCCCAAGCGATATAGTGGTCAATTTCGAGCCAGTAAAAAGTAAATATTCTCAACGTCATCACAGATCATAGATTTTCAAAATCAATTTTCTGTTTTGATAAAACATACAACGAAATATAACAAATAAACACATTTTTTCATACTTAATATTAAAATAATCCTATCCCGTTAAATATAACAATACAATGAGGAAAACCCCGACTATAAAGAATAGGAAAAAAACAATGATTAAATTGAATTTACAACGATAACCTATTCCTGCCTTCGTTTCCATGGGATCTGATTCCTCATGGAAACTTTATGTGTATTAGTACGAACGTAAATGTTTTGTTTGTTTTCCTGTTTAGTTTGTTCTTTAAATAATAGGTTATCGCCATAATGGCATACCTATACAGTCAGGGAATTTCGATTCTATTCTATTTTTATACAGGCTAAAAATTTAATCAGTGCGTTAACTGTCAGTTGTCACTATGAATTCAGCTAATGATTTTAGACGCCCTTGCGTAGAAATTATTTGGTTCGTCGGTAAAAAAAAATTTGCTGTTCCATACATTTTGATAGCGTAGGTATTGCACTTTTTTATGAAACAGCAGATTTTTTTATAACCGACGAAAGTTTTCTACCCTAGGGGGTCTAATCATATGCTGAATTCCTGGTGATAGTTTGCGCATTGGTTAAAATATTATCCTGTACAGAAAGCCAAGCCAATGGCGACCTTTCTGCCAATGTCTTAAATTAATTGTACTTAGATGATAAAAATAAAATTATCAACCTACACCTGCTGCAACTGACATAGCTATTATATGCAACTGTCAAAGAATAACAGTTGTGATTTGAAGATATGGGCAATTTTAGTTGGTAGTCAACTACTTTTCTCACTTAGTCATGTAGTTGTCTAAAACATCTCATATTTTACGTGAACAGAAACAACGTAATTTTGTAAAGCATATCAAGGTCTTTTTTTATAAATAAATAATTTACTTGGACCAAAACTTGCCCAAATTTTATAAACCTGCCAAACTGCGTGACAGTTTGTCGGCAGTCCCCAAGGCATGCCATTATATTTAGATTTATAGGCCTTAATTAAATACATAATTATTTTTATCTTGTTTCGTGGCTTGGTTTTGCTTTTTGGTTCTTCTTAAATTTATTTCTAGAACTAGTGTTGACCCATGGACAGACGATTACATTTCCGGTTTTTATTTAAATTCAACAATTTAAATTCTCTTGATGTCGAACTGGCTATAGGAATCTGTTTTTAATATAATCGCAAGACAATTTCACACGAAACCAGTTTTAAAACTTGTTACTATTGTTGGCAGTTGTGTGACGTAGGTAACTTTAAAGTATATGTTAAGTTAGAAAAGAAAAATAATAAAACATCTCGTTTGTCGAATATAATAACGAAACTTAAAAGTTTTGATGAAGCGAGACAAATTTTTTACACTCATTAATTTACCAGAATGTTAAACTTTGAACATTAAAGAAATAACAAAAATAGCATACTGTCAATAATTAACACTCTAATGTTATATGAACTATAGACGCCAACTGACTTTATGATTATATAATTGATAGGTATACCACAATAAAAACTCCTATAACAATAGATACGATGTTAATCAAGCGAATTAGAAAAGCACACAACACCCAAAATTCACACAACCCAACTAATTTTGTCATACTTTCTCTGTCCTTCCTGTATTGTTGTAAATCATTAGAGAGAGACGGAAGGTGGTATCACATGTACGGGGAAGTTGCCAGATGCCATTATGTCAAGTACATTTATGACGCACGCGCAGCCTTTGACAAAACGCATCTGCTAACAAGTTGATCCTTTACGTATGTTTGTATTTATATTATTTTTGTTTGTTTATTTGTTTCTTTGAAGTTGAAGCGAGGTGATTTAAATTTTATATAGGAAATAGGAATTCGTCTTCGATATTTTGAGAAGGTCGCGTATTTTACAAGGTTTGAATTCAGGGTTACGTCAGAAATGTTGGGGATCATTGACAGGTTAATGATCTAAATAATTTAGAGTATTTAGCTAAGTACTTAGTAATGTTTTGTCGATGTTAGATGCTTAATGTCTATTTACTGATTGATTTTATCTAGGTCACTGTGATCCAGGGTTCAGATTCTATT
Source organism: Polymixis flavicincta (assembly GCA_949987655.1). NCBI lineage: Eukaryota > Metazoa > Arthropoda > Insecta > Lepidoptera > Noctuidae > Polymixis > Polymixis flavicincta. Next base: position 17,631,318 of record OX465184.1, read on the forward strand.
ATTTATTATTGATGACTAGCTTTTGCCGGCGGTTTCACCCGCGTTAACGGATTTACGCGAAACCTTCATAAATTATACACCTAAAACTTCCTCATTAATAATTACTCTGTCTATTGGTGAAAATCCCATGAAAATCCGTTCAGTAGTTTTTGTGTTTATCGCGAACAGACAGACAGACAGACGCGGCGGGAGTCTTTATTTTCGTTTAATCCACTCTCTGGCCCCTCGACCCCTAAAAAAGATTTGTTTATTTGTTTCTTCTTAACCTTTAAACAAAGTTTACACGACACTTGGCCCCCAGGGGGTGAGACTGAATTTTCATACAAATGACAGGTAACTCGTCTCGTCTTTTTTCTTATTTATTGGGGGTCAAGGGGCCGAGAGTGAAATAAACGTTTGTTTTATATGTATAATAAAGCCTATTAATTACCTATGAAAGCATATTTTGCCTTCAGCCCACCTGATGGTAGATGGCCGCGGTGAGTATTTTTACACCCGATACGGAATCCACATGAATAATTTTTATTTTGCACTAACTAGAACTAAATCATCGCTAATATTCAAAGAACCTATAATAATTTCCGGTCCTTAAATAGAAACAATAGCGTGCGCCGACGCATGATGTTATACTCAAATTGATCCATTACATGAATTTGGTAAGGCCTTGGGGCTACGCCTTAATTCAGTAGACACGAATGGAAACTGAATTATCTAGTTGAAATGTCAAGTACATATTGAATTAATTGAATAAATTGATGATTGTAATGTCTTCTTGACCATTCTCTTCCAATCGTAACTAGGGGAGGAGGATAAGAATAAAAAAAACACACATACGAATTATTCAAACAATAAATATATCTTGTAATTCCGAATTCTGCAATTATGGTTATATGTTAACTTTTGTTTTTTTTTTTTACAGTTGTTCTGCCTGCAAATCTTCTGTGAAACTAAAATATGTATGGGCTGTTTAAACCACTGTCCTAAATACAAGTTACTATACAGGATAAATTTTTAACCAGTGCGCAAACTGTAACCATGAATTCAGCATATCATTCTAGACTGTAGCGTAGAAATTTTTCGACGGTTATAGAGAAAAAAATCTGCTGTTCCATACATTACTTAGAAGGGTGCTGGTTGCAACACCTACCTGTCTGTTAACTAGCATAAGTGTACCAATTTTACTATTAATTTAATGTTAACAATTATTATTTGATTTTATAAATTATTATTATTCAATTAGGTAAAAAAAGAACTGTTGAAATCCAAAGGCAGCTCCTGAGATTGGCGCGTTCAAACACAAACTATTCAGATTTATTATTAAAATATTCGTTATCTATTTAGTTTCTTAGAATTCCCCGTTTTTTTTTTTTTTTTTTTTTTTTTTGTAAATTCCTGACTCAGCTATGTTTAATAGAATATACCAACTTGACCTATTGTACTCTGTACCTGGAAACCTAAACCCATGGTGTTAAATTCCTATAAAACAAAACAATCGCATTCCTAGAACTAAATTTATAATTTAATGACGTTACAAAGTCATATACATAAAATTTTCCTGTACACATTTTCCTCTCGATGGATTGATATATAGGTACGTCATTATTGTGATGATAAAGCAATTTTTGCCAAATAATAATAGGTCTTCGTTCGTAGAATGAAAGTGATAACAGGGATTCCCTTTGTACATACCTACTTCACACCCTCTACATTAGACTAACGGTTTTTATTTAGTAATTTTTTACATTAATTCGCACACGTTATTGGTGGTGTTCTTCAGAAAGGCTACGTGTGTAGTGCTTGCAACTGAAGTGCGTATACAGGTATGTTTTTATTCAGTGCGCAAAGTGTAACCATGAATTCAGCAAATCATTCTAGACCCCAGCGCAGACATTTTTCGTCGGTTATACAATAAAAATCAGCTGTTTCATAGAAAAGTGCAATATCTACGCGGTCAAAATGTATGAAACAGCAGATTATTATTATTATTTTTTTGTAGAACCGGCGAAAAATTTCTGCACTGGATTAGACGTAACGAGAGCCAAAGATTTCGGACAACTACATATACATATAGGTATATAATTTATTTTTATGGTCAGCATAGTTCCAAGCAAATAAATAATGAATGTAATAAAGTCATTTATAAGCACATTAGTAAATTACTTTATTATGTTATTTATGAGCTAATATTATTTGCATAATTTGTAAGTCATACCGACTTACAAATTATGCAAATAATATTAAGACAAAATCAAAATTGTATCCTTCACACGATCAAACTGAAGAAATTAAATATTTGCATTTCTAATTTGTAACATTGTCTTCAAAACCTTAAATATTAATTTACATGTAATCTAAACTATATTTTCATTATGTGTGTAGAATAATAAAATGGTTTTATAAATACAATGGCTGCGACTTACGAGTTCAAATTCAAATTCATCTATTTAGCTTACAAAAGGTTGTTTTGACTTAATTTAATTTATTTTGATTTAATTTCATTTCATTTTAAATGATTTTATTTTATTTGATATTATTTTATTTGGTTTAGTTAATTGCATTTGATCTATTTATTTGGTTTTATCTGTAAAATGTATATTAATTTATGTTTGGCAATGGGTGTTATTTACCTGAAATAAATGAATTTAATATTATTATTTACTAAGCAGCGGATCCCTAACTAGACATAGCCTGTATTTTGGAATTGTAAGTCATGGGTACGAACTCAAGAAAGCACTTTATTTTGTGTAAATTATTTCATCACCATTGCTCTCAAAACGATGAAAGAAAACGTCGTGAGGAAACCGGCATGTCCTAGAACCAAAAATTCGCAAACATGAGACAACTGCCAATACGCACTGGGCCAGCGTGGTGGATAATGGGCCACTCCCTCTCACAGAGAAGAAGCCTATGTCACATCAGTGAGGACATTATAGGCTGATTATGCTATTAATACAATACAAAAAAAAAAACAATTTCAAACTATTGTTCAAACAAAAATAACCACAGACCAATAGGTAATGGCCTTCTGTTGCCTATCGGATAATCTATAGGGAAAATGCCAAATTACTCAATACAATGCGAAATCCCATGATTGTATGAAAACCACGTCACTTCTGTACTTGACATATTTGTTAGAGGACGAGGCATTGACATTCTAGTTACAACCAAATCTATGACATTGAATTCGTTTCGTGTTTTTGCAACTAGGGATATTATTTGGCAGAAATAAAACAAAACAGGCACAAGACCGTGGAGATTGGCGCAACCAAAGAGAGGCCATCGCAGCATCGGACTGCGAAGGAGGTATTTGAATTATTGGAGCACTGAAAAGCTATTCGAGGTCAGAGCATAGGTGGAAAAGAGTTTCCACTTCAAAAAGGAAGACATTCTCAATTCGTTTTTTTTTTTTTACTGACGTGATTAGAGTAGAGTCTTTTCGCTCGGGGTGGTGGTAAGTTCAATATTTCTGATCCACAGAAACATCCTACTAATATTATAAATGTGAAAGTTTGTATGTTTAGATGTTTGGATGATTACTTAATCACGCAACAACGGCTGAACGGATTTGAATAAAATTTGGCACACAGATAGATTATAACTTGGATTAACACATATGAAACTTTTTATCCCGGTAACACGTTTCCGTGGGATAGTTTTCGACCATCATTTAAAAAAAAAATTGCGGGACATAATTTGCCTATGTCCTAATTTCGGAAGTCATTGTCTGGATCTGTATTTTAGTTTTTGCCACTCACTGACTTTCGACGTTAAAGGTACAGAGGCCAGCACATCAAGCTACCCCAATCTGTCAAATTTATTTGATAGTTTTTCAACTTTATTACAAAGGAATAAGGTTTATGTTCAATTGGGAAAATTTTACAGTTTGGGATAGCTTGACCTGCTGGCGACTGTAACTATGTTGTTTTCTTTTTTGTAATTTATTTTTCCTGTCTATAATTTCTTTTTTTTAAACCCTTTTTAATTTTAATCTTATGCAACTCTATGAAAAAGGTAGCACGAACCAATGATCTTACCTTGAAAAGTGACTCGACAATACGTAAACTTCTGTTGGAGCTATTAATGGACATAGGTTTGAACTTTAATTTTACGTACATAGGTACGTATTGTGTATCATACCTACCTACATAATCTCTATATTAATTGGCCATTGTTTCAGCTTTACCCTTACCCGTGTGACCACGGTACCAAAACTATAATTATCATTCTTATTTGTCCTGTCAAGCCTTTGAAACTCGAATGGGGAATTTCAGGCGGCATTCCAAAATTACAGCGAAATGACACATGCATGTTGCAAGAAACTGGAATTATTGCGTTAGGCATATTATTTTGTTATTCATACAAGTTTTAGGAAAGATAAGACACAAAAGTGAGACTGTGTGGATGACAGTATTGTCATAATTATATTTATAATGTCATACCTAGTGTAAAACCAGGATAGTTGCCCCGATTTAATTACTCTAATTTCGCAGATGAATTGCAAGCTATTTTATTTATCTATCGAAAGAATCTCCAAATACCACTTAGTTGACCGTGTCGAATGTCTCTGTGCGATTGCATGGGAAGGCAAAATGCGTTCAAAGACTTTGCGGGATAGATTTCGTGCTTCTCGGCATCTATCCTAAACGTAATTTATATGGATAAGGCAACTATCCCCTATGTGGGATAGATATCTCAAAATACAGAGGTCAATAAAAGTCACTAATACTTAGGAAATATCAAAGATAATGGCTAGAAAAGGGGTGACTAACGAGATGTTGACAAATATTAGGTAAAGTATGGAAGAAAAAGACATGTTTCGCCGACCGTAAATAAATTCGAATAAGTACAGGAGAATGATGACGATGACATACCGATAATTAACATCAATATTTATAATTTTACATTTATTAGACGAAAAAAGAATATACATACATGTTACACAATTTGTCTTAGCTACTTAAAGTAATCCTTTTTTTTATTGAGGGTGGGAAATCATCAAATAACTTCCCCTGCTCTGGGTGAAGCAGGAGGGCGTGTCAGACTTTTACTGACTAAAACCCACCCGTGTTCCTTCAGTTGCCTGTGTGCCAGAGGCCGCGGTATCTCTTTCGAACAACCCGCACCCCTAAATTATACTTAAGAGTAAATCAGTTACAATTGTGTCTAGTTGTTAGCATCTGCTGCCGAGCTAGGTTTATAGCCTGTATTTCAGCATCCAGCGCAAAATAGATAGATCCTTACTAATATTACACGTGAAACTTTGTATGTTTGGATGTTTGTTACTCTTTCACGCAAAAACTACTGAATGGATTTAGATAAAATTTCGCACACAGACAGATTATAACCTAGATTAACACATAAGCTACTTTTTATTCCGGTAGTTCGTTCCTGCGGGATAATTTCCGACTTCCACGCGGGCGATGCTTATGATAAAATACGGTAGGATTTTCAATACATTATCTTTCAGCATTTCATGTATGATATATATAAAAATGAATTCATATTCTTTGAAATTAAAGTACCTACTGCTTTGCCGGTTTTAGTTGCCTAAATATTTAATTAGTTAGTCAATTAAACCTTCAATTTTATAAATCTTTTGAGAGGAGTAAAATATAAAAAACTAAGGTTCTTTCGTCAGTGCTAACTGTACGTATATATGATATTTGCTGCTTACCCAAAAACTGTGAAATAGGCTTTTTAGGTTTCTGAGACAATGTTATCTTATCTACAGTTCACATAGTAAACCAATAATAACTACAAACGTACATAACTCAACTCATTTATCAAGGCAATAAATCGGACATTTGAACTTATCTATATTTATATATTCGGCTCTAAACGGACTGATAGTACGCCGGTGCCTTTCCCAGGCATACAGTGCACATTGATGGACAGACAGACAGACAAATTGTACAAAACTCGAGACAGATGTAGAGATAGCCATGTTTAGGTACTTTTAAGTGTAAATACCAGAAAGTTTCTCAGAGACTTATAAAGTTATTTTATTGGAATGTAAGAAAGACTTTAAAAATATTTGGATGCACAATCACGTGTATGGAGTATCTAATTTATGTATGTCTTTAGAGAAGAATTGAATGATTTTCTACTAGTATTGTATAGAATCAAGTTCTTCTAACTTAACAGACAGCTGTGCTGCTGCGGAAATTGTCGCGCTACTTCGTCTTCCCAGCTAAAGCACTGGGAAGTGGTGAAGGGCGGGCGTTTTTGGGGGACTGTCTTATGTAATTTTGACGTTCAAAAAGAGCTGACTCTCAGCCTAGTTTGAATAAATTACATTTGATTTGATTATGTTTTGACCGCGTCGATATTGCATTTTTCTGTGTAAAGGCTGATATTTTTTGGATACCCAGCGAAAAATTTAAAGCAAGGGGATCTTATCATGGTTATAGTTTGCCACCGTACCACCCTGTATAGGTAAGCCATTAATATAATTTATTTTAATTAATTAACGATAAAAATCGACATCAAAGCCTTTATTTGCATAACTTTGTAAAGTAAGGTAATTCAACATTTTCTTGTCGTTGGAGTTATATGGTTATATTTAAATGGCACGAGTAAGTATATAGACACTGCCCAGAATAACTAGAACCACGGCGAACAGAAGAACTTTTTAACACTGGCAGAATTCCGTCTCAAACAATTTTTTTTTTTTTAATTCCTATACTTTCATACATATTTCTTAGTAGGTGTAAGTCATGATCGTATTTTTTTGAACGACCGCCTGCTTTTGAAATATGTATAACAATTTATTAACGAACAACATATCTGCTGGTTCATCACCATCATCATCATATCAGCCGAAAGACGTCCACTGCTGGACATAAGCCTCCCCCAAAAGGAGGGGATTTGCCATAATCGCCACGCTTGGCAGGCGGGTTGGCGGTCGCAGACAGTATGGTGGTCAAATGCATAGAGAACGCTGCTGCCCATTCTATAGTAAGTCGCCTTCTACGACAACCACGGGATGAAATGGGATGGTGCTATTCTTTTACGTCCGGCACCACACGGCACGGGTTCCTTTATTTGTGATTAATTTAAAAAAAGCCCGTGTAGCGTTCGTGAAGTGCCAATTTAAAGTGGTCTTTTCATACAAGGAATACATATATTGGTGATGTTAGCAAGTAGGTTTTAATATATATTTTAAACATCGTAACTTTCCTAATAAGATCCGTGTAACATGGTAATCGTGTGTTTTTAATTTTTTTTATCTTTTTGTAAATGGTGTAGAAGTGGTAAAGCTACAGACGAGTTTACCCACGTTTGAATGTATGTATATGTAATGACGTAATTAATTATAGCAGGTATCTAACTTTATTCAAACACGAGGCAGTATTCATGTACCTATGTACGAATTTCCAATAAAAAAAATACAAAATACGATACCACTTACTTATCCCAAAATGGCGAAGAAAATCACACGGATAATTGTATTACCTGAAAACAAACAACAAACTATTAATAAAACAAGTCAATATTATTTAAAAAAAAAATTACAAACTCGGTAAAAGCCTAATTCAATTCACTACCAACATAACAGTCTTAATTCCTCTTTCAAATTGATAAAAAGGCGATAAAAAAAACGGTCGTAATTTTCAAATGACGTAAATCGTCACCGGAAATTAGCGTGTAAAACGCGTATCTATTGAAAGTTGCTCATGCGCATCGAACCGAATCGGACAGTGTCAATTATCACAATGAGATAGTTACGAGACTTGGTAGGACCATTTTCGCCGGGTGCCAGTTCAGCTACTGAATGAGTGGATATCTCATAATCTCTAAATAATGGGCTTATGTGCAGTTCTTTTGTTATTTCGTATTTCTTTCGTCCTATAATAGTAAAATTCAAACTCAACTGAAAAATTCTCAACAACGCCTGGTATGGAAAAAAAACGTCGTTTTTTTTATATTCCAGGCGTTGTTTAGAATTTTAGTTTTGAATACACATGTTTTGCAATAGATATAGTAGTGAATAGTAGTGGTTATCAAAGGTTCAGTTAGTAGTCAGTATCGATAAAAAATTGTTGTACGTCAACCGCGTTTTTTTTTTTTTTTTTCAATCTATTCTCTATCTTCATCGATGTCCAAATTCCAAGCCATCGTTCTGTCTATTTCCTAAGCCAACACGGCAGTTTAATTAAGAAAACCAATAAATAAATATACAGACACACTCACATTTGCATTAATAAAATTAGAGTGGATTTTAATTGATACAGCCGAGCCGAAAGCCATATTAATCCAAAACTACCCGTTTATGAGTTCGCAATTTAAAATAGTAATTCCAAAGTAGGCCAAGGCAAAGGCCGTCAATGACGCTAATTAATTAAATTATGATATAATCGTTTTACTTAATGAGAATGTACACATAATTATTAAAACAGATACTAATAACACGTCCCATGTCTCTCCTAATTCATTCTGACATGTGAGACATCGAATGGGTAAAAATAAAATAAAAAGAGAATTGTAACTGGTTGACATTTTGCAGCTATAATTATGTTAAGTTTATAATCAAACTGGAAGTGTATCGATATTAACGATTATAAAAGAAAGTAGAGTGGTGACAGGGTTTGAGAAAACGAGAGCAAGCAAAGAACATGATATGACCTTAATTTATATACTCGTTGATTCTTTGCCGTTCTTTTCGAAGTAATTTCAAATATAATCTCATTTTAATCAATGCAAGACTAAAATGTTTGCTCACATTTTATAGTTCTAAGAAACCAGTCTCAGAAAGAACAAATAAGACAATATTGTTGACAGAATTAAATGATTTATGAAATCCAAGACAAGTGACATATCATATTAAATCATAACTAAAATGAATCATGTCAAACGTGTCAACTTGGTTCGAAACTATATTTTGGACTTTTGCTATAAAACGAAATTGACAGGAACCTGTTTTGAAATAACCTTTCATTCTTCAGAATTAAAGAATTCACTCATCGTTGTGATCTATTTTGTGGAGACTATGCTGATGTACTTCAATGAACTACAAAAGATTTAAAAATCTGCTCATGCATTTGGGCAATTTACGAAGAACCACTATAAATCAGCAACCTAATTGCGTTACACACAATCAACCGCAATCTGAATCATTATCAAGATATTGCAAATACATTGCTTCATATGTTCGAAAAATTTGATTGTTCAACAACGTAAATAACGCAATTAATGTTGTTGAACTGTCGAAAAATGTGTACTGTTAGTGTGTTACACCATGGATGGAGTGCAATTGTGGTGTGTCGATTAGTAAGGCCTAAGATATGCAACAGTACACTGCTAGACGCTAATAATAACAACGATAAGGACGAAGACGAACCAACCGTCGAAGATGCGACCATCAAAACCAATACGTATGTTATCAATGTTAGTACAGATGGAACTACCTCTTACCCACAACTTGTAATAGACACATCAACCGCTATTCAACAACCTTGAGACCACATAATAATATCAAACAACATCCACCAGCTATTGTCACTTCCATCCACGCTCCGCTAGATTTGTTTAGAAATTGTTTTTTAGAAAATTGTTCACCTGGTAGACTTTATATTATTATGAGGTTTGTGGTGAAAATTCTCAAGCCACTTTTAATTTTAAATTATAATTATTGGTAGGCGTCTTCCAAGGTAGATATTTAAATATTGACGTAAAGAAATTAGAAACGGTTGATTTGGAGCATTAGAATTACTGTTCAACTAAGCAATGATTCAACGCATACCGTAAAACGGGGCGAATAGAGACTGCAGGGGTGAATCGAAACTAAACTTTGGATTTTAATGTTGAAATTAGATAGTTTGTAGCTAAAAAGGACTCTAATGTGTTTTTTGTTTTATAATTAACGATTAAGTGCCTTTGTTGGCAGAAAACGATCATAATTTCAACAGTAAAATACACTTTTAAGTTTCGTTTCGATTCACCCGGCAGTTTCTATTCACCCCGTTTTACTGTAGTGAATCTTTAAACACTTTTTGCAAAAGCAAACTATTTGGAGCGAAGCCATTAAACAATCATGTGTGTCTCTTAAAAGAATCCTTCAAAACCATCAGACACGGCTGAAAGCTATTACATTTCACGAAGCGACCAGTGGCTTTTCTCAAATATTCATTTAAATATTTTAGTCACGTAACTGACAGAGACATCGCAAAACAAATTGGACAACATCGTTTGTGCTGAACAAATAAGTATTTATAATTACAGGTAAATGTTAAAGTAGCTACGTAAAGCCAGTCAAATGAAACTGAGGTTAATGTCAACATCGTTACATATTTTGGCATTTACAAACAAGGTCGACTTTTTTGCTCCAATTAAAGTCAATAAGTTGCTTGAAACAGGCTGGAGAGATCCGAATTTTATTAAAGGTGACGAAACAAAAAGTGCTTATCTGTAAAATCATTTTAAAAAATCAGGTTCAATCGAAAAGATTGTAAAAGAAGAAAAAGCCATAGCCAAAAACCATAAACTTAATCTATGGGCAGTGTGAAAATTATGGAAGTCACTCAACATAAAGTTCGAAATGATTAGACAGTTGAAATGAATGGTCCACTGGCTCTAAATTATCATGAAAACGACGGACGTAATTCAAGAAAGGCAAATTCTTGGCATGCGGTCAAGAAAGTACGAGAGTGAAATTAAGCCAAAACACACACCATAAAATATGAACATTCAAATGAATACTAAACAGAATGTGAAACGTATTATTAGGAAGAATTAAAGATAAAAGAAATAGATCAAAATAACGCAGTATAGTAAAAGGTAGCAAAGATCGTTGACCTAACAACTAGCGCAAGGTAAGCAGGTAACAAGGAATTGATGACACAAGCGCTCATTGAGACATAACATTTTATGAACGTATGAAGTGTGGACGACATTCGTCAAATTCTACGCCTCGTCGATAGTAACAAATAACGAATGAGTAGAAGGCCTGTCACTTTCAATTAAGTAATAAGAAACGACATACTTACACCAGTACTAACCCCACAAGATCAACATTAAGCCCAACTGTATCATCGAAGATTATTTATTATCCACAGTTTCTATTTTTATTTTTTTAAATAACGCACATATGCTTTTCCAATTCACTTTAGACAGTGGCAAAATATAGACATACTTTCAACATTAGAAAGAATCAAACGTACGATTGAACCGAATATCATTATGTCAGCAGAAGTCAGAACAACTTTTCGATCGACCACACCACCTGACGTCATTGCTAGAGGTTATTATATCAATACGGCAATTAAAGAAAAAAAAATGTAAAAAGGTCTTTCCCCAACGCGTCTCGGAATTTTCAAAACCTGACGTCATCGTGTGGACTTTGGACTCCTCAACTCCAACGACCACTCATTGGGATTTTATTAGTCTAAGGTCCAAATTTTTAGATTCACCAAATTATAATAATATCGCTATTTAATTAATCTCTGACGTTATTTTTTTATGGATTCCAAATCCGGATGTTATCGAAGTGTGTGCCCGCGATGATTTAGTCTCAAACCTTGTGTTACTAGGTTGAAAATATACACGGGAAGACAACTAACCACTTGTGAACACTATAATTTTACAGATATCCTAGTACAAATTCCGGTTTTTAATAAACTTCAATTCGTTTTGGATTTTAATACAGAAAATGCAATTATGTAACCATATGATGCAGAACAAATAGAATTGTAGAGACAAATCATTCTTGCAGAAACTGAATTTATATTAATGTACATAATAAGTTGCTTGCAGATGTCTGAAACATTCCAAATGTGGGTCCTTGAAATATGTCACTCTGAAGCTACTAAATTAATTCGCACCATATTGTGAATTGATACTGTATAGTACATCCGAACACCACGGGGCATGTTAAATGTATTATTAAAAAAAAATGTTATATAAAAGCCAAAGCTGCTTTATTGATGTAGTTATATCATATAACCGTTCCTTACCAACCCAGGTTTATATAATCGACGATTTTTTTTTAAATTAATGCTCGGATTGAATTCCAAGTAAATAAAGACTCATACTCATTATCGTATGGGTATATTTACATTTGAACATTGCAAATCGTAATAAGTATTGCACACAAAATAATAGTAGCTAATTAGACGTTTTGTCATTAAAAACAACCATGACAATACAGTTATTATATTATCTATTTCCTCCTGTTTTTCCAATAATTGCAATTTTATATACTTAAAGGAAATATTTTAAAACAATGCACAGGAAAGTGGTTGACTTTAAGGGATTGCCCGACACAACACCGCAAGATACTACGCAGTATTGCTCGCAAAATAGGCATAAATAGTTGGGTGAAGGGCTGATGTTTGTTAAATAATTTATTAGGTACTTTCCGTCCTTCCTTCCTTTCTTTCCAGGTAAAAGTAGGCAGGGCATATTCCTTGAAAAATTATGGTACATAAATAAATAGGGCAAAACTTTGACGAAATTGTGGCCGAGGCAAATAAAACTGTCCGTAACAGGACCAGCAGTCCTTGATGATATCTATCTACAATTCTACATTTACGAAGTTCCGCCTAGAAGGGGATGGATTATTGAACCTGCCAGCGTGCATGCTTCCATAAATTCCATAATGAACCCAGAGAACTAATACAAATTTTCGTCAATGACAAATGGAAATAGTAAGGTAATTTAAAAAATGCTTTCAATATCTGATCTTCTTGAAGATCAAATAATTTTAAAAGAATACGGACATACCGTTACATAAACCATAATTACAGGACAGTCGGCAAAAAAGGTACCTATCACATAACTTTCTGAATAGTCTGCAAATTCTTTGTCCCAACACAATGACTTATTTAATGCAATGTCCACAAGTTATTTTCAAGTAAACAGCGGTTGGTTGGTTGCTCAACCAGCTGCCTGCATCAGCGAATTGTGTCTATAATGTGACGCATAACGTCTTATTGCTGGAATGCAGACGGCGTGTACTCTGTATTTACTAGATGATAATTATCAGTAAAGGTATGTGCACGGATGTCGATTTGTCGTGGCTTGGTTCCAGAATTGGAAAAAAGGTCTAAAGTTGGCTACGGAATTGGGTAAAGATCGGAGGTTGTTTTAAAATGTGTCGAAGGAAATAGTGTCTAGCTCATTTGAAGTTAGATCTTGCTTGTTTGTACTTTCTACACATGTAAAAGTTTTTTTTTTATCTATAGTTTTCAAAGATGTGGGTACCTCTGCCCTGGGTAACCCTTCGGGGAATCCGAAATGTAGCCGTGTTGTTATGTTATATTAATTCAGAGAGAATATCAATATTTTGTACCATGATTTTCTAAAATCAGTCTAAAGTGTTTTATATCTATTATAAAAAATATGCTTGTTCATTTTTGTTTGTGTTCCCTTTTAAGCATATAGAATAAAGATTAAACGTATGTTTATTGAGTATATGACCTAGCATCCTTTAAAAGGTTATTCCTTTTATATAAAGGAGGCTAGAACATCGTGTATTCACGATAATTATTGTTTAGGTGCTTCATATTTTCGCAGTCGAAGCACGCGATTTAGTAGAACATCTTAAACAGCTGTAAGTCGCAAGGTCTGTCAATACCACCAAGCCCTAAAATACATAGAATGTAACACACCTCTAGTAGGACATTAACAAAATATATTAACTACTCTAGCACATGAGTAACCCACCAGGCAAGATTGTTTGATTAGATACCTACAAAACATAATTGCTTATAAATTAAACACAAAATCGTTTTTGTACAATTTATTGACAATTATTGAATAATTTAGTAAGTAAAATGATAGTTTACGTAGTGTAGTCACGTTTTGGCGGCAATCTCGTGTTTTTATGCGCGTTGCCGCTTGTCTTGTTTTGCACACTCCATAAACATTTAAAGGTATTTATTAAAAGGCTCTGCTACTTGGTTGGCGAGTGTTTTTAACGATTGATTAAATATTAGTTAAATCGATGTCTACAAACTAGTGACGTGAAATCTGGAGTTATTATAAGCAACATTTTGACTATAAATGGCTTATCTAAGAAAACGGTGGCGTTATACAACTGTCACACAATAACGGCTGTTTAAATACAGAGTTTAGAACATGTTTTGCCCATTTTTTATAGTTAATGTTTATAACATTTTAAATACCTACTAGTGAAAATGACAGATTTTCATGACGCTTGTTATAATATGACGCCACCGCTTTCTTAAGCGTAAGTTCAGTTAAGAAAATTTGTTTAAAAGTTTTTACTTTGGCTCTACTTACTTGCTGCGCAAATACAGGTAGATAGATTGAAGACAGCATTGGATTTTTTCGTCACAAAATAGTCGTAGATAGTAGTATAACTCAATACGACCATTTGTAAACCAGCAATATAAATTGCGTTCTAAACTCGGCTGGGCAACATTAACGTCATTTATATGAGGCCAGACGAACACAATATTTTTATTTACGCTGTCTCATGTTCAACTGAACGAGTAAATGTTTTAATCAGCTCCTTACACAATTTATTTCATCGTTAATCTAGAAATAGAGACATTTGTGGGATTCTTAAAGATATAAGAACATCATCAGGCTTATGTAGGCCGAGAACCGTAGAGAAGCGTTTAGTCGACGGAAGAGTAAACAAAAATGACTTTTCCGTGTAGACAGTTGACAGTTTCGTACCGAGAAATGTAGACAAGCGATTTCTATTCTACAGTAGAGTAGAAATAGAAAGCTTCATACTAAGCCTGCAGGGGGCTATTTTAATAGGCAAAACTAAAAACATTTGAGTTTCTTTTGTACTATATGAATGGCTGTCATTTTGATAGTTCATTAGTATTCATTGCGTTATTTACGTTGTTGAGCAGATACATTTTTCTAACTTATGAATAGAGATCGGATAATCGGATGCATATTTACCTTAAGTTCATTTTTAGTTATAAAAGAATTGAAGTGGCTTCTAAAATTATTATATTTGTAAAAAATATCCCGGGATTCCAGGAGCACCGGGAATTTATAAAGCTTTCTGTAAGATGTTTAGTATGGAAGTGACTTTTAAATTATTAGGATTGCACAAGAATTCAGATGTATATTTATTTAAAACTAGCAGCGCTCCGCGATTTCACCCGCGGAGTTCCCTTTCCCGTCGGAATACGGGGATAAAATATGTCCATGCCTATATCACCCGGGGATAGTGTAGCTTCCCAACAGTGAAATAATTTTTCAAATCGGTTCAGTAGTTTTGGAGCCTATTCAATGCAAACAAACAATCAAATCTTTCCTCTTTATAATATTAGTATAGATTAACCCCGATGCAAATAATATACATGTGTATGTAGAGTGCAAGTCTGTAAGAGAAGGGATGGTGTGTGTTAGTTATATATATTTTTTGCATTAAATAAAGATTTTTTCGATACAAAGCGTGTTCCATATTCGCCAACACCTCAACTTTAGGTGAATATGCATTCGAATATCCGATCTCTGCTTATGAAGCAATGGATTATCAAGTCTTTCAAAATTATTTCTATTCAGAGATGAAATGGTTGGTTGTATGATCAAATAGTCGTCCAGTATATGACATTGTTACCTACCACAATGTCAATCTATCTCGCTATCGACTTTGATACTTTATTGGAATTAATACCGTCACAATAGTCGTACATTGACCTCAAATCGTAATAACACATCAATCAAATCGATTAGCCCGTAACGTTAACACCAATCAAACCCCAAACCAATACGTATCACGTTCAATTATTCTTCAATGAGAACAAAAAATCAATGGAGCCGATTATCTTCCTAAATAAGGCTAGGAACGCGATACAATTAATCACTCGATTTATTAGCTTTAAACGTTACATGCCTTGCTCCGTAAACGTGCACATTAAACTTTTTTCGGCCGCCATTTTAAAATTGTAGTTCGTAAGTGGTCGTAAGTAGTCGGGACTAGTTACGATTTGCCGAAGGTGTGGTTCGACATTCGAAAATAATGCTGGTCGCAAAATTAATTGAAGCAAACGGGTTGCCATGTATCATAGTGATTCGTAGATAATTATTGGTGGAATAGAAATGTATGGTCTGTGCCAAAAGCTTCTGATGAAGGCGTAAACAATCCCTGTTTAGATTAAATACTTACAAAATCACTCGTTAATATTAACAGACGAGCTATTGACAGCGGCTTCGCTCGCATGGAGGTCGGAAATGATCCCGCGGGAAATTAATTACGAGATAAAAAAGTATCCTATGTATTAATCCAAGTTATAAACAATCTGTTTGCCAAATTTCATCCAAATTCGATCAGCCGTTCACGTTCATCGAACAGCACCGTCGTTTCAAATTCTAATACACTTCAGTAGTAGATAAGTAACTAAGTATATAGTCTTTTAATCAGGGGTATGGACACGTGAACCGTACTGTGACGCTTACAGGAAGTACAAAGTTAATGACATAAAATTAGTTGAAGTCAAGTGGCATTTGATAAGGGGCATGATGATATCGGCAACAAATCTTTGTCCAATTCAATGTAAGTATACTAAACTGAAAATAAGTGGTCTCATTATATCTACTTGTTTTAAATAGATATTCATCATCAACATCATCATTTCAGCCGAAAGACGTCCACTGCTGGACATAGGCCTCCCTCAAAAGGGGGGTTTTGCCATAATCGCCACGTTTGCCAGGTGGGTTGGCGATCGCAGTATGTTGGTAAAATGCACAGAGAACGCTGCTGCCTATTCTCTAGTAAGTCCCTTAGTCGCCCTCTACGACACCCACGGGAAGAAATAGGATGGTGCTATTCTTAAACGTCCGGCACCACACGGAATAAAATTTAAAATAGATATTACATACAGCAAATTATTTACACTAGATTCGAAATTAAATGACTAACCAAACAACGGTTCGGGTGGGTGTCGTAGAAGGGGCTTACTAGAGAATGGGCAGCAGCGTTCTCTATGCATTTTACCAACATACTGCGATCGCCAACCCGCTTGCCAAGCGTGGCGATTATGGCAAACCACCTGATTTTGGGGGAGTCCAGCAGTGGACGTTTTTTGGCTGAAATGATGAACTAAACTATTAAATACAGAAACAAAAGGACACTCAGGCTTCGAAGAGTTAAATACTAGACTAGTGTAGGTAACTAGTATTCTGACAAAAAAAAAATGCCGAATGAGCTCTTTTTCCTTCATACACTCGTTCGTACCCGTACTATATTATATAATTCCTAATACTCGTCTCATTTAAATGTGTGAAACATTCATTATAATTGTATTTTAAGTCACCATCATCTGGCTGACCTTGTCCCAATTTATTTGGCCGTGTTCTTCCATTAAAATTTCCAGTAACGTTTTAATTTATTTGAGTTACTAGCTGTTGCAAACGGTTTCGCCTGCGTGAAGGTCGGAAATTAGCCCACGGGAACATACATATGGGATAAAAAGTATCCTGTGTGTTAATCCAGGTTATAATCTATCTGTGTGCCAAATTTCATCTGAATCCGTTGAAGCGTTTTTGCGTGATTTAGTAACAAATGTCCAAATATGTAAAAAAACTTTCACATTCTTAATATTAGTAAGATTGTCGACATTGCAATGTTCACTTTCTTCCTAACTTTGTGGTCTGTCACTTTTCTTATTATCATTCATATTATACTTAGGTAAGAAAAATATCTCAGTTATCATATTCATATTTTTACAGACGGCTACATCTTAAATACTATGCTTTATTAGTATTATGCATGGCATCAAGGCATTCACAACTTTCGTAGCGTACAATATCGTCAAATTCATTTAACTTTTTTATATTAAAACTGTTGTTTTTATGGAACAGTCCACTTGATAACAGAGTATTATTGTTTACTTATACTTAGGTATTTATTTATATGAAAAATTATTAAAAGATATCCTGTTTGTTTTACGTAAATGTATCGTTATCATTTTAATTTTTAATGACCTGCTGTGACGATTCCAAAATGTCTGGTAGCTGGATATAAACAGATTTAATTATAAAATATAATGAGTGCATAAAAAGCTGGTTTGCCCTATCTTTAAGACAGCTGCATGTATGTATGTTCCTGCTAATATAGTTGTTTAGTTATAGTTTTTTATTAAATATCACTAACATAGCTTGGAAGTAATTGTTCCTAACATTAAATAGAGTCCTGGAAACTTGAAAATAAATGTTTTTTTTTATTATTATACTATATATATATTATTATACATCCATTGAGATGTACATCGAAAACTAAATTTAAAAAAAGAAACTACCGCACTAAACAAAAGACATGGCAATGATACACATTATTCCGTGCTTCGTGCAGGACTTAAATTATATATCCCCTGTGTGAGATGTCGGCGCTTTGATGTGACAGCTCATATTCAGTTTCATACGTTCACAAGCCCTGTGCGCTGCCCGCCGCTGCATGCACTGCAAATGCATTCGTTGTAGTCCAGACTTTAAGATTGATATTGTTTGTCAAAATGGAACATTCGTAAGTCCTTATCTACTTTGTTTTTCATATTCTTCAATATTATTTACTGCTATTTTGCTATCAAAACATTAACTAACGGTGAACCAAAAGAAAAACTGCTTGCAATGAACTACAATGTAAGTAATGATGATGATGGGGACTCACTTTTCCGCACGTAGACTCCCATTTGGTCCGTTGTGCGTGGAGGTTCTGGCTAATAAAGCCAGCCTAGCTCCTCCCAAAAGCACAGAAGCTTCCTGGGAGCTTCACAAGCTTCGCGGAGCGACCTCACTGTTCCGAAGATTTCTTCACGTTGAGAAGCCACGGCCTCGCATTCCAGGACGACGTGGGCGGCTGATTCCTCGGCATCAAGGCAGCCCATGCAAAGCGGGCTGTCTGTGGCGCCTATATTATAAAGATGTTTGTTAAGGGGGTCTAAGGTTGTTTCTACTCAGGCTAAGAAGATTTTTGGTTAGTCGCGGGTGTACAGTTGGTATTAAAATATGTAAGTAGTAAGTATTAATATATGACTCAAAATATTAAAGTTTCCTTTTTTTTTTTCTCAATTATCCGAGACCAGGTACATGCTTAAAGATAGTATTGTCGCTGAATAATGAGAGTCGAAAAATGTGCAGACAACATAGTTAGTTAATGAAACTACTGTCAACAGTAGGTAATTAGTGAAATAAAGTCAACTGACGTGACTTTAGAAGACCAGCAGGCTTAGCACGAGAACGAGTGAACGAGCGTTTTGTTGACGGAAGAGTAGACAAAAATGACGGTTCCGTGTAGACAATTGACAGTTTTGTACCGAGAAATGTAGACAAGCGATTTCTATTCTACGGTAGAGTAGAAATAGAAAGCGTCTTGCTAAGCCTGCAGAGAGACATATCTATAACGGTTTACTAGTCGCACGAATTTACTCGCCCGGATCGTCACTTTTAAATAGTTACAATAATATAATATTTTCTGTAATACGTATTAGGCAATTGGCTCGTTATGTATTTTATGTAATACAGTAACTGTACCTTTTCCTTAAATTTTTGTTGTTGCATAAACGTTATACAAATAACGTGCCAATTGCTTAATACGTATTTCTGGAATACCTAGCTTTTAAAGTTGATAATGTTTGTTTAGTTCTGATAAGAAAAATAGCAAATAACGATTTAAAAAAAAAAACTAGAGAACTCTTGAATCTATCAACGTAAGTTATTCAAAAAAGGAGCCATTCTTATCCTCATTAGCGAAATTTCTATACTCGAATTCTCGAATGGAATATATTTATTAGCTTTTGCATAATAATATTTAGTAGACATATTCTTTTATTTTTCATACACACACTCTTTCTATCTAGGTATGAAAATTTCCTGTTTTCTAAGTGCCCCTAAAAAAAGGCGACACTGCGAAGTGTTCAACTCTTGTCAGCTTAAAATAATAAAAATTCCATTGCCTTAATAAAAATAATAAAAAGCATTACAGAGACAGTTGCCACAACATTCTAAAGGTTTTATTTGTATTTATTTTTAATTAAATATGGTACAATTATATTAAGTAACAAAAAAGGTAGGTACCTAGTTCTTTCAAGTATATAAACTATAATAATAGAAAGAGATTTATTTTTATTTTTTGTATGTTTGTTTGGTATGGATTTAGATGAAACTTGGCACATAGGTAGACTATGACCTGGATTAGAACATAGAATACTTTTAATCCCGATATTCTCACGGGATCGAAACATATGCGAGGTGTATAGTTATTGTTGTATAAAATTAAATTAAAAATTGACATGGAAGAGGACTCATTGGAAATGGTCAAAAGAGGAACATCGTATCTCCTCCTAATCACCGCAGGCGACACTGACCGTCACCAATCAACACTAACTGCATAATGGCACTATAATTATTTCCATCATTGTGTCTGACGTCAATTACTTTTGTTATCCTACTCTGACAATTATCTATTTACTGAACTGCAGTCAATGCGTTCAGTGCGTTCCATTGTTAAATCAGATAGTGTTGTACTTTCTATTTTATTTTGTTATCTATGACGTTGGCATGATGTATGACTTCATTGAGGTTTGTGACTTAGTCGTGTTTACGTAGACAGATTACCTACTATTCTCGATACCTAATGGCACTGTCAAAGTCTCGTCTCATTCACTTTAATGGGTACCATAGCAACCCATTAAGAGGCAGGCGCCTTAGTACCCCGCCGTAAAAGTAGTTCAATGGCATTGTTTGTCGAATCGTAGAGTTCTGAGTTGAGTTCACGATTACTGACGATGCGTGCACTGACTGAACAGGTCCACTCAATATGTGTGGTTCTTTCCTCAAAAGAACATTTCAGACACCAATCTACATGGTTTTCACAATGATCTGACCAAGATGTTTTCTGAACTTTAAAAGAGACTGAGTTTATTTCGGCCTTTCTTCTGTGTTTGTACAAACCTACTTACAGGAATGGAGGCAGTGAAAGTTTGTGAAGATGTTCGGATGCTTGTTACTCAATCACGCAAAAACGGCTGAACGGATTTGGTTGAAAGGACATCGTCGGAAATGGCCCCAGGACCAACAGACATCTGACCTACCTAATAATTATAAATATATTTTATTAGACTAATTGCGAGTATCTGTATGAAACGGACATTCTGCGTTCCATAATGAATAATTAAAAGAGCGACTATTGACATCATATACAATATGCCGCCATCTTTGGCCGCATTCCGAATTAGAAAAATAGCGCTGTGAGCGCTCACATCGATATTTTGCGTTCCGAGTTAGATATCACGATTCTGAAAGCTAGGAACCGTCATTTTTGTCATCAAAACGGAACGCTCGTGACTATCTAAGTTAGCTAAAGATTCGATGCGACTCAAAACAAAACAGCACAACTGTCATTTTTGACACCGCCCACGGTGATATTAGTATCGCAAGATGGCGCATGTCATGATGTCATCTATGACGATTCGCGGGACATCGTTATCGCGCTCACGCCATGCCAATTCGGAAAGGGCGTGAGCGCACTCAAATCGATATTATCGTAACTCGGAACGTGGCCTTTGACAATTAGATTAGATGACAATTAGTGATGTCCAATCTTTCATTTCACACACATCGAAAGCGAGATTACTTCTGTTCGCCACCTGCTCAAGGATTTTACACGCATTCAAACGTACTTTCTTTTCAACCTTTTTCGCTGTAGGTTGGGTGACTCAGAAGTGTATGACGCTTCTATAGGAACTTTTCCGTCGCTTTTATTGGTAACGTACTATATACTCTAGGTACGAAAAGAATTCAACGACAAAACCAATTTTTATATCTTAATCCATACATCCTAAGTAATAATCCTTTTAAACAATTACTACACATAAGTGAGATGCATTGTAATATTCCAAATAGAAATAACTCACTGGGTACTAAATGGTATCGATTTAATTTAAAATAATCGGTCTAATGTATTGGCATCCTTAAGGATCACCATCATTGTCATATCTGTCAATCAACTCAACTGTCAAAAGTGTCAAAGTGGTAATGCAGTCAAGTTACACTCGCGCGCATTTCTTCGTGATTGCTTTGTGTACCTAGTGATTTCAATTTGCTTTTATTTTCGGAATACATTCGACGACCTTGCTATTTTTTACGGACTCTGATTGCTTTCACTAACGTGTTACAAGCATTTATTAGCATGTATTTCGAAGTAATGAAAGCATTGTTTCTTACTAAATATAACCTCAAAATCTTTATTTTCTTTTGAAATATATCCTTTCTGCAAGTTGTCCGTCATTAAACTTTGTCTTCATAGGGATATACTTGTAATTTTGAACACGCAAAGTAATTTTCCTTTGCTGTTGGTTCTGGGGCGAACGATGTATGGATGCAGAACAATCTCCTTTGGCACACAGACAGATTATAACCTAGATTAACATATAGGATACTTTTTATCCCAGTAGTACGTTCAAGCGGGATAATTTTCGACTTCCACGCGGGAGAAGCTAGTAAAATAATATACATATAGCGAGCTTCATTAAGCGAATGAGCCGACAGTTCGACGGTGGTTCAGGGTCAGATAATAGAATAGAATAAAATATTTTTATTTCAGACAAAATTCATAGGGTTGGTAAACATTTTCCTTATCTCCTCTAGTGTTAGTACAGATAAAGATTACAAACAATTAAAAACTTAAAATTCAGCGTGAAGCTGCATCCACCTCCGCAACATCGCGAAATCCCATCGATCTGCGAATACATTGAGAACACTGTTGGTGCTGCCGCGAACACGTGACATCAGGGATGCACATCTCTGTCTAATGATGGCGGCTAAACCATCAATGTTGTTATTTGCAAACATCCCTGACGCACTACAACGTCACGGCAGCCACAGCAGAACTCTCAGGTAGACAGTAATATTTTAAAGGTGCTATTTATAGGTGTTTTATTTTATTTTTACTTTGTTCAAATTTTAAGAATATTGTAGGTATGATATTGTTACCTAATTCTGTTTGGTAAGATCATTTTTATAATCGGTTAATTTATTCATTTTCTTAGAGCACGGCCCAGTGTACGTATTATGTCATCATCAAGATAAGAAGACAACATTTTGGTGTTTTTACCATCCGAAAAGTGATATTTTATGTACCTTTTTAAATCTACTAAGATCATTTATTTTATCTCCAATAATACACCTCAGCATCATCATGGGTTTTTCCAACTATTTTGGGGTTGGCTTCCAGTCTAACCGGATGTTACTGAATACAGTATTTCACATGGACTGACTGCCTATCCGGAGTACCTATCTACCTAATTGCTTTGTGGTGTGCCGGACGTAAAAGAATAGCACCATCCCATTTTTTCTCGTGGGTGTCGTAGAAGGCGACTAAGGGACTTACTAGAGAATGAGCAGCAGCGTTCTCTATACATTTTACCACCATACTGCGATCGCCAACCTGCCTGCCAAGCGTGGCGATTATTGCAAAACCCGCCTTTTGGGGGAGGCTTATGTCCAGCAGTGGAAGTCTTTCGGCTGAAATGATGATGATCACTACCTATCTGGCCGCCACAACGTAGTTACTGGGTAATATGATACCTCTTGATAAGACTGGTTGTCAGACTTTCAGGTTTCTGGCGACCTGTAACGACTGTCAAAGCTAACAATATGCAAATATTTACACAAAACACACATAAATTCACATGTATAATTAAACATTTGCAATAAATAAGCACACCTACCATTACATAACATCACTCCTTGTTTCAGCGCAATGTCTATTGCTAGCAAACGGGCACCCATCCAGACTCCCGGCTGCTATTGAGAAAATCCAGAAAGAAAGACCCAATATCACTTTGCCCGACCTGGGGATCGAACCCAGGACCTCATAAGGCAATTACACAAAGACATACCTACCAATAAAACATAATACCAAATTACGCAATTCGAATCACGTACAGTCGCGCACAAAAATGGCGCGTCTAATATCAGGGACCACCGCGTCGTGTACCTATACGAGAACAGACAGAATACGTGATCTGCGTACTAAAACTATGTAAGTGCCACTTACGCGGTTACTTTAATTACGACTATGTCCTATGTTTAGATGCTATTTTTTATACTTAGGTCATGTTATTGTGATTAACTTAGGTGCTTTTTTGTTTGGAATTTATTTGTGATTACATTTTGCAAATACTGTTGTCTGACTGGCGCACTTTGTGGATAGAATATTAATCGTTTCTTATGATTTACTATCTAGACAGCAGGAATGCAAATAATTATTACGATACAATCCAATATTAATTGCTAAAATTGGTAATCGTGCAAATCTTTCCCAGGATGAAGAAATGTTTCCATTTCAAAGAACATATTTGGATCACAAATATTCTCTCAGCTTGGTCGTAATCCGCAACCGAGTAGATCAGAGTTTATAAATAAATGTATGATAATATAATATCATATCAAGTATGTAGAAACGTGACGTAAATTAATTGTAATATGAAGTGCCACTTGCAAGTTATCTTCGGTTACAATGCTAAGTAAATGTTTACACTTTGATATCTACTTATGTACATAGGTAACATGCTTATCTACTTTCACAGTCCTTTAAAGTTATTGATTTGTAACAAAGCAAATTGCGTTTCTCTACACAGAATCATTGGCTGAAATAATACGTTTTTTTTTTTTTTTTTTTAAATGAGCTAAAAACAACAACTTTAGTGTCGCAAAAAACTTGTAAACTACCATAAAATTAATTAAAATGTGAAAAAATGCACGGAAACGAAAAAACAAGTAAATGTTAAAAAATAACTAACCAATTAATATTCAGCGAAATACATTGTAATCATTTCAGGGTGACACTGTACACGTGTTTTCATGTACTTTTTCGCAGAAAAAACACAGTTTATTCACATGACATTTCACATAATTAGGGCTTACAGCGGAATTAACAATAAAGTAAGTGCTTATTTAAACGAGGCAGCAGTTAGCAGAACAGAAGGTAAATGCCAAGCAATAATATTTACAAACACACTGACAGTAAAATTATCTTAATATCTCATCAATAAACACTGAACGCTATCAAGATGGCATAAAACTTAAATATAAGAGTACTAAAATCTCCGAAATTTTGTTAAATTTATTATTCTGTCGACATCTTTTAGTACCAATAAGTTTTATTTTGTCTCTTTCTGGATCAAAGGAGCAAAACATTTTATTGATCGTTTAGTTTTTTTACGATCAAATTCAGTGACCCACATTACAAATAATAACAAGCGTTGTTATAAAACTAAGGTCTCATTCGCATTGTTTAAATACGGAAGCAGTCTTAAATCGAGCAAAAGCAAAAAATAATGACGCAAGTAACGACGACGTCCAATGACGACGGATTCTAAATGTTATTACTTGAGGACAATACCAAGACGTACAAGACAGATTGACGTATGACACTTAAAAGTATAACAAATTAATGACGAACTTCAACCATGTATGTCTAGCAGAATCGATCTTAATCGATTTTAGCTTTCAAATTTTTTATTTCACACATGAATTGCCAAATTATTATTATTTTATTTATTTTGATCCATGGGATCCACGAATTTAATGCAAACAAAATCTCAATTAATGCACGCTACACTGTAAAAATTATCACCTGTCCCATACATTTGGGTCGAGTAGTAGGTATTGAAGTTTTGTAGCGAACGGGTGAATATATTTTTGTGATTACGATTATGGTCTTATGGAGAAAGTTGTTAAAATTTTATGGTCTGTACCCTTAAATATAAACACGCATTTCTGATCGTTACAGAGTGTGCTGTATAAAAATGAAAATATAAACTTTTTTAAATACCTTTGAATGCGACAGTACCTACAGTCACTGTTATTAATTAATATCAAAGAAATATATTTTTGACTATCTATCATACCGATTAAAATGGAAAGTGGTGAAAGCGTACTCGAATGTGATCGGTGCATACGTCATGGTGGTGACATCATTGGCTACATAATGTAGGTACTGCTCCCATTAAATGTTTGGTTCCGGAATGAATAATAAAAAAGATATTTTTCAACACATTTGCTCAAAAACTGCATTTACGAGGCCTGTATACATGGTTCGAAAGTTAAAAATTACGCACTAATACAACGGAACGTGCGGTAAAATAGGTACTCTCACCTAAGTACCTATTTTACCGCATACCCCGTTGTATGGCACCGTGCGTATACTTTACGGTTTTTTTTTTTAAATATCCATAAAATATTAAGAATTTCGTCCAAGGAGTTTCACATTACGAGAATAAATAAGCTGACTGATTGAACCTCCTTGGAAGCGCTTTTGCTCAATACGTTTCTCACTTTAATACTAAAGAGAAAATTAGATGAAAGATGTAGTTCTAATTTTCACCACGTGCATGTGGCGCCATTTGCAAATTCGCGCCATTTTCATATTAGTAACGTCAAAGATTGTTGCGAGTTTCCGACTGATTTTTTAAACAAACTTAAAATATGAGTTCAAGCGAGGAAACTGATATTTAGCAAGCATGAATCGTAGGGCGTACGAAACTGGAATCTACTCCACCTGATATTTTGAATGAGGCGCAAATTACAGGAAACGGTATCTTGCCGCCAAAATCGGAGAGCGCTATTTAATGATGTATAAGTTCGTTTCATTACATATTGTACTGTTTTCTCGCAAATGTGTTGAAAAACTTTGTATGACACACGTGCAGAAATTGGTTTTTACAAACTCGTGACTATGGTAAGCCCTCGACTTCGTCTCGGGCTTACATTCGTCTACTCGTTTGTAAAAACCAACTTACCGCACTAGTATCATAAATAACTATTTTTCGAGTTTTTTTTTATCTTCTTTTAAACGTCAAGTTTCTTCATCCAGCTATAGCTTGGACGAGGTCTTCCAGATTAAATCATCTAGGTACTTTGATATCTAATTGTTGCAATAGCTAGTAACTTAATATTTTTATGTGAATGATCATCATCATCAGTCTACAGCAGTCCACTGCTGGACATAGGCTTCTCCTATTTCACGTAATTCAAGTATACTTTCAGCAACTCTTACCCAGAAAATTGTAAATGGTATACAGGGTGGCAAAGCGAAACTGTATAAGAATGTTTTTTTTTTATAACTAACGAATTTCTCCGCGGATTTTTAGAATCATATTTCAATTGAATCTATGGTACCACTTCGGGTTGCGCGTCAATGTCCTTGTCGTTCAGTATATTCTTTACTTTATCAAGTCAATACGCGTCCTCCATCAAAAGCAGGAAGTGTTACTTAGATTATTTTAATTCAGGACAAAACAAAACACAAGTGGCATGCATTGTGTTGTCCGAAATCGATTTTCAACGCAACAATTAGTCGAATTTGACGCCTGTTCCTCAGAATTCGTTTACCGAAATACTGTTATTTTACTAAGGTGAATAAGACGTATTTTCTTGGAAGTACGAGTATTTTTGCCAGAATAATTATGTTTCTCATCCATTTATATACCTAATATATAAATGTATATATCGTGAGAAACACGAGCCGGTTTCATACGTCATTTATTTACCTACCTAAGGTCGCAGAGAACCTCTGATTATTCACTGTGAGCTCTTTCAAGATGTGGTTGATAAGTTAATTATAAAAACATTGTGTGTCTATGATCTTTCATTTACAACCTTATTTATCTAATAAAACTTTGTGCACAAGTAAAAAAAATACGGAACAAAGGCGTTAAGGCAATATATGCGCCCTCACGGCCCTGAGGCCAACGCCCTGGGCGTCGGGAATCCCAGGCCGAGCGCTGGCTTGCGGGCGGCGAGAAATGGGTAGCTCGACGTCCGGTAAGGACCAAGCCCAGGTCGACTGCGCGTTGTGTTTCACGCGCGCCTCAAAGAGACGTCAGCGCCAACTGGTGGGATCCGCAAGGGCCGATGCCTGCCAGGTTGCTGCCAGGGGTGCGGGTTGTTCGAAAGAGATACCGTGGCCCCTGGCACGCAGACAACTGAAGGAATACGGGTGGGTTTTAGTCAATTTTATATATGTAGGTGTAACCGTTCTTTATGGATTAAGTAATAGCAACCAAGCCCCTGTTTCGTACGGTTTTCATGACTTGAAAAACATCAAGATTTTCTTATTATATTTAGTTTGAAATATATTTATTTATTAAATATACACGTACAGGGTGGCCGGGACATCGACGCGCAAACTGTTATGATGGATTCCGTACATGATTTAATTGAATTTAAGTAGTATGTATACACCTGTTTACAAGATAATTAGGTATACAATTGAATTGGGTTTAGGTTTGTCCCAAACCACAGTATTTCCCCTAAATATTTGAAATGTTCAAAAATTTCTGCGGTTTAATAATAGGTGATAAAAATCACTACTCAAAACTTAACACGTTTGCTTAAAAAACAAAAAGATGGATACAAGTTCTCTAACACGTCTCTTGCGTTGTAGAATAAAAAAACTATCAAACATAGGTATGCAAAAATCTGCATCCTATTAAGAAAACCATTGAAGACTGTAAAAAATAATGACGAACGTTTTTGGTGACTGCATCCTACAAATATTATAAATATGAAAGTGTGTATGTTTGGATATTTCGGACGAAGCCGCTGGCAAAAACCAGCAAAAAAATATAAAAAACTTTAAAGATTTTGAAATCCATAATAAGACTCGTATTAGCATATAAATCGCCTTGATGATAGCAAGTTTAAATAATAACCACTTAAAAGGGAGAATTAACCGCACTTTAGAAAATAGGACTGTTCGCATAACTGTGCTCAGTATGGTCTATAACTCTAAATAATCGCGTTAAGTGATGGGCGTACTGAACTAGTTTGGCTTTGCTTGACTAGTAATCACTGATCATCTGAATGTTCCACCTTCTTAATTTCTTATACAAGGTGAATTTTTAGTCACCGTTTAAATTCTTCAGGGTGATAGTACCCGTGAAATTGAACAACTTTCTTTAAGGAATATGGGTCGATATATGAAAAAAAAATAAACCGGGAGGTCATTCGTTTCATAGAAAAGTGCAATACCTACGCGGTCAAAATGTATGAAACAACTGTTTTTTTCTTTTGTATAACCGACGAAAAACTCCTGCGTTGAGGGTCCAGAATGATATACTGAATTCATGGTTACAGTTTGCGCACTGGTTAAAAACTTATCCTGTATACAACAGTATATAATCCTATCTCTACATTTTCGGAAGTTATGAGAATTTTTAATATATTGATACCAGAAACCGAACTTTTCAAACTGAAATAAACACATCACTCGGTGTCGTCGTCGGATTTATCGTGATATTGGCAAATAACGTGAAAAGTTATTGACCTACGTAGTGCGGTTACACGTTTGTTCTGATTTGAATTTAAGAAACATAATATGAAACCGAAAAATTGGTATCAATTCTTAGAGTATTTTATTTTGAGTTGAAACTATGTATAGTGATTCTATACCAGCTGTAATCTTCAGTGCTTAAGGATAGCAATAGGGTTTCTGTTACACCCTGTAGATTAAAGATAAATGCCTTATAAAAGCATATAACACGTTATGTGCTACATACGCCAGTTAAGCTAATGCCTAAGCTAATACGCCTACTTTACATACAGTCTATGTACCAAACTAGAACAGCTATGTTGTCAATGTAGATTAATATGTGATTGTGTTAGGCGTGGATATTATTATTTTAATATTATAGATAGATAATCAGAGATATGGATATTATTATTGCTGGTTTGTGGGTAAAGGGGCTTAACCGCCGCTAGGTCAATCCATCAGGTTTAGCTACGCTTGTCGCGGTTATTCCCTGGATGGGTGACCATCTTAACATACCAAGACCTCTCAGTGTCTTGGAAAGCACGTTAAGCCGTTGGTCCCGGGTGTGATTCGCGGATTTTTGACAGTCGGTACGGGTCGTCAGAAGCCGTCGTATTACGTACTTTCAAGACATAAAATGAAATGGTATGTATCATCATCATCATCATCAGCCTATAATGTTGGGAACAGGGATACTGCTGGGACACAGGCCTCCTCTCGGTGAGAGGGATTGGGCCGTAATCCACCACGCGGGCCCAGTGCGGGTTGGTAGATGTCACATGTCTTCGAATTTTTGGTTCTAGGACATGCCGGTTTCCTCACGATGTTTTCCTTCACCGTTTTGAGAGCAGTGGTGATGAAATAATTTACAC
Organism: Polymixis flavicincta; assembly: GCA_949987655.1. NCBI lineage: Eukaryota > Metazoa > Arthropoda > Insecta > Lepidoptera > Noctuidae > Polymixis > Polymixis flavicincta. Next base: position 17,661,432 of record OX465184.1, read on the forward strand.
AAAGTAAAGCGCCTGTCTGGATTCGAACTAACGACCTACAAACTCGTAAGTCGCAGCCGTTACCACTTGGCCACCACTGCTCTCAATGGTATGTCTGTATACAGGAAATAACGAATTTTACAAAATTTCCTATATTTAACCTATCATCGATGCACCGATGGAATAACCATTAACCACAATAAAGAAGAAAAAATAGAAAGTTATACCACAAAACATACCCAAGTATTTTCCCTAAAACAGGAAGTAAACTTATCAAAAACTTGACGTAGTACCTAAATTTGTTAAATTTCCTTTGTTTTTTCCAATCATTAATTCTTGTGTGTAATAAATACCTACTATTATAACTATGTATGGATTTACCTACGTCATAAGGGGTAGGTACGTACGTACAATTAGAATTACCTATTAGAATTATTAATTCGATTTAAATACGTTTCAATCGCTTAGTAATACAATTCTGTCTACCGACCACTATCAAATTGAACATTATCATATTTAATGCAACACACCACACCACACCACACCACACCACACAGTATTACACAAACACACTATTAACTTTTATTTTGTTTCGTTTTTCTTTTCTTTTTTTACTTTCGCTAATGTGTTACCTATTAAGGGTTAAAAATGTATTGTCATTATCTTTAAGATTTAAGTAATCCTGAAACACTGTTTTTGGGGGGGCTGGTAATCTGTGTGATTTTTTTTAAGTGCAGATACCAGTCTTTCACAAAGGATTTATTCAGATGTTGTAATCTTCATATATTTTATTAAGGTGCCATTGTGGAAGAGAAATAAACGTTTATTTATTAATAAGCAGATGAAGTATGGCTTGGATAGAGTGGCGTCCAAGGACTGGAAGATGAGATGTCGGTAGTCCGGATACGAGAGGGGCGGACTACATTGTCGTCATCGCGCCAAGACCTGAATGAGGCTGGCACAGAAGCGTGAGGATTGGCACAAGAAAGGAGAGGCCTGATTCCGGCTGTGGGTGAAGTCGGGCTGTTGATGTTCAATATCCCTGTATTCAAAAACATTTCTTGTATTTTGTCATTTGTCACAACCCCGTGATAACCAGGTTGCGCGTCGCCCAGTTGCGGGTTGTTCGAAAGAGATACCGTGGCCCTGGCACACAAGTAACTGCCTTCAGTTACATGTGTGCCAGGGCCACGGTAACACGGGCGGGTTTTAGTCAGTAAAATTCTGACACGCCGTCCCGCCACCCAGAGCGGGAGAAGTTATTTGAAGATTTCCCAACCTCAAACGAAAAAACAGGCTCAAACTGCAATTTGCCAACTGTAAAAATTATCTCAACAATTGGTACCTTAATCATAACATAATCAGCCTATTACTTCTGTGAGAGGAAGTGGGCCGTAATCCACCACGCGGGTCCAGTACAGACTGTTCATTATCCACCACGCAGGCCGTTGCGCTTTTTAGCACGAAGCCTTTAGTATTCTGCATAAGTCCATACACTTCGACCGTAGACGATTACAAGAAGATTGAAGCCAGGCTATGTTTAGCCAAGAATCACTCCAACGAATCCCCAACTCAATTAAAACTATTGAAGACTGACATCGTACTCATTTGGAGTTCTGATTGTTGGTCCATTAGTCTGTCATTTGATAGCCGCATTTGAGCAGTTGGTTTTTGTAGAGCTAAATAAATATCAGCTGTGTGATTTTTTTTATGATGATTACAGGCGAAGTTGTGCTCCGGAGCTGTTCATATTCACGCTAAGTACACATCTATAGGTACACCTACCCTTCAAGACGACTGGCTTTGATAAAACTTTATGATGTAGGTATGAGAAAAAATAACTAAACTTCATTCGTTTAATAACAAACAGACATTAGCTCTCTCATAGGGAAAAAAATTGGTCCAAATGCATGCATATCACCGTTATGGATTTTTCGCCGGCTTTGTTTAAGTCCCATGTAACGGGGAAAAACAAATCCAGATTACGGGCTACAACTGAGTAACTACATGAAGGAATGAATGAAATGCACCGACAGCGTGGCTTGAACAGACTCGATTAATCGAATGAATTGCACAAGGTTTGCACTAGCCCCTGGAGCCTCATGCTTCATGGTGTTACAAAGGCCATTGCATATCACGAAATAGACCGGGGGGCGCTGTAATGGTCGAGAGACGTGCTGTAAGACTTTCCAGACCCTGGAATGGAACCCACATGCTCATCAGTAGAGCTTGCCATCCCTAGCATTAATGAGGCAAACAAATAGGCGAAAAAATGTGTTAGTACTGTAAATATTTCGGTTTTAAATTCTGAAAGAGGTCCATCACTTTGTCCGAAAAACCATGCAAAAACATCGTGGCCCTGCACTGCGCAGATAAAGATTGCATCAGGGTAAGTGACAGGTTATCTTACCAATTAAACTCTTATCATTTTACTGATATGGTTGGTGCAAGCCAGAGCTGTATTGGTCTTCACAAAATTCTCTTGAAAGGAGCGAGCGCTTAGTGCAACTTAGATATGGAATAATTGATACCGTAAGAAGTTTTAAAAAGTTTAATGTTTTCTAAATGTTCATTTGTTTTCTGTCAGTGATGATGCAATTTTTGATGCGGCCAGATAATCAGATAGATAATCTACCTAAAATCGATATTGTTCAATGCTTAGAGGTAGAATCAACAGTCAGCAGAGGTCACCGTTCCGATGGAATTGCTGTTTTCAATTACCCAGACATCTATACATTTTTTTCTAAATTTGAAGTGTCTGTTGGAATGTCAAAATAACTTCTTTTTACTAAATGTAAATGAAAGTATAGAAGGTACTTGTTATAATAACAAAACTATTATTAAAATAATCTGACTGCCTGTTTGTTCCGGCTAATCTCCGAAACGCCTGGACCGGTTTTTCCTGGGCTTTCACTGGCAGATAACTGATGTTATAAAGAGTAACATAAGCTACTTTTTTCTCGGTAGCACGTTCTTGTGGGATATTTCCGAAAGCATCGCAGGCGAAGCCGCATATGTAGCTAGTAGGTAATATATATATAAAATAAAGAACACGATTACATGCCAAGACAGAGCCAAAATAATTTTTTGCTTACGCTAGGGATCTTACGAGCAGAAAAATCTCTCTAGAAAAATATTGTTTATTTATTAAGAGGGGCTTGTGGCTAAGTAGCTTTACCATAGATCCTAGACTTCCTTTTCTCCCAAAATTATGAAAGTACTGAAAAATTCTAAAAAGTATAAAATAAAACAAAATAATCGTGGACAACACGAAGTTTATCGGGTTTGTTAAGATTTACCACCACAGATGGTATCGACCACCGATTGAAAAATATTATACCATGAGCTCGTCAAGACGAATGCTACTTATCCACAAGCCTCTCTTAATAAATAAACAATATTTTTCTAGAGAGATTTTTCTGTTTATGGGTCGATCGATCAGGTTAAGCCACGCTTGCCGCGGTTGGTCCGTGGATGGGTGACCATCTCTACATACCAAGACCCCTCCGTGCCTCGGAAAGCACGTTAAGAATCCTACGACCGAAGCTCGCAACTAGGATTCGGGCGGAGACAATATTTCGTCTGAAAATTGCTATCGTTGCGCTAGTGTTAGTACCTGTCGAGGATACATACCTACAGTGAGCAGTACGATCACACACACATTGACAATGGCTTGACGCGCTAACGCTACTAGCTACAGACCATTTATGATGAATTTGGATGTGTTCCGTAATACCAAAAATGATGAATGAAAACTTACTGTATTTAAATATTTTTTTCGACATTTTACAACTTGATAATATGAGCTATGCTTCTGAGACAACAATATTACGGAAATTGTTGGTTATAATACCAAAAAAACAGTGAGAAAACATGTCATTTACGCTGTAAAAAAGTGCGAAATGCAATTCGCTTAAACTTCATTTCAGGTAAGTATTTTGGGAAAAAAAACCCCTACGAGCCTAGATAAATACTGTCTGAATCCGAATATCATCATAATATGATGGAAATATGCTCAAGTTGCAAATGATTTAGGTATTACGTATGTATGGACAGTTCATTGTACGTAGGCCTCTTAAGCCGTTGGTCCCGGCTGTCATTTGTGAATCTTTGACAGTCGTTATGGGTCGTCAGAAGCCCGAAAGTCTGACAAGCAGTCTTACCAAAGGGTATCGTATTACCCAGTAACTGGGTTGTGGAGGTCAGATGCCTATCTGTAAAATCTGTATCTGCTCCATGTAAAATACTGGTATTCAGCTGCATCCGGTTAGACTGGAAGCCGACCCCAACGTGATTGGGAAAAGGCTAGGCAGATGATGATGATTTATTGAAGACGTCATTCATTTGTGTTGAAATAATCTGTGGGCTGTGGGCAAACTTCGTTCATCAGCCTCGTTAGCGTTCATTATTCAGGTAAAACATGTTAATTTTAGCACTAGTGTACTGAACCATTCATTGTTTTGTTACAAAACTGTGGAATGACTCAAGTTCACATAACTGTCCAGGGAGTATTTTTAAGTAATTTATTGTTATAGGGGAAAACAATGACAGCTAGTGTCTAGACTTCAAGTATATAAGTGTTTTGTTTTTTTTTTTTTTTATATTGAACAATTACTATTTAATCTGTTACAGTTTCACTATGACAGCGGTTTACTGACCACTAGAACTATCTATAGCTTTAAGTAAAATTCTTTGGCAATTGTAAAAAATATCCTCACCTGCCTAGCCTTTTTCCAAGAATTTTTGAGGTTGGCTTCCAGTATAACCAATTCCACAACCCAGTTACTGGGTAATACGATACACCTTGATAATGCTGGTTGTCAGACTTTCGGGCTTCTACCGGCACCAACAGTTTAACGTGCTTTTGAAAGCACGGAGGTGTCTCGGTTTGCAAAAATGGTCCATCCACAGATCGACCGCGGAAAGTGTAGCTCAACCTGATCAATCAACCCGTACAGCTGTTATTACTAGCCACGAGCCCCACCTTTGGGCCGTCCATTAATTACGTGAAACAATTTTGGCAATTTTTCGACGCCCTCCCCCCTCAGGTGAGGTGTCGTGAAATATTTCAAAATGGGTATTATTAGTGTAAAAACGTTAATCTGTGCTTATTTGCTAAGGATTTATGCGCTGCGTTTAGCTGGCTCAGCTGGCCGGTGGAAGTTTAACAATCGGGAGCTATTGTGCTACTTTATGGCGTTGCATAACCGCGATAAATATTATTTTCTCGGGTTTAGCCATATTGGTGGCCAAACTTGTTAAACCCGGTTTTTTCGCAATTTTACATTGTTTTTAGCGGGAAACTAATTAATATTAACTATGTGATATTCGACTCTACCCCACATGAGATTGGGTGAGATTCGACTTGACCGCCTCCCCCCCTAAACGCCTCACGTAATTAATGGACGCCTTCTTTATTGTAAAAATTTACATAAAATATATAATTTCTTGCAAGGCTAAGCTGATTCCAGTTAGGCCGATGTAGATATCTGATGATAATAATGCCAATAGTTTTTTCAATCTTAAAGTGTTTATTGGGTATATGGGTTCTGTTAGGCTAGTTCGTAACCAAATTGTGGTTAACAAAGCAAAAAAAACTTAATCACTAACAACCTCCAATACTATTGCTGCTCTGTCTAAATTTAATAAGAATATCAGCCGTTGTATAAACGTCGTCTTAGGAAATTTTCCAGATTTTTTTCTAATCATATCACTCCTACCTTAATGGGAATAAAGTCCAGTTTCGCGTGTACTTGTTGAAGAGTTGACACCAATATAAAGTCAGACAGACCACAAAGGTTATCGCAGAGTTATAGGAGCAGACGACCGTTGCATAATTTAAGTCTGGTGTATGATTGATATGCTGTGTTTTCCAATTAAACACACTGTGTTTACTGTGTTTTAAACAGGACAAGTAAATATTCATGGCACTTTCCATTGAACTGATTTGAAAGTAAAACACGACCCAGACAATGACCATAATGATAATACAAATACCGCAGTGAGTCTATCTGAACTCCAACCCAATTCTGATGAATTTGACAGGAATACAGTTTGTGACTTGAGAAAACATAGCCACGGGCTAGTTAATAATTCCAATACATATCTTATTCATAAGTGAAGGATAGCATTCAGTAAAGAAAATCCAAGGAATGGTAATAATACTGATGAAATTATAACTGATAAGTTATTATTACATAAAAATAGCTGATAAGTTATAATTTCATCAGTATCATTTTCATTCCTTGAATTTTTGTCACTGAATGTCCATTCTTCACTTATCGCTAAGATATCGCTATTAGACATTATCACGTCTGAACAGCTAAAGAAAGACACAATGTTTTAGTAGCTTTTGATCCCGCACAAATAGTTACAGTTGACTAAATAGGTTATATAATTTTACTATTCTATCATGTTTTATCTATGTAACTGTCTTTATCTCAGACCCGGATTTGTACAGTTTAATTTGTTATTATAATACAAATTTTAACCGTTATTTTGCTGTTACTATCCATATCTATACATTTTTTGTTAAATACGTGATTCTAAGGTAAATAAGAATCGTTTTCAATTCTAAAGTCGTTCTTAGTTTTATTTTGTTTGCGGCTAATATTATCTTGTAGAACATTGTGAACACGATTTTTTAAAACCTTATGTTTATCCACGTTTATATTAACATAGAGAATATTAAGTATGCGCCAAAAGTCATAATATGGCAATAGCAAGAGAGACGGCTGGTGTCCCAGTAGTGAGAACTTTAGAATATTTAAACTTCTACTATTGTTTAGTCTATACGTATTCATGTTTCAGTCCGATAAGATGATGATGATGACAGTCATATCTGAACTTTGATCAGGTCCAAAAATATCAGATTAAGCTCAATTGATATATAATTTGAGCTATTTATAGTTTCGAATCGTGATTGTGAATTTACAAACAACATATAATTGAGTTCTGTTCAATAATTCTAGAGAAGTTGGCAGAAATCAAATAGTGAAAGTTGAAATCACATGGATTATACAAAAACAAATAAGTAAGATTACAACTTTTACGAAGCAAGACTTGTCTTTAAGTCATCTGTAAGAAATGTTACATAAAATAACTTTAACGTATGCTAACCAAAATCAGAAGTTATTATAATATTGTTTTTGCAGTAGGTACTTGCTGTCAAAAAAGTTATCATGACTTAATTAATTTAGGGAAACAAAAAATCAACGACCGAAATAGAACCGAGTGTTTTTATGCTGACCCCAAATTATTATTTGTGATTTCAATTTGATACCTGTTTTATTTCTAGCAATTTTCACAGAGCGGCTACGTATTTCCGATAGAATCCGAATATATTATAACGATTCGAACATGTATTGATGACATTTTTTACTTAAACCAATTAAGATTATAAGCATACGTCCGACGATCTTTAAAAAATATGCAAATTCAACCAGTTGTAGCCTCATAATGAAACCGCAAAACTTGTAGAGGTAATAAAAATTTAAAAATAGAAATAAACATTTGGCGACCACAAACTGTTATAAAAATTTATGGGAAGAATTTGGCAAACCAACTAAAAGAGAACGCAAACCAGCATCATAACGATGAAGTCATAACATTTCTGAACAGAGATGCTAAAAGGCATACGAATTACAATGATGTTGCGAGGCTTTATATTTATGATCGGCACGACATCCACCATTTAGCTATTCTTAATGATAAAGAACCCAAAATCTTTCACGCTTACCAAAATCATAACTCATACAAATTAAACAGAGGCTGTTTTCCAATTTCAGTGAATATTCAAATTGAATTTATACAAATTTTAGAACTGCGCTGTTCCAAGTTTTTGTAACAATATTAATTAGACGACGAGTATGTATGTATGATCTATTGTATTGATGTTACGCGTGGGTAGTAGTTCCACTCCAAAAAGAATAATGGGTTTTAGAATTTGAATAATTGGTTTGTTATGTTTAGTACTTACTGTTGTTGAGTTTAGCTTTAGGAATACCAAAAATATCGTAGCTAGGATTGGACATGAAGAAATGAGATGACCTCTTTCTTGTGTTTCAAAGAATGTACTATGAAATGTTACGCTTTACAGTATACTTTTCTTTGCGTTCGTCTCTCTGTCATATTATTTATTTCACTTCTACCTCTTTTATATTCTTTAAATAACTGATTTGAGCTGCGCTTGTCCTTTTTTTTTTACATTATTTCATTTATCCTTATGATTTTTTCAAAATTCTCGACAGTATTCTACGATCGTCCTCCAAATTTTAAATTGCAACATTACTAGGATCCATTAATCAAGTCTACTGGAAAACATTTTATTATTATTATTTGTAGACATCAAAATACCGTCCGTGCTTATACCATCTACAAGTACAATATCTTCAATAGATACCGGGTTGCCTCCAATCACGATTAATGTCGTATGGTCGGAATGTAATTCAATAAAGGCGATTGAATTATTCTATTGTTGCTTGATTTTTTTGCTCTTGTTTACCATTAACTAATAGCTAAGAATCATCATAATTGGCTTGTTCACGTAATACAGTTATTATATCGATGTTTTCAAACAATAGCATAAATATATCTCGATATTAATCATCGAAACATTTTATATATCTTTATTATAGAGACATCATCAATAACACTAAAATGATTTCATGTCATAATTAAGAACTCCTCAAAATCTAATTCCAATGACAAACACTTTTTTGGTTATGCCAAATAGGTAGCATTAAATACTTGGCTTGTGTAAATATACACGTTTTGAATGTACCTAGTTACTAACACAAAATAGATATCGAAAGTTAAATATTTATAAGAAAGAAAGAAAAGAAACGACCAATTGGAACCGTGCTACTGACGTTTCATAAGTCTAATAGGTTGAAGTGAAATAATATATTTTGAATTAGTTAAAAAACCGTGAATTGAAACTAATAATATGTATGGCCTTTTTAAATCTAACGGTTTTAACACAACAATACAAGGACCTGTGACCACTTCTCTGTCTTCAACTAAAATAGATGCCGTAACATCCAGAAATAGAAAAATAAGTAATTCTTAGTGTCAGTATAATAGACGGTAGACGGAAGTCTGGACCAATCTTTATGGAAGAAGTGGCGTAGGAGGTGATAAAAATGAGCATACTTTAAAAATTGGGGTCATATCAATCTGGTTTTCAGCAATTGTTGGAAAATGTAATGCGCTGCTACTATTTTTTATAGTTTAAGAGAAAGAAGTGGTCTAGACATTTTAGTTTAGGATGTTAGCCAATACATTAATAGTAAACATGATAAAAGGGCATTTAGATTTCGATTTATTGGAAAAGCATTTACATTTTCTAATGAAATTTTGATAGTGTTAATAAATAAGATTTGTAGGTCGTGGGTTCGACCAGGCAAGCGCTTTACCTTGTAGAACTAATTTCATCACCACTGCTCTCAAAACGGTGAAGGAAAAAACATCGTAAAGAAAACGGTATGTCCTAGAACAAAAAATTGAAGACATGTGACATTTATATTACAGTCCACTACGTCTTGAAGAGAAGAGGAGGCCTGTGTCTTAGCAGTGAGAACATTAATAGGTTTATTATTTGAGGCGGTATATTGCCAACACACAACCGTTGTGATAAATGCTCTTTCACTATTTTGGTCAATAACACAAAGAGTAAAAGTTTTTTCTTCAAATAGGTATGTAGATATGATCATAACCAGCACACAAAGATTAGGATTGAAATGGATTAAAGTATTTCTGTTGCCTGTTACACACGCAAAGTCATTGACGAATGTTTTATTTCAAACATCTTTTTACATCCAACTTTGTATCTTATATCTTGGTTACATGGTTTGTATCTCGTGTCGTATCGGCCATTAAAAACCATGATAAGAAAGAAAATCATGCCGATGCTGCCCCCATTAATGGATTCTGACCCTAATAACTTAACATCATTAATAATTCCCATATTTACTGTTATAGCCTTTAGGCCACCGTTTGACTGGGCTGATTATTTCGTCCTTGTTAGAACAATAGAAGGAGGAGTAGGTAGTATAATAAACATTGTAAGTAAGTATACACAAACAGAAGATTATGGTATTGTTGGTACAGAGTATGAATCGTTCCGGTAGTTAACTTTATCGGATGCAGCAAAATTGTAACGAGGACACGTTTTTCGCATTGAAGATAACTTTGTAAATATAAGTCGAATGTCGAGGTCCTTGAAATAATAAGGTTTGTTTTGAGTTTCAGTTCTTCAATTGTTTCGTTTTATACTTTTACCTCTTCCTAATACGGATCAGATTTAGGTGAATTCAAAACCATATTAAGTTTAAAAAAAATTAGGTTGTATTTCATTACTTCTGAATAAAATATACATTGGTAATTTATTGAGTATTTAAATAAGAATTTAAATGACAAAACCGCAAAGCATATCACGGAAAGCCTATTAGTTAATGACAGTAAATAACAATGAACCAATAATTAATCACAATGACGTCATAGCATCAATGACGTACTTTACTGACGGTATTCATTGGTTCCATGATCATGTGACACAAATGGTGTTAATTAATTTATGAAAAAACACTATAATATTAAGCGTTTTATTATGAAATCTGAGTCAAGTTACGGCGTATCATTCAATGTAAATGACAAATATACATGTGAACTAAATGCACTTGAATGTTCTTACGGAAGTGATGAATAACATTTAGGTATTGACGATCAACGCAAACTATCCGTACATACAAATCACAGCTGCCATTTTTTGACAGTTGTATGTACTGGCTGTAGTGTGACTCTACGTAAAGCTAAAGATGACAATATGTTTATAATTGATACAAGTGATGATTTTGAACAAGGTGCAAAGTTCTTTGGTCATAAACTTGGAATGATATCACACGATTCTGAGTGCAGGATCTACAGTCATACGTCATTTAATTAAATACCATATATAAAGCCCACGGATACATAATGAAATCAATCTGCATGTAATCTATTAATGACGTCATACTGAGAGTGTCATGGCTGAAGAATCAAGAGATAATTACTTTATTTAAAGAATAATGACCACGGCGTGGCTTATTAGCTCATAAATCATCGCTTAACCTTAAGTTACAACTTTTTCTTGAGTTTATCCGTAAACTTCTACCTTCAAGTATTGTTTTACCATAATTGACAACCATGCCCTGTGATAGACGCTTAGTGAGCTAGTAGGTATCCTCGGACTTAAATTTCTATGAGTGATGTGGTAAAGCTGGGTTGGTTGATCCGTTGGAAGCCGTTTGTTTCGGCTGTCATTCGTGGATCTTTGATAGTCGTTACGGGTCGTCAGAAGCCCTAAAGTATGACTACCAGTCTTACTAAAGGGTATCGTATTACGCAGTAGTAGTTACTACTGCGCAACCTAGTTAGGTTGTGGAGGTCAGATAGGCAGTCGCTCCATATGAAATACTGATATTCAGCTGCATCCAGTTAGACTGGAAGCCGGCCCCAACGTAGTTGGGAAAAGGCTAGGCTGATGATGATGTGGTAAAGTGAGTGTGGGAGTGATTTAAAAGCTTTGTACAAAAAGAGGGCACAGCTTATACGCTTATACGCTTAGACGCTTTTCGTGTTGACCCAATTATATATAAAAAAAACAATGTGAAACAGCCACAGTGGTAAAAATGGCTATATCAAAAAGGAAATGGGTGTTTCCCCATGTTGATTGGACTTGGTTAATATGATAAATGGTTTCATCATGCTATGCATACTGAAGAAGAGTCCAAATTAAACCGTATAGAAGTTTATAGTATTTCGGAAGAAACCGATCCAAATATCGATTGGCTAAATCAAAATGAGGTACAGATAGGCAATGAAATAACACTACACGATTTAATATACATTGAAGACATGAATTCACTCAAGGAGCACTTTGCATAAACCCCGAATTACACTACAATATGCTTACACAGAACAATGAGAGAACCGAGAAAGTGGGTTACCGGGACAACAACGGTTAACGGTGGTTCACCAACATTGAGGAGAGAGCATCGATAAATAATAATCGATCGTTGATAAATGATATCGATTTGTTACATCACCCGACGGCAACTTAATGCGGGTGATTTTAAAACTGATGTTACTGTTTTTGAGAATATATCTAGTTACAGTCTGAGATAATTAAAAGATCTGCCAAGAATAGAGGATTTGAATATAACATTGTAAGCAAAGTTAACATGTTTTAACAAGGGGTATCGTATTACCCAGTAACGGAGTTGTAGAAATCAGATATGCAGGCGCTCCATATGAATTACTGTATGCAGTTGCATCCGGTTAGACTAGAAGCCAACCCCAACATAATTGGGAAAAGGCTAGGTAGATGATGATGTAAAGTCGGAATATCTTCAAATTGATTTAGTGATGAAGTCGGTCCAAAAAATAATTAATTTAAGATTCGCTTCACGTCAAATCTCTATTCCCAAAGCGTTACTCAATCTACACTAAAAATGCACACAATGACATTGACATACTTCAATCAATATTTATTCCATGAGCATTACTCGTGATTTGCTGATTCTGAAATAAGTATAAGTAAATCTGCACTACTTCCAACCACGTGGCCGCAAGGACGTGAATTAGTTGTTTAAATTACAACCATGTATTATTATTTATTAGCCAGCTAGTTGCTAGAATAAATGGAAATCGGACCGAATGATGATAATAACGAAGAACAGTCTTTGAATAATATTTTGTTTTCGTTAGTTCACATATTCCAAATATAAGTACCCGAAATATCAAAGTGAAGCTAATTTCATTATGTCTTGTGTTAAATGTTAGGTCCATATTAAGTTTTTTTATGCATATCAGATGGAATGAAAGGCACTTTTTAACGAATGTTTAACCAACTTCTATGTCCGCCGTGAGGTAGGCAAAAATATATCTCAACATGCTCAACGTTCTCAACTAAAAACGCAATATTAAGAAGGCGTTTGTTTATGTATGTAAAACGCAATGTCTCTGTCTAGTGATATTTAACAGAGTTGTTACAATTACCAATGAACTTGTTTCAAATTTCAATCTTGGAATTTTAATTGCCCGAATCAACCGCTAAATTTCGGAAGATTAAAAACTTGGTTTGAATCTAAAATTAGACATGTGTGGTCTTAGAGGAGGCAAATCAGGTCAAAGTCGGTCCAAAACCGGAATACATAAACTGTTTATCAGTTTTGTAATAAGAATAGTAACAACGCAAATCTGTTTTTTTTACGCTGACAATAAGTATGAAAATCCGGTTTGATAACGAAATATATTCTTATTAACTTCTCACCACCGTCATCTTTAACATTTTAAACAAGTTTAGCCTGCGTCAATATATTTTCTTGTTTAACCGAAAATGTCACAGGTATGGAAAAAATGTTGGCCCCTCAGTTATATACAAATTCACAAGTGTGTCTTGTGACAAAATTTTCAATTTGCAATTCAATGTTCAATGTTAATTGCCTATTGAATTGTTTCGCAAATGTCTGTTATCACATCAAACGTATGGGCTTCATTGACACTTTCAAATCTATTCTAGAGACAATCAGCCATTAAGCTTTATTTAAGCCTGACATATAAGCAACGGAATGTAAGATTAATATCTCCATTATAATTGCCTTCTATATCATTCAGGGTAGTGCCGTAAAAACGAATTTAATTGTATATGGAAATAAAATAAAACAATTCTTTAGGATTTAGTAACTGCCGAAAACCAGTTTGTTGTGTATAATTTGCAATGAATTGAACATTCATGATGTGTATAATCCATGAACAGGGACAAGTCTGATTCAATTGTATCTAAAAGTTACTGAATGAACTTTTGGCGTTTTTCAGTTTAATCAAGTCTGCGCAAGCTGAAAAACTTAGGTTTTGGTCATCGTCATGTGATGCTAAAGTATCTGAAACGTTGTTGCAAAGTATTCTATCAATGGTGTTTACCTTAGGAGGTGCTGGCTCAGGAACATCCGAATCCCACTCCGAACTGAGATCATCGCTGGACGCCTCCGTGTAATCCTCAGACCACGGCACTTCCAAGAGGGACATCTTCATCTGGTCGTAACCAGGAGACATGGTCTGAGGTCCGTAGCCCGGCGGCAACGGACTACAGGCCCTACAGTCCTCACAGTTACACGGTTTAGGTCCAAAACTCTCCTTGGTAGGAGAATCATCTTTAACAACAGTCTTACTTCTTGAGCTTCGTTTACGCGCACTCCTGGGTGACAGTCTATTATTGCACTGTGGCGGTATATAATACTTGGTGGGTTCCGACGACCTCCTGCCACTTCTCCCACAGTCAGGGGTCTCGATCTTCACGGGGGTCAACAACGACATCTTCTTGGTAAGCTGTTGCCGCTCAGCGTCTGTCGGTCTGTCCTCAGCTTCCATGGTGTAACGTATAATGGGTATGGTGAACGCGAACTGTTCCGTGCACTCCGGCATTATTATGAAAATCACTTCACGTACTGCCTCCAAAAATTGGACGACAGGGTAACATTTTTATGCAAGGTTACATTGATTGTCACTTGTGGTGCGCCGGCTATGGTGCGACGGACGCGAGCGTCGTGCGCGCGAGTACAGCGAGCACTGCGCGTGCGTGTCTGCGTGAGACCCGGTAGGCTTCACGCGGCGCGCGCGCGCAACTGGACCGCTACCGCTCTACGAAATACTATGTCGATGTACAAGATATTTGAAGATATGCGAGTGATAGTCCAACACCCAATGTTTATTTAGAAATCAGTAGAGCCTTGTGCGTGGCTTAAATGTTAAATTGCTCCAACTTGCGTTTTGCAGTTTGTATCGCTCTGTTTTTGACGATAAGTGTTGTATTTATCACAATTAATAACTGCGGTTTCCTTTTAGTCCATGTATGGGTCCTTATACTTTATTAATGATGTAGGGCTATTAATTAAAGTTCGTGTGAACACATTCCAAGTTAGACTCGTCATGATTTGTAACAGCTTCGTTTATGGGAATGATATTGTAGGTTTATTGGAATCACACATGCGTTCTAATGAGGTGGTTGTTCAGTTTTTGAATTACTGCAAACCAAGAAGAGTTTGTTTTAGCAGTTGAGTCACGCAAGTTGTTTTTGCCAAATATTGCTATAGTTCTAATTTTAACGGTCGTGAAACAAATAAACGGTTAAGTGGAGACGATAATTATGTCAACAACGTCTGACTGGTTTTAATTGACGAATGGATGTTGATGATGATAACAGTTCTTGTTTCTAAACATGAACCGCGGGGCAAGGCGGTGGACTAGTTAAAGTTCGCATTGATTCTACGAACGCTATGGTATGTTGTAATTAAATGAATTAATGCTATGCACGCTGTTATCTTTATCAGACCTTCCGCGTAATACTAGAAGCTGACTGCGTCATACATAGCCTATTAAATAAAATCAATGTAGTAAGAAAATACTAACTAACCATAATAGTAATTAACCGACTTCTATTTTAATTGAATCCTTGTTTTTCACCAAGTATAAAAAACCTTTATACAGGCAAATAGAAATTCCAATAGTGAGACAAAATGTATTCAGCTTATACTTAATATATTGGAAGCAAAAGTAGCAAAGGTTAATACTGCTGACCTAACAGCAACATTTATTAATTTAACTCTGAAAATGGAAAAAATGTTTTGCTTCCCCATCCTTTTTTGCCGATTTTTAAATTTACTTCCAACTAATAAACACTTTCAAAACGTGTCGGCGGAAACCTTAAAATTCTTAACCATTTTACGACGAGCACCGCAAAATTGAATTCATACCCATCTCATTTTATTTTATTGCACTTGGTCGAGTGTTTTATGTGTAAATTGTGCCGTCTGAGCCTTAAGGTCTACTTATTTATCACTTAACAAGCTATAAATCAATAAATAATTTACTTACAAAGATATCTTCCTGTCTTTCACAAATATTTAAGTTTTATGTTGCGTCATAAGCTTTTGTTTGAACCTTTTTATTTTTAAAGGTGTCGACCATATTTTGTTTGTTCGTTATTCAAATATGATTATGACGTTAAACGTATGCGTTCTTGTTTAATTATGTTTATTAAGATAATTTCGGATTATATTATGAAATAAAAACGATTTTCTGGTAATAAAATGTTTAATGTCCAGAATGAAATAAAATGTATCACTCAGTCTAAATAGCGATATTTGTTTTGTTTGTAATTTTTGGTTTAGTTTTTATTTTAATTAAGGTGAATTGTGTTATTATATTCTTAGGTACTCGCGCGATTAAATATCCAATCACTCAGATTGTTATAGAAATCTAAGAATAAATTTATGTTATGTCACATGAATTCTTGAATATGGTATCCGCTAACGTAAAAGTGACATTGAATGATATTTCCATAACTTACTTAGTTGAAAGTTTGTTGACATTATGTTTCAGGCATAGAAGATCATGTTATTGTTTTCGAAATAAACATGAAAATAACTGTTTGTTTTGAAATTGTATTCAAACAACTATTAAATATTCCAACACTTCTTGGGAACGACTTAAATCATGAATATCACAGACGGAATCCTTGAAAACTATGTATACCCCGACCCTTGCTCGAGACAGCCCGTCCCTAAATAATGTGTTCCCTCAGTTGCTTGTGTGCCAGGGGCCATGATATCTCTTTCGAACAACCTGCACCCCTGGCAGCGCTGCTGGGGTCGATTCCGAAGTCGGACAAAATGTTATTCACTTTTCTATCACCCTAGCGACTGGATTAATGTTCCTTTGATGGCAGGCTTGTCCCTTTTTACGTGGGACTTTAACGTAACTGGCGAAATATGGGTATACAGTAGGCACTGCTCTACCTAACCCTTCGGAGAATACCGGCGTCATGATAGGTAGTAAGGAAAAAGCTACTGAAGATAATAAAAATCACTGGAACATAAAGCGGAACCTAGAGAAGGTCAAGGCTTGAATGAAAAATCTGAACAATACATTGTTAATAGGTACCAAAAATGTGTGATAAATCCAAATTTCCCAAATTATGACCTATTTTGCAAGAATGATGAGTAGCCTCAATTCTGGAAATAATTTTCGAAATTGGGTTGATGAATCAACAAACATGATCTTTCCAAATTACACTATATACCTATTACGTATTTGTTGCATCCAATATGAGATTACTAAACAGTTTAGGAACTTCTTGTTCAAAAATGTCTGAAAAAATGTAAGGGTTTAGAATCCCTTGCTAGAACAGCTCTTTAATGTAGGTTTCCAGAGGGCAAAGGAACAAGCTGGCTCAAGTTGACCAATGCACAACTACGTCTACGCCCAAGAGGCTGACGAGCTGAAATTGTTTTCTTGGGTACGTGCGTCTAGCTAGTCCAGCCAATAGTAACCCCTCCACAGCAAGATGTAATCTATGACGGGATGTGATATACACCCCTTGACAATTTTACCAAACATCTGAGAGCTATCCGCCTGGGCAAGCGTAACCGATGTTTGCGACTTGGAAATCTACAAATAGACTTCAAACTCAAGTCGGCCGGAGCAAAGACAATCTCCACAGAAGGGGGTTCATGGACGGCTCAGATGCCACAGCCGTATAGACAATGGACACCCTCCAATCTGTGCATTTCATGATCTCATGACTGCGTCAGTAAGCGGAGCTCGCACAGTTGAATTTTAGTCCAAATATGTTTGAACATTTTGCCGTCAACATACTAAGAAGCTGGAGGTAGCTTCACCTTTCCAAATGACCATTAACGAGGCTTTCAGTACCACATAAGTAATTTTATCAGTCGGTATCAATTGTCCCACATCAGGACAAAGCTTGCTCATCATGTGCCTAGCCGTTTCCCAACTATGTTTTGGTCGGCTCCAGTCAGGAGCGTACCAATAGAAAATAGCGCCTAGGGCATTGCGACCCTTCGTAAATTATCTTCTCGGTCTACACAGAGCAAAGCTAGGTCGCATAACCTTTCTCGACCAATTATAGCCAATGAGGTATTATTTTCAACTTACAAAAAAGTGGCTTGCAATGCTGCAATTTTATGATTTTTTTATAGAAATAGGCATATTTAGGAATACGCTTTCATCCCCGTATTGCACAATATATTAAAGTAGTTTTAAGATTTCTTAGATATGGGTAACAGTATGAAATGCTTTTTTTATCTATATAAATAAAAACAAAAGTCCTGACTGACTGACTGACTCATCAACGCCCAGCCCAAACCCTTGGACCTAGAAAGCTGAAATTTTGCACAGAGGTTCTCTTTATAATTTAGACAAGGTATAACGAAGGATTTTTCGAAATTCAACCCCTATGAGTTAAATAAGGAATGAAAGGTCCGCGACAAAAGCTAGTATTTAATAATTGGCGACTTTTTGCGCTGAGCGACTGCCTATCTGACCTCCACAACCCAGTTATTGTAACAGTTTGCGCATTGCTTAAAATTTTATCCTCATT
The DNA here is from genome assembly GCA_949987655.1 of Polymixis flavicincta. Taxonomy (NCBI): domain Eukaryota; kingdom Metazoa; phylum Arthropoda; class Insecta; order Lepidoptera; family Noctuidae; genus Polymixis; species Polymixis flavicincta. The sequence goes on from OX465184.1 coordinate 17,679,850, forward strand.
GACTATCTAGGTACCAGGCGCCGATGTTAGGCAGGGCTACAAAAAGTGCCTATAACGATAGTAATCCTAAGAATCCGGATGTCGATAATGCCCTGCCATCGGGTTTCTTTTTTAACATCAATAATTTCATATACGCGTTTTTCTCACATTTTGAGGTCACTGCGGTCAATTTATTTATTGAATTCTGAGGTTTTTGCATTTATATAATTCTAAGAACCGAACCCCATAAAATTGTGGTCATTTCTCAAGGAAGTATTTATGACGTAAACGAGTTTCAAAAGTTATTTTTATAAAATCTGATAAGGTATATAATCTGTGAGTATTCTAGTCTGAACAGATCCCTTGATATCATTGTGGTCATGCGATGCGGCGATCAGGACTTATTATGTACTTATTCTCAGACTATTTATATAACAATTGTGAATGAGAAGTAGTTAAAGGATAATTTAGACTTATCTGTAGACCTTTGTTGTTTTTATCTAAGAATGGTTGAATACAACCTTATATCACACAGTCTAAAACGTTGAAGGAAAACATCGTGAGGAAACCGGCATGTCCTAGAACCAAAAATTCGAAGACATGTGACATCTACATGCCTGCACTGGGCCCGCGTGGTGGATTACGGCCCAATCCCTCTCACCGAGAGGAGGCCTGTGTCCCAGCAGTGGGAACATTATAGGCTGATGATGATGATGAACATCATCTGCCTAAGATCGGCTTCCAGCCTAATCGGGCGCAGCTGAATACCACTATTTTTACATGGAACAACGGCCTAGCTGATCTTCATTACCCAGTTACTGGGTAAACCGGTACCCTTTAAGACTGGCTGTCAGCCAATCCCAATAGTCCTTCAACCGAACGAACAGCTAGCTTTCCGAGCATTTACCAGTAGGTACACCGACAACCTCCAAACTCGTGGCTGTTACTGATAAATGGAAACACCCAATAACACTTTGTCCAACCTAGGAATCGAACCCGGACACCACGCTCAATAGTCATGCTTGTGACCAGGAGACCAACGAGGCAGGTGTCGGCCAACCCCAACATAGTACTGCGTAGATCGCCCTGAGGACACGGTGGAGGTCTGCCCGGCTTGGGCGGCACCGCCGTGTCCTCGTGGAGGTGATCGGCGGCAGCGATCTCTCGCTCCAGGCCATGGTTCGGAGCGCGAGTGCATGGGTAGCCGTCATCTCCTGCGAAGCAGTGATGCTAGTGAAGAGGGAGGCGGCGCACGTGAGTGAGAGGAGGAGACCCCCTGGGCGTCGGGAATCCCAGGCCGATTCCCGGCCACCGTAGGCGCGGGCTTGCGGATGGCGAGTTATGGGTAGCTCGATTCTCGGTATGGACGAAGCCCGGGTACAGGCAACTGAAGGAACACGGGTGGGTTTTAGTCGGTAAAATTCTGACACACCCTCCTGCTCCACCCAGAGCGGGAGAAATTATTTAATGATTCCCACCCTCAAAAAAAAACCCCAACATGGTTTGAAAACGGGTAGACAAATGGGCTGCCTGCTTAGAAACATAATTCTTGTATATAAAAAGATGATGACAAGCGTATATCAATTGTCCATTCCCACTCAGAAAGGCTAAAATGCCAATGATGAGTTATTAAAATTTCAATGTCATCAGAATATATGGCAATACATTTAAGCAATTACAATTAGACCAGCACCTCGGGACTCAATAATAATTAATTTATGTTAAACTTAAAATCCAAATTCTGAAATTGTAGCTTTTATTTTTGAATAGGTATTTTAATCTAAACTTACAACATAACTTGACGCCTTTTTTCCTCAAGGGGTAGAGCAGAGGTGTACCTAAAGTACTGTAAAAACCTTACGTTCTTATGTTCGTACCGATAGGCAACGAAATGGCTTTGCCACATTCGAACTGTCAAGAAGATCCGTGTATAGAACAATCCAATCCTTCAAATAATTTAGCTTCGGATTTGTTTCGGATAGAAAGTTGATAAACAGGCGCGGAGCTGTAAGATCCAAAATTTGGAATAAACGATATTGTTTACAAGAGTTTTATTTAGTAAACCCCGGTACCAAGGACCGTTCAGGTCCTACATAGTACATTCACATTTCGCCAGTTTTTTTTTTTTAATTCCATGAAATAGAGTGCGAGCATTTGCCATTAATCAGGCATTAATGTAGACTCCGGAAAACTTTGATGAAAATATATAATATATTAAAACCAAGATTTGCGAAACTATCTAGCAACAGCAGAGGTACAGTCACCAAAAGAGAAAAGTATCCAGTGTCGACGGATATAGCCCGCTCTGGGTGGAGCAGGAGGGCGTGTCAGACTTTTACTGACTAAAACACACCGTTTTCCGTCAGTATGCCTGTGTGTCAACGGCGACGGTTTCTCTTTCGAACAACCCGCACCCCTGGCAGGCATCGGCCCTTGCGGACCCCACCAGTTGGTGCTGACATCTCTGACGGCGCGCGTGGAACACAACGCGCCATTCCGTCTACAACTTTTCGGCCGCAGGGGATAGGGAGAGCGGCCAACGCTATACCGATACTCCTCCTCCCCTGCGGCCCCACCGCGTCCGCCATCAAACGGTGGCGGCCCCGTCCAGGCTACGAAAGGGAAGAGCACTACTCAAAAGTACCGGCACTCCTCCTCCGCCGCAGCCTGTAACCCTCAGCCGCGATGCCTCCCATTCGACATCGCGACCCGCCTCAGTTGCGGTGCACCTCACCGCAACCTACTTTGTGGCCGCTACGTCGTCGGCTTGAAGGCAAAAGCCCTGACGAGCGGCCCCACCTGGGGGTTCCTCTTCGTTTCACCGTGGCTGGGAGACCACGGCTACTGAGCCCCCCTGCAACGACAATGCGGGAACCCACTGGGGGGATCTCTTTTGGTGACTTAACAAAGGTAGGTAGGTGGGTAGATATTTCTACAATAGAATTCTATACTCTTCCCAACCAACGTCACAGTTTTATTGCCATTTCCAAAAGAGTTTTGATGGCATCCCAAATACAATGTGACTTGTCTGTGCTATCAAATTATACATAGATAACAGTAATGACATCGTGCCCATTTTTGATACTTTTTAAGTGCTCAAATGACTATGACGTAGTTTTACGTACCTACAACGATACGTTAACGGTATAATGCTCGGTTCATATAAACGAAAACGGATCGTTTTGCTTACCACTGGTATAATTTTTTATTTCCAAACTGAGCGAATTACCTGTGATAGCTACTTTCAAATAGGGGGGTCTACTATGCGAAGGTCTTTGCTACATTATTGATACAAGAGTCTTAATTTTAACCTCAGAATATAAAACAAAGACAGATAGACCGCGCGGAACACCAAGAGTGAGGCTAAAAAACCAAATACTGATTCAAACTCGAATTAGTACGCCACGAACCGTCGCATTGTATGTTACATCAAATCATATAATGCGTCGCTTTAGTATTTGGTTTTTTACGCGCGGTCTATCTGCCTGTTTTATAATCTGAGATTTTAACCTACAAATATCCGTAAATTATAGGAATTGGACATTAGTCAACATCCACACGGACGTATTAAAATCCCGGCGGGATTTTTTTCACCCGATGGACTATATGTATATTTTTTGCTCGTGACTAGATGTTCAAAATATTACCTATAACTACTACACTGGCGCTTGAATTCTTTGACAGGTCAAAAAGTGTATTATGCAGATAAAATGTCTCCGATTCATTGGGAATTTGAATACCTAACGACATTTGCATGAATTTAAATTTAAATTCGCCACAACTTCTTAGAAAACGACAAAACATTTAAAATGAAATAAGTAGAAATAAGGTGGGCAGGGCACATTTTTCGCAGAACAGATGGCCGATGGGGCCGAAAGGTTCTGGAGTGGTAACCGCGTACCAGAAGACGTAGAGTGGGAATGCCTCCCACAAGGTGGACCGATGACCTTGTGAAGGCCGCGGAAATCCACTGGATGTGGGATGCACAAGACCGGTCGAAGTGTAGGAGCCTGGGGGAGGCCTATGTCCAACAGTGGACGTCTTTCGGCTGTAATGATGAAGTAGATAGATATTTATACGAAGCAGAGGGGAACTTGCGCAACACACTACCTGTGTGACTGGCTTTCATTTGACAGTTCAACAAGATTCGTTGCGTTATTTACGTTATTGAGCAGACCAGTTGTTCGAACATGTGAAGAAATGGATTTATGCAGTATGCAAAATTATGATTTATGCAAAATGATTCAGGTTATGACTGATACTGAATTACGCAATTCAAAATCAAAATATTTTATTTCACATAAACTTGCATGTGCATTTATAAAAAATCTGTAAATTTTAAAAAGCTTTTTTTTAAGCTATTGGAAGACAAAGTTCAAAGCACTACCAGACATAATAAAAAAATTATACAACGTAAGCCATTTAAATACCGTACACTATCGTATTATTTATTTAAATACGTTCAAATATTTTGAAATTCATTCCTAGTACCTACAGAATGACCAACATTCTTGAAACGTCACTTTGGCGCCACTTGCCATACAAATGAAAATATTATTAGGACGTTTTGGTTTAGTTCTCAAATTCGCCGCGTATCTTGATTAACTGGGCATGATAAAGAACAATGCATGTCGGTTTAACGATCATCATTTTCGTACAATTTAATGGAATTTTTTAAATATCGTTCGGGTTTGTACGGAGTGCATTCTTTTTAAAAAAAATTGTGTTTCGATACGTAGGTATACCAAGGAAATTATTTATTTTGCAAATATGACGTCACTGGGCTGTGTATTTTTTGTTATTTCATCAACTGTCATAAATTACAGTTGTGATTTGAATTTATGTAGTTTTCGGTAAACGTAGGTTTAGACACCCTCAGCCTAAGTTGGAACCAGCTGGGCAAGTCTTTCACATAAATATGTCTAATAGATCCATTCTTAATTGTGTACAGACGCCAGCATATCAAGCTACCCCAAACTGTCAAATTTTCCCAATTGAACACGAACCTTCTTTTTTTTTTATAAAGTTCAAAAGCTATCAAAGAAGTTTGACAGATTGGAGTAGCTTGATGAGCCCCTGTACATTAAGGAAAATACAAGCAAAATAATAAATAAAACAAGGCGATTCAAAAATACCAAGTAAAAAGTATCCCGAAGACGAGTCATAGTAGTTCAAGAATGACGAAGCAATCTTTTCTTAAAACTAAGTATAGTAGAATATTTTTCGATACTAGGATGGATACGGTTTCCTCACGATATTTTGCATCACCTTTTTGAGAGCGCACAGTTGTACGAAACAGTCTCCCTATAATTTTATGTCACTAATTTCGTGATGGAATTACCCGACTACGGTGAAACAAACAGGAGGGTTATGTATTTGACCGATAAGTATGTTCATCCGCAACATAACTTCTAAACCACTTGTCTTAATTTGACAAATGAGGTATCATTGGAAGCCTCTTAATTGTCCGGTGTTAATAGGCTAAGTGACGTCACATTAAACTAACATAAAGTCATGAAATAAAACAACCTACCCGCAATAAACAATACGAACAGTAGTAAGCGATCTTATGCTTTAGGGAAAACTGACATACGACGGCTTTCAGATCAGCAGGCTTAGCACGAGAACTGTAGACTAGCTTTTTGTCGTCGGAAGAGTAGACAAAAATGACGTTTCCGTATAGACTGTTGAAATTTTTCACCGAGAAATGTAGACAAGCGATCTCTATTCTACAGTAGAGTAGACATAGAAAGCGTCATGCAATTTCTTGTTTCATACTTTTAAAGCGTGATTTTTCAGTAGACGGGTATTAGTTTTCGAACTTACTTTTAATTGAGATAATGCATGTCTAATTAAGTATCTCCTGTCTTGTAGTAGTTTAATTGTTTTTTCGGACAACTTTTCGCTAGTATGTGATTATGTCGATTTATTCTGTTTCTCTGCCTGTTAGAGTGGTATCCAAAGGATGGGAACGGCAAAAGAGGGAGACCATTTAAAAGACGGGCAGACGAGATTAAGAAGGCATTAGGTAATACAAATATTTTGTACAGATAGTAAAAGTTCATTACAACATATAGCTCGATGCGCCTCTGGTCACAGAGGTGCATCGATAGCTTATGTTATATTATCTAAAATTGATGAAATTGTTTTAAAAGGCATCCAACTGAGGTTGCAGTGGGTTCCATCGCATATTGGATTGCGGGGCAACGAAGAGGCTGACACGTTGGCGAAATTAGCGGCTAGAAATGGAAAAGAAATAAATATTATATTAGATTATTCAGAATTTCTACCACAATTTAAAAATGTATGTTATGATTATTGGAGAGAATATTTTAATAAACGATCATTGGAGAAAGGTATATGGTATAAAACCATACAGTGTGAACCTCTTCGCGTGCCCTGGTTCATGAATAGTGATAGTAGTAGACAACTGATTGTTACTGCTCTTAGACTCAGATCTGGACACATTCCATGCAAAAAATTTGCCTTCATGATGAAGAAAATCGCTTCGCCCAATTGTGAGGAATGTGGAGTTGTCGAGGATCTACAACATTTATTGATGGAATGTGCCCAATATGAGGCCAGTAGAAATATTTTAGTGAGGTCCCTGAATTTGAACAGAATTGATGTAGGCATGTTCCATACAATTCTATCCGAACCAAATGGCGACGATGCGAAGGGTTTGTTTAAATTCATGGCCCACGTCTTGTGAGAGTACAATTACTGTTTAGGATACGATGGGACTGACATACGCTATGCGTAAAAGCCCCTAAAAACAAATAAAGAAAAAAAAAAACTAGTATATGGACAAGAACAGCAAAGGCCCGGACAAGGTCAAGAGAGTTGGAGGAGGCCTTTGCTAAAAGGCAAACAGACAGTGAAACTGAAGAACAGATATAGATCAACATAAAATAATTCACCAACCTATACTTACGTAGGTTTCAGTAGCTACGTAAGTATAGGTTGGTGAGTTATATATTAGACATGCATAATAAAAATTGTGCTGTTCTTAATAATTGTGCTGTTTCATGATAGAGTGATTCAGAACCGTAACAAATTATGCCACTTAATCACACGCGGTCATTGACGAAACACGGAGCATTGACTTTGTAAGACTACAGGAAAATCAAATGAATTCAGTACTTAATCTAAAAGTCAAAGGAAATCGTAGAATAAATCAGTTAAGGTTGTAGCGGCACTACAAATAAAAAATGCTTCGCAACAAAATCGAAAAACACAAAAAGAAAAGTGGCGCCATCTACAATGCCACAGGCGAACTATATGAGCAATTCTGCATCGCGCAATAAGAGTTTTCGACGGCACTCGAACGTATACAAAAATCCCGACATCAACTGTTGGGCAGTTGCCCGGACCAGACACAATACCCGTCTGGTCGGAGGATCCTCCGTTACCACCATAGGTATGAGTGAACTTTACACCCTGTTCCTCATACCTCTATACTGGTGACCCCGTGAAAGAACGTCAGCGCAGCCTTCGTGCAGCACTTCAGCGTGACGTCATTATCATCACATCAAGACCTCTTCCTCAAGCTTTCGAGCGGCGAGTCACACAGCCAGCCAGCACCCACGGCTTCAACGGGTATCCTGACCACCTGCATGCAGCGAACCGCATGCCTGGTCATCACCCACAGCCTCATCAGCAAACATGGCCCAGCACACTGCACTTTCGGCCGGTCGAGAGCTCAATCTTCCGGTCGACGCCAGCAGTCAGCCTCAACCTCTCAACCCAGCGCTGTACCAGATCCGACTCACTGGAGCATAACGCAGCGCAACCCCGACTCACTGGGGAATCGTCGCAGACAGTTCCGACTCACCGCGAACTATGTGACACCCGGTTCCGACTCACTGGAACCACAACTGGCACTGGCAAGCATGCATAACATGCACTGACTCAGCCCACTATCGACCTCCGGTCTCCGGGGGGGAGTGATGTAGCGGCACTACAAATAAAAAATGCTTCGCAACAAAATCGAAAAACACAAAAAGAAAAGTGGCGCCATCTACAATGCCACAGGCGAACTATATGAGCAATTCTGCATCGCGCAATCAGAGTTTTCGACGGCACTCGAACGTATACAAAAATCCCGACATCAACTGTTGGGCAGTTGCCCGGACCAGACACAATACCCGTCTGGTCGGAGGATCCTCCTTTTCAATAGGGGATGAGCGAACTTTACACCCTGTTCCTCATACCTCTATAAGGTGGAAGCGGCAGGTTAGATCGAAAAATTCAAATGTTCTTGCGTTTTTTTGCAATTTGCAGGTCAGTGTCTATTTCGGGTAAAACACATTCAAGTCACGTCAAGTCTTCTCGTCGCCAATACCCCAATGATAGAAGACTAAGGTCTTCAACCAGTGGGGCCTGCCCGTGATGACATACGGTGCCGAAACGTGGACACTGACAGTTGGGCTGGTCCACAAATTTAAAGTCACTCAGCGTGCTATGGATGGGGTTTCTTGGAAGGATAAAATCAGAAACGAAGTTACCTGGAAAAAACTGGAGTTACCGACATAGCTTGCAGGGTAAGTAGTTTGAAGTGGCAGTGGGCTGGCCATGTTTGTCGAAGGACCGATGGACGGAGTAGACGAGTACTGGAGTAGAGACCGCGTATCGGCAAGCGTAATGTGGGACGCCCCCCAGCTTAGGTGGACCGATGACCTTAAAAAGGTGGCTGGGTCAGACTGATGCGGAAGGCGGAGAACAGAGTGTTGTGGCGCAACAGGGGAGAGGCCTAAGTCCACCAGTGGACTGTGATAGGCTGAGTTGATTGACATTCAATAGGATAAGCTGAATTAAACTTGTAGGTCGTATATTGATGATTTTAATGACTATAATTCTGTAAATACATAGGTACGTGTTACGGTCGCCATTTTGTTCAACACACAACCTGACAGTGACATGTAAATTCCAAACACCGTAAAAAAAATCCTTACCGCATCCACCTTAATATTGCGTCATCATTCCCGAAAATTGATATAACGATAGTAGAAATGTTCTGCATTTTAGAACAGCAATGAACATATCGCGGGTTCGTGAAACCTATGCTTACCTAGAAAGAGTGGTAGAGTCAAAGGGCTGACGGCTGGTGAAGCAGACGAGCCCAGGGCCCTAATTCACTATGACCACTTAACGATTCCTTACTTCCAAACCACGTCAATTCCTTAGATCACACACGACATCTGCTAATAAATATCAACAAATTGTCTTGGAACATACAGAAAGAACATTTCGATTCCTTACCATTTAAACGTAGTTTTTTTTTTTTTTTTTGCCTGCGGTGCCTGGTGTACAGGTGCCGCGCAGCAACGCACGCCTCGCGCAGAGTTGTCAGCTCCGACGACCACCAGTACACCTGGCGTGAAGCACGACCTGGCTGGACATTGCCACGTCATATGCCTCAGACATGGCCTCCCGGAACAACTCCACCTCGTCGTTGATGACGGCAGGCCTGTCCGGTGATGACACCCAGGCCTGTACGATTGAGGCTTCCAGGAGAAGCTCCCGGTCCAGCTGCTTCAGCGCCCACCGCGGACCACACGGGGCCTGTCGGACCGGCGCGCTCGAGGTCTGGGACCGCGTATCAGCAAGCTTTGCTGGGACAGCTAGATGCGGAAGTTGGAGGACAGGGTATTATGGCGCAACCTGGGTCTTATGTCCAGCAGTGGACTGTGAAACGCTGAGTTGATTGATTTTTCAACATTTTTCATGAACCTAAACACATTTTTTTTTAACAGGCTACACAATGATAATGACAGAGTTAAGATAACGAGGCAAAACTTTTCAGTTTTACCCAGTAAATACCAGTAAACCAATGCCACCTTGTACATTTTTTACAACAATTCTTTCTTCAAAGAACAGGAAACCACTTAAACCGGTGGCTTCCCAAAGAAATAACGGTAAAAAATATCGTATTGTTTTCGTAGATTCGACCTAGATTGTCTAGTTAATGACCTGTGTCCTTGTTTCGACCTGCCATGACCTTGCTTGACCAACGGACACATTTTTAAGTGATTTGTCTGAAGTCATTCTTAGAATCTTGTGTGCATATAGTGTACCTGAGCGTAGTTATATATACATGCGTGGGGGGGCTTGTGGCTACGAAATATTAGCCACACGAAACAATCGATCAGGTTAAGCTACGCTTACCGCGTTGGGACATGGATGGGTGACCATCTTTACATACCAAGACCCTTCCGTGCCTCGGAAAACACGTTAAGCCGTTAGTTCCGGTAATTTATGGCTCTTTGACAGTCGTTACGGGTCGTCAAAAGCCCGAAAGTCTGACAACCAGTCTTACCAAGGGGTATCGTGTTACCAAGTAACTGGGTTGTGGAGGTCAGATAGCCAGTCGCTCCATGTGAAATACTGATATTCAGCTGCATCCGGTTAGACTGGAAGCCAACCCCAACAAAATTGGGAAAAAAGGCTACGCAGATGATGATGAATGTAGTTATACATGAGGAATTTTATTATTGTAGTATAACCAGTAAAGAGAAGTAATCAAGTAAAGGAATGGAAGGTCCGGTAGACCTTTAAGGCGGAGCCGGATTTTAAACGATTGTCGGAATAATAAAATCTGAAGCATACAAGATTGAATTCTAGGCTCAAGAAACTTGGGTTGACTATCACAGAACCTTCATAGGCTTCAACCTCAGATCCTTATTTACTACTTTGCATTGCGCTGTACGTCACAAAAATTCCCAACCTCTGTTTTTATTGCATTGCAGCTTTACATATTCTTAAATTTTTCTTCTGAGGCTTTCAGGATTTCCGTTTTGGGCTCATCATCATCGACATAGGCCTCCCCAAAGAGGGGGGGGGGGTTCCATAATCGCTTGGCAGGCGGGTTGGCGATCGCAGTATGGTGGTAAATTGCATAGAGAACGCTGCTGCCAGTTCTCTAGTAAGTCCCTTAGTCGCCTCCTACGACACCCAGTGGAAGAAATGAGATGGTGCTATTCTTTTACGCCCGGACACCACACAAGACACGAGACAGGTTTTGGGCTATTCAATGGCAATCAGCCATTGGCGAACGTTTTGAGAGCAGTGGTGGCCCAATTGGGTCAGTCCCGACTTACGAGTGAGTTCGAACCCTGGTAAACACATTACTTTGTGTATTTAATTTCATCATCACTGCTCTCTAAATGGTGAAGGAAACCATCGTGAGGAAACCGGCATGTCTTAGAACCAAAAAATCGAAGACATGTGACATTAACCAACCCGCGCTGAACCCGCGTGGTCCATTCCTTCTTACAGAAAAAGAGGCGTGTGTCCCAGCTGTGGGAATTTTATAGACTGATTATTATTGGCAACCAAATACTGTTTCCCGTAGGTGGTAGATACCACTTTACAGCAGTCAAAATCAAAATATTTTATTCCACATAAACCCGCATGGGCACTTATGAAACGTCAGAAGCTAGGTGGGTTCCGATTTGTCGCTTCCTATGGAGAAGAGCCGGCAAGAAACTGCACGGTTACTCTTTCAAAAATAGCTGAATTTTACAATGTTTTCAAATTACAGTGATAATAGGTATGGGAGGACAGTGCAGGCCTGTCGATAAGTACCATATACTCAGAGGAATGAAAATACAGAATAGTCATGACAAGTCCATAGAACTTATTTACCAACCTACGCAGACAAACACATATGTGTACCAACCACATCGCCTAGTAAACACGTCTAACAATTTTTTCACTTAACTTCTTTAGCGGTTGATCACTAAACAGAAAATGGAGGCAAAACCATGACGCAAGTGAGTGAAGCTTGTGAGCAAAACGTGTCTATAAGGACCTTGGGAAAAAATTTAAACGTCTTTTGAATTTGCGTGTCTTGATATGAAACTTGCTGTGGTTATTTACGACTACCATGCTTCACGGCATAAAAAAAAACAGTGGCACTCCGGGAGTGCCAATAGAAGTGAAAACTTTTACAATTACGTGTGTATTTTTTTAATTGTCAATGTAGGATTTCACATTGCGTCCTTGGGTTCTGATTGCACTCGGTAAAAAAATATAAACGAGCGATCGACTTCAGCCATTAAAGGTAACAAGCAAAGACTTTTACGATAAAAATCCAAGGGAAAGAAAGGGATAAAATAATTAGAATTGCCTAATGAAAGAAAGACACTTTTCCAAAAGACATCAACGCGCGACTCGTCCATGTGCTCGTTCGCCCATATTTACACAGTTAGCTCATGGAAAGCGTTCGGTGACGATGATGCGAGTTCCATGATTTTTTTTTTCACCCAAAAAATGCTCAACGCGCCTGAAAAAAATTTCACTTAAAAAAAAATGAGGGGATTATTGTGAGCCTAAAATGAATAAGTTTTTATTTTTGTGACGTCTACGATATTAAAACGGAGCCTCTAGAAAGAACTTTAACGATGGACTCTGGGGCTTTTAAAATCCGCCTAGGAGGTTTGGTTGAGGTGTTGATGATGGGATTTTACCCAACATGCTGCGATCATGAACCTAGCTTGATAATGTTTTCAGTATCCCTTTTTTCCCGGGAAAATCCTTATAGATGTCCCCCGCCCTGGAGCGGGCGGACGGGTCTGTCAGACTGTTACTGACTAAAAACTACCCCGGTGTTCCCTTCCCACACTTGGACCGAGGATCATGGGAACTTGTGCGCCTACCTCGATATTGCAGCTGGTGCCGAACCTAACCTAACTCTCGTAGTCGCGGTATATTCATTGCCATGTTCAGCATATAATTTTGTTTACGTTTTGAGTATGAATATAGATGGCTATAAGAGTAAGGGAAGACCGGACAGCAGGTTAAGCCGTTGGCCCTGGCTGTCATTCGTGGATCTTTGACAGTCGTTACGGGTGGTCAGAAGCCCGAAAGTCTGACAGCCAGTCTTACCAAAGGATATCGTGTTACCCAGTAACTGGGTTGTGGAGGTCACATAGGCCGTCACACCATGTAAAATACTGGTATTCGGCTTCATCCGGTTAGACTGGTTAGGTAGATGATGATGATGTTTTTAAAGAAGAGCAATCTTATCAAAAAGCCCGGAAAACTAATTACAAGAATCAAGTCACAAGAAAAGGCATAGCACACTCAAGTACCACGTTTACAGTTGACAGTTAAACTGCGTCTTCAAATCCAATCATACCGTATTCGAATACAAACCGGTGCTGTTAAATAAATGTAATTCTTCACACGTCATCCTACGTATGCATATGCATTTTATGGTAAGTATATAATTTGTATAAGTAGGTATAATAAGTGTTCTTCGTTTAATACTTCACTATTAACCATAAATGTTGTTCGGAAATCTGGATTTATTTGTATTGCGGTTGTTGAATTAGCTACTGCTGTGTAATAATTGCGTAAAGGATCCCTGAAACGATCAATTGCAATTGATCAATTGCAGTCAATTGCCATTGTAGTCATATTGTGAATCGCTTCAATTGCATTTGGTAGACGTTCAATGTGCGCATCAATGTGTATTGATTCATAAATATTGACAATAGCCATTGATATCCTTTCGGGGAACCGAAAAAAACAAAAAATTCATTGTGTATTTACCTACGTTGTTAAGAAGATTTTTTTTTTTCGAAAATGTGAAGCCTGATGTTAACAACATCCTTCAAGGTTCTGATTGATAGTATTTTAGTTACCTATAAGTTTAATTTTGGTGTCCTCCATAAGTATTGCTTATTAATTATTGTTATTTGCGTAGTAATGCCCCATTTAATTTGACAACAACATCCCATTTATTTAAAGTCAATCTTAAAATTAAAACATTGATTGTAACTCACTCAACTTGGTCCGAGTCTTAATCCCAAAACTATTGGTTTCCCTGCGGTTCTTACCTGTGGACAAAATAAGTGTTTTTAGTTTTATTTCAAGCTATCAGAATCACACAGAGATAGTTGAAAACTAAGAAAATTGACTACCATTATGCACTTCGAGTCAGTTCAGGCAAAAAAGAAAAGCCTCGCGCAGGATTGAGCCTTCTTCTTCATAAGAAATAATACCTTATAACTAATGTTAGTAAAACAAAACACCATCAACATGCCGGTGTATATACACATATACATACACAACGAATGAAGTGTCCGAGGCAGGTTGCACCGAGAACTATCAAACGAATAGATCAGCTATCTAGCCGACCATCCTCATCACAAAATGCCTCAGAAAAGGGGAGTAAGGCCACCAAGGCCTCTCCGCTTTTTCAGGATACCTACTATTGTTACTGACCCGCGTTCGATGCATTAGTGAAGCAACTATTTTGCGTATGACTGCATGGAAACCGTCAGTTCGGTTTTGCGAAAACATCTCCGAAGCTTTACAGAAACGAGGCAGTCCCAATAGCACCATAAAAGCATTATTATATTGGACGCGGAAGGCATCTAGCGATCTTTTGGCGTAACTGACCCATATACCCCGGGGCATTCAGACCCTGACGAGCCTTGAATAGGGTGATTTTGACTTGGTCACTACAACGGGAGAAACTAGTTTAGGTTTTGGTAATACGGTCCCATTTTCAATGGAGCTAGTAAAATTGCTCGGGCATTTTTGACTGTCTGTACTGAACCTTAGCCAAAACAAAACTAATTTTCATCACGTTTCAAACACACATTTTGATACATCTTTGTTTACACATTGAAACCTTTATACTAAATATTGCTATTGTTCGTCATTGTAAGGTCGCGTCTGATCACATCATGATCGTCAAGCAATTGCAAATGGGACGGTTCTACGACAGTGCGGTGACGTCATTGTTTAAGTATTTTTTGTTATGTAACCTTTAGACGGCCAAGGCTAATAAACAACGACATGAAGATTCATATTTTTTTTTTTTCAATTATATAATTTACATGCAATTAAATTACGCGTCTAGAAAAAAGAAAACGACATTTTCACATATCACATATCTCATAATTTGCTGTTATTTTTTTCATCGTTTCTTAATCGAAGCAAGCTGATTGGTTGCCGCAAATCGAGCCTTCTAGTACGCAAGGCCACAAATCAAACATTAAATTTCCAGTGTAAGCTGACTTTTCATTGTTTGAAATGCCTATAAAATGAGAGGTCAGCTAAAGCTGGAACATGTCGCCGTGTGCCACGTAAAAGCGTCTAATATCCCCACATCAATGAGAATACTTCAGCTATAACAAGAATAATTGCTACAAATGCGCGGGGCAATTTTATTGGCATTTCATCACCATTTTTACTTCTTTTTAATGATGGGCGCCAATCTTTGTTAACTTCACCTTAAGGTCAACGAACTACTTAAAGTTATTTGGTAATTCATCGTTATTATAATAATTTGACTTTAAGAGCTTTGATTTTACTTCCACTGTATTTACTTTTGACGGCTTAAAAGGGTCGGTCAGTATTTGTGGTTGGTTTTGTATTGAAATATGTGGTGTTTTTTTTTTTGTTTCTTTTTTCAGTCTTCCTGAGTCATTGTACTTTATTGATTTAAGGTGGGTGTGTGTGTTTATGAAGTTTCGTATATGGCTTCTCAGGTTATCATACTCTAATTGGCAGCTCTAATTGAATGACTTCGCATCATCAAACTAAGGATGTACTAAGGTCATCAAAAGTTCGCACAATGCTTTGATGATGCTAATATTTTTTTTTTTTTTGGTACAAAAGCAATATGTCCTAGAACAATTATATGCCTCTGTGTTGAAAAATTTCTAGCACGTTTGGTTTTGTTTATTATAGCACTTTAAAACATTACATTTAGAGCTCATGTTACTCCAAAATAATGTAGCTTTCCATCGGTGAAAGATTCCTTTAAATCGATTAATTCAGTTTTGAATTTTATCGATCACAAACAATTTCACAAAAATCAAATCTTTTCTCTTTATAATATTAGTGTAGATTGTTACTGAGGCCCTAGTGTGAGTTTCTTTTAACCGTCTCGATCTAAAGCATCGAGCGCGTTCGGCGCTCCTATTGGTCCTTCACCAAACCAGGGCCAATCAGAGCGCCGAACGCGCTCGATGCGTTTGATCGAGATGGTCAAATGAAACTCACACTAGGCCCTCAGATCTTCCACAGGTGTGGCGTTGCACTCATCTCTCTATGCCAATCTGTAGCTAAGGCTGGGGATGTCACGTCTCTCCAGCCTCGTGTGCTGCAGCAGCACTGTCCTCCTACGGCACTCAGTTCTAGTGCCAGCTCATTTGTGTGTTGTGCAAGTCCTTTCTGATATCGTAGGTTGTGCTGACTATCGAGAACATTAAAAACTACAAAAAAAGTGTAGATTCCACCAAAGTAGCATCATCATTTCAACCGAAAGACGTCCACTGCTGGACATAGGCCTCCCCCAATTAGGGAAATTAGCCATAATCGCCACGCTTGGCAGGCTGGGTTGATGATCGCAGTATGATGGTAAAATGCATAGAAAACGCTGTTGCCCATTCTCTAGTAAGTCCCTTAATCACCTTCTACGACACCCACGGGAAGGGATGGGACCTAAGTATGAATCAACTTACTAACGAAATAATATTTAAAAACAAATTCTTTTAAATAAATAGTAAAACGTGTTAAGTAATTTCTAAAAATATGGATGACAAGACAATACAACTGCAGATTAAAAACAGCTGTTCCTACAATAAGTATGTATGTAGGTATGCGGATTTCAATGACTCGCATTTTCTTATTGACGTCATGAATTTAACTAATACCATACCAACACTCCTATTAACGGTAGGCACGTCAGCGACTTTCAAATTCTTGACATAACCGAAGACTATTTAATCTACATAAATATTTACCTAGAACTTTTGCAGTAACTAGCGTTTATTTATTACATTGACTTTGAATTTTCGACAGTGAACTAAAAAATAACGTCGAGAATTTCCTCCGCATCGCTCTCGACGGATTACGTACCCAAGAGACTGTCGGCATTGCCACGTTGTCTGGCAATGCTTAGCCTCTGGCCAATTTATTTTATTATATCCAACCAAAGGGCAATGAAGAGGATTATGCTTGGAGTTTCCTTGCGTGATCTAATCAGGAATTAAGAGATCCGCTCGAGAACCAAGGTAACCTACATAGCCAGAAGAATTGCCAAACTTAAGTGGCAGTGGGCGGGGCACATTGCTCGCAGAACAGATGGCCGATGGGGCCGAAAGGTTCTGGAGTGGCGTCCGCGTACCGGAATACGTAGCGTTGGAAGGCCTCCCGCAAGATGGATCGATGACCTTGTGAAGGCCGCAGGAATCTGCTGGATCCGAGAAGCGCAGAACCGGCCGAAGTTGAGGAGATTGGGGGAGGCCTATGTCCAGCAGTCTTTTCTTTTTTGAAATGATTATGATGGATGAGTGCTATCTCTCTCCCGATAAGTAGAAATGTTTAATTTTATTTTAAATTGATACTCGAGATTGTAGTTATTATATTATATTTCGCAATGAGTATTTTTATTCTTTTTGTACATTAATTCTAATAGAACACTGCCATTTTTTAAATAAAGAAATATTAATATCATTTTATAAAAATAGTTTTTTTTTGCATAACTTCAAAATTTTTGGCGGACCGTACTTTTCCAAGACTTTCCAACTTTATTTAGTTTATTTGTGGTCCCAAAATCTACTCAAAAATGATGTAGGTGGAATCCCCACCATCCGAAAGCCCCACGACCCGCAAGTTATATGGCAATGCTTAGCCTCTGGCCAATTTCTATAATTATAATCAACTCAATAATGAATTTACTAAAGTTGCATGATGATGAACAACAACGCCCATCAACAATACCTACGACCTGTTATACTGATCTTAGCGCGTAACATAACTTCACGCCTTGTTTCCCCAAAGGGTTGTGCAGAGGTGTACCTAAAGTAGATACACCCACATTTCGCCAGTTATGTTTAAGTCTCATGTAACAGGAGGCGAGCCTATTGCCATAAACCGGGTGAAAAAAGGTGAGATATTCCAGATAGAAAAAGCCAACAACACTTTGCCCGACTTTTTTATACTGATCAAGGGCTCAAGTCTGCTATTACAATAGTGGCAGAATGGTCTATCATTGCTTTCATAATTGTTAATTTTGACAAGTTTGGTAATCTACTAATATAATGGCGTCATTATGACTTTCCAGTGGTCAGCCACTGACACTCCATTGAAAGAAATGGCGTTTATTGGTAATCTCGTACATAATGACAAATGAATGACTGATCTGCTAAAACTTGGACAGTTCCTAAAATAATGTGTTAAAAATTATTATGTTAAAATATGTTCATTTCAATCAGAAAGATGAAATCTGGCATGAATAAATGTTCAAATTTAGTGGTATTTTTTCGAAAATAATTTCTACTAACGGGTTTTATAATAATGGCAATACGACAATGCCATTATAACACAATTCTATTACGAGACCAGTGACCGACCACTGATCGACCATTATGAATTTAGCAGGTTACGAACTTTTAGCAAAATGATAATGGGATCGCGTTGGAATGACGAATTTATAAAAATAGCAGACTAAGGCCCCAGTTCTACGGAAACTATGAATGGTAATATAATTTCTAATAGACAGTTCCTAAAACTGACCCATAATAAGGAAACCTTGAATTTTATGATTATCAATGGTGGCTTAGGTTTAGTCGTTAAGTACGTTAATATCCTTTAAAAAAAAATGAGTAAGAACAAAAGAAGGCTTTAAAAAATTAACGGCTTGTCCAAACCTCACAATGAGGGTAAATGTAGTAATGTCCCATAAACAATGGGGCACTTAATTTCTTGTCCAGCGTGTCCTGTTGTCTGCACGCTACAGGAGTTGATGGACGCTGCTGAAAGTGCCAAGTTTCTAGCCAGATTCTGGGCTAACTAACTACTAACTAACTAATGTCAATCTATCTACCGCATTTTCATTCACATTCCCCACACCATTTCACGCAACCGTAACAACACAATGCCCTCGACCCCCACATAAACATATTTAAAACGCATACTTATGCAGTTCAGATTGTCTGATGCATCCCAAAAGCGGCGAGGGAGGTGGTAGAAAGCCTTTCAAAGAGTGGAATGACGTCACAATGACGCACGAGACGATGAAATATTCGGAGCGTGTCTGTTGACGTCACAGAGTGCCCTAATATGTACCAACATATGTATATGACTGTTAAAGTAGTAACTGAGAGGATTTATTAATGACCGAAACGCATCTGAGTGAGAGAATGCTGAATATAATGAGTAATGAAATGGTGATTAATGAAGGGCAGAGGGAGAACAAAGAAAAGATTGATTGCTTAAGCATTGATGTGAATAAAAAGGCAGTGGAAGACAAAATAATGGCTGACAGAAAATATACTTATTGAAATAAAGTCAAGAAAAACAAACAAAAAAAGACCCTCTTCCGAAAATGTTTTCAAGTGAAAACTTCTATCGGCATTATAATAGATGGGAAAACACAATTGAACTCGAGACACTCGTACCGACACCACTGTCAACTCGAACGAACAACGTTGGCCCAAGGATATGTGACCGTCTTTACATACCAGGACCCCTCTGTGCTTCGAAATGCGCTGCATGTAAATTACTGGCATTCAGCTGTACCTGGTTAGACTGTCTGACCAATCTGACCTCCACAAATCAGTTACTAGGTAATACGATACTCTTTGGTAAGACTGGTTGTCAGACTTTCGGGCTTCTGACTACCCGTAATGAGTTTCAAAGATCTATGAATGACAGCCGGGACCGACGGCTTAACGTGGTTACAGACGCATGGAGGAGTCTCTATGTAAAGATGGTCACCCATCCACTGACCAAACCCGGCAAGCGAAGATTATCTTGATGGGTCGACCCGTGGGGCTGTACTGCTACTGCTCCTCTGCCCCATTCATTTCACCAAGAACAAACTAGGAAAACATAGATTAATGAAGGTGTTTTTTTATCAGAAATTGTCGGTGCTGCAATAAAATTAATTCAACTGTTCACAAAATTTCCGTTGTAGAAACTGTAAGCTATGTGTTTATCTATGTTCTTAATAATGGTATTATTTACAACAACCAACAAGCTTTCTTTTTGTTTTCATATTCAATTCCCCTTGGAACAACTAGACTATCAGTACATCGCTCATACAAACCAACCTTGCCTTCAAGCACGTACGCTCTGGTTCCTTACGGCAGCGGGAGCCATAAGTTGAGCACAATGACGTCAAAGTGACGCACAAGATGGCCGAGCATTCGAACCGTGTCCGCTGACGTCACTGGACTGGATTGAGACAGAGTAGAACATAGCCATGTAGAAGCAGATAATTGTAGAAGTAATCTTGATGAAATATTGGAAAGAGAAGGAGATGAAGGCTTAGATAAAGTGATTTTCTATGAGCAGTAACGACGATTGGAAAGTCAAAAAGATATGGAATTGAAATAAGCATAATTATGTCAGTCCGTTCGAAAGTCTTGTAGACATACGAAGCGCTTTGAAAGTAGGCCCTTTGTCCAGGCCTTTAGCACACCTTTCTTTTTCTAAGCGTGTTGACAGCAATCTAAACACACTCAGCCCATAATTTCGCTACGAGCTTGGCACTTTTAGCAGCGGTTATCAACTCCTGTAGCGTGCAGACAACAGGACACGCTGGACAAGATATTAAGAGCCCCATTTTTTTTGGGACAGCACCACATAATAACCCTAACTGGTGTAAAAACCTTAGCACCCTAATTGAGTAACACGCTTTTATTCAGAATCCTGAATTGTTTCCAATTCAGTGTGTCTTATGGAGAAGAGCTCCTCCAGCTGTTTCCAGTGAGTTATGTTACGAGCCACTCTACCAGTTAGGGTTTATTTTAGTTCGTCCTCGTTATTATACTACATCATTTCTCTATTTTTGCGCTCTGCATGTGGCCAGTCCATCTTAATATTTGTAAGCCAAAGAAATCTGGTGGTATATTTTTTGCTGTTAATTGGCCATTTCTTACATCATCTGCCTTACGTATCGTTCCATGGATCTTTGGCAGTTTGCAATTTGTTTATGTGTTAATTCGTGACTTCGTGAGTGCCCATGGTTCGCATCCGTATATGTATAAATTAAGGTAGTATGCAGGTGTTGAAGACTTCATCATCATCATCATCATCATATCAGCCGAAAGACGTCCACTGCTGGACATAGGCCTCCCCCAGGCTCCTCCACTTCGACCGGTCTTGTGCTTCCCACATCCAGCGGATACCCGCGGTCTTGAAGACTTGTCGTGTTATTATTGCTATTCTCTCTCCAACTTAAATAATTTATGTTATTTCTCATACCCAAGGTATTCCAGTCATATCCTGCATACTTCCAATAATTCCTTTCATTCGAGTCGGTAAGTGCGTCAATACACCGGATTATGTTAATGACTCACGTTTTAATTATTTGGAACCCCTCAATGCAACCACAACGAATAGGAAGTATTCAACACATTGTTACCATTATTTTAGAATGTTTTGTTCACAGAGAAACGCATCAAATCCCTTAAAAAAAGTACTTTAGGATATCCTGCTATTCAATTGTTTCCCTGTTTGCTTATGGGTTTTGATAACACGTGTTTTTTTTATTAATAAGTAGCTTATTTGTATCTTTTATTTCAGAGGTATTCACAAAACATTTTCACCATGTTTAATTTTATAGAGATATTAGTGCACAAAGATATTACTCAACCCACCTCATCTACAGCACTGCATGAAAGAAGACTTTTGGCCGAAAGGCGTCGTATATCGACGTTTCCGAGGACGGTTACGTGACACCTCGCATCGAAACACGTCGCCTACAACTTTACGTGTATGTATAGTTATAGTTTTAATAAGTTTCTTAATATTTAATAGTTTGTTATTATTTTTTAAGTTTATTTTGTGTATTTTATATAGGGGCCTTGGTTGCCTGACAGTAAAATGATTACAAGTTATATTATTATAACATCACGTAGAGGTGTAACTATAGTACACCCACGTTTCGCCAGTTATGTTTAAGTCCCATGGTCGAGCCTATTGCCATCCAATCCTGTTCGAAAAACCACTCTGGCAGATCAGGGAATCGAACCTAAGACCTTAAGCTCAACAGTATACGACCACTAGGGCCAACAAGGCAGTGGAAGCATTCCATAGTCAAGCCTTTAATAAAAAAAGTTGATTGAAAATAGCCAACTAACTATTATACGTCATGTGCCTGTGTTATATAAGCATGGTCAAAAATCAAAATTAAAAGTCATTTATTCAAACTAGGCTGGTGTCAGCACTTTTTGAGTGTCAAAATTAGATAAGACAGTCCCCCAAAAACGCACGCCCTTCACCACTTCCTAGTGCTTTAGCTGGGAAGAAGTGGCGCAACAAACTCCCCAGCAACACAGCTGTATGTTATGTTAATAAAAAACTTGTGATTCTATACAATGGTAAGTACGTAAACGAAACATTAAAAAAACCTATATATAATAGACCAATTGTCGAGGTCCCTAGCTAACTACATCTTGCAATACATCTCATTATTTAAAAAAAAAAAACATTGGAATGGGTAGATTATGTCAAATTAAGTAAATGAAAATAAAAACGAATTTATACAGTCAATTAAAAATAAATAATTATATTAATAAAAATATGACCTGTCATCATTATGACCGGTGTTCTAAAACACGACTGAAATGGTTTGCAGCATAACAAATCGACATCTTTTGCAGCATTTTACTCTAACAGAATTTCTTCGATATTTTTTTTATGAATACGTTGCCCCACACTAGGAATTTCTCCTGTATTGTGGGTGCGTTTACAAACATTTAAACTCACATACACAAACGGCCAGACCCGGAACAACTACTTATAGGTCATACAAATATTTGTTCCGTGCGGGATCGAACCTGCGACACGCAGCGCAGCAGTCAATAGCTTAACCACTACGCCAACCGTCTCGTCAAATTAGCCGCACTCTCCACTTTATCGGATTAGATTAAATAATGTATTCATTTTGGAAATAATATTGTGGCGGCATCTACACCGCCACATGCGAAGCACGCATCACACTGAACACGCAAAAACGCTAAATAGCTCAGACAAAATTTACCGCGCGACTGGCATCTATACAACGTCACGATATCAATTGCGATATCACTGCGCCAACCGTGCCGTAAATTCTGGTTCTAGTAGAGTTTTTAATAAGAGTTAATGTGGATCATAGACTCTTACTAAACAAATGTGAAAAATATGTTAAGTGCTAACTGTCTAATTACTATGAAAACAAAGATTTGAAAATAATTAAGTAACTGACTTTTATTATGCTCTTGTTTCGATTTCTTGTTATTCTTCCGATAATTTTAAAAGTCACTTTGACTGTTTTCAATAGGTACTCATTAAAATTACAAGGACTTCAAAGATGGCCGAACAAATAAACGAGTATTTTTTACAAATAAACAATCCACTCAACTGGCGTAAGGTTAAAAAATATTCCAATAATTTAAAAGGAAAACACATAATTTTAATGTGCTTCTTTGTACAATTTTATATGTTTCGTCCGTCCAAGGAACTTGTGATTGTTGCGAGAACACTTAGTATATTTTTCTTGATTCAGCTGTACCTAGCTAAATCTACTTCAACTATCCAACACGACAAAGGTTAACTATTCACGAAAGTATTAAAAAAATATGTTTTTGGGCTCACACAGGAAGATCACGAACTAATCCTTAATAATATTACAAACGCGAAAGTTTGTATGTTGTTGTATGTCTGTTCACGCAAAAACGGCTTAACGGATTTGGATGAAATTTGGCACACAGATAGATTATAACCTAGATTAACACAATGGATACTTTTTATCCCAGTAGTACATTCCCGCGGGATAATTTCCGACTTCCACGCGGGCGAAAGACAGTAGAAACAAAATATATAAGAATAAGAAAAAAACTTCATGTCATCAATCATCATCATGTGTCGAGCCTTTCCCCAAGTACTGGGGTCGGTTCCAGTCTACCCGGATGCAGCTGAATACAAAAAGTACGTCGTACAAACGTACGAGGCCAAAAGTCTCCATCTCAGTATGATGCTGCGACATTTGAAAATAAGTGCCGCGGTGCTGGTAATCACGATATGTCCATATTTGCCATTTAGCCTATACAGGTTACATTTTTAACCAGTGCGCAAACTGTAATCATGAATTCAGCAAATCATTCTAGCGTAGAAATTTTTCGTCGGTTATACAAAAATAATCAGCTGTTTCATAGAAAAGTGCAATACCTGTTTTTTTTTTTTTTGTATAACCGACGCAAATTTCTACGCTAGGGGTGTAGCAGGATATGCTGAATTCACGTTTACAGTTTGCGCAACAATATTATCCTGAATATTGGGAAATATTTACAATACTAAAAACTTATTTACCTTTACCCTCTCATGATGGACACTTTTTCGAATTATTGAACGTCTAAATATTTTTAAAAAGGTGGCTTAAAAAGGTGGCTGGGACCACAGGCTGGGACAGACTAGACGCGGAAAGCGGACGATACAGTGTTGTGGCGCAGCCTGGGAGAGGCCTAAGTCCAGCAGTGGGCTGAATTGATTGAAATACTTTGTACGCTTCTAATTATTCACACTTATTTTAATAATTGAGCCTTTTTAACTTTCGGGCTTTTTCTCACAGTAACTAAGCTACCCAGCCCAAAGGGGTTAGGTTTGGTTGGAATAATGACCATGCACGCTTCCAAGTTGGTCGCACGGCTATTTGGTATCTTTAGGACACAAAATAGGAATAATTTGAGGTTCACAAAAGTGGAAAATAAATTTAATTTCGGAAGTCAGTGTCTTTGGTTTTGTATTTACGTTTCTTTGCGACCAACATCCGAAATTACAGTTATATTTCGAATTGTAGTGTTTTTTGAAGTCATATTTTAGGGTCCCAAAATGGGCATTACAAGAGGTCCGATTAAATATACGCCCTATTAATAATACATATTTTTAGTTGGCTAATAATTATATAAGCCAACTGAAAATATTGCTACACCTATTAGGTACTTACTGTATGAATAAATACTAATGAGTGGGTACTACTACCTACCTACTGATATTGCATATAGTTATACAGGTAATTCAAACCACATCCCTGAATCCTTATACGGATACTGACGCAAATAAAGCTGCCAGAAAGTCTATCGCGGATTTTATTTATTACCGACTAGGTATATGTAAATACAATGGTGAATTTATTTCAATAAAATTATCGACTTTTCCTACTTAAAATGCGCTGTGAGCTGAATAGATATAGGGCACAGGACTATAAAGCATGTTTGCCATACGCAACCTGGGAAAACTCTTGAACGCTCTACCATTAGTAATCCTAACTTTGAGTAAATATTTCCTTAAAAAAAAAAACTAGATATAAAATAAAAAGGGTCCTAACTGGGGGGGTAAAAATTTATCAAATAAATCAAAAACATTCGAGGAAATCAAACAAGAAGGGAAAACGAAAGTTAGGAAAAGTCACGAAAGTTTGAAAAATCTACCGCTTGTCTATTAAAATTAAGTGCTATTTTGTGCGATGGCGTCATCTAGTGTTGGTGTTGTGTAAGTCCTGTTTGAAAATTGTTCGATACTTAGGAATGAACCCTTGTAGAAAGTAGTGTTCGGCGCAATGGTGACCTAACACACCTTTCTCGTATAATTGGGATGGTTTATGTGGTAAAAGTGAAAGTCTTGAACGTAAAGGGAATAGGTATGTATATTGAATCACTATAACACTTAAATACAAGAAATGGTAAAACTGGTAAAACTATATAGTTAACTTATTGGTAAAATAAAAATGTACGGTAAGATGGTAATGGTTATGGTATGAGTCCGAGGTGTCTCTAATGAGATCTAAACGCGAACTGGCCCACTATTTGGTGGGCGAGCGAATGTGCATTCTTGCGTTCGATGCAATTATGCATTTTCGCTGAGTGTTCGGTTAAAACTCGAACAACCCTACTCCCGAAAACAAACTTCTTCGGCCGGGCCAAAGCACATCGAGAGCAAAGACAACTCTCAAATCGTGTTGTCATTCATTCATAGTTGGGGCCCCAAACTAATCATATCTCCGTGGGTGATTTGAAGTAGACAACTCCCGAAACTCGTATATAATAACACGTAGTAAAGATGAAATTGTGATTCCAAAATTTAGATTGACTAAAACTAGCAAGTCATTTCTAATAAACAGTATCCGCTTCTATAACAAGTTGCCAAAGTCAGTTTGGCAGGCGGGTTGCAAATCGCAGTAAGGTGGTAAAATGCATAGAGAACGCTGCTGCCCATTCTCTAGTAAGTCCCTTAGTCGCCTCCTACGACACCCACGGGAAAAAATGGGATGCTATTCTTTACGTCCGGCACCACACGGAACCTGTACCTATAGGTACCTACTTAGATATTTAGGACCCTAATCACATCCTAAGTTATATGTATAGATTCATTAGGTTCCTTCCCATTTCCAGTTGGATTTGCGTCAAACACTGTTTATGATCCATAGTAGTATGTTAAAAGACGTGCCTCCTTGCTAAATTACTGCCGGATATTAAGTCCTATGAATATTTTATTGATGCAAATATTGAGTGGTCAAATTGAGTAGTGACTGCACTTGTTTTTTTTTTTTTGTTGGGGTTTTGGCTTCGCACGGTTTGTGCATTTAGCCAGTGCGAAGTAATTTTACTTTTCAATCAAATAAATGGCCCGATATCAGAGGGGCAATTCTGGTAATTTTAAGAACGTTCACAGTCTGATCTCAGTGACAATCTGTCAAAAATTCCTATACATTTTTGTCAAATTTTTGAAATTCGATTGTCGCCGAGATGACACTGCGAACGTTTTAAATTAGTAGAATTGGCCTTCTGGTACGACAGTTTTTGGGGGGAACACGAAAAGTCCACTTTAGTCACTTATTTTCACCTTCACTACACTCGTGCACTCACACGTAACTAAACTGAATAATTCACTACCAAAATTATACAATTCGAAATTTCATGAAAATGAAAATTCGTGCGACATGTTCCAACGCGATCCCGCCAAAAACTCCACTGCACTTGATTAAAGTATTAGTAACTAGTTAAGAACTGATGACGACACGTCAATATTGACTGAATAAACTTATTTTCCATCCTCAAAATCATACAGCTTTTTATTAGGTGCGAAAAACATTACAACTTTAAGATGGCGAACACGCTAAGGTAAAAAAGAAAATGTATATATTATTTTCTTATTTTTTTTGGATTTCACACAGATACAGATATAACCTAGATTAACACATAGGATACTTTTTATCCCGGTAGTACGTTCAAGCGGGATAATTTCCGAATACCCACCACGCGGGCGAAGCCGCGGGCGGGAGCTAGTTTATAATATCAGTAGGAACATCAGCCTATAATGTTCCCACTGCTGGGACACAGGCCTCCTTTCTTGGGGAGGTAGTGGACTGTACAGTCGAATTTTTGGTTCTAGGACAAGCTGATTTCCTTCACCGTTTTGAGATCAGTGGTGATAAAATAATTAACACAAACATAAAGCGCCTGTGAGGGTTCGAACCTACGACCTACAACTCGTAAGTTACAGCCATTACCATTGGGCCATCGCTGCTTTTGTATATTGTAATGAATGATATAGGACTATTTATAATGTATGAGGCTTATGTAGAGTACTGGCCTGTCATGAGTAGGTAACTACTACTAGGTACTTTTATAAATGTTAATAAGATCTTGTTCATCCTACCTCCATAAATGGTGATTGACGTAAGCACTGACGTTAAACATCCAATTTGTCAAGTGTAGACATTTTTGGTTTGCGATTCCTGAATGATAATGATGTTACCAACCAACCTCTACTTACCAACCAGTACTTATAGATAACTACATAGTGAGCTGACCACGAAGATCGAGGGTCGTGACTATTATGTTATTCATTACGATCGAAAAGTTACTAATTACACATAGTAATAAAACATAACCGCGAAATATGGGTTTTTGTATAGGGCCTACAAAGAAAAAACACTGAAAAAACGTACCTTTTAAAATAAATAAATACCTAGAGCAGCACAGCCACTTATTTTTCACAATTATTTCATAAATGTCGAATGTCCAAAACACTGAAAAAAATTCAGGACTACTAATCAAACTGAATAGTTGCTGAAATAAATCAACAACCAATGAAAATTCTTGATAAACATACTTTTAAAGTTTTTATCGCTTGAAACTAACAACTCCACAAATTAGTAGAGCAGTGAAAACGAATACGTCACAGCGCCATCTGCAAAACGAAACATAAACTAAACGCAAAGGATCGAGCTTCACCACGCAATCAACTTGAATTCTTTACTAAACTCGGATCACGTTCACTAGATAGCGTTACTAGTTAGTACGTTGAGTATGTTTTCCTTTTCAATTCACACATGTGACGTTTTACGTCAATGTTTACAAACAAATTAGTAAGATGTGTAGAACAATATTGAACACAATAACGATTTTGAAGAATCATGCATGATAGACAATAAGACAGTAATAAATATATTAAGAGTAGGAATCTACTTAGGTAGATTGAAATTTGCCTTCCTTATTGAAACTTTAGAACGTAAGAAAAAAAACACGTTCCTATTACAAATCGAACAAAAACTTATCGAACAAGAACTAATTCTT
The DNA here is from genome assembly GCA_949987655.1 of Polymixis flavicincta. Taxonomy (NCBI): domain Eukaryota; kingdom Metazoa; phylum Arthropoda; class Insecta; order Lepidoptera; family Noctuidae; genus Polymixis; species Polymixis flavicincta. The sequence goes on from OX465184.1 coordinate 17,708,415, forward strand.
GTACTCATATTAATATTACAGGCAGACATTAAATACCTGATCCGAACCCAATCTATATTTAGATTGAATTAGTGAACACTACAGATACCTAATTAAAAAAAGAACACGTTCCACTCACCTTTCTTAGCGCCTTATTCACTTCAGACGGACTGGGCATATAGAAATCCACAATGCCTAACAGGCAATCATCACACCGGCACACATCACTAGGGAGCGAGGACATCGACCCGAAACTGCTGCAACTGTCCATAGAATCCGTCCGCACTAACTTCCCCGTACTCAACGCTTCCATTTTTGCGACCAAAAGCGACTCCATTAAGGATCTAGGTCTTGCTGGGGACCTTGATCTTCGGGCAAAGTCAGGGGACAATGGTCGGCAATGTTCTAAAACGTCTGGCGATAGAGGTCGATGTCGCGTGAAGTTTAGAGCTGACAGGTCCGGAGATAACGCGCGTCGTGACAGGTCCGGCGATATAGGACAAGCCGCGGCGAGATCCGTCGACGAAGTCCGTGTGAGGGGCGGAGTAGCGCTCCGACAATGCGAAGACGTCATCTTAGTCGCCCGCATTGGTACTGATATTGATTACCGCATCACAAGTGTGTGATTGTTATTCTTTCGTCAATCGCGCTAGCCGCAAGACGGCGTGTTAATAGGAATATCCCATCTATAATAGTTTTATTCTTGTTTCTGTCTCATACACAAGGACTTCTAATAACCTTGTCGGTTTGTTTTGTTGGTTAATTGTTACATCCTGCAATATTCGATCACTCGAAAACTTTGATTCGTTTTTATTGCTTATGCTTCAGAACCAGACCTACAATTGTGTCGTTTGAAATTCTTAGGTCTCTAATACAACGTGTATTAGTAGTTATTGCCATAACTTCACTAAAATCAGCGTAAATCAATACCAGAAGGTTTTATAGACATGTTCATAGTTGTTTATTGATTGTATCGGTTAATTGTGGCGATAAATTATTTATTTTTGTGCTGTTAAAATTTTATCGTTTTAAGATCTACGCTTAAGGTATTACACGGTATTTATGTTTGTTAACAGCAGTTTAGTGTGTACTTTCTCTATCTTGAAGTTAATATTTGTACTTAGGTATTGGTACCACGCTTATCTACCTACTTAACGATTAATGTTATCTCTTGTTATAAGAAATGCGTTTTGTGATAGAGGTTTTGAAAATTTAATACTGTGGACCACCGTCTTTAAAATCTATCTGCATAAACATTCACAACCATTTGACAGGCTATCGTATCGAAAATGACACATTTCGATAACCAGCACCCTAATTGCGTAACTCACGATTAATCATAATCCGTTTCAATTTGACAGTTCAACAATATTCATTGCGTTATTTACGTTGTTGAGCAGACAGTTTTTTCGAACATACGAAGCAATGGTTTAACAATCCGTTTCAAAGCGATACAGATTATGATGAATCGGGAGTTACGCAATTAGGGTGCTGATTTGCGTGGCGTGGCTCCCGACAGCAAACAGCTGTCAGAAAAATACCTAGTGGTCGTCTATTTGTTTAAACTGACAAAATTTTCGGATTGTATTTGTGAGCAGCGGTTTATAGGACTTACGATAACATTTATTCATGTTCGATTCGAAACGGAAACGTATCGAACGGTTGTGAATAGTTATGGAAAGAAGGAAAGTTTTATAAAATCTACATTTTTCATGATTCATAAATCATTTCATGATTTTAGTCAGCAAATCAGGTAGATCCCACAGTGGCGAAGAGTGGAATTATGGTCAGGGTAAGCCGGCTGGAGCAAAGACAATCTGCACAGATGGGGGCTCACGAGCGGCTTTTTTTTTTTTTGGGTGGTAAATCATCAAATAACTTCTCCCGCTCTGGGTGGAGCAGGAGGGCTTGTCAGACTTTTACTGACTATAACCCACCCGTGTTCCTTCAGTAGCCCGTATGCCAGGGGCTGTGGTGTCTCTTTCGAACAAACCCGCACCCCTGGCAGGCATCGGCCCTTGCGGGCCCCATCATTTTTGTGCTGACATCTCTTTGAGGCGCGCGTGGAACACAACGCGCCGTCGACTTGGGCTTGGTCCTTACCGGACAGCGAGCTACCCATTACTCGCCGTCCGCAAGCCCATGCCTACGGTGGCCGGAAATCGGCCTGGGATTCCCGACGCCCAGGGCGTCTCCGTATCCTGTTCACGAATGGCTCAGATCTCAAGTGCGTGTGCGGCACCTCCCCACAGACAATGGTTCACCTTCCATCCTGCGCCGCATGCCCTGTTACTTGTGCATTTGACGATCTTGTGACTGCGTCAGCGAGCGGAGTGCGCGTAGCCGAATTTTGGGCTAAAGATGTTTGATTTTATTTATTTTTTGCCATCGATACGCTAAGAAGCGTAAGCCGTTCAAAAAAAAAAAATACTCATGATGGAAAATTAAAGTTTCTTCAGAAGATAAAGCCACAGTCACTGAGATACTGAGTTTTAATCAGAAAATTTTGTAGTACTTACTAATAAATGTATTTAAAAAAATTGTACTTTGAAATAATGAATTGGTAAGAGGTTTTTCTTAAAGGTAAGCCGATGGGAATCTGCTTGTATTGACTCGTCACCACTGATATCCCATCAAACTTCTGAACCAATCAATCCTCTTAACTTAGGCATAACAATATGTAACTGCCAATAGTGCCAACCAGCCTAGTATTGGTAACAATGCAGCTAAAAAGCCAGTTGCCACTGGATTTTCAACTCTCGATGCTCCTCCGTAGCATTGCGAACCCAACAGAGTGTTCGATTTTCTACTCATCTCGGCACCAATGAATTTATTTATCATGCCCACGAAACATCTATAAAACCGTACCGTATAGGACTAAACCAGCAGGGCCCTAATTGACTATGACCACTTAATACGGGCTACTGAAGGAACACGGGTGGGTTTTAGTCAGTAAAAGTCTGACACGCCCTCCTGCTCCACCCAGAGCGGGAGAAGTTATTTGATGAGTCCCCACCCAAACAAAAAAAAAAAAAAAAAAACATTCCTTACTTCGAAACCACGTCAATTCTTAGATCAAAAACGACATCTGCTAATAAATATCGACAAATTGTCACGGAACATAGAGAATATGACATTTCGATTCTATACCGTTACATTGGTTTCCACAAAACACGATATTGACGTAGTTTGAACGTAGTAAGATTCCACGGGGAATCATTATAACCATACAGAATTGGGGCGCAGTTCGTTGAAGATGGAGTGCTCGAAAAAATCACGCCGCGAGATTTTTACGTCTGTGTGAACGTGGAATTACCAGTCTATCTATAGTCCCATACATCAACATGAGATACTGCCCAACTAGCCAACAACCACACTATATTTGTTTACATCGCACGGTTCAAAGCAGGAGACTATTACTTATTCCGCACACATACAAAATGTAGCCTTCGCACACCGTCGGGCCACACCTGCGCGTGAGTTGAAACATGGAGGTAGAGATGCTGGAAGTGTCTCAAGCTTTAATGCACTAGAAATTTAAGCGCGGTTTAAATACAAATAGCTCTAAAACAACTTATTGTTGTGCAGCCGTCTATCGTTCTCATCTTAGCCCATCCTAGCCTTTTCCCAAGTATGCTGGGGTCAGCTTCCAGTCTAACCGTATGCAGCTGAAAATCAGTATTTTACATGGTGCCTGAATATCTAAGCTCCACAACCCAGTTACTGGGTGATACGATACCCCTTGCTAAGACTGGTTATCAGACTTTCGGGTTGCTGACGACCTGTAAAGACTGCCAAAGATGCACGGATGACAGCTGGGACCAACGGCTTGACGGGCTTACCGAGGCAGGGAGAGGTGATGTCATCCATCCAAGGACCAACCGCGGCAAGCGTAGCTTAACCTGATCGACTGACCCGTGCGGGTTTTATTACTAAGCCTCAGCCCCTTTTACAGTTGTTGACATAGAATGATTTAAAATAACTGTAATGAAGATGCTAAAGGACAAACTCAAGGAAGATAGCCACGCTCCAGGTGCTGCGCTGTGCTTTAATCGACGTGATGTGAAAATAACCAAGATCAAATTCTTGCATTATAAAAGTCAACATTATTTGACTCCGACTCTTGCGGAAATATCATCCTCCCAAAAACCCAAAGAGAAAAACATGACAATAAGATTATCTTCAATATATTCATAGAATTCAAATTGTAATTCTAGAAATCACATTCAAAACCCAAAATTGGAAAAAAAAGTATTTAATTTTTAAATTTCCTTCAGTCTTCTGCCAATCTTAATAAAATTCTCAGAAATCAAAAAGGATAACTAATTATTCTAGAAATCACTTTAAAATACCAAAATGTTTAAAATAAGAATTCTATTTTACATTGTCCTTCCATGTTTTCTATTTCCTCGTCGCCTAGTAACAGACCGTTATATAATCCAATATATAAGTTTCCGTCTCTAATGCATGAAGGGAGAGATCATAATATATTCTCTATTGATCCAAGATGCATTATTAAATAATAATTATTTACAGCGAGGACATGATTTGCACACAAACGAAGCTATGAACGTCTGGGAAAGAATTCCCTTTCATAAACCAGATAATTATGGTAGAAAAAAATATGTGAACAGATGGCTTAAAGTGATACTTGAGAAGTATGGTGGGTTATTAAATATTAATTATGAGTTTTGATTCAGTGTTGCATCGGACGGGCTATTATTTATTATAGCTATTTAATTACAGCTGCATGGGTCGATCGATCAGGTTCTGCTACCCATGCCGCGGTTGGTACTTGGATAGGTGACCATTTTTACATACCAAGACCCCTCCGTGCCTCGGAAAGCACGTTAAGCTATTGGTTCGTTCATCTTTGACAGTCGTTACGGGTCGACAGAAGCCCGAAAGTCTGACTACCAGTCTTACTAAGGGGTATCGTGTTTCCTAGTAACGGGTTGTGGGGGCCAGATAGGCAGACATTTCGTGTAACTACTGGTATTCAGCTGCATCCGGTTAGACTGGAAGCCGACCCCCACATAGTTTATTTATCAACCAGGTATTTGCTTTTCTAAGATCATCAATAGATGGAGCATAATAAAATGGAGGACACAGTAGAGCATGCGGTGGAGGTCTGCCCGGCTTCGGCGGAGCTCCGCCCCATGTCCTCGTGGAGGCGATCGGCGGCGGCGATCTCTCGCGTGTGGCCCTGGTCCAGGCCATGCAGCGAAAGTGCAGGGGAAGTCGTCACCTCCTTCTGCGATACAGTAATATTCGTGAGGAGGGAGGCGGCGCACGTGAGGGAGAGGCAATCTATGTGCCCTCACGGCCGAGGGGTGTGGGTTGTTCGAAAGAGATACCGTGGCTCCTGGCACACAGGGAACTGAAGGAACACGGGTGGGTTTTCGTCAGTAAAAGTCTGACATTTCAGGCCCTCCTGCTCCACCCAGAGCGGGACAAGTTATTTGATGATTTTCCACACATTAAAAAAGAAACTGTTCGGGGAAACAAGGCATAATATTATGTCTCTCTCTACGAATATTAAGAATTCAATGCAAGAACCAATAATGCCAATCGACAAACGACTCTACCTCTCAACGTTGCACAATTTGTTGTGCAAAACAATAATAGACAATAACCTCTAACCCCCAAAAGGGCAAAGTATTATTATAATAGTAAAATAAATTAGCAATTTAACGTATAATTCCACAGTCATGTAATAATTCCTCTATCATATTTTGGTATGTGTTTTAGGCCCGTTATACACTACACCGGACTGTAATATACATTTTTGCATTCGGTCAATAAAGTATTCCTCAAAACACGCAGCGGATAATGTAATATTTTTTTTTTTGTGTGTGTATGGCTTCTCGAAGTTGACCTTGAGAGGCCGTGACTATTTAACCGGACTTTCCTGTGGCTGCCTTAAGAAAACTTAAAACTTATAGCCAGGGGCGTAAAACTAATTACATTTCTAAGCGACTGCACGCTGAGGGCACCCCCTGTGGGGTAAGGGCCTCGGCTCAGGGCGTCACGGATAGGGGGACAGCAAGGGCCTGTCCCTTGCTGTCCCCCTTAAATCAAATCATTTTCATTATTATTAAATCTTAGGGAATTTAACTGTACAGGCTGTGCGGTGCGGGCTGACACTTCAACGAGGACGGTCGGGGTATAATGTATGGCTGCGCGTAAGTACTTATATTGCACTCACAGAAACACACCACTCTCCAACGAGTCCAACGACACACATAACACATCTCTTTCTGTCTTGTATATTAATTCTCTTCCTTTCAGTACTTCGAGCTTTTACAGTGTTGTAGTTCGTAAGTGCAATTAAAAATTGTAATTTTAAGAGTGTGAGCCTGGAGTTCTGTCATACAGGTACATACCTGAACCCAGTATCTCCAGACTCCAGCTCTCATAAAGGTTTTAATCTGCCTGTACTATGTACCAAAATTGTACCTTTGGAGATAGGTAAATAAAATATTCTATTCTATGTTTTCAAATTTTTTATCTTATATTTTGAATTGTTTTTCATTATTTTTTTCTACATTGTTTTCACAAATAGAAGCCCAGGATCTAGTAGGTATGTTGTAATATCTTGATTTAAAAGAGTGTCATAGGAGGTTCTTGCATTTTTTTCTCCATAGAGATCTAAGTTTTGGAATAAGCAACTAGCTTCAAGAGATTACTTAACATAATGCTAAGACCCTTAGGAACCTAGCAAAAAAAAAAGTTAAAATAAACGCTAAGTGAAAATGAAGTTAATTGCGCGGACGAGCAATGCGATCCGACGGGGTTCGACGAACAAGCAGAAGCTAGTTATTGCATTGCAATTTTTAAATTCATTTGACATAAGAATATCCATAACAAGTTGTCTGTAGGATCTGACGGCAAGATATATAGAAATATGTCAAGCTATACATTTTTACATTATAGCTGCAGTATGTAACGGCCCTTATGCGCAGGCGCAGCGGGTGGGCCGCACCGCCATGTTGTCTGTCTCGATCTGATCAGTTCATCTATGTTAGGTTAAATTATATGGTTGTTTATGTAAGCTATTTGTCTAAGAATGTTTATGGTATAAGGAGCGTAAACTTTAATATTGCTTTTTTCTAGTTTTTAGTAGCGTTGGCATATCTTTCACGCAGTTTTGGAAAGGTTATCCAATTTAATCACACTAGTGGAGAAATTGTGAAACAGTTAGAATAGCTTTAAATTTTGACAGTTCAACAACATTGCGTTATTTACGTTGTTAAGCTGACAATTTTTTCAATGGTAATTCCACAGGATTTAAAGCACTTTGCAAAATAAACTATCAATCAATAATTCAATCATTTCTAGTTTATTAATTTAATGAACGAGGCGATTCTTAACCTGACTGTACCTTTTTTTGCAAAAAAAACTGGGTGTGTCCCTCCGTGGTGTGTCCAGTTGGCGTTAACTTAAAATGATTTAATTTTAGTAACACTTTGTGGACACGCTTAAGAATCCAGATGGCGAAATAATAAGTGATACTAAAGAGTTTCAGCAACTGAACACACGCGTGTCCAGTCCCTCGTGTCGAGTTGGTGACTAACCCATTATTCTCATGTCAATCCTAGCTAAATTTGGCGTGGAATAATAAACATATTTACAAAAAACCACCGACTTTAATTTCGGAGGTTCGTCTTTGGATCTGTATTTTAGTTTTTGCCACCGACTTCTGAAACTTACGTTATTTTTCACTTTGTGTTATGTTTTTGGAAGTCGGTTGATTTTGTTTGTGTACAACCGTTTTCATTTTTCAGTTTTTAGTTATGGTACCTACCCCGCACCAATTCGTATACCACTACTTGCAATGTAAACAATAGTGACAGAGAACATCATCAAGATACACAAAGTGGATTCAAAACGTATATATATCCTGTCAGGGGTGCTGGTTTGTTCGAAAGAGATACCACAGCCCCTGGCATACGGGCTACTTAGGGAACACAAGTGGGTTTTAGTCAGTAAAAGTCTGACACGCCCTCCTGCTCCACCCAGAGCGGGTGTAGTTATTTGATGATTTCCCACCAAAAAAAAAAAAAAAACCTATTTGTATCGACGCTAACGCAAAACTGCCGAAGCAAAGATACATAAATTTAAATGGGACCATCCCTGAGGCTTAACTTATCCGTCAAAAAATAGTAATTTCGAAATCGATTCACAATTTCGTATATCGCGGACATACAAAAGATACAGACGAATTCAAAACCTGCTCCTTTATGAAGTTGGCTAGAAATATTGCTAGATCTTATTCAGTATCTAAATTATCGATAACTGAACAAGGACACCATCAAACTAAAGTTCTAGAAATAACCTTACCTGTCATAGTTGACAAAAACAACAAGTTTTTGTGCCATATCACATGCGTGTAATGTCCATATGTGTGCGATCGATGCCCTGTTCGATTAGCGATCGCGAGACATATCATGTTTCACACGATCGATCATAATGACAAGTTCGCAATTTGTTATGTTGTTCTGACGTAATAGAGAATGATGGATTTTCTTGGATTTGAGAAGAAAACTCTAAGTTCAGTACTTTGAGAACCACAAAAGTCCAAACTAAAGATTTGCCGACGTGCAATGGAGCGCAGTATTCTAGGTGTCGCATTGACAGAACATATTCGCCACACCACACTGCCCTCAAAAACACAGATTACTGCCGTTGCTTTAAGCTGGAGTGGGGCTGGAGTGGCCACGTCTGCCATATGCCCAATGAGCTGTGGGCCAAAATGCCCACTACGTGTAGCCCTGACACAGCCAGAAGGCGTTGTGGCAGACCCTATAGAAGACAGCAGGACGAACTGGAGAAAACATCAGACCAGTGATCCGCTTTAGCCCCGGATTGAGAGAACTGGAAGTCATAGGGAGAGGCCTTTGCTCAGCTGTGGGGTGATGCGGGCTAACAGTAACACGGTAATAATAAAATTAAGGATAATAAATACTGCCACATAGCCATAATAGCTATGTTTTTTGGAGTGAAAATTTCTTTAGGCGCGTTAGGCATTGTTTGTGATGGGAAAAAACAATTGAACTCGCGAAACTACCGACACCACTGACAACACGAACGTATGAACGAACGTTGAACGTTGTTTAATCTGACGATTCAAAAACTATTTCCTGACGATAAAAAAAATACACACGTAATTGGCTCGGCACTTCTGTCGGCACTCCGGGAGTGCCAGAGTGTTTTTTTTTTGGGTCTTATTTAATTCTTAGATACTACATACTTGGGAATTGGTGATAAGCTCAACTTGATATGTACCAATACATTTGCAATTCCATACCATCATTATCACACCAAGGCGGAGTCGTCTATGAATCTCCTTCACCTGAACAGGTTTTCCTTGCTCCGGCCAACCAGGGTCCAGAGTTTGTTCAAACACTTCCAGGTTGCCCAGTAAATAGTACCTAGGAGTGTAAATGTGGTGCTGTTCCATAAACGATGGGACACTTAAAAGCATATATGTCCTGGTTGTGTTATCAGCTGCACGTTACAGGAACTGATGGATGCTTGTGATGGGGCCAAACATGTAGACGAATTATAGGCCGAGTTCATTTATATTGCCATCGACACCTTAAAGGGGAACCTAGTCGTTGGCTCGAACTCACTTGCTGAAAAGCACGCTGTCTCACCAGGCTTCGTGTTCGACATAGGTAGTACCCGTGACGAGCAGTTAGACGCTAGTCTACACGCACAACATTATTGAGTGAGCTGCAGGATCAGTTATTAGTAAAATGGATGCGAAAAAAAATTGTCTTTCGGAAGATCGGGTTTTATGTAAAAACCACCGCATAAATCAATTACCAATAAAGTTTTTTTTTTTTTTTGAACTTTTTGATAGGTCATTGAGCTTTGTCGGTACTGACATAGTTTTGAAGATTTTACACTTCTTTTATTACCTGAACACGCCCAAAGGAAGGTTATATTAGCAAGAAAAACGTATCTTTGTTGGCTCCTAACTTTTTATTTGTATTCAGTTTCCCTAAAGACAACAATATTAAGACAAAACTACACCATGTTAATTTTTTGAAATACACTGTCGAACAGTGTAGTAATACACTCCCGAAGTTTGTATGGGAAAAATGTGGACTAGATTCACCTTAAGAAGAAGATTTCATACCTATGCCAGAAATGATTTATAGCTGTATCGCTCATCTCAACATCTAACAGCTCAACCATTTAATAAATCAAATTACATATGAAATCATTCTCTTTCGCTTTGTATTCTGTTTCCCTAAAGACAACAATATTAAGACAAAACTACACCATGTTAATTTTTTGAAATACACTGTCGAACAGTGTAGTAATACACTCCCGAAGTTTGTATGGGAAAAATGTGGACTAGATTCACCTTAAGAAGAAGATTTCATACCTATGCCAGAAATGATTTATAGCTGTATCGCTCATCTCAACATCTAACAGCTCAACCATTTAATAAATCAAATTACATATGAAATCATTCTCTTTCGCTTTGTATTCTGTTTCCCTAAAGACAACAATATTATGACAAAACTACACCATGTTAATTTTTTGAAATACACTGTCGAACAGTGTAGTAATACACTCCCGAAGTTTGTATGGGAAAAATGTGGACTAGATTCACCTTAAGAAGAAGATTTCATACCTATGCCAGAAATGATTTATAGCTGTATCGCTCATCTCAACATCTAACAGCTCAACCATTTAATAAATCAAATTACATATGAAATCATTCTCTTTCGCTTTGTATTCTGTTTCCCTAAAGACAACAATATTAAGACAAAACTACACCATGTTAATTTTTTGAAATACACTGTCGAACAGTGTAGTAATACACTCCCGAAGTTTGTATGGGAAAAATGTGGACTAGATTCACCTTAAGAAGAAGATTTCATACCTATGCCAGAAATGATTTATAGCTGTATCGCTCATCTCAACATCTAACAGCTCAACCATTTAATAAATCAAATTACATATGAAATCATTCTCTTTCGCTTTGTTGGTTTTATCGTTTCAGTAACCAAATATATCTCTCCAACATTAAAATCATTTAACTGATTCGTGACCACATTTAATTATTTCTCACACGCACTGAAATTCAATTAACTGAATATAAAATTAATATATTATAATTTCTTCACACCGAGTAGAGTGAAAAAGTTGAATTAATCAACGAACATGACAAGTTACAAATGATTATTAAAAAAAACTCATAGGAACTTGTAGGAAAGTGTAACACCAAAATTGTTTATGTTATTGAGCAATTACTAAACTATTTGATTATAAATATTTTGATCGAGTTGATTCAATTTTAGGAGCTCAATCAAGCTTCGTTCTAGATACAAATTATTTTGATATGTAAACAAAGTATCAGTGGCGATGGGTGTATTTATGGCCACGGTAAGCCGATGTAGGTGAACTTGGCAGATCATTTCCCAGCAGAGCATAAAAAAATGTGAGTTCTATTGGCATGCGGATGAGTTCTTGAGTTCCTTATACTTAAAAAAAATAGTTCAGGCGTTTTTGCCTGAAAAAAAGTCGAATGAAAATATGCTCTGCTAACTTCCGACAGCAGATCATTTTTTCCAAAATTAAAATTTTAAAACTGATTTCGGCACACAGTGATGAGATCTATAGTTCCTTATACTTTTCCGGAAGAGTTCTGCCGTCCTAAGTCATGAAATAAATAAAAAAGAAAATGTTACCCGCTACACGAAAAAGATAATATTTTTTAAAGAGGCGCCTGATAAATTTGCAGCTTCTCGTAGATTCTAAGTTTAGTAGCAGCCAAGACCCCCGGGAACATAAAAAAAAACAAAAAGAATGCAGATGTCCCTAAAAATTATCAGCAGTGCCTTATGAAAAAGATAGACTACAAGAAACCTAGATTTCAAGGAGAGATTAAGTTGGGATGATAAAAAAAAGTTTGTATACAACTGAGGAATTCCAAGTTTCATGTTGCAACTATAAAATAACTATACCAAAACATTCAAAGGATCCCAGAACTCCGACTCAGGTATCAGCAGAGCATGGGTGAATATATAAGATAATTTAAATCGTAATTTTAATCAGGGGTATAGGAAGATGGTTCACACAAATAATTGACTGGCCCTCCGGACCGGGAACTCCACGGTTTCTCATGCAACACTAAAAGAGCTATCGAAAAATATGCATTGCTGCCCCAGAACTCCAACTTAGGTATCAGCAGAGCATGGGTGAAGATATAAGATAATTTAATCAGGATTTTAATCAGTGGTATAGGAAGATGGATCAAAAAAAATTATGAGTAGCACTCAGGAGCGGGAACTCCACGGTTTCATATGAAACACTAAAAGACCTATCCAAATATATGCATTGATGTCCCGGAACTCCGACTCAGGTATCAGCAGAGCATGGGTGAAGATATAAGATTATTTAATCAGGATTTTAATCAGTGGTATAGGATAATGGATTTAAAAAAATAATGAGTGGCACTCCAGACCGGGAACTCCACGGTTTTATATGAACGACTAAAAGACCTATCCAAATATATGCATTGATGTCCCAGAACTCCGACTCAGGTATCAGCAGAGCATGTGTGAAGATATAAGATAATTTAATCAGGATTTTAATTAGTGGTATAGGAAGATGGAATAAAAAAATATTTGGTGGAACTTAGGAGCGGGAACTCCACGGTTTCATATGAACCACTAAAAGACCTACCCAAAAACATGCATTGGTGTCCCAGAACTCCTACTTAGGTATCAGCAGAGCATGGGTGACGATGTAAGATAATTTAATCAGGATTTTTATCAGTGGTAAAGGAAGATGGATTTAAAAAAAAAATGAGTGGCACTCCGGACCGGGAACTCCACGGTTTCTCATGCAACACTAAAAGAGCTATCCAAAAATATTCATTGCTGCCCCAGAACTCCAACTCAGGTATCAGCAGAGCATAGGTGAACATATGAGATAGTAAAGCACAGGATTTTATTAATTGGTATAGGTAGATGGATCAAAAAAAATTATGTGTAGCACTCAGGACCGGGAACTCCACGGTTTCTCATACAGCACTAAAAGAGCTATCCAAAAACATGCATCGATGTCCCAGAACTCCTACTCAGGTATCAGCAGAGCATGGGTGAAGATGTAAGATAATTTACTCAGGATTTTAATCACTGGTACAGGAAGATGGAATAAAAAAAATATTGAGTGGATCTTAGGAGCGGGAACTCCACGGTTTCATATGAACCACTAAAAGACCTATCCAAAAACATGCATCGATGTCCCAGAACTCCTACTCAGGTATCAGCAGAGCATGGGTGAAGATGTAAGATAATTTACTCAGAATTTTAATCACTGGTACAGGAAGATGGAATAAAAAAAATATTGAGTGGAACTTAGGAGCGGGAACACCAAGGTTTCATATGAACCACTAAAAGACCTGTCCAAAAACATGCATTGGTGTCCCAGAACTCTTACTCAGGTATCAGCAGAGCATGGGTGAAGATATAAGATAATTTAATCAGGATTTTAATCACTGGTATAGGAAGATGGAATAAAAATAATATTGAGTAGAACTTAGGAGCGGGAACTCCACGGTTTCTGACGCCATACTACAAGGGCTATCCAAAAATACGCATTGCTGCCCCAGAAATCCAACTCAGATATCAGCAGAGCATAGGTGAACATAATGAGAAAATAAAGCAGAGGATTTTAATCATTGGAATAGGTAAATGGATCAAAAAAAAATATGAGTAGCACTCAGGACCGGGAACTTCACGGTTTCTCATACAGCACTAAAAGAGCTATCCAAAAACATGCATCGATGTCCCAGAACTCCTACTCAGGTATCATCAGAGCATGGGTGAAGATGTAAGATAATTTACTCAGGATTTTAATCACTGGTACAGGAAGATGGAATAAAAAAAATATTGAGTGGATCTTAGGAGCGGGAACTCCACGGTTTCATATGAACCACTAAAAGACCTGTCCAAAAACATGCATTGGTCTCCCAGAACTCCTACTCAGGTATCAGCAGAGCATGGGTGAAGATGTAAGATAATTTACTCAGGATTTTAATCACTGGTATAGGAAGATGGAATAAAAAAAATATTGAGTAGAACTTAGGAGCGGGGACTCCACGGTTTCAGATGAACCACTAAAAGACCTGTCCAAAAACATGCATTGGTGTCCCAGAACTCTTACTCAGGTATCAGCAGAGCATGGGTGAAGATATAAGATAATTTTATCAGGATTTTAATCACTGGTATAGAATGATGGAATAAAAAAATATTGAATGGAACTTAGGAGCGGGAACTCCACGGTTTCTCATGCAATACTAAAAGGGCTAACCAAAAATATGCATTGCTGCCCCAGAACTCCAACTCAGATATCAGCAGAGCATAGGTGAACATATGAGATAGTAAAGCACAGGATTTTAATCACTGGTATAGGAAGATGGAATAAAAAAAATATGAGTAGCACTCAGGACCGGGAACTCCACGGTTTCTCATACAGCACTAAAAGAGCTATCCAAAAACATGCATCGATGTCCCAGAACTCCTACTCAGGTATCAGCAGAGCATGGGTGAAGATGTAAGATAATTTACTCTGGATTTTAATCACTGGTAAAGGAAGATGGAATAAAAAAAATATTGAGTGGATCTTAGGAGCGGGAACTCCACGGTTTCATATGAACCACTAAAAGACCTGTCCAAAAACATGCATTGGTCTCCCAGAACTCCTACTCAGGTATCAGCAGAGCATGGGTGAAGATGTAAGATAATTTACTCAGGATTTTAATCACTGGTATAGGAAGATGGAATAAAAAAAATATTGAGTAGAACTTAGGAGCGGGAACTCTACGGTTTCAGATGAACCACTAAAAGACCTGTCCAAAAACATGCATCGATGTCCCAGAACTCCTACTCAGGTATCAGCAGAGCATGGGTGAAAATGTAAGATAATTTACTCAGGATTTTAATCACTGGTACAGGAAGATGGAATAAAAAAAATATTGAGTGGATCTTAGGAGCGGGAACTCCACGGTTTCATATGAACCACTAAAAGACCTGTCCAAAAACATGCATTGGTCTCCCAGAACTCCTACTCAGGTATCAGCAGAGCATGGGTGAAGATGTAAGATAATTTACTCAGGATTTTAATCACTGGTATAGGAAGATGGAATAAAAAAAATATTGAGTAGAACTTAGGAGCGGGAACTCCACGGTTTCAGATGAACCACTAAAAGACCTGTCCAAAAACATGCATTGGTGTCCCAGAACTCTTACTCAGGTATCAGCAGAGCATGGGTGAAGATATAAGATAATTTTATCAGGATTTTAATCACTGGTATAGAATGATGGAATAAAAAAAATATTGAGTGGAACTTAGGAGCGGGAACTCCACGGTTTCTCATGCAATACTAAAAGGGCTAACCAAAAATATGCATTGCTGCCCCAGAACTCCAACTCAGATATCAGCAGAGCATAGGTGAACATATGAGATAGTAAAGCACAGGATTTTAATCATTGGAATAGGTAAATGGATCAAAAAAAAATATGAGTAGCACTCAGGACCGGGAACTCCACGGTTTCTCATACAGCACTAAAAGAGCTATCCAAAAACATGCATCGATGTCCCAGAACTCCTACTCAGGTATCAGCAGAGCATGGGTGAAGATGTAAGATAATTTACTCTGGATTTTAATCACTGGTATAGGAAGATGGAATAAAAAAAATATCGAGTGGAACTTAGGAGCGGGAACTCCACGGTTTCATATGAACCACTAAAAGACCTGTCCAAAAACATGCATTGGTGTCCCAGAACTCTTACTCAGGTATCAGCAGAGCATGGGTGAAGAAATAAGATAATTTAATCAGGATTTTAATCACTGGTATAGGAAGATGGAATAAAAAAAATATTGAGTAGAACTTAGGAGCGGGAACTCCACGGTTTCTGACGCAATACTAAAAGGGCTATCCAAAAATACGCATTGCTGCCCCAGAACTCCAACTCAGATATCAGCAGAGCATAGGTGAACATAATGAGAAAATAAAGCAGAGGATTTTAATCATTGGTATAGGTAGATGGATCAAAAAAAATTATGAGTAGCACTCAGGAGCGGGAACTCCACGGTTTCTCATACAACACTAAAAGAGCTATCCAAGAACATGCATTGGTGTCCCAGAACTCTTACTCAGGTATCAGCAGAGCATGGGTGAAGATATAAGATAATTTACTCAGGATTTTAATCACTGGTATAGGAAGATGGAATAAAAAAATATTGAGTAGAACTTAGGAGCGGGAACTCCACGGTTTCTCATGCAATACTAAAAGGGCTATCCAAAAATATGCATTTCTGCCCCAGAACTCCAACTCAGATATCAGCAGAGCATAGGTGAACATATGAGAAAGTAAAGCACAGGATTTTAATCATTGGTATAGGTAGATGGATCAAAAAAAATTATGAGTAGCACTCAGGAGCGAGAACTCCACAGTTTCTCATGCAACACTAAAATACCTATCTAAAAACATGCATCGGTGCCCCAGAACTCCAACTCAGATATCAGCAGAGCATGGGTGTAGATGTAAGATAATTTACTCAGGATTTCAATTACTGGTACAGGAAGATGGAATAAAAAAAAATTTGAGTGGAACTTAGGAGCGGGAACACCAAGGTTTCATATGAACCACTAAAAGACCTGTCCAAAAACATGCATTGGTGTCCCAGATCTCTTACTCAGGTATCAGCAGAGCATGGGTGAAGATATAAGATAATTTACTCAGGATTTTAATCATTGGTATAGGTAGATGGATCAAAAATAAATATGAGTAGCACTCAGGAGCGAGAACTCCACAGTTTCTCATGCAACACTAAAATAGCTATCTAAAAACATGCATCGGTGTCCCAGAACTCCTAATCAGGTATCAGCAGAGCATGGGTGAAGATGTAAGATAATTTAATCAGGATTTTAATCAGTGGTATAGGAAGATAAATCAACAAAAAAATTGAGTGGCACTCAGGAGCGGGAACTCCACGGTTTCATATGAACCACTAAAAGACCTGTCCAAAAACTTGCATTGGTGTCCCAGAACTCTTACTCAGGTATCAGCAGAGCATGGGTGAACATATGAGATAGTAAAGCACAGGATTTTAATCATTGGTATAGGTAGATGGATCAAAAAAAAATATGAGTAGCACTCAGGAGCGGGAACTCCACGGTTTCTCATGCAACACTAAAAGAACTATCCAAAAATATGCATTGCTGTCCCAGAACTCGAAATCTCGATAATTAAATTATCTTATCTTATAATATCTCATGTTCTGCTGATACCTGAGTTGGAGTTCTGGGGCAGCAATGAATATTTTTGGATAGGACTTTTAGTAGTGCATATGAAACCTTAGGAGTTTCCGCTCCTGAGTGCCACTCATAATTTTTGATGATCCATCTCCTATACCACTCATTAAAAGCCTGAGCTTTATTCTCTCATATATTCACCCATGCTCTGCTGATACCTGAGTAGGAGTTCTGGAACACCAATGCATCTTTTTGGATAGCTCTTTTAGTGGTTCATTTGAAACCGTGGAGTTCCTGCTCCTAAGTTCCACTCAATATTTTTTTTATTCCATCTTCCTATACTGCTGATTAAAATCCTGATTAAATTATCTTATATCTTCACCCATGCTCTGCTGATACGTGAGTCGGAGTTTTGGAACATCAATGCATATATTTGGTTAGGTCTTTTAGTGGTTCATATGAAACCGCGGAGTTACC
Organism: Polymixis flavicincta; assembly: GCA_949987655.1. Classification (NCBI taxonomy): domain Eukaryota; kingdom Metazoa; phylum Arthropoda; class Insecta; order Lepidoptera; family Noctuidae; genus Polymixis; species Polymixis flavicincta. Next base: position 17,726,159 of record OX465184.1, read on the forward strand.
GGTCCGGAGCTCCACTCATTTTTTTTTAAATCCATCATCCTATACCAATGATTAAAATCCTGATTAAATTATCTTACATCTTCACCCATGCTCTGCTGATACCTGATTAGGAGTTCTGGGAGACCAATGCATGTTTTTGGACAGGTCTTTTAGTGGTTCATATGAAACCGTGGAGTTCCCGCTCCTAAGATCCACTCAATATTTTTTTTATTCCATCTTCCTGTACCAGTGATTAAAATCCTGAGTAAATTATCTTACATTTTCACCCATGCTCTGCTGATACCTGAGTAGAAGTTCTGGGACATCGATGCATGTTTTTGGATAGCTCTTTTAGTGCTGTATGAGAAACCGTGGAGTTCCCGGTCCTGAGTGCTACTCATATTTTTTTTTGATCCATTTACCTATTCCAATGATTAAAATCCTCTGCTTTATTTTCTCATTATGTTCACCTATGCTCTGCTGATATCTGAGTTGGAGTTCTGAGGCAGCAATGCGTATTTTTGGATAGCCCTTTTAGTATTGCATGAGAAACCGTGGAGTTCCCGCTCCTAAGTTCCACTCAATATTTTTTTTATTCCATCATTCTATACCAGTGATTAAAATCCTGATAAAATTATCTTATATCTTCACCCATGCTCTGCTGATACCTGAGTAAGAGTTCTGGGACACCAATGCATGTTTTTGGACAGGTATTTTAGTGGTTCATCTGAAACCGTGGAGTTCCTGCTCCTAAGTTCTACTCAATATATTTTTTATTCCATCTTCCTATACCACTGATTAAAATCCTGATTAAATTATCTTACATCTTCACCCATGCTCTGCTGATACCTGAGTAGGAGTTCTGGGAGACCAATGCATGTTTTTGGACAGGTCTTTTAGTGGTTCATATGAAACCGTGGAGTTCCCGCTCCTAAGATCCACTCAATATTTTTTTTATTCCATCTTCCTGTACCAGTGATTAAAATCCTGAGTAAATTATCTTACATTTTCACCCATGCTCTGCTGATACCTGAGTAGGAGTTCTGGGACATCGATGCATGTTTTTGGACAGGTCTTTTAGTGGTTCATATGAAACCGTGAAGTTCCCGCTCCTAAGTTCCACTCAATATTTTTTTTATTCCATCTTCCTATACCACTGATTAAAGTCTTTTAGTGGTTCATATGAAACCGTGGAGTTCCCGCTCCTAAGTTCCACTCAATATTTTTTTTATTCCATCTTCCTATACCACTGATTAAAATCCTGATTCAATTATCTTACATCTTCACCCATGCTCTGCTGATACCTGAGTCGGAGTTCTGGGACATCAATGCATATATTTGGATAGGTCTTTTAGTGTTTCATATGAAAACGTGGAGTTCCCGCTCCTGAGTTCTACTCATAATTTTTTTTGATCCATCTTCCTATGCCACTGATTAAAATCTTGATTAAATTATCTTACATCTTCACCCATGCTCTGCTGATACCTGAGTAGGAGGAGTTCTGGGACATCGATGCATGTTTTTGGATAGCTCTTTTAGTGCTGTATGAGAAACCGTGGAGTTCCCGGTCCTGAGTGCTACTCATATTTTTTTTTGATCCATTTACCTATTCCAATGATTAAAATCCTGTGCTTTACTATCTCATATGTTCACCTATGCTCTGCTGATATCTGAGTTGGAGTTCTGGGGCAGCAATGCATATTTTTGGTTAGCCCTTTTAGTATTGCATGAGAAACCGTGGAGTTCCCGCTCCTAAGTTCCACTCAATATTTTTTTTATTCCATCATTCTATACCAGTGATTAAAATCCTGATAAAATTATCTTATATCTTCACCCATGCTCTGCTGATACCTGAGTAAGAGTTCTGGGACACCAATGCATGTTTTTGGACAGGTCTTTTAGTGGTTCATCTGAAACCGTGGAGTTCCCGCTCCTAAGTTCTTTTCAATATTTTTTTTATTCCATCTTCCTATACCAGTGATTAAAATCCTGAGTAAATTATCTTACATCTTCACCCATGCTCTGCTGATACCTGAGTAGGAGTTCTGGGAGACCAATGCATGTTTTTGGACAGGTCTTTTAGTGGTTCATATGAAACCGTGGAGTTCCCGCTCCTAAGATCCACTCAATATTTTTTTTATTCCATCTTCCTGTACCAGTGATTAAAATCCTGAGTAAATTATCTTACATTTTCACCCATGCTCTGCTGATACCTGAGTAAGAGTTCTGGGACACCAATGCATGTTTTTGGACAGGTCTTTTAGTGGTTCATCTGAAACCGTGGAGTTCCCGCTCCTAAGTTCTTTTCAATATTTTTTTTATTCCATCTTCCTATACCAGTGATTAAAATCCTGAGTAAATTATCTTACATCTTCACCCATGCTCTGCTGATACCTGAGTAGGAGTTCTGGGAGACCAATGCATGTTTTTGGACAGGTCTTTTAGTGGTTCATATGAAACCGTGGAGTTCCCGCTCCTAAGATCCACTCAATATTTTTTTTATTCCATCTTCCTTTACCAGTGATTAAAATCCAGAGTAAATTATCTTACATCTTCACCCATGCTCTGCTGATACCTGAGTAGGAGTTCTGGGACATCGATGCATGTTTTTGGATAGCTCTTTTAGTGCTGTATGAGAAACCGTGGAGTTCCCGGTCCTGAGTGCTACTCATATTTTTTTTTGATCCATTTACCTATTCCAATGATTAAAATCCTGTGCTTTACTATCTCATATGTTCACCTATGCTCTGCTGATATCTGAGTTGGAGTTCTGGGGCAGCAATGCATATTTTTGGTTAGCCCTTTTAGTATTGCATGAGAAACCGTGGAGTTCCCGCTCCTAAGTTCCACTCAATATTTTTTTTATTCCATCTTCCTATACCAGTGATTAAAATCCTGAGTAAATTATCTTACATCTTCACCCATGCTCTGCTGATACCTGAGTAGGAGTTCTGGGAGACCAATGCATGTTTTTGGACAGGTCTTTTAGTGGTTCATATGAAACCGTGGAGTTCCCGCTCCTAAGATCCACTAAATATTTTTTTTATTCCATCTTCCTTTACCAGTGATTAAAATCCAGAGTAAATTATCTTACATCTTCACCCATGCTCTGCTGATACCTGAGTAGGAGTTCTGGGAGACCAATGCATGTTTTTGGACAGGTCTTTTAGTGGTTCATATGAAACCGTGGAGTTCCCGCTCCTAAGATCCACTCAATATTTTTTTTATTCCATCTTCCTTTACCAGTGATTAAAATCCTGAGTAAATTATCTTACATCTTCACCCATGCTCTGCTGATACCTGAGTAGGAGTTCTGGGAGACCAATGCATGTTTTTGGACAGGTCTTTTAGTGGTTCATCTGAAACCGTGGAGTCCCCGCTCCTAAGTTCTACTCAATATTTTTTTTATTCCATCTTCCTATACCAGTGATTAAAATCCTGAGTAAATTATCTTACATCTTCACCCATGCTCTGCTGATACCTGAGTAGGAGTTCTGGGAGACCAATGCATGTTTTTGGACAGGTCTTTTAGTGGTTCATATGAAACCGTGGAGTTCCCGCTCCTAAGATCCACTCAATATTTTTTTTATTCCATCTTCCTTTACCAGTGATTAAAATCCAGAGTAAATTATCTTACATCTTCACCCATGCTCTGCTGATACCTGAGTAGGAGTTCTGGGACATCGATGCATGTTTTTGGATAGCTCTTTTAGTGCTGTATGAGAAACCGTGGAGTTCCCGGTCCTGAGTGCTACTCATATTTTTTTTTGATCCATTTACCTATTCCAATGATTAAAATCCTGTGCTTTACTATCTCATATGTTCACCTATGCTCTGCTGATATCTGAGTTGGAGTTCTGGGGCAGCAATGCATATTTTTGGTTAGCCCTTTTAGTATTGCATGAGAAACCGTGGAGTTCCCGCTCCTAAGTTCCACTCAATATTTTTTTTATTCCATCTTCCTATACCAGTGATTAAAATCCTGAGTAAATTATCTTACATCTTCACCCATGCTCTGCTGATACCTGAGTAGGAGTTCTGGGAGACCAATGCATGTTTTTGGACAGGTCTTTTAGTGGTTCATCTGAAACCGTGGAGTCCCCGCTCCTAAGTTCTACTCAATATTTTTTTTATTCCATCTTCCTATACCAGTGATTAAAATCCTGAGTAAATTATCTTACATCTTCACCCATGCTCTGCTGATACCTGAGTAGGAGTTCTGGGAGACCAATGCATGTTTTTGGACAGGTCTTTTAGTGGTTCATACGAAACCGTGGAGTTCCCGCTCCTAAGATCCACTCAATATTTTTTTTATTCCATCTTCCTTTACCAGTGATTAAAATCCAGAGTAAATTATCTTACATCTTCACCCATGCTCTGCTGATACCTGAGTAGGAGTTCTGGGACATCGATGCATGTTTTTGGATAGCTCTTTTAGTGCTGTATGAGAAACCGTGGAGTTCCCGGTCCTGAGTGCTACTCATATTTTTTTTTGATCCATTTACCTATTCCAATGATTAAAATCCTGTGCTTTACTATCTCATATGTTCACCTATGCTCTGCTGATATCTGAGTTGGAGTTCTGGGGCAGCAATGCATATTTTTGGTTAGCCCTTTTAGTATTGCATGAGAAACCGTGGAGTTCCCGCTCCTAAGTTCCACTCAATATTTTTTTATTCCATCATTCTATACCAGTGATTAAAATCCTGATAAAATTATCTTATATTTTCACCCATGCTCTGCTGATACCTGAGTAAGAGTTCTGGGACACCAATGCATGTTTTTGGACAGGTCTTTTAGTGGTTCATCTGAAACCGTGGAGTCCCCGCTCCTAAGTTCTACTCAATATTTTTTTTATTCCATCTTCCTATACCAGTGATTAAAATCCTGAGTAAATTATCTTACATCTTCACCCATGCTCTGCTGATACCTGAGTAGGAGTTCTGGGAGACCAATGCATGTTTTTGGACAGGTCTTTTAGTGGTTCATATGAAACCGTGGAGTTCCCGCTCCTAAGATCCACTCAATATTTTTTTTATTCCATCTTCCTGTACCAGTGATTAAAATCCTGAGTAAATTATCTTACATCTTCACCCATGCTCTGCTGATACCTGAGTAGGAGTTCTGGGACATCGATGCATGTTTTTGGATAGCTCTTTTAGTGCTGTATGAGAAACCGTGAAGTTCCCGGTCCTGAGTGCTACTCATATTTTTTTTTGATCCATTTACCTATTCCAATGATTAAAATCCTCTGCTTTATTTTCTCATTATGTTCACCTATGCTCTGCTGATATCTGAGTTGGATTTCTGGGGCAGCAATGCGTATTTTTGGATAGCCCTTGTAGTATGGCGTCAGAAACCGTGGAGTTCCCGCTCCTAAGTTCTACTCAATATTATTTTTATTCCATCTTCCTATACCAGTGATTAAAATCCTGATTAAATTATCTTATATCTTCACCCATGCTCTGCTGATACCTGAGTAAGAGTTCTGGGACACCAATGCATGTTTTTGGACAGGTCTTTTAGTGGTTCATATGAAACCTTGGTGTTCCCGCTCCTAAGTTCCACTCAATATTTTTTTTATTCCATCTTCCTGTACCAGTGATTAAAATTCTGAGTAAATTATCTTACATCTTCACCCATGCTCTGCTGATACCTGAGTAGGAGTTCTGGGACATCGATGCATGTTTTTGGATAGGTCTTTTAGTGGTTCATATGAAACCGTGGAGTTCCCACTCCTAAGATCCACTCAATATTTTTTTTATTCCATCTTCCTGTACCAGTGATTAAAATCCTGAGTAAATTATCTTACATCTTCACCCATGCTCTGCTGATACCTGAGTAGGAGTTCTGGGACATCGATGCATGTTTTTGGATAGCTCTTTTAGTGCTGTATGAGAAACCGTGGAGTTCCCGGTCCTGAGTGCTACACATAATTTTTTTTGATCCATCTACCTATACCAATTAATAAAATCCTGTGCTTTACTATCTCATATGTTCACCTATGCTCTGCTGATACCTGAGTTGGAGTTCTGGGGCAGCAATGAATATTTTTGGATAGCTCTTTTAGTGTTGCATGAGAAACCGTGGAGTTCCCGGTCCGGAGTGCCACTCATTTTTTTTTAAATCCATCTTCCTTTACCACTGATAAAAATCCTGATTAAATTATCTTACATCGTCACCCATGCTCTGCTGATACCTAAGTAGGAGTTCTGGGACACCAATGCATGTTTTTGGGTAGGTCTTTTAGTGGTTCATATGAAACCGTGGAGTTCCCGCTCCTAAGTTCCACTAAATATTTTTTTATTCCATCTTCCTATACCACTAATTAAAATCCTGATTAAATTATCTTATATCTTCACACATGCTCTGCTGATACCTGAGTCGGAGTTCTGGGACATCAATGCATATATTTGGATAGGTCTTTTAGTCGTTCATATAAAACCGTGGAGTTCCCGGTCTGGAGTGCCACTCATTATTTTTTTAAATCCATCATCCTATACCACTGATTAAAATCCTGATTAAATAATCTTATATCTTCACCCATGCTCTGCTGATACCTGAGTCGGAGTTCCGGGACATCAATGCATATATTTGGATAGGTCTTTTAGTGTTTCATATGAAACCGTGGAGTTCCCGCTCCTGAGTGCTACTCATAATTTTTTTTGATCCATCTTCCTATACCACTGATTAAAATCCTGATTAAATTATCTTATATCTTCACCCATGCTCTGCTGATACCTAAGTTGGAGTTCTGGGGCAGCAATGCATATTTTTCGATAGCTCTTTTAGTGTTGCATGAGAAACCGTGGAGTTCCCGGTCCGGAGGGCCAGTCAATTATTTGTGTGAACCATCTTCCTATACCCCTGATTAAAATTACGATTTAAATTATCTTATATATTCACCCATGCTCTGCTGATACCTGAGTCGGAGTTCTGGGATCCTTTGAATGTTTTGGTATAGTTATTTTATAGTTGCAACATGAAACTTGGAATTCCTCAGTTGTATACAAACTTTTTTTTATCATCCCAACTTAATCTCTCCTTGAAATCTAGGTTTCTTGTAGTCTATCTTTTTCATAAGGCACTGCTGATAATTTTTAGGGACATCTGCATTCTTTTTGTTTTTGTTTATGTTCCCGGGGGTCTTGGCTGCTACTAAACTTAGAATCTACGAGAAGCTGCAAATTTATCAGGCGCCTCTTTAAAAAATATTATCTTTTTCGTGTAGCGGGTAACATTTTCTTTTTTATTTATTTCATGACTTAGGACGGCAGAACTCTTCCGGAAAAGTATAAGGAACTATAGATCTCATCACTGTGTGCCGAAATCAGTTTTAAAATTTTAATTTTGGAAAAAATGATCTGCTGTCGGAAGTTAGCAGAGCATATTTTCATTCGACTTTTTTTCAGGCAAAAACGCCTGAACTATTTTTTTTAAGTATAAGGAACTCAAGAACTCATCCGCATGCCAATAGAACTCACATTTTTTTATGCTCTGCTGGGAAATGATCTGCCAAGTTCACCCACATGGTAAGCCGTTACAAAAAAAAACAGTCACTGCGTGATGCAGGTTTCTTCAGAAGATAAGGCCCCACTTTTACTAATAGGTACTGAGTCGGAATCAGAGAATTTTGCACGGAACGTTTGCTTTTCTTTGCGCGTAGGCATTTTTTCAGTAATACTTAGAAACACATACCAATTAATTCTAGATACTTTGAAATAATGAATATTGGATCGATGGGAGGTGGGATTTCTTAAAGATAAGCCGATGGGAATCGGCTTGTTTTGACCCGTCGCCACTGCAAAGTGTGATGCTCTTATCGTATGCTGCACCGGTTAACGTCATCACGTCAACGCCAGCCAGCAATCCAGAGCTGGGGCTGTCTCTCGTATAGAGTCACAGCATTATGCTGAGCGATGACCGTTTTGCGTGGAGGTGACGCCTGTTTTCCCTTAAATTGTTGTATTTCGTGTTTGTGTTCCCATGTACTAGGGGACGAGCCTGTTGCCAATAATCGGTGCAATCAATCGGTTGATTACCAACACTAATAACTATACAGGCTGACTTGTAATTTGACAGGAATACGTCAAATATCAAGTTACCCTGTATAAAACTTCTACAGGTAACTTAATTAAGAATATACTTTTAAGTTGAGTTCAAGTGAGTTATTTTGTTACTAAAGCAAAGTGAAAAAGTGCACCAGTATTTTAATCAATTAATGTCTTAATGGCAATTAATATGCGAAATATTTCACAAGTTCATCATTAAAAACCCTGCTTGCAAATAATCCTAACAGTAACTTAAAGTAACATGAGGACCTACCAGTCAAGTTCAACAACAAAAACCTTAATAGCGGGAAGTGCCCTGCATGGCCGGCATACTTGCAGCCAATTAACTCCTTTACCGAGAAACATCCACATTATTTTGTTAATCATTCAACTTCCATGTATTTATTAGTGACAAGAATTTTGAGGAAAAAATCTTGACCCAATTTGTTGAATGAGTTTTATTTACTCGTAAATATTATATCGCATTAAGTCTGTGAAAATGATACATTTTGTAGGAATTGAAAAACCAGTAGTGAGATAATCGAGAAATGACTGACTATGTTTAACCCAAATAAAAGAACATGCTGACAATGTGACACAACGTAATGGTGTACTTGCATCCAATCAAAGGAAGAGGCTTAAGACGTACCTAATAAAAAAATACAGCTCTATGTACGTATATTTAACTTGTTCTCTATCCAAATGCACCTTCACATTAACTACTGCTGCTATGCTTCTGAATTAGTATTTTTTGTGAGGTTGTATTTTTTAATTTTCTTTATGTCTGAGTACTATTAAGGAGTTTAACACAATGGAACTGAACTTATCCCCGACTCCAGCAAAAGAAGGCTGGTTTTCAAAGTTATGAACACACTACATAATTCACAACACTTTTTGTTAAACTTAATTTAAACTTAGACATTTAATATGAAACCAAACACCGCTACAACTTTAATACATAATTCCCTCCCTAAACAAAATATCATAAACATGAAATATCTAAACATTCATATATTCATTGGGCAGTGACCATACGACTATATATCAACGAGCTGTAACTTAGATGCATTATGCTATGAATTGCGCTATAGCTAAATGTCGCCCGTCATAGCTAAGTTACATTTAAGTTATAGCTTAGCCAGTATGTTGATCAAACGGTTCTGGGTTATTAAATTGATAGGACTGGTAAGTGAATGTGTTGCGAAAGTTGGGTGTTCATTTGTGTGGGAATATGGGTTAATAGATTTGGTGTACGTGAAATTAAGCAAAATTGTGGTTCAAGCCTGAGTAAAACTAAAGGCTTATTGGCTTAATGCTGCTATACTGTTATGGTCATAGTTTTTGAATAACAGAATAAATAAAAAATCAAAAAAATCAATAGTCATTTATTCAAACTAGGCTGAGAGTCAGCTCTTTTTGCAAGTCAAAATTACATAAGACAGTCCGCCAAAACGCCCCCCCCTAAATAAAAAAAACATTACAATCAGATAACACGCTTTATAACAAATTTAAACTGCGACGACATGCCTGAATATTGCTCACTGCACAATAGTAAGTTTTATAATACTCCGTATCTAAACTCAACCTCTTCTTTCCGTTTACACACACACTGCACCTACATCACAAAACACTCACACACCACCCCTACATCACAAAAACACACACACATAAGTTAACATACGTTTGCACTTTATAGTCCTAAGGAGTAAGCAGTCACTGTTCAAATATTTGCACTCCTGGATTCTGTGGGAACCTAGGCTGGAGAACCTTAACCAACCTATGACAGCTGATTCAATTATGTTCATTGTTACTTTCTTTTCGATTTATTTCTAAATTGTAAAATTGTAACACACTGTAGTTTACTATACCACACCTTTTGTAAATAAATAAAATTATTATTAATAGTTCTTCATTATAACATCATGTTTCATGTCTAAGGAAAATATTTTCACTCACTTTCTTCTTTCTTTTCTTTCTTTCTGAATATATAATGACAGACGTTGTCCTGCGCGAACAGCGCTACCTACAGGATCCAATTGTGAATCTAAACCATCCAGCTTACCACTCAAATACACACAAAAATATCATAAAAACGGTCCAGCCGTTTAGGAGCTCAGTGACATACACACGTGCAGAAGAATTATATATAAATAAAGATATATAGAAAAAGGAAAATAACGTAAACTTTCGAGGAACCGATAGAGTTACGAAAATTGGAGTCATTAAAAATAAGCATGTAGAACTTATGAGTGTACGACTAAACGTATAAAAAATCCGATAGAAAAAATGTCTACGTGCGACCCTCGTTTTTAATTAAACACCACAAATCCATACACGTGTTTTACAGGCTCTCATCTCCTGAATACAAACGCGAAATGATGTAATAAAATATGTCAAATAATTCATATCACGTAGCTCGTGACATTGGGGCATAAATTTATGAGTAAGGTGACAAGACCACCGGCGTGGAACAGTTATATTTATAACTGTACCGTACATGGAGGCATAAAGGCATGTTTGGCGCTTTTTAAATTGTTGTGAAGTCTTGTGGGAGGTTCAGAAGAAGCAAAGAAATAACATTTAGTCTTTATTGGGTTAAAATACTCTTACATATCTATTTCCATAGAATTTTATGCCAGCCAAATGGTGCCTCATGGTCCAAATGTAATTCAAAATGTGTTTTAGGGTGTGATGGGGCTGTCATACTCGTTGCGGTTATAAAAAACCCTAATTAATAAAAATAAAAATAAAAACGACACCTAAGCATATTATAAATTAATATCGTCATTTGACGTTTCTCAGTTACACGTATACTTATACTAACATGAAACTTCCATAGGTTTACTAAAGATCTCGATGTTTTGACAAGTCGTAAAAACCGTGCGAAACAGGGTCGATATAGTATATTTCTTCAGGAATGGGTGTAATGTATTTTCATTTACTTCAAGTAGGTTGTTTTTGGGCACGCCACGATTGCGGCGGTAAGTCCCCTCTTTGAGGAGTGGTTTGAGAGGCGGCATGGCGTCCTCACCTTCCGCCTGACGCAGGTCCTCACCGGGCACGGTTGTTTCGGGAGGTTCCTGTTTCGGATAGGGCGGGAGGAAACGCCCGGGTGTTTCCACTGCGAAGATCGCCCTGAGGACACGGTGGAGCACACGGTGGCGGTCTGCCCGGCTTGGGCGGAGCACCGCCGTGTCCTCGTGGAGGCGATCGGCGGCGGCGATCTCTCGCGTCCGGCCCTGGTCCAGGCCATGGTACGGAGCGAGAGGGCATGGGGAGCCGTCACCTCCTTCAGCGAAGCAGTAATGCTTGCGAAGAGGGAGGCGGCGCACGTGAGGGAGAGGCAGCATATACACCCTCGCGACCCTAGCCGCCGCAGGATACGGAGACGCCCTGGGCGTCGGGAATCCCAGGCCGATTTCCGGCCACCGTAGGCATGGGCTTGCGGACGGCGAGTAATGGGTAGCTCGCTGTCCGGTAAGGACCAAGCCCAAGTCGACGGCGCGTTGTGTTCCACGCGCGCCTCAAAGAGATGTCAGCACAAAAATGATGGGGCCCGCAAGGGCCGATGCCTGTCAGGGGTGCTGGTTTTTTTGAAAGAGATACCACAGCCCCTGGCATACGGGCTACTGAAACCGGGCTTGTACTTAACTTACAAACAAAAAAGCCATTAATATTTTGAAACAATTCATTGTGCCCTTACTTTATTGTTAAATTAATTTAAATAACGATTTATTTTTATTTTTATATGTTTAATTTTATCCTGTTGCCGTGTCCTTGCAGGGTTTATATTTTTGTAACTAGTTTATATAACATCTTTTTACAACATGCTTTGCAGTGAATAAATATGATCATGTAATTTTTAGAACAAACTTAAAAAATAAAGTAAGTTTAGGGTCTAATAAAAGGGCCTGCAAGACCTACGAGAATTAGCATACGTCTAGCTCACCCTGGCAGTCAGCCGTGTTAAAAACCTGCACCCTTATTATATAAGACACTAACAATAAAAATCATTTTGATGGCTTATTGCAAATCCATTGTTTCATAATAATATGTTCGAAAAATGTGTCTGTTCAACAAAGTAAATAACGCACTGCCAGGGGTGCGGGTTGTTCGAAACAGATACCGTGGCTCCTGGCACACAGGCAACTGAAGGAACACGGGTGGGTTTTAGTGCTCCACCCAGATTTCACACCCAAAAAAAACGTAAATAACGCAATTAATGTTGTTGGACTGTCAAAATGAAAGCTATTCCTTCTGCTCTGCAGCAGAAGGAATAGCTTTCATTGTGTTTTTGACAGTTTTTGTATGGCAAATCTGTCAAAAACTTACCATTGAGAGACCATTGTAACGTTTATAAATTAGTAGACTTAGGCCCCTGGTGTGTTACGCAAGTATCCCTTTACTAACTGGCTTCTCTTTTTACTACGACGCGGGAATATTATTTCATAGCTTGTCCAAGAAACAGTCAAAAGTTTACTCTAAAGAACTTATCAATGCCAAATCAAAATTAATTTAACTCTTGTGTCACCAAAACATCAATAATTGAAAAAATACCTTTATTTATTCTTTGAAAGCTTTTTAAAAACACATAATTTATACATATTTTGCGACATCCTATAAAAGCATAAAAAAGTTGCACATGTCCACAATCTCGTTTCAAATTCAACGCTTACAAAATAGCAGAATATTAAAAGTCATTGCACTTACTCCGGTCAATTATATGGTCATAAGCGAGCATAATTTCACACCTTATATCGACGTGCAGCGGAACGGACACACCAATAAAACACTTAATTATATATAATTAGATGTGCCTTCAATCGCACACTCGGTTACGGTTGCAACATACTTGCAAGCTTGATTAGGACGCATGTTCAGTCGGGGATATGCTTTAAAACAAAGCTGTCAACCTATTTTGAAGATAGGTCAAAACTTGAAAAAAAAACTTGCCTGTAGTTTGTGGTAGACAGATGCCTACCACAAATATAACCACATTTTATTTATTTAGCTATCTATATATAATAATAGAATTAAAAACTTAAATAAGACCAGACATCCATGGTGATGGCCTAGTAGTAACGGCCGCGCATCTACCAGCCCGCACTGGGCTGGTGCGGTGAATTTTGGCCTGTTCCATCTCACCGAGAAGAGGCCTATGTCCCAGCAGTAGGAACATTATGGGCTGATTATGAAGTTAAATTATACAACGTGTAACGGAAAGGGTATATACATACCAAGGGCACGGCTTCTTTGGATGATTTCAAACGATATTGCATGGAAGGGTTTTTTAATCCTATCTCTACATGTTCGGAAGTTATGACAATTTTTAATACATTGATACCAGAAACCGAACTTTTCAAATTGAAATAAACACATCACTCGGAAGAAATTTATCGTGATATTGGCAAGTAGGTAATGCGGAAAGTTATTGACCTACGTAGTGGGGAGACACGCTTTTGTCATGATTTGAATTTAAGAAACATATGAAACCGAAAATATGTTATCAATTATTAGAGTATTTTATTTTGAGCTGAAACGATGTATAGTGATTCTATACCAGCTGTTATCTTTAGTGCTTAAGGATAGCAACATCTTGACATCAGTCGCCGGATAATTGCCCACCAGATACAACACCCGTCTGGTCATAGGATTCCCCCTTGCCTATAGAGGATGAGAGAACTTTACACCCCGTTCCTCATACCTCTATAATAACAGAGTTTAGGATGATACGCAAACCACGAGTGAACTGGACTTGAAGCAAAAGGTCTCTTAAAATTTGATACATCATGGATGCAGCTTCCAGTCCATAATGATATTTTCGTTCACAATCTAGCGTGAATCATCTCTAACCCATAATTTCGATGTCATAAGCAGAAAATTATGAACGGTGGCGAGGCTATAACTTATCGATCTCAAGCATCTTATAAATGCTTATATGGACATAATAATAGGTGGTTGTAACGTGTAATGTTCTAGTTTAAATTAAATTAGTTCCGCCAGGATGTATTAACATTAATGGTTTCGCGAATTCTAGAACCATAAGAGTGAATTTCTATGTAAATGAACTACATTTATCAAAATTATGCCGCTACGTTTCTCATCTTTATATCATCGTCAATAACAGAGGAGCAATTCTCTTATTTTTAAGAATGTTCTCATCCATCAATCAATCAATAATGTTCAATCTCAATCTTGTCAAAAAGGCTTATTAGTTGATTCGCACGAATTTGCACATATTTTGAATTTTTTACAATAAAGCTATTAAATAAAAAGCAAGTACAGAGGCCACCACATCAAGCTACCCTAATCTGTCAAATTTCTTTGATAGATTTCAACTTTATACCATTAGCATAAGGTTCATGTTCAATTGGGAAAATTTGACAATTAGGGATAGCTTGATGTGCTGGCTGGATGACTGTACATCCAATAAAGTGCATAATATTCAAAATAAAATTCTTAGTTTTTTATGTATGTTCACCGATATCTCCGGCAATTGTCGATCGACTGAATCTTTATTAGAAAAAAAAAAACAACCGATTTCCAAAAAACCCTTAAAAGTTTTTTTTTTTTTCATTCAGCTCTCCTACTGTAAACGTGACCTAAGAGCTTACTTAAAAAGCAAAAACCAACTTAGCAACTTATCCTACCCGATCTCAGTAAATAAGCAATTCACTCGTCGCTTTCCCGCGCCCATTCAGTACGGTACCAATTAAAAATAAGAAAAATACGTTGCCATTAATTCTCATTCAATTAACCATTTCTCGAATTGAATTAAAACAAGTGATAAATAAATGACGGTCGATTCAAAGCCACCTCGGGCGTTATCGTTTCAATAATCGACTCGCATTCGATTAATTACAGGGGTGCTCAATCTACCAACAGATTCCCCATATTTATAAACGTTGCTTAAAGATAAGAGGTGTTTAAGCGTCAAAAATGTATGGTTAAACAGACGTTAATCGTTACTTAACTTTAAGTTAACGTTTATAAATAGTGGGGTAAATGTTCAGCTTGATGATTATTGCTGTGTAGGTTATTACATTTTAGAGCTGTACTGAAACCACTGATATTTAGTCATCATCAATTCATCTGCCTAACTTCTTCTAATATGTAGGGATCGTCTTCCAGTCTTACCGGATGCAGCTGAGTACCAGTGTTTATCATAGAGCGACTGTCTATCTGTGATCCACGACCCAGTTACTGAGTAATACATAGTAGCCCTTGGTAAGACTGGTTGTTAGACTTTCGGGCTTCAGACTACCCGTAACAACTGTCAAATGACAGCCGGGACCAATGGTTTTCCGGGGCTCGGAGAGGCCACGATATGTAATTGATGGTTGCCCACATGCACACCAACCTCGTGAAGCGTAGAGCTTCCCGAGGTCGATGTGTGTGATATTTAGTCATCATTATAGGAAAAATCAGGTTCACTAGAAGAAAACTGCGAAAAGATAAAGAAAAACGGCCTTTTTAGTATTCCACAAGATAGGACCGTCAAAAAAAGGTTGAGTACCACTGCTCTGACGAATTATGGATTATACGCATACCATTTTAGGATACCCAAGATTATTTTTAAACAAAGGTAATTTTCACATTATTCTTCGAGGAAAGGGTAATGGTACGTAATTTTGCTATTATTTCATTTTCATTCAAATTGTCAGGTTATAAGACGGTTGGTAATAAACGGATAATTCGTGAATTATGATAATATGCTGTTGCGAGTCGGTTTTTCATCATGTAAACAATCGGTTGGTGTTTTTACATTGTTCTCACATATCCTAGTTATAAATTCAACATGAAAAATGCAAGATGGCTGATAGGTAAGAGTCCCCATGGAGTTTCTTGCTCTTTACCCTAGCTTCATCTTTCTAAATGACCGACTCTTTGGATAGTTCAAAAGTGCCTGTAAATGATCAAATTGAAATAAATGCTTTGGGTTTAAATTTGTACCGGATTACATTTACAATTTAATAAAAATAATGAGTGAGTATGGGTATCCCTCTCAAACCGACAGAACAAAACCAAAGCACGATCTCTTTTAACTGTTATTTGTACGAATTTATAAAAATGTCTCTGATTTACGCATTGCCATTTTCTCAGACGGTGACAAAATTTCTCAAACAACACTTTCGCATCAAAGCCGCCACTCACACCGTTCGTTCGAAAGCGGCGCTAGCAAACATTAATTACAGCTAATTACGTTTGAACTAGTTCTTATAAATTCGGTGTAAATGACGTCATTGGTGACAACATTAAATATTGTGATAGTCATGTAGAATTTATTATTTTGATTCGAGGCCAATTTCTAAAACGGCCTAATTAATTGGATTAATTTAGAAGCTATTAATCGTCCGACCACTTTTATCGTTGTTTCTTTTAAAGCCGTCTTTTTAATCCGTCTTAAAGCACAGTTAACAAATTATGTAATCCGTCTTAAAGCACAGTTAACAAATTGGTGGTCCAGTGGTAACGGCCGTGACTAACGAGTTGTAGGTTGTGGATTCGATCCCAGACAAGCCCTTTACTTTGCGTAAATACTTTCATCACCACTGCTCTCAAAATGGTGAAGGAAAACTTCGTCAGGAAATGGTGCAGGAAATGTCTTAAAACCAAAAATTCGTAGAGATCTACCAACCC
Organism: Polymixis flavicincta; assembly: GCA_949987655.1. Classification (NCBI taxonomy): domain Eukaryota; kingdom Metazoa; phylum Arthropoda; class Insecta; order Lepidoptera; family Noctuidae; genus Polymixis; species Polymixis flavicincta. The sequence continues at coordinate 17,742,829 of OX465184.1, forward strand.
GCAGTGAGGTGTAGTGCATTACAGCTAACTCGCTATCTAATGCTCCAACTACTGGGACACAGGTCCCAGCAGTGGGAACATTATAATATGCTGATTATTGTATTAGGAATACTAGTTTTGTGCAATTCGCTTTTCTAGTACTTTTGTTTTTAGTATCAAATTTAGTAATGTTGTTAGGTGCTTTCAACATAAAATGAAATACGTTTATTCCTTATTCTTTCGTGTAATTTACAACATAAACCCTACCTCAATTGAAATACTCTTAAAAAAAACAACCAACAAACAGAGAAAGTGAATTACACTGGATGACATTACACTAAAAGTTAATTTCAATCGTAAAATTAAATGTACAACGCAGTGACATTTAAAAACTCATTTTATTTGGAAAAAATTGTCACCACAGTGGATTAAGGAGGTGCAATTATATTTTAGTAGACATTCATTACTTTTAAGACTTCATTGTATCTTATTACGGTTAATTTGAGATGATAAAATGTTTTACTATAGCGGGAATTAAGATACTTTAGTATGTTTTTTGACACCCAGTTATGAATGCTTGTAGTTCTACGTAGTTGTTTTCTTGACATATCAGAATACTTTTTTCATTTTATTTTTTATACGTATTTAGTATATTTTTACATAAATCATTTAAAAAAACATTTAAAAATATAAAAAATAGTGGCCCATCGGCATCAGGAGCAGGGTCCAAGATGCCGGTGGTCAGGGCTCTAGAGAAAGGAACCTCCTGACTATGCGTGCCGTGTCTAGGAGTACTGCTTTCTGAATCAAGCCCTTGATCCAGCCGTGCAATGAAAGCCTCCAGAGATGTTGGTCGAGGCTCTTCGCTACTAGGCCATTTACTGTAATAATTATCGGTACAATGATTGCTGAGTCCACGTCCCACATGTCGACAACCTCGTGAGTTAAGTCAAGATATTTGATTTTCTTATCTTGCTCAGCTTTCACGAGATTCAGAATACTTTATTTTTATGATTCCTCTCTCTCGATTTTATCAAATGTGCATGTTATTGTCCACATATAAGTCTGCCATTATTGTGATATGTGGACACCATAGCCTACCAAAATAGTCCCCCCCTTCTCCTAATAACACCAAACTTGTTGGTGTGATAAAAGAGCTCTAAACTGTCAACCACGGCAGCCATTTTATTTTAAACTAGCTTTTGCCAGCGGCTTCGCCCGCGCGGTTTTTTCATCCCCTATTTAACTCCCTTAGGGGTTGAATTTCGAATGATCCTTTCTTATTCCTTGTCTACATTATAAAGGGAACCTCTATGCAAAATTTCAGCTTAATAGGTCCAAAGGTTTGGACTGGGCGTTGATGAGTCAGTCAGTCAGGACTTTTCTTTTTATTTATGTAGAAAATAGTCCTTAAACTGACAAAATAAGCCTCTTAATATTCCCTCTGCTGGGATCCTAATTTACTCTAGCCCAGAGCGAGTTGAAAGCTAAATTAATAGAAGTGAAATTAGGTGCGACGATGAGTGTTATGTTAAATAGTAGATATCAAACACATTAAAACTAGCAAACTCATTAACAGCTACTTTTAAACAGTATACACTATCATTAACATCAATAACTACCGAATAAACACTCTCGGAACATTTCTTGCGGCTCTCGTAGCGGTAAAGTTTCGCCCCAGGCAGTTTGTGCACCACTCGAGAGTATAACATTACCGTATCTGTACTCAAATACATTACTTCTAATTAATTTTAGGAGAGACGCATTCATCATTGACGTTTTAAACGTGTAATTATTGTAAGTGGGTTCTGTAGGTAGTAATTGTAGCCAGTGAAGATTTATTGTTTAATTTATTTGTTTCTTGAGGTATTTACGTAGGCAGTTGTTTGTTGTTAAAATTAAAGCTGTTATTGGTCATGCTCGTGTTACGAAAGGTGCAACAAGAATCACGAAAGTATCTAAGTTAAAATTCATCATCATCATATCAGCCGAAAGACGTCCACTGGTGGACATAAGCCTCCCCCAAAAGGGGGCAGATTTAACATAATCGTCAAGCTTGGCAGGCGGGTTGGCGATCGCAGTATGGTGGTCAAATGCATAGAAAACGCTGCTGCCCATTCTCTAGTAAATCCCTTAGTCGCGTAAGTCAAAATTAAGTACGTCAATATGCTCATTCTTTTTGAATCCAGCTAATAGTAAGATACCCAACCTACTGGTACTGGTTGGTACTATAATACGATGAGACGGAGCATTTTTTTTTATTAAACTTTACTTCTACAGCGGTATAGCCAACTTAGAGTACACTGCTCGAAATTTTTAATAGATCCATACGGAATTTAAATTCTTTAATACACTGGTACCGGCCGCCTAAATAGGCAGTAAAAAGTTTCAGGGGCGTTCCCCTTTTCCTATGGTCTCTAACTTGTTCTGAAGAACATAAAGTGATACCGTGTCGGAGGCCTAGGCTAAATCAAGAAATACTGCAGAATGGAAACCAGATCCTAGGTTTCCATTGAAATTGATTGGGTTGTTTCGGAGATAAGCGTGTGCAGACATAGTGACACGTGATTTGTATAATATTATGAAGACGAATATTTTACAAAATTATATCAATTACTTACACAGAGTTTATACAAGTCGCGATGCGCGATCACTAAATTTTAATTTGAAAATAAACTGAACCGATTCGAGAGCAAAATATAGATCATTATCTAAAATATCCTAACTTCCAGTTGAACATTATGGGCTATGAGTGGTTGACAAGTTAAAATGTTTTTATTATATGGAACCCTAAAAACTCACCTATTCGCCTTTGTTCTGGGTGCAAAGTGACATGCACCTGTAAATTGACACGCAAACAAATGTTCTGCGCACGGACATTTATATAATTGCTTAGTGCTCTATTAAGATCGCTGATAACTCCTACTGCTATTTGTCTTAATTCTTTTTCTACAACATATGGCAGGCAGGTTGAGAAGGTTCAACAATACTAGACAATGGTGCCGATTCTGTTGTACACCGAACTAAACTAACTAAACTATAACTAAAATTCCTTACTTTTTACTATGAGAATCTAAACGCTATTCTGCAAAAAAATATCTCTAAATTTAAAAACTATTTTGACACAACTAAAATCGAATTTGACAATCGCGACTCGCACGTGGTATGTTTTGGCTTCGCAACGTGGTACTTGTTTGCCCCCTACCCCGTGTTTTTTTTTAGAGCCAGCAGCGCTCCGGGGTCGGCAGCCTCGACGTGATTTATATGGAATTTTCATGGAAAATATGAAAAATTATTATCCATATGTTGAGTCTTAGGGGTGTTTGAGGTTTCATAAAGGGGGTCGAAAGAAGGATGGCGAGTTTGGACCCACATTTTTTGCAAATTAACGAAGTGTCGTTCACTTGCAAGATAATATTTACTATATTAAAGAGGTTGTAAGAGGATTATATAAAAAAAATGGAGTCACTAGGTGATGGGAATTAACAGTAAAAAAATATTTTTAATTACTTAAAAATAAGTCATCATGCAGTTATTAAACGCACCGTGTTTCGTTTTACATTCCAACCTACTCGTTACATGATTTACTTTCTTACACTTGACGTTTACGCTTGTCAATTTTTTTTTTTAATAAACAAAACTTGTAAAATATAAGAAAAACATACAAAAGTTAATAATAAAAATGCATTCACATTTTTCTACAAAACTGTACAATATTATTAATCTATTTTCTTTCATACATTTTAGTACATTTTTAAATATTTTTACAAAACTCATACAAAAACATTTAAAAATATAAAAAATAGTGGCCCATCGGCATCAGGAGTAGGGTCCAAGATGTCAGTGGTCAGGGCTCGTTATAATTATTATTACGATTATTTGTGCTATCGTAGAAAACGTTATGCTGTCAATAGAAGTTGGCTGTCAGTGTCAAAACCTGAACCAATAAGAATATTCATTCAACGTTTGTTTTTGTTTTTTTCATTTAGTTTTATGCCAATAATGATTATAGTATTATCCTATATCAATCTAGTCTATGATTCCATATCTTGTATTTACCAAGTCACAATAGTTCCTAGCTCCCAGACGTATTTCTTTATTTTGAGTAGGTCATTACCTATATCTGGCCAGAGAAATGCAGAACCACGATGGTAGTCTTGTTAGATATTTTTATTCTGACTGAACACCTTTTTGAAACTACATAATATATAAAAAAATATTATATAATAGATTCGTTTTAGGTTATAATTTTTTACCTTGCATATCTTTTTTCTCCCATCCTCTACGACTTACTGCCCATTAGCTTTTTTGTTAGTTTTATATAGTTCTACAACTAGTTATAAGTTTCCATACTGTACGATGCTCCTAACAGTGGGTCCCATTGTACATGCAACCTCGCCATCCTCCTTTTCATTATTTTTGCGATAGGACACACCGTTTCCGAGATATAAGCAAAAGAAAAGAAAAAAATACAGTACTATTTTTGCACCAAAAGTCGAGGTGTCGGTGTGAATTTTAGTCCTTGACAACTAATTTTATTCCACACCTATTTAATCGCGATTAAAAATAGTCAGATTTAGTTAGACAACCAAAATTTTAGGTTGAATACAATAATGAAATTGACAACAACAGAATAGCAAAATTACCATTTTCACTAAACTAATAATTCAGTGCAATCTTAGTGCTGTCAAACTAAAATATAGTTAAGTTGTGTCACTTTAGTCAATTTCAGAATAGGAAATCGTCGTTTGACAGGAATAAACTAAATTTTGGTGATTTTTAGTCTAGTTTAGAGAATTTTGTGACAACAGAATCGGCACCATTGTTGGACTCACATAAAACTGTTAGAAGTACCAAAATATTTGGATTTTAAAAGATACCATGACTTCTGAGTGAGTTTCGACATTTCTTCTCAGGAATCTGTCAGCTAGAAATGAAAACGCCATTTAGTTTTAAAATATTGGCCAAGAAAATATTGACGTGTACAAGTGTCTTGAAAGATCTAATTACATTAATAAACATTTAATTTCAAACGTGGCGACTATTGAAAAAAAAGGAGATGCCCAATCATTCGTGGAAACAAGGTGTGGAATCATTTTATGTTATAAAAGGCTATAAAGAAGACGGAAGATGTGAGTCAAGCTAGCCGCAACATAAAAGCAAACGCACTAACGTAATAACTAACTTTAGACTGAAATAAAAGTCATGTGGTAGCATAGGAAGAAGCCCGGGTCAACGGCGCGTTGTTTCACTTTAGACTGAAATAAAAGTCATGTGGTAGCATAGGAAGAAGCCCGGGTCAACGGCGCGTTGTTTCACGCGCGCCTCAAAGAGATGTCAGCACCAACTGGTGCGGTCCGCAAGGGCCGATGCCTGCCAGGGGTGCGGGTTGTTCGAAAGAGATACCGCGGCCCCTGGCACACAGGCAACTGAAGGAATACAGGTGGGTTTTAGTCAGTAAAAGTCTGACACGCCCTCCTGCTCCACCCAGAGCGGGAGAAGTTATTTGATGATTTCTCATCCTCGAAAAAAGAATGTGGTAGCATTGGCATTCCAATGCTACCACATTTAGTTTTGCTGACAGTAAATTGATAGTATCTGACATATGAATTAATGACGTAAAGTATGAGTAATACGCACAATAAATGTTACAGGGGTACTCACCCCTGTAACCATTACAATGTATTTCAAAATGGCGTATTTTATTTGTCAAAATCCATGTTTGAGTCGTTGAATGAAGTGAACCTTCTATTTTTTGTATATTCTTTGATCACAGTCTCGTTCTAACTATCCATCATTTACACGATTAAATCGTAAATTTTAATTTGTTTAAACTTTATTGACGATAGTAGATCTTATTTCAATTTGATTGCTCGTTAAAAATGTGGTTTAAATTAATGGAGAGCGAGTATATTCTTGCCTGTAATTGGTCAAATCAATAAAGAATTTGCATCGTAGTTAGAACCAAAATGGTACAGATTGTGCAGATCAGTTGAAAACTAAGTAAGGCATTGCAATTTTAAGTTATTAAAAATCTGGGCAAAATAAAATCACATTTGCGTATCTTAATTTAAAGGTTTTCAAATAAAAAAGGAGACTGGGCAAATCAGCAAACTCACAGTCAGTCTGTACCTACTTTAGGTCTTGATAAGCCACGCAACAATTTACTTTTATTCGCTTAATGCATTTTATAGGTATCCAAATTAGGTTAAAATAAGAATTTCTCCACATCATTTTCTTAACAAGCACCTCTATAGGTGGCCCCTTTCAGGCTCCGTGGCCTTTTAAGGGCCATTCTAATTTGTATAAGTTTTTACTTATCCAAGAATTAATGGAAAAATGTGTCTGAGAATCATTTAAATTCTGAACACGTTTGCAAATGCCTTGAAAACGACTATTTAAAGGCACCAGAGAGCAGTACAATCAAATAAATAAATCAGCAAAAACTTGGGACATTTCCCCACATATCTAACCTTACCAAAACAAGTTGGCTCGTAGCACCGCGAGCTTTAGGGTTACCGTTTAATGCGTAATGTAAAGAAATACATATATGGTTGGTACATGGTTGCTTAAAATGCAATTGCTTTTTAAAATGAATAAAGATTTTCGAATTAGAAAGATTTTTCGGTCTTGTGGCGATCGGTCAGGTTAAGCTACGCTTGCCGCGGTAAATCCGTAGATGGGCAACCATCTTTAGATAACTAGACCTTCGTGCATCGGAAAGCTCGCTAAGCTGTTGGTCCTGGCTGTCAATCGTAGATTTTTGACAGTCGTCACGGGTCGTCAGAAGCCCGAAAGTAATACCCCCAGTTTTACCACGGGGTATCGTGTTACTCAGTAACTGGGTTTAAGTAATCAGATGGGTAGTCACTCCATGTCAAATACTGGTAGCTGTAACTGGTTAGACTGGAAGCCGACCCCAACATCTGTTGTTAAAAGGCTAGGCATAAAATGATTGGTCAGACACGTCAAATATAATAAATTCGCTTTCAAAATCCTAACCCGCCACGCCAGCCCTAAGGCGCACACGATCACAAAGACACTCCAGCGTAACAAATCACTCGCAACTTGTATAGCCATAACCGCAGCATGGGAAAAAACAGCACCACACTCGATCAACGTCTGAACCGATACATTCTTGACGAAAACTGTTGGTGTACTGCATAAGGCGTGTACTCTGTGTTGCTATGCGATACGACGCTTTGGCGATCGGTAATGTCCTGTAGTTTATTGCAGACATTCTTTTTTTGAAATTTCTTGATGCTCGTTTTCCAGTGTAATGCTAGGGACACACGCAGCAACAAATCGGGTGTCAGAATCTATGTGTGGACGTGATAATGAAGTCACTGCGTGTACCTAGCTTAACGAAAACGGTTGTAACCAATAGAATATGTGGAGCAACTAACAAGAAAAGTGTGAAGTATCGATATTGATTGATGGCTTTACGGAAGAAAGCCAACCAAGAAATAAATGCATTTTGGCAAATATGAAAAATGGGGAATTTTTTTAATCTGAAATGACAGCTAAATGGTGTATGAAAGAAACATACTTTTTCATAGATACAGTGCCGAAGCCAAATAGATTGTGACACATGGATACAGACAAAAGATTTCGTTTTTATATCCCGACGCAAAAACGACGGGGTGTTATAAGTTTGACGTGTCTGTCTGTGTGTGTGTCTGTCTGAGATAACGTAGCTCCCGAACGGATGAAACTATTTTGATTTCGTTTCTTTTGTTTGAAAGGTGAATTAGTCGGGAGTATTCTTAGACATGTTTCATCAAAATCGGTTCAGCCGTTTGAAGATTATCAGCTCTTTTCTGGTTGATGAAGGGATTTGAGCATCTTCCACGGGTCTGATCAAGTCGAAATTTGGTATTCTATTACTTCAATGATACTAGACGGACAAAATAACCTTGAACTGATGCTAGAGCAACACCTGGAATTTCCAGGATACCCAAGTTACTCACCGACAAACAGCAGAAGTATCGTGTTTGGGCTCATTGTAAAGGTCTCAATGAATAGGTTATGGATAAATGGTGATCAAGACGAGGATTTACGATAAATTTGTAACAAACTTCACTGTGGGAAACATACGCAACGCTGCGCAGATTTAAGCAAGACATCCGGTTTAAAAAGCAGGGAATAAAAGTTAAATTTAAAATTTATAAAACCCTCGACACAAAAAAAAACTCTAAAAAGAAAAGAAAAATTGTTGGCCTTTTAAGTTGTAGGTAATATTTTGATCAAGGCTCTGTCAAGTTGGGGGACGGCTAATGAAAATGCTAAGCCTCGTCTGTTTGGCGAAATAATCAAATCCGCTTACATACTTTTGGCATGCCATGTCACCAATAATCGTTCTAGACGTTCTAATTATTACAAACAACTTCTTTTAATTATCCAGGCGCTATAACCTGAATATTTGATAAACTACGCCCAGCCTACGCGAAGCTATTCAGATTTATTACTTGATACTTGTCTCGAATAGATCGGATCGCGATCAAGACAAAGTTATGGCAATTATTTATTACACCAGTCTAAGTGGGTTGGCCGTATCTAGTTCATTTAAATACAATTCAATTTTCAAGGGACACTTTCAATTTTACAAATTGCTTTTTGATCAGATTTGATCGTGTTATCTTATGATGTCATAATTTTGATGTCTGTTACCTATAATTAAGTCACTGTCATAACAGTTCTTACTACCAAGAGGAGGTAGTACTAAATATAGGCATGCTTAAGCATAATATGCGAGTTGGTGACGCGATAGCAACTAGGAGAAAACTGCTGTCCATCGTCTAGGGCAGTCTACGAAGCCACACTATATTAATAAAAAGAAAAGTCCTGACTGACTGACTCATCAACGCCCAGCCCAAATCCTTGGACCTAGAAAGCTGAAATTTTGCACAGAGGTTCCCTTCATAATGTAGGCAAGAAACGTGGAAGGATTTGTCGAAATTCAACCCCTAAGGGAGTTAAATATTGATGAAAGCTCCGCGCGGGCGAAGCCGCTGGTAAAAGCTAGTGGCTTCATAAAGCCTCTGTGGGGTTACGCGAAAATACTGATCAAATAATTTAGGTCGCAGACTAGAATAAAATGTATCTAAATATTCCAAAATAAAATTAAACTTGGACAACAGTTTAACACTGACTTGAAGAACCAAAATTAATTAGGTAGTGGGATACAGTGGACGACAAAACTTCAAAGACAGACTGGTGGAGCAAAGTAAAATAAGCCATAAAACTAGTTTTATATTATTTTAGGACTCGGTAAAATATTAGGCTTTCCTTGCCAAAAAAAAGGGGTTGCCAAAAAAGTTTGAGAATCGCTGGTGTAGAGGATACTCCTTCGGTCGCCTACAAAATATAATATAAATAAGAAAAAAAAACAATATTTTGAATGTTTTGCACTTGTTAACATGTATATGTAGAATGTACGTTGTGTGGTTGCTCAGAATTTATTGGAGCAATAGGTACAATGCATAAGTTGTACAAACAATTTGAGTTAGCATTTCGAATTTAATAGGTGATAACAACAAAGCGCCGAGAACTTATTTATTTTCTAAATAAATAATGTACTGTTGCTAGAATCACTTAGTTATACTATGGATAATGCGCTAAAAGATATATACGGAAGTGAGAATCTTATACGTACAAGATGTGATTAGTAAACATGAAGATCTGGCAAAGGGGTTCCATTAAAAAAAAAAAAACTAGAAACAAAGGACTATGGACGTTTATTTTTTTTACAAAAAATAATTTTCAAGTATGGACCGGCTACCTTAATAAAGTAGCTGAAAAAGACTGAATGTGGAAGGTGTAGGACAAATTATTATGGCGCAGCCTGGAAAAATGTCCAGCTGTAGACTACAATAACTGCGAATTTGGCTAACTGAATATTCAATTTGCATCATTGTGCACCGTTAAAGTACCTAATATGGAAGAACGAAATGAGTAAAAAAACTATTACTTATTAAGAAACTCGTTCAGGAAACAATGGATCATTACTCATTATTGCCTGTGTCAGAAAGAAGAGCCCTTGTCGTTAAGACTTAAAATATTATTATGATCTGAAGACTGTCAAAACTCCACAGGTGACAGCAGGGACCAACGGCTTAACGCGGTTTCCGAGGCACGGGTATGTGAAGATGGTTAAACATCCACGGACTTATCGTGGTAAGCGTAGCTTCACCGAACAATTATTACTAAGGCTTATTGCTAGGTAATAACTGTTAAGTGCAGCTATGCCCCTCAAATAATTAATACCTAAACAAATAAACAGAGGTATCCATTACAAAGATAAACCCCGCCCTAATGTGTTCTCAACTAAGAAGGCGGCGAAGTCCCGCCCAACCCAATTAATATTCAATCAACTAAGTAATTCTTACAATTTGTCGTGGCCCTTATTAGACAAATTTATTACCTCGCCTTAATAGGCCCATTTTACTTTATATTGTTACCTTATTTGGCTCACTGATAGCTTTATTTTGTAATTTAAAATTGTGGAATTTTAAGTGTTGTGTGCTTAATATTGCCTATTTTGGGCATTATGGCTTGTAAATGGTTCCGATATAGCTATGAAATTTATTTGGGGCTGTTAAAACGTTTTTCTTAGCTTAAATTGATGACACGCATTTTACGTTGTGCTATTTCTTGATTCACAGAATTGGCAATATCTGAAATGATTCGACTAGACTATCTAAATAAAATCTTGCCTAAAACTCACTAACTTCTAGTTAGATATAACTAGAAGTTAGTGAGTTTTATCACATAATTTGACTTAGGTAACTACTAAATTGTAGATATACCCGATCTGTTTTTGAGTGTTCTTTGTACCAGATTCCGCCTGCCACAAGCGTAAGAACACCTTGATTTTACAATCTTTAAATTTCATACCTTAAAACCGTGAACACTTCAAAAGTGAAATACTACGTGAGAAAGAGCCCACAAATTGAGTATTATTTTTACGAGTATTGCCCATAAAAAGTTATCGATGCTTTACTAATTAAAGCCTTTAAAATCGAAGCAGCTTAAGAAGCGAGTTTTTTTGAAGCAATTTACAAAACGACCAGTATAATTTGACCGGTGGCAGAATACGGAACTAATTTGAATATGTATGGAATTGACAGAACGTTCCATTTTTCCTTGACAAGCAGCGCCACCCCTGAATTACAAGTTACGCTGGTCTATAAGGACGGGCCTCGATTTCGTCGTCCGTTTACCGTATATTCATAAGTTCGCAGTAGGGCTCGATTCAGGACTTAATTATTGATTCTTTGTATTTATTGGCGATTCGATGAACTTTTTCTGAGTTCATCTCGGTGGGAGACCATTCTGGCATGTGGAATACATGAATGGAATGAGGATATATATATACAGAAGTATCGTTAGTCAAAGTATGCATTTTTCACGTACCTTATTTGTCTTTTACCATCAGGTACGTATAGCAAATTGTTTTTTTTTTTTTTCATTTATCCTACACTGTCCCACTGCTGAGCAAAGGCCTCCCCCAAATCCTTCCAGGCATCCTTTTCCAGGGCCTCCTCGATCCAGCCCTTGCAATACGTCTAGGTCGTCACGCCACCTTTTCTTGGGCCGGCCTCGGCCGCGCCGTCCATCCTCATGCACCCACTGTGTGGCGACAATTGCCCAGCGGTCACTGTGCATGCGACTAGTGTGACCCGCCCAGTCCCATTTTAGCCTGGCAGCCTTTTTGCCTACGTCTAAGATTCCCGTTTTCGAGCGCAGCGTGGTGTTTCGTATTCGGTCGATTCGTTTAACGCCTAAAATGCTGCGCTCCATTGCTCTTTGGAAAATTGATATTTACATGTGATTTATTGAAATGACATGTAAATGAAACTTCTGTAACTCTCTACTAAATGACACATATCTCGGAATCTAAGGCAGCTAGCGGAAAATAAATTAATTGTTAGTAATTTCTAGGTATTTGCGTTTTTGTTTGGCGGCCTAGCCAACTACAGCCGGACCGGCCCGGATACGTCAAGTGCCAAGCATTCGCTACAATGAGCAATCTTAGGCCTCGTCCAGGGTGAGACGGTGAGTTGGGTAAAAGCGGGTTCGGTGGCGGTCCCGACTAGTTGCCCACAGTGACCATACGTCATGTTCATGAACGTTCACCGTCAGTTGACACTGATCATCTCTTAGCTGCTGGCTTGTTTTTTTTTAAATATTTTCTTTTATTTATTTTCGGTTTTTCTATGGACGCTTTTGACTTGCACGTCTACTACATCGTTTTCGCAAATACAACACTAATGAACGAATATTGTGTCACAATACTATTTCCATGGAGTTTTTTGCCCGTTCTTGCCGTTCCTTAGGAACCTACGACGATTTAACAATTTGACAGATCGATTATTTTGACAATTCAAAAGTGCCTGTTGGTACCTTTTTAAATAGTTTAGTTAGACTATGATCGCGGGATGTTGTATAGCGTGTTAGGAGTTAGACATGTTTTCACAAGGTAAAGTAAAACAGTTGCTACACGGGGTAATTATGTAGTCACTACACTACGCACACAAACAGCTGTTTCATGTCTTATGTTAGGATAGTTGTCCCGCCCCGCGCAAGCTCCACACCATGGGCGTGGCCTTAGAGATCTTAGAACTAACACAAGATATGACATTTTGTAAGACTAAGGTAGTGATGAAGTTATAGTGCACTTTTTATAACATTGTGTGTGGTCTGCAATAAAAGTTTATTTATTGTGCAAGTCCACACATGGCGCACATAATTTCTTATCAAGATTTTAAAGTTTTTCTTTGGTAATTTTTTTATCCACTCGTATCTTATAGAGATCGCAACGCTGTCTTTTCTCGATTTCTGATATAAATTCTTGGCATAAAGTTTATTTTTTGGAGAAATAACAACTAAATTGAAATCCTCCTCCTTTTTTGTGAAGCCGTTTAAAAATATTTAACCGGCTTCACAAAAAGCGAGGCCGTTTATAAATATTTAACCGGCTTCACAAAAAGGCTTTGGTTTGGTTTACTAACGGAGTGGTCCCATATAATTTGTTCAAATTTTAGTGGTTATTGAGTAAATTATACCTATTTTTAACTATGTAGCAGTTTTTTGACATGAAAACGTCTTTTCGCTCGGAGTACTGGTGGTAAGTTCAATATTTCTGACCGGCAAAAACATTTAAGATTTCAAACGCTAATAACTACGAGAGTTTTTTTTTTGTTTTTTTTTTTTTTTATAATTTGCCTTTAACGTCACGCTGCGTGTTGCTCGTGACCCTTTATTTTTCACAATGAGTCGAAATTCCAATTCGTATAGCGCAAAAACGTGTTTAGTTAGAACACTGATTCTGGAGTCGTTGTCAAGTGTTGACAAACCACTACTAGGGCATGAAGAGAAACCACATTTTTTTTGTGGTTTCTCTCCATTTAATTAATTTGAAGTAGACAATAACAAAATAACTCCATATATCGTGTCATATCGGCCGTAAATATGATCGGAAATTAAAAATATCCCAATCAAAGAAAGCTCGCATCGAAACGAATGCAATGAGCCTAACAAATCTAGTACCGACCGAATACAAAACCTGCGGCAGTGCCTGAAACCTTAAGAATTTTGTTGGAAATAGCAAAGTAGTTTAAGATGTCGTCTAATATTGGCTGTGTATCTGCTCAAAACTGAATAAATCATAACTGGTGAAATATTACTTCATAAAGAATGCAATGAGCCTACTAAATCCAGTATTGGGCAAATACAACTGCTACAGCTTTATCGAGAATCGTTAAAATATTTTTTACCAAACACTAAGGTTAAACATTTTGTATAACGTTTTCACGAAAACAAACGGCACGGACTCGAATTGCGCCAATATTAGTCAAGTCGTTTTTTTTTATCTATACTAATCTACTTCTACTTATATTATAAAGAGGAAATATTTGATTGTTTGCATTAAATAGGCTCCGAAACTACTGACCCGATTTGAAAAAATATTTCACTGTTGCAAAGCTACACTATCCCCGGGCGACATAGGCTATATTTTATCCCCGTATTCCCACGGGAACGGCAACGAGGCGGATGAAACCGCGGAGTGCTGCTAGTTAAAAAATAAACTACTAAGGCAAATATAAGAATAATAAGAGCCTCTCATCTATTTAACTAAAATTATGATTTTAACCCCGTAAACTAGTAAATAAATACATAGCACAGTGGGTAAATATCTTTCCACTTATAACATCTAGCAAAGGCAATCTATACAGCATCGTCTTAATTGGGAACTATACTACGTTTCTTCACCAAAGCCATGAAGTTATAAACGTGTCGCCTTCAAAAGCACGTAAAAGTTTATGATCCAGTCATTATTGGCACAAAATTCATGCCAATAACTAGCATAATTCACTTCGGAATCAACGCCAAAAGTCAAGAAGTAGTCGTAAATCTTGCTTACGACATCGTTCCCGTTTAGAGTACACCGAGTACACGTATGACGAATGGCAACCACCACTCCTGACCTTTTTAAATGCCAGGTGGAATCCGGTGTAAGTAACATAAATATCACCAAGTACTTTCAATACAATGTGCAGAATTTTAACGAAGACATCACGTATTCTGGCGAGATCATAATCGAAACATGTTCGCTATATCGGTCCTGGATAGCTAGGGCTGCCGAAAGGTATTGGAAAAAGTTTAAAGATGGTGTCTAAACTTGAACGTGTTCGTAGCAACCCTAATTGTGTAATACACTGTCAATCAGCACCTGAATCATTTTAAAGTAAATTGATAATCCATTGTTTCATAGATTCAAAAAATCTGTATACTCAACTATTCTGCCATCCTTTAACTAGAAAGGAGTTAACCCTCGCTTGGTAAATTTTTACTTTTTAATAGAATCTAAGAGAGTTCATAATTCTCTATCTTTCTGTCTAACAAACATTTTTACAGTTCAAATAATTCCCAAGATATGAGAGTTTGCATGCCGTTAACTGGAAAGGATTATTTAGGGTAAACAGAAAGAAATATCATTTGATGTGTCATACAAGCAGTAACTGGAAAGGATTCTTTAGTATCAACAAAAAGAAATATCATTTGATGTGTCTTACAATCAATAACGTAAGTATCACAGTTTTTAAGAAATAACGATTAGCGCGTTTTTTGCCATTTTCTCGGAAACAACTTTTAGGGCTTAACGCTTGTCTAGTTAAAGGACAACAGTATGTAAAATACGCTATGAATGTTGTTAAGACTGTCAAAATGAAAGCTATTGCTTGCTGTTAGTGTGTGACACAATTACCCCACTGGTAGGTAACAATGGTCGAATTGCTACATACGATTTTTTTTACTGAATACTATCATAATTGAAAAATCCTGCATTCTGGAGTCACTATATCAGGTGGATTCACGTAATGCATCTATTTATAGTTCTAACTCATCATGATGGACTAGATAAAGAGACATTCTCTCAGCAATAACGATGATGGTGAAGTAAAAAATGTAAGAGACTTAGAAAACCGAAGAGCTTACGAGTATGTCAATGCCGTTGAAAAGCGCAGCAGAAATACGAAACGCTTTAAAAGCTTTTCATTTATCTAGTCTAGTCCTTCTAACCTTTAAAATAGTTAGTATAAGCTCGAATTTACGTTTACAAAGTACGCACTATGACGTGGAGTCGCAGACACTCCAACTTAAACGGTCTGCCAGGGGTGCGGGTTTGTTCGAAAGAGACACCACAGCCCCTGGCTTAAGGGCTACTGAAGGAACACGGGTGGGTTTTAGTCAGTTAAAGTCTGACACGCCCTCCTGCTCCACCCAGAGCGGGAGAAGTTATTTGATGATTTCCCACCCAAAAAAAAAAAAAAAAAAACGGTTATTTTTCATGGCGCAAACATAATAGCAAATCTATTCTTGGTTTTTATTCCACCGTATTAGAAGTCGCTTTACTGCTAAGATCACATAAATAACGAACACTTAGCCGAATTTCCAACAGAAATAATTGATCGGTAACCCTACCACCCATATTTTGTATTTGAGTGAAATGTTGCAAGTTGATCAGACCGATCTCCCACAGAGTACATTTCGTAAATCACGCAGAGTTGGACTTGAAACATGAATATGGTGGACAGTTCTTATCTTACAATTTTACCTAATACGGCGAAAGGAATTCAGGCTATCAATAAGTGCATCAGCAGTATTCCAAGCGATATACTGTTAGATGTAAGGCTGTGGACACGTCCGACTCGCGATTGCCTATTTGCTGTGAAAATACTGACTCTTTGCTTAATTATTAAAGCTTTCCACAGAATCCCTGAAGAAATAATTTATACATTTTGATCACAAGGTACAGAAGTTCGTGACTGCACGAATGTAAATATCACATTTATGTGGCGCTGGTATGGCATACCACATTATTCTTATTATGTTAGATATTCTTCTTCTTAGCGTGTCGATGGTCTCGAAAAAATATATTCCAAGTATAATTTTTCACCGAACCAAACGTTTGGCGTATGCCTACGCTAGGTCCTCACGTGCGCAGGTGACAGGACATGCGGTTCGACATGGGAGGTAAGCCATTATCTGTGACGCCGCATACGTCTGAACCGTCCATGAACTCCCACTTGTGGAGGTTGTCCTATTAGAGTTTCGGATTAAAGACGGACCAACTGGATCCCAAATTTCTGACTGTAATGCAGTTCTATCGTCTAAGTCTTTTGCAGTTTCTTAACTGAAACTGGACTGACTGAAACTGTTCCTAATTTTTCACTCTAATTCACTCCCAGGCCATGGCAAAGCTGCATAACACGGTATTACTAATCTCCCCAAAATTCCAAACACCATAACTTGTCACTTAAAAATTCATATACAGGGTAAGTTTTTATCCAGTGCGCAAATTGTAACCATGAATTCAGCATATCATTCTAGAACCCCTGCGCAGAAAGTTTCCGCCGGTTATGTAAAAAAAAATCAGCTGTTTCATAGAAAAGTGCAATACCTACGTGGTCAAAATCTATGGAACACCTGTTTTTTTTTTGTAAATGCGGCGAAAAATGTCTGCGCTAGGTCTATAATGATATGCTGAATTCATGGTTACAATTTGCGCACTGGATAAAAACTTTTCCTGTATTTGAGCCACTTAGCACGACATCTACCGAAACAAAAGTGAACCGGTATATCCTTTCTTTCATCAACGAAAATTAATAAATCATTTCCATAAACATTGCACATTTAATAAAATTCTTCAGTGGACATTTCAAGTGGCAGGATTGCGTTTATATCATAATTTCTTGGTTTAATAAGGCGATCTAAAGTGCCGACGAAATAACCTTATCAACATGTTTTTGACAGTTTACTTGGATAACAAGTTATATCATGTACATAATAATTGTGTAGACATATTTTATTTTATTTTTTACTGTACCAGCAGGTTTCACACGCCTTTATAAAATGGTTTTCTTTAAAAGAAAGATGGAAGATACGTTTTTGTTTGCTTTGTCAAACAATTCGGCAATAATAGATACACTATGGACACTAAAATTAATTTTTCACTTCTCATGCTCTGAAAGTGCTTCTTTGTGCAGGGTATAGGCTGCACAAAATCGAATTTTGTGCACAAGGGCATTAACGTATCTACTCATAAATGTATTATATTAAGGCAAAGAAAATGAGCCATACAGCCAAATGCAATAAGAAGTTCATAGATAGAATTTGTTTTTTTTTTTTTTTTTTTTAATTTTTATTAGTAAAGGAACAAGCAAAATATAAACAATAAACATCACAAAAACCTCAATAGGTTTGTCCGGATGTTGAAACACTTATCAGCAATCTTAAAAACAATACTAAGAGAATAATCATTATCTTATTAATTAATACTTAACACTTAATTTAAAAAAAACAGTAAAATAAAACATTGTAAGGTAGTTTGTAAGTAATAACTAAAATAGTACAAAGAAAACGAAAACAGCGCGGGTTAGGCATTCCGTCGATGCTAATTACGTTGAATGAAATTTAAACAGGATGATGCTTTTTCAAAGAGATTCAAAGTATTTTATGTATTTAATTTTATAATTACTATTTGTTATTTCCGATTGAATTTTGTAAATAGCGAAAGAAAAATTATGTATTATTTAAAAGTGTCGATTCGCCCGTTTCAGGCGAGTAAATTCGTGCGAATCAACTAAGAAGCCTAGAAACTAAGAAGGCAAACTTAATTTGCCTATTGCGGAGCAAAAAATCAAAGAAGAAACGAGCATTCATAATTGCGATTCGATCGAATCGATATTAAATCATTAAAGTTTTGTGTATCCGATTTTCCTTTGACACTTGATGAGCAAAATATTTAACATTCATGTCACTTCTTGAAATACCTACTTAAGAATTAAACAGAAACCTACAAATTCCTAGTTAACTATTAAATAATGTATCGTGAACAAGAATCGATATAAATCAACAACTATCAATGAATTTTATTACGCCCAGTATCATTGTTTTAATATCAGACAATAGTAATGAATTCTAAGATATTCCGCCCAAAATGAACCTTGACAGAAGATGTGTACTACATTGTAAACAAGTTTGATTATCATGTTGCTTGCAATGTGGGAAATAAATCAAAGAAGAATATACTAAATTAATCAAAGCCGAAAACCCGAAAGTCTGACAACCAGACTTACCAAGGGGTATACCAGAAACTGGGTTGTGGAGGTGAGATAGGCAGTCACTCCATGTAAAATATTGATATTCAGCTGCATCCGGTTAGACTGGATGCTGACTCCAACATATTGGGAAAAGGCTAGGCAGATGATGAAACAAAATTAACGAAAGCATCCCGTTTTATAAAAAAAAAAAAAAATATTCTGATAGGAACTTAACATACGAAATTATGATATGCTTTAACAATATACAAACGAGCATTCAATTCTAACAGAAGATATTAATTTTCAGAGCGAAATGTTTTTATTCTCTACCTAACTTTAAAAAAAAACACATTTTGAAGTCGCATTTATGGCGACGATAGATGACAGCTACCTACAGCGATGCACTGCCGCGGCCGCCCGTCACGTCGCTCGCAAGAGACCCCGCCTCAACGCGCATCAAGTTTTACGAAAAACAACCCATGTTGATCTATCAAACACAATTCAAAGAAAAACCGTATACCAAATTTTGGGTGATTAAATTGTCTTTTAGATGGTGAAAGTTTCATGGAAATACACCTGATAGTTTTTGCGTGATTATCGTTTTTATGTTCGCGATAGACATTACTTTACCAATTAATTACATTACGAGTATGTTATAAAAATATTATTTAAAATTTTCACATATACAAAAAATATATATCTATATAAAGCGGCGCAGACGCCAGCACGTCCAAGCCACTAAACTGTAAAATTTTCCCAATTGAACAGGTACCTTATTCTTTTGTAATAAAGGTGAAAAACCATCAAATAAATCAGACAGATTGGGGTAGCTTGATGTGCTGGCCTCTGTACCGTATCTAAAAACCCGGACCCCTACATTCCTTAAAGATAAACAATCTAACAATCAAAAATATACATTCTCATTGCACCTATCACTCGAATCAGATGTGTCTAAGATTAGAGGCGTTGTACCATGTAACACGAACAGACAGAATTAAAGCATTCGTTCTAACAACTTGACCACGTTTCACGCCGCGATATGTCGCTTGTCTGATTCTGAATCGAATGTTGTATGCTCTGGCGCATGTAGTTTTACTTGATATTTTCTTCATTTGATGTGATAGATGTTTTATTATTTTCTGACTCGTGATAAAGTTCCGAAAGTTATAAAGAAACTAAGTTTTATATAATTATTATTAATTTAGGTACATTCTTAATCCGGTTGGACGGGAAGCCGACCCCAACATCGTTAGGAAAAAGCTACGCGGAAAATGAGATACAGTAGCCCTCACTAATGGTGCCCCAATCTCAAAAAGCAATAGATTGACACTTCGCTTTAACTTACGACCTTCTTATAATAAGCAATTTCTATAGGCTATAATACTATATACACACACACTCTCATACGTTTACGAATGAATGTATTTCCTAAATTCAACCGTTAAAGCAAATGGCATGATAGCTGAGCGGTTACCGCACTTGATTATCGCGTTTGAGCGCAGCGAGTCGCGGTTTCGAATCCCACTCGCTGTGTGATAGTCTTTTTATTGTTTTTTAAAATCACTTTTGAGTATAGTTTCTTGTTCTGTTCTTCTTATTCACTAAACTCGTAAAACTTTATCATTATACCCACAGAAACCTAAATAAATTTAAATGATTTACGACTCATTCACCGCGACTTATAGAACGGTGTTGGTTGATATTGTGTGCTAGTGACGTGTGTTTCATCTATTAGCGTTCTTCTAATTCATTTTAAAATGTAAGCAAATTTAAATATAGAAATGAAAGCGAATATTATTGCGCTGCATAAAAGTGGACTTAATTAATACCTATATCACAAATACCTATGTAATGAAACCGGACTGAGTGTGAGTATTATGATTTAAATATAAATATTAAACATTTATTTAATTAAAGTATAACTGCTGATCTTTGTAGTTATTTTTAAACGTTTTATAAATATCACAATGTCTAAAAAATATAAAATTTCAATGTAAATTTATTTCCTAGAATATAGAACGATGAAAATAACAATAAACTTAATATCTATGTGAAATTGCCCTTTTAAATAATTTTGTTTCTAAATAGTAGGTAATACATAAAGTGTGTATTTTGCTTAGTAGCCTAACAGTACCCCTTTTTTGTTTTAGTGAAATACTGTGAGTCGGTGGGTGAAAAGAAATGAGGAAGGCGGTAGCCTTGCCCGTGGAAAGCAAAGTGGAAGACCCCAGCTCCTATAACAAGCACACGTTCAGCGAATATGAAACAAGTGGTTTCAAAACGACAAGACATTTTGCCGAATTATTCAACACATCTTTACGAACCGTGCGCCGTGCACTCCACGCAGAAGGTTCGCATCAACCAGCTCGAGAATCAGCTCAAAAAACATAGTTAACGGAAAAAACATTAACATTAAGTTTTAAATTACAAATATTTATTTATTTTAGTAATATTTAAATAATATTTTGTCTTATCCGTAATCTGGATTATTTTGAGGTTTAGTTTCAATCTTCTTTTCGGAATGAAAATGAACACTTAAGCTATAACCTCTTTAAGTCCTATTAAATACGATTTGTTAACTTTGAGGTTTGAGTTAGAACGAACTCACTCGCAGTAGAATAAAAGTAGTACTACTGAGTCATTTAATTGTATTGTGACAACTTGTCTGCATTTGTTACTTTTACGTGGGTAGATTTTTGTAGAATATTGTGATTTATTTAGAGTACCGACACACAGTAGTAATCAGCACAATATTATTATATTACTAAGATACAATAGCCTGATTATCATAGTTCACCAACTAGCTTATTTACTTCAATAAATTGTTCTTTATGAGAAAATAAACTGTTTTAACAAGAAGTTATTATTAGTTATTTTTATACATTCTTCATGAAGTTATAACGAATAAACATTTTGTAATCATTTATTATTGGTAAACCTTTATTTAAACAACAATACGAGTAATAATAAAAAAATGTTACATTATTATTCTGGTATATTAATAAATCGAATAATAAAAGAACAGATGAAGATGATTGTTGAAAAGAAAAATTAAAGCTTCATCGCGAGATTTGAACCCAGACCTATGAGTTTCTTAATCCGAGACGATACGCTGCACGCTACCGGAACTCAAATTATAAAAGTAAATTTTAGCAATGGTATGAACCGACCAAGGTCATGTCTGTCGTCGCCGACGGTATGTATAAAATACAGAGACTAACGCCAGTGTGTGAGTGGAGCGGTGAGTTTTGTGTTAATACATCACTTATACACTCAGCTGTAGGTACGGCCTGGACCGCCACTTCATAGCAATATAGCCCTTAGTATGCGACTGCATTAGTGAATCTTGATAGTACATACTAATTCGGAAATCTTTCTATAACTTCAAAATGCTATCTATGATTTTTTTGGTAGTCTCAGAAAACTGAGTTTGATGTTTTTTTTTTTTCCTACCTTTTACTTTTCAACGTATTATTTTGATGGGCTCTATTTGGAATACTAATACATAATTATTCTAAAAACCCTGTGAGTATTCAAATCAAAATCTTTCCTTAGTCTACCCACTTTCGTTATACTATAAGTATAAGGAACTCCCGTGCAAAATTTCACACTTCTAGACCCAGCAATTTAGGCTGTGCGTTGTCTGACATTGAAAATGAATGAATTTAAGATTTTTATTAATTACATGCTTTTGATCTTTATGAAAACTTATCCACTGATACACATAAGTGGGGTCCGCAAGGGCCGATGCCTGCCAGGGGTGCGGGTTGTTTGAAAGAGATACCGTCGCCCCTGGCACACAGGCAACTGAGGGAATAAGGGTGGGTTTTAGTCGGTAAAAGTCTGACACGTCCTCCTGCTCCACCCAGAGCGGGACAAATTATTTATTTATTTAAACTTCTCGCACACAAAAAGGTTCAAAGGCGGACTTAATGCCTTAGGCATTCTCTACCAGTCAACCAAGGGTGGTGAAGAGATTAGATGGCAGGTGCTTAGGTTGAGAGGAAATATGATTAAAAAAACAATACAAATTATATTATAAATAAGCTAGGGGTTATAAACTTATAATACACATACAAGCATACATATCTACTATAATATATACTTATATATAAATAAATATATATATATAATCAAGAGAAAAATATGTTTTGATGACTCTACGCTATTCGTTATGAAAATACCTCTGCAATTTCCGCTTAAATGCATACCGACTAGTGGCCGTCCTGATATCGAGAGGAAGCGCATTCCAAAGAAGAATGGACTGGATATGAAAAGAAGAATGAACAAAGTCAGAAGTATGAGAAGGACAAAGTAAAAGAAGATTGTTAGAAGAACGCAGATTCTTAGTGTGAGAAGAACATAGATATTGGAAATGAGACACAAGATAAGATGGAGGTGTAGGAGAATTGAGAAAGGAGAAGAGCGTAGCCAAAGCGCGTAAACTTCTTTGGCTCTGTCCACACAGAGCCCATCAAAATAATACGTTGATAAATAAAAGGCCAGCAAAAAAGAAAACATCAAACTCAGTTTTCTCATTAAGAGAAAGATAAAGATAAGATCGCACCCAACGATTTCTATTAGTACTTAATAACTTACATACACAAGGCTACAATCTATTGTATACGTTTTTGCTTGTCATGTTAACAACGACGCATACTGGGCCACAAAAAAAAAAACTTTAATTCAATTGTTACATTCATACGCAAAGTGATATTATTCATGAATGTTGTTGCATATATGGGT
This sequence comes from Polymixis flavicincta, assembly GCA_949987655.1. Classification (NCBI taxonomy): domain Eukaryota; kingdom Metazoa; phylum Arthropoda; class Insecta; order Lepidoptera; family Noctuidae; genus Polymixis; species Polymixis flavicincta. The sequence goes on from OX465184.1 coordinate 17,766,159, forward strand.
TTACGAGTAAGGTGAAGTAAGTAGGTACTATGACTGTCGATTTTTCCTCGTTTATTTTTTACTGGCTTCTGCCCGCGGCTTCTTAGGGTGGATCTCGGAAATTATCCCACGGGAACATGGTACCGGGACAAAAAGTAGTCTATGTCCTTCCCAAGGATGCCATCTTTCTTCTAGCCAAATTTTATTGACATCCGTTCAGTGGTTTAGGCGTGAAAATGTAACATACAGGGGGTATGTAACCTTTACTTAAAGATGTATGGTATGGATTCAGGTAATAGATTGATCTTTTATTGGTTTTTGGCGGCGAATATCTGCTGATTTACAAAAAAAATCGTTGGAAAAACTTCATCTTGATACAGACACTTTTGAACTATCAAATAGTCGATCAGTTAGTCGGAAAGTTGAAGCTACTCGTATTTGCCCATTTTAAAAGAACGGGCTAGAAAATCTAAGGACTACATCAATATATTACAAAATTTTGTGTACATTATTGTTGTTGCTTCTATATGTGAGAACAATGTAAAGAAATTAAGAAATAATTGTGAATATGAGATTAAAAATAAGCCCTGAAGGTGGTGAAGGAGATGACCAGTCTCAACCGAGGGCGCCCGTTCATGAACTTACGCGTGGATCAGCACTGTCGGTCCTACAGTTCATGACACGACTAAAGTGACATAGTATAGATATTGCTAATATATTGCCCTTTTGCTGGATAAAGTTGTAACCTTTTAGCCTCGGAAATACCTGTTTGTGTGAGAAAACCTCAAGAAACCCCATTATTATAAGTTAAAGGGCACTAACTATATCAACTTTCCAATGACAACCGTCAAATTCAACTTTCAGCTGATCAAGTATATCTCTTTTTACGATTACGATATTTTGAATTGTGATTATTCGATCATTTCTCTGAAAGCTTGCTTTCAAAGCCCTTCCATTAAACCCAGCCATAACATACACATTAAGAGCTCACCGAACTCCTGGCGCTAATTTAGCTATTTACTTTGTATTATCAAAGCAAACACACATTTTTTAAATGTAAATATTACAAAAAACCTGTAGTTATGTTATTATCAAAAAAAACAAATGACCTTCCGTGAAGTGTTTCCGCCGTACTAGGGTTTTTTTAGAGGTTCATCATCATCATCATCATTTCAGCCGAAAGACGTCCACTGCTGGACATAGGCCTCCCCCGAAAAAAGAGGGGGTTGCCATAATCGCCACGCTTGAAAGGCGGGTTGGCGATCGCAGTATGGTGGTAAAAAAGCATAGAGAACGCCGCTGCCCATTCTCTAGTAAGTCCCTTAGTCGCCTTCTACGACACCCACTGGAAGAAATGGGATGGCGCTATTCTTTCACGCCCGGCTACCACACGGGACTTTTCAGAGGTTACTTCAACTCAACTAAAAGTAATCGTGTTTCTAAAGTGTACGATTTAAGGAATGAGCCTTAAATACCTTACGTATTAATTGCAAATCTGCTCTGGTGGAGATTCGTAGATGAGTCCGCCCTGGATTAATTGTGGTGCTGTCCCACAAACAATGGGGCACTTAATTTCTTGTCCAGCGTGTCCTGTTGTCTGTACGCTACAAGATCTGATGGACGCTCCTGAAAGTGCCAAGCTCGTAGGCAAATTCTGGACTGACTATATTTAGATTGCTTTCGACACGCTAAAAAGAAGAATTGTACATATAACCAAAAGTTAAGTAATAGCGATACATCAAGGGATCAAACGAACGCAATTATTTCGTTCCTTAAGTCCTTACTCACCAATAAACAAACACGCCAACTCCAACATTAACATTCAGTACAAACATTGCACTAAATAAAATCATGTCGACGTCCAACTGAATGCTAGCGCATATATTCTGCATATGATTTATATCGCTAGCCGTGCGTGTATTCTATATTAATAATTATAACCACGTGAATGTTTTCGCAAACTCATAATTGGGTCAAGATAAGTAATTATGCGGATAATTGCGTACGCGCAGCCTCTGAATGATGGAGGTGAGACATAAATCAAGCTAAGTCCTGTTTTTAGATGTTATTTGCGGTATTTTGGTTCGATGGAGAAGAGGTTTTTTACCAAAAACCCAATTTCAGTAGTACTAATTAACTATTTTAAATGATGTTATCTATCTCTATCTATAGCTCTCGCAAATTGATCGTGTATAATAACGACGCTATAGGTAATGCCTGGTGAAATCTTTTCTAGGAAGAACTTATGCGATACTAGCAGAGCCCCGCGGTTTCACCCGCGTAGTTCCCGTTCCCGTGGGAATATGGGGATAAAATATAGCCTATGTCACCCGGGGATAGTGTAGCTTCCCAACAGTGAAAGAATTTTTCAAATCGGTTCAGTAGTTTCGTAGCCTATTCAATGCAAACAAACATACAAGCAAACAATCAAACCTTTCCTCTTTATTATTAGTATAGATATAGAAAATATAATCAGATTAATGCAATTTCTGATTACTTTTGGTAATCTACGGTTTCGAAACTTAGGCTTTTCAAAGAGCGATGAAATCTTCTGATATTAGCTCCTATATGCACTTTTATCGTTGTAAACATTTCTTAGCCTCTATCTTCTGACATTTAAAGCTTAGCGTATCTACCTTCACCGTTTTGAGAGCGAAATAAAATAATTTAAACAAAGTAATGTCTGGCTTCGAACCTATGATCTACAATTCGTAAGTCGCGGCCATATTGATTAGGCCACCCCTGCTCTAAAAATGGTCAAGGAAAACATCGTGAGGAAACCGGCATGTTCCTGTAAAAATAATAATCTGAAGATAATATATGGCATCCACCAACCCGTGCTTCCTACTCCTTCTCACCGAGAGCAGGTCTGTGTCCCAGCAGTGGGAACACAATCAGCTGATTATGGTTATGTTTATGTAAGAAAGAAAAGAAAGAGAAATATACCTAGCGCATCAATATTTTACTTTTAACCACTGGTTTAAATTATTTCGTTATGTTTACTATCGAAAACAGTAGATGCCTACTCAATGGTTCAATAACCTCCTCCTTTTTTGAAGTCGGTAAAAAAAATTTATTTAATTTTATTTTTTTAATTTAATTTATTTATTTAATTAGCTCGTCTCTCGCTATTAAACAAACGTAGTGTTGCTAATTAAAATAGACATAATTCGGAATTATTGTCGCACTTTATTAGTGTCTGTTAGATGAATATAAATGTCATGGCAACTGTGAAGCAATCATAGCTATGTTTTATCTTAATTTGGAACTACTGAGGCCTACACCTTAGAAATAGCACATCTTATTTTTTTTAAAGAAGATGCTCTTCTTAAGACAATGTGATGAAACTTAAATAATGGCAACGTTATTTTGTATGAAATACAATTACACTCTAAGTTGCCATGGTTACGGAGAAGACTTCAGAAATAACCCACATTGACCCAGATGTTCTTGCCAACTTCGCACGGGGCTAGGAAAAATATCAAAAAGCAGTTTTATACGCTATTATCTTGATCCCCATTGCTAAAAGATTGAGCCTGATTGCCAAGAGCAGGTATGTCGGTACTATTTTATCCCTCCCAATATTTCCCTGGTCAGCCTCTCGGGCTTTAATTCGTTGAAGGACCCTAAACGAGCCACAATAGAAGTTTTATTGTTACAACGTCTAGGGGCGTTTAGTGTCCGTTAAATTTTCCATCTCTAAGCGAACCATCTCTACATACCAAGTACTCTTCGTGCTTCAGAGAACACGTTGAAGCCATTGGTCCCTCGTAGATCACTTACGGACGTTGCGGGTTGCGAACCGTCAGAACCCCAAAAGTTTGACAACCAGTCTTACCATCATCATCAGCCTATAATGTTCCCACTGCTGGGAGAGGGATTGGGCCGTAATCCACCACGCGGGCCCAGTGCGGGTTGGTAGATGTCACATGTCTTCGAATTTTTTGTTCTAGGATAGGCCGGTTTCCTCACGATGTTTTCCTTCACCGTTTTGAGAGCAGTGGTAATGAAATAATTTACACAAAGTAAAGCGCCTGGCTGGGTTCGAACTCACGACCTACAACTCGTAAGTCGCGGCCGTAACCACTTGGCCACCACTGCTCTCTTACCAGTCTTACCCAGGGGTATCGTATTACCCAGTAACTGGGTTGTGGAGGTCAGATAGGCAGTCGCTCCATGGAAAATAATGGTATTCAGCTGCATCCAGTTATACTAGAAGCTGATCCCAACATAGAAGGGAAAATGGCTAGGCAGGTGATGAAAGTGTCAGTGACTAACCAGCCGGCGGTTACCCATCCATTGATAAACTGAGGCAAGTGTACAAGTGTACTTTATCCCCACATATCGTGCTTTACTCATAAACTACGTTAAGTATGTAACCACATAAACTTCTGCTTGCCGTAAAGCCATCACCACACACTATATCAGTCTGAGACAACATGTGCTTACCATGTTGTCTATGGCCTGTTTATATTGCTACCAAACCGCCATGTTTATGGTTTGTTTAATTTTTTTCTGACGTAAGTTGTAACATGTTGATATCGCTGAAAAAAATAGACAAATTGTAACTGATGATTCGTGTTTTAAGGAATGTTTCAGGAGCTATGAATAATGGATGCGCGGCGGTCTATGTCGATGTGAGTGAGAGAAAGAATACTATCTGTCCTCATTTCCATAAATGTGTATCTGTAACAGCAGCTTCGCCCGCGACAATAACGTACACCGTGTACTACCAGGATTAAAGTATCTTACCTATGTATTTATCTAGGTTATAATCTATTTGTGTGCTAAATTTCATCTTAATCCGTTCATCCGTTTTTGAGTGATATTTGTGATTGAGTAAAAAACATCCAAACTTTCACATTTATATTCTTACTAGCTTCCGCCCGCGGCTACACCCGCGTGGAGGTCGAAAATTATCCCATGGAAACGTTATACCGGGATAAAAATGTATCCTTTATGTTAAACTAGGTTATAATCTATCTGTGAGCCAAATTTCATCTACATCCGTTTATCCGTTTTTGCGTGATTGAGAAACAATCATCCAAACATACAAACGTTCACGTTATATTTTTAGTAGGAAAGTAGAACCAATAAGTATGAAGCAAGATTAAAATAACAATATATTTATAAATAGTAAGTTTATATTTATTTTAAAAGCATGTATTCAAGTCAAAATATTATCCTAATTTATGTTTTTATTTAATTAAAATAATTGCTATCGTTTTTATTTATGTATTTCGTTTTCCTTTCTACTCTTACACACCATATCCATTGTTTACATCGCCTTTAGCTGCTCTCCTATCGCAGGTATGCTGGAAGAGATTTCTTAAGACATAAGCATGACCTTTGTACGTATTTTTCTATACCTTTCTTCTGGTCTGTTCATACATATGTGTTTGTTTAAATAAATGGTTGAATAAATAAATGATTCGATATGCATTGGTTCCGTTTTTCTGTACAAAAAATATATGTTTTCATGTAGTTTAGCTACGACTAACGTATTTTTGCGGGTTTAATTCATTCAAGAGTCAATTAATTTTAGGTGGAAGAGAAAAATCATTTTCACTTTACTGTTGGCTATTTTTGAAAAAGCTATTTTAACACATAATTAGCATGCCGCGGTTGGTCGGTGGATGGGTCTTTACATACCAAGACCCTTCCGTGCCTCGGAAAGCACGTTAAGCCGTTGGTCCCGGCTGTCATTTGTGGATCTTTGACAGTCGTTACGGGTCGTCAGAAGCCCGAAAGTCTGACAACCAGTCTTACCAAGGGGTATCGTGTTACCCAGTTACTGGGTAGTGGAGGTCAGATAGGCCGTCACTCCATGTAAAATACTGATATTCAGCTGCATCCGGTTAGACTGGAAGCCGACCCCAACATAGTTGGGGGAAAGGCTAGGGGCAGCTGATGATGATGATGAATCAGCCTACAAAGTTCCCATTGCTGGGAGACAGGTCTCTAATTCAGGACTTTAATCATAGCTGTAATCCTCCACGCGGGCCCAGTGCGGGTTGGAGACGTCACATATCTTTGAATTTTTGATTCTAGGACATGGCGGTTTCCTCACGATGTTTTTCTTCACTCTTTTCTTTAGAGGAGTCGTGATTAAATTATTTATACAAAGTTAAACAGGCGTTTCAAACGGTGAAGGAAAATATCATGAGGAAACCGGCATATCCTAGAACCAAAAATTCGAAGACATGTGACATCTACCAACCCGCACTGGGCCCGCGTGGTGGATTACGGCCCACTCCATCTCATGGAGAGGAGGCCTGCGTCCCATCTGTAGGAACGTTATAGGCTGAGTATGTATGTATGTATGTAAACAGGCGTTTTAGGGTTCGAACACTTCGAACCCACGACTCGTAAATAGGTATCTAATTACAATACACGGAAGTTGAATAAAAACTGGATGTATTTAAAACTAGGCTTGAATTATCACAATAATTTATCACTGATAAAGTACCTAGTTGTAAAATATCCTTGACCATCACTTTCTCTTCATACGTCTTGCCTATCTGTTTAACATCTTTTTCCTCAATGGGCCGTCATAATTCAATGATTTCTGATGGCTTCTGTACATAACGGAAAAACCAACCCTGATTAACACGTCTTCAGTTTAAATAAAAAATAGACAATGGTGTAAATCAAAAGTATCAACGTTTTGTTACAAAAGAAGCAACCGGTTACAGTTAAGTCAATAAACGATGTCTTGTTTTCGCGGCTCGCGGCTTGACTTATTTATTTCCTATTACCCCAAAGGGCAGCACACTGTATATGCTGAAGAATACACAAAGTGGAATCAACATTAATTTCATTATGTCCTTATCCCAATTTATTTCGGGTCGCACTTCTCTATTCGTCATCTCCGTAGTCACACCCTTTCAAACCATATCGTCATTCACACAGTCCATCCATCGTTTCTTTGGTCTCCCCCTACTCATAGCTATCGACATATTGTAGAAAATATGGAATGCGGAAAGGAAACAACACTGTGACAATACATCCGAGTACTGGCATACTAGCGTATTTTGAAACTAATGTTTTTTTTTTTTCGAACAAATCAAATACTCTGTAGTGATGTTCTTTGGGTTTTTTCTTTTATCGATTCAAGAAGTGGATATATTTGATTGAATATGTACATTCTGGGAAAGTCATTAAAAATAATCAATAATACCAGCCTATTATAGTCCCACTGTTGGGCTCTTCTGATACAGAGAAGGCACGAGCATTGACCCATCTTGAGCACAGCGCAGAGGGCGCTGTGCTCAAGATGGGTCGGCGATTTCAGACTTATGGTTTCCTCACAATATTTTTCCTTCACCGAAATCAGATGATATCCAAGATGAAATTGGAAAGTACATATGATTAGAAAACACTTAGGTACTTGCCAGAATTCGAACCCACTACCCAGACATTAAATAAACGAAGTTTAAATTAATAAGTCGTATCGTCGTCCTCACATAGCTACTTCATTTCGCTACTCGTAGTAACGAAAAATAACTTGTAAGACTCATGTAAGTAAAAGGCGATTTAGCACCTAGAGTTTAAAATTATATAGGATTTGAAAGAATATGGAAATTTTACATTTCTGAGAGCTTTTAGTCGCGTTTGAACGAAATAATTAAGCTACAAGAAAATGTTTACCATTTAATCTTTTCCAAGCTGTAGTTTAGATGTCTTGTAGAAAGCATTGTCAGGATAGTAACTTACAATATAAAATTCACTTTTAATTTCATTTGAGTAAAGTTCTCTATTTAAATCTAAGAGATCATATAAACATAGAACTTCTTATCAATAAACCAAAAAGCAATTCATCTAATTCACACTCCACATTCGAGCAAGTTCCAATATCTCGTTAATCGAAAATAATCGAGATGTGATATCGATAAGCCGTTGTGGCAATTAGCGTCACGGTAAGCGCGAAGATCAACTCTTAGATTACTTCAATCAAATATTCTTGATAGCGCACCAAAAGGCGGTCAATTATCAAACGGATTAAAAAACGTTGTTTGTTTTGCTCGATGTAAACAATTGAATGCCAGGCTGTTACTTTTTAGACGTTTCCGGTTTCGATTCGTATTGATTTATCGATCTCATGATCTATTTATGTCGAGATATTTTTGAGGTCAATTTTTTTTGTTGTTTTTTTGTAGTCTGTGAGTAATAAAAATATTATGATAAAAATTTACGCTAGATTTCAGTCAAAAACCATAGAATAATAAGAACGAAGTTATGGCAATAACACCAATATCTTTACCGATCGCTTAGTTACTTCACATGTCACAAACTTGCTTTACGTCAATCTGCATTAAAATGTAACACACTATTGCACTGATTATAATTATGCGCACTGACTGTTAATTCGATACAACCGAGCACTGTCACCAATCGAATTGTCACTCCAAATCGATACATCAACACATCACTTATAAATCGAATTTTAAATTCGGAATTCGATCGCGTAAATCGAATGCGTGTAAGCGGTTCAGTGGTTGTACAACTACTGGAGTAGAGTAGTACTCGTGATAGTGTTGTGTCGGTTTGCCCCGCAGCCTGCGACCGATTAATTCATGATTTAAAATAAGTTTCTGAGACGTGGGACCAAAGACATCGCAAGTTTTTTGGCGAATAGGGACACATATGCGTGACAGGACGGGTTGTCAGACCGTCGCGCGTCGGCTGTTAAAATTGTAACTGTATTTTCTAGTTTTAGTTTGATGGATGGACTCAATTAGTGTTGGGAGTGACACTGAGTGATGGTAATCGGTTAATTAACAATGTTTCGTTTGGTTGATGTGCTGTTCCGGCGCTTAAGGTGTTAGTATTCTTTGTTATGCTAGAGTTATCCTGCACGTCACTAAGCTTTTTGGTTGAAGGACACTGAACGACACGCTATAGAAGTTTAAGAAGGTAGACCGCGAAATTCAAATTTTATAACGTTTCCTGCAATTTGCAAGTCAGTGCCAGATTGTACGTTGATAAAAGAATTATTAGCGACCGAAAACACGCATAATTATGTACCTAAACACGCATGTACTTAGGTACATAATTATAATAATTACAATTATCACTACAACCCTCGAAGTTCTTTAATTCAATTGAATGAACATTTCATGAAAAAGTCATTCAATCAAAGACGTAAGAACATTTTAATTTCGCGGGGGCTACCCTTGAGCTCCCATCTATCTTTCTTTTATTACGTCGGGCGTAGTATCCCGCCAAATGTTAAAAGAGGCTATAGTCTTCGTGAAAGAGCACTTCACTTTTGCGAAAACTATAGCCTCCACATACCTATCTACAGTACCTACCTACTTTGTTTATTTGCCATTTCGGATAATCAAATATTGCATAGGGATAGTTTGAAAGTCCCGTACCTATGTGTCGCCGGGCGTAAAAGAATCGCACCATCCCATTTCTTCCCGTGGGTGTCGTAGAAGGCGACTAAGGGACTTACTAGAGAATGGGCAGCAGCGTTCTCTATGCATTTTACCACCATACTGCGATCGCCAATCCGCCTGCCAAGCGTGGCGATTATGGCAAAACCCTCCAAATTGGGGGAGGCCTATGTCCAGCAGTGGACGTCTTTCGGCTGAAATGATGATGATGATTTTGAAAGCTCTTTCTATTTTAAGATCCTCTTCAATTTTCTACAAGTAAGATAGTTTACAAGTCTCAACAATAACTATAAACCAGTTTCAAGAAAAACAAAAAAATGTTGCGTACTTGTGAAGCGTGCAGAGCTACTTCAAAAGTTGCACCTTACAGAAAACTAGTTATTACTACGTTACTTGTATATTTGTTTATTACATACTAGCTCTTACCAGCGGCTTCGCCCTTGTGAAGATCGAACATCATTATCCCACGGGAACATACTACCGGTATAAAAAGTATCATATGTGTTAATCCAGGTTATAATCTATATTCGTGGTAAATTTTATCCAAATCCTTCAGCCGTTTTTGCATGATTGAGTCTGAGATCTAAATATCCAAACTTTCACATTGATCATATTAATAAAGTAGGTATATAATATTAGTGTGATAAGATGTTTTGGAAGCTAAGTAGGTACTTGGTAGACACCAAAGAATGAATCTCCAAAATATTTTTAAGAGGTTATCCAATGACTGACTCCTATGTGAAAATGGTTCCCGAATTAGACAAAAAATAAGAAAAACTCAGAAAACTCTGCGGCACAGTGTTACTTACTAATAAGAAAAAACGGAGGAGGTTACTCAATTCGACGCGTATTTTTTTTTATTTATGACCACGCATAACTTTTTCCAGCGTTGTCCGATTTTGATAATTCTTTTTTTATTGGAAAGGATATACCCCGAAGTTGGTCCCATATAAATTTCGAAGAAAAATTCCAACCCTAAGGGTAAGAAAACAGGGGATGATTGATTGTTTACTCACAGATTTTAATACTGAATTGCGTATTACAAAAAGTAATCAAAAATTAAGCATGTAGTAATTAGTAGATTATAGCCACAAAAAATTGTAAAATAAAAACTTTTTAATAAAAATATTAAACCGCCGAAAAACCGAAAAGTAAAAAATAATAAACTTGCTTTGTCCAACCCCAATAACTAAGTTCGGAAGTTGGTGACTTTGGATATGTATTTAATTATATGTCACCGCCTTCCGAACTTAGTTTTCGGTTTTTCGGCGGTTTAATTTTTTTATTAAAAAGTTTTTGTTTTTGGATTAGCAAAGCGATTGATGAGGTCTATGATTAAATGAGAGTGCCCAGAAAAAGCCTGTTCACTCTCACATCTATCTATCTATATAAATAAAAAGAAAAGTCCTGACTGACTGATTGACTGACTCATCAACGCCCAGCCTAAACCCTTGGACCTAGAAAGCTGAAATTTTGCACAGAGGTTCCCTTTATAATGTAGACAAGGAATAAGGAAGGATTTTTCGAAATTCAACCCTTAAGGGAGTTAAATAGGGGATGAAAGTTCCGCGCGGGCGAAGCCACTGGCAAAAGCTAGTGCAATTTCTTTTTTAATTCGACTAGTAGTTTTAGAGATTAGTTTCGTCTTAATTTCAAATACCTACTTCTTTTTTTAAGTTAAAAATGTATTAGCTAGTACTGAGACTTAGTGCTTATAAAATATAGTTGTATTGCCGGCGCACGTGAGGGAAAGGCAGCATATGCGCCCTCGCGACCCCAGATGACGCAGGATACGGAGACGCCCTGGGCGTCGGGAATCCCAGGCCGATTTCCGGCCACCGTAGGCATAGGCTTGCGGACGGCGAGTAATGGGTAGCTCGCTTTCCGGTAAGGACCAAGCCCAAGTCGACGGCGCGTTGTGTCCACGCGCGCCTCAAAGAGATGTCAGCACAAACGTGATGGGGCCCGCAAGGGCCGATGCCTGGGTTTGTTCGAAAGAGACACCACAGCCCCTGGCATACGGGCTACTGAAGGAACACGGGTGGGTTTTAGTCAGTAAAAGTCTGACACGCCCTCCTGCTCCACCCAGAGCGGGACAAAATATTTGATGATTTACCACCCAAAAAAAAAAAAAAAAAGCATCGCTTTTTGGAAACTCTTCCCCAAAGGCTCCTGGGACTAAGTAAATGCCATAAAAAAAACATAAATCACATTACAGCATCTTTTCTGACTTCGTTATCTTTTGAATGTTCAACTAATGACTCGCCTTGGTTATTGTATAATTTTAAGTTGTTTGTTTTCATTTCCGAGGCCCTTAAACTTAAGTGCGTACATAAATAAATATTAATATTAAAAATAATGAAGATTGCCTTAACATAACCGAGTCTGCCGTTGCCTCTGTCACGTATAATAAGATGTTATTATTGCTGATCTGCTGCTCATAATGATCTCAGGACATGCAACAGCTCTCGTTTACATTCCCAGTCAATTGGAAAATAATGAAGGTATCCTCTTTTGTTTGTCCTTAGTATTGTCCACTTTCCCATTAAAAACAAATATTACATGATCTCACACTTAAAAATTCCACTTCGCACTGCATAATTAGCCTGTAATGTTCCCACCACTGCTGGGACACATGCCTCCTGTTACGCGGGCCCAGGGCCCTAATTCACTATGACCACTTAAGGGGAACCTAGTCGCGGGCTCGAACTCACTGGTGGGCCTGGCTGAAAAGCACGCTGTCTCACCAGGCCTCGGGTCCGACAGAGATGAGCTTTGATGACCCTTGATGAGCAGTTAGACGCTAGTCTACACGCCCAACATTATTGAGTAAGCTGCAGGATCAGTTATAGTAAAACAGGGGCGTATTTTTTTTAGAAAAGTCCTTCAAAAGATCGGGTTTTATGAAAAAGCCACTGCATAAATCAATGACTAATAAAATTTATTGAACTTTTCGATAATTGAGCTTTGTCGATACTGACATAGTTTTCGAGATTTTACACTTCTTTTATTACTTAAACACGTCCAAAGTTAAGTTAAATTAGCAAGAAAAACGAATCTTTGTTGGCTCCTAACTTTTTTATGGTTTTTAATTTTAGTATTCTGTTTCAGTACAGACAATATTAATTAAGAGACAAAACCATACCATGTTTATTTTTTTATGTACATTGTCGAACAGTGGAGTAATACTAGTACACTCCCGAAGTTTGTATGGAAGATATGTATAAGAAAAATGTGTATAATATGTGTGTTTTAGTTTATAATAACTTACCAAATGACATAAAATTATTACAGGGTAATGTGTTTAAGACAAAATTGACAGAATGGCTTCTTAAGTGTTGTTTTTATAGTATTAAGGATTATATGGGACATAAAGTTAGTGTAATAAAATTATAATTAAATGAACGATATAAAACTAAAAGTTAAATAGGAATAAAAATTGTGATGTATACTAAATATTTGCACGCTTGCTTGCAGGCAGAATACAATTTCACTTAGGTTATAAGATCTCACCTGTTAAAACAATGTATTTCTTGCAAATAAACATTTGATTTGATTTGATTTGATTTGAAATAATTTCGACAAGATTCACCTTAACGATTCCTTACTTCGAAACCACGTCAATTTCTTAAATCACACACGCCATCTTCTAATAAATATTAACAAATTGTCTTGGAACATTTCGAAACAACAATTTGACATTTCGATTTCTTACCGTTACATTGGTTTCTACAAAACACGATATTGTTGGGTCTAAGAAATGCCGGTTTCCTCACGATGTTTTCTTTCACCGTTTTGAGAGCAGCAACCAAAAAATCGAAGACATGTGACTTCTATCAACCCGCACTGGGCCCGCGTGGTGGATTACAGCCGACTCCCTCTCACAGAGAAGAGGCCTGTGTCCCAGTAGTGAGAACTTTATAGGCTGAATACGCATGATTATGCATACAGGATAAATTTTTAACCAGTACGCAAATTTTAACGATGAATTTAGCACATGATTCTAGATACTGTGGCATATATTTTTTTATCGGTTTCCAAAAATAAATGTGCTGTTTCATAGAAAACTGCAATACCTAAGCGTTCAAAATGTATGGAAAAGCAATATTTTTTAAATAACCGACGAATTTCTGCACGAGGGGGTTTGGAATCGTCGGCTTGTAACGCTTTGTGAGTGCATCGTGCACGAATCAATGAACATAGCTAAAACAGGTTTCGCCGAGCTCCTGTTGATTTCGTTTTATTCTGTTTTCGTAAGTTTATATGATGTGTTTATTTATAAGTATAAAAGTATTTATTTACCTGTGTTGAAACTGTTTGTACTCCTCGTCACTTGTCCCTAAAGGTTCATTAGAAAACCAGCGTCAGACAGCATCTGTCTGGCATTAATGCTGAAATGAACCTTTTTGGCGCATCCGTGAGGCACACACTGTTGTACCTAGTTATATATTTTTACTTTTTTGTTTCTTATTTTGTGTTACACGAACTGTGTACGTGTAACACAAAATAAGTGTGTGTGTGTGAATAAACGGTATTCTTTCTTTCTTTCTTTAATCATATGCTGAATACATGGTTACAGTTTGCGCACTGATTAAAAATGTATCCTGTATAGGTATTATTATATATATATCCGGGTATCCGCTGGATGTGGGAAGCACAAGACCGGTCGAAGTGGAGGAGCCTGGGGGAGGCCTATGTCCAGCAGTGGACGTCTTTCGGCTGATATGATGATGATGATGATGATAGGTATTATTACGTAGAGCAAAAACTTTGTACCCCTTTTTACAAAAATGACGCAGACGGAGGAGTATGAATTTTGGCACAGTTCAAGTTTAAATGCAGAAGGAGTGCAGATAGCGATTTTTTTCCAATTAGGTATGGTCGATTTTTTTTTTTTTTCATGGTGGTTAATTTCCACCACTGGGTCACCAATAGTTATTATAGTTATGTAAGAACACGGTTGCTAATCATATTTTGTTCAACAAACAGACCTGCAAATTGGATTTTTTTTAAGAAAATTTAAATTTCACGGTGTACCTTAGCGCAGGAAAGCAATTTAAAGTATCAGTCAAGAAGAAACATGGTGGATTCCTCCGCACCAAGAACTCGTGCAGTTTGTTGTTACTTAAATACAATTTTTTTTTAACTGCTAAATAAATGCCCCTTTCTCGATACAAATCTACAGAAAGCATAATGGGCTTTTTCGTCAGACGACATATTATAATTGCAATTACTGTCAATCAGAATGATGCCCAATTTATTTCAATTACATCTCGGCTATAATTTGGTTCATTCATTATAATCATTACACTGTAACGTTAAAAGGGAGAAGGCATCTTGAATGATCTTGAATTGCAATCGTAATTCGTAAAGCAGATTTCAGACGGTTCACGTTTTATTCACTTTTGTCTTTCAATCGGTTTCTTTAACTCAAAGTGAATCGTCTGAGCAGTGGTACCCCAGTAGTAACAGCCACTTGCGTAAAATACCAACAGCCTATTGTTGGTGTTCCCCTAAGTTCATTGAATCCCATTGAATGACAATTCCATGAAAAAACCAATCAACGGGATTAAATGATTTTAATACAGGATAAATGTGGAGCACAGTAGAAACGGCCGTGACTGACGGTTTGTGGGTCGTGAGTTCGAACCCAAGCAGGCAGTTTACTTTGTGTGAATTATTTCATCACCACTGTTCTCAAAATTATGAAGGAAAATATCGTAACAATACCTATATATAATGTCCTAGAATCAAAAAAACATCGAACACATTTGACATCCTCCAACTCGCCGCGGGCCCGTGTGATGGTTTATGGCCAATCTCTGTCATTGAGCCTGCCACGGGTGCGGGTTGTTCGAAAGAGATACCGTCGCCCCTGGCACACAGGCAACTGAGGGAACACGGGTGGGCTTTAGTCAGTAAAAGTCTGTCACGCTCTCCTGCTCCACCCAGAGCGGGAGAAGTTATTTGATGATTTCCCACCCTCAAAAAAAACCGTCATAGAAAGGGGAGGCCTGTGTCCCATAAGTGGGAACATTATAGGCTCATCAGAACACAATATTATTCCAAAGTTCCAAATGAATCTATTAGTGAACAGATCCAACAATTTTGAATTTCGGCACTGCATCCTTCGCTCGCCTACCTACCGGATGCTCGAAAAATGAAATAAAAGAAGCAGATGACAATTGAGTGATGAACATTTAGGTTTGGTAGGTAAACGTGAAATTAAATGAAATGAACATTCAGTGTAGCATCTGACATCAGCTTAATGCAATGTCATCTTAGTTTAATTCGGAATGCATCGAAAAGCAGATTCCAGTCTGAGTACCGACTTCGTTGCATCTTGAAAGGCAAAGCTCTCCACATATCCAAACCACATTCTTGAAACATAATTGATTATAAACCAATTTGAGATTTAATTTAAGGAGCGGTAAGAAGCCATTTTTTTGGTATTTGACAATAGCGCATCGCGGCAACGAATAAGGTTCAAAACAGCGATGCGTTTGATGTTAGTAGAATCGAATGACCGACAAAATTAAAGTTTGCCGTTTCAATTTTGCACGGCACAGTGGCTTAACTTTTAGATATTTCTTTAGCTGATTGAATTCCCTTTATTATCATTACCTACATAAATACGACAGTTAACGCTAAAAAAAATGAACTCTGTTTTACGACTGTATAGCATTAATACTATTTTAGTTTTATAAAATATTTTCGAATAAGTCTTTTCTTTGAACATTTTTTGGCTTGTCATATATACCTTCCAATACGCCTAACTGTGCGACGAAAACAAAGCGTTTGACGGTGCCACTGTCCTACGTTTGGGCAGCTAGCGCCACGGCTTCTGACATTCTTGAAATTTTTGTCAGTGTTCGTCAAATAAAAAGTATTGAGTAATAAGATTAGACGAGCGACAAATCGCCACTATTTACGAAATGCCACCCTCCGTAACAAGTGCAACCTTCTTAGAGCGAGGCAGAAATTGGTTAATCTTATAGGAACACTGAAACAAAGCTTTACCTACAAGCGAGAAGCAACATAACTGTTACTTAGATTTACATACGTAACATTATGCCAGTATCCCCCGAAAGTTTGGGCGGAGGAATTATTTAACCGACCCGAGAATCGACCCAAGACGCCTTGCACATAAGTAGCGTTTGGGACCACTTGACCAACGAGACGTGGATTTCGTTTCCTTATTTTAAATATCCTCTCACCTACTGCTCCTCGAAAAATCCACTTCTACACTCAAACCCATAGTAACAATAATCCTTAACAACAACACAATTTTCAATGCAACAGCTAAACAACTTTTCAGAATCAGCTTTTTTACTACTTGATACTAAAATGATACTTTTATGGAAAATCCTCTTTATTGCGTAACATAATATACAACTCTTAAGATCAACAAATATGTATTTGCTTAGCTACCTAGTTCTAGTAGCTAATATAATGTGGAGTAAGAAAATGAAAATAGGTACATACACAATTCGCTTACTGACCGTTTCCTAAAACTTTGAGAATTCGAAGGAGTTCTAATTTTATGGCAGAAAATTCTAAAACAAATTCCTGAGTCATTGTAAAAATAGGGCGTTACCCATCCCTGCAACACCCATCATGGCTTTAAAAAAAATCTTTTATTTTATTTACTAATTTTCTAGGAAACGACCTTTGAGAAAATCCCGTTTTCCGTATTTCATAGTCTCCAAGTCATTGGCGGTTTCAATGCTCAAAGGAAAGCTAATTTTAGATGAATACCATTATAGATAGTAGATGAAAACCCGAAGCGATCTAAGGCTAGGCTTGATGTAGAGTAAATAGCAAGAGTAACTAAAAGTATATAAACAACAAGACATTTACAGGTAAATATTTTCACGAAAACTGAAAAGCTTCCATAATTATATTTAAAAAGCTCTGTTTCCACTCTTTCGTAGCAGCACTCACGCGCACCAACATCGTCGGAGGCACACAAATAAATCACGAGTTGACACCTCATATATCTCCCGCACCAATATTGTTTTAAATCGATTCATTTCAATCGATACCCGACTAATATCGATCATTGGTCTCCAGCACACGCTCAACGCCAAATACGAGAAAATTCCTTAGATTTTCCTGAGAAGGGAAATTATTTTGAAAAAGTTCTAAGTTGCTTTTCGTCTTGTGCAATTTAGAACTTTGTCATAGTTTGTGGTGCATTGATAAGTAGGTAATAACACTGCTTTTAATTATTGTTTGTGTCGTATTAGTCTGAAATAGCGTATGCTTTTAAAGGGTGTGTTTCGTCCGGTCATATATTTTTGACTAATTTGTTTTTCGTGATGAAATTGTAAGTTTTATTATACCTTACGAATTGCTTTGCCTATATTGAGAAAATTGTTGGTAAATATTTGTATGTTTACTTTTGAATTGAAACCATAGACTTACATACAAACAGTGACAGTTACAGATGGTCGTCTGTATGTTATCGATAGGTCCGTAGGCAACCGGACACCGGCTGTCACAATATTTTATGTTATAGAATTGTCACAAATTGTAACGGTTCTTAATGGTAATTTGACGAACATTGATAAATTAGCTAAGTAGTTTGCTTGACGTGTTAAATTACACGAATGGAGCAATGCTTGTCAAAGGGACTGTCACGGAGCATTGCGTTAGTATCTATCTACGTACCTACGTATTTCGTCAGAATGAGACTGATTGAACTAAAACCGTCATGATTCCTGAAAAATTAAAAACTTAACAAAATCTTGGAACCTATTGTTTCTAGATTTTGCTAAGGCTCTTTGTCTTCTCTTTAGTTGTATGTTATTTAGAACCAAATAGTGCCTGCCAGCTGCTTTGCCCATGTGGATGTTGGATATCATCTCATAGAAGTGTGCTACCGGAACAAAAGGTAGCCTATGTCCTTCCGAAGGGTGTCGTCTATCTCCTTGCCAAATTTTAGCGAAATCCGTTCAGTGGTTTAGGCGTCAAAAGGTAACACACAGACATAATTAATTTGGAAGTTATCATATTAGTATGGATATTTGGTTAATATAATAATACTGATTATTCGTACAAGCTACATTGTAATATGTCTATGAAAATTTTAACTCATTACGAACAGTACGAATGGACCGTATTTTCCTTTATACCTTAAAGAAAACCTAAAGCAATAATAAGCTGCAAAATGTTCCACTCTCGTATCTTGCAATAATTCACGAGCTAAACAAAGCTATGAATATACTGGCAGGCGCTCCATAACCACAGCGAATAGGTTTGTTTTTGAGGTTGGAAAATCATCAAATAACTTCTCCTGCTCTGGGTGGAGCAGAAAACCCACCCGTGTTCTTTCAGTTGCCTGTATGCCAGGGGCCACGGTATCTTTTTCGAACAACCCGCACCCCTGGCAGGCAGCGGCTCTTGCAGACCCCACTGATTGGTCCTGACAAAATAATTTGCCTGTGCACATTTGAAATAGCCAGTTATTTAAATAAGTTGTTATTTAAAATATAAATATAGACACCATGAATATTAGTTTATCACAGAAAGGAAAATTGGTAGAAAAGAGGACTGCCTTCTACTACACAGTGAATTTACGGAAAATGAGCCGCAATCGCAAAAAAATACTCCAGAATAACTGTTTTAAAACAGTCGATTTCGGATACCGAGTTATGTAGATGTAGATACAATAAAAAAAGCAATTTGTTAATAGTTTTACTACCTTTTTTACACGCGTTATAAAACTTAAGTTTCATTTTATTGCAAATCACATTATAAAGGATGACTATTCGTCAACCTAGCGATGGTTTTTTTTAAATAGCATTAAATGCATGAAATATGATAAGTACTTGTTTAATCCCTTGTTTAAATATTATGAAAACGTGTATATGACAAAACCCATATGAAACCAACCAATATGAAAACGTATATGACAAAACCCATATGAAACCAACCAATATGAAAACGTATATGACAAAACCCATATGAAACCAACCAATATGAAAACGTATATGACAAAACCCATATGAAACCAACTAATAATGTAGATGTAGAGAATCAAGCGGTTTGTAATATAAACTTTTGACAACTCTGATAGGTGTTCGACGTGTTGGTGTTTTTTTCTACATAGACCTTTTCCCATTTCGGGTCTACGGAATCCCGCACCTTCTAAAAAGCAAAGAGGCGTAGCGTAGCGTATGAAATGCAATGTTCTATGTTAGAGGGTTTGGTTTCCGCACTTTGTCCTTCAGGTGGAACATTGTGCGTGAGCCATGGCAGTTGTTAGTTGTTATTCCAACCAACCCTACTCCCTCCCTACAGAGATTTATTTCATCAGTAAAAGCTCTGAGTACCCTGAGGGTTTCTATCCTAATCTGGGTGACGCCTGTGCACTCAGAGAGCACATGCGCAACAGTTTCCTTAGCCTCCATGCAAGTCCTGCACAGAGGACTATCCGTTATGCCTATTTTTTGAAAGTGGTTTATTTGCGAACAGTGCCCGTGCCCTGGCAGGCGTAATAAAAACCAGGTTAGCCTACTTTCTAAGAATGGCATACCTTCCTTGGACTGCCTGTAGCCCGTTGTCGCAGTCCACCGGTTCTCGCTTGTGTGTGGGTGAACTCCTGTGGCTACCTTCGTAGCTTGTAGAAAGGGACGGGCACGATAGGGTTAGTTCCTCGGACTGACCTCCTACGTGCTCTTTCATCCATTGTGTGTTGCGATTAGATACCGTTTGAAATGCAATATTCGGTGTTTGACGCGTGTAATAAGTTGAAGTAGGTTCCTTTTAAAAAGCAGACACACTCATATGAGTGATGTAAAAGACTTGACTATTGATAAACAACTAAATCAAACGAACAGCCGAAACGATCAGCGAAGTCGTTTAAACCAAAAGTTATAGCAACAATGAAATAACACACCATAACAATAAAACCAACACAGCTATCTTAACATCTGCACCTACATAAACGAACACCTAACAATACTCAATAAGATAATTTATTAAACACCATTTACGTCATAGCTTTATGTAATTACATCTCGTGATGTAATCAGCGCGTATGGCTGATGCAAATGCGTTGTCGTTAAAACAAAGGCTTTTTTATTCGCAAACTATGTATTTAAAAACTTCATCATTATCATCATGATTGGCAGCGTTGTACCCACTGTTATGAGTATATAGGCACCCTCCCTTTTTGTGCCAGGAATGGCTTTAATTTTCACAGTTCAACAACATATGATAAAGTAAATTCAACATAAACATTATAAACTTAAAGTCTGCAATCATTATTTTGTCATTTTACTTAGTATGTATTATTGTAATCGATAATGAAGTTATTTATTCGGTTGCAACATTGTGATCAAGCTTGACATTTTTTTATGTCTAGCAACTCTCTCTCGCTCTGCATTCATTCTTCCAACCGACAAGTCCATTTTTTCCATTTTTGTATTCTTATCAAAGTATTAAATTCAAACTATTTTCAAAGCATGTGTTTTACAACATACATTGCGTTATTTTTTTATTTATTTAATTCTTCACGGACAAAAATGTACAGAGACGGACTTAATGCCTTAAGCATTTTCTACCAGTCGACCTTTGGGTGATGCAGAGACAAACAGTGGTAGGTGCTAGGTGGTGGGTAGTGGTAGGTGTTGGTACGTTGTTGAGCGGATTTTTTTTTCGAGATTATGCAGTAATCGATAAGCAATTGGGATTCCTGTTTTCCCGTGATTTCTTGGGGGTCGGCATAAGAACTTAGTAATATGTCAAATAAATAATGTATTGTAATGATTATTCTTTATACTTACATTTTGTTACCATTAACCTTGAAATTTAAGCATTCTCTATGTACCTTCATACTCATTTTCTGGAATGCAATATAGTATTTGCGTGTTACAATAACTATTTCTTTAATATCTGTAATAAAATAAAATTTGATCTTTGTAATTTTCTATGTTGTGACATGTATGTCAAGATTTGTCAAACTGTCAGTTACTTTTCTTTTTTCCCATAGAGTTTCTCACTAGTCTATGAAGAATTACTTTTTGGTTTAATTATTATAAATTATTTTTATCAATATTATTAGCTGAAATATTGTATTTTATTAACTATGATTGTTTACTTCTTAATTTTAAATTATATCTTTAAATTCTTTACACACACATGGTTGTATAATATGTGCTGGCTGGTTACATGTGTCTGGCCACTGGAGAATATAATATTAAAATTTAAAAATGTTCTGGAACGGCTGAAACTCTAGTATAAATAGAGGACGAAGCGCAGAAAGCGGGACGACTACGAGAGGGGACTACGAAGAGGGACAACGACGTAATTTGATATATGGAAGAACTATTTATTATTCTGAAAAGCCTTTACTAATACTGCTACTGCGACTCTACTATTGGGCTTCGGAGTTTTATCGAGTCCCTCCTGTTTCTACTGCTCGTCTTACTGAAATATTCTAGAACCGAGCTCCAGAGGACAACAAGGCGCTCATACCGGATCCTCCTCACGACATATCCTCCTCCCAGTGTGTGTGACCTAAGAACCCTCCTCACGATATATCCTCCCAGTTTGTGACCTGATACTTAGGGACTCTAGTGAGATCGGTAATTTTTTATAAAACTATTTGTATTTTTTTATTAATTTAAATTAAAAAAATGTAAAAATCTACTTATAATCTTTGTTTCTCTTAGGTTTAAGTTTGATTTGTTACAGTATTTACGTAAAATGTTGATGTCCTTAACGAGTGGGGGTGCTTTTTATAAGCGGTAGGTATTCTTTGAAATACAGCGACAGCCCGCACTTGACTTATCTATGACCATACTTGTTTTTTTTTTTTTTTTTTTTTTTTTTTGTTAGGAGCTTATTTATTATTTTGAATATGATTAAGTGAAGCTACATATTTACATACTTACCTAAGCAAAATCAGCCGTCAGCCAATAATGTTCCTGATGCTGGGCCACAGGCATCCACTCTGTGAGATCATGAGTGGGCCATAATCTACCACGCGGCCCATAATGCAGGTTGGGGTGGCTTTATTATATTATTAGCTCTCCAGCAAGTTCGCCCGCGATGCGTAAAACTACCCGTTTTATACCTTGCAAAGACAGACCCCTACGTCACAGTATCACGAGAATACTGTGGCTATTTTCTAATCCTGGACCACAACCACACATTGACGGATTTCCCTGGAATCCGCAATCTCTAGTGCAACAGCGCGTTGTACCAAACATTGCCCAAATTGAATAACAGCAATTTCGTCATCAGCAAGTCATGAAATACAGTAAGACAAATGGAGCAGATAATCTAATTTAGTTTTGGAAAAAATATTAAAATTACTTCCTGAAACATTCCAACATTTCAGTCGTGCGAGCTTACCTTAGTGGTATCAGCCCCGACATCCGAGTTGTAGGTCGTGGGTTCGAACCCAGGTGATTTACTTTTTAAACGGTTTCTTTAGCTTGCCCTGTTTGTATCTTTAGTCAAATTTAGTACTTGAAATTTTACCCCTTTCCTGTTGGCAGATTGATCTGATATTTGGCACCTTTTTTTTTTTTTTTTTTTTTTTTTTTGGGTGGTAAATCATCAAATAACTTCTCCCGCTCTGGGTGGAGCAGGAGGGCGTGTCAGACTTTTACTGACTAAAACCCACCCGTGTTCCTTCAGTAGCCCTTAAGCCAGGGGCTGTGGTGTCTCTTTCGAACAAACCCGCACCCCTGGCAGGCATCGGCCCTTGCGGGCCCCATCATTTTTTGTGCTGACATCTCTTTGAGGCGCGCGTGGAACACAACGCGCCGTCGATATTTGGTACCTTTAGGTTTGATAACAATACAATTTAATTTAATCAGTATCATTGTAAATCCAAGATGGCCGCCGCTACAAAATGGCGGACTACATAATTTTTTTCACAACCCCCAGATTAAGGGTATAAAATGAAAGGGTTTGTCTATTAAAATACTGTACACTATGAAACTATTTTTTAAATAACTAAATAGAATGAGAAATAATAAGTAACAAAGTAAAAACTAAAAACTTGAAAAAAAATTAAGTAAAAAGAAAATTTAGTTAAACGGTTTTTTATATTTAATTTCATCACCACTGCTACTGTTCTCAAAACGGAGAAAGAAAACATCGTGAGGAAAACGGACTGTATTAGAAAAAAAATCGATTACATGTGACATCTACCGCTCCGAACTGTGCCCGCGTGGTGGATTGTGCCCCACTTCCTCTCACAGAGAGGAGGCCTGTGTCACATGGGGCACATTATTGGCTGATTATGTTGAGCTTACCTAAATACAGATTTTTCAGTGATTCATGAGCAAAAAAATTCCGATTGTTTTGCCAATTCATGATAAAGAAGCCTTCTGTTAATTTTAGTGGCAGAAATTCCTACATTCAAGGTAGGTAACCCTTTCCTATTATTGAATTCTTGATGTTTATCGATAGTAAACTAACCAGTAAAATACCTACCTACGCTCATTTATGACCTTTACATGGAAAAAAGAAACATTACGCTGAAAAGAGACGGGTATACTTATATCGAATGTTTTTGATATCGCCCCATAGGTTAGTCTCGTGTTAGAGCGAGACAGCTAACATTCCCACGTGCCGCGGTCGAGGTCAGTTCGCGCGTCATTCACGCATGCGTTGTCATTGTGTGGAAAGGGCTTTCGAACAAAGGAAATTAGTTTTGTTAAGCTACAATCGATTTTGAACTTTATCACCTTGATTGAAGATAGAAAATTAAATGGTTTTGTTTTTAATACGATTTGCGGTGACCTAATTCGCGGGTTTTGTCATAGATTTATGGATATGTATATCAAAAGGGCATTCTGCACTCTTTGCATAAGTTGGTAGGTAGTTATTTGGGATTTTATTGGTGTTTTCAAGTGGAATATCTCAACAACATGATTAAGTATACAATTCCATCCTTAAGTTTAATAGCTTACAAGCTCTACCTGTTTTTCTGCTCCACCTCTATAGCTGACTAACAAGCACACTAAAACTAGTATTTTGCCCTGAATCAGCCTTTGCAACGTTTACAATAAATACTTTTTAGTTTCATACGTAGCGTAGGAATAAATATCCGTAATAAAAATAACAGTGCTAAGCATGGTATACCTACGAGGGACAGGTAAAATTATGAAACATTCTGAATATAGGAAATTCTATTCAAATGACGCAAACGAAGTAAACAATAAATAAAATTTAATCAGCATTCACATAATAATAGTATTTTTTACATAAACAATAATTTATTCATTTAAACATAATGCTGCAAACTTAAAAAATGTAGAAGAATTTATCTAATATAACTTTCAGAATCGATTCATGTCATCATAATATAAATATCTTGATTATAAAATAAAAGGCATTACTAAAATGTATGGAATGTTTTCTGTAATAATTATTAACCAAGAACATTATTACTATTCAAATATAATCTCATAAGGCAAGACATTTTGGTATAAAATAATATCACTAAGGGAATCAACATTAACAGTTAAGAAATATTAAATATCTACGAAATGATATGTTGTTATTCTTTGTTATTCTTGATTCAATGAGAATTACAATAAATTGTTAAATAAAGAAAATAATAAAAACAAACAAGTCTACTCTACATCGTAATACTTTTACGGTAAAATAATTAAATTAAATAGCTTAATAAACTTAGTGTAGTACGAGTAGTATCTAACTGTTTAAAATTATGAGAATCATACAATATTGCTAAAATAATAATTTTCATAAGAATTGCATCGTTTTACGAATAATAGGTAAGTCTAAAACAAAACAAGGAAAGAGGAAACCTGAAACTGACACTTTTGAATTGGAAACATGTGTATTAACAACTGACACTTATTTATAAATACTAGCATATTAAACAGTTTAACTCTATTGTATAATTTTAAATCTCGACTTTTATAACTCAAATTATAATTTGAGTATAAAATAAGGAACATAATATAATTAAAAATCATTTTCAAACGCCAAATAGCCGCATAATATCGACTATAGAACAAAGTTTGTCTTCGTCTTCATAAAATATACATTTAAAATTAAAATAAGCCTCATTTTTTCACAACTCAGTATTTTATGTTTTTATTATCATAATTATGTTTTTATTTTATCTCAAAGTTTTAATAAAATTAGTATACAATCTAGTGCCAACGTTTTCGAAAAACATAAATCTAATCGATAGTAACAAGTTTTACGCCTATTCTCCATATGTATAGCTAAGTATGTATAAATAATTTATATAACAATCGTAACAAGCAACAATAAGAAATCAAAAACAATTATTTGGTCTTAGAGTGTAGGTATTTTCGAATCCTGCGTATTTTGTTTACGATAAAAATATTTTGCCTCATTAGCTCAATATTTTACATAAATTGTTCCAAACATTGAAGTGATGTTAGTCGTTCGATAATCTATATACTAATTTATTATAACGAGGAAAGATTTGATTGTTTGTTTGCATTGAATAGGCTGCGAAACTACTGAACCGATTTGAAAAATTCTTTCAGTGTTGGGAAGGTACACTATCCCCGGGTGACATAGGCTATATTTTATCCCCGTATTCCAACGGGTACGGGAACTACGCGGGTGAAACCGCGGAGTGCTGCTAGAACTTTATAAAATGAAACAACAATGCAAACATCTTTTTTTTTGAAAGGAGTACTTTTATAGCTGTCAATTAGGAAGACGTGTTTTTTTTTTATATGTAGGTATTACTGGGACACCATATTATAAAATAAAGATGGTATGCCAATCCAAGGGAATTGACAGTTCGTAGTTCCTATTACCTACCTATTTTTAAATAATTACTATATTTGTCGTTGATACTAATTAAATCATCACCAAGACAAAAGTTTTTTTTTTTTTTTTTGAGAAAAGCTTCACTATGTTCCAAAGGGGAAAAGTCTAACGATATATTAATAAATTATCTACTGAAACATTAGCTTCTATTAATAATACATCACTACGCAGTATGCGAAAAAAATAACAAGTTACTAAAATTCCGAACAATCAAGCTGCCTATTCTTTAAAAACAACAAGATTCTACGACGCACCTTCGCCTCATCGTAAAAGAAAAAGTTATTTTAAAATATTCTATCAGAGTCTTTAGGTATAGAATTCCAAGTTTAAAAAGTAACCGCCAATGTCATCGCAGCGATTCCCGCGCAAACAAATAAATCAGCCATATTGTTCTATAAATATACGTCAAATAGAAAATATGTCACTCTGGTAGTAACCGAATTATCTAAGAAAGTCTCTAAAGTCTTTACATTATGAACTTTGAATGTAGCAAAAGATTCAAGTTAGATCCAGCTGTGGTTGGTCCTTTGCCGCCGATGTCCGCTCGCAGGTCGCTCAAGAGTCCTGGCCCTCAATCAGCGTTTATCATCTGGAACAAGGAATTTTACTTTTTAATTTATTTCGAAACTATAAGCAAGGGTATCTAAAGAGTCCTGAGCGACCTGCTTTAAAAGGACACACATAAGATTTTGGTTAAAATGTTATGGGTTAGCAAGCTTTTCTTTTAAGGTTTGTATATGTATATTTTCAGGTTATTCTCAGTTTTCTTTAGTTAACAATTTCAGATTATCATTTTTCATGACAGAATTCGTTTATGATAAGTCGAAATTTGGAAGTACGATGCAACGACATTCAGAAAATTTGTGTAAGCAGTGAATTGCTTTAACTGAAAAAAAAAAACATACAATTATAATATTAGTGCAAGGCCTTATTTTAATGATCAGCTCAGTTAGATTTAAACTTTTATCAGTTTTCATTGCAGTCGCTTTTACATTCTTTGTTCATTCAATTGATATAATATTATGACGCACTGCCTAGCGACTCCGTGGCTACTAGACAGTTCTCTAGGTAATAAAGTGTAATATCGATTCGGTTACTGAATAAATTTAAAACAACATTATCTCGCTCAAAATAAAAGCTTCATCCAACATTAAATTCTCCTCTTTACAATCAAGTGAAGAAAAAATGGCCGGCTAGTTTCGCAGTATTTATGCAAATGTTACCAATGACATTTAAAATCTGGTTTCAACAACAGTAATTTCTTGTAGAGATGCTTCGGAACGGCAAGAAAAGTAATTCTCCTTGAACTTTAAACATTTCTACCGTGGGGAAAGACAAAGGGACGATGTTAAGGAATGAGGAAGTCGGGAACAAGTAATTGGTTTATGACAGCTTCGCGGAACTTTGTTTATTGCAAGTCATTCGGCTTCTCTTTACATACTTGTACTTGTCTTATTAAGTACAATAAAAAACGTTGTTTAAGTACTGTACCGTTCTATTCAGACAGTTCATGGGTATATTGGAGGACATTAAACATTGCGGCTGGGAAGCCCATCTCTAAATAAATAACGATTAAGTACAGAGGCCAGCACATCAAGCTACCCCAATCTGTCAAATTTCTTTGATAGTTTTTCAACTTTATTGCAAAGGCATAAGGTTTATGATCAATTGGGAAAATTTGACAGTTTGGGATAGCTTGACCTGCTGGCGACTGTACAATGTTCGTCATCATCATCACAGCCCGGAGACACCCAATATTGGGCATAGGCCTAGCCTTTTTTCCGCCATACATCACTGTTCCGTGCGACCCTCATCCAAGTGCTTCCCGCGATTTGGACGATATCATCAACCCAACGCGGTTTTGGACGGCCCCTTTGACCTAACCTAGGTACAATATTGCCTAAATTTAACTACCTTGTTTATTTGCCTTATAACGTTTTTAGGCACCGTCTTTATAATAAAAAAAAACACAATGTGTCAGACATCCCATCACCACTAACAACAAAGACAGACCTAAACTAAACCTAACAGTTTAACTAAAACAACCCGCATGCCTGTTATCTATGTCACGTCATATGCATGGCATCACTAATGTTGGCAGCAATAACCGGAGAAGAGGAACATCCTACAAATGCACAGCGCGGGCGCATGCAGCTCGCACACACGCAAAATTTTACTGCTTATATAGACACAGGCGTGTATGGTTATAAGCGATTTGACACTTGCTCAATACTGGTAGGGTTGTCGAAGTAAAAGCAAATACCTTCAGTACACAGTGAGCTTTAGAAGAGACGTTCAAACTCACACTCACACACACAGAGACGACGATCAACTTTTTCTAGAACTCGATGAGACACATATTACAGCCGGGTACTGCACTCGATTAAAGTTTAGAAACGTGTTAGACTCTAAGGGTATACAAGGGGGACTATAAAGGTTCTAAAGGCTCTTCTGAACCCTCCACAACATTTTTGCTATTTTTTTCTGATTTAAAAATATTTTCTTTGCTGAACTGTTAACCTAATTGCCTTTTCCAATTTTTACTGGTCATTCATTTTTTACACAACTTGAGTTTATGCAGTTAAATGGCTGAATGAGCGTTAGTTACGCGTGCTAACAAATTGAAATTAGTCGGTAAGAAATCTAACTTGGAAGTAGCGCTTGACGCGTCTCCGGCAAACATTTCAGAAAACCATAAGAATGTCCTAGTACCGTGATATTTGGCGCCAAGCCGTAGCAAAGAAAGAAAAAGAAATAGGAACAAGGAAAATACTAAATGAGCAGCTAAGAGAGCGAGTTTAAAGGGGACTGTACTCTTATATGAATCTAACTAGGATGAATGAGTCAAGTGAAGCATGAGTGGATAGGGAACTAGGATCTATACAACGGGATGTGATAACGGAAGTACAATAATTAACTATACAAATGCATTTTATGATTGAGTCATTTCGAACAGTAACAGTTTAATATTTATGTACACTGTAAATTATGTATTTATTGTCCTATTAATATGGAACGCACGTGCACCTTAGTTAATAAAACAAAATACATACAACAACAAATGATTAAAATGCGCAAAAACTTCCATATATGTATGTACTTCCATATATTCCTACGTACCGAAACTACGCACATTAATGACGTTAATTATTACCATGAAGCCGTACACAGCATAACAATTACACAAGTGCAAGATAACTATTCTAAATAGTAATTTAACGCCTTTGATAACTGTTTCACACACCATAAATTTGTAGACAGCCCTGCGCGAGCGCAAACGTGTTACTCACACACACTAACCGCAACCGGTCGATTGACGTCAATGATGGGTGGGACGAGTGAATAAAAAAATTATTAAAACTATCAGTTTACTACGGACGGAAACCGAGACAATCATAACATACCATTGTCCAACAATACTCACGTATCGACGTAATCAACTCGACTACTTATTTGCAACTCGACTAAACACATCGTTTTTTGTGAACCATCTCAAGAAGTCAAGACCCAATCCTTTTGTTCGATCTCGTTTACAAACATACTTACTTTAGTTTGCATCATCTACAGTGACGTCATTATTAAGAAGAACGTTAATGTGATTTTTATAACCTCTAGTAATGTATAGTTTATCTACGTCATTGAATTGAATGTATTATTAATGGCTTGAACGTCGTTAAGTATGTAAATACAAATCGAGTGCGTTTGTGCAGCAAATCGATTTTACGCCGTTGTGAGCATAATAAATGCATGTACAAAAATCTTCAAAAGAGATGTAAAATACTTCCAAGCTTTTAGAAATCCTCAATTTGATGCAATTGAAAGTTATGCAACATAAACCAGGGTTCACAGATCTAAAGCTCTTTATAATTCTGCACAGACTTATAATTAAACTTGACAAATGGCATTCAATGGTAACAGTATTAACACTCGTAAAGAAGACAACATATACAGAACCGTAGAAGTTGTAAATAAAATCAAAAAGGACTCCAGTTTCAGCAGCTAACTAATTTTTGAGAAAGATACGAAAATGTACGCAGATTTTTTACACACGAGTATAAGAAAAAGAAGGGTCACGTTGATTAAGTATCTGACGTCAAAGTTAATAAGAACGTCAATCTTAGAAAAAACGTAACAAAAACTAAATATGCGTTGTCGAAAACTAATTATTGGAGCTAATTTTAGTCAGGCTAATTTAATAATAAATTCCAATGACTGAAGAAGATTTTAATGTAGCATCAAATTAAAATGGAATAAACAAAACAAATCGGGATAAACAGGAAGGTAATCTAGTTATAAATAACGTACAGTCATTTCAATGTTACTAGAACTTTTCCCATACCACTGAAATTAATAAAACTGTTAGTGGTATATACCACTAACAGGGTATATACCCTCGATGTTTAAGCTGCAGTGGATATTGACAAATTACTGTCAATCGACTCCACAAGCATTTCATAATATTTTCACACACTGTAATTTACAAAGTTCATCAGTACTAATAGTGTTATTGACATTCTCACGTGGCTTATGTTCAAGTTTTATAAAAAACAATTCTTTTAAATAATAATAACAATAGCAGTTGGTACAGTATCGTCTGAAGAGCCTTGTGGCTTGTGACAGAACATCTCATGGACACGATTGACGTCAGAGAACGGGTGTTCAAATATCATTTCGGCAGTTTGACCCCAGCCACCGAATGTTTGGAGAGACATCCAAAATTAGCCACCGAAAGGTCATTATGTTCGTTACTACATAATTATAATAATTTCATGTGGTTTGTAAGGATGGTCAAGTGTTTTTGGATAAAGGTATTGTGATTCGTGATAATGAGGATTTATTTGACGAACGCAATTGCCGTTTAAAAGATGATAAGCACAATAATGATAAAGTTAGTGTATATGTGACAAAAATGGTTATTTATAAGCCAGAAGAGCTTAGCTTTATTATTTATGTCATAGTTATAGCACAGCTTAGGTAAGTGAGTTTCTGTGACAGCTATAAGGATAAATACGTAGGATTTATATCATCATCTGCATTAGAACTACCTATTTAGCAACAGGGATGCGAATATCAAAAAAAACATTAATTCATCTTGTTAACACAGTCAACTTTGCATGAATGCATAACTTCTTGCTAACCAAATAGTAACAAGATGCTAGATAAGCAAAGATAAAAAGATGAACATAAGATTTATCAAACTAACGAGGAATTTGATAATTTGCTGTATATGACTGCTATTGACGTAATATTTTAGTTAGTGTTTGTTGATTTTATAAACCGCACTTCGATACAAAATGCTGTTATCATGATTTCAAAAAACTAAATCCAAGTTACTCTTGAAACATTTGAAATAGCAACTCTGTAGTGGCCATTATTTCACTGTAATATGCCGCAGACATTTGACATTAAAATAAAAGAAAATACACTCTCTCGACTATATGAATAATGATATTTATGAGACTGCAATGAAGCAAGACAACACTTTCTATTAGAAATAGGAAGAGCTCACTTCATTATAGTTTAGAAAGGTAACGTTCCACAGGTCTTAAAACTAAGCCTACACTACGCACGCTTAATTATGAATGCACATAAATCGTGACATCGCTATTAAGGGTATCACGAGCATTGATAAATTATTCAAATAATGAGTTAAAGAACAAGACAAACTAAAATTTATGTAAAATCAAGATTGGTCTTTGAATTTTGGGTAGCGTTTGACGTCAGTATGCAGTCTCCATCTAATCTTTATAAATTATCTGACCACAAGAATACATACACATTAAGTATTCGTTTTCTATAAAACTTAGATGTGCGGTCATTAACTCTGATGAGCTAAAAATAAAACAATGGGCCGAAAGTGGAACCTTGAGGAACTCCCATTAAAATAATTACTTGTAATCATATTAGGTAGTTACAACCAGCCCAATTGTGTATAACTACTCATACTACTATTATTTTTTGGCTTATTTAGAATACTTATTAACTGTTACAGACTAAAGATTGCTTTAGCACATCTGAGAAACTGAATGTCTGTTAGTCTAATGCTGAAGAAAAACCTTTCCACCCATCTTAAAAAGTAGCAATGCGCTATAGCAAAAGGCTATGGTAGCTTGTTTTTATTACAAGCATTCCAATTGTTTATAAAAAGGGACAGAAACACGGTCGATTGGTTCACCCATAAAGAACCATGGTGATAGACCCGCATCGAGTAATAAAGCAATCAAAATAATGACTGCGACGAGACTGTAACCAATTGAAATGCGACAATTTCTATTACTTTTTTATCCCTTTCGGTAGATGTAAAGCTTTCTTCAACTGTAAATGCCTTAGTTAAACAATTCTCATTAGGAACAAAGCAATGAAAATGGATTAATGGGCCTTAACAAGTCTTAATTTCACACCTAATCAGCGAAGCAATTAATTGAGCAACAACGACAACTTATTCAATTACTCTTCTACTTATTTGACTTGAAACATACGGATACCTTTATGCTTACATAAAAGTGACTTCCAAAAGGATTTTGTAAAACAATCGACAATATTTACACATATCCATTTCGGTTGAGACTTGAGAGCTACTAATCAATTAAAATAAGTTTGAGGCTAATTTATTTTTGTTACAGATTTCAACTTTGAAAACTACAAATATAGCCCAGATGCATTGAAAGTTGATTGAAAACTGAGACAGCCAACCGCTCTAAGACTACCGACATTTTCTCAGGTTGTCTCATTGTCGCCTCGTACACAAACAATGTAAAACAATTGTCAATTATGTACAACCGCTGTAACTAATATGTTCCTGCTCCAGTTACCATGTACAATAACATTGGACACGTGAATGACGGAAGTGGGCATCCGCTTTACATACAAATAACTGTAACCTACGGATTATAGCCATCATAGGATATGAGGAATCAAACATCCTGGCGACACGATTATCTGGTGCATGGAATTTCGCTGGCACGACATAAATATTTTTTGGGTTTTATAGAAGCAATGAGCATTAACAGAGTTAGATTTGATGATAATAGCAATAAAGTTTAGCAATACAGCATTGGCGTTGCTTATTTTACTTCGGAGAATAATTCCACGATATTAGATAAAAAATAAAGTATGCTAAAATATATCCCAGGCGCAAGAGTTGAAAAAATGCAAATGTTAAATTCAGGTAATACTAGATGCTATGGTTGCTTGGCTGGTATCCGTAACTCCAGACCAAAATGCGTATTTTGCGTGCGGACGTTGAAAATACGTAGTATGTAAATTGGTTTTCAAAAAGTGTCTCAAATCTCTCACTTTTCTCGAAAGTTAAAATGTGTGAATGCCAAAAATCTTATTAATGATACATAAGAATGGAAAGATATAGATAAGATAACGATTAAGATAAAAAAGTCTACTTATGCGTAAATGCTAATTTTTCCATTAATTCAAGATAGCAATTAATGTATCGAATTTCATTCCGATTTTAAGATAAGAACTGAATTCCGATTATGTTTAACAGATAAAATCAAAGAAAGATGTAGCTCAAAACAAGAGAGACTTCAAAAAGCAGAAGGTCCTTGGAATGTTGTTTTACATTCTGGATGTGCCGTTTTATATTTTATGAGGTTAAACTTGTCTCTCGAATAGAACCAGCAAGTTAAGAGCGTTTATTCTGAAAGTTGGCAACGTCGCAAATAGCTGTCAAATATTTACCTGTTTTGATTAATTTGGCAATATTACTTTATGAAAATGTGAAATATCGCTAACTAACTATCTAAAATACAGATGATTTAATGCAATAATTCGTTTTAACATCGAATATTTCGTTTTAGATGTAAAAAAAGAACTTGAAAACTTTCCAAATGCCTTTTTTCCAACTAAAATGGTTACAACATCTCATTCAGTGTTATAATTGCAAATCAAAATTCATATTTTAGATAGTTAGTTAGCGATATTTCATATTTTCATACAGTAATATTGCCAAATTAATCAAAACAGGTAACTATTTGACAGCTATTTGCGACGTTGCCAACTTTCAGAATAAACGCTCTTAAAACAAAATACCTTCTATTGAAAAGCTTCAAGTGTCTTCGGAAGTTGATTCATCTCTTGCCAATTATCTTTGCTAAGAGTCCCTAAGCTTATACTGGTCAGTTAACACAAACCCTCTAAATAATTGCGTTCTGTCATGCATAACAACCAGTTTATAAGCAAACAAAAATAATTTATTGACTTCAACTTCAGTAACTGCTTAGTAAAATAAAGGTTTTTTTTTTAAATGGAAGAGCTAAATAAATGTTTGACGGTCGACGTTAAGTTCATTCCCCTTATTACAGAACAAGGTTTTTCTTTAGGTATGGTTTAAACCTTCGAGCCTGTTTTTTAAATAAGAACCTAACTGAAATCGAAATACAGCACCTTTTACAAAACTGACAAGTTAGTCCTGTGCTAAATTGTCAGTTTTGTAAAAGGAGCTGTAATTCTATTTCAGTTCTAAGTTCTTATTTCAAAAACAGGCTCGGTGGTTTAAACCATACCTAAAGAAAAACCTTGTTTTGTAATAAGGGGGTTGGGTTTAAATTGAATGCTCTTTGATTTGAATAACGAATTCAGTTTATTTAAATTAAATTTGCTTGTATGTGAACTTTAATTCGTTTAATGCATTTCAAATGATTATGATAAAGCCAAATGAATTTAATATTTTATCAAAGTTAAATATTCATTACCATTGTAGATTTAATTAAAGATCATAATAATATGCAGAGATTTTATAACAATCGAGTTTATTTAAGTGTTTTCGAAAGTGGCGTCTGACTTAGTGCGTCAACAGCGTATCAACAATTAGAAAAGTGATAGCCTGTGGTAGAAATGCATGTAGTAAGCCTTTCATTATTTAGCTTTTACGATGCAATATTCTTTATAGAAAAATTGTTTCTACTATGTTAGCTGTGATCTTTAAAAATATACAGTAAAAGGTACTGAAAAAAATATCAGATGGAATGAAAGAAAACTCACCTTTTTTGGCAGGGTAGGAGACGGCTCGAACTCGTCGTCATCGCGGCTGGACAGCGTGGAGCACGACGAGCAGGCGGAGTCTGCTGACAAGGACCTGGATCTCAGCCAGTCGACCTCCTCCTCCGTGGCTCCAACCGCCACCACTCCATCCGAGTAGTCGCTTACCACCACACTGGGTGTCCTCACGCATCGCCCCCTAATCTCACAACCCTCGCTACTCCTTCGCCCCAGCTCCACATCATGAGCCTCAATCAAAGTCCTCTCTCGTCTAGGTGACATCGTGTCGGGCGGAGGCGTGATATCCCGAGGATGTGAGTGTCTCCGCAGACGCGTCTCTAGTTCTACAGCGGAGTCGTCGCTGAGGTCGCGACTGCGGCGCCTGACTGCGGCTCTGTCGTCGTCGTCCGAGGAGGATATGTCTTCGAGTGGTGAGGAGGCCCGCGGTGGGCGGAGGTACTGCATCGGGGCAGGTTCGAAGCGGCGCAGGAGTTCGGAGACGCGCGGTTGTGCCTGTCGAGTGACGCGGCCGGTCGGCGGCGCGCGCACGCCCGCACTGCCGTTGGTCCTGCGCGGCGCGTGCGCGAGCGCCTCCCGCTTGTGCTCCGGTGAAACTCCTGCGCTCAGCTTCAAGTAGAACAGGCTGTGGTTCAACGCTTTTTCTCGCAGCACGCGACGGAAGTCTTCGGTCGCCGCCGGCTGTCGGTTGTCGACACGCGGCATTTTCACTGAAAATTTAAAAATAAACTATTCACTATGTGTATTTAATGTACTTTTTGAAGCATTTTTTTATTATTCCTGTAATTAGCATTTATTCAAATTAAAACTCAGTCCAAATGAATAAATTAGAATATTTGGCGTACCAACAAGTAGGT
Organism: Polymixis flavicincta; assembly: GCA_949987655.1. NCBI lineage: Eukaryota > Metazoa > Arthropoda > Insecta > Lepidoptera > Noctuidae > Polymixis > Polymixis flavicincta. The sequence continues at coordinate 17,802,214 of OX465184.1, forward strand.
CTTTCTTCTAATTTATTACCTACATGGACTGCAAACATTATCGGTCTTGTGACCTTTAAAAAGTGAAGGAAATAGAACAACGCAACTAATTATATCTTTCTGTGGATGTAGTATATGGCAAAGCGAGTTAATTGGTTAATTTTAATTAGTAACACTACGTACTGACCTTGTTCTAATTTAACTGGTACTCGAAAACCGTTTCAATAATTGGACATTTCAGTCTTATCTGGAACAAACAAATAATAGTTAGGATATTATTTTTAATACAGGATGCTGATAATGATTTACGCGTAATAATTAATAATATTTGTGATTTAAAAATCAGTTCTTATCAATTCACTGATACAGGTCCACATTTGCTAGAAAAAATAATTACACCGGTAATTATTTTTTGTTACTAAAATCGTCATTAAAACAGTAGTTTTGGTGAAAAATTATCCATTTTTGAACAAAGCTTCCAAACACCTGCAAAAAATCCCATTATTTAAGATGGGACCTACAGAGGTATAGTGCCTTAGAGACATCCTCTCCAAAATGCTATGTGACACACAACACGGTATATGCATAGGTATGTATACACAACAAATAAATCCAATCTACGATCGAATCTCATATAAACTCAATACTCCTTCGCTCTCACAATCTGTTTTTGCTCATAAAACACATACAGATGTGTGACCTGTAAAAAATTCCATTGGGCCAGGCACACATCAATTGTTCGCATTAGAAATAGATAAAATTATACAATGAACAACAACAATAGATAAATTATTGATTTTATGACGTAAGGCAACCGACCGTGAAGGACCTATTGGTACGATCTATAAAGATTCGTAAGCAAACTGTCCAGATTATGAGAAACTGTATTGTAATTCTTAAACCATACTAACTACAATCTACACTAATATTATAAAGCTGAAGAGGTTGTTTGTTTGGTTGAACGCGCTAATTTCAGGAACTACTGGTTCGAATTAAAATATTATTTTAGAGTTGGATAGCCCATTTATCGAGGAAGGCAATAGGCTATATAACATCACGCTAAGACCGTTAGGAGCTCAACAAAGAGACAAAAGTCACGAATACGAAGTATTCGCACGGGCAGGCGATTCGAAGCGACGCGCGACGGTGTGGGTCGGGCCGGGGGAGCAAAAAATTTGACGCGAACAAAGTCGCGAGCAGAAGCTAATTTCTATTATATTTTGCATGAGGTCCTGAATTCGATTCCCAGGTTAGGCAAGGTATTATACGGTTTTCCTATCTGGAATTTTTCAGTAGCATCCCGGAGTCTGGATTTGTGTCCGGTTGATGGCAATAGGCTCGCTCCCTATTACATGGGAATTAAACATAACTTGCGACATGTAGGTGTGCTATAGGTACACCTCTGCTCATCCCTCCGGGGAGCAAGGCGGGATGTATAAAATAAATAATATATAGGTACATAAATTCATGATTTGATTCAGAATTAAAATGATGCTCATGAAAACCGAATTAATTCACAAAATAAAAATGTAATATCCTAACAAAAAAATTTGATTAACGAAAACCTACCCAAGAGCCGTTGCCACCGTGGCAGAGCCTTCACAGGAGGCTCCGGAGGGGGCACACAGGGGGGCAGGAGGTTTCACAAGTGTAACAACCTGTGACAAGAACGGGGGCGGGGGGGTCAAAAAACCACAAAATTTGTGTGACGTAATTTATTGATGGCCCCTAAAGTTTATTAAACCGCATGAGGTTTTCCGTAACCGCAGAATGATATAGTTTTGAAATATATTGCCCTATCTGAAAAACAGTAAGAACCTACAGAAAGTACACTTATTTGGGGAATGATTAGACTATTTTCTAGATTAGGTACTTTTTTTGAAAGTGGGAAATCATCAAATAACTAGCGGGGGGGACCGGAAAGGCGTTTCAGACTTTAACTGACTAAAACCTACCCGTGTTCCTTCAGTTGCCTTTGTGCCAGGGGCCACGGTATCTCTTTCGAACAACCCGCACCATAGGTACTTGGCGTAGGTACTAAGACTAACAACAGTATATATATCTAATGCGATCACAACATAATTTGGCAAAGGCAATTTCCTATTTAACTGCCTGTGATCATTCCCTACTAAACAATTTAGGGGGCCTGTGATGTAACGGCATATTGGAAGTACTATGACGACACATTTGTTGCGCCACTTCTTCCCAGCTGAAGCATTAGGAAGTGTTTTTTTTTTGTTTGGGAAGTCATCAAATAACTTCTCCCGCTCTGGGTGGAGCAGGAGGGCGTGTCAGACTTTTACTGACTAAAACGCACCCGTGTTCCCTCAGTATACTGTATGCCAGGGGCTGCGGTATCTCTTTCGAACAAGCGCGCACCCCTGGCAGAGCATTAGGAAGTGGTTAAGGGCGGGGGTTTTGGAAAACTGTCTTATGTAATTTTGACGTTCGAAAAGTGCTGATTCTCAGCCTAATTTGAATGAATGGCTTTTGTTTTAATTTTGATTCAAACATACAGGAAAGTTTTCAGACAACAGAAAATGCCTTTGCGCTATGCTCGGAAAATCCCTGAAAATCTAGAATAATCCATATTTATTTAAAGCTTAGATATCTCAACTCAAAGTAATAAAAGGCATTACGATAGAAAAGCAAACATTTCGTGTCTAGAATGTATATTTTTATGACGTTAGATATTATTGTTGATGCTTTGCTTACAAACATTAATTACGGCGTGGTGGGTACGGCGCGGTGGTGGTGGCGTGGAACACATTAACAGTGGAAACAGCTTTTATTCTGACAGTTTAAACACCACTCATTGCGTTGTTCTGCAGACAAATAGTTCGAACAAATGAAGCAATGCATTCGCAATATCCTACGAAATGATTCAGAATCTGTTTGATAGTGTGTTACACGGTACATGATCCTAACAAAATACTAAGGAAAACAACATTGGTGTTCCATACATTTTGACCGCGTTGGTATTACACTTAATGAACCAGTAATTGAAGTGACAGCCTCGAAAACTTCTTTATGCGCATTGGGCATTTTTGGATATGGGAAAAGACAATTGAACTTGCGACACTGTTACCGACACCACTGACAACACGAACGTATGCACGAACAGCGTTAAATGTACGTTGAACGTTGTTCAATCTGACGATTCAAAAAATACACACACGTAATTGTTCAAGTTATCACTTCTGTCAGCACTCCCGGAGTGCCACTGTTTATTTTTTTTAGCTTACTAAGAATTTATACACTCCTCTAAAATCATGTACTAAATGGTTACAGTTTAAGCGTCGATGTGATGACACCCTGTCTATTGCTGGTCGTAATACAGAATTGCTATAAAAATATTTCAAAAAACAAATAAGAGTACTCTCGGAATTTCAATTCAACACTTAATCAACAAGACTTCAATAACACTGGCTCATTCCAATATTTTTTTTAAATAATTGTCATATGGAGAAGGAAAATCTTTATACAGCATGTATCAGAAAAATGTGGCCATAATTAAGGGTGTGGTAACGACCATCAAACGAGTCGTTACAGCTATGTGAACATAACCCAGCATTGCATGTGTAAGCTATCACGCCCTTTATACCAGGAGGCTTTTATTTTGATAGTTTGCTTTGTTTACTTTTTGATTTTTTGTGCTTTGGTTAAGTTTCCATTTTATTTGTATTTTTTTTTAGTATATTAGCATGGCTAGCTGACAAATGACAAATTATTTAAGGCGACGATAGATGACAGCTACCTACAGGGATGCACTGCCGCCCGTCGTCCGCAAGAGACCCCGCCTCAACGCGCATCAAGTTTTTCGAAAAACAACCCATGTTGATTTATCAAACACAATTCAAAGAAACACCGTATACCATATTTTGGGTGATTAAATTGTCTTTTAGATGGTGAAAGTTTCATGGAAATACACCCAACAGTTTTTGCGTGATTATCGTTTTTAAGTCCGCGATAGACATTACTTTACCAATTAATTACATTATGTTATAAAAATATTGTTTGAAATATTGTTTGAAGACGTCACATATTCTTATTTCCTTATCTTGTTCTCACACACTATTGTCTACATTTCTTTTTCATTTCTCCTTTCGCAGGTCTGCTGGAAGAAATTTCTAAAGAAATAAGCAGTGCCTTTGTACTCACTTGTTATTATGCCATATCTCCTATGTATTTTACTGTGTGTACATAAATAATAAAATAAATAAATAAGAAAATTGTCTAGTTAGACATATAATTTTTTCAAATACATAAGAGAAGCCGTTTAGACGTGATCTTCAATAAAAAGTCCTTAAAAGTCGGCTGTCTGCGCCTTAAGTTCTGTGTATCGTAATGTTAATTACTTTGCCTACCTATGAATAGAATCAAGTCTATCCGAGTAAACAGACAGCTGTGGTGCTGGGGAGTTTGTTGCGCCACTTCTTCTTCCCAGCTAAAGCACTAGAAAGTTGTGAAGGGCGGGCGTTCAGGGAGACTGTCTTATGTAATTTTAACATTCGAAAAGTGCTGATTCTCAGTGTAATTTGAATAAATAACTTTTTATTTTGATTTTGAAACGAAAACATATTTATTATTCTATCAATACCAACATCGTAATCGCGCATAAATCATTCGCCATCTCATTTTATAGGTCGAGTAGGTATTAAAGTTTTCTATGTGACAGTTGATAAATGAGAGCAGCGGTGGCCCAGTGGTAACGGTCGTGACTTACGAATTGTAGGGCGTAGGTTCAATCAAACCCAGACAGGCGCTTTACTTTGTGAAAATTATTTCAACACCACTGCTCGCAAAACGGTGAAGGAAAACATCGTGAGGAAACTGGCATGTCCTGAAACCAAAAGTTAGGAGACATGTGACATCTACTAACCCGCACTGGGTCGCTTGGTATATTACGACCCACTCCCTCTCACAGAGAGGACCGTGTAAATAAAAAAACCAACGCAGGTCCCATGGAGAAAGTCGTTCAGTTTGATCGTTGTTTGGTCGTCCTTAAACACAGGATAAAATTTTAACCAGTGCGCAAACTGTAACCATGAATTCAACATATGTTTCTAGACTAGAAAGATATAGTCGGTAATAAAAAAAATCTTCTGCTGCATTAATTTCGATCGCGTAGGTATTGCACTTTCCTATGAAACAGCTGATTTAAAAAAAAATCTACGCTTGGCGGTCTAGATGATGATGGGACTCCTTTTTCCGCACGTAGACTCCCCCCTTTCGGTCCGTTGTGCGTGAATCGTTAGGTGGTCTAGAATAATATGCTGAATTCATGGTTAGAGTTTGCGCACTGGTAAAAAAATTACTCTGTATAACCATCAACTTTCTGTCACATGCTGTATATTGTAATTCACTGTTTTCATCTCATTCAGTTAAATACAGCTTGTTACATCGGAACAATGATTCGCTATTAGAGAACTCGTCATTCCAGTTTTTCTTTCAAATAACTACGTACCTAGTTTGATGACAGGTAATTGCAATAATGTTTCTCATCGCCAATTAAGATGGTTATCCGTAAGTAAGAGGCAAACATACATACATCTTGTTGATTCTTATTAAATAGAAACTGTAACGTTTGCTCCCCCTTATTTGTAAACGCTGCTTAAAGTTAAATAATGATTAGCAATTGATTAACCATACATTTTTGACGATTAAACACCTCTTAACTTTAATCATCGTTTATGAATATGCCCCGCATGTGTAAGCGAGCATTAGGGGCGCTTTCACATTTTTGCTTGAATTTGAACGTTTAACTCGAGATTTGATGAGTGATTATGGTTTAGATATAGCCAAAAATTAAAAACAAAAATATATCTTAGAATATTTCATTATTGGTCTAGGGAGTGTTCTAAAAAATATTTTAATTTGTTTACATAAGTCAGTAAAATCCTTGTCTCGGCAAATGATGTTTCATAAAATTGTTCTTTCGGGCATCTTCAGATGCTTTTATTATATGGAACATATAACAGTTTAGTAATAATTACTAAACTGTCCTACCATGTCCTACCATGGACATTTTTATAAATTATTTATAAAAATGTCCATGGTAGGACTGTGCCTTGTTCTTTGGAATGTTTGAATCAATTTTTATGTTTCATACAGTAATACACCAAAAATAATTCAGTAAAAAAGAGAATTTATGATAATTTTTCGTCTGAAATTGTATAATTTATCTGTGTTTGATTATACGAAATTCAAACAAAAAGTATTTATTAACTAAGGTTTCTAAGTGAGCTTGCTAGAATAAAGAAATGTATAATTAAAAGTAAAACGAATATGTTTAAACAATTGTTGAATGCAACGCTGTAAATCAGCAATAAAACTCGGGACACGCGGGATTTATCTTTTAGTCCGCGCTGGTTTGTTCCTGGGCGTACAACGCATAGCGGATAGCATTATTGTGCGTAGCGTACTTCACTAGACACACAGGTGCGATCGGCTACCACGCGCCGTTAAATTTTACTAAAATTGGGCACTTCGATTTGTAATAGCCCTCTTAAGGCTTATTAGTCCTTTTTCCGTTTAATTATTGCATAAATTCATAAAGTGCCAACCGCCTAAAACGTATTTATTGACTTGTCTATTCGCCCACAAATAAAGTTAAGCTCGTGCGAGCCGCCTATAGAAAATACAACTTTATTTAAAAAGTGTCGAGTCGCCCGATTCTAATCGCTCCGAATTTACTCAAATTCATGCGAATTTACTAATAAGCCAGCATATTTTAAAAGAAAACTTCAGTTTATACCGGTAGGTGACTGCGAAACCAGAATAGGTAGACCATGGAGCCTACACAAATTGACATTCAGCTATCATGATTATGGAATAGTCTAAAAAGAATGGGACTGGCATAAGCTACCGAAAAGCTATACACTTTATCTCACATTCTATTTTCTTTTTCCAAATTTGTCTAAAACGCTGACCTTTACCTATAATCCTGGTGAAAGTAGTAGAAATACAAAAGGCAGGCTGGGGGAGGACCTACATCAGAACCACTTTCTAATGTTCTTTAATGGTTGGTCGACGTTTTCCATCAGGAAATTCTCAATCGGAGTCTGAGGATGGCAATAGGCTAACCTCTAAATCATGGGAATTAAACAAGACTAGCGAAATGTGGATGTACTATAGGTATACTACACCTCTGCTTAAATCTTCGGAGATTACAAGCATGATGTTATATGTTGTTCTCAAATCATGGTCCAAACCGAAATCCTCCTCTTTAAAATAATACCAAATAACATAACGATCCTAAAATATAAACAATAACCATCCAAAAACTAAAATAATTCCACCAAATATTCCATATACATACACATCTTGAATAAATAACATGATTACCAGCTAATTGGGATGTATGTAGCGTTTACCGTGCGTGTGCGTGTGCGCATCATCTGCGTACGATTTACTCATATTACGTTAATCTATGGGAGCGGTTGGCACGTGCACAGAAATCTTTATCGTTGCAACAGCTTTGTGCTTGGAACAAGGAGGTAGTTTGAAGAAGGATACGTTTTTACATATTGTTTACCACAAGCTTTTTTTAAAATATTAATTAATTGTGGCAAAAAAAGCATGAAGCAAAGCATGTGTGGTGTGACTATGAATGAAAGGCTGAAGAATAATGTGATAAGACTGTGCGGTTTAAAAAATGTAGTGACAAAAATTTGAAAGAGTACGCTTATATGGTTTTTTCAGGTTGAGGGGACGAATGAAAGGCGACTAACAAAAGGTATTTACAAGGCAGCTGTGAGTTGATGTCATTTCATTTCTTTGCAATATTTCCTATTGAATGTTGATCAATGTTGCAGTTTCAGACCATGCCATCAACTCCTAGTTTAGAAAGACCTCCAAAAAGTAGTGATTCGGTAACTAATTCGGTATTTGTTTTGTCCTGCAGAGGAAATTAAAGATACATGCCTCATCATCATCATCATTTTAGCCGAAAGACGTCCACTGTTGGACATAGGCCTCCCCCAAGCTCCGCCACTTCAACCGGTCCTGTACTTCCCGCATCCAGCGGACTCCTGCAGCCCTCACAAGGTCATCGGTCCACCGTGTGGGAAGCCTTCCAACATTACATCTTCCGGTACGCGGTCGCCACTCCAGAACTTTTCGGCCCAATCGGCCATCTGTTCTGCGAGCAATGTGCCCTGCCCACTGCCACTTAAGTTTGGCAATTCTTCGGGCTATGTCGGTTACCTTGATTCTCCTGAGGATCTCGTCATTCCTGATTCGATCACGCAGGGAAACTCCAAACATAGCCCTGCCATGCCTATATCCCTTTAATTCTGAATATCCTCTAACACGCCGGGAGGGAACGCCATATAGGAGGACATATGAGGACCATATTGGTGATGTTCTTCAGAAAGGTCGCGTAGTACTAGTCTAAGGTTTCATTGGTAATCTTTGAACTAGCTGAACAAAAATAATGTGACTATATTACTGGTAACAGAGCAGGAATAACAACACTCAACACTTTCAATGTTATAGGGTCAATACCAAAGCATATTAAAGATGGAAACTAATGCAACAGAAACAAACACGAAGAGAATGGATGGTCCATTCCCTTTATTCTTTTTTAAATGTTATAAGGACAAAGTCTCCGCATCAAATGTACTTTGATACCGATTCACATCAAAGATTAAGAGCTCAGCAATAATTATTCAATTTACATTCTTTCCAGTTATTATTTCATCTTTTAATGGGCAAAACTAAACTAATTAACTGGATTGCTTCAGAACTTCGAAAATAATAATGAAACATAATTATGATAATATTAAGCTCATTTCATAATGGACTTTTGCAGGTTTGCGAGATCAGTTTTTACGGAGTGCAAGACTTGATTTTTAATCGACTTCAAAAAGAAGGAGGTTATCAATTCGACGTTTTTTTTTTTTGTTTTTTTTTTTATGTATGTTCGGGCATTTCTCCGTCATATATTGACAGATTTGCAAAATTCTTTTTTTCGAAAGGGGTTTATTCCGAAATGGTCCTATTGATATGATGAGTTTCAGAGACAGACAACGGAGCTTTTCAAAAAATTACAGCAAATCAACCGCGATTGCTGCTATCGGATAAATGCACTGTTTTGACCCCAATGATGATCACCCACTAAGTAACATTATTCTCCTGTCCCAAACGAATCCTAAAAATAACCTATTAAACTACCGCATCCAATCCTCACTGGCTCTGTTCACACACGAGCAAGCGTAGTGTCCTCAATCCATGTGACGTCAAACGCAGCCTTGCGCGGTAAGGGCAACACAACACGCACCAAAATAGCTTAATTTAGACAATTCCAAGCAAATTGAGCATGATTGCCCGCTGCTGAAGATAAAAGGACAAGAGTAGATGTTTTTGGTTAAGGTACAGGAAACGTTAATTAACTTTGATTTTTTTTTAATTACTTACAAATACATAAACTCTCCCTGCTACCCCATGGGAGAACGCAAAAAGTACAGTACGTCACCAGGTAAGAAAATAATATTGTGGATTGAATTCGGTTTTTGTCTAAAAAACAGACTCAAACGGCTGTAGTAGACAAAACCAAATTCAAGTCACAATTTTTTGGGATGACAAGAAGAGGTGCAAGAAATCCAACAGTTTCAGGATATTGTAAAATACGGAAGACGCTAAAAAACAGCGCAACACAGCAATGCAACGTTCAAGTAAAGCCAGAAATGCACGCATTGCAAAGAGTTGCTGCAACGATTATTTGGTTGCAGAGGCTACGTGGGACGAGGAAGGTATAGCGCAACAGTAATTTGTTTGCGTTGCGTATGTGCAACGTTGCAGTTCTTTCGCCTCATCTTGTAATATCCCAAAAAACGAAGTCTATTTTTAGCCAATAACCGAATTTATTGTAGGTCTATAACCGTTATTGTAAATACTGCACATCAGCCCTACAAAATGAAATCGTGCCAAAGCTGTGGAAGACAGCTGACCCCAAAAATTCACATAGCCATAATTATTTAAAGAAAATGCCAGTATGATTCCACCTTTAGGTTAAACCAAAACTTAGATCCCAATTATAAATTTATGGTAATGTTAGTTTTTTTTTTACCCCACTATGTTTAAAGTCCAAGTTTTTGTGGTGCAAAGTACAACATAAAACATATGCAAATTGGTTGCACCTACTTAGTGCGCATGACGAATATTTTTACGATGAATTTGTAGTGAATTTCAAAGATTTCATGGATCAATTACTTAAGAGCGGGTTTTTAAAATAATACGTTAAAAAGACAGACTTAAGGAAAAGGTTGTATGTTTTTTTTTTGGGTAGGTGCGTACCTACGTAAATGTAGAATGATCGCAGGAATACAAAAAAAAAAAACAAAGAAACTATCAGTGGATAGTGTGAACGATGAATTGGTTAAAGACGGAGTGAATACTGAAAGAAAGAAAGAAAAAGGATCTATTGTGACTCGCACAGGAAGATCACATACCCGTACTAAACTAAACACACAGTCGTACAAAACTCGTACCGTGAAACGGGGTGAATAGAGACTGCAGGGGTGAATCGAAACGAAACTTTAAAGTAGATTTTAGTGTTGAAATTAGACAGTTTGTAGCCAAAAAGGGCTCTAATGCGTTTACTGTTTTATAATTAACGATTAAATGCCTTTGTTGGCAGAAAACGATCATAATTTCAACAGTAAAATACACTTTAAAGTTTCGTTTCGATTCACCCCTGCAGACTCTATTCACCCCGTTTTACTGTACTGAAGAGATTGTTTGACCACGCTAATCTCGGAACCAGTCGGATTTGAAAATACTTCTTTGCGTTTGATAGCTCAATTATTGAAGAATACTACTTATCACCGGGCTAGGACCCGAGGAAAAACAAAGCAGTCAGAAAGAACGCTAAGCAAAAGCGAAAAAGCGATGCGATAGGGTGGGTCAGCGGAACAATATATTTCACACGCAGGAAGTAACGGACACAAGCTATATAGTAGCAGATAAGACGAATTTCTTCTTTCATTTAAATTATGCGCGTAGTGCGTATAATTTAAATGAAAGAAGAAATAAATTGGGATAAGGCAGAAAGATGATAATAAAACTGAACCACTTGCAGCAGGACTTGAGCAGAGTTCATAAGAACATCTCCCACAGAAATATATTTATTAGTATTGGTGTACTTTAGAAAATAAACCTATCAATCATTCTACGAAAATCATGAAGATTCTTGTTAATCTGCCTATACGCAAATTATTATAGAATGCCCGTAAAGTGCAATTATAACAAGAAGCAATTATCTATTATAATTCTTAAGCACCGTGGGTAGTTTACGTGAGTGTATACTCATTTTCTGCTTTTAATAATAACAAATATTTATGTTAAACTTATGCAGTAGCTGCTTCACCCTTGACCATATTGGAGTGGTATATGAAGTGGGCTTTTTAACACAACATAGAACCACAGTCTATAAATCATAGAACTTTTGTGAAAATTGAAATGTATATAACGGCGCAGGATAGCCTTTGCCAAGTGGTCATCGTAATAGAAATCCATCACGCACTGAATTTCCAACACTCTGTGTTGCGGTTCCAAAAAAGTGCATGAAGAGCGGCAGCACTAGGTGACGGTGACAAGAAGCGCTGGTTTTCAGTGATCATCCAAAAACGACGTAGGTACAAAATCAAATCAGGATTTTGACAATCTGTGATAATGATGAAGACAGGTATAAACTACACTAAACACTACTCATTAACTATAAAATACCGTTCAACAGAACTAATATTGGCTAACAGGCAAGTTCAAGGCAAATACTTCTAACAATCCGGAAAAACCTGAGTGCGACTGAGGCTGAATGTGTCACCTTATTTGGAATTGAAAGTGACAAATTACTTAAGCAAACTTGTCTTCTTGTGAAAAAGGAAGAGAAGATTACAAATTAAATCTTTTTGTGTATTTAAAACAAGGAAATGCGAGAAAAGATCTTTGCAACATTTAGTGATATCTGGGGCGCATGGACATCGACGCACAGCCTATTACCATGCAATTAGTACGTGATTCTGAACACCCATTGAAGTAATTCGAATCTGCTGTTCCATATTATTTGACATATTATAAAATACATACCGGCAAAATGTCATCCACTTGCCGACAGTGGACACAACCTTTTTTGTTATCTTGGCCTCAATCATCCTCTTTGATCAGATTTTTGCCTTAACTACCAAAAACTTCACAACAACACACGTAGGTACACCACTAAATTACTTCTCCGTGTCAAAACCTATATAGATTTACGTTCTAAATGCCTATTCACCAAGTACATTCACCTACAGCACTTGAGGTCACAACAAACACTAGTAACAACGGCGCGGGCGCAACGAATTGCAGGCAACTCGCATATTATTATAGTGCAGTCGTAAAAACTATGACGTATTTCGGAATTGCGCAAGTCGATTCATTAAACGCCAAGTGTTTACGCTAAAGTACTAGAAAAGGTGTTTTTAAAAATTGCGTTGTAATTATTTACTTCTTCTTTTTCGTGTCATTGGTACGGTAATTTTTTTTTATTGCCCAAACCTTCGCCACTTCCACAGCATTACGAGCATAATTTACACCTAATTTGAGCTCGGCTTTGAAGGATCTTGGTCTGAATAGCGAAAATGCAATGAACAGTCACAAGTAGGTGCAGGTAGGCACCTTATAGAAGAGGATTTATAAAATCATTAGTAACTTTTTTCTTTTGCTTCCATTCTCTTCATAATATTATAGAGGGTCAAATCAAAATGCCTAGAAAAACTCCGAAGTCGTGATTGGTTTTAATCTGATAACAAAACAATTATTATTAACATAATACCTATAAAAAATTAGTGTTTTTGGGTCACACACCACCGGTAGTGTTTTCGCTTGAAATATCAGTTCAAAAATCTCACGTGCCCACGTGATTTGTATCATTGATAATTGAACACAAAAAAACTGATTTTCTCAACTCGTACTGTAAGTAACAGCACCAACAGTCTACGTTGCCATACAAAAAAAAATTGTCTGTAAGTAATTTGGTGCAAACACTTTTTACACGTTAATCACATTTCATAAACTAGATGAGGTCGGCGTTTCCTATTTGAATACTCTGAGAAGAAAGGCCGAAACAAACTCGGAGTTCACACACTCTCTCTCTCTTCTAAAGTCCAGACATAATATTGGTCATATCATGTAAAGACCATGTAGATTTGTGTCTATAATGGTCTTTTGAGAAAACAACCGCACAGGGGCCTAAGTCTACTAATTTATAAACGTTACAATGGTCTCTCAATGGTGTGTTTTTGACAGTTTTTGTATGGCAAATCTGTCAAAAACTTACCATTGAGAGACCATTGTGACGTTTATAAATTAGTAGACTTAGGCCCCTGATTGAGTCGACCTGTCCTGTCGCTGCACGCATTGGTGTTCAGAAATCGCCAGTTCCGCTATCTAATTTAATTTGACCCTGTATTTGAAGTTTGACCACAATGAAAGAAATCAGAAAATAATTGAAGTGAGGTGAAGTTCAGGCTATGTTTACGGTCAAGATACGACTCCAATATAACAAAGGCGACTATTACGGCTAATATTTATGTTTCTTACAGGACGTTATAGGTTAAAAGATCAAGTCGTGCATCAATTACCAATAATGAAGCGATGCTACCACACGGATAGTAAGACAACACAACTTTCAATGTCCTATAAGTTGAAAATACTCAGCGTAGGTGTCCTATAACTTCTATCGATGTATATGCATTGATTCCCTAAGCAAATTCTATTTCTCAGTTTTGACAAAGAACCACAAATGTTCAAATATATTCATCCAATGCTGGGCAGCGGGGTAATTGCTCTTAATACATTAACATTAGGAATAGCTGTAACTTTGACAGTTCAACAACATTCATTGCATTATTTACGTTGTTGAGCAGACAAATATTTGGAACATATCATGCAATGGATTAGCAATATCTTTCAAAATGGTTCCGATTGTTATTGATAGTATGTTACTTAATTATACAGGGTTATTGGAAAAACACCAGTGACCTCTTAAGAGGTTGTTGGTGTTTTTCCAATAACCCTGTATGTTATTATTAGGGACTTGTGGCTAAGTAACAATAGCTGCACGGGTCGATCGATCAGGTTAAGCTACGCTTACAGCGGTTGGTCCGTGGATGGGTGACCATCTTTACGTACCAAGAGCCCTCTTTGCCTCGGAAAGCACGTTAAACCATTGGTCTCGACATTCGTTACATATCGTCAGAAGCCTGAAAGTCTGACATAAGGGGTATCGTATTACCCAGTAACTGGGTAGTGGAGGCTAGATAGGCACTCGCTCCATGTAAAATACTGGTATTCAGCTGCATCCGGTTAGACTGGAAGCCGACCCCAAAATAGTTGTGAAAAGACTGGGCAGATGATGAGTATGTTACTTAATTAGGGTGCAGCAGAGCTACTCACAAATATTCGATACGCTTTCGTACCGAATCGAATATCAATCAATGACATCGTAGGAGTCCAACGCTGTTGACAAATCAAAAAACCCGATTTTTTTTTCAGTTAAAATAAAATAGGTGACCGCTGTTCTTCCGACAGCTGTTTGCTGTCAGGGGCAAGGCAAATCAGGTTATCGAAATGTGTAATTTTCTATACATTGGCCTATCGAATACTTCTGTATGTGTGTTGGACTCCGCTAGCGTATTGAGCATCGTCATCATCCGCCGTATGACGACTTGTTCAAACAAACGCGACGGGACAGTGCGACGTCACAGAGAGACCTGACAGCGCGACGCAACAGTGCGACGCGACAGCTTGACACGACACTGGTAGAATAATTTCCACAAAGTTTTCATAGAAATTGTGCTACGAGAGTGGCGTCGCGTCGCGCCTACTTGAGCCTTGATGCAAACTTAGATAAACCAAGACCTGTAAGACCAATTTCATTTCGCAAACACTTAAAACCAATTACCCATTATCTATACTAAAACAAACCATTTCAAAATCTTAGTAATTATAGTTACAATCTATTTGGTTCCACAAGAGCGGCCGGGCGAGAAGCGTTTTACAAGAGGACTTGGCGGCCTAGATATCACTGATAAGGATAGATTGGACTGATAACGTGGGTAGGTACGCCATATGACATGGAACGATGGCTGGGCAAAGAAAAGTATTGGACTTGATGGATGGGGAGGCAGAAATTGTTGGCCTAAAATGGTTATAAGTAAGACGCCTGTATTGTTGCCTTCTCTTCTAAGGCTTTTTTTTAAGTGAAAACTTCTTTAGGCGCCTTGAGCACTATTTGGGTGAACAAAAATCATGGAACACGCGTCATCGTCATCGAACGCTTTCCATGAGCTATATGTATACTGTGTATACATATATGGGTGAACGAGCACACGGATGAAAACGCAAACGTTGAAATGTTTTATTTCGTTGAAAAATTAGCTGTTCTATAGATTTCGACAGCGTAGGCTTTTCTATAAAATAAAGTAAAATTAAATAAAATTCATTTATTTCAGATAACTTAATCCAATAAAATTTCAAAATTCAAATTAACATCAATTTAAAATTACAATTAAAATTTAAATCGAGCTTAAAATTAAAATACAAAATCAAAATTATAATTAAAATTAAAAACAAAATCAAATAAAATCTATGAAACAGCTGATTTATTTTTCATCGATCGAGTGATCAAGACTAATATGCTGAATTCATGGTTAAAGTTTGCACGTCGATGTCCTTGACACCCTGTATACATAGGTAGGTACCTACTAGTATACTTGGAATTAGTCTCTCGCCAATGACGTGCTAAAATCCGGTGTTAACTTCATCTAGTTACCCTTTTAGATGCGGGCAAGTGACACAACTAAAAAGAGGGAAAAAATGCAATTTGATAATTATTCTAAACTAGCTGCTGCCTGCGGCTCCGCCCGCGTAGTTTTAGCTTATGTCCAAAGATCGGTTCAACGGAGGACTAACTTGTGCCAGCGGCTTCGTCCGTGTGGAGCTCGAAAATTATCCCACGGGAACGTACCGCCGGCGCCGGGATAAAAGTATTCAGTGTGTTAATCCCGGTCATAATCTATCTGTTTGCCAAATTTCATTCGAATCCGATCAACCGTTGTTGCGTGGATTGAGTTACAAACATCCCAACATCTAAATATCCAAACATCTCAATATCTAAACATCTCAATATCCATCTAATTACGAGTATCTAAACATGGGTGGGTCAATTTTCTTTCACACAAGTGCACCGCAAATAAGTCATTGTAATCATGTTACATCATATTCTAAGTTTTAACCCGTTGCCTGCTCTGGTGAAACGTTCCAGTTGAGGTAAAAATATAGTTTACATTTACTGCTAAAACGACACCGAAACCACAGACTGTGTCACAAACCTAATCAAAATGGCCTTTAGAACCATATGAATATTTCTTGGAAGTATTCATTCAGTGTTCGAATAACTTTGAGGAATTTATACCAAATTCATCCTTTTAATAGTAATAAAATCAATACTGAGAATAACGTGGTATGAGGAAATCCTGCTCTATTTTAACAAAAGGTACACAAAATACCAGGTAAGGTCATAGCCGTTAACCCACAGGAACGTATGTACTACCGAGATAAAACGTGTTAATCCAGATTAAAAACAATCTGTTTTAAAAAATTCATCTCAATCGTTGAGCCGTTTTTGCGTGGTTGTGTAACAAACATCCAAACCTCTAAATATTCAAACAACTAAACATACAAACTTTCACATTTATAATATTAGTTAATCTTACAGCTGTTCCGCCATTTGGGGTGAACTGACTAACGGTTGACATGGGCTATTACCATCAAACAGCTAACTTATATAGATGAGCATGAGATTGTGCTAACATACCTATTACATAGATACATAAAAAATAATGATCGTATTCTTCCTGAAACCTAATTCAGAATCCAATGACATCACTTTTTCCTATTTTATAATCACATTACCTTACAAACTAACAACCTCTCTGAAAGCAAGTTGTTTTTTGTTTGTTTACCGAATTAATTCGAAAAAACGAAACACAAAAATCTGAATTATTCGTAATGTCGATTACAATAGGTCGACGATACAAAACAAAGGAAGGCCACGTAATGTTTGAAAACAATTTCTAGTAAGTATTCAAATATTTAAACGTAATCAACATTGAAATACAAAAAATCGAAGATACGCAGTCTCGAACAAAAGTTACACTCAAAACTGTCCCCAAGTGGTAAAGTTATGATAAAACACATTTTCTTTTTTTGTTGCAAATTCAACCTTACACGCATCACTTAAAGTGGTGTTACAAAGCAATTTCCAAAAAGACTGACTGAAAAAGGTTTAATTGAAATAAATGCTTTGAGTTTGAGTGGTGGCCCAGTAGTAAGTAGGGCTGCCAACATTTTTTCGACGAAATATAATACTTTTGAAATAACCTTTAAAAAAATATAGTACACTTCAAAAAAATATAGTATTTCATGGAAAAAGAAAAAAATGGCCAAAAGTATTTTTTTTTTTGCACTACTTGCATCTCATTTCTACTTCTGTTTCTTTCTTCTCACCATTTTCAAATTCATAACCGGAATTATCTTTTCTGTGAATCACGAAATGACCAGACCCGACCAGACCAGATTATTGTATGTGGTAAGTTATTAATTTGACATTTATGAAAAGTTCGGAACGCATTATGACAGATGAGTTCGGATCGGTTCGGATACATGCTACGGCATCAGTCAAAAGTCAATGTAAAGGCGCGTTCATATTTTGTTTAAATATAAGATTTGTTTTTGCAAACAAATCTTATATTTAAAAAAAAAAATCTGTGTTGAAAATATAGTATTTTTGCGTACTTATATGTTTCTTCAACAGTATATAGTACGCAGAACCCGAAATACAGTACAATATTATATATTATAGTACGGTTGGCAACCCTAATTGTAATGGCCGCGCCTTACGAGTTGTAGGTCATAGGGTCGAACCCAGACGGCCGCTTTTCATTGCATAAATTATTTCATCACCACTGCTCTCAAAACGGCATGTTCTAAGAACTAAAACTTCGAAGACCATAATCCACCACGCGGATATAATTATAGGCCACTCCCTCTCACAGAGGCCTGTGTCCCAGCAGTGGGAATATAAGATATCTTAGACTGATTATTCTAGACGAGAGTACGACTTGACTAAACATCGATATTTTATGTGCTTTTTAATAAGTTGAATATTCATGTCATATACCCATAAACCTACCAGAATAAAAAAACTCTAAATGAAGGCACCCGTCTCGGAGGACCCCGATTTTTTTTTTATTTTGATAAAATCAATTAAAAGTGAGTTTAGCTTTGAAGTAACGTCAGCAAACGAGTATGTTAAATAAAATTTCAGTTTCAATAAAATTTTATAATGACACAACATTTATTTTATATTTATCAAAAATTTTGTTCGAACTATTAATAACTCTATTAAAACTATGATTCGACATTGTACAAAATTTTAAATAAACTACTTTCGTCTTATGTAGGTATTACAAACACGTACAATTTAGCACTTTTTACGTCGACCGTACAAAATTTAAAATAGGAAAAAATAAATGTCATCATATTTATCGTATTCGGGGTCCTCCGGGACTGGAGCCTCAGGGATCGGGGTAATCTGGGAATAACCCATAAAAATCCATTGCGCAGTTTATTTATTATTATTATTATTACATAGTATAAAACAAAGGCGCTTTTCGTATATGTAAGCTTAGATCTTTTAAACTATGCAACGGATTTTAATGCGGTTTTCATCATATAGGCAGAGTGATTCAAGAGGAATGTTAATATGTATAATACTCCGATCTCCACGCGGGCGAAGCCGCTGACTAAAGCTAGTAAAAATTAAAGATATAAGAGGCACACACAGACGGAAAAAGCACTTACTCTGATTGCGCGATGTAGAATCTCTGAGAATAATTCGCCTGTGGCTTTGTAGATGGCGCCACTTTTCCTTTTGCGTTTCTTAGATTTTGTTACGAAGCATTTTTTTATTTGTAGTGCCGCTACCTTAGAATAATAACGCATAGAAACCTAGTACGAGTGCAAAAAGTGAGGCAGCAAAAACTTAGCCATAGTGGCTAAGTTTACTCGGCGAGCCGTCAGTACTCAAGGTCACGTTCCGTCGAACACAGCTCGCGAGTTTTTATTTTAAAATAATTGAAAATGACAGTTTTTATCGTGAAGGGATGTCATAGCACTTCAGAAAAAACTAAAAAATATGATCAAATTATATTTCACTAGTAAATACTTAAATTTTATACGTTATTTTTACGTAAATCGATCATCAAACAAAAATTCTAATAACCTAACTTATCACAATACAGTGTTGCAATTTGTGAGAAAAAAAAAATGCCCACATTGTTTTCGATTTTGTTCTTAATTTTGTTTAGCAAAAAAATTATTTTTGATGTACCTACTACCTACGCTATTAATGGTTAATTTATTTCCTTATATCCCTACTTCCCTACTAATATTATAAATGCGAAAGTAACTCTGTCTGTCGGTCTGTCACGCTTTCACGCCTAAACCGCTGCACCGATCGTCATGGAACTTGGCAGAGATGTAGCCTGGGATATGGAGAAGGACATAGGCTACTTTTTTACGCGATAACCGATATCCACGTGGGTACAGCCGCTGGCAAAAGCTAGTTATTAAATAAATTGAATTTTACCTTCCGTAAAAATATATCGTTTTACATGAAAAATCATCTTCATCTTATCCAGTTCCTGATAACATAAAATACTTTTCTTGTGCGTTTCCCATATTTTTGTGGGTAACGGTCTGGTTATGGTATCACTGAAAGCTATATTTGTGTGCGTTTGAAGAACGTAGACACATTCGGCTCACGCAAACAAAGAAAATGAAATGGACACACGATATTGCTCGTGTTTTGTTCTAAACGCGCCTTCTATGCGTTATTATTCTAAGGCCGCTACACACTAAAGAAGGATTTTTGAATACTCATCCCGTAATGGGGTTATAAAGAGAATTAAAGGTTCTATGGAAGTTCGTATATTTTATTGATGGAAAACGGGCATGTAATCTTTTATTTACAAAAAAATCATAGAATTTTTCTCCGTAAGATAATGTTTAATTCGTCCTTACTTGTTCTCCAAAATTTTCAGAAGCATTTGCAGTCTGGCTTTCGTGATTATTTCAACTGAAAAGGCGAGGGAATGAATCTAATTTAAAACGAACTATTCTCAGAAACTGCAATATTTTTGCTTTACAAGAAGAAGACGGTGAATAATAAGAATTCCTATAATTTTGCCTTTTGATTCGTTGTTTTCTTGTTGTGAAATTTTAATGAAAATAATAATAGTATTGTTTACATTGCCTTCTACATCGTAGAACGTTTTTACATAGGTTCTGTTGTAGGTAAGTTTCTTTTGGCTACATAAATGTATGTGACTATTAAAACACTTGAAGGTTTCAGAAAATGAAATCCAAAATGGTACCGAACTAAAAATTCGGAAAAAGCATGTTCAGAAATATTTGTGTAATAAATACTAAATCATTAAATAACAATTAATTACACCATTATTTGGACCAGTAACAATGTAAATCAGCACTTCATAATGCATAATTACACACCTCTTTTTACAATTAACACAATGACATATGTAACTGTAACACACATGGCACTCCAACCTTAACTTCATGGCGATAAGATTGAAAATCGTATGAAACAAATATAACAAAAGACATTAACCGGATTAGAAACCGTAACGTTCGTATGAGAAGTCTTGGTTATCGCAAAGTAACTGTGCATAATAAACTAACTTTTCCCACGTCAGAATGTTCTAGAAAGTATGGCACTTAATTATTTTCACTGTAAGTAATAAAATGAAAAGTTTTAAGAATTTTTGTTTGTTTTAGTCACATTACGCAAGTAAATTAGGTACTTAGAAGCCTGTTTCTACGCTAATGTTTTAAATAATGTTACAAGAACGTCGATTCACACGAAATTTTCGCCATAAATGGGCGAATCGATACTTTTAAATAATATACTATTTACTGTATGTAGGTTATTCTCACCGAACCGACATAGCCCGAAGAATTGCCAAACTTATGTGGCAGTGGGCAGGGCACATTGCTCGCAGAACAGATGGCCGATGGGGCCGAAAGTTTCTGGAGTGGCGACCGCGTACCGGAAGAAGTAGAGTGGGAAAGCCTCCCACAAGGTGGACCGATGACCTTGCGAAGACCGCGGGTATCCGCTAGATGTGGGAAGCACAAGACCGGTCGAAGTGGAGGAGCCTGGGGGAGACCTATGTCCAGCAGTGAACGTCTTTCGGCTGATGTGATGAGGTGATTCTCACGAAGTTAATTTATTTGTAGACGAATCAACAATGCCAGAAATAGGTACGTATAAGACAATTGGCACGTTACTTATTTAATAAAGTTAGTCTACTTATATCTTAACTTTTCGTTATTTCCTTAACGTTTTATTCAAAACGTGTCAATCAGACATCAAAACAGTTTTAAGGCCCCGGTAATTTTGAATGTACTCGTCGTATTGTCGTTATGAACGATAACAGTTCTTACTGCAATCCGATACGGGTTAAAATCTGTTGTAATAAATTCGAATAATAAATGAGCAAACATTGTCGTAAAAGTGCAAATAAAATCGTATAGAATTAGATGTTAACTATTTGATAATAAATAATCCATTATTGGATGCGGTTTGGTATTTAGAATTGTATGGTTTATTTTTCATTTCAGATCTAGATCATCAGAAAAAACACTGTAATTGCCTTCATCAATAAACCAAAGGCCGTTGAATTTGCAACATGTAGGTATCTACCTACTTTCAAAATTAACCATAATTTTAATACGTACTTCAAAAAGTAATCTAATGAGTTTATAGCGTATGAAGGTAACTATTAAGAAATGCGTAAGGTAGTAACGTTGTTTTTTTTTAATATTTCCTGTAGCCTCGTTACTGGCAAAAATATCTTGTAGGTAATGGTAAATTAGTAGATTACTAACTAGCTATAAAATAAAGGATGCGTAACAATGCGTAAGCACTATAATATTGTGTTGGCTGTTCAACACTTGTTCTAGACGAAATGTGGGTGCGGCGATATAGTTACACCTCTGCATAAAGGCTTCTTCAAACATGCGCGATGTGAGACTTGCAGAACAATTTCTATTCAGTTTTCATAGAAATTGTTATACGTGAGTCCAGTAGCGCTGTCGCGCCCCGCCTGTTTGCAGAAACCTTAGGGTGCGTTTCCACTGAAGCGAAGCTGGGCGGAGCGGAGTGAAGACGTGCAAGAATTGTTCAATCACAGACGAGACGAGTGGATGCGATGAGAATTTCATCCATTGTGATTAGTCGATTCCTGCACGTCTCTGCTCCGATCCGCCCAGCTCCGCTTCAGTGGAAATGCGCCCTAAACCTTACACGATAAGCAACCCGCTTGGTAAAACTGATAAGTAGTACCCTACTAATATTTTATAAAATACTAGCAGCGCTCCGCGGTTTCACCCGCGTAGTTCCCGTTCCCGTGGGAATACGGGGATAAAATATAGCCTACGTCACCCGGGGATAGTGTAGCTTCCCAACAGTGAAAGAATGTTTCAAACCGGTTCAGTAGTTTCGGAGCCTATTCAATGCAAACAAACAATCAAATCTTTCCTCTTTATTATATTAGTATAGATGTGAAAATTTGATGTTTGGATATTTAGATGTTCCGATGTTTGTTATCCAATCACGCAACAACGGCTGAACGGATTTGAATGAAATTTGGCACACAGGTAGATTAAACCCTGGACTAATACATAGGATACTTTTTATCCTGGTAATTTTTTTCCCAACCTCCACGCGGGCAAGGCCGCTTGCAAAGGCTAGTAACTAATAAATTAAACTTGGCAGTTGATTCAGCTTAATATTAGAACAAACATTGGACCATAGGAAGGCAAATTCCTAAGCGTCTTCCACGAATTCATTGATTCACATACGACGAAAAATAGCAACTACAACATCGAACAAAACACGCGCGGAATGTTACTAGCAAAATATTCCATATAGCCTCGCCACACCGACCGCAAACAAACCAACAACACCACACCCTAAACTATATTCTATATCTACAACGTTAAAGTTCACAATCACTTTGTCATTACTGTTATGTATTACGTCTGTATTTACAACCCTTATCAGTTTATTCATTAAACAGTGCTGTGGAACTGTTTAAGGCTGGGAACACACTACCGTGTCGTGTCGAGTCGTGTCCCGCTGAAAGACTTCCAGGTTCATACATTTTGTATGGTAAAAGACACATTTCATATCGTGGCTTGGTTTGTGAAAAAGAAAGAAGCCATACCAATATGTTTAAACAGGGAAAAAATTAACTAATTTTTTTTTTTGGTTACAGTTTGCGCACTGGTTAAAAATGTATCCTGTATGATAATAATTTTTAGCAATTTTTTTTCAAGTTTAAGCTGTGGTACCTACTTAGAAAGTACCACAGCATAAAAAAAAATTTCAATTTTTTTATCCTCCTACCTGGTGAAGTGAACCCAATGAAGGTTTACGAATTTCAATTCGTAAACCAACACTTGCTAAGTAAATAACAGTGACAAGATGGTATTTATAACTTCATCAGCATACATTAAGTGAAAAAACTACGTATTATTTTTTTTTTTTTTTTTTTTTATTTAAAATTTATTTGTTAGAATATTGTTGTTATAAAGGTGTTACACATAATATGACGTCCATAATATTCTGCTGTTTCCAGCGTACAAATATTTCAGAGAATTAAGATTAAATGTACAATATAATAAGTCAAAATTAGTTGTCGAAACCATACAATGTCCAGGATATAGAAAACTACTATCAAAATATACAGTGTCAAGTATTATTAATTATAATGTCAAAAATTATTAGATACAATGTAGAGAATTATTCAAACAATGTCATATCAAATTCCATTCAATCAGGGATATAAAGGCAAGTCGTCGTCTAATTTAAATTTTGAGTCAAATTTTTCATTTAAAAACTCATTTGTTGAGTAGTAACACTTATGTAATAGGAAGTTAAATAATTTCTTTTTAAATGTCATGAAGTTGAGTTTTTTAAAAACATTTGGTAATTGATTATAAACACGAATTGCCATACAGTAAACATTATTGGAAAATAGTTTAATTCTTTGCTGGGGTACACATAATCTGTGGATATTTCGACTTTTTCTTAATACAACATCATTATGTACTTGAAATAGAGCTATGTTTTTATGTACAAAGATACAGAGTTCGAATATATATAACGATGGGAGTGGTAATATTTTTAAATTTTTAAATAGTGGGACACAGCTTTCTAATGGTTGGGCTTTAGTTATTGATCGAATGCATTTTTTTTGGGCCCGGAATACTTTAATAATTTCAACAGAGTTGCCCCATATTATAATGCCGTAGCGGAGAATTGATGCTACGTAACCATGATAGGCATAAAGTGCTGCATTGATACCAGCTACACGAGTTATTCTGTATAAAACAAATACAAATCTTTGAAGTTTAGTGCATAATTTGTCAATGTGTGCTTTCCAGTTGCAATACTTATCTAATGTTATCCCCAAAAAAGTAGCACTATCAACCTCTTCTATAGTGTCATTTTCATATCTTATTTCTAATCGGTGACGTTTACTATTGTATGTTTGGAACTGCAAAAGTTTAGTTTTATTGATATTGACATGTAAATTGTTGTCTTTTAGCCATTCTCTTATTTTGTTTAATGTGTCATTAATCTCTTTTTCATATTTGGTGATATTGGTATCGGTGAGTTCAATACTAAGGGTTGTATCATCGGCGTACAGAATGCATGAATATGGGGTTACGTTGGGCAAATCGTTGATGTACAACAAAAACAAAAAGGGTCCTATTATAGTGCCCTGGGGAACACCACAGGAGTTTAGACGATAGGCGGATCTATATGTTTTCTTTTCTGATAAAGTATGTCTAGATACCTCTACGCATTGTTGACGATTATTTAGATAACTTTCTAACCAGTGTAACGCGTTTCCCCTAATACCATAACGATTCAGTTTGAAGAGAAGCAGTTTGTGATCTACGAAGTCAAATGCTTTTGACATATCAAGCAATATTGATGATATTGGCCTTTTCTCATTAAGACTAGAGGTAATCAATTTTACAAGAGAAAAACATGCATGAGTTGTTGATTTGTTTTTCCGGAAACCGAACTGTTCCTCTTTTAAAATTGTATGTTTTATTATAAAGGAGTGCAGTTTATCGTACATAATTCTTTCAAAAATCTTTGATATAACGGGTATTAGAGTAATCGGACGATAGTTATTCATGTCATTCTTATCTCCTTTTTTGTATAATGGTTTGACTATGGATAATTTTAGTCTGGTGGGGAATACTCCTTGAAAAAATGATAAATTAATAATGTGGGCGAGTGGATGAGATATATATCTAGAGCAACGTTTAAGAATTTTTGTATTAATGTCATCATACCCGGTGGAGTTAGTGGAATTTAAAGAATTAATAATTTTATACACAGTATCTTCTTCTATTGAAGCTAACTCAACAACCACTCAACACAATTTAAATGGGACCACAAAAAAAATATTTTTTCAAATAAATGACGGAATTCTAAGTCACCAACCATGAAAAAAAAAATTTCCGAATTCAGAACCTTCTCTTTTTTGAAGTCGATTTAAAATAGATCAATAATCACGAGCATAGACTGTGACAAAAATGTTTCCACTTAGCATAATGCTGTGCTATGGGGGCGCAGCGCTAATTTCCAGTGGTCACCGCTAACAGTGTGTCTCCAGCTTAAATCATATCCCTTGATACGTTGTGATAATTTCACCCGGGGTAATGATAAGGTACTAATTGAATGTACCTAGTTCCAGCATTATGGTGGTTCAGATAACATTTGACGTCATTCGTGTAGGGAAGTCTGATAGTGGAAATTGATAGTACTGTTTTGAAAATGTTATGAAATGATAAGGTTCTGTTTGGTTTTGTTTTATGTATGTTTAATTTAACACGTGGGGTTTGTAATGACTTGTTTACATGAAGCAAAAAATAATTTATTCTGTGATGTTAGATAAAGTTAGTGATTGTCATGGAAATCATGTAACTCGGTTTAAATAGGTTCATTTTATTTATGTACATTCTTTTACACATTGTGAATGAGAGATTTAAAAAAAAACATTCTTAGTAAAGACAATTTAATACCTAGTTTAAGTTACAATTAAATTACTAATAAGTCATTTTATTTTTATTTCATTTATTTTATTTTAAGCTTATTTGATAGATTGATAAGTATATTTGATAGATTGTAATAAGCTTAGGGTCGATCCTATTGATGGAAAAAACGCAGATGTTTTCCAACATGGCGGCAGACTACCTACTAGAAAATATTTCCTTTGAACCAGATCATATTCCGTCACGTAACGTTACTAGTTCTGAGAACACAATTAATCATATTAGAAACACATTCACATCCGTTACTTGATATGTATTACATCTGTGCAATGTACTTACAGTACTGACGTTCATCTTTGTCTAGATTCAAAACAATATTGTTACTGATACCTACTAAAACAAAGTCTGTGACGATCACTGCCTAGCCTTTTCACAACTATGTTGGGGACGGCTTCCAGTCTAACCAGTATTTTACATGTAGCGACTGCCTATCTGACCTCTACAACCCAGTTACTGGGTAAGACGATACCCGTTGGTTAGACTGGTTGTCAGACTTTTTGGCTTCTGACGACCCGGAGCGACTGTCAAAGATCTCGAGTCGAACCCAGCAGGCACTTCACTTTAGCGCTTATTACACTTGGCTGAATTTAGTGATCTTAATTCAGTTGTTACTGAATTTAGTCAAGTGTAATCGCAATTAGCAAGCTAGCATCCATAGCTTTTAATGTTGCTTCTGAATTTAGATGACTAGTTAGATGACTAAATTCAGCCAAGTGTAATAAGTCCATTAGTGTTTTTTTATTCATCACCAATACTCTCTAAACGGGAAAGAAAACTACAGGAGATGTCCAAGAACCAAAAAAAAACATGTGACATGGCTCCGGGCCCACATGGAAGTTTGTATAATCTTCCTATGTGACTCCCAAACAATATTTTTTCTTTCCATATTTGTATTCCTAAATTAATTGAAGCCGAAAATTACAAAAGTAACCTGTAGGATATTTATTACGTAAAACACTAACAGTAGCAACGGCTTGTTTTTTGACAGCTCAACAAGATTCATTGCGTTATTTACGTTGATGAGCAGATACATTTTTCGAACATATGAACCAATGTCTCAGCCTTCAAAATTGTGATTGAAAGTATGTTACGTACTGCCAGGGGTCCGGGTTGTTCGAAAGAGATACCGTGACCCCTGGCACACAGGCAACTGAAGGAACACGGGTGGGTTTTAGTCAGTAAAAGTCTGACACGCCCTCCTGCTCCACACAGAGCGGGAGAACTTATTTGATGACCCCATCCTCATAAAAAGAAAGTGTTTTACGCAAGGTGCCGTAGTATGTTCGTCTTACTTTCTTTATATTCTCAGCAACAACTGTGAAATGAACTTCTGATAACTGTTATACACGTCTCGTAACTGAAGCTCTTCGGTAATTACCATCGCACTTTATGTAACGATATTACATTTAACACTCATGTCCATAATAACTACATCACTGCACGATTGTTATGTCAGATCGAACACTTGTAACGATAGGTATGACATGTTCCAAACATATCTCTCAAAAATGTAAACAAATGTTGAAAAAATTTACATGTGGATGAGTGGATGCAATCTTCCTAGCCTTTTCCCAACAACTACTGAATGCCAGTACTTTACATGGTGTGCCTGCCTCTCTGACCTCCACAGCACAGTTACTGGGCAATACCCTTTGGTAAGGCTGGTTTCGGGCTTCTGACGACCTATAACGACTGTGCAAGATCCACGAATGACAGCCAGGACCAACGGCTTTACGTGCTATCCGAGGCACGGAGGGGTCTTAGTATGTTAAGATGGTTACCCATCAACGGGAAAACCGTGGCAAGCGTGGTTTAACCTGACCGAATGACCCGTGAATCTGTAATCCAATTTGTAGTGCCACTTACAAATGAGTGCCTTCCCTAAATTCTAATTTGTAAAAATATCACTTTGTAGAAGTTTTTCATTTCATAATTGAGGTAATTTTATAATCTTCTAAATTCAGATGAATGTGTTACTAATTCCCTGTAGCGAGTGATATATAAGAATTTAACCTCAACAGGGTTTGTTTACACTTTCATTGCATATTTTTGGAACGGACTATAGTTTACTCGTTTGGGTACACTTTCATGACTTCAGCAGAAAGAAGTCTTACAAGATTGGTGTAACGATATTACTTAATCAACTGTTCTCGTCAGCTTTGTTTATAGATAACTAGCTTTTGCCCGCGGCTCCGCCCGCGTGGATGTCGGTTATCGCGTAAAAAAGTAGCCTATGTCCTTACCCATATCCCAGGCTATATCTCGGCCAAATTTCATGACGATCGGTTCAGCGGTTAAGGCGTGAAAGCGTAACAGACAGACAGACAGAGTTACTTTCGCATTTATAATATTAGTAGGGATTGGGTAATTGAATGTTATCACTAGACTCTTATATGCTAGAATCGGTAAACAAACAATGTCATGCTCTTATTCTTTCCTTTTCGTTTAATGTGTTTCTTTTCCCCTTCTATCCCCCTCTATCTCAAGAAACGCTTCCAGTTTGACATTAGCTAACTTGAAGCTTAAAATGGCTATGCATTCCACAACTTTCCTCCACATTCTGATCCAGCCTGTCCTTGCTGCTCTCTTCCAGCAGGGTTAGCACGACGTTATCTATTTCTACGAAGAATAGACAGTGACAATGACTTGAAGTGAATGAAGTGAAGGTTTTTTACACAAAGTGACATGTAGTTTCTCCATTTTTGACATCACACTCTACTACCGTAGATATCCTTCTACAATCTGTAATTTTGTCTTTCGTTTCTAACGATCTTAGTCTAGGTCCTTATAAATGTAGACTATTTCAGAGGAAGATTTCTTCCCAAACTGTAAAAATCAAGCCTTAATTTATTAAGGTAGTCACAGGCAAATCCGGTTAAGCAGCCGACAACCTCAACTAGGTTGGCCTGCAAAAAGTCATTAAAAAAATACAACTTTCCTCGACAAATCCTTTACTCTACACTGAAAAACCGAATAGGTTGTTTTAAACTTTTTTCAACCTTTATTTTAGGTTAATATAGCACCTACCGACATGATTTGTTGAATTAACAAATTAAAAATAGTTGAACTATAAAGGTAAATTTAACCTGTGTTCAGTTTGGTTTAAACTGATTACATATATTTAACTTAGTTATTTTGTTGGCTCTACTTCGTTAATATGTTGACTTGACTATATTATCAGTTAGACTTACTTAGATTCGAATATTGTGTCGTTTTAACCTCTTTTAGTGGTTGGTTTAACCTATTAATTTTTAACAATTTTATTTTTGTAGAAATAAATGTCATATAATAGTTGTTTAAACATAATATTAAGTTAATGCAACTTACATGAAATCAACATTATGGAATTCAACATATTCGGTTTTTCAGTGTAGATCTTACACTGAAAGAGAACCCTCGTTTGTAGAATGCACTGCCAGCTGGCATAAAACGTTAAAAACGTTACTTGTGTTCAAAAGACTCGTAAAGGAACATCATTTGTCGTTATGATCTTGTTCACGGAACTGTAATTATATATTTATCAATGGTCTTCATTTATTTTCGTTGCCTATTTATCTGTGTATCTATTTAAGTAAATTGTATTTGTATACTTATTAATTATTTGCGCCAACGACAGCCCTATTTTATGTCCATTGAAATCACTGTTCATATTCTGCATAAGCATAGTGAAGCCTAGTATCTATCTAGCATTTAGTGCGCGAGTCAGTTTACAGGTAAAAAAAATGAGTAATATTACCTACCTCTAACTCACCGACTGTAGCCGAAAACCCCTACGGTCGTTTGACGTCAATGGGGCAATCATCCTTTGGGAATGGAGGCGATTTCCGTACTTGAAGTTACCTGTGTTTTACGTCAAAGCACCCGAGTACATTGATAAAGCATTAAACAGCCGTCGGCCATACCTACTTAAGTACGTTCAGTGTATCTTAGTTAGTCAACTTCGTCAACTTGCTGACTGGGAATACACAAATTTAAATATGCATTCGTCCTACCTTTACGAGAGAAAATTAAGAATTTGTTACGGCGACAAACGTAAACGATTTCCACTTCAAATCAAATCAAATCAAATCAAAATATTTTTATTTCATATAAACCTGCATGGGCACTTATGAAACGTCAGAAGCTAGGTGCACGGTTCCAAAATGTTGTTTCCTATGGAGAAGAGCCGGCAAGAAACTCCACGGTTACTCTTTTAAAAATGATTGGCTTTAACAATGTTTTCAGAGATAAAATGTATGGGAGGACAGTGCAGGCCTGTCAATAAGTACCAGGTACTTAGACGAATACAGAATAGAAAATCGTCTACAAATCTACAGTCTGTAAGGCCTACAACGTTCTCCCATTCACAATATGTAAAATAATCTACATAAATAAAATGAACCTAATTAAACATAGCTTAAACTGATAAGCAAATTCTCGATCCCACAATTAATTCAATGTAGATAATAGTTTATATCCTTCCCCAGCGTTCAAAGTATACGCATAACCATCAAAATCGGTCCAGCCGTTTCGAAGTATAGCCGGAACAAACAGACAGACAGAAAGACAATTTTTTTGTGATAACTATTTTTTTTTAAGTTTTAGGTTACACAGTACACTGTTACTGTACGGAAATCCTATACAATACGAGATCAGTTTATACTGGAAATGTATAGCTTGATGTGTAGCCGTGCGTATCTACCGTGTACACTTTTAGTAAAAAGCTGTTAATTTGACATTACAAACAGACACTTCAATTTTATTCATTTGTATGATATAGGTATGCATGTTTCATGTAGACATTGTATAGATTACAACATTTTCGGTCATTTAGTTTGCTCAGTTAGTATGCTATCCTGCGAAAAATTAATGTGAGTTTCGAATAGCATAAATAGTTATCTGTGGTTTCGAATAATGAAGTAAAACTTTGGTGTCACGTAAAACCACGGAATCGGCTGAAATCCAAATCAAAGATCGTCACGAGAAAGAAAGTCTTCGGCACATTCTGCATAGATTAGGTACCTTCTTTCATGTCACATGATAAAAACCGCTCTCATTATGTTATAAATTCATTATAATGACGTTATCAAGACACTCGTTGATAAGTCTTAGACTCATAAGTAAAGCTAATATTGAAGACACGCCCCGCTTTCTTAGACATTCTTGCACCTTATTACACAGAACCTACACTTGTTTTCTTGACAGCTTTCAACGATAAGGCGAAAGCGATAGGGTTGCCCGAAATTCAATTTTTCTTGCTTTTTTTTTTCAAATCAAATCATCATCATCATTTCAGCCGAAAGACGTCCACTGCTGGAAATAGGCCACTTCGACCGGTTCTGTGCTTTCCGCATCCAGCGGACTCCTGACTCCGACTCCTTTCAAATCAAATGTTTATGTAATTTTCATGTCGGAATCAGGTTGTATGTTTTATTTATTTTATTTTATTTATATCTGGGTTGATCTAATTATGATTTGCGACCGTCACAAATATGTTTTAATCCTACTAACTACTATCATCATCATCATCATATGCCTAGCCTTTTCCCAACTGTATTGGGATCAGCTTCCAGTCTAACCGGATGCAGCTGAATACCAGTATTTTACATGGAGCGACAGCCTGTCTGACCTCCACAACCCACTTACTGGGTAACACGAGACCCTTTGGTAAGACTGGTTGTCAGACTTTCGGGCTTCTGCCGACCCGTAACGACTGTCAAAGATCCACGAATGTCAGCCGGGACCAACGGCTTAATGTGCTTTCCGAGGCACGGAGGGGTCTTGGTATGTAAAGATGGTCACCCATCCACGGATCGACACGTGCAGCTGTTATTAGTTAGCCACAAGCCCCTCCTACCTACCACAATAAACAAATCCTGTATGCGATAAAATCCACGATTATTACGCCCGTGTGAACATCGACTTAAGTAGATATGTTCGCTGGTAAACATTCTACTATAAGTCGCCAATAAGTACCCTGTGTATAGCCGTATGACGGCCAGGGTTGTCAAACTACTACATTTTCATACCGGTTTCAACGTTAACGGTTTTTATAGGTATTTATAAATAACCGAAAGCGTTTAAAAATAAGTTTGTTAATAAAATACTTAGTGGCCAATTTAAAAAGAACTGGTATTTTGAAGATTTTATAAATGAAATACTTAGCAGGCAGCTTCATCATCACTAACCTATTCCTAACTATGTTGGGGTTGGTTTCCAGTCTAACCGTATGCAGGTAAATACCAGCATTTTACATGGAGCAACTGTCTTCTAACCACCACAACACAGTTACTGAGGAAAACGATACCTCTTGGTTGTTTTTTTTTTTTTTTGATGGTAGGGTATCATAAAATAACTCCTCCCGCTCTGGGTGGAGCAGGAGGGCGTGTCAGACTTTTACTGACTAAAACCCACCCGTGTTCCCTCAGTTGCCTGTGTGCCAGGGGCCACGGTATCTCTTTCGAACAACCGGCCCTTGCGGACCCCACCAGTTGATGCTGACCTATGACTAGATGTCACACAATAGCGGGCAGCTTATTCATTTTGAAACAGTTACTGTCCTAATCCAATTCTAGAACCAAATATTCTAAGACGTATGACATCTACCTCCGTGGTGGATTACGGCCCGCACCCTCTCACAGAGAGGAGGCCTGTTTCCCAGAAGTGGGAATATTATACGCTGCCCAAGCAGCACACATAGCTGTATAGCCACCGGACAACATAATTTTTGAAAACTCATGGCTGTTATGCCGTTTGCACAAGGGCATTATATCCGGCTACACAGCTTCTATAATTCTAAATTTGGCCCCAAATTAACCAGCCCTGAGCATTGTAGTAGCTTGTTAATAGCATTCCAGAGCATTGTAAGAGCATTACATGGGCTGGACAATAGCTTAGACAGCTGTCAAGATGCCACTATCTAGCTCCTTTGATTCTCTTAGACAGCCAAAAGATGTATGGCTTACTAACGGCGATTGTTAAATCTACAAAGAAATAGCAACAAAAGTCTATTTGGACAGCGCAACTGTTATGCCAAACTATAATCTGTAGGCAAATATAATTAATTTCCAATATAAGGTAAGTAATTTTTCACGTTTATTTGCATCTCTATCGGTAAATTGTACTGCGGGTGCAATTTTACTGTTAATATATTAGGTGATATTATCAAATACCTATTACACGCGCCATCGAAATAATACAGTTTTACTAAAATAAATATACAAAATAAATACGGTGTGGAACCATTTATGGATTTTTACAAAAAAATACCATCTTATGAGCATTATCATCTATTTGTAGCTATGAAATAGTGTGTTTTACTTTAATAGCTCTGAAATATCATAAAAATTTAACAGATTTCAGTTTCTTTTTCATATTTAATCGTTTTGTTTACATTAAAATGGCGTCAATTTGTTATCCAGCTATAATTCTAACTAAATTCTCTACAACTTCACTTTGCCGTGCAATGGCCATATTTAATTCTATTAACCAGCTGAGAACTGGACGCTAGCTGCACAATGGTTTTCAGTTATTCTAACGAATGGTGAAAGCAGCGTCTTAGGATTCTCTAATCTTGATAGAAAACCATTTCGGGCATTTTGTAATCAATTAATAATAGTGTACATATTTTTGTTATAGTACCTGTAATAGATGCTTTGGCGCTTTAGAGCGTTTTACTTAATGGCACAAATACTAAATTCGCATACTTAATTATCTCTTACTTATGACGTAGTAGGTAAAGATGCTAATGTTATTGCTAATTAATTATTTTTGTTTTCAGAAAATAGAAATGTCGTTCAAAAAGAAAGAGGGAGAGAAAAATTATAATACCAAGTGCTTGGGAAAAGGATTGAGATGGCCTATTAAAAACGTCACTTCGAAATTGAATAAACTAGAATATTCAAAGCCTCATACAGATTGGAAAAAAAATGCAATGCATAATGAAACGGTCATCCATTGCAACTTATAATAATGCATAAAAAGAATTAACTGAAATGTTGAACCATAGTAACACGTCTGGAGAAATAAGTATATTAGACGAAATCGTTGACCACAACCATTTAGTACCTACATATTTAATAACCACCACTTCTGCTTACAATCATTGTTTTAGAAAGGTCACTGACCGTATCCTTAAATTGTACGGAACTATGATCATTGGTAACAAAATCTATGTGATTAATTCGCGTTACGGGGTTATGACAAAATTGACGTTATCATAGCACTACTCACCTAAGTCTACTCTTCAATAATTCTAGAGGCTGTGAAATAGCTAATATTTACACTATAAGCTTTGGAATTAAAGTGGAGTAATACTACACTAATTTACAGATCATGCAGTCGTTAAATGCTTTTAGCCAGCTAGTGTCAAGCTCATTGAGGAAGCATTATAATAGAATTATTTTACACCATAAAAGAATACCAATGGCATAATTAAATTCTCTAATACAGTTCAAAGCTTAGAAAGGGTGTTTCTTTATCTCGTTAGCCAGCTGTTTACAAGCGTCGGTCTTCTTGACCTACTAGTAGCATTATACGTAGCCAAACGCTGGACAATGGTTCTTTCAAGTTCTACTAAAATGCATTTTGATGTTTTTTTGTCCAATGTACAGCCATTAGTCAGCTGTGCTGTTTAACAGTGTAGAGATCACCCCCCATACAGCCCCAAGAATCGTCTTATCCATTAGTACAGCTACGTAAGAGCCATTGGCTGTTATATAGCTTGTTTATGGATGTAATCTTCGCTAATGTGCTGCTTGGGTGGTAATGCCGTTTCACCAGCATACGTCTCTATCCTGTGAGAATATCGGGTTAAAATGTGGTAGGTACCTACTTCTTCAATACATCATAACCGTTAATCGTATCTACTTTATGCCAGCAGGCTTCGCACTAGAACCGTAGAGAAGCGTTTTGTCGACGGAAGAGTAGACAAAAATAACGTTTCCGTGTAGGCAGCAGGCTTAGCATGACGCTTTCTATGTCTACTCTACTGTAGAATAGAAATCGCTTGTCTACATTTCTCGGTGAAAAACTGTGGAAAAATCTAGAGGTGCATGATAACTATGTGCAGTGAATCGTCATGGATGACGTCAAGACATGCGCCATCTTGATAACGCCGACCATAAAATCACTGTGAGCGTTCTGAATTGTTTACAGCTATCAGCTGTCATAATCGTGATATTTAATTAATCAGAACGTAAATTATTAATCTGAGCGCTGACAGCGATTATAGAACAATCTAAAATGTACCCTAGGTAGTCACTTGACTCCATGGACATTTTGTACACAGGCAAAACAGAAAGATAAAACAACATTATATGCACCACAGTCAACTTTAGCAAACGAGTATAACAAGTATTGATATCTTGAACCATAAACAAGATTCAGTGGTACGTAAGATTAGACATTTAAAATACCTATCGCTTCAATTTAGTGCGTCATTGATTTAAAGTTCTCTAACTTTATTTGAATTTTTAAGTTCATCAAATCAAATGTCAAAATTATTAGATAGGTACTATAAATAAACAGATTCACATTTACATATATACCTAGTCCATATAAGTACACGCGCACATGTGTAGCACTAGCTTTTAAACGCGGCCGCGCCCGCGTGGACCCTCGGGACCGTAATACCGGGCATAAATAATAAAGAGCATCCTATGCCGTTACCCAGCACCCTATGGCGAAACAAACTATCTATCTTATTTTTTTTTTTTTTTTTGTCAATGTTCCTCTCATCAAAAGCACCTGCCGTCTAATCTCTTCACCACCCTTAGTTGACTGGTAGAGAATGCCTAAGGCTTTAAGTCCGCCTTTGTACCTTTTTGTGTGCGAGAAGTTCTGTGTGTGATTCTTTTAAATGATTCAGATTGAGATTCCATTGATTCATATGTTCCAAAAATGTGTCTGCTCATCCACGCCAACGAAGGTTGTTCAACTGCTAAAATAAAACATTGCTAGTGCATTAGTAGTATAGCCAATAATTAAGGCATGAAAAGTTGACAGCCAGACAGATTTAAGGCCCCCGCAGACAGGCGCGACGCGGCAGCAATACACGACTTTCGCATTCATAATATTAGTATGGAGTATTGACGATAAACTCGAATCGTCTATATGACCTTATTCTTGTTGCTCTTTAATCAGTCATTGTATTATTGGATAATAATAAACGATATTCTTTTTACATGTCTTCCAATTTATTCAATAATAATGTCATGTGAAAATAAATTAAAAAAAACGTTTGTGCGTCATTCAGTTGAACATTCTTTAAGAAATATATAATAATAGCTACCTACTTGACTACTTGATTTATTTTGAACGAATGTCGTTGACATAGGTACTTTGTACACACGGCTATACATTTCCAGTTTACGCTGATCTTGCACTGTACGGAAGTCTTATACAATTCGAGATCAGCTTATACTGGAAATGTATCGCTGGATGTGTAGCCGTGTGAAGCTTCTTAGAAAGTCGATAATGGTTCAATCCAAAAATACTCCTCGCAATTTCTAGTACTATTTTTAGTAACTAGAGTTACCAGTTTTCTAGAATCTATCTGGCCTACGTAGGCGTTCGGCTACGATACGACTACGTACGGGACATCACGGGCGGACAATAATACGCGCCGAAAGTTTAAAATCGAAAAACACTGCACACAGCATTTCATAAGTGTTGATTAATTTTTAAGCTCTTATAACACTGTTCAATTTTTAGGAAATCTAATGACGAAATCGAAAGATGTAATGGAAGTTAGAACAGTTGGATCCGATTTAGTGCGATTGGAAGGTCCCGACCGCACTACTTCCTAAGTTGTTGCCACCCAATGTAATATTATTTACGACTGAGAGACAATTTAGTCTAGTGCGATCACTAGCTTGCAACTTCCTAATTAGACCGTTCCTAGAGAGTTTCTACGAATTGGATAATGTAATAACCACTATATAAACACTGGAAATCTAATAGGCCAGCGCTGGTAAAACAAACATCAATTCTGTTTAACCCCGATTAGAAAAAAAAAAACTGTATTAGAAAAAGTTACTGTTCTAATCTAAATAACATAGCAATGCGCCACTATCCCCCGAAGGTTGAGGCAGAGATTCACTATTTATAGTACCTACACTCACATTTCTCCATTTTTGTTTCGGTTCCACGAATTAGGAGCGAGCCTATTGCCATCAATCGGGCACAAATCCAAACTATTTAAAAGATAATTAATTTCCACCAACCAGCTCGTATCGTATCGGATCGGAACGGATTTTACAATCTTTCATCGATATTAAGTCATGTACACAGTGTTTAAAGTCTATATCACCAAGCCGCGCACTTAAATCCATCGAAAATAGACGCTGCATACATAAAACAAGTACCTACCCACTTTCATCTTCCATCTCACTAATTTCGGTACACCACACCAAAAAATTAGAAAGGTAACAATCACACTTATGATAAGTATGATAATAGCATCATACCAGCTTGATCACGTGCACTATAAAACGGAAACAACATAGTATCACGTATCACAATGATGATGATCACTCTATGAGAAAATATCTAATGCTAATCGGTTCCCATACTTTTTTGTGTCCCGTTGAAGTGACAAAACCTTTAAGTAAGATACAAGAACTTCCTGTTAGTGAACGGTTATGTGTGACAGGTAATTAATAATGTCAATGTTACTAATGATCAATGATTTTCTTTTGATTTAATTAACTAATTAGTGTTTTTTGGGGTTCCGTAACTCAAATTGAATAAAAACGAAACCCTTCGTTCACATCATCACACAAAGATCACTTCGTTGTCCCGCGTCCGTCCGTCTGTCTGTCTATCAATACCCTTTTTCTCGACAACACAATAAAAAAATCGCCCATTTAAACGACATATTTTGATACTCGCTGTCATCATGTCATCTTTAGTTGATATTGAAGGGTTTTTCTTTGCTATTTACTAAATAATACGTGAAAGGAAACCTGCATAACTCCAGCAATTCTCGTTTCCTACAACAATAGTAGAAACTACGTCATCAACTCAAGCGCATACCGTCTGAGCCTGAACGAACAAATCGTGGCGCGTTGGCGTCGCTTACAAAACGAGTGGTCAATTGGAGATAACTGCTAACTAACGGATGGATTCACTTTTATATTCCTGTCTGCATACTGATGCCGACCGTCTACGCAACGCAAATTACCGACACTTATCTCAATGTGGAAGTGTCTCGGGTTTATTCGAGACGATGATCTTGATACTCGAGTACATTCTGTAGGATATTATAACTGGCATTCGGGGTTAGAATTTCTGAGTTTCAGCTAAAATAACTGACTCATGTATGAGTGTTGCAGCCTCAAATTATAAAACGAAGGCAGATAGATCGCGCGGAACACCTAAGAGTAAAAAAATCTGAGATTGCAGCGATATCGACGTGTATCTGTGAATTCAGTACATGATTCTAACCCTTACCTCTACGAGTAGCATAGAAATGTTTCGTAGAGAGTAAAAAAAACTGTTGATTCATAAAAAAATGCAATTTTGGTCAAATTGTACGGAACGGCATTTTTTTTTTATTAAGCAGGGAAAATTTCAACGAATACATGTTATTTTTTTAAGGGTGAGAAATCATCAAATAACTTCTCTCGCTCTGGGTGGAGCAAACCCAAACTCAAACTCAAAGCATTTATTTCAATAAGAGCAGGAGGGCGTGTCAGACTTTTACTGACTAAATCCCACCTGTGTTCCTTCAGTTACCTGTGTACCTGTGTACCCTCACAGGGGCCACGGTATCTCTTTCGAAAAACCCGCACCCCTGGCAGGTATCGGCCCTTGCGGCCCCCACCAGTTCGTGCTGACATCTACGAATACATGGTTACAGTAGACGCAGATTTTTATGTCCCTGCCACTCTGTATATTCTCAATACTGTTTCTATAAATAATTTGAAGTTCGTCAACGCAACGACGACGGTAACAGGCGAGAATATATTAAGAACAAAAAAATCAAGTGTTTTTTAAAAAAGTAGGTTATTTTACAAAAGGTCTTGGATATTTTTGTAATAGATCGTAACCTATCGATTAGGAGGGTAAAAACTTACTGAAAAAAAAAAATATTATCTTAACAAAAACCGTATTTAATTAATTAGAAACATACCTAACTCTATATTTTTTACATCTGCTAATTTACACCGTCGATATACAAACGATAAAACGTACTACTTGCTGATTCAAGTGTTTTTAGAAAAAGCACGTGTAGCTTCTTTTTAAAGCAGGTGCTATTTAAAAAACTTCTAAAAAGTCAGCCAGTATGGTAATTAAGTTAAGACCAGTATTTTTTTATGAAAATCTATGACGTAGATACATCGAGACAGGAAAAAAAGATATAAAATTTTAATGTCATGACAACTTAAAATAAGTGGTGAATAAGGAATTTGATAACACACCTATTTTAACTTCGACATTTGGACAAATACAGGATATGTACTCATATTCATAAAATCATTACAAATATTACATTTAGGTAAGGGTTTCCAACTGTCTAGAATTTAATACATAGTGGCAAGGACATAGCTACCCACCAACCTGTAACCAACCTGGGGCCCAAGTCTGCTATTTTTATAAATTCGTCATTCCAACACGATCCCATTGTCATTTTGCTAAAAGTTCGTAATCTGCTAAATTCATAATGGTCGATCAATGGTCGGTCAATGGTCTCGTAATAGAATCGTGTTATAATGGCATTGTCTTATTGCCAATACCTATAAAACCCGTTAGTAGAAATGATTTTCGAAAAGATACGACTAAATTTGAACATTTATTCATGCTAGATTTCATTTAAATGTATATATTTGAACATATTATTTTAGGAACTGTCAAAATTTTAGCAGATTACCACCTAAGTCAGTCATTAATTTGTCATTGTGTACAAGATTACCAATAAATGTCATTTCTTTGAATGGAGTGTCAGTGGCTGACCATTGGAAAGTCTTAGGCCCGTATTACAGAACGTCACTCAATACTCAAGCATTACTTAAAACTAGATTCAAGCCATTTGATTGGTTGAAACTAGTTTTAAGTAATGTTTGAGTATTGAGTGACGTTCTGTAATACGGGACTAAATGACGCAATTATATTAATAGTTACCAAACTTGTCAAAATCAACAATTATGAAATCAATGATAGACCATTCTGACACAATTGTAATAGCAGACTTGAGGCCCTGTTATTATGATTCTGGACGCCCTCACGTTGAAATTTTTCGTCGGTAATAATTTTTTTTTATGGGTTTGCATACATTTTGACCGCGAACGTAGGTAATGTAGTTTTGTAGAGAACAGCTGATTTTTAAAAATAACTGACGACAAATTTGGACGCCGGGATATACAGAGTCGAGTACTGAATCCATATTAACAGTTTGTGCGTCGGTGTACCTGCCACCTCAACATACCTACTTACATAAATGCATTGCGATGCAATAGGTAGGCGATTCACATTAACAGCACTTACTTATTTTTAGTTAAGCCTTCCCGCCAGAAGCGTTAGATGAAAAGTTCAGAGGAAATGGATACTTGCTGTACACTAGATCCCAATCAAATTGAAGTGAAAATGTCGTGCAATCAAATTAAAAGTACGTTTTTACGTTGACGTAGTTAGTAGAACAATATAAGATGCTTCTAATCTACATAACATTTTGTACTCCGAGTCAACGAGCTGTAAAATAATTAAGCGTCATTTAATTCCTAAGACATGATATACAACGTCTACATTACAAGATATCTCGCATGTATAAGATAAAAGAGATTTATCCTCCTGTCAACTCTCACACGGCGAAAACTTTTCCGTGAATTCTCTCCTTTCTAGAAGAGGCGCACGCGCACCTCACACGATATATACGATTAATAATAATCGAGTTATTACACGCGATAGAAAATCATGTAAATTAATTACGAAATTAGTATTTCGTGACATGAATTTGTTATGGTAATTTAATCTTGAATTGTAGTGCATTTCAAATGAAATTAAAAGACATTTATGAGAATCAGCACTTTTTGAACGTAAAAATTACGTGAGACAGTCCCCGAAAACGTTCGCCCTGAACCACTTCCTAGTGCTAGACAAAGTCCCCAGCATTTAAAATTTACAGACAATGATTTTACCTATTGTCAGTATGAAAAAAATACCAGACAGTTGGTCGAAATTTCAGCACAACAATGTTTTTTTTTTTAACCTGTTTCCTGTAACGAGGACAAAAAAAGAAAAATCTAAACCGTGACAGTTGTGAAGTCATTGTTATATTGTTTGATATTTTGTGCAAAATGGCCGAAAATAAAAGCGAATAAAATGAAGGCAAAACCTTGACATTTGTTCGACGAAACAATACAACTCGTAGAGGTGCGCTCTGATGATCTAATTTCTCACCCTGATTTCAGGTAGATGAACTGAGATTAGTCATCATCATCATCATTTTAGCTGAAAGACGTCCACTGTTGGACATAGGCCTCCCCCAATTTGGGGGGGGGGGGGGTTGCCATAATCACCACGCTTGGCAGGCGGGTTGGCGATCGCAGTATGGTGGTAAAATGCAAGAACGTTGCTACCCATTCTCTAGTAAGTCCCTTAGTCGCCTCTTACGACACCCACGGAAACGGGGTGGTGCTATTCTTTACGTCCGGCACCACACGGACGACTACCGGACACGGACGCAACTGAGATTATTACCTACTTTTAATTAAGAACCTGTCGAAGTGGTAGTGTTTGGGGGATGCTTCTATTGGCTGAAATGATGATGATGTGTTAACAATTCGCTTGCTGCTGCTCAGACGCGGAAGACTTAAGTTTTGGGAATCTTACCCAATCTGTTCGTGTTGCTGAGTTTTTGAAAGCCGGCAATTAATGGAGAATAATACATTATGTAAATAATAATTCTAATAAATCAAATACCTAACTTATGCAAGAGGGGCAGTAAATTTAAACAAATGAGATACATTTTATAAAGTCGAGACACGAGTTGAGCCATTAAAACAAAACAAGCACGAAAACAAGATAAGCAAGAAATGGCTTACAATTTTGCATACAGACAATGTTTTACTTTATACTTAAAAAACTTACTCGGCAGTGTGATGAAGAAGTACTAGAAGTACACTGAATTAGTATATTTGAAGCTGTAAATCACATTCACAGAAAAACTGAAATGCTTCGCTTTTACTAAGCCGAATGCGAACGGATTTCCTTACACAGATTACGTAAAAAAGAATGTAGAATAAAGCCGTCAGCTGTCACAATATGATAGATTAATTGGTATAACATAATGACCCCTTCTCTATTACCTGGTAACGGGCAATTAGCAAAAAATAGCAGTCGGAAGACGTCGAGACGGTCGTTTGTTCCGCGCGGAGTCACGCTATTTCGAGCCACATATCGAGCCATCAACGAGCAATATAATCGATTCGATAGCTTCCGTACGTGTGTGTTATCTATAATAAATTAATTATCATTCGAAAGTTACCGTGAAGTTATGGAGTTTTTTTGCTAGCTGACAATGCTGGCTTTTGTAATATTTACGTACTGACGTTTATTTTTGTATGAGAAAGGCTCGTGGCTAAGTAAAGCTTGCTATTTGTCTCGGCTGTCATTCGTTGATCTTTGGCAGTCATTACGGGTCATCAGAAGCCCGAAATCCAACAACCAGTCTTAACAAGAGGTAGCGTACTAGTCAAAAACTGGGTTATGGAAGTCACACAGACAGTCTTCCATAAGAAATACTGGTATTCAGATGCCAACTGAAAGCCGAACCCAACATAGAAAAAGCTAAGCAGATGAGGATGTTTATTCTTGGTTGATTTTTTGCTGCAGCCAGCAAAAAGCACAAAACAACTGTCGTCAGTTCAGCACCCTAATTGCGTAACGCACGTTCAATCATAATCTGAATCGTTTTGATAAAGATTGCTTATCCATTGCTCCATATGTTCGAAAAATGTGTCTACTCAACCACGTAAATAACGCAATGAATTTTGTTGAACTATCAAAATAAAACAGATTATAATTGATCGTGTGTTACGCAATTAGGGTGCTGGGCCCCAATTTTGTATAGTTATAATGATTCCCCGCGGAATCTTACTACGTTCAAATTACATCAATATCGTTTTTTTAGAAACCAATGTAACGGCAAGGAATCGAAATGTAACATTCGGTGGGTATGTTCCAAGACAATTTGTCGATATTATTAATACGATATTAGCAGAATTCGTATGTGATTGACGTGGTTATGAGTAAGGAATCGTTAAGTGGTCATAGTGAATTCAGGCCCTGGTCGTCAGTCTTATTGCTATTCATTTGTTTTTTGTAACTACTACAAAATTGCTTGCAGAATAATTCAAGCCAATAAATTGTCGATTATTATTCTCGGCCAAGCTAAACAAATGTTAATTAAATTAAATTATTGTGTAATGGCTTATTTTATTTCTGTTGAGGAACGACAAGAAATTATAAGTACAGATAATAATTAGTTACCAAATTACTAATTTGACACACACAATTTACAAATTGACACCGACCTCGACAAAAAATATACATGGTCCTCAAATGTTATGACATCGTAGTAGTATTTACTTTTAGACATTGGTAGGTATTCGATACACGCGGTTGATCCGGGAATGGGTGACCAACTTTACATACTAAGTTCCCTCCGTGTCTCGGAAAGCAGGTTAAGCCGTTGGTCTCGGTGTAAATCTTGGATCTTTGACAGTCGTTACGGGTCGTCAGAAGCCCGAAAGTCTGAGAACCCGTCCACCACCACCACCTCGATGAGGTATCGTACCTATATCCAGCAACTGCGTTGAAGTCAGATAGGTATAGCTGAGAAACGGCGCGGCAAATTATGATGGTAGGTCCAGTACCTACCCGATATGATTTGCATTCATCATCATCATCATTTCAGCCGAAAGACTTCCACTACTGGACATAGGCGTCCCGTTAGGCTCCTCCACTTCGACCGGTCTTGTGCTTCCCACATCTAGCGGATTCCCGCGGCCTTCACAGGGTCATCAGTCCACCTTGTGGGAGGACTTCCCACTCTACGTCTTCCGTCCGGTACGCGGTCGCCACTCCAAAACCTTTCGGCCCCATCGGCCATTTGCATTACAAGTTCCGAATTGTAAAAACATGCTTGGACACCTAGGGCCATATTCATAAACGATGATTAAAGTTAAATGATGTTTAAACTTCAAAAATGTATGGTTAAACAGACGCTTATCACTATTTAACTTTAAGCAACGTTTATGAATAAGGGGGCTAGTGTCTAAGCCTAGCCATTACAAGTATTATGTAAGTGTATTGTAGGGCTTGGTTTATTAGATGTTAGTTTTAAAATTTACAGGATCAGTCTTTGCTACTTCCAATCCATTCAATGTTTCATTCAAATCCTTAATCATATGTCCTGAATCTGCCTAGCCTTTTCACAACTATGCTGGAGTCGGCTCCCAGTCTAACATGCAGCTGTATACCAGGATTTTATAG
Organism: Polymixis flavicincta; assembly: GCA_949987655.1. Classification (NCBI taxonomy): domain Eukaryota; kingdom Metazoa; phylum Arthropoda; class Insecta; order Lepidoptera; family Noctuidae; genus Polymixis; species Polymixis flavicincta. The sequence continues at coordinate 17,846,935 of OX465184.1, forward strand.
GCGCAATTACCTATCTTACCTCCACAACCAAGATACTGGGTAATACGATGACCCTTGATAATGTTAATAACATAAATACCCTATGAGAGTTGGAAAAGGGTTGAATTGAAAATAAATTAAACTCAACAGCATTTTTTTATCACGCTAAAATTCCCGTTGATCTTTCCAAACCGTTCACTATCACCACCAGCCACCCACTCGCTCTTGACTGTTCGGTGCTGATAACATTATCACTAAACAAACCACAGTGGTATATTTTTATCAAAAACATCAGTTAAAACATTTGTTTACCGAATAATCCTTATTATTCCGTTTATTTTTTTCCCAGAACTTGCACGACTGACAACAATAATCAGTGGTAAATTTAACTATACACACTTACTTAACATGCTATATAAATAGTTTGTTTTCGTCTGTTTTTAGTCTCGCATTAAGCAACTGGAGCAGTGGTGGCTCAGTAATGGTTGGAACTCATAAAGGCCCTTTACTGTATGTAAATAATTTCATCATCACTGGTCTCAAAACGAGGAACGAAAACATCGTGAGCAAAACCGACATGCCTTCGCACCAAAAATTCTAAGACATGTGACATTGCTTACCTAGGGCAAACTGTCCAGTTAGGTAGGTCCAACTTCTAGAAAGAGGTCAATCGTCGAATCTGACTCGGCTGGGCAGCGTTCGAGAAGCTACGCAATATCTTCTCGTCCCACATCCTGCAGTGTCTCAAGACGAAAGACTTTGACCAGTGCGTGTTGCCAGTGATGACTTATGCTACTGAAACGTGGTCGCTCACAATGGCCATCAGAAAGCTAAAAGTCACCAAAAGGGCAATGGAGAGGGCTATGCTCGGAGTTTCCCTACGTGATCAAATCAGGAATTAAATGATCAGCAGAAGAACCAAGGCAACCGACATAGCCCGAAGAATTGCCAAACTTAAGTGGCAGTGTGTGACAATTTTCATTTGAATAGGTTCCGGCCGGCTTCGTTGAGTCTTCTAAGAATGGGATTGTCTTGAAAATGAAACTTAAGTAACTGAAAAGACAGGTGTACTGTAGGAGAATTTCCTGCGCAACTTCTTCCCAGCTAAAGCACTATACGAAGTGATGAAATGCGGGCGTTTTGGGCGACTGTCTTATGTAATTTTGAAATTAGAAAAATTACAACTCTCAGCATAGTTTTTTTAATTGCTGAATAGGCCTGTTTTTGACCTCGATCACGCCTGATGGGAAACTATGGATAAGGTCTTGAATGCAACGAGCGTGCCCAGAACAGGCATCTTCTTCACTCTGGATTTGACTCCGTTTGAATGACTTTTGATGTTACTCTCATGATTTATACGATTAACTTAAACCCAAGCTAAATGTTGATATTGGTGATCCTAATGGACATTAAGTTAAGCTAAGCCCTAGTAAGTGAGCAATTAAGGTGTAATATGAATAATACTTATGATCGCGTTTACCTCGGCCCCAATAAAAACAATAGTTCAGATTTACGACCAGAACAAATCTAAGGAACACATTACATTGACATACTTGAATATTATGGAGGCTCTCGTGGCGAAATAATTACAGCATCACTTGTCGATCAAAGGTTAAGGGGCAAGGACCAATGTCTGCCAGGGGTGCGGGTTGTTCGAAAGAGATACCGTGGCCCTTGGCACACAGGCAACTGAGGGAACACGGGTGGGTTTTAGTCAGTAAAAGTCTGACACGTTCTGCCGCTCCACCCAAAGCGGGAGAAGTTATTTGATGATGACCCTAAAAAAAAAAGTTACGTATGCCGCGGTCGGGTCGCTAGTGGGTGACTATCCATTAGGTACATATCGTTCCCCTCCGTGTCTTGGAAAGCACGTTAAGCCGTTGGTCTCGGCTGTTCGCAAATCTTTGAGAGTCACTACGGGTAGTCAGAAGCCCGAAAGTCTGACAACCAGTCTTACCAAGGGGTATCGTGTTACCCAGTAACTGGATTGTGGAGGTCAGATAGGTAATCGCTCCATGTAAAATACTGGTATTTAGCTGCATTCGGTTCGACTGAAAGCCGACGTCAATATAATGTGTAGTTTTTTGTTGACTTGAATATTATGAAAAAGCAATGTTGTTGGTTTCTTGAAAAACCATAGATACAGGTAAACGTAAGGTAAGGTTTTGAATTGAATTGATATAAATCAAGAGTCATGAACCTCTTAATACAAAAATCTAAAACAACAAGAAATTGTTTCCCATCGCAATAAAAAGTCAAGGCTGTTGAAAATGATTCATATAGGAACATCCCATGTCTTTTATTAATTAAATAATTTAAACTAATATTACAAAGACGTATTCTAAGTTTGTATTTATAGGTAACGTCTGGAACTACCAGTAATATATGATATTTAAAAAAAAGTTGTTGCATTTGATAGCCCAGTTCTTATAGGCTATTTAACAACACGCTACGACTGAAACTGAACTGAAAGAATGCTTCATCATCATCAACATCATATCAGCCGAAAGACGTCCACTGCTGGACATAGGCCTCCCCCAGGCTCCTCCACTTCGACCGGTCTTGTGCTTCCCACATCCAGCGGATACCCGCGGTCTTCGCAAGGTCATCGGTCATCGAAAGAATGCTTAGAGAAAAGTAATATCGCAGGTGGGCGTGATACCATATTATTATTATGTAAGTAGTATATATTTTATGTGAAAACAAGAAATTTCGCCGGACGAAGACGAATTTCGCGGGCAGGAGCTATCATAAATAATAGTGGGCTCTGTGAAAGATGATAAGACTAGAAAGTTTTTTTTTTTTTTTGTGGATGGGAAATCATCAAATAACTTCTCTCGCTCTGGGTGGAGCAGGAGGGCGTGTCAGACTTTTACTGACTAAAACCCACCCGTGTTCTTTCAGTTGCCTGTGTGCCAGGGCCCACGGTATCTCTTTCGAACAACCCGCACCTCTGGCTGGCATCGGCCCTTGGGGACCCCATCAGTTACTACCGAGATGAAGACTGAAGTATGGAGGAAAAAGCCTCAGGATCAGGGCAGGAGAATGACGTTGATGATGAAGAATTCCAGTGACGGTTTGCTTTGAAATACTACTTGATTACAAAAAATATCTGAATCAAGGAAACAATGAATATTTGATTATTAACGTTTTCTATAAAACTAGTTGCAAATATGCACACGAGCAAACGAGTTAGTTTTTTGGTCTAGTAATATTATTTTTGTGAAAACCGGATTCTGTTCAATAATTTTATTTAAAATTGTGGTTTCTGTCTCAAGTTTGAGAACCAGTTTGTCTTTAAGGAAAACTTTATAAATAGGTATCATCCCGTTCTTATAAGATTCATAAATGTATCATATAATATTGATAAAATAGTACAAGACTAATTGAGGTAGGCAAAGCTGCCCGATGGGGCAGCTTTGCCTACCTCAATTAGTCTTGTACAATTTTTTTATTTGTATATGTTACCAAAATGAGCAGTGGTGACTTAGTGGTAACGGCCGCGACGCGACGTACGAGTTGTACGTCAATGGTTCCCCAGGCACTTTGCTTAGTGTAAATTATTTCATCACCACTGCACTCATAACGTTGAAGGAAAAGATCGAGAGGAAACGGCATGTCCTAGAACCAAAAATTCGAAGACATGTGACATCCGGGCTGTGTTGGCGGCCCGAAATGTCTTTGAATTTTTGGTACTGGGCCCGCGTGCTGGATTATGGGCCAGTATTTCTTACAGAGAGAAGGCCAGTCAGCAGTGGGAACTAGGCTCATTATGCTATATTACCAATAAACATGATTGTTTGTTTTTAGTTCTATTCATAATCTTTTCAAAGAGAAATAAAAAGTTGACCAGTACGGAAATAGAAGTCTGTCACTGGCACGTTTAGTTGCTTTTTATTATTTGTCAATCATTGGATATTGATTTAAAAAAAAAACAATCGATATCTCTGTCGCGCATTATTCACTAGTACTCAGATCGGTACATGAAATATTTGTGAAAAAGTTAGAAATTCTTAAATTCGAAATGGTTAAGAGAAAATGTACCTATCCGTCACTTTCTTACAAAAACTTGGTACGTTCGTGTTTCGCAATAACATTTAATTAACTTTAGTCACGAAAATAATATTAGATATACAAAATAACAAAAAGTTTAAATCGTGAGCAGTTCTAGCTTATTTCCTTACTTGTGTAGACCTATGAAGTTTTAGAAACGATATTGAACATATACTAGTCGAATGGGCAGTAATACACAACTGAATTCTAGACTTAGGGTGCATAAATCATCGAAATTTCGTATACGGCTTCTGAAAAGTTGGATGGGACAGACTGGGTGCGGAAGTCGGAGTATAGAGTACTGTGGCGCAGCCTGGGAGAGGTCTATGCGTAGCAGAGGACTGCGATAGGTTGAGTTGATTGATTGATTGATTGATGTGGTTTCAAGCACAGTACTGAGGTGGAGGGAACATTTATTTATTTACTAGCTTTTGCCAGCGGCTTCGCCCGCGCGGAACTTTCATCCCCTATTTAACTCCCTTAGGGGTTTAATTTCGAAAAATCCTTCCTTATTCCTTGTCTACATTATAAAGAGAACCTCTGTGCAAAATTTCAACTTTCTAGGTCCAAGGGTTTGGGCTGGGCGTTGATGAGTTAGTCAGTTAGTCAGGACTTTTCTTTTTATTTATATGGATTTATTGATTTAGTATCTCCAAGAAAAGATGAACAAAATACATGACATAAATAAAGGGCAACATCAGGTATTAAGTAAGTGTACTCCTTCATTTATAGGAGACCACAGCATGAGAGGTTATGTGAGATGGTAGAGATCTGCAGGCCTAGACAAAACACAATTCTGTTAGCATTCACACTACGCCAAAATGTATGTGTGCAGGTAATGTCATTCCCATACATTTTGGCGTAGCGTTTGGCGAGAACGCTAACAGAAATGTATTTTGTCTCTAGGCCCTGAAGCGTTAAAAAAAATCCTATGAAATAAGAGCCTACTGCTTCTGTGAAGACGGTAAAAATATGATCAAAATGAGATAAAAGGAGAAGTGAGCCAGCAGCTGCCTCTAAAAAAATACACATAACCATGCTACAAACTCGCTACTCACTACAAAGGATACCGTACAGTAAACTCACGAAACAATTGATTCAAGAGAACAAAATCTATCTTCTGCAGCTCGTAATGTGTAGCTATTAATCTAACACCATTGTATTACTGTTATATATAACACGTTAGTGGCCGCAACTGGAACGTTAAGTGCTATTTATAACGTTATATTATGAATCGACTTATAGTTTTTCAACGTTATATTGTGTCTAAGATAAGACTGTCGCGGGATTTTGCATTTTCGTCTGAGATTTTTAAGGGTAGTGACTTTCCAATGGGTAAATCAACATTAAGTGTTTTTGTTGTAAGTACATAGTCATCTCTTCTTTTTCCTAAGACAAACAATTGGTTGGATATATACCCACATAATGTAGTTCTAAAATGTTCCGATTCATTCAAATCATATACTAACAAATAAATAACATTGAAATTTCAAAATAATTGCTTTTACTACTTAGTGAAAAGTTGTTATTTAAGTTCTCGTACTTTCAAATGCGTATTCAAAAACATACATATGATATAATTATATTATTTCATGGTATATGATTCAAAAATTTCAGCGTAGAGCTGAGCCGAAACTTTTCGTTGGTTATTAAAAAAAAAATCGTTTTTTCATAATTTTCGTCGCGTAGGTATGTAAAACCCATTCCCATCCCTATTCTTCCCATGGGTGTCGTAGAAGGCGACTAACGGACTTAATAGAGAATGGGCAGCAGCGTTCTCTATGCATTTTACCACCCTATTTCGATCGCCAACCCGCCTGCCAAGCGTGGCGATTATGGCGAAACCCCACTTTTGGAGGAGGCCTATGTCCAGGAGTGGACGTCTTTCGGCTGAAATGGTGATAATGATTATAAGATATCTATTGCGCTTTCTTTATATGCATGAAACAGCAGATATTTTTTCATAATCTAGACAAAATTTTACGCTACGGGGGTCTAGAATTATGTGATGAATTTTATGGTTTGTCGTCATGTAGATAAAGCATATTTTTTTCTATGAGCTTCATTCAATTTTCCACCATTAGGTGAGGTAATATCAGCTGACACATAGGTTATTGAAAACGTACGTAATTCTTCACTATCGTCACATCCTGGCAATGCTTTGCTTTGACATCCTGAATAAACATTTAATTGATTCATTTCTGTGTATTTCATTACAATTCCTTCCATTCTTGTCTACACACACACACACCCAGGTCACCTGCATCCGTCAAGGGGGTTTATTCTCAACTAATTTCACAATAAAACTCATGCCCAAAAACTATGTTGGGGTCGGCTTCCAGTCTAACCGGATACATCTGAATACCAGTATTTTACATGAGCGACTGCCTATCTGACCTCCACAACCCAGTTACTGGGTAATACGATACCCCTTGGTAAGACTGGTTGTCAGACTTTCGGGCTTCTGACGACCCGTAACGACTGTCAAAGATCCACAAACGACAGCCGGGACCAACGGCTTAACCCATCCACGGACCAGCCGCGGCAAGCGTAGCTTAACCTGGCCGATCGACCCGTGCAGCTATTGTTATTTAGCCACAAGAACCTCATGCCCAAATAGTACGAAACAAAATTTTCATACATACATCAAAATAGTCTGTCTACTGTGGAAACTATAAATATCCTATACAGTGTAAATCAACGTCGCTTTTCGTGTTTGTACGCTTAGAACTTTGAAACTACGCAACGGATTTTAATGCAGTGGTCACTAATAGGCAGAGTGATTCCAGGGAAAGGTATAAATACACAGACCTCCACGCGGGCGAAATCGCTTGCAAAAGCTAGTAATATATATATATTTATTAAGTAATAGGCATTAAGTCCGTCTTTGTACAGTATTTTTTACTCGTGCATTAAGTTTTAATAATTAAATAAAAGTTTCTTCCAGTGCGCAAATTTTAACCATGAATTCAGCATATCATTTTAGACCTAGCCCCTACCGCAGAAATTTTTCGCGGTTTGTACAAAAAAAAATCAGCTGTTCCATACATTTTGACCGCGTAGGTTTTGCACTTTTCTATGAAACAGCTGTTTTTTTTTCTTGTATAACCGGCGAAAGATTTCTGCGCTAAGGGCTCTAGAATGATATGCTGAATTCATGGTTAAAATTTGCGTACTGGATAAAAACTTATCTTGTATAGGTACCGTAAAAAGAGGTGAATAGTGACTGCAAGGGTGAAACGAGACGAAACTTTAAAGTTGATTTTACTGTTGAAATTATGATCGTTTGTAGCCAAAAAGGACTATTGTGTTTACTGTCAAAATCCACTTTTACAGTTTCGTTTCGATTCACCCCTGCAATCTCTATTCACCCCGTTATACCCGGTATATCAGGAAAACAATTTAACCAGTACGCAAACTATAACCATAAATTCAATTCTTTACTAGAACCACAGCGTAGAAATTTTTCGACGATACCCCTTGCTAAGACTGCTTGTCTGACTCTCGGGCTTGTAACTACCCATAAAAAATGTCAAAAGTCAAATGAAATCAAAATATTTTATTTCATATAAACCTGCATGGGCACTTATGAAACGTCAGAAATAACAAATAACAATAGTCTACAAATAACATCCAGGATTGGTCCTGGATGTTATTTGTAGCACGGTTGAATGTGCTTTCCGAAGCATGGAGGAGTCCCATCCTCAGACCGACCTCTGCAAACGTAGCTGAACCCATGCAGCTGTTCTTACTTAGCGAAACCAGATAAGCGACTCCTTACATAAAAAAATGGATGAGAATAATTATTGTTAATTTTTTGGCCAAGTATTTAAATTCAAATTCTAAGGGTCTATTTCAGCACAAGCCTGTTTAAGGTGGAAACGTCAGGGTTCTGTTGCAATCTGTAAATCAGGTTGTATGTTGGTCTAAATAATTATGATTCGCAAGTAAATTTGAATAGCGCGTGCTATCTTTTGCGCATCCCCCTTAAGTTTCCGTTAACGTTACAAATTCTGTTCTATTTTTGAATTGATGCGGTAAGTAGTAGTTATTCGGAATTCGTGAAATATACCCTAAGACCTTTAAGTATTCCAGGGATTAATCTTAACGCAATTTTCAATTCCACGTTGCTCTCAATAACAAGTCACGCTCGTTCACGCCAGGATGACATTGCGGGTTAACGTCCTCTTGTTTGCCGTCGGATTGTGATCTGCACCGTTTTTGCTCAGTATCCGTAACGTTCGGGCGAGTCGTACGTGATTCGGTTGCTGCTAAAATGTTGAGTGGTTTTGCGAATTAGAATAGTTCTTCTCTTAGTGCTGATTTCACAATTTTCCTTTTACTAAGAGAAGTGATAATCTACATGTGATCAACACTTCTAAACCGCGTTCAAGAGCTGTCAGTGTCGATCATTATAATCATAATCGGTATAATAATCCTACTGATGGGACATAGGCCTCCTCCCTGAGCGAGGAACCACTACGTTGGCCCAGTGCGTATTAGTAGATGTCACATGTCTTCAAATTTTTGGTTCTAGGACATGCCGGATTCCTCAATGATGACGATGTTTTCCTTCACCATTTTTGGGAGCAGTAGTGATGAAATTAAATACACAATTTAAAGTACACACTTATAGTTTTTGAACGCGGTTTAGATGATATTGAACTCGTTCAGTTTCGTTCATCGGTGAAATTGGCCTTACATGTATGAAGGTCTGTTGAAGGTGGGCAGAGGTTACCAACATTGAAAACTTCAGTAGGATCTTATAGGTCAAGTCTGTTAAGCTACAGCTACATTGTTGCGAAAACGCAAACTGCACTTCGCGCTCTCTCTGTTGTACAGCGAGACCTCAAGCAGTGTGCGATTACTGTATTATTGGCTTCGTCAGAAGAAGCACCTTGTGGTTATTCATATCTTTGATGTTGTGTAGGGTTCTGGGTTTTTTTATTATTTTGGATGCAGTAAAGCTGCCGTCCATTAGGTATTTGTTAATAATCAAGAGTTTTATCAAATTATTATCTTATAGGTCTCGTGTTACCTACAAGCTATATGGCATCGTCCCATGATTGCAATATGATAAAGTGTTAAAAAAAATAGACATAGAGATCTCAATGTAAAACAGCTTTATAAATATGTGCATTATAGTATAGACAGTACGTATGTACCTAGTACCCGCATAAAACTACTATGCGATATATTCATAGATATCGCATAGTTAAAACTCGTTACACACTCGTCTGCTTCCCTTACTTGTTTATACATTTCCCACAGTTTAATATTTCCGAGAATACGTTTATTTCTTATGTTTTACTCATTTGGTATGTGAGGTGTATAACAAACCGTATCCACTTAGTATGTTTTGACTTTGGAACCAAAACTATGTGCCTATAACTATGAATTAACCAGTAGAAACAGCACAATAGCCTTTAATACCAACAGACTGGTCATTAAGCCTATCGTGTACAACCGCCATAATTTTATTAACTGTCAGTTGGAACTAAGAACACTCATTTAAAATTCAAAATTTTAATCTGTTTATTCGCTCATAACTGGCGCGGCTTGAATTTGGAACGCAGTTGTAAATAAAAAATAGGTAGGTAGGTTCGTATTCAAATCAGAATAACACTACTTATTTGCGAAAATTCGATTATTCGTTTCGATGTTTTGAAAAAGCGTGTTACCAGTAAAAACTATTCGTTTTCTTTTTGTTCAGAAGAACAGTAGGTACATACTTACGTACCAACAAAAATGTAGTTCAGCCTAGGTATTATTAAATCTCACAGCACGAAAACAATGGGCAATCTACGAAAACTGGTATTCAAACGGCACAAATCTTTCTACCATTAAAAAACCCAACAAAGAGCAATATCCGATAAAGGGTCAAGCGGTCTTACCTGCAAACTAACTCCGCTAATACCGTTAACACTGTACACTCACACTTAAACACTTTAAAAAACAATTAGCTGAAGCAAGATCACGACCGTCGACCACCGGTTGCGCCAACCGACTACAACAACCACACATTCGCGGTTCGAGCTGCTCAGATAAGTGAATCTAGATAGTGCAGTAAGGTAAAAGCGAGTAAAGGCGGGCGCACACGAGTTCACTGACGTTGATGGAACGTATAAATATTGAACGAACCGTGTCGACGATCTAAAGCTTCGTATAATTTCTAGGTCAGTTTACTTTTGTTTTGTGTCGATCAATTATATTTTGAATTAGGAATTTTGAGATGATGCATTTTGATGCAAATAGAAATGTGATCAAGCATGATTCTTGATTCATTTCCGACAGATTTCATACTGATCCCTACTCAAATCGAGGTTCTATCTACATTATACCGAATTCAAGAATTTTATCATGTTTACAATAATCTGCATTAGTAATTCACGATTAGAAAGTCATTAAATACGTTTGATTTTAACAATGCAAATATTGTAAAACGAATTCGGAATCTCAATGAAACGTCTCGGTCGAAACATCTGAATCCGGAATACAGTTACAACTCTTCTAAAGTTCGGCATTTAAAATCTCAAGTAACTGTATTTCTATTTACATTCGAAATAAGTGAATTAGACTGGCATCAATATTTACTCACGGGTGTTTGGGCACATTTATTAATTGACCTTGTGGACCGTTGTTTTATTTTGTAGGTAACTGTCGATACAACTATGGTAAGTAATTGATATTGGCTACAGTTAGCTATCCAAAATTTGTTGGGTTTCGCCATTTTGGACATGAGCATGCATTCATTGGGTGCCACGCATTAATATTCCTTAACTAAGGGGGTGCCCAATTAATGCGTAGGTACTTATGCATAAACCAGTGTAGATATTGAAATTGGGTGATGAAATTTGAGCTTATTCTCAGGCGCTCCATAATTTTATTCCCAGCGGCTCCAAATTAAAAAAAAAAACAATACAATAATAATAAATAAAATCTTTCTCATGAGCTAAACTTTTGAAGCTCTTGGGAATAAATGTATGGAGAGAAATTGTTTGGAGAACAATAAATTTGGAGCTCCTGGGAATAAGCCAGAAATACGAAATAATAATGTATTTTCGGCAAGTATTGAATTATTTAAAACAAAATCACTACGAGATCATACAAAGAAAACGAAATCGAATGGTTGTTCATAACTAATCTCATTAAATTTTCAAATTCAGGTGATCGCTTCATTCGCTCATAACTGGCAACTTGAAATTAGAACGTCGTTATGAATAATGCATATAAATATCTATTGTATCTAATTAAAATGAAACATCTATTCAAATTGATACAACACTATACATTTATAAAAAGACAAACGATTGGATTATTTAACAAAAATAAATTATCATGCTACATATAAAATTATTGATATTGTGAAGTTTTTTCGTAGGCAGGTACTGTAGTTGTAGTCAGTTTAAAATCTCAAAATAATTAAATCCAAGGTATTCTAGTTATACATTGTTTTTAAGCACAGTACTGCACAGTTTGCAACGCCACAGTATCACGTACTTTTTTCTCCAAGCTACGCCGAGCACCACGGTCGATGACTCGCCCGTCTACCGTGAAAAATGTACCAGCTGAGTACAAAAATGTTTCTTCAATTTATAAAAAACTTTACAGTCGAATTGGTAAATCGGAAACTATTACCTCAAGCAGATATAACTAAAAACATATTTCGTAGTCACATCACATTCGAAGATAAAAAATTAATGAGAGATCGTTTATTTTATTTTTTCACCTTTTAGTATTTAAGATGACAAATAACTAGTTGAAAAATTTCTATCTAATTTTCAAATAATTTTATTATTTAAGTAGTACAAGCATTCTGGCTTGTCAAGACGGATCATACAAGCCCTAACTCAATAGGGTTGCATCGTTTTATTACAGAGTTCCTATAGCCGGCTCCCTGGCTCCATCATCAGACCCTGAATATCACCTATGACCAAAGTCCTTGTCAAGACGAATCAAACAAGCCCAATCAATGGGGTTTTATTACAAAGTTCTCATGGCCACCTGCTTCATCATCAGATCAGCTCCATGTCACAATAATATCACATTGTCATCCGATTTACATATGCATGCAAAATTGCAGCTTAGTCAGAAACCAAAGAGTGGGTCAAATTTAACTTGCAAGATTTCATTACAGACACCGGAGCAGATGAAACTAAATAAAAGCATGTAGTTATAAAATCTTGTAAAAATTGCAAATTCTAAATTCAAAGTACGACGAGACCAGTCGATATTAGGAATAGAAAAAAATGACAAAGGTGTACCAAGTTTCTACAACAAAATTTTGTAGAAACCAAACCACCTGACACGTGGATATATACCTCAAACACCACAAAGTTAAGTAAGTAATTCGTCTCAGACTTTTTACAACTTATGCATCTAATCGATGATGCGACTGACGTCATCATGACTGAAAAAAAAAATCCGGAGTCCTAACATTAGGGGGGACATCATCAATATATTTTGTTATTTGATACCTGTAGTCTATAGTTGGGAAAACTAGACAGATTGATTGGTACAGTCGCCAGCAGGACAAGCTATCCCAAACTGTCAAATTTTCCCAATTGAACATAAACCTTATTCCTTTGCAATAAAGTTGAAAAACTATCAAAGAAATTTGACAGATTGGGGTAGCTTGATGTGCTGGCCTCTGTACCTAAAAGAATCGCAGAATGAATCGCAATTTTCAAAATTAGGAGTACAAAAATTCAGGGGTTCCTAAAGAGCCATAAAACATAGCCATACCTATAGGACAAACTATACCTACCGTGTTGCAGTAAAAATGGCTGGCGACTAGATAATATATTTTGCTGAACGTACTCTCGGCCAAATACCTACTAAACAACTGATACTGCGACAGAACTCGAAAACTAGATTGCGAGATGAAATAAATGCCAATATTATTATTACTTCATCATAGTCAAGTAGATCATAGCTGTTACTGCCAACAAGAGCCAGTAACAGGATATTGAACAGATTCCTCGAAAGTTGGATTAGTTCCTCAGAAAACAGAAAATTGGGGGTACTTTATAAACCGACTTCAAATTAAGGAGGAGGTGCTAAATTTGGTTATATTATGTGAAATGTTTGTTGCCGTATGAACTCCGTCATCTATAAACTGATTTGAAAAATTCTTCTTATGTTTGAAAGCACACAGAATGGACCCATATCTATCTTCTATCTATATATATAAATAAAAAGACAAGTCCTGACTGACTGACTGATTGACTGACTCATCAACGCCCAGCCTAAACCCTTGGGCCTAAGAAGCTGAAATTTTGCACAGAGGTTCCCTTTATAATGTAGACAAGGAATAAGGAAGGATTTTTCGAAATTCAACCCCTAAGGGAGTTAAATAGGGGATGAAAGTTCCGCGCGGGCGAAGCCGCTGGCAAAAGCTAGTTATATTATAAAGGACATTGTCACGCGTCCATACATCGTTTTCCTAAGAACCAACAGAGACGTGAGTGAACTTTCTGTGTTCTTTATATAATACATATATTCGATTGATACGAAATCAAAACCACGGACAGCTCTGAGAATTGTTTAAAATTCAAAACACTTTCGGATTTTGAGGTTATAATTAAGCCAATAGAAACATACGGTAATAACTTTTATTAGTAAAAAACATTTACTTCATTCTTCTATTAGGTAGGGCCTAATAGAAGAATGAAGTAAATGTTTTTTTTTGACTAGGGAGTCAGAACTATAATTATTTGTCTGTACTCATTTATTTGTAGTTATGACTAGTTTGGAGCCATGGACTGTTTCGTTTTTGTGTGACAATAATACGTAGATTTATTTCCACTTAATCATGTTGATGATGTTAAAATACCTTCCTCTCACTGTTATTTACTTAGCAATTGAAGCAGATGTTGAGAAGTAGGTTGATAATAAATTAAAATCAATTACTTACAAGTTTCTATCTTGTTACCCATCCAGCGAAACGTACAGAAAAGAGGCCAAAAATATAGTTACATGTCTATACTAATATATAAAGAGCAAAGATTTGATTGTTTGTTTGTATGCATTGAATAGGCTCCGAAACTACTAAACCGATTTAAAAATTATTTCACGTTGGGAAGCTACACTATCCCCTAGTGACATAGGCTATATTTTATCCCCGTATTCCTACGGGAACGGGAACTACGCGGGTGAAACCGCGGGGCGCTTCTAGTCTTTTATAACATTTCAAATGACAGTTGTCTACCTTCCCAACATGAATATTGCAACAGATAAAATGAACTGAACGAATAATATAAAACAAATACTTTTAAACAAAACATTGTAACGATGCCTTTACAAAATATAATTGATAAGTTAATTAATCTCGCAGTATATTCTTAACATAATAATTTACTGGAACTTACAAAGTCAATCATTTAGTATTTAAACTTATAGGTTGTACAAAAAATAAGTAATATAGCAAGAACATAAATTGGTCAATGTGACCCTAAAGAAACTTCTACATAATTAAACTGAATATTATGTTACGTTATCTATAATACGATAACACAAGTGAAAGTATACGAATTTGTTTGGGGTGGGTACCACGTCTAAAAACTGGAAAAAAAAACCGCCTGCGGGAAAATACTGTCATCATCATCACCATCATTTCTGCCGAAGAGGTCCACTGCTGGACATAGGCCTCCTCAAACGGGGAGGGGAAAATGAGTAACTTCGGAAATTAGTGGCAAAAAAACGAAAGACTTCCGATATTTTAGTTATTTTTGCACTTTGTAATGTTTTTAGATATCGGTTGTTTTTCTATTCTGCATTATAGCTTATTTAGTTCGCAGCAGTGTATTGTATTTAACCGACTTCCAAAAAAGGAGGAGGTTATATGTTCCACTGTATGTATTTTTTTATGTATGTTACTCGATTTCTTCATTTGAGGACCGATTCTCAAAATTCTTTTTTTATTTGAAAGAGTATACTCCTTAGGTGGTTCCATTGGCACCAAGTCAGGATCTGATGATGGAATCCCAGGGAAAAAAAACAATTTTTGTAGGTATTAACAATGTTTTTCATTTATTTTCTAAAGCTGTTGAGACATTTGCGTATGGTCATCATCATCTCATGACGCTGACCTGATGAAGGAACGTACAACTCTTTAACGGTTAGGAGTTAGGTGGAGGTTCGGGCAAGACCGATTTGAATTTTTTTTTTTTTTTTTGTTCGAAAGGTGTTTATTTCGAAATGGTCCCATTTAAATTTCATATAGATCGGTTGATGCATATCGGAGACAGATAACGGAAATCTTCGAAAAATGACAGCAAATTAACCGAGATTGCTGCTATAGCATAAATATGCATTGTTTTGACCCCGAGGATGATGAAATTTCGAATTGGTGTGGGGTAGGTAGGTACTATAACTAAAAAGTGAAAAATGTTTTTTTTTTTCAGTTCGTCATTCTCGCTCATATTTCATAGTCGTCATTCTGTAAACTGTTACGTAATAGTTTGTTATTGTGGTCATCGACATAGACCATAAAAGAAATGACGGATATTAAGAGCATAGACATAGTTTAGCAGGTCATAAGCTATTAAACTCATTATCTCATGGGAAATGAGAAAATCTTCCGTCGTCGCTTGCGTGCGCGCACTATTGTTTGCTGAAGATGATGACACTGTTTTATCTATAACTAGATAGTATTGAGATAATATTAAAGACAGACCAAAGCCTACTCTCTAGGTCGGTCAAAGAAGATTCGGGCCCATCCGAAAATAGTTAGATACATCAAAATGAACCCTATTCCTGATGTATACTTTGTGAAACGGAAAAATACACTTTGGGTGTAAGGCCTGTAGCGGCACTACAAATAAAAATGTTTCGCAACAAATATCGAGAAACACAAAAAGAAAAGTGGCGCCATCTACAATGCCACAGGCGAACTAAATGAGCAATTCTGCATTGCGCAATCAGAGTTTTCCACGACACTCGAACATATACAAAATCCCGACATCAACTGTCGGGCAGTTGCCCGGACCAGACACAATACCCGTCTGGTCGGAGGATCCTCTTTTACATAGGTATGAGTGAACTTTACACCCTGTTCCACATACCGCTAAATTGGTGACCCCGATAAACCCGCGTCTGGTCGGAGGATCCTCCTTTACCAACATAAGTACGAGTGAACTTTACACTCTGTTCCTCATACCTCTAAATTGGTGAACCCGTGAAAGAACGTCAGCGCAGCCTTTGTGCAACACTTCAGCGTGACGTCATCATCACATCAAGACCACTTCCTCAAGCTTTCGAGCGGCGAGTCATACAGCCAGCCAGCACCCACGGCTTCAACGGGTTTCCTGACCACCTGCATGCAGCGAACCGCATGCCTGGTCATCACCCACAGCCTCATCAGCAACCATGGCCCAGCACACTGCACTTTCGGCCGGTCGAGAGCTCAATCTCCCGGTCGACGCCAGCAGTCAGCCTCAACCTCTCAACCCAGCGCTGTACCAGATCCAACTCACTGGAACATAACGCAGCGCAACCCCGACTCACTGGGGAATCGTCGCAGACAGTTCCGACTCACCGCGAACTATGTGACACCCGGTTCCGATTCACTGGAACTGGCAAGCATCATAACATGCACTGACTCAGCCCACTATCGACCTCCGGTCTCCGGGGGAGAGTGATGTAGCGGCACTACAAATAAAAATGTTTCGCAACAAATATCGAGAAACACAAAAACAAAAGTGGCGCCATCTACAATGCCACAGGCGAACTAAATGAGCAATTCTGCATCGCGCAATCAGAGTTTTCCACGACACTCGAACATATACAAAATCCCGACATCAACTGTAGGGCAGTTGCCCGGACCCGACACAATACCCGTCTGGTCGGAGGATCCTCCTTTACATAGGTATGAGTGAACTTTACACCCTGTTCCTCATACCGCTAAAGGCCAACTTATTCGTTTTCGTGAAAAGCTTCGTCGTTGGTTAAAAAAAATTGTCGGTCAATACATTTTGACCGCGTGGGTATATAAGCCCACGAAACATTTCTATGCTAGGGGGTCTACTGTCATGTGCCGAAGTAAACCTACAACATAATTATCCTATAATGAATTTTGTTATGCATCAAACAATAATTATCACACATTACCTGCCCTGCCTACCTACCATAAATGTAAGATAGATACCATAGATGTAAGCTATCCTATCTTTCAAGTTGGATCAAACTGCATACGGTGTACGAATTTGATTAAAATCGGTTAAGTAGTTTAGGAGTCCAACGCGGACAAACAACGTGACACGTAATTTATATAAATCTTAAAAAACAAGGAAATACCACGAGCGACACGTGTAAGTACCTATTTTAAATTCGTTCGTATTAACGTTACGTTTCGGCCGTTCGTGCTAGAACCAGTTTATTTTGATCGTGGGGAAAACTAGGACTAAGTTAAAATTTTCTAAATCTGACATTAATTTTCTAAATTCGGTTGGCCGCTCCAAGGGTTAATTTGACATTTGGCTTTGCTATCAACACAGCAATGTTATGCCATCGCGATGAATAATTTTCGTAATTTTCCTTTAGAACTGTGTTAGTAGGTAGGTACCGGAATATTCTTGGAACATCGATCGACCTCAAAAGGTATACAGTAGTTAAAAGGACGACAGTGACAGATGACTCGCTAGATTCTGTTCCAGGATTTATACACCGTGACATTTTCGTCGTCTCACAATGGCAGCCCACTTCATGTTTCCAATGACTACAATACATTTAAATAAATAAAACATTTTTTTAAACATATGAATAATTAAAAAAAAAAAACATTCACTAAGACGCATGACATAGTTTGAAACACCCTGATATGAACATGGAATGAATGATGGAATGTAATATAGGTATCTTCTACCCTATGATACGTAAACATTATTAATAGGGTGTTTCATAACACTAAAGCATTATTTATTATTCTTTGTACCTTATTATCTTAATTAAAGGTAACAATTTTTTTGTCGGACCTATAGGTATTTTATGTCGAATACATTGAGTGGAGCATCAATGTAAAACGACTAAAATGTCGCGGTGTATAACACATTTTTTTCCTTTAACCACAAAAAATAACATCTGCAACTACATTTTCATTAACATTTTTGATGCAGACACTTAAAATAAAGATAAAGCCTTCAAAGGTTGACCAGTTCTTATAAATTCAGAAGTCATTTATTCAAACCAGGCTGAGAGTCAGCTCTTTTTGGACGTCAAAATTATACGCCCGCCCTTCATCAGTTCCCAGTGCTGTAGCTGGGACGAAGACGTGGTGCAACAACCTCCCCACCAGCACAGCTGTCTGTTAAGTTAGAAGAACTTGATTCTATGCAATATTAGGTAAGTGATAAACATTACGAAACAAAATATTAAATTATTTGCTATATGGCAGCTAGCACACGCAAATATACCAACAAAACATTAAAAACGAAATCAAGCAAAAATAAATAATAAAAACAATCAGAACTTTTACACGCAGCTGCATAGGGGGAAACGCCCAGTCAGCACTCAATACTATTGTTATAGAAAATATACGCTGCAAATTCAACGAACGAGGAAATAGAGAGCTGAGATAGCAGTTTTGTGACGCACGGACCTAGTTTACCGAATTATTGTAACTCTGCAGAATTCCATTCCATATTGATACTTCGAATAGGCACTTAGGCTAATTTTATACATAATTAATGTGATTCTTTTATCTATATCTATACAAATATTATAAAGAGGAAAAATTTCATTGTTTCTTTGTTTGCATTTAATAGGCTCCGAAACTATTGAACAGATTTGAAAAATTATTTCACTGTTGGGAAGCTACACTGTCTCACACTGTTTCACTGTGTGTGTGTTATATTTTATCCCCGTATTCCTACGGGAACGGGAACTACGCGGGTAAAACCGCGGAGCACTGCCAGTCTTAAATAAATGTAGTAAAATCATTTCTGGTTTCTTTTAAATCCTCCGATTGCGGGTAACGTAATTAACTTAAAAAACTAAATAAAAGCCTATAAACAAACAAAGCCACAGGCAAAAATATAATATTACTACTTACTGTAAAGATACAATACACATAGTAGGTATATTTCCTGTAAATATTTGATATAGGGATTCCCCGTGACCTGAGCAATATCCATATGTTCCTCAAGCTCTCTCTCTCTTCGCAAATAGGGCTACCAAATATATTTTTAAGTATTCAATCGATATTTTTATTTTCATAAATTAGGCGTTTCTGCACGCTATCAAAATTTTCACCTAGGCCTAGAAACAAAACACATTTCTATTAGCGTTCACGCCAAACGCCACTCCAAAATGCATGGGAATGACATTACCTGCGGAAAAGACACGACGTAACCTTTCCGCAGGTAATGTCATTCCCATACATTTTGGCGTAGCGTTTGGCCTGAACGCTAACAGAAATGTGTTTTGTCTAGGTCTGCTGAACTAAGCACAATTTACATCATAGGAAAATTTGTAAAGTTTTGAACATGTGTTGCTTCGACATTAAAAACCTATAACATCACGTTCGAATAGACGTAAAAATATAGCGACGGGATTTTTTCGCGACTGTATCTTCAACGCACTCACTCTATGCACGCACTTCACAAGTTGAAAATCAAACACTGTATTTGCTACGCTATATGTACTTACAGCTCACTTTAACTAATATTTCCAGTAGTACTTACTATTCTGTTAAAATCTTACCGTGAAAACGAAGGTGAAGTGATCTGTTAATAGTGTCAATTTCTAGAAAGAAAATACATTTATTTAGCATAGACTAAAAAGGCACACAATATTCAGCAAAATAATAAAGATAAAAACCAATAAAATGTGTAAAGTGCGTAAAAGTGTGCCTCACGGCTGCGCTAAAAAGGCCCAGTTCAGCATAAATGCCAGACAACGTGCCTGACGCTGGTTTTCAACTGGACCTGACGTGTGAGGTGACGGATGTAAATCAGCTTTATACCAATACTGCAACGAGAGGTGTGTATGCATGCTTAAATATAAAAAATGTGTCAGATAAAATAAATATAAATAGTAAAGACTAGTAAGTAGGTGCTTATGTATATAGTGAGAAATTTTGATATCTTCTTCTTATATATAAAATTCTCGTGTCACAATGTTAGTTACCTTACTCCTCCGAAACGGCTTTACTGATTTTTACCAAATTTTATATGCATATTCAGTAGGTCTGAGAATCGGCTACTATCTATTTTTTCGTACCCCTAAGTGATAAGGGTTGTTCACTAGAAATTACCTGCAAAACAACGTTTGCCGGGTCAGCTAGTCTTTATATAGTTTGCTAACTAGTAAGTGAGTGTAGTAGCAACTCTGATAGCATAACAGCTCACTTTAAGCTCACTTCATCTATGGTTTCATGGTGAGCTTTGTAGGGAATAGCCAAGCAGATGGAATGACAGCTCACTTGAAAGTCACTTCACCTAAATTCTCACGGTGAGATTTTAACAAAATAGATCGGCTGGTTATTTGTGAACAGAATTGATCAACAGGTCTTCACTTAATGAAGGTCCCAACCCAAAGGTACTTTTTCGGATCGTGTATGCTACCTGCAAAGACAATAGGAGGAAAACAAAGGTTTTATTAAACTTTTATCAGCGGCTTCGCCCACGTGAGGTCAAAAATTATCCCACAGGAACGTAATTCCGGGATAAAAAGTATCCTTTGTGTTAATTCAGGTTATAAATCACCTGCGTGCCAAATTTTATCCAAATCTATTCAGCCGTTTTTGCGTGATTGAATAACAAACAGAACACCGTTTTAGTTCATTGGGAGGAATTATATTGAGTCCTATGCTAGCTAAAATGAAAATGCAGAAAAAATACGCTTATTTTTATTTTATTTATTCATATTCCTGCATAAGAATATACTCGTATTTACTGTATTACTTAAGTACAAAGTATTGTTGTGTCGCAACCTTGAAATCCCCAAATTCTTTTGATGAGCAACAAACAAAGAATTATTTTCTGTGTTAAGTTATGTAACTTCTAATAAACATTATTCAAGATTTCATCACAGGGGTTATTAGTTTATTAGATACATTTACTTAACAATAAGTATTTGCTAATAAAGATTATACACAAACAAAGATAATAGAAAGCATGACATGTGTAGTAAATAGCGTAAATTTTGCGGATGACGCAAAATTATTGTTTGTAGTTAGTTTAAGTAAATAAGTGATTAAATGATTTGATTGTTCTATCAGGAGGTAAATTGGTTGCGTAGGTTGTCGAGAAAATATTAGATTTTCATTGTTATCTTTGTTTAGATTGTTTTTTTTTTTGTCTGTCTGGCTTCCGTCAGATAATAAAATCTGATTTACACGATGCGATTTAATTGCCTGTTACTTGCCATTATGAACAAAAATAGTCCTCTAGACCGTATTTCGGCCATGGTGGACAATCTTAACGGAGACCTTCGGCGCGGGAGATATTGTAGTGCACAAGTGTGTGCGCTGGCACAAGTGCACTCTCTCTTTTCCCTTGCTCACATTCTCTGATCAGAGAACAGAAGATTAATCCCAGGACTAATGGCTTAATGTGCTTTTAGAGGCACAGGGGTATCACACCGCCTACTACCAAACTCCGAGTTGTTACTAAGAAATTCCTTACGGTGCAGTTAAAATAACATGATAAAAATTACACCGTCCAAGCAGCGTTTAGACTATGTAAGTCAATTCTAGCATCAATTTTATTGTATGCCTTGAATCGGGACTTAGTCACATCTTCAGTAGGTACCATTCGTAAACATTTGGTACCGTTGAACCCACCAGACTTTTACCACATCGTCATCATGATTTCGGCCGAAAAACGTCCACTGCATAGGCCTCCCCCAAGCTCCGCCTAACTTTCGATGGGTTCTGTGCTTCCCACATCCAGCAGATTCCTGTGGCCTCCACCTTGTTGGACAACCAATTCCACGTCTTCCAGTTCGCGATCGCCACTCCAGAACCTTTTATTTGCTGCTAAAAAAAATGTGGATTTAAATGTTGTGACACAACAATATTTTTCCTAGGTGCCTTTATATACCTATAGATACTTTATCCTAAATGTTTTGCTATCTTTGCCTCTGATACGATTGCCGTATTTTATAACAGATTCAGAAATACCTCTTGCTGCTTTTTTTCAAATCCCTGTACAAGTTGGGAACTTGTTGTCAAAAAGTATTTTATAAGACTTATCAAAAACATATAGGTACGTACGCGATACTGTATTAAATATGTATCATATCTACATGTGTTGATGTTGTTTCAGTTATGTCCTGTTTGTTCACCTCTTGGACATTTCTGATAAGTTTTCTACGTACTACAACTTAGTAAGTACAGTCACGAGCATTAATATGTATACACATCGCCAAATTCAAAAGGGATTTTCTTTTAAATAGCGATTGCGACCTTGAGATAACTTGGGTATTTCATTATAGTGTGGGTTCCAAAATATTATTTTCATAATAAAATAAGATTACAATGAGTAAAAGTGGAGAAAATCACTTTTAAAAGTTGGTAAGCGTATACATATTATTGCTCGTGACTGTACGTACATATACATATATGTACAAGTAGTCTTTAATGATAATCGAATAGTAGGTAGAAACAATATGTAGAATACATGTTTTAAACTTTAGGGTAAACACGGAGTAAGAACTCATAATATTTTGTGGTCAGAAGATAATTTTTCACCTGCATAGTTATTGTTGACCATAATACACTGGTGACAAAGTAAACTGGAAAAAACATAAATATACGTTCCTAATCTACCTTCATCAAAAATCCCTCTGACTGTTACGTTCAAAGAAATAATCAATTTTATTGTGCGGTGAAACAGATACTGCATAGGTGTTGCTTTTGACCATAGTCACTGATGACAAAGCGAAAATTACCTAAATTTAAACCTACATCAAAAAAATCCTCTGACTTGTGTTCTAAGAACTCACCAATTAGCATATTTTGTGGTGCAAAAGATCCTGGATTACGTGTTGCTGCTGATCATAAACGTTGATGGAAAGGTACCATATCGTGCATGATACCGAAAACGTCAAAATTTTACATTGATAGATATTGATTAAGTATGATGCAACACAAAATTATCCTGCAACTTCAAATAGGAAGGACTCTTCAAGGCATTTACTCGAAAAATAATCTATAAAATAAGACGTTCGACAACCCTAGAAACTGCCAGAAGAAGTAATTACAAACGGGCAACACCCAGCAGCTTATAACGTCAATGCTTACGTGCAAGATGGCGGAAAATGTTTGATAATCCCCAAGTTATGACGTAAGCAAGACTAAAGTTTTCTTCAACGTGTTTTCGCAAGATTATTACACCACTTGAACCACGTACACCTCCTAAAGATCCCTTGCTAGTCACCAAGAGGTCGTGCCCTTATGTTTGCTACCTTTCAAGTTCTGGCTCCAGATCAATCAGTCAGTGACTAAGTTGATTTTAAAGAGGAAGCGTTGGATAAAGCTTTATGGAAGTCTGACAAAAGCTAGGACTATTTTTATCAATAACTAGCTTTTGCCAGCGGCTTCGCCCGCGCGAAAGTTTCATCCCCTATTTAACTCCCTTAGGGGTTGAATTTCGAAAAATCCTTCCTTATTCCTTTTCTACATTATAAAGGGAGCTTCTGTGCAAAATTTCAGCTTTCTAGGTCCAAGGGTTGATGAGTCAGACAGGACTTTTCTTTTTATTTATATAGATTAATCAAAAGACCACCTTCAAGAAAACCTCTTAACAATACTCAATGATTAACTTGGTGCAGCGATCACTCTGTCTGTGAATTTTCCATATTTTCTTTGGCATTTAGTTCGATCAGATAGATGATGATGAGAGAAAATGGAAAAGAACCGAAGACAGGAGTAACATGGGATCAGTCCCATGTTCGCACAGGAGTTCCTGCCTCAGAATGAAGACAGCTTCGTTCTCGGGCAGCAAGAAAAAGAAATGGAGATCAGCACTTTTGTGAAGCGACATCATCTAGCTTATTATTCATTTTATTCGACATTAAACTCCTTTTTCTTTTAACGCCACATTCTTTGATATACATAAACAACAACAACACAACAACAACAACAGCAACACAACAACGGCAACACTCAAAACTATCCCTAATTATACGTCAGTGGTTAAAGTGGTTATACAGGATAAGTTTTTATTCAGTGCGCAAACTGTAACCATGAATTCAGGATATCATTCTAGACCAATAGCGCAGAAAATTTTCGCCAGTTATGCAAAAAATAATCAGCTGTTCCATACATTTTGACCGCGTAGTTATTGCACTTTTCTATGAAACAGCAGATTTTTTTATAACCACCGAAAAATTTCTGCGGTCGGGGGTCTAGAATGATAAAAACTTATCCTGTAGTTCTGATAAAACATTTTTTATCCAATTCAACATTAAGCAATGTCCAAAAAGAATAACTTAAAGATGACTGACGATACTATTTGACACCTGCGCATATTGCGCCCTATTTATGCGGACGTTTTTGAGACGCTGCGCTGGTTGTGTATTGTATTTCAGTGTCCACATTTGAGCTTTTTGTGTTGCCTATGTTCTGCATTTGATTTAAACACAAACAATACACAAAATCACATCGACTATTAAATTTTCTGACGTAATTAAAGGTAAAACCACTTTTCAATTTTGCGGAGTCGTTAATTGGTTAAAGACAACCAAACCAAGTTAGTGCAAACAACAATTATCTAACAAATGTAAAATACAGATAAAACAGTTGTAAAGATAACATGCATATTATCTCACCCCATAATTACAATAACATTTTATTAGCGCAATTGTTTATGAAATTGTCATTAAAATTATTGCGTGGGTGTACTTGCTTCGAAACAGCTTATAAACAGCTAGTTTTATGTAGTAACTAAAAGTAACGTATTTTTCAGTTTAATAATTTCCTGAAAAACAATTTTTTTTTCCGAAAGGTCAGGTGCGTATGTAAAATTCCCAATCGGCGTGCATCTAGCGTAAATCAGGCAAGAGGAGTATGTAAGAACCGTGGTAGGCGGCATTCTCGAAATTCTGCCTACCCCAATGAGAAGAAGGACCATTGGAGCAGCAACATTCAAGAATAATACTGGCCCCCACCGGTCATTTTTGCAATAAATGAGAAGTTTAAGTCATGCAGAATGATTCCAATAACAACGATTTGAATAAACCTGATTTTAGCAATGCTTCTAGTAGGTACAGTATGATTTTATTAACATATCAAAAGATTAGAGAATCGAAATGAAAAAGATTAATTATTAACATGACATTCCTATAGAATACTTAGTAAGTTGTCCCAACACTGTACCAATCAAGCAATGATTCAGTCAGATTCGATCTGGATAGAAGGCCCAGCATAGTGACATGTTATGACGGTAGCGCCTGAAACCGGAGGCCCGACTCAAATCCTCCCAGAGCCAACAGACGAAAGGAAATGCCATAAATTGAAGATTTCAAACCCAACTATTGTAAGACATTTCTACTTTCCACCAGATTTAATTAAAACTGTGGTACCGCTTGTTGAGAATCGTACGGGAGACATAGCTGACTAGAATAACTACAGACCCATAGCACTCGCAACTATTACAGCAAAAGTGTAGGATAGGTAGCTAGATGTTGATTATTATCTAAAAAAGACTCCAATATGCTTCGATCTATCCAAGGAATTCAATATGGTATCCTATGGAGTGCTCTGGAATAAATTGAACGTGTAGGGGGTCTCTTCTAGTGGCTCCGCTAGGGCCAATGCCTGCCAGGGGTGCGGGTTGTTTGAAACAAATACCGTGGCCCGTGGAACCAGGAACATGTGTGGGTTTTAGTCAGTAAAAGTCTTGACACGCCCATCCGCTCCACCCAGAGTGGGAGAAGATGATGATTATTTGATGATTTCCCACACCCAAAAATTGGGCATCCAGAATCATGATGACAAGCTACAGGTTGTGGGTGGCTATTTCCCTGCCACCCTGTATTTAATTCTAGACAATTGGAAACCCTTACCTTAATGTAATATTTCTATTTCTTTTGTATCCTTGTTATCAAATTCCTTATTCACCACTTATTTTAAGTTGTCATGCCTTTAAAACTTATTTTATATCTTTTTTCCTGTCTCGATGTATCTACGTCATCGATTTTCATTAAAAAAATACTGGTCTTAATTACCATACTGGCTGAATTTTTAGAAGTTTCTTAAATAGCACATGCTTTTATAAGAAACTACATGTGCTTTTTCTAAAATGTTTTATCGTTTGTATATCAATTTTTGTTTCACTTCGACTAACGATTTCAATTTTATCAAAATTTATAACAATTCATTTTATTTTATTTTATTTCAATTTATTTTCATTTATTTGAATTTAATTTTAATTAACCTTTTTCAATTTAATTTAAATATAATAAATAGATCTCGTCACAACTAACATAGTTTTAAGATAATGTTAAACTAACAAAATATGGACAATTTGATAGTCTGAAATAAATTGTTTTTTTTATTTTATTATATCGTTCGTTTAAATTAACAAATGTAAAAAATATAGGTTAAAGTCATGTTTCTAATTAGTTAAATACGGTTTTTGTTAAGATTAAACTTTTTTTTCTGTAAGTTTTTGCCTTTCTCATCGGTTTCGATCTATTGCAAAAATATCCAAGACCTATTTGTATAACAACCTACTTAAAAAAACACTAGTGATTTATTTTTCTTACGATATTCTGCCTGTCGCGTGTCGCCGTCGTCGGTGCGTTAACGAACGAATATAGAAAGAATATACAGAGTGGCAGGGACATAAAAATCTGCGTCTACTGTAACCATGTATTCGTAGATGTCAGCACGAACTGGTGCGGTCCGCCGACACCTGCCAGGGGTTGCGGGTGGTTCGAAAGAGATACCGTGGTCTCTGGCACAGAGGCAACCGAAGGAACACGGTTTTAGTCAGTAAAAGTCTGACAGACCCTCCCGCTCCGCCCAGAGCGGGAGAAGTAATTTGGTGATTTCCCAGCCTCAAAAAAAGGGGTCTCTTCTGAAATCTTAGGCATCTTCTCATGCTGGTATCAAATAAATATTGTGGAATGGGAAAATGTGTTTTCGGATAAGTACATACTGAACTCGCGTGGAAGGCAAGGAGCGTTAAAGTCTCCGAGCTTTTTTAATCTATGAATCACCCGATTGAGAGACTGAGCAGCATGCATGTCGTATGCCACATATATGGCACTAGTATTAACAACATAAGTTATGCGGGCGATTTCATGGTGCTGCTGATTTGAGTTAATCAATCGGTGGGTTGAGAAAGCTATTGAGTACGTGTGAACCTTATGCTGAGAAGCACGATTTAAAATATAACAGTAAAAAAACTTTAAAAAAAACAACCGACTTCCAAAAAACACTAGAAAGTGAAAAATAACTTTAATTTCGGAAGTCAGCGACATTGGATACGTATTTATGAATTTCTTGTCACCGCCTTCCGAAATTAAAGTTATTTTACACTTTCTAATGTTTTTTGGAAGACGGTTGTTTATTTTTTATTTTTTTTAAGTTTTTATTTTTCACTTTTTAGTTATAGTACTTACCCCACACCAATTCGAAATTTCATCATCCTTGGGGTCAAAACAATGCATATTTATGCTACCTATAGCAGAAATCTTGGTTAATTTGCTGTCCTTTTTCCAAGAGTTCCGTTGTCTGTCTCCGAAATGCACCATCCGATCTATATGAAATTTAAATGGGACCATTTCGAAATAAACCCCTTTCGAACAAAAAATTTTGCAAATCGGTCTATATATGACGGAGTAATGCCCGAACCTCCACCTAACTCCTAACCGTTTAAAGAGTTGTACCTTCCTTCATCAGTTCAGCGAGATGATGATGACCATACGCAAATGTCTCAATAGCTTTAGAAAATAAATGAAAAACATTGTTAATACCCACAAAATTTGAGGGTTGCCCTCGATTTCCCTGGGATTCCATCATCAGATCCTGACTTGGTGCCAATGGGACCATCTTAGGAGTATACTCTTTCAAATAAAAAAATAATTTTGAGAATCGGTCCACAAATGGGGGAGAAATCGATGAACATACATAAAAAATAAAAAACAACATAAAAGTGGAAGATATAACCTCCTCCTTTTTGGAAATCGGTTAAAAAGAGTGTACATGGGTTTTGTTGGAAACAACGAAAGGCCACATAGTGAACCACCCCTTTCATTGAACAGTGTTTCTCAGTTTAAGTAACTAAGGTATACTGTGACTGACACCTCGAAGGTGGACTTCGATGTAGAGAGAGCGCAGGCAAATGTCGGTACGAGGAAAAATGCTGGCACATAGGTCTTAGTTGAGCTTCAGGTATATTTACTAACGCACATATACTCGTAGATGATTTCTGCGGAAGAAAACCGCGTCATTCTTGAAAACTGTGCGGGGGAGTAGGAAACAGCATCCTGAAAATGATAGCATTGATAGCAGATAGGTGTGGACGCGGCTGTGTTTAATAGATTCATCTATCTAAATTCTTTTTCACTTTTTTGTCTGTACCTAAATTGGCTGTTTGAAAAAAAAAATGTTTATTAATCGTATAAAATATAGTACATCTGAAAGTTGCATTTATTATTACCGCCATACTGGGTTCATTGTAATCAGGAAAGAATAGTCTTGTATTCTATCCTCAAATAATAAATAACATGAGATTAATCAACGCTGTGACGTCAAAGAGACGCGTGCGCACACCTACATCAAACTTGCATACAAATGAGCATGAGGAAGGAAATAACAAACAAAAGGAAAATAATGAGGGTAAGAAAATAAACCGTACTGATCCCCGTCTGAGACCATTTTTTGCTCAGTTTGCTGAACTGGAATAAATAGTGCAGTTGTCTAGGTGTCAATACGCTAATACTGTGTGATTTTTTAGTCACCGTTTTCATTTTTCAGGGTGATAGTACCTGTGAAAAAAAAATCGGACCTCCTTACAAGATTTTGTATGGGAGGACCGTTTTTTTTTTTCATATTTTGGCCCATGTTCCCTAAAGAAAGTTGTTCAATTTCACGGGTACTATCACCCTAAAAAAAAATAACGGTGATTAAAAAAACACCCAGTATAACGTATAGGTAATTCACATGGGTGTAAAGATTTTTCACCTATAGGTAGCTACTATTACAGTGCCGTGTAGTGCCGGACGTAAAAGAATAGCATCATCCCATTTCTTCCCGTGGGTGTCGTAGAAGGCGACTAAGGGGCTTACCAAAGAATGGGCAGCAGCGTTCTCTATGCATTTTCCCACCATACTGCGATCGCCAACCCGCCTGGCGCGTGGCGATTATGGCAGTCCCCTCCCCGTTTGGAGGAGGCCTATGTCCAGCAGTGGACGTCTTTCGGCTGAAATGATGCTGATGATGATTACAGTGCAACCTGCACCCTAATTGCATAACACACTATCAATCAGAATCTGAATCATTTTGAAGGTTATTGCTGCTAATACATTGCTTCATATGTTGGAAAAATTAGTCTGCTACACGACGTAAATAACGCAATGAATAGTGTTGAACTGTCAAAAATGAAAAAATGCAATGTGTTGCGCAATTAGGTATGGTATTATGAAGAGGATACAATTTGCGAGTTTGTATGAATGTGGTAGCCTTCAGGACCACTGATTCGATTCCGAAACATCTTATGCTGATAGAAAACTTTACTATTGCTAAGTGTCAATGCCATGTTTCATGTTAAAACGACGTCATGCGAACGAAGTCGTGGGCATATCCAGAGATATTTTTGTTTGGATGTAGTGTTTCAATGTGGTCTTATACAAAAAAAAAACAGCTTTTGCATGCATTTTGATCGCGTAGGTACCTTTTGCACTTTTATAAAAACAGCAGATTTTTTTTTGTATTACCGACGAAAAATGTCTACGCTACCGGTCTAGAATGATATGCTAAATTGATGGTTACAGTTTGGGCACTGGTTAAAAACTTATCCTGTATGACGGACATAATTTCTGAGGTTTATTTTAGAACTCAATCTATCACATTCATAACTTCATCTATCTATCTATCCATATATATAAAAGGAGAAACTGACTGACTGATCAATCAACGCACAGCCGAAACTACTAGGACTAGGAACGTGAAATTTTGCACACGGCTTCGTTTTATAATGTAGGGGAGCACTCAGAAGGGGTTTTTGGAAATTCGACCTTAAAGGGGGTGAAAAGGGGCGATTTTGTTTGTAAGAAAAATCTTATTCCTTGAGTTAATAAACTTGAAACTTGGCACAAATACTTATCTAAGTAAATTATAAAGTTTGTTATTTATCGTTTTTCTAAACTACCCCCTACAGGGGGATTGGGGGATGTCAAAGTTTGTATGGAAGAATTTTAACGCGCGGTCTGATTAACTCGAAATTCAGTATTTATGTCTAAAACCAAAAATAAAGAATAACGTGTATCAGGGTTTTCGAAAATCTGACCCTAAAGGGGTAAAAAAGGGTAGTTAATTTTGCAAGTATAATGATTTTGCTGCGTTTCTTGATTAACTCGAAAATTGGTATAAATAACCTATAAGTCAAACAATGTAAAAGAAACAAAAGACTTTGAAAAAAATAACCCCTTTGAGGGTGAAAAGGGGAATATAGTTTGTTTTAAGAGTTTTCTGTGGAGAAGGAAATAATATACCTACACATACACCTGAGCCATATTAAATATTGGGCACGCAACGATTGCGGCGGTAAGTCCCCTCTTTGAGGAGTGGCTTGAGTGGCATGGTGTCCTCGCCATCCGCCTGACGCAGGTCCTCACCGGACACGGCTGTTTCGGGAGGTTTCTGTTTAGCATACGGTGGGAGGAAACGCCCGGGTGTTTCCATTGCGAAGAGGACACGGTGGAGCATACGGCGGAGGCCTGCTCGGCTTGTGCGTGCACCTCCGTGTCCTCGTGGAGGCGATCGGCGGCGGCGATCGCTCGCGTGATAATTTCCGACTTTCACGCGGGCAAAGCCGCGGGCGGAAGCTAGTATTCTTATAAAAAGCTCAAAGTCAATACGGGACAACTTCAACAAAATCAAACCCCGTTACTTCGTGTGCGTTACTGAAGTCAAGAAACTGTTCCGCTCGCTGAACAGGGCTCGCTCATGTGATGAAGAGGAACATGGGAATTCTGATTATGATGGTTCGTTGGGTCGTTAGTTCTGCCCTGCTGATTGTAAATGCAAGACTTGCAAAGAAGCGGTTTCGAGAAAAACGCAGAAATCTAAAAGTAAAATCATGTTAATACCTACCATGAATGTCGTTATCAAAAAACATACTTCCAGTGCCAAAATATTTTTATTTATTAAATATAGGTTAAGATGCTAAAGATGCCATTTCTGCAAAAAAAAAGTAAAATCCTAAAAGTGTCGATTACTGCAGATACAATTAGCAGGGCAGAGCCTGAATAAGTGCATAAAGTTAGAAAGAAAGAAATAAGTCCGTACGTCACGCGCTTTTCTTTCGTGAGTTACGGATTTTTTTTTTGTTCGTTGTCCATTGCTTTGAGGTTTTTAATCTAGCTATAGCTCTATAGCTTGAGTTAGTTAGATCATCTTTTATGTGCTGCTGTACAACCGTCAGACATCTTTATAAATTGGACTGCATTAATTATGTTTTGTTGTACTTTAAGAGCGAAATAATTGTATTTAAGATATAATTTTTACGTCACTTGACATTTCTCGGGAGCCTGGGGTTCCGGACCTTTGCGAAGCCAATTCGCAGAGGCCCATTCGATTATCGTTATTAATTTAATGAGACCCCAACCGACGTTGGATTGTTCGCACTATGAAAGTGCAACCCCAGTTGGTGCAGGACTATTGCAAGGTTGCCTGGAAGAGATCGCGGAAAGCGATAAGGCCGCCCATTGTATATTTTGTAGTGTACCTTGTTCTTTTTGGAATGTAATTTTTGTGGTGTAAAATAAAGTATTTACAAATAAATAAATAAATATTGCCGGATTTGGAAACTCAGATAATGGATTATAGGTTTGGGTGGCTAAAGGTAATTTAGGAATATGGAAAGACTACATACAGCCCCTACCTGACCAATATTTAATATAAATTACATAGATGAAATCCTCGTAGCAAACGACTTGCAATCAATAATGGACCTCCGGTAAAACGGTCGCTGGCAGTGTCGTAGCGACAAAGGGGCAACACGTCCTGAGGTTCCTATGAGAAATGAAGAGGTATTCCATGGCCATAAGGTACAGTCAAGATCCCTACCAGCATCTTATTGGAATACTTCCTTCCTTCGAGCACGTTTGCTCTTGCGAATCTAAACTAAAGCTCAAGCCGGTCAGCAAAGGTAAGAAAGAAGTGGAAGCTCTGTTCTTCGTTATTACTAACTCCAGCCGGCCAATAAAGGCAAACCAGTTACCAGAGGTGAGGAACAAGAGTTCATCCGGGAAATAGGATCCATGGGGTCGCTATACCTATACTACCCAACAGCTCGCCAAATGCTGCCCTGCGGGTTACTGTATCTCTCTTGGTCTGGCTCCTCACCCTTGACCTGTTTCGGCAAAGTAAACTCTACCAGCACAGACTTAGAGTTCAGGAGAGCGCAAGCCCCACCACAACAACAGCGTAGAGATACGGAGGTGGCCTCTGGATTTCTGTCATACCTAAGTCGTGAAATATAGGTGTAGGTACCTCTTCATACCACTTTGGCGTGTCGTTATGTTATGAATTGAATGGAACACTTTCTATCAGTTGAATTCAGTTGCCTAACTTGCCAACCAATGTCGAGGTTTGTGCTAGTTTTGTTTCCCCCATGTTTGCGAAGCGTGTACGTCTTCCAAAATAGATAATGAACGAGAATCAACCTTGGGGTAGATACCAACTGGCACCAAATTTTATGTCAGCCGTGTTGGCTAAGCCTAAATATTTGTATCAGAATAGTTTGTCACACAGATGACGTAGGTAGATATTATTTAAAATTCTTGACCTAAATATAATGACAAAATATAGTGAGAAGTCTCCGAAATACCTATTTTAATTAAGGTGAAAACACCTTACATAAAGAGCAGTGTAGCTAAGTTGTGATAAATAAAATGATAACAAAACATCTCGTTTTATCTCGGGCATTACCCAAATTAAACATCATTCACTTTAGATTGACGTACCTGTCAACATCTTTGATAGAACACAATTATGTTTACATTTTACAAAAGATTAGTAACACGTCATTGAGATAAAAAGGTATCTATGTGTCATCAGCGCTTACTGGGATTATCATTTTTAACAATGGATTAGTAGGCTGTCTGCGGGGAAATGGGATTAAACAAAACCAAACGAGCATTGAATGACGCCAAAGTTTTTCTTATGAGTGTTCCGAGATTGTTGACAACTTGACACATCAATCACATTAGGTAAAATTGGGTTTGATGCATTTCTGAATCCTTTATATCAAAATCAAAATTAAAATATTTTATTTCACATAAACCTGCATGGGCACTTAAGAAACGTCAGAAGCTAGGTGCACGGTTCCCAATTGTCGCTTCCTATGGTAAAGAGCTGGCAAGAAACTTCACGGTTACTCTTTTAAAAATAATTGGCTTTTACAATGTTTTCAAATTACAGTGATAATAGGTATGGGAGGACAGTGCAGACCTGTCAATAGGTACCAGGTACTTAGAGGAATGAAAATACAGAATAGAAAATCGTCTACAAATCTACAGTCTGTTCTCACATTGAGAATAGGTACTTATGTAAAATAATCTACATAAATAAAATGAACCTATTTAAACCAAGTGACATGATTTCCATGACAATCAATAGTAATACTTGATGTTAGAATTGATGTATTTAATATGCTTTTTTGAAAATTGAACACGTTTGATGCGAGTTTTAAACTTTCCATCGCTAAGTTCTGTAACCGACTTTGGAGTTTGGTGCCGATTCTGTTGTCACAAAATTCTCTAAAGTAGACTAAAAATCACCAAAATTTAGTTTATTCCTGTCAAACGACGATTTGCCATTCTGAAATTGACTAAAGTGACACAACTTAACTATATTTTAGTTTGACAGCACTAACATTGCACTGAGTTATTAGTTTAGTGAATGTGGCAATTTTGCTATTCTGTTGTTGTCAATTTCATTATTCTATTCAACCTAAAATTTTGGTTGTCTAACTAAATCTGACTATTTTTAATCGCTAATAAATTGGTGTGGAATAAAATTAGTTGTCAAGAACTAAAATTCACACCGACATCGACACCTCGAATTCTGGTGCAAAAATAGTACTGTATTTCTTTTTTCTTTTCTTTTGCTTATTTCTCGAAAATGGTATATTCTATCGCAAAAATAATGAAAATTTCGACCCCTTTTATGAAGTCCCAATACACCTCTAAAACTCAACATGTGGGTAATTGGGCACGCCACGATTGCGGCGGTAAGTCCCCTCTTTGAGGAGTGGTTTGAGAGGCGGCATGGCGTCCTCACCTTCCGCCTGACGCAGGTCCTCATCGGACACGGTTGTTTCGGGAGGTTCCTGTTTCGGATAGGGCGGGAGGAAACGCCCGGGTGTTTCCACTGCGAAGATCGCCCTGAGGACACGGTGGAGCACACGGTGGCGGTCTGCCCAGCTTGGGTGGAGCACCGCCGTGTCCTCGTGGAGGCGATCGGTGGCGGCGATCTCTCGCGTCCAGCCCTGGTCCAGGCCATGGTACGGAGCGAGAGGGCATGGGGAGCCGTCACCTCCTTCAGCGAAGCATGGCAGTGATGCTCGCGAAGAGGGAGGCGGCGCACGTGAGGGAGAGGCAGCATATGCGCCCTCGCGACCCTAGCCGCCGCAGGATACGGAGACGCCCTGGGCGTCGGGAATCCCAGGCCGATTTCCGGCCACCGTAGGCATGGGCTTGCGGACGGCAAGTAATGGGTAGCTCGCTGTCCGGTAAGGACCAAGCCCAAGTCGACGGCGCGTTGTGTTCCACGCGCGCCTCAAAGAGATGTCAGCACAAAAAATGCCGGTGCCTGCCAGGGGTGCGGGTTTGTTCGAAAGAGACACCACAGCCCCTGGCATACGGGCTACTGAAGGAACACGGGTGGGTTTTAGTCAGTAAAAGTCTGATACGCCCTCCTGCTCCACCCAGAGCGGGAGAAGTTATTTGATGATTTTCCACCCAAAAAAAAAAAAAACATGTGGGTATTAATTTTTCATATTTTCCATGCAAAAAGTGTAAATTCCATATACTTAAATCACGTCGAGGCTGCCGCCCTTGCGCACCTCTGGCTCTAAAAAAAATCACGGGGTAGGGCAAACAAGTACCTACCACGTTGCGAAGCTAAAACATACCATGTGCGAGTCGCGATTGTCAAATTCGATTTTAGTTGTCAAAATTGTTTTTAAATTTAGAGATTTTTTTTTGCAGAATAGCGTTAAGATTCTCATAGTCAAAAGTAAGGAATTTTAGTTATAGTTTAGTTCGGTGCACAGTCGCCAGCAGGTCAAGCTATCCCAAACTGTCAAATTTTCCCAATTGAACATAAACCTTTTTCGTTTGTAATAAAGTTGAAAAACTATCAAAGAAATTTGACAGATTGGGGTAGCTTGATGTGCTGGCCTCTGTACAACAGAATCGGCACCTTTGGCAACTTGTTATAGAATCGGATACTGTTTATTAGAAAAGAAATAGTCTGTCAACTTGGTTGCGTTAGAAATTGCATCTAAAGTATGGGTACTTACTGGTATCTTGCTAACTACTTACCTACCTATTTTTTATAATTAAATGGGTTTAATTATAAAAAATAGGTATTTGCATCTAAAGTATGGGTACTTACTGGTATCTTGCTAACTACTTACCTACCTATTTTTTATAATTAAATGGGTTTAATTATCTATATAGTTCTCATGGATCCTTATCCATGAGAACTTACGATGGCAGAGCGAGCGAAGCAAGAGCGAGGGGAGGTAGGTTTTCTGTTGACTGCCTATTTATATATTACATTATCTGGAGATTCTTGTCGACGTTAGGTAGGAATGCGAGCGCAAGAGCGAGCGATGCGAACTCGGAAATTGCTAAATTTCGGAGTTCGCTACTCTACTTGGCTTTGTATGAGTGAGAAGAGAGCGAAATTGCGGAGAGGTTGATTACCTACTGGTTGTGGCCGCGAACTGGGTGTTTCACCATGGAATATAGAAACAATAAACATTTTTTTTTTTTTAACCCCCGACGCAAAAGCGACGGTGTGTTATAAGTTTGACGTGTGTGTGTGTGTGTGCGTGTGCGTGTGCGTGTGCGTGTGCGTGTGCGTGTGCGTGTGAGCGCGTGCACTTGCGTAACACAACCTAATGAAGAGTGATACGGACCAACCGGGGAAGACCTTTGTCCATAAGCAGCTTGCGAGGCAACCAATGAAATACAAATGATTGTTTAGATGATTCAGTAGGGTACTTTCCCGGAACCCATAACTGGGTGACGTATGTGGAAGCTGTGCTCTGTAGTGTAGTAACGTGTAGTCACTAAAAACAGTCATCATCATCATCATTTCAGCCGAACGACGTCCACTGCTGGACATAGGCCTCCCCCAGGCTCCTCCACTTCGACCGGTCTTGTGTTTCCCACATCCAGCGGATGCCCGCGGCCTTCACAAGGTCATCGGTCCACCTTGTGGGAGGCCTTCCCACTCTACGTCTTCCGGTACGCGGTCGCCACTCCAGTACTTTCGGCCCCATCGGCCATCTGTTCTGCGAGTAATGTGCCCTGCCCACTGCCACTTAAGTTTGGCAATTCTTCGGGCTATGTCGGTTGCCTTGGTTCTCCTGCGGATCTCTTCATTTCTGATTCGATCGCGTAGGGAAACTCCGAGCATAGCCCTCTCCATTGCCCTTTGGGTGACTTTAAGCCTTCTGATAAGGCCCATTTGTGAGCGACCACGTCTCTGGTGACCATAGGTCATTACTGGCAACACACACTGGTGGTATTTGGGACGAGAAGATATTGCAAAGCCTCCCGAAAGCTGCCCAGCCGAGTCGGATTCGACGATTGACCTCTTTCTCGAAGTTGGACTTATCTAACTGGACAGTTTGTCCTAGGTAAACGTACTCGTCTACAACTTCGAGTTTAGCGACTCCGATCGTCATGAGAGTGGGTGTTACATGGGCATTTGACATGACCTTTGTCGTTTCCATGTTCATTTTAAGACCCTCTTTCGGAAGCTCTACTGAGGTCCTCGAGCATTGTACTGTAGTCCTCAGGTCTCAGCCTTGACGAGTATATCATCGGCAAACCGAAGGTGAGTGATGTACTCGCCATTGATGTTGATGCCAGCCCCTTTCCAGTTCAGAACCTTGAAGCCGTCCTCCAGTGCAGCGGTGAACAGTTTCTAAGAGATAACATCTCCCTGTCTCACACCTCGCTGCAGAAGGATAGGTTTCGAAGTCCGGTCCTGGAGTCTGACTGACATAGTGACGTTTTCGTACAGACACTTCAACACCTCGATGTACCAATAGTCGATCTGGCACCGTTGAAGAGACAGTCCATGTCTCGATCGAATCGAAGGCTTTTTCGTAGTCCACAAACGCTAAGCAGAGAGGCAAGACCGGCCCGCCACCGGGTACTAGGGGCCGTTTTGTAGGGCTGCTTGTCATTTTTGGGGGGTTTTGTCGTGCTCGTACTTGTATTATTCCATTTTAAGTAAGATTAGACATTTAAAAATCTTTTTTACAGTCCGTTCCACCGATTTTGACTTCTATTCCGCAGGTGGTAGGTCTATCAGGATGGCATTTTTTTCAAAAAAAGTGGTTACAGTACCTACTGATGCCACTATCATGCTACCAACGCAACAGAAGTCAAAATCTAATAACGTGATAAAAAGTCATCGTTTTTTTTTTTTTTTTTTTGGGTGGGAAATCATCAAATAACTTCTCCCGCTCTGGGTGGAGCAGGAGGGCGTGTCAGACTTTTACTGACTAAAACCCACCCGTGTTCCTTCAGTAGCCCTTAAGCCAGGGGCTGTGGTGTCTCTTTCGAACAAACCCGCACCCCTGGCAGGCATCGGCCCTTGCGGGCCCCATCATTTTTTGTGCTGACATCTCTTTGAGGCGCGCGTGGAACACAACGCGCCGTCGACTTGGGCTTGGTCCTTACCGGACAGCGAGCTACCCATTACTCGCCGTCCGCAAGCCCATGCCTACGGTGGCCGGAAATCGGCCTGGGATTCCCGACGCCTAGGGCGTCTCCGTATCCTGCGGCGGCTGGGGTCGCGAGGGCGCATATGCTGACTCTCCCTCACGTGCGCCGCCTCCCTCTTCGCGAGCATCACTGCTTCGCTGAAGGAGGTGACGGCTCCCCATGCCCTCTCGCTCCGTACCATGGCCTGTACCAGGGCCGGACGCGAGAGATCGCCGCCGCCGATCGCCTCCACGAGGACACGGCGGTGCTCCGCCCAAGCAGGGCAGACCGCCACCGTGTGCTCCACCGTGTCCTCAGGGCGATCTTCGCAGTGGAAACACCCGGGCGTTTCCTCCCGCCCTATCCGAAACAGGAACCTCCCGAAACAACCGTGTCCGGTGAGGACCTGCGTCAGGCGGAAGGTGAGGACGCCATGCCGCCTCTCGAACCACTCCTCAAAGAGGGGAGTTACCGCCGCAATCGTGGCGTGCCCAGCACTGGGTTGCGACAATCGCTCTCTCCATGTCGCCATGAGATCCCGCCGGAGCTCTGTCTGCTGTGCCGCGATTTCCTGCGGCAGCGGAGTTACGCCCCAGCGTTTGGCCTCCTCGCGCCACTCCCATATTTGCGCGAGGACCTTTGCCTCCAGATCCCATGGCGGTAATCCGGCAAGGAGGCCCGCCGCCTCGCCGGAGATCGTGCGATATCCTCGGATCATCCTGATCGCCATGACCCTATGGGACGCCCTCAGCTTGCGAGCTGGTTGGCGCCTCAATGTAGGCGCCCACACCGGCGCCCCGTATAGGGCCATGGACCGCACGATCTCCGCGTAGAGCCTCCGGCAGGAGGCGTTTGGCCCCCCTAGATTGGGCAAGAGCCACTTCAACGCAGCCCCGGCCCGCTCCAGTCTGGGAGCCAAACGGTGGAAATGCTCCGCGAAGTTCCACCGGCGTTCCAAGTCAGTAAGGAGCGTTTTGGCGGTAAATTCAAAACATCGAAAAATAAATTTGGTTTAAATCGTTTTTAATTGAGAAAATGGATATTATTCAATTTACTTTTATTTTTCTGCTACATATTTCGTCCCAATCTTCAAATTAAAATAGTTTTTAATAAATTAAAAAATACCCTATTGTGAAAATTCTCTTTGTCCACAGGTGGGGCAGATTGGTGGGGCTGTGGAATAGGTAATCCCATGCAGGCTGGCACTGGGCCCACGTGGTGGATTACGGCCCAATCCCTCTCACAGAGAGGAGGCCTGTGTCCCAGCAGTGGGAATATTATAGGCTGATGATGATGATGATGCAGGCTGTTTAAAAAAAAAAACAAAGTGTGAGAAATGACTGTGTGTGTTTGACTAGATTGTTTTGCTCCGTCCTTCAGGCAGATGTGTTAAAAAAAAACACAACATACGATCAAAAAAAGAAAGATATATTTACTTCAGTAACAGTCTTAATGTTAGCTCTTAGAATAAAGCCCTAAGCCCCGCCCGAGGCCGCAGGAAGATTTCGGCTGTCCACAAACTTCACGGCTAAGTAAAAGAGTGCTATCTGAAAATTCTTGGTGAAAAATAATCACACGATCTGCGGCTAGCCCACTAAGACTACGTCTAGGGGTTCCGCCACAGTAATGCATTGTCCATTGACTAGTGCACTATGAATATAACAATCTGGTTCCGTACAAACCCAGGCTTGTAACATCAAGCACTGAAAACTTGCCGATCTTTGAGGAACTTTGCCTGTATCATCGACACTGCGGCCTACATCCCCCAAAGGTAAGTAAAATTAAATTAATAACGACTATTTACAAACAAAAAAATGAATTCGAATAATATGTAAATGTTACGTGTCATTCTTTTTTTACTGTTTGCGAGATTTAATACCAGCAATTACAAATTGACATTTAAAAAAATACAAATACCATCTTTTCAGTTATGACGACAATCCCAATATGTGTTAAAGGGCTGATCATTACTAACAAATACAATAAAGTATTGTACAAAATCGAGTGCAAAATAAATTGAAGAAATCTAATACATTGTGCCTACTTATCAGTTTTTTATATTATTTATTATGCTTGGATATTTTTTTTTCCAAAGACAATGGATATTTTTTTTTTTTTGAAGATGAAGCAATGAACTACTTATTAAAAAAAAAAAACTTATTTAGCCACAAAAATTGGTAGAGTTATGTTATTTTAGATGGTCGGGCGATGCAGTTAGTGCAATAACTGGAGATATTAATTACATAGATGTATGTACGAATCATTTGTCGCTAGTCAAAAACATCACACGTCCATCTATGAAAATAAGTATTAATTATAGTAACAGTGAATTCAATGAAAGTACAACCAATACTTAAACACATAACATGTCATTGATTCATCTTAACAAATACGAAAAATTTCATATTTTTTCTTTCAAAAATCTTGCTATTTTAGGAACTTTTTTTTCTCTAGTCAAATTAATATTATACAATCAAAGAAACAAACAAAAGATACATAAAAATTAATCCAAGGATTCTTCTCCGTTGAAATCTTCTGGATATTAGAATCAAAGCTTTCGCCCAAAATTGAATGATATCTTGAATAAAATGGATTCTAGAAAATATTTGTTTTATAACCAAGTTATTCCATTTTTTCTTGGACACGATTCGACATCGGTGCGTGTTGATCTTCCAACTTGTAGGTGGTTAGTGTTCTATTCTTGTCTATTTGAATTACGTAATAATCTTTAATGGTGTGATCATTTCGATTTAAAATTTGATTTCCAATTTATTTTTCTTTATCAGTTACATCATTCTGACATCGTTCTGTGTTGATCTTCCAACTTGTAGGTTCTCAGTGTTCTACTCATATCTATTTCATTTACGTAATATTCTTGAATGGTGTGATGCATATTAAATGTTGATTTCCAATTTATTTTCCTTTATCTCTTACATCGTTCTGACAGTGATCTAGGTTGATCTACCAACTTAAAGGTACTCAGTGTTTTACCCTTATCTATTTGATTTACGTATTATTCTTGAATGGTGCTATGCATCTCAAATTGTATTTTGATTTACACTTTATTTTCTTTTATCACTTTTTTGAGTCTACACCTCTAGCTAGATAAACTTCATCATCTTTGTTGCATTCATGTGTTTTCCAGAATATTTTTTTGATAATATTCTTCTGTTCACTTGACCGAACATAGTTTGCATCGTGTTTAGTTTCTTGTAGATTTTCAACATTTCAAAAACAATGTTTTTATTTTACTTCAGCACACTCTTCATTCATTTTTATTTTCTAATTTAACTCATAAATCATATCATTCACACTATGCGGCAGTAAAGTTCCACATATCCATGGATTAAGTGAGTATAAAAACTTGTATCACTTATCCATTGATCAACTAGACAGCAAGAAAATATATTTTAACTAGACGAAATAGTTTTTTATTGTCCGTAACTAATATGTACACTGGCACAGCCCTATTGTAATGTTTTAGATTCACTTGACGAACGCTTCTGGAGGGATCTTTCCTTCTGAGTTTAGTTGGTTGAAGACGAATAAGGCTCTTTGGAAGTCCCATCCTGTTTGTTGCAGGCAGCTGAAAAGAAAATAATACAACATTAAAAACTAGGGCCCTATTATTTAACAAAACAAAGAATATTAAGGCGATAGCATAATACAATGCCAAATGCAGTAACTAAAACTATCAATTACTCCAGACTGTTATTTGTGGATCTTGAACAGTCGTTAAGGGTCATCAGAAACCCGAAAATTTGACAACCAGTCTCACCAAGGAGTATCCTATTAACCAGTAACTGGGTTGTGGAGGTCAAATAAGCAGTCGGTCCATGTTAAATACTGGTACTCAAGTGCATCCGGTTAGACTGGAAGCCGACCCCAACATAGTTGGGTAAATAAAAGACTAAGCAGATGGTGAGGACGTATGCGTGACAAAACTATTATTTACTAAGGCCAATGAGTTCACAACCAAGATTGGTCGTCAACAAAGCAGTTAGCAGTAGCTGTGAGTAAAAATATATAATAAGCCCGTACTGTCCCTGTGCTTGGCAAAAACCCCCATTCTTTACATTGGTTACAATGGGATAAATTAATTGAATATCCTCATTTTTATGCGGCCTACCCAAATGTCCGGACATTTCGGATAGGAAACAACAACGTCATCCAATTTTTTAAACATTATTGAAGTGTAAAAGTGTTTGTATGAGCCTAATTATGGATACAAAATCATTTATTATTCTTTACAGAAACTCACTTGATACTCCAATGGTCATTCATGCCGGTCTGTTGGCTGAGCATGGTCAGCATCATCTTCTGCGTCTCGTCCTGCGATGGTTGTGGCAGCATGCCGGGCGTTGGCGTCGGCGCGGGAGTGGGAGGAGTGGGCTCGATTGCAGCGCCTGAAGCGAAGGCTTTATCCTCCTGTGTTGTAAATAAAATGTATTTAGTAGGTTCTTGCTTCTATGTTTTATACAGACGCCAGCACATCAAGCTACCCCAATCTGTCAAATTTATTTGATAGATTGGGGTATTTTTAACTTTATTCCATAAGCTTTAAGGTTCATGTTAAATTGGAAAAAATTTACAGTTTGGGGTAGCTTGATGTGCTGGCGCCTGTACATAAATAAAATAATATCGATATTCAAATTCAGATTCAAATATTTTATTTCGGATAAACATGCATAATTATAATGTTAGATATAAATCGACAAATAGAGAAGGAAACTGTCAAAATGACACTGTCATAGCTAGTTCCCAACACAAGATAATAATACAAGGCATGAGGTGGTTTTATTATAATTTGCAAAAATGACGTTTTGTTGTATATTCTTAACTACTCCGTAACTGGAGTCAACCATTTCTCGAAATACCCTAAAATTATAGAATTTTCGCTTACAGCTATTCCTTGTTTTTGTTTTTTTTTTTAAGTAATTTAAAGACTTCGAGTAAATATTGTAAAGAAAGTGATTATGGGGAAATATTAGTTTTAAATCACTGAAAATAACGAAATAATGAAACAAAACCAAACTCTTCAATGGATACAAAATGGAATGAATGAAAGAAATGTCAAATTTTTCTAGCTATGATCACGCCATCTACGTGATCATAGGTTAGGTCCCTACGGCCTACTATAGATAGAAAAAAGAACACTCACCTGTTCCTTAGCAGTATTAGTGACGAAGAGCATATCGTTGATGATGCAGAAACCGCCGCCGGCGTTCGGGACAATCACGAACGTGCGATGGAACGAACGAACTGGGTTCCCGCTCGTCGTGGTCTCTTTGTAGACGCCGTTCATCGTCAGGACAATCATAGCGGGCTGTGGACGGTAAGGTAATGTTAGGACTGACTGATATGCTTGATTCTGAAACCTCGCGCGTTGAAAGTTTTCGCCAGTTATTAATAAAAAGTTGCTGTTCCTTACATTTTGACCGCATAAGTATTGGACATTTTTACGAAACAAACAGATTTTTTTGTTGGTAACTGACGAAGCATTTCTACGCTAGGGGAGTCTAGAGCTATGTGCTGAATATATGGTTCCAGTTTGCGCGTCGATGTCCCTGAAACCCTGTAGATATATAGTTTTGAAGAGTCTAGTTCCTTCAAGCATTGCTAGTCTATATTTTGTCCGATGACAACTAAAGATGATACAGACAATTGCTCTAACTTGATACTAAAAAAACTCGAGGGAGTCTCAAGCTGCCGAAACAAACAACAGACGACTTTAACTTTCATTGTCAAACATGGTTACTATGAAATTGTCTCAAAGATTATTTAAAAATCCTCGTTTAGCATTTACGAAACGATTACTAAACGAAACAAAAATTAATAGAATTCGAGAGAATTTCTGCCAACATCGCAAACGTATTTCAACTTTAAATAATAAGTCTAAAATAAACACAAAAAATACTCCACTTACGGTAAAAACAAGTAAATCAACAGCGAATCCCATGAGGTCATGTTTCGTCTTCGGTAAGTCTGATAGGAATGACACGACCTGCAGTCTACCTGCGCGCAGGTATCGTCGCCGGGACTCACGCTCCGTAATACGAATGATATTTCGACTGTTAGTGATGTATGAGTTTAGTCTGGAATGGAAAT
The DNA here is from genome assembly GCA_949987655.1 of Polymixis flavicincta. Taxonomy (NCBI): domain Eukaryota; kingdom Metazoa; phylum Arthropoda; class Insecta; order Lepidoptera; family Noctuidae; genus Polymixis; species Polymixis flavicincta. The sequence continues at coordinate 17,891,203 of OX465184.1, forward strand.
ATAGAGTTTGATTGGACTGAGAATTAAAAGATGTATGGTATGCATAAAACATAATGTATATAGATGTGAATTAAATACATAATATGGTCTATTGCAAAAGTATCTGATGGTAATGTAAACAATTGAAACAGGTGATGCACAGGTAGAGCTTTCCAATGCGGAAGATCGGGCAAAGCTAACTGTAGATGGCGTGATCAGCCCACAGCCTACAATAAACTTGACATTTCGTTCATTCATTTAATTTAATGTTCATTCATGAGTTTGGTTTTATTCCACTATTTTGTTATTTTCGGCGATTTTTTTAAATTCAAACACTTGGCATAGAAAGTGTATATCCTCGTAATCAGTTACTTCTAAATGTTTCCGATATAATTTCGAACTCTGTTCAATTCAAAACAATATTTACGAATAGCTTTCAGCCACAATCTTAAAATTTTAGTGTATTTCGGGAAATGGTGGACTGGACTTCGGAGTATATAGAAAAACAACAACGCGTAATTTTCGCAAAAACTAAACTAAAATGAAAACACGACTCACGACTTGTAATAATAACTTGTGTTGGGAAATAGCTACCACAGCGCCATTTTGACAGTTGCATTCCCTATTTGCAGTCCCATTTACAAATTGTGTTCTTTGATTTAACTATTGTAAAACTTCAACCCGGAATTCTAATTTTAAATCACCTTAAAAATGCTTTGTTTCGACAAAGGAGATTAATTTTATAACCTCAATTTTATGGACAATTAATTTTATCAACTCAGAAAATAATTGTTCAATGAAATGGTGACGTCATGTAAGTTTAACCTTCTAAATACAGATGAATGTGTTAATAATTCTAATTGAATAGGATTTGTTAACATTTTGTTCAGATACTTTTGGAAAAGACCATAAATGTTTATTTGCCTGCATATGCTGATTTATTTTTTAATTTTTTTATCCCGTCATATAAAGAACTGAAAAAAAAACTAAATGTTTTCCAATCATCATTCAGTTTTTCTCGAAAATATTCTTCGACTTTTAACATTGTTGGCATAAAACACAAAAATTGTTTAATATTTTTCATAAAACCGAAGAAAAAAAAAATTTACATACCTTTGAGTAGCAGCATTTCGACTATCATTCGTCAGATAGCTAGCAGCCATGGACATAGTCGCATGTTCATGATAAGCCTCAAGCAACGGTTGCCTCGACTCAGCATCATAGATCGCGAAGTACTGAGTCAGAAACTCGCGTACTAAGTCCTGGCCTGCCGGGTCTACCAAGAATGATTGTTGGTTTGGTGGTAGACGCGCGTCTTCTACGACATCGAAACCGATGGCTGGGGGTAGATCCACTCCATCCTGTTGGGTAATTTTGATTGGTAATTTAAGGCGAATAGAGTGTAATTTCCAATAAATCATTTAGGAGTTAGTGTTTTTTCTGCTTTCTGTCGAGCAGTTTGAAAAAGATGGAAGGGTTACTGTTTTTCGTTTTCGATGGAGATAACCACTTACGAGGGCCATTCAATAAATACTTAGCCTACAAAAAGTAAACGAAAATTTTGGAAAAGTGGCAATTTATTTTTCAACATAGTCTCCTTTTAGTTCGATACACTTAGCCCAGCGATGCTCCAACTTTTTTAACCCGTCCGAAAAATAGTTTTTGTCAAACTCTGCAAAATAGGCCTCCGTGGCGGCGATGACCTCCTCATTCGATCCATATCTATTCCCGGCGAGTGATTTTTCAGATTAGGAAACAGAAAGAAGTCACAAGGGGCCAAATCTGGAGAATACGGTGGATGGGGCAGCAATTCGTAGCGTAATTCGACCAATTTGGCCATGGCAACGGCAGACGTGTGAACCGGTGCGTTGTCGTGGTGAAACAGCACTTTTTTCTTCGCCAGATGGGCTCGTTTTTTCTTTAATTCGGCGTCGAATCGGCCCAATAAATCGGCATAGTAAAGCCCTGTAATTGTTTTACCCTTCTCGAGGTAATCGATGTAGATCACACCTTGTGAATCCCAGAAAACGGTGGCCATAACTTTTCCGGCCGATTTTACAGTTTTCGCCTTCTTTGGAGCACGTTCCCCGGTCTGGATCCATTGTTTTGATTGCTCCTTGGTCTCTGGTGTGTACCAGTGGATCCAGGTTTCATCGACGGTCACAAAACGACGCAAAAACTCCGCTGGATTCCACTTAAACAGCGCCAAACACGTCTCCGATGTGGTCTCACGGTTGCGCTTGTTTTCTGGTGTGAGTAAACGCGGCACCCATCGCGCGGACAGCTTTCTCATGCCGAGTTCCTTGTGAAGAATATGATGCACTGTTCCTTCTGAATGCCTACAGTCTCAGCTAGCTCCCGAACCTTCAATCGGCGATCTGCCAATACGAGATCATGGATTTTTTTAATGTTTTCCTCCGTAGCAGCTTTTTTCGGTGCACCTGGACGTGGTTCATCAAAAACCGACGTACGGCCACGTGCAAACTCGTTGAACCAATTCTTGACGGTGGCCATCGATGGAGAAGAGTCACCGTACACAGCATCCAAGCGCTCTTTGATTTCGATACGCGCTTTCCCTTCCAAAAATAGGAATCGAATCACCGAACGATATTGCTCTTTTTCCATTTTTGTAAAACCGATCGACACGTTCGCTTCCATAAGTTGTCAAATTAAAACAAATGAAGGGATTGGAATGAAAATTTGAAAAAAGAATTAAAAAAGAATGTGCTACACTGTGATAAAACTCTTTTGAAACTACAGCGCCCTCTGGCGATGAGGCTAGGTACTTATTGAATGCACCTCGTACCTTCTTAGAAAGAAAGAAAAGGAAATTGTTAAAATGATGCGTGCTATAAATAATTAGTAGTATACAGGGTCAAAATAAATTAGCTAGCGAATCTCTGCAGACTTAATGGGTATCAAAATTTAAACACAATAACATTAGAATAAAAAGGATTTGATTATTTTAAAGAGGTCAACGACTGCTGGTAGTGTTGTCACTTGAAGTATGAGTTGAGTAAATATCAATACCTATCACGTCTGTTAAGTTTTACGAGCTAATTTAGTTTGACCCTGTAGTGATAATTGCATTTGTGTGCGTTTGTTTTGGTGTAAATAGTTTCAGTAGGGCTTTTATTCACTATGACAATCAAGCAAGTAGTAAAGTTTGTGCAAGAGCATTTTTTAATTTACAGAATTTGAAGCTCTTCCTAGCCTTTTCCAAACTTTGTTAGAGTCAGTTCCAGTCAAACCGGATGCATCTGGATACCAGTATATTACATGTAGTGATTGCCTATCTGACTGGTTAATACGGCACCCCTTGGCAAGACTGGTTGTCAGACTTTCGGGCTTCTGACGACCCGTAAGGACTGTCAAAGATCCATGAATGACAGCCTGGACCAACAGCTTTTTTATTTTTGAGAGTGGGAATTCATCAAAAAACTTCTCCCGCTCTGGGTGGAGCAGAGGGGCGTATCATACTTTTACTGACTAAAAACCGTGTTCCTTCAGTTGCGCGTGTGGTGTGCCCGTGCTTTCCGAGGCATGGTGGGGCCCTGGTATGCAAAGATCCGCGCCCCAACCGCGGCAAGAACTTGAAGCTAAATTTAATAATGACCTTTCTATTTTTATTAAATTATACACATTACTGTACAATACAAAGATTTTATTGACGGTGTACTTGCGCAGTGTCATAGCCAATCAAAGCCCTCATCATACCATCACCTGCCAATCGTCGGTATAAGGAAGAACACCTCAATCTGGTTGGCTGTTCAACTTAACCTGTTACACAGCACATAGTACACGTGTGTAAGGCTATTGACGCAAACGAATACCGTGCATTCAGCACATAAATTAAGAACAGAGTGCAACCGATTAAAAAAAAAACACCTGTTCCATACATCTTGACAGTGAAGGTTTTGTATGTAAAAGTTTTTTTTTTTTAAACGGCGAAATACTTCCAAAGCTGATATTTATAGAATAATGTACTGAAATAATGGTAATAGTTTGCGCTTTGACGTCCCTTAGTCAGTATTACAAAATTTATAAGAAAAAAAAATTGGTTGCCTGTAAAGTCGGTATACGGGCGAAAGTTTTACGTGACAACGACTTTGAGTGGTAAAATAATTTTAATGTGAATATTCATTCGTATAGTAGGAAGAAGGATGAAATAATAGACGCGTGCCTTTCACTTTTTATGTCTGTCTCTCTCGCTCTTAGGCGGGCTAACCATGCCCGAGTGGAAGGGACGCGTGCCACTCACTCGCTCTCATTGTGAGCGCATAACGTGAGCGGAGCGTAACGCAGTTTCTTGAAGTGTCACCCGGCAAACCAATTTATAAGACGTTGTCACGTCAAAATCTTAGCTTCAGTAGAGACAGAACGGAAAAATACTCACGCAGGCTCGAGCCTTATCTGGCCGCAATTCTAACCGAGAGCAATCCAGTCGCGAGCATTCGCGAACCGACTGTGTTGACATGAATACAATTTACTACTTTAGGCTATACGTTATACGGTCTTATTTACAATGGACCCAGTAAATTGCTAGGACATTTTTCCGTTCAGCCTAAACTGACCCTTAAACAAACTGTTTACTTACCAATTTCATCAGCTTCGGAAACTTCTTCCGGACATCGCTGGAGACAACAAACAATATGGCAATGGCATGAAACATAAATATCTCTGAAACTCACATCACAAGTTAGTTTCAGTGTATCTTAGAGTATTAATTAGACGAGCTAAAGAGGAGGGCGTTCATTAAAATATGCATCTTAATTCCGTGACACTCTTATTGACATTAGCTTTCATTTTTGCACAGCGCTTAAAACAAGATCATTGCTTTGTTTGGAATATTAGTTAACTCAAGAACTAGGTATATCAATACAAAGCCAAGCGCGGACAATAGCGGTGGATCAGTTTCAACCCTAATGTCTTGCGAAATTATGTTAAAAAGTGGTCGACCGCCAGCATCCGGTACATTTTGTTGATTTGTCAAAATGAAAGCCGTTGTGATTACGAGTGAGTCACGCAATATGAATGAGCGGTGAACAGAATTTGAATGGTCTGGGACCATTCAAAGTATCAACAAGTGAACGCAAGGAATTATTTAAGTTCTCTAGCTTGTCCAATTTATACCCTAATAGGAAATTACAATAATAAATGCTACTGTTCTAAAATCTTCTTTTTTTTTTTTTGCTTAAAAATTTGCATTTTATTTTTGACATACCTTCCGACTTTTTTAATGGAGGAACACTGACTCCCTAATCACGTATAAAGTTAGTTTGGGAGTCAGGGGACCTTTGTTTAGTACACTACTTCTACATGTTTTAAATTAAATGTCTGTAACAACACTGTGACTTTTTTGAAATATACAGTGTGGAGATAACAATACGACAATAAATAAAAACGCTGGCAATACTTATGCATAAGAGTAATTTGAAACTATGTTATTCTAGCAAATTTAAAAAGTGTTTTTTTTCTTACAAATTAAATAGTAGTGATTGGCCGACTAAGGGTCAGTTCAGTATAATACCCCAGCAATTTACTGGTTCAATTGAAAATGAAAAGGCTATGGTAATACTGTCCGTATTACAATAGCCTAAAGTAGAAAATTGTATGAATATCGATGGTTGCTCATTTTTTTTCTTGTATAGATACGGTACTATTTTCAATAGATCTAGTAAACTGCTCGGGCATTTTTCCATCCTGTCTGCTCTGAACTGACCCTATGGGTTTTGCCAATCTTTGACTAGCTATAGTGAGTATAGTGACTAACCTATTGGATATAATTATTTGATTGAATTTGTGTATGCAACTGTGAACGGAATTGGATATTTGCAGTTAAATTTATTGTCTTATTGTTGTTTCCACCTTGAATTTTTATTTTTTCAGATGTTTCTTTGACTCTTTTGATGTTTTTGTAACAGCCTCCATGTTTAATGTTTTTTAAGCATTGCATACCTATATTTGATTTGTGCGTGTCGTTTTACATCTGTATACTGATACAATCAGGGATAGCTACGTACTAGTCATTAAGGTTAAATAAAATTGACAAGTATCATATTTGTGTCTATCAGTCATTTTATAACATAAACATTATCTTATCTCCAATTCTATCGAATAGAGTATGCCAAATATTTAAATATTTCGTTAAACTGTATTCAGTGTAACGAAATATTTAAATAATTTAATTTGAGTGTGAGTTTCTGTATGTACAGTCAGAGGAAAAAATCCTTCAAAAACTGACAGCCATATTTGTATTTAAACATGGTTTATTAAGTTAGTAAATGGTAAGCAACTATATTCCCTGACTATATACTTCTAACGGTTTATTTTCAGATCGTATAACCGGCGAAATGTCATTTGCCGGTCCACGGCGGAAAAAAAATCGCAGTTGTTTGCTATGTGCCGTGGCACGGCACGTAATCTGTGGGAGCCGGTGGGAGCGGTTTTTTACGTTTCTCTATGAAACTAAGCAACCTATCTCTTTCGTTCTTGTATAAAAATGATCAGGATAGACAAGGCTAGATATGTTTCTTGGACTGATGCCAACTTCATAGTGCAAATTTTCGCGGTATTCATCGCAGAACATAGTACTTTGACAGTACTATGGCGCGGATCCGTGCTACTCGTTTTATCGATTGTGCTGAGTGTTTTTGAAGTGAAAGTGCATATTTCAAGCATGAATACGTATGTAAAGTTAATCAACTTTCTATTTATGTATTAGTTAAAAGCAGTTTAATATATTTACGCATATATTTTACGGAAAAAATTCCACGGGGTGAAAAAATGGCCGCCATATAAAATCATAAAATATTTGCGCTGACTTTTCGTGTGCGTATTTTGTATGAAATGGCTAAAATACTGCTAAAGTAGTAAGAAAATTTCATAAACTATCCATAAATATACGATGTTGTGTACGAAAATTCAGATAAAGTAGTCAAAATTGCAATTTTAACATGTCATTCCTCCGTTGCTATGCAACAGTCCGACCTGTTGCTAAGGGCCGAATTACGTCGTCGCCCGATTCTCGAAAAAAATACATAATTATTAAAAATAATTAAAACTTTGCCATAACACTTAAATAGGAGGTAATTTAATGTAGTTTCTGGAATAGTTTTCACATTTGCAATCGATTAAGCAATTCATAAGAAAAAACCCGAACACGTGACGCATACAGCGTCACGTGTTCTTAAGTTTTTGTAAACAATAGACTTTTTTTATGGATTAATTTACGAACTCCTTTCATTGTGAACACTTGCAAGTATTTATTTATAGTTAGCAACAGTCTTGAACTGATTAAGTACATAAACATTTGTCAAACTGCGTCATGTTCACGACTGCAAAAAAAAAAATGAATGAGTGTCGAGTTACGTAACAGTTATAAGTGGCCACTTGTGTCGCGTGAAGATAAGATAAGATTAACGTCCTTTTTTATATGTTTTGGCTGCCTGGTGGTAATATGTTTATTATGTAATCGTTTTTGTAGTGTAATAGTGATTACTATTAAATGGTTTATTATTAAAATATGTATTTTGCTTCTATTTCTGGGGCCTTCAATGATAAAGTGGGAGACAAATAACAGCACTCGTTTTTAACTTGAAACCTACTCATTTTATTGTAAACCCAATTTCACATAGGTCATACACTGAATAAAAAATGATGTACTAATTCCGAAAAAGTTACAGTTTCATATGAGTTTCATAGTAAAATAGCGAGAAATCGGGGTTTTAACCCAAGGGACCTAAGGGGACGTGACCTTATCGACGCCATCTTGGAGTCAGCTAGCACCAGGTCATTTTTTTTTTTTTTTTGACATTACACTTTAAGGGATAATGACTCAAGGTGACATTTCTTTCTTTCTTGTACTCAAGTAGAAATGTCTTTTTGAAGCACATACATCTTATGTATACCAGAGTTAATTTGATTTGTTTTCAGTTTCATATTACAGTATGTAAAAAATCATTGTAACAACCCAAAATGGTTTACCCAAATACCAGTATACAATAAAAAATTGGAATGCAAATCATAAAAAAAAAACATGGACATAGCCGGCAAACAAGGATATCCCTTTCTGTAAAACAAAATTTTAAGAAAAATCTGATGTCGGATTATAGTCAAAGAAACACTTTATAACTTTTTCGCTATTAAAAAGAAAATGTATTTTATTTATTTATTTTTTACTTCTGCACAAGATACATTTTCTTATAATTACTCAAAAAATATTACACGCAAGCAACCATCTCCAATCCCGGAAGGCACAAAAAACCGGAATGCAAGATAGATAATGTTGTACAGACGCCAGCACATCAAGCTACCCCAAACGGTCAATATTTCCACTTGAACATGAACCTTATCCTTATGTTTTAAAGTTGAAAATCTATCAAAGAAATTTGACAGATTAAGGTAGCTTGATATGCTGGCGTCTGTACAACCAACCAAAATGAAATTTCTACACAATGCCACAGGTATTTTACATATTATTTGAGAGCGAAATAATTTTCCTTTAAACACAGTCATCTTGCATCCAAGTTTAATTTGTCATAGACATCATATCATTTGTCATATATGGTTATGTGAATTAATTCTGCAGATCGTTGAAGCTGCGACCATGTCCTCGACCTAGATAACGTCTAGGTTCGGGAACGGGTGGTAGCAGTTTCTGAAATGTAATAAAAAAACAGGAGCAAAACAGAGTAATTGTGCGGTTTTAGCCAACTTATGGAGGGTGGTGGGCTGGCTGGAATTAACAACCAACGGCCGCCATGGGGCACGCACAATGGTCCACTTGAAGGACTAAGTGCAGAAACCAAACCCATAACAGAGTAATGGTGCGGAAGAACACTCGCGAAAAGAAAAAGTTAGCCACTTTTCAAATGTGTTTATTTACGGGATTCTGTGGCAAATGATGTTACCGCTCTTATTTTCTGTTCAGATACAAGTAATTATTTTATAAGTAAGTTAAAATATAAACTTTTCATTTCGCGAGTATAGGTACAGACGCCAGCAGATTAAGCTACCCCAATCTATCAAATTTCTTTGATCGACTTTCAACTTGATTCCATAAGCATAAGGTTCATGTTCAATTGGGAAAATTTGACAGTTTGGGGTAGCTTGATGTGCTGGCGTCTGTACATGATTTTAAGAATTATTTGTCAAGAATTTTAATAAAACAATCAGAGGGCCAATTCTCGTAATTTTAAGAACGTTCACAGTCTGATCTCAGTCTCAATCTGTCAAAAATACCTCAAGTTTCCATACATTTTTGACATTTGTTTGCGCCAAGATGAGACTGCGACTGGATTTTGAACGTTTTTAGTTACGACAATAATTAAGCCTTCAGATGGTTAGTTGAAAAACATTTGAAAATTAGATTTTTACAGTTCTGCTCCTATTTGAATAATTAAACAAGTCACTACAGAAATATGTCAGCCACATGGAAGCCATAATGGAATATACGGATAAACATAATTTAAAAAAAGGTTTTCTCCCAAGATAAAATGTTTAAGAGTACCTATGTAATCTCCCAAATTAACATGTCCAAACTATGCTGAGCATAATGTTAAACTAATCATTGCTTCTCTATACCAACAGAAAGAACTGCCCCCTTTACTTAGCATTTGCAAGTTCCCCAATATCTATCACACAAGAAGTGTACTACAAATATGAAGTTTTCCACCAATACATGTTGTATGTAACACTACCTGACATAAATTTCGTGATCGTTAAACCTGGTCAGCAACGGATTGCCTTTCAGGTACAGCTCCACCAGTGGTAGCGACTTCATTGGCTCCAGTGAACCGATGTATGGAATCTAGAAATAAATATATAATATCACTATAATCTTTTAATACAATTTCACACTAAGAATTTGCTTTTCATTCAAGTCATCGAAATGGTTCTGATGAAATCCAGTCCTTCATTTTCTTAATCAAACTTACCCGGTTATCACCCATATACAAAATCTTCAAATTCTTCAGTTTTGTAGCAAGGATTTTGAGATGTTCGATCCCATGCAGTTTGTTGTCATTGAGGTTTAATGCCTCAAGATCAGGAATGTTTTCAGCAATAATGTCAATAGCAGCCAGCATAATAACAGGGCGGAACAGGGCGCAGAAAATATCGGCCAGCTCTGAAAACAGTGTAATTTTTAAAACATCAACTTCTTCTAACGTGGCATTAGCAAAATAGGGTATTTTCCAATTTTTCAAAAACAATTCTAATTTGAAGATTGGAACAAGATATTTAATAGAAAAATAAAAATAAATTGATTTCTATCCATTTTCTCAAATAAAAACGATTTAAAGTAAATTTATTATTCATTGTTTTGAATTTACCGCCAAAACGCTTCTTACTTTTATCACGTGACGTCAACTTTGTGTAAACTAAAGTAGTTAGTAAATAAGTGAATGTCGAGTTTAAAATTAACAAGATTTTTAATGGATAGAAAGTGATATTACTGGTGTGCGGTGCCTCTGTGCACAAATACTTCTAAAACGGCACCAAAGTAAATATTTGTACCGGTGCCGTTTATACAGAGTTGACGTCACATGTCACGTGATAAAAAGTCATCGTAAGGAGCGTTTTGGCAGTAAATTCAAAACAACGAACAATAAATTAGATTTTAATCGTTTTTTATTGAGAAAATGTGTATTAATAAATTTATTTTTATTTTTCTGTTAAATATATCGTCCCAATCTTATAAATTAAAATAGTTTTTATAAAATCGGAAAATACCCTATTATATCTTGTTAAGTACTCTGCAATAGGTACACTTTAGTCAGCATCGTCTTATAATTTTTCACATTTATTTAACCTCTGACAGCAGCCTTATTTCCCCGAAGGGTGGGCAGAGGTGTACATAAATAGTATACCCAATTTCGACAGTCCACGCTGCTACTGAGAAATTCCAGATACCAAAAATCCAATAAAGCTTTGCCCGACCAATCGAACCCAGGACCTCAGCAATAGCGCTCGAGACCTCTAGACCAACAAGGCAGTTCATCATCAGACTTAGCTGGATGTATTATAAAAAAACCATTAAGAATCAAATAGACAGTTCCAGTTTGCCCTTTTCAGTTTTTGCACACCCTCTAGAATCTCACTTAGTGCCATCACAACCTTTAGTCCATTTTCAGAAGAACTGTTTTGGGAGCCAAATCGCCTGTTGGAAGAATGTGTAGGTAGGTTGAAAGGGCTACATGTGTGATGTTATTGAACTCCACTGTATCACTCTTGCTAAACAGAAAGCTATTCTTAATCATCTACCAAGCAACCCCTTATCCTAATCAAGTAGGTAGGTAAAATGGGCTGTTGTCCGCAACTCCACGTCAAAGCGCGTATTTTGTAAATTTTACCACTGTTATTGATTTATCAATTTTATATTTTTTTTGTTACCAATGTTAAGATCTATTTATTTAATTCAATAAATTAAAAAAAAAAGTTGATTGTTGATCTCTGTTGCAGGTGTTAATCTGCAATTTTTTTATGAATTTACTTAATGTTTTAATTTTATCAATAATTAAATAATTTCTGAGAAACAAAATTCTATAAATATTAATTTAATTTGAATGCAACTTTTTTGTATAGCCTAGCTATAAATAAATAAAATTAACCACAGCAACCTACCACCAACACTATTGCAACAAGTTTAAGATCACATTGATTTTGACAGTAGTGATGCAAAATGAGAGGTAATATAAGTGAGGAAGGGCTGTACAGCTTTGACTGCTGAAATATTTGTTTATGTTAGTCTTCAATATCTTTTAAATAGGTACTAGAAACTCACCCGTGCTTCGCATGGGTGCAATAGTGACATGTCAAAGCTTTAGAGAGAACTTTGTTTAAATTTGATGTATTATAAACCTTTCGGAATTTACGCTCTAACTGATGGTGAAAACCGCATGAAAACAATTGTATAGGTAAGAAAATCTAGGCGGTCGGACAGCCATAAAAAGTGGCTTTCTCATAAACTATGTACTGTGAGCTTAGTATGACGCTTTGTATTTCTACGAAGAATAGACATTGCTTTTTCAATACAAAATGATATTTTGTTCCTACATTTTTGCAATCGCACCGTAGATATCCTCCTACAATCTGTCATTTAGTCTTTCGTTTCTAACGATATTTGTCTAGGTTCTTATAAATGTAGACTATTTCAGAAGAATATTTCTTCCCTAACTGTCAGAATCACACTGATAACAAAACTTTCTACTCAACTGCCACAAAGTATATACGATTATCTACAAAATTATGATTTGTTTAGAACGCATAGCTGTGATAATTAATAGAAAAACATAGCTAGCTTTCCTATTGTACATCATTTAGTTAATAGTCATGTCTATTCTTCCGTCGACAAATCGGTACCCGTGCTAAGCCTGCAGAAGTATTCAGGAATGTAATTTTTTACTCATGTTTTGAATACCAAAATAATGTTGCAAACAAATTTGGTCCATGTGGTCATTGTCAACTTAAAAGACATGTGGAATCAATGATCATATTGATGTTTAACATCATTTGAACAAACCTACTCACAGAAATAAAATTATTTACCATTTATCATTGAACAGGATATTAGTTTTAAGTACCTGTGTTTGTCAGAATAATATAAGTACATACATGCACATTTAACAAGTAAGGTGTGTACAAGGAAAACTTCAATATAGTGGTGCATATGTTCTGAACTAAAAATATGATGCAATATTAATGATTTCAATTTTCCTTACTCATTGCATTAAAGGCTCTGTCAAATTCTATCATAAAATTTAAATCCCACGAACCTAACTAATATTATATAATATAACTGAAAGTTGTTTAGATGTTTGTCACTAAATCATACAAAAACGGCTGAATGGATTTGGATGAAATTTGGCAAACAGTTTATAACCTGTATTAACACATAAAATACTTTTATCCTGATATTTTCCGATATTTGTGCGCCCCACCTGGCAGAATACGACGAGACCATTGATTAATTTAAGACCATGTAATGTACCATGTTCGGACAAATAAATGAATTTGAATTCCGTTCCCATGATTCAACCTCCACGTGGGTTATGCCGCTGGCAAAATCTATTAAAAAAAAGTGTTTTCAGTTTTAAAGCTTCCTAACCTGGATCTGCATGAAATTTGGTCAAGTCCAATGCCTTAGTAGCAGGATTGTATCTCTTCGCCATGGCCTGCTTCATTTTCTCCTTCATATCAGCATCAATAGCAACACTTGGTACAGCATTTCTTACAATCACCATTAACTTGAAGCCGTCTGACATAGTAATCTTTCTGTCAGCATGGAACAATTTCTCAGCAAGTTTAACATCATCCACATAGAAAACAGCAGCATTTCCGTTGATTTTGTAGTAATGCGGTACAAAGATATCTGGTGAAATAAAGCTCAGTAGTGTCCGTAGAATAATATCTTTATCATGTTTAGCTCCATATGGAATGATAATTTGATACCATGGAAGAGGACCAGGCATGAACTTCTTCTTAATCATTCCATGGCCTGATCTCGGTGCTGGGGAGTTAAGCCGACCTCCACGGCCTCTGAATGCTCGATTACGATGTACGTGTGGACCTCCAGCAGATCCTGTCATGTCAATGTCATCGTCCAACAGCAATTTGGCATTGTTCCATTTGTTTTTTCCTTTATTCGTGCCTGGTTTAAAACTAACACGCCGTGTGTTACTAGTGTGCGATCTATCGTCATGTTCTGTAAATAAATTTTATTTTAGTGGTGTCCTGCTTGTTTAGAATATGTTACAAACCACCTTTATCGTTTTTTATATGCTAGAGTAGCAATGGGCATCGTTAACAAACAGACAATATCAGAAATATTACAATTATTGCGTCACAAAACTATGACGGGAAAGCCCTAGCAGCCAGACGAACAAGCGATACAAAGAATATTTCGTGTGAAGTAAAAGTGCTTACCAAAATGCTCATTGTTTTTGAAATTTCTAATTCTTCCGCCGTTTTTAGGCATTGTTCTAAGATTACGCTGAATGATGTAGAATAAACACCACAGTCAGTAAGAGGATTATGGACGCACAACGCTTCCCTCACTTCGTGGTCAGTATACCTTTCACTCGTACCTTGATATACTTATATGAATTTATGTGAAAATTTTCTCAAATAGCTATAGAGAGCAACACGTCAATGTTTTTTTTGTTTAAAAGTAGGAAAACTTGCAAAATTGTAACAAATTCGGCACGATAACACGAGAAACGCAAGGTAAGAAGATGACCCGACCGACCATAGAATGAATGAATTGAACGTGTCTTTCTTTCATTCCTACCTATTGCTGAAGTTTTACCTGAACCCTTGCATTTCGTTACCATTGCCATAGAGAAAAATTGAATAGAATTTATGATTTCGACAGATATAAAATTGTCATGAACAGACGTGGAAGAAGGAAACCTAAACACTCAAATATCAAAAGTATACCAATTTCTTGAGACGTTGGAGCTGATTAGGATATTAATAGATCAACCAAACAATGTACCTTCCAATCATACGTAATCGCCGTAATTCGTACACAGCCGTTTTTATTAATTTCTGACTTTTCACTTGTTGTTGGATTTCTAGGCATCGAAGCGTGATGTTAAATCCCTTCCTCAAGACTTGGGCTAACAAAAATGAAATGTTTTTTCAAATGCGAGCGGTAGTTCTAGAAATAAACGCGTTCAAACAAACAAACTCTTCAAATTTATTATATTACCTCTTTATTAATAGTATAGATATAGATTAGTAGAAGCGTTCCACGGTTTCACCCCCATAGTTTCCGGTCCCTTGGGAATACGGGCATAAAATATATCCTATTTCACCCGGGGATAGTGTAGCTTCTAATATAAAGTGTTGCTTGAACATTAACTTGTATTTTATTTTAATAGTCAACCAGACAGACAGACAAAAGGTGAAGGAACAAGTGACTTTTGTTTTTATGACAACCAATATAAATCTATGATAATAAAGGAGTTTGTAACATTCCTCCCGGCTTCAGTCCATTTGCTCTATGAGGCGATGTGGTGGGCGTACTGTTCTCTTACTACGCCTCAACACCGGCGTCTGCTCGAGTGTTGGCGGTGAGTAGGAAACGGTCTCAATTGGAGGTTGACTCAATGGAGTTGAACTGGCACCAGGTAGTACTTGATGTGGTGTGGAAGTCCATGACGATGGTTTCATCGAAATGTGTGGCTCGTTGGTTGGTGACTGAGCTACGCTTGCATTGGGACGTATGTGGTCGGCGTGTCTGCGCTTTAAGACTCCTTCTGGAGTTCTAACCACATAAGAATACCTGTGTTTTCTTTCCTCAATGATAGCCGGTTTCCACTTATTTTCTAGTTTGGTACGGATGTACACTGCTTCCCCATTCTGGAAATTCGGCGTCTTTTGTTCAGATTGAATATTCGCTTGTATGTTTTTATATCGCAATGCCCTTCTCATATTTGGCTTCACATTATCCAGTAAGCAGTTTAGCTGTCTGCCGAACATCATTTGGGCTGGGGACTTTCCTGTGGTAGTATGCGGTGTGTTGCGATATGAAAAGAGAAAGTTTTGAAGTCTCTGTTTTAGGTTTCCCCTGTCTGCTTCACTTGACGCCATTCTGGATTTAAAGGTTCGCACGAGTCGTTCGGCTAATCCATTGGTTCTTGGGTGGTATGGTGAAGATGTTATGTGCACTATGCCCTTTGACTTGTAATACTCTCGAAAGTCTTTGGAAGTAAATTGAGGTCCATTGTCAGAGACAATAATTTGAGGCAATCCAAATGTAGTAAAAATGGCATCTAGTTTCTCACACAACGTTCTGGTGGTTATCTTCGCCATAGGTTTAATTTCTATCCATTTTGATAATGCGTCTGCCAGCACTAGCCAATACTTGCCCTCAAAAGGTCCGGCAAAGTCGACGTGAACTCTTTCCCATACCTTTTCTGGAATCGACCAAGAGTATAGAGGAAGTTCTGAGTTGTTGGGTCTATTTTCCTGGCACTTCTGGCATTTTTTTACAAAATTTTCAATGTCTTCTTCGAGTGTTGGCCACCAAACATAAAAACGTGCAAGAGCTCTCATTGCAGAAATTCCAGGATGGCCAATATGCAAATAACATAGTACTGTACTTCTTAATTTACTAGGTATAACAGTTCTACCTTGCCACATGATGACCTTGTTCTCTATAGACAGTTCACTGCGTTTTCTGATAAACGGTTTCAGATCGGTCTGTGAACAGTCAAACCAGTCGGTTTTGATTAATTGCAGGACTTGCTTTAGTGTGGTATCGTTTTTCGTTTCTTCCCTAATATGCTCTTCACTTAAGGTTAAGTCGTTCATTTTATTATGTTGAATCAAATCCGTGATTTTGCATATCGAAACCTCTGGATAGTTCGGTTGTTCAGTGCTATTTGGCATTCTGGATAGATAATCAGCAATGATGTTATGTTCCCCTTTCCTATAAATTATGTCATAATCATAATTTCCAATCACGAGTGCCCACCTCACAAGTCTATTATTAGCAATTTTTGGGAGAATTCGTTGTGGGCCCAATATGTGAATAAGTGGTTTGTGGTCAGTTACAAGTGTGAACTTTGTACCTCTGAGATATTGATCGAATTTTTGAATGCCATAGAATATTGCTAATGCCTCGCGGTCTATAACGGAATATTTGCTTTCAGCCGGTTTAAGTTTTCTTGACCCGAATGCAATAGGTTGTTCGATTTCTTTATCCTTGTGGTATAAGACTGCGCCTACTCCTTTTTCTGAGGCGTCGCAGGAGAGGTAAAGAGGTCGACATTCATCAAACGCAACAAGCGATTTAGATCTTGTTATTAATCTCTTAGTTTTAATAAATATTTCGTTCTCATGATTAGTCCATTGCCATTTTCGGCGGTCACCAGTTAGTTCATGTAAATCGGCGCATTCGCTGTGTAGGTGTGGGATAAATCGTTCATAAAAGTTTATGAGTCCTAAGAACGCCCTAAGTTCTTTGGTATTTGTAGGCGGTGGTGCCTTCGAAATTGCTTCTATTTTAGATTTTGTTGGTCGTACTCCATTTTTGTCAATAATATGTCCTAAATATTCGATTTCTGGTTGTAAGAAAGTGCATTTTTTTAGATTTACTTTCAGTCCGGCTTGTTTCAATTTCTTGAAAACCATTGAGAGAGTCTGAATGTGTTCTTCGTCATTTTCCCCAGTAATGGCAATATCATCAAAAAATACAGCGACATTTGGTATACTATTGAGTAGCTTGTCAAGAAAATGTTGGAAAATTGAAGGCGCTGTTGCAATACCAAAAGGCATTCTGTTGTAGACAAAGTATCCTTTGTGGGTTGATATTGTTAGGTACTTTTTTGATTCAGGTGATATTTCAAACTGTAGGTAAGCATCCTTAAGGTCGATTTTCGAGTATTTATCCCCATGTGCCAGACGTTGTCTTAACTCATCAAAAAGGGGTACGGGATGAGTATGTTTGATAAGTACCGGGTTTATCGTTGTTCGGTAGTCGCCGCATATCCGTACTTGGCCATTTGGTTTCAAAACATTGACTGTGGGTGTGGCCCATTCTAAGGGTGTCCTGTTGGGATCCACTTCTGTTATTATTCCTTCGCGTAGAAGCCGTTCTAGTTCTATTTCTATGTTCTTGCGTATGCTGAACTTGATGGGCCGTGCTGGCAGATGTTTTGCTTCACTGCCAGGTTTGATGTGGATGTTCACTTGATAATTCTTTACCTTCCCTAATTTATTGTCAAATAGGTCGTTGTAGGTAGCTAGCACGGCACCCAGTGATGTGTCTGTGGTACGTTTGATAGAATAAACCGGTTTCGGAAATGTCATTTCGTACATTTCGCTCCATTGTAATCCGAAAAGTATAGGATCTGCTTTGTCCATGACGACAACAGGTAATATTTTTTGTATGTTGTTTAGTTCAACTGTTACGTCTGTTATACCTTTCGGTTTCAGTTTAAAATTGCAATAGGCTTGGAGTTTCGGCGCCTTCAACAATGCTGGGGCTCCAATCTCTTTCCACATTTTAGTAGAAATTATTGAGTAGATTGATCCAGGGTCCCAGTCCATCGTGCATTTTACACCATTGATGATAACGTCAATTTTCTTGCAGCGAGATGTTTTTTTTTTAATGATGTAGACAGGGTTGGTCATGCTATCACTTTCTTCTGCGGAGGAGTCTGTTTCTGACGATGCCGTTGATGGGGTCTCTGATGTCTCCGTTCGATCGTTAAGCTTCTGTATTCTGTTGTTTTTGTCTGTCTTGTTTTTGCGTTGTGAGTGTCTGGGTTGTGATGATAAATACGCTCTACCTGATTTAATACATACACTTTCAAAATGTCCTGTCATCTGACATGCTTGACATTGGTGGTTTTTTGCTGTGCAGTGCTCATAGTCATGTATGTCTCGCTTTCCGCATCGTCTGCATTGGTCTAGACGTAATTTCCTGGGTGTTTCGTTGTTGACCGTAGTAAGAGTGCGTTTGCTTTGTCTCTTCTGTTTGATTCTGTTAATATAGTCACTGAGTTTGTTACTTTCGGTGCTAATTTCGTTCTCTGCGGTTTCGCGTGACTGGGCAACTGTAAATATTTCTGCAAATGTTATCTCTCTCGTTTTGCTATCACCTGTGATTTCGCGTAGTTCTGGCCATTTTTGTTTTAAATCTATCTCCAGCTGTGTGTGGTTCAACCCAGTTGCGAACCGATCACGGAGTTGCCTCTCCAGTAAGGTCCCTTCATAGCCGCAGTGTTTTGAAAGTTCTTTCAGTCTATTAGAATAATGTTCCATTGTTTCGTCGGTTTCTCTCGTAGAGTTCCAAAAATCAATTAGGGCTTTGTATCGCGTTTTCTTTGTTCTATACAAATCCAAAAATTTCATTTTTATGTCGTCGTATGTCGCTGTGTCAAAGTCAGGAGTTAACGCTACTTTCAGCTCATGGTATATTTCCGGTGTAATGCAGTTTATGAGTAGGTCTTTTTGAAAATTAACACACTCTTCACCCCATATCCGGCATTTCGCTTCAAATAGGTCCACAAAGTTTTCTGCAGCGGTTGTGTCGGGGTTAAATTTATCGCACTTGAAGTGCTTGACAATGTTATGTTTTGACGTAGAAGGTGCTGCGTTATCATCGTTGTTAGACACGCTGCTGTTTGTTGAGGGGCATCCTTGGTGTTGTTGCTGTTGAACGAGTTGTTGTAAGAGGACTGTTAGTACCTTTTGTTGTTCCTGTTGTGCGGTAAGGAAAGCCGCGAATTGTTCAGTATTCATGTTGTTTGGATACTGATAACACAATTTGCCTCGTCGCCAATAATATAAAGTGTTGCTTGAACATTAACTTGTATTTTATTTTAATAGTCAACCAGACAGACAGACAAAAGGTGAAGGAACAAGTGACTTTTGTTTTTATGACAACCAATATAAATCTATGATAATAAAGGAGTTTGTAACAGCTTCTCAACAGTGAGATAACTTTTCAAATCGGTTCAGTAGTTTCGGAGCCTATTCAATGCAAACAAACAAACAATCAAATCTTTCCTATTTTTTGATATTATTAGTGTAGATAACTGCCTAGATAGATATACAACGTCGATTAATTAAGTATAGGTAAGGTAGAAATGGCAAGTGTTCACAAAATAAATATGAAACTACTTTTATGATTCAGATCTTGAACTTTGTTGCTGAAAATATAGACAGGAATGTTGTCAAATACTTCCGGTCAAATATTTGTTTTATTCATGATTTTGATCACGTTTTTTATTTTTTCTTTCCTAGCCTGCTCTGAACCACTTCTAAAGTCCTGAGCAATGGCCTTTCACTCTATCCATCTTAAGGAAGCCCTTGCGTCCGTCGTCGTTCTAGTTTGTACTGAATGTATACACAACGTCCCATCATCTCATACGTGGTTTGCTGCTACCCCATCTTATCGTTTTAGGTCAGTGAAGTATTTTTGATCACAGTTAGGCCCAGTTTATTGGGATTTATGCGCCAGACATGTTATGCCTAGTCCCTTCTACAAAAGTATATTTTAAACATATCATATATCCAATATATTTGTTAAAAATACGTGATTACTTAATTGAGAAATTTGAGTGATGAATTATTTTTTTACATAATTTCTTTCAAGTTTTTGAATACCTACATATATTTATTTATTTAGGCCATTTATTTATTGAAACACCCGACGCCACCGCCACCCATTCCAAAAACGGAATGAATGAAAGGAACGAGTTCATTGAATTTTCCAATTCGTTTCTGGCAATACTGACTTTTTTAGTCTATGACTCCCACTTACATTCCAATACACGTAAAATTCTATTGATTTTCCAGTTTTCTAAGCAAAATTCGAATTTATACCAGTGATTACAACTGATATTTCTCCTATTTCTTTAACAAAAGAACAGATCCTTGTTTCAAAATTTAATTTGTAGCCATCCTTTTTCCAAAACAAAGAATTATATGGGTACATCGAAAGCATTCAATTTATTTTCTGTATGAAACCAGAGCGTTTAAAAATAAAACTACCATAGACAACATTCGTGTGCTTTTCGAGTCTGCCATGTTTTGTCCTATTTGTCGCGCTTGATCAACGCGTTCGCGTTTACTGTTCAAAACTGTTATTTTCTGAATGTATTACGGGCTGTGTTTTGTTTACAAATAGTGTAGTTATTGGTGTTGTAATTATACTGTTTAAACTTTTCATCTGGTAATCTCTTGGATACTTGTGAGTGCGACAGTGGAGTTCGTATTTCATAAAATTTTATATTCGCTTGCTGGCCATCAACTGTCTACATTCAGAGCCATTCCGTCGTAATTTTTGTAACATTCTGATCGGTATTAGTAATTTCATAATATTTTGTCGGTCGTGTCTGTGACGCAACCCACGTGCACATATTATAGCGAGCATCTCATGCACATTTGTTATTATTTTGTTCGCGAGTTCGATTCGGAGCAGTGAGGATCGGATCGGCGAAGGGAAACCGCGTCGTGCGTCTTGCTCGCTCGCGTCGAGTTCGGTTGAATTCATTAATTTGTGGGTATTATTGGACGGTGATTTCTAATCGGGTGTGAATTAAATAGTGCGGGATAGTGTTGTTGGTCGATGTGATTAGGTGCAGCGCACACGTGACACGGGACGAGTGTTTGGGTGTCAGTCGGCTGCGGCTCGCGGGCGCCGCTACAGTCGCCTGCAGTGCGGAGCGCGACGGGCGTTAGAGGTGAATCACCGCTCGGTGCCGTTTTGATCGTGCTTGTTTACCCGCGTGTGCATAAGTGCGTGGAGCGGAAGTGCAAGGCATGTGCGCCGCGCGTTGGCGCCGATGACACCGCCGTCCGGGGCGACGGCGTTTTGAGCGCGAGTGTGTGATAGCTATGTTCCTTGGGTTATGAGTGTGTGACAAAGTTGTAGTGTGCTGAGGACACTGGAGCCCCTAGACGGAGTTGGGCCCGCCGGGGCGGCCCTAGTGCTTCTCGGGGCTCCGCACGAAGGCAAAATGGCTGCGTGGAACCGCCACCACCATTTCAACATGCTCATGGATGAGAATGCCAAAAATAAGTGTAAGTATAATGTTGACAATCAAATTTTGCAGCAAGACCAACAATAAACATGATTCTGTAGCATGTAGTCACAAAATTTGGCATGGTAGTTAGCTTAGGTAGACAAGTTTTCCTCCTTCATTACAGCATGGATCCATAGATGTACATTTCACCATATTTACTGCCAAATACAACCTTATCAAAAGAGATTACACTGTGACCAGTCAGTCGTTCCTGTAGAAAATAAATAGGTAGCATTTTTTTGCCAGAATAGCACTTTTATCATTTGTAGGGTAGATGTATTTTTCTGCTAAGTTTGTAGAATACTAGAGAAATAGATCACAAATCTTTATTCACTGAAATATTTGTGTTTATTTTCAACCCCATTGAACCAAAATGACCAATGAATTATGACAAAAAAAAAGTTGAACTGCCTTCCTGTGTTTAAACTGTATGTAACAGGAGACATTGACCCCTGGTTTAAAAAAAAAAGGATCAGCTTTTTTAATACCACCTTAGGGGTCAAATGGGCTTCAGGTTAGTGATCTTTGAACCCCAACAGATTAAAATAATTGCAGTGATTATTTGATAGAAATAGCAGCATCCAATCAGATTACTGAAACAAAAACCATATGTTATCGGATTTTGAAAGTTTTCAGGTAAAGTCTTAGGCCAAGCGGACTCCAGATCACCATGTTTTTTTTTTTGTGTAATTAAAGTAGGTTTTAAGCACAAGTTTTTTTTTTGTGGTGATTTTAGCTGCAGCAAATTATTATCAGAACATTAAAGACTTCTCCCAAAGATGAAGTTTCTAGACTCTCAAGCTCCGTCCCTTACCTCTGTGTTAAACAATCCCTTTTGATCTTACCCCAGTCTGCAACAATCCAAGTGGATCAAATCACATGGACCCTTGATTCATTGGACATAACACAATTTTCCATGTTATGACCTATATTTGTACAAAAGGCTAAACAAATGCAGGTTAATAATTCCCTGCGGGTGTACATTGTTGAATGGACACAGCCCTCTGTGACCCACCTGTAGGCTAAGTACATCCTGCCCTACATCCCTTTGACCCCGATTTTCTGTTGGCATTCTGTTGAGTTGCACTGTTTTCCAATATGAGCTCTGTAGTTCAAAATGTCACACCTGAAACTTCCCACTAAAACCTCATATGTAAGATTTCCACTCGTAGGTAGCATTCCGTATATTCGAAAGCGGCGAAACCAACTCAAGAATTTCGTACGCCGACATGAAAATATCACGCCGTAATTAAAGTTTTAAATTCGGTGTCCTACATTTCGTAGTCATCAATCAATCAACAACAACAAATAACATACGCCAGTTGCCGCGTATGTTACTAATGAAATAACCTTACAACAAATTATTTTTACATTGTAAATACCTATTTGATTGTTTTATGACATCATTTGGGGCGAATTATGATCGGTCCATATAGCCTCGACCCTAAAACTGTTTAACGCGGCGTCGACCTCCCCAACCTTTAACCTAATTCTGTGTTCAACCCTCGCAGAGAGATGCTTGCTGCTTGCATTGATGCTTCTATTCGATAACTCGACTGTTCATCTTCAGTAAGAGTTCATCGAATGCGTCGATCGAGCATATCGATTGGGTGAATCACATAATTTGATGCTTATATTTATTTGTTTACATACGGCTTCAGGAACGTTATTAACCACATCTGTTATTTCATTAAAATTCATTCTGTAATTTAATAACGATCTCTGTAACATCAAACAGCAGTATTGTCAGTGTGATGACCTGCTTTAAAGTCGGTAACACCTATATTTTATTCGACTTTCCGGTGGTGATGCCCGCGACTCTCACCTCCCACGCTTTTGGCACTACACCGGAGATCGTTGCATTTGCCAGTTCTAAATAACACAAAGACTGCTCTTAATACCCAGTTTCTCGGAAAATCGGGACATGCTACCCCTGATTTAAACGAACATTTATAGTTCAATAATTTAATACAATATCCGATTACGTAAAATGATCGACAATTTATAACTGCTGCTAAACCGAAACAAATAACATATTATGTATGTATTGCAAAATTAAGTAATAACTTAATGCCATTTCATAATTCAATATTAAATAAATGATTCACAAAAAAATATGAACACGGACACTTTATTTCAAATATTACGTAAAAAAAAAAAATAGAAGCTAGGTAGCCATCTTGCCAGCTGTTTGCACTGTTTACGGGTGAACGTTCTTTGTAAATAATCATCAGGGATTTCCGTAGAAGCCTTTTGGCTAAATGCGAAATCTTCCTCGCTTACAAGGATAGGGACGAAGACTTCAGGTAAATTTGCCAACAACCTATTTGAGATTCATGAATGCGAAATAAAACATGCTAATTTTTCTCAGAATGTTTGAGGAAACAAATTTTTTGTCGAATGAATTAAAAGTAGCAAATCCGTCTCGCGACATAAACATTATAAAAGAAAACTGGACAGGACTAAACAGTATTCAAAAAATCTGGGGTACTGAAATGCCGATGAAAATTGTAATGCCGTTGGTCGGGCCGCAGCTTGGGATCCGAGTGCCAAATATTTACGGCGGTCGTTTATGCCGGAACCATCGGCGGTCTCGCATTTTTTCTGCCGCGATCAACTTTCATTCACTGTCTGAAAGCTGTTGCTACGCGGATGCTGGCCTCACGGTGCGCTGTCATTAAAACCAAACGCTCGTGCACCGCCGTCATGTAGATGATATCGTGTTGTTTGGAAAGTGGTCGCTTACAAGACTTACATTATTTAGTTTTGTACTTTGTGCCGATACCGGCTCGCTGCTTACAAGATTATGAGAATATATTACCTAGATTGCTTAGTTCAATCAGGGTCAATTATGATGATTTGAAAAAAATCTGATAACTTTTAAACGTTGCCTTTATCGAACGGTACCTGCAGAGTGTACGAAAAAACGATAAAAAATTAATGTGTTCACATGATAACGAAGCCGATTACTAACCAGTTACTTACACGTTGGTGGGAGCGGAGTCGGGCCGCTTCGCGAGTCACGCCGGCCGGTGAATGGTCACCTTTCTCCGACACACAGTCTAGACAACTTCGTTACGACCCGTGAATGAATTTCACATCGGAATGCGGAACGACGATTTATCGTTCCCCACCAAAATTGTCTGTACGCATTGTGCCGGTGAAATTGTCTCGAATAATTAGAAATTTATTAGGTCAGAAGTCGTAATAAAGTAACATTAAGCCCAAGAGAGCGCCGCGTTTAAATGAAATTCAGAGTAAAACGAAATTAAGTTAACACGATTGTTTGAACAAGAAATATATTTGTCAATCATGCTATACAGGCGGTAATTCCTGTTAAAACACAACAAACATGGTTAATTACGAAACAATTCCGTCAATCAATACGCTCGCTAAATATTAGAGTTCAATAAAAGTCATTCGGGGTAGTTATTCATACATTATGGCAGCCGAGAACAATACGCGGGCAGCGTGGGCATGGTGTGTGGGCATTCAGGTACCCTATGCAAATGGTTAAGATTTCTCCGGCGGGCCAGTGGTCGCGCCCCATTATTTTCTGCGACCACGATTTCATTGCGCACTAACTAGGTATTTACAGTTTTAATTGGATTAGTCTCGCCTAACACAAAACATATACATTCGACTACACGTCCGACGTATTACTTAAATACCTATAATTAATCATCTGCCTGTCTACGCCTAGCCTTTTCTCAACTATGTTGGGGTCGGCTTCCAGTCTAATCGGATGCAGCTGAATACCAGTATTTTAAATGGAGCGACTGCCTATCTGACCTCCATAACCCAGTTACTGGGTAATACGATACCCCTTGGTAAGACTGGTTCTCAGACTTTCGAGCTTCTGACGACCTGTAACGACCGTCAAAGATCCACAAACGTGCTTTCCGAGGCACGGAGGGATCTTGGTATGTAAAGATGATCACCCATCCACGGACCAATCGCTTCAAGCGTAGCTTAACCTGATTGATCAACTCGTGCGGCTGTTTGTTAATAACTATCCTCAAAAATAAAAATAAATTAATAAATAAAACTCTAGAAAGTGTATCTGAAATCAATATGGTAAAATCTGAAAGTATTATGTATACGGTGTCCCTACTGAGAGGTTTATAAGTAAAATAAATTAAGTATTTTATTATAACTATGGTACGAAGTTGACGAAGTATAACGGAGTCAGCCCTAAAGTGCCCCTCGGTGTCATCGACCGGCAGCTAAGGTTTTTGCGCGTCCAACGGTGCTGTTATTTTAATAATAATTGAATGAGTATGGAAAGCATCATGACTTAACGGTAACTGGTGAATGTGATAAATCAACTTATGTCTGATGAAATATCGTTTAAAAAAAATGCACTCACTTTTATTTTTGAACAGCAATAAGAAGTCATATTAAATTAAACTTAGTTACCAAAATGCTCATAACTAAAGTAATTGACTAAGCTAATTAGGTACCTACAGAAAACTATACAGATTTTCATCAGTCACACGCCAATACAATATTTTGATCAGTTTATCTGAGAGTGCCAACTGTGACACGTTTATTTATTTTGCGACCTTCACACTCGAGTGTTCATTGCCCTTAGCTCGACTTCCTGTTCGAGACCTTTCAAGACCAAGCTAAATTGATCGTCATTTAACGGATATCAGAAAGCACTCTTTAACTTGGGGGTAGATTTCAAATTAAGAAGACGTAATTAATCTCGTGACCTAAAAATCTGCTTTAAAATTGAGTAATTGGATCAATTGTGAGTGATTCAGGCATGTTGAAGTATCTTGTTTCGTATTTATAACATAAAATATGAACAATGAGTAATGCCGGTGTCCGTTTTGGTGGTGTTGCGCTTGCGCATCCCCATCGGGCCTCAGCGTCGTTGACCGCCGACGGTTTTTGCACATCGACGCCGCAGCGGTGGCCGCTTGCACAATCTAGAACGACACACTTATCTCGCTCGGATGCTGGACAATGGTCTGCGTCGGTGTCTTGAGATCTTAAGTAAATGGTCCACCGAATATCTATGACGCATTTGATATTTCAAATAGGCGGTGAGGCCCTACTTCTTGTTTGAAAGGTTAGTTCTACAAAGTTCGATGTTTTCTTTGATCTTGGAGTTAAAAATAGATCCATGGAATAGTTAATGTTACATAAGAAAATCGTCCACCGAACTTAATTAACTTAATAAAAGTTAATTAAGTGCGGTGCAGTATCATTTTCGAACCGACGAAAAAACGGAGGAGGTTACTCAATTCGACGCGTATTTTTTTTTTTTTTTTTTTTTTTTATGTATGACCTCGCATAACTTTTTGCAGAGTAGTCCGATTTTGATAATTCTTTTTTTATTGGAAAGGGTATACCTCGAAGTTGGTCCCATATAAATTTCGAAGATAAATTCCAACCCTAAGGGTAAGAAAACAGGGGATGATTGATTGTTTACTCACAGATTTTAATACTGAGTCGTGTATTAAATCAAAAATTAAGCACGTAGTAATTAGTAGATTATAGCCACAAAAATTATAAAATAAAAACTTTTTAATAAAAAAAATTAACCACCGAAAAATAAAAAATAATAAACTAGCTTTGTCCAACCCCAATAAATAAGTTCGGAAGTCGGTGACTTTGGATATGTATTTGATTATATGTCACCGCCTTCCGAACTTATTTATTGGGGTTGGACAAAGCTAGTTTATTATTTTTTATTTTTCGGTTTTTCGGCGGTTAATTTTTTAATACGTAGACAGCTAACGCATACGAAAGTACCGACAATCGCGCTTTTGCTAAGGGGCGACTCTTGACGCAAAGAAAATCCTGGCGGAACACGCCACGATGAAGAAGGCTCCTGCACCTTTATAAACTTATTTCTAGTTTGAAGCCAAGCCACGGATCCAGACGATTAATTAATATTTAGCAACGTAAATAAATAATATCTGTTGCGTAACAACAAAGCGAATAATCAACAACGGGCCGGCGGAGCTCAAACGAAAGTTAATTAACAATAATATCGGTGTTATTGTTTTCTGACAATCTTTATCTTGTTTGACAGACAAATTGAGGAAATCGCGCTAAGTGATTTGTTGGGATTTACGAGTTCAAAACAATTGAGTGAAAGACCCTTCATTCATCGAAGATTAGCTGAACCGAACGAGACCGCACGCTTTTTGGTAAATTACTCGACTGCTGAACAGCTGTTCGTCCTAATTACACAGGAGGCGTGTTTAATTCATTAATTTCTTTGGCGTAAATCCTTTGTGGGAATTGGTCGTAAATTAAACAACTTACTTATAAATCTTCATGCTCTTGTTCCGTTACGGAATAAATATTTAACAGAACTACAGGCGGTAATAAAGCTCAGTATCGAGTTGTGTACTCAGTGGAATGCTATCCCACCGCCCGCGGTCGCTTTTTCCAATATATTGTCAACATAAACCAAGTAAAATATTTTAAACGACCGAAATCGCGCCAAATGTCGGTGACAAGTCAAGTTCAACAACACTTGTATAGATTTTGGGGTCCGATCCAATCCATCGCTTAGCGATCGATAAGATACACAATCGTTATCGCTTCCTTGTATCTGTCTATTCTAGTGTTGTGTCCACACTCGGTGCGTTTGCGCCGCGTCCTTTACGTTCTTTAAGAAACAGAAAGAGATAACACGACAAAGGAAAACGTTTGGCTATGTGTGGTTCGAGCGTGAGGCAATAACGGCGCGGGCGCGGTGTTTTCGCGCACGTTTCGCCCCCGCGCGGGCCCCGGGTGAACGGCCAGACAGGCGGGCGGCCGGCCGTTAAACCTGCCTTGGACCCGTCCTGTGGCCTCGCGGGCTTCGCGTGCTACCATCTGCAGCGTGCCGCGGTTGCCACACCGCCGCCGCCGACGACGTCTGTGATGATGTGACGCACTGACATGTGACAGCGCAACGCTTCTATTTTTAAATTGAATTAATGACATCCTTGCAACTTTACGACCTTCGTGCTTTAGAATATCTTTGACTTGTTGATTTATTGTCAACTGTTTTCTTTATTGAATTTATCCAAAACTTAAATTTCTATCTATCTGAATTATGTCGACAACGACAAGTAAAGGATAGAGACACGATACGAGTACGTAATTATTTGAGTTGCTGTACCTACATAAATTATGTTCTTTCCTCAAATTAGACATTCGCATGAAAATTATACGCCAAGTTTCTCGAATAAAAAAATTATGTCGCCTAATTAGGCACCCCAACAACAGTCTAATAATCACAATTTATGTGACGCAAAACTAATCAAAATGTTCTTTTTGTAAACGGTTTTATTTTTTCTACTCAATTTTCAATTAACACCTTTGTTGCTTTGCCACTCACAAAAAAATTCGATAAAAACAATCGCAGATACAAGATAGTAACCATATAATTTAAGTCAATAAGCATTGTTTACTAATGAGAATGATATGAATATGTCATGATATAAAATTAATACAGATTACGTACACAATAAGACGTCCCCATTTACTATCGCACACTTCATTAAATGGGTCACATTCTGATGCATTCGATTCTATTTCCCTCTCGGGCCGAGCGTGCGGGCCAAGGTGATGTTTATGCGACGCGCCCGCCGACCCTGCCACTATGAAAATCTACTGGATGCATTATTCTTCTGCCTAAGTGCTTAATAGAATACTCGCTGAATAATTCACAAGTTGAAGACGGCTAATAAAAGCGTGCTCGACAAGACGGTGGCGGTCGATATGTAAAGAGATGAGATCTATTCAGGAATAATATCGCGGTTGTTTACGGTGCGGCTCTCGGTTGGATTGCCTCGCAACGGTCGCTAGTTTGCCCGCAGCTCAGACGGACGCGATGGGGGGACACAGGTGGTATGGAGCGAACGTCTGCGTCGGTGCTTTTTCATTCTTTGTTTGCGTCGAGGATTTGCATACAATCGGAGAAATTGCGTGGCTGGTAGCAACCGAGAAAAAAGGAATTCGTGTAGTTTTATGCATATGACTGTACGAGGTGCGGGTCCTGCGCTTTTTTACCCTAATACTCCAAAGATATTTATGAATAATAGCTCTGCGGGAAATATGTTGTTCCTCTTAGTAGACTAACTACTAACTTTTTAAAGTACGTAATTGGATTTCTTCTAGATTACGTTTCAGTTATTCTTATCTTATTATGTTACAATGCGACGTCACAGCTTGAAAACTTATTTAAAAGTAAAACAACGTAAGTAATAATTCTCGACATGGAGATTTGATAGTAAATCGTTCACCGATAAGCATGGGCCGATCGGTCGGTCAGTGTATGGTTTACCGACGCGTTTGTCATCGGAATCACGTGGCCTTCCGTTCGGTTATTACTAGCAAGCATTGGTTTCGCGCGTTAGTTGTGGCGGGCTGGCCGCGCCGACATAGCGTCCTTACCGACGGAGACGTGAAGTGCGCATCAACGCCGCCACGTGTATAAACATTGTTTCACAACAATAACACGCGGGTGACGCGGGCAAGGACGCCGACGATGCCGGCCCACCGCTCACCGACGCATTGATTCTTTAACAACTACGTTCTGTGCTCATCCACTAACAAATAATCAAGTGTCCACAGTTCTAGACGGTGAAAAAAACACGATGAGCGCATTTGCTTGTTTGCGTCCACTTCGGACGAGGATTTCATACGATGTTTGGATTGCTCAAGTGCTTCTTTGTGACTTAAAACGCTAATTTAGTGATTTTTCGTGTAGTGCAATTTACAATTTAGCTTAGTTTTAAGTAGTGATGGATACCTACCACGAAAGTGAACCTGGCAATAGTAAGTTCCACATTGTTATCGTGCATAGTTCCCCGAGTGGCATTGCTACCAGTAATGCGTCAAGGAGATCGCCTTAATGGATTCCTCGAAGTCTCGACTCGAGAACTGCGCAGTTACATCGAACTACGATCGGTCATATACATATACTTTAGTTTAATTCCATGACACGGTTTTAATTCGACCTTGTGCTTAATAATACTAAATTAAAGTTCACACTGAATCCACAACAAATTCACTTGTAGGAGAAAACAGTGATAGACACAGTGATATCCCAAGATGGAACAATTTGTTGGTATTCCGTTTTAATTATAAACAACCGACTGAGTCGTATTATTTGACATTTTCCTATCACATTATTTCCTAGTTTATAATCATAAGACCGACGTTATCTAGCGATATTAGTTTGTTATTGGTTGCTAACCGCGCGAGAGATATCAATTGAGCACAAAACTTAATTAAAAACAATAGTTGAGTATGTGGACATAAGGCGTTCAATTAGTTTACACTGAAAATTACAATTGCGGTTCGTAAATAACGAACGCCGGTATCTTGCACCTCCCACGCCAATGTACAGGAGGCTAGTCACATTCCTGACATACCTACCACAGGTTGTCGGCCGACCGCGGCCGGTTCCGAACGTTTCGCACAGCGATGACGTAGAGACGCGTCTCCGGTCGTTCGTCGGCCGGCCCGATACATTCGTCACATACAACCTTTCCACACCTCCCTTCGCACCACGACAATCCGATCTCCAAAGGGGAATACGACCTTGTCGCAGAGGTCTACATACCCTGGCCGGCTAAACTGCGCAGTTTAAATGCAAACTTGTTATAATATCACTGATCGTCCGTCGCCGCTCGGGTACAGAAATCGCGTGCGCTTTCGCCGCGTGCCGCCTTTCTACGCCGAATTGTCATAATATGGTCCTAATGTATTTATCGTTTGAGTCATGAAAGGGAAACGGCGTTGTGCCTTTTTTTCATTGGCAGATAATCAAATTGAAAAATATGTGTATTGTACTGACATGGGAAGAAAATGAATTTGGTAGGGATCTTATTTTATTGACGTTCTTAAATGTCTCTTGGAAAGAGTAGGCTTTCTGACAGAGACAAATACGTTTGTTAGATGTTGAGTCGTTTTGGTACGGAACTAAGAATGTTTATAATGCTAATAGGCGGATGCGGCCTGATTTTCAATCGGAGCGGAGTCGTACATCCATTCATCTGAGCGTCCGGATAGTTGAGTTATCCGGATGTAGATAATTTTAACATATTTATGTATGCCACGAGAATGTTATTGGTTTAACGATTCTGTCATGCGTCTTGGAAGATGCATACTATTGACAACTGACTACTAGTCTTGCTATGTTCAATTAACTGAACACTGACTAGCCTACATAAATACTGATTCTGCCGTCATCCTTTCAATGCAAACATGTTTTATTATGAATCACTACGAGTATTTCTGATCGAGAGCTCTATCACTCCATATAAATATAATGATCTCTTATAATAAGATAAAATTATGCCCATTTGAAAAAAAAAAAAACAATTAAGTTATTCTTATTTACTTATACTGCGCCTATAATAGAAGTTTCTTTTAGGTTTTTACTTAATTTCTTTAATCGACACAGCGCAATTCTCATTTTATACATTTGGTAATTTTAAACATTAGGTCACATACTTTAAAAAAATCTTAGAAACCCAGCTTTTTCAAGAATCGGAAATTGCTGGTCAAGATTACGTGTCAGCGTGCTTATTTATAGTTACGCAATTGTATAGATGATGGAACTTTGATCTTTTAGAAATACATACGTACAAATTATGTTACTGACATATTGACTTGGAAATTTTGCAGTTGAATATCTTCCAAGACATCATAATGATCCATAAACTCTTTACCAATGCATTCCTCAGAAGTTCCAGAATTATGATGAACGGCACTGCACTCACATTCATTTATTGTCAGTTAATCGATCACACTATTTAGACCTACACCTGGACAATTACAGTAAATCATCAAACCGTATAGACCCTTGACCCGAATATACTAGCTAGCCCGCAAACAGTACTTAAACTTAAATGCAAATCTTTGTATTAAAAACAAACTGAACAAACAAAATGTTTATTTGCACCTTGTCATACAAATACCCGAGTTCGCAAAACCATTTTCGCACACAAGAGTACACATTTCACAATAAACTACAACTACGCAGTTGCATGCTCGTTGTTGCACATGTGTGTGTGATGATAACACAACGAATGCGTGAGCGCATACGTACGTGATAATAGGCCTGATAGCCTACCAATATTGACGCTACCTTAGTTTGATCGTGTGATTTTTAAAACTGTATAATGTTGGTAAGGAAGTGTTTTTGATTAGGCTTACTTAACGAATTACATCTTTAATTAAGGTATTTTGAACATCTTTCTGCACTCCTCTTTTTCAATATCGGGGGTCAATTGGGAGCCTCGAAAGAAACACAATCCCAACCAATGACAATCTTAGGGCCTCCTAGGGCGTACTGGGAGCCTCGCAAACCAAAAGTGACCGGCTTATCGTTTCACTTTATCCTTACCAGCATAAACACAAATGCATGAGAGTAGAAGTTATCAATTAAGACAATTTTGAAAACACTACACCCAGAATGGTACTACTGTAACCGCGCTTCTTAAAGTAACTGACGACATCCGCTGGGCAATGGAGAATAAGTCCCTTACCGTCCTTGTATTGCTTGACTTTAGTAGCGCCTTCAACTCAGTGGATTTCGACATTTTACTAGGTATCCTCCAATCTATCAATTTCTCTTCTTCCACTTTAGCCTGGTTCAGTTCATATCTCCGAGGACGCTCTCAGTGTGTTCGCCTAGAGGAGTCCTTCTCTGACTGGTGTAGCCTCACTGAGGGTGTTCCTCAGGGTAGCGTTCTCTCTCCTCTATTGTTTTCAATTTTCATAAACCTTGTTACCACAATAATTTCCTCTAATTTTCATCTCTACGCAGATGACTTGCAGCTTTACCGGCATTTTACTGTAGATAGCGCGGGCTCTGCACTTGCTGCAATGAATCATGACCTGGCTTGCATCAGCGTCTGGGCTAAGTCTTTTGGTTTGCAAATTAACCCAACTAAATCGCAGGCCATGATCATAGGCAGCAGATTCGTTCGCAATGCGTCTGATGTTGCATCTCTGATGCCTTTATATCTCGACGGTGTTCGCATTGACTATACTGAAACCGCTAAAGATCTGGGTGTAGTTATCGACTCCAATCTTTCGTGGCGTGCTCAGGTCAATGAGGTCAGTCGAAAGGTACATTTCTCATCTCATTCGTTGAAATGCCTTCAAAGTCTCCTGCCTCTGAAGACTAAAATTTCTTTGGCACAAACACTTATTCAGCCGATTATAGATTATGCCGACGCTTGCTACTTGGATGCTACTGAGGAGCTATTAAACAAGCTTGAGCGCCTGCAAAACCTGTGCATTCGCTTTGTTTTCGGTCTTCGAAAGTATGACCACGTTTCTCATCTTCGCAAGGAACTCAAGTGGCTCCCAATCCGCCTTCGCAGGAACACTCGGATTTTATGTCTCCTCTTCAACATCCTACACAACCCTTCTTATCCTTCCTACCTGCGTGAGCGTTTTTCTTACGCTCGTCCTAGTGACGCACCGTGTAGATCACACCTTAGATCCCTCCTTAAGTCCCATCCCCATAAAACTAGTTATTATTCTTATTCCTTCTCTGTCCATGCTGTAAGATTGTGGAACTCACTTCCGCCTAGCATTCGTGACTTAAAAACTATTTCCACATTCAAATGTCGAGTAAAAGAGCATTACCTTTCCTCTTAATTGTGTATGTATATAAATATGCAGATATATATAATAGTTATATATTTTATCGTTATGTATTTATTTAAGTATAAGTATGTAAATTTTCTGCATTATATGTGTAAGTATATTTTAGTTTAAGACGTCACATATTCATATTTTCTCTCCTTGTTCTCACACACTATTGTCTACATTTCTTTTTCATTTCTCCTTTCGCAGGTCTGCTGGAAGAAATTTCTAAAGAAATAAGCAGTACCTTTGTACTCATTGGTTGTTTATGCTGTCTC
The DNA here is from genome assembly GCA_949987655.1 of Polymixis flavicincta. NCBI lineage: Eukaryota > Metazoa > Arthropoda > Insecta > Lepidoptera > Noctuidae > Polymixis > Polymixis flavicincta. Next base: position 17,925,629 of record OX465184.1, read on the forward strand.
TTCTATGTATTTTACTGTGTGTACATAAATAATAAAATAAATAAATAAATAAATGGTGTCTTGGAAAAAGTTTTTAATTGGCAGCTATATTTACTCGATGTAGTTCAATCCTAACAGTCGTTAAACGTTAATCAGCTTACTAGGCCTTTTGTAAGAACTGTTGCACCTAGATGCACAAGCAATTGTTAATTGACTTACAGTATCCTCTTCACCAACTAAACTACAAAATTGCTTAGAAAACGAGTTCTTGTTTGGGGACAATGCAGTCATGTTTTAAATAATTTGTGAAAAAATGTATACTGAAGTGCAATAAACTGGATTAACCCTTCATTCGCTTTCGCTTGTAATATTACCCCTTTATTCGGTTATTACCCTTTTGAAGTTGGACGAACTGTGCCCCTGCTATTCCATGAAGCGAGTTTATATCGGCTTAAAATAAGTAAACCGGTTTCAAGAACTCATTATATTTTTATAATTCCAAACTGCTGCGAATATTTTATCTCTATAAACCCCTGTTTATCCGACACCTGTTGCTTCAATAAAACGAAATGACTTCAAAAATTAGGTCCGATTTAAATAGATATCTGTGTAGGTAAGTAATGAGAACTTGTGAGACGTTCAACAAACTTTTCGCTCACCAAAAGTACGTAGCGATCCTCGAAAGTCGGTCTTTTATTCTGAAATGTCACGTCGTACCAGACGGTACATAAATAAGACTAAATTAACTTGTCTGCGACCTCTGGATTGAACACGATAAAGTTCACATTCACACCTTAGATTACATGTTAAAACGAATTCAACTCTTCTAACAATACATTAAACAAATCGCACCTTTGACCGTAATGCGAAATTAGCCCTAAGCAAAATAGGTCTCTTTAATACCAAAGGTGCGAAATGTTGATTAACATCACTCTCACTCTGATCTCTTAACATGTTGGACACAACTCGACCGACACTTTGTTATACACAGTTTTGGTCATAAATAAGAACGATCTGATGTTCCAGATTTTTTATCTTAATCATGTAATGTGTAGTTATGTGTTCCTTCTTAGAAGTAACTACCTACTCGTGTTATTAAATGGCCACATGAATAAAGCAAACGGGATTAGGATAGGACTATAGAATAAAATCGCTAACTATTTTTACATAACTTATTTTTTTTTTTTTTAAGTTTTTCACGTATTTATTGTGGACTTACCTTCTTTTTTTATTTCCTTACATAAGCTTATCACAAAAATGTAAACTAAATAACTAAACAAATAAAAACACAAAAGGACACTAAAAAAAAAAAAACTTTTTCTGTACAGGATAAGTTTTTATCCAGTGCGCAAACTGTAACCAATTCAGCATATCATTCCAGCAGCATTTTCATTTCCATTCGTCGGTTATACAAAAAAAAAACAACTGTTTCATAGAAAAGTGCAATACCTACGCGGTCAAAATGTATGGAACAGCTGATTTTTTTTTTTTTTTGAATAATTGACGGAACGTTTCTTTGCTGGGGGTCTAGAATGATATGCTGAATTCATGGTTACAATTTGTGCTCTGGATAAAAACTTATCCTGTATACTAGTAACAAAATAGCTTTTGCCAGCGGCTTCGCCCTCGCGGAATTTTCATACCCTATTTAACTCCTTTAGGGGTTGAATTTCAAAAAATCCTCCCTTATTCTATTCTATTCTATTTTTAAAGGTTCTGGCTCCATCGGTAACGTTCGATGATTTTGCCAATGTCAAGGTATGAGAAAGTAATGATCGTAAACTGTTACACAACTATTGATCAGTGTTTGTAGCGGTGACATCCATGGATCCCCATGCTAAAAAAGGACAAAACATTTATGGTTAGTAAAACGTCACAAAATAATTGTTAGAACATTCAATAAGTATATGATAAGTAAATAGAAATATCAACTATAACTGGATTTTATTAATGCTAATGAATTTATAAAGGGTTTTAACTGCAGGGGTATGGGCTAGAGATAGTAGGAAAGGAATGTTAATTGGGCGGGGAACATCAGGAGGGAGTATGTCGTAAAGGGGAGTGGTTAAACGAGGACAAGAGAAAAACAAGTGTTCCAGAGTACCCTCATCCAGACCGCATTCACACAATGAGGAGTCCCTCACGTGGATTTTGGCCAAGAAAACTGGTGTGCACACGAACCCAAGTCGGAGTCTAATTATGACAGAGGTGACAATTTTACTTGAGAATTTTAATTTGCTGAACCAACATTCAGATGGAATGAATGGTTGGATAGAACCATAAAATCTTCCCTTCAATATTCTAGTTTTTTGCCAATGCTCATTCCAATTCTTCATCATCTCGGGTTTAACAAGACAGCGCAGATCTCGGGGATAACAAGACGGATGAGACTCGATCCCATTCCGAGTAGCCAGCTTAGCAATCGAATCCACATTTTCATTATCAACGATTCCAGAGTGGCTAGGGATCCAAGCCAAAGCAATCTCTAAGCCTAAGCAATGGCATCTATACAGTAGTTGTTTGATCTTAAGGATAAGGGGAAAATTGTGACGAGAGCGAAAAGGTGATTTTGTTAAATCCTGTAGACAGCTAAGAGAATCTGAAAGAATAAGGCTTTTGTTGAGTCTATGTGATTCAATGTAGGAGACTGCTTCCAAAAGAGCTATTGCTTCCCCTGTGTATATAGTACCATACGTAGGGCTACGAAAATTAAGAATAATTTTGTATTTTGGGATCCACACAGCTGATCCGACATTGCTATTATCTGACATCTTAGAGGCATCTGTAAATAACGTCAGCCAATCGTGCCAGTCCTCTGCCAGAATCCTATTGAATTTGACATTAGCAGCGGGGTCATGTTTGGAAATACCAAAGTTAAAAATAATTTTTGGTTGAAAGAGCAAGGAATCAAAATTTACATCAAATAAGGGGTTTTTATCTAACTGGACTAAGGAAATGTGCAAATTATTGAGTTTACTGAAGCTATTAACGAGAAGAGGAGGATTTTTGTGAGACCAATAGGGAGATGTTGGGATTGTCTGAGAAAGTTTACGAAGAGGAGGGAGAAGAGGGTGACATTTATACTGGATGACTTTATAAAAAAATCTGTCACAAAGATATTGTCTACGCAAGTGAAGGGGGGGCTCTAAACATTCTACCTGAAGGGCATTAATAGGAGAGCATTTCATAGCACCCGTGATAATACGTAAGCATTTGGATTGAATCCTATCCAGTTTGGCCAGGGCTATTTTGTTGCATGGTTCCAACAGAAAGATTCCATAATCAAAGTGGCTACGGACTATGGCATTATATAGGATTTTCTGGGAAGTTGGATGAGCTCCCCATCGAACTCCAGAAAGGGCACGTAAAACATTGACACCTCTTTCACATTTCTTTGAGATGTAATCCAGATGATAGAGACCAGTCAATTTTGAGTCAAGAATGAGGCCAAGAAATTTTACTTTGTCACGGATCAAGATGGGTTCATTTTCAATATAAAGGTTAATGGGGGGAATATTACGCTTGCGAGAAAAGACAACTGCATTGGATTTGGACACTGACAAACTTAAGCCGTGATCGGTCAACCACTGGTTTAGGTAGTAAAGGGCAGAATTTAAGCGAGATGAGGCATCTGAAAGGGAAGCTGAACTAAAGTATAGAGCAATGTCGTCGGCATATTGTAGGATTTTGCAAAAACAACTCACTGAAGACTCTAAATCATGTGTATATATATTATAAAGGATAGGGCTTAAGACCGACCCCTGGGGTAGGCCCTTCCACACTAGACGGGATGGGGAGAGGTAGTTTTGGTGACGGACAGAAATAGAACGGGACATAAAGAGATTACAAATGATGTTGACCATCCTCACAGGGATACTCAGCTGTAGCAGTTTTTGCCTGAGTATTGGAAGTTGGACGTTATCATAGGCTGAAGCTATGTCTAGAAAAACACCGAGAACACTTTCATTATTGGAAAAGGCAATGCGGACATCAGACATGAAGACACTTAGACTATCTAGAGTGCCCATACCTCTTCGAAAACCGAACTGAGAACTGGATAAGATGCCTTTCGTTTCCAAGATCCATTCAAGTCGATTCTTGATGAGATTCTCCATAATTTTAGCCAAGACAGAAGAGAGGGCGATAGGACGATAGGAAGTAGAATCCTTTGGGTCTTTCCCAGGTTTTAAAATTGGGATGATTATTTGGGATTTCCAAGATTCTGGAACTTGGCCAGTAACGAAAAAGGAATTGATTAGGTTCAGAAAGATTAGTTTGCAGTTAGAAGAAGATTTGGAAATAAAGGAGTAGGGTATTCCATCGATCCCCGGAGCAGAATCCCGGAGATGATCTAAGGCACAAATAAGTTCTGAATAAGAGAAAGGGTCATCAAATCTATCAGAGGAAGTGGGAGGAGGAGGATCTATAGTGGGAAGGCATTCGCAACTAGGAACAAAAGGAGGGGCTAATTTGGATATAAAGTCTTCCAACCAGGAACTGTGGTCATTGGTAGAAATATCGGGAAACTCGCTGTCACACGATCTGCGGTAGATTTTAATTTTTTTCCATACAAGGGAAACGGGGGAACGTGGAGAAAGTGACTCGCAAAACTTGAGCCATCCACATCTTTTCTTTCTTGCCAATAACCTACAAGTAGTTGCAGAAGTTTTTTTAAAATTTAAATATTCGGGCATATTAATACTGGAGGAAAAGGTGTTTTCTGCTTCTTTACGTTTACGGACGCCATCAGTGCATTCAGCATCCCACCAAGGTGGAGAAGGTATTAGGTGACGGGCAGAGTTTTTTAATGGGATTGAAGAATCGGCCGCTCTCAACAGACGCTCAACAAAATCACTGTAGAGGATTAGGGAGTTGGATGCATTTATTTGGGGAAAATTTTGAAGTTCTGCGTCCAAATTGGACAAGAACTTAGACCAGTCAGCTTGGTGAAGGCGATATTTTTGTAGGGGTTGGATTGGAGGAGAACGAGGGTGAGTACTTGGAAAAGAAATTAGGATAGGAAAATGGTCACTCCCATATGAATTAGGGAGAACAGACCAGGAAAGAGTTGATACTAAGGAAGGGGAAGAGAAAGTAAGGTCAGGAACACTGATATTTTGGTTAGGGGAAACCCGACGGGTAGCAGATCCATCATTAAGAACACAAAGGTTGCGGTCATCTAAAAGGTCTAGTAAAAAGCTAGAGGAGGGATCATTACAGTGAGAGCCCCAAAGGGTGTGACGGCAGTTAAAATCACCTAGCACAATCAAAGGGCTAGGAATAGAAGAAAGGATAGAGTTAAATTCAGACAAAATATTAGCATTGGGGTGGGGAATGTAGGCAGATACATAGGATATGTCCATGGCTCTAATGGCCACTACATGTAGACCAGGATCATGATGGGGGAGAGGAATCTGGGAAAAAGTGATAGATCTGCTGACCAATAGGGCGCAACCCGCCCATCCGTCATCTCTATCGTCCCGAAGACATGAATAACCAGGAACCCTAAAGAGAGATCCATGTCTGAGCCATGTCTCCGACACAGCAAAGACAACGGGTTTATATCTATTTATAAGATAGATTATATCGTGTTTTTTCCTGCGAATTGATCTACAGTTCCACTGAAGGATTTTTTCCATTTTTGCGAGTCCAGGATTCAAGGAGTTGTTGAACTAATATAACGACATTGTCCGGTATTGCGTCACTAAATTTAGACAAGATGTTTATAAGGGAGCAAGTTAGGAGCTCTATCAAATTGTCATTAGGAGTGGGAAGGGGAGTGGTTTCCACATAAGGGTTGTTCAGAGCACAGCCATTAGGCTGAGAAGAATTAGGGGTACAGACCATCGAATTATGGGCTTGGGTATCATATGACTTACCCAATTCTGGCCTTGGTCTTGGGGAACGATAAACTGTCTTGGTATAGGAGGTTTTAAGAGGGGATGCATTTGGAGAAGAAGTAGGAGTGTTAAGAGGGGACGAGAAGAGAATGGGTTCGGAAGGATAAGCTTGAGGTAGTTTAGATTGGGGGGGACCTGCTGTAACATTAGAATATGGCAATTTATGGGGACGGGGAAATCTTACTGAGGCCTCACGGTAGGTTAAGTTTTCTTGAGACATTACCATTTTAATTGACTTCTGTCTTGAGTGTTCAGGGCAATTATTATCCGTGGCCTTATGTCTTCCACCATCACATAAAAGACACGAGACCTGTGAGTCGGGAACATTACAGCTATCTCCAGGATGAGGTTGAGCGCAACGGTAACAGCGGGACTTCGATCTGCACTGAGTGCTTATAAATATGGCCAAAACGTAAGCAGTTACGACATTGGATAGTGGGGAGATGATAGATAGAGACAGGAAGAGAAACATTGTAACAGAAGACTTTCTCTGGGAGTATTTGCCCAGAGAAAGTAAGCACCACAGTCGATGATGGGGACCAAGATACGGAGCCCTCTTTCTTGTTTTTAAAATTAAGCCTTCTAGCCCTAATGACTTCTCCACAATTGCGAGGGGTTTCTATACCGAGGACTAGCTCTTCTAGTGTCCAGTCAGTAGGAATATCCCTAACAACTCCCATGCGACTTACATGAAAGCGTGGGATGGTTGCCGAGTATTTGTTTTCAGTAAGGATTGGATTGCTGACAAAGTTGTTGGCATCACTGAATGTCATAAAATCAATGGACATCTTGTTACGGCCCAAAGACCTGACACTGCCTTGGACAACACCTTTAAAACCTTTATTGAATATAAATTGGGCAAACTTAAGGGAATTTAAGGTTAGACCTTGCTTAGGGTCTGTTTCCACCCTAGAGACAAATACAGTGAAGGGAGCTCTGTCACTCTCACCATATAGCATTTTGGAGTCGTTTTCATAACCTGGTTTAGTAAATACGGACTGGATTGAGTCAGACGGCGGCTTATTTCTTTTCGCGTCAACAGAAATTTCAGGGTCTCCGGGGCGTTTTCTAATATCGGGTCTTACGCGATCAGTGTTTTGGGAACACTCCACAACTTCCATTATATCTGGAGGAGTCCCTCCACCCCCGTCAGGGGGTTCCTCGGCACTCATTTCCTTAGGAAATGAGTGCAAATAAGCTTAAAATACCAACCTTAAACACAAACCAGACCACACAAAACAATCACAACACTACAAACTACGCTACAAACAGATTTTGTTATCAAAAAAAAGTTGAGGTTAAGAAACGCGTGCTTAATCTCACCAAGACAATGACAAAATCCCTCCCTTATTCCTTGTCTTAGCCTTGACTGACACTATCAGTCAAGTCAATGGACAATATTGTAAAAAATAATCGACTTGAATACGGGGCTTTTGGCCACATTGCATGTGTGCATTTTATTTCATAGTTGATTTTATTTTATGTAATGTGCGTTTTGTTTGTGCAGAATACACATTTTTTCTTTCTTTCTTTCTTTACATTACAAAGGGAACCTCTTTGCAAAATTTCAGCTTTCTAGGTCCAAGGGTTTGGGCTGGGCGTTGATGAGTCAGTCAGGACTTTTCTTTTTATTTATATAGATAGATAGATTCAAATACTTAATAATGAATCTCGACAAATAATTAAGAACGATTTATGAAACTACTTGAGAGTTGTTTTAAATATTAAACTTGAGACTAAATAAATCACATTAATGTGAAGTGCGTAAAGAAAAAAAGCAATTAATATTATTTTAAACAAAAATTAATAGTTATTAGCATGTCCACGATCTTTAATTACTATTTCACACCGGCGAGGCATTGATTCTATACATTTTTGATATTTAACAAGAGAGATGGAGTTCTTGTTCAAAGAAAACGTCGTACAGCTCTCTTAAATTGCCACACTGTCGATTTGAAACCTTTTCGGTCTGGGCTGTTAGCTGGCCCATCTAAGACAGAAACTGATTGTGATGGGAGAAATTCCTTAACGGTGCGTGCAGTTTGCTTTGGATCATTGTCGTGCTGGAATGTCCAAATACTCCGGGTATCACGTCTTCAGCATAAGGTCACATTGTTTCTTCCAGTATATTCTTATATTGAAATTAATTAATGTTTCCTTCTATAAGCTTAACAGGTACAACACCATGTCGAGAAAAGGACCCTCAAATTTTCACATGCTACCCCACCATGCTTAAATGTCTTTTTTGTCTACTTAGGATCGAAAGCTTTATTCGGAGGGCGTCTTACATATCTTTTTCCATCAGAACATACCCTGTTTATTTTTGTCTCGTCAGAAAAAAGAACATTTTTCCACTGACTAACTGTCCATTTTTAATACCTTCTTGCAAATGCAAGCCGGTCTTGCCTATGGCAACGTTTCAACATGGGCACCTTCCTTGCTATCCTTCCGTGCAACTTTTCTTCTACCAAACGCCTTCGAATAGTGCGTGCCGAGATTGCTGAAGGATTTTTTTCACGAAAAATATTCTTTTCTCAGCTCATTAGACCCATGAAAAGGATTTTGTTTTGCCAAACGAACGATATATCGATCTTCACCGAGATGAATTTCTCTGTTTAGGTACACGCGGATTATTTGAAGTAGTTTTGTACGTGGGAAAATGCTTCACAGCGTGGAACACCATCATTTTGGAGCATTGCAGATGGTCGGCTATTTTTTAATACGACCAATTCTTCTCGCGAACTTTGATTATTACTTCTTTTGTAGATTTATCACTACTTAAATTTTTCCCCATTGTTTTCGTATGAAGCAATCACCTTTAAGACTTTTACAGCACTAAATAGCGCCAAAATTATACGAAAAGTGACCTAGAAAACCACAGAGCCACAGAGTGCTCTATTTAAATTTTAATAACGTTCTTAATTATGTGACCAGCCAGTAAGTGCCTAGTAATACTAGGTTCAGATCTAATGTATAAAGTATATCTTTATATTTTTTAGCCAGTCATGTGTATATCAATGTATGTACCGCTAGTATGGAAAAGTTTTGCGATTTCCTAATGAAAGAAAGGGACTTTTCCAAAAAACATCAACGCGCGACTCATCCGTGTGCTCGTTCAACCATATACAGTATACATATAGCTCATGGAAAGTGTTCGGTATCGATGACGCGAGTTCCATGATTTTTGTTCACCCAAAAAGCGGTCAAAGTGCCTAAATAAATTTTCACTTCAAAAATACATGCAATTAGTTATATATGGTACTTGTTAGTTTGAAAAAATATTTCCCTCTAAATAAACGTTCTTAATTATACATAATATGACCACCACTGTACCTATATTGGGTTTTATTTTATAAGGTGATTTAATTTTACAGGTTGAAATGGTTTTTATATTGCGAGGTTCATGATCGAAATAATTAGTCTCGTAATTTTGTGTGAAGTTGTCTTAACGTTGGCAAATCCTGGAGAAAGTTACATTCTTGTTACTTCGCGGATATTATATAATCAGTAATTTCCATTAAATTACTTACCGTTTCCTCGATTCGGTGAGAAAAAAAGATGACTGCAAATTATTGCAATAATCAAAGTTTCGCCGAACAAGCGTTAAGTTTTGTATTTTTTTTTTATATTTGAAGGGAAACCTGAACATTTTATAGGTCAAAAGTAAGAAAAAGTACGACGATCTCGCCACAGGTTCAGACATAGAGTGGAACCATCCCCGGGAGGACAGTCCGATGTGAGAACTTCGGCGATACGATACTTAGCGACTTGTTCTACGGCTTTGGTGGAACAAGCCAGGATTCTTACAAGCATCTTAACATGCTGTACAGTTGTGAACTACGTTGTCATGCTATGTTTAAATTATATGGGAATTGTAGTTCGCAACAAATTTTTCTCTAAAATAAAATAACCTTCCTAATCTAGGGTCTTAGCATGAGCAAGCACCAATTAATTTAGAATCCAGTTCAATAATGGTTGTTCCAAATTATCCCATCGCTAATAATATCGATTTCTAACGTGTTTCCATAAACGCAGAGATGACGTCGTCCGTAGTCCGTGAAACAAGTCAATCCGGAATGATTCATTCACCTTTAACATACCTACAAAGTATTTGGATCCGGCAGTATGTGGGCGGCAATCAGGTGAATAAAGCTTGTTCACACGGCAATTTGAGCTATTACGATACCAGATTGATTGAGATGCGACGCCCGCGCCGTCTACCGAACGAATAATGACTAACTTGAATACTGCTTCTTATCGAATTATCGCCATGAATCTCCGACGAATAGATCTCTCCACAGTTTATTAAAATTTTAATAACATCGGTTAAACCCAATTGATGTACAGCTCAAATATTAGTTTCTTTACCGATCTATTTGCGGTGATATAAAAATGTGGTCCAAAAATAGATGTGTAAATAATTATAAACTGTTGACCACTTAATAGCTGAAGAATAAAGTATTTGCTCTACTGAAAAATTTATCAACCGTTGTGTTTGATATACGTAGCAGTCTTGAACAACAGTTGAAGATTTTAGCGTATGAGTACCGGTGTTGGAAAACCGAGAAAAAATATTTGTCAAAGATTTATATAATAAAGTCAACGTTTATTTATAGGCAAGGATGAGTTTATTTAAAATCGAGCTATTGGAATTCCATATTTGCGCTCTGGTAAGAACTTCCTGACAATATTTCGCAAATTTGAAGTTTTTGAATCGTGACGGTCTAATAAGGAGCTACTCTGAATTTGCGGGGTTGATGATTAATCGCCAGTGAAGGTTTTCTCATACGATCAATGTTATGAATGGTTCGTGATATGTCGCATGTCTGTCAGTGTTTATCATATGTAATGTATGTGTTTGTTGCAGTGGGCGTGGTCGGCGGTGGCATGCCGGAGGCCGCTGGTGGCGAGCGGCGACATGTGCCGCTGTACGGGAGACTGGTCGCCGAAGACCAGCTGGCGTCCATGTCCGCGCCCTCAGACATTCAGGTGAGCGCCACTGTGCGCGACCCCCGAGCTTTCTGCTGCTACCCTACCCCCGCCCAGGTAAATGATGCACGAGGCAGTTTGGGGGACTAACGTCCTAAACACAAATCAATTTTGCTACTCTCAAAACAGTCCCGAGTAAAAAATATCTTATATGATCGCTTCTAAACCCAATTTCATCAGAAGCAGGCTTTACTGCACTTGCATATGCTCAAAGTTTCTTAAACCCGTGAACTCCGCGCGCCACACCTATTGTTTTATTAAAATAGACATTAACCACGCGCGTCTAGACATTACGCGCAAGTAAATAAATTAGTCAGTAAAGTGCCACTAATTACCTACTAGAACTAAGTTCTCTTTCACTGAAACACTAGTGATGTATTTAGTTGGCGATGAATACGAACTGGCAACGATCGATAGATATCCCTCGTCTAGACTGGGTTAATTAATAAATGTATCCGGCCAGTGTAGACCCGCGCGAAAATATTGGGTTTCCTTCTTATTGTCAGAGAGAACATGTTTCAATACAAAAATTTGTTAGACCTACGAGAATGTTAATAGTAGGCTTATTAGTCGATTCGTACGAATTTACTCGCCCTAAAAGAGGGGGTACCGGCACGTTTAAATATTATATTATTTTCTGTAGGCGATTCGTGCAAAGTTAATTTATTTGTGGGCGAATCGAGAATTCCTGGAATACGTATTAGGTAATTGACACGTTTTTAATTTTATGCATTATAGAATTGTTTTTTCTTATTAAATAATAGGAGAAAATCGAACTAAGTAATGTTATTTTATTACTGTATTGCATAAAAAACGTGCCAATTGCCTAATACGTATTTCTGGAGTTGCTAATTCGCCCACAAATATGCTAATTTCATGCGAATCGCCTACTGTCAATTCGGCCTTTTCGGGAGCGTAAATTCGTGCGAATCAACTAATAAAGCTAATAATAGTCCCGGGACTGAGATTGCATTAGGGATATATTGTAGGATCGCCTCGGGTGTGAACCGATTGTTCAACATTTTATTGAATAGGTGTTTATACAAACCGTCTCGTGTATTAAGGCGTCTACGTGCGTCTCTTACATAGCTTCATGAATGTTATGATAATTTTGCATTCTATTCTACCTTTTATGTTACCTATGATGCCTTTTATTTTAAAGTTTTAAAACTGTTTTGGTGGAATATGTTTTGCAGATTTCACCTTAACGTGAGTTCAAACACCTATGCTTTGTTTCGTTGTCTGTAGTGTAGTGACGTCCGAACTGGCTGAAATGTCCTTAGCTTTTATTGCTTTTTGTCTGGTTTTTGTATGTTGGCCGTTTATTAATGAATACTTCTCGCTTGCCCAGGCTATGCAGGCCCGAATACCACATCACTTTCGAGACCCCTCGACAGCACCGCTAAGAAAACTCAGCGTAGACCTCATCAAAACCTACAAACACATAAACGAGGTGAGTGTTTTATTATTCATACTTCAATTAATAGGTTTAAAATGTTAAAATAATTCTTAGGGCACGTGTTAAATCGAATGATATCAGAGTACGTAGTCGATAGGACATCGAATAACAATCGATCATCGCATCGAATAACATCCGATTGTTCGATTAATCCGGAATTAACCGGTGTCATCTGCGGTTATTAATTTACTTACTCCGCACCATATATATGCAACCGCCATTGTTGATTCTCGCTCGAAGCTATTAAACTGCGAGTACTTTCGTAATTATTGTTTACATGTCGTATGCGGAAATTGTTCATCAGCCTTGCATCATATTTTCATTTTTAAGCCGTTGTGCTTTTCACTAGAATAGGGTTTCTTTTACTATTTGAGTATGTTTAAAGGTCCATGTTTTTAAGTCTCAGGTAGCCGTTGTTATTATTTTATAAAACAGTGTACAGTTCGGGTCATTGTTACTGTTTTGAATGTGATCGGTTCGTTACAATCGCTATACATACATCCCACATAATATTGGCGAAGAAGGCGTTACAGGTACATACTACGCGTTGTCAGTTCCGAGCGAGGTGCCGCCGACCTTTTTCAACATCGGTGGGCGCACCGTTGCTAGGAGGCGGCCCGAGGTCGCGTGGGAGCAGATTTATTGCATCGTAAATAAAAAATTCTCAATGAACTACCGACCGTGCTCTTCAATGAAGCGGTGACCGGGTTAATTCTGGTGCCATATGAATTTCACCGACTCGATTCGCATTCTGATCTTATTTTACCTGCGAAACTTGTATGAGTATTTGACTTTGTCAAAATATATGTATCGCACACTTTTTGATTTTACGCTGTCTTTTGAATTTGTATAAAAACTTCACGCCGCTTGGAAACCCCGGGTTAAGCAGATGTATACGTATAGTACACCCACATTTAGCCAGTTATGAAATCCTACTAAATTTAATAAATGTAATATAGTGTAAAATAATTTATTTATAAAAGTTTGTATGTTTAGATGTTTGTTACCCAATCATGCAAAAACCGCCGAACGGATTCAGATGAAATTTGACACAGATATTTTATAACCTGGATACTTACGTACTATGTACTACGATACTTGTTGACATGATTAATGTTTAATGAGTGCAAAAACCGCCTGCCCCTGCACTTTAAACATAGTGTTTAGAAGTCAATCATGTCTTCACCTGGCCGCACTGCGCAAATGGATTTCGTTCTAGGGAAACGATTTCCTTGCTCCGCAAAGGTTTATTTAGACTGCCTTTGTCTAGTGGTCGCAAGCGATACTGCTGAGTATGAGGTCCTGGGTTCGATTCCTGGATCGGGAAAAGTGTTATTGGGATTTTCCAGGCTCGCGCGCGCGCGCACACACACACACACACACACACACACACACACACACACACACACACACACACACACACACACACACACACACAGGTACTTAAACATAACTGGCGAAATGTGGGTATGCTTATACACATCTGCACAACCCTTCGGAGAAAATAGGCGTGATATTAATGCTGGAAAGATTTCTTTCGCAATCGACGTATTGCTGACAGCCAGTACAAGAGTACTAACTCACCAGCTCAACTATAAATGACCTTAAACAGCCACGTGCATGTTTTCACTGCGGCGTTAGTCTGTCGCGCATTAAACGCTGCGTCACAGATTTCCTTTACACGAGCCACAAATGACGACACGAGAAACGTGGAAAGTTTGACGTAGTGTAAATTGTTTTCTAATATTGTTTTAAAGGTGCACTGATCCTTCCTTTGCGTGGAATAACGCCTTTCATGATCTTTGTCTTCATGGGTTCGATCTCTGGCAGGCGCTTTACTTTGTCATCATCACTCAAAATGGTGAAGGAAGTAGTCGTCGTGAAGAAACCGGCATCTCCTAGAAACATACACTCGAAGACATGTGACATCTAACAACCGGCACTGGGCCCGTGTGGTGGACGGCCCATTACCTTTCACAGAGAGGAGTCCTGTGTCCCAGCAGTGGGAACATTATAGGCTGATTATAACGCAATGATCTTTGTCAACCTTTACCCTTTACGCTTATCACAAAGGCGATGCTACAGTTGTAACAGTTCACTGAAATAGTGATAGCAAAGTCATTATTAAAAGGCGACAATTTCTATGAAAACTTCATGGAAATTGTTCTATAAGTGTCGTGTCGCAACTGTTTGAAAAAGCCTTTACTGATATTGTCATTGATAATATCAATATCTTTGTGACACATCTAACAGCTTCTCAAAGGCGGTGATGTAAAGTAAATGAATGGACCGCACACACTCCTAATGGTTCAATAGATCACAATAATATATATTAAACTGATTATTCTTACATCATCTCCCTATAAAGAGTATCTCACATTATTGATATTCTCGTAAATCATGTACCTAATATTCGCCCGGTACCAAACATCATAAGATTCATAAGCCGTAATAAGGTAAATAAAACATTATGTTTACAATCGTACAAAGCCCGGATTTACGATCTAAAAATAAGTTTAACAAATCAGGGGCATATTCATAAACGATGATTAAAGTTAAAGAGGTGTTTAAACGTCAAAAATGTATGGTTAATCAGTCGCTAATCAGTACTTAACTTTAAGCAGCGTTTATAAATAAGGGGATCAGTGTTTACCCCTAGGGAGCTCTCAACACCTTTATTTTTATCTAACTCAATGACAAAGGAAATACTGCGATAAAATTAGTTCACGTCTGTCAATCTGTGATGCTCCGACTATCCGATTTTAAAAACTTGTACGCTATTATTTAATTAATCTTGGGTTCGTGAATCCAGCCAATGGCCCTCCTCAGGAAGATGTGATCTTTATCAAGTACTGCTTAAGCCTCCTGATTTCTGCATTGAACAATCAAAGAGCCTCCATCCGAGCATAATTTACCGTGGCCTACTTGGAAAACATTAAATAGACAAGGACAACCTCCACAAGTGGGGGTTCAGGGACGGTTCAGACCTCCAGTGTGTATGCTGCGTCTGTCTCCACAGACAGTGGATTACCTCCCATCTTGCACTGCATGCCGTGTCTTCTGCACACGTGAGGACCTAATAACTGCATCAGCGAACGGTATTAGCGTTGCTGAATTTTGGCCTAAACAAATTTAAAAAACTATCATCTTTTCGTTTTGTTTTTTTTTTTTTGCTATCGACACTCGTAAGAAGAAGTTTTGAAAGAGAGCATACTTTAATTACTATTTATTATAAATTGAGTGAGCTTGGTCTCCAGGTTTTTGTTCAGAAGTTTTATAATCCATTTCGAAACATTTACTACTACCGTTCTGGAGCGGCAGCAATTAATCTTAGTATACGGGAGACACGTGGTGTCTCCCCTCGCTTTCTATTTATTTTCGGACGCGATTATTAATAGAAAATATTCTATTTGCGTTTGTAAGGTGGTCATTGCCCTATTTGGTGGTGTGTTTACATGGCGCCCTGCCAGATTCGTGACGCGTCATGTGGGAGTTAAAGGTTCACGTGTATTAGGAGTCTTAGAACTTGCATGAGCTCGGCTGCGATAAACTAGGCTAGGAAGCGGAAGATAAAACTAAAACGCTTTTAATCCTTGGAACAGACGGCTTTCAGAATTGAAATAAAAAGAAAAACATTTAGCATGTGATCTCTGATTTTAAATGTAGCATGTTACAGTTGGTAGAAAAAAAAGAGTTGGCAACTGAATTTCAATGCATTCTTCGTCTAGTATTGCAATTTTTAAACTCAATACACATGCGTATTTTATTGGTTTACGTAATTCGTTTACGCAAGTGAAGCTACGAGCTAAAATAATAGAGTGCTATTAATGCACGGACTTGTGCTAAATCTGGCCGTTTGTATTGTCAATAACGTGTAAACAAAGGAATTCCACACTGCTGATGTTAACTGACCAATATAAGGCCACGTCTGACGTTGCTGTAACCGTTTATTTTTCGGGTCAAGCAACGTCACTTCCCGCCGTTTTTGCCTTTTCTCGGAACTTGATTTCTATTTCCTCTCGGCCTCAACATTTGTTTCGACTTGATGAATGACCAAAACAAACTGGACGTTTCGTTGTAAATTAGACTCAGTTTGTTTCTTTGGCGCCAAGCAATAACGATTTGTGTATAAATTCCCCTTTTCTTCAACTTTTATTGGGAACCCTTTTCCGAGAAACGTGAAGAAAAACCGAATAATTAAAAATAAATAATTGTGAAGTATGTTTGTATTCGTCAGTCGGTTAATAATCTTGAATAATAATCAGTGCCTGTCTGTCGGTAGTTGTCTATTAATATCACATTGCGGTTTCGACGGCAAAGTTATTGGTTTCAAATGACCCAATTACGTCATGTTTTTTGCATTCCGCTGACGGACAATAGATTAATGTACATTTGCTTTAGTGAAACTCGGATTGACCCGAAAAAAAAATTACAATGTTTTTCTGACATAAATTTTGCATCCATTCTACTCGTTCGTGGTTTTTTTTTGCATAGAGTACAAGAGATCTTTCTGCAACTTATAATTAGATTTAACGCCTCAGCTGTATTCATCTAAGTACTTCATATTTGAAGCAGCGCAATTTTTATTACAGCACGCATCACTATAATGAATCAAACACTAAAGAGTCGGAACGTGTTACCTAACCGCATACAATACCTCATCAATATAGTCTCAAATGGAGCATATAACGCTTTGTGAAGCAACGCCTGTCTGCCTGCACTGGATGCAATAGGCGACAATGACTAACGCCTGCGGCCTGTGGGCGTATTTCGCAACACGCCGACCCGTCGATGCCAATACGAATCGAGTCAAGGAGATAGATCGAAATCTCACTGTATAGTAAACCAGTGCGGTTGCCTTCTTTTTATCCTTATCCGAGTCTAGACTGATCGAGCCGAACCACGATTAGATAGATGAGTACATTGATTTCTTCGAATCGATATTTTATCAAATGAATTGCTTCATCTTTTTGACATGCCCAAACGCGTTACATTCCTAAAATACAATTCCACAACAGAACTGTGACGTGCTTCCTCGCTTTTGAAAGGCTAATGAATCTGCTAATGAGTAAACATTTATAAAAAGTTCCTAGACTTGTTACATACGCATCGTATGTAACATTTTCCCATCGCACATGGAATTTGTGTAAAAACCCCGCGTCACGAGCCACGCTTTCGCCCCATGAATATGATCGTGTTGATACGACACGAATGGCAGAGCATCAGCTGTTTGAGTTATCTGCTTGCAATTAATTGCGATATCGCCCATTCATAGAGGCGGTTAGTTTCACAAGAAAGTGTTCTATTCTCTTACATTAAATAATAGCTGTTAGTAAATACTTAAATAGTTGGCGTGGCGATCCTATCATTAAAAGATATGTAAATATTGTGATAACTAGGCAAAACAGAGCTTTTGATAAGATTAGTTAATAACACAGTTTTAAAGGTTTGATTCTCTGATTATTTTTTTGTGAGGAGAAATCTATTACATACAAGCACATACGTTGAAAATGCCACACCAGCCTCTTTCTCTAGACTAATCACGAGTACACGTCGAGCAAACAGTGTAATGCAAACGGGCCGACTAAAGTGAGTCAAGGTGAGTGTACGACGTCACGCTCGTACTGTTGCCACCCGGATTATTGTACACGTCGACCCGGCGCCGCCAGGCCGAGGTGCGGTCTACAGTCTACGGTCTACCTACTCTTGGAAACTCTCATACCGTTTTCCATCAAGACAACAACGGCAACGCTCCAACTGCCAAAATGAACTCACCACCACTTACGCGTAGCGCACAAAACGCTCTGACACCGACGACATTGTTTCGACCGCTTAGCGACAGATACATACCATGTACCGTGCCATACTAAAATAATATTATGTTGTATTGTTATAATTATATGTCTGACGACTGGATAGATTACCAGCCATGCTAAATGTAAACGCCAAGCCACTTACAACGCGAACCGCTAAGTACGATATCATTCGTAATTTTTAATTAACATAAGTAATTACTTCAACATTTCCGTGTTACTGTTGTATTACCTCGTGATTGATTTGTTGCAAACAGTTGAAACAGAACTTACATGAACATACGAATACGACCATTACATTATACATTTTAATTATTTTGTTTACATCACGTTTATGAAAAGTTAGTTGGAATTTATATATTTCATGTTGTATATCACGCAATTTGTACTAAAAACACATTTTTTGCGAACCCAAGATATGCCAAAAATAAACGGTTACGGCTATTAAAATAATTTTCTGATTGAAAGGAATTAGAGCAACAACATAAAAGTTTCGTCATACCCTGTCTATACGGTTCGTAACCGACAGATTGCGTGTGCAAAAACAATGATCGACATTTGTTGCCAAAGGCCTATTACGGAAAAAAGCGCGTTAAGCAGCGAACAATAAAACTATTCGCGCCCTCCCCCGAAATATCGTGTCAGACTTGAACCCGGTTGCTGTGCGGGTGTCTATCGGAATTTAGCGGGTGGTTGCGGACACGCGTCCCTGAAACACCCAGCCAATCGGTGCCAAGGTGTCCGACGGGTTACTAATTGCGTGTTAAATTTTACTTGACGTCGTTCAACCTTCGTCGATTGCCAGTGCATCGAGAGCTGTCTCAGCTGCTAATTTACTGTCGTACACAATAAACACAGAGATCTCATGAAGGTGGTCATTGTACACGATTTACTCTGAAACGTTCACGTTTACGTTTCTCAGGTGGTCCTCCGTTTACAACCTTGTCACAGATAACCCCAATAGCGAGGTATTGAAACTTTCGCGGGAATGGGGACGCGGCTTGTCACCGCCGACTGTAGTCGCTTTGTTTAATTAATGAATCGTCGCCCGTTATTTTCTTTCATGAATGTTCGGCCATTCTAAGCGATCGATTACACAATGTTTCACTTAACGGTTCTATATGGCCTGTCGTTTCATATGCTAAAGGTTTGGTAACGCTTCAGGTACAAAAGAAAATAAGGCAATTGGAGTTCGTTGCCGCCATACTTGTGAAAGTTTTCAGAACCTATAGTTTTGGAATACTGCGATTTAAAAAAATATTCGAATTCAAACTTAATTAATGTTATAGGTTTTAGAAAAATTGAGAAGTCGAATTGAACTGAGGTTAGTTAACTTTCATCCAATTAGAAAACTAATTTTCAGCCAAAAACAAAATAAACACACCTGTAATATTCACAACACTAATGATGGGACAAATACATAGTTTATTAACATGAACACAACAGGCGTGTCAGTGGCACAGACTGTGTTAAAAACTAAAGTCCTACATGTGTAAGTTAACGGTGTTTACTATGAAATGTATGTCACGCCCATAACCCGTCTGATAATAAAGTGTTTCAAGGAGACGATTAAGTAACTATATGACTTATTATTACACACTTGCGTGCACTATCCAATGCGACGCCAACACTTCATTTTTATCTCCATCGACATAAGATCTATTTTTGAATCTCTTTTCTCGACACACATATTCCATAAAGGCAATAACTTTAGAGACTGAATGTCAATCAATTCAATACTTCCCTTAAATTAACGATACGTAAAACCATTACGTAAGTAATCATCTTAATTTGTATCATTTGTTACGAAACAAACGGTCATAAGGTGTATCCGGAAGAGCATATACGATAGAGATATACGAAGTTACACCAGTAATTAAATATCCAAATACAACGCCATAATTTTCTGGGGTTTGCACAAGGTAAATAGAAATAAATTGTAGCTTTCGTTATCAAATGGTGGAATAAATAACGTGTTATTACAACAAATAATACAAAAACGTCCGGTAAGGTTTCAATAATTAAGTTGAGGCGTGTATAGAAAACCAAACCCACGCTCCATGGAGCCTTATTATGAAACAATCGATTATTTCCCCACGAACTAAATATTTTCATATTGAATGAGTCGATATCATACTCGTATCAGCCATTAAACGTCCACATGTGTACGCGAGCTTTCTGATTGGCGAACTGAAATACTCGGTCTTGAGAAAATATTGCAATAATCTTGACAGACTTGGTGATCATGACAACTCTGCCTATTCTCCCGACAATGTGCATAATTATTATATTCCACTTGAAGAAATTAACATTTGAAAACAACCCGCTTTTATTTCGCCCCGAAATAATGTCTTCATTCAATTTCGCGAGAAATATAATTTGTCGTCCCTTAATTTATAATTAATTTCTAAGTTTGTTGGATATTATTGTGCTGCCATTCGCCGCTAATTTAGGTTTTTTGTCTCGAGGACAAGGAGAACTTGGCTCCCTTAATTTTCATGCAATGCGTACTAATTCATTTTCGAAATACCTGAAACGTAAATTAGACCCTTATAAAATCATTCACTCATTTTGTCTTCGGTGATTTATTCGAGTCATGTCGTATATGCAAATTGTAACTCAATCGGCAACTTTTTAATACATGTAAATGTAAATGTCAGGGAAAAATGCGTTTTTATGTAACGTTGAGTTACACGTGGCGCTAAAAACGCCATGTTCTTTAATGATGTGTCATTGTGTGTTAACTTACAATGTTAAGAATCTCTGGCTCGAATTGACATGTCGAAGGACTATCGCATCAAATAATGATGATGTGTGGGAAAAATATGTGAGTGAAAAAGGCTATAATTACGAGTATGTAATGTATGTTCGTGTGTGTCTGCGACTTTCCTCCTTCACACAGTAAGCGGCTTTTAGCAGAATGAGGTTTAACCATTTCACAGCTTAATTGACAGGTCGGTAGCCTATCTCTTATCTCTACAGCACTGTAGATTGACCTATTTCCTTCAAGTTCCTATTGTTTCCACAATTTTTGCCTGACTAGCACTTGTCTGGTTTTTCTCTCTTAAATAACAATCCCCGTTTAGTAATTGGATTGTGTCAGGGACGATCGGGGCCAGCAGCGATGTACCGTAAAAGACTTACGTGTTCCTAAGTCAGATTATTCAATGTGTTAGTACTTATCAATACGTTACTAAATGGAGATTTCATATGTTTTATAGTACAAAGATTACCTTGAAAATTAATATTGTTATTAACGATAAAACTGAGGAATTGCTCTTGTATTGCAACAATTTTGCGTAAACAGAACTTTATCAATTTTTTATTGGTTGGCGATTATTGAATTCTAAATAATCACAACATATTATAAAACAAACGCCCCCGTCTGTGTGTCTGTTCGCAATAAACTCAAAAATTACTAAATGGATTTTCATGCGGTTTTCACGAATAGATAGAGTGATTCATGAGGAAGGTTTAGGCGTATAATTTGTTAAGGCTTTGTTTAAATTGGGTAAAGCGGGCGAAGCCCCTGGCAAAATCTAGTGATAAATAAATAAATATCTTAGTTACTAGACAGAGGTGCCGATTCTGTAGTCACAAAATTCTCTAAACTAGACTAAAAATCACCAAAATTTTGTTTAATCCTGTCAAACATCGATTTCCTATTCTGAAATTGACTAAAGTGACACAATTTAACTATATTTTAATTTGACAGCACTAAGATTGCACTGAGTTATTAGTTTACTGAAAATGGCAATTTTGCTATACTGTTGTTGTCAATTTCATTATTCTATTCAACCGAAAAAAATATTATCTTATTAAATCTGACTATTTTTAATCGCGATTAAAAAGGTATGGAATAAAATTAGTTGTCAAGAACTAAAATTCATACCAACACTTTTGACTTCTGGTGCAAAAACAGTACTGTATCTTGATTTTTTTTGCTTATAACTCGAAAATGGTGTGTCCTATCCCAAAAATAAAGAAAATTTCGACCCCCTTTACCCATAGATAGACCTCTAAAACTCAACATGTGGGTAATAATTTTTCATATTTTCTATACAAAAAGTGAAAATTCCTTAAAAAACATGTCGAGGTTCCCCCCCTGCACGCCTCCGGCTCTAAAAAACATCACGGGGTAGGGCAAACAAGTACCACGTTGCGAACCCAAAACATACGAGGTGCGGACTCGCGATTGTCAAAATCGATTTTAGTTGTGTCAAAATTGTTTTTAAATTTAGAGATATTTTTTTGCAGAATAAGTAGCTTTAAGATTCTCATAGCCAAAAGTAAGGAATTTTAGTGATAGTTTAGTTAGTTTAAGTTCGGTGTACAACAGAATCGGCACCAATATCTATTTCTAATCAGTGTTATTTCTCGTAATGTTGAATTAGTGTAAGTAGAAAGCATCACAATACAAATTCCCATACATCTGTATAGCGCCGTACTCGGATGCAGTGCAGGTAATCACGTTTGTACGGTTACTGGCAATTAGCCGCCTCTGTTTTCTAGTTGGCCGTCTCTTGTTGCTGCTGCCTGTTCTTTGTGGCTGTTTGGGGTTAGGACAGAAAAAAACACCACAGTTCCCACATATTTTTGAACGCGTATGCATTTTGACGACAATGGTATCTATGTCAACGTGTAGTCGAAACGAACCTTTAAAAAGTCAAGTTTTACATCTAAAATAGATTTTCTAGAGGACGTTACATTGATATTTATGTTGCATAAATATATTTTATTAAAAGACTATTTTGATTGCTAAACAAGCTAGGACACCAGCGGCCTGTTTTAATAGTGTTGATTTTACGATGATTACTAAGTTGCTAATATAAATGTTATCTCGGCGTTTCCCTAATAAAATAAGTCTATTAGTGGTGTTGTAAAAGGAATGAAACTGGGGTGGTAAACAGAGCCATCCTCGTTTAGTGCCTCTACAGTGAGCGTTAATCTCGTTTTTCGCAATTAGTTGGCGGCTGCCTCTATTGCCCACCCCGGTGGGGGTAAATACGCTTCATCTTTTTAACTTTTCTGTTTTATATTTATTTTTAAACAGACTGTTTTTATGTCATCTCGGCTGTGTTTCATAGGTTTTTGTCCGAGTTACACTGTACGTACTCTGTCATTGAGAAATTGGTTTCGTTCCAGCCTTACGAGTATACATACATACTCAGCCTATTACGTTCCCACTGCTGGGATACAGGCCTCCTCTCTGTGAGAGGGAGCGGGCCGTAATCCACCACGCGGGCCCAGTGCGGGTTGGTAGATGTCGCATGTCTTCGAATTTTTGTTCTAGGACATGCCGGTTTCCTCACGATGTTTTCCTTCACTGTTTGAGAGCAGTGGTGATGAAATTATTTACACAAAGTAATGCGCCTGGCTGGGTTCGAACGCACGACCAACAACTCGTAAGTCGCGGCCGTTACCACTGGGCCACCACTGCTCTCTTACGAGTATATGAAGACTTAAATGTACCATTTCAGAGAGGGTAATTTACATTTTGCCACCAAGTAATAGCCATGTTTAGATTTTCAATAAGTTTAAAATACCTCTTTTGGCAAACTAATAGAAATAATCGCGGGTTCGACAAACTATTGTATTACCCGAGTGCGGGTCACCTTCGCCTCCAGGTCATTGATGTCACCTTGTTTCGGAAACTTGATTGGCAACAGTTATCGCACACACGGACTTACTGACTTTCATTCATCATTGTTGTTTCTGCGTTTCGTTTTCATTCTCAACTTTACCGCATGAATAATATCACCAAGAGAAATCGCAGCTCAGTTGGGTAACAGCACAGACATACAATGCTCGTGTGTTCCAGAAACAAAGAATAACTTGATTTCCTACCTGATGGATGTAACATGCTAAAATACTAATTATTTCTTATGTATGTAAGAGTGTTATTACTTCATATTTACCTCGAAATATCCTTCAGTCAAGTAGGTGATTAACGTTACTTGTGTTGTATTCATTCTCACAGTCGGTGCATGCAAGGCCGCTTACCCGACGAATGAATCAGCTGATGCCAGTCACTGATTCACTGCTTCGCTGCCGCACCGCACCTTGCATTGTCTAACAGCTGACTTTGATGTACCTCTACTAATATAGACATTTTCAATTAAGATTTTCAACTCGTAACTCCTTATTGGACTTCTTCAACGTGTTGCTTGTCTAGACGGTTCATACTTTGTCTAGTCCTCAAATGGCGTTGTGGTCAACGAAGCAAATTAAATTTAGAAACGTTGTTTTGAATTAAATAAAACCATTTGTAAACAATTTATTAAAAACATGCAATATTCCAGTAGCATATGTTCATAAATTCGGAGAGCAAACAAACGATTATGGCGTTGTAAATGGTCACAACAAATATTGCAAATCAGTCCAGTTCCGTCCAGTGTTAAATACGAAAATAGGTTTGACCTAGCTGTTGTAATCGCGTGGGATTGCGGATGTGTCACACGGGTTTACCCAACCGGAAAAAACTGGATGTAATCCACCAATGCTGTTACCATAGTAATGATGACAATAAAATGCATGGCGTTATATAAATCGCTTGCAATGACGCCTGTCTGATTAAATATAAAGTAGTTACACTTAGAAGGCTAGAACGTTTAGTCGTTAACGAAGGGGTTGTTAAGTCCTACCGAGCCATAACACGAGTGTAGATTTAAGGACACTAAAACAATGGATTTCCCATTCGCAGTCGACGCTCAATGAGTCAGCTGATGTAGCAATGGCCTCCAGTGAGTCATTGCTGATCTCAAACAGATACGAATGTACTCGTTGGATACGGCATGGTGACAGAACCAGCTGTCATCTGCGCAGTGAAAGCTGAACATGACGAAACTCTTTTAGTTGCAATGCAACTCATAAAGACTGCATAAATATGACTTGATTTACTAGTTCAACGAAATGTCTGTGCAACGATTATGAAGTCAAGTTGCTTCATACAGCATCACATTCGATTCGATTTTTAAATTATGGATTTTGGACTAATAAAATCATTCAATGATAAATAACTTTAATTGGTTCCGAAACCAGGTAACATTTTCCTGATAAATTATAGTTTGGCACATCCATTTTCGAGTTTGTCAATTTCGGATATGATCGTCCGCAACAGACGAATATGCGTCCGCAGATTTCGTAGCGTCCTTGTCATTAGCGACGTACTTGAAGCGATTATATGGCCGGAGACGAATGATTGCCTCGTTAATTCCCTAACTTGCGTGTCACCAATTAGTTTTAAACTAAGTCTGAAAATCTTGTAATTATTTAATGTTAAAGGTGACAACATGCAGGAAGTCTCTGATTTGTTCACGTTAACTACGGACAAAGCATCTAGTCAGTCATCAAGATTGTAAATGATGTAATCATGAAGAATTGTTTCGATAAACAATCGGTTCTATGAAATGTAGGCTTACGCAAGTTTGACGTAATTGACGGACGCAGCGCGAGTGTGACGTTGAGAGTCGCGGGCGCCACTGCGATAACCACCCACTCTCGATTTCGCGCTGACGTCGCTCATGATAAGTTGATGATTCGCGTTTTGTACACTCAACTAGATTAGAGCCAGCTTTAGGCGGGTGGTTAAGCGGACATTGCACCTGTCACCTGTGCTGCACCTACGTCCTACGTGTGACAGTTCTTAGTAAATGGACCTTGGTTAACAATTCTGAGAACGCCTTTTTAGTTTTTATACATATATAGAAATTAATATATTTAACCATATTGTTTGCTCAATAATTAAAATATTTTTATTGATTCTCCGATCAAAGTCAAGTGGTTGAACTAACCGGGGAAAATTCACCTATCTGCTTGTATAAACATCCGTTCGATGCGATATGTAGAGATCACCTTCGCTATAGTTAGCGGTCAGAGCGATGCCCGATAATCTCTGTCATCATCTTCCTAGCCTTTTCCCAACTATGTTGGGGTCGGTTTCCAGTCTAACCGGATGCAGCTGCATACCAGTATTTTACATGGAGCGACTGCCTATCTATCTGACCTGCGCAACCCAGTTACTGGGTAATACGATACCCCTTGTTAAGACTGGTTGTCAGATTGTCGGGCTTTTGATGAACCGTAACGACTGTCAAAGACGCACAAATGACAGCCGGGACCAACGGCTTTCCGAGGCACGGAGGGGTCTTGGTATGTAAAGATGGTCACCCATCTACGCACCAACCGCGGCAAGCGTAGCTTAACCTGATCGATCGACCCGTGCAGCTATTGTTACTTAGCCACAATCTCTGTATTGACTAAATTTTATAGGTACATACATCAAACATTAGGGACACTGCTCAAAAAGGTGTGTCTAGAATTTTCTATTACCTTTTTATAAAGTTTCACATTGAGACACGAAGCAACAAAATTCGATCACGAAAGAAAAACGGCCACATTCCTCTAGATCGTATTTTATTGCTTTGTGTCTCAATATGAAACTTCTTACCGAGACAGCTGATTGAGCCGTTTTTCATAATTTCTTTTCAGTCACGACATAATATTTTTTAAAGGAGTGGCGCTAGTGGACCTGTTGACAGCGCTCATAATGTTGAGCTCGTGACCTCGTGTAAAGGTAACAGGACCTGAGCATCCCAAATTGGATACAGAAAAAAAATATCCAGGAAAAGTCAAACCATCTGAAGCGTCCTCTTGACGACGACGTCAATACAAATTGTATGTGCAAAATAATCGTGTGCTTATTTGTTATGGAATTTAACACAAACTGAATCGTTGAACTTATCCTCATAATTACGTTTGTTGATCGGGCAACTGGTTTTTACCAATTTCGATAACTGACAATTAGCATTCTGTGCCGGCAATGTCTGCATCCGGCTTAAATATACACACATATATCTATAATATTATCAAATTATTTAGCTGGCAACAAAACACAATAATACGTGCAGCCTGACATCCGGTAACTGTCATTATTACTCGGCACGGCATCGGGACTAGCTCAACTCAATTACCGTTTGACATTTAAACCCAAAGGGCGTATTGTTGGAGCGCCCTATCCATTTGGTAAGTAAACAGAGACAGTACTACTGCTCACTTCTGTTAACAATTACTTCTTAAGATGTTTTCGTATCATTATTATAAAATTATTTTGCCCTCGGTCCAACTACGGTGTAACCAATGTATCTTCCTTGTTTAGGTTCACTAAAAACAGTGCTGGGTATTCGCTGATAGCGAAGGACAAACGGAAGGAGTAACATTAAGGAAATCATCAATCCAAATTGGGTACAGACCTTAGCTCTATGGTCGATTGAACGAATACTTATTGTGTTTTTAATCTTAGTATAGCGAATGGGCTTGTGTGAACAATGCCACACATGGCCAAACATCCGGTGTGTTATCGCGCGAAAGTTCGATAGAAATGCAGCACGCACTAATCTTTATGAATGGACATGGTTACTTTTTTTATTTGTGCCCGCGTTTCCTCTAGCTTTACCGTTCCTATTTTTTAGCTACGTCCATCCTTTAATCGCAAATTCTCGCACCTCGATATCAGTCAAAAAAGTAGGTGATAACAAGAATGACATTCAATAGAGACGAACTCGAATTCTTATTTTTAATCGCGTATGTGATAAGTAATCTAAAAGTACTAAGTAGTTATACGAAAAACTCTAGGGACAAGTATTATCATATCACCGCTTTATTGTTAATCCACAGCATCTTGTATTCAGCTGTTTATTGCTGCTGGAATTATTCACAAATATTTATCATGGACGCATATTACAGTACTGGCATCAGATTATCAGTCACACAAATCGATATTATTTATCATAACGAGTGGCATTTATTATTGTTGGCAAATCCTTTGTTGCCAAGCACCTCGGTTCCGACATGCCATTTAACAGAGCCAATAAAATGTCTGCGTCACACAATAGATTAATGACATTGTCGGAAACGCGGTTCTAGATCTTGCGAATCTAGTCTGTTACCAAGCGAGGCGGCCGGATGAATGGCAGTCTCCATGCGCGTGAGTGGATTGCGCAACGGCCGGTGACGCAACCTGTCGCGCCTGCGCGGGACCGTTGCTTGTTAGTATGCAAAATAAGTGAAATATTCGTGTCGGCCGGCCATGGCATGCGCTTACGGTTTCGCTCCCTAGATGTGCGTATAATTGTTTCAGCGTGAATTCGTTGTCGTTTAAGGTCACTTCATTTTCATTTTTTCTTGGTTTAATTGTTTTGAAAGGTTTATCTGATTTTATGGTTGGTTAGCGGTCCAAGTCCAATAATTCCTTGGTAAGATTTTTATGTATTCTCTTCGTTAGCTTCGTGACGTTTCCAGGTATCATAGACTAGGCAAAGGTTTCTTCCTATATGCCATCCGACATTCCGACAACTCACTCGCCGACGAAATTGCACGACATGGGAACTGGGAAGCTCTTCGCATAGTGAAGAGAATGTACAGTTTCCACAGCTTTCACTGGTTCAGGAATTTTTATTAGTCATTTCAACTACAATTGTTATTACTAGCAAAGCTTTCGAATGCGTGAAAAAATATGTTTGAGACGTTTCATGATAATTATATTGTTTCTAAACATTAAACCACGTGCTTTATGGAATTAGCGAAGTATTGAAGCACGTATATACGCTAATGTTAACCTTGATGTCGTTTAGTTTCACGCCCACAGATGGTCTCCGTACCGTTCTTTACTCCATAACAACTTTCTTTAATAGCTTCCGCATGTCCAAACATCCGTGATTTAGAAATAATGTCTTGTTATTTTTAATTAATTACATTTTAACATAAATATTGTCATTTAATTATCATAGTTGGAATGTAAATCTAATTTGTATGTTAATTAGCGCTGGGCTACGTAGTTGTACTAAAGTTGTGGTAGAATGTGTTACGAGAATCCTACAATAAGCTAGTGGACGGTTTGGTAATGTGAGCGCCGCCTACGAATACGATACAAGCGGGCTGTGAAACTTTGCTCATTAGCCGCTACGCATTTATGACGGATAACGCGGCGTGTCGCGATGCACACTAAGGGTTTCGGCATTCGACCCGCGGCCCCTCGGCTTTCGGCCAATTGTTGCGTCGATACTCTTTAAACTACAGCCATTTAAAGAGCCAAGCCTGTAACGAAAGCGATAAAGTTGATCTAATTAGGACACCAGGGGGCTTACTCTTGAAACTAATTTTAATTTCAATCTAAACCCAATACAATTCCAATGTCAATTTTGCAGTCACGTGATTCGGTACTCTTGAACACAATAGTGTCAACATTGGATTGAAATTGGGATTGCCCCGCCATTATTTTATTCAACGTGAAGTTAGCTACGTTACGGGCCGCAATAGTGTTGTTCGACTCATTACAATAAACCGGTAATAGAGAATTAAAATGCTTTATCCTTTAAATAACGCGGCCAATAAATAAATATCTTATAGATAGTTGCTTAATTGAGTAATTGTGACGTAATCAATTCATTTGGGCGTAAGAAAATGATTAAAATCATAAAATTAACCATGACATTGGCTGCATGCGGTAGGATCGTTGCCATGCCCTACACTAACTACTAATAAAAAAGACGGCGTAGAAGGTCTCAATTTTCTATAGTAAAAGTAGTCAAGTTTTAGTTTGTGTAGAACAGTTATAAATTGTTCGCGTTTGGTTCCTTTGTAGTAAGAAATACCCAATGGCGTTCTTTATTTATGTAAAATAACAATATTGAGTGTGTCTAGTAATAATAAAAAAACCTAGAAGAAAACCAATGAAAATGTAGTGTGGTATATTTTCTCTTACATTAAATTTTGAATATCTTTGGAACCCGTGGTACGCTTTACACAATTCCAACTGTAAAAATGGTTTTATCCATAGATCTATCGTTTAAAACCAAAATAAATAAAAACTGTACATAAATAAGAAATCTCATTTTCAACTTACGTAATTATACGAGAACCTTACATTATTTTCAAATATTCCGTATAAAACTCAATTAAGTACAACTGGATTTTATTATGAAAACTATGTAGATAGTAATGAGATCAAATTAAATTAACTAGTTAATTAGAAACCTATACATTGAGTTGAGCCAAAATCTCTTAACATTTCTCGTCTTTGTTTCCATTCTTTTTTAGGGAATTACGTAAAACACTGTTTAATACTGCTAATCGTGCCATATTAAACTCCTTTTACTTGTTTAAAACCACCTAAAATGCAAAACAATTTCAAAAAAGTTACACTTTTGCTATTGGAAAAATCACAATCTACAAACAATCCCAGCGTAATATTGATGCAATACACAGCTGTCAAAAAAACTCAAGAGTAGCGATTACCGCGCGCCAAGCCCGATCCCGATTTCATTTAGTTCTCCAAAAAGACACGCAATTTAAACACGATTTGGCGCTAGCGTCGAACTCAAGAGTACGAAAAGTCACAATTCCAATGTCGATCGATCGGAATTGAACTCAAGAGTAAGCACACTGGCATTGAGGTGTTAATTGATTCTTAATTGACCTGTACAATTGAACTGAGGTTTACTGCGCTGCTGAAAACTTAAGTTTTTCTTTTGTCAGGCTCTGTTACCCTCTTTTTCTTGAACTTTTTCTATATCTTGGTTTTCTGTACTTCGAAAGTCAAGAAGTAAGTTTGGAGTGCGTAAAAGGTTGTCGAAAGATTTGCTTCACATTGTCAGTTACGAGAAAGTTAGTTAAGCCGTTACTTACGTGTCCTCGTCACATCAACTCGTGTTCCTCTGACAGTTTCACGCTTCAACAAAGTATATGTTGTACAAGCGAGCGTTTTCGCTTACTTTCGTTAAGTTGCAATTAGCAACAAAACATTTTTGTCAAGTTTTGTTTGTCATATGTATAAATAACAGCAGATGTTTTTTTTGTGTGGGAAATCATCAAATAACTTCTCCCGCTCTGGGTGGAGCAGGAGGGCGTATCAGACTTTTACTGACTAAAACCCACCCGTGTTCCCTCAGTAGCCCGTATGCCAGGGGCTGTGGTATCTCTTTCGAATAAACCCGCACCCCTGACAGGCATCGGCCCTTGCGAGCCCCATCATTTTTTGTGCTGACATCTCTTTGAGGCGCGCGTGGAACACAACGCGCCGTCGACTTGGGCTTGGTCCTTACCGGACAGCGAGCTACCCATTACTCGCCGTCCGCAAGCCCATGCCTACGGTGGCCGGAAATCGGCCTGGGATTCTCGACGCCTGGGGCGTCTCCGTATCCTGCGGCGGCTAGGGTCGCGAGGGCGCATAGACTGCCTCTCCCTCACGTGCGCCGCCTCCCTCTTCGCGAGCATCACTGCTTCGCTGAAGGAAGTGACGGCTACCCATGCCCTCTCGCTCCGTACCATGGCCTGGACCAGGGCCGGACGCGAGAGATCGCCGCCGCCGATCGCCTCCACGAGGACACAGCGGTGCTCCGCCCAAGGCAGGCAGACCGCCACCGTGTGCTCCACCGTGTCCTCAGGGCGATCTTCGCAGTGGAAACACCCGGGCGTTTCCTCCCGCCCTATCCGAAACAGGAACCTCCCGAAACAACCGTGTCCGGTGAGAACCTGCGTCAGGCGGAAGGTGAAGACGCCATGCCGCCTCTCAAACCACTCCTCAAAGAGGGGACTTACCGCCGCAATCGTGGCGTGCCCAAGCAGATGTAGGGTTAAGTTTGTGATTCAAAATAGGAACATGCATATCACCGTATTTTTTGTATAGATACGCACAAAATTTGCTTCTATGTGTTTCAATCACGGATTTACTGTACTTCACAATTTAAAAGTACCTAGTAGTAACGTACCTTATTACCCTCAAATGACACAACTTATTAGTGTGGGAAGGTAAATAGAGAAACTAACACTCTGCTTTTTTATCAACCGGTGAAGATAAAATATAATTTTTGTGTTAGAGACTACTCACACTTATTCAGCTCTGTTCAACTTTTTTCCATAGAAAACAACGATTTTGTATATCTACAGTCCGTTCAGCTTTCCGCGGCTAAAACGGATGCGTACGCATCTCATACAAAATCGTTGTTATCTATGGACAAAAGCTGAACAGAGCTGAATAAGTATAATATAGTAATCGTATTCGAGTATTCGCATAGCGCAAATTTTTAAATATTGTGTCTGTGAAGTTGTAACAAAAACAAAAACAAATTTAACAACCTCATGGTCGTTGCCGCTTTCGGGGGCCAGGTATCAAATCATAAACATTTTGCGAGAAACAGCGACAAATCAGCGCACCTCGAAGGATTACCTGACACAAAAAATATACTTAAATACCAAACATCTATTCAACATCCCCTAGCTATTATATTCAAAGGTCACTTTATTTGATATACGACGTAACTACCAGGAAAAAATCTGCACCAAATTGGCTCGCCATAACACAAAAATATTGCAAAGGAGACCGATGCATTCCGGGAACTGCATTGAAGCGCAGTGGATAGGATGGGCGATCCAACTATCCGGTGTGCCGCCACGCGGTATTGTGCCTTGCAGCACTTTGTGTTGGGCCGATATTCGGCTGCCGGCGACGAGACGCACGGTGGGGCGTTGGCCTGTTGAGAATGTTTGCCGCTGACCTAAGTGGTCAATAATGATCTGTTATACAGTTTATACTACGTATTTTCTTTACTGTTTCTCGATAATGCGAGAAGAAGTATTATTTTAAGAGATCGCGATACTTTGATGTAGCGATAGCGGTGTATTTTTGTATCTTTTTCGTATTAAAACGAAGCCATTGCTGTTCTTACCGCTCAGTGTAATTAAAACGGCATCGCAAGCGAACTTCATTATGAGACTTAATCAGTGCACAGCAAGACAGTTACCTTAGATACTGAAAAGTAAGTACATACAAAATAATAGTTTCGCTTTTATGAGCTTATTATTCTGAATGCAATGCTTGAACATTGTCTTCAATTAATTTGACGTTCTCGTAATTAACACAGAAATAAGCGCTTTTCACGGAGGTATTTAATAAACATTAACCCAAAAAATTCAACTGAACATCATCGTTCATATCATCTAATTTATAACCATACGGAATCTGTATGCTCACAGTGTAATTAAATATGCGCGCGAATTGCTGTAGCAGTTTTGTCATCGCCTGTACGTGGGTAGTGCAGCGCGTCCTAGATTGTCCGTGCTGGGTGGTCGGGCAGTCGACGTAGGATTGTACTCGATTCGCCACTTTTTACCTGTTCAACGTCGATGAAACCGCCCGGTGCAGTCAGCCGAGATTGCTTTTAAAGTTTTAAAACTTGGAATATTTTTATTCTTTCCTGCACCGATTAACTCTGTCAGCCAGTCTGTATTGCAAATTCAAATAGAGCAATGAGAATGAATAATTAAATTCAATTTGGCGGGTTTTAACTTGTGGGAGGCCTGGTTTTTCCCGTAATCTTTATACCAGGTTTAATTATTCTAATGTTTTATTGTAATTGTGTGGTGGTTAATAACTTGAGATATAATTAAAAGCGTTTGCGGCAACAGTTATGACCTGGATCGACGTTCAGTCGGGTGGTCTATAAATTTGCGGTCAGTTGTTCTATCGTTTGTCGGCGTTAGCGCTTTAGCTTCTTATTGAATTCCGAGATTTAATCCATTTTCCTCAACAGATCTTTCCTAGAAGTTAATCATGTTAATAGGTAAATAATAGTGAAATTAGTAATATATCATGTTGCTATGACAACGATTGTTTCGTAAATGGACTTTGTTCCTCTTAATTTTTCCTGTTCTCTCAAGCCTGTAGGTTTCGTTGAAAGGTACAGTTGTTGAACACTAAATATGAATGCTTACAGTGTAACAACATTTTGATTTTTTTATCTGAAAATATTTAAGTATCACAGTAATGCCGACAGAGGACAAT
The DNA here is from genome assembly GCA_949987655.1 of Polymixis flavicincta. Taxonomy (NCBI): domain Eukaryota; kingdom Metazoa; phylum Arthropoda; class Insecta; order Lepidoptera; family Noctuidae; genus Polymixis; species Polymixis flavicincta. The sequence continues at coordinate 17,959,607 of OX465184.1, forward strand.
GTTAAGGATGTATTTCGTTTCCCCAATTAATGTTACTATCACTTATGGGAAAAACAAAACCCGTTGGAACCCGCGTATTGATTTTTAAGTGGTTTTATCTATAAATAACTGAGGGCCAGATCTTATCAGAAACCTATACAAGAACTTAGAATCCTCTTGAGTCTAGGTCGCGGTGACCGTTACCCTCAAATCAACACGGTTAGGCTCAAAATATTATAATATCAAATCGTTGAAAACATCATTATTATGCAGATGTACTCGCCTTTAACTTCGTCTTAATAACAAACGCCCACCCTTAACTTCCCAAGGACGTCCAGATAGAAATAAATAACAGATTTAAGTTAAAAATACTTTATCTTATCTAAATTTAGACGAATCCAAAAATAGCCGTGATGATAAACAAAATATCTTAAATTACACTTACTAACATGATACAATTCATCTGCGTAATCTTTTCCAACTGTTGGGGTCGGCTTCCAGTCTAACCGGAGGCCGTTGGATACACTAACACCCTAATTGCGTAACTCACGATTAATCATAATCTGTTTCAATTTGACAGCTCAACAATATTCATTGCGTTATTTACGTTGTTGAGCAGACACATTTTTCGAACATATGAAGCAATGGTTTAACAATCTGTTTCAAAACGAAACAGATTATGATTAATCGCGAGTTATGCAATTAGGGTGCTGTATTTTACAGGGAGCGACTTCATATCACATAACATTAATAACGAAACCACAAATTCCCTTAACTTTCCAAGGACGTCATGAATCCATGATACAAATAGATATCGGATTGGAACCGAGCTAAAAATACATTATCTTGTCTGTACCTCTCAATCGGGACATGCCATCCACGAGACGCGTAGGCGTTGCCATGGATACCTAACTTCCTAAGGTAATACCCTATATATAAAAGAACAAATAGAGCAAAGAAAATAAGATTTATGTCAGTAATAGAAAACAGTGATCGTGTAATTTAGTGACGGTATCGACGCAATCCGCTCTGTGTGCCGGACGTAAAAAGAATAGTACCATCCCATTTCTTTTTCCATGGTTGTCGTAGAAGGCGACTAAGGGACTTACCATAGAATGGGCAGCAGCGTTCTCTAAGCATTTTACCACCATGCCCAAAACCGCCCCAAAATCCGCTGGATGTGGGAAGCACAAGACCGGTCGAAGAGGTGAAGCCTGGGGGAGGCCAATGTCCAGCAGTGGACGACTTTCGGCTGAAATGATGATGATGACCGTCGCACTAGAATCTCCCACTCGCCGAGTGAAAATGAACATAAAAGAGAGATTTCAAGTCAGGTCGATGATCGATGGGGAAAATATTTTTCTTGAAAGTTTAAAAGGTCAGAATGGTGGGTAGCTACGTTCTTGTTTCTGCTAATAACGTCATAATCATATCTTGAATCAGTTTCCGAGAAAGCGTGGTGGTTATAGCACAATCCAATCACCTACACGACAATAATATAGCACAATATGTCCGGCGTTGGACGGATTTAGATATTTGCGTCTTTAAGCTGATATGGGCTGATAATACCCGGAAGTAATTATCATCAAAGAATTATATAAATTTTCATGTACCGAATTAACTTTTGACATTTATATTTGATAATTGCAGAGATACAGTATGTTTCTGCTACAACATCTCCGAAATATCCATCACAGACATATTGTATCTATGAAACTATCCTAAATTTTCATACATTTAAGTACAGTCATACTTAAGGTGGAAGTGGCTCCTGGTAAGCCTGCTAAATTCAAATTTTCTTACGTTTTCTACAATTTCCAGGTCAGTGTCATAAAATCATCAATATAACCACAAAATCAATGAAAAAGTCACGCTATGGGATTATTATGTACACACGCCAGCACATCAAGCTACCAAAAACTATAAAATTTTCCCAATTGAACATGAACCTTATACAATAAAGTAGAAAATCTATTAAAGAAAGACAGATTGTGGTAACTTGATGTTTGTTATTATTGGAAAGGGAGCCCCGGAGTTCGTGCCATATAAACTTCGAAAAAAAAAATCCCAATCAGTATTAAAAAACAACCCTAAGGGTAGGAAAACGGAAGATGAGTGATTGTTTACTCACAGATTTTAATACTCAGTTGTGTATTACAAAAAGTAATAAAAAATTAAGCATGTAGTAATTAGTAGGTCATAGCCACAAAAATTATAAAATAAAAAGGCGGTGCCATAAAATTAAAATACATATCCAAAGTCACAGACTTCCTAACTTAGTTATTAAGGTTAAACAAAGCAGGTTTATATTTTTTTCTTTTCAGTTTTTTGGACGGATTAATTTTTTTGTTATAAAGTTTTTTAGTTCAACGTACTGCCTGCTGACTGACCTGCATATTACAAAAAACGTAAGACTTCTCTGACTACCTTAGCGCATCCACCTTAAGCACCGAACAGATCTACTGCTAAATGTCAAATAGCCCGAATTTAGGGATGAAATTGGGGTCACCCACCATTGATCGTCACCTAATCCTATTTCTCGTTTCACGTGTTGGCTAGCCCGCGTGGGTAGTGAATGTAGGCTTAGCTTCCGATTCGGCTAACCGTGCGTCATGCACTCGAAGCTGTGGTGACGTCGGCAGCTCATTATGTACCTCACTTCAGTTACAGCGTATGCCTGTATTTTGAACAAGATAAACGTCACGGGGCTTTTATTGTTATTGATGACGTGTTTATTTTTTTGGCAGATTAGGTGTATTTGGATTTTCCATGGTGCGTGGTTGAAGAGGTTAATGATTCATAGAGTGTTTTTTTTTTATGCGAAGGTAGGGCTACCTGGGTAGATTTCATATCACCTAGACTTCATTAGCGCAATAAAGGTGTGCAGGCTCCCGCAGACAGGCGCGATGCGATGATGCGACGCAACTTTGGTGAAGCAATTTCTATGAAAACTGGAAAACTTCATGCAAATTGTTCTACCGGAGTAACATCGCGCCTGTCTGCGGGACTCTTGTATCGGAACATGGCTCAGCGGTGGGATGAACAATGCTTAAATAAAATAGAGATTTTACACAATTTATTTGAACCGAATAATAATGTTAACATGCAACAGCAATAAAGTATTCATCTGTATGTGGTCCATATCCTTCGGTTCGGACGACGCCGGTTGAATTCTAATAACATGAACAAGCTGCAGACATACGTATTAATAATAATAGAGCTTCCTAATCATTTACTTCGCCTTGTATACCTCTATTTCTTTCATATATTTCCTCATTTACATAGCGCCTTCCTGTAATTGATAGTTTGCTCAAATTATACGATCTTACCGGCGACGCTGAAGCGTTTCGTACGAAATAACTATACGTTGTGCCTAGGCGCACAAGATTAATTACAGTTATGTCTCCTCATTGGCAGCTTGTAATTTGTGTAATGACGTCATTATTCCGCCTTTTCTATTTTTAGTTTTGAGATAAAAGATAATTTCAGTTGTTTGAATGATTATGTTGTGTTGAAGTAAAGTTATCGCTTTTTCTGACTTTTTTTTTAGGTTGTGACGCAATTCCTTATGGCGCCATAATTGTGATATTTACATTAGTAACATTGAACAAGTCATGCGCTTTTCTTCGAGTGGGGAATAACCAGATGTAAATTGCATATACAGGCGCCTTCATTGATTTTTTTCCTCAACAAAATTTATTCATTCCGAGCTATTTATAACGCAATGCATATGATGCCACGGTCGCCGTCTTTAATGATACCAACCAAGTGTTTATTAATATGTACACGTGCAGACAAAGGATTTTATTAGAATAGTATTTGTTTGTGCTACAATTAGGTGCGAGAGAAGAAATGAGAGGATTTATTTCATCTTAATTTCAAAAACTAAACGGCTTTGGAGGTCTCTTGAGGCGACCGCAAACACGCGCGAAACGACAGCGAGACTCTAGTAGAACAATTTCTATGAAATCTTCATGGAAATTGTTCTACAGGAATCGCGTTGCGCCTGCCTGCCTTTATTGCTTGCCTTTCATTCATATCGTAAAACAACCATAACAAACTTTTATTCAAAATAAACTTTCAATAACCAAACACTAAAACAACAGAAAATATTCGTATGTTTACAAACGTTGTCGGGTTCAAACGATCAAATCGTCAGTTCATCGATAATAATTTTATTTCCGTTCACAATTATGTACCTACATGTTTGCGGAAAACTAACCCAACCTCGGGCTTGCAGCCGTTAATGGTTTCGGGGAATTAAAAAAAAACCCACAGGCTCTGATAATACTGCGGTTTGATTACCAAGAATTGTGGAGGGGTGTTTATTGAGTGCTCGACTGCCGACTAAAACACTAAATAGACGGGTAGAGAAGTCTCACTCAATGCAATGATCGAAAATAGGCGCAAGCACATAGACACGTACGATCTCGAAACTATGCTCTGTGGGGCTACTCTCTAGCTCCGTCAGCAAAAATACGGACCCATCCGGAAATAGTTGATAACTTGATGATAGTGCTGATTAATTACCTTTTTTGGACGGGTAAAACCTTATAGGGAGTAGGGACAGCTGTCAAATCGTGTAGTAATTAATTCTAAGTTTGGGCCCCAAACTAATCATAGGTCCGTAACTCCGTAAGTGATACGGAGTAGGCAGCACCCGTAACTTCGACCGAGTTTACGGATTTCGTGCTTAGAGAGTAGGCCCACAGTTTCGCATGGGCGATTTTAATCGCGCATTGGATTTTCAGCTTTTGGTGTTGAACGAGAATTGAAAATTCAACAGAAAACATCCCAACGCATCAAAAAATTACACTAGTGGATGGAAAAACCGGCACCTGAATAAAAATCTCCCTTGGGAATGAGGGCTATTACCGGATTCTTAATACTGTGTTGTGTCGTGTGGTGACGCTTTCTGACGCAGTGTTAGCCAAGCAAAAGTCGTTGTGATTTGACGTAGCCCTGAAGAGATTCGTTTGATTGGTGTATACTGAGTCACGACACAGTATCTAATGTTTCGGTGACTTTAGAGACTAGGCGAATGAACGCTAGTCGCGAGTGTGCTTGCACTTGCTGTACGCACGGCTACACATCAAGCTATACATTTCCAGTTTACGCTGATCTCGCACTGTACGGAAATCCTATACAATGCGAGATCAGCTTATACTGGACATGAAGCTTGATGTAAATCCGTGTGTACAATCGCAGACAGCGGTCGATCACTTTTCATTCGTAATAAGGTTGAAAAGTGGTCGACTGCCAGAGTCCGCGATGGTACCTAGACGAGTGTCTTAGGTGTGCATGCATTTTTGCTCGTTGAATCAACCTTCTGTACAAATTTATTTTGTGGTTATGACTTATCAGTTCAGAGTTCCGATTACTGTTGACATTATACAGCGTGATTCACTGTAAAAGTGAATCTTTATTGCCTTTTTGACCCTTTCTCTTTGTTTACAAGCTGCTTCAGTCGGCCGGGTATTATTATACCCTGGAATTCCCCATAGTAACTTTTTTATGGAGGTTTTTTAATACTATTTTATGTGTACTTCTCCGATATCGACGTCGATGTGGGCAGTCGAACCTTATGAAATATCGGCAGTTTAATATATTTGTCTTACTTAACCCCAATTTAAGACCAAGACTTACTACTATTCTTAAGAGGAGCATTAATTGAAATAATAAATGCCCTCTTTTTCCTGTTTTCGTTAAACTAGAGAAATGAGTCGATACTGTATATAAAAAATATTTGTTGCCATTTACAATAAATACCTATGACGTTAGTTAGTACCTACATGTTGCTCTAATCTAGACGTATTTTCCGACTGAACAGTTGTTTTATTTTGTCATTTTCCCCTGTGATTGAACTTATTTTTTTAAACCGATTTTCTTTGTTTGCTCCGATTGTGACCAAAAATTATGTGCTTTTAATTAAAAGTGACTCATAAAAAGATAGTTACCTACATTATTGTTTTCAATGACCAGGGAATAACAGGAAAACCCAGAATTCTTGTTCCTTTTTCTGTTTATCTGCAACACTGTGGCGTCGGGTTTTTACGTTTGCGACGTCGAAATCGAAAAAAAACAAAAATATGAGATTCAGTTGGAGCTAAATAATAAATAACATTAAAGAACGCAGAAGTAGCCTTGATTAACTAAGATATCCCATTGTTTGACTGGACTGAAGAATTCAATGTTTCTATTTCACAAGCAATTTTTAGTTATTTTCTACTGTTATTCTCCAGAATTGTCTCTGAGAGATGGTTTATTTAGAAAGAGGGTGACTATCGACCGAGATAATGACTAGAGATCGGATATTCGGATGCATATTTGCCTAAAGTTAAGTTTCAGCTGTGAAAGAATGGAAGCGGCATCATAAAATATAATTATTAGTTGTAAAAAGATCCCGGGATTAGAATCCCAACTTCCGGAATACATTACATACAGTCCGTATATAGTATGAAAGTGACTTCTAAAAAAATATTTAATAAAAAAATAACCCCGAGCGTCTTTGATTGCATAACTATTCAGAATCACATTTATTTAAAATTTATGTTTAACCCTCGACACAGATGTGTGTATGTATGTAGGGTGTAAGAAGAGAAAAACAAAAAAAAAAACAAATGAAGTTATTTTCGTTACAAAAGCGCATTCCATATTAGCCAACATCTCAACTTTAGGTGAATAATGCATCCGAATATCCGATCCTGATAATGACTCATAGAGAAGTATGGAATAATAAATTTGGATACGTGCAGGAGGCTTAGCACGAGAACCGTAGAGAAGCGTTTTGTCGATGGAAGAGTAGACAAAAATGACGTTTCCGACACGTTGTTGTCTACAGACAATTGACAGTTTTGTACCGAGAAATGTAGACAAGCGATTTATATTCTACGGTAGCGTAGAAATAGAAAGCGTTATGCTAAGCCTGCAGGAGAATGATGATGAGCCTCTAGAATTAAGCCTTTCAGATTTTCACTTTTCGCAATTTGAACGTTTTTTTAAAACTCGACAGCCCTATTTAGGCTTATTTATTGGAGACAAGTCCGACGCGTCTTTGTGACGCGATCCTGATGAAACGATTTCCATGAAGTTTTCATAGAAATTGTTCTGCTAGAGTTAGTTACGTCGCGATATCGAGTCACGTCTGACGGAGCCTTTATGATTTTTGTAGACAACTAGAAACATGCAACGTACAGTCGCCAGCAGGTCAAGCTATCCCAAATTGTCAAATTTTGTAATAAAGTTGGAAACCTATTAAAGAAATTTGACAGATTGTGGTAGCTTGATGTGCTGGCCTCTTTACATTGTGCATCCAATCAAAATAACGCAAAATAATAATACGTCAAAACGATAAACATGAAACTGAAAATAAATTACCTAAGAAGATTCCCAGTAACCTCTATACAACATGGCTGATGGCATGACTCACACTAGGTATAACGTTTAGAAGTAGGTAGCGAATCTAAAAATACCGGGTATTGTTATCACGTGTATATTTGTTTACATTAATATCCCTGCTTCCGAGAAACACACTATCGATTTTGTCCAGCTTGAGTGGCCCTAATATAAACACTGTGACTATAGGTTTCATATAACTTGTGCACTCAGTCCCTACACAGTTAATTTACCTGACGACAACCTTATAGCAACACCAATAAAGATCACTATGCACTGATGCGACTCATTTTCTTTAAAACAACATAATCAGTCTATAATGTTCCTAGTGCTGCGACAGAGGCATCCTTTCGGTGAGTGAGAGGGAGTGGACCAAAATACACCACGCGGGCCCAGTGCGGGTTGGTAGATGTCACATCTCTACGAATGGTTGGTTTTTCTAGGACATGCCGGTTTCCTTACGATGTTTTCCTTTACCGTTTTGAGGGCAATGGCAATGAAATTATTTACAGAAACTGAAGCGCCTGTCTGGGTTTGAAGTTCTGAACCTACGACTACAATTCGTAAGTTGCGGCCGTTACCACTGGGCCTACTAATCTTCCTTTCAAATTTCAGTGGTAAAATAATTATGAAACCCTCTACCATATACCTATATACGTTATAAAACAACAAAATCGATTTGTCTATGTAACCGTTAGATAGTTTCAACCTTAGAGAAGTTTCAATTTACAGGGAATTCTTGTCAAAACTGGTGAAGCAATTATGAGGTCGAGTATAAACGGTTTTTAATTACGATTCGATTTTTAAACAATGTCACGTGACGATCCGGCAAATGTTATGGAGATTTAGCATTCGCATCCGGACATTAAGGTGACACTTGTCCACATTTTTTCCATACAAACTTCGGGAGGGTTTTACTCCACTGTCTGACTATGTACATCAAAAATTAAACATGGTATGGTTTTGTCTCGTTATTATTATTGTCTGTACGGAAACAGAATACTAAAATAAAAAGCTATTAAAAAGTTATGAGCCAACAAAGATTCGTTTTTCTTGCTAATTTAACCTAACTTTGAGCGCGTTTAAGTAATAAAAGGAGTGTAAAATCTCGAAAACCAAGACGGTACCGACAAAGTTCAATTAACAATAAGTTCAATAAACTTTATTGGTCATTGATTTATGCAGTGGTTTTTTCATAAAACCCGATCTTCTGAAGGACTTTTCTTAATTTTTTCGCGATTTTTTTGCCAAAGATGCTCCTGCATCTCACTCAATAACGTTGTGCGTGTAGACTAGAGTCTAACTGCTCACCACTGATACTATCTCTGTCGGGTACGAAGCCTGGTGAGACAGCGTGATTTTTAGCCAGGCCCACCAGTGAGTTCGAGCCCGCGCAAAGTGTGCCCTTAAAATTCCGTGGAGTCCACAAACGGCCATAGGCTTTCAGTACACAATACATGTCAGTTGAGCATACTTTTTCCACAAATTCGCTATGCATCTTGGCAGCAATTTAACAGTCTCGTAAATCAGGCTGTCTCAGTTCGTTGAACACTAATTCAAACAAAGTCTAGACGAGTCAATAGCTAAGATATGCAAATGACCTGTGTAAGCGCACTGTTGTAAATGTTGTACACGTCTTTTTCAATGAAGACCGCCACTTAGGACAGGATAACAGGTGTGTACTTTTTACCTATAAATGAATAAATCACCAACTATGTCCGCTTTGTAAACAAAAACCCTGCTCGCAACTGTTTATAAGCTTTCAGATTTTAACATTTCGCAATATGAACGTGGTGTTAAACACAACACCCTAGGACTGTGTGTGACGCGATTCTGGTAGAACAATTTCCACGATTTTTTTAATAAAAATTCTTCGACGCGTTAGCGCATAGCACCTATCTGCGGGAGCTTTAATACCCTTTTCCTGAGCCCTCATCACCAAGATTACTCCATTGTATAAACTGTTCTACTCGACGCTAGCTTTGAAATAAACCCTCTATGTGTCGATTAGATCCTAAAACCTATGTTTATCACTTCTTAAAAGACTGTAAGTCGACGTCCACACTTACGTAAAAATATGGCGGCGGTATTTAATCGCGCACTAGATTATCAACTGTCGGTGTTGGGCCGAGCATTGAGACTCTAAAGGCGACACATATGCCGGCGGCACAGCCGGCGGACTCTTGCGGGTATGCTGCAGGCGTTGTTAGGCAGCCGGCATCGGCACTTGCCGCAGGAACTGAATATGCCGCCGCCGGCCTTGTTGGCAGCATGCCCGTTGGTTCCGCCGGCATGTGTGTAGGAGCCTTAACAGAGTGCAAAAAACACACGCGGGGTGGGGTCCGCAAGGGCCGATGCCTGCCAGGGGTGCGAGTGGTTCCAAAGAGATACCGTGGGCCTTGGCACACAGGCAACTGAAGGAACACGGGTGGGCTTTAGTCCGTAAAAGTCTGACACGGGTCCTGCACCACCCAGAGCGGGCGAAGTTATTTGATGATTTCCCACCCTCAAAAAAATAAACCAGTGCGTTAGATATCCAGACCGCGAAAAAATCACGCCGCTCTATCATTACGTTCGTTTGTACGTCGACTAAGTCTTAAATCCCCGTCTAAATCTGAAGTACCATAATATTTGACAAATCTTCATGGTAGAGATGTATTTCACAACGCTCGGGGACATAGGATCAAGTCGTAATTATGTGCGATGAAAGCCAAAAGCGTGACCTTTCCCTGGGTTGCTTTTAATGGAGATTTGTCTGGCCCAAACATGACCTTTGGACGATTAACCTCAAACGATACATTATTAATGTCTTTGTATAATACTTACGTATACATTTCTTCTGTTCATTTTGCAACGGATGAGGATATCTCAGATATTTTTGACACGACTAATTCTTGGTTCCTAACAAGAACGGATCGTTTTGTTTACCAATGGTAGCATTTTTTATTCCTAAACTGGGCAAATAAATAGTTTCAAAAGCTAATTTTACACAGGTAAAATTGATTGATTGGATGTAGCGTAAATAAAGGATAACCCTGAAACTGTCGATCGGCCGTATCTATCTGTCGAGACGCCATATATATTTTTTCGATACAGGGGCCCAAAATTGCATAATTCCTTAGAATTATTGTTAAAATTTGAAAATAAGTATTTTTTGCAATGTTATCTTAGGCGCGAATTGCACAGAAACGCGTAAGGCGAAGGCGCGGCGCAGTGCAGGCGCGTTTTTTTGTATGAAAACGTTTAAAAGCGGCATCATGCCTACATACAAAATGTACTGCGTACGCTGCGGCTGCGCCGCGTCTTCACCTTACGCCGTTTCTGTGTAATTCGCGCCTTAGAATGTGATAAAAAATCTTGATATTGATCTGATAATACAAATATTCAGGAGTGACATAAAAAAAAACGAGAAAAATCACCAATTGTAGAAATGGCGGCTGATTTTGTAAGAGTACCTAAGTACGATTTTTATTTAAAATATCAATAATTTGATCATCCATGGCGATATAAGTAGGGTAAATGATAGATAATAACCTGGCCAATGGACAGTTTCAGGGTTATCTATTATTTACGAGACACCCTGTATGGTTTTCGCATATTATTGGTAAAGATTCAAGAGTCTTAATTTTAGCCTACGACTGTCCGTATAGAGGAATCGGCCATTAAAAGTCACAACAAACTGATTATTATCATTGGCATTGACAGCATTGTTATCTTTGATTAGAAGACCTGCAGGAAAAAACAACCATTAGGGTTTTTATTTGCTCATTCAAAGTAACAAGGAAGCTTGTATTGCATCAGATATCGAAATTAGCGGCTTAAGGATGCAGACACTGATTCATATCCTTTCGGAGAACTGACAGTCGAGACCGTAAAATATGAGTCTGCGAATTCATCATCATCTACTTAAGCGTTTTGCCAACGATCGACTTTCAGTAAAACCGGATGCAGCTGAATATCTATATTTTAAATTGAGGGACTGCCTATCTGACCTCCACAACCCAGTTAGTGGGTAATACGATACCGCCTGGTAAGACTGGTTGTCAGACGTTCAGGATTCTGACGACCCGTAACGACTGTCAAAGATCCACGAATAACAGCCGAGACCAACGGCTTAACGTGCTTTCCGAGACACTAAGGTGTCTTGATATGTGAAGATGGTCACCCATCCACAGACCAACCGCGGCAAGCGTAGCTTAACATGATCAATGACCCGTGCGTGATGAGTCTTTAAATTATCGTCTAAAAATCCGGATATATCATATGACTTTTTGTCCCCTAAAACAGCTCATGAAAGCTTTGACGCAGCGATTATTTAAAGAAGCCCGCATTATGTAATCACACTCATTAATCATTAGATTTACTCATCCCTGACACGGTTACTTGATATTTTAAAATACTCGTAGTTCCGTTATAGCGGCTTTTAAATTCAACACGGGACCACAACGCAGGGCAACACGTTAATATTTTACATACCCCTCTATTGCCTCTAAACTATGAAAGGAAAAATGAAATCCCCGCTAAAAGTTACTCGAAGAACTTATATGTACATAGGTCTATTCTTATTTAATATTCAACGTAATAACAAAGGACGTGGGGGAGTTCGTATTTTTTTTTAACTTACTTCAAAAAGAGGAGACGTTTCTCAATTTGGTTGTATTTTTTAAATGTTTGCTACCTCCGTCATTTACAAATCAATTTGAAAAATACTTTGGTTGAAAGAGTATACTTATAGGATGGTCCCATTTAAAATAGTTTGGTTTTTCAGTTGTTAAAAAAAATCCACTAAGTGTATGTTGACGATGTTATAAATAGGTAATAGTAATATCCTGTCACTGTTATCCACACACATTAGGGTATGAACCACAACTAAAATATTGAAGAAAAAAAACAACGGAAAAAAGACAATCATTTGCCCAGCGTTTTCATTTTGGAAGTTGTAGGCAAAAAATTAAAATACGAACTGAAAGACCGATTTCCGAAATTAAAGGTATATTTCACTTGTAGGGTTTTCTTTTTGGAAATCGGTTGTTTTCGTTTTTTCTTTAATACCTTTAATTTAGAAATAATGAAAAAATAATTGGAATGAATGTTGATTACATTTGTTATTTCCATGAATCACTCAATATTTTTGTATTGTTGTATACCTAACAAGTTTATTTTTCGTTTCAGGTATGTATACCTATTCTGATGACTTCCATTCGTCATTGGGTTGACGTAAGTGCAAATATATGATATAGATTATTTTACAATCTTCACAGGGCGTTTCGAGACGCCATGTAGGCAATTAATCTTAGTCATAAATCCATAAACCAACAAGGAAAACTCTAAAACTGTTCCGCATAAACCTGTATAAATATTAAAGCTCCACTTCCCACGGAAGGGTTCACGAAAATTTATAATCAAAACGGTCAAAAACTCGTGCGTGCGAAAGAAGAAGAATTTCTTTTGAACAACAAGCCGTGTTGATAAAATTTATCACCAAACAAAATAGCAATTGACAACAACCTGTAGCCATAACTCTTTATCAGCACGTAGCGTTGATATCGAAATTCCTTAAAGGATAATATGCGTCGTTTTATCTCGGCGCCGTCGCTTCATTCCTACTATACTACTGTAATATTATAAACTAGCATTTGCCAGCGGCTTCACCCGCATGGAAGTCGGTGTATCTATATAAATGCAAAAGAAAAATCCTGACTGACTGACTGACTCATCAACGCCCAGCCCTAACCCTTGGACCTAGAAAGCTGAAATTTTGCACAGAGGTTCCCTTTATAATGTAGACAAGGAATAAGGAATGATTTTTCGAAATTCAACCCCTAAACGAGTTAAATAGGGGATGAAAAATCCGCACGGGCGAAGCCGCTGGCAAAAGCTAGTTATACATATAGACCACCCTCTGAATCAATCTGTCTATTGATGAAAACCGCATCAAAATACGTTGAGTGGTCTAAAAGATCTAAGCGTACGGACACGAAAAGCGACTTTGTTTTATATTGTACAATGCGGAGATGTGAAGGTTTTGTCTGTTTGTTACTCAATCACGTAAAAACGGCTAAACGGCTTCAGATAAAATTTGGCATACAGATAGTTTATAACCTGGATTAACACATAGGATACTTTTATCCCGGTATTACATTCACATGGGATAATTTCCGACCTCTACGCGAGCGAAGACGCTGGAAATGGCTAATACAATAAATACATCGTTGGAAGTCCGTGAGTCACCAATTTTTATCGAGTATCGACGAGCGCCACTCCTTGTTTCGTCAGCTATACTTTGCACCGGACTCCGCTAGCATTGAAGTTTAATCTTGTTGATTACAGAAGTAGACATTATAAAATAATCACTAAGTGGATTACCGGCGCCCGTCTGTGTTTGTGCACAACTGTGTACGGACTTTTTATTTTACTCTATTTTTATTTGTACTATTTTCACTGTTGTTTACATAAATGCACTGTCGGAATATATCGCTGTGGATTTTAATTGATTAACTTGCTGCGTTAACAAATAAGTATACAGGGTTATTTTAGTGTTTACCGATTTACTCGTAATAAAATAATATTTATCTTTTTTTTTATAATTTTTGTACGATTGTGTATTTAGTTTAGTATGTGAACTTTCTGTGCGAGTCACAATACATACTTTTTCTTTCTTTCTTGTAAAAGAAAACGTCCTATGCATAAATCTGGCAAGTTAAAGTATTTTAACCGACGAAAAAACGGAGGAGGTTCTCAAGTCGACGTGTATTTTTTTTATTTTTTTATGTATGCCTGCCCACGCATAACTTTTTTCAGAGTTGTCCGATTTTGATAAAAAAAAATTTTGCCATTAAATAAGTGAAATGAAAATATTATTTATACAAGATTTCTGATTAAAATCAAGTTCATAATTATTTTGTTTTAATATTTTTTTATAAGTATCAATACTACGGGCTATAGTCCTCTAAGTAGGTACCTACCTCTCTTTGAGCCGTATCTACCGTATCATCAAGCAAAACTCTTTCAAGCTTAGTTGAAAAGGTAGCAAATGAACATCTCCTGCGAAGGACTTGTCTAATAAAAAAATTAAAAAAAAAACACCTGAGTAGTGACAAGATACTTTTTTTAGATAAATGAATAAAACCCAATTACTTTTCTTATATTTCTATATCAGACGGAGACGGCAACAACTCGACAAGTTAACTTCTTTAATTTAGCTTCAAATAATAGGTCTTTACCTATGAAATTGCCGTTTTGTATGAAAAAATTTGAACGAATTTTTTTCATGAATTTTTTATTTGTATTAATCGAAGTAATCACCCATGCAATCAGTGCATCTTTGCCATCGCAGTGGCAGTTTATTGATGCCCTTCTTAAAGAAATCAGCTGGACGGGAGGCAACAAATTCTTCAAAGGCATTTTGTACTGCCTCTCGGGTATTAAATTTTTTTCCCGCCAAGAAGTTATCCAAATTCTGGAAAAAGTAGTAGTCTGTAGGCGCAAGGTCTGGTGAGTAGGGCGGATGACGGAGAGCTTCCAACCCCAGTTCTTGCAACTTGGAGACCGTCTGCTGTGCAGTATGAGGTCGCGCGTTGTAGTGCAGGAGCAGCGGAGACGAGCGATTGACCAATGCTGGTTGGAGATGCGCCAGCTTCTCCATCATTGTGTTCAGTTCTTCACAGTACACATCTGCAGTAATGCTCACCCCGTTTGGTAAGAAGCTGTGATGAATCACACCGGCGCTAGACCACCAAACAGTGACCATCACTTTTCTAGGGGTAAGTTTTCGTTTAGGGCATTGTTTAGGTGCTGAACCAGGATCCAACCAACTTGCTGAGCGCTTACGGTTATCAAACAGAATCCATTTTTCATCGCAGGTAACAATGCGGTTCAAAATTCCTTCATTTGTGTGTCTGTTGAGCAGTGCAAGGCACGTCTCGACGCGTACTTCGCGCTGGCGATCATTGAGTTCGTGGGGCACCCATTTGTCAAGCTTTTTTACCTTGCCAATTTGACGCAAATGGACCAATATTGTTTTGACGCTAACGTCGAAAGCTGCTGCTAATTCAGCCGTAGATTGTGTATCATCAGCTTCCACAATCGCCTTTAATTCGTCATTGTCGACCAAAGTCTTCGGACGACCGCGAGGTTCATTTTTCAGGTCGAAATTTCCAGAACGGAAGCGAGCAAACCAATAACAGGTGGTGCGTTGGTTTGTAGAGCTCCGTAAACGTCGTTGATGTTGCGTGCCGCTTGTGCCGCGTTGCTGCCACGACGGTACTCATATTCCATAATTACTCGAATTTTTAACGTATCCATGATGACGAAAAAGATTGAAATGCGATGAAAATGTAACACTAATCAATAAAGAAATGACTACTTTTAGAAAAAAAAATCCATGTTTTTAAAATAAAATTAATTTGAAATTAGAATTCTTAGCCAAACAAAAATTATTTTGATTTGAAATGGCCAGTACTGCAGAACGGCAATTTCATAGGTAAAGACCTAATATAAATGAATACATATAGCACATAATCACTTATGGTCACAGCGTTATTTCCGCATGACATCAAAGTTTAAACAAACAATACTGAGTGACTATAGAATTGATAAAACAAATATATAATAAAAAAAATAACTCATTTTTCCCGATTACTCACTGTATCTGCCTGATAGCTAAGTTGATTGCATCACGAGTTAATAGCGTGCTCGGTACACGTGCACTCGTGCTATTTTTAGTTTTGTTATATTTTACACTGTGACCCAGTAATGGCTATGGCAAAAATATTTTTTACACTAGTTCTCGGTTACGAATTCCGGTTTTGACAATGTCCTACTCGTATGTCCCATTGGGTCCTTTCTCCCCTTTCCAATTAGAATTTTCAAATACATAATATTCTTTCCTTACAGAGTTACAAATTAACTTAAACATTTCATTCTTGCTACGTTATCGAAATTTCGAGATTCTTGAATATTATAGTAACTACCTATAGGCGTTGATATATTCAACAGACATACAGTAAATCAACTGTTCTTTTTAAACATATTCAAAATTACCCTGTTTAATATTTTTTTTATGAACGTAGATGTTAAAAAAATGTTCCTGTAAATAGATTTATTTTACAGAAACTCATTTGACAAATAGTAGATAACATTCGCGAGATAAAGCCACTTGCCAACTAGCGGGAGAGTTATGCGTAATATTACGGTGTCACCAGATTATGTGAACTATGATTAACGATTATTGTAATGTTCCATCTGTATATCAAATGATACAAGTTTTTTATTTTTTATTAAATATTTTAAACAGGATTGTTAATTAAAAATATATAAAATAAAAAATGTCTAAGCAGGTACCGACTTGTCAGTAAATTAGAAACGAACACCACTTGACGCGCATATTGACTTCTTACGCAGAATGATTCAGCCAAATTACTGTTAGGCGCCAAAATTAATCTTATCATTCATGGAAACTAGTTCATTACAGTCATATCAACCTGCAGACGTCAAGGCGAACTTTACCAGGTAACAGGTTGAAGATAACAAATGTATTTACTCATTGATAAATAAATATATTGCAGTACGCGATGCCGCAAACTTTGTTTACTTGATAAGCGAATGATTGCAATCATTTTATAAAGCCGCATCCAAGTCGCTGAATAGCTTCATGTCATGTCGACCTAGAGATGCAACCAATTTAAGAATTATCTTCAAATTAGAGAGGACGAACAAGTCAACCTTGGATAAAAACTGGTATTCATTCACTGTTAATCGGTATAATCATGCTTAAGTGCCATGTCCGGAAGTCATTTACAAGTAAGTTTGTACAAATTGTTTAAAAAGTTCCCATACAGTTGTTGTGAGAAATTCTTCAGCAAATACACGGTGGATGTTACAAGAACTGATATTCCCGAAACACACGTGGAGTATTCGCATTCCTGCTTGATACTATAATATCGATGCTCTCGATCCCGTCTCTACGTCTCCAAAACAATGTAAACACTTTGAATACGTCCCAACATTGCACGTTGAATTTCCCACGTCTCTGATGACGTTACCATAAGTAACAAGTTGTAGCGAAAACGGTTCCTTCTTAGAAACTGTGAGAAACTCGCATATTGATATATCGATACCAGCTGGATTATCTACAGCCTTGTTTGTATTGAAATTTAGTGGAGCGCCTCCATGCTAGGTTATTCGCTAGCCGCTCTTCGCTTGAACGGTTATCCGCCGTTCGTCAAACAGCCCCGGGGAAATTACGTGCCACCTAGCAATTCCTACGCGTAGTGCTACTAGAAAATGTAATTAATTTCATATATTATTATAAAACAATGAACGCTTTCAAACGTTTGTGTACGGTACATGTTCACATTTCTTTACACAATTACATGATTTTCTGTTTGATGGTGGTTTCACGGCACGCCTAATTAGCATGAAAAACAAATTTTTACTCGACTACTTTTTCCAAAATATATTTTACCGTTCACTATTAAATTACTAAAAAAAGCTCATTAACGGTAGCTAGCATTACTCAAACACCTGAGCTGGCAGTAAAATGAAAACCGATAGCGTCAAACAGCCGATTTCTCATAATTAAACATATCACTGGCTGTCTGTTGAGTTGATGAGTTGAGATGCAACGGACGGCACGCTTAAGGTGAATCTAGTCCACATTTTTCCTGTACAAACTTCAGGAGTGTATTACTCCCCTGTTTGACAATTTTCATCAAAGATTAAACATGGTATGGTTTTGTCTTATTATTAATATTGTCTTTACGGAAACAGAATACTAAAATTAAAAACCATTAAAAAGTTAGGAGCCAACAAAGATTCGTTTTTCTAGCTAATTTAACCTAACTCGGCGTGTTTATGTATTAAAAGAAGTGTTAAATCTCCAAAACTAAGTCGGTACCGACAAAGCTCAATTATCGAAAAGTTCAATAAACTTTATTGGTCACTGATTCATGCAGTCGATCTTCCGAAGGACTTTTCTGAATTTTTACGCGCCTGTTTTACTATAACTGATCCTGCAGCTCACTCAATAGTCTTGTGCGTTTAGACTAGCGTCTAACTGCTCATCACGGGTACTACCTCCATCGGACACGAAGCCTGGTGAGAGTGAGACAGCGTGCTTTTCAGCCAGGCTCATCAGTGAGTTCGAGCCCGCGACTAGGTTCCCCTTAAGGCCGCGGTTTTAAAGGAAAATAAACAAAAAAACACATTCGATAAGCCTGGTGGAGGGACACCTGTCTCTATGAAACAGGTTTGGTGCGCCGCCTCCACACCGCTCGTGTCCAAGCCGTGTGAATGGAAGTGATGAATCTTCTCATATTTACCGAAACTGGTTTCGGTGAGAATGAAGTATAATCAGCATTTTGGGGTTAGGATAATTCGTTGTTGCAGATAATTGAGCTATTATGATGTATTTGTTTTATTGTGTTCTCACTCCAAAACGCCAGTAGACGAAGCTCGCTCAACACACATCCTTCTCGCCTGACTTGCAAAATTAAACAACAAATAAGACAGAGCGTAACAAATATATCCAGCAGCGTTTTCCACATCGTCACTGCCACGATATAGAGCCAGGCGTTACTTTGTGTCCTCGCTCGATCATTATCAATCGTCCCCTGAGACGTGAGGACCTGACGAATTGGTCCTGTACCAAGACAGACCAAGATTAGCAGCTTTCTATAGACTTAGTCTTTATGTAACCAACTAAATAGATAGATGTGAGCTTTACTGGTATGTATAGATTGGTAATTGCCACTCGTGTACGGCAATCAGTATAGGTAATGTTGTTTTGTATAAATAAATAATAGATTAAGTTGGCTTATTAAATGGTTAGACAGATAAAAATAATACCCGGGCTGTTATGTTGATATATAAAACTTATTACAATAAAGGTTAAAATTAGGATAATCGTAAATTAAAAAAAAAAAAACAGCCTGCTCTTTTAACTGACTTCAAATCTACAAAGCACATGCACGATACATTCCCGTAAATAGTTTAACCAAAACGTGTATGCATTTATATCCCATTGTGAAGCCAAGAACCGTTGTAAATGTACCGCGTAGTAAATATTTTTATAGAGTCACACTCACAGTAAATTACACGTGCACAAAGTGAAATACCTACCGTCGGGAATCCCCCGGCACGGCGCCGAGCCATGGCGTGATCGGACTTCCACTGCCGTATACGAAACTTGTGGTTTCGGCTGTAAAATAAATATTAAGTACTCTGTTTGATCGCGGCTAATTGCCATAGTTTACGAATTATTGGGCTGAATGCGTTCTGCTTTTGCATTCGTGTATTTTGAGCTGTATTTAGCTACGAGTATTTTATGCACACTGTATAACACCATCTACTTCGCCTATTACTATGTTGGGATCGGCTTCATGTCTAAGCGGATGCAGTTCAATGAATACCATTATTTTAGGTGGACCGACTGCCTATCTGACCTCCACAACCCAGTTACTGGGCAACACGATACCCCTTGATAAGACTGGTTGTCAGACTTTCGGGCCTCTGACGACCCGTAACGACGGTCAAAGATCATCAAATGACCACCGGGACCAACAGATTCACGTGCTTTCCGAGGCACAGCGGGGTCTTGATACGTAATGATGGTCGTCACCTATCGGACCAATCACGGCAAGCGCAGGTTAACATGATCGACTCCTGCGACTTTCTTAGCCACAAGTATGTATGAAAATAAAATTATACAGGATGTATAAAAATTCTTCGGTTAGTCTTACGACTATGTCAGTGAGCTTTAAAAGCTACTTCAATGTAAAGCCGGTGTCATTATGTTCTGATTTATGTAGTTCTTACTGAGTTAACCCTGAAAAAGTCGGTCAAAGTTGAGACCCTCGACCTGGCTGAATTTACTGTTCTGTATGCAGAATCAGATATAGGGACTTAAGTTAAGTCTGCTTGGCTTTTAATACCTATGTTTTTACTGTGGCTTAATAACTTTTTAATTTTGTATTATTGCGGCTTATGTCTACAGGAAAAGCTTTTTATCCAGTGCGCAAACTTAACCAAAAATTCAGCATATTATTCTAGACGCAGTAATTTTTCGCCGGTTATACAAAAAAAATCAGCTGTTCCATACATTTTGACTACGTAGGTATTGCACTTTTCTATGAAACAGCTGATTTTGTTTTTTATAACCAGCAAAAAAATTCTGCGGTATCTAGAATGATATGCTGAATTCATGGTTACAGTTTGCGCACTGGATAAAAACTTATCCTGTATACGTAATATCGTTGTATTTATAAAAAAAAATATTAACCTGTTAAAGTCTTATCTGATATCAGTAGTGACTGACATCAAATAAGTCATTCGCCTCGTTAATAATTAAAATAATCTGATATCCAATTAAATAAATTTAATTATTTATTGTTGACAAGCATAAACTTTACCTACTCACGAAAACCAATCCTCGATAAATTTGTGAATAATCCAAAAATTGCAATGTATTTCATCGCACTTAACGATATCGCATGTAATTAATTGTAACAAAGGTCTCGTGGTATAATCGGCGTGTTCTTAGGCCCAGTACGTGCCGTCGACTGTAATTGTGCCCCTATTTCCCCTTATTAAATATTTACATTAATTCCTTTCCGTGGAAATTGTCTTATTTATGTTTGATTGAGTTTTGCCGCCATTGTAGTGCACTATGTCCCTGTAATTACTGATTAAAATCGAATGTTCAGTAATTACTGTTATTTTTGTAGGCGTCAGTATGTATATATGTATTTCTGCGATGTATTTGGTATTGCGTTTCTCAGTAGCAGCATGATGACTACATTTTTGCCCAATTGATGGCAATACGCTCGCCCCCTATTGCATGGGACTTAAACATAACTGGCAGAATGTGGGTGTGCTATAGGGTACACCACTACCCAACCCTACAGAGCAATAAGGCGTGATGTTATGTATACATACATATTTCCGAACTTCCAACAGTTCTAAAATTAAACGCAGAGCTAAAAATGTTGGCAATGGTGGTAACCTAAACACATGAGACCTTCGCCACCTAAATGATTTGTTTACTAACAACATTATTTAGACTTACGAAACAAAATAAAATTACCTCCATTTTATTTTGTTTCGTAAGTCTAAATCGTATGAAAAACGTTACAGAATCGCAAAGGCAAATATTGTGACGGGCATTAGTTTAAAAATAGCATTAAAACATCAATACATCCACAACAAAGGTTCTATAAATAATCGCACGCCTTAGATACACTACATGTTCATATTAAAATAGACGCGTCACGTAAATACACGTTCAACGCAATTAAGGGCACAAGCTTTTATATGCGAATGACGACAACAATATAACCGTGCGACTGTACCCAGTTGCATATGTCACCAACAATACAGAAATCGTCGTCAACAATTGCACAAGCGACATAACAACTGTTTATTTATGTATTATTTGACGACTCGCGACGACCTGTACCGACGGAGGGAACCAATAGTTTAATTAAAATCATAGCTAGAAGCAGTGTTGCCTACCCTATTGTTTTATCAGTAAGTCTACTGTTATTTCAATGCAATCCTGTTTAGGTCCATTTTTACTGTTTTTGAACTTCGGGCGCCATCTGAAGCAAAAATCCAAAATGCTTGTTTCTCGCTTTTCTAGCAAGCTCACTTACAGTCTACTGATTCCGGTTTTTAACTCAAAGGCCAAAATATATTTCAAAAAATATTATTAAAAAAAAAAAACATATTTTCAAACTTCTTTATTGTTTATCTTATGCTACACAGTAGAATTACTGTTCGGAAATGACTATTAACTTTTGTATACCGTTTATTTTTTATTTTTTCAATGGTTGATATGCTGTATTTTCGTTTTCTAGGGTTGAGAACACTGGCTAAAAAACTTTTTTCAAAAAAATAACAACCGACTTCCAAAAAAACACTACAAAGTGCAAAATAACTTTAATTTCGGAAGGCGGTGACTTTGGATGTGTATTTTAATTATTTGTCACCGCCTTCCGAAATTAAAGTTATTTTGCACTTTGTAGTGTTTTTTTGGAAGTCGGTTGTTATTTTTTTGAAAAAAGTTTTTATTTTTCACTTTTTAGTTATCTACCCCACACCAATTCGAAATTTCATCATCCTTGGGGTCAAAACAATACAAATTTATGCGATAGCAACATTCGCGGGTGATTTGCTGTAATTTTTTGAAGAGTTCCGTTGTCTGTCTCCGAAACGCATCATCAGATCTATATGAAATTTCTATGGGACCATTTCGGAGTAAACACCTTTCGAAAAAAAAAAGACTTGCAAATTCGTCTATATGCGACGGAGTTATGCCTAACGTGACCACTTATTCTTTGACTCAAAACGGGACATTGGTTTAGGTATTTAGGTTAAATAACAGGAAGTCAATTTAAAAACAAACACTTTTTTAAAGATAAACGAATATTTCGAAGTTAACATGAACGGACACTTGTGTTTCGGCATCTTAACTTATGATTCCAAAACAAAAGAAGTTTAATTATTTAACAGGTACCTACACGAACATCAAACAACAACAAAACAAATATCGAGAAGTGGGCGATAGAAAAATCTGTCAACCATAGGGTATTTCCAATTTATTAAAAACTATTTTAACGTCTTGAAGATTGGGACGAGATTATTAACAGAAAAATAAAAATTAATTGATTTATATCCATTTTCTCAATTCAAAAGGCTTATGCTAAAATTAGTTTAGGATACAAAAGGGTGTTGAGCAGGGCGACCCGCTCTCCCCGAAATTATTTACAAGCACTCTTGAAGAAATATTTAGAACACCGGCAGCCTTATGGACGACCAAGGGCATTGAAGTCGGCAGTAAGAGGATAACAAACCTCCGTTTTGCCGATGACATTGTCATTTTTGCCCCCACAGCTCTGGAACTACAGACTATGCTTCAAGACCTAAGCAAAGCAAGCCTCAAGGTTGGACTCGCGATGAATCGGTCTAAAACCAAAGCCATGACCAACAGTACTAAGCGTAGGGTCGAGGTAGATGGGCAGGAAATACAGTATGTTGATGAGTACATCTACTTGGGCCACTTAGTTTCTTTCGGCAACAGACAAGAAAAGGAAATTGTTCGCCGCATCGAAAATGCCTGGAGAAGCTACTGGTCCATGAAGACGCTAATGAAGGGCGATCACCCGATTTTCCTGAAGCGAAAACTCATCGATATGTGTATCCTGCCCGTCCTAACCTACGGTGCTCAGACCTGGGGCCTAAGTCTACTAATTTATAAACGTCACAATGGTCTCTCAATGGTAAGTTTTTGACAGATTTGCCATACAAAAACTGTCAAAAACACACCATTGAGAGACCATTGTAACGTTTATAAATTAGTAGACTTAGGCCCCTGGTCGCTCACCGAGTCGCAAAAGTTCCGCCTTGGGGTTTGCCAAAGAGCAATGGAGCGCAGCATTTTAGGCGTTAAACAAATCGACAGAATACGAAACACCACGCTGCGCTCGAAAACTGGAATCTCAGACGTAGGCAAAAAGGCTGCCAGGCTAAAATGGGACTGGGCGGGTCACACTAGTCGCATGCACAGTGACCGCTGGGCAATTGTCGCCACACAGTGGGTGCCTGAGGATGGACGGCGCCGCGCCGAGGCCGGCCCAAAAAAAGGTGGCGTGACGACCTAGACGCGTATTGCAAGGGCTGGATCGAGGAGGCCCTGGAAAAGGATGCCTGGAAGGATTTGGGGGAGGCCTTTGCTCAGCAGTGGGATAGTGTAGGCTAAATGAAAAAAATAAAATTAATGCCAAAATTTATTTTTCGTTGTTTTGAATTTACTGCCAAAACGCTTCTTCCGATGACATTTTTAACACGTGACCAGACGTGACGTCAGATCTCAGATTTGTGTAAACGGCACTGGTAAAAATAATTTACGTGGCGCAGTTTTAGAAGTATTTGTGCACAGAGGCACCGCACACCAGTAATACCATTTTCCATATATTAACAAGCTTGTTAATATTATAACCTTGACATTCCCTTGTTTTACAACTACTTTAGTTTACACAAAGGTGACGTCACATGTGTTTTTTTTGGCTGGGAAATCGTCAAATAACTTCTCCCGCTCTGGGTGGAGCAAGAGGGCGTGTCAGACTTTTACTGACTAAAACCCATGTGTTCCCACAGTAGCCTGTGTGCCAGGGGCGGCGGTATCTCTTTCGAACAACCCGCCAAGTGATAGAAATATCATATTAAGGAGCGTTTTGGCGGTAGATTCAAAACAACGAAAAATGTGTTTGATTTAAATTGTTTGTAATTGAGAAAGTGGATGTAAATCAATTTATTTTTCTGTTACATATTTCGTCCCAATCTGCAAATTAAAATACTTTTTAATAAATTGGAAAATACCCTATTAGTCAACAAAGCGCAAGCGATGACGTCTTGGCCACTCTCGGCTATCGTCGTGTCGACCGACGACGCGGTCTCGCTCTTGTACACCGTTCGCGTCAGGCCGGCTCGACTACTCAAATTTTCGCGCAGTTTCGGAAAACGGGACATATTTGCGTCCCAGAGTCCATTTCGGGGACACCGGGACTCTTTATTATAAAAAGGGACAGTCCCGTTCAAAACGGGACGTCTGGTCACGTTAGTTATGCCCGAACATACATAAAAAAAAAAAATATAAACATGTCGAATTGATAACCTCCTTCTTTTTGAAGTCGGTTAAAAAGCAACAATTACGGTGGGAAGTGATTGCACCGAGACAATCTGGACGTGACTCGTTGCTGCCTTGTTGTTGGACGATGTATTTGATTATTGTTATGAACCACAATTGACTCGGAGCGCCTTACCTATTGTAGTTTAGGGCCTCAATCTTGACTTTACGAGTTTTAAATCTGGTTGTAACTGTAATGTTTTGACATTTTGATTTGATGCATTCAATTGCTACGCTGATCAAGTGGCAAAGAATGCTTACATTGTAGCGCTAAATAATTCATGTTTTCACTAGTAACGGTATGAAATCAGAGAATAAAAATATTTTATAGAAATGACTAAAAATAAGAACAGTGATAAGTCAGTGATTGAGAGGGCGAATAAAACATGAGCAATCAAATACATCAGTGTTAGATTTACATGCATACAATACTTCATACTTTGATAACTAACGTGCGACCGTGAAGACTTCTAATGCTAGTGTTAACTATACAAGTATCGTTTATCGTAACCAAAATAGGGTAACATGTCACGCTACTGTCATCCGATATCCATGCATATCGGGGCTTCTTTCTCTATTCTCTTTGTGTAACCCAACACGGGCGTTAGTTTGTATAATAACGTGATACTTTTTTCATTGCCCGATTTGGAAGCTAAAACAACTATCAGATACCAAACAAGTATGGCCGGTAAAGTATAAAATGTAAACAAAAACAAAACGCAATGCCAACTGGTATTGCGATACAGTTTTTTCAATCCAATAATGACGAGAAAACGATGAAATGATCGCATGTCTATCCGTAACCGCGCGCATTGTGATGAGTTCGGAATAAGTATAGCAAAATATTTAATCGAAATGAATGTGCTGCTTTATTTGCAACTGCAAACTAGTCTTCCAATCTCACTGCACCTGAATCTTTGGCCATAAACGTAGCGTGATAATTACCCTTTGTAATAAAATAGCTTAATCAGTCTATAACGTTCTCAAAACTGGGACACAGGCTCTTCAAGGGGGAATAGACAGTTGTTGCTCACCGGAATGTGAACGCGTGGTAGATCCACGCGGACCCAGTCCGGTTCAGTAGATATCACATGTTTATGAATTGTTGGTTCTAGCATATGCCAGTTTCCAAATATTCTCCTTCACCGTTTCGAGAGCAGTGGTGATCCTGCCTGAGTCGAACCCACGACCTAAAAGCCGTATTTGGGGCTGGTAGCACTAGGCTATATCTTATATCGACGTCTTTTCTCAATTTGCCACAGAGCATCACCAAACTTTGATACCTGAATCTCGAATAAGTGTACGCAGCTAAGTGGACCCAGTCCTCCAGTGGGCAAACACTCGCCCCCGACCCAAATTGGCCCTCACTTGTCACTCCACAGCCGTATTCACACTTCTCGCGTGACTAGCAAAAAAATAAATCTGGATTACTCGCCCTTATTGGCACAATTAGCTACTAAGTAGGCCGCTTAATGTATCGCCATCGAAACTGTATTTGCTGGTCATATTTTATTCGGGTGTTAGGTTTAACGTTTATTATTGTTAGGTGGTTGGTTTTTGTTCTGTTTTTTTTCACTAGTTTTATTTTATTTTATATTAGCTAGCGTCCGCGTGTATTTCGAAAGTTATCCCACGGGATCGCACTACCGGGATAAAAAGTGACTTACGTGTTAATCCAGGATATAATCTATACGAGTGCCAAAACCGTTCAACCATTTGATGCGAGATTGATTAACAAACATCTAAACTTTCAAATATTAGTGGAAGTAGAATGTGTGTTGTCTCCTTAATTAAATAGAATTTGATTTGGAATGTTGGCGATCACTGTTGACAGGCTTCACCAAACGGATGTTCAAAAACCCTTGCTCTTCGCCTTGAAAACTTTCTCTAACATCTAAAGATCCTTCTCAAAAGCAGCCTCCATATCTCTCATAAGATTTAAACTGGATAAACCTTATCCGTTACTCAGCCTCCTAAACTATCCAGCCCAGAAACCAGATAAGATTCTAAAACGTTTTACTCGTTTATTATACGTTAATTCAATACGGATCGTCTGTTTCTAGGCCTTTAGATATCTCTGCCAAGTGTACCGTCGAGAATAGATGCAGTGAATGAAATAAATAGGACAAACCGAACATAATGTGATGCACCACACGGTTTGGTTATATCAATTTACCTTGGAGAATCCTTCCCCAATACATATTTGTAGAGGCGAAAGAGGATTTCCCGGAATTTGCGAGTCGATGATTTTGTTTGTTTTCAGTATGATTTAAGTAAACTGTTCATTATTATTCAAGTGTCAGATACAGACTGAATAATCCTATGCGAATTGTGGGAGGTTTGGAAATACCAATTCGTCATACCTTTGTTTGTACATGGACTATCGTATAATGTTTTGATTATAAAGTGCATGCTTGCAAAAAAAAACAAGTGGATGCGAAAGCCATGCGACACCTACGCGAGGCCCCAACGAATTCGCTCATCGGTATATTTATAGACAAACAGGATATTAACAGTACGTTGACATCGGGACACAGGTGCCAGATCAATTCATTTTCAGCATCGTAATCACCAATTACTTAAATTATTCATCGTTTGATAAAACCTGTTAGGAGTAACAAACACATCGATAGTAACTACTACAACAATATACGTGGGTCGATACTTATAGTTAAGCTTATCTGGCTCAATTAACATTCATATCGTAAAATCATTGATTTTCAGCATTTAACTATTGATCTGTTGAATTTTAGTACTGTTTTGAAGCTACTTTACAATTAAATTAAACAAAACTTCATAATAATAAAAATAACAGCAAATTTTATTAGTTAGCACACAAATATTTAAACGACAAACACAAACCGTTACATTATCCACGTTTATATAATTCGCATATTTTTATAGGTGTATTAAATTTATCACACGCTAGTAACCTATTACGTTTTTGGATAACAGCGGTTTTATCGGTGTTTCGTCCGCGCTCTGTCACTGGGCGGGCGGTAGGTACGCGTCCTTGACTCGGCCCGGTCGTTGACACCGGCGCTGCGGGGGACGGCCCTACATTATGCACACGCGACTGCCTTCGCTCCCTTCTGATCGTTCAAGACGTGCTTTGGCGCCGTAGACACGCGTCACACACGCGGCGACCAGAGGACTATTCAACGAATAAACGCAGCGATTTTTTTTTACCGCGCTTTTGTTGCGTTCGACAATTGGAACGAGACAAAGTTTGGTTGTTTAATGTAGCTTTGATCTGTGGCACAATATAGCTGGAATAATAACTACGTGCTTGAATGTCAGTAAAAAATATTTAAATTGATATTGTAATCCGATTTCCGATTGTGATTGTGACTTCAATGTAAGCAAAAAATATCATAAACCTGCATAATTTCGAGTACGAACTGACTGACTGACGGACTTCAACTGACTATCAATTATTCAAATTTAATTTAATTGCTGCATTTCTCAACAAAATTTTCATACTGGCAACATCGAAACCCGCTGAGGAACACACACGTAAACAAAAACAGTCGCCGCTAATGTCCATGTTCATTGACGTACACGTCCATAGACGAGGATTTCCCGAGGCGAACCTCATCCCAGAGGAAATTAGCTTCTTATGTTTCACGCGTTTCCTCCGCCTGCGGACAATTGAATCTTCCCAACGCAAATTGATATTTTTTTGCGACACTCCGATTGCCCGATGCAATTTCCCAGCGTCTGGCCTCATCTACTTCGATGCTTCGTGAATCAAAAGATGCTCAGTCATGCTCCGTACAGTTTTTTCATACAACGTCTAACCCACATCTGTATAACGGAGTCTGATCGGCTAGCGATTTCATATTGAATTAAAAGCTTTAAAATTACCGTGGTTTAGCGCTAACATACTTTTCTTATGTTTACGACACGGAATAAAAGCTTTCGAAGTATTTACCACCTATTTCCTAGAATTTTTCTCTACCGCACGCATCTAAAACCCAAGAAATATTAAACGTTCAACATTATATTTCCACTTCAGTAAATCGTACCAAGTCAAACACCATAAAAGAGTGTGAGTATATAGAACTTTTTGTTGACGGGTAGGTAACTTTATGAGTCGCCCAAACTTGGTGTAAGCAGCGATGTCGAACAATTGAAATAAAACTGTCGGTACTTAATTGTTGTTAGTCTCACGCGACTCGTCGTGTTTTATTATTTTTGGTAAGATCATAACTTTAACGGTTCTCAGTGCGATTGTCTTCGGGTGAAGCCAATGAGTTTCACGACCCCCTTTCGAGCGTCGCATTCGACGCCAATGTATTTGATCAATGCTTGTAACGTTGGTATGTACCTCGTTTTATGGCTCATAAATATATTTTTTTGTTCCGTGACCCGTCTCAAATACCAGAATAACCATACGATAATCGATTCAGTGCGCATGTTACGTGTTTCAGGGACCCCATAAAGCTGTGTTTCCGCACTGCGCCTATTATAACTGTTTTACGACTGCCGACTAGGTATCCTCAGCGCATGCACGTAAATTTCCACGGAGGGTTTTCGAGTACACCAATGTCTCGATGCTAAACGTGTAACGGTATAATCGCTCTCGTTTTATAGGGGTTATATTCGGGGTAATTGCGCCCCGCCGCGGTGCTCCTAACCTCGGAAATGCTTCGACTAATGCCGCCACTTGATGTTGCAATACATTCTTTTGCGACCAAAACCACTTTAATACCACTGGACATTCGTGAAATAAAAACAAAACTGAAACGAGTGGCTTTTGATCGCGCTTGACTGCCTGACGACAATAATTCAGTTTAATATTTGAAATGGGAGTTTCGAATTTCTAACCCTTTGTCGGCGATTTGTGGGCGTGTAAACGTCTACCTCTATTTATCGCGAATAGATCGGGCTATAATGGCTGTTTCAGGCCGACAGTGGTACTTGTTTGACCGTTCGCGCACTATATCAAAGTGATTGCTGAAACATTAGGTCGGACCGCGGTCAGGTCGCCCTCGTCTAGACGTCTACTAATTTTGACTCAACCTCCTGCCGATATTTAGTTAATCCGGTCGATAAATGTTTTGTTTCTGTATACAGTTACCGAATTGAGTTTTGATCTGAAAATTTAATAAAAAAATAAAACATTATAATCGTCCTCATCGGCCTCCTGCCCGTGTCCTAATCTATTTTGCATCGATGTAACATGTCTCCTTCTCCTGTCATTTTCATATGTCATGTGATGACAGTAGCCATCACCACTGTTGTATCCATATCATCTTTCACACAATCAAACTCAAAGCATATATCTATACTAATAATAAAGAGGAAAGATTTGATTGTTTGTTTGCATTGAATAGGCTCCAAAACTACTGAACTAATTTGAAAAATTATTTCACTGTTTGGAAGCTACACTATCCCCGGGTGACATGGCCTATATTTTAGCCCCGTATTCCCACGGGAATGGGAACCACGCGAGTGAAACCGCGTAGCTTTGCTAGTTTCAAATAAACCAATTACAGGCACTTTTAGATTGTCAAGGGCTTGGTCAGTCAGAAACATGAAGCTAATTGCCCATTCCATACTATAGTAGGTACTTACTTACCTATGGAGAAGAACAGTCAAGAAACTTCACGGACACTTAATTAAATCAAAATATTGTTACAAAAATTGGTTGCATTTATGTTGAAATCACACATGTGAGAACGATGTCCGTAATTAAAAATATAAAAACAATTCAAATATTTTAATAAGGCGTGGCAGCTAGGAGATGACCAGTCCCTACTGACGCGCCCGTTCGTGAACATGACGCATGGATCAGCCTCTCAATTCTATCACCAACCAAAAGTTATCCACTTCGTCCGCTGAATTATATTCTTAATATTAGGGAGAGGTTAAGGAAGTCGGATTGCTATTCTTGGAATGCGTATTCGGGAAGGCCTGTTACAAGCACGAAACAAACGGTAGGGATTACGCACATCGCATTAGCATATAATGGTGTTATTTGCATTCGGCCACTGAGGCTTATTTTACGCCCGTTTATTTTTCAGAAATCCAACCCGTTCACTGCAACACAGTAATTTATGCAAAATACCGCACATGATTGGACGGCGGCAGACCCCTTTTTGCCTTTTTAAGCCTCCTCGTTTATAGTTCGGCTATAATATGTGCCGACCTGACGACTTATGTGGTTGCTTCGGCAATTTTTCAGATCGATGTCGGTATGTGATATTCCTATCATTGATGGCTCTCGCTGCCGACAGATCTTGTTATGTTATCATTTTCCTTCCTTGTTCGATTCAGACTTTTTGGTGTTAACATTCCAGACTTGAACAGGTAAAAGGTAATTGAAACAATCATTTGGCAGAGAAGCTTCCTTCTTATGCTGAATTCCAATGGTTTTTTATTGCGAGGAATAAATTAGTTGTGAATAAACCCGCGAAGCTCAAGAATTTTAGTACAGACCCGATGCCATCTGGAATATCGGAGATGCTTCTAGCTGTGTGCGCTCGACACGCGGGCCGGGAAAGAATTTCAATAAGTTGTTTTCATTTGCAAATTGCGCGCCGCGGCGACACCTAATGGAATAGGAATCTAGGGGGCCGCGTGCCGGCCGTCGCACCAGTTCCGTTTATTGGATTATAAAGAGCTCTTTCGATGCGTTCACGCTTGTACCGATTTTTTTCGAGTACTTAATGCGATTTGTTTTCAAGAAAATTAACAACGTTATTCCCCGAATCGTCTCCCCGGACTCCTTACAGACATTTCCTTAATGTTTACTCTATTAATTTTCCAAGACTTGTCGTGGCGTTCGGCGCTCGATGAAGAAGGATCTTTGTCAGGAGGTGGGCTGGTGAAAAATGCGAGAGCGTTATTAGCATCCCGGGAACGAATTGGTATGCCACGGGCATGTTCCGTTCGACCGCCATTATTCATTTATTAATGGGGCTCATGTACTTAGCATCAACGAGAATTTACTATGTATTATAGTTAATTATTTAGTAAATAACAAAAGTTATTGGTTATTCTGATACCTTCCGCGTTATAACTCTTCTATTTCCACTAAATTTAAATTAAATTAAAGTTTTCAGCTTTGTAATTGGTAACTCTCTACCACACAGTTGAAATACTCGGAATTTTCAGTTCGAATAACTAACTTGTTTACCTTTAGTAAGACACATGAGTGAAACAATGATCTGCGGCTTACCTGTACGAATTATACATAGTTGAAATGTAATTGAAAACTTTCTTGTTACAAGTAGTACCTAAGTAGATATTATGGATGGATGAATTTCATGGACAGGCGCCGTTGTTCTAAAACTAAAGCTCAACACTTTCTCAATTTTGTTTGATTGAAAAAACAAGGATTGGATATTTAAACACAAAAAGCATCCATCAACTAATAATCAGTCTGTTTGTCCAGTTTCTAGAAACACTATCTCATTCATTACCCAGGTCACATATCACCTTTGTTTACCTTAAATAATGATGAGCACAACCAATACATTTGTCGAGCATTATGTAAATAGGTAACGGTACTGGTCGTGCCAAGGAACGCGGAAGCATGTTTTCCAATAAAGCGAGCAATAAACGCATACTCGTGGCCACCATCGATGTATGTACTCAGTACTGCGCGGGCGCCCGTGGACACATTCCAACTAACCATTCAAAAGGTTCCACCTAAACAAGGAATAATGACTAACGCGATACGCGGAATCTTTCACGGAAAACAGGGAAACCTTGATACGAATTAGCCAAATTGATCATATCGTATGTGCACAGTGCTGAATTTCTTGAAATTGAATGGTTATTGGCTAACCCAGACTGATGCGCAATGATGACACGTGCACTATTCGTTAGAAAATTGTTATGCCATTTCCCCCATTGATTGACATTTGAATCTTTCAAGGTGTCTGATTGTCTGTTGAATGTTTTGTATCTCACTTCAACTTGTTCTTTTAAAACAACATCAGCTACAAGAAAAGCAGCAGATTTGGAGGACTAGATACAATTTGTGGCACTCAGAT
This sequence comes from Polymixis flavicincta, assembly GCA_949987655.1. Lineage (NCBI taxonomy): Eukaryota > Metazoa > Arthropoda > Insecta > Lepidoptera > Noctuidae > Polymixis > Polymixis flavicincta. Next base: position 17,992,670 of record OX465184.1, read on the forward strand.
CAGTTCAGAAGTCAGAAAGAAATAAAATATCGCACATAACTATACTAAAATGTACGTGCACGTACCCTTTTCAGAAAATAAGAAATACGAATCTTACCGATATTATAAAGAGGGAAAGTTTGTTTTGTTTGTTGAGGTAATCTCGATAACTGCTCAATTGTTTTCGATAGTTCTTTTACAGTTTGCCAACTTGTTTCGTTCCCTTCCCTTTGAACACAGGGTGCGAAGTTTTGGTTCTTCGCGATTGTGACATATCTGTGTGCGATCTACAAACAAATCGTTGGGATTGGGAAATATTATATTGTAAGCTGAAATTGTTAGGGGCTTTTTTTGATTGCTATTGGTTCTGCATAAAGTAGTATAACGCAATCACAATTTTTATTTCGGTCTAGCGGCTGCGTGCAGCTTCGCCCGAGTGGATATCGGAAATTATTCAACGGCAACGTGCTAACGGGACAAAAAACCTATGTTACACCTTCTAACATCGGCTATCTGCCAGGGAAAGTCCCGTCAAAATCGGTTTAGCCGTTTCTGAGATTAGCCGGAACAAACATACAGACAAAATGTTTTTGGAACAAGTACTAGTATATACTTTCATATGCATTTAGTAAAAAGCTGTTATTTTGACGGAACAGACAGACAAACTTAAATTTTATTTTTTACATAGAAGAGGGCATTCCCTAGTAGTAAACAGTGACTGTCTGATAATGTTGGTAAAAAATGTATAAATAACAGGGTCTTTCTTTCATGTCAATGGAGCATCAAACAAGTGCATTTCCCAAAGCAATTTGTTTTTCATAGAATAAACGCGGCGATATCAGAATTCCCTCGTACACAAATGTCTTCAATAAAGTTTTGAAGTGACCCGTGCTCGCCCCGGGCACGACATTGTTCCCGGTTTATAAAATTACCCCCTTAAAGGAGTGCGCGGCTCAAAGGAACCTTGTTGGGACATGCTTCTCTTGTAGGGATGTTGCTTAGCACGATGTTTTCAGAAGTTAGTGTGGATGTAACGTTTGCAGATTATATTCAGATACTCTCGTTTCGTGTCTAAGTTGGATTAGATCATATTTTTTATTGTGGCTTTGCTTGTTTCTCAGAATTGGAAAGGGTTTTTAAAGTTGGACTGAAAAAATTATCTCCATTTAAGTATACAATTTTTTGGGAAAGAAAATGTTGTGTTGTCTCTCTTTATTTACCACATTTTCGACGTTACTTCTAATACATCAATTAAACGTATTATAGAGCAATTTAAAAAAGTTTGATTCTTGGATGTCTTGTCACATATCATCACATCTTCCGATGCCTTCCCAATTTTGTCATTTCCCTTGAATACTCGAGTCGCTGCTCGTTTACCAGACCTAAATTATGTGTGAAGGCTTTATTCGTCGTGTGATGTGTGTAAACCAGCAGTGTGCGCCCGATAAGTATTCAATACACGTCTCGACATAAATTAACCAACAGGTGTGTTCTCCCTGAAATGAACATAAATAAAAAACAGATCAAGCGCGAAATGGCAACATTCGCAATAAAGGTTCCTATGCTACACGACTCCATACAGCGTTACCTTTTGAAACGTGTTCTGCGGGAAGCTACAATCGGCTCTATCATTTCCAAGCCATTAAAAATGCTGATCAAAATCTATTTATTTCTTTATCCGTAGTTAAATTAACAACAGTATTAAACATCCATTTGAGGCCTTTTAACACGGACTGTTTTTTCACGATTTATGTTATTGAACCCTAAAAACAGATGAGAAGTGCTAAACGTCGCGCGCTCCGTACCTTTATTTATATTTAGTGCCTTTATTTATTGGTTCGGTGTATGCTAATGTTCTGAAACGGGATGGAGACTGACTGAAATAGCTCCTTACTTGTCAGGACAATTCGCCCTTAAACCAGCTTCAGTGAGCCGTTCGTTACTCTGCGCTATTTTAACATGCGACTTCAAACTACAACAAAAATTACCTCAACGTTTTTGTAGTTGTAATCGTAATAGATGCACAAAGTTTCTGAAAATGTTGAACCTCGTCTCACCGCTAGCTGGGCTATTGCGCAAAGTTTTGCCAAGAAAGAAAAATTGCGTAGTTTAAATCAAATTATATTTTGTTTTGGGGTAGCAGTTTACAACTGCACTTTCATTGCGTAACACACGATGAATCATAATCTGTTTCATTTCAACAGTTTACACAGTTCAACAATATTCATTGCGTTATTTACGTTGTTGAGCAGACACATTTTTTAACCGACTTCAAAAAGAAGGAGGTTATCAATTCGACATGTTTATATATATATTTTTTTTAATGTATGTTCGGTCATAACTCCGTCGTATATAGACGGATTTGCAAAATTATTAAAAATTATATTTTTGTTCGAAAGGGGTTTACTCCGAAATGGTCCCATTGAAATTTCATATAGATCTGATGATGCGTTTCGGAGAAAGACAACGGAACTCTTCAAAAAATTACAGCAAATCAACCGCGATTGTTGCTATCGCCTAAATGTGTATTGTTTTGACCCCAAGGGTGATGAAATTTCGAATTGGTGTGGGGTAGATAACTAAAAAGTGAAAAATAAAAACTTTTTTCAAAAAAATAACAACCGACTTCCAAAGAAACACTACAAAGTGCAAAATAACTTTAATTTCGGAAGTCGGTGACTTTGGATGTGTATTTTAATTATTCGTCACCGACTTCCGAAATTAAAGTTATTTTGCACTTTGTAGTGTTTCTTTGGAAGTCGGTTGTTATTTTTTTGAAAAAACTTTTCGAACATATGAAGCAATGGATGAGCAATCTGTTTCAAAATAATCCAGATTATGATTAAACGCCTACGTTACGTAACTAGTAGGGTGCTGGACCGTGCTTTAAAATAAATAGTTTCATAAAAAATATAGCTATTATAGCTTCATTTACACAGTATTTAACATAACACCACTCCTGTATTACCGGAAGGGTTAGGCAGAGTGTGCACCTATATTGCACTCACATTTCGCCAGTTATGCTGATGTGCCATGTAATATGGGGCCAGCCTATTACCATCAACCAAGCACAAAATCAGACTCATAGGTTTTTCACATCCGTTCTATGCATCTACATGCTGTATTCACAGTCATACATTCTGCGAACTGATGTCAAATTCATATTCAAGCAATTGAAGCAGTAATCCATAAATATGCAAAAAACAATCGCAGCGCAGTGCACGCCGTCTTGTACTTCGTCTAATACTTCTCCATGACCTATTTCTGAATGGATATAAAAGTGCATTTTAAAGGCCGTCTCTGGAACTATTAGATGTGTTCTGAAGACTTTCTCGGAGACGTTTGCGTGACATTTACAACGAGTGGTAATTGTCGCTCGACGGCTGCGGTTGTTACGGGAACAGACCTGTATCGAGTGTACTTTGCCGTGGATTTCTCTTGTCTGCATCTGATTTGAGCCGATGCAACTTTCGCTCCAGACACGATCTGGTTTTAACGACGTTGTCTCGCAAATGCATTTCTTCCTTTAAATTCCTGGTACATTGTTTCGTTTTAAATGCTTTTATCGTTGCTTAGTGATCTGTATAGGTATTTGGAAGAAGTCACGTATTTTATGTCGATCTAATCGGCGCCTGCAATCAAATGATGATAACATTTTGACTTCGTGTTATAGGTACGAGTTTAATTCTTGATTGATATCATTATCAAGATACCTAACAAGGTTAAGCTCGAGGTATCAGTAATGTGTAAGACTGCACATGAATGCGAACTTCGATCTAGCAGCTACTGCTCAATCCAAACGTTTCGTCAGGCGTTGCCCAATCGGCCCAGAATGCAGTCACCGGTGTCGTCTGCTTGACGGGCAAACTGATCCGTGGGCGTACGTGTGCCAACAAAAACACCAATAACTACCGCTGAGAAACACAATCTAATTCAGATTTATAATCACAACATAAATTATAACCAAACGTCATAAATTACAACCAATTCTTACCCCTAACCAATCAAGTATTCATTGAAATTTTATTCCGTTTGATTTGCTTACTAATTGTTTTGTGTTATTTATCTCAGCGAGCTCAAAAATATAATCTAATTCGCACATATTTTTTTCATAATAAATCGATATCCATCATTAGTTCCTGTATGGTAATAGAGGAAAAAATACAATATTGTGTTTAAAGGCCACCGATACGGCTCATAGGTCTCACGCCAAGCTACCTGGATGGCTTAAGTGTTTAGCTATTTTAATTCGATGCAAAGTTTATAAATAGATGAGTAGCATCGCCTTCGTAGTAAGTAGCTAAACTTACTCGCTACCGCTACTACAACTTGACTGTCCAGTGATATTTCTGGATGAATTTTTATCTTGAATTGCCCTTACAACATGTCGTATAACTTTTTAAATTTGTTATATTGTGTTTGTATAACCAATGCCTTTTGTTGTTTACGTACAGTAAAACTTCTACTGCTTAAAAGAACTGTTTATCATTTTATCGCCGCTAAATAAAAGTATCTTTAATCAGAAAATTCCAATTTGGACACTTTAGTTGTACAAAAAAAAAATGTCATTATAAATCTTGGTCGTTGCAACAAAATGTTAGATTGTTTATATTTGGAAAGTGGCTATTTAACGGATCGTTTGACGTTGAGGTAGAATCGAATCTGAAGTAGATTTAAATGGATTTTTATAATTGGAATAGTCGGTGGGGCCTGCGGCTGTCGATAGTTAACCCGAACCTCGGATATTTAGTAGTTTTCCCAAGTTTTCCCAGTTAGCGATATTGTGTTGGTGCGAAGTTCGCGCCGGGTCGCCCAGGGCGCGTCTCCCGCAATAACGTTTTCTTTCCCACAATCTTTGCTCGTGATAATTTAAAACGTGTTTGCGTATCATCGGGGCGGAAGAGGGCGCCTTGCCCTTAGGTCCACAACAAGAACGGGCTCGTAATAAATGTTTATCGATATTAATTTTCCGAAAAGAATTCCATTTGGCCTTAAAGCAAGTGATGCCTTGTTTGAAATAAAAGTGGTTTTTAGCTATATAATTATTTGTGCATTTTATATTTGTTTGAAATCATAGTCAAATACATCAATGAATTATATCAAATCTGATAATTAGTGTAAAAAATTCGTTCATCTAAAATTGACAATAAAGATTATATTGTGTCGGATGTTATAAATCATTTCAATGAATCTACAAGCAAGTAATTTGTTTGAAATAAATCACTAGTAAACACAACATTTAACGTCCACTTTTTAAACTGAAGATGTGCCAGAAGATTTTATTCCACAAATCTTCACAATAAAACATTAAATAAACCCCAATTCTCTTTCATAAAACTTCGCGATCATTATAGCAAAAAAGCTATATTTTATAAGTTTGCTAGTTTCTCACAATTTAATATCTATCAAGCGTGTTATATAGCTATTGTCTTGTTATATTATGTCCAGCTAATTGGCGGACTGGCGTCTGATCAGTTGCTAGGACGCGTGACCAAATACCGTTACCCTACCGAAGACCACTACTCATTCCGATTTGATGAGCCCAACCTGATTGACTGCACGACCACATATAAAACCTGATTATGTGGACATATTTTTTCGAGAAAATAAGGCTCGCCCCCTAAGCTGCGTGGAAATTGACATGTCTATGATCTTACATATTGACAGGGATATCAAACTGATGCGGTACTGAGAACTGTAAGGACTTATTGTTACACTAGCTACTGCCCGCGGCGTCGCTCGCGTGGATGTTGGAAACTATACTACCGATCGTGCTACCGGGTAAAAACTAGCCAATGTTACTCCTTTTAACATCAGCTATCTGGCAGTGAAAGTCCAGTCCATAGACTCAGATCTGGACACATTCCATGCAATAAGTTTGCGTTCATGATGAGAAAGACTAACTCGCCTAATTGTGGAGAGTGTGGAGTTGTAGAAGACTTACATCACTTATTGATGGATTGTGTTCGGTATGAGTCTCAGAGAAATGATCTGTTTGGGACCTTGAGGTTGAACCGACTTGATATGGGCACATTTCATAAAATTCTGTGCCAACCAAATGGTGATGATGCGAAGAGTCTGTTCAGGTTCATGGCACAGATTTAATGAGAAGCATTGCATTTAGGGTACGATGGGACTGTCATACGCATTGCGGTTATAAAAGTCCCTAAATAAATAAAGATTAAAAAAAAAAAAAAAAAAAAAGTCCAGTCCAAATCGGTTCAGCCGTTTCGGACATTATCCGGAACAAACAGACAGCCAGACAGACAAATAGTCTAAAAAAAATTTTTTTTTCTGGAAAATGTTATTTGAAATTTCAATTTAATTTATTTGTACCTATATTTAATATTGTTGGAAAATTGAATACCTTTAATGAGACACAATTGGTTTTTAACCGACTTCAAAAAGAAGGAGGTTATCAATTCGACATGTTTATATTTTTTTTTTTTATGTATGTTCGGGCATAACTCCGTCGTATATAGACGGATTTGCAAAATTCTTTTTTTGTTCGAAAGGGATTTACCCCGAAATGGTCCCATTGAAATTTCATATAGATCTGATGATGCGTTTCGGAGACAGACAACGGAACTCTTCAAAAAATTACAGCAAATCAACCGCGAATGTTGCTATCGCATAAGTGTGTATTGTTTTGACCCCAAGAATGATGAAATTTCGAATTTGTGTGGGGTAGATAGCTAAAAAGTGAAAAATAAAAACTTTTTTCAAAAAAATAACAACCGACTTCCAAAGAAACACTACAAAGTGCAAAATAACTTTAATTTCGGAAGGCGGTGACAAATAATTAAAATACACATCCAAAGTCACCGACTTCCGAAATTAAAGTTATTTTGCACTTTGTAGTGTTTCTTTGGAAGTCGGTTGTCATTTTTTTGAAAAAAGTTTTTATCTATTGTTATGGATCGAAATGGATCCAGGTGGTGCTAAACCGAGCTTTGTCTAAAGGCTAGTAGACATCAGTAGTCTCTCATAATAAATCATAGCTATAAATCATTTGAATGAGGAATGTTATAATTAAGTAATAGTAAGTCTATCTAGTATATCTATTTCCTGGATTGTCGGTTGCTACTTCCTTTCTGTTTTCTGTATGACGCAGCCATGAGAATAATAATGCACATGATTATAAGTTATCTAGCGCACATGATCACGACCGCTAATCCATACGAAATTCAAATTCAATACAGTATCGCTTGCTTCGTATAAAAAGACTTAATATTCAAACTGATGAATAAACCATCCATGCATGCCAGCCAGGACATGCAAAAGAAACGCCGTGTACTCGATATCTGACCTTTGACAGAATTTAATAAAGTGCATGCGTGTAAAAACATTAGGAGCAATGCTTTGAGCAATACATTAGCATAATTAAATAGCCCATGGAGTGAGCGCGCGACAAAGCGTGTCCACATGACAATTCCAGTAATAACTTTCTCATTGTCGCTGACCGACCAGGACTATCCCTCGCATAAGTTTATATTATAATGGAACCAATATAAGCTGTGTACACACTGTATGCGGGCGCGTCGCTGCCTAAATAAATCTCTAGTGATAAATTAGACAATTCTATAAGATAGGGTGCACGCGCCTCCCTAGGGGCCACATGCAGAGAGGCCGTTGGGATAATCGACGGGACTCATGCAATTTGGCATAGTATTTATCGTCCCACGTGTGTGTACGCGCTTTTATGTTACCGGTCAATGTTTTGTTGTATAAACTTTACGAGCTGTAACGTTTACCAAAGGCTGACGGTGATGAATTGATGTTTGAACGCTTTTCTATTTTATTGTTGCTGCGATACGTACTTACGTCACTAATGCCTGTCTTATTGCGTCTTCAACGCGACGTCATCAAGTGTGACGTGATTTATTATGTTAAACATGTTGAATATCATCTCTTCAAGTATATTTGAATTGTGATAAACCAGACTAAACGATTACGAGACGTTCCGATGAAAAGTTTCCATCGTTTCAAATTTTGTATTCGTGGCCAGGCCACTTTGAATCCATACAATGAGCTCACTCTCAGACAGTCTCTAGTTTGAAATACTTTTCACCAATCACAATTGCGGGGAAGCCATCGAAACACTTGTTTTCAAAGTCCGAGCGAGAGTCAACAATCTCTATATCGACCATACTCGAGATGAGCAAGTTTAGTTTAAAGACTATTGTTTCAAAGTTGATAACGACAACAACGGCATAAAAGATTAAGTAACAAGACTACACCACCAGACAAAGCTTTTGAGCAGAGTGATTCAGAGTGAAAATCATCTAACCTCATCTAAAATTCAGCATATTTTTAACATTCCTGTACTACAGGGAATCTTATATCGAGACAAAAACAACCACGGACCTAGAAATAAACAAAAATTACATCACATCGCGTTCGGATGATTCACGACGCACAACGTAACAAAACATCAATTTATCGTGAAAAAAATTATTTCACAGCAAAGCTGACCCGAAATAATAGCAGCTATATAGACAATAGACGTCATTATGGTGTTTGGTACGTCAAAACACGCCGATGTTGACGACCAGAATGACTTGCATGATTCGCCCGGCCATCTCATATCGATCCCGCTTCGCCCGCCAACTCACTTCACAGTTTTATACGTCAGAATAAAAACCTGTGTATTAATAAAATATTTTTGTTTGTTTCAGGTAAGACACGCAACTGATAGAAAGGAACTCTACAAATAGAAATGTAAGAAATTGACTCTTTACATTCCATAGGTAAAGATTCGTACGATGTACGTAGCACAGCAGAAATGATCGTGGATTATTAAAGACAGCCAGTATCCCCAAACAAAGGAAAACAGAAGCCACTAGATTTTTAATAAAGTCAATTATCATAAATCAGTAATGAACCTCACGAGTACGTCATAGGCCTCTATTTGACCGATATCGATCCCAAATTTAAAATTAGGCCGATGCTTGTTGCCAACCAATAACTTTCACAAACTTCTTGGTAACACGTTTCTAAACTTCAGAATCCAAATGGGGGGTTATACGATCCAAAAATAGGATGTAAGGCCGTTATGTAACTAGTTAAGTCGGAGACTATTTGCGGAGCACGTACGCAACCAATTCTAGACTTTTTCTTTGATCCCTTAAAAAGAGCTGTCAATACGACGTTCTTAGTTTACGACATCTCTATATTTTTAATCCGTCTCTTTAAGATTAACTAGCATTGTATCGATTCGCTTCGTCATGTGAGATTATTTTGGCCGCGGCTGTCACGTGGGGCACCACTGCTAGATATTTCAATCAGCCGGTCAAGGAACTATTACATCGCCACCGCGGCACCATTATCTTGGCCCGGAGATTGATGGCCCAATATCGCGATGGACTCCGATATACGTACATACAACGCTTTACATATGCAAGAGCCTAATAAAATCGCAATACGGAACGCGTAATGTATGCCAGTAAAATATGTTTTTACTTCTCTCCTGCTATGTCCGTCCGGTGTTGAGACTATTTATAGATAGCAGTAAAACAAACTAATTTGATCTAGATTTTATAGTTTTATTTGCACGATTGAATTGCTCTGAAATCAGACGATCAATTATATTTGTCTAATGAATTTTGATTTACGTGCTAATTTTCTAGTCATTGCCCTCTTCGTTGTGTGTGGTATTTGTTTATGTCCTGATATTGACAATTTAGTTTCGTGTTGGTATTAAAAAGGAACTGGTTCTGTCTGGGTACTTCCTCGCGTGATATTTTGTTGTTCCGTTTCATTATACCATTATTTAAAGATAAATGGCTGATATCAATCTGCAGACTTAGTTTTTTTATTCAATATCTTTAGTTGCTTTAATACTTTGCTAGGACCTTCACTGTAGTCACAGTAGAGCAATGTACTGTGAGACAATACTAGAACCAATTTGCATTGAAGCAGATTAATTTTCATTCGAAATATTTTTTAGGATTCTCGAAGTGTGATGTCATCAATCAGTAAAAATAAAAATGCACCGGTGGTGTTGCGACAAATTCGCCTCTCTATTCGAATAAAATTGATGGGAAGGCCAATATCGTAATGCGAAACACGGGCGTACACTACCGAACGACTATTTTGAGACCATATCGGAACCCCGATCTATTTGATGGACTCGGTAGCGTGGTGAGGAATAAAATCCCCTATGCATTGGACGCTAATCATGTTATGTGATCTAACTTTCGTATTTTGAGTAATTGGGGATTCCCGAAATGTATTCTAGGTCCGTTTTGTTGTGTCCTGTTCCAATAGTTTTATATGACTATTTTGTTACACTGAAAATTAACTTAGTAACTGTTGTATGCATCGATGAAGTAAGTTTATCGATACTCTTAGCATAATATCTATGTAAATGACATAGGAAGTGTGCATGATTAATAATCCAATCAGTTACAACTACTTATCTCTGTCCAGACCAGTGTACGTTACATATTGTAAAAATATTAATATTTGCAATATGCTATTTGAATTTCAAAACGTCATAATGAAGGTAGCGGTAAAGGTGGAACGGTGGACGTGGAACAATATAAGTGCGCGCGCGCCTGCTCGAGCCGCTGCGCTGGCGCCGCAACGCTCCAGTTGCCGCGTCTGGCCATCCAGCTAGCAGACCAGATACATGATTATACAGGGGTTACCACAAGCTTTTTGCATGCTAAGCCAGACACATTATTACGAAGCAGTTGTTATGTTATGACTGACTGTCTGTGTCTTGCATACAGACGTGCAATTACTTGGAATTACAAATTGAAAGAGTTTAGACTAGCTATTCATTGGAAAAATGTATTCGTTAGACAGCGTCGGTTATTTAAGACCACACCTGAGTCACGTGCTTGCAGATGTTGAGTATATGTTCCAATCTTTTCCATTTCAATTTTAAAACCAGTCAGAAGAGCACATTCTCGGAAAGTTAAGTCATTCTTGTTTAAAATACAATCTGTTCTCGCAATACTTTTGTTGTCAAATAATTCTTCGGCGATCGCCAGCAACTCCCGTGAGTCATACTTTTACTCTAAAAATACGCCCCAAATTAGTTTAAAATAGAAGACCTCTCTGAGCGCTCCACTCGCTAATCTAAATAAAGAATTATCAGTTTAACGTTTGCTCCACTCATGTCGTGTGCCCGATGACGGCAACTATTTGTTTTCGCTGCTAATTATCGTTCCTGCGACTCGACAGTGAGTTACTACCATGATGACCTACCTTAAAAATGTAAGACAATTTATGTACATCTATGGAATCTGCCCTTCAGCTTCATTTATGTGTTGCCTACTAAAACTTGGCTTAGGTGCTAAAATAAATCATAGGTATTTGTAAATAAAAATGTAAAAACTAACAAATTCTGAAAGTATCATACTAACGTCTGAATGCATTGTACGTTATGTTATGTTGCAAGTTCCAATCGTCATTTATGCATACTATGAGCATTCATTAAATAAAATAATATTTTTTTATCTTATCCTTAATGTTCATTCCACTGAGAGATTAAACTGTAAAGAGTGCATCAGTATTCAGGATCGATTTACGATCTCTATTTTCGTACCGTTGTATTCCGTCGACAATTTCCTCAGTTGACCCTTCGCAGCCGGATGGACCACCTGACGGACATTTTCAAACCGGCACAGACAAATAATAAACACGAGCTATTATTACTGAGACAAATTAACTCTCATGTGTTTACGTCTCTCATTTTTCGTAACAATATATTTTTGCTTCTCGCTGACCGCATTACGGTTTAATGGACTAGAAACTGGAAACAAAAACTGAGTCTGTCAAAACGTCTCTATCTGTTTGAAAATTCTTTTTAATATTTTCTGAGCCATGAAGCAAGGCATCCCTCAATTAAATGAGTGGTTAACGCGAGAGCTTACAATCTGGCAAGTTCCCACTTGTTAGTCGAGTTCGCAAGCAGTTGACACGATTCGTCAGCCAAGTTGCGGCTCCCTTATGCACTTTTTTGGTCTTGAAATGCCTCCAATGGAAACTTTCTCGTACACCCTTCCGCTGTTGAATTGCATGCGGACGTAACAACTAGTGCATTTTAAACAATGACATTTGAAACACATTACGGTTCACTCGCTTAATAAGTTGCGGTTATAACAAATACGAATATGAAATAATTAACGGTATACTTCAAACACTCGCCGACTCTATAAAAACTTAATGATTAGGGCAGTTCGCTGAATCTCAGTTTTCGGAATCGATCTTCGAAAACCCTCATCATCTTCGAATAATTTATAATGAGACAAAGGTGTGCGCCGATTTCAAAGGCATTGTAAGATATGCGACGGGTCATAAAGAGGGCACAGGTCGGCTAGCGACCTTGCGGGTGTATTCTGAGCGGCCGCGACAGCTATTTCGGCGCGTCGACATCGATCCAAGCCAGCTAACTGGAGCAGCCTCATTGGCACCTGAGATGCATCAAGCTACATCGACGATTGCGAGATCGTCGTCTTCCAACCACGTGAATCTTGCTGATGCCAATGCCTGACCGCCCTTGTCTAAATTTATCTCTCACTAGAATGTATTTTTGAGGTGAAAATTCATTGCCATTGTCAAAGGCACAACTTTCAGACGACACAGCATTAAGTTTTGATACAGCCTCTAGGGAGTAGCGATTTAAGTTTCAATTTTGCATGGTTTTACGGTGTTTTCTTACGATGTAATTGGCGTGAAACTTCAGTGCTCGGTGACAATGGAATACTCGCTTATTTTTGGCACGATCGTAGTGTGAACCCGGTAACAGAGTGTCGCAGTGACATTTAATTATACTATTACGTACGTCAACAGAGTCTGGTCGCGACTTGGGACGGTAATCATGACGTTTGCTCGACTACACATGATCGAGCATGCAGTACTGTTACGTACGATAAAACGTTTTGTTGCTAACCGAATATACGTCTGTTTAAACACGTAATTAAACAAACTGTAGAGGTAACGGTCAGGTGTTACCTATACAGTAGGTATCTGAAACAGCATATATTTCTATCGTTTAGTATTTGATATTGTACTCTCTATCTATTAAGGAAATTAGATACAATTCAATCAATGAAAATAAAACCAAAAATAACTTACGAACGATGTAATACGTGTGTCAGAAAAAAAAAAATGAATCATTGTTAGTTGCAGTTCTGAGGTAGATTGCTCAAACATGTACATTAGGCACAATACCTCATTACCTCAATGCACTTGATCGGTTATCGTTCCCAGGTTCCCCAGTTTAACTCATTATAGTAGCTAAATTACGATAAGATAGTATGACATTGGCCAAAATTCTCTCGTTCACTTGAGTGGTTCGTTGGCTCAAGGTGACCGGCGGGTGCGTTGACATTCAGACGCCTTTATCAGACCAGGCGAGTTCACGGCGCGCCTATGTTTATTAGCGGCCGGGTTACCGACTGCTGCCGATACAAACCCCCCACAATCGTCTATAAATCACAGGACGTCACTACGATCGCTCCTGATCAAAACAATCGAATTAATAATAGCTAGGATTATTTTTAAATGTTGTCCTTTATCGTTTGTATTGTTGTCTTTCGTAGAATCCAAGCTGATTTAATATGCAATTTGGCGATTATCCCGTATCCGACTTCCATAATCACAGACGTCTAAGCGTCATAAGTTCAGCTTAGACGCACAGACGTCAGAAGAAGAATTTATCGTCATTTGATTTACATCGAGCATATTGCATAATAATGTGATAACATTTTACATGTGTTAGCAACGGTTGTATATTTGCATTTCTATTTTAGTGCACGGCTTGAAGGCCGGTTGCACTGTGCCCTGTGTCATCCGTCACTGCGGAATTCACCATCGTCTTGCCTGCAGCCAATCTGTCGACTAATAGTTCGAATTGCACGTTGCACTGCGAACCGGTGGATTTATTGACCGATATAGCCCTCGCTCGATTACACGCCAAAGGGTGGACGACCCCATTCGAGAAGACAAGATTTGGATGTCCGAATCTTGTTATATGCCAATAATTGATTCGACTGCCCTATTAACGAATTCGAGGATATCTGCTACCCACTTGATTGTTTCGATCCTTATACGAAAAGCCCGTCCCACCTTTGCAGTTTCTTCCTTACTACGTGAACCTTTTGACAAAAAATAGTAAGCTACCTTTTCCGAATTAAATCATTAGTTCTTCCTCCAGGCTTGTCGAAGACGTGGTTCGATTTAGCGCCGTAAATCGCAGCTGTCTGCGCCTCAATTGCGAACTAACAGAGGCAATGATTGAGTGCAGCAAAGAACTCTATTAAACCCGAGATGGTATCTCGATACTGTCACGTGATCCGATCGCCTGCGGCCTACACGAATCGGTCCACGATTCTGTGTGCTGATGGCATTCAGTCTCCATTGCCATTGCAAATGCGAATATATTAGCACTTACATATCACTAATATCAAAGTAAATACATAATTATAATAGCGTCTAGATATGAGAAACGTAAACAATAACTGGTGTGTTTCAACTGTTTCCCACGTGCAACGATTTATTAAAGATATTAGAGTTGTGACATTTATTTTTTGTTTATTTTCCTGTTAATTATTTATCTCCTTAGACTACGTCCCTTTTTTATAAATTTTTCTTTACTAGCCTACAAAGACAAGTTATAATAAATTGCCAACCACATATTCAAAACCCCATATCTTATACTCGTCAAGAGTCTACATTTTTCTCGTACAAAAACACATTAATCATAGCAATAGCAACAAATCCCAATATGTTTACTTGACAACAACTCTCGGTTGTCTTCGTCAACACAGCCGGCGGGCGTCGGGCGGCGAATAAAGGAAATAATGGAAATTATTCGCCGCGTCGCGACCCGCGAACGGTTATCGATGGAGGCAATTTGCCGAATAAATGGCCCGGTAATGATTGGACCCCTCCCGGCTTTGGTAACCACTCCATGTGAGGTCTGTTTGCGTACTAACAGACTCTGTGCATTGTCCGTATACTTGTGGGATGTTTGGGAGAAGCTGATCGTTGTTACGTCAAATAAAAGCTTTTTAAACGTTATCGGGATGTATTGGGGGACTAAGGACTCGGATACGCGGAAATTTCGGGCTCTTTTGCAAGATACCATTTCAGTCAAACCGACAGAAGAGACAGGAATATTTTTATTGACTTTTTAGATTTCGGTTACAAATAGATAAAAAATTGTTCTACTTCTACCTAGTTCGACTGAAATTCTGTTTTTTTTCCACTTGGAACCTGAAATAAGGTTCATTTTAATGGGGTCATTCTTACGATCCCATTAAAATGAACACCCTCCTTGTCACCAACACATACGTAAGTTAATAAGGGCACACAAACAAATATTGACTAATTTTGGACTTTGGACGAAAACCAAAATTGATTAGGCCATTATTTTGCAGACTTCAGTCACACCGTTGCGCAATTGTTGCGTAACATATTGTGTTAACACTCATAACAATACAATAACGTTGAGTAATAGCTAGCCACAACGGAAGTACATATTTGTTTTAAAGTACATAATTATGGATATTTAAAACAATAATAGTTCTTGTACCACACGTGTAAATTATTATAGTATAATATATCGTCATTTCCCCTGTACATACTGACGAATACCTGTTGGTTGATGCATAATAAACTCTTGGTATCAGACGATACACGCTTTGTACTATTTACTTTATTATATACTTAGTAAATAAATCAGCTGACGCACTGATGGAATGAATGCAACTTACTTGGTCACTGATTTAATATAACTTGGATCGATATTGGAATTGCTTTCACTGCGTCTTGGCAAGATTTTACCCGTATTACTTATTACCATAGTAAACCTATTAAAAACTATCTATATTAAAATTATGTTAATTTATTCAACTTCCCTACTAATATTATAAATGTAGCTAACGTGTAATGTATAGCTTGTATGTTTGGATGTTTCTTACTCAATCACGCAAAAAGGACGGCATGGATTTGGATTAAATTTGGCACACATAGTTTATAAAAAGCTGGTCTTATTTAAAGAAACATTTTCATTTTCTCAGTTTTTGATCGTCCCACGTGAAGGATTTCAGTTTTCAGCGACTGCGTTCCGATTAATCCTTAACCTAACGTTTTTCATACTTATTTCAGCTGTAGAAATTTTAAGGAATAAAGTTTCTAAAACCAATGATAAAATAATTACTGTTGTTTTTTTTTTCGCAGTAAGAATCTAAATGTAACTCGAAAATATTTTTCAGATTGATAATGCTAGAGATGAGTGAAAGATTCTCTAAGTTTGCTTATAGTTGTAACTATTTGTTTTTTGTTGTTACATCACGGTGTGAGTGTCACCCGGCGCCACGCTAACGTGGCAAAATATCTTGCCGAGCGTTTTGACGTTAATTACGGAGCACGCACGCCGCGTCACACTTCGCCCTCTGACCAACCAACCACGTTTATTTTGTTTCCTTATTTTTACACGCCGATACCTTCACGCAAAGTCACACCAATACAACAGATTTTTGATACACCACCAAAAATATATGTATTGTTATTAAATATTTCACACCTGCGAATTAGGGTCTCAGTTTCAATGTTGAACCAACGCGGCAACGCTAAACGCTTACTTTTATGTAGTTTGCATGCCGAAAACAAAAATATGGTGATACCAAAGACTGTGATGTACAATTACAGGAATGTAAAACATCTGCATATTGTTCACCCAATTATTTGCAAATAAATGATTTTGAAAATGAAACGATTTACTTCTTAGTAACAGTAATAACTACTATAAGTATCATAATTCATAAGACACAAAGGTACGTGCATGTAATCGGTGCCGCACAATGAAAATTGAATTCCGTTTAATCTGAAGCGAATGAAATGAAATTCTCTAAACAGCGTGCTCTATCTAGGAATGGCCGGGATGCTCAGTTGCGACGAAGCGACGCCTCTCTTATGCATTTCCTTTATTTGTGTACGTGTGCTTGTTCATACGTACGTATCTAACGTTTGTTTATGTACACCAATGGACAAAGAAAACCGCACGAGATTAGTGCATATGGACGCTGTTGGAATCTGTTGTGATTTTTCAGTTCAAATGCAATGTCCATTGTGTGGTTTGGGAATGCGCCATAAATTCACGAATGTTCTTGAACTGAAGTCAGTCTGGTAAAGACATTTCTAAAGACATGTTACCGTAACGATTTTTGACTGATAAGTAATGGCGATAGCATGTGAGAGTGCCGATTGACCGAATTAATTTGGTCATTTATGTCCATTGCCTCTTTTTTTGATAAAATAAATCCGAGATTTTGTGTTATTGCTATCTTTTACAATGATAACGATAAAGATATATAATTATAACATTAAATAATACATGTAAACAATGCACTGTATGTAATAACAGTATGTGCACCTATTGGACAAATTACTAAATTGTCAGAATTTTAACTACATAGGAGTTCCTAAAGAAGTAACTAGTCTAGAGTCTACACCAAGATATTAGGGAGTATATAATAGGTCTTTACCTATGAAATTGCCGTTTTGTATGAAAAAATTTAAACGAATTTTTTTCATGAATTTTTTATTTGTATTAATCGAAGTAATCACCCATGCAATCAATGCATCTTTGCCATCGCAGTGGCAGTTTATTGATGCCCTTCTTAAAGAAATCAGCTGGACGGGAGGCAACAAATTCTTCAAAGGCATTTTGTACTGCCTCTCGGGTATTAAATTTTTTTCCCGCCAAGAAGTTATCCAAATTCTGGAAAAAGTAGTAGTCTGTAGGCGCAGGTCTGGTGAGTAGGGCGGATGACGGAGAGCTTCCAACCCCAGTTCTTGCAACTTGGAGACCGTCTGCTGTGCAGTATGAGGTCGCGCGTTGTCGTGCAGGAGCAGCGGAGACGAGCGATTGACCAATGCTGGTTGGAGATGCGCCAGCTTCTCCATCATTGTGTTCAGTTCTTCACAGTACACATCTGCAGTAATGCTCACCCCGTTTGGTAAGAAGCTGTGATGAATCACACCGGCGCTAGACCACCAAACAGTGACCATCACTTTTCTAGGGGTAAGTTTTCGTTTAGGGCATTGTTTAGGTGCTGAACCAGGATCCAACCAACTTGCTGAGCGCTTACGGTTATCAAACAGAATCCATTTTTCATCGCAGGTAACAATGCGGTTCAAAATTCCTTCATTTGTGTGTCTGTTGAGCAGTGCAAGGCACGTCTCGACGCGTACTTCGCGCTGGCGATCATTGAGTTCGTGGGGCACCCATTTGTCAAGCTTTTTTACCTTGCCAATTTGACGCAAATGGACCAATATTGTTTTGACGCTAACGTCGAAAGCTGCTGCTAATTCAGCCGTAGATTGTGTATCATCAGCTTCCACAATCGCCTTTAATTCGTCATTGTCGACCAAAGTCTTCGGACAACCGCGAGGTTCATTTTTCAGGTCGAAATTTCCAGAACGGAAGCGAGCAAACCAATAACAGGTGGTGCGTTGGTTTGTAGTGTTAGCTCCGTAAACGTCGTTGATGTTGCGTGCCGCTTGTGCCGCGTTGCTGCCACGACGGTACTCATATTCCATAATTACTCGAATTTTTAACGTATCCATGATGACGAAAAAGATTGAAATGCGATGAAAATGTAACACTAATCAATAAAGAAATGACTACTTTTAGAAAAAAAAAATCCATGTTTTTAAAATAAAATTAATTTGAAATTAGAATTCTTAGCCAAACAAAAATTATTTTGATTTGAAATGGCCAGTACTGCAGAACGGCAATTTCATAGGTAAAGACCTAATATATATCGTACAAACAGTAGAGCAAAATATGCTTTGAAGATTTTTAACAGAAGACGGTTCGCGCTACAGCTATTAAATGACGCCAGGAATTTCTGGAATTCAATTCTCTATCAGCAAACGGTAGGCGCTATTCCACCAGAATATTCATCAGTTATGCCTGAACATGATAAAGACGAAGAGATTCATAGTTGAAAATAACTTTAAACTCTTCCAAATTTCATTAAACACACAGGTTCTATATTACTCGTAGTCTTAGAATATCGTCGACCTTTCCTGCTGAGCTTTTCCCGTATAATTAAGTAACATAATATTATAGCATCTGGTGATATAACTATCATATCACTGAGGTAAAAATACGTATTTCCGTTTCATAATTGAATCTTATTAGACGAAAACATTACAAGAATAAAAATAAAGCACAAATGGTAACGCTTGAAATAACGATCAAGATGTGTATCAAAGTGGAGTTGTTGCAATTTTGTGCGATTTATCTCGTTAATCTTTATTTTTTCCGCCAACTCCACCACAGAGGAATGCGGATCGTTTGCGATTCCGGAAAAATGCCCCTGTCAACGACCGACCACCCGATATAGTCCGGACCCGTTATATTAGCCGAGTGATCGACCTGGACTCCTGCCACGATCCCGGCGCCCCAGCTAATTATAAACACTCGCTCATAGAATAAACAATTCCATGCTAATACCACCAAGGAATAAAATTGCTTACACTAACGCGAGCATCACACAATTAATGAGCTGTTGGAAGCTATTCTATATCGCGTATGACGCGCTAATTGCTACAATTCCAATACATTGACTTGTTAAGGCCGTTGAGGTCGATAACTCATACATTCCTGTCACTGAGTAAATATTATGCTTTGATGTTTTTATTTTTGTAACAGAATATTATTACATCCGAAACATCTGTCCTTAATCTAAATACTTAATGCTCCCGTCATCCGAAGCGACGGAGAAGAGAGAAACGCAGCTTTGTGTTCAACAGTCCTAAAGACTATTTCTATACTGCCGAAATCTTTTGCTCTTAGAAATGTGTTGGTTTTGACGTGAGTGATACGCGTGGAGTCCCAAAGTGGCGCATGTGGGACGCGCGTCAACTGACCAAAACAACGAGGTCGGTCTTTATTCACGTATGCGGACTCGTCTACTTGAGCTGGAGAATAGGTATCGCAGCGATAACGAGCCAGTCGTGTCCTCGCAGCCGATTATTGCGGTTGCTACATCAATATATTTGTTCTCGTACATTTAAACCGCTGAAAATATAATTCGCATTAACAAGAGCCTCGGCGCGCGCTCTGTGGAGTCAGGTGTCGGTTGGATATCTGCGTCTAGCCTTGCGTTTAAAACTGTCAAGGCGAGCGTGGAGGGAGTGCAACGTGTGGCTTGTAAACTGTTTAGCTTGTAAACTCGTAAGCAGTGGTGCAGTGACCCATCAGCCGTGCGTGAAGACGGGACGATGGTGCGCAAAGGGGAGAGGTCTACCGCCACCCTGCTCAGGACTCTGGCCGACACGCTCCGCTGGCAATCTCTTCGCGCCGTCACTTTGGTGCGTTCGGTAAGCAACACGCTTCAACGCATATCGCGATATAACCAGTAACATTAATGCACTTAACTTTGTTCAATTATTTACGTAGAAGGACATAAAAAAAAAAATAAGCTTTATTGTGTGGCAGTTTCTGCTGGTGTAATTTTAATTATCCTATAAGTCTATAATTTAAAATACACACAGGTGTGTACAACTGTTTGTAGTTACTCGTTATCGCTGTTTATGCTTACTTCTCGGTTTATTGACGTCACTGTATTGTGTAAAACTTGGAGGAAATTCGATTTATTAACAGATAAACGATAACTAGTATGCGGGTTATATCGATTGACGTGTGGTACTCAATGTTTTTACATGTGCTCACGATGCGTCCGTGTGACCATCTCGGACAGTTCACGTGCGTTTATCGGAATTTATCGCAATCTCTGACCTCAAGGGCAGAGATCACGTTGCATAAACAAGCGCAGTGACACCGTGCCATATCATCTGTTACCTTTGATGCACTTTTCCTTATGAAAGCCTGGTCCATAATATACCACTGTAACATTGAATCTGAAGTTAATTTACTTTGCTTACCTACACTAACCAGATTTCAAACCTTTTAAAAAACGTGAGCATGTCGGTTATTTCAACGAAAGCAATACCCAAATGTCAATAAACATGGACTATCAACAAACAAAAGATTTTGGCACTCGGACACATTCACAAAAAGTTGATACATAAACCAACGAACCGATAAATTAGGTCAAATAAATGACGAGTGCGATGCATATGTAACCTAGAACGGTGAGCGAATTGTCGCATTTTGTTTACATACATGTGTATACGTAATACGAGAGCACATAGATACAGGTGCGGCGTAGACGTTTGGCCCGGGCCTTGCTTTGACCCAGTTAAAGCCCGCCATTTCTTATCTATTCTACTAGATGCAGTCGGGAATGACCAGTCTAGGAGGGAACTTTGCTTCTTTCCTTGTTAAGTCCTGATGTTCAAACTAGTAATAGCTTGAACGGCGTAATTTTCTCTTGGAAGTTCGAACAAGTTGCAGAAAGTGTTGTTATTGCATTGCACCACTCTTGCCAAGCATATGAAGAAAAACATCGTACCGCAAAATATTAAGTCCGTTTCAAATGTTCGCTAACATACTTGAAATTCTTTAAAACCAGTCCTAGATTGTCCTGCCGACCGTTCCAAGAAGGTGATCAATGACATAGTAAAAAAATTGTGCTGGTAGACCTAAATAGACACGGACTAAAAAAAATCCATCGATCCGAATTTTGATTGTAGTGTTTTCAAAGTAATTTCGTAACTTTAACTAAAAATCACTAGAATTTGGGCTAAAAATGGAATTTTATACAGGGATATTTAGTTACAATTGTTTTTCTTCAGTCCGTTGCGATGCGAAGGTTTAAGAGATAAGGGCAACTTTTTGCTCATAACTTTCACCTGTCGAATATATGGCCAAATTCCTTCGTCGATCGTTAATATTCATTCATCTATGATTGCGAAATGGCCACTGTTGTTCCACCTCATCATCTCTGCTGGATCCTGAGGTTTCAGTTTATCATCGTTATCATTCTGTGTAGGTTAGGGTTTCCGAGAAAGTCTTCTTCTCTTTCTCCAAACCGGTTGGGCTTTCCGCATCCAAACCATTTCCATCACTTACATCAGATGATACGTTGATCCATCTTCCTCCGTCCGTTTCTGCACCGGAATCGACGTATCTTTGAGTGCCAACCGGCGTTTTATCCAGATTGGGGGAAATGTGTAATATAATAACTGACGACTCCCTCTCAATGCTAGTTTCTAATTCACATTATCGTCCTGCCATCCTAATATATTTGGGGTCGGCGCAGCCTTTTTTCTTTTTCGGTATATTTCCATTAGCCGCCATCTCAGTAGCCACACTGCCTTTCTAGCTTTAAACCATAATTTATAAAGAATGTTGCCAGCTTCGACTGGGGGTACGTTTTGCTAAAATTAATGAACATATGACCCGGCTTTACAACAGATCTAAGACGACTAATAATTATGACAAACATAATAATGAATTTATAGGACATATCCATGCGACCTACTTGTAACATTGCGTATTAGTCATAGAAACGTGTCAGATTCATTGCTCATTGCATCAAGATAGCTGCAATGGTTCAACACTTCCTACACTGTGACTTGTTTATAAAGGACTAGCTTTTGCCAGCGGCTTCGCCCGCGCTGAACTTTCATCCCCTATTTAACTCCCTTAGGGGTTGAATTTCGAAATATCCTTTCTTATTCCTTGCCTACATTATAAAGGGAACCTCTGTGCAAAATTTCAGCTTTCTAGGTCCAAGGGATCGGGCTGGGCGTTGATGAGTCAGTCAGTCAGTCAGTCAGGACTTCTCTTTTTATTTATATAGATTTTAACCATCTGGAATCATTAAGACTAATAAAAAGGTGCTGGTCTGCAGCCTTTGTGTACAAGTGATAACTCATAACACTGACTCATGTGTAAAGAAAGAAACCGCTGACATTGGGTAATTTTTTTAACCTTTAACATTAGCTACGTGTCACGTAACATCTAATACGATTTGACACACTCCGTCTGCGAGTATGCTTTGCATTACGATCATCACCATTAGTCGGCATTCTCTTCGGGGCGATGGGACTCAGCTGTTGTGGCGGCGTCTGGGTGCTATTAATAAAGCTGTTAGGACCGTCACATACCAACAGACTCCTGTCTAGTGGCTAGTTAGACTGTAGGGAAATTTTGAGACTGGTTTTTAAGAGCTTCATCGCTTGTTATTTCAGTTGTTTAACATCTGAAACTGTTATAGCAGCTTGTGTGGTCTTGTTTGTAGTAAAAGTTGTCTGTCTGAATGCCTGCTTGATTTTACTATTTTGACATATTTGGGACTTGTCCTAAAAGCGTTACCAATATCCATGGGAAGACAAAAGCTAACTTCACGGCATCACTAAAGAGTGGCTGAATCAGTAAGTTTTTAAGAATGACAACATGCATCAGCATTACCTTTGCAACATAGCTTTGTTTAAAAAACATAAAATGCCTGATATATTCATTCTGTTGCATCCGTCCGGCATGCATGGATCGTAAACTATGCTTTAAATGATCCTGTACGAGTATCGTACCTGGTCGCTTGTGGGCTGGCAATTTGTGAACCGTTACCTCATACACCCTCCAGCAATTTGTTGTTATTCAGACTCTTTATTAAGCCTACGTAAAAATATCAAGTGGTAGGTGGCATTTGATGAATATTTTGCGTGGTTCTCGGGAACACCCACCATCTTTAATATCAAAGTGTGGGTGGGAAATTATTAAGGTGGCCACCGCTGATATATTAAGCCAATTTCCAACTTAATCTTTAATCCAGATATTTATTTTATTCCTGCTGAATATTTTTGCAATAATATATTGCAGTAAATCTAGCGTTCCCTTAATAGACGTTAGGAATGCTGTAAACTTCCGAACAACTTTATTTAATCTTCGGTCTCTTTCTGACAAAATTGTCGCTTTTAAATTTGTTTCGAAACTTAATTTACAACTTCCGAGATTCTCCGCTGTACAGTTCATAATTCTGACTTTCTTGTTATGTAATTCGAAGGTCGAAATCTGTCTTGTTCCGTGTCCACAATTAGTGCAAAACTGTTTGTGTTGTACCAAAAGACCATTAGTTGGAATTAAACCTGTTTCTAGCATCTATTTGGATATGTGTATGAGCATTTTAAGAAACCAAACTTGTTTCTCCGACACAAAAAGGAGCGTACAAAATAGCTTAAAGCTGTAGAAAATTGCAGCTGCAGTGTGTGTGCAGGGTTGATCAGTGTTCGGTTCGTTATCGTGGCGGGCAGCAGCAATACATTGGATCGGGAGCGCAGCGGGGTCTAGTCGACGTCGGCGGCGGCGGCGTGCCGTATCGCCGGAGCCGCCATCCGCAGAGATGACTATGCTCGCTCTCATTCATTAGAGGGGCGGGCGGGCTGGGGCGCAAGACGTCGCGCGCCGCCCGACGATATCGATTTTGTCCCACTCTCCCCCCGCGCCCGGCACACACCCCCGCACTCAGCATCCGACCTCGAGTGCTCTCCTCTCGCGCCTACCGAACACCTCCGACAGAAACTACGCCTTAACGACATGACGCCACAGCTCAAAATTCCGATCCCCGACGCCAGCCTGACGTCCTCCCGCCGATCCCTAATGGACCCTCCGGCCGAAAGTCACTCGGTCGAGATTACAACGACGCCTCCTCCGTCCACGCCGTTGGAAAAAATAAGCTTTTTGTTACAATTAAAATGGTAAATCAAACCAATTTTAGTAATTGCGAGGTCAAACTTTGAAGTGGCGGCGCGCGCTGAGGGCGGGCTTTTTAAACGCGTATGATTTTTAATGGGCGCTCTTGTTCTTGCGTAGTTTTATGACGGACTGACACGAAAATGTCACCTAATGTGGAATGCGCAAGTCCAATGCGACATCGTATGTTTAAATTATTAGTTTGAATACCTCGATAGCCAGACATGAAGGATTTATCTACTCCGCTACTCTTCACTGCACAGTTTGAACTCGATATCTCTTGCGAATGTTTTAAGTTTTGTTTTAAGCTCCACATCCAACTAATCTTACCCCAAGACCGCGTTTTGAAAAGCAAACCTTTTGATTTTCTTTGTACACACTTGAATTCGTAGTTAATTAAACAAACTTTCATTAATTAACTTATGACTTTGAGATATATAACTTACTCGTTTATTTCCATGACGGTTATTAAGACATCGACATGACGTTTACATAGAATGCAATTAAACTGTATTAATTAATATGTGACCTTTATGAAAATAAAAAGAATCAACAGTTTTTTATTCAATAACAGTTTCTGTTACATAAGCTTGATGACTTTTGTAACATACTGCCTTTACTATGTTACTGGCGACATTGCCATTAGCAACTACAAAAGAATATTCTTCATGCCATAATTTCTCTAGAATAACACGAAACATCATTTAGAAAAATGTATTCTATTGGAGGAGCACATGTAAAGAATCCGTGAACAGAAAAGATGCATATAAAAAAATAACAATTCTACTATTTAGTACACTGATCACTGATCTATGAGAGATAACAGACTTCTTGTTGTGGTAGGTCCCAAAATTATGCAACGTTTCCATTGCTAATCACCGTTTAGCGTTTAATACTGAATTTTTATTAAATGTTCATAAAAGTTGCTCACAGCAGCGTCTGAAACGCAAAGGTGCATCTGATCGTTGAAAATTTAATGACACTAAATTGTCAGGCTAAATGACTAAGGTTAAGAAATTATTTATTAAAAGTGCCATACATGTTTTTGTTGAAACTATTTCCATAATATTATCGTTAATTATTATGTTGTGTTTGGGTTCTTCTTAGATGTTATTATATTGTGATATAATTTAGCGAAACGTCAGCACCTGTCCAATGTGTGTTATCTTTTGCTTTTCTTCGTATTTATCAAAACGATTTCACGTGTGCCGTTTCCACATGTTCTGATAAACGTACCCAACTTGCATCACACTCACGCCCGATTTCAGAAAGATCAGATAGGAGATTTACTGATTCTTATAAGATAACTAGATGTGCCAGACTTCCTAATCAAGATTTGTTTTCACCAAAATCAAATCAAATCATTCCATCGATCATATTTCGTTGGCGTAACATTTGAAAGCAGATTTTGAATTCGCTTTCCGGTTCAAGAGCTAAACCTGCAAATCGTTTACATGCAAGAAAAAAGTCTTTTGCCTGGCTGAGAAGCACGCTGTCTCACCAGGCTTCGTGTCCGACAGAGGTAGTACTCGTGATGAGAGAAAAGACCACTGCATAAATCAATGACCAATAAAGTTTATTGAACTTTTCGATAATTGAGCTTTGTCGGTACCGACTTAGCTTTGGAGATTTTACACTTCTTTTATTACTTAAACACGCCCAAAGTTAGGTTAAATTAGCAAGACAAACGAATCTTTGTTTGCTCCTAACTTTTTAATGGTTTTTAATCTTAGTATTCTGTTTCCGTACAGACAATATTAATAATAAGACAAAACCATTCTTTTTTCTCCCAAAGATTGTATGGGAAAAATGTGGACTAGATTCACCTAGGGCTTTTCATTAGGAACGAAAAGCTTGCGTAGTTTGTATACAGGAAAAGTTTTTATCCAGTGCGCAAATTTTAACCATGAATTCAGCATATCATTCTAGACCCCCCCTACCGCAGAAATTTGTCTCGGGTTATACAAAAAAAAAATCTGCGGTTCGATACATTTTGACCGCGTAGGTATTGCACTTTTCTATGAAACAGCTGTTTTTTTTTTGTATAACCGGCGACAAATTTCTGCGGTAGGGGGGTCTGGAATGATATGCTGAATTCATGGTTAAAATTTGCGCACTGGATAAAAATTTACCCTGGATAAACAAAATTGAGTTTATTTTTTTGACGACAATGAATGTGTGGAAATGAAGGGATATGCATTTCAATTTTTAACAAGAAGTCTGGTCCTCTTGATTAAAAATATGCTGCATGTTAGGCAAGTCACCAAGACAAGTCAGGCAAGACTATAATATTATGAATGAAATGGTCACGTTTTTTCCTAATCGCATTCAGGAAAAGACCGTCTGAAAATATTGCAAAAATATAGCCCGTAACAGATACACAAGATTACTTTCATCGCGGCAGATCAAACAGTACCTCGAGCCTGTACAAAAACCAGATTTCCACTGCGCGAAGCCGCAAATAAAATCCAGCATAATGCATCTGGTCGGACGCCGGTTTCAGCGCCTACAAAAAATGACGTCACCTGCGAACCAAATGCACTTCTTTTAAGACGTCTGGAAATGACATAATACAGGAAAAGTTTTTATCCAGTGCGCAAACTGTAACCATGAATTCAGCATATCATTCTAGAACCCCTAACGCAGAAAGTTTTCGTCGATAACACAAAAAAAAAAAAATCTGCTGAATCATAGAAAAGTGTAATATCAACGCGGTCAAAATGTATGGAATAGCAGATTTTTTTTAAACACTTTCCCTGTATACTGTGGCAAATAAAAATAAACCAAATGATTTGTCTTCACAATACGTTTAAAAGCTTTTTGCATGGTCGTCAATTGGGCTAAAAACTTCAACCATGAAAACAAAAATATTTTTATAAACTATGAATCTGAAATAGAGATTAAAAGAAGAATTGATTTTTTTTTACAAACAATTTTCTTAGCTGAATCTTGTTATCGTATATGTAAGTGATTGCTCACTATTATAATCGTAATGTTGTTCCACCCACGCTTACATCCCTGAAGAGGCAACAAGAGCCTTTAGCGGCAAACTACGACGGTCTTTAGAGACCCCTAGATATTTGGAAAATATATCGCTGTTTTATTTCACAAGTGGTGGTTCCACTGGAACGGGAGAGTTATCATCAGCGAACAAAATGACTTGCCAACATTTGGGAAGTAGACGATATTCACGAAATCCTACTGTCTATTATCTTACCGGTCCCGTGTGGTGCCGGACGTAAAAGAATAGCACCATCCCATTTCTTCTCGTGGGTGTCGTAGAAGGCGACTAAAGGACTTACTAGAGAATGGGCAGCGGCGTTCTCTATGCATTTTAGCACCATACTACGATCGCTGTATACACCAATATTATAAATGTGTTTTTTGTTTTTGGAAGCTTGTCACTCAATCACGCTAAAACGACTGCACGGATTTGAATGAAATCTGGCAAACAGATATGGTTAATCGCGGTAGTACGTTTCCGTAGGATAATTTTCGATCTCCACGCGGGCGAAGCGGCTGGAAAAAGCTTATGCAAATAAATCTGACCTTCTTATAACCCACCGTGTCTCCGTGTTGAAATACCGAGGAAGTTGTTTGTGGCAGCCCATCAGACACTAGACACCTTAAGCTGGCCATTATCCGCATCTCCAACATAGCCACTAAGAGCATCCTCTCTTTACAAGACAAGGTACCAACAGTGTTCTGAAAAGGATTGCTGTTCAAATTTACTGTAATTGCTTCTAGGGCCAAGAAAAACAAACAGCCCAATTAGACCTTTCGTATCTCTTGCTAATTTGTATTTCCAAAAGTCATTTAATCACACATCTTACGAAAAGTAAATATCCGAACCCCAAAGCAGTTTTGTCTAGAGAACATCCCAAATGTTTGTAATAATAAAGTTGCATTATGATTTATGAGTCCGCCGAGAGCTCCTACATCTAGACGTACTTAAGAGCTTTTGAAGTCATTATCGAAATGCTTGAGAATTTATTTACACAGAGTATATCTTCATTACTCCTTATCAAAATGTAAATGTCACATTATCATTCAGAAAGTAAGTTATTAAATTAAACGGTCATAAACGTATCTCATAAAATTCCGACTGTCAATTTGTTTATCAACTATGTAAACGTAATAAATATGTTCGATGCATGTTATTTATTAATAAATAGTATCTGTTAGCTCGGTTATTATGGTAATGCCCCATCAAAGGCGTCTGCCCGGACCTGCCTCAGCGAGGGGAACGCTTGGGGTAGGTTATGGTATTGCACTCGGCGATCCGCCGACTGCAAGGGTGGTTTTGCATAAGTATACCTCGGCTTATAGTTTACAGCCCTGAATGTGTCTGTCTAACCGCTGGATTTATGAATGCAGCGGTGCAATTATGACGTTTCGTACGAGTGTGCGTGTGTGTGTTTACGCGGTTCCGATTGGTATGCAAACTTTTGATATACGTGCTTTAAACATTTTCCCTCATTTACGTGTACCTGTGCCAGTACTTTTCCTCCGTCTTGTAATACAAAGATTTGTACGAAGTTGTTTTCAATTATCGATCTTACGGCCATTTCAGTTTGTTATAAATTTTAAATCAGTTATCTAGACTGGTACCGAGTTGAAAATAAACAGAGATCGATATGGCTCCGATGACGACCGAAACTTCCCTGGCCCCTCGACGTTTTAGGATCACACGTGAAACGTATTAGGACTACGAGAACATTACAGTCAAGCACTACGACATCTTAAAACTTAGGCAAGTACCTGTTGGATTTTTTTCGCCGGGCCGAGTAATCCGACAGATGATTAAAAAAGCGTGCGTGCCCACTTGACGCACAGTGTTAGCTTTTTTGCGTGTGTGTGCGGCGTGCGGTGGCACTAATGAAACGGGCCCCGGCGTGCGTCGTGGCGGCCTACGTACGCGGGCCTTGCATTGGGTCGGGTCAGTGAACCTGCCCGCCCACTATCGGGGTAAATATGCCGAATGCACACAGATGCGCGCGCCTGCCCCCCTCCCGCCCGGTCGTCGGCGCTGCACTCTGCACGCATACACCCCCGACCCCTCTTAAAACTCCTAATTGATTGCACAAATTTTCTCGCAATAACTGTCTTTTTATGGTGTTAATGATGTAAACTTGCGCAGTTCCGCCGCTTTAATTGATACTCGACGACGTGATAAGTTGTAAACCAGAGTACCTAATGCGCGACGAATTCTCATTTGCATATCACCGCGGTGTCGTCGGCGGGACTATGAAAAATTAATTAGCATACGGCGAATTCTCTTTTTCGGGATTCCGTTGAGATCCTTAAGTTTCCCCTACGATGGATAACCAGTTGAACTTTTTTTGTTGGAAGAAAATGTAAACTAGCGCTCTTGATACATGTATACGAGCTAGCGAAAACGTAAAATGTAGGCAAAAACAAATTAGTTCTGGGCAGTCACAAAGTTGAGTCCACTTTTTATTTCCGCCAGTGTTTCCTTCGATGAAATCGTTCAATTGAAATCTTTTATTCAGCGTTCATTAGTTTTTATTTAGCCAAGATCAAAAGCAATCGGCGTCTTGGCACGAGTTTACATAACTCTGGTACAATCAGAAGAAAAGCTCCAGACGATCTATTATTTACAAGTAGGTATGTACACGAGAAAGAAAAATGTAGACAGCTGTGTATTTTGTTACGGAACCAGAATATCTTGATAGCGCAATCAATATACCGATAATCCAAGCATTACATCATCGGATGCATTCGGATGATATCTCGGTGACGTCACGGCGCAATGCGTATAAATAAAAATTTAACGCGTCCATGTGATGCCAACATCCCTCTATACACACAATGAATACAGGCAATAAAAATCGCATAGAATTGCAATGCTATCATAAACGCGCCCGTTTTGGCATGATTGCCGCACAGCGCGGTCTTTTAAAAATCTTGACCTATTCAATTGTGTGATACATTGCTTATTTTATGTTTGTATGGAGATCTGGGACCGAGGGGGAAATATTGTCACTGTTATTTATGCAGTATTCAGGAAGAAGGGTAAAAATAGCGTATTATATTCAAATATACTGCGTCGTTGTTTTGGAAACAAGAATGGAAATCGACTAAATCTGTGACACATGTGTTGGAAGTTAAGAGGATTTTCTAAAAGCAAAGGATGTTATTGTGAAAAATCCAATCAGTAAACATTTATACAAAAGGTGCGTTAAATTACAACGGGATTTTCATTAACATTTTCGCTCAACTTTTCCACATGGCAACACAAAATTGGCGCCTTAATTTCAGTCAGAACAGCATTTTCGGGAGTTAACCAAATGATTACCGAAAGGATTTCAAATAGAACAGGTGCAAAGTTTTTACTTTTTACTGTTGGTAAGTTTTAAATAAGACACTGGCAACGTTTCTTATTCCGAGAACTGGGTATCTGCTCCTTGGGACTCAAGTTGCAAGAACTACTAATTGCAAGTGCAAAATAGCCAAGTTTTAATTGATGTTTAAGTAACTTAAATGACAATAACTATTGTAAAGTAGAACAATAATGTTGCCCATTAATATCTCAATTAAGTAGATATCGTTTTATTTTCTCTTTGGCGATTTGGATAAAAACGGAAAAGCGTATCGAAAATTAACTGATTGTATGCTGTGTAATTAAGGCATAGTATGTGGAATGTTAGCGCATTCAAAGTTTCATTATTCATTTTTGCTTGCTAGAAACAAAAACCAATTTGGTAGAAATTGTGATGACTTCGAAGTATTGGGCTCGAAGGACCAAAAAGTCTGGAATACACTTACAGCCTGAAAAGTTACCATCCATATTTCAAAAACATTAAAATTGTTATTGAATAACAACACAACCATACACTAACAAACTCAACCCCTTATAAAAACTCAATAAACGAATCACCACCACGAACAAACCCCATTACTTTTATTATCGACATGCCATAAAAGTTTTATTGGCTTAAATCAGCGCGACCCTCGGTACTCGTGGTCTCCAGGAAGTGCATGCAGCATGGTGCTGGTGAATAAATAGGATACACAGCGGTGCACCGCTCACTTCTCATTGGTTCACCCCTAATTGAATAACTGACGATATACTGTGATTACGCGCCTGGAAGCGACACTGATTTTAGGTCGAGGGTTTGTTTTTCCGGCTAAAGGATATTGGTTTGGTTTGTAGTATGTTCTTCCTGTCTATTAGAAATAATAATAAAAATTTAATACGATTAAAAAGCATAAACTATCGAAGAAACTGAAGAAGTCCGAACCCCAAACGAATGTCAAAATTGGGCCTATATTGGTTTCGGTTCGTTTTATTTTGACTTTTCAGAAGATAGTTTTTTTTTTTTTAATAAAGCTTATTTGTTACCTTAACAAGCACCGTGAGTCCATGACCCATTTTCCACAACGTTTTTTACATCATGTAGGTAGTTAAGTTGATTAGCAATTGATAAGTTTTTACAAGCTTTATTCTAGTAAACTAGCTAGAGATAAATAATAGGTATGTTTTCATTTATCGTCTTAAAGGAGACTGGGCTAAAGTGGTATAAATACACGGTTTTGATACCTCATCATTACCCTTGTGTAAAGTGGCATCATAATCTGAACCCGGACAGTTTTGAGAAAACTACATTTTTATAATATACAGAGTGAATATTCGGACGGTTTATATTCTTAACGTTTTTAAACATGACAATTTACACGATAACTTTTTTGAAGCCATTCGATTCTGTTTCTTGTTAGGAGGAAAAGTACTACGAGACCAACAGAGTTTAGAGTACAAGAAATATCAAAAATGTCAATAAAAATCCAAACTCGGTGTTTTAAAACATAATGTCTTTAACTAATTTTAAAAGAAGTCACCCTATTGTGAATATTCAAACGATTTTATTTTTTTTATTCAATCAACTTTTTGGTGGTTCTGAAGAATCCAAGGGTTTTAATCCTATGTTCGCACGGACGAAAAAATATTGTGGTGGGATTTCGTCGCGCATTGGAATTTCAACACTGTGTTGAGCCGCGCATTGAAAATTCCACAGAAGAAGTTCATCCCAGCGCGTCAACACTGTTAGATTTTTAAGTCTCGACGCCAAATAGTGCGTTGAAAATCCAGTGCCCCATATTTTTACGTCTGCGTGAACGTAGTAGCACAAACTAGTTGAAGCAGAAATACAATAACTTCTACAAAACAGATGTTGTGCTTGAGTTAACCATCCTCCATATTTGTTTACTCTCCAACTTTGGGTGGTATTATTTTTAACTATTAGTTAATTATTTGACCATTGGGTAAACTAACAATTTATCAAAAATAAAATTTTGCCAATTTTTTTTACATTTCTTACCATTTTTAACTATTTGTTGAGTTACTTACTACTCACTACGTATCAAAAACCCGGCCTTCAGGAACGATTTCCTGTTGGTACAACGGTTATGGTCCCTGCCCTTGAAAATCCTGTAAATACGAAGAATATTTTTCTCTCACAATTGCCGTGACAGATTTTGATGGTCCTTTACACAAGGATATAATATAATTATGTAGATTAGGTATCCCTACACAAATATCAAAACCGTATCGATATTGTTTATAGACCACTTTCTTTACAAAAGCGACCAGTCGCCTTTCTTACAAATCGCTACTTTCAATGATATCAGAGTATTCCAAAATAAAAACAGGATTTAATTAACAACCGCAGTAAACCAACGCAAGACATTTTTAGTTTTACTACATCATTGTAAATGATTTCGCGCCTTTGTCTCGGTCGGTTTTATTAGTATAGTAAATTAATAATATTATTGATAATTAAAAATAAAGTACCTAGCTAAATAGCAATACTATTTACAGGCTACGGCCAGCGGCCTACGTCGCCTACGACATCTATGCGCTACGAAGCGCTACGATGTGCTACGCAGTTTTTTCGGGCTACGCCGCCATGACGTCATGCTACGCAAGACTGCTGTATTAGGGTAAAACGTTTAGTGCGTAATTAATAAAATTAGGACTGCAATAAGTTATATTGTTTCTTTTTTCGTATTGCCTTTTTTATCATTCGTAAAATATTTTCCTTGTAGAAAATTAAATCATTTTTTTCAATGCCACTGAAGTTTTGACTTTGAACTCGGCGGCGAATATAATATTTCAACCTTTTATAAACGACGTGAGAGGTATGAATGAAAAGAAAAACAAAAATTGAGGTCTCATAAATCAGGTTTGGCAAGAACACAATTTATTCAATATTTCACACGAAGCAATACACATTTTGTCAACATAACACAAACATTGTGTCAAAGGCAAGCAAGCATGAGCAGACACGTTTCTGAATTATTCGCCTCCGGATTAACAGAATATTACCTTACATAACCTGTCATATTTCCTAGTAGCTAACATATTATTTTCGCTACCCATTGAGATAAACAGCAGATGAGTTTCCGTATTGTTTATACAGTTTGCGTCGCGCCATGCTTATGGGTTAAGTCATAGTTAGCAGATTTGTATCGGGCTCGGTTTGCATGACAACTTCCTACCTACAGGTTGTGCAAGTTATGCTCTTCGCGTTTCCATCTCCGGCCATGTTCATTAGATAGTTAACCGACGACCGAATAGTGGATCACGTCTCGCTATCAGGTGCGCTGCAAACAAAACGCTCAATAGAGGCCGGGTTAAACATGCACGACGGGTGTACGGGTATAATTAAAGTTTAGGAGACGCTCACGTCGCCCGTTAACCTCGTTATCGGGCGCTGGAAGTGGGTGAGACGCGGTGGGGAGGGAGCCAGCCTCGGGGTTGGGGGGAAACGGGGAAAATCAATGACAGCCGCCGCGCGCCGTCTCTCCCCGGCCCGACGCGCTCATCTCGCGGCCACGTGCCGCGGTCACTGGCCTGACTCACCACACCATCCTCTCCCATAACCACCATCATTTGTCTCCGCGCATCCTCGTCATTGCCCCTCGACCAATCAAAAACCCGCATTTAAAAACGTTGCATGGAACTATCATTCTTAATCCAAGCTAACTTCCCTGTCACCAAAAAAACAGCGAATCCTTTCAGCGCACGTGTTATTCAGATTACCGGCACAAATCAAAGCAAATAGCTTGACATCGGTCAACAAACAAACAGTTTAGTGAAACAGATAAGTGTACGGTTGCACGAAGCCTTGCCAGTTGTTGGGGGCGCTCGGTCGCCTGTAAAACACAATGTAATATGTAGGTCGCTGTCAGAAATTTGGGTTATCGTTTGGCCGCGTCGATATGCGACACTTCCGTACCACCGCGATGCGAATGCTATGCACTCGCCGATATTATTGCTATGTCATGCTTCCGTGTTACGTAATACCGGCTTCTGAATGCCAGATGTTATTGGTCATGTGACGCACTTTGACGCGTCAGTCACATTACGATTTAGCGCTACAGCACAGCATCAAATGACTAACTGTCAATTTAACAACCATCAGACGTCCAAAACTTCTCCAAATTAAAAATATATATACATATATATCCATCAAGTCCCCGAAGTTACCAACCAGTCGAAAAACAGTGAGTCATATTCGGGGCGAGTCTCGCGGTACCTAATAAAAATCGGTAGCAATGAACTTCCTAGTCCTAAATCCATGCGTCGGTACGTCCTACGTCGTCGGTCGGCAGTCGGTACAAATGTTTTATATAAGCATATCGCGACCCGTCGTCGATCAATGTCAACCGCATATTTGGGTCAACGTCCGTCAACCGAGAATTCCCGCGTTCGTCTGCTCTTCATTTCCTATAATGCATACGATCGCAATTGTGCAATGTCCAATTTTTAGGAAAACATCGATTTATATTTCTGGATATGAACATACACCTTTCTTTACAAGGTTCTTTTTTAATGTTTTTTTTTTTAATTTAAAAGATGCAAACACTTATTGAAAATTGATTGAACTTAAACTCTTTTCCACGAATAAACTGTCAAAAAACATAATTGAAAAAACTACGCTGTCATAACTGTCAGTCATCGACAGTGCAAGTCGGCTAAAAATGGGTTCATAACAAAAATGTAAAAAAAAGGAAAGCCTTCCAATGATTTCATAATACAATATCTACAAACATTACTACATTTACAAAAAAAAAACTGGGAAATATATCATCGCTGAAAGTGAAAAATGAGGTGACCTTCGAATTTAATAATGCCTGATGTATTCTATGTTTCTCATCCTGGCTCACCATGTCATTGGGCTGGTAATGAAGTTGTCTTTCTTTCATGCTTACTTACACGGCAACTGCTATTAAAAATGTACTACTTCTGTATGATTCAAAAACATTATACAAGGACGAATGAAAACCGCAACAGGTTTTTACATATCAGTTCCAAAAGACGATGATCAATACTCATCTCCACTTATTTTGTCCTCAGGTATATTACGCGAAGAAAAAGCGGAGAGCGCAACAGTACCTGGGCGAGGATGGCTCGCACAAAAAAGAGCGGAAGTTATATAACGACGGCTATGATGATGATAACCATGATTACATCATCAAACAGGGCGAGAAATTCCTCGACCGGTATGAGATCTCCTCGCCGATCGGGAAGGGATCTTTTGGACAGGTGAGCATCCACTAATTTTCCACCAGTCAATCATTTTATTTAACCTATCGAAGTCTTCTACTGCACATTGACCAAAAGTCGAGACCCCGGTTTCGGATTTGGAACTCTGGCGCCGAAGATTATAGAATGAATACGAAGAGTAAAACCCTGAAAATTTTACTGAAAATGGAACGAATTTTTGTTAAAAGGTAAACTAAACTAAAAAGAGACTAAACCTGGAAGCAATTGTAGTTTATTTGCTCATTTCCGATAATAAATTAAATGGGGCAAAGGTGCACCAAGAACTAATAGAATGTATGACTTATCAGGTGTGTTAAATACGTTCTGAGAAAAACAAACATGAGTAACCGTTGCACTTAGCGGTCAAGTACGTGATTCATACAATACATTGTATTAGTTAAACTGTTATCAGTCCAGTACTAAGCTACTTACAGTCAGATTACTGAACATAATGAGTTCCTCCTCATTGCCCTAGTAGTAAACACAGATTAGGAGCACTTCTGAAAAGTCTAGGTTACGAATAGGGTTATTGTGTTGGCTTTTCCGCAGAAAACGTCATCAATAAATGGCGATAGTTTGGTTTAAAAGGAATTAGTACGTAGTCTGAAATGCCATTCCAAAGTTTACAAAGCCTTCGGGTTCAGAATGGGCTATGGAGAGAGCTTTAGAGCTTTTTACCATAACTTATCCGCCACATTCGAGTGATATCGGTTGACTGGGTTGGCAGTATCCGCCAAAATGGGAATACTATCAAGTTAAGCGGGATCACAGAGCGGGTATCTCAAGCGTGTTGGTCTGACACATGTAAACACTATGCTGTAAGTGATTGGACGTCTGTAGGTTGCCAGAAATGTCACTCCGTTTTCGGTTAAACCCTCCACACTATGCCACTAGTCGCCATGGTAGGGAACTACTACTGGTACTAAGCACCACGCTTACGCAAGAGCAGTAGCTTTGATTCTTCACGCAAAGAGCTATACATAATCAGTCTATACTGTTCCCACTGCTGGGGACACAGACCTCCTCTCTACCGAGGGAGTGGGTCATAATTCACTACGCCGGCCCAGTGCGGATTGGTGCATGTCACATGTCTACGAATATTTTGATTCTAGGACATGGACATCTGAAGAGTCCTGAAATCCAGAATCTGTAGTGATCGGTCAGGAGGCGATGTGTGTGATGTGCCAGCGCACGCTGTAGTGCTTATCATAGAGTAATGGGATTCTTCATTTGCCCTTCTTCTTCATAAGAAGGATTTTTGCAAACAGACTTCTATCTAGGTTAGTTACTAATGATAATGTTTCCCTATGTTACAGGTTGTGAAAGCGTATGACCACGAGGAGCAGTGTCAAGTAGCGATAAAAATAATTAAGAATAAGAAACCCTTCCTAAACCAGGCACAAATAGAAGTCAAGTTACTAAAAATGATGAACAGAGCGGATCCTGAAAATAAGTATTATATAGGTGAGTTTAAACATGAAACATAATTTACACGGTCTTGTAAAAAAGACCAGAACCTACCTAACTAACTAACTGAACCTACCTGCTACGAGCTTTATGTACTCCTTTTGCTTCTTTTACGTTTAATATCTGGATGACCTTTTCTAAAAATCAAACCTAACTAGATCGATTTATCGCCCCCGAAACCCCCTGGATACAAAATTTCATGAAAATCGTTGAAGCCGTTTCCGAGATTCAGATTATAATATATATAGGTATACAAGAATTGTTCGTTTAAAGGTATTAGATATATCTGGTCTTTTTTATATATCGCTTCGTCAGTTTTTCAAAGAAGTCAACAGTTTTAGGAGGTTTTCTAGAAAACGCGATTAAATTATATGACTAAATTACATTGGAGCCTACGAATGGTGATGAATGAAAACGTCTTTAGTAAAGATCTAGTCAAGTTATTTACTGCTAGCATTATGGTAATGGTTCGAAACTGTGACAGAGGTTTAAGTAACTTCAGACTTCAACAGTTTCAATACATAAAGACTACCGCAGACAAGCGCGATGCGACTGGTGGAAAATTTTCTATGGAAACTTTCCGCCGAAGTCGCATCGCGCCGTTCTGCGGGAGCCGTAATGTATTTAATGTTATAATTTAAGAACCTGTAAACAATATACTCGTAACATGTTTGACAGTGGATACGACAAGTAAACAGACCATGATTCACATTAATGTTTACTTTTTCAGTTGCAATGTCAATGCAAAACACGTGACCGTGTTAGAGGATAAAATAATATTTATTCTGATACATAATATTAACTTATCAAATATACTAACAAAACTCAGTACAGTTTCATAACGATCTGACTGTATTAGGTATTTTCCGCCTATAATCTGCGTCGTTCTGTAAATGATGAGTAGGACTAGGAAATCGCAGTCTTAGCCAAGTAAAATAGACAATGTTTGAGTGAATATGTGTCGGCCAAAAAGTTTAGCATTCGCATGTCTTCAGCATTTTTGTATTCAGAGAAATTGATTGACATCAGTGGTTCTGGTGACTTAGTAGTCGTAACAAGACCTAAAAATTCCCTGTCGGAAATCATCCCCCGGGATCACATAGCTGAGATTGAAATATCCTATAAATATTCTAACGCAGGTCATGATCTATCCGTGTGCAAAATTTAATCAAAATACATTCAAATTTGAAAGCGTGAAAAGTTTTACAGACAGACAAATTTACTTTCGCATCAATTCCCTTGGTCAAGGTATCACACGTTAACGGCTGTACCAATTTTGCTAATTCTTTTTTTGTTGTGTTTGTTATTGTCAGAAGAAGGTTATTTCTTATGAAAAAAAAAAAAAAATAAGAAAGTTGCGCGTAACATATGAAAAATGCGAATCCAACTAACATAGTTAAGACAGGGCAACGTCTGTCGGATCAGCTAGTTATACAACATTATTTTTAGTATATGCGAAACCTGAATATAGTTTGTTCAGA
This sequence comes from Polymixis flavicincta, assembly GCA_949987655.1. NCBI lineage: Eukaryota > Metazoa > Arthropoda > Insecta > Lepidoptera > Noctuidae > Polymixis > Polymixis flavicincta. The sequence goes on from OX465184.1 coordinate 18,031,794, forward strand.
ATAAGGAACTGAATCGATTCCAATAGTTTAACACCATGTTATATTAATTTAATTTTTTTTTTTTTTTTTTGGTTTTCACCATTTAATTACAAAACAATTGCCATACGGTCAGGTAGCTACTGCCTAATTATTAACAATGAGCACAATCCACGCTGGACGCGCGGGCGGCACCTGGGGCCTATGGTGACCATGTTTGTGTAGACAACTAGGTAACATAACAAGGTTATAACTTTGTGATTATTCATGATACAGTTTTGAATTTTTGTACATAGATTCTTTACATAAAAATAATAGACACGTGTTTCGGGTTTCGCATATACCAAAAATAAGGTTGTATATAAATATATGATAGTATAGTATTTAATGTATAGTATGTTTTTTTCATCCACCAACCAGCCTTTAGCCGGTATGGTAGATCATTACGGTGCATTTTTTTTTTCATACAGAGTGCAGAGTATAGATTCCTAAAAATGGAACATTTGAGGTTCGTTTATTGTTACGTACTTTTATTTATGTTACCTTTTTTATGTTCCAGTGAAACTGAAATGTCACTTTATGTGGCGGAACCACCTGTGCCTAGTGTTCGAGCTGTTGTCGTACAATTTGTATGATCTGCTACGTAACACCAACTTCAGGGGCGTATCGCTCAACTTGACGCGCAAATTCGCGCAGCAGTTGTGCACCGCGCTACTGTTCCTTAGTCAACCTGGTAAGATTTCCATCCTATACACACAGATATCCCAAGAAAAGTATGCGCTTCGGAAATCATCGTCTACCTTCGTAAATACGAACGCGCGATGATGAAATCTAATGAAGATCGGTTGCAACTATAGAAGTACTTGCATAATTAGAATAAACATAATTACAAAATTATAGATTAATAACAATTTACTTCCAAAAAACTTTAAAAAACTTGAGAGATACATGACTATCTGAGATCGGAGTAGATACCAATAAACAGGTGCAATGATAGGTGCACTTCTAAAAAGCGCGGCAGTACAAAACCTAGAATCTTTGCCTCCGTGTGGGATATGCTGTAGCGTTTGTGCTAATTCTGTAACACGAACATTACCTAAGCGCAAACATATTTCCCTTATTACTACAAAACGAGGTTTTTGTTAAGGTATAGTTTAAACCATCGAACCTGTTTTTGAAATAAGAACCTAACTGAAATCGAGATACAGCGCCTTTTTACAAAACTGACAAATTATTCCAGTGCTAAGTTGTAATTTTTGTATTATGAACTTAACCCGAATACAAGAAAAGTTGTTAATGCAAAAACTGACTTAAAGTTTTAGGCTAGAACTAAAGTTCGATTGCGTTTTGTAATAAGACGGTTTCTGTTTTACCTGTACGTGCGTAGCTTTCTTTACAAAACAATTTCTCCTTGGAGCCCATATCCATTTAAGCTATGAATATTGATCTATAATATAGTTACTGTTACCCCGCATCAGCCCACTGCCGGACACTGCTAGGTCCCTATGACTAGGGCTATTAAACATTAAACAATTACTTGGGAATAGGGTATTTTCCAATTTTTCAAAAACTAATTTGAAGATTGGAACGAGATATTGAACAGAAAGTTAAAAATAAATTGATTTCCATCCATTTTCTCAATTAAAAACGATTTAACCCAATTTTATTTTTCGTTGTTTTAAATTTACCGCCAAAACGCTCGTTACGATGACTTTTTATCACGTGACGTCAACTTTGTGTAAACTAAAGTAGTTAGTAAGTAAATAAGTGAATGTCGAGTTTATAATTAACAATATTTTTAATGGATATAAAGTGATATTACTGGTGTGCGGTGCCTCTGTGCACAAATACTTCTAAAACGGCGCCAAACGAAGTATTTGTACCGGTGCCGTATAAACAAAGTTGACGTCACATGTCACGTGATAAAAAGTCTTTTTCTTCATTTTTCTGTTAAATATATCGTCCCAATCTTCAAATTAAAATAGTTTTTTTATGAAATCGGAAAATACCCTATTATACAACCTACATTTAACATCATTCCAAAACTCAGTACGGAACTGACAGAAGCTCCATTAGCAAGGATGTCCCGAAATTCCATTGTCGAGCAAATCTCGATAAGATAGCTCTTATCTACAATACTAATACCTCTCTCTTTTGTATTCCAGAACTAAATATAATTCACTGTGATCTTAAACCCGAGAATATACTACTATGCAACCCGAAAAGGTCAGCCATTAAAATTGTGGATTTTGGGAGCTCGTGTCAACTAGGTCAAAGGGTAAGTCTGCTTGTACTTTAAGTCTAGACTTAGTTTCTAGATAGACATGTTGTTACTAAAAATGTAAAAAAAAAGCCTTTGTAGTTTGCATGTACCGTACCTATTTCAAATTCAATTTAGATGTAGCTAACAGTTTTAACCCGGGGCGAATTTTGTTCATTGTTTACTAAATTGTCTACACAAAATGAACGTTAAAAATAGTCTTCATAGAAACCCTCGAAAGGTTTAGAATTAGAACAACAACAATATATTTCCAAATATTTTTTGTTATTTTATTTGATACCGATATGAAAACTAGAACTGAACTTGCGTTATGTTATGTGAACTTAGCTAAATTGAATGTCTAACCAAATTATTAACTTTTCTCTATCTAATTTGCAAGTACCAAGAAATTCAATAGAACATACTAAATTATTGGAGTGCACCTAACGCGACTCCAACCAATTTATAGACTCGATTCCCGTACACGCTAATTGCTGAGATAAATCACATCGGGGTCGTGTGATTCAGTGGTAGAGGAGGCCAGGTTATCGCCTACTCTCACATATACTTTAAACGTAATACTACCATTCGACAACGCACACGATAAAACCCATTCATGTAGGATTTTGATTAATTTATACACGAGATATTGAATTTAGGCCCAGTGGTAAAGGCCGCTACTTAGGAGTTGTAGCTCGTAGGTTCGAATGCAGACAGGCACTTTACTTTGTGTAAATTATTTCTTCGTCGGTGCTCTCAAAACGGTGAAGGAAAAAATCGTGAGGACACCGTCATGTCCTAGAACCAAAAATTCTATGATATGCGACATCTACTAACCCTCACTGGGCCGACGTGATGGATTACGGCCCCCTCCTTCTCATCGAGAGGAGGTCTGTGTCCCAGCAGTGGGAATATTTTAGGCTGATTACGTGATACAGAACTATCACTATTTTCAAAAGGATTAGGCCCACATATCACCAGTTATGTTTTCTGAGCCTATTGCCATCAAACGCGGTACAAACAGAAGAAAAGTTGGTCACAGAAACACGTGCACACAAAAAGATAATTAACTCGAATAGTAAAGATTATGACTTAATCATAAACGTTGATTAAAGTTAAGAGATGTTTTAACGTCTAAAATGTATGGTTAAACAGTCGCTAATCATTACTTAACTCTAAGCAACGTTTATAAATAAGGGGGAAAATGTCCAGATCTATAATCTCGAGCATAACAGAAATAATCGAAAGCTGTGTACGTCTGGACTCTGACAAGAAGGCTTCTACTCATCATGATGCTGTGCTATGGCCCCGGGATCTACAGCATAGCGCTGATTTTCTGTGGTTACCTCGCAAGTTTTGGGCTGTGACTGAAAAAATCCTATTGTCAAAACTTAATATCAATTTGGCATAAACCACGACCACATGTTCAGCAGTCGCTTACGAGTACTAGACGAAAGAGCAATCTCGATAATATTTAATTGAGTCAATCATTGAGATTTTATAAATAGCGTTTCATAAACCGTATCGTAGCGCCCTCGTACACTCATGAATGGAAGTATTTTTAGCCTCTTTTTTGCAATGATTAGGTTAAATATAATTGTTTCCTTTTATTTATTTCGTTATCAGTTCAGTAGACGCGCTAATTAAGGTCATGGCATGGACTTGACCCTCCTTATCTTTCTTCAGTTTGTTCTAATTCTGGAAGTGGCAGTTAATTGCTACTTACATTGTAATTTAACTGAGGTTTATAAAATCAATGTTAACGATTTAATTGTAACGTGATCTTAATTATGGCTGAACTGAATCATTTATGGAATTTTGCATGTATCTAAATTTAAAATGCATCATGTTATGCAAATGCTCCTTATAATTTAGCAAAGCGATAGTGATGATGCTCTTTACCCCTTTCCAAACCTTTAACGTATTAAATCACAATTACTTTATGCTTGAGATAAACTTTGAACTGCGATAAGCGAAAACATTGGTTTTAATCACTTTAGGACCGTACTAACAACTTGTGAGATTTCTGCGTTAGTGACGAATGGTACCCTTTCAAGATACTGAGAATGTCAAAAACTTCCAAACGGTACTTGCAAATCTTTAGGCTAGAGAAATTATAACGTGCTATCGGCAGGGTGATATTGTGACGTTCACATGTCTCAAACTCAATCTGGGAAGCATTGCCAAGTAGGACCATCTGAAATTTGAAGCTGGTGGCCCATTCCGAAGCATAGTGGGTTCCTATGGAGAAGACCGGACTTGAAACCCCATGGACACTCTTTCAAATCAAATTCTTGTTACTTGATTTCTATGTTCTAATGTTTCAGATATACCAATACATTCAGTCGAGGTTTTACCGATCGCCGGAAGTACTTCTCGGTGTTCCGTACGACCTCGCGATAGACATGTGGTCGCTGGGCTGCATACTCGTAGAGATGCACACCGGCGAGCCGTTGTTCAGTGGCGCCAACGAGGTCGATCAGATGAACAAAATCGTCGAGGTCCTCGGCATGCCGCCTGATCATTTGTTAGACCAGGTGAGACTTTTCTACCTTATTTTTTGCTGCTCCTGTAACCTGAATACACAATGGTACCTACTAGAAAAGTGCCGAGAAAATGAAGTTCAGAGAGTTTTCGATGAATATGATTCAACGAACACCTTATAAATTGAAATTGACATCTACGTCTTGGTGTGGTGGACAGAAAGAGAAAAAGTTGCTATGAACGAAGTTGGCAACCTTTACTCTATTCCTGCTAAAGAGAATAGTATAGTCTGCTAGAATTCTGTTAAGGTTTCGTAACCTCTTAAATGTAAAATCAAACCATTTAGCAGGTTTTCTAACGCTTTGCGTTTATAATAGCTTTAATCATGTGAACAAACGTTACACTTTTAAGGAATCCTGATATCAATCTAGGAGGGAAATTAGTATCTGATTTACGTGGTTTTACATCAAGATATTTTTATGTTCACAGGCACACAAAACAAGAAAATTCTTCGACAAATTACCAGCGTCAGAAGGCGGTGGTTATGTTTTAAAGAAAGTAAATGGAAAGGACGGGAGGTGAGTTTTAATCAATTGTGGCATTATTGAGAATTCAAAACGAAGCTAGACTGTCCCTGAAATCATAGAAGTACATCAGGATTTGCAGTATCATCTGTTCATATTCTTATTACTTGATCCGTGCATGCTGTGACGCATGACACTTCATATTTCCAATTTACCATCTTGGCATGTTAGGTACATCTGAATAACTCATATTATAACTCTGAAATTGGTCTCCTCATAGTCCATTCGACCAAAAACTGTCCTGATTCATTTTTTATCTTATTGGTATGATTTCAACATGCTGATGTGAAAACTGAGCTCAGTGAGTTTGACTAACAAACACTCATTTTTGAATCATTATTCGCTTATAGCGAAGGCTCTGTGAAGAATAGCCATATAGTTTTAAGTACAAAGGTTGTGGTCGTATGTGTGTTGATGTGTGTTCATGTGCGCAGCGGTTACAGGAAGTACCGCCTGCCGGGCACGCGCCGGCTGCACGACATCCTCGGCGTGGAGGGCGGCGGGCCGGCCGCGCGCCGGCGAGGCGAGCCGGGCCACTCCGTGTCCGATTATCTCAAGTTTAAGGTGAGCTTTCAAGCTTTTTTAGGGTTCCGTACCTCAAAAGGTGAAAAAGGAACGCTTATAAGATCACTCTCTTGTCCGGCTGTCTGTCCGTGTGTCACCACCGATTGTCTTAGGAACGGGTGGACGTAGCAAGTTGAAATTTATACCAGATACTGAAGTCTTTAATAGTCCCTATTTGGTGTATAAAAATTAAGGTCCTGAGTCAACACAATAACGAAGCTATATTGTAGTTCCAGTTGACCTAGAATTACAAAATTTGGCAAAAAGCAAATAAAGGAAAAATTCCAAAAAATAAAGTTGAAAAAAAAGGTAAATTTTGGTACTTAAAAGTTTTCGCGAAAAAATAAATTTGCCCATGTCTTTTTTTATTATGGCAGTATAATGGGTAGGTACGGAACCCTCGGCGCACGAGTTGGACTCGCACTTGACGAGTTTTTTTTTTGTTTGGAAAATCATCAAATAACTCTCCTCTCCCACTCTGCGTGGAGCAGGAGGCCGTGTCAGACTTTTACTGACTTAAAACCACCCGTGTTCCTTCAGTTGCCTGTGGAAAGCTGTCTTTAGAATACTGTAATTGCGGTTGTTGTTAATTACATTACAAAACTGGTATTCATCTGTATCCGGTTAGACTGGAAACCGACCCCAACACTGTTGGGAAGAGGTTCGGCAGATGATGATGTTCATAACATTAAATTAAGTCTGCCCTCCATAAAAGGGTAGGAAGACGAACCATTTTGGCAAGAGAAATATAGTCCGGTCAAATTGCCCTAAAATACTGGTGAAGCTACAATAATTTGTACAGAGCTTAAAATTGGTATGAATGTTCGGAACACCATTATTCATGAACGCTGAAATATCTCCATCGATCCCGTACCTAGTTTTTTTTTTAATTCAACGTTATGGGTTTTCGCGTTTTTCAGCAAAACAAAAAAAAAACTCAATCAAAATTTATCTATAAAAATGTCTCAGAACTTTTCTTTCTAAGAGCCACAGTTTCTGAGATATAACGATTCTAAAAGGTGTAAAAGTTGTAATCTTCATAATACGCACACGCCACCTGTGCGGTAGTGTATTTAGCGCGTTGTTTTTAACGTGGTTTCCCCGGTAGGCCTATTCCACGGTCTATTGTGATCCTGTTTAATTTAAAACTATTGAATAATAATAATACAAAAATTGAATTGGGAATGGTGAAAGCAGTATAAATTTGAAAAAATAAAATAACGGGAGAAATTATTCGTCAGATTCATAATCGTCTAATACTTCTGGTTCCTGGTTTTCTTGTTCTTCTTGGCTTAAATACCGGTGCATCACATGTCTCCTTATTGGTATTATACGAATCCTCTTGTGTTGGTGATTTAACAATGGAGCACGACTGGCTGTGACAACTAGTACATGCAAGAGAACAAAACAATCCAACTTTTTAACCGACGAAAAAACGGAGGAGGTTCTCAAGTGGACGCCTACATTTTTTTTTTTTTGTATGTATGACCACGCATAACTTTTTTCAGAGTAATCCGATTTTGATAATTCTTTTTTTGCAACCGCATTTAGCACTAGGTACATTCCTTTTCACAGTAGGAAAAAAATGTGTCAAGGAGTTTGTCCGGCGTAGGTGGGAGTAAAGTCTGGACTGGTTCCAATTCCAATGTATTGTCGATCAACTTCCAACCCCCCAGTCTCTTGGATCTAGTTGATAACCAAGCCACACTTGAACTTGATAATATACCCGAAAAAGATGTTGAGGAGCAGAACCAAAGGTTGGAGGAACACAAGCTAATTGCACTAGTTTTTTATTGCGAGTATTTTTTTTTTAAACATGCGTATCGAAAATTATCCAAGCAAGTAGTGTTTTTTGGAGCTCCTTACATTGAAAGAAGAAAGCGAATTCCGTTGGTGATAACTTCTAGTGGAGTTCAGTTACTCTTTTTAAAAAACTTCAGCACATTGAACTACATCTTGTTTTTGAAACATTATAAAAGCTGTTGTTTTAACCCCTCATCACAATAGGCCGTGGAATAGGCCTACCGGGGAAACCACGTTAAAAAAAAACGCGCTATTTACACTACCACAAAGGTGGTGTGAAAACGTGTGCATATTATAAAGATTACCACTTTTTCACCTTTTAGAACCGTTTATCTCAGAGACTGTGGCTCTTAGGAAGAAAAGTCTTGAAATTTTTATAGATAATTTATGAAATACAATTTTGGTCTAACCTAATTTTATGATTAACAAAAAAATCCGTTTTACTTGAATCAAGAAAAACAGCTACGGGATCGATGGGGAATTTTCAGCATTCATTTATAATGGTGTTCCAAACATTCATACCAATTATTAACTTTATGTGAATTATTGTACTCTTGCTTGTCTAAATTTTCCGGACTAATATTGAAAGTTTCTTGCGATTGGAGACACTCCTTTTGACATTTGTTGGGAGCAAGATGGCTTTGGGATGCTTCTGATTCCTAATGAAGTAACTATCGAGGATTGAACTTCGAACGAAACTCACTAGCAAGACCAGCGAAGTACTCAGCTTTTGTTCCTAATTGTAGTTCACCCATAGGGCATCAGTTCCTAAAAGATATGATTGCTACTATACAAAAACATACAGGATATCTGAAAGGAACTCGCACTAGTGTCCCTCAAAAAATTGAAGAGATCTTTCTGTCTTCAATCCGTCATATCAGCTACTTCATCTTGTAGCAAGCATCGCATACATACATATATATTGGGACATCGACGCACGAACTCTAACAATTAATTGACCACATGATTTGTTGACCCCGTAGTGGCTGATTTAAAAAAAAGCCGCCGAATAATTTCGGCGCAGGGGTTCAGTATCATAATCCATTGTAACGCACGCGTCGATTTCCCTGTGTCCCAGTATAGGATGTTATTATGGAGAGCATCTCACAAGAAGCTCCGTGATTTAGCCTCACATGAAATTCCTTTCCTTTTGTAAAACAAATTCTAACAATTATCCTAACCATTTCCAGGACCTAATCCTCCGTATGTTGGAGTACGACCCCAAACAGCGCGTAACGCCGTACTACGCGCTACAACATAATTTCTTTAAGCGGACCGCGGACGAGTCCACCAACACACAGCAAGCACAGTCGCATCACCAACACGGTTAGTGCAACTTTATTATTTACAAATTGCTTATAAACTAACGGTTCTTGAATATTCTCTAACATACACAAGGCTCTGTCTAAAAAGATTCTAACATTGGTAGTAATAAAACTATTACTAACATTATTTAAGAAAAGCTTGCTAACTCCCCCAAGTTACTAAAGAATACATTTTTTTACTAAAGCTTCTATAAAATCATGATCGAATAGCCCATTTTTCATAACGATTTTCGATCAATTTGGTCCATAAAATAATCATGCACAAGCAATATTTAAAGATGTGCAATATGAGGGATATATTATGTCACTTAAGTTCAAAGTTCCTCAGTAAATCTCTTGCAATTGTATGGTGCTTATACACTTAACTATCACGATTGTAATTATTATATTTCTAACAATGCCATAGTAGTATAAGTCTAAAATGATCATTTCAAGCTTCTGTCGTGTTCTTTGCTAACATAAAACGCTTCACCATTTCGATATAAGTGATTCATGCAAGTCTCAAGGATGTCCTGTGAATGAAATATTAATAATATATGGAAGTTACCCTGTTGTCAAACTATCTCGATCTTTATAAGATTTTTTTATGAATAGACTGTAAATTTGGCAACACTATTATGGCGAGACGTATTGCCACAGCTAAAATTCTTGATTCACGTTTAAGAATCCTGTCTCCCAGGCTATAAAAAATTGGAATAAGAAATCATTCAGTATGCGTAACCAAGCAAAAGCTCCCATTGCACGAAAATATATTACAACATGTTTGCATTATGAAGAGAGGCAGATGAAGCCTTCTCTGGCCAAAAGCACAAGTCCCCCCCTATTAAAACAATGGCCCCGTAACTTCCATCGTGTGTGTACATTGTTAACATTGGTTATGTTGTGGCGGCAGATGGCCCGTCGGACCCGCGATGACTAGAGCGGTCCGGCGGCCCCGGCCCGCGACACTAGCGCCGCCACACTAGTGCCTAACGATATCGTGCCAGGTCTGCCCTCACTCTACTCACTATCGGAATGTTATGCGCCCCCTCCGTAGCATGGGAGCATGTGGCTCACGCATGGCTTATGTGTACCTGGGATCTGCGGCCTCCGTTTACGACCGAGTTTAAAGATAAATTATATTTCGACCACTCAGAAACATATTTTGACATAGCTGGCATAAGGTCACAACTACTATTGCCTCAAAAAAGTACGCATTTACACGACGCATGTTTCTTATTTGTGGCATACCATAAAATTGAAGCAACGATAAGTTGCATCGCCTAAACACTGTTTAAACGGTACAACTTTAATTGTTGTTACAATTTATGCTATGCCACAGGTAATTAAATCGCACGGTGTACATCAGTCTTAGTAAAGCGATGTCGTGTCGACGAAGGTTGGCCGCAGATCATGACTTGTTTGTTTTTTTTTGTTTTCCATGTGTTCCTTTTTATCTATTTTTAAGTAATAAATATTATAACCCTCCATCGTATTATCTCTATTATTTTCTAGTTTTATAGCAACACCTTACTTTTCACTTCCATAAAATTGTGAATGTTCTTTTTATTATGTGTCAACACTCGTCGAATGCACTCTATAGCGGTGCGCCGGCGTAATAGATTTTTATTTCACCAACCAAACCATGTAACCGAATGAAATGTTTTAGGTGATTTATAGTAAAATTGAATGCAGGCTACATACTATGCAGATACTTGCAAATATATGTAGTTTATATTCATTACTAGAGTGCTACAAGGCTTCTTTAGGCGCCTGAATGTCATTGCCAGTTGTTGGTTAACATATTTTGCGAAATAGGGAAAGCCGGTCAAAGCTATATTTCTATAATTGTAGATGGCGTGACCATAGCTAGGTCCCTACGACCTACAATAAATTTAACATTGCGTTCATTCATTCCTTTTCGCGTTATATCATGAGTTTGTTTTATTCCATTATTACGTTATTTTCGGTGATTTCAATAAATTTAAATCAAAATTTATTTGACAAGGGAAGTGTCAGAATTAAAAACTTTATGTATTTATTTCCCCAAAATCACTTTCTACGAATTGTTTCCGGCATAGCCTCAAACTCTGTTTACTTAAAATAATTATCTACGAATAGCTTTAGCCATAATCTTTTAAGTAGCATCCGAGCATTTAGCAACACAACGAGTTATTTTCGAAAGTTAAATAATATCCACCTCACGCCATGCATTGTTAGCTTGTTTTGGAAACTAGCAATGACAGCGGCATTTCGACAGCTGACAAAACAAGATGGCGTCGTTAGAAACCTTGTAGCATCGTGATTGCAAGTTGTAACGTGTACTAACTTGCTTGTCCGCACAGTGGGCGCGCGGGCGTGGGGCGTGGGCGCGGGCGCGGCCGAGCGCATGGAGGTGGAGGCGCGGCGCTCGGCCGAGCTGCTGGCGGTGGGCCCCAGCCCCGTGGCCATCCACTAGCGCCGGCCGCGCGGGGCCTGGCCCCTCTCCTGGACTGAATCCGATATTTATGATTCTATATTTTTATTTAATACGATAAGTCTGACTGTAAAGAAATATTATGGTGACGATTTGTTACGTTGTACCGTGTATTTGTATTATTTGTTTCTTGATCGCTTCACCGACAGTACTTAGTAAACGTTCCGTGCGATCGCCGACGATCCCGTTCAACGCATCCGGACGCATCGAGGGCATCAGAGCTAGGTTTTTTTATTGTTACGCGATGCATATCAAGGACGCAATATGGTAGAAAATAAATAATGTATATAAAATTTAGGAAACCGACTAATCGATACAGACTGCGACATAAACTGGATAATCTATAGTTTAGTTACGATCTATGCTAGTTAGGCTTTCGTTCGGTTTTTATTATCGCAAGCTTTATATTCTTAAAGTGTCGGCAACTGATGACTGAAATTCAAAGGGCCAATGAGAATTTGTTTATACTAACGAAGAAATAGACTAAGTATTTTTGTTAATGCACAAATTGATTCGACTCGACACAATTACACATACACACTTAAATTATTTTGTTAAAACTATGCCCTCGCATTTCAGAATTGTTGTATAATGTAAAAATGTTTTATTTCCAAAATGTTACTTGGGATTTGAGTCTCAAGTGTTTCATTTAACGCGTTTAGGTACCTCGACCCATTGGAATATTCAGACGATGTGTAAAAACAGAGAATAGTGTATAGGTAATTCTATAAAACACAAAATGTACTTGTAGGTTATGAGAAATGTTGAAACATATATAAAAAATTTGGGTATTTCAGATAAGAGTTAATAAATTGAACTAAACTGACTTGTTCAACCTTTTTGGATTTGAATCTACAATAGACTAACCTCATTGCAACAGACTGGTTGAAACTTTCTAAACGGAGATATTTTGTATAGCATACACTGAATCACTGCCTTATTGTGCCGGAACTTTTTATGTGTGAGGCCCGCTACTAATTAACGACTTTTTGGTCGCTCGATATTAAATAATCAAATTATTGTCAATATTTGGTTATTGATTATGTTGACTTTTATTTGTGAGTAATCTTAAATTGCATTTAAGATTGATGAGAATGTGGATGCACACATTCTAGATAAAGGTTAGCAAATATGATGTATTATATGAGAAATGGGTGATGATGTTATCTCAAATTGTAGATACTACCGAGTATGTGTACAGTTGTCCATTGACGAGAAAGATCTTGTTAGTAGCGGTCCCGGGGCAAAGCTCCTTTATTCTGATCATGTCGTGATATAGTAAAATTTTTATGTTGAATTATTTTTAGTTAAAAATTGACTGAAATGACTATTGTTCAGAATAAAGCAGCCATTTATGACGAATTGCAACTGATAGCAAATTATTTCTTATCGCAAAGTATTGTTGCGAGTTTTTATAAAAACCCTTCCAAATACGGATTTATTTTTAAACAAAACACATGTATGGTACAGCTATTCGTTAACATGAAGCATTAAAGTATTTTTCTATCTTTAATTTATCTAATAATATGTGCTATCACTTTCGTTTCATTGTAGATTTGAATCTATTTCTAATCTCGCTGTTCTGTACTATAAATTTTTCAAATATCTGTATAATATTTACTGTAATACTTTTCTGCTTCATGAAATATAGGGTTGTTAGAAAGAGTATAAGGGATAAGTATGGGATACACGTTTAATTTGGTAATGATAGAGCAATAAAGAAGTAATCGACAGGCAGGTTTCCAAATGTATGTAAAAATGATTAAATTGTGTTCATCAAGTGTACCTAATTGTAATATACATTATTATAATTGTTTTAATAATTTAGTTCCTTTTAACTTGATAACTACGCTAAAATAGATGCTGTATCCACCGTATAATATACAGTTTTATGGTTTACTCACTGTAACACTTGTGTATAACTTAAGACAATGTTAATTTAATTTTGTGACATACCTACCTTGTTATGGTACCAAGTTCAGGGGAAATCTGCCGTGACAATGTTTATATATGACAAACTAGTCGGGATGTTAAGTGATAAAGAACACGTAAAACACCAACCTTTGATATAGTTCTAACTAAATCGATTACTCAAGGATGGCCCTAGATGTTTGCGCTTGAGTATGTAATATACTATACTATTTATTTGTACTGTGACAGTATGGGATTATATGGAATGTGTGAGTTGGCATGTGGTGCGCGAAGCGATGAGCTAAAATGTTTATTTCCTATCGGATTGTCAGTTCGCAGGCACTGTAACAATAAAAGGATAGAGCTTTATGTCACTAAGTTTTGTATTTTAAATCAATAAACGATAGCAATTGACCGAATTATTTTTATTTTCCTTAATCTGTTCTTGAAATGAAAGTTATTCAAGGACTGCTCGAATATTTTCGTTTCAGGCAGTCCTTGAAAAACTTTCATTGTAATTTTTAATTTTGTCTCAGGCTAGTCGGCAGGTTGAACGTGTTAAAAGAGCCTACGTAATTCGCATGTGACGTGTAAATACTCTGATGAATGTGATCATTCACTGTTTCATACATAAGGCTTTAGGGATATAAACGAAAGCCCTTTTTTGATAGTGGAGAGCTTTAAGGGGTTTTCGGCCTGCTGACGAAAAAAATCCGGCCCGCTAGAGCCCGAGAGATAGAAGCGAGGTATGTATGATGTGTCAGGGAAGGGTTTTCGGATGATGTATAGGCCTCTTGTTTCCTCGCCACGGTTTCTTAACAATAAGGCGTGTTAGCCGCGCCGTAGAAAAAACGTGGCAAACTACGTATCCATACTTTGGAAGTTTGTTACAGAATACTGACGGTCTACCCTCGGCGAATCAACCGTAGTTTCTACATAAGAAAAACACGTGTGTTAAAAGCAGGGCATTTTTACTGCCAAACCATTTATCGAATTTGCCAGTGTTGAAATAATACAACAAGTAGCTCCGATAGCATTGAAACGACTGGAGGCGTAAGTGCATGCACGCGTATTCGCGTTACTGCGCAGTACCGTGCCCGCTTGCCCGCTAGCCCGCAGAAAACGTAATTCTTTAATGGACATACTGTCAAATTGGAAAATACCCTATTCAAAAATTGGAAAATACCCTATTAGTACATCTAGAGGCCAACCCTCTAGATGTACTAATAGGGTATTTTCCAATTTATTGAAAAGTATTCTAAATTGAAGTTTGGGACGAAATATGTAACAGAAAAATAAAAGTCAATTGATTTACATCTATTTTCTCAATTAAAAACGATTTAGAACCAAATTTATTTTTCGTTGTTTTGAATTTACCGCCAAAACGCTCCTTACGATGACTTTTAATCACGTGACGTCAACTTTGTGTAAACTAAAATACTTAGTAAGTAAACAAATGAGTATCGTGTTTATAATTAACAAGATTTTTTATGGATAGAAAGTGAAATCATTGGTGTGCGGTGCCTCTGTGCACAAATACTTCTAAAACTGCGCCAAACTAAGTATTTGTACTGGTGCCGTTTACACAAAGCTGGCGTCACGATGTCACGTGATAAAAAGTCACCGTAAAAACCGTTTTGGCGGTAAATTCAAAACAACGAAAACGAAATTTAATTTTAATAGTTTTTAATTGAGAAAATGGATTTAAATTAATTAATTTTAATTTTTTTGTTAAATATATCGTTCCAATCTTCAAAATAAAATAGTTTTTATTAAATTGGATAATACCTTATTGCACGTCTCTACCAAACCCTTGAATCTTCTTCTTAGCGTATCGATGGCAACAAAATAAATAAATCAAACATCTTTGGCCCAAAATTCGGCTACGCGAACTCCGCTCGCTGACGCAGTCATAAGATCGTCAAATGCACAAGTAACGGGGCATGCGGCGCGCGATGGAAGGTGAACCATTGTCTGTGGGGAGGTGCCGCACACGCACTTGAGATCTGAGCCATCCGTGAACCCCCATCTGTGCAGATTGTCTTTGCTCCGGCCGACTTGGGTTCGAAGTCTATTCAGAGATTTCCTGGTCGGCCACGGTAACGCGTGCCCAGGAGGAAGCCTCTCAGATGGTTCGAGAAAGTTGTCAAGGGGCTTATACAACTCGTGCCACAGGTTACATCTCGCTGTGGAGGCATCGCTATTGACTGAACTAGCTAGACCCACGCACCCTATAATACTTTTTCGGCTCAAAATTACTCACTTAATTTTACTATGAATTAAGTAAGAATAGCTGTTTATTTCATTTCCTGCCTACCCCCATAGGAAAACAGCATGAGCTTTATGTATGTAGCTACCTATTATGATGTAAATGCGACAGCACATCACGCTACCCCAAACTGTCAAATTTTCCCAATTGAACATGAACATTTTAAAGTTTAAAATCTGTCAAAGAAATTTGACAGCTTGATGTGCTGTTGTCTGTACTAATAAAAATCCGAAATGAACCCTGTCCGTCGTCTGTTACTTTTTTTTACACGACTAAACCACTGAACTTTGACAGATAGGTAGCCCTAGCCCGAGATCTGGAGAAAGATCAAGACTACTTTGATTTCTTTCATCTCAGATATATAGGTATTGTAAAACACGCAGATGAAGTCGCGGTCAACAGGTAGTTTTCAAAAAGTTGTTGCTGAATCAAGCCATACCTAATGAATGGTGAAACTGGGTGTAACGTGTTACAGAACAGATCATCTTTAAAAACAAAGGTGCTAGGCGCTACTGCATCATAGACAGCTTGGGAGAAAGGCGATAGGGAGAGGAGAGTGTAATTCATCAATCCATTTGTTATAAGTCTGATCGGGGAACAATGTACACACGGCTACACATCAACCTAGACTGTTTGGACTTTGAACTATTAGAAGTTGAACGCTGCGAATAGTGCGAGAGGGTACGATATGTTTTTCTTATTTCGTCCCGCTTACGCACGTCGTCGCCTGCGGGAGCGCGCCGCTACCACCACCAAACGGCGTTCTATTCTATACCTAGGTGTGTATATTATTTTGTAAACAAGCTAAGCTCTCGTTACGTTCATTTACGATAATAAGTGTTATTTATTTTTCGATTTGCGCTGCGCCTGTGAGTTGGCACCAATACATCCATTAGGCATTTATTAACAACTAGCTGACCCGACAGACGTTGTCCTGTCTTAACTATGAATATTGAATTCGCATTGGTATAATATTAGAAAATTATATGGTTATGTTTCGCGCAACTTTCTTATTTTTTCTTTCATCAGAAACATAAAGTGTTTGTAATTCTCCTGTCAATAACAAACACAACAAAAAAAGAATTAACAAAATATTAGTCCAGCCGTTCACGTGTGATGCCGTGACCAAGGGAAATAGGGATTCATTTTTATATACCTACTCACTTAATATTTATATTATTATGAATTTCTAGCTGTTACACGCGGTTAGCACGCGTGCAATTTGGAAATCTAGTTCATGTTGGGTTTTCAAACAAACTTACTACTTATCCCTTTTTTGCCAGCATTTTTTTTTTTTTTTTGACTGACTGACCATTGATTTTATAAAATCAACTAGCTGACCCGACAGACGTTGTCCTGTCTTAGCTATGAATATTAAATTGGAATTAGCTATAAAAACCTTGTCCTGACAATAAGGAACACATAAAAAAAAAGAATTATCCAATTCGGTGTACTTAGTCGTTCGGAAGTTATGCGCGTACATACATTTCGGCGATTCATTTTTAGATAGATAGATAGATTTGTAATCAAAATTCTTCACGACAGTCAAAAATTCAATACATATACGTGATTTTGCACAGACGATATTAGAAGCCTGCACAATAATTGCTTGACGCACGATCAACCAAAATCTGAACCACTTTAAAACAGATTGCTAAACCATTGATTCATATGTTCGAAAAAATGTGTCTGCTCAACAACGTAAATAACGCAATGAATATTGTTTAACTGTTAAATTGTAACAAATTATGATTGACCGTGAGTTTACGCAATTAGGGTGCTGGAAATTCTCATTGCCAAGGGAAAATACCTTACTGATATCTATTTAAATGCAATTTTTTTTGCAAGCAAGTATATCCGCTTCATTAACTTTTACAGTAAAACGACTGAATACTGAGAGCAGTGGTGGCCAAGTGGTAACGGCCGCGACTTACGAGTTGTAGGTCGTGAGTTCGAACCCAGCTAGGCGCTTTACTTTGTGTGAATTATTTCATCACCACTGCTCTCAAAAACGGTGAAGGAAAACATCGTGAGGAAACCGGCATGTCCTAGAACCTAAAATTCGAACACATGTGACATCTACCAACCCACACTGGGCCCGCGTGGTGGATTACGGCCCACTCCCTCTCACCGAAAGGAGGTCTGTGTCCCAACAGTGGGAACATTATAGGCTGATGATGATGAGGACTGAATAAATTAGGGGTAGCTTGAATTGGTTAATCCCTTGGATGATAGGCAGACTCATTGAGTCTGATAATAATAGAAAAGTAATTGTGTTAAATTACTTGATACTTAAAGGTAGAAAATTGTTTTCAAATAGGTCAACATGGATACACTATACCTACTAAGAATACGAGCTTTATTTTTCGTAGTTAGGTTCAATATTAAAAACGAACTCTTTAGTGTTTCAACTAAATCACAACGTTACCTTTTAGGTGGCACATTAAACTTATTAACTAAAAACATTAGCTAGAGGCCTATTCTATTCAGTTACTTTTAGGTAATATTCGCTAGATACCTTTTTGTGGGTAGCGAAATTCGAGCAGTATTCCGCCGGGTGTGTAGGTTTTCGTATTCTGGTTTCGCGCAAGCGGCGGGAGATAATAACCTAGGCCATACCATAGCCCCATATAGTCAATGCATGGATCATTATAAATGTGTCTCCGAAATGACTTGACAGGGAACGAAATCAGTCGAGGAAAGCTTAAAAAGAATTAGAAATTTAAAACACAAATTCACAAAGCTACGCACGGTCCTCGTCGACAGCAACAGATAATGATTAATTATAAACGTTTGTAAGGATAATATTAAATAACTATCACAATCTGAAAATACTATAAAAATACTAAAAGCTTCCTCAGGAGCCAACAACAATTAAAAATCTAACCAACAATGAACATACGGCGCGTTGTGTTCCACGAGCGCCTCAAAGAGATGTCACTGATGTCAGCACAAAATGATGGGGCCCGCAAGGGCCGATGCCTGCCAGGGATGCGGGTTTGTTCGAAAGAGATACCACAACCCCTGGCATACGGGCTACTGAAGGAACACGGGTGGGTTTTAGTCAGTAAAAGTCTGACACGCCCTCCTGCTCCACCCAGAGCGGGAGAAGTTATTTGATGATTTCCCACCCAAAAAAAAAGAAAAACAACAATGAACATAAAAACATCACAGTTGAAATTTATGTGAGCATTTAAATCAACACAATAGGTAGGTATATAAGAGATATATTCCACAGTGATAACCCCCATAATCATCGTGACAAATAAAACTTGACATGGTTTATTATTCTATGCCAATAATAGTTAAGTATGAGAAATCCCTCACGCTAGGCAAGAGTAACTTTATGTAAATACATAGTTTTAGATCAATTATATTTATGGCTTTAAGCTGAATAAAAACAAACATTCAGCTGAAATTACTTTAAAAAAATGTAGAATATTAAAAACATTTAACAATCAAATATTGTTATCAAATACAACAAACTACTATTTAAAAAAATAACCAACTCTTCAACAAAAATAAAAAAATAGAATATTAAAAAACATTCAACAATCAAATAATGTTATCAAGAAATACAACAAACTACTATCAAAAAAATAACCGACGCCTTTGCCGCGTAATTACGTGAAGCCCGGACGATACTTCGGAAATGGAAACTGACTGGCATGGCATGCAACAAAACACTGAACACGAGCAAAAAGAATTTGAAATATTTGAAGCTAAAGTTTTTGGCAAAAAATGTGCATCTGTGTGTGTGGTTGCGTAGGCCAACGCAGCAAATGCTATGATTGGCCGATGCCACGATGCGCAGTCCCTTTCGTACAATTCTCTGTATTGCTGGTAGCGTAGTTATAGATATATAGGGTGTCTAACTTGATGTGTAGCCGTGTGTACATACAATATTTTTCCTATGTGCTATTCTAAAAAAATGTGCATAAGTACTAAAATATGGACAGTCGCCAGCAGGTCAAGCTATCCCAAACTGTCAAATTTTCCCAATTGAACATAAACCTTATTCCTTTGTGTTAAAGTTGAAAAACTATCAAAGAAATTTGAAGATTGGGGTAGCTTGATGTGCTGGCCTCTGGACATAGGTTTCGTAGTAGGTATGTTGGAAATATGTGCAGAAGATCCGAGATATGTACAGACGCCAGCACATCAAGCTACTCCAATCTGTCAAAATTAATTTGATAGATTTTCAAGTTTATGCCGTAACCATAAGGTTCATGTTCAATTGGGAAAATTTACAATCGATGCAGTATCCAAGACCGGTGTTATGCTTCCTTCTGGTGGTTAGGGACCTACCTACGTAACATGTTAAGACGAGAGAGAGACGACAAAATTGAGTTCTGGGCAAGTTCACATGCAACGTATAAACATTTCACGAACGGCCCCGGCCAGTGTGAGTGAATGAATAGATGTTTTTATATCTGGCAACATTTATAATCAAGAATACAGCTGTCAGTGTCACTCAATGAATGACAACTGACAATGTCATTCTGTATTTGTCACAATCACATTATTTACCTACTGTTATTTTTTTACTTGAGACTCCCAACCAGATTTGCTCGAATTAAAATGATTATTTATAAGCACCGTAAAAGTGAATGTTATTCCTATGTATCGTACCTAGCCAATATACCTATGAATGGGAAATAATGACAGGGCTGGACAGGCTCAGTTTAGTGATGGGTAACTCATCAATTTTATGTGAGGATGAGGGAGCCCCTCAATTTGCTTCATGAGGTCCTCACGAGGGACCCCTCATTTGAGGTGAGGAATCGTACGACGGCGTATTCGCCTCACGACTCGCGAGCCCGAGCCGAACTCAAACGAAGCTTCAAGTGAGCGAGGCGGGCGGGTGCAGCGACGACTCACGAGTACTCACGAGTCACGACTCTCCGATAATCCGATTATTCACGTCCTCACTCTCTCACACACATCATTTTCTTTCGCTTATAAATAGACCGCCAAAATAAACGAATCAATGACCCTTTATTACCAATCTAATGCTAATGCTTTTAGAGTTCATAATAATTAATCGTAGCTGAAATAATTTAAATAATGTTTACTGTGCGGTGTGCCACGGTGTTGTCCAAACTTTAAGATCACACCTCACCTCACTCATTCCCAATTCTCCATACAATTTTTGAGTCGGTTCATTCGCTCACTGAGCTCACTCAATTACTCAATCCTCATTCGCGAGTCACGAACTCGCTTGCCTCGATTTCCTATTGTCAATAATGTCAATGTCAATTTTCAAATGAGGGGTGATGAGGAATGAGGTGGTTCAATATTGAAATTCGAGTAACTCTTTCAATTTGCGATCACGAGTACCTCAAATGAGGGGCCTCATGAGTGAGGGACGCATCACTAGCTCAGTTTGAGTTAGATAAATGGAGCGGTATGTTTATCATTTTGTCGTCTTGTACATTTTTTTTTTGGGTGATTTTACAGGTAGGTAACGAATATTTGGTCAGTGGGTTGTCTTAGATTCGGAGTTAATAGTTTATTTATTAAAATAGTCTATTCTGCCGCTCCGCCAGCGAACTTCATTTGCGTTCGCACTGAATTGTGGGCCAAACAAATTTAAAAAATTAAGTACTAATTATACAGACAAAATCTGTTATAAGTAACGACATTGAAGGGACTACTCATATTTAGTCCAAGCATTCATTATTTGCTTCTTTATCAGTCAGTACCATAACTCTCTGTTTTTTACTATGTACAAGTAGATAATTTTGAATAGCATTTACCAAAAAAAGAGAAGAGCTTCGCCTTGACATACACTAGAACTAGTCTAGTGTATGTCAAGGAACATTAATTACCTAACTTACCTTTACCATAAGTTACTGTGCATCAAATAACAATTTTAATACCGAAGTTATTAACAACCAGCCCAGGATTCAGATTCTCACTAATACCATCAAATTATTTTTTGTACCAATAAACAAATTGTATTTGTATTATTTCAGGCCGAAATAGTACAAAGAAAAGACCCATGTGAGATGCCACTGTATCCAGTGTCACAAAGTCAGTGCTAAATTTGCGATGGCCAATACAAACTGGCATATCACTTATGTCATCAGCGTCATCAATCTACACCAGAAACTAGCAATGAAGAAACTTCAAATCCTGTGAAAAGAAAAAGTTTCACAGATAACATAACTGATGTTGCTGACAAATCCCTTGAATATGAAAGAGAGAGAAAAAAGCAGGTGCATAAAGAGAGATAGCCTGCATTAAATAGAAAGATCAACTCATTACGATTTTTGGGAAATTTGGAAACATTCACTCCAAGTATTTACATTGAATGATGTTAGACAAATAATTTTCTTATTTTTAACGAGTAATATTACCCTGCAAATATTGTAAATCCACAGAAATTGTAAACTTCAGTTGAAGATTATAATGTATGTTGATGAAGTCAGTTGAATGGAAACCACAACCATTAAAAACGTGTAACAAAGAAAAAAATACCATCAAAAAATCCCCTAACATTGACAAAGTGGGTCAATCGACCTTACAGTATACAACTCAAACATTTGAAACTAGTATTTTAAAACATAGTGACATTGCAGCTCTGCCCACCATACACTAAAGTGCAGTAACAGCAAAATCACGATTTCGAGTAAAACGCATTTAAAGTTAAGAATTGATTTTAAAAAATCAACAGAATGTATAAGCAAAAAAATTTGAATGCAGAAAGGTTGTAAAGGCATAGGTTCACACGTTAAAGCAATAAAAAAAAATATATCTTAATAACTGAATTTATTATGGCCATTTTATTCTTTTTGGTGCCTATTACTGCATAGCCTTTTTTGTAAAAAATACCATTTTAAACTTAGTAAAATGCAGCAAAAAGCCCTATTACTGCGTTTGGATCAGTTATTTTGTCAAGAAACCCAACTAACATGCAGTAAGGTCAAAAAAATACTGCATTTTAGTTAGTTTTTTAAGAAAAAAGTGTTCAATTTACTAGTGCAGTAAGAAAAATAGCTAGTTCACATTTTAAAGACCGTTTATTTCTTATTATTTAATCACAATAATTCAACTCACTTATGTAAAATTTACATATCAAAAATAAAAAAAAACATCTAATTAATAAAGGACCCTGCGCAGAATGCACAACCTCCTTTGACAGTTTTCTCTTAATATCTTAATATTTAAAACATTAACTGCACTTTAGCTAGGAATAATCATATCTGTGTCATTATGCTATCCAAACTAATCTGCAGTAATGCTGTATTTTACTGCGTGTTAGTCAGTTTATAATGATAAAAGAATGTTAAGTATTCACAACTAAAATGCGACAAGCTTTGATTTTACTGCATTTTAGTTGGGAGTTCGTGACAATAAATTGTATTTTCTTAATTTGCAGTAAAATAGCTTGTATGGCGGTAAATTTTACTGCGTATTAATTTTTTTTTTAATTTTTTTCCAGAAATATAAAACTATCTAAAGAACTGTAAAATTATATTGCTTACTGCATTTTAGTTATGAAACCTTAAAATTTAATCTGCAGTATAATTTATACTGTATTTTAGTTGGGAAATCACGCCAAATTGTTAATTTTTTTCGTTTGCAGTAAGTGAAAACTGTTAAATAAAAACCATTCTAATAGTCTTAGAAATAAGTAAGTTAATTCAATAGAAAGCTTAAGAAACCCGCTTTCAGAATCACTAATAAAACGAAAAATCACAAAAGGGCTGTTACTGCTCTTTAGTCTCTGGTGGGCAGAGCTGAAGTACAAAATTTTAACTATAAAGTGGGCATGGTATTGTTTGTTTATTCTATTCTCACAATTAAATGATGAATATAATTTTCCTTCTCATTCTTATTTTGAAATGTTGTAAAATACTTATTTACTTTGTAAGCCTACCTAGAATGTTATCTTTTTAGTTTAAATAATTATATATTTAATTAAATTTTGTTAAATATAAAGAGTATTTAACGTAGAAAAAGGCCCAAAGACGTGTTTACAATTGCTACTCAAGAAAAGAAAAAAGGAGTTCATTATTTTGTTTCATTTAATAGGTACAGAGGCCAGCACATCAAGCTACCCCAATCTGTCAAATTTCTTTGATAGTTTTTCAACTGTATCACAAAGGAATAAGGTTTATGTTCAATTGGGAAAATTTGACAGTTTGGGATAGCTTGACCTGCTGGCGACTGTACTTAATTTGCTTCTGCCAGTTCTGCACATTGGTTACTTACACAAACACTTATTGGAAATTACTTGACAACACACAAATTGATGCGCTTAGATTTCAGCCTGACACTGACCTTAAAAATGCAAAAAAACGTAAGAAAATTTGAATTTCGCGGACTTACCTGGCGCTTCCACCATAAGAAGTAAAGTCCTCAAAAACTGAGGAAACCAATTATGTAAACATTAAATAATCTGATATGACAAGTATTAAAAAACATTTCTAATACCTAATAAATAAAATAAAGAAAATGCAATACTTATGTACAGTAAATATGAGTAAATCGAAATTAAAATCAAACAAAAAATCTAATCATTAATGACTGCCAACATTGGGAATTAGTACATAGAACGAATTCTTTAAAGTGAAGAGGAATAGCAAAAAAATCGAAATCCTTGAGGATTTTTGTGTATCTATATTGAAGGCAAATAAAACTGTTTTGATACGGATCGGTAATTTCGACCTGCTACGTATCTGCTCCGATAGCCGTGATCGTCTAGTGGTTAGGACCCTACGTTGTGGCCGTAGTAACCCAGGTTCGAATCCTGGTCACGGCAGTGTCAAACACTGTTACGGCGGAGTTTATATTTTTGGGTTTTTGGTGATTACTCATTAAAGGAATAGATTGTGAACGTTTAATAAAGATTTTTAATGATTTAAAACCAAACAGAAACAAACTATATTCATAATATAAAACAAAAGTAACATTTTTAGGATTCTTGCTCAACGGTAATTAGCGAAAGAAGTTTTGATAATATTTTAATTACATTTTAGAACATAGAAACTAATCTTAAAACTCTTTAATTGTTTCCATTTAGTAGTTGACCTGAAATCTTGAATGCAGCGCCATCTGGGGTTCGATGCTCCATAGGTAGTTTGTAAAAGTTCACCAGAGTCCATTGACACCAAGCCCCACATGTCTTTATTACGTAAAGAGTTCCAACAGATGGCGTTACGGGTATTTGTTTTGGTACAACACACGCCGCAGCTGTTCGCTATCACAGAAATCCGTGAGAGAAAAGGAGTGGTGATTATGTCTGTCTTTGCCTAAAAAATACGTTTTTTCTATGATTCATTAACATTTTGTGACTGGTGACCGTTATATGTGCAAGTTAAAGTTGTACTACATGTGATATATTGTTCGCAGCGTTGAAAAACATCGCCAAATAGTGTAATTAACGATGTAAACGTTGGTTATGACGTTTACTACGGTGTTTTTGTGTGTGTGCGTGAGTGACAGCATTGCCGACGACCGTTGAAGCGAATCTTGTAACGGCATAGGTACCTATTGGATGTGAATGCTGTTTTCGGTAAGTTATATTGTTTTGACGATGTTAGACCTAACCTATTTGGCTCATGCCTGCGTTGGAACGCTCTATATATGTTCATATATATTGTTTGACCTCGATACGCGGCGCGATCTCGTTCGCTACTTCCCTTTGAAAGGCAATTTCTCGCGTTAGTAATTTTTTCTGCACCGACCGCGATGTTTCCGCACGAATGTTCTGTTTGATTAGCTAATTTATAGTTACGGCTGTAACGATGTAAAATAAAAAAATAAGTGGTAGGTAGGAAGTATTAAATCTGTGAGTCTTATCACCTCTATGCACTGAGAAATAAGGTCGTTTATTGGTTTTATTATCGACAGCTGATTTTATTTGGTGCAGGTCGATTAATTTTTTGGTTGAGGAGAGGAACATGTCTATTTTTTTGATTCCTAAATAAATAATATATTAATTCGATATTTCCTGTGCTGTATTATGTATAAAGTTTTAGCCGTGTGCAGTTGCTGTATTCAATCGACCACACATGTTGAAAATTGATATTCCCTCCACTTGCCGGTCTGGCGAACCCGGTAGTCGGTGCGTCGACACCTGCACGTTGTAGCTACCTACTTAATTAAGAGCAACCATTGAACAATTTATAACCGAGTCCGACTAATTAGTTCCAAATTAACATTTGTTAGATAGGTACGCAGGTGCTTTTAAATACAGTTATAATGTAGATCGACGTGATTTGTATTGAAATAGATCGCCGCAAAACTATGCAAGCATTAGAAATTAAGTCAAACCCAACGGTATTTGTATCAAGAAATTAACAGTACGGGTCGTGGGACCCATAAATTCACAGACGTGACCAACTACAGACAATCTACATAGCCATGAATTGATTTCAATCGAAATGATACCTACCTATTATTTATTCTATTTTTGTTTTAGACTTGACTGCATTCCAGACTGAGACGAAGTAGCATATTGCTATCAATTAAGTTTCTAGCAGATACTAATTGCGTGCCTTTTCAAGACAGAATTATTCATAGCATCAATCTAGCCTTGTAAAAAATGCACATACCTACCTACCTACCTACATAGACGCATTAATAAATAGAGGTAATTACAAGATGAATTCACCCAAGTAAAATCGATGTTTCTATCAACGTATGCGATGCAATATTCCTAAATGATGTAAGTACCTAGGTAGACTTAATAAGCAAAAAGTTCAAACTGGTTTTTGATGCACGGCGACATTTTGATGATGGCATGCTAACTATTTGATAATATCTCACTAAAGAATCTAACCAGTTTGATTTGCGTCGGTAGGTATAAAGTAGTGTTTTTGTTTCACTATTGTGAAATATTGTCCTTGTTTCATCTTCCTAATCTTTTCCAATTATCTTGGGATCCTATCTTTACAGGGTAGGTACCTACTTCCCGTGAACTCAGAATCTTGAAATTTGCGAAAAGCATGCATTTTTAGTTATGTCATATACCTAATACAAATAACTCTCGGTGCGCGAGTCCGACTCGCTTTTGGCCGGTTTTTAAGTCTTAGTATACAATTACACACCACAATTAAAAAAAAGTAAAACAAGGCATTTTTATAATTTACCATAAAACCTTCTCAAATTCGAATGAAACAACAATAAAATTTAGTGAATTAGTCTTGTTTATTATGGCCAGTAATACACCGCTCACGAGTGGAAACCAACACTTGGCAAATGTAAAAATTGTCTCTAAAAAGCCTAACAAAAGCCGGACGGGCCGGACACCATATAATTTGACCGGACACGCTAGCAAAAAGCCTGTCTGTGTCCTGCTTTATCCGGACGCCTGGCAACGCAACTATGTCCCTGCATAGTTCTTTCATAGTTCGCGTAACCAATCGTCTATAGTCACCCAAACTCATAGCCCAATCTGTTTTGCTTCCCTGTTCTGCACCAACCAAGGGTTGTTCTTGGGTGCATTTGCAGGGTTACATACAGGGATAATCGTCGGTTGGGGCCTCATTTTATTCAAAACGTCTAACTGGCCTCTGCGAGTTGGATTCGGTTCCTCTTACGAAAGTTCCAAACGTCCGGGGACGAGCCTAGGGTCTCGAGAATTGAGAAAACATTTTCCAAAAAAAAAAAAAAACGTCTTAGATATACGAACTACCGTATCTGAATACTTTTTAAATATCCTAGTCAACTCCAAAGAAAGGGAATCTCCAACAGTACCTATGAACAAAAAGGATCTAACTTTAACTAATCCAGATTACTTCAGTAACTTTCCCAAGGGCTGCCTCTTTAATAATAACTGAGGATAAAACCCTTAATTTTTATGGCTAGAAAACTAGATTTCACCCGAAATAAGTATTCAAATCCTTCAGTTTAAAATTAAGGTTCAAGATTTAAAAATTTTTTGTAGTTCACCTCCCTAGTCAAAGAGATTAACATCAGAATAAGTTATTTCTATAATTGTTTCTAGAATCACCTGTTGCCGTAAACCATCAATTTAGCAATAGACCTAGTAATGGCAGGTGCTGAGTAAAACCCAACACACATAACGTGAGTGGCACTCACAAATCTGTAATTTACATTCATTTTACCTTGGCTCCCTACAATTTGTATCTACGCTGTGTCAATTTCTAGCTAGATACTTTTTAGCCTTCATGTTCATTAGAACAGTATATAATGATAATTATATTGATAATCCTTGTTGAATTATTTCATCACTAGCTGCGCCCCGCGGTTCCACCCGCATAAGTCTCGATCCCGTGTGAAAATCAGGATAAAATGTATACCATGTCTTAATCCAGGTGGCAATGGGTAGGCCATTTGCCATGCTAAAATGGCCGAACAGATTTGCATGAATCAAATCCATTCGGCCGTATTAGCGTGAACGAGTAATAAACAAACATACAAAAAGTCTAATCTTTTTTCTATATTATAGTAATTTACATTATCGGCCCTGTGAGCGACTCTACAATCTATAAAATATAATTTCATCCCTTTTATATGATTTTGATTTCACTATACCAAGGATGTATTCTAACAATCACTACAAATAAAAAAAAGATTTATTTGGGCCTCCCTCTTCACGAAAGAAGACACATATTTGCTAACCCAGTAACAAAAAAATAAGCAATGCAGCTATGCAAGTATTACTAAGCCACATCTCTTCTATTTTTTCATCACCAAACGAATGCTATAGGCTAAGCATAACTTACTGCGTTCAAATTGTAAATATGTATGAGGCTAGAGGTCAATGCTCTTAGACCAACTGTTCTTATGTTCGCTACTGTAATTTATTTGTCTGTTCTTATTATGCTAAAATGTTTGGAAATGGGTAATATAATCACAGGCTAACATATAATTATTTAGCTGATGATAACAGACTATGTCCCATCTGCTAGTGTGCCAAATTTCCGTTCATCTGCACCCTAGACGATTTGTACAAAACTTCTGACGTCGCAATAAACGTGGCCACCTCTTGGGCCCAAATTTTTAAGCAACATTGATGTACCGTTGATACCGAGACAAGAAACTGATGATTGATAATCATTAAAGGTCAACTCAAAGCTGTAATGGCGCTTTGTTCAAAAGGCCCTTCCAGACATTGCCCTGCATTGTTACGCTCACATAAAATTCAAATAATATAATGTTTGGACTTTAAAAAAGACCATGACCCCTGAGTTTGTTGCGGCTTTTCTTCTAAGGGAACAGTCAGCTAGAAAATGCCGCTGCCATCTTGTTTTTAAAATCTATATAAATAAAAAGAAAAGTCCTGACTGACTGTCTGACTCATCAACGCCCAGCCCAAACCCTTGGACCTAGAAAGCTGAAATTTTGCACAGAGGTTTCCTTTATAATTTAGACAAGGAATAAGAAAGGATTTTTCAAAATTGGCAAAAGCTAGTAATAAATATAAAATATAAATATACTAAAAAGATCTAATTACTTAATACGTTTCATAAACATTTGATTTCATTTCAATGAATAAAAGATTCAGAAAACGATTGGTTATATAATTGAGAAGATTATTAAATTTAAATAACGATTTTAAATGCAAAAGCCCCTAACGATATAATCCACGACATCCATTCACTCAGCTACTATTTAAAACCGATACCTATTTAATTTTCAGTCATTAAAAACGCAGCGGTTTAAATTGGTCACTCACTCCCATCGCATGAAAAACCATGATTTTGGTCGCAACTTGCATTCAACGAAACTAGTTTATTGGAATTCCAACCAACGTTTTGCATTTACGATCACTATTAACTGTTTCAAATAACTTCGATGCCGTCATTTATTTCCAGTTAGTTGAGAGTTTTTACTGCATCGCGCGGCGGTGGAATAAAGTAATTATCTAAATTATGTACATAGGTTTACTCTCGACCTACGCACTTTATCGTCTGGTGGGAAGACTAGTAGGCGGCCAGTGTAGGCGAAATTATTGCTTGTAAATAAGTTTTG
The DNA here is from genome assembly GCA_949987655.1 of Polymixis flavicincta. Lineage (NCBI taxonomy): Eukaryota > Metazoa > Arthropoda > Insecta > Lepidoptera > Noctuidae > Polymixis > Polymixis flavicincta. Next base: position 18,061,375 of record OX465184.1, read on the forward strand.
TGATTTATGATACTTTAACAACCAAAATCCAATTAAAAGCCTATATTTTTGTTACACAGCATAATTCAACGATGACCTCTTTTCAATCCTACACTAGAGTAAAAGAATAATAACATTAACTGGCTGAAACTTCAAATAGTGACATTCAACAAAATTTAAAGCCGGAAAAAAGTAACCAAAAATATATTTCGTCCAAATTTTTTGTAAAAACGGCAAAATTTTACGTTCCGAGACTAAACGTGTTCGAAATATCCTTAAAGGTGTTAGGAGTTTGTTCAAGAGACTGACAGTGACGATGGCAACAAAAAGACCTCCTTTCAAAAAGACACGTGAACTAGGTGAGAAGATCGTAGACCTGCCAGAGGTGGCCCTAGCTGCTATTGCATCTTATAAGAAACAGAAAGAAGTAGCCGATTTCGTAAATTTTCTACTAGGAGCATTAGAAAGAAACTCTAACTGGCTGAACACCATCGTCGGGAGGCAGAGCAACTTCAGGTGTGCATTAATGGTCGGAGCCGGCCCAAATCGCTTCCAACTCCAAGAAACTATTTACCCTTCGGGGGGCAGTGACATCAAACTAGAAGTTGAACTAAAAGACTCTGAAGATCATGACAAAATCGCTATCGCTGCTTTAGTTAAGCTTACTAATTTAGACTTGGAACACCTTCTGAAGTACATCAAGACTCGCTTAAGTGACAACACCCTACTGCGCGATGATCTTCTGAAAGGCAAAGCGTTGGGCGTAAGTTTTGCCGTCCTCAGACCCTTTTCCGATAAACAGTACCGTGTGATGGAGCGGATCGTTATCGGGAGTTCCATGAGATGTGTCGTTCCCACGATCAAGAAGCGTCGACGGGAAGAGAAATTGTTAAATGGACCTCCTTTTAAGAAGACCAGAAAAGTCACATAGCGGACAGAATTATAGTTTCAGGATAAAAACATTTTTGAACAAAATGGACAGTCGTTATGGTGTACCGCAGTGTCATGTAGCATGTAATGGCAGCAATTTGGGTCGACTGTAAAATGCGAAGCTCACAGTAAATTATACTCATTTTTGCAATGATCGTTTCCGATTACTTATGATGGATGAGGGCGCATTTGTAGCGAAATGGCTACTACATTTTGACGTATATTCATTTCTTTTTACCCATGCAATATGCCTTGTTATTACAGAAACAAATTCAATCAGAACCCATGTTTTTTTATTTTTTTATTTAAGGGACGATGGTTGTGTTATGGGTGATGGGTGAAGTATTTAATTGGTCCATTCATTAATATGTTAAGGTAAATTGTTTACGAAGGACGTTAAAAAGTAAAGAAGGAAAGCGTAATTAGATTCTGGTGTTCCCTTTCGTTAAACTGTGATCGTTTTTCTTCCCTCGACGGAGCGCGTCCGACTTACAAAGATCAATATCAGTGGAATCAGGGCACCGTGCGCGGCTAACTTATAGCCACAAATCCTTCCGCCAATAACTTATTACAATAGCACTCGGCGTTACGCAACTGAAGAGTGAAACAATAGTTTTTCCCACTCCGTGTGAGCTTCTGAAAATGGTTAGTTGGGAAAGTTTTCGATCTGCTTATCGGCGGGCATAAATCAATTTGAATCATGGAGGCCGAGTATAAGTTGGGTCGCTTCGGAGCCCTTTTTCTAACTTGGGACCGAGCATACGGATTAAGGGAAGCCTGACCGTTGCGTAATTGGCGTAATAGTTGCGTGATTTATCTTATCTCCGTATTCTTATGATATCTTGTAATCATAAAGAGGAAATAATGACTTCCATCGAAGACTTGTATGGAGTTTACATTTCCTTTGTTAAGTTTTGCTAATACCCTAATTAACTTAGGGCAACGAGGTCATAAAACCATGTAAAGCTGTAACTATACGGTTTAATTATTAATAAGCGTTGGTGCCAATTAGACCCATAAAACCGTAAGTAGTAAAAACTTCACTATACAAATAATTAACTCTTCTGCTCACAGCTTGTTAAAAAGAAAACGGTGTGTCAGCACAGCATGACCAAGAGTAATGTGCCTACATAATATATTGCATTTACTCTTACAGCTATCGGTTTAGCCTAGCCTAACAACATAATTTTCTTCAGTATAAGTATGTTATTTAATGTAGTATTAAAGAATTATAGCGGCTGTTCCAGTTATAGCCTCTGAGCTCCCTCGCCAAGACTTATTAACGTAGTAACCACTGAAGAATGTAGCACAAACACTAGCCTAAAAGTTACTAACACAAACATGGTTGATATCGTTTGAGCTAGGACTTGGAACGAAACGAACCGTTAAGAAAAGATCTTAAAAGCGTCCTTTGTTCTCAATATTTATGAAATGTTGTGCAGCTATGGAGAATCGAGTTTGGGGAATAAGAAGGAATTTTAACTTGGAATATCTTTTATTTGAACTTCGGAATTTTTGGGGAGACGGTGTCTTTGCAAATGTTTTATTGCATCCGTCAGTCGGTTTTCTGTAAACAGTGGTGTACAGAGGCCAGCACGTCAAGCTACCCCAATCTGTCAAATTTCTTTGATAGTTTTTCAACTTTATTACAAAGGAATAAGGTTTATGTTCAATTGGGAAAATTTGACAGTTTGGGATAGCTTGACCTGTTGGCGACTGTACTTATACCAATATGTTCAGTCTGATTATATTTGCCAAGAGAGAACCGCTTGGTGGATACTTAAGGAAACATCACTATGAAACCTGACCGTGATCCTTACAAAGATTTCAGTCAGTGTGGTGCTCGTTCCTTCTTTGCAAAATATGTCTTTCAAGTGGGATAGCCACATAGGACAACACTTCAATAAATAATCCTACGATAATTATTTGTCTGACATTTCGCCAAAAGTACACAAAAATAAAAATGTCAAGAGAGTAAACACAAAAATGTGTACAATTGTTGAAAGCGTTTCTTCAGGCGGGTCCCGAGAGCGACATATTACATTTGGAGTGTCGTCACAAGTGTCCGGAACAAATGTCGAGTGTCGCCGTGCCTGTTTGTAACATGATGCACTGTTTCAATGATACACGAATTCAGCAGAATATTTCTGGACCTATTTTTTGGAGGGAGGTGAGTAATGGTTTTTTAAAAGGTTGCTGTCTTTGTATTTGACTGCTTTGAGATTTCGTACAGTTGGACAATTTTCACTGGTACCGTTTATTCAAAATTTTGAGGCATTGGCTCATTTGCTTTACAACGGGAACTTCTCTTTAGAAAAGTTGTCTAATTCTTTGAATAATTTACTTCAACGGGATGGTTAACCAAACCCTTAATTCCAGATAATCTTTTATGATAAATTTAAGACACTTCTGTTCCGCAATTAAAACACTTAACTTTTTTTGCTCAGTTTTTGCATGTGTTCCACTCCAAGCAACAAAGGCGAGAAACGAAACTAAAATAACTGTAATAGTGTAAAAGTAATTAATGACACCACAGCTACCATTAACATAGTTAATGGGCTTTGGAACTTTCTGAAGAAAAAATAGAACCAAGGCAAGACATAGCACGGCAAATTCAGTGACGTACTCGTATATTTTAAAAATGTAAGACCTCGTACAGTATTAAAAGGAACCCGCAAAGTTTAATACCGAACATCCCACCGACTTAATATAAACCGCCGGTGAAAAGAAAGTACGAAATTGTGGAACGAGGTAATAACAATTTTATAAGAACAAATAAATGCATCTACGATGCCGCAGGGCATAAAGAACCTTCATAAAATGAAACTGCTTTTAGGGTTAAATTTTTATTTTAAACATAGAAAGGGATTTTGATGACCCTCCCACGTCGTTGAATCGCGTTATCTTTAGATTTAGGACTCACGCAATAATAGTACGCAGTTGAAATGGTGATTCAGGGCGCCATCTCGCCACTGAGTGAATGTCCTGATTTAGTGGTGACATTCTCATAAATTATTATGATGAACAAGTGTTATTAATGATTGCCTTTGATGCAATGAGTAATTCGTTATGCGTCTGTTTTAGATTAACGAGTCTTCAACTGATTGAGTCAGGTTAAAGAAACAATTTTCACGAAATGCGACTGCAGTGATTCAACTTTAGGTGGGATTAAAAAAAAATTGAAATTAGTAATTAATTCCTACGTAGATTATTTCTTTGTCTTCGAACTTTTGAAGGCTAAGCAGAGCCGGTCTTAGATCATGGGCCCCTTGGCACTTGACATGGAAATTTAGCTAAGATTATTTTAGCATCACACCTCAGATTCGTTTTTATTTCCTTCGAGTGAAGTACCATGATGTGAGAAACGTAGCTTTTCCAGCCCTCCACCAGATGGGCAAGCAGTTGGTCGGGGTGGAAGGCTTTGGGTAGGCCCCAGGCCGGTGCCTTGTGTGCGTTAAATCTACATTCATTTGACACCCTAACAATAAAGACACCAAAAAATCTACCATCCTCATTCAGACCTGCACCCTAATTGCGTAACTCACGATTCATCATAATCTGCTTCGTTTTGAAAATGATTGTTAAACCATTGCTTTATATGTTCGAAAAATGTGGCTGTTCAACAACTTAAATAACGCAATGAATACTGTTGAACTGTCAAATTGAAACCGATTATGATTAATCGTGAGTTACGCAATTAGGGTGCCGTTTAAAATCGATGTTCCGTAATTCCCTCACTTTATTTCTATTACACATCTATAAGGAGTGTTGTTTAAACATCCAATTACGAGTATGTCAAGTTAATGTTCCCGTAGTGACACCTTTGCATTTAATGGCTATACTAATTTAACAATAATGGTTATTAGTGTAGGCTTTCCGGCAGTGTTTGTATAAGTAATTGGTGACTGATTTCCAAGCTATGTTTTTTGATGAGGTAAATATAGGTTAGACGACGTAATAACTCCTTGGGGCGTCGTTCAGGTGTTGATGATGATAGTATCAAAATATAAGTAGGTAGAGCTTTTTATTTTCTTTGACGAAAACGGTAAAACCAATGGAGCGTGTGAAAGTTAAGTTTTTGATAATCTACCTTGTTGACGACGTAGCCATTTTGTGCTAAATATAAGTAAAACGCTTTGACACGACACGCTATTTTGTGCTAAATATGAGAAAGCTTCTACTTTTGACACGACACTCGATATCTCTACATATAAAGTGAAACAAAACTATTCTTGTAGAACATCGGAAGACACATTTACTCATGTTTTCCTCTACTTATCTCAACTACATCCTTTGCAATAAACAAGCACTTCACTAGATCCTCTCGGATGACATATAAAAGTTGTTGTGGGTAGTTAAAAAGCCGGCGACACTCAACAGCTGTCCTCCAGTAATTCATCGACCCTTAGCCCACCTGCTTCCCACCGTACCTTGCTTTATGGGATGAGCCATTGTTTGATGTGTTTCATGCAAGTTGCTATGGCTATGTGAAGGTGATAACGGGATTGGCTATTTTTTGCAGTAATTAGTTTTTAAGCATTTTTCGGATAATTTGTCGCTGAACTATGTATGGTTTTTTGATACCAGAAAATGTTGAAGATCACGATAAATACTGATTCAGGACGTTAACGGGCTTTATTTCTGCTTTTGAAATAAATGTTGCTAGAAATTTATGTGGGTCAATTACCGCTATCGTCACGCTAAAACGATTCAGGTATATCATGTCCAATTTCGAATTTTTTAACGGTCGTATAAGTATATTTCAATATACATTTACAATCAAACAGATGATAAAGTTAAATTACGAACGTTTCACAATTTATTGTCAAAGAGCTTCGTTTTGAATCCTAATTTACCCTGTCCTACATTTTCCTTTGTACTCATATCCACATTATCCACTGTGTCACACTGTTCGCACATTACGTTTGTATCATCTCGCTTGAGTAAAGTGTAGCTGACACTTTTAGGTAGCATAATAAATTCATCGAAGGATCTGCCTTTAAAAGGCCCACCAATTTTATCCGGAGACTGCCCTTCCCCATTTTTGATAAACGAGACGCTTGATCGAACCTCGGTCCGTGAAGGGGTCCTTTTTTGATAATATCTCGTCACAAGACAAATTTGTATGTGATGTAGGCCTAACTGGCCCCTTTGCACGATAAACCCTTGCTGGATATGGCAGACGTATGGTAGACGAACGATAAAGGGAAGACTAGCTTGGATGCTTTTCAAAAGCAACAAAACGGATATGGTTTTGGACAGGCGATTCTAGATAAGAAAAATCAATACGAGATCCAAGTATTTGAGATCCATTTTATTTTATATCAGTCTTTCTTTCGTCTCTAAAACATCGTTCATAGAGCCAATGTTCTCTTTTCCTCAGAAAATAAAGTTTCCTTCGCATTGCTTCCATAAGCTTTAACTTATACCGTGTCAACCGATTTATTTTCCATAACAATATGGTACACTAGTGTATATTCACCGACCACAATCCTTTCACCCATAAAACATCCAAACTTTAAACAGGAAGAGAGACGAGAAAATCGCGGCAGTTTTTCATTGCGGCAATAAATATTATTAGATAAATATGTATCGTTGTCCCGTGTCATGGCGGCGTTTCGAATCAGAGGAATGGGGAGGGAATTCAAATAGTTTGGAGTTAGAGCAAAGGGCTAGAGACCTCGGCTTTGTACCTTCAAAGAAATGTTGGCCTTTTATGTTACGTGTCGATGTGTCGTTACGCGTTGTTTTGAAATAATATATCTTATATTTGACACACGCTCACGCATGAGTTTGAGTTACAACAAGCATCGTAATCGTGTCGAAAATATATATTTTCTTACCGTAAATGTTACTTCTTTGTTTCCATATATGTACCGAAATGAAACGTTGGATAATGCAAACAACGGTCACATTAAAATAAATGTAGATTAGTAGGTCTTTTTTGTAGAGTCACGTTTTTAATTAAATGGAATTTATAGGCAGTGAACGTAACATTATGCAAGTCACATTTTCACATGTGACTTGGTCGACTTTATTGCTTTCACGTATTACTTGCAAATGGCGCCCAACGCGGGGCTCGGAAATATTATTCAACATTTTAAAGACATATTACTTTTGAATACGTAACATGTAAAATGCGTGTCACATATTCCAGTCAGCAGATGTTATACAAAATACATAGAATTTATAACTTGACAAAAACAGATAAATCGAGGCCCCCGGTATAATTTATGTGCGGAAAATAAATCTGTAAGCGGATACAAGTTTATCCGTCCTTTCAAAATAAGGGTACATGGCGCAGGTCCGCTTCGCTCGGAAGTCGGATGACGAATGTCCACATCTTTGCCCTGGGACGGGTTATATAATGCGTAAAATTACTGTCTTCAACTATCTTCATATGTTTCGCGTATAACGTTCTCTTCTGATATACGTTTATTTATTTAGGCGTGTATAAATCACTTTTGGGATGCACATATATTTTTAGCGTGAGCTCGTTACGGCAAATGCCGTTTTATTTGAAATGATATGAGCTGTTGGATTTATTGTTCTCTTTGAATTTCGACCTTTATGATACTTGTAAGATTTTGAAATTGAATGTCTAAGTATAAATAAATAAAATAGTTTATTAATAACAACAGTATGGGTATAAACAACATTTTTGTGATTGGATCCTCCTTTTAGGCAAATAGTGCCTGAATTAGGAGAGTCCGCTCTTCCACAGCAAGACGTGTTAGGTATAATAAAAGCAATACGTATAATCCTTATGCTAAAACTACATAAATTAACATGAACTTAAATTAAATCAAGTATGTGCATGAGTGGGTGTAAGTATGTGTGTGAGTATATGTGAGTGAAAGTGTAGTCTGTAGGTGTGACTGAGGGTACATGTGTGTGAGGGTGCGTATGTGTCAAGGTATCAGAAGTGTTTCGATTTCATTGTATGTAAGCTTTTGCATCCACTCCATTATATTTTTTTACTGTCATAGTACGTTTTGGGATAAATGTAGATGTATTTATGGATTTTATTATTTAGCGCAGCAGATCGTTTACTAAATTGCATACTGGCAAACAAAGTCCTTGTCCTAGGGATATTAATATCATATCCTTCCTTCTTTTTGTCAGAATGCCAGCATCATAGGAAAGAGACTTGTGTTTTTTAAATATAATTAATAAAATGTAAAGTTTCCTGACAGAGAGCAAATTACTAAGTTGAAATAACTCTTCAGTAGGATATCTCTTTTTTTTTTAAAGTACATGTACTTGATAAGAGCGCGTTGTGCCGTTTCCACCACTAGAAATTTAGTTTTAGCTGCTCCACCCCAGACAGGTGTACAATATGAAATTACTGACTGGACTAGCGCAACATAAATCATCCTGAGGAAGTGTTTTTGATGGCCTGAATGATTACCGGCAAGCCTTAGGAACGACGTATCTAAGAGTCCTGAATATCAAGCTTAATTTCTTGACTCTATTGGCAACCTGCTCAATGTGTGGGTACCATGATAGCCTCTGGTCCACGATAACACTTAGGTACTTAATATGAGGTACTTTTTAGATTATTGAGCAGCCACAAGTATTGCGTTAATTGTTATTGCAGCTATGAAATGCTTTCGTAACGTGTGGGAATTTTACAGTTCACACCTTTCATTAAAACTTTATTTTCATACCGAGACTCCTTCTTGCCTCGGAAAGCACGTTAAGCTGTTGGTCCTGGCAGCCACTCGTGAATCTTTAGCAGTCGTTACGGGTCCTCAAGAAGCCCGTAAGTTTACCAACAAACCTGACTTACCAAGGGGTACCGTATTACCCAGTAACTGTATTGTAGAAGTCGGATAGGCAGTCGCTCCATGAAAGATACTGGTACTCAGCTGCATCCGGTTTAACTGGAAGCTGACCCCAACATAGTTGAGAAAAGGCTAGGCAGATGATGATCACCTGTCATTGTAACAAATGTTCATACAACATGAAAAATATCTTATCATAATTACTTAGTGCTAAAGTTTGCAAAGTATACAAAGTAAGCTTCTCACTATGTAAATACAGTCGTAAAGTGTTCCAACTTCACTTACCACTTGTAAGTGCTGTAGTGCATTCTTGAACCTCCTGCTGAGACAGTATCTTAAACATGTACAGTACTGAAGAGCGGTCACGTGCACCACTCCAGTTTAATTAAGCGGTGATTAAAGTTCTGCACCGGACTTAGCGGGGTTCATTCGCGGACCGCGCTTTACTGGCGCCCAACGTGGGGCCACTTTATTACGCGTTGCATTTTAAAATAACACTTTTTAGGTGCGAAACTGTTAATAAAAAAGCCTTTAAATATTACCTGAAGGAACCGTCATAAATTAAACATGTTGGATATTAAGTTTTATGAGGGTAGTACAACAAAATTGCCCACTTTTCTGTGGTGCAATCTTGAATCTCCCGCTGAGACAGTATCTGGGGCATGTGGAGAGCTGAATACCGGTCACGTACGAGTTACTCGACTTTAATTAAGCGGTGATTAAAGTTGTACAATGGTCTTGGTGGCGAAGACTCGCCTGCTCGATTTGTGGCTCAACACTCCACCATTCTTTCGTTGCGCGATGCATTGAATACAAAGGCTAGGACAAGTGTTTGTTCTGTTTCATTAAATGCAATGTCTTTTGTTTGTGTCGATACTGAATAATATATTCGAAGACTTTTTTGTAAAATTGTGAATAACATCTAAATTTCTATATGTGCGAAATATTCTGGTGCAAAGAAACATGCCATTTATGTAGGTTCCTGTTAAGCAATAACTCTATAAAGGTCTCAATTTATTAATTATAAAGAAGTTATGGGCATTCAGAAACACCTAATTATGTATGATGTATATTGATAAGATGTTATAACTCAAAAGGCACACTGTAAAGAAACTGGGAGGTCTCCCGTTCAAAATATATTTATCGTTTACCTAATTAGCCATTAAAAGGTCCCTTTTTCCTGAGAAAAGCAATTAATTTACAATTATGTACGAAGGGCTGCACAAAGTCTTATTAAATAAAATGTTCCAAAGACCGCTTCCCCCATTAATTTCGGGCAATTTCTTTCTCAGACGAATCTTTAATTATCAAAGATTTATAATTTCTGAAAAATTCTCTTTTACACCTCTCCACATTTACTTTCTTCGCTTTATGATTTGATTTAAGTATTTTAATAACATTTCACTAAATTTATTGAAGACTAGCAGCGCTCCGCGGTTACAACCGCGTGGTTCCCGTTCCCGTGGGAATACGGGGGAAAATATAGCCTATGTCACCCGGAGATAGTGTAGCTTCTCAACAGTGAAAGAATTTTTCGAATCGGTTTAGTTGTTTCAGAGCCTATTCAATGCAAACAAACAATCAAATCTTTCCTCTTTATAATATTAAGTATAGATTCCACGAGTACAGTTTCCGCGATTTCTACTGTCCATGTAATTTATTTTAATGTCAAACGTTTTAACAATCTGTTAAGGTACCTGAGGACCAAATCTCGTAACTAAAAACGTTTAAAATCTAGCCGCAATCTCATATCGCGACAATCATTGTCAAAAATGTCCATACATTTTATATTCACAGTAGTACCTCTAGTTTCCATAAACTAGAGATACTATTGACAGATTAAGACTGAGATCACACTGAACGTTCTTAAAAAATAACGAAAATTGCCTCTCTGCTTTTTATTCACTAGTCCACAAGTACCCACACTTTCTCGTCACAAACTAATTCACACCATTTAATCTCCCATAAGACTAAACCTCCTAACTCATTAACTAAAACACTCCATAATTACGTCGTCGGTATAATATTCAACCGTTTCTAGAACCTTGTAGTGAATATAAAATGTTCAGTCATGATGATCCTGAAGATCACTTACCGGAGCTACCGGGCCCATCTTGGAAGCCCACTTTATCTTAGTATTTGAATTTTTAATAAGACCAAAGTCAACACAGCTTTTTATACGCGAAAAATGTTCGTCAAATATACGCCTAACGAGTTTTTGCGCTGAAGTGAAGGTAATAGCGTGGTGATGATGTTACTTTACATTTTTTCGATATAAAATATGGTAAGTTTGTTTATGTTAGTTCGTTGTAGGATCAAGGGATAGTTGAGATGAAGCTTGCTGAAATACAGGGTCACCTTTACTTTTTGAATGACAAACGATTTATAAATATTACCTTAACCTGCCGTTATCATGTTAATAGTGTAAGTCATAGTGTAGAAGAAAACTTGGAAGAATATTTAAAAAAGGAACTAAAAAAAGAACTAGCCACTATATACATATATTCATAAAAATTCTACAACTGAAATCTCAACTGATATCTTCATCAATGCACCTCCTTAATTGAGGAACTCTATGATTATGTTGACTTACCATTTCATTCGTCGTTCACTCACTCTCTCATTCACTCATTCATTCACGTTGCACCGGAGAGGAAAAAAGCTGAAGAAATATTGGATTTCTCAGGGCGCGAGGTTTCAATCGTGGCCGTATTTAATTAAGAGCACCCCATGGGGTTTTCCCTGTTACGAGTGTAACGTAGAGATTTTATTTTGCTTTGCTACCCCGTCTGGTAACGTTATTAAGTAAATAGTGTGTTTTAACTGCTGTGAATATGTATTAGATAGCTAGTATGTGCTGAAATGAAAATGCATTTAATTTTGGAAGTAATAAATACTTCGTTTTAGTTCGGAATTGGTCGGTAAAGACCGAAGCAAATGTGATCAAAATTGTACATTTGTTCAAAACTTATTTGGCTTCTAACTTGTAAGCTGTGTTGATAATAATTTTAGTAGGAAAACAAGACGGTTATGGGCGATTTTCACCAATGAAACTGAACGTTTAGATTTGTTCTAATCGCATTCAGTTTCGTTGGTGAAATTCGCCTTAAATATTGTGTGACAGGTATTACATCAGACGTTTGATTCAGTGCCGTCTGCCATCTGAGTTGCGTTTCGTTATTCGTAATTTTAAGTTCTATTCGAATTAAAAAGTTACCAAAGTCTTACGCAAACTTACTAGGTTCGCACAAAATATAAATTGTTCGTCAGTTGTTCGAAACACAGTTTTCAACATTTCATAGTCATCATCATCATCATTTCAGCTGAAAGACGTCCACTGCTGGACATAGGATTCACCCAAGCTCCGCCATCATAAATACCATAAAAATAAGTAACTAAGAAACATCGTCTAGTAAGACAGTCGCATTATTTTGTTACTAGACTCGTTACAGAAATATATTCAGATTTTCACAACTTTTCTTATAATGGGATCGGTCAGTAGCCTAAAAAGTTTTTAATCTTGTGGTCTCGGTTTTTAACAAGGGCCATGGCCCTTGTTTTCATAATGCCACCCAGTAATTAAGACCGATGGCTCTTTACGTTTTGCAAAACAACATTTACCCAATTATGGTCATTATAAAACTATCATGTATTTATGACATGATAGTTTACCTGTTAAGTTTGTAGGAATAAGACACTTACACATGGAAGCGGTTTACACACTGACGCTTTATTTTGAACTCAAATTGACAAGAGGGCGGGGCTTATGTTATTCTGACAGTTGTCACGTAGCTATTGCTTTTTTTTTAAACGTAGCTATGGCTGCGTTCATACATACTAACTTAACTTATTTACAAGGTTCCTTGGCTTTTTTTCCATACAAAGTTATGATATTTTCTGATCAAACACACTGTTTCTTTTTCCTTTGAAATATAACTACAGATAAAGTGATTGTGCAGGGAAAGTCTATCAAGTGATTTGTAAGGAAACAATAATAAAACGATCCGTCTGCGTTGACTGACTTCCACTATATGGCCTTCCAGGTTAACTAACATTTCATCAATTTTCCTCTCTCCGAAACAAAACTCTGGAGATTTCCAACTAAAAACGCAAAAGCTTCGTTTTTAATAAAAATAGGATAACTTGCAATCCAAACTGGATCTAAATTAGTCTCTATTATGGGAGATTTTTCCTATTCAAATTGAATCACCACGTCTACTGCCCAGGGGACCTCCGAGATTAATCCATTCGGTTGCTTTGTGCCCAGATATGAATTATTATTGCCCACTCCGTTGAGATGGACAACCTGTTTCGCTAACTAACGCCCCTTTTGTTCTGATTGTGTGTTTGTTGAGAGACCTCGTACGAGGTTGTTTATTAAATATGGAGTTGGAAGTATGTCATACTAATAAGTATAACTGGAGGCGTGGAAGTAGGTAAACAAACAAACACAGGAGACGAAAGATTTTTGAAATAGGACAGGGCATAGAGTGGGAGCAAGAATAGGACACTTCATCCAATGTTCATTCATGATCGTTAGAAGCTAGTTGCCTGGAAGTCATCCTAAGAAAAAAAAACTTTCCCAAATGAGAGGGAATCATAGAGGATGTTACAAACTACATATAGAAGAATATTTTGCTAGACAAAATAAATAGTGGTAAGTCTAGGAAAAAGAAAATTGAAATCCCCTCGACAAAAACGAAAGAAAAATATTAAATAAACTGGAAGTTCGAAGAGTATTAGCGAGCGGACAAATTGATTGATAGTCATTTCCTTGGGCTTTGTCGATGTAAATTAAATGTCCCTCTATGTCTCTAGCAGACATTTCGATCTTGAGAACATTAATGATCAACCTTACGAGATCAAATATTGATATTACTTGTATGATTCGTACTAAATTTATCAATTTTAATTCCTTGCATAAGTTCTCAGTGTCAAGTGGTTATTGTTTCCTCTGCAATTTCGTGAAATGTTCTAGTATTCTACAAACGGTTTCCACTACTCACTACTTTATCCGTCATATAACAGATCGTCTATGTAATTCTATTCTAACTGTATTCGTTCTCCCTTTTGTATCCGCCGGGACCCAGGTGGCCATTGAATTGTTTCTACAGAAAACCATTTAGTTGCTTTGAACTGGACACTCCCTTAAGGTCGTGTTGCTATTAACTAGTTTCTTATTGTTTATTTGTAGGAACTTTTTCTTACATTTGTCTTAATTTTTTCCGTAAAGACGGTAAATGGGATGTTTTTAAAGGTAAATAACGTGAATTGTTTTTTTGTTATTCATGATGTCCATTTGGGGTTCTGAAAGTTTTATTTCTTGAAATGTTTTGTTTTAGTCAGGTGAATTGTTACGTTTGTTGACGGAATATATAAATTCAGCTGCTACCTTTGGTAAAAACCGACCCCTTTTAAGTCCTCTTGAAAAAATAAAGTGGACTACGTAACATGGTACTTACTTAAGAAAAAAGCTCGATTTTGGTCAGTTCCTTTTTACAGTCCAAAATTATTAATGGCGCAAACCTTTTCAACTCTACATCCTAAAACTTTTAACAACATATTTCCTTCACAATACCGAAATGGTCCATCATCCCGACCTCTCTTTGCCTCAATTTCTTCTTTCAAGAGCTCTCAGGTACACATATCAAAATAAACTGCTTCTACTTCACGCCAGCCGAAATCACATCATTTCTGAGTACCGACGCTGTACTAAACTTGAGATCCTATTCATCTTGCCCCACTTTAGCTTGAGAGGTCGAATGCTTTCTTTAGGTTTTCGTGTGTGTATAATTTATGAGTAACTTATTCAAAAGTTTTGTTAAGAACTTGGATATGTTCATCAATTTTGCATCTAAGTACTTCATCATTACATAGAAAATCATTGACGTTTGTATCTCGTTTCCGAAACGTGTTAATTATGGAGATTGTCCTTTTCACCCATAAGGATGTAAGATCCGCATGCTATAGACCTGTTAATAAATCTACTGCAAAACAAGAACAACATTGAGGTTGACACCTCTACAAACCAAATCGACAACATCACAATGAGACTAAATTATAATCCAATATTGATAAACGCTTCAGCTCTATATACAGGGTGGGTAAAAAATCGTGGATCATACGAAACAGGGCGATAGTTGAGGTTGTTTGCAGTAAAAAAAAAAAAAAAAGATTTTTTTTTTCTCTTTCTCTTTTTTTTTAAATAGGCAATAGAGTAAAATGGTTACCTATAGGATGTTTAGTTGCTTCTAGGCAATGTATCATCACTACAATTTTTTTTTTTTTTATGATAGTAGGTACCATGATTTATGAGTATTGGCACGTTTTTTTCTTTTTCTTTTCAAAATCTCACGAAAATTTCTTTATAACTTTGCAACCTTATTATGGTAAAAAAAACTACAATTGTTTTTTAAATTTGATATTTTGTACTGCAAATAACCTCAACTATTGCTCTGTTTCGTTTGATCCACGATTTTTTACCCAGCCTGTATATATATCAAAAAGCCATTTATTCCGTACCGCATTCTGACTCCTGTTGGCTTTTGAAAGCATTCCCCAATCTATTGTGCGATATGATTTAAACGACTCTCATAGAAACTTGTCAATGGATTTGAGATCACATCCATTGTGGCGTCTATATGTTAAAGACTGCGTTTTGAATAGATTTTTTGAACGATTTTAAATCCATGGGATGAATTTTAAATTGAAATGCGATGTTGTATGTTTTTGTGGTGAAGGGTGAAGGGAAGGAAGATTTTTTTAATGTAGTGAACTCAACGCGAGTTCATGTAAAAAGTAAAGAACTTACTATAAAAGCATAAGAAAAATACTTAAATAATTTTAAAAGTAATCATTAATGTTGGAGTTGTTAATAAAATGGCAGATAATAATTAATGATATTGATAGCTGTGGGAGGAGTACATCTACAAACGAGCTTGGGTCCAGGTCCTACCTCACAATGATTGAATAACTAGAAAGTCCCATTGTCTTCGCCAGTTATTACCGTTAATAAACTTTACGAATCTACATTGTAAAGAGTAGTTTCAATAGCACTAATTTAACTATCACCCAGTCTGCAGTCGCTGCATAAAACAGTTGGTAGCACCGATAATAATTGCTAAAGCTACTGTAACACTTAGTGTAGCTATCATTTGATCAAGTCGCGGACACGGTGTCTCAATTACTTCACAGTTAACAATGGTGAAGTTTTTACGTCGAAACTTGGACAGACGTAATTCGCAAAGTTTAATGGTAGGTACGGCTAATTATATCGGATTACGGGTGTCGGTGACTGACTCAGTGGATATAAGGCTGTTCGAAGTTCTTGATTTATTTGTTACTAGCTTTTACAAGCGGCTTCGCCCGCGCGGAACTTTCATCCCCTATTTAACTCACTTAGCGGTTGAATTTTGAAAAACCCTTCCGTATTCCTTGTGTAGTACATTATAAAGGGAAACTCCGTGCAAAATTTAAGATTTCTAGGTCCAAGGGTTTGGGCTGGGCGTTGATGGGTCAGTCAGTCAGGACTTTTCTTTTTATTTATTTAGATAAATCTGTTTTTTTTTGTGTTAAGTTGCAGTAACAGGTTTGTTTGAAGATTCGACATTTACTACGATGAAAATTAAACAAAAAATCAACTTTGATTTAACTTATGTACATATATCTATATACATTCTTTAATTTTTAGTTCTGTATGCCTGTTACTCCATACAATAGGTTTGAAAGCAGCCTCATTCTTTCACAAAAGACTTCCAACGATTTCCGCATCATTGAGTAGTCAGATTTTATCCTACATTCCAGCTTTAGGTACGTAACAAAAACCCAAGAAAAATCTAGATTCAGATTTTAATATTTCCAACGCTACGAGTATCTTTGCAGGCTTCAAACAAACCATTGTATAAATCCCTCGGACGAACGCTTTTATCTTTCGTCTCCTAAGTAAATACGAAAATGGAGTCTTGGTAACGCCACGGGTTCCCCCTCAAGATCTGATAACCATCAGCTTTTATTGGATTTTAAACTTTAGGCTTCTTATTTTAAAATCAATTTTGTATTAACGATTCGGGGCAGTTGGTTTGTACTTATTCTCTTCATTGGAGCATTTGTTCGGTCGTTGTCTTTCATTTTGCTTTGTGTTTTGGAAGAATGCGACTAATGTGGGAGACGTTTTATTAATTGAGAAAGAATGAGTATGTGGTATTTATTTATATGGAGGCATTAAGTTAACTGTTTCTTTTCTTTTTCTAGGCTGCGTTGTCCCACTCCTGGGCAAAGGCCCCACTCCTACCATCTTTTGCGAGCCCGCGCGTCCTCCTTCCAGTTCTGACAGAATCTACCAGCTCGTCTCTTTTCTTTTAATTCTTCACTTATAATGTTAACAGAGTCCCAAAAATTCTACCGCAATGGACGCTAACTAGATTTAGATTAACAGTAACGTAATTAATAAATTAACAAGTAAGACATAATCTGGAACGAAATCTCTACAAAACTGAATTAGTTGCCTTTCATTAAAAAATCACAATTAAAGCCCAAAATAAAAAAATAAAAACAGTAAATACTTCACTAGGAACGAACAAAACATCTTGTGGGTCACAATTAGAGACGAAACGGCCTAATTATGAAGACAAAAGTGTGGTAAGAGATGGAAAGAAATGGGTCCCTTGAGCCTAATGACTGAGTGGAAATCGTATAGATAGTTGAAATTAATCAATATGAGGAACTTTTGGTAGACAACAGAGTGTTTGATGTAATATTAAACGTTGTAGATAATAATAATTATGTGCAAAATATTTTAAAAGAAAATTCTTTGATAAGCTTTCTATGGAGTATTTTGATAAGCTCCACTTGGAGATAAGATTTAGTTTACTTATCGATTTTCTTTTTGTTTTAGCGAGTTACTTCATGATGTTATTTTTGACAATGTTACAATAGTAACATAACAAAAATAAATGTTCAGAGACTTAACGCATGTTAAGGTAATTTTTTTAACCCATGAGCAAATCTCTGGAAGTAATTAATTTTTCACAATGTTTGTTTGAAAATCGAATCGATTTTATCGAAATCATACTAAAAAAACTAAAAGTGTGAAATAAAATGGTATAGCTTCCTGTAGAACCCCATACTCTGTGAACCAAGGCCTTGACGTCTTAAATAGTCGTTTTGAGCGCACAAACAATAATGTACTTCTTTTTACTAAAATATCAAGTCCGTTAAAAACATACCCCACAGAATTAAACAAGTTTCTTATACTTAAAAAGGGGCAGTCAGATGAAAGGGCACAAAGTGTACTTGGTCAAAGGGTTCTAGTTCATAATGGCTGACCCTTGAACTCAATATATTATTAGAGTGGCGAGTAATCTGACACTACACGAGTAAGGTAGTGTCAATTCTGAGGGTTGGTGCCGACAGCTGTACCTATATTAGTTAAATAGAACAGGAATTTAAAGGTGTTATTAAGAACGTGGTTTATTATGACTAAATTGGATACCGTTTTCTTAACCATTAACAGCAGGATTCTTGTGGATAGTCGCAGCATTTTCTATTGTGTTGTTTTAATACAAACCGGCTTCCAAAAAAAAAAAAAAAACTCCACAAGGTGAAAAATAAACTAAAAGAAAATAACTTTAATTTCGGAAGTCGGTGGCAAATAAACTAAATTAAAGTATTTTTAGCACCTACCCCACACCAATTCGTATACCACTACTTGTTATATAAACAACAATGACAGGAAGTATTCGAACGTCATCAAGATACACAAAGTGGATTTAATACGTATTAGCGACGCCAACGCAAAAATTACGCAAGCAAAGTTAGTAATAAAAATATTGGACCACCCCTGAGGAAACCCCTTAAGAATTTTCGAAATACATCCACAATTTTCGGAGATATTGCAGAACATACAAAAAAAAGAACGAAGCATTTACCTATGCTGTACATAGCTGTCTGCGAATCTATTTCAGATGTAAAATAATTTCGGACAGAAGTCGAAGTTTTACTGAACAATCTTGGATGCCATCTTCCATATGACCAAACGTCCATACAGACACTTAAAAGACTTCTGTACAGTATAATCTTTGGTCTATAAATCTGTGGGTCAGACAACCGGTGCGGGTCAATTTTCTCCAACATCTGAGCCCTGAACAGACAGACGCCTTTTATATTATTGGTTTTATACGTCAGTTATATTGCTGCCTTACTTTTATATTTCCTTTATAATACAGTGCATTGATAGAAAAGAATGGAAGAAAAAGTATTTGTTTCGCTTGTGGTTGAGCCACTTTAGAGTTCTTTAGTACACTCTTCGAAATTGTGAGTTTGAGGAGTAAGCGAATAGTTTGGGACCTCGTGAAATGTTTTGGTTAAATCGGTTCTTTGTTTTGTTTTTTATTGAAAGTTTTCAATTGTATTTCATTTTATGTTTCGAGTAAAGAATGCATCAATGGCTGATCACTTTGCTTGCACTTAGGTTTAAAGAATTTTATTTCTCATAAGAACTACATATAACAGTTCACTTAGAATGAGATACAAAAGTGCTTACATCTAATTAATTATAGCTTGCCGTTGCCTATCCCAATAAATATGGGGTCGGGTCTACTATAATCTATACTAATAATAAAACTGGAGAGTTTGTTTGTGTGAACGTGCTAATTTCTGGAAATTTATTTTTAATCGAGTTCAAAAAGGAGGAGGATATCAATTCAGTGTGTTTTAATATATTACCTACTAGCTGATCCGGCGAACTTCGTACCGCCATATTTTATTTCTCCATCGCGACTGAGGAAATACGAGTATAACCGTTCTGGTAAAATAAAATCAGTTGGATTATTTAAATCTATTTTTTTTTTTTTGTAAATTTTCTTATGTACAACAACCCTTGTCCGGACAATAAAGAACACATAAAAAAAAAGAATTTTCCAAATTGGTGCAGTCGTTCGGAAGTTATGCGCGTACATACATTTCGGCGATTCTTTTTCATATTTACAGATTATATTTTTTCATGTATGTTCGGGCATAACTCCGTTATAATTATGTAGACGGATTTGTAAAATTCTTTTTTGTTCGAAAGGGGTTTATTCCGAAATGGTCCTATTCAAATTCATATAGATCTGATCACGACTTTCGGAGAAAGACAACGAAACTCTTCAAAAAATGGCAGCAAATCAACCGCGATTGCTGATGTCGCATAAATATGTATCTAGTGTTTTGATTTGATTGACTTTGAGAATACCCCAAGGATTATGAAATTTTGAATTGGTGTGGGGTAGGTACTATAACTAAAGAGGGAAAAATAAAAACTGTTTCCAAAAAAAAAATACAACTGACTTTAAAAAAAAAAAAACACTACCAAGTGAAAAGACGGTTGTTTTTTTTTGGAAAACGTTTTTTTGACACATTTTCACGAAGAAGAGGATTTCGTCTGCATCGTTACATACACGCTAATTTGTGCTAGAAAAAAAAGTCTGAAATGACAAACGTATAAACAAAGAGGCTTAAGAAATAAAAAGGGATATACAAAAAATTCGATGGAAAGGGCACTCAACTACTTTGTAAAGCAATAATACAGTACTTTCTTATAGCTATCTCATCGCTTGGAAGTCGATGGCAACCCGTTTCTTTAAGTGGACTATTACAACTGGCGCAGAACAGTTAAAGGCTTATTGATACGGTGTTTTGTTCTTACATTGTCAGACTTCCCCTTAACACGAGAAAACGATTTTTTTTTTTATATTACCGTGTATTTTTCAAAGTTTATAGAGCTTGCTAAATTGCATAAAAATACAATGAAGGTCACCTGTTTCTGTAGTCAGGAAATTAATTTATCAAATTACCACACTACGATAATTTGCCGTGTTATAGCCATTTTGTACAACTGTCAACGAATGACAGTTGCGATTTGAATATCCGGACAATTTAAGTTGGTAGTCAATTTTATATGACTGAATGAAATGCCGGATGCCCCAAGATTTGTACTAGCCCTTGGAGGCTCATGTTTCATGGTGCTACAGAGACCATTGCATACCAAGGAATAGATCGCGGGGCCCTGTGATAGTTGGGAAAACGTGCCTTTAAGATAGGGAATGACTGCGAACCGTACCGGATATGCACCCTAGAGTATGCATTGGACTAGTGGAGGGACTGGTGATATTTATCTATGGGAGGCTTCTAACAATTCTTTTCCATAAATATAAATTTGACATATAGCTTCTTTAAAAACATCTCAAAATGAAAATCCACAATTCTACCTTAAAACGGAAAAAGTGTTTCATTATAAATTTAAAACTGTAAATACAACCCTTCAAGTCAGACCTAGAAAACTTGAAACTGTGCTGTGGAATAGCGGTCAAGGCTAAGCAAGCTTTTAGACGAGGCGTCTCCATATGAAGAAACTTCTTTACAAGAACTAGGTTTGTGGTCTAGTTTGTTTGCAAGGCCGCAAATCTGAAAAGAAAATCATGGCGTTTCAAGCAGTTGAAACCAACTCAGTGGAACAGTGAACAGAACAACCGGTGGAATTTCACCGGTTCCCGATTGAAAAACAGATATAGAGAAGATATTTTAATTTCTGAATCGTTCCATTTCGGATGCTACTAATGTGCACGTATTTTTACATTGTTCACACATGTATAATATAATTTTAACATGAATTACATCACTAATTTGCTGTAACAATATTTTGATTTAAGAGTCTCCCAGGAGTTTCTTGCCCATTCTTCTCCATAGGTAACTACTACCAATTTGGAATGGGCTACTAGCTTCATCTGTCTGATTGACTGATCCTTTGACAGTTCAAAAGTGCCTGTAATTGGTTTATCTATACTAATATTATAAAGGGGAAAGATGTGATTGTTTGTTTGTTTGCATTGAATAGGCTCCGAAACTACAGAACCGATTTGAAAAATTCTTTCACTGTTGGAAAGCTACACTATCCCCGGGTGACATAGGCTATATTTTATCGCCGTATTCCCAAGGGAACGGGAATTACGCGGGTAAAACCGCGGAGCGCTGCTAGTGTGAAATAAATGCTTTTAATTGGAGTTTAAACCATTTCAAGTGCTGCCCGAAGTCAAATATAATTCTTCTATATCTTGCTGAAGACCATGCCATCTGAGTATATCGCAAGGTTTCTTTTTAACAAACGCGACCGGCATCTTGTTCAATCACCTGAAACACATTTTTTTTTTGGGAATTGCATCTCGCAGTTCAATCTATGAGATTGTTGTCTGCTTAACCGGACTTGCTTGTGATAATCTTAATAAATTAAGATTACTAACCAGGGGTTAAAAAAACGTAAAGCTAGAGCGAATGCTCGCTAAAGGTACCCCTTGTGGGGTACGAGTTTCGGCATTGGGCATAGTTGGTAGAGGGCATCAAGGAATAAACTGAATCGGACTGATATTTACACAAACAAATATCATTGGACCTATACAAAAACCAATTCTATTCCTCATAAAAGCTCACCCAATAACATCATTACACACTAAATCTCAGTTTATTACTCTGCTTCTAATAAAGCCTGCAACATTTTATAGACCCCGTGAATTCCCGTGTCGTGGCTAAGTGCAGCGGGTGATTGGAGCCGGTAAATTTATCGGTTCGTACTTACGGGCGATACAGAAGTAAAGAGTGCGATAAATCCCGGTGACGTATTAGAGTGGTGACATCGTACGGAGGGAAAAATTGGAACGTATACTGGATTCTGGATTAATATGGAAAAGGATTGGAACGGAGATTTTTAGCTTCTATCGGCACGTGTTTTATGGTGGGGTTTCTTGAAAAAGTCTAGTTCGGTACCTAACTAATGTGAGCATAACTTTTTATTGGGAGTAATAGAACGTGTAACGGAAAGGGTATATACATAGGTACCGGGCACGGCTTCTTTGGATGATATCAAACGATATTGGAATGGTTTTTTAATCCTATCTCTACATTCTCGGAAGTTATGAGAATTTTTAATACATTGATACCAGAACCCGAACTTTTCAAATTGAAATAAACACATCATTCGGAAGAGATTTATCGTGATATTGGCAAGTAACGTGGAAAGTTATTGACCTACGTAGTGCGGTGACACATTTGTTATGATTTGATTTTAAGAAATATATGAAACCGAAAATTTGGTATCAATTCTTTGAGCTGAAACTATGTATATCTAGTGATTCTATACCAGCTGTTATCTTTAGTGTTTGAGGATAGCAATAGGGTTTCTGTTACACTCTGTAGAAATAGGTATTCGAACCGTTTGGGGTTGAAAAACTGGGGTAATGGGGTCCGAGTACCAATTTAGTTTTTCGAGACAACGCCAAGCGGTTGATCGACTCTGCACGTGACCCGAGGCTCCATGTTTGCCCAAAGAATCTGCATCGTCATACAACGTCGTATTGCTGCCAATCCAAAACCTGTATAAATCGATGATCGTCCGTGAACGTACAAATTCAAAGACAAAATATACTTCCACAGTTTTTATTTCGAAACTATTAACCGCAAAGAAAACTCCAGTCCGGATAAACAGGCCATTCCATTAAGAGAATGGTCGGCACAGATGCGGGCCGTAGACTGTTTCATGAGAAAATACTCCAATGAGCTACTAGGTACTGCGCCGTTCGCCCGCGGCTCGCTCAGTCTTCACGGTTCTTTTGTCTGTTCAATTTCAAATAATCCTTTTTTTGCCAGATTTTTAACACTATCAAAGAAGATATAATATTTTGATCAGATATTTTGAATTGTTTCTTATTTATTTAATTTTAACATTTTCAAAATTATGAGAAACAGGACTTTTTAGCCCAGGTGTTTGTAATATCTTGTTTTAAAAGGGTGTCTTTGTAGTTTTATATACGTTCTTCTCCATTGAGGGCTACGTGAGATCTACGTATTAGAATGGGCAAATAGCTTCAACTTTCTGACCGACTCTTTGACAAATCAAAAGTGCCTGTAAATAGTTTAGTTGAAATTAATGTTTTAAGTATTAACGCTATTCTATTTTCCTTTGAAGTTCGTGGCTCATTTTCAGTTCTGACTTCATATCTCCGAATACAAACATTCCTCAAGTCAATACAAAGAAATCTACTGAAGCGAGTCCTCCGACGTTACTCGGCTATGTCGTAAACCTTCGGCTAATTTCGCACTGCAGAATTTCTGCCACTAATAAGTCTTCGTGTTGTTCCAAGGCGGGAGAATTTGCGTTAAATTATAATGCTTATTAACCATCGTTCCCCAGTGTGTCGTAACCTGTCGCAATGAAATGCTCCACTGTAGGTACGTTACTTCATCCAAGTTTCTCGTTGACTTCACTTGAATTATGTATTTGGATACCTAAGTATAGCTTGAGATTTTGATTAATTAAATTCTGAATGCGACATTTTTCTTTGTCTTCGTCTGCTCGTCTAGACAGGGCTTATGAGACTCATTTCATCTTATTTGTATTAAATTCTCTAAAAATTGCAAATTATTTGGTCTCTCGAAAGAAAGGTGTAGCGTACCACGGGCTAGTAGAACCTCTGAATTTTCCGTGTTGAGGTATGAAATGAAATAAACCCCTTTATTTATAAACGTTGCTTAAAGTTATGATTAGTGACTGTTTAACTATACATTTTCGACGTTTAAATGTCTCTTAACTTTAATAAACTTTTATAAATAAAACCCCATATTACTACTAATATTATAAATGCGAAAGTAACTCTGTCTGTCTGTATGTTACGCTTTCACGCCTAAACCGCTAAACCAATCGTCATGAAAAGACATAGGCTACTTTTTTACGCGATGAGACGTCCACGCAGGCGGTATGAGGTCTTTTAAGACACTTACACGTCAATATTTTGTTGGTAAGTATTTTAAAAATTAGATGGCATTTCCTAGCTGACTGATAAATAAATAAATATACTGATCCTTCAGAAGAAATGCTGAAACGAACTCAGAGGTCATGGTCTCTTAAAGTCCAAACATTCTATTAGTAGAATTTAATATGAGTCTAGCAATGCAGTATGATTAGCAAACTTTTTTGTTATGACTCCCGACATCATCTGTTTCAACTAAAAAAAAAAACAATGTCACGATGACAGTTGTTCCAGCTCCAACATATTCACATTAATATTTTTTATATATATTTTATTCAAATGCTAAAATAGATAAATGGAAAATTCAGATAACGTAACCTCAGAAAAACATGTTTCTGGAGATGAAGTTGAGGAGGACCAACGACGCGAACAGGCTACAACGTCAAGGGGAGAAAATAATAGTGCCGTGCAAAATTCGCACAATATGAATGATTTTCAATCCTTAGATTTTAACTCTGCTGATGAAGTAAGGTGAGAATCTTTGTTGTTACACTGAATAAATGCATTGTTATTTTATTTTGAAAATTTTATCGTGTCGCAGGAAACCATCGCTGGGGTTGTCTGGTATAGGGCCGTGGCATTATGATAAGCGATGACCAGTTTAAATGGTAGTGACGCATATTTTCCTCTGACTTATTCTTTTGTCGTCTTTCTCAGCATCATGTTTACCGCTAACAAACCTATTTTCTTCTTTAATTAACCTTACATAATCTTAAATAAAATTTCAGGCAAACAATGAAGGCGGTTTTAACCGGGCAGTTGCCACCGCAACCGTTGACGGAAGAAGCTAATCATGCTCGAGAATATGTCCGAAATAAACCAGAATCGGTCGAAAATACCGAACTAGCGAATGTCCATGGCCACGACCTACGCAGAACTGTTCAACGTCAACTCCAGCAAAACTTGTACCTCAAAATGAAGTCAAATGCAGTCCAAACTTATACAGGAAATGGTTTTAGAACTATGGGGATGAAAAGACGTGGAAGACCAATGAAAGCAGGCCCTTCTAGATCCGCTAAACGACCGAGGAAATCGGTATTGTATATTGGGAAATTATCGAATGTTGTCCAATTTAGGCGCCAGTGGACGCCCGAAAGCGGGTCTGATGCAGACTCGGTATTTTACTAAACGTTTTTGACTCTGTTATCGTTCATTCAGTATTTTTTTAAATATTGAATGTAAAATAAAATTTTATATTTGGATTAAATCGTTTCTTTGTTAATAAATTGTAGGATCCTAGATTTGTTTATCAGCTTAAGTGGAGATCGTTTATGTTCGCCGTGTATCGGTAAGCGGTGCTATCGTATTTCAGCAATCTCTTAGCGGATCGTATCATATCGGAAATTGAATTTCCGATTGGCCCTCGACTGCACAGCAGACTCTGTAATGGATGGTCCCGCGGTCCCTGTTTCGCGGAGTTCATGAGAATGATAGATAGAAATACTTGGAGGCGTATTTCAAACGTTCCGATGTGGAAATTGAGGAATATTGATGTAGTCCCTTCTTCGTTTCTGTTTATTTTGCTTTTTTTGCGAGTAAATGGTATTTATTTTGGCGATTTCAAAGCGGTCGGTTTGGTATTTGACTGTTTATTGAATAAAGATGAGATCATGGTCGAAAAATGATGGGTTTTCACTTAATTTGTTCTCTAAAAGCATCAGTGTTTCACTATCGAAGAATTGATAGTAGTAATCAATTCTTCGAAAGCTGCACACTACAATTTAAATGTTATATACGCTTAAGTGGCAAAACAAGATAGTTGCGTTAAATTCACAACACGTTACAGCTCGGAACGCGTTGTTTGTACATGTTTTGACAGGTAATGTAATATGTAGTGAGAGAAATTGGGTTTGAGTCGAGCAGTATTGACGCTGCCGTCGATATTGATGTTGACATGTTCAAAATAAAACGTGCTGCGTCCTCCAGATAAGCCATTATTTGAACGTGTTTCAGTGGAGCGTGGTTTATATGTAGAAGATATAGACACTGTGCTGGCACTACTCGATTTTTATTCTAAGCGGGTTTTCTATGGAAATACTTCCGACTAAATTATTGTCTCTTTTGTAAATGTAATCGTTGTATTGAGACAAAGACATCCTTTCTTTGTTTTTGTAAATAATCTCGTTATCCTGGAAGATAATTGATATTTGTCTTTTGTTGCTATTCTTTTAGTGGGATTAGTAGAAAAATTTAGCAGAGAAAAATACTTACGATATCCTAGGAGTTTTTGGATGATATTCGAAGTATCCAGAAAATAATCTTGTGCTGTTGTAAGTTGTCCGTACTCGTAACGTAGGGTAGTTTATGCTAATTAGTTTTATTCGTCTTTGGGAATCTGCTGGAAAATAAGCGGGCTCAACTTTGTCAATAGGTCGCAGTCTTTCATTACTCCGCGGTCCCAGCAGTGTAGAAAATGGTAAAGTTTCATTTAGGAAGTTTTTGATTTTGGATACGAACTTAATTCGATTGATATGTTCTTCGTTATTTCATGCCAGTGATAATATTTTTTTTCGAGATTTTGTGTTCTAATTGTTGTGTGTTTTCCTGCCACTATGTTTTTTCTAGTTCAACTCGAATGATTGTATTATCGGTTTAGGTCGATCTTCCTTTTGGAGAAGAGAAACATCTTGCAAATCTTTTATTTAGCTGTTCTTGGTGATTAATGGACTTTTTACTAACCAAATTTCGCTCAATTCAGTATTCTGCTTCAAATAAAACTGTACCTCGGTACTTTATTACGACCAATATGTACTCGTCCTAAGAACCTGCTTACACAATACCAACCCCGACACTTCCGTCGTTCTGTTGACAAGTAGAACTTAACACAGCTTAATAAAGCCGTGCATACATTACAAGAGCTAAGTAAGTAACTTATCGGCCATCTTTCTGTCCCTTGGTACATTTTACAAGGGGAACTACATGCACCTTAGGAACTTGGTCAATCCTGTGGACCCGTTTTGGATCCCTCTCCAATGCAAAACCAACCTTAGTTTTCCGATAGCAAGGTTGCTTTTTGAATCGAAAGAGCCGTTTTTTGTCAAGTACTTCGAGAACATCCCTCCCAAAATTAAGTCCCGGTAGTGAAATGCCCTGTAATAATGAACTATGACCCCTGGCCCTAATCTACGGACCCTGGGTACAAGTTTAAATTGCATCGTCCGACCTAATTTGAACACGTCACGAAATGGACAACGTGTGTTAATCGCTGCTTTTATTTATATCATCACGCTTTGGCCCTTAAGAGGGGTGGCAGAGTGCTTTGATTAGGCTAATTGGAATTTAGTAGATTTTGTTGTTTTCTTGCAAAGGTTCAACTAGAGAGTCATTTACACACAGATATAGCCTACTCTTGTTTTCATAATTATAGTTGTCGCGTTTGAGCGTGGCAATTGCGGTCATTGCCCTTTCCCTAATACAGGGTGTTTGGCAGAACCTTGAACATACGAAAATGGTGGATAGGTTAGTTAATCTGCTACTTACTCAGCCCTAATTTATTTGGCCCTGGCCCCTTGGATTAAAAAAAAACATTTCTTTCTTCTAGTTTCACTATTTTCTTAACTCTAAAGTGTAATTTTTATTAAAAATGGGTAAAACGGGCAATTTAAAAAAAAATCTTTAATGTTGGCAGATAATTATAAAATTATTGCTTTATTCAGATGTTAGCTAGAAAAAAGTTATGAGTCCTCAAACTTACAGAAAGATGTAAAAAATACTGAAATCTTAATTTCAACTTGCATTTAAAAAAAAAATCCCGGGGGCCAGGGCCAAATAAATTAGGACTGAGTAAGTAGAAGATGACCCCACCTATCCACCATTTTCGTATGTTCAACGTTCTGCCAAACAGCCTGTATATCTCTGTATGAACCCAAACAATAAACTATGTATGGTTTTTCGTTATTGGAACAAGTTGAAGATCACGATAGATGTTGATTAAAGAAGCTAACTTTATTCCCGTTTTTTTTAAATAAAAAATACTAGTTTTAGGTAGGTCAATGACCCCTATTGCCATGCTAAAATGCGACGACTATAGCGATTCATTCTTCGAAAGTAAACATTGTTTGTCTTTGTTTTACTAATTTGTTTCATAATAATAAATTATCAACTGCCAAAGTTACCAATTATTATTTTGGTGAATAAGATACCGACCGACGCGTGTCGAGTGCAAATACTAACGATATTTTGATAGGCACATTCTTAGGGCCTGCCCCCACTAACGGCACGGCACGGCAAGGGATTTTTATGCCACGAATAGGAATATAATATAAATTTTAAAACAATAAAATTCAAATTTAAATGATGATGCCCAAGGACGTCACGGCATGCCTGAGGATACCACGGCATCGTTGCCGTTGAAATTTCAATTTTACAATTAAATTTTATTTCTATTCGTGGCTTAAAAATCCCTTGCCGTGGCGTAGTCGACATTCATACATCACACGGACGTAATAAAATCGCGGCTGTATTTTATCGTGCATTGGATTTTCAACTCTCTGTGTTGAACCGAGCATTGAGAATCTAAGAGAGTGGATCTCAACGCGTCGAAAATACACACTGTTCGATTTTCAACTCTCGGCGCTTACCAGTGCGTTCAAGATCCAGTGCACGAAAAAATCCCCAAAGTGGAAAAGTGGACTTATTGGTGAAGAAGAAACACAGACTTGTCGTATGAACGTAGGGTTCAACCTAAATGCAAACAACCTTTCGCCTTAAATTGGTTATTTTGTATCAATTTAAAACATTTGACGTTTCTATTTATTTTATTTTGGCGGCGCTTTACTTAGGGTGCCTACCTAAAGTCGCCGCTTGGACTTGGGGTCGACGACAGCGCCGGCAGCGATCAGCAGATTTTCATTTTTGAATACATTGCTTGCAAGAGTTGTAAAATATATACATATATGTGTGTGTGTTTGGGAGGGGCTTGTGGTTAAATAACAATAGCTGCACGGGTCGATCGACCAGGTTAAGCTACGCTTGCCGCGGTTGGACCGTGGATGGATGACCATCTTTACATACCAAGACCTCGGAAAGCACGTTTAGCCCTTGGTCCCGGCTGTCATTTGTGGATCTTTGACAGTCGTTACGGGTCGTCAGAAGCCCGAAAGTCTGACAACCAGTCTTACCAAGGGGTATCGTATTACCCAGTAACTGGGTTATGGAGGTCAGATAGGCAGTCGCTCCATGTAAAGTACTGGTGTTCAGCTGCATCCGGTTAGACTGGAAGCCGACCCCAACATAGTTGGGAAAAGGCTAGGCAGATGATGATATAAATATATGTGTTTAATCTCAAATAATGTCTCATTTATTTGTTCTCACAGCATAGTGTACAAAAATCGGTTGTCTGTAAAGTCGGTTTACTGATGATAGTTGAACGTGATAACGTCATAAGATAATACTATTGTTTATTATTGTATTATTGAATAGCAGCTGTCCACGCAGACGCATCGCTTACTCAAGTAGGAGAGAGACTGATGTCGAACGCTGCTGAACGCGGAGGCCGATTGTGCCTCTTTGTCGCTCGTTCCGCGTTCTCGCTTGCACTTGAAGCCTTAAATGGAACGCCTCAGAGCGAGGTAACGCCGCATGAGTCATGTTTTTTCGTGCGTGCAGCCGGCTCCATCGAATTATAAGACGTTGTCACGTCAAAAATGCAAAAAAATAAATAAAGGTACAGTATCGAGAATTACTAGCCCTATCCCCTGTCTTTGTTTTCGGAAGGGTTTCCTTTACACCCTGTGTACTGACGATCTTTGGTGAGGACTATTCTTACATTATACTTCCCTCTTACAGAAAATGCAACCAACAGTCTTACCTACTAAAGACTGCACACTATTAAAAAACTTCAAAACTCTGTATTTACCCTTTACTGAGCTCGTATTAATAATGAATTAATTAATGCATCGCCTCGCAAGTTCCGAGACGGGGCTGCGAACTTGTCTCCTTCGGGACTAGAGATGGGTCGTCGACGTATTTGGCGTCGACGCAACTAGACCGTCCATTTTCGTTTATCGACTAGTCGATCAACTAGTCGAATTCGTCGACTAGTTTACGCGTTAACTTAATAAACTTTGCGACGTCGTCTACGGCAGTCGACGACGCCGACGCGGACGGCGTGAACGTAGGCGGTAGACGTCTCATCTCTCGCGGACTGTACCTATTCATTTGAACTTCCCTTCATACTTTTTCAGGCTTAGGACCATAATAGGAGAGTAATATATCGGGTGCTTAGGACTGGCTGAATACTGAATAGAGTTAATTATAAAGTCGTATTCACTATACCTGTGTCCCAGCAGTGGGAACATTATAGGCTGATGATGATGATGGTGATGATGATGATGCACTATTCTGGCTTAGTTCAATTGATTTTATGTACATTAATTATTATTTTGTTAAATATTTACAAATTCAAAAATCAAAACAACATGAAAACACACACAGTTTGTTTAAACAAATACAAACCGGCTGGTCTCGCATCGCCCGACCAGTCCATCGCCTTCCTCTTCGCACACGCGAAACTACTATATCTGCATACTTTCCTTCCCATGACAATAATAAAATAATAAATATTCGACCCGTACAATTATCAACTCCCTCATATTAGATTTAAAGTTCAAATTTGTTTGCACGATTATTTTATTTCCAAGGGCGCACGGACGATTCTCGTCTACGTTTCAGTTACGCCGTCAGAGGCGTCTACAGGATTCGACTAGTCCATTGATTAACGGTGAACCGTCGCATCGTCGACTCGTTCACAACTTGTCGCGTTCCGTGTTTCGGCGTCTAGCGTCTACGGATTCGACTAGTCCATCGATTAACGGTGAACCGTCGACTCGTTCACTGTACGTCGACGGTCGAATTAACTAGTTCGTTCATTCAACGCCCATCGCTATTCGGGACCGGGGCTCCGGTATGTGTTCAGGGCTCCTGCACATGTGTACTGTGTTGTGTAGTTGTGTTCTCGCGGCTACGGTGTGTGTTGTGTTTCTCAATGTATGTGATTATGTGCGAGGTTGTGTGTGTATCGTGGAGTGGTTTGAGAAATGTATGGGATTTTAATTATGCATGATTCGATTTCTGTAAGTAGGTTTGTACAATCATATGTTATGTTTAAAACTAGACGAGGTCGAGGTTTTCTATCTGACTACTCTGAGAAGAAAGGCCGAAACAAACTCACGAGGTCACAGTGTTTTTAGGGTTCCGTATCTCAAAAGGAATAACCGGAACCCTAATAGGACCACTTTGTTGTCCGTCTATCTGTCTGTCAAGACTCTTTCTCAGGAACGCGTGGAGCTATCAAGCAGAAATTCATAGCAAATACTCAGGTCTACTGTCCCTTGGAGCTGTGAAAAAAAAAAACAAACTTGTAAGCCTACGCATTCAAAAGACCGCCGTTTATGCTGCATAAACATGCTGCAAATTTTCGACACTCGCAAGGGAATCAAAACCTACAGGGTATTTCCCATGAACTCAGAATCTTGCAATTTGGTACAGACAGCTGCACAGAAAACTCATCCCCTACAAAGGCGACATGCTTTTGTAGGGGATGAGTTTTCTGTGGAGATAAAGGATAAAGGAAAAATTGCGAAAAGCATAATTTTTTAGTTACATCATAGGCATACCAAATAAAAATATTTTTAATAATTTTAAACTTACTTACCACTTTGCAATAAAAATACCATAACTTTTACTTAAATACCTACAGGGTTGTACGGAATCATCGGTACGCGAGTCCGACTCGCACTTTGCCGCTTTTTTTAAAGGTCAGCCATAAACTTGGTCAGATAATTGTGTTCTAACATCGATTATTTTACTATGCGAAATGTGCCTTTATGACCAAGTCGTAAGTATATAGATACATATGAAGGTAAATCATTTTTAACAGCTTTGAGTCTGACTTCTGCCGATGTAAAAAGTTCAACTGTTACTTCTACAACTTTTCGAACTTCGCTGCATCAAGATTCAAGACGTTGCTTGGTTGTAATAGGTAAGTATTAGGTATCGTCTTCGTCATTTGGCAACTGATTTCAACCCGCTGCTCCAGTTCTTTCGAGTAGTTACCTAATTTGCATTACACTTAAACACTTCGTCTTTACAAATACCAGAGGCTTTTAGCAACACGCCTGAAGCAATACCCAGCTGTAAACACCAAGACAAGACTAAATAGCCTAGACCAAATTTCCCAACACAAACTACGCAATTACACAGAACATGACACACGGCTAGACATCAAGCTATACATTTCCAGTTTACGCTGATCTCGCAGTGTACGGAAATCCTATACAACGCGAGATCAACTTATACTGGAAATTTATAGCTTGATGTGTAGCCGTGTATGTACGTACCACTTACGCAGCGTTTGTTTTAGCAAATTAATTCAACACAAAATCAACTCTTCCACAATATGCAATTGTTAAATCCCTTTTGTTCCGGTTAAACGGGTGAATGATCTTTGCAAAGGACTATTGATGCAGTATACAAATAAGTGTAACGTCTGCATGAAGAAAAAAAACAAAACAAAATCACGCCTATATTCTTCGACGGGGATAATAATAAGCATTACTGTTTATCCTACTGATATAGTTTATGTGAAAGTTTAAATGTTTGTTACCCAATCACGTAAAAACGGCCGCACAGACTTGGATGAAATTATGCCCACAGTGAGTTTATAACCAGCAGATTTATCACGAGCACCAATTTGTCGACGGAAGAATAGACCTGACTATTAACTAAATGATGTTCAATAGGAGAAGATAGCTATGTTGTTCTATTAATTATCACAGTTATGCGTTCTAAACGAATCATGATTTTGTAGATAATCGAATAATGCTTTGTGGCCGTCAAGTAGAAAGTTTGTTGTCAGTGTGATTTTGACAGTTTGGGAAGAAATATTCTTCTGAAGTAGTCTGTCTACCTTTATAAGGACTTAGATAAAGATCGTTAGAAACAATAGACTAAATGATAGATTGTAGAAGGATATCTATGGTTTTTTTTAGGTTGGTAAATCATCATATAACTTCTCCCGCTCTGGGTGGAGCAGGAGGGCGTGTCAGACTTTTACTGACTAAAACCCACCCGTGTTCCCTCAGTTATCTGTGTGCCAGGGCCGACGGTATCTCTTTCGAACAACCCGCACCCCTGGCAGGCATCGGCTCTTGCGTACCCCACCAGTTGTTGCTGTCAACTCTGACGGCGCGCGTGGAAACAACACGGCGTCGAACGGGGATTTTTTTTTTTGTGGCCCCACCCCCTGCCTGTTTTCGGCCGCAGGGGATAGGGAGAGCGGCCAACGCTAACGGTGGCGGCCCCGTCCAGGCCACGGAAAGGAAGAGCGCTACTCAGAAGTACTGCTCCTCCGCCGCAACCTGTAACCCTCAGCCGCGATGCCTCCCATTCGACATCGCGGCCCGCCTCAGTCGTGGTGCCCCTTGAAAAAGCACTGTCTGTTCTTCGTAGAAATAGAAAACCTCATGCTAAGCCTGCTGATTGACACAGGTTTTTAATTTTGTTCCAGTAGTACAGAGGCCAGCGCATCAAGCTACCCCAATCTGTCAAATTTCTTTGATAGTTTTTCAACTTTATTACAAAGGAATAAGGTTTATGTTAAAATTTGACAGTTTTGGATAGCTTGACCTGCTGGCGACTGTACGTTCCTATGGGATAATTCCCCGGGCGAAACCGCTGGCAAAAGCTGGTGGGTTATAAATCCCGGTCATCAAACCAATCCGACTTTCGGATTGCTTGCGAAAACCCATAGAAAACTATTTAGACTACATCCGGGCATCAAACTCAAAAACTCACATTCAAGAGTCACAGACCCACTGAGTCGGTCTCCTATTATAAATCACCCCTAAAAAGCCCAGTTTACAACCAACACTACTATCCTATTTTCCTGTTCCACAAAAAAACAACAATTCCCTCTCTCCCTTCAAACTATTAAACGATCCGTCGGCAGCAGGATTTACGTCTGATTGTCTTCCTTATTACAAAAAAAATATATCCCCTGCCTTACGTCGGGTAATCAGTTACCATGGGCCACCGTAAAAAATATTCCATCATGCCAAATAAGGCTATTTACTCAATATAGCCATAGAAGACTTTTTCACGGTATGAAAAATTGTTTACGGCGATGGCGACACGCTCGCGACTTAGGGTTCCGTTGTAAAAAACCCTAATTTCCGTGCACCCTTTCATTTATAACCCGGCAATCTGGAGGCCCTGTAGCTTATTTATAGGGGTCTCGGCCATTTGATGGGTGGGAGTCAGAATGTGTAATGATAAAGGTTGTAAAAAATTGGGTAGACTTGCGATTTTGGGTCGCGATTTTTTTTTGTTGTAAATAACGATTTGCGTGCTGTCCATTCAATTGTTCACTAGCTTTTAACGGCTTTTTACCTCCCGTCTTGCCCGTCACCTGCACACGTGAGGACCTAATGGCTGCGTCAGCAAACGGTGTTCGCGTTGCTGAATTTTCGGCTAAACAATAAATCAATATACATATTTCTTCGTGGCATTTGTGCCATCGACACGCTGATAAGGAGAACTGTACGTAATTGAAAACTATGAAAACTGGACATTCATAATAATGGATTTTAAACAGTTTTGATTTTGCTGCATTTACACAGGCCAATATTTCGTAAGCGTGTAGACCTCTATCCCAAAAATCTGTAGACTGTATATTGTTAGATTTACTAGATGTAGCCATAGGTAGTGTGTGTCAAACCCGCACTAAACTACTCGAGAAGTTGAGCAAATACGAGACTGTAGAAGGCCCGCTTCGTGCAACCTCGGCTCATCGCGAGCGGATTTCGATCGTTGTCGGTTTTTGCGCCTGAGTCAAAAGAAAAGACTGGAAGCGTCCTGTAGTTCTCATTATGAGTGTATAGTTACGTACTTCGGACTTAAATATACACTGCAATATCGACCAGTACTTCGTCGAAGCAACTTCACGAGCAGGTGCCGCAAATAGGCAAACGTAAGGTAGGACGCCCTCAGGCTTGGTAGAGTGACGATCTTCGCAGGGTAGCAGCTGGATGACGGTTGCCGAGAATCGACCCGAATGGCGTGCATTTCTAGAGGCCCATGTCCAAGCAGTAGACTACTGTAGGCTAATGTTAAAGTAGTGCAGGTTTAAGATTTTCTTAGTAGCAACGACAAACTAGTCTCCCGTCTGCTCTCCCCACAACGCCCGCTGCATCTTCATGTAGAAGCAACTTTACGAGTGTTAGTTTGGCTGTTTGGCCGTCTCGATGATATGTTATCATCGTTCGCTATTTTTGATGCGCCGTCCCTAAACCCGGCACCCCTATCTAACCCGGTATTGTGTCGCGACTCATAGATAACCCTTGTAAGTGGTTCTTTTCGTCACGTCACAACGAAGATTCTGACGAAGAATGGATTCGGTTTTATGATTTTGTGTTGAGAATAGTAAAGTCGTAAACTGTATGGCTGAAGAATGTGGAGAAGGTAGTTGAGGTATGGATTTTTGCTTCTATACAAGACTAGCTTCTGTCTGCACCTTCGTCAGCTTGATAATTCTTGGTTTAACATCAAATGTTCTATGACACTCGGCAGTATTTTAGTTTCCCATTAGTGAAATATTCGGAGGAATCGGATCAGTAGTTCCGAAGATTATGTTACTCCCTATGTATAAACTCACATACCTCTGTTTAAAGATAAGTTATGGAAATGTGAATCACATCATCAAGGCAATCAGGGACCGTGACAAACAGCTACAATAAATTAATGGGAGGGGGAACTAAAATAGTCATGAGGGGCTACCCAATTGGATACTACAGCTTACGTAAATGGTGTAGTGTGAAATGATCATCAGACACCGGGAACGAATTCAGACTCCCTGACAGTTCGGAAGACCCGATACCAGTCAATCCGACTTCGGAACCCCTGCAGCAGTGTAACGAGGCTGCTATTTGGAATATCACAAGAATAAAATCGTTTGCGAATCTTTTCATCCATTCCGAAAGTAAAAATCCTCGATGAATTTTAAAGCCATTCCTCACAATGGCTAAGCTGGACTTATTAAGTCAACTTTTCCCTTTTTCGCAACAATATATTAAGTGGAACCTTTTCGCGAAATCCGTTCAAATTACTCGCGCCCCGTATCCAGGGGGAAGGGGGGTTGCCCCACGTATTAAAGAAGGGATTTTAATTATATTTGGACTTTAAAAAAGTGGCCTCGCAAAGTGATTGCAGCGGGTTTTAAAGAACTTGCTGATTTTTTAAATGAGCTCGTTCTTTATTGCGTTTGTGGGGTGTGTTTGGTAAATAAGGTGTTGAAATTAATGTTTTATTCTTCCAATATTATTTTAAAATGCATATTTCTAAGTTATTCTAGACGCCTCCGACCTACCAGAAAGGAATATCGCCACTTCCGGGCACTAAAATTGGCAGGCAGTAATTTAGCACATTGGCTTGTCGCAAACCATCAAACAAATAATAATTAGAAGTAGATACTATTATGTCCTGTTTCTACGCAATAAGAATATAAGGTCTTATCAATTCTCATGTCTTTTCTTGTAGACAGAAATGAGAAAAGCGTCTCTGAGAGGGAGGCCTCTTCTATTCCTACAACACTACATGACAAAATCTTCATTATTTATCTACATCAAAACCTTGCTGTCGTATCGTGGGTCGTACAAAATGTCTTTTATAACGCCTCACTGTCAGAGGGTAAGCAGATATGACAGGTCAGATAAGGCTCGGACAGACGGGTTCAAGATAATGTCACTTTGGTCCAGTTTTGTCTTTTGTTGATATGTCGGGGAACTTTTTTTGGTATTTTGTTGTAATGTTATTTAGGTGAAGTTAAGGGTCATTTGATAGAGCTTTCAGTTCAACGTTATTGTTTCGAACCAAGCATATTAACCACGTAAGTTATATTATTTTCTCAAGTGTAGTGTGTAGTGTGAACTATAGAATTTTTTGTAGGTTCGAGTATTTTTGAATCCTAGATTTATATCTGTAAACGCACTCCCGGTTTAAACACAGTAGAAACTGTAAAGAGAAACCGTGGGAAGGGTCTAAGATCTGTCTTCACTTTTTGTTAATTTTTCGTCTTTCATTTGACATATCGTTGAAACGTTCAACAAAAAATGAATTAAAAGTGAATTTCTCGCGTGAGGGTGAAAAACGCCCGCAAATAGAAAACCTACAGAAAATAAAATATTATTTAAAAGCGTTGATCCGCCCGTTTCGTGGGAATCGACTAATAAGTACTTTGAACAATTCTACTCTCCGTTTTTTAACTATCATTATTTTAACAGTTCAACAGTTACAAAGGGCAAAAAACACTATGCACATTCCACCAAACAACGCATTTTTCAACCTCACCTCTGACATATTTACTGCAACTTTATCCACCCCTTTCTCATTCAACTTTACCTACCACAAAATCATTATTCATAGAGTTACTTTTATCGTAACAACAAACTATGGCAGTGTTCTTGAAGAAGTTTAATCACATATACAAACTGTTATGATTAAGTTCATTGCTTGTTGTGTATCTTTCTGCTGAGTCGATTTAATTCTCGATAATTTGAAGGAAAACTAGCTAAGTTAGTTGCTTAGGTTAAGTTGGGCAAGTATGGTTGTTACTTGCTACGTTTTGTAAGAAAACTATTAGCTTTGAGATTTATGTGTAAGAATCACAGCAGTTTTCTTTACTGGTTCAGTTGACGAAATGTCTTGATTAGGCTTTTTTTTAATGCCTTATGGATTCGAATGTTTGCTTCAAAGGTTAAAGTGGCGTACTTGTTCGAAACAATTTTATATAACACGTTACCTACATATATAAACCCACATCTTCTTTCCATCGGGGAAGGCAGAGACTACAGAAAGACACCTGTGGCTGTTACGTAAGGATCGTATGAGAGGAGTATGTTAGCATACTCCTCTTACGCATTTTTGCTTTTGCATTGCTACAAACGAAGAGTGTGTCTTCAGAAAAGTCAGCTTAGTACTCGCGCCTGACCAAGACACACCATCACGAATAAGGTCACTATATATATGTTCTTCTTGGGCGTCCCGGCGTTTCACGTCACATTTCCTTGCAAATACCTTTTGCCAGTTGTCGTTTTTAACCCTCGACGCAAAAACGACGGGGTGTTTGACGTGTCTGTGTGTGTGTCTGTCTGAGGCAACGTAGCTCCCGAACGGATGAACCGATTTTGTTTTTTTTTGTTTGAAAGGTGTATTAGTCGGGAGTGTTCTTAGACATGTTTCATCAAAATCGGTTCAGCCGTTTGAAGATTATCAGCTCTTTTCTGGTTGATGAAATGATTTGAGCATCTTCCACGGGGCTGATCAGCTCGAAATTTTGTATTCTATTACTTCAATGATATTAGACGAACAAGGTAACATTGAAATGATGCTGGAGTAACACCTGAAATTTCCAGGATGTCCAAGTTACTCACCAACAAACAGCAAAAGTATCGTGTTTGGGCTCATTGAAAAAGTCTTAATACATAGATTATAGATAAAGTGATCAGGACGAGGAATGAGGATAAATTAGTAACAAACTTTACTGTGGGAAAAATACCTACGCAACGATGCGCAGATTTAAGCGAGCAAGACATTAAGTTTAAAAAGCAGGAAATAAAAATCAAATTTAAAATTTAAAAAACCCCCGACCGTCTAGCCGAATAGCCGTCCCCCGCCTTTACAATGCCTTGATCAAAATATTACCTTCATCTTAAAAGGCCTATAAATATTATTATTTTTACTTTTTAGGGTTTTTGTTAGGGTCGGGGGTCTTTTATATTTTTAATTTAATTTTTTATATGTAGACAGTTATCGTATCTAGTGTTCTAGCTGTATAAGTTCTCCTGTGCCGTAGGGGCGTTATGGGCTGGGACGGAAAATTACAAATAACTCAATACAGTCAAACTCTATTCAGCAAATAAAATGTAAAAAATAACGTGATAATGACTCTTAACTAATTAGTTCCTCATGTTGTTTTTGTTAACACAGACCGCCTCGCTGCTGTGGTTGCTGAGCTTGAGGTCGTGGGTTCCATTCTCCGATCGGTTATAGGGTTTTTTTTTTTTTTTGGTTGGGAAATCATCAAATAACTTCTCCCGCTCTGGGTGGAGCAGGAGGGCGTGTCAGACTTTTACTGACTAAAACCCACCCGTGTTCCTTCAGTAGCCCGTATGCCAGGGGCTGTGGTGTCTCTTTCGAACAAACCCGCACCCCTGGCAGATCGGTTATAGGGTTCAGGTGCGTTATTTGGTTTTTCATCAAGAATTTCTCAGTAGTTGCCAGGAGTCTGAATTTGTGCCCGGTTGATGGCATTAGGCTCGCCCCCTGTCACATGGGGTGTAAACATAACTGGCAGAATGTGGAGGTACTATAGGCACACCTCTGCGTTACCTAAGAACCCATAAGGGATTACTCACACTTATTCAGCTCTGTTCAGCTTTTGTCCATAGGAAACAACGATTTTGTATAGAGTCCGTTCAGCTTTCCGCGGCTGAACGCATGCGTTCGGAGAAAAACTGAACAGAGCTGAATAAGTGTGAGTAGTCCGTAAAATATCATAAAGTTTTATATCCAGTCGAAATAATATAGCAAAATTGCAAGAAAGAATTCATAAATTCCAATTATCTTGCGTTTTAATAACCTTTCCTATCTACTTTTATCCTTCCCGGGATTAAAATTAGCTGCAACAAAATACTTTTAAACCAAAGGATTTTCTTAACTTAGCAACTATCAAAGAGAATATCTGAATGTAAAAATATAGCTTAAAAGAAAAGATTAAGTTAGTGAAATCTCTTCATTACTGCTATTAGATTTGAATCTATTTTCCTTTTAATAAGATCAAAAGATTCAAAGAGAAGGTATCTTCTTGGATGCATTTTAAATAGTTTCCTG
Organism: Polymixis flavicincta; assembly: GCA_949987655.1. Lineage (NCBI taxonomy): Eukaryota > Metazoa > Arthropoda > Insecta > Lepidoptera > Noctuidae > Polymixis > Polymixis flavicincta. Next base: position 18,101,789 of record OX465184.1, read on the forward strand.
GATGTTTGCATGGGAATTGTTTGTTCTTTCGAGTGAAAAGAAGTGTATTTCTTTTTTGAGCGTTTTGATGTTTAAAATCCGAGCAGATGTACTGTATTTCGACTAAGCTCTGACATGAAGTAGGTATAGTTTTATATATGAGACTCATATTTTTTACAAGTTTCTTTAAACTTGCAGTGTATGTTTGTTCTAGTCAATTCGTGCAACTGAATTCAAAAGCAGTTATCCTCAACCGATCATGCTGATTTTGTATACGCGTTTAGTTTGAATGACAATGCATGGTTAGCTATGTGACGTCATTGTAAGTCTAATATGGCGGATGGACTAGTTATTTGCACTTACATGATATGGGTATCAATTGAAAGGTATTGCACAAAAAATACGGTTTTTTTCTCGTATTTTTCTTAGCAAAATTAGTTAAATTTTTTGTACCTAAGGTACGGACTGTATCAGTAATTTTCCTGAATTTTGCAGGCCAATAGGCTACATACCTTCAGCTAGATGGGTCATCGAACTACTTGCTAATCAATAACAAAGAAAAAGGTCTGCATAATTGTGCTTTGAAAACTATCATGTTTGTACGGTTGTCACCATACGTCTTTTACTGATTGATAATGGTGCTCCTGGTTTCAAGGTTAAGCAACCCTTGACGAGGTCGGTCTGTGGATGGGTGACCATTAATTCCATACCGGGACTCCTTCGTGCCGTTTTGGTCTCGGCTGTCGTACGTAGATCTTTGGCAGTCATTACTGGTCGTCAGAGGACTATGAATCTGACAACGAGCCTTGCCAAAGAGTATCGTAATACCAAGGTTACTGGCCTATGGAGGTCAGATAGGCAGTCTAAAATACTGGTATTCAGCTGCATCCGGTTAGACTGGAAGCTGACCCCAACATAGTTGGGGAAAAGGCTAGGCAGATGACTGATGATGATTGTTTTGGAGTAAAACTATGTGTTTCGCTTGATACGTGTGTTGAGTCCACAAACATCCCAAATGATGATGAGGTATCGAGGCAGAGCAGTTGGTGGTGGCTCAGTAGCAGCGGCCCTGACTTACTAGTTGTAGGTTGTGGGATCAAACCCAGGCCGGCGCTTTACTTACTGTAAATTACAACACCTCTGCTCTCAAAACGGTGAAGGAAAACCGTGGCCGAGGCCTTCGTGGTAGATTTCCTCGCGAAGAGAGGAATGCCCAAGTCCTAACAGTGGGAACATTATTGGCTGATTATTATAATGCGGTGCTGCTAATTATTATATGACTGAACTGAATATGATGTAAATGAAAGGAAATTTTAATTAATATCTATTCAGTTTTGATGTTAGTGCAAATATACAACGTGTCACGTAAAGGGTAATATCTGGATGACCGAGCGGGGCCCGGTTTTTTGTTTGTTTGACGTTTTCTAAAAATGAAACCTAGCTAGATGGATTTATCGCCTTCGAAAACCCCTGCGTACTAAATTTCATGAAAATCGTTGGAGCCGTTTCAGAGATTCAGATTTCGCTCGGTTTTTTGTTTGTTTGTCGTTTTCTAAAAATGAAACCTAGCTAGATCGATTTATCGCCTTCGAAAACCCCTGCATACAACATTTCATGAAAATCGTTGGAGCCGTTTCCGAGATTCAAACTATATATAAATACAAGAATTGAATTGCTCGTTTAAAGGTATTAGATATACACATCAAGGGCACGGCTTCCTTGGATGATTTCAACCGATATTGGAAGGGTTGTTTAATCCTATCTCCACATGTTCGGAAGCTATGAGAATTTTTAATACAATGGTACCAGAAACCGAACTTTTCAAGGTGAAATAAACACATCACTCAGAAGAGATTAACGTGATCTCAATTGGCAAGTAACGTGGAAAGTTATTGACCTACGTAGTGTGGTGACACGTTTCTTATGATTTGAATTTAAGACATATATGAAACCGAAAATTTGGTAATTGATACCAAATTTTCGGTTTCATATATGTCTTAGAGCATTTTATTTTGAACTGAAACTATGTATAGTGATCCTATATCTTTAGTGCTTAAGGATAGCAATATGTGTTTTGTCACATAATGTATATGCAATGTGCATTGTTCAATGGCGATTCTCATATAAAATCCGTCACATGTCTTGCGACTGTGTCTGTTATGCCACTAAGCTGGTATGTCAGTAGATACAAAAGTGAAGGTATAAAAGAAAGTAAGCATCTAACAATGAAAGTTATTTTATACTCTCGAGGCGTGATTGTGTTGTGTGTCCAGCGTCAATTAATTATCGTCTTGGACGCTTGTCGTGTGTTCACGACGCGTTGGTAGTAATGGACACTGGTAGATGACATTCTTTGATTGTTATAGCGTATGATTTTTCCTTTGCCTGTCTTATTTTGTAAACAAAAATAATGTACTGATTTCAACACATTAAATTTGTGTTGAAATGGTTAGCTGCAATTAAAAAAACTTTTTAATAAAAAAATTAAACCGCCGAAAAACCGAAAAGTAAAAAATAATAAACCTGTTTTGTCCAACCCCAATAACTAAGTTCGGAAGGCGGTGACATATAATTAAATACATATCCAAAGTCACCGACTTCCGAACTTAGTTATTGGGGTTGGACAAAGCAGGTTTATTATTTTTTACTTTTCGGTTTTTCGGCGGTTTAATTTTTTTATTAAAAAGTTTTATATAATAATTTTTTGTGCCTATAATCTACTAATTACTACATGCTTAATTTTTGATTACTTTTTTTGTAATACACAACTCAGTATTAAAATATGTGAGTTAACAATCAATCATCCCCTGTTATCTTATCCTTAGGGTTGGAATTTTTCTTCAAAATTTATATGGGACCAACTTCGGGGTATACCCTTTCCAATAAAAAAAGAATTATCAAAATTGGACTACTCTGGAAAAAGTTATGCGTGGTCATACATAAAAAAAAAATATACGCGTCGAATTGAGTAACCTCCTCCGTTTTTTCGTCGGTTCAAAAAATGGTAAAAAGATTTCTTTGGGATATTTTTTTTACACTTAGGCGTTGATTTTGTTAATCAAATGAAATCAATTTCGAAGTATATAGGTACCCTTTCCAATAAAGAGAATTTTCAAAATCGGACTAGTGAGTTAAAAAAATTGTGTTCTTACACAAAAAAAAATATGCGAGGAATTCAGAATTGCCTCCTATTTTTTGTCAGTTAAAAAAAGGAAAATCATTTTGATGAAATAAGTATAACAAACAGAGAAAAATTATAATATAGATACAAAGAGTACCTACAGTAGATATCGTGTTAGTTTGCCAAATACGATATTTTACTGTAGGCGTTTCAATTCGACAAGCAATCTACAGGGCGATTAGGCGGCTAAACGAGTCGTATTGCGAGAATCAGTGGTGATTCGTTTGTGAACACATAATACTATGTGCCTGAATGTCTTAATTCAAGCAAAAAAATCAACTTGAGTTTTTCAGGTTCTGTATACTTAGTTACTTTAATTAAATAAAAATATAAGCAGAGTTATAAAACAAATTAGGTAGCTGTGCCCGGGGCTTGGCCTGTGTGGATCTTGGAAAATATCGTACGGGAACGTGTTACCGGAGCAAAAGCCTCAAATATCCCTCTTTATAAGATCAGCTACTTATCTGCCAGTGGAAATCCCGTCAAAATAAGTCCAGTCGGTTCGGCGTTTAGCCGGAACAAACAGACAGAAATTTATTTTTATTTTTTATAATACCGTAAGTATTTACTTTCAGAGTACTTACTTACTTTTTATGAGAACTGTTCTTTTGACACTACAAACAGACACTTAAATTTTATTAATTTGTATGGATAGATTAATGCTATATGTGACTGGGGTATTTTTGGGAAACTTCGGATATACCTACTTACGGATTAGCAGTCGACTGCTAAGCTTGACCCGCCTTTCTATTACATACATTCCATCATGCTTCTGTCGCCCGGAAGGTATACGGCAGAGGTGTATCTATAGCGGCACCCAAATTAAGCCAGTAAATATTTAATTCTCATGTAGGTAATACGGGGCGAGTTTATTGTCATCAACCGATAAATTTCTGATGATAATCCAATAACACAGCCTAACCAGGGAATCGAACCCAACTCCTCATGCTCAGCAGTAGCGCTTGTAACCTTTGGACCAACGAGACAGCCTTTCTATAAACAATTGTTTACACATGATTGCTTATCAGAATCAAATACATTAAGAGATATCTCATTTGTCTGAATCCCGCACATCCGGCCACCGCATGAAGCATTAAGATAACACACACAAAGCTAATTGATGAGATTCAATAGAAAACAATAACGCACCATATCTTGATTTACTGGTATACTTAACGACCTTTGAGCATGAATAAGACAAGGTACTCTGCTAATTAAAGTCTTTGGCAAGACTCCTTATGTCTGCTCATAAACAGGCACCGTGGTCCCACACACGGTGAAGCCAAGATGAATCCAACGGTGGGGCCGCTCGTGAGGGCTTTTGCCTCAAAGCCGACGACGTAGCGGCCAAAAAGTAGGATGTCGATGTCGAATGGGAGGCATCGCGCCTGAGGGTTACGGGCTGCGGCGGAGGAGGAGTGCCGGTACTTTTGAGTAGCGCTCTTCCCTTCCGTGGCCTGGACGGGGCCGCCACCGTTTGATGGCGGACGCGGTGGGGCTGCAGGGGAAGAGGAGTCCGGTATAGCGCTGGCCGCTCTCCTTATCCCCTGCGGCCGAAAAGTGGTAGGCGACGGGGCCACTGTGTTGACCCGTCGCAGGGTGTCCGAGGGGTTCGCAAGGGCCGATGCCTGCCAGGGGTGCGGGTTTTTCGAAAGAGATACCGCCGCCCCTGGCACACGGGCAACTGAGGGAACACGGGTGGGTTTTAGTCAGTAAAACTCTGACACGCCCTCCTGCTCTACCCAGCAGGAGAAGTCATTTGATGAATCCCCAACAAAAAAAAAAAGCCTGTATCAGGAACAGAGCCCTTGCTAACGGCGGCCAATGATCCAGCGAGAGAAGCCTACTAATGATGCGAGCCGTGTCCAGAATTATCGCTTTTTGAATCAACTATTTGATCCATAAATAAATAAATAAATTAAACCATAAGACAAAATATTGCCTTTATTACAACTATTGTAAAATGTATTGTTGTTTACTTTCTTATGTACACATTTTACGTTACGTGTACATAGTGTGACTGCCTATTTCTCTATTTATTATGTTCCGTGTGGTGCCGGACGTAAAGAATATCACCATCCCATTTCTTCCCGTGGGTGTCGTAGAAGGCGACTAAGGGATTTTCTAGAGAATGGGCAGCGGCGTTTTCTATGTATTTTACCATCATACTGCGATCGCCAACCCGCCTTCTAAGCGTGGCGATTATGACAAATCCCCCCAAATGGGGAGGCCCATGTCCAGCAGACGTCTTTCGGTTGAAATGATGATGATGAAATTTTACTACCCCTTAAAATTAATGCGTGGTCAATCAATGTAAATACACCAGCTGGAGAGATACTAGTGTTGGCATAGCACATAATGTGCCCACTGCTGGGACACAGTCCTCGTCTCTGAGTGGCCCATAAACCACTGTACCTACACGTGGCTGTAAATCTTGTCCATGTACTCTACCGCATTCGATTTTGAAAATACCCCATATCCAACACTAGAAATTCGAAGACTTGACTACTGAAGAAAAACTTACATAGACACGACGATCCATAGTTTATCTTTTAAATACTCAAAGGTACGGATAGTAAATCACGCACAATCAATAGTACGACGAGAGGTTATCTGTGCAGGAGCCCGTGATTATCTAAACGATTGCACTGACTAATGCATCTGACGTTACTAAGTTTCAACTTAATTTGTAGAATTCAGTATTCTGTAGATTCTGGCTGCCTATTGTTAGGTATGTTATACCTGTGTTCTAATAGCTATTTTATTTATCTTTGTACAAGATGACGTTGATCTTTCTATAGGTCCCATAAGTACCTAGAGGCAAAAATTTGATAAATCGAGGCATGGCCTTCCACAGTCATAGTAACACAGAGCAGTCAAGCCACTTCGAAGGATTATCGACTCAGGCCAAGCCATTATTGTTTAACGGACTCGCGTCAGTTTTTTTTCCACTTTGTACTGTTTTTTTGTAACTCGATTGTTTTTTTTTTTTTGTAAAAAAGATATTTACTTTAGAGAGTTTAGAGCCTACTTACCCCACCTACACAAATTCGTACACTACTACTTTCTGTGTAAATAAAATTAACTGGAGGTCATTATTAGCATCATCAGCAAAAAATAAAACGTAGTGGAAGAAATACGTGTTACTGCAGCTAACTCAAAAACTACCCAACTAAACTTAATAAAATGTATATGGGACCACCCCTGAGGCATACTCATTAAAAAAAGATTTTTTGAAATTGTTCCTTAATTGCTGGAGACATCGCTTAACAATACTTACAGGAATGAGGACATCCTCCTTTTTGAAATCGGGTAAAAATGTACCTCGTACCTTCCCAGTATACTATACGATGAGTTTTGCGAACTGGGCTATAGCTTACTATCTTACTTGCCTGACTATACAGGAAAAGTTTTTATCCAGTGCGCAAATTTTAACCACGAATTCAGCATATCATTCTACACCCCCAGCGCAGAAATTTTTCGCCGGTTATACAAAAAAAAAAAACAGCTGTTCCATTGCACTTTTCTATGAAACAGCTGTTTTTTTTTGTACTACCGGCAAAAAAAATCTGCGCTAGGGGGTTTAGAATTATCATTCTAAACCCCATTCAGCATATCTGCTGAATTCATGGTTAAAAGGTGAACGGCAGATTTCGTACCGCATACTTTTTATGTTGTTCAGTTATAGAATTCGTACCACTTAATAAGGCAACTAAACCATTTATTTTCGTGTAAGTGTACTCTTTTTAGAAGTTGGGGTTTGTTAATAATATCTATAAAAAGATTGTAATGAATAAAGTAATAAAATCGTAAACTAAACGCAGTTGTGTTTTTAGAAGTTGGCCCCCTTGATTGTCAGGACGAGCCATTGCGGCTGCTTTCCGAATTAGAAAAATATCGCTTACAGCGATCACATCAATAATTTGTTGCTTTCCGATTTAGATATCACGATTATGACAGCTGACAGCTGTCATTTTTGTCACGATACGGAACGCTCGTGAACGCGCTTATAGTGATCACACAAAACCTATATTCACCACAGTTTTCTTCTTCTTATTTGGTTAGATGGCGAGTGTAGCCAGAATCACTATTTCTAATGAATCTAAGTTAGCTAAAAATATGATGCGACTCAAAACAAAACACTCACGTCAAATCAGAACGGTTGTGAGCACACTCAAATCGATTTTATCCTAACTCGGAATGCAGCCCGACCATCAAAAACTGTATGTTTATCTGCAAATTCCGGATCGAAAAAAAACACGCCAAACCGCCTGTTTAAACTATTCCTTGCCTGCTCTAACTTAGACAGAGTGTTGGGAAAAGATAAGGGAAGGCATTTAACATCACATGTTAAACATCTATACTCTAAAGGTTTAGGTAGTTAAAAAAGGGTAAACAAATCGTAAAAAGGGTTTTTTATAGTTGACACTTTCTTGTTAAAAAATACATTAGAACAAAATTAAATTTATTTTCGATCACATGATAGTTTCCCCTTTTATTATAGTATGTTAAACTTTATCATTTATTCTTAAACAACTTTTCGTAGATGTAACTGCTTTAGTACATTTTTTTTGTTAGATTTATAATAATAATATAACATTTTGTAATCTGTCTATTATAAAGAACCCAAAAAGACAGGTTCCCCAAACCTTTTAGAAAATACAACTAATTACATTACATTGCTAAATTGAAGAGTACAACTGTGACGTAGTCTGGCAACTGAATTGGCAGGTATTACGTTTAGTCGGTTAACCAGACGCCTTTGTTGACAGCGTTATCGACATTGCGATTGTATCCGTGCGTTTTGGTTTTGTTGAATTGTGATAATATTAGCTTGTTTCCTTGTTTTGTTTTTGTTATTTAGTTATTGTTCGTTTTTGTTATTTATCGTTATTGGGTTTTAAATTCGTAGGTATCGTGGAAAAATGAGTGAACCCGAGGCTGGTAACTGAACGCTTTATTATTAATGTGACAGAGAGTTCATCAGAATCAGATTCAGAATAGAGACTATAAATATTATATGTGACTATTATTAATATGATTTTAATATTTGAAATAAAAGGTTTAGCATCTATGAGTCACGTGGTTTTTTTTGTTTACCCTTTTTTAACTACCTAAACCTTTAGAGTATAGCAACATTTTGCTCTGGAATGTTGCATTATAAAGTATATGGACGCCTTCATTTCGTTTCTATTATGCTACCGTGTTGTGTTTTTCCAATATTAAATATCATATTAGTGTAGGAATCATCATCATCATTTCGGCCGAAAGACGTCCACTGCTGGACATAAGCTTCCTCCAAAAGGAGTGTTTTGCCATAATCGCCACGCTTGGCAGGCGGGTTGGCGATCGCAGTATGGTGGTACAATGCATAGAGAACGCAGCTGCCCATTCTCTAGTGTAGAATGCAAAGGTATATTTAAAATAAATGCAATAATATTGGTTTTCATTCATTTTATAAATATGATGATATTTCTACAAAAAACTGGGAAAAAGTCACTCACTCCACCTTTAACTTAAATTAGCAAAATATTACAAGGTAAAACGGAACTAAATCCAATATAATCAAGTAGTTTATTTCTTAACAATTTCAATGACACGGGGTTTCTAGAGCTACGATGTGTATTTTCTGAGATATCGTAGTTTTAGTGAACACGCGCGTTTTTCGGGCGTGTGCTCCACGAGACCACTTGCTCGCGTATCGGCGCGCGTGATGGGTGACGGTGGAGGGTAAAGGCAGTAAAATAACACAAATGTCGAGATCGAATTATTTAGAAATAGAAATAACATTAAATATAATGAACGAAGTAAAAGTACAATAAAATAAATGTACTAACAAAAACAAAATAGGTAGGTATTCTCTTATTTACTTACACTCAAAACCCCATCAGAACTTCATCATTATCAAACTGTTGCAGTCCGTTGCTTGACATAGTCTCCTAATGCACCCCACAGAGTAGGTACGATCCTCATCTCAATCTACCTACTTAATGGTGAGTAAAACACTACAAAGATAGCGAAAAGCAATCTAGAACATTCACTTGATCACCAAAACAACGTTTATGTACGTATATGTAACAATCTAAATTGGTACACTAGTACATAACCTTAAAAAATAAAACTGGTTATAACTTTTATGTTCCAACTTCTAAAAATCTAAGAATTTTAAAAGAGCTTCTCTATCATATTAACTACCAAATAAAACAAGAAAATCTCAAAACACGAAATATTGTCAGCGGTACGAAATTCCCATACATGCCTGCCGTTCTCCATGCGCACTGGATAAAAACTTATCCTGTATACAGGTTCCAAGTATTCAATTTACGACTCCCTCTATACTCTTTAACACCAACAAAATTGTCGCTACCTCGTCTAGATAATCTAGATTTTAGTGTATCCGTTTAACTACTAGTTTATTCGCTGTAAAACTGTCGTAAATAGCGTAGAGATAGCAACGATTCAAACTGCAGGACGGTTTTATAAGGAGCTCTTTAACTTTAGTCTCTCCAAAACACTTAGCGTAGTTTGGAGTAGCACGAAGTGGGCTGTCAGCAGGAGCGTGTGATGGGTGAATGGCAGAGGATTTTTCATCCGTTAAATAAATAAAAACTTTGTTCAGAAAAAAAAAAACACGGCACAATATAAAAATATAGAAAAAAACTGATAATAATAGGTGCTCGGCGATGCTCGGCTGCAGCGGCAGCGATCGGGAGGATACACAATATCTTCTCGTCCCAAATACCGCAGTGTCTCAAGACGAAAGTCTTTGACCGGCGCGTGTTGCCATTGATGACCTATGGCACTGAAACGTAAAAAGACGTAGTTAGAAGTCCTCCCACAAAGTGAACCGATGACCTTGTGAACGCCACAGGAATCCGCTGGATGCGGGAAGCACAGAACTGGTCGAAGTGGCGGAGCTTGGAGGAGGCGTATGTCCAGCAGTGAACGTTTTTCGGATGAAATGATAATGATGATGATTAGGTGCTACAAATGCCCTGGACCCCGTACTTGGATTCCCTGTGGCGTGGGGTCCAGTCTCTTCCCAAGTATGACAAACATTTTCATTTACATGAGTACAACTCCATTTTTATGTCCACGCAATCACTGTCCACTCCAAGGTTGCCTAGAAGAGATCGCAGAAAGCGATAAGGCCGCCCATTGTATGCTTTTATTGTTTAAGTAATGTTTTATTTTTGTCATGTATTTTCTGGTGTACAATATATAAATAAATAAATACATACAATTAATGTTATAAAAAGTAACCTAGCTGAAATTATTGTGTTGTACAAAGACGGTTTGATGTATAATACAATTTTAAAAATATATACAATTTAAAAAATTTGAACAATGGTTCGCAGATTTTTTCATGCGCGAAGACATTACATTTTTTAAACTGTCATCGTCATCATCATTTCAGCCGAAAGACGTCCACTGTTGGACATAGGCCTCCCCCATTAAAAAAGAAATTGTGAAATAGGATGAATTTTTCGAGCAAGTGCGTTGAAAATGAAAAGGATACCTCCACAAAAACAAAAAAGAATACATATAATTCATGCTAAGAAATCTGCATCACTAATACAAGCATAGACACGTACGAGTATAGACACACTCTTTCATATTGAAATATATCTAGCACGTGATCACAGTGATTGTAGAACACAATTATTGGCGAAGTTTTTATTGAAATGTCTTGTGTGGTACACGTGCACTTTGATACTCAAATAGCTAGTTAGTGGGCAATGTTCTAGAGAAGTTCAGTGTTTGGTGATTTTTAAAGAAAGTGTTGACTTTTGGAGAATATTGTGTGAAGTGGTTTTTAGTTTTTCTGTGCTAGTGCTAGTGTAATATAGGGAATACAAAAAAGGTACAATGCTGGATGTAAATATTACGATAGTTAACAAAAACCGTGTCTTAACAAAGTTATAAAAACACATAATAATAATTATTATAATACTGATGACGATGGTTCGAGTGGCCACTAAGATAATACTGACCCTGATATGGCTTTGACAAAATAATGAGAATCATAGGGGGTTATATTGAATAAAATTATAAGTAAAAATCCTCAGTTTTCTGAAGTAGTGAACGTATCTTTATAATGTTTGGTGAGTGTATTGTTTTGTGAGATATTCAGTGTTATTATGTGATGAAAACTAACATTCGATATATGCCAGTAAGTAGCATCCTCCATCAGTCTGAGTTCAAAAGGTATGACGTGACAATTTTTTGTCGCTGTATTATTGTTATCTACTTTTGAGCTGTTATTATGTTGTACATTAGCTATAATGACGTCATTAGGTCGTTCATCTTTATTGTCATGTTTATGAGTCATCTACCTATTATTATAATAGTTCTTTCTAGTAACGAGATCAAAGTTCAAGCGAGGTTACTTTCTATATCTACAAGTATTGGTCAGTTTTGGACTACATACGTGTATTGTCTGTAGGTATTTTTTGCTAGTTCCTTCTCGAATACCACACTAAGTACCTACTTTGTTCCCTTTTCTCTGTCTTTTCATAGATTGATGAGCTACTGCTAAGTTACTTGGGTAAGCTTATCAGGAGTTTACATACAAACTCGAACTCAAAATATTTATTTCAAATAAACTAATTACAGAATTTTGAAGGGAACTTAATGATCCAACACACACCACCACCCGCGAGACATTTGAGCGAGCAGTTTCAGCCACCAGGGCCTGAATTTACTATGACCACTTAACGATTCCTCGTAACCACGTCAATTACAAACGAAATATGCTACAATCGTATTAATAATATCGATAAATTGTCTTGGAACATACATAATTATGACATTTCCGATTCCTTACCGTTACATTGGTTTCTATAAAACACGATGTTGACGTAGTTTCAACGTAGTGAGATTCCGCGGGGAATCATTATAACCATACAGAATTAGGGCCCTTGACAGATTCAAGTGAAGTATTTTAGAAATGTCTTTGATTTAAAGCTTACTTAGTGGATATAAAATGCTTAACAAAAAAAAAAACAAAGTGGAAACTGTTAGTAACCGTATTTTATTTGAAACACAAAGAAAATGAATCAAGTTGGTTTAAATACTTACTTAAAAGAAAACAGTGCTTGATATCAATATATTTGAACTAATTCAGTCTGAAAATGTTATGCTTTGAAACTGTAAGTAAAAACAAAGAATATTAAAGCTTAGTTCCAAACTGTTGATAATTTGTAAAAGTTGAAGGTGTAATTAGTATTGATAGTTCATTTCCCGCTGCCCTGAGTCCCGCTGCTGGTCTGTCCACTTGTCCCTGCAGTGCCTGAGGATGTTGCGCCTCCATTTGCTCCAGCACTTCCTGAATGTAATAGAAACATGATCAATATGATCATTCATCTCAAGAGATCGGATAATCGGATGCATATTTACCTAAAGTTATAAAGTAAAAAATCCCGGGATGCCAGGAACACCGGGAACGCATAACTAGTTAGGTGTATAGTATGGAAGCGACTTCTAAATTATTAGAATTACGATTGCATAACTTTTCAAATGCATATTTATTTAAAATTAACCCCTATGCAAATATGTGTATGTACCCTACTCTCTTACAGATTAACAAGTATGTAAGAGAACACAATATCTTTATGCATTAAATCAAGATTTTTTGACACAAATGCGCGTTCAATATTAGCCAACATCGCAACTTTAGGTGAATGCATCCGAATATCCGATTTTTAGGTGAATGCATCCGAATTTCCGATCTTTAGGTGAATGCATCAGAATATCCGATCTCTGTTCATCACCTTTTTCCTGCCCTTACCCCATTTATTTGTGGTCGACGCAACTTGTCTCTTTCTTCCATACTTCTCTATTAGTGGTCATCTCAGTAGTCACCATCGACAGATGACATGGCGTTCGAGCCATGTCATCTGTCGATGTCATTATTGCCTTTTTGAAAGTGTATTAAGGTTTGCCTTTCCCGAAGACTGGCTTATAATTTGACTCTATGGGATGTCATGTGGGAAGCAAAAGACCTGTCGAAGTGGAGGAGCCTGTGGGAGGCCTATGTCCAGCAGTGGACGTCTTTTGGCTGTAAATAATGATGGCATCTCATGGGAATCTCAGTAATATGCGTTAAGGATCTGCACCCCAATTGTAGCACACTATCAACAAAAATCTAATTTTGAAGGAAATTTCTAGCTCATTGCTAGTTCGGTTAGGTCGCCACCTGACATTCTAATTCCAAACTATCATAACTTTAACCTGGAATTAAAATATTTTAGCTATAGTTTATTTTTAAGCCCTAATGTATGGTAACCATAAACCAATATTACAAGGCTATTGCGGAGCTCAATCGATATTAATAAGCTCAAGTTAAAGAAAAACAACAAAATTCTTAACTTACCTCCAGCATTAGCTCCCATACTACCGCCGATTCCAAAACCTATGAAGAAGAAAAAAAGCAGTTAGATAAAGCTTATGCCTGTATGTATAGGTAAAATAAATGCTAATCACGTAGAAAAGTCCCCAAAATATACATACTTGCGCCCGCGCTGCCGCCGACACCTGCGCCTTGCTGCAAGCTCTGTAAGTAAAAATAACGAATATTAGGTAGGTAATGAATTGATATTTTCATAACTATATAAAACATAATTTCACGCCTTGTTTCCCTGAAGGGAAGGGCAGAGATGTACCTATATATACTCATATTTCGCCAGTTATGTTTAAGTTCAATCGTCTCGAGGGTAGCCAGTATAGTCAAAATTGACGGTCATTCAGATGTACGGTCGCGGTCAAGAGTCCATTCTCATGCTAAGGATTATATTGCTATGACTAGCGGTCCAGGCCGTACCTACAGCTGTGTGTATAAGTGTATGTAACCAGGCCGCACACCACTGTCGTCGAAAGATACAAAAAACATACCGTCGCACAGAGTACTCTGTCTCTGTCTGTACTGTGTTACGTAGTAACTACGTATGACCTTGGTCGGTTCATACGATCGCTAAAATTCACGTTCTAATATCACGTCTCGGTAGCTCGCGGCGTATTGTCATTGATTAAGAAACACACAAGTCTGGGTTCAAATCTCCCGATGAGACTTTTATTTTTCTTTTCAACAATAATATTCATCAGTTCTTTTATTATTCGTTATACGAGAATATTTTTTTTTAATTACTTATATTATTATTTAAACAAAGGATTAAGAATATTATGTGATTACAGAATGTTTATTCGTTATAATTTTATGAAGTAGGTATAAAAATAACTACTAATGACTTCTTGTTAACAGTTTATTTTCTCATAAAGAACAATTTATTGAAGTAAAGTAGCTAATTGGTGAACCATGATAATCAGGCTATCGTATCTTAGTAATATAATAATATTGTGCTGTAATTACTACTATGTGCGGTACTCTAAAGAAATCACATTTTTCTACGCAAATCTACCCACGTAAAAATAACAAATGCAGACAAGTTGTCACAATACAATTAAATGACTCAGTAGTACTACTACTGGAATAAATCTACTGCGAGTTAGTTCTCTCAAACCTCAAAGTTAACAAATCGTATTTAATAGGACTTATCGAAGTTATAGCTTAAGTAATCATTTTCATTACGAAAAGAAGATTGAAACTAAACAACGAAATAATCCATATTACGGATATGACACAATATTATGTGAATATTACTAAAATCAATAAAAGTCAATAATAATAAATATTTCTAATTTATATCTTAATGTTAATGTTTATGTTTTTTGAGCTGGTTTTCAATGATGCAAACCTTCTGCGTGGAGTGCACGGCGCACGGTTTGGAAATATGTGTCGGCAAAATGTCTTGTCTTTTTGAAACCACTTGTGCTGTCGCTTTCTTTTATAAGCTGGGGTCTTCCCTTTGCTTTCGACGGGCAAGGCTACCCCCTTCCTCATATCTTTTCATCCACTGACTCACAGTATTTCACTAAAACAAAAAAGGGGTACTGTTAGGCTACTAAACAAAATACATAGGTACTAATATGTTACTATTTAGAAACAAAATTATTTGAAATATAAATTTCACATAATTATTTAATCTAGGAAATAAATTTACTTTGAAATTTTATATTTTTCTTCTATTTAGACGTTTTGATATTTATAAAACGTTTAAAAAATAACTACAAGGATCAGCAGTTATACTTTAATTAAATAAGTGCTTAATAAAATAATTAAATCATAATACTCACACTCAGGCCGGTTTCATCAGATATTTGTGATATTTAAGTCCGCTTTTATGCAGCGCAATAATATTCGCTTTCATTTCTATTATTAAATTTGCTTACATTTTAAAATGAACTAGAAGACCGCTAATAGATTAAACACACGTCACTAGCACACAATAACAACCAACACCGTTCTATATGTCACGTCGAATGATTCGTAAGTTAACTATCATTTAAATTTATTTAGGTTTCTGTGGGTATATTGATAAAGTTTTACGAGTTTAGTGAACAAGGCGAACAGAACAAGAAACTATAGTCAAAAGCGATTTTTAAAACAATAAAAAGGCTAGCACACCGCGCGTGGGATTCGAACCCGAGACTCGTTGCGCACGAGGGCGCTAATCCAAATACAGTAACCACTAAGCTATCACGTCATTTACTTCAACGGTTGAATTTATGAAATACAATCATTTGTAGACGTATGAGAGTGTGTGTGTCTACAGTATAGAAATTACTTAATATAAGAAGGTCGTAAGTTAAACCGTAGTGTCAATCTATTACTTTTTGAGATTGGTACTCCGCTTTTGGATCCTACTGTACCTAACCCGTCAGGGAGATAAATTGAAAATGTGAAATGTGTGCGTCAGCATGCATGGAAAAATGTGAATGCAACAAGTCCCATGTAATAGGGGCAAGCCTATTGCCATCAAACGTGCACAAATCCAGACTCTGGATTGCTGCGGAGAAATTGTAGATAGAAAAACGGAATCACACTTTACCCGACGTGGGCAACCTAACCAGGACTTCATGTTCAACAGTAACGCTTGCGAACACTGGAGCAACGAGGCAGTCCCCTTGGTAGTACAAATATAACAGAAAAAAAAAATAGAATCTACTCACATTTCCAGCCATCATCACAACTACGAAAATAATGAAGAAGTTCTTGAACATCTTGACTTCAGATCTGTTAACCGTTTAGTTCGAAGGGCTTCTACGAATTGACCCACAACCAGGGTCGCATGCTTTTATACATATCTCGAGCTATGAGAGTATTTTTTTTTGTAAATTGTGATGGCAAAATGATTGGTGTATTGTATAAGAGTGGCTATAATATGTTGACACAAGGACAGTTTAATTTAGCACTAGCTGTTAGTCGCGACTTCACCCATAAACTTCAATATTTGATTTAGTAGTGGTGTATATGATAAATGATTGTATTTATGTTAGTAGGATTGCACAAACACTTTTACACGTCAATCATATTTTTAATACTAGATGCGATTGGCTTTTTCTATCAACTACTCTGAGAAGAAAGGCCGAAACAAACTCAGAGGTCACAGTCTCTTTTAAAGACCAGACACAATCTTGGTCAGATCATGTGAAGACCATGTAGATTTATGTTTAAATGAAATGGTCTTTTGAAGAAAGAACCACACAGATTGAGTGGACCCGTCCAGTCAATGCAAAGATTTGTTGGTAATCGTGCAGCTCCACTCAGAACGTAAGGACTTTTGGGTAGGCCGCATAAATGATTCAAATTGCCAGAACATGATTAAAATAAGTAGGTATATGCTCTGCTGGTTACATAAAACCTTTTTAAGGCGATGCCTGGGAGAGGCCTATCCTATCTAGCAGTGGGTGTCTTTCGGCTGAATCATTATGATTTGGCGAAGAAATGTAAGAAAGAAAGAAATAAACAGTTATTTATTGTGACTGGCACCGGAAGATGTCATAGGTACTAAACTAAACACACAAGCGTACAAAAATTATAAAAAAAGAAACTTGTAAGAAAAAAAAAAACGGAAAGTCCTGCACAGGGGGGCGGCGGGGGGGGGGATGATGCTGCGGTGCTACGACATTTAAAAAGTGTCGTAGCGCTGGTATTCTGATCCCCCACCCGATTCGCGTGCTGTCCCCTCTCATATTCACGCTGTTCACTAGCGATATCCCCAAAAGTAGAAAGGCACAGTTGGCACTGTTCGCAGACGACACAGCCATCTACCACTCTGGGCGTAGTCATAAAGCGATAGTCTCCTCCCTCCAAACCGCAGTCAACGTACTTGGCGCGTGGTTTAGGAAATGGCGAATCGAACTAAATCCGGACAAAAGTCAGGCGGTTCTCTTTTCGAAACCGCGAAACAACCCCGACCCCCCCCGGCCCATCTCCATATTCGGCAAGCCGATCCCTTGGGAAAAGCGAGCCAAATATCTTGGAGTGATTCTAGATCAGCACCTCTCCTTCTCTGAGCACATCAAGAAGGCGCGCTCACGCGCCGCCTTCGCTCTCGGAAGGCTGCACTCTGTTCTGAATGCACGTAGCAAATTGTCACTCAAGTGCAAATTGCGGATTTACACGGCGTGCATAAGGCCCATCAAGACGTATATATGTGCAGTCTTTGCACACACGCACCCCCGACACATCCATAGGATGCAGACCCTCCAAAACCGTTTCCTTCGCCAAGCCACAGGCTCCCCATGGTTCGTTCGGAACGAGATCCTCCATCTCAATCTGAAAATGCCCACTATTGCTCAATTTCTGAAACGCAACTCGAAGCGTTTCTTCGATAAAGCCGAGTTACATCGCAATCCCTTGATTGTGAAGGCCGCTAGTTATGTCCCCAGTAGAATCAGTAGAATCCGCCGGCCGAGACATTTCCTTTCCGACCCAGACGACCCCATCACTGTTCTGCAAGAAAAGAATAGGGCCACCAGTACAGCACACAAATACAAACGACCGTCCTTCCGACCTCGCCGCCGAGGTCCTCGCGCCCCGCGAAGACCCCCCCCCGAGTAACGATCAGACCCCCGACCGTCCCTTGCTCGTTGATGCGCCAGCCCGCGCCGCAGCTAATCCAGTAGCTTTAAATTCCCCGTCTAATAATCATGAAAATATCTTGATCCAGCCTGTCCCTGATAGTACTAGCTGCCCCCCCCCCCGCCAGC
Source organism: Polymixis flavicincta (assembly GCA_949987655.1). Taxonomy (NCBI): domain Eukaryota; kingdom Metazoa; phylum Arthropoda; class Insecta; order Lepidoptera; family Noctuidae; genus Polymixis; species Polymixis flavicincta. The sequence continues at coordinate 18,120,060 of OX465184.1, forward strand.
GACTCCCTGAGCCGAGGTTCGTACCCCACAGGGGGTGCCCTCAGTGCGCAGTCGTTTTAGGTTTAAGTAGGTTTTACGGCCTGGCTGGAGGCTTTTAGAATCCTAAAAACCTTCACAGGAAAGTCCGGTTGAGCAGTCACGGCCTCTCAAGGTCAACTGCGAGATGCCATACACAAAAAAAAAAGGTATTCTGATAGGACCCGAGCGATGTGATGTCACCGGCAGTTACAGTATATATGTCTGTTATCTGTGTGTCTCGTTTTGTTCTTTCAGTGCTCTAAGGGCAGCATTATCTTGTGGATTACTAATAACAACACTGTGCGCCATGCTGATTATGGCAATATTGCCTTTTGGATGACATTTGCAAAGGTCAGCTTTAAATAAATGGCCTGTATAGATAATTTAATCAGTACTCTGGAATACAAGTCCTCATCAATAAAAACATATACAAACATACATTGAATTCGTAAACAGTGATTCTATTTATATTTAACAACGAAACGATTGTCGCTTCCTCGCATATCGTGTAATTTTAGCACTCAAATAGTTAACGCGCTATTTATGTATAAAAACAAATTATAAGTAGCTACTACGTAGTTTTTTTCCATTTGCATTGAAACAAATAATTATGGGAACAAATTTACGTATGTTTACGTCGTACTCGTAAACATCAACTCTATGCATATTGTAAAACTGTCAACATAAACATAACTAAAATTATTAGACCATAAGGAAAATCAAATCATCTGTGTCAAGTTGGCCATTAAAGCCTCACTTTTGAACGTCAAAAATTGTCAGTAAATATAATTGGTTCTATTTGATGGATTCCAAAAGGTTAGTGTGGAGAAGAAAACGCACATCAGATCTCCATAGTTAGTATTTTAAAATTTATTACACAATTTTTCACATACAGTAATACTTATACAGGATAAGTTTTTAACCAGTGCGCAAACTGTAACCATGAATTCAGCATATCATACTAGACCACCAGCGCAAAAAAAAATCTGCTGTTCTATACATTTTGACCGCGTAGGTATTGCACTTTTCTATGAAACAGCAGATTTTTTTTTGTATAAGCACCATAATATTTCTGCGCTGGGGGGTCTAGAATGAAATGCTGAATTCATGGTTACAGTTTGCGCACTGGATAAAACTTATCCTGTATGTGAAGACCTGGAATAAAAGTTATATTCTACAATAGCTATGCTTCCTCCGGTTGGTCCGCGGATGACCATCTTTACATACCAAGACCCCTCCGTTCTGGTCTTCATTCTAGATCTTCAGCAGTCGTTACGGGTAGCCAGAAGCCCGAAAGTCTGACAGCCAGTCTTACGAAGGAGTAGGTATCGTATTACTCAGTTACTGGGGTTGTGAAGGTCATGTAAGCAGTCGCTCCATGTAAAATACTGGTATTCAGCTGCATTCGGATAGACTGGATCCGACTTCAACGTGGTTTTGAAAAGGCTTGGCAGAATATTATACATAAGTAGCTTTAATACGCAGTTAGCAAGAGGGGTTCACAGTGGTCGTTCCTTCTCTGTGCCTCTGAGAAGAGACGTTTACCTTGCAGGGATACAATTACACGCAGATTTTTTATTTCAACATATTACTGACGTTTTCATGAAATAGTCTTTGAATGGGAATAAATTAACTGGAGCGTCGTAATGATGATTTTAATAATATAATCTGATTGTAGGCAATAAGCCTGATATAGTGGTGATAGATCGGTAAGCGCGCCGCACTAGACATGGGTCGTAACGTCTTTTGGGCGTAATCGGTTATACGTAGTTTCGAGGATATGAGTAACTAGTTACAAAACCGATTATTTTTGTAACTGGTTACTTTTGTATACAGTTGGTATGGTTTTGTATTATGTTATGATTACGAAAATGTTACAGGTTATACGTATTATAATATTAGTTTTACGTGTGTTATGTTACCTATAATTACGAATATGTAACAGTTTATAATTCCGAAGGGACTCTTTACTCTCGTTTTGCGAGTCGTAGTACGTAATGTACATATAATAATTATAGTAATAATCTGTTGAATGAAACGCTTTCGCGTACGCCGTTCGTTGTGTAAGTGTTATGTCAACTCTTAACTACGTACGTAAAATAATCGTTACATTTTTGTCCACGAAACTAGTTACACGATTATCAGCCTCGTAAGCAGTTTCTGAAACCGATTACGTTAAATAACGCACACGTCTACGCCGCACAATGATAGTCGATGTTACCATTCCGCATGACGGGAACCTCGTGAAAGCTGAGAAAGAGAAGCAAATTAAGTATCAGGACTTAGCACACGAGGTTGTTGACATGTGGAATGTGGACTCGGCTGTCATCGTGCCGATTGTCGTATCAGCCAATGGACTGATGGCCGAAAGCCTCAACATCTCTCGAGGCTCTCGTTACGCGGTTCGATCAAGGGCCTGATTCAGAAGGCAGTACTCCTCGATACGGCTCGCATCGTGAGGAGGTTCCTGTCTCTGGAGCCCTAACCACCGGTAGCTTGGACCCTGCTACCGATAGCGGCGGACAACTATTTTTTATATTTTTAAATGTTTTTGTTAATTTACTTTTATCAAAATATTTAAAAATATAGTTAGTAAGGATAGACAATGAATAAAGAGAATTAATTATATAAAATTCTACTAGCTTTTGCCAGCAGCTTCGCCCGCGTGGAGGTTGAAAATTATCCCACGAGAACGTACCACCGGGATAAAAAGTATCCTATGTGTTAATCCAGATTATAAACTATCTGTATGTCACGTTTCATCCAAATCTGTTGTGCCGTTTTTGCGTGGTTAAGTAACAAACATCGAAACATATAAACTTTTCCATTTATAATATTATTAGGAAGTAGGAAGTGGGATAGTAGGATAAATACATTCGTTTTACGGTCGCGAATCATATTTAGTTCAACATAAACCCTGAGACTGACTGAAACTTGTAAAAACTAAGAAAAATTGTATTTGGCGGGCTATCCTGGCGCATCCACCTAAAATAAAGAAAGATGTCTGACGTAGGAGGGTCCTGAGTTCCAGATCACCCGTCTCTCTTACATCATGATCATCATTTCAGCCGAAAGACGTCCACTGCTGGACATAGGCCTCCCCTAAGCTCCTCCACTTCCACTGGTCTTGTGCTTCCCACATCCAGCGGATTCCCGTGGCCTTCACAAGATCATCTATCCACCTTGTGGGAGGCCTTCCCACTGTACGCCTTCAGGTACGCGGTCGCCACTCCAAAACCTTTCGGCCCCATCGGCCATCTGTTCTGTGAACAATGTGCCCTGCCCACTACCACTTAAGTTTGGTAATTCTTCGGGCCATGTCGGGTGCCTGGGTTCTCCTGCAGATCTCTTCATTCCTGATTCGATCACGTAGGGAAACTCCGAGCATAGCCCTCTCCATTGCCTTTTGGGTGACTTAGCCTTCTGATAAGGCCCATTGTGAGTCTCTTACAAAGAACAAGTTAATTTACAAAACGCATGTTTTGAAACTTATCCTAACATGGATGATGTTGTTCTAGCAATTAATCTTCCCATACATATGCCCTGATTGTTAATAGCGTTGCCTCTGCATTGCAATCAAAACCACGCAATTTGAGTGGCGCCAATGCAATTTCCTTCTCTTCAAATACAGTATTATGAAGATGAAAATGATAGACGAGAAAATTAGATGTCTTTACTTCAATCAAGACATGAATAAGCTTGATTGGAGCTATTCATGTAGTCTTGTAAGTATTCACTTAATGCCCTTCTTTTTGAAAACTACCTAGATTCTTTGAAAAGATGGTAAAGTAGACCGCACGTCCTTGGTCACACTTTGACTTTGAAATTGCTTCGTAGTACGGCGTTTTAATAGAATGCAAGGCTAGTTTATACTGGTTTAGTTACCACAGACGAATGGCTTACTGCATCAACATCGTCTGTTTAAAAAAAAAATATTCAGAGGTCTTCTGTCGTGGAGACCTCTCACCGATTAATGAACAAAGAAAGGAAGATAACTAGAAAACTTATAACTAATATTATAAATGTGAAAGTAAGTTTGTTTATTAAGTTTCACGCTAAAACAGCTGAATGGATTTCGGTGAAATTTGGCACATAGATAGACCATGATTTGGGTAAGGTCATGGTCTACTTTGCATCCTGGATCGCATGGATGGATAAGTCGCAACAGGCAGTTAGTTAGCAACAGCTATTATTTCTTAGAAGAAAAAACAGTTTGTGTATTTATTATTTGCAAATGACATAAAGGCTCTCCGTGTGAGTACCGTCAGTAGGCACCTTTTATAGTCCCTTCAAACTTCACAGTAATTTTGCCTCTGACCTTAACCTTGTAAAGAGAATAAAGGTCACTATGCAAAATCAGATGTAAAATTGCTGTGATAGTAGTTACTGCTCATGTCTTATATTAAAAATTCCGAGCAATCCGGACTCAATCGAACCCACCCAAGACTCAATGATTGACAGTAGCAAACATTAATGGAAGTTACACAAAAAATAAACGCCATTTTTTCAATCCCTTCCCAAAGGACCGGTCCACTCCGCTAGATGCCTCGCCACTCATGACGCATGTTTATGTATGAATTCTCTACATATTTTATATTCTTACGAAAGTTTTTGGCTCTTTCACCCGTTTGTCCTTTCTCTGAGAGCTATTAACTCCCAGCAAAAGGCTCTATAATGGACTTGGAGGGCATTAGTGAGCCCGCTGTGCTAAGGACCTTCGGCGTTTTGGCCCTCCCGGAGTGCTTCCGGCGGAGGCACTATGACGTCATATCCGCCCTCTTAAATTGCCATTAATAATTTATTTGTTTTTGATGAAAAGTTTGTGGAAAATTGACGTTTGGTGATTGACTGGTTTTGGTGTCTTAATGTTCAGGGAAATGGTTTTTAAAACACAGTTTATGAAACGTTGTAAGAAAATAAATTGTAATGGGACTGCCATTGTCATAAATAAAAAGTTGATTTCTTCGATATTATAATTTGTGCACAAATATTTGAAATTTTCTGACGCCCGATTACCATAATAATTTCCCGCCCTTAAACTTTGAAACAAATTCTTCAAAACCACAAACATGCAACAGACATTCCAGGAACTTCGATCCAAAAACTAAACACGAAATCGTCTTCCCATAACAAACCACAAAAGGTCAAACTATGGAACAACTTACCACGATATAAAATATACTATTTACGTTGACTATTTCGATGCTCACGCCATTTTTCCGAATGCAATCCGATCCCCGTATAAAGTTTTTATTCCTCGCGTATCCCCTTGGTCCATCGTTCGAAGGAAATAAGCGTATACAGAACCTAATATACAATTTAAATTGTGTCCCAAACTCGTAAATGGGAGGTCCCGGGTTTACGTAAACCCTTTAGTTTTTACAGCCCTCGATATTTTGGCCCTAAATAAGTTTCGCGATATGGTTTTGATGAGCGACTTACATTATTTTGTGGGTTTCGGGGCGGTTATGGGGTGAAGTTGTTGGTTGTTATCCTTGGGAATGATAAGAGACAATATTGTTGTTGAAGAATTCAGTGACTAACTATCTATAGGTACTAATAATACTAATCTATACTACTTTATAATATATAAAGCTGAAGAGTTTCTTTGCTTCAACGCGCTAATCTAAGGAACTACTGGTCCGATTTGAAAAATTCTTTCAGTTTTAAATAGCCCATTTATCGAGGAAGGTTATAGGCTATATAACATCACGCTAGAGCCCTTAGGAGCCGAGCAAAAAGAAAAAGTCACGAATACGAAGTACTCGCACGGCCAGGCGATTCAATGCGACGGGGTGGGTCGGGGAGCAAGAAATTTGACGCAGACGAAGTTGCGGGCAGAAGCTAGTGTATAATGTAGCAGAAGAGTTGGTTTGTTTGAACGCGCTAATCTCTGGAACTCCCAGTCAGCTTAAAACATATTTCTTTGCATTTGATAGTCCGGTTCCTGAGGAAGAATAGTGTGGGCTGGCATTGTGATGCGACGGGTTAGGTCGAGGAAACAAATAAAATCACACGGACGAGGTCGCGGGAAGAACTTAGATGACTATGAAGTCCCGACAATGTATTGCTCACTATCACATGAGCCTGTGATCGTTTACTATTGAGCGAACACCTTATTAGGCAGATAAGTTACCAACTTTAGAGTTAGGCGTCGGGAATCCCAGGCTAATTACCAGCCACCGTAGGCGCGGGCTTGCAGATGGCGAGTAATAGGTAGCTCGCTGTCCAGTAAGGACCAAGCCCGGGTCGATGGCGCGTTGTGTTCCACGCGCACCTCAAAGAGATGTCAGCACCAACTGGTGTGGTCAGTAAGGGCCGATGCCTGCCAGGGGTTGCGGGTTATTCGAAAGAGATACCGTGGCCCCTGGCACACAGGCAACTGAGAGAACACGGGAGGGTTTTAGTCAGTAAAAGTCTGACACGCCCTTCCGCTCCACCTAGAGCGGGAGAAATTATTTGATGATTTCGAATGAAAATAAAGGGTATCTTTCTGCTCATCTTCTTCACATAATCCACTTGATAGTTAAGCAATATAATAAGATGCATAGAATTAAGTTCATACTGAAGCGGCACTGCAGAAAAACACTTCGCAACAAATATCTTGAAACACGAAAAGTGATGGTGGCGCCATCTACAACGTCACATGCGAACTACACAAATCAGGACGTCACAGAAATCCTACATCGCGCAGTCAGAGTTTACCACGAGACTCATATATATATACAACATCCCGACATCAACAGTCGGGCAGTTGCCCACCTGACTCACACCCGTTCTGTTCCCTTCATAATTAAAATTAGGAGGTTCTATGTTAGATTTTGTTTCGTGTTGTATCCTTCTAAGTTAAGGAAGTGTCGAGATAGGGAAGTAATATAAATGCATAAATTCTTCGAGAGATTATTTATGTTTTCCAGTTTCTTCCTATCCCAAAAACCACTTCATCGGTGAATCAAATCACTATAGGAAGCCCAAAGAATCGCGAATGCAATAATATAATCAATTATGTGAACATATGCTTCAGTTCCTGATTGATCTGCGTCTATGAAATATGTTGTTGATTGATCAATTGCCAATGGACCTTGTTTGAACTCTGTTTCATATCATTGCTTGGAAATAAGAGGGTTCAAGGTTTTATTTACTGATGCTATTATAGCAATAATAGCAATTAAAACATTTCCAACTCCATAGTCACATAGATGAAAAACGGTTTCATTTCTGTAAGTAGGTTGTACAGACGCCAGCACATCAAGCTATCACAAACTGTCAAATTTTCCCAATTGATCATGAACTTTATCACTTTGGCATAAAGTTGAAAATCTATCAAAGAAATTTGACAGATTGGGGTAGCTTGATATGCTAGCGTCTGTACAAACACTTACACCCTTGATGAGATGAGGTCTTTTCCTATCTGACTACTCTGAGAAGCAAGGCTGAAACCAACTCAAAGGTCACAGTCTCCTTTTAATGTCCAAACTTAATATTGGTCAGATCATGTGAATATCATGTAGATTGGTGTCTGAAATGGTTTTTTGGAAAGGAAAGAACCACACAGATTGAGTGGAACTGTCCAATCAGTGCACGTCTTTGTCACTAATCATGTAGCTCAACTCACTACTACTCATAGACATCTAATTTTTAACTAGAATGAAACATGCATAACAACACTGTTACTAGGCCATTAGCCAGAGAGGTACACTGACACCTGAGATACAGAACATGTCCTAGTTCGGGTGTCAGGAGATTCACGTAACGAGCAAGTGCAAAGCCAATTAATATAAGGATATAGTTAAGTAATGCATTTGTTTTACACCTTTTCTCTCCTCATTGTATTAGGCTCAGAAATAAAAAAATACAATTTATTATTGAATTTCTTCTTTCTTCTTCTGGTCAGACGTCACAAAGTCTTACACCTACTGGCATCTAAAGAGTGCGCTCATTTATCAAAGTTTCATTTGGTTCTAAAGATACATTTATACACGTCTTAAATTCCATTCCTTACGTATTTGTCTGCAACATTCTGTCTGTCTCCCAACTTTTGTACCACATTAAGAAACATGTTCTTACATTTACAAACCAGAAATAAATGTACCTAAATACTGTAAATCCGCAAGGGCGTACGAGAACTTAATAATTACAGTAACAGCACAACTTCACCAATGTTAGTCTAGAATAATTAAAATATTGTACTTGTGTATGAAGGGAAATACCGGCTTCTTGCTCTGAATAATTTTGTGGTCCATATCGTGAGCGACAGCGTGAAATTAATAATCCTCCAGGCCGTATGTCTGCCATGACGACCAATCTCAACAGAGACGAGCCTTCGTAGCGGGAGGTAATATTCTGCCCAAGAGAGTGCATAGACACAGGTGCACTCTCATTTCTCTCACTCTCATAGGCCAATGGGACGGCAATCTGACACGACCGAGAGAGATCAGGCGCAGGACCAACGGCTTAACGTAACTAAGCTATAATTCATCATTTCTATAGGTATTTACAACATGGCGGTGTAATTTATGTATAAGTAACGCAACTAAAGAAAATTCCTTGGTTATTGTATTTTGAAAGAACAAATTCGTCCTAATTTTCGTAATAATTTATGACCGATACTTCATTTTAGATATTTCCAGCAAAGTAAGAAATTACACGGTACTTTTATTATTCTCTTTAATATTATTTTCGTTAACATATCAGTAGCCGTAAAATGCACAGAGCTGTGGCCAAGTTCGGAGTTCAACCCATGCCTATTGACATTATTTTCTTTTATTCTGTTAAAATTGCTTCCCATCATCGCCAGGACTTATCCACGCTCTCCTCTTCCCCTTGGACCTCCACAGAAAGGGTAATCCTGCGCCCTTTCGCAAACTTTGTCAACTGCTTCCCAGGGAGCGATAGCTGGCGGAGTTCAGTAATTTTAACTAATGACACTTCGTGAACGCTCGCCAAAGCCTGGTTTAGGCCGAAATTTGGTGCCACAGGATAAAGGATTCCGTCTCCAGTCCCAGATTTGAGAAATTACTCTTTGTCGGGACTTGTGTGGCTGCAAGTCTTAATGAAATGTGTTGCTTTAGGGTTCTTCTTAATGATGAATGTTGTGTGAATTGCATGTTTAGCGAGCTAAAGCTACAAAGCGTCGGCTTAATTTTGAGCGTGTTGTGTAAATTTTCTGTGCGTGTGTTTCAATGCTGATGTGTTGTTATTTGAATTTTCTCTTGAGTTTGCTGTAGTTCTTGCTCCTTCAAATTTTGTCATTAGCACCGGGTACCCTGCGAAATTCAAATTTTCTAAAAAAGAATGCAATTACCAGATCAGTAGACTGGTTGTATGTTAAACAAAATAAGATTCGTGACGGTAACACGCATGTACCTATTTACAGAATTATAATTTAGTTATTTGGCATTGGGCGGGGCACATTGCTCACAGAACAGATGGCTGATGGGGCCGAAAAGTTCTGGAGTGGTGACCGTTGGAAGGCCTCCCACAAGGTGGACCGATAACCTTGTGAGGGCCGCAGGAGTCCGCTGGATGCGGGAAGCACAGAACCGGTCGAAGTGGCGGAGCTTGGGGAGGCCTATGTCAAACAGTGGACGTCTTTCGGCTGAAATGATGATGAATAATTTAGTAATTTATTTAATCAAATAATAATGTTAACATTACATTAATAGTAACATATGGTTACATTGACTTATCCTAGTTAACAGACAGGTAGGTGTTGCAACCAGCACCCTTACTAAGTTATATAATAACTAGTATTAAGGGCAGTGCTATTTACAGCCCATATATATATTTTAATTTCACAAGATAATTGATAAAAAACTTGTTTTTTTTTCCAACTAAAGTTAACATGCAACCACAATTGCAGATTTCGAAATTACAAATGATAATTTATTTATTTGACATTTGAATAATTGGTATGTGTGTATATATGTATGTGTTTGTGTGTATGTATATATGGTGTGTGTGTGTGTGTGTATGTGTGTGTGTGTTTGTGAGTATGTGTAATGGTGAAGTCATTAAGGTGGGTTATAATCAGAGAAAATCAGGCGTTCTGTATCCAGGTAGTTATTAATAAGTAGAAAGTTTGTCACAGATTTCTTGAAGGACGAGGTAGAAAGAGAGTAAAATCTCAATTTCCCGTTGAGTTTAATAAATAGTTGGCCCTTGGTAGCAAAGAAATCGTTAGGTAAATGAGTAGTTATATCTGTGGTTCCGACAAATTATATCTTTACGTCTTTTAGTGATTATAATAATTAAAATCATCAGTAGATTTCTCTGACTAGATTCAATCCCATTGAATGTTTTTTTTCATGAAATAGGCATACGGGCTACCTTAGCGCATCCACCGTAATGCTTACTCTGAAACGGATGCCTTCTGAGAAACAAAATATAGACCAGTATGTTTTAGTCCGATTAAATTATCAAAGTTAAAGAAAACTAATATCCCAGACTGTTCATTTCCATTTCCATCATTTCTAAAGCAATTAAAACATCGTTTCCCAACTTTGTCGATCACAAGAGGTCTCGTTATTCATCGTCCAACATCGACAGTATGATAAGCTTGTCTAATTTGCATGTAAATAATTGTAACAGATTGAGTTGTCCGTTCCAAGGTGAATTGTGCTCATTTGTATATAATTCGTCTTCTGAAACTCTGGTTGTTATGTAAAATGGTTCTAATTTCGATATTGTTTCGTTTGTATTAATTTTCGCGTCATCCGGTTCTATCCACCTAGAACAACCGAAGTGCCTATCTACAATGTTGTAAAACCATACAATTTTTCTATTTTTATCACCGGGCATGTAGCCCAAGGGTCGGACATTTAAAGTGGTGCCCTGTGTGACATTTTCAAGCATAGAAAGCTTCTATTCTTGCATATAAACTTCTCAGCTTGTTAGAAGTTTGTAGGTTGACCTTCAATTGTTATTTTTATTTTTAATTGCCTCGGGAAATACTATAGAGGAAGTCAAAACAAATTAGAGAGAAATGAATAAGGCCCAGCTTCTGTATATCGTAGTTATATACAACCGAAAATCAACTTCTGGAACCGTCCACTGCTGGACATAGCTCTCCACCCAATTATCGGCAAATTAAACAGTCTTGTGCTTCTTGCAGGTTCTTGAAAACTCCACCATATGTATAGTCCTTTGTATGAGCAAACGCTTTTCAAAGGTCTGGCTAAAGTCCAATAATTTGAAGTTTCTGTTATTTTCTTGATCTGTGTAAACGAGAATAAAATGAAAACTAACGTGTATTTTATTTCATTTCCAGATGGATGGAGTCGGTGCTTTGTTTGTAAGTAATACATATATTGCTTTAAGTACGAGAAACTTCTTCCACTACAATTCCTTTGATGAAGCAACCTTTTCATTTTAAAACCTCATTTCCTACCTTTGTCTGTGTTCCATGTTTCTACTCCGTCGGGTTTTTCAATTCTTCCGTTGTTTTTAATGTTTTCTAATAAATGTTCCATTGTTTGCGTTTTCTGATTTTCTTTCTTTTCTTTGTCTGTGCTTATTGTATCTAATTGGGAGGAATTGAAGGGATTTGTTACTCCTTAGGGATTTTGTTTAGTTTTATTACTTGCACGTATAATTAGAAAGAGTGCAAACGTTTTGTTTGTATTTGGCGATTTTGCCAGTCTCGTGAGTCCCTGATATCAATAAAACTACTTACATTTGTATAGATTGAAAAGTAATTTCGGTAGTATAAAAAACGAAGCGTTACTTTTTGACGTTATTGGAAAAAAGAAACTTGATTTACGACTTTCATTAGTGATATTCGATAAATTGAGAACAAAGAGCACTTTTTCAAAGACTAGTTTTCAAACGCTAAATGTTCATTATCAGGAATCATATTGCGCACGCTTGAGAAACTAAAACAAAGATACCACTAAATAATAAAACAAAAGCAACAAGAAAGCAATTAGCACAACCGGACACATCTTATAATTGTTTACAGTAGAAATTGGCGAGAAATTTCAACCGGTGTAATGAAAAATGTTTCCGGGACTTTGTCCTCGGTTCTTTATGGGCCAACTTTTGCGGGTAGGACTTAAATTATTTTAAGTGCGGCCATTTCTGCGCGCCTTGCGGTTATCGTCTGTTCGCGGTGATTAATGCAGCCAACTTGGCTTTTGAGGGATTTACACTTGGATTCTTGTCTCACTCACTTCAATCAAGAGTGTTGGATGTTTCAAGTTTTAGACATTTTGGATTCTCTTAATTGGTGGCTGTTTTTCATTTTGTGGAATTTGTATTATTGGGTATCTGTCAGGCTTTAATGTTTTGTAATTTGTGTCATGGAAGGAATCATTCTCCCAATAATCTATGTCTGCAATCCCAATAATCTATGTTTGCTTCTTTAGAAAGGAAAATAAAATGGAATTATTCTTAGGAGTCACCATGCAACTATTTTGGTTTTAGCTGCTTGGCGGTAGCAAAGTAACGACAGCCGCACGGGTCGACCGATAAGGTTAAGCTACGCTTGCCGTGGTTGGTCCGTAGATGGGTGACCATTTTACGTGCCAAGACCCCTCCTGGGCACGCGACTATTGCGGTGGTAAGTGCCTTCTTTGAGGAGTGGATTGAGGCGCCACGGTGCCCTCACCTTCTGCCTGACGCAGGTCCTCATCGTACACGGTTGTTTCGGGAGGTTCCTGTTTCGGACTCGGATAAGGCGGGACTTATTTGGTGATTTACCACCCTTAAAAAAGAAAAAAGACACCCCGTGCCTCGAAAACCATGTTAAGCGGTTGGTCGGGACCAACCGCTTAACATGCTGTAATTCGTTAAAATCAATCAAAATTAAAGTCAAATCGTTCCGGGTCGTTAGAGGTCTGACAACCAGTGTCACCAAAGGTTATCGTGTTACCCAGTAACTGTGTTGTGGAGGTAGGACGGGGCGAAAACAATGGTATTTAGCTGCATCTGGTAAGACTGGCAGCCGACCCTAACTTAGTTGGTAAAAGGCTAGGCAGATGATGATGATGATGCTCATCGATATAGGTATATTTCATGTAGGAATGACTTGGTGGCTTTAATTGAGGCTTTTGTGTGAAGAATTCATAATTAGCCAACTTATCAGCCAGTACGAGGAATGAGTGGTAGTTAAAACACGATGAACATTCTCAGAAGATACGGTTGACGACATGTGTCAGATGTAATGCCTCGGGTATTAAGTCCTCTTTTGTACATAATTTTTTTACTTCTATTTAGTTTTAATAAATAAATAGCTTCAAAATTTCTCACTGAACTCCAAATAATAATTAGGTTTATTTATCAAAATTCACTCTTATAATCCCCCCCGAGTGGGCCGTCCATCCCGCATTGTCGTTGCGGGGGGGCTCAGTAACCGTGGATTCCGGCCACGGTGAAGCCAAGAGGAACCCAAAGGTGGGGCCGCTCGTCAGGGCTTTTGCCTCAAAGCCGACGACGTAGCGGCCAAAAAGTAGGTTGCGGTGAGGTGCACCGCAACTGAGGTGGGCCGCGATGTCGAATGGGAGGCATCGCGGCTGAGGGTTACGGGCTGCGGTAGAGGAGGAGTGCCGGTGCTTCTGAGCAGCGCTCTTCCCTTCCGTGGCCTGGACGGGGCCGCCACCGTTTGATGGCGGACGCGGTGGGGCCGCAGGGGAAGAGGAGTGTCGGTATAGCGTCAGCCGCTCTCCCTATCCCCTGCGGCCGAAAAGTGGTAGACGGGACGGCGCGTTGTGTTCCACACGCGCGCCGTCAAAGATGTCAGCAACCACCGGTGGGGTCCGCAAGGGCCGATGCCTGCCAGGGGTGCGGGTTTGTTCGAAAGAGATACCACGGCCCCTGGCATACGGGCTACTGAGGGAACACGGGTGGGTTTTAGTCAGTAAAAGTCTGACACGCCCTCCTGCTCTACTCAGCAGGAGAAGTCATTTGATGATTTCCCACCCAAAAAAAAAAAAAAAAATGGCAGCATTATCGCTGATTAAATTACTCGCTTTAGCAAATTCTAATTAATGACGAAACAATCCGTTGTGTGAGAACTTTAATTGTTTACGAGTCCATTACGATTGTACATTTCGTTGTCTTACAGTAAAGACTTTATTGTCTGAATAAACTTCGCATCGTAATTCTCTTTACTAAAAGGTCCTGCAAAAATATTCGGTATCAAAGATCTCCTTAGCAAAGGGTACGTCATTAGAACGGTCATAAATCTCGTAGATATAAAACTGCAAACAAGTAATTACTCTGACCCAAAGATTTGGTACAAAAGGATCCCAGATTAAAAACAGTTTGGGCGGTGTCCATAGAAAAGGAAGTAAATCCGGTAAAAAGCAGATAAGCGGACGCCGAGAGAACTTAATTCGAAACGCTTTTTAAAGCCGACCATAATATTTTCCCCCGAATCTGAGATTCGTTACGTTATCTAAAAACAGGTTTTAATTAAATTTTTCAACTATCAGATGGGACAACGGCTTACGGCGAAAAATACGAGTAATAAACTCTCCTGTTTCGTTTATTTCAGTCGGAGCACTCGGGCGTTGATTGGCGATTCGATAAAAATAGTCAATTTAATGAAAAATCGTAAAAATCCCGGTTTCCGAATGTAAACGGGATAGAATTAAAATGTTATTTTACGTTCCGCTGTGAACCATATAATGCCTGTATATTTTAATAAAACGGAATTGCTAAGGACGGTTGTAAAATTTGAAGACCTCTGAATTAATGGGGGGATTGTAATTGAGTCAGGATTTGCATTAGTAAACATCATTTTATGTTTACTTCATTTAATTTTGGGGAATTTTGAAGTGTTCCTTGAGTCGGAATGCCTGTAGCTGTGGAAATAGTTTGAACCGTTTGTTCGAGAGCTTCTCCTAACATTCCTTTGTTCTGTGTCGAAGAGTTCCGTTTCAGTTTCTGCAGTTTCTGTCTCAGTTTGTTTTTCTGTTTTATTTCATTCGTTGGGTTGATGTTTGGTTTGATTTTTGTATTCAGAAATATGAATACGCTTTTTTTTTAATTGGAAAGCCTTTTGGTATTGCATGTCTGTGTATTTTATTGCATATGTCGATCTACATGGATCATTTTTGTTGTTTTTGAGTAAGTAGTGGCTTTATCGTTTCCATTAGTACTTTTTTACTAACGAAGGATTTTTCAGTATCTTCCTGCCGAGTATGTGTGTTCCATTTCAGATCACATCTCTGCTTGTACCAAGCCCAAGATAGTCAAAGGCATGCCTATCCAAAAACAAAAGAAAGCTCTACACTAAATCTCTCAAACACTTGAACATTATTTACCGCCACCCGAAACTGGTGCGAAATAACAACAATTATTACTTTTCTTGTTTTCTTTAGCGCGAAACTTTCATACATTGGATTGTTGGTGGTAGTTTTTCTGATTTATAGAGTTGGCTATTACCCCCAGTCGGTGTGGGACGTGATGTGGTGATGTTAGTGGATGCTTTAGTCATGTTACACGATTGCTGCACTTTCAGTTTTGTTCAGATGTTGCTCGTTTAAGAGGAAATTGAATTCTCTAATTAGTAGATAGGCTTTATTTCTAGCTGGGTTTTGAAAACTTAATTCAGGTTCAAGGCTTTTGTCCAATTAATTCTAAATTCTCTGTAAAGTTGTTGTGTTGACTAACGTAGCATTGTCATCCTGCGAGGTATTTGCGTAACGAACATAACATGTACTGACTGTAATATTTAAAACTAGCTTTTGCCAGCGGCTTCGCCTGCGCGGAACTTTCATCCCCTATTTAACTCCCTTAGGGGTTGAATTTCGAAAAATCCTTCCTTATTCCTTGTCTACACTATAAAGGGAACCTCTATGAAAAATTTCAGCTTTCTAGGTCCAAGGGTTATGGCTGGGCGTTGATGAGTCAGTCAGTCAGTCAGTCAGGACTTCTCTTTTTGAACCGACGAAAAAACGGAGGAGGTTACTCAATTCGACGCGTATATATTTTTTTTTTTTTTTTTTATGTATGACCACGCATAACTTTTTCCAGAGTAATCCGATTTTGATAATTCTTTTTTTATTGGAAAGGGTATGCCCCGAAGTTGGTCCCATATAAATTTTGAAGAAAAATTCCAACCCTAAGGGTAAGAAAACAGGGGACGATAGATTGTTTACTCACATATTTTAATACTGAGTTGTGCATTACAAAAAAAGTATTGAAAAATTAAGCATGTAGTAATTAGTAGATTATAGCCACAAAAAATTATAAAATAAAAACTTTTTAATAAAAAAATTAAACCGCCGAAAAACCGAAAAGTAAAAAATAATAAACCTGCTTTGTCCAACCCCAATAACTAAGTTCGGAAGTCGGTGACTTTGGATATGTATTTAATTATATGTCACCGCCTTCCGAACTTAGTTATATAGATAGATTCTTAGAGGGGTTATTGATGTTCCTGATCTGCAATCTATTTGTCCTAGACAATTTGTGTCGCGGCAGAAAACACCGCTTATTGGTTGTTCCAGCTTGCCGTGCTGTTGCACACTCCAAGTCACCTATTCCTCGGACATTGACCGATAGTAAAGCTCTCTTGAACTCGAATACAGATCTCGATATGTTTGCGAATGAATGGAAGATGATGCTATCAGAATGTTTAAATTTGTGTGTTCCTCTGTGGCCGGACCACAGTTTAGTACTCAGATGCTATAGTTCGAAATAATACCTACCTAAAGTCTACTTTCACCGGAATATATATATATTTTTAGTACCTCAAGAAATATCTTTTTAATTAACAATTTATGTGGTTCGGCCGCCAGGCAGTGCTCTCTGGCCGCGCCACCTCAAATTAAATAGAGTATAATGAACTATTAATAAATCAATTTCCCGAAAAAAACTACCTAAAGAGTACCTTGCATACGACAAATATGGTCCAATAAAACCCCTTTAGTTAAGGAGTTATTGGTCGTAGGGTGTGGTCCGGCTGGAAGGTATACTCTGCAGCGAGTCAACTTTGCAATATTTAATATTAACTATCCATAAATCAATTTATATAATAGTACTTTTTCTCTACTCTTCGTTGGAACTTTTTTCTCTCAAGAAACTATTCATTTTGATTGATTAATCTTTAAAGTATGTGGCACGGCTAGGGAGGATTACTTTCAGCAAATATAACGAAATATGCTTTATTTCTTTATGCCAACGAAAACTGCATAATAAGTACTTTATAAAAAGATCTGGACTACATCTATAAACTTTTATTTTTATAACAAACAATGATTTTGAAAAAAGGTGCACTTTTTGGTTTTTGTTTACCTATCTACCTAAGAATAGGTAGTTAATTTCACGAAGTAAGTGAAAATTTTGGTTTAAAATAAACAATAAGTATATGAAAAACAAATATATGTTCATAATCAAATATTAACAATTGTTAATACAAGGTATTGTAAATGACGGAAAATTGTTTTAAATAACAAACTAAAGTCAATAGATTGAATTTAAGCATTTAACCCTTTAGACAAGAAATAACAATGAAAAAAAGAGTGTACCAAAACCGCGTATTAAAAATGTAATCAATCAGTATTACAAATAAAGGAGTTTTGAAGTTATTTTCCAACTTTAAAATGCAAGGCCTAAATTAAAAATAAAGATTTTGATAAAAATAAGTTATAATTTACAATTTTGCGTATAAATACAATGAACATTCATTTGCTGGTGATAACTTTAGTACCTACTTAAATCATCATATGTTTCCAAAGTATCATCCAGACGCTTGCAGTGAGCAACGTAATGGCGAATATTTGGTAAATACTCAATCACTGACAACAGTGTAAATAATTTTCCTTGTAATGTCATAGTGTCTGGAATGTCATTTAAATCAACGCCTAAATCAATTTCATAAAACCTATTGTATTAAGATTTTTTTATTGTTTATATTTGATTATGAAAATATATATTTGTTTTTCGTATGCTTATTGTTTATTTTAAACCAAAATTTTCACTTACTTCGTGAAATTAACTACCTATTCTTAGGTAGATAGGTAAACAAAAACCAAAAAGTGCACCTTTTTCAAAATCATTGTTTGTAATAAAAATAAAAGTTTATAGATGTAGTCCAGATCTTTTTATAAAGTACTTATTATGCAGTTTTCGTTGGCATAAAGAAATAAAGCATATTTCGTTATATTTGCTGAAAGTAATCCTCCCTAGCCGTGCCACATACTTTAAAGATTAATCAATCAAAATGAATAGTTTCTTGAGAGAATAAAGTTTCAACGAAGAGTAGAGAAAAGGTACTATTATATAAATTGATTTATGGATAGTTAATATTAAATATTGCAAAATTGACTCGCTGCAGAGTATACCTTCCAGCCGGATCACACCCTACGACCAATAACTCTTTAACTAAAGGGGTTTATTGGACCATATTTGTCGTATGCAAGGTACTCTTTAGGTAGTTTTTTTCGGGAAATTGATTTATTAATAGTTCATTATACTCTATTTAATTTGAGGTGGCGCGGCCAGAGAGCACTGCCTGGCGGCCGGACCACATGAATTGTTAATTAAAAAGATATTTCTTGAGGTACTAAAAATATATATATATTCCGGTGAAAGTAGACTTTAGGTAGGTATTATTTCGAACTATAGCATCTGAGTACTAAACTGTGGTCCGGCCACAGAGGAACACACTTTAAATTTTTGTGAGAAGAATGCATGAGTGTGTTAAATATATTGTAATGTGTGTATGTATATATTGATATGTTTAAATATTGTAATTGGCTTCGGTCGTTCTGTTTAAAATAAATAAATATATTAAAAAAAAAACATGACAATTGATCGCATACATAATAAATTGCGTTATTTTCGTTGTTGAGCAGATGATTTTTTTTAACATAAATGAAACAATGGATTTTTTCTTTCAAAATCCCCAGATTGTGATTGAACTTGGGTAACGCGATTCAGGTGTTGATAATGTGATAATTATGGATTCAGTTCGAATTCATTAGTTGTTCAACTGCAGGCTTAGCACGAGCACCGATTTGTCAATGGAAGAATAGACATGACTATTAAATAAATAATGTACTCGTACAATCGCAAAAGGCATTTTATAGTGTATCCGAATTTCTAGACGAAAAACTTATTGTTTGATTAAATAATTTTATCTTTTCCTGACACTAATTTTAAATTTATTTGAATATGGATTTTTGACATATTAACATAAAATAATTTCTAATTTATAAGTTTCTATATTATAAACTATGTAAATGCCTATTACAGGTACCTATATTTTGTTTGTTGATCTTTTCTGATTGGTTAATTCTTTAATGTTAAGGAAATATTTGTACGCCGATACTAACGGCTAAACATGAATGGACTCAAACGATGTTTTCTAATATCTTGCATGCTCTTGTATGTATACAATGTTTAGACAAATAAATAAATCTTATCTTATCTTATCTTATCTTATGTTTTTCTATTCATTATCACAGTTATGCGTTCTAAACGAATCATGATTTTGTAGATAATCGTAAATAACTTTGTGGCCGTCGAGTAGAAAGTTTTGTTGTCAGTGTGATTTTGACAGTTTGGGAAGAAATATTCTTCTGAAATAGTCTACATTTATAAGGACCTAGACAAATATCGTTAGAAACGAAAGACTAAATGACAGATTGTAGAAGTATATCCACGGTTTTTTTTTTTTTTTGGGTGGGAAATCATCAAATAACTTCTCCCGCTCTGGGTGGAGCAGGAGGGCGTGTCAGACTTTTACTGACTAAAACCCACCCGTGTTCCTTCAGTAGCCCTTAAGCCAGGGGCTGTGGTGTCTCTTTCGAACAAACCCGCACCCCTGGCAGGCATCGGCCCTTGCGGGCCCCATCATTTTTTTTTTTTTTGTGCTGACATCTCTTTGAGGCGCGCGTGGAACACAACGCGCCGTCGACTTGGGCTTGGTCCTTACCGGACAGCGAGCTACCCATTACTCGCCGTCCGCAAGCCCATGCCTACGGTGGCCGGAAATCGGCCTGGGATTCCCGACGCCCAGGGCGTCTCCGTATCCTGCGGCGGCTGGGGTCGCGAGGGCGCATATGCTGCCTCTCCCTCACGTGCGCCGCCTCCCTCTTCGCGAGCATCACTGCTTCGCTGAAGGAGGTGACGGCTCCCCATGCCCTCTCGCTCCGTACCATGGCCTGGACCAGGGCCGGACGCGAGAGATCGCCGCCGCCGATCGCCTCCACGAGGACACGGCGGTGCTCCGCCCAAGCAGGGCAGACCGCCACCGTGTGCTCCACCGTGTCCTCAGGGCGATCTTCGCAGTGGAAACACCCGGGCGTTTCCTTCCGCCCTATCCGAAACAGGAACCTCCCGAAACAACCGTGTCCGGTGAGGACCTGCGTCAGGCGGAAGGTGAGGACGCCATGCCGCCTCTCAAACCACTCCTCAAAGAGGGGACTTACCGCCGCAATCGTGGCGTGCCCAGCACTGGGTTGCGACAATCGCTCTCTCCATGTCACCATGAGATCCCGCCGGAGCTCTGTCCGCTGTGCCGCGATTTCCTGCGGCAGCGGACTTACGCCCCGGCGTTTGGCCTCCTCGCGCCACTCCCATATTTGCGCGAGGACCTTTGCCTCCAGATCCCATGGCGGTAATCCGGCAAGGAGGCCCGCCGCCTCGCCGGAGATCGTGCGATATCCTCGGATCATCCTGATCGCCATGACCCTATGGGACGCCCTCAGCTTGCGAGCTGGTTGGCGCCTCAATGTCGGCGCCCACACCGGCGCCCCGTATAGGGCCATGGACCGCACGATCCCCGCGTAGAGCCTCCGGCAGGAGGCGTCTGGCCCCCCTAGATTGGGCAGGAGCCGCTTCAGCGCAGCCCCGGCCCGCTCCAGTCTGGGAGCCAAACGGCGGAAATGCTCCGCGAAGTTCCACCGGCTGTCGAGGACGAGTCCCAAGTACTTCATCGTCGACTCGACGCCGATGTGAACCCCTCCCACCGTTATCTGGGAACCCGTCGGTGGCGCATTCCGAGGACCATGAAACCACATGGCCTCGGACTTGTGCAATGCCACCTCGAGTCCCAGTTGCCGGATCCTATCGACGATTGTCGCAACCCCTTGTGTCCCTAAGTCGGCCGCCACCTGGTACGACCTCCCTTGCGCCAGGACCAGCGTGTCGTCAGCGTAGCAAACTACACTGACGCCGCTAGGGAGGTCGGCGCGCAGCACCCAGTCGTACCCGATGTCCCACAGATACGGCCCCAGGACCGATCCCTGTGGGACACCGCACGACATCTCTCGCCGGTTCCACTCTCCGAGGTGACCGGGGTAGATGACGGCCCTGTCCGTCAAATAGGCCTCGACCACACGACAGAGGTAGGTCGGCATCCGGTGATACCGGAGTGCCTCCCTTATGCAACTCCAGGGCAGGGTGTTGAAGGCATTGGCGATGTCTAATGACACCGCCAAGACAACCCCACCCCGGGCCACAGCATCCCCCGTCGTGAGGGCTCGCACGCGCATGATGGCGTCCACCGTGGAGCGCCTCCTGCGGAAACCAAACTGGCTCTCCGCCAAATCCGGCCCCACCCGCACCAGCCGCCCGACGAGGCGGTCTGCAATTACTCTCTCAAAGAGCTTGCCCACCTCGTCGAGCAGCACAATGGGCCGGTACGCGGACGGAGAGTCCGCTGGGCGCCCCGGCTTCTTAATGAGGACCAGTTTCCCCGTCTTCCAACGAAGCGGAAACTGGCCCTCCTCCAAGCATGCGCTTAGGAGCCCTCTTAGTCGAGGCCCGAGAGCCTGCAAGGCCAGGACCCAGGCTTTGCCGGGCAAGCCGTCGGGTCCTGGGGCGGTATTCTTGGCACTCAGCCTACGTACCGCCACTCTCAGGTCTACCTCGGTCACCTCTGGAGAGTCGTCGTCGTCGTCGGTGTGGTCCGCATCGGGCACCGCAGGAGGCGGAGTATATCCACGGTGCGATAGCAAAAATGTAAGAACGAAATGTCACTTTGTATTGAAAAA